>OX243881.1:15196073-18054406 GCA_945859645.1 Amphipoea oculea
GGTCGAGGCTTTGAACCCAGGCTTTTCAGGCCAGGGTTCACAGTCTGAATGCCAATTCTCGTAATTTAAAACGTTCACAATCTAGTCGCAGTCTCATCTCAGCGATAAACAAATGTCAAAAACTTGTTTTAAAAAAAAATGTAGGAAAATTAGAGATTATTTTGACAGATCAGAAGGCCAATTCTCGTAATTTTAATACGTTTAAAATCTAGTCGCAGTCTCATCTCAGCGACAAACAAATGTCCAAGAATTGTTAAAAAAAAATGTAGGAAAATTCGAGATTATTTTGACAGATCAGAAGGCCAATTCTCGTAATTTTAATACGTTTAAAATCTAGTCGCAGTCTCATCTCAGCGACAAACAAATGTCAAAAAATTGTCGAAATGTAGGGAAATTAGAGGTATTTTTGACAGATAGAGACTGAGATCAGACTGTGAACGTTCTTAAACTTACGAGAATTGCCCCTCTGATAGGTACTGTGAACGATCTTAAAATGAAGAGAATCGCCGCTCAGCTGATCTCGGTCTCAATCTGTCAAAAGTACCTTTCAACCCCATTTATGAAAAAAAAAAATTGACATTGATTGTCGCCGAGATGAGATTGCGACTAGATTTTGAACGTTTATTGGCCTTCTGGTGGAATGACAGTTCACCTAAGTTTTCTCGGTAATATTTTTAGAGAATAATGTAGTGCACTGTCATGTGTCAGTAGTGTTAGTGTGTGTGTTGTGTTGTGTGTTTTCGTGTTGTGTGTGTATCTTTTTGTATGCACGTGTTTCTGTGACAATTAAACCTATTTTTCTTTCTTTTTCTTTCATAGCATTAGGTGAAATGACAGCTCACTTCACCTATGTTTTCACATTGAGATTTTTACAGAATAGACCAGCAGGATACTAAGTATGGCGCAACAGTTAATCAATCAATCAACTCAGCCTATCGCAGTCCACTGCTGGACATAGGCCTCGCCCAGACTGCGCCACAGCGCCCTGTCCTCCGCCTTCCGCATCCAGTCTACCCCAGCCACCTTCTTTAGATCGTCCGTCCATCTATCTGGGGGGCGTCCCACACTACGCTTGCCGATACGCGGTCTCCACTTCAGTAGGCCTAGCCAAGTTACAAACGTTTCATATCGAATCTCTTTCTACAATCGTTAACGCTTCGGCGTAAGCGATTATAGAAAACGATAAGTTGGTAGCCAAGTTGACACGACCGAGTCGAACGCTCATTCTACAACGTCTTTAGAAAAAACCTATACTTTAGTCTATGGTGAGCGTTCCGATAGACGTCAAAGTCACAGCTGTGTACTTAGTGCGCGGGCAAATAATTGTTTTTTTAAGTGTTTTGAAATTTGAAAGTAAGCGAAATAAGTTAAAGCTCTTCTTATATTTAATTTATTATAATAACACAGTGTGGAATGTAATTTTAAATATTACTGCGTCTCGAAATGTTATGATATGATTCTGCATAATATAATATTATGAATGAAAGATACCTTAAAAAAATGAAGTGATAACTTTTAAGTATAGGATGGAATCTAGATCTCGAGCAAGCCCAGAACAGTTCGCAGCTTTATTGGAATTCATGGAAAGGTACGTAAATTATTAGTTGTTTCGTAAATATCTTCCTTTGTTATTTAAAAATCTATCATACTCGGGCCACCTCGGGCACTTGAAAGTTTGAAACATAAACAATGACGTGATCCGCAACATTAACTAATACTTACGAAAGAAACAAACAAAACAATTGACCCTTACTACTTAATCAATAGACCCTTTGTTTCTCTGAAATATTTTTTTAAATGCTAAATAATAAATATAGTCCAAAAATAATGTAAATAAACAAAACACTTCTCGGTTTTAACCCAGCTGTATCATAATAGACGCCATTTTTTATCGTTTTCTCTTGGGTCTCGGCGATCGCTTAGCTATCGTTCAAAAACTTCGACAGCGTTTCGTTAGCGCTTGTCAAAACTGTAACTTGGCTACCATTTGTATGGGATGTAGCGATCTACGTTGTAGAAACGATTACATTCTATTCTAACATTTTGAACGAGTAAACTTGGCTACGACTTTTCTATTCGTTTGTACTGACCACGTGACTTATCGTTGAGATGATGTCATTCCTATACATTTGATTAGTTTTCTACTAGCGTTAACGATTGTAGATTGTCAACTTGGCTAAGCCTACAGGACTCGCCTGCTCCACCGGCCATCGGTCCTTCGACAGACATGGCCAGGCCACTGCCACTTCAGTTTGCTTACTCTGCAATCTATGTCGGTAAATACGGTTCACTAACTGTCAGAAAAATATTTCAGCTCTAGTTTCGTGTTCATATTTCTTAATATTATTATTCTACAAGGCTTACGTAGGTTACGCACGATCACCCACGACCGAATACCGCGAAAATCCAGGACCATTCATCTTCATCATCATTCATTCACATCAAAATAGTTCTTTATTAGTGATCAATGTCAAAATACTATTTCTAAATCCATTCACGGATTATTTCTCAATATAACCGCCCGCAAATCGATCAAGTTCTATTTTTAAAACGAAAAAATATTTTTTCACGTAAGTAACTTGTAATTCTTTTACGTAGGAAGACGCACTTTTCATAGTTTTGTGCAAAAACAATTACGTAGTAAAACATATAAAAATATTTCTAAGTTTTGACGCAGGACCTATAAAAAACCTATCAAATTCTACTTTTAAACCGATGAAAAATTTTTCATGTAGGAAGACGCACTTTTTATAGTTTCGTGCGAAAACAATTACGTTGCTGGTTGCATTTTCCCAACTGTGTTGGGGTTGGCCTCCAGTCTAAACTGAATACCAGTATTTAATACCACCAGTATCAGTAGTTAATTATCTACCTAGTAAAACATCTAAAAATATTTCTAAGTTGTGACCCTCTGGACCAATAAAAAACCTACCTCATAGTATTTTCGACTACAGATTATATAAAGCAGGCACCAAAGAGTTCGCGCCGTAAAAAATTAAAAACAAAACTGGAGTTAGCAACAGACTGGCCACTGGGGTCATTAAAAAAACAAGATTAAGGGTGAACGTACACTGGTTACGAAAAGGATAGAGACAAACATTAGGTCCTTAGTTTGACCGGAACCATATCTTTTTGGGAGTCCGCGTATCACTGGTCAGTATCCCTCAGTCGTCAGTTTATTTAATTCGCCAGTTTAGTTGATTAGTCAGTTTCACTGATTCGTCAGTTTTACCGATTAGACAGCTGCATTAACACGACAGTTTCCAGTGTTTGCCAGGTTTCGTCGATTCGTCAGTTTTATTTCTTTCAAACTGAGCTTTTCATGACCGACTGAAAATCAGAACTAATCGAATATGATTAAAATTATTGTCAAAATGACAGGCCAAACCAAGATTACATACTATTTCCATGGGCCAAACACATTAGAGTCACATTGATATCAATTCGAATCAGTATTTCCAATCCGATTCGAATTAGAGTGAAAGTCGGCAACTAGAATAGAATAGTTCTTTATTTCTTCAGTTACAGATGTTAAGTTCAAAATTATGATCCTGTACTACCTTAACTAAGGCATGCAAACAGTTTATCTACTTGTAATAATAAATGGGTATCATTTAAGCTATCACCAATTTAATTAGTTTTGTGTTTCTTAAATAATAGGTTTGTCCTCCAAATAGTAGATCTGTCACCAAAATGTAGTCACCAAACAATGCAAGTGACCTAACCAAACCGAACCTCGGGGTGCCCTTCGCTCGCTCTTGCATCCTATGTCGACGGAGCCCCGCTTCGCGGGGCCCCTATTTCTGTGTAAAGGGTTTAAAGTAACCTAACCAAACCGAACCTCGGGGTGCCCTTCGCTCGTTCTTGCATCCTATGTCGACGGAGCCCCGCTATCTGAGAACGAAAATATTTCGTGGCGATAGATCTATTTATTAGGTGATACAAATATTTCGTGGCGATAGATCTATTTATTAGGTGATACAACTTGATGACAAATATAAATTTTGGTGATAGAAAATATAGTTCCCATAATAAATTCTCATTAATATTTTTGTTATTTATACATTCAATCAAATTAATTTATGATTACCATGTCAAGATGAAATTACATTATAAATTGAAATAGGCAATTCAATACATAATGTTGAGTTTACTAAAATGGGATTATAAATTCGTCAAGTTCGAGGTCAATACATTTAAATTAAAAATATAAATGATTTAGTACAAGTCAGGAATTCAAAGATGTCATTTTATCAATTTAAATTCTTATCAGTCAGAGATTCGCCAATTGAGTAATAACAGCTGTCGATTAAAAGATCAGTCGCTGTCGATTTAAATGTCGACTTGGTTTTTCGAGACATCGCCAAGCGGTTGGTTGACTCTTCACGAAATCAGAGAAGCTGGTCATCTTTTTGGCCAAAGAATCAGCATTGCCATAAAACGTGGTAATGCTGCCAGCCAAAACACGACAGGAAAAGTGAGCAAAAGGTCACTTTTCCTATTGACAACGATGCGGAAGAATTTTTTGATGCCCTATGATTCTTTCCCCTCCCTTTTTTATATACTTGTACATATCTACATATTATTATTTTAAGCTTTTAACTTACCTACTATAGTGCGACCTGTCAGTTTCATACAAACCAATACGTGTTTTACGAATTTGATGTTTATTAGTTACCTACAAACGGGGTGAATAGGGATGCAGGGGTGAATCAGGACGAAACTTTAAAATGGATTTTAACGTTGAATTAATAATATAGTTTGTTGCCAATAAAGGCACGTAATCGTTAATTAAATTACAGTAAACACATTAGGGTCCTTTTTGGCCACAAAATATATTATTTTAATGTTAAAATCCCTTTTAAAGTTCTGTCCCGATTCAACTCTGCATCCCTATTCACCCCGTTTGACGGTACTAGAATTGTCGCACTGACAGGTGTCAGGAGCGCGATCTCTCGACGGCCGGACTGTAAATATGGAATTAGAAGTATGAATATGGAAATATGTAAAGACGCCAGCACATCAAGCTACCCGAAACTGTCAAATTTTCCCAATCAACCTTGAACCATAAGCTGAAGCGATGAAGTTGAAAATCTTTTGAAGAACTTTGACAGATTGTAGTAGCTTGATGTGCTGGCGTCTGTGCATAGTTAAAGAGAAATTATTTTGTTGAGAGCCTCAATATTTGCGTGAACACTGACATGAATATTAAAAATGTTGTGCGTTTCATAGCATAGACAACAGCTATTGAGTCTGTGCAAAGGAACGGAACATCCGTCTGTAACTATGTTAAGGAAAGCTATCGTTCTACAAAACATAGTTTAGAATGATATTTATCAATGTTGATTCCAAGGAATATCTATACATACATATACAAATAAATAAAATTGAAGTGTCTGTTTCTAATGTCAAAATAACAGCTTTTTACTAAATGCAAATGAAACGGTACTAACAAAAAACAATTTTTTTTTTCTGGCAGGTTGTATGTTCCGGCTCATCTCCGGAACGGCTGGACCGATTTTGATTAAGAAGTGTCTGGCCCTTTCCAGTGTTCCTTTAATATAGGGGACTAGTGGCGCGCCGCGGTTTCACCCGCATAAGGCTCGATCCTGTGGGAATAGCGGGATAAAAAATTCCTGTGTTCATCCTGGTTATAAACTATCCGTGTGCTAAATTTCATTCAAATCCGTTGAGTAGTTTTTGCGTGAAAAAGTAACAAACATCCATCCATCCTCACAAACTTTCGCGTTTATAATACATAGATAGATTATATAACTAGCACCGCCCCGCGGTTTCATCTGCATAAGTTTCGATGCCGTGGGAATATCGGGATAAAAAGTATCCTATGTGTTAATCTGATGTATAAGCTCTATTACTGTAAGGTTTCTTCAAAATCCGTTCAGTAGTTTTTTTGTGAAAGAGTATCAAATATCCATCCATCCATCCATCCTCACAAACTTTCGCGTTTATAATATTAGTAGGAAGTAGGATAGTAGGAGAAAGATTAGTAAGATGCCTTTCTACATTGTATACCAGTACTAGATATAAAATTGAATTTATTTCGTCTTTAGGCTACGCCGTGGAAGTTTCTGTAAATACTTACAGAAAATGTCTTGCAGATAAATACTGAATTCTAATTTCCTCACATTTCATACTTCGTTATCTCAGATTGCGTTGTATCCGACTGCCTTAAAAGCATCGGAAAATGCGAATACTAAATTTAAAAGCAACATACCAAAGAGAACAAGAGTTTGTAGTCGTAAAAAGCGCATAAAGTTAGCGGAGCCTTTGACGCGGGTCCGGCCGGTATGCGAACGGGCAGATTTTGTGATAGGCTCGCGGAGGCATTTCGCCGATAGCCTTTGCCTTTTATTCGAATGTTTCAAAAGCTTTTACTCCATATCCAATATGGTGGGCATTAGGAATTTAGATGTTAGGTTTATGGTAATGTTTATTTTGTCATTCAGTTGAACCTCAAGCCGTTTATTTTTCATATGAACGGTGTATTTATTATAAATAAAAATAGCAGTAGGTATGTATACAGGGCCAAATTAAATTAGCTAGAGAAACTCCGCAGACGTAATGGGTATCTAAACATGATAAATCAAACAAATGGTTTGCAAATTTTGACGGACAACTTACATACATACATACGTACAGTGCAATTTAAATAAAAGCTTGTAAAAATAAATAAATTTGATGATTTTTATTGTAGAGTCATCGACCGCAGCTAGTGTACCTATTCACTTGAAGATATCACTTTATAAATCGTTTTTTTGTGTAACCTTTACAGACGGGATTAATATCGATATCTAAATACGATATACCTGAGTTTAAAAACTAAAGCCCCCCGTGGTCGCATGCCGCTGTAATAACATACATTTAAGCTACTAGCTGCACCCCGCGGTTTCACCCGCATAAGTCTCGATCCCGTGGGAATATCGAGATAAAAAGTATCCTATGTCCTTTCTCGGAACTCAAACTATCTCTATACCAAATTTCATCTAAATCGGTTCAGTGGTTTAGGCGTGAAAAGGTAACATACGGACAGACCGACAGACAGAGCGACCACGGGAAGGTACTTTCTTGTTTCATCCTTTTGAGTAGTTGGGTTTTAGTTTTTTAACTTATTTTTTATTTATTTTGGGGCTTATTTCAGTATCAGTAATATTTATATTTTTGAAATGTGCTAATTAAGCCCTTTCATTTAACCTCTGATATAAACCTTATGGTTAAGAGAACAAAGGTCACAGTGATGCAAAAACAGAGGTAAATAATAACTGTGAACTTTAAAATGTTTTATCTTCATCTGTTCATACAGTCAAAAGTTTGGTGACCCAAGATACAGACTTGCCTAGTTTGAGGCCAATGTAAAACCAACTGTAATCTTTAGGAAATAAAGTTTTAATTATTTATTTATTTTATTATTTATGACTTTTGATAAAAGCTGTTATACTGATATCAAATATGCATCATATTGTAAATCGTAGATCTATAGTACAGATCGCCAGCAATCTGAATCTCAGTAAACAACACTGATTAACAAGAAAACATAATAACAGAAATACTTATGATGTAATACAAAATACGTAATTCCGTAATCAGCAACCAACGTATCGGACTCTTGGTCCAACGAATCAATAATGTTTACCACCGGAGACCCGGAGTACACACGTGATCACCAAACTGCAACTAATCACAAATTTCAACGAACACACCAACTAAAACTATAAGTTTATCAGACACGACTATTTGCCAAGAGGTCAGGGGGAGCGCGCCCGCTCCGGTCAAACAACGGACCACTTCAATTCAGAAACTTTACCGTATTTAGAACCTATTAAAAATAATCACAATTATAGATAACATTGCAAAGCTAACTTTGCTGGTGATAAAATAAATGCTTACTTCAGTATCGCCCTTATACTGAGGAAGTAACGAGGGGTGGGGCGAAAAAATTCATAAATCGAACGGTAAATTTAATGTGGCGCAGGAGTATATCATTTGAATTGTACGCGAAGGAATATCAGTTGTGTCTTGGAGTCGGCGGGCGGCGGTCGTGTGTCCGACGGATAATTATATTTAGTGTTGTGTCTAATAGTGCGATGAAGTGGTCGATATTTGTTGGTTTGGTCGTGTGTTTGGCGAGGTTCTGCGACGGCTTGAGTAAGTGAACCCTCGGATCACAAAAATTTGGGACGCTCTTTTCCAATTTTTGAAAATAAGCCCATTTCCAGTGTTTATCTTTCTTTATTTGATTAGAAATGGTTTAATTTTAGTTGGTGACATAGGTCGTGTTAAAGTGTATTAAATCGGTGTTTCTAATGAACTCTGAGCCTGAACACTTCTTTAATTTTCGTGCTAAACTTGAAACATTTCGGCCTTCATCATAGTTTATTGGCAATCAATATTCTCAATAAGTATGCTTTAGCATATATAGAGCACCTCTTTGGAGTGCCCGAGCAATATCTACAATCTACAATCGGATGGCTTCAGGAACAGAAGTTTCGATGTTCATATACAATACTTAATTATTAATCCATACGATTATTACCCTTTAAGCGGGGTTTACATTGTGAAAGATGTGTCGTGAAACTGGAGTTTGACTGTCTGTTTCGGGCTATGGCTAACTAACACACGGTTTTTGAAAAGCTGATGTCATATCTTATGTCAACTGCTCATATTTGTTGGTTGAAATAATTGTTATTATCTCCTTAGCGTGTTAGTTGAGTTTATCAGCTTTTCAAAAACCTGGTGTTAGTTAGCCATAGCCCGAAAGAGACAGTCAAACTCCTGTTTTACGACACATATTTCCGGGTTAGCTTTAACCTGAAACAGACCAGTCAAGCTACTATTTGTTAAATTCGCACTCTTGAGCCACAAGACACAAACGACGCTTGTGGCTCACCGAACATGCCACAAATTGTATACTTACTTATTGATAAATAAAAGTTATTAGTTTCGTAATGTAAACCCCGCATAAACAGTCGTGTAAATAAATTATCCCATTCAAGTGTACTCGTAAGATACATCCAGCCAATGTCGATAGGAGTGCTTACTTCTGATAAAAACTGCGATACCGCGGTGTCAGTGGAATTCCGGGCTTATTCATTGTTTTTAAAACTATTGTGTAAAAGGAAACCGCTTATTTGATAAACATAACGTAATATTGCGCCTGGAATTCCGGGAGGGTCACTCAGAGGTGTACCTAGGTATAGTATACCAACATTTCGCAAGTTATGATCAAGTCCCACATCGATACCTTAATTGGCAAACCAGCCATCTCCAAATTTCGTCATTTTGATTTGATTTGAGTCTACAAAAAATATTATACAGTTTTAAGTGTCTCCTGAAAAATTTGCTCATATGGAGTTAGCTGGTTTGCCAATTAAGGTATCGACATGTAAAACGGGGCGAGCTTAGGCGCTTTGCAGATGGAGCAACTGTTGCAGCACCTGACAACTAGCTGTTTACATATATCTCGGGCTATTTGGTTGTAGCAACTGGAAACTTAAAAAGGAAAATTTCAAAAAAGTTGATAGTTGCCTCAACTAAAGTTGCTCCATCAGCAAAGCGCCTTATGGTCATCAACCGGGCACAAATCTATACTCTGGAATGCCACAAGGAATTCCTAACGGGAAAACCCGATAACACTGCCCCACCTAGGAATAGTACTCGCAACTACTCCAAGAGGCGGAATTTTTAACCGACTTCTGCGCATATAAAACTAGCTGTGCCCCACGGTTTCACACGCATAAGTCTCGATCCCGTGGGAATATCGGGATAAAAAGTTTTCTATGTCCTTTCCCGGGACTCAAGCTATCTCTATACCAAATTTCATCTAAATCGGTTCAGCAGTTTAGGCGTGAAAAAGTAACAGACAGACAGAGTTACTTTCGAATTTATAATACTAGTATTACTATGGATGGATAGTATGGATGATAAACTGACTGACTGTGTGATATATCAACACAAAGCCCAAACCGCTGGACCTAGAGACTTGAAATTTTGCACATAGATACCTTATACAGTGGCATAGGCATCATCCAATATGGATTTTAGAAGGAAATTCCACCCCAATGAAAGTTTGTATGAAAAATTTTATTCCTTGAGTTACAAACTTGGCACGAATACTTATCTAAGTAGGTAAATTACGAACTTTGTAATTTTTTGTTTTTCTAAACTACCCATAAACGGAGATTGGAGGGTGTCAAAACATGTATAGAAGAATTTTAACGCGCGGTCTCAGTATTAATACTTTTGACAGAAAAGAAACAATTGATAATACGTATTTGGGGTTTTCGAAAATTGACCCCTGACGGGGCAAAAAGGGGTTATTTTTTTAAGGGGAGGATTTTACTGGCTAGACTAACTCAAAAATTAGTACAAAATAGTTGGTATAAAATAATCTGTGAGTAAAATTATGGAAACATATCTATCGATTTTTTTCAAATTCTACTCCTGTGAGGGTGAAAAGACGGGATAGGTACAGTTAATATGAAAAATCTTCGGCCAAAGAAATGATGGATGGATTTAGTGAAAGATGATATGTCTAGAAAGGGTGTGAATTCTGAGATGTATCTGATAGAAATATATGAAAGAAGGTCAAGCCCAATTAATCGGGATAAGTGCATGAAGACGATTATGATCGAGGGAAACTGTGAGTAAAAAAGTTTGACAGAAATTGTGCGCCTGTATCATTTTTAACCTGTGTGGCCGTCCACGTTCACGTCCATAAAATATATGGAAATAGATACGTGCACATTATCGTGAACGGAAATTTGAAAAGCGGCTTCATATATTTCTATACATTTTAAATCCCCGTGTTATCGTGATCCCCGTGGACGTTCACGATAAGATCGCCACGATACAAATTATAAAAGCGCCAATTAGCTCATCGTTTTCCAAGAAATTCCTAAAGATGGATACAATAAATACCAGCAAATTGAACGGCTATTTCCAATCATTTATAATTTTTGTGGTGGTTTTCCTTAGATATTAAGGATAACAAAAATTACTTAGGTTTTTGGTCAAAATGAGATTTGGCAATGAGTAACTTCCCAACTAACATTTTGGTGATAAGAATAAGTGCTACATAAGTTATTTACGAGAATTTTGAGAAACTAAGGTCCTATAAAAGCACTAACATTTGGTGATATAGCGCGTTTTAGCTGTCTTATAACCCTCATTTGGGCCCACAATTTTAGAACTTAAAGTGACTTAATAGTTATAGAGAAGTTATAAATGAGTGACAATAAAGAGCTACAATAGTGCTATTGAAGCAGTGCTTACAACATTAAGTGTATTGCAAGCTATACACATGTTACAACTGCAAGCTAAAGTAGTAATGTAGTTATGAAATCCACTCTAATAACTTTTTTTAGTTACATATTAGTGCTTCCTCGACACAATATAAACCTTAAGAATACATTGCAGGTATTGAGTAGCAATGAGCATCACCCAAAGCGCCAACATTTTCACCTCTTTTCATAATTTTTGTGCTTTGTTACCGTCAACAGCGTTAAAATATTTAGCAATACGAATATTCATCCCCGATTTGACATGTTTGAAAGTGACTTTATGTTTAGTAAAAAAGGTAAGTCAATTTAATGTATTTTAGATTACTGCAATGGTGTTATGATTATTAAAACTCACTGCTATGGTAAGTTTTCTGTGACAATGTGTATATATTTTCATCTCAATTTTGAAACGCCTCAAAAATAAACTGCATTTAATGATAATATGTAGAAAAAAATTACTGCCTCAGTAATCTTTTAGTTCAAATTATGATGAGTAATAGTTCCTGGTACTGTCTATGGGTATTTTAAAGGAAAACTGACAATAATATAGTAAATAAGTGGGGCAATATTGATTAAAAAAAGATTTTCCTTTAATTTTTTTATAGGTTAACTATTTATTTAATGGCGACAATTCTAAATTACCTAGGGATACTGATAACTCTTTTATTCCTAACATAGCGCTTAAAGAACAATTGGTAGCACTTCTAAGACACTTGCAGTTCTACAATAAGGTTCTAAAAGTGAAACGACAACAAGTTCATAGGTTCAGTTTGCACAATGGTTCTATGTGAACCTGTAAGTTGAATATTTTCTGGGTTCTGTTATTGTTTGCATAAAACCTTTACATATCACGTAGGTACTTGACTGAATAAATCAAAGAATTCCAAATCCTATTATTTATAATAATTATGCAAACAAAAGCCTGTACGAACGTTACCTAAGTTACGTTACGTTACCTATGTTTTGAATTAAAAGTTATCTTTTACATTACTGAACTTTTTGCTGTATGATACTGAACACTTTTTTTTTGTAAATTAAGTTTGAGAAGCTGAACTTGGTATGTATTTTACATTATTATTAAAAAAAACCTGTTGTTTCAGTAACTATTCCCATATTTTAGTGGTGGTGATGTTAAAGTACCTACCTACTCGACACCACGCCCAGTTCCAACTTCAAGCCGCACACATCACGCCATTGTATTCGCGTTACCACTCGCGCCCCACCACCACCGCCTTTGACTGATTTTGTTATTTCCTACTAATACTAAAGATATTTTGAATAAAACCATTTTTTTTAAAGAATAATGAGTTTTATTTTTACACTATGTAAAAGAGGTAAGAAGTACAGAAAACCAGTGTTGTTAATACAAACTATATACATCTATATATATCTTTGAAAGCAGCTTGGCTTATATTTTTTTGTACAGCCCATGTTCGTAAATCATTCTTTAAATTTATATTTTGCATATATTCACTGTCTTGCTCGTCGTCTGAGGTGTTTGAACTACTGAGAGGAAACAAAATGTTATACTTACTCATCATTCGTCATATCAGTTTCCTGTTGTACGGAACCCTGTCGTATATTTGTTGCTTGCGCTTGATATAAATCGGTACCTATTATACTATACTATATCGGTAGATAAGGTTAGATTAAATTAAGATGTATTTAGGTGATATAAAATTCTACAACTCAACGTAAAGTAATAATTAAGAGTAGTAATGTTTACACCTATTGTTTATGGCCATAAAGAAGTATTTCTAAAAACCACTGTATTACCTAAGGTTGACGGAGTAACCCCATTATACAACCATTAATGGTTTAAAGCTGGTTTCTGACTCTTGTAGCATCCAGCTCTGTAGGATTTATAATTAACTCCTATATGATACTAATAGCTTTCTTGTTATCTCTTAGGGTTCGATAGAACTCGTTAAGTGGTACAAAGTATTTCACTAAAACTATTTAAGGACATCAGCTGTTAGTAAGTGTTAGTAGATACCTTACAATTACTTACAATGTTTTACGCTTCTTAAAGCTATTACAGTAAGTCTTAGGGTGTTACAAAGCATCTAACTAACTCTGTTTAAAGAAAACAGGCGTTAGTAAGTGTTAGTAGACACCTTACAATTGCTTACAGTGTTTTACGCTTCTTAACGTTATAAGAGTGAGCTATACAATGGTTCCCACCAACTCCATGCTACCGCCTTAAGTAATTCAATTTTTCTTTATAACTGTTATTCCTCCTGAAGGTTTAATTATTTATCATTAACACCACAGTAGAATCGAATGTTATAATAGGAGCTCTTATATATCATTTATAATACTATGAGAGCTAAAAAAAGGTTGTCCTTAGCGCCAAAATGTTTGTTGGGTTAAGGTTAACATGACATCATCAAAGAAAGAACAATTGGTTTATTTGTTAGAAAAACGCGTGTATACAAAAAGATAATTATCTCGAATAAAGGAGGGACTAGGGAGAAGCCCGCTCTACCGTCGCATGGGCGTAAGGTGAAAAATGTATTCACTGTTCATTACTTTTCTCTTATACAATAGTTCTTATAGTAACGAAACGGCCAAGCCTCATATTTTGACTGAGGTGTAGAGTTTGTGAAGTTAAGGCTTGTAGAGTTAGGGCGTGTAGAGTTAGAAGCTTGGCTCTACATGAGATCATTTTTGACAGTGCGAGCCATATGGTCTTCGAAACATTTTACATGAAAATGTTTTTGGTGGGATTTATTATTACCATTTACATTAGTTTTTACAAGTAGGAACCCAATACAACAATGTAGTCACAATTTCCGCACTCAGAGATGTCTCCAAAAACCAATTATACGCCACTACTAACAAAAATAAATCTTTTTACCTTTACCTTTAAGGAAAACATCGTGAGGAAACCGGCATGTCCTAGAATCAAAAATTCAAAGACATGTGACATCTACCAACCCGCACTGGGCCCGCGTGGTAGATTACGGCCCACTCCCTCTCACAGAGAGGAGGCCTGTGTCCCAGCAGTGGGAACATTACAGGCTGATGATGATGATTTATTTATTAGTCTTCCTATCCTACGGGCTGCAAATGCATAGATCATCTCTAGTCTTCACCAATTAACCTAGCAAAAATCCAACTTAAACATTAGTATCAACAAATCAAACTAAAATGAACGCTCTTAAAAATATCGAACGTTTTTTATATGAAGAGTCCTAGATATGTAGATTGTTAAAACGTATTATAGTTTTTTTAAATATTTTATCTTTAAATTAGCGATCCGCCTATTCTTGGCACGGTTTTAACGACTTCGCGATACATTGAGATTTTGTTTTAATAATGTAAGTAAACTAAAAAACTAGACACTTAAGTGTCTAGTTTTTTAGTTTTAGTGTGTGTAGTTAGGTCCGTGGCTAAATAATAACAGCCGCACAGGTCGATCAATTAGGTTAAGCTACGCCTGCCGCGGTTGGTCTGTGGATGGGTGACAATCTTTACATACCGAGACCCCTCATTCGTGGATCTTTGATAGTCGTTACGGGTAGTCAGAATCCCGACCATCTGAAAACCAGTCTTACCAAGGGGTATCGTATTACCCAGTAACTGGGTGGTAGAGGTCAGATAGGCAGTCGCTCCATGTAAATACTGGTATTCAGCTGCATCCGGTTAGACAGGAAGCCGACTCCAATATAGTGGGGAAAAGGCTAGGCAGATTGAATGATATTTCGGAATAAATCCTCTAAATTTAAAAACCGCGTGTAAAAGCGTTGTGATTTACACAACGCGGTTGCACAGGCAGACACGCAAATCACTTTAAATTATAATTATGTATAGAAATAGATATGAGGAAAATGTCGTGAGGAAAGTTTTGAGTATGAATGTGGATGGCGTGATAAGGGTAGGGGAAAACCAAAGATATAAGAAAAGGAAAACCTATGAAACTATAGATGGACTGTGTGAAAGATGATATGGGTAAAAAGGGGGTGACTACCGAGATGACGACTAATAGTCAAAAGTGGCTTATCCTCAGGAGCTCCAAATCTATTGTTCTTCAAACAATTTAACTCCATACATTGATTCCCAAGAGCTCCATATTTTATTAAAATACGTCGCTCCATGGAGCGACTGCCTGAATTCTTTCGAATAGAAAATTTTACATGTAAAATACTTGAGCTATTCAGAAATATTCAGGTGGATCCGGTTAGACTGGAAGCCGACCCCCATAGTTGGGCAAAGGCGAGGTAGATGATGATGAATCTCTTTGACATTTGCGTCTGGCGCCAGTCAATTTCAGTCCAATCCAAAGTCCGCAACAATTTAGTTGTAGACGTAAAAAAAACAGTTCTCAGTAAAACTATTGATGTTGATATAAGTGATTGGTGGTCGCTTGACGCAAATCGAAGCTCGATTGGATCCAATTGGGCGTGATTGAGCTGATTAGTCAGGCGCCAAACTCGTACTGCTTTCGACATTGGTTTTATTTTTAGCCTTATCAGTAATCAGTTTACCTTTTCATCAGAAAAAAGCATATATATATTCTTTTTTTTATTGGCCCGCTTTTGACCTCGATCACGCCTGATGAAAACCGATGTGGTCTATGATGGAACGAACGTGCCCAGAAGATGCCTAGGGCACTGGAACTCCCACACATTGACGAAACACAGCAGGCTGCTTGACGCCGGACTCCGGTGGGAGGGTGGTCGCAAACCAGGCGGGCGTTAGCCCTACCACCGCAAGGGAAGAATTGGCCAGTTAAATAAGGTGTTGGGTGTGACTGTCCAGGATGCGCCCAGCGCTCGGTTTAGTTGAGTAACTGGCGGAACAAACTGCGGTACAGGAGGAGGCTTCTTTACGCATCCCAATAATTCTGAACCATCCGACAGGCTATCATATCAAAAATGACACATTTCGAAAACCTGATTCGCCTTGCTCCCGACAGCAAACAGCTGTCAGAAGAATAGCGGTAGTCTTTTTGATTTAAACTGACAAAATTTTCGCGTTTTGGACTTGTGAACAGCGTTAGAGGACTCCTACGATAACAATGATTGATGTTTGATACGGTACGGAAGCGTATCGAGTGGTTGTGAATGATGCTGATGGCTCTTTTTACCCATTTTTGTCATCAAGCAGTGTTGCTGGTTTCCCTTCGAGGGAGGAGGCTTTCGGGAGACAGGAGAAATATAAATAAAAATAATAATAATAAAAAAAATAAAAATAAAAAAATAATATAAATAATAATAATAAATAAAAGCTTTGCTCTGGAATGGCAACGCATCTGCAATGTCTCTGGTATTGCCAAAGCCACTATGGCAGGTGATCACTTGACAAACAAATTCAGTCTTGGGGATCGAACCATAGTCGCTATATTGAAGGATTAAATCAAACTTCTTCACGTAAATCAATGTCTTTTTCTACAGTTAATAATTTAGGATGAATACATTCTTCTATAATAATTTATAAGGGAAGGGCTAGGGGCCCGTGGCTAAATAATAACAGCCGCACAGGTCGATCGATCAGGTTAAGCTACGCTAGCCGCGGTTGGTCTGTGGATGGGTGACCACTTGTACGTACCAAGACAAGACCCAAATCACTTTAAGGCGTTGGTCCGAAGGCTAATAACAGCCTCTCTAGAAGAGCCGCTCATAAAGGCGAAATTCATGCAACTATCAATGCATCTACTATAAATGCACTGTAATATGCTAGCACAACTTGGCCACGACCTTCGCAAGCTGAAGCATCAACAACATGCAATGGAACGATGTCAAATAATATAATTAGAGTCACAATGGCGTGATTGCGTTGTGTGGGAACGGTTTTCCTTGAGACCACACAAGATGTTTCTATTCTAGTACCCGGATGGAATTTATAATAGTATCTACACGTTAATCTTTTATTGGTAATTGTCTATTGATTTTGTTGATAGTATTGGATATTAATATCCCATTACACAGAAACACACCATCTCTCTCTCACACACACATTGCATTTACCTTCATATCATATTCAGCCTATAATGTTCCCACAGTTGGGACACAGGCCTCCTCTCTGTGAGAGGGAGAGGGCCGTAATTCACCAGGCGGGCCCAGTGCGGGTTGGTAGATGTCGCATGTCTCCGAATTTTTGGTTCTAGGACATGCCGGTTTCCTCACGATGTTTTCCTTCACCGTTTTGAGAGCAGTGGTGATGAAATAATTTACACAAAGTAAAGCGCCTGTCTGGGTTCGAACCTACGACCTACATCTCGTAAGTCGCGGCCGATACCACTGGGCCACCACTGCTCTTTCTCTTGTGCACATGATCAAAAACGATAACTACTTTCATAGGTTTATTTTCATTTACCTTGAATTGGTGAAAATTAGGAAAAGAGCCTATTGTTGGATCCAAAAACGTGGATGGTGGTGGTGGTGGTGTGAAAAACAATATGAAAGAAAAGGGAGTGAATCATAGCGTGACGGTTGACAGGAGAAGATGGAAAAAGAAAATGTGTTGCGCCGATCCCAAGTAACTTGTGAAAGGGGCAGGAAGATCACGGCTCCCTGTCGTTTCGGGTGACGCAGGTTCTCTCGGGGCATGGTTGCTTCGGGAAGTACCTGTGTCGCATATACAGGGAGTCGGACGTACGGTGTAACCACTGCGTCGACTGTCGGGAGGACACGGCATGGCATACGCTGGCAGAGTGTGCCGCTTGGGAGGAGCCGCGCCGTGCCCTCATGTCAGAAGTAGGCAGTAACCTGTCGCTGCCGGCCGTGGTCGAGTCGATGGCAGCGAAGAGTCCTGAGACGCGGTGGTTTCCTTCTGCGAAACAGTCGTCTCCAGAAGGAGGCTGCGGAAGAGGAGAGGGAGATCTCGTCACCCGTCAGCGGAGGGTGGACAACGCCCTCTTCCAGCCCCCCTAAATTGGTCCAGGGGCGACGGACTCGGAGACGACTCTCGCCCCCCACACATCAGGACCGGAGATGGCGGCGCGTAGTGTTCCACGCGCGCCCTTTTTAGACGTCGCGGGGAGAGTCAAACACCTCACTCCCCCCTGATCCGACAAGGCCCTTAGTGGCGGGCTGGCACCGGTCAGGGGTTGCGAAAGGATCGTACGTTCCCGCGACCCCCGGCGTAGGTGTGAGATGGAACACCGGGGTGGTTTTTAGTCAGTAAGAGTCTGACCGACCCCTTCGCCCGTCCCAGGGCGGAGGACATCCACGAGGATTTTCCAAACCGAAAACAAAAAAAAGGGGCAGGAAGATTAAGATATAATAATGAAAAAAAAAAACTAGATGGTCGTGATGGGCCCGATCCTTAACACTGGAGGACCGATTTTAAAGAAAGAGCCAGTCAGAATTAAGAGCATTTACGACGTCCGGCATTTCATACAAACTTGCAAGCCCTTGTTTTTCGAAATAAATGAACTATGACTATGAGGAAAAATGCTCTTAACTAACTTTTTAGACCTTTGTATCCTGCTTATGGGTACGAAGTTTCACTAAAATCGGTTCATTCATTTTGAAAAACAAGGGCTTGAAAGTTTGTATGAAATGCTGTACCTACGTCGTAGACGCTCTTAACTTGAATCCTAATCCAACTTATTATCTCCTTCATGCAATCACAGAAAGAATTTAAGTATGGAAGATTTATGTTTAATGAATTATATGTATAAAAATACTAGCTGATCGGACAGACGTTGTCCTGTTTCCTAGAACTCGATCGCAGCGCCACCGGGTCCAATTGTGAATCTAAACCATTCAGAGACCAACTTAAACATACATAAAAAAATCCTGGCAGGAGGAGTTCAGTGACATACAGACGTACAGAAGAATTATATAATATAAAGATATAGAAAATAGAACTCTCTCCTCTTCCTCTGCATCACATTCCCGTTCAACTGGTCTCACATCATTTTTACGTTACTATAAGGAAAATTATTTTCAATCTAACTTTTAATGCGCAGGAAATTCTTTTTGCATGTGACAAAGAAAATAAAATTGTTACAATAACTAGATATTGCAAAAAACCCCTCTATTGTTCAGTTTGTATGATGTAATTTTCTCCTTGAAGGTTGAGGTTTTATGCAAGCTTTATCCACAGCATTCAAACGGTTAAGGAAAAACATCGTGAGGAAACCGGCATGTCCTAGAACCAAAAATTCGAAGACATGAGACATATAACAACCCCTACCAACCCGCACTGGGCCCAAGTGGTGGATTAAAGCCCACTCCCACTCGAAGAGAGGAGGCGTGTGTCCTAGTAGTGGGACCATTATAGGCTGATTATGTATGTATGTATGTATGAGTATACCACGCGGGTGCCAATGCTGTGGGCATTGGCACCCGCGTGGTATCTACATAATGCATTAACTATTGCAAAGCCTTTTATTTTGAAATTTCACCAATATTCATTGTTTTACTCACACTGTTGACAACGTGATTGATATTTCACGAAATAGTCGTTCATTAGGATTATATGAATCAAATATTTAAAATCAAATTACATATAAAATCAAATCACAGGCCCCTCTCGACCCAGCAGTGGGAACCTTATAGGCTGATTATAGAGGGTTGTATTGATTAAATGATTTTATTTCTGTAAGTAAGTTTGCATAAACACTTTTACCCGTCAATCATATTTTAAATAATAATAATAAATATAATAAGGAAAAGACTGTCGTACTGAATTTCGACAGTTAGACTGAAGGTTAATTATTTCGAGACGGTCCCAATTTCGAAAAACAATAGTTCGACTACTCATTGCTTCGACAGAACATATTTTCGACTAGCATTAGTCCGACAGAACATACTTCGACAACACACACCTTCGAAAAACACGTCTTCGACAGAACCCTTCTTCGATGAGGTCGGCGTTTCCTATCTGACTACTCTGAGAAGAAAGGCCGAAACAAACTAGATAGGTGATTTTAATGATTATAATTCTGTAAATATGTACAGATGCCAGCACATCAAGCTATCCGAAACTGTCAAAATTTCCTAATCACCTTTGAACCTTACACTTTAGATATAAAGTTTAAAATCTATTAAATAAATTTCATAGATTGTAGTATCTTGATGTGCTAGCGTCTGTACGTACTTATTTAACGCTCGCGAATCATATTTTGTTCAACATACAACCAAACACTGGCTTGCAAATTGCAAAAAAACTTAAGAAAACTTTAATTTCGCGAACTATCTTGCGCTTCCTCCTTAAAGTTCACCCCTGCATCAGAGAGGCAATTCTCGTAGTTTTAAGAACGTTCCCAGTCTGATCTCAGTCGCAATCTGTCAAAAATACCTGTAATTTCCCTAAATTTTTTGACACGTTTTTGACAATGATTGTCGCTGAGATGAGGTTGCGACTAGATTTTGATGGTTTCTAATTACGGAAATTGGCCTTCTGCAATCGTAGTGTGATAGTTGCCTACACGGCGCGACGGCCGCGAGGCGGCTGTAACTACATTACAAGTCGGTCCGCCATCACCGACCTACAAATTAAAAACTCTCCGATCCGTCTCCCAAGCCCACAAGTGTACATTATCAATAAGCGAAGTCTACGGAGGCGACGTCACAGCCTTATCTAAGGTCGGGGGTCGCATCCGACGCGTTCATTCATAATATGGACGCGGCTCGCCGCTATCCGATGCTGACGTCACCAACCACGCGCCGCCCGCGCAGCCGGATTTTGTCAAGTTTAATACGTTAATGACATAGCAATATTTACTATTATTATAAGTGAAATATTATTGCTTTTGAATTGTCTTTATGTTTTCAAGAGAGACTTCTTGACATATTAAATTGTTGGTTCTAGTTGTCTTAAGATTTTCTGCAATCTGCAATCTACCTAGCCTTTTCCCACTATGTCGGAGGCAGCTTCCAGTCTAACCGGATGCAGCTGAATATACAGTATTTTACATTCAGCGTGTGCCTATCTGAACCCACTAACTGGGTAATACGAGGCACGGAGGGGTCTCGGTATGGAAAGGTTTTCACCCATCCTCGGAGCGACCGCGGGAAGCGTAGCTTTACTTGATTGATCGACCCGTGCGGCTGTTATTACTTAGCCACGAGCCTATTTCTAAAAGGCTACCTGAGGGCCTAGTCAAAGTAACACTATCAGCGATAACGATGATGCAAAAGTCAAAAACGTATGGGACGAGCATAGCTACCGAAAAGCTCATGTCAATCCAGTTGAAAGTCGTTGTACAAATACAAACCGCTTTGTAAGCGATTGCCGCTGGCCTACCTACGCCCTTAGGGTGAGACTAGTACAGACCAGCACCAGGTAATTTTTAACCGACTTCAACACAAAAGGAAGTTCTGTATTCCACCCGTATGTAAGTATGTATGTTTGTATGTCCGCGATTTTCTCAAAAACTAAGGAAAAAATTCTGATCATTCTTTCATACGTGATCTTCATACTTTCAGGAAGGTTTTAGTATATTATATAATACATTAGATAATTATTCTTGTGTACGAAGTTATATGCATAAATGTACTGCATCTCCGGCATTTCTATTCAAATTTTTGATGATTCTTCTAGTCGGTGTCTTCAATTCTTTAATGCACTAGTGTTAATTGAATTTTTGTGGGGTAGGTATAACTAAAAAGTGTAAAATAAAAACTTTTTTACAAAAAAAAAACAAGTCTGTGTCAAAAAACGAAAATGCAGAACCAACGACACCGACTTCCGAAGTTATAGTTATTTATCACGTTGTAGTGTTTTTTTTTGAAGTCAGTTGTATTTTTTTCATACTTCTGTTCATAGTTTGCGGTCTGTACACAAGTATGAAAAAGAACATCAGTTATGTGAGCTACACTAACTTAGCTTAGCTTTTGGTCTGCAACCCGCTTTTATTCCTGGGTTTTTGGATTCTGCTATTCTGCTATTACTTCAAGGAAAAGGACAGCCATTGCAAAGCCAGTCCGACTGGCTTTTTATGTGAATTATCGGGAATGCAAATTGCAATATTGCATAATTATGTGGACATCCTTTCATTTTCCTGTACGTTTTACCTTAACGCTAAGAATGGATATGTGTTTGAAGTGTAAACAGGAATATTGTATTGGAGGAATATTGAATAAGAAAGGCAGTATGTTTTTCGCATACACGTATCTACTACAGTAAAAAACAGTCAAAAAAAATATGGAATGCACAGGTACTTCAATACTACATAATTATAATATCTATTCATACATATCAATAAATAAAATTGAAGTGTCTGTTTGTATTGTCAAAATAACAGCTTTTTTCGCAAAATACATTTGAAACTATATACGGTACCTACTTACTAAGAATAAAAATCAATTTTAAAATTTTTGTTTGTCGGTTAATTCCCGAAACGATTTTTCAGTGGCATATACCTGATGTTATGCGGAGTAAACTAGACTACTTTTATTTTAGAAAAATAATAAGGGTTCCGTGCAAAAAAAATTAAACCCATGAAATCCAATTTGTTTTCCGATATGCACGCGAAGCCGCGGGCACAGATACTTTTCATAAACACACGGATAGACCATGACCTGGGTTATCCCGACAGTACGTTCCCGTGGGGTAATTTCGGAAGTCTATGCAGGCAAAGCCACGGGCGAAAGCTGGTTTTGAATATAGGTAAAAGGATCCTCATCATTGACTATACTAGTAGGAGAAGACCAAAGAAACGATGGATGGACTATGTGAAATATGATATGGCTAGAAAGGGGGTGATTACCGAGATGACGACTAATGAGAAGTATGGAAGAAAAAGACATGTTGCGACAACGCCAAATTGGGATATGGGATAATAATGATATGCAGGGTTCTATTAAAATAGATGGACAAATTTTAACACAGCGCTCAGTACGTCTAACCAAAGATATCCAAGCAAAAAAACACTGATTAAAGTGATTTTATTTTGACCTAAAATAATAAATTGTCGCCGGCACATTAGTGTATTTTCGTTAGCTGATTATTTTTAATGTAAATATCTAATGCGTTTTTCTTATATATTTTTTTTACCATCATCCTTATTTTGGTGGTCTGAATGATTTCTAAAAGTTTGTCCATCTATTTTAATGGGACCTTATATTGATAAAGAGGTTGTCGATTACCTTTTACAAATATCATATTTCTAGTTTTTGGCCACATCGTGAGTGGTGACCCCGAATAACTTAAAATTCAAATCTCAACAAAAATTACGCTACGGAAATTCAGCATGATTCTTTGATTTTCTCCCGTGCCATCGTTTTAAAAAGCACAGAAGGCGTAAGCACCCGATTTTCCGTCGCGTAATTTTCGGCTGATGTACTTATCGATTAAAATATTATAAAATAGGATAATATCAATTAATGCAGTGGTAACCCAGCCAACACATAAGCCAGATAGTAGCGAAAATATACCACAATAAGCAGTGTCAAGCTTTATTACTTTTGTATTACAGCTGATATCATGGCTTTAGTTTGAATAAGAGAGTTCTTAAATTAAAATAATGTTGTAAGCTTACTAAATTCTGTATAAAGTTCGCGGTATTTTTTTAAGCTGAATAGTAATCAAGAGTAGAATCTGCTAAACAAGCGATATTCAAATAAAAGTAATTGAAACAGCTATTATCTGCACAGTAGCTGAAGTTTTTGCACTGTCCTGTATAACATATTTAAGCAAAGCAGTTAAAAAGCAAAACGCTGAATATTAGACGAACTATTTTCTTTAAGCTGCATAGTGTACGAAATGGTACTAATTTATTCAGATACTGAATATTTTAGATTTTTTCTTCTTTACACAGCTGACTTCTGCATAATTGAAAATAAACTCCTTGTTTTACCTAATTTATAGCGCTATAAGCGTACAATTGTCTTTATGTTCAGCTTAAAACAATATCAATTACAAATGTGGGTATCTTAAGCAGCAAATAACTGATTAGTTGAAGATATCGTATGTTTATATCCAGATATTACACCATTTTGTGACAAAACTGATAAATGCTGCATCAACAATATGCCTCCTCAGAAAAATAATAACAAAAGCGTAAATGATTCATGGAAAAAAAGAAAGAGAACGGGAGGAATAAGATGAAAGTGTTCACGACAGTATGTAAAGATAAAAATAGTATCTGTGCAGTAATAGAAAAGGGTTTGACAACATATACAAATAGGCCCGGGTCAAGTGCGACCAATACAGTTGAAGAGGGTTCTGTACACGATGATTGTGCATCACCATCAGGATTAGTGATTCAAACAAATAGACCGGGTCCAACTTTAGGTGCAGATAACGAGAGTTATTATGTGTGACAACTTTGCATCTCAATCACAGACTGTACAATTTGATAGTGATTCAAGTTCTACTGATTTGGAAGAAAACTCGGAAACCATCGAATTAAAATCTTTATTTTGTGAAATACGAGAAGATGTATTAACGCGTGGATCTTGTTGTTGTTCGTAATCCGTATCAGTTCTATTCAACATTTGAGATAATTCTTCCTCAGCTTCTTCAAAAGTTTTGAAATGATTGCGTTTTAAATGTACAGTTGTAGGTGTTCCAGTTCGGCTGTGGTAGGATTGCAGGGTTCTTGCAAAGTAGCTCGCCATTTTTTTGGCCAGTATAACTTTCCATTGTTCTCCCAAGAAGCGGGCACTGTTGATAATTCAACCCGGCCTTTTTTACGAGTCGAAATGATTTTGAACATTTTTCTGAAAAAAATATATAATTTTTCTATAACACTAAAAATACTACAACACTATTACAAACAATTTGGAATGAGCAACAACGCAGCGAGCGCGGCCGAGCGCAAACCGATCGTAAGCCGAGTTTAGCCGAGCGCGCATTTGAAGCATTGTGGTGGGAAAGGAAGCGCGATACTTTTGGTTGCGACTACCTACAATGTGCTGTGTGTTTATATGTATATTTTAGTTGGTAATATAAACAACTGTCAAATTGTAGATAACTTTAAATACCTAATAGTGGGTCCTACCTACATTAGTATAGGTCCCATCAACCTCGAATACTCATGGATTTATTTTCTATAAAAAAGAACCCTAAAAAGCTGAATAAGAGTATAGGTAGGTACTGCATTATGTAATTTAAGACCTTTCTCTGAGAAATGTATAATTATTGCTTTAAACCAAATAATTTCTGGATATGTAGTCGTATGTGAACTATTATGCAGAAATAAGCAAAATAATCACTGAAATAGACACTTTTATTCAGATTGGCCGTCCGCCATTAATTAACGTTCGACATAACCTCTTTTTTATAAAAATCCTCAACATTTATCTTATGAAACACTTTGTTTAGTGAGTAGGAAACATTAGCAGTTATACAAAATTTGATTCTCATTATTTGCTGAGACTGAAATTTGATAAAAAGTAAAGATAATTTAATTTAAATATTATTTCACATTTGTTTACCTTTTAAATTGTAGCTTTATCTTAAGGCGCTCAAAAAATGTACAATAATCATATTGATAATTCACAGTAAAGTGCTATGCGTTTATATAATTCACCTTAAACTTACTTAAAATGTATGAAACAATTTACTTACCAAATTTTTGAAGACGTGATCAGCAACCATTACAATTTTTTGATCTAAGTAACACAAAATAATTTCGTCACAATGAAAAATACATTTATACTTTTTTTACTTGCATAATTTCTTTGTAAAACTACTCCTGAGATCGGAATTTTGAATATCATTTGAATATCTGAACTCACAAATTAACAACTGCATAAAATATGTATAACTTCTGGACTAAAGAAAAATCAGAATTTATGCAGAAGATATTCAGTGTGTTGTACATTTATTCAGCTGCTATGTGGCTATTAATCAAATGTTATCCAAATTGAAGCAAGATATTTTGTGCCCAAATTACTTGAATATCATCTGTATAAGCGCTTACACAGAAGTTATACAAATACTTTATCCAGCTTAAAGTCAAAAGATTTGCTTTTACGCAAAATTTATTCAGCTAATCTGTGTTGGCTGGGAACGGCCCCGACTTACCGAGCCGTAAGTCGTGTGTTCGAACTCAGGCAGGCTTTACTTTATGTAAATAATTTCATCACCACTGCTCTCAAAAACGGCGAAAGAAAACATCGTGAGGAAACCGGCATGTCCTAGAACCAAAAATTCGAAGACATGTAACATCTACCAACACGCACCGGGCCCGCGTGGTAGATTACAGCCCACTCCCTCTCACAGAGAGGAGGCCTGTGTCCCAGCAGTGGGAACATTATAGGCTGATTATGGTAGTGGTATGCAATTAACAAATAAAAACAATTTTTTTTTAAACACACAAAAGTAAAAGGCAAGGTTCTTAGTGTCGTCTTAAAAAATGCATACACTGCACATACAAGTTCAAAGTCAAATACGTCAGTAACCTCTACGTATACAATACGTAGTCTATACGTATAGTATGGGAACGGTCGCTTTGTGTATATTATATGGTGTTATATTATGAGTCTAAGGGGACATCGTCGGCTAATGCCCTCGACTGGCCCGCCCACCTACAGGTATTTTACACCTGATACACTGGAGGCCGAAGTTAAGAGCACACTGCGATTAGTGCACGATTTTCTTTTGTGGATTTTATGGACTTTCGGTAATGTTTCTTATATTGAAACTGATAATGTTTTAAAAGGTATCTGTATCATAAATTAAAAAAAAAACATAGTAATCTCAGGCAAGGCAGATCCTTGCTTAGATTATTAGGTTTTTTTTTATATTTTGATGCAAGTTTTTAAAATTATTAGTACTTCATTTATTCAACATTTTTATTTTGCTACCCAATATGGCGATTTGATAAGATATCTTACGGACCGTCCTATTTTGAGGGTGGCTTCAAAAGGTACGAGTACTTAATAACATAAAAATTATAGTTCTATCTATATAAAGATTTGAAACATACGTAGTTATAAATCATTCATTATATAGTCCATTGCATTGATCTGAGCATAAAATTACTAACCAAATTCTCTGGTTTACCATTTAAGACAGTTTTGTTCAGTTGTTTTGAAGATCGGTGGCATATACTATTACTGTCGCGCCCAAAGTTGATGATTGAGTCACGTGATCAGCTTTGAACGTTAATGTCTCGGAAACGTGACACTTTACGGAGTTTTGTCTTATTATGTTTTCTGTTTGCATTGATATCAACTATCCATTTATATAGGTCTCATGCGTGTCAAAATGGCGCGACATCAATTATGCCAGACTGCATATAAAAATCTTCAAACCCCTTTCCAAATCACACTAATATAGTTTGTGAGTGTGTGTGTGTGTGTTTATATGTTTGTTACTTCTTCATGCTCAAACGGCTGGACCAATTTTGATAAAATTTTGTATAGAGGTAGCCCGATATTCCCACGAGATCGACATTTACGCGGGTGAAATCGCGGGGCGCAGCTAGTGAAGAATAACTTACGTTCGCACAACAAACATTAACATAATTATTCAAACATGAACTAAAAATAAACACTCAAATCTATCTCTATTAAATATCACAGTAACTGTACATAAATCAATATTATCTGTAAGGCTCAAAATAGAACTTTAATGAATGCTCGTAAGGTAATTTTATCTGTTGGTGTATTTATAGCTAGCCGCAAGGAAACTCCGCAAATATGGACCATAATATCAGACTTGCGATCTATTTTTAGTCATGTGTTAATGACATTTGTGAACTTAAACTCGCAACTGCAGAACGGAGGTAA
The DNA here is from genome assembly GCA_945859645.1 of Amphipoea oculea. NCBI lineage: Eukaryota > Metazoa > Arthropoda > Insecta > Lepidoptera > Noctuidae > Amphipoea > Amphipoea oculea. The sequence goes on from OX243881.1 coordinate 15,224,011, forward strand.
TAAATTAGAGAAAGTTATCTAGAGTAGTATCGTAAAGATATTTATATTTAGAGGCATTTATTATATAGGGTTATTGGTTATTAGTGACCGATACTTAAACACATGATTATACAGACGCCAGCACATCAAGCTATTACAATCTGTCAAATTTCATTAATAGATTTTCAACTTTATCGCTGAAGAATAAGGTTCAAAGTTGATTGGGAAAATTTGACAGTTTCGGGTACCTTGATGTGCTGGCGTCAGTACTCATCATATTAAACAAGTTACCCAAAGAAACGATTTATTTTTTACAAGCGTTATAGGATCACCCCAATAGAACCGCGTGCGAGTTTTAAAATAATGATAAATGAATAACGCATGGCAAAAGTGGAATAGTTTTGTTTGTAAAAAGGGCAGTAACTAAATTAAATTACAGATGATTGCGTATTATTCTTGTTAGGTACTCAATATTCTATTAGGGTATTCTTGCTTGTCATTATTTACAAAATCAGTGATCAATCAATCTTTCCAGTATACATTTTCGTGGATTTTGCAAGAAAAAAATAAAAAGACTTTTATTTTAATACGAAAATTAGAATATTTCTCTTACTATTGACCATTTTCCTGGGTGCTTAATCACCCAGATTTTAAGAATTTCAATGATTGTCAATCAAACTTTGCAAAGCTGGGTTGTTAAACTTTGCTTGCAGTGTAGTCAGGACTATATTATGCGGGACATGCGCTAAGCAACAAGCCGCCGACCAACTTAACGGTACCGCTATCGGGCTATAAAACGTCTAATGATTGCAAATTTATACAAAGTCCGGTTATACATTTGTTTACCTCGGATAATATATTTCGTTGTTTACATTTTGTATCTAATTTCTTGTCACTAATTTTTATACCGTTTTTTTGGTCGGATATGTAAATTGGAGGTGTCAGTTTTGCATTTATATTAATAACACCGTATAATATGCACATATTATTAGACTCTTAATTATCATGAAATGCTGCCTTATTCCTAATTTATTTGGGGTCAGCGCAGCACGTCTTTCTCTTCCATACGTCTCCATTAGCTCTCGTGGTCGCAAGCGCAACTCCTGAGCGTCCTGAAATATAATTTAATTTTGGAAGTCGATGTCAATAAACGAAAATGCGAACCCAACGACACCGATTTCCGAAATTAAAGTTATTTTTCACTTTGTAGGTACTAGGTAGTGTTTTTTTTTTGGAAGTCGGTTGTTTTTTTTTTGTTAAAAAGGTTTTTAGAAATAACTTTGGCTGACCTCGGCGCCAAAATTCGACCACTAATGATGATCGGAGGCGCCAAAGGCATAGTTCCGGCAAATATTAATTAGGTATAAGTCGGTGCCGCTGACCGATACGCGATAACTTTTCGCTAATGAGTTCCCGGAATTTAATTATTGTATTTCTTTTATTCTGAAGATTCGGCTTATCAAGCAACACAAATTGGCTAAAGCGCAACGTTATTTAAACTTTAAAGCTTTACCAAACTGAGTATGGTAAAGATTTTTTGGGAAGCAATGGTGGCTCAGTGGTAACGGCCGCGACTTACCAGTTGTAGGTCGTGGGTTCGAACCCAGACAGTCACTTTACTTTGTATATTATTTCATCACCACTGCCCTCGAAACGGTGAATAAAAACGTCGTGACGAAACCGGCATCCTAGAACCAAAAATTCGAAGACATGTGACATCTACCAACCCGCACTGGGCCCGCGTGGTTGATTACGGCCCACTCCCTTTTACCCGAGAGGAGAGAGGAGGCCGAGAGCAGGCCCGTGTCCCAACAGTGGGACAATTATGCTAAAGAGGTCTTAGAGCGATGTGACGACACTTTTATAGGTAGGTGCAGGTGCAGTTATGTCCATCTTGTAAAATGTTTCCTTAGTCGAAAGCCACACGGTACTGACTAAAGGCTAAATAATATAGTAAATAATACAGTAATTAATTCATACTAATATCATAAATGCGAAAGTGTGTCTGTCTGTCTGTTACCTCTTCACGCATAAATCGCGGAACCGATTTAGATGAAATTTGATTTACAGATAAGTAGTTTGAGTCCCGGGAAAGGATATAAGACAGTTTTTATCCCGATATTCCATCGGGATCGAGACTTATGCGGGTGAAACCGCGGGGCGCTGCTAGTTTTACATAATTATAATGTACAGGAAAACCATTGGAAACCCATTTATTTATCTTTTCATAAATAGTATTGGTGGAAATTCTAAGTCATACGTGTTCGCTTGAATGAAAGTAGGTTGGGTATATTTTTAAAATTAATAAAATAAATAATAAATATTGGTAAAATACAGTATAAATTTTAGAAATAATATAGATATTACAAAGTATGATGCTTGTACTAGGATAAACCTGTATCACAGGATTCACAGGCGGCATGAGTTCTTATACAAAGTAATTAGGACAACTGATTCGAAAGTAACTCTGTCTGTCTGTCTGTATGTTACCTTTTCACGCCTAAACGGCTGAACCGATTTATATGAAATTTGGTATAGAGATAGCTTGAGTTCCGGGAAAGGACATAGGATACTTTTTTATCTCGATATTCCCACGGGATCGAGACTTATGCGGGAGAAACCGCGGGGCGCAGCTAGTTTAACATAACTAAGTTTTAAGAAAAGTGACAAAGTTAGTTAATTTATTATGTTATAATTTACTTAAACACTGATAATTACAGTCTTAAACACCTAGATAATTTATAAACAGGGTTAAATTTTAATCACCGTTTTCCTACTCATCATTATGAACAACTTTTACTATGGGAACAAACATGAAATCGCGAAAAAAAGTCAGCTGTTCCCTACATTTTGACGAGTTATGCGAATATAAATGTAGGGAACAGCAGTTTTCACGATTTCAGGTTTGGTCCGTCCGGTAAACCAACGTTTTATTATAACCCAAAAAGTTATTCATAAATAAATAATTATATAAATATGCGGTTATCCCCCTGTTCTCGTATAACGCCAGTAACCTAATTATCATCTTCCTTAACCAATCGACCAGTTCCCAGAATCATTATTAGTAATTAATTACTTAGAGAGGACACTATTTCCTCTTTATTGATAACATCTACAGGGTGTTACGGAAAGGGTATATCAATACAAACGGGTTGAAGAGTGTATCTGGTATAGAATCTCTGTACAAAATTTCTGCTCAAAAGCAGTAACTTTGAAAATGCTTAATATTTTTTTATTTCGATAGTTTATTAAATTGAAATCATAACAAACGTGTCACCGCACTACGAGGGTCATTATCCATTATCTGTAGTGTGTCTGTGCGCCTAGTACACGCACATCACGCCGCCGCGCGCCAGTGCAGCGCCGTGATGTCGAAATAAAAAAATATTAAGCATTTTCAAAGTTAATGCTTTTGAGTTGTTTTGTACAGAGATTCTAGACCAGATACACTCTTCAACCCGTTTGTATTGATATACCCTTTCTGTAACACCCTGTATAGTACAATACTGTATTTAAGACTTCGTAGAATCGTAGTACGCGATAGCGTTCACAAGAACTGTGATAACCCTGACTTTCTTTGAATTCACTCCCTTATTGGTCTAGGTCGAAAGTTCGGTAGCTGAATAAGAGGTAGGGTAATTGTATAACACACTATTAGTAACAATCGGTCTTATTACAAAAAAATGCTTAAGTACTGGTTTAAACCAAGACTACAAGGTCTAGGATTGTGACGGTATTAAAGTTAGTACCAGTATCAAATTGTGTCCCGATTACAAAACGAAGACTATCTGAGGATCTGTTGGTACCAAAGAAGATCCATGGTTCAAATAATATCCACAGATAAGAAACGAAAACGGCATTCTTTCATTCGTTCGTACAGGCGTTATTTGAAGCAACGTTCTGTTTCTCTAAATATTTATATTATAATAACACTTGAAATGATTTAATAATTATTTACGAATACAAAAATTTGTCATAAATCGTTCTTTGTTTAGGTTACAATATAATGAACAAGCACAACATGTACTTTTGACGCGCTTTTTATAATCAAGTTGTCATATTTTTTTAACACCTCTAGCTTGAAATGGAGTGAATTACATTCGGCGATAGCCCGCGTATTTGAAGCAAATATTTACGTCCTTTAGAATAAATAAATGCACTTCTTAATATTATTCTTAGTATTTTTGTTATTAACAGTCTATTAGTTGGTTTGTTCGTGAGTTTTTGTGTCCGATTAAATCGTGAGTTAGCTAAAAAATGGAACAACAAAAGAAAAAGGGGTGAAAACTGGAGTTCTAAAGAGTAAGTTAGTAGAGTAAGTGCGCCATATATGGACTACCATAAGGATTTTCTCAAATAAAACTCCGAATTCTAAAGTTTAATCAGTCTTATTTATTTTAAACAGTTTGATACTTAATCGGTAACAAAAATAAATGATTAAATTCTTCAATTACAGCAACATCTTAGAAATAATCAACATTTTCTAAAATAAGACACTTTTAGGAACTCATAAAAAGTGAACATATTATGGACCACATGGTTTCAAATATGGACCATGTTTTATTTGCTTATAAATAACAATACAAAATAGGATTAAATACTTAAAATTAAATCAGTCAATTAAATCAAAATTAAACTAATCATTAGTACAATATTCGCACACATAGAAGTCAGTTATCTTCTAATCCAGCACATTCTTCATGAGCCCAGCGCCTGCAAGATACACAAGATCCATTTCTCTCCATGAACATCTTCAGAAATAAGCCCATCGCAATACAAACATTTACCATTTTCATTTTGAGAATGATCAGGACTTTCATCTGTGCTATCATTGACTGAATAATCACTCTTATAAGAATTTTCAGGAGATGATTATTCATCATGTGAGATCTTTTTTTCTTCTGAACAATTAATTTTGAATTTGTCTTTGATTTTTTTTTAAGTTCAATGGTTTCTATTTATTTATTTTTTCAGTTTCTTCCTTCTTTTTACTGATGTTTCTAAACGTTGTATATGGTGAAGACGTTAAAACCATATTTTAGTAGTCCTTCTTCCTCAGTTGCTGACAATTTTCTTAAGGCGTGGTAAGGGCTGCAACACCTTTGGTGACAAATATATTCTACATGATATGATATGAAGGACCAGGCATTGAATTATCTATGGTTACCTTGGTCTTACCTTGTGTTGGAGATGCCATTCTGAAACATAAAAAAATAAACAAAAGTAGCTGTTTGTAATATGGACTACTGGTCCATATTCGAAACATGTCGATGGTCCATATTGTAATACACATACAATTCAAGGTTATTTTTGTTGTACATAAAATTATAAAAACTTTAGGATATTACAATTCAATATGAATAGTAGTTAAATAACTCACCTTTCATTTAGCTTAATTCACTTTCAAATCAAATGTTATTTGTTGACGTGATGAACTTACGCAATTAGCTAAAAAAATACATAGCGAGTTGACAAAAACTCAAAATGGCTCCCGTGAACACATGCGCGGACGTCGCCTCACTGCAAGGGACTGACAAGACGCGGAGGGGGTAAGCCTAGTATGGGCTAACAGTCATCTCGGTACGACGAATATTCACTGAGAAACGCCGGTGGTCCATATTATAGAACTGGTCCATATATGGCGCACTTACTCTAAAACATATTTTTATCTTATTTCGACTACCTAACGTGGATGTTCTTATTATTGTAGGAAATATTACGTGACGAGCTTATTGCTCAATCAGCACATAATTATTATAGAAGATAAGTCCACGAAAACGTCAATAAACATGCAGAAAACTAAAGAATGGAAGAATATAATTACGGTCGTAGGAGTTAGGACAAATCCTCACGTAAAACGTTTTTTCCCCTATAAGATCGCCGAGACGTCTCCAGCATATCCAAATCTTCCAAATCCATCAAGTCAATCATATTAATATCCATTTTTTTACGATTTGTAAATAAAAAGACACAATAATAATCAACGCTAACCTCAAATAAATTAGTACCGATGTTAAATCCATAGTTAAACTAGGGGTCTCGGCAGTCTAACTTTAGTACCATAGATAGTTCATGAACTAGTGATAAACTTCATTTTGTAATAACGTTTTATTTAGTCATGGTTTAAACCTAGTAATAATCCCAGTACTAAATTTAGATCGTGTTTTGGAATAAGACGGTATGGGTTTCATTTTGACAGTTCAACAACATCCATTGCGTTATTTACGTTGTTGAACAGTTAAATTTTTCGAACATATGAAGCAATGGATTAGCAATATAAGTACTTCAAAATGTTTCAGATTGAGATTTATAGCGTTTTATGCAATTAAGGTGACGGTTTTTATTTTGGATTAGAGATTTATCCCAAAGTAATATTTGGTCCATAGCGGGAACTAAATCTGTCGCCTCTTGGGGCAGATTTTATTTGATTACCGCACGCAACAAATATTTTGATGACCTACCGATTGTTGTAAGTGGGATTGTGTTAGAAACGTACTCGTGATACATGAGAAAATACTAAAATGGGCGTTAGAAAATAAACAAAAAAAAAAAAACCAAAAATTATGACCGATTTTTTTTCGGAACTAAAGAATTTTTATTTCAGCTAATAATTTCGTAATATCCGAGCATCAAAGATGATCGTCGGCATGTAATTATTGAAACCAATTGTTGTCGCTATTAATAGAACTGCAATAATTGTGAAGGTTAAAGGGCAACTGGAGGACCGACCGGGCGCGCTCCGGCCGAAACATGTCACGTGACTTTTCGCCGCCATTTTTAGAATTTATGGCGCGAAACGAAATGTCATTGTCAGTTAATGTTTACATTCAGCATAAAATGGCGCGAACGAGAAAATTGGGTTAATCTACTTTTATACTACGGTATCGCAATTAAAATTGTTATGTCTTCTAGGGATTACTTTAACATTGGTGGGTTCGTGGGTGGGTGACATTCCATTACATATCGAGCGAGACCCCTCCGTGTCTCGGAAAGCACAATAAGCCCTTGGGTCCGGACTCCGGCTGTCAATCGTATATCTTTGGCAGTCGTTACGGGTAGTCAGAAGTCCATAAGTCTGACAACCAGTCCTACCCAGAGGTATCGTGTTACCTAGTAACTGGGTTCTAGAGGTCAAATAGACAGTCACTCCATATAAAATACTGGTATTCTGCTGCACCCGGTTAGAATGAGAGCCGACCGCAACATGTTTGGAAAAAGGCTAGGATAGTAATAGTTCATTTGAAACATTTTGCCCATAAAACAAATGTAGTTATACCAAAGAATGAAGAATGACTGTCTACAATGTGACATTTGCCAATTAAGTAATTATAAATCCACTGCGGCTTCGGTCTAGTGTTTTGACGCACGTACAGCGAGCAGATGCAAGTCATTATATATTTTTTTTTTCTACGAAGAATGTTGCATGTGAATTTTCTCCGTCCATGAGAAACTAATTTCACTTACCGCCTCTCTTGGAGCAAACTTCCCACGTTCAAATAATCTATTATTCTGAACATTTTACGTAGATACTTAGTTTGAGTCATCGTGAGGAAACCGGCATGTCCTAGAACCACAAATTCGAAGACATGTGACTTCCACCAACCCGCACAGGGTCAGCGTGGTGGATTATAGCTCGCCCTCTCTCACAAAGAGGAGGCCTGTGTCCCAGAAGTGGGAACATTATATGCTGATTATGCTATCCTAGTTTGAGTTACCACTGCATTAATGTTGGATTTTTCGCTATCGGTCCATGGTGGTCGAACTGTTTTACGTTATTTCTGTCTCCTTAATCAGCACCAATCTGTTTGTTAAGGTTTTTTAAACAAGAGGTTCGGAAATACATCTTCCGGGGTGAATTTTTAGGGCCGTGCAAGCATGCAACTACATATATAGTCCCCCAGACCGAATTTCGGCCATGACGGCCAATATCAGCGGAGACTAGCTATGTGCTAGCTATCTACGCGCGACATATCATAGACTCAGTGCACAAGTGTGTGCGCAGACAGAGGTGCACTCGCTCTTCCCTCACTCTCATAGTCCGCACGCAACTGGCCAGTACCTATCGTACTTAGAATATATCGATGCCAATATGTATGTTTAGTGGTATATAAATTTATAAACGTTGCTGATGTATGGTTAAATAGTGGCTAAATATTTCATCATCATCATCACCCACCACTGGGCATAGGCCTCTTTAAAAAGAGAGGCCTTTGCTATGTCGGTTAAAAAACCGACTTCAAAAAAAGAAGGTTATCAATTCGGTTGAATTCTTGTTTTTAATGTTTGTTACCTCATAACTCCGTTATTTTTAAGCCGATTTGCAAAAAATAAGGGGTTAATCTTTTCTGGCATTTCTCGTTAGAGGCAAGAGCCTCAGCGTTATCATTTCGAATTATTGTATAAGCTACTAATGTTGAATTAATTGGGGACCTCTAGGTCAATTTACTTTGAATAATATGTAAGTTCATAATTATTCTTTTCTATTTCAGCAATAAAATGTCTGCCTGGTGCGACAGACCCTTCATGCACAGTAGAAAGAAAAGAATTTAACATACCTGGTGAGTTCCCTCTATTAATTTTCAAGTTCTTTTATTTTTTCTTATTTATTATACAGGGTTATTTTAAATTGGCTAGCTAAACTCCTAAGACGCGATGGATATCGATACCTAAATATGATAAAATAATAAAATAAATGATTGATGGTTTTTTTTGTGAGGTATCTACTAAACACGATAAAACATAAGAAGACAGTTTTTCTCAACTCATACCAGAATTAACAACGCTAGCAGCGGTCGTTGACTTTCCAATGATCATTTCTATATTGTTTATAAATATATCGATATCCATCGCGGTTCCGTTGGCAGCCTTTGAGTTCGGAACCCTAAAAACAGCATCTTCTCTCCAACATATGAAACTCTCAGTCCTAAAAATAATTAAAATAGCATCTTTTTCCAAATTTCCTTCCCAAGTCCTAATAAAAACTAAAGTATAGCTGCTGAAAATTTCAGGACCAAACCAGTCCCCGAGTGAGACGGCAGAGGTGCAGTGCTTAGCGGGCAGTGAATGGGATAGCAACTGCCACCACTGTCGCTGCTCCTACCAGGGCCGCGCCGAGTGCTTGAAACAGTCCAACGATTGCGATAAGGGAGGCTTGGGTAAGCGACAACAATGACTATTTTCTTTTTTGTTATTAAGTACCTGGTACTTGTTGACAGGCCTGCACTGACCTCCCATACCTATTAAATGTTTTCAATATCACACTATTTATACATATTCGTTACTGTTTTATCTGACAAATTTTTTATTTTATTTTTATTTAAGTATGCATACACACGTCACGTTGCAGTATAAAACTGATTTACATCCGTCACCTCACACACCAGGTCCAGTTGAAAACTAGCGTCAGGCACTAGTTGTCTGGCATTATTGGCCTTTTTTAGCGCAGCCGTGAGGCACACTTTCCTGCTTATTTTTTTTTTTCATCGGATTTAATACTTTTTTTTTTATTTAATTTTTATTTTTGTTTTTCTTTGATGTATGTATCTGGTGTATTGTGTGTCTGTTAGTTTGTGCGAGATATATGTATTTTATTTCTATTCTTTTCTTTATTAACTCTGTAATTTGGAAAGATATTGTATAAGCCAATTATTTTCTTTTTTGTCCATAGGAAACGACCAATTGGAACCGTGTACCTATCTTCTGTCGTTTCATAACTGCCCATGTAGGATTATGTGAAATAGAATATTAAGATTTTGAATTTTATTCCGACATGTGCCCTTTGAAATATGACGAGGCTGACTATTAATCGAAGAGTAAAAGGGAGCAAAGCTCTGACCTTTCTGTTTCCATACACAAAGAACGGACATTCGACGTGGTAGTTTAATAAAGGAATCTGCACGAAAATAAATGTTATTCAGACTATGATATACTTGGTAGGCTCGTGATTAGAGTCCAACAAACAAGTGCAGCAATCTAAAAAGATTGTGTATAGATTTTTTAATGATCCTAGACAGTGGCGTAGCGTGCCTTGTTCTCCAGGTCGGAGAAAAGTGTTATTAGCTTATTCTTACAAAATAGCTAAAGGCATACTGCTAAGTAACCGCAGAAATGTACTACACACTACTGCCTGCCTAACTCTTTTGAAAACAGGCGGGATACTCGTATTATACAGCATGTCCCTGGAAGTATGGATCAAATCGAATAGGGACGTGGGCAAGGTCATTTCCAAACTTTTTAACCCTGAGAATGTCAGTGAATTTTTTACGGTTCAAAAGTTATGACCGATTTTTATTTTTCTTCAATCACTTCGCTTAGTGCTCAAAGAAAATAATCATAAAAAAATACTATTAGGGCTATCTAAAAAAAATAAATTGTTAGCCCTGATAGTTTTCACGAATTCGATTTTTCTTCTCTCTTTTTTTAAGCTTTTTTTTTAGTTTTTTTTTTGCCTTGACATGACCTTGCCCACGTCCCTATTCGATTTGATCCATACTTCCAGGGACATCCAGTATATGCTAATTCAATTCCATGCAATGCGTGCACTGACAACAAAGTTTACGAGAATTGCCCCTCAGGTGTTTCCCGCGATTTTGACGATATCGTCAATCCAACGCGATTTTGGACGACCCTGGGCCCTTAGATGTTTAATCAGATTGTTGCGCTAATCCTGCCGACAAACTGTCATGCAGTTTAGCAGGATTATTATATGTGTACAAGTGTTTGGCCCAAAATAAATGTTTTATTTATTTATTACTAGCTGCGCACCGCGGTTCCCCCCGCATAAGTCTCGATCCCGTGGGAATATCGGGATAAAAAGTATCCTATGTCCTTTCCCGGGACTCAAGCTATCTCTATACCAAATTTCATCTAAATCGGTTCAGCGGTTTAGGCGTGTAAAATACAGACAGACAGAGTTACTTTCGAATTTATAATATTAGTATGGATTATTGTTTTTTTTTGGCCTAACCTTGGCCACCATTCGGTCACAGCGTTCCTCCATCGGTCAGCTTCTCGCTTTATTGACATTTGACATTAACCATTTTCAGCGGAGCCAGCCCTATGCAAGACTAACACGACGTTCCAGAGGGATTGCAACACTTGCATCTGCCTCGAGAATGGACTTGCACTCTGCACCTTAGAGTTTTGTAGGAGATCAGGTACGCATCTTAAAAGTATAATATGTTTGTTCACAAAATGAAATTTACTAATAACGTTGTCAATGCACATCGTTTCCAAAATGTAAAAAATAGAGAGGTTTGGCGTGTGTCGGAACTGTCTTAGCAGTGGGTACATTTAGTGATGGGCGTTGAATCAACGAACTAGTTGAATCAACGTTGATGTCTCTTCAACGGGATTAACGTTGACCATAAACAAATCAACTCGTTGAATTCGTCAACGAGTTACGAGACAACGACGTTTATGAATTGAACTCGTTTAACGAAACGAGAATATGAACTCAACGTTTTGTTATTTTCAACGTACGTAAATTGTATTTATATTTACAAAACTCCCGCTACGACGCGATAGTCATGACAATAATTTGAACTCTAAATAACGAATAAAAGATTTGATATTTATTTAGTAATTTCATCATTGTTTTTAAAAGAAAGTAAACGATGACATTCAATTATCTACGCCTGAAATTTGTGTTTTATAGCAAATTAATCAGTCAGTCCTAAGCCTGAAAAAAGTATGAAGGGAAGATCATCTAGAAGCCTAGGTAGGTAGTAGGTAAAGTCATCATAAAATGTTATCCAATTTCATTTGGTAAATTGCATCAAATTGTTCGTAAATTAACAGCGTACGTTAATAAAAGCGTTAAGGCGTTTATCGTTCATGCAAGTTGACGTTCGTAACACGTTAACTCGTTGACGAAATTAACTAGTTGATCAACTAGTTGACAAACGCAATTCAACGTTAACGTTTCGTTGACGGAAAAACCTTCAACGACCCATCGCTAGGTACATTATAGTCTGATATAAAACAAAAATAACTGTGGCGGCATCTACATCGCCACGTGCGAACTACGCATCACACTGACGTCACGCAAAATCCTGCATCGCGCAAGCAGAGTTTACAATGTCCCGACATGTTGGAGGATCCTCCCTTTTCTATGGAGAATGAGTGAAGTTTACACTTTGTTCCTCATACTTCTATATACGTATATAAGTATTGCTGTAATGATGAGAATCTCTTAAAAATACTTTGAAACTTTAATTATTTTTGTCTAATTCAATTAGTAATTAATTTGTGATTGTACTGTATGAAACTGCTATGATACTTTGCAGTAGCCATTTGTTGAGGTGTTGCACTATGTATAGTACTTTCCTTGTTGAAATCTTTTACAAGAGCTCCACTGCTTTTACCATTGGCCCATCCACTGGAACTATAATAATAATAATATTCCACAACTATCACACAACGCCATCTAGTCGCAAACTAAGCAGAGCTTGTGTTATGGGTACTAGACAACTGATAAACATACTTATACAGGAAGATTTTTTTATCACCATCCAAATTTTTACAGGGTATTCTACCCATGAATATGAACAACTTTCACTATGGCACCAACTCTGAAATCACGAAAAAAAAGTCAGCTGTTTCATACATTTTGGTCAAGTAGGTATTGAACTTTTGTATGAAACAGCTGATTTTTTTTTCGTGATTTCAGAGTTGGTCCCATAGTGAAAGTTGTTCATAGTCATGGGTAGAACACCCTGTGAACATTTGGATGGTGATAAAAAAATCTTTCTGTATATTTCTAAATACATACATATTATAGATAAATTACACCCAGACACAGAACAAATGATCGTGCTCATCACACAAACATTTGTCCTGGGTGGGAATCGAACCCACGACCTTCGGCATAGCAGTCAGGGTCACTAACCACTAGACCATCAGGCCTGTCAAACTGAACTGAAACTGTTATATAATTAAGACCAACCATTGTTTTTTTTTTACCAATAATTTAATATCTACATTATTTATTTCAGATATTTTTGTTAGTGCTCCAGATATACTGTTAGCAAGTGTCAATAGTGAATTAGACGATAAAGATGCTCAAAAATCGGCCAAAATTGATGTTGTACTACCGGTAAGTCTTTTTAATTATTCATGTAACATTTTACTAGATAAAGCAATGAAAGGCGAATTCGTAAATAATATATAAATAAAAATCATTATGTGTTCATTAGATTTAAAATCTGCACATTTAATATCGGTGGTTTTAAACACGTTTTTGGCACATAGTGTACTTTTAAAGCACAACCTAGAATTGTTTTTTGTACCGAGGCATACCATTGAAACAATGAAAGGTAAGTTAACAAAGTGTTTTTGTGAAATAAACGGAGGAATTTAACAAGAACCACAAAAGCAATTATATCTTAATCATACTTTTGTAATAGTTTACTAAATAGTCAATCTAACTAAAAGATAAATAACTCAAAACATTTTCACAAATCGATGTTTGATACGGACATCGAGTACATTGTTTTAATCATTTTTATGTGAAATGTTGACTGCACATTTGGTGAATGGGATGCACAATTCATTTTCATTGAGGTAAGTACATCGTTTGGAATTATTAATAATTATTGAATTTATATTTCCTAAATAGAAAGTGGTGGTAACATAGAATGAGAAATACAATGTGGAGACAACAATACGACAGTAAATGACAACACTGGCAATAGTAATACTAATATTTTGACACTATCAAATAAATCCTAGCTTCGAAATTAAACAAGTGATTTTTTCAAACAAACTAAATAGTAGTGATCACAGATCACTACTTCGCGTGCCAAAAATCGCACCAGCTTACGTACAAAAATCGTAAGCCGCCACTTTCGCGCTCAGTCCTGTGTACTGCTGGCTGGGTGAGCGTGAGCGCTGGCGCTAGGCCTCGGGGGTGGGGCAAGACGGGTGCCGCACGCGGCGGCGTCTTTGAATCGATGTGATTATCCCATCATTAAATAATGCTTGCGACGTCATAGTAGGTAGTCAAAAAATGGCACGCTTGGTTTTCATACAGATCGTGATACTTGCGTTATCTAGGTCTATCTATATTTGTGGTACTGATGGACTGCCTATGGGTCTATAGTGACTAAATTATTAGAAAATTTGATTGAATTTTCGTATGCAGACTGGGAACGTCATTAGATAGATATGCGCAGTTTAATTTATTGTTGTATTGTCGTCTCCACCTTTTATATCAGTTATGCCCTTTTAAACTTCAGAGCCAAGACCATTACGACATAGAAAACCTTCTGAATTTGGACCACGACGTGATAATCATAAAGAGGTCGACCATTTGCAAGCCTCTCCAAGAGTTTATGAGGGGCTGCAATCCTTGCAAATGTGCTAGTGACGGTTTGAGCTACTCCTGCACCCACAATGAATGCTTGGAGACTGAAATGGACAAAGATAAAGAAGTAGAGGTCTTCATGCAAAGTGAGGTTGGTATAGTTATATATCTTGGTGCAATTGTTTAAGAAACCGCCGCATACCTAAATTCATCTTTTTGTGTAGATATGTTCAGCCAATGTAAACTGCATATTTAACGTTTGTGTTGCTCAATTTGAAAATGAATATTATAAATTACTATAGTTTGATTGAGAGCCATAAGCAATCATACCTTTAGCATTAGCGATCAGTGATAGGTACTTAGTCGGGAAGCTTGATACTCATTTGTTTTTATTGTGACAGAACGCAAAGTCGCTTGCAAACTGTGAGTGTAGCTGCGTATAGTCGCCGAGCTATCGCAGACACATATCGCAAAGTGTGCGCTGCGCTAAAATGCGATGCTAAAAGTATCGTGTCTGACTGTCTGCTATTTTTTTTTTTTTATTTGAAATGGGCTTGCTCTTGACTCTTGCTATGCTCCTAAATAACTTGAACAATCATATATATGTATAGTTCCTTATTTTGAAAATATTGTTTATGTCCAACATACTGTTGCAGACATGACCAAACTGTCTGACTACCATTTTCTCAACCACGTCTGTAGGGTCAGGATCACATAGAACGCCACTCCGTCTGTCGTGCCAGCAACACGTTCTACATCGGTTGCAATACCTGTCACTGCAACCCGCTCGGTACCGACTACTCTTGTACCAACAAGCCGTGTCCTCTGCCCGCTGACGTTGAATTGTTCCATGAACTTAAGGTACCAAGCCATTTTTATAGGTGTTTAAATCTATAAACATGGAGGCAGGGAGATCGACGAACAAACTGAAACCATGATTCAGCACATGATCCTAGACCCCCCTAGGGTAGAAATTCGTCGGTTATAAATATAATTCAGCTATTTCATAGAAATGTGAAATACCTGCAATACGCGGTCAAAATGTATGGAATTGCTAATATTATTTAAAATAACCGACGAAATATTTCAACGCTGGGGGGTTCAGAACCATGTATTGAATCCATGGTAACAGATTGTGCGTCGATGTATGCCACCCTGTACATCTTTATATTTGCTTGTTTCACCACGTCTACTTTAGTTTTGATATATTTATCTGTGTGATCAATTCTTTTCTCCGATGTGTTGAGTTTCGTTGATCTCCAGGTCGGAGAAAAGTGTTTATTAGCTTATTCTTACAAAATAGCTGTAGGCTCACTGCTACGTAACCGCAGAAATGTACTACACACTACTGCCTGCCTAACTCTTTTGGAAATACACGCGGGATACTCGTATTATATATGCTAATTCTGTTCCATGTTCGAATTTATGAATGGTAAGGAATGATAATACAATTCTGCAACGTGAAAATTTTGATGAAGTGAGTATGAAGTGAGCTGTCAATTCGTAGATTCCTTAGCGCCTGGTAGGATGATAGTTCACTTCTAGCTCACTTCACCTAAAATTGTCACGGTGAGTTTTTGAAAGAATAGGTCGAAAAGGTCGGCTGGTAATTGTGAAACTTCTATATGCCTTTTTTGAAGAGCTAGTTTATATATTGATATTCTTATAATTTCAGGAAATAAAACCAGCAGTACCGTATTCAGGAGATTCGGATCACAGATTGAGAGCCTCCAAATTGTAAACACAGAGGATGAAAGCTTTTAACACAAAAGCTATAATATGAATTAGTGTTTTGTTTTTTTTTTTTACAAATTTTATTAAAACCAAAGTTGATATTATGAGGATTTTATTTACTTACTATTTTTTACAGGTATTTTTCTATTCGCATCCAATGTTGGTTTTATGGATGGTGCTTTCTGATATTCCGGAATACACTATGAATTTCGCGTCATGCGTGTCCTGTCATCTGTACGTTACAGGAACTGATAGACGCTACTGATGGCGCTAAATACCTAACTTATTTCTGGGCCAAGTCCAGTGAGATCAAACGTTCTTAACGTGGGTGATAGGAAATTTATATATCCTATCTTACGACTGTATAATAATTACACGTTTAAATTAGCAATAGCGGTTTCAAATTCGCGATAGACGTTATGTAAAAAGAACAGATAGATAGATTTATTTATTTCTGAGTATATGGTACATTAAGATCTTAATAAATAAACAGTTTCACATACACTACCGTTGCCGGTGTAGAAATATTAAAATTACTTACAAATGCAAAGTGGCCAAATTTTAGGCCGTAACAATATAACCTAGTTAGTTTGTCATCGAAACTCTAAGATGAAAATTGGTAATTTTTATACAATGTCAAGTTTTATGTGCACAATTTTATATTCATTTATAATGTCAAAACAAAAAAGAAACAGTACAAGTCAATAGGTATACATACACACACACAGAGTAAGTATTGATAAAATGTAAGTAATGTCAAAATTTATAATTTAAAAATTCATTAACTGAATAGAAACAGTTGTCTAAAAGCCAAGCAAATATTGTTCCTCTAAATTTATTTGTTGGCAACACTCTGATGTGTGGGGGTAAATTGTTAAATATTTTGATTGCCATGCAATTGGAATTCCTGCTGTAAAGATGTAGTCTCTGGCTAGGTGCAAGTAATTTATTTGGGCTTCTGCTTTTCACTCTTTTAGAAATGTGTTCATACAATGGGAACATGTGCGAATACCTTTTTACAAACATGCAAATTTCAAAAATATATAGGCAAGGAAGTGGAAGAATTTTTAGTGCTTTAAATAACGGCTTATAATGCTCCAAATATTCTGCTCCATACACAGCTCTGACACATTTTTTTTGTGCAATAAATGCTCTGTTCACACCATCTACTGAATTTCCCCAAATCACGAGGCCGTAACGCAGCACTGATGCAACATAGCCATGATACGCATTGAGGGCTATTTCTTTACTGGCTATTCGTCGCAGTTTTCGAAGAGCAAACACAAATTTGTCGAGTCGAGTGCAGACTTTTTTTACATGTTCTTTCCAATTCAATTTTTCATCAATAACTATTGTGCACTAGAAAAAAAACAAATTGGGCGGTGAGCAAAATAAGGTTGAGAACCTATAATTTAGATTAACATCGAAACGCTAAGAAGAAGACTGCAAACAGAACTTTAATTAATCCAAGAAGAAGAATTTTACTGTCACTCCTTAATAAACTATGCACAAATCACCATTGCAATATCGCCTTACCATGACTAAAACTCTCGACTCATTTTCATCCCAACATTTCTAGACAACGAAATCATCTAAGAACACAACAAAATCTCAAGTTTGCACGGCCAACCGCATGTTCATTAAAGACTGCAACACTTGTTGGTGTAACGAAGATGGCACCAGTTATTACTGCACCAGGAGAGTCTGTGTGCCCCTCCTGCCCGAAGACCAGGCTGATTTTGGTGGCATCCCAGTTGACGTAAGACCTGATCTAAGCTTGCAGCTTCTATGTTTTATCATGACTATTTTATTTTAAATTTTAATGATTTCATTGCTTTTTTTTGCATGAATCTATTGCTTCGGTATAATTGCTACATAAACAAGGTAAAATTCAATTACTTGGTGAATCTTCACAACCCATCTCGTGTGTGGAGTTTTACCATTGTTCATTTTGACTTTTCGGTCTATTTTGTAAAAATCTTATTGTGAAAACTTAGGTGAAATGAGCTGTCCTTCCACCTGATGCTAGGGTTTGTCACTATTACAACTCACTTCACTAAAGTTCTCACGGTGATATTTTTACAGAATTAAGCGGCTGATGCTAGGATTGACATTATTGACAGCTCACTTCACCTAAGTGTGCATACACACGAGCGACACGCGTCGACGACAGAGGCAACTGCAGCTGTTGACGTGTGTCGGCGGCATCCGTCAACGCGTGAGCACCGTACTCAAAATTTGAGTACCGTGCCACTTGTGTATTTGAGTCTCAAATACAAAAGTGACACGTTATCGACTGCCTCTCTCGCCGCATATAGCTCGTGTTTATAAGAACTAAATATTCACGATGAGATTTTTACAGGATAGATTGGCTTGTATAATTAGTTGAAAAGTCATTATAATCTTTCACCAACCTTCTTATAAGCAGAATCTTCGCGTGATAAAGAAAACTTGTCGTCCTAACGAAGTTTTTGAGCTGGACTGCAACATGTGTCGGTGCAACCCTGATGGACAGTCTTACGCTTGTACTAGGAGAGCGTGTGAAGAACAACTCGAAGATACTAATAAGGTTTCTCTATCCATCTTTTGATCTAAGGCCTAGATAAATAAATGTTACTTGGCATGTACTTTGGGGTATATGTTTATGTTGCCATCTCTATCATGCACTTGTAGTTTGACAGTTGTGCAACAGTGACAGGGATACTACTTAGTTTGACAGTTGTGCGGTAGTGACAGAAATAAGAAATAATGCTCAGCCAAAATATTTGCCTATTAATGTTATTTATCTCGGCCTTAGTCTAATCTGGTGGACGGTATTCCGGGGATTAAACTTATCGACGAACGATTTTTAATACAAAGTAGCTATATCTATGTATTAAGAAAATAACAATTTCTATGTATTGTTTCTTTCCTAATGTGGTGGTTTGGTCTCAATATGTATGGAGTTTTCAAAATTTACAATTGGTGAAGGTTATTTTATTTGCAATAAAAACAAGCTGCACTAATCTGCGTTTTATTTTCTTTCATATAGTTAAACGGGTATTTCAACTCTTTTCTATCTGGTGGATGGTGGATTTTAACAACCATGATTGCTTTTGTCCTAAATGTTTTTATTAACTTTTCTTTTTTGTCCCACTTGACTAAATTTTTACCTTCATTAGTTTCTTCTTCCTTGATCTATCTCGGCATTCTCGGACACATGTACAGTTTTTAATTATTAGGTAGTATTGTTTTAAATTTTATTGCATTAGTATTTATTTTACTTTTCAGAATGCCACCTTGTCGAGAAAAGTACGGGCGTTCCCTACGGTAATATTTTTTACTTTTATTAATTTGGTTTCAATTAATGGACCATTGAATCACCATCCTGTAATAGGATAGTAATTTGAAACTGTCTGACCCTTCGGGGATTATAGGCGTTGTGTTATGTTGTTAAAATCTACGAATAGTCCTATTCTATTAGTCCTTAAAGTTTTGACTCGCCCAAGACTTTAAGCCCCTTATTTATTAACGCGGAATAAAGTTATGAAAAACTTAATCCATGAAACATAAATGGTCTGATGCTTACACTGATTGAAATTATATAATGTTTATTTCTGTAAGTAGATCTTTTACATTTTAGATCTATACTTTTACACGTAAAATTTTTATTAAATTTTTTTGTATACTAACCGGTGGATCTAGTTGTCCCGAATAAATAATTTTGAATTTGAATTGAATTTGAATTTAAAACTAGATGGCGCCGGCATTTCCTGTCTGACTGATCCCTGAGAAGGAATGCCGAAACAAACTCAGATTGTTACTTAACTCCTCGTTTATTAATAAGGGACTTGGTATATGTCAAGTAACAAATAACAACGCACTCCGTGTATCTAGTAGGAGCCGCCGAAGGCCTGCCAGCCAGGACAAGAGTTCCGCTTGGATTGCAACAAGTGCCTCTGCGACAATAAGGGCCAAGACTTCTCCTGCACGCGGATTGACTGCAATGCCTTGAATAACAATCATCATGCTAGCGCGTTCACTGGAGCAAGAAGTAAAAGAGGTATGCGTTATTTTTTTAGTACCGTACACCTGGTCCAAGTCTACAATAACGTACTTAAGATGAATGATTGAAGATTGAACAACGGATTCCTTCAGAGACAGGCACCCCTAATAGCATAACAAACTTATCGATTGCTAGTTCGAAAAATTTGTCTGCTCAACAACATAAATAATAACGCAATTAATGTTGTTGAGCTGTCAAAATGAAAGCCATTGCTATTTTTAGTGTGTTACGCAACTACCCCACAGGGGTCAAGCCTTTTAATGTTGGAATATTCTACATTTAAAGTTTTGAAAATAACCTACTAAATAAAACATTGGACTTAATATACATCCTTGGAGAACGCCTACTTTTTGAACACAAACATATTAATATTATTAATGCAAAATACTGTTTTGTTATCATAGTTTGTCCTAAACGGTCGCAAAACTGGCTTTACTATTTAAAAAAGTTAAATATTAGTATGAGGCATCTTAATTTTTCCCCGCATATGCGTGCTGTACATAGATATCCGTGGTGCTGTACAAAATCAATTCCCTTTGACAGATCACAAAAGCGGCTTCACTTAAAAATATATGTCCAGGGTATAAGAAATTTCTAATAAAGCTAAACAGTAGCTTTTTGCGTTTGTATCTTTATCTATTTTGTCTAGGTATTAAGTGTTTTGTGTATACATAAATAAATAAAAACAAATCAATATTTTCAGATACATCCGAGCAGGTAACAATGCAGTGCGTTCCGGGCAGTGTGTTCGATCGCGACTGTAATGTCTGCCGGTGCACTGAAAGCGGCCAGTTTGCGACATGTACTATCAAAAGGTGCGATGATGCTAAAGCTGAAACCGAGAAAGCACCTGGTAGGTAAGAGTTGTTGGAAGTACCAATAGATTATCTTAGCTTTATGGAAATTATTTTGGTCATCGTTTGCCTGAATTTGGTCACGGCATGTGGTGGCATACATGCGAACTTACGCATCACACTGACGTCCCCAAAATCCTATATCGCGCAAACAGAGTTTACTGCGGGAGTAGCATAATTATATACAACGTCATGACATCAATCGTCGGGCAGTTGCTCTCCAGATACAACACCTGTCTGGTCGGAGGATCCTCCCTTTTTCTATGGAGGTTGAGTGAACTTTACACCCTATTCCTCATACCTGCACAGGCATCCTCACGAGTGATCTTGATATTAGCTCATGAAAGCATGCTCCTACTGTAGTATTTCTATAGTTTAAGGAGAGTTTTAGGTTAATTTGAAGTGCCTTGTTATAATTTATTACACTTGGGAAAATTTTAAGTCTGCTCATAATTGGAAATGTAAACTTAATGCTTCAGTTAATTGTATTGCAAGCGAGAGTTTAAAGGGAAAGCGTGAGGTTAGCCCGCGAAATTGATTGATATTTCACATGAAACAGTCATTCAATAGGGTTATAATATGGACTTAGAGGGTTGTATCATAGAGGACTGTCCGTTATGCCTATTGTGTGGAAGTGTTTGTTCAGCGAGCAGTGTCCCGTGATGGTCACCATCTCCAGCAGGCGCAGGCCGGTCCTGTCCAGGCATGATAAATGCCTACGGGGTAATTGCGTAACACACTATCAGTAGCAATGGGTTTCATTTTGACAGTTTAACAACATACATTACGTTGTTTACGTCGTTTAGCAGACACATTTTTCAAACATATGAAGTAATGGATCAGCAATATCCTTCATAATGATTCAGATTTAGATGAAAAGTGTGTTACGCAACTAAGGCGGTGGTTAGCCTGCCATCTAAGGATGACATAGCTTACATGAATACAACCCTCAAAGTCTATATAGCCCTATATGGACTTAGAGGGTTGTATTCATGTTTTTAAGGAGTGTAATTCTGCAAATACATACTTTTACTGTCGTGAATCATATTTTGTTCAACATACAACCTGACAGTGACCTGCAAATTTCAAAAATCGTAACAAAATTTGTTTTTTGGGGGCTACCCTGGCGCTTCCTTCTGAAGCGAAAGTTTACTTTTTAGTCGCAATGTATTTTAAACAATCCTTTTCTTGTACAGAATCGGATCAGGGCTTCCGCTGCAACCCCGGCGAACAGTTTAGACGTGATTGTAACGACTGCACCTGCTCTGCAGACGGGAGGAGCGTCTTCTGCACACTGCGCTTGTGCGACGAAACCCTAACATCCGACATTTAATCGCACATCTACACCTATCTTGATATGCACACGAAATCTTTTGCCATTTATGTTTTCAACGAGTCTTTTTTAGTTATTTTCGTCATCATCCTCATCATAGGCAGGCTTATTCCACCCACTGCTAGTCTCCTCTCTTTTGTGCCATGCTTCCCTGGTCTGTGCAAGTCTTATCCAGGCCTTGTCAGATACTTTTAATATATTAGTCATACTCGTATATTCTGGAAAATCTACTGTGTTATAATTAAGATCCAAATAAGCATCCAACTACGAGCATCATTGCTTGGTGTTTGCTGTATACCTAGAGAAGATTTTCAATCCTATAAAGGTCGTCATAGTGTATGATGTCACAGTCAAAACAAAGTCAAATTCATTAGTGAAACTTAACAGTAGTGATAGTGATATATAAAGAAAATTTGACTTCGTTATACATATATGTATAAACCACCGCCTCATGCTTTGAACCTTACATACTCCTTTTGGCACGTTTACGTTCATACATCTGGTCATACACGCACGCTGGTTGCGAGTATGATCTAGTATATTAGTAACTATAATCTGCATAACGTTACACCAGTGAACAAATATTATTATTGTATTTTCAGTTAAAAGTATGCTCTCTATATTTTTGTTAAGACTTACTTTTTCGTATACGTCACAGACTATGGAACTGGCGCGCAGACAACGACTCTGTGCTATACATACCATGCAATTGACGTTATAATTATTATACCTATAAAATAGGGTTGGTAGGTAAAAACAGAAGTATTTAATATCATGAAAATGAGCTTTGTTTTTGTGTGAGTGTGCGCTCAAAGTATTAGGAAGGAGAAAAATAGCAGTTTACTCGCATTTATAAACGCAAAACACATAATATCATTCCATTGTACTCCATTTCTTCTCTCTCTTTTCCTTTCGTGTCGTTTCAAGATAAGTTTTGTTCCTTTTAATAGCAGCTGTGCAATCGATCAAATTTACTTTTTTTTTTGTCGATTTGTCGATCGAATAATTGTGTGCATTAGTATCATTTCAATGTTTTGTGTTTTTTTTTAAGTATTTTGTGACTAATTTTACTTAGTATGTAATACGAATGAACGACTATTTCATTTTATTGTACAATGCTTGCAAAAAACTTTAGTTTTAAAACGGATATGCTGGAGATTTATCGACTAATTCACTTTCTTAAGTCGACAATTTAACAATGGACTCGAATAAAGTCTGACGACATCCATGTTAATACTTTTTTTGAATATCGACGAAAAGGGAACAGCCGATGAATCCTATGTTGTCCGTTGCATTGTATTTAGTTTACGTGTTTGTGAACTAACTTATTCTATTAGTAGTTTGTATGAAGAGCCTATTTTCATTTTGATGTGTGTGTGTTATTCATCGGCATTTTCAACTTAGTTGGCTAACATGCGATTTTCGTGTGTAAGTGCCTTATTTTTCATGTCATTTTTCATTCCTTTAGGTGTTATGTTGTATGGGCCGAGCCTTTAGCCAGAACCTTTATAACTCTTCTTTTGTTTTTTTTTTGTAGATATCACGATTTTCGGTTGTTTTATTAGAACTCAAATCCAAAGCTTTCTGTTTATAATATAACTATGGCATTTACTTAATTAGTCTCGTTTCCTTATTTAATTATTTTTCTTAACTTATGGCATCTAGTAAATTAGTTGAAAAACTGTGGATCATTTGATGCAATCATTTTGTCACACCTTTTTTGAACTGAAAATTTATTTAGGCGCGCTTTGCTCTCTTTCTGAACAGTGAACGAAACTGAACCGACACGCTCGGGTAGGTGACGCTGAATCGAGTATACTCGGCTTCAGTCGGGTCGTAATTTTTCACTTTTACTATTTGACTTTTTATTATTTTAGTCGACTTTTTTGCCCTTCCCTGGCTATGCGCTCGGCGACGAATAGTATCGCTCGAATGTTTAATAGTGAGTGAATTAATACGTGGCTTAACTTAGAAAGTACGTACCATCATGTATTAGACGATACGTAATTAAAACTTAAGTAATTTTTGAGTTTAAGATAATCACGAAACGAATAAACGAGTTAATTTTATATTTTTGTGTTTTATTTTACCGTCTTTTTCAATTTTTCTAATTATACAGTATGGCCTTGTATTTATTGTCAGTTTCTCTTAAGTTGATTTGTTCTAGTAGTTTTGTTGTTTGTTGTTTGTGTAAGCGTCAAACTTTATGGCAGCTCTGAAGTGCGCTACTCATTACGCAGTACCTCCCCCCTCCCCTTCCCCCGCTGACACGAGAATTTGTTACTGCGCAGCGACTCGCCTCATATTCCGAGCCGCCTAGCCGCGCGCGAGCGCGCGCGCTGTTTGAACAGCTTTTATCCTTTTGACCAACCCTGAAATAGTGAATAATCAGTGGCGTAACTATAGGGTGGCATTGGGGCAAAATGCCACGGGCCCCCAGACAGAGGGGGCCCCCGGCTCGAGAGGGCCATGAGCACAGGAGGAACCTAACATAAGGACAGAAGCAGTCAGTTGTTAAAGTTTTTGTAGGAAAAAATATGGGCGACTAGAATCAATTCTATTTTATTGTAATTTTTGACGTTCAAAGGTGCCTTTTATGTGCCTAATTGAAATAAATGCTTTGACTTTTTGTATTTGACTTTATAAATGTACGCGGAAGAAGAAAAAAAAAACCACCTATAACGTTGGTTGAGCTTCTTTACATTGAGGGAGGGCCCCATCCCTTGAATTTGCCACGGGCCTCAAACGGTATAGTTAAGCCACTGTGAATAATCCGCTGAATCCGCATCAGTTTCATATAATATATACGAGTAAGATTATTTGGTTATTACTTGGAGTATGGCTAAGCAGATATTTTTCATATTTCAGAGTTGGTCGCATGGAATTATTTTTATTATTATCCTGTTAGTAGAGCTATGTACACTTATACACAGTTTCGCACGAATCTCGTTACAACTGTTATCGCAATCGGATTTATTCGTTTTTATTTCTGGCACGTCCTTCTGCGCGTAAAAAATCACTCGCTTCACGTTGTCTGCGCCCCCCGTCGCGTGTCGCGTCGTAGTGTGTGATCCGCCTAAGCAGTAGCTAAGCCGATTAAACCCAAGTCATGTCAAGTTAATTAAATCTTGTAGTTGATAATGATAACATTATCGCAATGCAATGTGATAGTACCGTAGTAATGTGATTTGACGTCTACCTTCGGCTTTTAAAGGTGAGTTTATTCCTATTAAGATTACCACACACTCCACACAGACTACTATTCTGTAAAAATGTCACCGTGGAAACTTATGTGAAGTGAGTTTGAAGTGAGCTATGGATGACACTATTGACAGCTCACTTCACCTCAGTCAGTTCAGTTTTTATTTTAACAGAATATATCGGCTGCTAGGATTTCAGAAACGAGTATTATCTTTTTTTGTACAGACGCCAGCACATCAAGTTAGGTACCTACTACAATCTGCCCTTTAATAGATTTTCAACTTTATCGCTAAAGCAACAACAACATTCATTGCGTCATTTACGTTGTTGAGCAGATTTTTTTAAAACATATGAAGCAATAGATTAGCAATTTTTGTTTTCGTTCAAAATCCACCGGATTATGATAGAGCAGTCAAAGTTTTATGTCAAGCAACGAAAAAAATTTATAAGAATTGATAAATCTATGTATTTATGTTGATAAAAACGGCATGTGTTTAATCGAACTTCTGGTAGGTCCTATTATCGCGCTCCTAAAAATATTAATGAACAATCTAGTATAATGATTGCGCCTCTTTTTGTGAACCTCAAATTATTCCTATTTTGGAGTCTTATAAATACTAAATAGCCAAGTAACTGCGACCAACTTAGAAGTAGCACGTTTGGTCATAGTTCTATCCTAACCTTCTCTAGCGTAGCTACTGCGACCATCTACGAGAAAAGACCAAAAAGTTAAAAAGAGACTCAATTATTTAAAAAAGTGTGCAGCATTAGAAGCGCAAAAAGTATTTTTGACGCGCAGTTAAATATTTCCCATAAAAAGGCTTCGTGAGATCACCGTTTTACCGTTTTACTACAGCGACTTCCTTGAACGAATCGCTTTATAGTTTGTTTGATATGCTGTACTTAAGTATATATTTTTTATATCCATCATAACTACATTGGCATCAATTTTTTATTTTATATTAAAGCAATTTCTCTGTTATTGTAATTTGAAATTGGGAATTATATAAGGTGCTATAAAAATATCTGCCACGGCTTCAATAGGAAACAGTTTTTGTATACCTATAGATTACAATAGTAAAGAAATTTTGTACCCCGGAATAGTTAAATCAATTTGAGAAAATAAAGTAATTAAATAAAAATTTACTCTATTATGCAGAACGTGATTCACAAACTACGCGCAATGTGTTGCTTCGTCAATGAAAACAATTGCTATCTCTCGGTGCGGCAACAGCTAATTACTATGGGATGGTTTCATGCAACTAAATCAATTCAAATATACTTATACGCCCTTTTTTATGAAAAAAATTATGACATAAGATCAATACCCAAGAAGTCTCTAAGGGGTTAGAGATTTCTATATCGACCAATCAACAAGTACCAACTCATTGCTTCAGTTAATTAGCTATTAATTTAATAATCTCTTTGCCTTTTATAGTTGATATAAGTGGAAAAATTTACCGAGCGTGCCCGAATGGGTACTTACAGTTGCTAACTTTCATTATGCGTTGATTAGAACAGAAAATTGAAGCATGTGGATCTGTTTGGGCACATTAATATCAACTTTAGTATTTTTGGAGGGAAAAGAGTCAGCCTTATGTGAGTATTTCTCTTACATACAATATCTTTTTTACTGCTCTATGATCGAAGGTACAAAAATAGTAAAAAAAGCATTAAAATATCTGCATAATAAAAAATGACTCAACCATTTTCATTAATTTCAAACTAATTTTTAATTAGATATATTAATGGTGATTCAATATTAATTGTATTTTAATTATAATATTTTTACTCCGATAACGATAGTAGGTACTTATAAATGTGAAGCTGTTTATTAATATTAATATCTTAATGTACCTACCATATACTCAGAAATTAAATAAATGATTTATTTATTTTCTGAGTACATGGTAGGTACATTAAGATAAATAAATGATTTATTTATTTAATACTTGGGTGTAAAACTTTTCTAGTTTTATATTATACATAAAATATTTCACTGTTATAAAAGATGACATTGACATAATTTTGTTATTTCATGAAATTGGTCGTTATGTCTAATATTTTTTATTTGCCTTCTAATCCTGCCAGAACGTCTATAAAGTTACAAATAATTATGTTTATTCCTATAGATAGCACCTAGGTATTTGAATAGCACCGATTCGAAGTTATCGATGTGTTCTCATAAATTGCCACATATCGGTACGGATTCTGTTCGGTTCAGACGAATCTGACCACAGAAATATCTATGAATCTGATCGTGTATGGTATTCGCAAGGGATTATTTACTTGATATACCCAATGTATATAATATGTACAGGGTGTACAAAAACCATTCACGAAGCCGTCATCCTATGCATGCTGTACATACATCAAACTAAGTAACATTGTGCAAAAATAATTGCTAGGAAACGACTATTAATTATGGTGTGAAAAGCTGGTTATGGTAGTGCATAAGGGTTACAGCAATCGTGGGAGCATTTAATGAAACTCATCGTAAAAAAAAATGTTGAAACTTTTACCTTCAATATCTCCGTGACCAGAAGGTTCCCAAAATATTATCTATAATAACGGGAACAACGAGTGACTCTCGGCTTCGTTATGGATATTTTAAAACAAAAACTAAACGATGGCGATGATAATTCAAATATGGAACACCCTGAAGACGGCACTATGGCATCTACCAAGTTTACAATCTCTAATCATCCTTCAGCTGCCAGCGTTTAAATCTGGTCAACATGTAGTAAGGTCGTAAGACACAGACAGCATTCACACCATTTTAGTCCTTATCATTAAAAATACAGTTAAAGTTAGTTTATGCCCGGCCTAGGGGAGCCGGGGAAGCAATGCGTGCCAACCACCGTGGTGCGAGGGCCGTGCAGTGTATGCATTTGTTCCCATGAGGGGGTCTTTCACTGCCGGCCGCAGAAGTGTCAGAAAGAATCCGAGGGTAAGTGACTCAGCAGTGTATAACAAACAGGTCATCAATTGCCATGAATGTTGAGATATGGATACTCATACCGTCTGCAGAGTCTAGTTTGCTAATTTAATTTGACCCTGTATATTCTAGAAACTTTAAGCGACGCAAGTCTTCTAGGAGTTCGAAGCTTGAATAGATATTTAAAGATGAAGGACCAGTTAATGATCGGATCTTGTAACGGGTTCAGGCACAGTTTTACGTGGTTTCGGGTTAGGAAGGAATCTTCTAGCGTCGGGGGTTGCTAAGTAATCGTCTATAGAACCTTAAATAAAAAAAAATGAATACAATCAGGATTGCCAATATTAGAGACAACTTTGAAATGAGCCTAAAGGGGAACGCAACAATTCTGTTTTAAGGTACATTGTATATATCTACTACTCTGTCAAAAAAGTACCGGGAAAAGATCAGTAATACACAAAATGTTAGTGAAATTTATTTTATCGCCTTTAAAGTATGTTCCTTTAGAAACGATACACTTATGCCAATGAATAATTCAACCATCAAAATATTTTTTTTAAACGCTTTTTTCGGAATTGAGTATATTTTTCGCCGGGAATTCTCCTTTAGGTATGTCTTCTACCGAATGAAAACGGGTGCCACCAAGTGGTTATTTGAGTATAGGAAAAAGAAAGAAGTCGGCTGGAGCCATATCTAGTGAATAAGGTGGTTGGTTGGTATTTGTTGAGTTCAAAAAATTCGTTCACAATGATGGCCTTGTGCGAAGGCGCATTACATTGGCTTCTTTCTAGGGGGGTGCCTGGCCCCTAACATTTTTTTTTTCTTTACCCTCCGTCCGCGAAGAACGGAGGGTTATGATGTCGGACTCCTACCGACTAAAACCCCACTATTGCATGCCACTTCCTTGAGCCCGACTGCTCGAGCGACGACACTCAAATTTGTGCAAAGCCACCTCGAGACCCAGTCCAGATCCTTCAAACGACCTGTGCAACCCCTGCCGTGGCCTGTATGACCGATCGCCGATGCGTTTATCCCCGGGCCGTCTAATCATAATAATACTCTAGCTCATTTCGTTGCTTATTAGTAGATTCAATTATTTTTGTTATTTCAAAAGTAACTAAATGGAATATATTATCACAGAATACTTAAAAGTACTACGTACAGAATGGACACTCCCTTCCCCGCACTTATATCAGATACCGCACCCCACCCCGCACTTCGAGGTCGGTCCATATTGGCTCAACTAAAGTTCTTTACTCGAAATTGTTCTTCCTAACGATTTGTAATCCGAATGATCACTCTTCCTAAAATTTTTCATCCTAAAGTTTTCATTCATACTATTTGTAGTGCTACCGGCGATGTTCATAACACTCATGTTTCCGAAAATTGTAATTAATAATATCATTAATGTAAATATTTTAAACTCCTACTGTTTTTTATCATAACGCTTTTATCCCTAAACATAACTACCATAATATTTTCATGGCCTGGGAGTTTATACGGGTAAGTAATATATGATATAATTACAAAACCTCTAATATTTACAAGATATAACAACTGAACCTATAATTTTATTTGATATAATGATCAGTTAATTTAATAAACGATTGATATAATTTTAATGTAACTAATTTCTATAAGAATAACAGACAATTAATATAAAATCGTTTGATATACCACTCAATAGACATAAAACCTATTTAGTCTAATATGATAAACACTTTTTTTTTCATCCTATGTCATCCTATGTCGACGGAGCCCCGCTTCGCGGGGCCCCTATTTCTGTGTAAAGGGTTTAAAGTAACCTAACCAAACCGAACCTCGGGGTGCCCTTCGCTCGCCCTTGCATCCTATGTCGACGGAGCCCCGCTTCGCGGGGCCCCTATTTCTGTGTAAAGGGTTTAAAGTAACCTAACCAAACCGAACCTCGGGGTGCCCTTCGCTCGCTTTTGCATCCTATGTTGACGATCTAATCAAAAAAGATATGACTTTGAATAATAGTGTAAAAGATGGTTATGTTGAGAAAATATAGGAAAACAAATAAAAGTATAATAGATGTTTATTGCTACTGACATTATGATGTTGAATGATTCGGAATTGGCTATTTGACAGTTGTAACGATAAAATATATAATATGTTAGATATAGTAGCATATAGGTTCACAATAATCATACAATAGGTTTTATGCATTAAAATAAATTGTAAATATTTTATTTTTGAAAAATAAATTAGAGATTTTTTATCTGTGGATTACAAAAACTGAAACGCGAACGGCCATGATCGAGCATCGTATGACGTCACATCACAATAAATAAAACGTTGTGTGTTACTGTGTTTTATCATCGTTGGCAGTTTGCTGATTGTGAGAGGTTTCACCACAGCAGAGTACAATACTATTTAAAGGTTTCACGAAATGGAGCTAGGCTATACAAAAGCTGACAGTGCAAATCTGCCAAAAGTCGATGCATTTATGGTAGCAAATTTCTTTGCGTATAATCCTGACTTTTGCTCAGCCGAGTTTCGGAATGTAAAAGCTTCCGTGTAAGTACCGAAATGAACAAAGTAATTATATATAATTTAAAAGTCGATGTGTATAATTCTCAGGTCAAATAGTAAAAATTGTTTAAAATACTTAAAGGTTATGTTTATAATTGTCATTGTTTTTCGTTTTGTAACTTGTCATTGTCATAAAATATATTTATATTATAAATATATTAGAAGCCTATAGAAACTTTTTATGCAAACTTTCCACACAAAATATGTTTAAGAGTTGAAGCGTCGTAGTTAGCTTTACTTAGTTTATTGAAATGTGACGTCACAGCCATAAATGTCACGTGATCGGCTGTTTCCGCGCGAATTTCAAAATACGTAATGAAAAAAAACATTTTTTTTCGAATAAACAACGCTTTTTTAAGAAAAAAATAATTGTAAGAGGTATAAAATAAACCTACGTATATTTAAAAATATCTTTTCGAAAACTGTCAAATAGCCAATTATGAATATTAGAGACAGAGTAGTTAGGAATTGTGATTGTTAGGATAAAAAATGTTAGGAAGAACATTTTCGGATTTCAAATTATCGGAGTTGAAAATTTAGGTGAACTTTGGCGCACCCCTAAACTAACCCTTCGAGGTATTCGTCGCCGACTCTTTAGCAAGGGCGCTCGCAATCGTAAGAACCACAGCGCTGGCTGTATTGCTGACACTAACACACAATTTTACGATTTAAAAGTTTTATTTGAGTGTCATAATTATGATGGTTGAATATTGTGATGCTTTTCCGACTTTGTATTTACATAAACTGTTTGTAAGATTTCGCATTTTTAATACCATGCGATTGAATAACCGACTTTCGCAAACTTGAATTAGAATTTTCAGTCACTATTTCCTTCACTTTTGCGATGTTAATATCAGTTGAAGACGATGATGGCCAGCATATCTTGACCGCTTCTGAACGCTTTGTGCCACGTGCCACGCATAAGCACGTGTTTTTGATAAAGTTGATTCACCGTAAGCCTTTTGAAACATTTTCAGTGGCTTCGAACACAAAATTCCATCGGCGATGCAAAATTTAAGACAAACTCTTTGTTCGGTGTTTTTGTCCATTATGAAATTCGCAATAAACACTATACATGACCGAACTAAAAACAGCACTGTATTTAATCTAAATGACAGATGCAACTCAAACTCCGCGCCAAAATGGAAAACAGTTGTGCCAATCTAACAACAAAAAATTGAATTTGGAACCATAAAAACCACTAACCACTCGTTCGATGTCCACCGCGCACAGCAGATGAAGTGATTTTTTTACTCCGTTGGTGTAATTGCCGTATGGCGTTCCAGTGTGAGGATAAATAAATAAATAAACAGATCATCTATTCCCGATACTTTTTTTACTGAATGACTCCCCTGAGTTGATATTTTTACACATTATTTAAAAAAAAATGCTGTTTCAAACATTTTGGCCGCGTATGTATTGCATTTTTGTAGGAAACAGTAGATTTATTTGTCCAGAATCATGTAATGGACAAAAACCGTCTGTCTGTGACTGGTAGTACTTTCTCAGGCAAAATCCTGAATTGACAACCACTACTGAATTCGTTTCTCAAATAAAAATTTAACACAAATGCCTTGACACTAATGAAGGCCAAGAAAGATTTTCCTCGCCATAAATATAAATTAATAGAACACAACAAACGTTATTTTCAGGAAAAAGCAGACCTAAAGCCGACTGTGAGCCAAACTTCGTATTCAGACAGGATAACATGTTCTGCAGATGTAGCGAAGAGGGCTTCTGGCAATCAGACGACTGCGAAAAAAGATTCAGTTATCTCTTCCCAAGAACCAACCTTCCTCATGAGACCTTAAAGACCAATATCGAGTGTGCCGCAAATCAGTTGTACCTCATTGACTGCAACGTTTGTCGGTGTTCTCACAACAATGTTATTGACGTTACGTTATGTACTAGTAGACGCTGTAATCATGGACACAAAGCTGAATCTTGCACTAACGGAGATATTCTCCGTCTTGACAACCAACTTTGCACCTGTAGCGATATAAACTACTACATCGATCGTCTTTGCATCAACATCTTAGATGAAATGTTCCAACCAATTGAAATAGAAGATGTTAAAAAACTGGAAGACTTTGGCAGGACCTGGAGCCTTATAAGCAATCTAACATCAGAATTTTGTGACTCGAACTTAAATTACACAGTTGATTGTACCCATTGTGTCTGTAAAGCAGGCCAGCTTGTTTGCTCAAAGAATGTTTGTAAAGACAAAACGAAGAGAGCATTGAGACAGGAACATAAGAATGACCATCTTCCTGAATTGGAAGGTGCTTCGTGTGAACCTGGCAAGATGTATCGTTACAAATGCAACATTTGCACATGTACTAAGGATGGTTTTCCAAATTGCACAACTATGGTTTGCTTGCAAGATTTCTATTTAGACATAAAAGCTCTCAGAGGAGTATTGTCTTCTTTTTGAACTTCTTTTAAAACATAATAATAATTACAGTAGTGTTTTAAATTTTTTTTTGTTTTGTAATTAGAGAAATAAAAATATTTTATTTGAATTTAAAAACTTAATTAACAAAACTAACAAAATTAAAACCTAACTTAACTAAAACTATACAAAAACTAAAATATAGCGTCGAAAAATTCATCCGCATCGCTGTCGACTGGTAATGTACCCAAGAGACTGGCGGCATTGCCACGTTGTATGGCAATGCTTAGCCTTTGGCCAAGGTAAAAGCCAGCCCTTGGGTCACGGGAAGTGTCAACCAGACGTTTTGAAATTTCTGTAAAAAGACCATGAGCACTCGGACCCCACGGCCCGAGGGTTTCAACCCCAAACGGCTCGAAAATATAATTTCCGATAAGGTTATTATATTTTCGCCGCTTGAGGTTTTCCGCAGCCGCAGCAGCAGCGCCAGCACAGCATGCCGATCCAGGAAGGTGGGATGGCGCAAGAGTATCGACACAAGTTGCGTCCCACACTAAAGGCCTACCCACCTTCCAAGGAAATAGAGACATACCGTCCGGTCTCTTGCCATCGTCGCGTACCAAGCCATTAGGTTCTAATACAGCTGGAACGCCGACGGTAACAAGAGCTCGTCGGATGATGTCATTAATGTTCGCGTGGCGCGCTAAGCGACCCGCACTTCGGCTGCAAGACAGGCCGTGGTGTCCGAGGCTGTTGACATCTTCGCCACAGTGACAGCGATGAGGGGAACAGCAAGGAGTGCCTAGTCGCAGGGAAGCAGCGAGGCGAAAAGTAGTGTCGTCGAACAAAGTGCCTATGTTCGACGAAGGTAGTGCATGAAGCCAAAGTCCCGACTCCCATCTACCCACAGCCAGCAGGCGCGCACGTTCCGTAGGAGTAGCAGACGAGTCAAGTAAATTGTTCTGTACTACTCTGCAGAGCGGCTCATCCCACCGTCTCTGGGAAGATGGATTGTCGGGTGGATCTGTATTCGGGCAAGCGAGTCTCCAGGCATCCATAGCCTCGGTGAAACACGGCACATCAGAATTAATCAGTGTTTGAATTGATTGAATTCATTTGCTCATCTCGTTTGTAAATATTTTATCCATTATTACGTTAGTTCATAATTCTACACAAGCAATTTATTTGTAAATTTCTGAAATGGCAAATCTACTTTCACTATGCAAAAAGAAAACAAATAATTTTTATATTCTTCGAAGTTCTAGTACACTCACCTGCAAAACTGAATGGTTACCTTAGTGTCTATTTTCCATTGAACGTTTGAGTTCAAGTTTTCGAAAATAAACTAGATTGCGTTGGTTTCTTCACAACTATGACTAATTTACGAAACGTAAGTAAGGAGTTAGGAAGAAACGTACAGTAAAACGGGGCTACTTTGACCTCCAGGGTTACTTTGACAAGGCCGATCACAACGCTATGACGCGATCCCCATACCCCGCGCCTCGCGCAATATTACTCGAGGTCACGCACTCTTGCTGAGCACACGTAAAAACCGATTTTGGCGCTCTGTTAAAGTAGTTCCAACGCCTGTCAAAGTAACCCTGGAAGTCAAAGTAGCCCCGCTTTGCGGTATTAAGTAGGATTGAGCAAGGAGTTGCAAGGCTAATACATTTATCTAATTACTACATTACATTTACCAGCATACGTAGCTTAAATGATAAAAAATAATAAAAGAAACCGATATGAATATATTCATTAAGCTAACGAGTGGGTATTTTAATAATTTAATATTTGAGTTGGTAGTTACTTAGTAACAGGAAAAAACAGCAGAGTCATCGCGGGTAAACAGGTTCGCCTTGTGGGATCGCTATAAAAAGGCACTATTAAAAATTTATAGAGGTTTATTTCTTACAGTTTGTTATTCGTTTATTAATTATCGTACGTATAACATTATGATATTATGTATAACTTAAGTATAGCCATAGCTTAAGTATTCGTTTCCAAAATCGGAAAGAGGGTTGAAGCTTATGTAACCTCAAATAAAAACAAACAGGAGATCAGGTTATTTATCACAAAGGTCAAACGGAATAAATGGATTAAATAGGTAGGCTAAAAACTACAAAATTGCACAAAAACATAATATCAAATGGTTAGTAACTTAGTAGGCCAAATATAAAAAAAAAACTAAAAACCCGACTGCGGTAAAAACTTAATTTTAAAAAATCTGAAAAGCTAAAAACAAGCCCATTTTATAAACAAAATAAAGTTGGAAGCAGGCGAGACCCATACCTTTTTTATTATATTTTCAAATTCAAATGGGTCCCGCCTGCTTCCAACTTTTATTTAGTTTAAAATGGGCATGTTTTTAGCTTTTCAGTTTTTTTATAATAAAGTTTTTACCGCAGTCGGGTTTTTAGTTTTTTTAATTCCTTTTTTTTTATACAATGATTTGCATCGTAATCATCTAAAAACTAATTACAGCTAATGTGACGAATGAAAAAGTCAAACTCCCAGAAATTAAATATGGAGAGAAGTGCACTTATGGTAAAAAATACAGAATGGACTGCAACACTTGCCACTGTGGCCACCAAAACAATTTGTTGTGCACCAAAGTAGCTTGCTTAGGCTTACACCCAATGGATCCTGAAATTAACGAAAGCGTCCCTAGAGTCGATAAAAGGTCCGTAAAAGAATTTGAAGGCAAAAAAAGCAAGAAAAAGAAGGTAAAAAAGACAGTGAAAAGAGAGAATATACCTCTAAACACAGACACATCAGGTTATCCAGCGTTGCCACCTAGCAAAATTTGCTTCCCTGGAAGGATTTACCAGGAGGGTTGCCAAAGATGTTATTGTAAGAGTGACCGAAAGCCAGCATGCTCTACGGAAAATGCTTGTAAAGAACGAAAAGGTAAGACAAAACATTTATTACTTAATATTAGTGTCTGACTGGCATTGCGCCTCCATACATTCGCAGGACCATAGCCAGTCGCATCGAGAGGACGAAGCTACAAGCTGACTCACGTCACCCAATGCACAATCACTTACTAGATGTAATCTGCGGCGGGAGCTGAATAAACCCCTGACAATTTTATAGAGCCATCTGAGAGCCTTTCGTCTGGGCGCACGTTAGCGTGGCCGACTTGGAAATCTGTAAATAGATTTCGAACCCTAGTCGGTCAGAGCATAGACAATTTCCACATACCTAAGGGGGTTAACGGACGGCTCTGATCTCAAATTCTGCACGCGCCGCATGTCCTGTCACCTGCGCACTCTATGATCTTATGACTGCGCGGAGTTCGCGCATCTGAATTTTGAACCAAAAATGTTTGAACTTTTTGCAATCGATACGCTAAGAAGTGTCTGACCGAAACACGATTTTTGGCCGTCGTCGTTTGTCGTAAGTTCTTTCATACAAATAAAAAAAAACCGTTTTGCCAGATTTTGTGTAAAAAACTGTCTCTATTTCAAAATGCCGATTGAAAAATGAGCCCTAACTTAAATAAGGGCCTTAGCAGATATTATATGCTACTGTTAGCATTTGCGTGGATGGGTGAACATCCATTAAATATCGAGATCCCTCCGTACCTTGGAAAATACGTTATATCGTTGGTCCCGGCTGTCATTTGTAGATTTTTGACAGTCGTTACGGGTAATCAGAAGCCCGAAAGTCTGACAATCAGTCTTACCAAGTGATATCGTATTACCCAGTAACTGGGTTGTGGAGGACAGATAGGCAGTCGTTCCATGTAAAATACTGGTATTCAGCTGCATCCGGATAGACTGGAAGCAGACCCCAACATAGTTGGGAAAAGCCTCGGCAGATGATGATGATGTTTGAGTTAGTCCTGAACTTCAGTGTTGACTGTTGTGTTCTTTAAGAGCCTATACTACCTCAGCTAAAATTCACTCTTTATCTTGCTCATACGATACTGCTCGCGGACTGAGTGAGAGCGAGACAGAGTGCGGTGCTGGGCGGCAGGCAGCGCCAAAAGTTTAGGTATTTGCTTTTTACAGTGAACATAATGGTAAATATAAAAAAAAAAAATAACATAAGACCTGCTTTAAAGTAATGTCAGTTAGTATGCAAAGTTTCATGACCTAATTTGACGTATTTTTTTAATACCAGCGGTTTATTGTTCGGGTTAGAGGTAACTTTGGATTTTTTTTCTATCGAGAAAATTTTATGGAATCGTGTTTTCGTCTAACATAGGACTTGCATTAATCCTCAACTTTACCATATATTTATTTCAAAATTAATGGTGCAGTATTTTCGAGATAACGGAGGATCACGCTAAGCCATTTGAGGTAGTATAGGCTCTTAAATGATTATTCTTCTCCAGTAACCCGAGATTTGCGACCAGTGGATGTACGGCCTCCAATAAG
Source organism: Amphipoea oculea (assembly GCA_945859645.1). Lineage (NCBI taxonomy): Eukaryota > Metazoa > Arthropoda > Insecta > Lepidoptera > Noctuidae > Amphipoea > Amphipoea oculea. Next base: position 15,261,730 of record OX243881.1, read on the forward strand.
GGACAAGGAACTCAAGAATCTGCCGGTACTGCCCCATGCCGCTTCGCCCTGCACTCCTGGCACCACTTACAAAGTCGACTGCAATACCTGCGTTTGCGACGAATTCCAGAACCTTCTGTGTGATAAGTTGTTGTGCGTTAGTTACGCCGACATGCATAGGGCAGAAGCGTTAAGAAGTTCTGGTAAGTGCACGTACTGCGTACAGTCAGCCGCACTCGCATACCAGTGGTTACAATTTGACATTATGTCGTAGTAGTAAGGATGATTTTCGTTGTGCAACTTTTACCAGTGATATGCTGACTGTACTAAATATACGAGGTCAAATTAAATTAACTGTCGACACTTCACAGATGCAAGTGCGTGGCTTAATATTCTTTTATGTGATAAAACTACGAATGAACGATTTTCGGGCTCTTTCCTTTACTTTGCTGACAGACCTTGCTCTTGCCAAATTGAATGATTCTAGATCAACGAGAAGTAAGTTTTGATTTATGTGCGAGTAACAAAACATGTCGCATAAATGATCGTATTTTTAATTGGCCCTGTAATTAGCTGAAGTTACTCAAAATTATGAGCTTATAAAATATTTTCATTTTTCATTATAGACAGGCCTGATGGTCTAGTGGTTAGTGACCCTGACTGCTATGCCGGAGGTCGTGGGTTCGATTCCCACCCAGGACAAATGTTTGTGTGATGAGCACGATCATTTGTTCTGTGTCTGGGTGTAATTTATCTATAATATGTATGTATTTAGAAATATATAAGTATGTATATCAATTGTCTAGTACCCATAACACAAGCTCTGCTTAGCTTGGGACTAGATGACGTTGTGTGATAGTTGTGGAATATTATATTATTATTATTATACAAATACGAATCATGTATTTGCTTGAATTTTAGTAAACATCATCATTAGATAGCCATAATGTCTATGAAGTTTCGCCAGTTAAGTTAATTTGACCTTAACTCTGGTCTGCACACAGCCAAGAAGATGAAGATCTCATATTTTTCCATAACTCAACTTTTTCCTCTATAGGACTACCATGCAACAGCGAAAATTTTGTGGAGAACAACGTCATCCAATCTAAGTGCGTGGAGTGCATCTGCAATGGCACCACCTACTGCCACGCTAAGGAGGGCTGCGTGGCAGAAGCTGAGCAGATGTTGAGGACTTTCGGCTCCAGAAGAAATGGCTCCAGTTTAGCCTTTGACTACACAGCGGAGAAATGCTTACCTGAACATATTTATAAGTAAGAGCTATTTATTTCCTCTATTCCGTACTGTTTCACTGCTGGTTGAAGACCTTCCCCAAAATTTTCCAGGAACTCTTTGCCCACGCCATCCCGAACCAAACCTCGCGGTATGCCGCCTCCAGAGCGGGGTAATTGCGAACTAAGTATTTGTTTTTCCTCTAGTTCATATTGTTACACAGCTGTAAGTCCGACACTACTGTACTCCGAAAAAGCGTTTCTTCGACATGAATTAACTAGGAAACGATGCGACTTCGACGACATGCTTCTTCGACAACTATGGTAGTCCGACATGAGTCAATTTCGACGTACTCTACTCCGGCATGCTGTACTTCGACAATATCTTACTTCGACGTTATATATCTGAGACACGACGCTACTTCGAAATTATTTTGCGACATTAGGGAACAACTTTTGTGAAAGATGATATGGCTAGTTCAGAAAGGGGGTGACTACCGAGATGACGACTAATAATAATGAGCGGAATAGTTGGCGCGAGAGTACCGCCACAGAATACTTAATAGTACTACGTACAGAACGGACACTCCTTCCCCGCACTCATATATACTTATCAGATAGTAAGTACAAAAACCATACACAAGTTTAGTTGTTCCCTAATGTCGTAGCCCAGTTAATGGCACATTGCTTGCTAGTTACATGGGACTTGACACCATGTGGGATAACTAATAAAATGTGGGTGTACTTCATTTCTCCACCCACTCCTTCGTCTAATAAAGGCTAAATATATGTTACTAGCTGTAGCCCGCGACTTCGTCCGCGTAAAATCCTATCCTAACTATTGTTTGTTACCTTTTCACGCCTGGAATTTTCCATATACGTTGTCAGGTGTACAGAAACGGACATAGGGTACCTTTCGTCCCGAAAAAAGTGCTGTTCCCCAGGAAAACAACAATACACGTGGCGCCATCTATTATCATAATAACGTTATTTCGTTCGTTTCTAAAATAATGTTTTATAAATCCCCAGGGACAACTGCAACAAATGCTACTGCCAGCAGGACCAGACCTTGCGCTGTACGCAAAAGACTTGCCTCAACTACAACCAGGCAGTTATCCTGGAGAAACAACAGAAGTACTTGCAGGAACATGGACTATAATGATAGCAACTGCTTCGAAGACACTGGCTCGCTCAATGGGACCGATTAGAAAACTATTATTTTTAGGCAGGGGTTGTAGAGCAATGAATAAATGTATTCACTTAAGGTTTTGTGTTTTGTTTCGTATGTATTTTCCTGCTCACGAAGCATGACCACCATAGAAACGGGTTTTGTCGACGGAAGAATAGATCATCCCAGGAGATCAGGATGGCAACCAACCAACCGATTATCCTTAGTTAAGGTTCGCGAGCACATGCGCAGGAAGCTGGCAGTATCATCACAACGGTAATGTTTTCTCATTGTTTGTCTTATTTCTTTTTAGTTAGGTAGTAAGTATATTAATGCATTTATGTATATTTATTTGTGCTTATATTCATAGTTTTAATAGGTTTATGCGTATCTTTATATTTAAAATATTTATTTCTCAATTTTCATGATTGCACCTACCACTGTTTGTCTCTGCATCACCCAAAGGTTGACTGGTAGAAAATGCCTATGGCATTAAGTTCGCCTCTGTACATATATGTGCTTGAAGTATTAAATAAATAAATAAATAGACAAAATGACAGCTAGAACAGATAAAATAAGATTGTAGACAGATTTTTAAGGAAATCTGTGATTTTTAGGGTTCCGTATCTCAAACGAATAATGGAACCCTTATAAGATCACTTCGTTGTCCGTCTGTCTGTCCGTCGGTCAAGTCCCTTTTTTCTCAAGAACACGTGGAGTTATCAAGTTAAAATTAATATCAAATACTCAGGGCTGCAATCCCTTGAAGCAGTGAAAAAAATCAAATTTCTAAGTCAACGCAATCAAAAGATACGGGCGTGTATGTTCCGAAATCAAAACCGATAGGGTACTTCCCGTGGACCTAGAATCATGAAATTTGGCAAGAAGCAATCTCATGTAGGACAAGTAAAGGAAAAAATTTGAACACCGTAGATTTTTCGATTCATTACAAAAAAAAAGTCTCGTGATAAACTAGCACGCCTGGTCCAAGTCTACAATAACGTACTTAAGATGAATGATTGAAGATTGAACTACGGATTCTTTCAGAGACAGGCACCCCTAAGAGCATAACAAACTTATCGATTGCTAGTTCGAAAAATTTGTCTGCTCAACAACATAAATAACGCAATGAATGTTGTTGAACTGTCAAAATGAAAGCCATAGCTACTGTTAGTGTGTTACGCAATTACTCCACAGGGGTCAAGTCTTTTAATGTTGGAATATTCTACATTTAAAGTTTTGAAAGTAACCTACTAAATAAAACATTGGACCTAATATACATCCTTGGAGAACGCCTGCTTTCTGGACACGAACATATTAATATTATTAATGCAAAATACTGTTTTGTTGTCACAGTTTGTCCTAAACGGTCGCAAAACTGGCTTTACTATTTAAAAAAGTTAAATATTTGTATAAGGCATCTTAATTTTTCCCCGCATGTGCGTGCTGTACACAATCAATTTTCTTTTGACAGATCACAAAAGAGGCTTCACTTAAAAATATATGTCCAGTGTGAAAGAAATTTCTAATAAAACAAAACAGTAGCTTTTTGCGTTTGTATCTTTATCTATTTTTGTTTAGGTACCTATTAAGTGTTTTGTGTAAACATAAATAAATTACAAGCAATCAATATTTTCAGATACATCCAAGCAGGTATCAATGCAGTGCGTTCCGGGCAGTGTGTTCGATCGCGACTGTAATGTCTGCCGGTGCACTGAAAGCGGCCAGTTTGCGACATGTACTATCAAAAGGTGCGATGATGCTAAAGCTGAAACCGAGAAAGCACCTGGTAGGTAAGAGTTGTTGGAAGTACCAATAGATTATCTTAGCTTTATGGAAATTATTTTAGTCATCGTTTGCCTGAATTTGGTCACGGCATGTGGTGGCATACATGCGAACTTACGCATCACACTGACGTCACGAAAAATCCTACATCGCGCAAATAGAGTTTACTGCGGGAGTAGCATAATTATGTACAACGTCCCGACATCAATACAATACAACACCCGTCTGGTTGCAGGATCTTCCTTTTTCTATGGAGGTTGAGTGAACTTTACACCCTATTCCTCATACCTCCATAGGCATCCTCACGAGTGATTTTTATCATGATATTGGCTCATAAAAGCATGCTCCTACTTTAGTATTTCTATAGTAAGGAGAGTTTTAGGTTAATTTGAAGTGCCTTGTTGTAATTTATTATACTTGGGAAAATTGTAAGTCCACTCGTAATTGGAAATGTAAACTTAATGCTTCAGTTAATTGTATTGCAAGCGAGAGTTTAAGGGGAAAGCGTGAGGTTAGCCCGCGAAATTGATTGATATTTCACATGAAACAGTCATTCAATAGGGTTATAATATGGACTTATAGGGTTGTATCATAGAATTCATAGAGGACTGTCCGTTATGCCTATTGTGTGGAAGTGTTTGTTCAGCGAGCAGTGTCCCGTGATGGTCACCATCTCCAGCAGGCGCAGGCCGGTCCTGTCCAGGCGTGGTAAATGCCTACGGGGTAATTGCGTAACACACTGTCAGTAGTAATAGGTTTCATTTTGACAGTTTAACAACATACATTGCGTTGTTTTCCTTCATAATGATTCAGATTTAGATGAATAGTGTGTTACGCAACTAAGGAGCTGGTTAGCCTGCCATCTAAGGATGACATAGCTTCCCTGGACTGCCTGCAGCCCGGTGTAGAGGTCCCACTAGCTCTCCGCTTGTGGGTGGGTTAGCTCCTGTAGCCACCTGCGCAGCTGGTTGAAGAGGATTGGTTTGAATAGTCAAGAACCCAAGAAGTCTCTAAGGTCGAAGTCGGCGGCATTCCCGGCGGGTATTTGAGCCGCCGCCGCGCCGGGCTTGGCGCAAAAACGAGCTACACAACTGAAATGATGCTCTGCGGCCACCTGATTATGCCGGCGGCATACCCGCTTGGCAAAAACCCGCCGGCATAGGGTGTAGGAGCCTTTAGAAGCGCAAAAAGTTTTTTTGACGCGCAGTTAAATATTTCTCGTTATCGTGTTCTACCGTTTTGAGTTTTGAATGTCAATTTTACTGTTTATTTTTTTAATTTTAATATTGATTCTAATGATAATCTTTTCTTTTAATTTTTGATTCTAACATCGATATAATTTTGTTTTTTACTTAATCCATTGTTCCTATTTTATTTATTAATGTTTTGTTCTTGTTTCTAATTATTTTTTATATTCTCACTACGAGTAAAATTTAGAAGCTATTGTTATGTAAGTGCTGTGTAAATAAGTGACAAATTCACCATAACTCAACGCGTATGTTATTTTTTGTCAATGTTTAGTGAATAAGTCGTTGGTGTACCTTTCAAATAAAATAAAATAAAAATTAAATTAAATTTCCCATAAAAAGGCTTCGTGAGACTTCCTTGAACGAATCGCTTTATAGTTTGTTTTATATGCTGTACTTTAAGTACAGCATATAAAACAAACTATAAAGCGATTATAAAGCGATTATTAGCGATTAAGGTACGTAATGTAGGTATGAATACTTTAAAATAAGAAGCAGTTTATTAAGATTCAACATTTTGCTTAAGTTTGCCGTATGTCATTACTTCCCAGAATTTGATCCTTATTAGGGACACTATCGAATGGTGTAATAATACAGTGTGTGTTTTCTTTTCAAAATCAACAGGTTCGATTCCTGGCCAGAAATATTGATTTTTCAAAAATCCAATGATGCAGTTTTAGTTTTCATCAAAATCGAGCCCGCGACTCCTTTGAGTACTTTTCGCTATTCCTCATGCTTTAGAATTTGGCTATCCACGCCTACTTAGAAAATTCACCCTGTATATTTTTTATATCCATCATAACTACATTGGCATCAATTTTTCGGGATCCCTTCTTTTCGCATAATGTTCTTTGTCCTAATATACTTTGGCATAACGATTTTGGCACAATTTGTTTTGGCATAATAATACTTCGGCATAATTTTTTTAGGCATACATTTTATGTTGGCATAATCATCTTAAAGACTAATTTGTTTTGGCATAAATTTGATTCGCATAACGTTAGTAGGCCTAATGACTATTAGCATAACGTTAGTAGGCCTAATGACTATTAGCATAATAATATTTAGGCATACAATTAATATAATTTATAAATAACATTATGTAACTTAAACGATTTTTCAATCGCGAGATAACTTTTATCTGAAGAATATATTAGATGTTTTGACAGTTTTTGTATAAAAAAATATGTCAATCAGTTAACTTCTATTATGAGAAATAAATACGGCGGTTATTCCTCAGATAGAAGTTAACTGATTGAAACGGGAACACCCAAATACTCCGAAATATTTTATTCCGAATTTCGATGTTCCGATTTTCAAAAGTCCGAATTTCATAATACCTAAGAATCATAATGTCTATTATTAAAAATCACGAAATTTATTTTACCGAAAGTCATAAATGCGACTTGTTTGTTTTCCAATTTTCATATATTCGAAGAATCAAATGCTCGATGGGTTCGCGGTTCGAAAAACGACATTCCGATTTTCAATACTCCGAATTATTTCCGTTACCGTTACCGCACCCAAACTCAACGAACGCAATAGACGACGTAGGATGCAAGAGCGAGCGAAGGGCACCCCGAGGTTCGGTTTGGTTAGGTTACTTTAAACCCTTTACACAGAAATAGAGGCCCCGCGAAGCGGGGCTCCGTCGACATAGGATGCAAGAACGAGCGAAGGGCACCCCGAGGTTCGGTTTGGTTAGGTTACTTTAAACCCTTTACTCAGAAATAGGTGCCCCGCGAAGCGGGGCTCCGTCGACATAGGATGCAAGAGCGAGCGCTTGAATGCTGCATGCTGCATGCTTGCTTGCATGCTGTATGCTTGCTTGCTTCATGCTTCCTACAGCGAAAAAATAAAAATATGTTTTAATATCATTATGCGTAAATAAATTTATGCTTTAGGATATTATGCTTAAAAAAGTTATGCTTTAGAACTTTATGCTTAATAAATTTATGCTTTACAATATTATGCTTAATCATTATTATGGTTAGAGAAATTATGCTTAAAAAAATTATGCGTAAGCTGTTATGCGTAATTATATTATGCGAAAATATAATTATGCCAAACAAAATTATGCTAAGTTATATTAGGTCTTAAAATTTTATGCAAATGGATAGGGAACCCAATTTTTCATTTTCTGTTATTGTAATTTGAAATTGGGAATTATATAAGGTGCTATAAAAATATCTGCCACGGCTTCAATGGGAGACAGTATTTTGTATACCTATAACACAGTAGTGAAGAAATTTTGTACCCCGGAATAGTTAAATCAATTTAAAAAAATAAACTAATTAAATAAACATTTACTCTATTATGCATAACGTGGTTCACAATTTACGCGCGATGTGTCGCTTCGTCAATGAAAACAATTGCTGTCTCTCGGTGCGCGTGCGGCAACAGCTAATTACTATGGGATGGTTTCATGCAAATAAATCAATTCAAATATATACGCACATTTTTTTGTATGAAAAATTTTATGACTTAAGATCAATACCCAAGAAGACCCAAGAACTCTAAGAGGTTAGAGGCTTCTAGATCGACCAATCAACAAGTACCAACTCATTGCTTCCGTTAATTAGCTATTAATTTAATAATTTCTTTGCCTTTTATAGTTAGTTAGTTTTATAGTGCCCGAATGGGTACTTACAGTTGCTAACTTTCATTATGCGTTGATTAGAACAGAAAATTGAAGCATGTGGATCTTTTTGGGCACATTAATATCAACTTTAGTATTTTTGGAGGGAAAAGAGTTTTCCTTATGTGAGTACTCTTACATACAATGCCTTTTTTACTGCTCTAGTTATACAACATTATTGTACAAAAATAGTAAAAAAAAAGCATTCAAATATCTATATAATTAAATTAAATATCATTTATTTCAGGCAATTATTAAACCCATACCATACACATACACTTAAATACTACTATAGGCAATTAACATTATAAAATTCACATAAGATAACATAATAACAACACAATAACACAGATAGAATATAATTTTAATAACACATATAGGACATTAAAATACTTTACCTCTCTTGCAAGATGGACGACACGGTACACAGCTTTTACAATTTCATTCCTACTCAGGGTAACCCTTGTATAGAATGACACTCTGAGCCTACATAGCAGTGTGGAAAAGCCGGCAACGTTGCTCACGGCGAACATGTCAGTCGCACACTCGCACTGCACCGTCAGGGCAAGTTCATCATAGCCCGGTAGGCATTATTATATTGTACACGAAGAGTGTTATACGCACTCCTCGTGTACCGGTACCAAAGTTGGCTGGTGTATAACGACTGACAGTAGGCCCTGAACAACGTCACCTTAACTTGATTCGAGCAGTGATAAAAACGTCTAGCTAGCATATTGCTTTTACAAGCGATACTGCGTCTTTGTCGTTCCAAATCATCATCATCCGATAAGTTTTCTGTTACAATATGCCCGAGATATTTAATTTTTTTAACTATTTTTAAATTAGTTCCACCTAAATTAATAGGGAGTATTACATCAGGGCCTTTCTTATATTTAAAAATCATAACTTCCGTTTTATTTACATTGTATGTTAGGTGGTGTTGAGTTGCATATCTCTCACAGATGTCTATTAATTTTCTGAGGCCGCTGACCGACGGGCTGAGCAGCACCATGTCGTCCGCGTAACTAAGGTTATTAACACGCACACCGCCGACTTGGCATCCGACTCTGGTGCTGCTGAGCTCCTCGATCAGCAGGTTTACATACAGGTTAAACAATACCGGAATAACGGCTTACTACACAAATCCCCCTTAAAAGTCCCCCTGAGGGGGATAAGTGGAATCTACAAAAAAAGTCTATAATTCCCCCTGAGAATCCCCCTTAGGGGGGAAAACTGGAAACGAAAAAAATACTTATTGCACAAATCCCCCCCGAGGGGGCAAACTGGAATCTAAAAAAAAAGTCTAGAATTCCCCCCTGATGATCCCCTCAAAACTCACACCATCTAAATCGTGTCAGCGGCTTAAGCGTGAAGAGGTAACAGACAGACACACTTTCGCATTTATATAATTCGTAAACTGTCTAATTACTAGACAACCGTATTGTCTATAAGTGATTGTTTTATATTATATTTTCTCTTTATCTTTTTACTTCATTTTTACTTTCTGCAAATTGCCGAAAATCTTGAATTTGTTTTATATTTAGGTAAGTAAGTGATGCTATTCAGAGGGGATATTATGCTAAATAATTTAGTTTTTCTAGGTAGGTCTAGGTACTTTGTTTAAACTGTTTTAATAATTATTTTGGCAAAAATCAACCGATTTCTCTCATCGCTGTTTGTTTGTGATTGTTTTTACTCTTAATCACATTTTATTAACAAAATTCTGTGAAAAACAAGACTGATTAAGTATTATATTATATTAACGAATCACTCTTTTTTTTTTAATTTACCTACTTAAAGAGCGCAGAAATTAAAACTAAAAATAAGGGGGAAAAGTGGAATAATCAAAAATGAAACGGGGGATTTCTGGATTTTTTTTACATTAGAGTCCAGTTTTCCCCCTGAGGCAGATTCTCTCAGGGGGGAAAAGTGGAATAACTCACAATGAAAAGGGGAATTTCTAGATATTTTTTACATTAGTCCAGATTTCCCCCCTGAGGGGGATTCTCTCAAGGGGGAAAAGTGGAATAAGCCAAAATTACTTATCCATTTTCATTAATTTCAAACTAATTTTTAATTATATCAATGGGGATATGAATTGTACTTTAATTTTTAATATTTCTACTCCGACAACGATAGTAGGTACTTATATGTGAAGCTGTTTATTAATATCTTAATGATCCATATATGTATACTCAGAAATTAAATAAATGATTTATCTATTTAATAATTGGGTGTAAAACTTTTCTAGGTTTATATTTTTTATATTATGTATATAAAATATTTCACTGTTCTAAAAGATGGCATTGACATATTTTGTTTGTTCATGAAATTGGTCTTTATGTCTAATATATTTTTTTCAACACACTTGCTCGTAAAGTAGCTCTTAATGAACCGCTTTTAGGTCCATGATGCAGTGTATTAAAAACGCGTGCTTTTTACGTTACAGCACTAGTGCTATAATGCCACAGATAACTATTTAATTTACTAGTCGTAGGTCGGAGATGTGCGTTTTTTTTTAATCTCTTCAAAGAGACTTCATGCCAAAAGGAATCCGCGAGCCATATTTCACTTTTTTTTAAATAGTCCGAATTGTCCTTGGTCCCAAATGAACTAAAAGGAGGACAGGCAAGAATGTATGGAAGCTAGCCTAGGAACCAATAACAACATGCGATATATCATTGGAAAGGTTTTTTTATGTACACGCGGTTATAGCAATTAGCTAACCCCCCTAAAAATTACTCGATTTTGCACCCTCCTCTCATAACATTAAAGGTTATTCAATATGTATGAGTTAATCGGACTAACACTACTCGATGAACAGAAACAATAAATAATTTTGATACGCAAATTTGAGCTTGAAGATGTTGGTGTTAGATCATTTACTATGTATGGGTATTTGTTACGCAATTTTCATTTTTAATCAGCAAGACTTAAAGGTTAGGTTAATGTTGTGATAATTTGTGTCATTGCTACTAATACCTTATTTCATCTATCTTACTCAAGTTAATCTGGTGTCGTGGTTCATGCGTAAGGCTGAGACGTGCAAGATGCGAGTTCAAATCTAGTCTCATGTTTAATTTTGTTTTCAATATATAAATTGTTCGTTAAGTATTTCTTGCATTATTGTAAAGAACAAGCATATCAATTAAGTTGATAAACGATAAACGTTTCACCTTTTTCAATAAGTGGGTAGTTCGACTTCAATATGCGTATTCAACAAAAACTGCTATTGAAATGATTTTAGGAATATGGGGTAGAAGAATAAATTGAACAAGACATTCTATGCACAAATAGCAGTGAATACGCACGAACATTTTTATATTGCCTTTCTAAGTTGCGAAAATCCACGCCTTTTTATTAATTATTATTATCGGTTTTGATAGTTTAATCGTCATGTCTCAGTTGAGTGATTATTTAAAATACAAAATATTGTATTTGCATAAGGAGAATGTTGGTATTAAAGCGATTGCTAGGAAACTTAATATAGCGGTAAGTGTATTCTTTTTTATACTTCCTTAATTCGTTAATTGGCTTAAAAACGTGAGTATAGAATAATAGAAAATTAACTGTTTCATTATGAGATCATTTATAGGTCTAATGTGGTTTATCTAAAGGTATTTTTGCAAACTTATTCGAAAAATTATGATTACCGGGTTATTAAAATTATGCTTATTGTGTTGTTTCAGAGAAATACAGTCAGACTGTGGCTAAGACGTTTTGAAGAGACAGGGAATATTCAAAAGGATCGTCCTGAACCAAAACCTGCAATGTTACTCCTGTGTCAGAACATCATCAAGCAATTGTTAGAAGGCATACTGAACACCCATTTTTGCCTACTCAATGCAGTATAATGTTTCTGTTCAGACGGTCAGAAAACATTTGCATGTTGCTGGACTGAAACAATACAAGCCAGCACGTAAAATTTAACTGACTGCTGCACATCGCCAAGCAAGGGTCCGCTTTGCCCAAGAATATCTCAATTTTAATTGGGAAGATTATGTTGTCATATTTACCGACGAGAAGTCTTTGTCAAAACCTTATTTATAACTAAACATAACTACATACTTACAAAACAAATTGATATATAGTATACCTAGTAGGTAAAACATCAACGTATAATGCTATTTTATTTAGTTCAACGATATTTAATGTGGTGATGTTATTGTTATGAAATAGAAATACATACCTATATATTTCTAAATATTATAACATGTTGATTCACTACATTAAACTCTGTGAAGTATGTGACAACGTTATTAGTAACTGTTATATCATTTACGTTATTCTTATAATAATTTTTTTTATAAAATAAAATCGTTTTTACCATCATTATTTTTTTTTTTATTTTCGTTCAGCTTTTTTTTTGTTGCTAAAGTTATAATTTATTATTTATAACTTAAAAAAAAATACTATAAAAAAAAATGCGCAGCAGAAAATATGTTGGTTTCGAACTCACAACCACGCTCTTGTCAGCTCACTGCAGCTACCACTAGACCACACGAACATGGCGATTGTCGTTGAAATTAGCAATAATATATTACAAGTTAGAACAATATTCAAGATCATACCTACCTTAACACTGCGTGTTAAATATCAAATTCGAATAACTGTTTTATTAATCGTAGACGTTGAACTGTTCTAGTTCGATAAGCTTACTGCTAACAAGCAGAAGGTTCAAATTCGTTTAATTTTTAAGGGGTCAGCTAATTGCTATAACAGACTGTACTTCAACTAATGTTACGGCTGGAAATCGCTGTGTGGATAAAGTTATGGCGCAACAAAGCTCGACTTAATTCACAAAAATGCCATTTTCCACTAATTGTGGACCAGGTGTTCTATGGCTCCTCAAAATACCATATCTATGTTTGAATACACTGCGTGGAGCAACGACCATAGCGTGGAGTAATGTTTAACAGATAGTTCTGTTATTGTTATACTTTGTTAGTTGCACGTATTTTATAGGGGTGCCTAATACTTTTGGCTAAGGCTCACTCTTCTCATGCTACAGGTGCCTTAAGGTGAATGCGCAGTTGCAGCACACGAAATTTAATTTTTCTTACGTTTTTTGCAATTTTCAGGTCAGTGTCCGGTTGTTTCTTGATCAAAATATGATTCGCGACTCAGGTACGTATCTACAGAATTATAATCATTAATACATCTTTCTAAGTTAGATTTGTTCCATAAGAACAAATTTCTAATGAAAAAGTTCTTAGGGAACAAATCTAACTTAAATATATTAATGATTCTAATGACTATAAATCTGTAAATACATATCTATTATAGTCAAGAATTATATTTTGATCAAGATACAACCTAATACTTACCTGCGAATTGCAAAAAACGTAAGAAAATTTTAATTTCGCGTTCTACCGCTGCGCATTCACCTTAAATTTTCTGTGGTCCCTCCCGGAACTAAACGGAAAAGAATACTGGCTTTCTATTATTGCGGATTCTCACTGAACTAATGTAAATTTCTCTATGCCAATAGTACACGCGGTTATAGCAATTAGCTGACCCCCCTAAAAACTAAACAAATTTGAACCTTCTGCTTGTTAGCAGTAAGCTTATCGAACTAGAACAGTTCAACGTCTACGATTAATAAAACAGTTATTCGAATTTGATATTTAACACGCAGTGTTAAGGTAGGTATGAACTTGAATATTGTTCTAACTTGTAATATATTATTGCTAATTTCAACGACAATCACCATGTTCGTGTGGTCTAGTGGTAGCTGCAGCGAGCTGACAAGAGCGTGGTTGCGAGTTCGAAACCAACATATTTTCTGCTGCGCATTTTGTTTTATAATATTTTTTTTTAAGTTATAAATAATAAATTATAACTTTAGCAACAAAAAAAAAAGCTGAACGAAAATAAAAAAACGATAATGATGGTAAAAACGATTTTATTTTATAAAAAAAATTATTATAAGAATAACGTTGTTACATACTTCACAGAGTTTAATGTAGTGAATCAACATGTTATAATATTTAGAAATATATAGGTATGTATTTCTATTTCATAACAATAACATCACCACATTAAATATCGTTGAACTAAATAAAATAGCATTATACGTTGATGTTTTACCTACTAGGTATACTATACAGGGTGATTGGAAGATGGGTGCAAAGCTTTAAGGCGAAGATAGTACAGACAATTTAGAACCATTTAAGCCATGGTTGTCTTAGACGAAGTCTTACCAAATATTTTTAACCAAATTTTTAAGTTTTTTTTCGGAAATTCTCAAAATTTAATGTAAACTGCATAATTATGGCCAAATTGAATGATAAATGAATTCATTTTTTATTTATTTAATTAAAGTAATGTGTAAGCAATCAAGCAAAACATGTTTTAGGCTTCTGTGTCATTAGACATTTTTTTTACAGACATTTAAAGATCAGAAAAAATAAAAAAATTGTACAATACGTCTTTTAAACCTTATTCAAAAAAAAAACGGAGGGTGCTTTTTTTGTTCAAACCTTTTTGAAGACATGCTTGATAATCGCTCTTTCTTTTGAGGTATCATTTATGCGGATATCTTACAAATTATTGAAATTAGGGCCTACAAACCAATTTGAGGGAGAATTTTTTTTATTTTAGGCAGACTAATTAAAACAACATTTGAATTAAAATTATTTATTTTTCATGTTCAAAATGACGGCCGTGATTCCTAATACAAGCACGGCCCCGTCATCTAACTTCTGTAGTCGTTATTTTCAACATCATCTCCTGCTTCATTGTCTCAAACGCTGAATTTATTCTTTGTATCAATTCTTCTCTAGTGTTAATTTCTTTGTTGTCATACACCAGTTCCTTGGCCCGGCCCCACACGAAAAAGTCCAACGGGGTCAGATCTGGGGAGCGAGCGGGCCAAGGGATGGGTCCATCCCTGCCGATCCAGCTATCAGGAAAGCAATTGTTGAGGTGTTCCCTTACATTTAAAGTCCAATGCGCTGGACAGCCGTCTTGCTGAAAGATGACTGTTCGGTCTCTTTCGAAGATCGGGACACCTGATTCCTCTATCAGCAGTGGTAAATCAATTTGCAGAAATTGCAAATAATTTTCGCCATTCAATGGATCAGGCAAAAAGTGGGGCCCAATCAATGTTCTGCCAATTATTCCAGCCCATACATTCACAGAGAATTTCATCTGAAATGACACCTGCTTCTTAAAATGTGGATTGTTGTCTACGTCGGCCCATTCATGGATGTTGTGAAAGTTTGTAATACCTTCCCTTGAAAATTTACTTTCATCCGTCCACAAGATTGATTTCAGAAACCACGCATCTTCGATGTCTCTGTTGAGGAGGAAACGGCAGAACTGAATTCTTCTTTGAGGATCTTGCTCTACTAGACCTTGCACACTCCTGCCATGGAACGGATACTTATCATTTTGGTGCATTGTATGCCACACCTTCCATTGAGAAATGTTTAAATTTCGAGCTACTGCTCTAGTACTGGTAGTAGGATCCGCTTGAAATGCTGCTAAAATGTCTTCGTCGACGGCAGTTTCGTGTCTGCCCGGGTTGACTCCAGGTTCCACGCGGTGAAACCCATCTTGGGCAAGACGACGAAACGTGTTGTAAAACACTCGGACATTCGGTATCCTGCGATTCGGATAGCGCTCTTGATACATCCGTCGCGCCAAAGATCCATTGCCGTCTGCTCTACCGTACATAAATACGATATCCGCATATTCTTGATTGGAAAAAGTAGCCATAGTCACTTAACAATTAAGAAAAACGGCGTAGGAGCGCACTAAACGTCAACTCAACACAATTAAGTCAAAAATCAACACGTGCAGGAGCGCGAGGCTACGACTGGACACGGTGAAACAAAAAAGTTCAAAACTAACGCAAACAACACGTGCAGGAACGCAAAGGGCTACAACTGAACACGGTAAATTGTGAATCAACACGACAACGTCCACTCACAAGGGCAGTAGTTTGACTAATAAGTAAAAGATGTAACGGCTTCATCACAGACCGACTGACCCTGACTAAAGAAAAACGACTTTGTTGCCTCAGTAACTAAGACCATTTTGCTGTAAAAACCAACTCTTTATCGCTTTTTGCTATTCATTGGGCGTTCTACCTGGAAATGCCGTCGCACCGCGCTCGGTGGCCATTGTTTAGAGAATCCCCTCAATGGGTTCCCCTCAATTGGTTCCTGCATGTGCCAAAAATTCTTAGAATTGAACAATGTTATCATTTCGAGCACATAAAGTATTCTTTTAAGCAAAAATTTTGTGTTTTGTTAGACTGCCTAAAATTTAAAATTTCTCCCTCGATTTGGTTTATTAGGTCCTAATTTCAATAATTTGTAAGATATCCGCATAAATGATACCTCAAAAGAAAGAGCGATTATCAAGCATGTCTTCAAAAAGGTTTGAACAAAAAAAGCACCCTCCGTTTTTTTTTTTAAATAAGGTTTAAAAGACGTATTGTACAAATTTTTTTATTTTTTCTGAGGTTTAAATATCTGTAAAAAAAATGTCTAATGACACAGAAGCCTAAAACATGTTTTGCTTGGTTGCTTACACATTACTTTAATTAAATAAATAAAAAATTAATTCATTTATCATTCAATTTGGCCATAATTATGCAGTTTTCATTAAATTTTGAGAATTTCCGAAAAAAAACTTAAAAATTTGGTTAAAAAAATTTGGTAAGACTTCGTCTAAGACAACCATGGCTTAAATGGTCCTAAATTGTCTATACTATCTTCACCTTAAAGCTTTGCACCCATCTTCCAATCACCCTGTATATCAATTTGTTTTGTATGTAGTTATGTTTAGTTATAAATAAGGTTTTGACAAAGACTTCTCGTCGGTAAATATGACAACATAATCTTCCCAATTAAAATTGAGATATTCTTGGGCAAAGCGGACCCTTGCTTGGCGATGTGCAGCAGTCAGTTAAATTTTACGTGCTGGCTTGTATTGTTTCAGTCCAGCAACATGCAAATGTTTTCTGACCGTCTAAACAGAAACATTATACTGCATTGAGTAGGCAAAAATGGGTGTTCAGTATGCCTTCTAACAATTGCTTGATGATGTTCTGACACAGGAGTAACATTGCAGGTTTTGGTTCAGGACGATCCTTTTGAATATTCCCTGTCTCTTCAAAACGTCTTAGCCACAGTCTGACTGTATTTCTCTGAAACAACACAATAAGCATAATTTTAATAACCCGGTAATCATAATTTTTCGAATAAGTTTGCAAAAATACCTTTAGATAAACCACATTAGACCTATAAATGATCTCATAATGAAACAGTTAATTTTCTATTATTCTATACTCACGTTTTTAAGCCAACTAACGAATTAAGGAAGTATAAAAAAGAATACATTTACCGCTATATTAAGTTTCCTAGCAATCGCTTTAATACCAACATTCTCCTTATGCAAATACAATATTTTGTATTTTAATTAATAATCACTCAACTGAGACATGACGATTAAACTATCAAAACCGATAATAATAATTAATAAAAAGGCGTGGATTTTCGCAACTTAGTAAGGCAATATAAAAATGTTCGTGCGTATTCACTGCTATTTGTGCATAGAATGTCTTGTTCAATTTATTCTTCTACCCCATATTCCTAAAATCATTTCAATAGCAGTTTTTGTTGAATACGCATATTGACGTCGAACTACCCACTTATTGAAAAAGGTGAAACGTTTATCGTTTATCAACTTAATTGATATGCTTGTTCTTTACAATAATGCAAGAAATACTTAACGAACAATTTATATATTGAAAACAAAATTAAACATGAGACTAGATTTGAACTCGCATCTTGCACGTCTCAGCCTTACGCATGAACCACGACACCAGATTAACTTGAGTAAGATAGATGAAATAAGGTATTAGTAGCAATGACACAAATTATCACAACATTAACCTAACCTTTAAGTCTTGCTGATTAGAAATGAAAATTGCGTAACAAATACCCATACATAGTAAATGACCTAACACCAACATCTTAAAGCTCAAATTTGCGTATCAAAATTATTTATTGTTTCTGTTCATCGAGTAGTGTTAGTCCGATTAACTCATACATATTGAATAACCTTTAATGTTATGAGAGGAGGGTGCAAAATCGAGTAATTTTTAGGGGGGTCAGCTAATTGCTATAACCCATTGTACTTTCTAATTCCATACTAACTAAAATACAATTTGACATACGACAACACTACTATGATCAGTATAAACATTATTTTGTTATTATTATATTTATTCTATAGGCTGTATATCGGTTTTGCCAATGCCCTTAAATAAAGGCCGCGCGCCATTTTCCATAAATATAATATGTTAACGTATTCGTGGTTAATTATTATCCAAAATGTTGACTACACGTAGGGAAGAAGATCAATTTGACCCCGCCGGAAATACTAATCGAGGCACGAAACGCGAGTGATAGCCTGTTACCACCAAAATCTAGAGAGAAATACCTAGCGGCCTACGAAACTTTCATATAGTGGAAAAACAGCAAAAATACCCAGTCATTTTCGGAGAACGTTTTTTTGGCTTATTTCAATGAACTGGCAAATAAATACAAGCCCAGCTCGTTTAGGTGTATATTTTCCATGTTAAAAAGCACTCTTAAAACCAAAAATAATATTAGTATCAACACCTTTTTTTTTTTTTTTATGGATGGGAAATCATCAAATGACCCCTCCCGCTCTGGGTGGAGCGAAGGGAGTGTCAGACTCTTACTGACTAAAACCCATCCGTATTCCTTCCTTAGCCCTTTATGTTCCGGGGTAGCGGTAACCCTTTCGGACAATCCCGCACCCCCGGCAGGCTTCGGCCCTGGCAGGCCCCTTCCTTTATGCTGACATCTCTTTGAGGCGCACGTGGAACACGTACGCGCCGTCCGGCACGGGCCTGGTCCTGATCGGACGGTGAGCTACCCATTACTCTCCGTCCGCAGGCCCGCGCCTACGGTGGCCGGGAGTCGTCACGCGGCTCCCGACGCCCGGAGCGTCTCCCGCGGCGGCTGGGGTGTGAGGCTCTCTCCCTCAGCCGTTCAGCCACCTCCTTCGCTAGCATGACTGCTTCGCAGAAGGAGGCGACCGCCCCCCACTCCCTCTCGCCCCGGACCATGGCTTGAACCAGGGCCGGACGCGAGAGGTCGCCGCCGCTGTCGATCGCCTCTACGAGGGCACGGCGGTGCTCCGCCCATGCGGGGCAGACCTCCACCGTATGCTCCACCGTGTCCTCTGGGCGATCCTCGCAGTGGTGACACCCGGGCGTCTCCTCCCGCCTGATGATGTGCAGGAACCTCCCAAAACATCCGTGTCCGGTGAGGACCTGCGTCAGGCGATAGGTGAGGACGCCGTGACGCCTCTCTAGCCACTCCTCAAAGAGGGGTCTTATCGCCACTATCGTGGCGTGCCCTGCGCTGGGTTGCGAAAGTCGTTCCTTCCATGCCACCATGAGATCGCGCCGGAGGTCTGTCCGCTCCGCCGCGATTTGCCGCGGAAGCGGAGTTTCCCCCCGGCTCAGTGCCTCCGCGCGCCACTCATACAGGCGCGCTAGGACTATCGCCTCCAGATCCCATGGCGGCAGTCCGGCAAGGAGGCTTGCCGCCTCGCCCGAGATCGTGCGGTACCCCCGGATCAGCCTTACAGCTACCACCTTTTGGGGCGCGTTCAGATAGTGGGCGGCTCGCCGCCGCAGAGAACGCGCCTACACCGGGGCCCCGTATAGGGCCATGGACCGCACGACCCCCGCGTAAAGCCTCCGGCAGGAGGTGTTTGGCCCCCCCAGGTTGGGCAGGAGCCGCTTGAAGGCGGCCCCGGTCCTCTCCAGTTTGGGGGCCAAACGTCGGAAGTGTTCGACGAAGTTCCACCGGCTGTCGAGGACGAGACCCAGGTATCTCATCGTTGCCTCGACGCCGATGTGAACCCCTCCCACCGTTAGTTGGGATCCCGATGGTGGCCCGTTCCGAGGCCCATGGAAAGACATGGCCTCGGACTTGTGCAATGCTACCTCGAGACCCAACCGCCGGATTCTTTCCACGACTATCGCAACCCCGCGTGTCATCGCGTCGGCCGCCGCCTGATGCGACCTCCCTTGCGCCAAGACCAGCGTGTCGTCAGCGTAGCAAACCACGCTGACGCCATCAGGGTAGTATCAACACCTACTGTCAACTTACGGCATTTCTAAAGAGAGGCTCAGACGTCCAATTAATTTGGAACCACAAACGAAGGAGTCTTGCCCTGAGCCGCGACAGTCTACTTCTCGTGCCACTGGCTATTTAGTGCCTCCTGTTCCCACTAATGAGCCCTTATTTTTACAGCATTCATCCAACTCGGAAACTATTTCATCATTACCAACATTTACCCAAGAAAACAATGAAATTATTAATAACTAGCTGTGCCCGCAACTTCGTTCGCGTGGATGTCGGAAAACAATAATATGTCGCTTAGGAATGGAGTAATTGCCACTCCCTCATCGAAAAGGAAGAATCTTCTGATGTTGCCTGGTAACGCTTAATTTACCTGGGGTTCTCTACAACAGCCCTTTCGACTGCAGTCACTGCGTCTTTATGGTTCATATTTATCTAAAGTATATCTGAGATAAGTAGGTAGGTGAAGTTTGAAGTTAGTTTTTCTATGTCTTGGTTACTTCTCTGCAGTAAATTTAGAAATTCTTAACTTGGTATTGTAGATATCTTACATACTTACCAATATTATGCCTTATAAAGCGTAGAGAAATCAAGAAGATAAAAGGAAGACTTCATCAATGGTGTTACTCTTAAATCGTACTGAACTTTATCTGAAAAGTAGTTTGAAGTCTTTCTTAACTTATTCTGTACCTGTGCCCACATTTACTTAACTCTGCCTTGGTAGATAGCCTTAAGATATCTTGAGGGTCGATATGGTTTTAACAAAGACAATGGCCAAAAATGTTGTTATTATCTTGAAGACAATCTACAATATCTTTTTATGACATGGCAGTGCTACTTAGGTGTGCAACTGCCGTACCTACTCAATAAATCGACTGCCCGTCTGACCGAGTGTGCTGAAGCGTTATCATCGTACATTAAGGTTAAAACTTGAAAGTAGTCATGATTTAAACCTTATGTAACTAAAAATGCTTCTCTGTAAACGATGTTAGAAAGGTTGCTTCCCCTCGAAAGAGCTTCTACATAAGGTTGCCCGTGTGAAAAGCAACCCATTTACTTTGGTTATATTCGACACTCGAAAACCATGAAAACGAAACCCATGACGAAAAATTTGAAAATTTTTGCAACTGCCATTTTGGATTTTCATTTTAATCTCACTATCGGCTTCAGTACCCTCGTAAACCATGAAAACGACACCCAAGACGATTTTTTTTTAATTTGCAGCCGCCAGCTTGGATTTTCATGTTAACCTCAGTATTGGCTTCAGCACCCTCGAAAACCATAAAAAAGGCCGCCATAACAAAATTTGAAAATTTTTGCAACCGCAATCTTGGATTTTCATTTTGACCTCACTATCGGCTTCAGCGCTCTCGGAAACCATGAAAACGACACCCATGACGAAAAATTTAATAATTTTTGCAACCGCCATCTTGGAGTTTCATTATGACTTCACTTTTGGCTTCAGCACCCTCGAAAACCATGAAAACGACACGCATGACGAAAAATTTGAAAATTTTTGCAACCGCCATCATGGATTTTCATTTTGACCTCACTATCGGCTTCAGCGCCCTCGGAAACCATGAAAACGACACCCATGACGAAAAATTTAATAATTTTTGCAACCGCCATCTTGGAGTTTCATTATGACTTCACTTTTGGCTTCAGCACCCTCGAAAACCATGAAAACGACACGCATGACGAAAAATTTGAAAATTTTTGCAACCGCCATATCTAGGCTTTTCATTTTGACCTCACTATCGGCTTCAGAATTCTCCGAAACCATGAAAACTATCTCTCTCTCTCTGTCTCTTTCTATTACTATGAAAAGTATAACGCTTTTTCGTTATGTGACGATTTCACCCGTTTTATTGCTACCGCAAGCTCCTTAAAAGAACTTTGTTCCAAAACTTTACCGCGATTCAGAATATAACGACATTTGCTTAACGCAATCTATCGAACAAAGTGGTTGTTACCTCGAAACTCGCTCTGCAATAATCAACTTACATAAATCAATAATTATCTAACATTGCATTCTTTATCACTCAGAACACCACATCAATTAATAATATCTTACATTATCCTCACCTTTTATTTGAAATTCTTTTAGCGCCATAGGCGCCACTAATAAATCATCAATGGAAAGCGATTTTTCTAATATTATAATCATTATCATTACTTTTTAAAATAACACAGACATAAGTACCTGTGTTATTTCGTCATAAAGGTAAGCCTAATAGGATGTGATTATTCACATATTAAATTAATGTTATTTATATCACAATAATAATAATTATGTTTTCGTTAGTAGTAGTTCTATATCGCGCCAGATGTCGTTCTGTGTTTCCAAAAAACTTCACGAAAAGTTGTTCAAGAATACTTTAAATTGATTATATCTTTTGATAGAGTGAAGCGATTGCTATGAAACAAAAACTAATAACTGCTCCGAGTTCTACACCATATTTGAGTATAAAAATTAACCATATTGGTTTGGTACTTTTTACGTTGAACCTGTTCAAATTCTGTCACATCCAAACTGACAAACAGAAAAAAAATCCAAAAATTGATGAAATTGCATCTGTTGGTTGTCCTTTAACACCCCAAATATTTTTTTTGGTAATATTTTCAATGTACAGAAACGCCTCGTCTACAGATTTATTATAAATATACACACATCAACACGGTCTAGGGATATTTTTACAAAAGCGAATTACTATCAATGTGTTAATTATGTATGACATGTATATATTTAAAAGATACGTTATTTAATATTCTACCATTTTTTAATAATGGTTAAGGTACTTAGATTAAAATTTCAGGATTTTATGGAAAAAAAAATGAAGCATATACGGAAATCGTATATGAATGAACTTTTAATTTGTGAGTAAAAACTGAAAAAAATAGAAAAATCATTTAATTTGTGTTTATAAACTCTAAGTTAGTAGTCTGAGAAAGCGCCCATGATGTTCATAACACATCGGCAACGATTCGGCATGCTCAGAACAAGGTTGTCAATGTCTTGCTGCGGAATATTGTCCCATGTCCTTCTGAGGTGCGCAAAAAGTTGATCTTCTGTAGCCAGATTTTCAGGAACTTCCTTCAGAGCTCTTCTTTGCAGCATATCCCACGCATGCTCAATGGGATTTAGATCTGGCGATAGAGCAGGCCAGTCTAAGGCCCTAACATTATGTGTATGTAACCAAGCTGTTACCGTTCTCGCCGTGTGTGCCCGGGCATTGTCGTGCATGAGCAGGAAATCTTGCCCCATTTGTGTTCTGTGGGGCAAGATTACGGGCCCCAGCACCTGTTGGACGTATCGTTCTGCCGTCATATTGCCCCGCACCCAAACGAGATCCGTCCGTCCTCCAAGACGAATTCCTGCCCAAACCATAATTGTTCCTCCTTGGTATGAGTGAACTTCCTGAGGGTTCTGGAGACGGCTCCATCATCCAGGAACTCGCCAAACACGCGTCCTTCGTGAATCTGGATGGAAGCCGAACCTGGATTCATCCGTGAACAGCACATTGGACCATTGCTCACGGCCCCAGTCCACGTGGTTCCGAACCCATTCTAATCGTCGTCCACGATTGCCTCTCCGTAAAGGTGGGACCCGGAGTGGTCTACGAGAGCGTAGATTGCTTTCATGCAGTCGCCTTCTTACAGTTTGGTCACTCACAAGCACTTGGTGTTCCACTCGCAGCCTTTGGACCAATTGAGTCGCCGTTGCATTTGGTTGTGCTCGCGCAGTAATTTGCAAAAATCGGTCTTGTCTGGGGGTAGTGATGCGACTTGGCCCCCGGTGCCTCTCCGCTACTTCACCTTTGGCACGATAGCGTGTCCACAATCTTGAAATTACATTTTGATGGGTCCCTATGGCCTCAGCAACATTACGCTGAACAGATCCAGCTTCCAGCATTCCCACAGCTCGTAACATCTCCGCCCTCGTCAAATGTCGGCGTTGCATGGCTACAATACCTCAATTTTAACTTTATCTTTCGTTTAAAAATGAAAAAAAACTGTAACTAAACGTAATTCGTATTGTTTTCTAAATTTCGCACAAATGAAAATTCCCTCTCCTATACATCAAGACATTTTTTGCCACCGAAACAAAAGAATTTTCAAAAATTTAAATTTGGAATTAGTCTGAGATAAATTACAAACAAATCGGTGTATAAAAGATTCCAATGCGGCCAGTACTTTTCGAGTTATTTAATTGAGTATGAAATATCCCTAGACCGTGTTGATGTGTGTAGATAGATATAGAAGAAGATATAGATAGATATAGATATAGAAGATAGATAGATATAGATAGATTTAGAATAGATAGCAATACAATATCACAAACAGTAAAAATGGCAACAAAAACCGTTCGGTATCATTTCTAAAATTGTACAGACGCCAGCACATCAACCTACACCTAACTGTCACATTTTCCCAATCAACTTTGAACCTTATGCTTCAGTGATAAACTTGAAAATCTATTAAAGAAATTTGACAGATTGTAGTAGGTTGATGTGCTGGCGTCTGTACTTTTACTAATTGTTTTAATAATTAAAAGTTAGTTACCATACAAGTCTGTTTTTTTCCTCGCAAGTGTGTTGAAAAACGTCGTATGAAACGCGTGTGCATTGATCATTATACTCTCGGCTTCCTAATCGCGCTCGCCTGGGGCTCGCGCGAATAATACCGCCTCGGGTATAATGATCAACATAGCACATATGTATCATAATGTACTATTATTTGCCTTCTAGTCCTGCCAGAACATTTATCGGTCTATAAAGTTACAAATAATTATGTTTACTCCTATCGATAGCACCTAGGTATTTGAATAGCACCGATTCGAAGTTATCGATGTGTTCTGATAAATTGCCACATTCGGTACGGATTCTGTTCAGTTCAGACGGCAGACGAATCTGACCGTGTATGGTATTCGTAAGGGATTATTTACGTGATATACCCAATGTATATAATATGTACAGGGTGTAAAAAACCCTTCATGAAGCCGTCATCCTAAAATAAAAACTAAACGATGATAATTCAAATATAGAACACCCTGAGGACTATACTATATGACGTTTACAACCTCAAATCATCCTTCAGCTGCCAGCGTTCAACATGTAGTAAGAGACAGTTAACGTTCACACCATTTTAGTCCTTATCATTAACAAATACAGTTAAAGTTAGTTTATACCCGGCCTAGGGGCGCCGAAGAAGCAATGCGTGCCAACCACCGTGGTGCGAGGGCCGTGCAATGTATGCATTTGTTCCCATGAGGGGGTCTTTCACTGCCAGCCGCAGAATTGTCAGAAGGAATTCGAGGGTAAGTGACTCAGCAGTGTATAACAAACAGGTAATCGATTGCCATGAATGTTGAGATATCGATACTCATCCCGTCTTCCGAGTTTCGTTAGATAATTTAATTTGACCCTGTATATTCTAGAAACTTTAAGCGACGCAAGTCTTCTAGGAGTTCGAAGCTTGAATAGGTATTTAAAGATGAAGGACCAGTTAATGATCGGATGTGCCGGTCAATCTGTCAATCCTTGTAACGGGTTCAGGCACAGTTTTACATGGTCTCGGGTTAGGAAGGAATCTTCTAGCGTCGGGGGTTGCTAAGTAATCGTTTATAGAACCTTGAATAAAAAAAAATAAAAAAAATCAGGATTGCCAATCTTAGAGACCACTTTGAAATGAGCCTAAAGGGGAACGCAACAATTCTGTTTTAAGGAACATTGTATAAACTACTCTTTCAAAAAAGTACCGAGAAGAGATCAGTAATACACAAAATGTTAGTTATATTTATTTTTCAACACACTCGCTCGTAAAATGGCTCTTGATGAACCGCTTTTAGGTCCATAATGCAGTGTATTAAAAACGTGTGTTTTTTCTTTACGTTACGGCACTAGTGCTATAATGCCACAGATAACTTTTTAATCTGTCAAGCTCCGCTAATGAGACACAATTGATTTTCTATTGTTTCGTCGCGAATGGGCGACACGCGCCGCTTGACCGGTTAATTTACTAGTCGGAGGTCGGAGATGTGCGTTTTTTTTTTAATCTCTTCAAAGAGACTTCATGCACAAAGGAATCCGCAAGCCATATTTCACTTTTTTTTAGTCTGAATTGTCCTTGGTCCCAAAATGAAAAAAAATTATATACCTGTTGTAGCCCGCGAAATTCATTTTTCTTACGGTTTTTGCAATTTTCAGGTGTGTCAGGTTGTATCTTGATCAAAATATGATTCGCGACTATAAAAGGTACGTAAAGGGGCGTTCAATGTATTCTCGTTATCGGCATGAATTTATTATTAGCCTGTGACGTCCCACTGCAGGGTAAAGGCCTCCCTACTCTCTCATGAGAGACAAATTAACCCACCGCGCTTGTCTAGTGCGAGTTGGTGGGTGTGATCGGCATGAAAAAAGAGGTAAATTGAATTAAAATGATTTTAATTTTTCAATGTAATCTCCCATTACCCCAATGCATTAATTACCTACATCTCGAAATTAACTTTTCCAAACCCCGTAAAAAATTACTTTCCTCTTTCTCTAAAAAATGCGCATTTATTGCCGCCATGAGCTCTTCATCGTTGGAAAATCGTTTCCCACGAAGGTCTTTTTTCAAATTAGGGAACAAATAATAATCACTCGGGGCTAGGTCCGGGCTATAGGGTGGGTGGTTAATTTCTTCGAAACCACAATCTCGCACAGCAGCCTTGTAAACACGCGCCGTGTGGACCGGGGCGTTGTCGTGAAGAAGCAACACACCGGTGGTCAGCTTACCCTGAACCAATTCAGAGAGGTGGGACATCTCTGCTTTAATTTGGATCTTCATTCGGGCATCCTCCAGTATAAGTTTCTATTTTTTTTAACGTTTTCTTCCGTAGAGGCAGTAACCGGGCCGCTTTAGCGAGTGTCATCTTCAGTTCTCTCTATGCCCCTTTTAAATTCACTTGACCCTTTTTGAACAGCAGATAACGAAGGTGCAGAATCTTGGTAAACAGTCACTATCTCATCGTGAATAGTTTTTTGATTGTTACTTGTTTGGTGAGGAATTTAATAACAGAGCGCGGTGCTTGATTTTCTTGAACGTTGTCACGTTAGCCATTCCAGCTGTCATTGACTAAGGATAACTAGCAAACTAATGATCACAACTATATGAAATTTTACCTTTATGCCTTTAGATAATGTGATTAATGAATTAATTTGTCAAATAACCCACATCATTAGTAAATCACCCTGATACCGAGAATACATTGAACGCCCCTCGTATTTACAGAATTATAATCATTAGATAATTATAATTGTAATCATTAATTATATACATCTTTCTAAGTTAGATTTGTTCCATAAGAACAAATCTCTTATGGAAAAGTTCTTAGGGAACACATCTAACTTAAATATATATATTAACGATTCTAATGACTATAATTCTGTAAATACCTATCTATTATAGTCGCGAATCACATTTTGATCAAGATACAATCTGATAGTGACCTGCGAATTGTATAAAACGTAAGAAAATTTGAATTTCGCGGTCTACCACTGCGCATTCACCTTAGTTTGTCCGTCGTCCCTACCGGAACCAAACGGAAAAGACCACTGGCATTCTATTATTGCGGATTCTCACTGAATTAATGTATATTTCTCTATGCCAATAGTACTTTCTAATTCCATACTAACTAAACTACAATTTGACATACGACAACACTACGATCAGTCTAAACATTATTTTGTGTTTATCATATTTTTTCTATAGGCTGTTTATCGGTTTTGTCAGTGCTTTTAAGTAAATAAACGCGCACCGCGTTAGCAATGCGCGCGTAGTTGTAGGTAAACCTGCGCGCGCACGCTAGCGCGGCGCGCGGAAAAACAAACCCGGCGCGCCATTTTCCATACAAGTTAATATTTAACAATACAAGTCTGTTTTTTTCCTCGCAAGTGTGTTGAAAAACGTCGTATGAAACGCGTGTGCATTGATCATTATACTCTCGGCTTCCTAATCGCGCGAGCCGTAACGCCAATGAATAATTCAACCATCAAAACATTTTTTAAACGCTTTTTTCGGAATTTAGTTTATTTTTCGCCGGGAATTCTCCTTTATGTCTTCTAACGAATGAAAACGGGTGCCACCAAGTGGTAATTTGAGTTTAGGAAAAAGAAAGAAGTCGGCTGGAGCCATATCTAGTGAATAAAGTGGTTGGTTGGTATTTGTTGAGTTTTTGATCAAAAAATTTGTTCACAATGAGGGCGTTATGCGAAGGCGCATTATCGTGGTGCATAATCCAACAATTTTCTTTCCACAAATCTGGCCTTTTTCTTCGAATTTGCTCTCTCTTAAACGCCGCATAACGCTCAAGTAAGTTTTATTTACCGTTTGACCTTCCGGCAAGAATTCCGAGTGCACAACACCGCGATAGTCGAAGAAAACAGTCAACATGACTTTGACTTTTGATCAACTTTGGCGTGGTTTTTTCGGTTTTGGTTCAGTTGGAAGGCGTCACTCCTAAGCTTATTGACTAGTTTGCATGTCAACCTCGTAAACACACGTCTCGTCACCAGTAACAATGCGTTTCATGAATGTAGGGTCCGAATTGACTCGTTCTAGCATGTCTTCAGCGACTCTTATGCGATTGAGTTTTTGGAGAAGATTCAGGTCTATTGGGATTAGTCGAGCGGCAACATGTTTCATACCCAAGTGATTATTTAAAATGATACGAATCGACTCGTGACACACAGAAAGTTCAGCGACTATCTCTCTCAAACTTGAATTAGAATTTTCAGTCACTGTTTCCTTCACCTTTGCGGTGTTAACTTCAGTTGTTGCCGTTGATGGCCTACCAGGGCGAGGCAAATCTTCCAGCATATCTCGACCGCTTTTGAACGCTTTATACCACTCATAAGCACTTATTTTTGATTAAGTTGATTCACCGTAAGCCTTCTGTAACATTTTCAGTGACTTCGAACGCAAAACTCTTTGTTCGATGATTTTGTCCATTATGAAATTCGCAATACACACTAGATTTGATCTAACTAATAACAGCACTGTACTTAATCTAAACGACAGATGCAACTCAAACTCCGCGCCTAAATAGAAAACAGTTGTACCAATCTAACAACGAAAAATTTAATTTGGAACCATAAACAAATCATTTATTCCCGATACTTTTTTGACTGAATGTCCCCTCTGCGTTGATATTTTTAGTCGGTTATTTAAAAAAAAATGCTGTTTCATACATTTTGACCGTGTATGTATTGCACTTTTGGAGGAAACAGTAGATTTTTTGTCCAGAATCATGTACTGTATGTGACTGGTAATACTTTCTCAGGCAAAATCCTGAATTGACAACCACTACTGAATTTGTTTCTCAAATAAAAATTTATGACAAATGCCTTGACACTAATGAAGGCCAAGAAAGATTTTCGTCACGTATGTGCAGTTTTCTACCGGCTGTACTTTGGCCGACGAATTGAATAAAACAGACGAATCGACAAAAACTGGCAAACACTGGAAACTGTCGAGTTAACGCAAATGTCTAATCGGTAAAACTGACGAATCATTGAAACTGACGAATTAAATAAACTGACCAGTGATACGCGAACTCATATAAATTAATAGAACACAACAAACGTTATTTTCAGGAAGAAGCAGACCTAGAACCGACTGTGAGCCAAACTTTATGTTCAGACGGGGTAACATGTTCTGCAGATGTAGTGAAGAGGGCTTCTGGCTATCAGACAACTGCGAAACAAATTTCAGTTATCTCTACCCAAGAACCAACGTTCCTCATGAGACCTTAAAGTCCAATACCGAGTGTATCGCAAACCAGTTGTACCTCATTGACTGCAACGTTTGTCGGTGTTCTCAGATAAATATTATTGACGTTACGTTATGTACCAGTAGACGCTGTAGTCATGAAAACATAGCTATATCTTGCACTGACGGAGATATTCTCCGTCTTAAGAACCAACTTTGCACCTGTAGCGATATAAACTACTACATCGATCGTCTTTGCATCAAAATCTCAGATGAAATGTTCCAACCACTTGAAACAGAAGATGTTAAAAAACTGGAAGTTTATGGCAGGACCTGGAGCCCCATAAGCGATCTAACATCAGACTTTTGTGACTCGATTTTAAATTACTCAGTTGATTGTAACCGTTGTTTCTGTAGAGAAGGCCTGCCTGTGTGCACAAAGAATGTATGTTTGAGCTTCAATACACAATTATAGCATTGAGACAGGAAAATGAGACAGACTATCTTCCTAAACTGGAAAGTCATGTTAGTGCTTCGTGTAAACCTGGTTAGATGTATCGTTACAAATGCAACGATTGCACATGTACGATAGACTGCAAAAGTGCATGGGTAGTACAGAAACAAAATCGTATGAAGCGAGAAATGACGCCATCTAGCGTAAAACCAGTTAACGACTAACAAAATTTAATTATGCTGTTATTAGATGGCGTTGCTTTGCTTTATATGATAAAATATTTTTGTAGTTTCTTTTTGTCTCTTCAAACATTCAAACAATTTATAATTAATAGTTTATTTTAAAGAAAATTGTTCCTAATACTACTACTATGTTAAAATTGAATATCAATTTATAAGTAGGTGCTAAGTAACTATACTAATTCGAATATTAAATTAATTACTAAAATACCCAATCGTTAGCTTAATAAGTGTAAAAAAATTAACTGCAAGAAGTTTAAGAGGTGCTTTAGACCATCGAACTGAACAACTTTCACTATGGGACCAACTCTGAAATCACGAAAAAAAAATGAGCTGTTTCATACATTTTGGCCGAGTAGGTATTGAACTTTTGTATGAAACAGCAGATTTTTTTTCGTGATTTCGGAGTTGGTCCCATAGTGAAAGTGGTTCAGTTCGATGGTCTAAAGCACCTCTTAAAGTTATTGCAGTTAATTTTTTTACACCTTATATTCCTATCGGTTTCTTTTATTATTTTTATCATTTATGCTACGTATGCTGGTAAATGTAATGTAATAATTAGGTAAATGTCTCAAAAAATGTCTAATGTAAATGTGTAATGTGTGTAGCCTTGTAACTCCTAACTCCTTACTTACGTTTCGTAAATTAGTCATAGTTGTGAAGAAACCAACGCCATCTAGTTTATTTTCGAAAACTTGAATTCAAACGTTCACGGGAAAATAGACACTAGGTACCCATGCAATTTTGCTGGCGACTGTACAGTCAACAGCAAAAGTAGATAATAAAAATCTGAAGGCCAATTCTCGTAATTCAAAACGTTCAAAATCTAGTCGCAGTCTCATCTCGGCGACAAACAAATGTCAAAAACTTGTCAAAATGTAGGGAAATTAGAGGCATTTTTGACAGATTGAGACTGAGATCAGACTGTGAACGTTCTTAAAATTACGAGAATTACCCCTCAGAAATTTAATACTAATGAACAGATTTCGCGTCAGAACTGTGTGGCGTCGAAGTGATTCAAAAGTATGTGATTGTAAATTATACCAACCATTTACTACTAGTACAGCTGCCATATACGACGCGAACTCCGTTCATTAGTATTGAATTTCTGATTTTCATCATCTACTTTTGCTGTTGACTGTACTAAGGATGGTTTTCCAAATTGCACAACTATGCTTTGCTTGCAACATTTCTATTTAGACATAAAAGCTCTCAGAGGAGTATTGTCTTCTTTTTGAACTTCTTTTAAAATATAATAATAATTACAGTAGTGTTTTAAATTGATTGAATTCATTTGCTCATCTCGTTTATAAAGATTGTATCCATTATTACCTACGTTAATTCATAATTTTACACAAGCAATTTATTTGTAGATTTTTGAAATGGCAAATCTAATATCATTCAAACTCAACTCAAACTCAAAGCATTTATTTCAATTAAACCAATTACAGGCACTTTTGAATTGTCAAGGGGTCGGTCAGTCAGAAAGATGAAGCTAGTTGCCCATTCCAAAGAGTAGGTACCTATGGAGAAGAACGGGCAAGAAACTCCATGGACAGCTAGGCATTCGGGCAGCTAGTTGAAAGGCTAGGAAGTTAACTGAACGGCTAATTTAACCAGTTGGCTGTGACATATACATGTACATATTATTATTTTAGCTTATATAACGAGTATGTAAATATTATCTTGATCAAGTAAATAAATACTTCGAATAAGTTAAAAAAAATATTTTATAGAGATAATTATGAGTTTGAATAGTCTTCAGAACTACTGATTATAGTTGCAAAACTTCTGAATAATTCCGGAATACTTCTAGGAAAGTTTCTTTAAATCAGAATTATTCAAAATGAATTTAATTAAGATTTTTATTTTTTTTGCTGAAAAATCGTATTTTGCATCGATCGTCGATCGCCGCCGCGCTGTCCCTCTGTGCGCGCCCGACTGCACGAGTCGTGCATGCCGCGCGCGCCCGGCTGCACGAGTCGTGCGTGCAGGCGGTGGCGGTGCGGGGTGCGGTAAGAGGGGAGATGTTCCCTGGAGAAGTTTTCCCCCCCGCACCCCGCGAGAAACATTCGTACCCCGCAATCGAATGTTTCCGCCGAATAATTCAATGGGAAATATTCCCAAAGTTTCGGAATATTTCGGAATACTTCCGAAGTATTCGACGGGAATGATTCGGAATTTTTCCCGCCAGCATCTATACTACTGATCCGATTCCGAAAATTCTTTCGTTAATGGAAACTACAATATTGCCGAGGGTCATAGGATATAGTTTATATTAAAACAAGAAATTTCGAAGTCGTAGGAAG
The DNA here is from genome assembly GCA_945859645.1 of Amphipoea oculea. Lineage (NCBI taxonomy): Eukaryota > Metazoa > Arthropoda > Insecta > Lepidoptera > Noctuidae > Amphipoea > Amphipoea oculea. The sequence continues at coordinate 15,294,668 of OX243881.1, forward strand.
AAGCTAAGTAGTCCCTAAGATCTTACCTGACTGCGCTAAAAACACAACCCTCCTTGTTTGGTTGCTTGTTTGTTGTTTTTCGAGTGTATGTAGGTACGTATATTTCTTTGGCACGCTCTGTAGCCTAAACGGCTTGATCGATTTCAGCTTGAGAGGTGCCATTACATTTGTCTTAACTGTGAAAGTGACACTGGGTATATCGAGATTGAAAAAAAATTAAAATGGCCGATTTTTGGCGCCATAATTATTATGTCTTGTAACAAACATACAGCGCCATCTAGTGTAAATTAAGCAAGCACTATGATGAGCAGCTTCACAAACTAGAAGACAGCAACTACAAACGATTTCTATAGACAAGTGACGCCATCTACAATCTTCGTGTGCAACAATCTGCGCAAGCGCCACCCCGCGAGTAATCTGCACCACAACAACAGATGACTACGTGTAATGATTACGCACACATAATTGTCGACTATCCGCCTTTATAAGCAGAGCTGTCTTCGAACAAATCGTCATTCACTAGCTAGATGTTTCTGAGCGCGGCAGCCACGCAGCCAGCTCCGAACCTTAGTACGACTAGTTCCCTGCTTCGATAGCCTAGCAGTCTTCAGGAAACTAGCCAGCTAGGGGAGGCCTGAAGGGCGATAGCCACGCAGTCCCTTTCATCCTTCCACTTAGGGTTGCCTCATGATATATAACTATTGTAACGTGTAACATAAAATAAGTTAAGTTGCCAATAAAGTATCATCATGTTCAACGGGGCTTTAATTTCACAACAAGCAACCCTACAGTCTTCAAAAATGTTTTTTTTTTTCAAAACCTATCGAGTGGAGTATCAAAATAAAGGGTTTTAAAAGGTGATTACAAAAATGTATACAACTTATATGGTTAAAAGTAATTCGAAGTGACAGATCATAAAAAACACGTCTCAAGAACCAAATCGTCTGCGAATTATTTGTAAACTAAAAAGTTGGAAATAAAAAAAAAGTAATTAAAAAAACTAAAAACCGGACTGCGGTAAAAAAATTAAGTTAAAAAAAACTGAAAAGCTAAAAACAAGCCCATTTTATATTAAATAAAAGTTAGAAGCAGGTGGGACCCATACCATTTTTTTATTATATTTTCAAATTCAAATGGGTCGCGCCTGATTCCAACTTTAATTTAATTTATAAAATAGGCTTGTTTTTAGCTTTTCAGTTTTTTTGAACTTAAGTTTTTTTTACCGCAGTCGGGTTTTTAGTTTTTTTTAATTATTTTTTTTTTAAACAATGATTTGCATCGTAATCATCTCACAACTAATTACAGCTAATGTGACGAAAGAAAAAGTCAAACTCCCAGAAATTAAATATGGAGAGAAGTGCACTTATGGTAAAAAATACAGAATGGACTGCAACACTTGCCACTGTGGCCACCAAAACAATTTGTTGTGCACCAAAGTAGCTTGCTTAGGCTTACACCCAATGGATCCTGAAATTAACGAAAGCGTCCCTAGAGTCGATAAAAGGTCCGTAAAAGAATTTGAAGGCAAAAAACCAAGAAAAAGAAGGTAAAAAAGACAGTGAAAAGAGAGAATATACCTCTAAAGACAGACACATCAGGTTATCCAGCGTTACATAATCAGCCTATAATGTTCCCACTGCTGGGACACAGGCCTCCTCTCAGTGAGGTAAAGCGCCTGTCTGGATTCGAACCTACGACCTACAACTCGTAAGTCGCGGCCGTTACCACTTGGCCACCACTGCTCTCATCCAGCGTTGCCGCCTAGCAAAATTTGCTTCCCTGGGAGAATTTACCAGGAGGGTTGCCAAAGATGTTATTGTAAGAGTGACCGAAAGCCAGCATGCTCTACGGAAAATGCTTGTAAAGAACGAAAAGGTAAGACAAAACATTTATTACTTAATATTAGTGTCTGACTGGCATTGCGCCTCCATACATTCGCAGGACGAAGCTACAAGCTCGCGGCACGCGGTTCGCTTCCAGCGGGGTAATTGTGTAACACACTTACATCGACAATGGCTTTTATTTTGACAGTATAACAACATTCATTGCGTTATTTATGCAGTCAAGCATTCGAATTTTTTAAACAAATGAAGCAACGGATCAATTTCCTTCAAGAACTTTCGGATTGTGATCAAAAGTATGTTACGCAATTGGGGTGCAGGTTATCTCGCCATCTCAATCTGGACCTTCCTCGGGGGCACCGTCCAGTTCGTCCGTTCTAAACTTATGGGCACAAGTAGTGACCTCCTTACAAACATAAATCAACCAATAGGAATCCAGTTGAAATATTCGGTATGAGATATAGTTCCTAAAGAAATCCGTGTGGGGGCGCGCAAGTCGCCGTCGTGTTATTGTTCGGTCGTGGAAACCGCGTCGACGGCTTAGCGCGACGGCGAGCGCGGCGAAGCCCTAGAATTCCGCGCACGCGCGCGTGTGTTTATGTATTGCAGGTGCAGGTCCATTGTGTGGAGACATCCAGCAATCACACCCACCTACCGGAGTCCGCGTCAAGCAGCCTGTTGTGTTTCGCCGATGCGTGGGAGTACCAGTGGCTAAGGCATCTTCTGGGCACGCTCGTTCCATCGTAGACCTCATCCATCGCTTTTCATCAGGCATGATCGAGGTCAAGAGCGGGCCCAATCAAAATATTAAAACAAGTCAGTGTGCATACAGCTGTCCAATCCCATTTGAGTTCGAGACTCTTTTTACCTAAGTCAAATACATATAGGTACCCGTTTTGGATCGCAAATTAATCTGAATTCTGTCTGTAGGGTGTATTCTTACAAAATAACTATTATTTTTAAATTATTAACCACTGACTCATTGGCCTAGTTCGCAAGCTTAACAGCTGAACATGGGGTCGTAGGTCGGACGAAGATTTATTGAGTTACTCTATTAAATAAGAATTTCTTAGTAACAGCCGGAAGTCTTAATATTAGCCCAGTTGATGGCAATACGCTTGGTAGTTACATGAGACTTGACACCATGTAGAATAACTAATAAAATGTGGGTGTACTTAATTTCTCCACTCCTTCGTCTAATAAAGGCTAAGTAGGTATATGTTCCTAGCTACTGCCCGCGACTTCGTCCGCGTGAAATTCTATACTAACTGTTGTTTTTTACCTTTTCACGCCTAAACCACTGAACCGATCGTCCTGAAATTTTGCATATACGTTGTCAGATGTCCAGAAACGGACATAAAAAAACCACCCCCCGAAAAAAAGTTCTGTTCCGGAGGAAAACAATAATGCACGTGGCGCCATCTATTATCATAATAACGTTATTGTTGTTTTCCCCTTTTTCGGGATGAAGTGTACCCTATGGCCGTTTCTGTACACCTGAAAACGTATATGCAAAATTTCAGGATGATCGGTTTAGTGGTTTAGGCGTGAAAAGGTAACAAACAAACAAACTTACTTTCGCATTTATAATATTAGTTAGGATTATTTCTAAAACTAGCTGCGCCCCGCGGTTTCACCCGCATAAGTTTTGATCCCGTGGGAATATCGGGATAAAAACTATCCTATGTCCTTTTCCGGGACTCAAACTATCTCTATACCAAATTTCATCTAAATCGGTTCAGTGGTTTAGGCGTGAAGAGGTAACAAACATATAAACACACACACACTCACAAACTTTCGCCTTTATAATATTAGTGTGATGTGATTATTTCTAAAATAATGTTCTCTAAATCCCCAGGGACAACTGCAACAAATGCTACTGCCAGCAGGACCATACCTTGCGCTGTACGCAAAAGACTTGCCTCAACTACAACCAGGCAGTTATCCTGGAGAAACAACAGAAGTACTTGCAGGAACATGGACTATAATGATAGCAACTGCTTCGAAGACACTGGCTCGCTCAATGGGACCGATTACAAAACAATTATTTTTAGGCAGGGGTTGTAGAGCAATGAATAAATGTATTCACTTAAGGTTTTGTGTTTTGTTTCGTATGTATTTTCCTGCTCGCGAAGCATGACCACCATAGAAACGGGTTTTGTCGACGGAAGAATAGACAAAATCAAATCTGTCAACTCTGTGACAAGACGAAATCTGTCATTTTTTGGGTTCCGTATCTCAAAAGGAAAAACGAAACCCTTATAAGATCACTTCGATGTCCGTCTGTCAAGACCCTTTTTCTCAGGAACGCGTGGAGTTATAAAGTTGAAATTAATATCTAATACTCAGGGCTGCAATCGTCGTGCCGTCACCGCACGCTGTCGGTAGCGTGTGACGTTTCAAAGAAACGGTAGCCTAACCAATGACGTATTATATGTATATACGTTTTATACATCATTGAGCCTAACATACTCCTTTTGCTTTGTTTACGTTTGAGTGAGAAAATGTACCTACCTAAAAAAGTTTCTATAAAAATATAGGTTTTATCACTTTCTTGGTTGCGTTATGTTATGTGTTACCTATGTGAAATTTATTTCAACACATGAATAATTATTTATGCTTTTGAATAAATTAACAATATAAAAAAACAGTAAAACAACGCAGTAAAATGTGAAATGTTATGCAAGATCAACACAAGTTAAGTACTAAAAATAAAATTGAAAAATAAATGAAAGGATCAAAAAGCGTAAAACATATCGCGACTTTTATGTGATATGTTTATAAATTTAAAAAAAAATTTGGTTCGAATTTCTAAGGAATGATTTTTGGCCTTAGTCTAAAGGTGTTTTGCAGGTTTAAATAGTTCTTGAAAAAATCATCGTGGGACATGATGTACCAAGTACCTTAAATAAGACTAGCATGAATTGAGACACGACTCAAAACTGAACATCAGAAAATACGATAAAGGAAGGCACTCCAGCTTCTGATAATCATCATCACTAAGCCTATACCAGTTCACTGCTGGCATTAGGCCTCTCCAATTACAAGCTATTCAGTTCGATCTACGGTACCTCTCATACAACTTCTAAAACTACCTGCAATAATTAATCTTTTAAAGCCAAAACCTAATTAACTTTCAATCGACCAAATACCATAAAACCGCCCAGTCGTTTCATTTTACGACTTTTCGATTTCAAATAATTTTCTTAAAATTACAAAGTTAATGAACCTGAAAGATTAAGAGTATTTAATTAAAAATTCATAATTTTATTTTCATATCGTGGAAGGAACAAAAATACTTATTTTCTTTATAATATGTTTATGGCTGTAGCATTTGTAACGTTGCTGACGAGGATACCCCTTGGGGTTGCCATATTCCGTAAGTTTTTCTAGTTCACTTCATATATCTTGCTTTTATATTTTTCAATTATTTATCATCAAAGCACATTATTATATTCACTGAAAAGTATTCATAAAAAATATATAAATATTCCATCCCATTTCGAAGAAAACTTTAGATATATTTTACTTACTTTACTATTGAAGTAGAGGATTCCAAATTATGCTACATTTTTATTTATATCCATAGGTACGTGTGTCCCGAATACCCAGTTCTTACTGAATGGCCGACTATGCAACTGCAACAGTATGGGCCGTTGGAGCGAAGCCACGTGTCAAATGATAGGGCGCCGACAGACTTGCCTGCCCGGCCAGATCATCTGGGAGGAGTGCAGCCAATGTATATGCCAAGAAAACGGGAAGCTCATGTGTACCAACATGGAATGCGCTGAAGATGGCACGAATAAAAACGTAACCAACCAAGATGTTGGAACCGAACTATGGTGCACTCCTTTTAGGTCTTATTACATCAACTGCAGTCTTTGCGTTTGTCCTGCTTCTGGTAAGATGTCTGAAGCCCGCTGCGCCACCGACTCGTCATGTTCCCTCAAAGGCCCCAACTTATCCTTGGACGTCATTGCGCAGAACGTCTGCATACCGAAGGTCATGTACTTATTTAATTGTCTCCACTGCCTATGTTCAGACGACGGGTTCTTTGTTCAGAGTAAGTGCGTGGAAACTTGCCATAAAGCACCTGAATCAGCAAGGAGATGTATTCCTAAAACATTTTACAGAGTAGATTGTAATGTCTTCCGCTGCCCTGAAAATGGTGTGCCTGACGACAATTTAAGGTCCAAGTCTAATTGTGATAAGCAACCGCATCCACTCAAATCCTTGGTAAGTTTGAGAAATGTATCAACTACGTGCACACCCAATAAATATACGAAACCAAAATGCATTTACTGCGAATGTAGTTCTCAAGGAGTGGTGAACGAAAGTATTTGTATAGAACAAGAATGTTTAAAAATAAACAACTTCAACTACGATTCTGTTAAAAGCACGTGCAGCCCTGGGGAGCTGGTGCCTACTTGCATGGAATGTTTCTGCCTACGAAATGGTTTTACACTGGAAAAATATTGCACTAGAGTTTGTTCGTTGCAAAATAAGCTTATTATGCTTGAACATGTGTTGAAGGAAAGTTTCAGTCAGATAGACAGAAGTGTTATCAAAAACATACTTGGCAGTGAAACGTGTGACCCCGGCTCAGTTTTCATCGACCAAGGAAGATACTGTTTATGTCCAGATAACGGGAATACAAACTTCAAACTTTGCACATCTGTCACAGATGATTCCGGCCCAAAGAAAACTCAAAGATTCATAGTAGATAAAGCCAACGTTATAGACTATAATATAACTTGTGAACCTAATACTTTTGTTGAATTCGGTTGCAATACTTGCTATTGTACCAAAGCCGGGAAGGTTGAACAGAAATGGTGCACTTACGATGATTGTAATGCTAAAAAAATTATTCAAGAGTCTCACAAAGATCGGATTAAGCCTAAACATACTAGTACAGAATCGATAGCCACATGTGTAGCTGGATCGATTGCAAAAGTCGACTGCAATTTTTGTATATGCAGTGCAAGTGGACTGGTAAAGGACAGAGCGTGTACAAACAACACTTGCACCGGTCCATCTAAGCCAGTTGGTAACGAGTTTGCATGCGAGCCTTCTGCCTACTACGCGGTTGACTGCAACATTTGTTTTTGTGCGACCGACGGTGTCAAAAACGTGGATAAATGTACTAAAAATCAATGCGAGACTAATTTCTTGCGATCAGATACATGTACTGCCGGCGAGTTGTTCAGCGAAGACTGCAACATCTGTGTATGTCCGCCGAATGGGGATAAGAAAGACAAAGCTTGCACGAACAGAACCTGCGCCGAAATAGACACACCCTGGAAGAAGATCTTCAAACTGTCGCAGACTTTGTTAGGTAACCAAGTCGAGGAAGATACTGCAAGGAATCTGGAACTCTGCTTTCCTGGTGAGGAATTCGAAACTGGTTGTAAGCTTTGTGTGTGTCCAGAAATGGGGCTGAAAGAGTATGCATCGTGTACTCCTATTTTATGCGATAAAGCGAAGCTTGTGAGTACTGTAAGTAGCAACACTGCAAATGATTGAAGTTTTTTGGACTCTGTGGGTAGTTATTAAGGTTGGGTTTGTAATGTATTTATTGTATAAGCTGACAGACTCAGACCGCTGTACTGTTGCATGCACCCATAAGCACAATATTTTGCGTGTGTTAGATTGCGCACTACCGCAAACACCAAATTGTCACAAAAAATAAAAGTCGTTTCCCAGCAATTATTTTTGTGCAATGTTACTTATTTTGATGTACAGACTGCGTATTTAACGGCTATGTGATGGGACTTTTTATATCCTGTATGTAATTATGTAACCTAAATTGGACAAGATCTCTTTTATAGGTGTGGCTAAACGGTGTTCAAATGCACATATTTTTTTTAAAACTACCCTGAATCGATGGACTGACGGGGTCGGGATCTTTTGGGCACACTACTATTATTATCATATTTGTAAGCTTTCAATGCCAATTGCATTTTACGATCGTGTGTCTTGAGTCCATATTGGACCTAAAGCATTTAAGACCTCTTTTAAGATCTTCAAAGTTTGTTTATCACGCAGCAGCGTAATTTTTCATTTGTTTTCAGCACGGGTCTACGAGGGCTAGTTCAACATGTCGAAATTGAAACAATCGACACGCGATCGTGAAATCCAAAACTATGCCGTGTTTCCCGTGTTTTTTCGAAACATAACACAAAAAATCTTACACATAAACATTTGTTTTCATACACAAGCTGTCTCCTGTATATTAAAATACTAGCTGCGCCCCGCGGTTTCACCCGCATAAGTATCGATCCCGTGGGAATATCGGGATAAAAACTATCCTATGTCCTTCCCCGGGACACAAACTATCTCTATATCAAATTTCATCTAAATCGGTTCAGTAGTTTAGGCGTGAAGAAAAGACAGACAGACAGACAGAGTTACTTTCGCATTTATAATATTAGTTTGGATTTGGATTTTTAGATTAGTGTCAACTGGTCACAAGACCATATAACCTCTAAACCTGTGTCAGTTGGAATAATATGGTTTCAAAATGCTAAATGCTAGATGTGCGCGTTGCGTGTGGCGGTTGAAAATGAAACAAACCCTTCCCCTCTTCACTCGCACGGGGAATGTTTTCCATGCAGCTCGGAGAACAAAAACACCATGTTTTCATACACAAATGTGTAAGCCATGCCTCTTTGTTTTGATGTTTTTGTGTAATGTTTCAAAAAAACACGCGCAGAAGACACGGCTTAAGGCGGAGGTTTCAGAAAACGGTCAATAAGTTGTTTTTTTTTTTAAGTGTATCTCTTAAGCCGTAAATTATTTTTGATAAAAAAAATATATATGATATTTTCAAGTCTTATTTTAATACAGTGATGGAACTCAAATCATAATTAAATATACATTAATGCATCAAAAAAAATGTTCAAATACACCTCTTAATTGTCTTTAAAAGCAGTTTATTTCTTCAATAACAATTTTAATTATTATTAATAATATACCATTAAACTAATGCTAAACTGCAGTTAGTGATGGATTATTTTTTATTAAATAAGTTTTGTAAATAGATGATTGCTTCATATTTGCAATAAATTATCACTGTTATGTCACAACGGTGATAATTTATTGCAAATATGAATCATATTATATTATGAAGCATATTTATTTAAAGAAAGAGAAGCGCGATGACTCGCGCTTCTCTTTCTTTTCTATGCAGTCCGACAAAGACCGCGCTTTAGGTCATGTAGTCGCCTTAACATAGTCCAAATACATTAACCCCCTTATTCATAAAACTTATCAAACCTATTTTAGTTAAAATGGGGTTTGTCTCTTTCTTACACACAGAAATGACAACGTGACAGATAAAGACAAACGTTCTATAAACCTATTTTAGCTAAAATAGGATTATGAATAAGGGGGTTAATCTTTTGTTCTCCTGCGCGTGTAAATCGTGTGATGATCGATGAGCTTTATGACATAACTATCAAACTAGTTTAGGGTAGTCTTTATTATTAAATAATATTTCAAAGCATATTCTTTTTTATTATGATTTGTATGTGGTCTATAATAGGCACAGGGAAACTTAGGGGAATTTGTTGTAATTAGTCTTTGTTCATAAATACCAATTAAAATCTGAAAAGTAATATTTTATTTATATCCTGTTCTGCCATGGCTCGAACATGGACAAATCCCGTGTTAATTATTTCTCAGTAACCCATCATTAAGAAGAAATGATTAGCTTCCCTCTTACCGAGAGGAGGCCTGCGTCCCAGCAGTGGGAACATTATAGGCTGATTATGTGTGTTATGTGATTAGCTTCAACCTTTACTAATTATATTTATCGGTCTTATATGCTGTATGTGAAAAACAGTTTATCCTAGTCTTCCATCATCACCTTGGCTACTCTTGTACTTCTGTTTTTCATCGCCACCTTCTTTCGTTATTTCGGACTACTCACAATCCATGTAGTATTAGTAACAATGACACAACTGAAAATGACGTGGGCCCACACACATTGTCACGTGCCTCCGTACCTAGTGCCTTATATAAACGGACTGTCCACTTTGTCTATTAATCTCCACCCTCCGTTGTCTTTAAAAGATCGCTCTTAGTGATAAGACTGCCCATTGTGTTACCCATTGTAAAGCTTCTATATTTATGTCTGTAATTTATATGGTGTACATAATAAAGAGTATTATATTCTATTCTATTCTCTCACCGGAGTCCGGCGTCAAGCAGCCTGCTGTGTTTTGTCGATGCGTGGGAGTTCCAGTGCCTTAGGCATCTTCTGGGCACGCTCGTTCCATCATAGACCTCATCCATCGCTTTCATCTAGCGTGATCGAGGTCAAGAGCGTGCCCATTAAGCAAAAAAAAAATATGTTTTCAGGATGCTGTTGGAGCTTCCGCGTAACATAACCATTATTGACGCTGTTCTTTTCCTCATAATGCCATGAAAATCGTCAACATGGGCTTCCACGAACATCTGCGAAGCGCGGAAGCCCCATCAACATCCTGAATCCATTATTCTATTGGACGCACAGGACGTTGTAGGCTCCCTGCGTATATGTTCACCCCCAAGCTGCACGTGTGTGACTAATAATAAAATGTAGTTTTAAATGACAAACTAAGTAAACTACCATCTGGGGTTATATCACTCTGATTTCCCGGGTAGTTGATGTAGAGAGCAAGTCAAGTTGACAGTTTCAAATCTTTTGACTCTTCACTTTTCGTCTAATAGTGACCTGCATCATCCTAAAGTGTATATGTTGCCCATTCTTCTCCATACGAAAACTACCTTTTGGAATGGGCGACTAGAATCAATTCTATTTTAAGATAATTTTTGACGTTCAAAAGTGCCTTTTATGTGCTTATTTGAAATAAATGCTTTGACTTTGACTTTATAACCCTTCAAGCTGATCTGATCACTGTGTTTTAGTCAAAAGTTCCGCGAGACATCCGTGGAGACTATAGCGAAGATATGTTTGATGAAGATTTTGTTGGTGGTGAAGATATTAATGATGAAATACCAGACGGAGCAGATCTAGGTGGAACGGATAGAGCAGGAGATGAATTTGAAAACCCTGTTGTAAGTGGGCGGAGGAATAATAATCATGATACCTGTTTAACTTACAATCTCACAAGAAATCCTGAACGAAGGCTTTGTACTCCAGGATCGCAGTATATTATAAGGTAAATTGTATGATGATTATACAGGCTCAAATTAATAGCTAGCGAAACTTGCACATACACAGACGTGATGGGTATACAAGGTGTTACGGAAAGGGTATATCAATACAAACGGGTTGAAGAGTGTATCTGGTCTAGAATCTCTGTCTGAATAAAAAAATATTAAGCATTTTCAAAGTTACTGCTTTTGAGCTGAAATTTTGTATAGAGATTCTAGACCAGATACACTCTTCAACCCGTTTGTATTGATATACCCTTTCCGTAACACCCTGTAAAGACGATAAAATAAAAATGAGTCGCTGATTTTTTTTTTTGGTCAGCGAGCGCTTGTAGGGATGTTACTTGAAGTATGAATTTAGAAAATATGTTTTTTTTTTTTTTTATCGTATTTTGATATCGAAACCCATCACGTCTGTGAAGTGTGAAGGTTACTAAAAAAAAAGTATTTTTTAAACTGATATTTCAACACACACACACACTTACGTCCGTGATTTTCATACTACCAGTGGTGGATGACCCCAAAAGAAAAACTCATAATTTTTGTTTTGTTTAAATATTAATACCTAACGCGTCTGCGGATTTTCGCTAGATAATTTAATTTGACCCTGTGTCCTTTTTTTTTTTGTTTCCTGGGTGGAAAATCCTCATGGATGTCCTTCGCCCTGGGCCGGCGGCGGGGTCTGTCAGACTCTTAGTGACTAAAAACCACTCCGGTGTTCCATCTCACACCTACGGCGGGGGTTGTGGGAACGTACGATCCTTCCGCAACTCCCGACTGGTGCCGGCCCGCCACAACGGGCCTCGTCGGGTCAGAGGGGGGAGTGAGGTGTATGACTCCCCCCGCGACGTCTAAGAGGAGCGCGCGTGGAACACTACACGCTGCCACCTCGGGTCCTATTGTGTAGGTGGTGACGGACGTCCCCGAGTATGTCGCCCCTGGACCATTTTAGGGAAGCTGGAAGAGGGCGTTGTCCGCCCTCCGCCGACACCCGGTGCGCCTGCTGCGGGCCGGGTGAGTGGACGAGATCTCCCTCTCCCTTTCCGCAGCCTCCACCGAGTCCCAGGACTCTTCGCTGTCGACCATCGACTCGACCACGGCCGGCAGTGACAGGTCACTGCCTACTTCTGAGATGAGGGCACGGCGCGGCTCCTCCCAAGCGGCACACTCTGCCAGCGTATGCCACGCCGTGTCCTGCCGGCAGTCGTCGCAGTACCCTGTATAAAACTAAAACTCCACTAAAACTATAACTAAAACACACACACAACCAACCAACTAATCTATATCTAGACTATATACTATAATAATATAATAATAATAATAATATATAATAATTATTATTATTATTATAAAGAGGAAAGATTTGTATTTTTGTATGTAACGAATAAACTTAAAAACTGCTGGACTGATTTCAAAAATTCTTTTGCCGTTATATAGCTACATTATCCCTGAGTAACATAGGCTATATTAATTAGTACTAGAAAAAGTTAGAGATCCTTAGAAATTTCTACTAAAACCAACCCAAGGTGTAAAAAAAAAGCCATAAAATGTCTTTCATCGCATGCGCTGCGGAAAGTATTGATGATAGAACAAAAAAATGTTCTACAATATTATAGAACATATCAATATCTACAAAAAACTTCGCGAGACCATATGTCCAACTATTGTAGTTATGACACTATAACTACTTTTTTACATTTTAAAAGTTGATAGAAATGCCGATCAAAATCAGATATCAGTAGGGTATCAGTAATCAATAGGGTAATCAGTAGGGTAGGGGTACGGTAGGAGTAGGGTCGGGGTAGGAGTAGAATAGGAGTAGGGTAGGGGTACGGTAGGAGTAGGGTAGCAGTAGAGTAGGAATAGCTGAGTAAGGTAGGAGAGGGGTACGGTAGGAGTAGGGAAGGGGTAGGGTAGGAGTATGGTAGGAGAGGGGTACAGTAGGAGCAGGGTAGGAGTAGGGAAGGGGTAGGAGAGGGGTACAGTAGGAGTAGGGTAGGAGTAGAGAAGGGGTAGGGTAGGAGTAAGGTAGGAGAAAGGTAGGGGTAGGATTAGGGCAGGAGTAGGGTAGGGGAAGGAGTAGGACACCACGCGAACGAAGTCGCGCCGGGCAGCTAGTAAACTATAATAAGGCTTTGAAAAAATTCTCCGCGTCGCTGTTGACTGGTAATATGAGACTACACATAAACTTGTTACAGGTGCCGCATTTGCATATGTCCTTACATGGGGAACATCAATTTTTTCTGCCGGCCAATGCCGCCGGAGCAATACTGCGAACAAGCCTTCCCGAATTTTAACTATATTCCAATGGGCAGAAGAGCTGCTGGTGGTAAGTATTGTTTGTAATGAAACCAATAACCTAACGCGTTTTTAAATTCTCGTTCCCGAAACGTCTGGTTACTGTTAGCCTGCATCATCCCACTGCTGGGCAAAGCCCACTCCCCATGACTTCCAGCTCTTTCGATCCAAGGCTAAAGTGGACCACTGGTCATTTGTTTCTCCAGCACGTCCCGCCATCTTCTACGCGGTCTGCCGCGACGCCTTCTAGCTGTGTCAGTCAGGGCTCCACGTGGTGGGAAATGTCTAGGATTTTTTTTAAATATTGACGATTGATCTCCTTTTTACTAAACGCCATGGCCTAGAAGGTTGTTTTAATACAGGGTTGCAGAGACATCGACGCATAAATTGTAACCATGTAGCGTAGAAATTTTTGGTCGGTTATCAAAAAAGGAAGGCCTCCCACAAGGTGGACCGACGACCTTGTGAAGGCCGCAGGAACTCGTTGGATGCGAGAAGCACAAAACCGGTCGAAGTGGAGGTGCTTGGGGGAGGCCTGTGTCCAGCAGTGGACGTCTTTCGGCTGAAATGATGATGATGATGATGATCAAAAAAGGCAATCCGGGACAGTCCGGGAGTGCCGACAGAAGTGAAAACAAAACACAAACAGAATACTTTGCAATCACTCACTGACATGTCGGATATATGTACATTAAAACCGAGTAAATCCCGAGGACAGCCGAACACATCCGAAGCGGTTTTCAATGGTTTTTCCCCAACTCAAAAAATGCCCAACGCGCATAAAGCAGTTTTCACTTCAAAAATAGCTGTTCCATACATTTTGACCGCGTAGATCTTGCATTTTTCTATGAAACAGCAATTTTTTTCTAGAAACATGTGGTGAATCATGGTAACAGGTTGCGCCAGCCTGTATACTTCAACCACACCCCGGACACTCCATACAACGCTCGCAAAATAATTACCTACTACTACTACATTAAAAAATGACGTTTGTATACGTATGAATGTGTGCGTGAAGTACTTGTGTTTGCGAGCGCTCTTGTTAAAGAACTGCGATGAATACGCCGAAGTGCGGGGTGAGGTGCGGTAACTGATGTTAGTGCGGGGAAGGGAGTGTCCTTTCTGTACGTAGTACTTTAAGTATTCTGTGCTTCAACTCAGGTTATGATCTCTTTGATTATGATTTGAACGTTTGACGTTGGTCGTATAGCTTCAGGCAAAATAACTTCGTTGGGAATATCCATAAAAACTACGACTACAACCATCGTAATGTTATCAACTAAAACTGATACATCCATCGCATCGGTCCAAAGACTATAACTAGGTATACAGGGTTATTGGAAAAACACCAACAACCACATAAGAGGTCATTGTACTCAAAATCTGCTGTTCCCTACATTTATGTTCATATAACTCGTCAAAATGTACAGCTGATTTTATTTTCGTGATTTCAGGTTTGGTCCCATAGTAAAAGTTGTTCATAGTGATGAGTACAATGACCTCGTAAGAGGTTGTTAGTGTTTTTCCAATAACCCTGTATAATATTCTCTATGCATCGGTCACATATCTAAATTTACTGGAAGAAAAGTTTCCTAAAAAATACAGCTTCTGCACGACACTTCGTCCGCGTGAAATTTCTTGTTCCCCCGACTCACCCCGTCGCATCGCATCGTCTGCCCACACTATTACTTCGTTTTCGCTTACTGATGTTTCTGTATTTTTTTTATCGGCTCCTGTATCCTAGCGTGATGTTAAATAGCCTTATAGCCTTCCTCAAGAATTTTGCTATTAAATTCAAAAAGTTTTTTTTTTTAATCTGACTGCTAGTTTCAGAGATTAGCGCGTTCAAACAACCAAATAAACTTTCAGCTTTATTACAAGTACAAGATAACACAATAATTACTCTTTACAGAAAACGAGACGATGCTGAATGTGACAACAATTCAATATCCAATCCAAATAACGATACCTCATAACCACACGATGTATAGGTGTGAAAAGCCAGGGAATATGACCGACGAATGCTTCATCTGTGAATGTGAACCTGACAACATTCTGGTGGAGGAACATTGCTATAAAAGCGACAGTGATGCTTGCACTGATGCCACTCCTACTTTCATCAAAGCTGGCGACCATCCTGTTGCGTTCAAAAAGTATAATAATAATAAACCTTGATTTTTTTTTACTTCCATCGGACTTAACGCTTTTTATTTGATCTTTATTTTTTGTTTTTTTATCTGATGTATCTGGCATATTGTGTGTTTTAGTCTGTGCTAAATAAATGTATTTTCTTTCTTTTTCTTTGATCAGGCAGGGGTAACCAGTCCACTTTAGCCACCCAAACCCATAGTCCAAGTTTTTATTTTGCCATATCCTGCAATAGTCCTACACCAACCGAGGATTATCCTTGGGTGCACTTGCATAGTGCATACAGGGATAATCGTCGGTTGGTGCCGCATTTCATTAAAATTTCTTAAGGGCCTCTGCGAGTTGGTTTCGGCCCCTCGTACGCCTTCCAAAGGACCGGGACCAAGATATGTAAAATCAAAAAATAATTATAAATTTATCTTAAACAAATAACAAGGACTCATTGTTAGTAAACTTAAGATTTATTTTAGACCATTTTATTTAGATTTATTTCATCCCATGGAAGATGGCACTGCAGTGATTCACGTACATGCAATCGAGCCTGCTAGCGATCATTTTCAGGATATTATTGGAGCTGGCCCTTACTCTGCGCACCAGGGATGCACACCATGGATGCACACCATGGATGCACACCAGGGATGCACACCAGGGATGCACACCAGGGATGCACACCAGAGATGCACACCAGGGATGCACACCTCATTCGCACCGTTGCGTAAAAGCAATTAGTTATCATTAAGTTGGACAGATCCATTCGTATTTAAAGCTACAGAGTCGCTAATAAGAGAAATGCTGCTTATCGGCTCATTTTAAACGAAAATTAACTACGTTGCATGAAATTATCCGTAAAAGAACCGGAGTTACCGATACAGCTTGCAGAGTAAGCAAACTGAAGTGGCAGTGGGCTGGCCATGTTTGCCTTAGGTCCGATGGCCGGTGGAGAAGACGAGTCCTGGAGTAGTGACCGCGTATCGGCAAGCGTAGTGTGGGACGCCCCCCAGCTAGATGGACCGACGACCTACAGAAGGTGGCTAGGACAGACTGGATGCGATAGGCGGAGGACTGGGTATTGTGGCGCAGCCTAGGAGAAGCTAGACTAGACTGCGATGGTTGAGTTGTTTTTTTTTACTACCTTGCTTGGTAGTCATGGTCTTATTACCGAAATATGAAGGCAGATTCCAAATATTGCCTATAACTAGTGCAATAATCTCACAATCATAATAAAAAAATCCCATAAAAATCGGTCAACTGTTCCAATTTTCGTACTGAAGTTGAATAATCATTCTACTTATAGGAAACACAGAATGTGGCTGTTGTCTACCTTCGTATTGTATCTTTCAATCATTGGTATTGTTAAATCGACATTTGGTAAGTCTTATTGGATTATTTATCGTTTTTCCATCAGGAATTTCTTAATTGCAGCCCGAAGTCTGCATTTAGACAATAGGCTCGCTCCCTATTATTCTATCATCCGTCTCCATCCCATTCATCATTAACTGGGCAGAAATCTAGACTCCGGGCTACTGGGTGCCCGACCTTGGAAATCGACCCAGGACCTCGTGATGAGGAGTAGCACTTGCGACAACTGGATTAAAGATGTAGTTTGTATATTCTGTGTTTATGAATTCAAAGCCCATTATATCTTAGACTGGAGTCTGGTAAACTGGATAAACGTCATCATCAAGATGCTTATGGTAGTATCTTTTTGAAACGCTCACTGTAGCTTAAAAAATATATTCTGTGAAGATTTCCGCACTCATGGAGTCAAGGTAGCGTTGCTAGACTTGCTAGCAAAGGGATTATACAGGGTGAAGTTGAATTCATGGGCATCCTTTTAAGGGGTCATTGTACTCATCCTTAAGAACAACTTTTACTATGGGAACAAACCTGAAATCGCGAAAAAAATCAGCTGTTCCCTACATTTTGACGAGTTATGTGAACATAAATACAAGGAACCGCTGATTTTTTTTTCGCGATTTCAGGTTTGGTCCCATAGTAAAAGTTGTTCATAATGATGAGTACAATGACCCCTTAAAAGGATGCCCATGAATTTAATTTCAGCCTGTATATGACAATTAAATTCTACATATTGTATTTTATTAGATTACCTGCAGCACCCAGTGAAATCTTGTCACGTAGGAGATACAGTGGAAAATCAATGTAACAAATGTTTGTGTACCTCGAAGACCGTGTTTGAATGTACGTCCTTGGACTGTAATGGCAGAACAAGTAAGTGCTTAAGAATTAAAAGTAAACCACTTTTGCATACTAGGCTGTTGTGGTAGGAGCTGATGGAAGAAATCTTCACCTAAGAACTTTTTTTGGAAAATCCAAAAGTGCACGACTCATAATGCTCATTTGATCGTATAAAAAACCATGGATATTATATTAGTTACTTTTTTATTAATTATAATTAAACTGCTTTGATTAAAAGAGCCATTTTCAATAGGGTTCCTCCCATAGATATATTTACATTTCTATGGTTCCTCCTATGGGTAAAACATTACTCAATTGATTTTTTCGCAAGCTACAATGTTTCAGATTTCTCAATTGATTAACATGAAAATTTTTAGAAATATTTTTCATATGTTCTTTTCGTTTCTACTGCATTAAATCAATTTTTGAAAAGTACAGAAGTAATCTCCATTATACATATATACCTTACCTAACCGACATAATTATGTTAGTGTGTACCCGTGTCGTGTACGAGCAGGTGGCTTACCTCAGCGGCCATGAAGGCGAAGGTGTCCCTGCCGGCCGACAGCCCCCAGGCGGCCGCGGCCCCCAGCAGCGCGGTGGCGGCTGTATAAAGTAGGTTCTGTGTACTAGCAGGAGTATAGCTATTGAAACAGTTGCAGAAAGGAGGCAAAAAACATTTTTCGATCGTAAAGCACTCTCTAATGCTTCGCATTATGAGTCGTACAAAAGCGCAATGCGACTTTCTCTCTCTCTGTCTCTTTCTATTATTTACAAGTACACACGTGTAAATAATAGAAAGACATACACACGTATGCGAGTACCTATCGCGTAAGGGACTTCGTTGCTGTTGTCAGCAACAAAACGTGCAAAACAAGCAAAAAAACATTGTTTTATCTGCAAAATATCATCGAATTGATTTGCTTTTCATTTCCGTTACAGCTAACAATGAACTTGAAGAAACTGGACTTCTGTGTTTTCCAAACCAGCTTTACGTAAAGAACTTAATAACATGCATCTGTACGAAAGACGGCAGATGGCCGCACAAGAGTTGCCACGATACCTTTCAATCGCTCCCTCCTAAAAACGTCATCACACATAAATGCACACCAGACACCTACATCCCTATTGACTGCAATGTATGTAGATGTGGCCCTGACGGCGAAATCCTCAACGATCGTTGTACAAGAAACGCGTGTGAAGACGACGTCCACCGTAGGACTAACATCGCAAAAAATACCGTCTTTAGCAAATGCGAAGAAAAATACTGGTACTCTTTAGCCCCCTGCCAATTCTGCTTCTGTGTCAATCAAAACAAACTTGTATGTAATACTGGTAACTATTACACTAAAAACCTTGATCTAGGCTCCTACAAATTAAACATATGTGGCAAAGACTTGATAAAAGAAGCTATTGAACTCATACCTGATAACCTAAGAATGTTAAGGGCAGATTCAGAAAAATTTAATACGAATAACATGGCCGTTGAATTGATTCCAGATAAAAACAATGACAAACATCCCCAAACTCTAAATATTAAATTAGACAATATCAGCAGCAGTAGCGAATATTATTCTGATGAATCAGAAGTCAAAAATCAAAAGAAAAAACAGACTACGACGGAAGCTACAATTACTACAGCTGATTGGATTACGACAGGAGTACCAAGTACACAGATCCCAAACCAAGACGACTATGAGATGATTCATGTAAGCGAAGGTGAAACTATAGAACATTCCGATGATAAAACTGAAGATCTCGATGTTAAAAGTAAAGAAGATGACGATGATGAGTCTGATGATGATGAAGGAATAGAGGTTGAGTTCGCGAAGAGTTCTAAAACAGAAAAAGCTCCACGGGCCCATTACAATAAGAAAAAAATTGTGCGGGATAATTTCCAGTACGATGGCAATACGTTAAAGATTAATGTCCCCAAAGTATTGGATAGGGTCTTTCAAACGGCGCTGAGGAAATCAATGGTTTCTTTGTCAGGAAGAACGAAGTGCACACCAGGAGCCACGACAGTGCATAACTGCAATATGTGCTTTTGCTTAAAAAATAGTAAATTATTGTGTACTAACCATAAATGTAATGGAGGAAAAAAAGCGTAAATAAATTGTTTTTTGTAGGGATTTGGTCATTCGAAAATTGAAGAAAAACGAATACCCACATTCCAACTGTAATCATGACTTCAGCATATGATTCTAAACCGTAGCGTTACGTATTTTTTCTTTTAAATGTATAACAACATGGTCTTCTGTTAAATCAAATTCCCTGAGAATTTTTAAAATAGGCAGTGGCGGATTTACCAATAGGCTGAGTAGGCTGAAGCATATGGCGGCAGGTTTTAGGGCGGCAAATTAGGGACTAACATTTTTTTTTTAATGTCTTAGGTACTGAAATTAAAAATATTTATATACCTATTACCTACCATGTTTTTTTGGAAAGAATAAACAAAGTGAATGCTCAAATTCAGGCTTCTACCGTAGATTTTATCACAGTTGCCGATCTTTACAAATCTCTTTGCAAGTTTTTCGTAGCTGATGAACGAGAACATTTTAAGTATTTTGAAGAAAAGGCGAAGCAGTTTGCAAAAGACATGGGACATTATTGTAGAGGTCGGTAGGGGCGGCAAAATTTGAATAGCCTACTGGCGGCAAACGTGTAAATCCGCCACTGAAAATAGGTCTATACAAACGTACGTTTAACTTGATTCTCGGATACTCTCATCCCGCTGCTACCAATTACCTTGTGAAGATCGTCACTCCACTTTTTTAAGCCTGAGGGCGTCCTACCCAACGTTTGATGATTCGCGGTCTCAACTCACCCTAGAGCACGCCCGTGAAGCCTAGTGCTTTCGCTTACTAAATCTAACAAAAAAAAAACACGTCGCACTAGGTACCAGTCAAATGAACGAAATGTTGAAGCAGCACAATATCAAGTCAGTTAGCAAAGAGTTAAATATGAAAAACAACTAACCTACTTCCTACTATATTATTTTATTATAAATGTGAAAGTTTGTGAGGATGTTTGTTACTCTCTCACGCAAAAACTACTGAACGGATTTTGATGAAATTTGGTTGGTATAAAGATAGTTTGAGTCCCGGAAAAGGACATAGAATAGTTTTTATCCCGATATTCCCACGGGATCGAAACTTATGCGGGTGAAACCGCGGGGCACTGCTAGTCTATTTAATTATCGCCACTAAGTTTGCACTACTTATGCTAGGCGTAGCGCCTTTGACCGACGACGACTCGCTGGCGATGCCAAAATCTCACGTCCAGGCACCTGTCTCCCCCCAAGAAAGGAGAGGGCCTAGGCATCAAAGATTTTCTCGATAAACGTACAGAATATCCCCGCATGTACAGAATATTGGTCCCGCAAGATTAAGTAAAAAATATTAATATGTGATCGCTGACTGTTCAATCCAATGGCGAATACTCGTTTGTCGCAGCGACAAGAGCTACAAAAAGGAGTACTCGCTCAGCGACTCTCGCTTAGCGGGCAGATCCCTCGCTGACTCACGGTTGGTACATACGCATGCACTCGTTTTTAGTTGCTAGCTCTACTCGCTTCTCGTTTATCGCCGGCGGCGGTGGGATAACTGCCCCCACACACATAATTTGAAAAACGAACGCTAGCGAGTCGCCAGCAAATAAAGACGTCGCATGTATACCTAAGCCCAATTGAATTAATAATCAAAAATAAAGTTGACAATAATTCTTATCTTATAAAGTCGGAAGCTAGGTACCATTCAATATTGTTAGTCCCAAAAATCAATTAAAAATACTCACATGAGGCATATCGTGGTTGTCCATAAAAATAGAAACCAATTATAGAACCCAACATTCATAGAAGATTGTAAGAATAATTTCTTTAAGCAATGGGTGTGTTGAAAATTGAATGATTGAAGTAAATATGACTTTCAGAACATTATTGCTATTGTTTTTTAATGCGCAGTTAGTTGTGATGTACCGGCCGCGGCATCAAAAACGTAAGTATCTGTGTGTACTGGTACAATGCGCGCCACGAAAGATGAGACTTGACACATCACGTGGTTTGACTTGCGCAGTACACGACTTTAGGTCTCTTTAGCGGTGGGAGCGGTGAATGCTGTTGCGAATCCCGCACCCCCGGCTATAGGTAGAGGTGGAACACCGCGGTGGTTTTAGCCGGTAAGAGTCCGGCATGCCCCTCTATCACCCCCACGATAGAGGAAGTCCATGAGGATTTCCACCGCAAGAAAAAAAAAAAAAAAAAAAAAAAAAAAAAAAAAAAAAAAGGTCTCTTTAGCGGACGTTATAGGGGCGGCGGAAAGAGCGCGGAAGGCGAGATCAAATCTCATTTTTCATGGCGCTAACTATACCTATATTTTGGCATATGAAGCCACTGCTACAAACATTAGCAGTGGACAAAAAACAGGTTGAGGAGGAAAGGCGGCTGGGTCATGGCCTATATCCAGCAGTGGACTGCGACAGGCTGAGTTGATTGATTGATTGAAACATTAGCGGCACTAGCGGCACTATCGCAACGTCATTACAAAAATTCACAACAATGCATCCTAAGAACCCGTCCAATACAGCGTTCACTGTCCCTCAAGGTCATTTTGAAAATATAGAATTCTATTTGGATTAGAAAACGCTCCCGCGGCATTTCATAGTCACACTTTACAATTAATTGCAACATGATTTAATTTAGCAAAATCAAAAGTCATTTGTTTCAAATTACGCTGAGAATCAGCACTTTTCGAACGTCAAAATTACATATGGCAGTCCCCCAAAACGCCCGCCCTTCAACCACTTCCAAGTGATTTCGCTGGGAAGAAGAAATGGCGCAGCAAACACCTCGGCAGCACAGCTGTCTCGTGTAGCCTTCTCTCAAGTCCAGTCTTGAGGTCACGGGCGTGACTACTGAGCAAGTGTCCGGATTTAATTTCCAGGTTAGGTCAAGTGTTAACAGATTTTTGGAGTGATAACTTCTTTAGGCACGTTGGGCGTTTTTTAAGATGGGAAAAAGCCATTGATTTTGCGCCACTGTTACCGTAAGCGACACCGCTTCGGATATGTTCGGCTGTCCTCGGGATGTTCTCGGTTTTAATGTATATCCGATCCGATATGTCAGTGAGTGATGGCAAAGTATTCTGTTTGTGTTTTGTTTTCACTTCTGTCAGCACTCCCGGAGTGCCACTGTTTTTTCCAATAGGAATTGCTCTGTAGCTACCCAGTCTCTGGATTTGTTCCAGCTTAAGGCAACAGGCAAGTTGAGGCTAACCTCATAAAGGGGGGAAATAGGTCTGGTGTAATATTATACAGTTATCTAATGAGGTCTCCTGAAAATCTCCCTTAGTGCTCATATACACGAGCGGCAAGCGTCGACGGCAGTGGCAATTGCAGCCGTCGACGCGTCCACGTGCCGCTCGTGTATTTGTGTACCTACTAAATATACGCATTTATTGACGGGAAACATTTTCCAACAGATTTTGTAATGTAGCCTATAATATTTTCATGCTATGGTATATAGAGGTATTCCACTCAGAGCACTGATTTCAACCGCACTTGAACGGACCGCACCTGAGCACTTCCACTAACCGCACTGATACAAAATTTTATAACGTGCGATTCGGTGGAACAATGTATCGTTATTGTTTTCAGTCCCCGAACGGTAGTATGATCTATAATGTATTTTAAAACAACTATGTTTTATGCAAATACTTAGATATTCTTTCTATTTCACGAGCGGCATGTTGACAAAGGCAACAGTAGACGCGTCGACAGCAGAAACAACTGCTGTCGTCGACGAGTCTACGGCTGCCTTCGACAACGTGCCGCTGACGAGGGATGCTCGTGTGTATGAGCCTTAGGGTCTCCCCACATTTATCGACGCGGAATCGGCTAACGCTGGTCAAAAAAGCCTTTATGTCTACGTAATAAGAGTGTTACTAATACCATTCGCATCGGCTCGGCTCGGACGACGCGGCGCGACGCCGATCGACGGCGAAACGAGCCGTTTGCCTATTAGGTCGGCGATAAGTCGAGTAGTTTGGTGATACGCACTCGGCTTAAGCCGATTCCGCGTCGATAAATGTGGGGACAACCTTAGTCGCCTCTCACAAAAGAACAATGTCAGATGTCCATAGTAACTTTGGCTCAATATTAATTTGTCATGGACAGTGAAAATTCTTACGTTTTTTTGTGTAGTTTAATGTCAAAAGCTTTTCTGTAATATCCACTTTTACACTGAACTTCTAAAGAAGAAGTTATTCAGACATTTTAAATTGGAAGTTATTGTTGCTCTATCACGCGTCTGATAGCATCTTCTCTTTCTGAACTGTTATTTAAGGCGTGAGACTTTACACGATGCAATGAATGGCCGCAACCAATACAAAGATTTCGATGCACAATTGATTCAGTTGGCGCATTGCTACTTGTTGGATTACTTGTTTGTTTAATAAATAACCAACAGTAATGACAAACAACACTGACATATTTTGGAATCTAAAACCAACAAAATACGGTTGTGTTGCAAATTAACATTTAGCTTAGTTAAAACAGTTGACATTCTATTAATAAAAATCGTACTTTACCTCAGAAAGTGAAGTCCATTGCCGTAACAATGAATGGACATCGTCAGATTCAAGTAAATGCCGTTCCATCCGGAACACATTTATACCACAATTAATACAACTTAGTTGATGGTACATTGTCACAAAATGTGTGGTATGAATATAACACAATAAGTCTATAAAGCAAACGCAGATGAATTCGAGAAGGAACCAAACGTACACAATCACATAGAAAAACACCGACAACAACAACATGTTTGAACTGGCGCGCGCGATTTTGACAGAACTGCAAGTTTTTTTTTTTATGGCGAACTGCTGGTTGCCATTACAAGGCGATTAAGTTATCGAATACAGATCAGGAAAATCGATTTCTTGAATTTCGTTCTAATATTTAAAAAAAAAAAAAAAAATGTATTTTAATAAACACGACGAACGTATTATTTAGATAAAAAATAATAATAATAAAAGACAATTTATTGTGAGGTGGTAAATAAAAACTAAAGAGTAAATCGCTTTAATTATTTAGAATAATCGATTACAGTGGCAGAATAGGTAACTACCTGACACTTTTATTAAAAAAAAAGTAAAACCTGGAATTCAAGAACATGATTAGTAAAATGATTACTTTTAAAATGATTTTCTTTTCGAACAGTTCTCGAAAAGAAATAAATATTTTTTTAGAAGTTGGAATTTTATATTTAAATTGTTGTAGGTAAAAACTTCGTGTCCGTGTGAATTTAGTTTTAAAAGTTGTGTGAGCCGAAATCTGACATTGTTCTTTGACACCCGGGTGCGGTATGGTTATACAAAACTGGTACTCTTAACAACGATGGGCTTTTGGTTGTCTTAATAATTCCATGTGTTTCAGATGTCGCCCAGAGTGTTTGGCAGGAACGTTGCACCAGTGACATGATTGCGTTGAACGACTGCAATTGGTGCCACTGCAATAAGAATAGTCAATATACATGCAAAGCGCAAGTTTGCAGCGATGTTGACATGTTCGGCCACTTTAATGGTTTCTAACTTACTAATACAATAAATTATGCCTAGTTTACACAAGCCAGAGAAGTAGTGGCCCCGTGGTAACGGCCGCGACTTACGAGTTGTAGGTCAACACACAGACTGGCGCTTCAATTTGTGGAAATTGTGTCATTACCCACTGCTCTCAAAACGGTGACGAAAATCATCGTGAGGAAACTGTGTTAAGACACAGTTTATTAATTTTTTATTCTAAGGAATAAAAAATTCGAAGACATGTGACATCTATCGACCCGCACTGCGTCCGCGTTTTGGATTACGGCCCACTCCCTCTCACCGAGAGGAGGCCTGTGTCCCAGCAGTGGGAACATTATAGGCTGATTATGATGACCCGTAACGATTGTCAAAGATCTAAATGACCACCGGGACATGCTTTTCGAGGCACGGAGCGGCTCGTTAAGTAGTATCTAATGAACCGACCCATCCAAGGACCGAAGAGGGAGTGCCCTCTCAAAGAGAGGAGGCCTGTGTCCCAACAGTAGGAGGAATATTATAGATTGCTTATGCTTACACAAGCATAATAACTACTTGTAATTAGTGCCAAAATAGTCGTTTTGTCGCTAAAGCCGATATCAGACGCTTGTCTTTTGTTCATGTTTGCCTTTCATTCACTCGAAGCATTCTCGAAGTGAAAAGTCTGAACACGAAATTAATCAAAAGTTAAAAAAATAATTAATTATTTACTGAACCGATCCAACGATGTCGGAGTTCGGTATTTGGCATTTTTTACTCGCCTTTCGAATTATCGAAAAATGAGACAAAAGGGGCAGATGAATACAACACATATTAAGTACTTACAATACTACAAATAAATAAAATTGAAGTGTCTGTTTGTAATATTAAAATAACCGCTTTTTACTAAATGCATGGATGTATACCTATACGGTACATAATTATACAAAAATAACATTTTTTATAATTTTGTCTGTTTGTATGTCTGTCCACAGCTATTCCATTTAACCAGACATTAACTCAGAAATTAATTTATTTTCTTTCTTTCTTTCAAATCTTTCAACTCCATAAACTTCATCAATAAAAAAATCCAGATGCAATAAGAGAGATGGACGTAGGTATGGAGGGCCACGGAGTGTGGCGTTCAGATGACAGTCATTGCGAGCCAGGGGTTCACTACCGAAAGGTCGACCTTCTCTGCGTGTGCGGCGAAGACGGAATATGGCCTAACCCTTTCTGTCGCGATACCTTTCAAATACTCCACCCCGTGGAAACGACAGAACACAAGGAACCGGATCAGAACAAGACTTGCAGCCCAACAAAACTCTACCTCTTCGATTGCAATGTTTGCGTCTGTCCTGCTTCCGGACAGATAGACCCCAATCTATGCACAAAAAAAAAATGTGATGGCGAAAATGTTGCTCCAATTCGCACAAAGGACATTGCCGAAGAAGTCTATGCTACGTGCATTCCCAACAAAACATACAAATTAGGCTGTCAAACATGCATGTGTCTCCGAAACAACCGTCTTCTCTGTGACAACTGCACTGTCCAAGACGATCACAGCAGATTAGCTGGGCAAAAAACGGCTTGCCATCTTAAAAAACCTGGCGTCGTCTTCAAGAAAGACTGCAATTTCTGCCACTGTGATAGAAACGGCACAATATATTGTACAGCGAAAAATTGCTTGAAGAATCACGCAGAAATCTCTTTGCCAAAGCTTCAATACAAACATGTGGAACAGATCGAGGATGACCAGAACTGTGAGCCAAATTCTAAGTATAAAAAAGATTGCAATACGTGTCATTGTTTCATGTTAGAGGAGGTCAAGTACTTCGGGTGTACGCTGAAAACCTGTAAATTTTCTGCTGACTTGAAGGAGGACACGACCTGCGTTGAAGGAACCACTTATCAAGTCAACTGCTTGGTCTGCCACTGTGTGGTGGATGAAGGCATAAAGCGGGAGTATTGCACTGTAGATGTCACTTGTATAGAAGATAAAAACATACTCCCTCGAAAGCTTTCTTCTATGCATGGGTATTGCGAGCCATTGCATGTTTACCAGCAAGACTGCAATAAATGTAGATGCTTGGCTGACGGAAAGACTGTGGCGTGTACTTCTAAGATATGTTCTAAGAGAAAAAATAAAAGTAAAGATAACATTTTGACGCATTTTAGGGCAGAATTGGGAGTGGAGTTAAAAAAGAAACCTGCTGCAGTAGATAAGTCTCTTATAATGGAATTCATCCCGTTTGTACAGAGATATAGGTTTTGTCCGAAAGGAGTGACGTATACGGTCGGCTGCAATATTTGTTATTGTATGAACACTGGCAACGTGGTTTGTACAACTAAGCAATGTTGAGTAAAGATTTTGTATGTGTATGTGAACGCTGTTTTTTTTTAACCGAACTCATAAAAAGGAGGTTATCTATTCGATTAGATTCGACTTTTCATAATTATATTTAGACCTATTTCTTTAGTGATTCCTGGGCCGACTTACGTGATTCTTTTTTCAATATACAAGATGAAATTAATAAGTGCGCCAAATTAAAATATCTAATTCAAAGTATTATAAAGAAAATGTAGAGCATGTCATTAAGGAAAGGGATGCGCACACGTGCGCGTAGGCAAGCGATGTGGCAACGTCGCGGTCGTCACGCGCCTTAAATAATTTGTCAAGCTCCGCTAATGAGACACAATTGACAACATTTCATATTTTTAACCTGCATGTATTATTACGTTATATAAAAGTAAATTCAAATCTAGGGCACCCATATTTTTTCGTTTTTCGAAATTATGTACTTTTCATTCATAATTTTAACTTTGAAATTCGGTGTATTCTAAAAAGACGTAAGTGCCAGATGACGTCAGGCTTACGGTAGAATGGCGATATTACCTTTGCTTTATTGTGACCCGTCAAAAAAACTGTTAGATGTCTCTTGTCTCAGTCGTTGTTTTGGTTCCTTCATTGGCGTATATTTTTCATTGGGATCCATTTTATTGGCGAAATATCAATCAAAAATTAATAATATTAACAGTAAGCAGCGTGTCGAGTTGATAGGAGAAAAAAATTTGTTGAATTCAATTCAGTTTTTAGTTGTTTTCTAGTTACACTTCTTAGGTGACATTGACATGTCTTGTTTGATGTAATGTTTTCAATCAAAGACATTGGAATGCGCAAAGGTAACTACCTCATTCCGCCTTTTATGTGACGTCATCACATGTTTTTTGATTTTAATTTTTTTTTCTCAGAAATTTAGTAATAAAAAAATAAAATACTTAAAAATATATTTGAACTCAGGATACGAAAATAAAGAAATAGTATTTTTGTTTTAAGGTCGTGTCAGGTTTGAAATGTTGTCAATTGATTTTCTATTGTTTCGTCGTCGATCGGTGACGCACGCCGCTTGACCGGTTAAATTAAAACAAACGAATAACGTGCATAGTGTAGGCGAATTGAAGGAAAGAGAGAGAGCCCTATGTCGACGAGCGGCGCTGACGCTAGTTTTCAAATTGCGAATTATTTTATGTTGTTATCATTTTTATGTTTACTGGCCACTAGCCCTACGGCCCTACCCATGTGGTAAATAAATGTCACCATTGTCACAGTATAACTATGAACAGTATGGAAACTAGGCCTATTTGTTGAAATAATTATCTACGCTCCATTGGAGCGTTATGGTAGTCACTCTTCATGTCTGTAAAATTGATGTGTTTTATTGTAACGAAGTTTTTAACGTGGTTTGCGGTTAGGAGTTGACTGGTTATCTTTCCCTCCTTCTGGTCAAAACGTAAATCCAAGATGGCGGCTGCGAAAATATTCAAATTTTTCGTCGTGGATATCATTTTCATAGTTTTCGAGGGCGTCGCTCGACCGATACCTAGTTTCACCCTGCACCTTACCATTTCAACTCGAGAATGGGTGTAATAGTACTTAATTAAAGAACACAATATTTTAAAAAAGTATCTATATACTTCGTAATTATAAATTACTAGCTTCAGCCCGCGACTTTGTTCGCGTGAAACTTCTTGTTTCCCCCGAGCCACCCCGTCGTATCGCATCACCCGCCCGCGCTATCACTTAACGTTCTTTTTTACTTTTTGCTCGGCTCTTAAGGGTCATAGCGTGATGTTACATAGCCTATAGCCTTCCTCAAGAATTGGGCTATCAAATGCAAGAAGAATTTTTCAAATCCGACTGGTAGTTCCAGAGATTACCCCCTACATACAAACTTACAAACATACAAACTTACAAACTTTACCTCTTTATAATATTAGTATAGATTTACTGAAAAATACTTTCGCCTGCTACGACATGTTCCTAATTATCCGTTAAGTCAACATTTGAAAGATTCTACGTTTGACATCGTAATCTACTATTGACAGATGATATATTTAATAGATTCTGCATTTGACAGGTTTTGAAAAAGTGAGACAAGTAAGGAACATTTTCGCATCAAAAATAATACTGTTATATAGTTATCACTATACATATATTGATAAGCATAGATTAGCAGTCACAGAAATAGATCGATTAAAGTTACGAACAGTTTTAAAAGTACCTACCCAACATTTTTTAATATTTTTTTTTTCTCTGTTAATAACATAAAGTAAAAAGCACGCGTTTTTAATACACTGCATTATGGACCTAAAAGCGGTTCATTATGAGCCACTTTACGAGCAAGTGGCTTGAAAAATAGATTAAGGTCAATTTAAATGAGAAGACTGTAATTTTTAATTCTTTAACTTCATATTGTGTGTCATAAAGTAAATTTTTGATGACAGAAAGTGCATTGTGAGATTATTGTTTTCAATTTTACTATAGGTATATAAGTACATACTTATCATGAATTTTTCCCTAAACGTCACTTCCCATAATGTCGCTTTCCGTTTTACTTCGATTCCACGAACGTCGCTCCTCGCTTCACAATGATTCCCGGCACGCCGCGCCGCATTTATGGTTAGAATTAGTACAGTACAGAGCAGAATTTTCAGTTTATTTTCTGGTCTTAGAGCAAAAAAAAAACTGCAATAAATTATATAGACACATTTAAATCATTCACAAATAAATAATGCAATTTATTTCATACTTCATATTTTTGTATAATCAAAATAGCCTAATTTAGTTTAGTTTTATTTGAAAAGTACTAGGGTAACAGAAGTTAGTAGGAGGTTGTATAATACGTAATGCGTACCCCATGCATATGCCGCATGTTCTTCATGAGTTTTATTTTAGCAGCAATCTCTTGCATACTTCTGTTACCCTAGTGCTTTCAAATAAAATTACAGATAATAAAAAGTAAAATTAAGTTGGTCATCTTCGGTCCACATCCGAGAGAAATTCAAACTAATACCTATTTCCGTTACAACCTTTTTATTTTTCTTTTTAGAATAAAAAAAAATGAAATTCAACAATTTTATGCAATCTTAAAATAAAGTTTGAAAAGAGACTACCCATGACTGTACTAGTAGGCGCGACGTTGTGGGACTTACAGTAAGGTGAAGAGCGATGTAATGGGAATGCAAGCAAGACGTCTGTTGAGGTGCGACTTTATGAGAAGCGACGTTCAGGGAAAAATTCCTTAGCATAATATATTGATTTGTGACTACCTTTATACTGAAACTATTTACCACGAAATTATAACATTAATTTTAGCAATTTGTGTTTTGTTGACCTTACGCGATTTGTTTTGGAGCCGCTGGGAAGAGTCTTAATATTTTATTAATTTGACTAATAAAATTATGGAGCCCTTGGGAATCAATGTATGGAAAGAAAATTTTTGGAGAACAATAGATTTGGAGTTCGTGGGAACAAGCCCTAGGGGCACGGCAATTGATATTTAGCCAAGCGCTTAAAAGGTTTAAAAACAGTGTTAAAAACACTTATTACGGTTACAGTTTGAGTCCCTGGCGGCACGTTGTATGTAGATTGTAGCTATTAGGGTCACCACCGTTATTTCATAGTTTTAAGTTTTCACTTCTGTTGGCGGTCCCCATTACTGGCAATTTTTTTTTATTCGCTGCTACAGAGAGGTTTAAAAAAAAGTAACCTCTCTCGCTTTTCCTTCTTTCTTGCTACTCATAATTAATATGAAGGGTCAGTTTAAATAAAACTTCAAAATATATACAATAACTATATTCTAGAACGTTTCAAACAGCAGCTCCTTATCTTTTAACTTAACACATAAAATAACAAATTAAATTAACGTTAAAAAAGAATAACACTCTCCAAAACATTTCATTCGATATCTAACTTTGTGCTTGTCAACTTAAAGCGGAGTTTAGATTGACAAAAAAACTTGCAGAGGTTGACTTCAGCAAGCAATTTTTAGGCAAGATCGCACTTTACTCCGCTAAGTAATACCGTTTCAGACGAATATGAACCTTATTCGCTTGACAAAAAAAGGCAAACTTCATATTCGTATTGAAACTCTACGGTTTCTTAAGAGTAAACTAAACGCGAGCTCGAACTCACTGGTGGTCATGGCCAAAATCACGCTGTCTAACTTGGCTTCGTGTCTGACGGAGCTAGTATCAGTGATGAGCAGTTAGACGTTAATCTACACGCGCAACATCTAGTTCTCATGCACAGAAACACCGTTCCGAACTGATAGGCGCATAAAAATATTTGAAAAGTGCTTTGGAAAATCGAGTTCTATGAAAAATCCACTACATAAATCAATCACAAATAAAGTTTTTTGAACTCTTCGATAACTGAGCTTTGTCGGTACGGATTTAATATTTAATATTTTTCAGTTCTTTTATTACTTATTTACACCCAAAGTTACGTTAAAAATAGCAAGAAAAACGAATCTTTGTTGGCTCATAACTTTTTAATGGCTTGTTATTTTACAATTCTGCTTCCGTACAGACACAATTAATAATTAGACAAAACGATACAATGTTTAACTTTGGATGTACAATGTCAAACAGTGGAGTAATACTCTCCCGAAATTTGTATGGAAAAAATATCGAATAGTGGCACCTTAAGCTGCGGTGACCGCGCAATAGCGTCCGCAATTTACCGGCTAATGACGTCGCTGAAACGTTATTTATTAAAGTAAGTTGGTGTGTAATCCTAGAGTTTTTGACATCGCTGCCTGTCCATTGACGCGGAAGGAGGCTGCGGAGCGGAGAAACGGAAAAATATTAACCAATAGAAAATGACATTCGAGATTTTATGCAATCCTATTGGTTAATATTTCTCCGTTTCTCCGCTCCGCAGCCTCGCTCTACGTCAATGGAGAGGCAGCTTTAACCGGTCAAGCGGCGCGGTTCGCCGATCGACGACGAAATAATAGAAAATCAATTGTGTCTCATTAGCAGCGCTTGACAGATTAAAGTCAAACCCGCTGCCATAATTTTCATGACAGCCGTCACTGCGGCCGTTATGTAGCGGCCACCGCTCTTCTAGAAAACTGTAGCATTACTGGGTGAACAATCGCGGCAAGCATACTTCCGCAAGCTTTCTAAGGTCTATTCAAATGTATGGTTCCAATTGTTGTTATTTCAAGTTAAACAAATATTAACTTTATTTTAGTAGCCATTAAGTTGATTTCAGAGTGACTAGCACTATTTAAAAAGTTATAAAAATGTTTGAAGTTGTAGCGTAAACAGAACTTTATTGTGTGAACATTAAAGTTATTTTTTCAAATATGGCAAATCAATCGCGAACGGTGTATAAGTAGGTAATAATTGCTTGCTGAAATCAATTTCTACAAGTTTTGTTGCTAATCTTAAACTTCGAATTGGACTTTAGAATTAAGTAAATTTTTCATTAAAGTAATCTGTTCTTAAGGTTTCAAGAACTGAGGTAACGGAAACGGTTCACTATACACTTAACAAAAGTATTAAGTAAGTAGGTGCAATATCTTTTATAGCACTGTGTGACTTAATCCTGCACTTAAGTCATGCTGTTCTGTGACTTAAGTATCTAGTCAATTTTTACACAGAAAAGCGTGACTTAATTGCGGGTTTAGGTCACACGAGATATAAAATAGTAAAGGATACGTGTGACTTAATTAGTCCATTATTGCACGGCTAGGCGAGGGTGCTTAACGCCGTATCCTAATGTACTATTTTCAGCCATATACAGGTTGAAATTGAAAACATGCGACAAATCGAAATGGGAGATTGTACTCATCATTACGAACAACTTTTACTATGGGACCAAGCATGGAATCGCGAAAAAAAAACAACTATTCCCTACATTTATGTTCGCATAACTCGTAAAGATGTAGGGAACAGCTGATTTTTTTCGCATTTCCAGGTTCGGTCCCATAGTAAAATGATGATTATTTGTAATGATGAGTACAATCTCCCATTTCGATTTGTCGCATGTTTTCAATTTCAACCTGTATACAATTGCCCAGCAGTTATGCCCATTTGGGGCTTAGACAATTTGCGAATTAGCTTAAAATTTGTGCAAAGGACATTAAGATTGTGCATCAAAAGTTAGAATAAATAGGCATTTAAGTTTACTAGCATTTTTTTTTCAATTTATGAATAAAATAAATAATACATTTTAACAGAAGTATACGATTTTCGTAGTGGGAACGACTTCATTCGATTTTTTATTCAGCAAAAGTCACTTTTAAAGGCACCACAGAGGGTTTATCTGAAGAATCTTTTCTTTAGGTATTTATATTAGGGACAGAGGCCAGCACATCAAGCTGTCAAATTTTCCCAATTGAATATGAACCTTATTACTTTGTAGTGAAGTTGAAAATCTATCAAAGAAATTTGACAGATTGGGGTATCTTGATGTGCTGGCGTCTGTACCTCTTTATTTTTCTATTCTTAACGATAATGGTCCAGCGCCCCAATTCTGTATATTCCCCGCGAAATCTTACCGCGTGCAAACCACGTCAAAATCGTGTCTTGTTAACGGCAAGGACTCGAAATGTCAACCGTACGGACAACATGTATTTTGACAGTTCAAACCACGCCATTGTATCATAGAGAATACGTTAATAACAAATGTCGTGATTAACTAAAGAATTGACGTGGTTTCGAAATAAGGAATCGTTAAGGGGTCGTGGAGAGCAGTGGTGGCCCAGTGGTATCGGCCGCGACTTACGAGTTGTATATCGCAGGTTCGAACCCAGACAGGCGCTTCACTTTGTGTAAATTATTTCATCACCACTGCTCTCAAAATGGTGAAGGAAAACATCGTGGGGAAACCGGCATGTCCTAGAACCAAAAATTCGAAGACATGTGACATCTACCAACCCGCACTGGGCCCGCGTGATGGATTACGGCCCACTCCCTCTCACAGAGAGGAGGCCTGTGTCCCAGCAGTGGGAACATTATAGGCTGATTATGTAAGTGGTCATAGTGAATTAGGGCCCTGATGGCCCAGTGGTTAAGGAAGGCCACGCCTCTCATGCACGAGGTTGTGGGTTCAAATCCGGGCAAGTACCAATGTCACTTGTTACTTTTGTCAATTCATATGTACAGACGCCAGCACATCAACGTACCCGAAAGTGTAAAAGTTTCCCAATCAACTTTGAACCTTATGCTTTAGTGATAAAGTTGAAAATCTAATAAAGAAATTTGACAGATTGTAGTAGGTTGATGTGCTGGCGTCTGTACTTTCTGAGTTTATCTTGGACATTACTGACTTTGGTAAAGGAAGAACTTCGTGAGGAATCCTGGACTTATAGTCAATACAAGTCTGAAATCGCCAACCCATCTTAAGCAGGTATGGTGATCAATGATAGTGCCTTCTCTGTGTGAAAAGAGCTTTGCAGTAACGGGCCGGTATTATTAATAAGTATGTTTAAAATATAAATATTTTATTAGTAAATGAAATATGTCTTCTGTCAATTTTTGCAGGTTATTTGTACAGACGCCAGAGCACATCGAGCTACTACAATCTGTCAAATTTCTTTAATAGATGTTCAACTTTAACGCTAAAGCATAAGGTACAAAGTTGATTGGGAAAATTTGACAGTTTCGAGTAGCTTGACGTGCTGGCGTCTGTACAATATACTACAGTATTCCACAATACTCGCTCCATACCATATCATGTAGGATACAAGGTCAAATAAAGTTAGCGAGCGAAACTTCACTTATTGAGTATATCTAATGAGGTAAAAACAAAAAAAAAAACTTTTTTGAACTCATAATTATTGTGTAGTTACTTGAAATTATGAGGTTTGAACACACCCCGAAAACGGTGAAGGAAAACTTCGTGAGGAAACAGGCATGTCTTAGAACCAAAAATACGACGACATCTGATATCCACCAACCCTCACTGGGCCCGGGTGGTAGATTACAGCCCATTCCCCTCGAAGAGAGGAGGCCTGTGTCCCAGCAGTGGGACCATTATAGTTTGAAAATCTTTATTTTTGTGTCTGTGAAGTTTCATGAACTAATTTTATTTGACCTTGTATATTATGTATAATTATCTAAAATTGGACTATTATTTCTATTCACAAGCTGTTTCTTTGATCGTGACGTCTATCTAAGAGATTAATATTAGCACCAGCAAAATTGTTTTTTGAGCTATTTCTAAGTTAAGTTTAAATGTACTGAGATAAGCATAGTGTTGCACGACTATATAGTAAAACTATCGACTGGTTATCGTGACCTTATTAAAATAGTGTCAAAATCGGTATATCAACAAAAGCAATATTATCAAAAGAATTGCATCTTACAAGTTACAACGCAGCAAGTGGCGCCACCTCGTTTTGATACGAAGTTACTGTAATCTCCAAAAGGTCGGATAACAGTGATACTGGCTGGTGACAGTCGTCGCATCGATGTTTGCGTGGCGGCTGTCTTCTGATGACGAATGATCAGGGCGATTTATTTCCGTTGGATCCCGTTTTATAATCCCATTTTAATATTTTTGGCGTTGGATCCCGCAAAACATTATTATGTATTTCCGTTGGATCCCGAATTTAAAAAATGCAAGATAATTACGTTTTATTGTCGTTGAATCCCGAAAAGTATTTCCGTTGGATCCCGAATGCTTAAAAAAATCTGAATGCGGGTACTTTTAACAACAAAATTGTGGGTTCACTAATGTTTCACCAAAACTCCATTGACCAATTAGTTTACAACCAACGTTTCGTATACTATTTATTTCACAAACAACTCATTTTCTATATAATCTAGTCGTTCCTAGGTCACAGTTTTAACCTAACCTAACCTAACATTGTTTTTTTTTAAATAATTAACCTAATCTAACTAGTTCGGTTCCGGGTACCCCACTAAAAATAATCTATTTTCATTGTTTGATAAAGGTAAATCACTTTTCTTCTGAAATGTACACATGTTGTTATAATATGGGATTCAACGGAAATAGCAAACGGGATCCATCGTTAATACCTAAAAAATGGGATTCAAAAGTGGGATCCAACGACAATAAACGATCAGGGCCCGATCTAAGGGGGAGGGGGGGGGGGGGGCAAGCCGGGCAAATGCCCTGAGCTGCAAAATGAGAGGCGGCAAAATTGAGGACGCCGGGCAGTTTTACGGAGTCCTTAATTTTCACTAAGAAAGTGCTACTTTAGTGTTAGGGCGACGAATATTAATGGCCGGAGCGGCTAAATAGCTAGGTCAGGCCCCGCAGAAGATAATGTCTGACGAACTGGTATATTCCGAAAGAAATCCTGATAAACCATAATACGATGACCACTTCTGGTAAAGGCTATCCTGCTTCGTTATATCTTAATAAGTTAATACTCAATCGTCGATAGCGGAACTATCGATAGTCCTACAACACTACTTAGGCATAGTTCGCTGTCTCGAGGACCGAGGCCTCCAAAAAAGCAAGGAATTTTAGTAACTTTAATGATTATCTCATAGCAGTCTTGCTGAATATGAGGCCAAAGATTTAAAACTGTTTTGTTTATCTAGCATGATTATCAGTGATTGAAAAGGGCGTTACAATTATGATTTACATGTTTAAGCTCATTCATGAGGTCTGAAAAATATCCTACACTCAGCTGAGTAAATATATTTAGTAATTAAATTTTAAAAAATAATGTTTCTTCTCAAAAACAACTGTTCTGTCTCACATAATTTCAAAAGAAAATTGTGCGATTTACACGTACGCAGTATCACATTTAAGCAGATCTTTAGTAAGCTAGCTGAGAAGAGAAATAGTTGAAATGACATAACATTTGATTATCTAACTATAAGTGCCTATTTAAATAAAAGTTAACTGCTTCAAAAAGTGGTTTACAAGACACTTAGAACCAAAGGACGCTGACGTGACATTTTTGTAACGTGGGCCTCCAAAATAGCAATACGATGAAAAATAGGCCTCCGTGTGAGAAATTTAAGATGTCTTAGCTACCGTTCACACGATTCTGATGACGTAAAAAGTTGGCATTACGTAGCACGTTCATACTGCCTCATGCGACTGTGGGATATTGACGTGCAATCCCAACATTTTACCGATAAATATCGTACAGTACAGAACCGTGTGAACGACCGCGATGATTTATTTTTTATTTTAACTTCCTGCCAATGTCCTTTCGAGTTACTAATTTTTTCACATATACTCCAAAATCTTACTATCACAGTAAGACCTTACTATCCTTTTAAGATTCTACTATCGTAGTAAGACCCACTATCCCACAACAATCACACTATCCTACACAGATCTGACTATCACAATCAGATCTTACGATCCCACTATCATAGTAAGATCTCACTATCATATTTAGATCTGTATATCCAATTAGCCTACTTAGGAGAAGGTGTCGTTGACTTGTCTGCAGCACCTGATGAAGGTGGCTCTTCGGGGCAGTTCCCGGAGACGAGCGGCGCCCACGTAGGTACAGGCGGATCTTAGTCCACCTAGAATGTCCTTCACTGTGACTCCTACGTCGCCCCGGTATTCGACTTCTACCGTTTTACCTGGAAAAAGTGGATAAAGAAAAATTAGAAGAAGTAGGTGTTTCTGTAACTGCCCGTAACATCACAGCGGCGGCCCTATCAGAATACCAGCACTGCGGCATTTATGTTTTAAATGTCGCAGCATCATGCTGAGATAGGAGCCTTTTGGCGTCGTATAGGAGTTTCTGTTTCATTTTTCTTTTTGTTACTTTTTTATATAACTTGTATTTTTATTTTTTACTGTGTTTAGTTTAGTTTGTGATCTTCCTGTACGAGTCGCAATAAATACTTTTTCTTTTCTTTTTTCTATTAATTTGTGACGGTACTAAAAATATACTTCCTTCCTCCGAGGACGTTTGCTCTTCCGAATCTGCACTCAAGTCGGTCAATAAAGGCAAGGAAGAAAATTGATATTGTTGTTGTAATGTAATTAAGGACGTAAAATGATGTAATTTTAGTAAGCAAGTTTTTAATCACGTCTAAACTTGTATGGAGTAGTGTCAGGCGCTGATTAATTTGACAGGACTAAACTAAAATTTATCTTCTGTCCTTTTCTTAATGAAATAGAAAGAAAGAGATGTAGTGAACTTAAATTTAGTTTAGTTTGTGAACAAGGGAATCGGCACCATTGTTTTGTAATAAAACGATGCGAGAAGCACAAAACCAGTCGAAGTGGAGGTGCTTGGGGGAGGCCTATGTCCAGCAGTGGACGTCTTTCGGCTGAAATGATGATGATAAGACGGTCTTAGCCCTTGGTATTGTATTAAGTATGACCAATTCCTCGGAACGCCCTGGATTGCCCTGGAACCCAGGAACCCAGAGGTGTGCCCCATAGGTACGGAGTGCCCTACCTATACAATCTATAATCTTCAACCCACCTTCCGAAGACCTATACTCCGCCATGCCACCAGAATGCTTCTGCATAGCAGTAGACGAGGACATGCCGTAGAACAGCTTGACCTTCCGGCCATCAGCCGTGGTGACCACGTCGCCTCCACATTGATCGTGGCCGGCAAACATACCGCCGGCCATTACGAAGTCTGCGCCAGCGCCGAATGCTTTCGCTACGTCACCAGGGCAGGTACAACCTCCGTCCTTAAAAAGAAATAGTTTTTTTTTTATAAAAGTAAGTTTTTAAATAAGGTTTTGATATTGAAATAAGTGTAAATACTTGAATTCAGAATCTTAGATAGTTTTAAGTTTATCTACTCAATTACATATTGTAATAATAACTTTAAGACGCACACATAAAGCTTACTTTGCACCATATGGCATTTTCAATAGTAGGCACTAGTCATTTGCTTGGAAATCAACTTAATGTACACTTACGTAAAGTTGATATTTGTTCACATGGAAATAACATCAATTGCACACAAGGATTTGTTGAATTAATAATACTTACCGATATGATATGTCCCTTGAGGCCGTGGGCAGCGTCTGCGCACTCAATAACAGCGGAGAGCTGAGGGTAGCCAACACCCGTCTTGATGCGCGTGGTACACACCGAGCCGGGACCTATTCCCACCTGCAAGAAGGGAAATAAATTAGATAAATGGACAGATAATATTCTTTATTTTAAGTGCACTGAAAGGATGAATAACAGGACACAACATACATTTGAACGGTACAAAAGGCGGTCGTGTACAGTGGCGTGCATTGCATATAGGCATATAAGCAGTGCCTACCTGGATATATCAACATAAGCCCGTCAATTATATTTTAGTGTCCCTCACAATTAAGAAACTCACTAAATTATCATACCTAACAAAAAACAAAATCCTCATACAAACACGCGCGGCAGTAGGCAGTCGCCGGACGGCCTACTCGGCTCCCGTACTATTCGCACATTGTCTTTGGTCTTTACTCGTTAAAGTTAATACGACAAAATTAAAAATACGTACCTCTCACGCGTAATACCATGACGTTCGACCTTTACAATTTATCACCCTTAAGTAGACATGCCTACTTAAATAACCACGATTTTGACCTCACTTTTTTTTCTGATTAGTGACCGCGTTTGCCTAGACTAGACCCGGCCTAGTGCCTACCTATTTTGAAAACCAAAGCACGTCACTGGTCGTGTATATCTAAAAGCAATTTCTTCTAGAAATTCTCTCGATGAAAAGTGTACGATCATCATTCATCATTCAGCCGAAAAGGCAACCCCAAAAAGGCTTTTTTTAGCAGTGGACGTCTGTGGTATTGCTACAAACAACGGCCGGTCCTGTGCTTCTCGCACTATGCGGATTTCCCGCAAAAATTCACCAGTGCATCGGTCCAACTTGTGGAACTGACGTTTTCTACCTAAAGAAGCGTTACATCTACCATGGTAACTAAACATGCGCGGAGAAATTCCGATCGCGCGGCTGGACGTTCATCGCTACTGCAGTGGCGCCGCATGGACTTTTTTTTTTTTTTTAAGGTGACATGTTCCTTATCCCTAAACAAAGCACACACTTAGACCTCTAGGGTCTGTCTTAGCATGCCATGGCCTGAGATTTGATCAACGCGCTATGATAATTTTAAGTTTGAGTGGATATGATAATTTACAACTCTAGAGGCATCGTATGCGTTGGCTCCTGTGCCTTTTATTATACCAGCTGCAGCCCTTCAGACACGAATACAGCAATGCCGTTTGGCGACAGAAATATATTGAATAGTGGTACCTAGTATGTCCCCAAAAGGGCTCGTTCGCAAACAACTCTTACTATCTATTACTACTAAAAACGGCGTAAAATGTATTCTCAAGTCCAAAATACTTTTTATAAAGAGGTATAGTTTGGATGTAGGAGGTAATCTCCAAAACTATTCATCCGGGAAGCAACAGTATTGGCGCGTGTCATAGGATATCATAATCATAATCAGCCTATAATGTTCCCACTGCTGGGACGCAGGCCTCCTCTCTGTGAGAGAGAGTGGGCCGGGTAATCCATCACGCGGGCCCAGTGCGGGTTGGCAGATGTCACATGTCTTCGAAATTTTGGTTCTAGGACATGCCGGTTTCCTCACGATGTTTTCCTTCACCGTTTTGAGAGCAGTGGTGATGAAATAATTTACACAAAGTAAAGCGCCTGTCTGGCTTCGAACCTACGACTTACGAGTAAAAGAAATTTGACTCGGACGAAGTCGCGGGCAGAAGCTAGTGTGGTTATACACGAGGTCAAAGGTATTCATGCGTATCTAAGCAGATGATAATGTCCATGTTAAGCTATTACGATTTCCTAACTGTGGCTCCGGCTTAAGGTATAACGGGTTCCTTAACATGGCTGCGATTTCGATATACGAACCTTGATAATGTCGGCTCCAGACAAAATGAGTTCCTCTACCATCTCTCCAGTTACTACGTTGCCTGCCTGAAAGGAAAACAGTTTATACGTTAAATGAATAATACTTTAAAATAAAAACTATACAGGGTAAAATTTTAATCACCGTTTTCCTCTTAAGGGGTCATTGTACTCATCATTATGAACAACTTTTACTATGGGACCAAACCCGAAATTGTGAAAAGAAAATCAGCTGTTCCCTACATTTATGTTCGCATGACTCGTCAAAATGTAGGGAACAGCTGATTTTTGTTTCGCGATTTCATGTGTGGTCCTATAGTAAAAGTTGCTCATAATAATGAGTACAATGACCCCTTAAGAGGAAAACGGTGATTAAAATGTCATCCTGTATAAAGCCTTCATTAATATGCCGCATTAGTAGGTATGCAGCGAGTTTTGATAACGGTTTGTGATATAATCTCGATGATTAGACTCAACTCAGCCTATCGTATTCCATTGCTGGATATAGGCCTCTCCCAGGCTGCGCCACAACACCCTGTCCTCCGCCTTCCGCAGCCAGTCTGTCCCAGCCACCTTCTTAAGGTCGTCGGTCCATCTAGCTGGTGGGCGTCCACACTACGCTTGCAGATACGCGGTCTCAACTCCAAGACTCGTCTACTCCACTGGCCATCGGCTATCAGGACTAGGCATTAGAATCATAGCCCTCCATCTGGGCCAAGCCGCTGACGGGTAAAGGTCCCTCAAGAGAGGATAGTGTCATCTTTACGAAATTACTTTCAAAAATCCATTTTACATGACATATTACTAAAAAAAGTACTTAAAAACAAAATAAAGCCTTGCAATCTGCATTCCCGATTTATTTGCTAAAAATGTAAACAAATATGAGTTTATGGAAAAATAACTTATTTAAAGTTATTTTTCCATAAACTCATATTTGTTTACCCTACACAATAAAGTTCAGTTTACGCTACAATTTCAAAAAAAAATATAACTTTTTCAATAGTGCTAGTTACTTTGAAATCAACTTAATTACCATTAAAATTAAGTTGATATTTGTTTAACTTGAAATAATATGAAACATAAGTTTGATACAAATTTTGTTGAGACTTCTGAGAATGTACGTTATATGAGCCCAAAAACAAACAAACTTACAATGATAGTATGTGTGGGGAAAGCAGCCCGAACTTTCCGGACATATTCTACGAAATGCTGAGAGTAACCGTTTGCGACGTCCAGGCAGATGAACTTAAGGTCCTTCACCGAGTTCAGGATCTCTGTAAGGCGCTCGAAATCTGCTTCTGCCGTACCTGAGCTGGCAGCTGAAACATCCATAAAAGTTATATAGACTAATAGGTAATACGGGCTGGTGTCCGCAACTCCACGTCAATGCGCGTATTTTGCGTATGGGTGGGAAGCGACCCGTCCCTACTTCGCACGCTTTTACGACTCGGCAAAATATCGAGTGCTTTAAATATTAACCAGCTGACCCGGCGAACTTCGTAATGCTTCAGAATCAATAAGAACGAATGTATGAGAAAACGAATTAACTTCATTCTGTTTTTCGTGAATTTTTCCCCAAGTTTAAAGTTATTCTGCTATTCGGGGCGGAGAGAAATCGAACAAATCAAAGATCATAAAAATCCGTTCTTGAGTTATAAATGGTGTAACTAACCCGACTTTGTTTTATGTATGTAATAGATATACGAGTAGATGTTGTTATACACATGAAACTTCCGGAATAAAATCTCTAAATTATGTTGAAAACCACATCAAAATCCGTTGCATAGTTTAGAAGAACATAGCGGTCATACAGACAGACACTGAAGCATATTTAATTTATAATATGCATAGATAAGCAGGGACATAGGCCCTTCACTGTAAGAGGGAGTGCTGGGCCAGCCCACAATTCAACACGCGGGCCTAGGAGGGTTGATCGTAACATGTCTTCGAATATTGGGTTCTAGGGTTGTAGGACATGCCAGTTTCCTCACGATATTTTCCTTCACCGTTTTGAGAGCAACGGTGATGAAACTTCGAATACAGGTGACATCTACCAACCCGTACTGGGTTCGCGTGGTAGATTACAGCCCACTCCCTCTCGAAGAGAGGAGGCCTGTGTCCCAGCAGTTTAACATTATAGGCTGATTATGCAGTATGATGC
This sequence comes from Amphipoea oculea, assembly GCA_945859645.1. Classification (NCBI taxonomy): domain Eukaryota; kingdom Metazoa; phylum Arthropoda; class Insecta; order Lepidoptera; family Noctuidae; genus Amphipoea; species Amphipoea oculea. Next base: position 15,338,163 of record OX243881.1, read on the forward strand.
GAAGTTCGCATGTGGCGTTGTAGATGTCGCCACAAGCCCCCACTGATCACTGACAGATGGGCAGCCATGCATGAAGTGAACGAATGTGTGTGTAAAGGTGGAAACAGACTTATAACACGCCACGTTACGCGACATCAATGAAGCTTACTCATTGGCCACATTTTTCGTCTCGTTGAGCTATTTTCGTCATTTGGCCAATAAGTAAGCGTGGGATGGCGTCGGGTGTTACAAGTGTGCAGGGGCCTTAATGGTTGCTTACTCACCCATATGTTCTAAGCATGCTGGATGATCCGCGGCAAACTTCTTCCACTCCTCAATGGTGTAGTATTTGTGAATGCATGTGAAGAGCCCATTCTAGAAGAAAAAGAAGAATAGGTAATTATTTAATTAAGTTTAATAGTAACTATGGAACTATATATCAACGACCAACCGACCGACCGATCTATTATGTCAACGACTCTGGGTTAATGCTGTGTATGTGTTTAGTTGGTAAATGCGAAAGTAACTTCGTCTGTGTGTCTGTAACTCTGTCTGTCTTTTAGAAGATATGAAAATACTTTTATTTGCGGTATGCGCGATATGTTTTTTAAACATGACGCAGAGACAGAATACAAATAAAAATAAAAAAACAAGTTGGGGGGATATGCATCACATCTACGCAAAATGGCAACGCATCGCTCACACCTTAAAGGCTGAAAGGATTTCAAAACTGTGAAATTTTGGCACACAGATAGATCCACGACCTGGGTTAGGACATAAAATACTTTTTATCCCGGCGTACGTTCCCGTGGGACAATTTCCAACCTCCCGCAAACAAAAGGTAGGAAAATATTGAGGGCGTTCCGAAGCGTCCTTGTTCCAAAGTGTTCTTAAGTTTTAGTTTTTTGATCTCCTGTAGGAATAACGGGCAAGAAATCCATTTTTGATATACTATTAAATGTAGCACACAACTCAATGGTAGCGCCTCAAGAGAGTCCCGCTCTATCCCCTGTGGCGACTAGACGTTCCCTTTGAGTTGTTGTGTACTTACTGATAATTCGGTGGTTTTACTATAAACCTCAAGCCCCGAATAAGTGATTCAAGTGAACACCACATATTTTTTTTGTAGTGAATTTATCTAATAACTTCCCCCGCGGGAAGGCGTGTCAGACTTTTACTGACTAACACCCACCCGTGTTCCTTCAGTTGCCACACCATTGATCCATTTTTATTGTAATTATGATTCCAGTTTCTAATGAAGATGACAGTTTACTATCACTCGAGCTAAACCGTTATATATTGCGTACATAGTGGCTATCATTAGATCATCTATACAAATAAATAAAATTGAAGTGTCTGTTTGTAAATGAAAGTATTCATAGTATAATACGGAACTCATAACAAAAAAAAACTATTAAAAAAACATCGCTATCTGTCTGTCTGTTTGTTTCAGCTAAACTCCGAAACGGCTGGACCGATTTCGTCAGAACTTCGTTCACTGGCCATAGAAATGTAAAAAACAATTCAATAAAAACCCTTCTTTAATATATCTATGTATGTTCACTGGTAGATAGCTGATGTTATAAGGCGTAACTTAGGCTACTTTTATTTTAGAAATATTATTAGGGTTCCGTGCAATAATAAAATAAAACCCATGGACATGCTCGTAACGTACCTAGTCGCGGGCACAGCTAGTTGATTCATAATATTAGTATCTGAGTATCTGTATGATTATGTATGCATATAATATGCTACTGTTTGGATTTCCTAGACTAATAAATACATAGTAACTTATTCATTCAATGTTTGTTTCATTTAAACCTTAATCAGCCAACGATTTCGCACTTTGTGTGCCTATCCGGTATGCCAGTTCAGCATTTTTCGCACGCACTCAAACACACACACACAAAACAATTGCTAGTAAATAATATAATATCCATTCATTACTTTACGCTTTTACTTTACATACAGGGTGTGGCGTAAATAGTGGTCCACCGTTAAGGATTCTATATACCAGATAATCCAAACTAATATTATAAATGCGAAAGTAACTCTGTCTGTCTGTCTGTCTTTTCTTCACGCCTAAACTACTGAACCGATTTAGATGAAATTTGGTATAGAGATAGTTTGAGTCCCAGGAAAGGACATAGGATAGTTTTTATCCCGATATTACCACGGGGTCGAAACTTATGTGGGTGAAACCGCGGGGCGCTGCTAGTTTACTATAACATATTATAATTTTAACCATTTTTACACAAGGGATCCGAAAAAATATTTTTTTTTTTGTTTTTATTTACGAAATTTCTACCTTTTATTACAAATTTGGTTGTAGTTTCAACAAAAACCATTATTTTTTCATTTTGAGTTCTGTAAATTACTGCTGAATACTAGAGCTATTGTGTAAAATTATGTTTTTTTTTAATGTAAATTTAGAGTTTTTGAAGAAAAAGTTAGTTGTTCTCTATTTTATACCCTAATTTTTAACATAATCATGCAAATTCAAGAGCGATTTCTGTAAAAAAAAAAATGTCCTACTAAAATGGTTCAAATTGTAATATGTTATAGTAAATTATCTGGTATATCAAATCCTTAACGGTGGACCACTATTTACGCCACACCCTGTATACATAAGAATGACAAGCACACATCTATGTCAATTAACACACACACTAATGTTCGCATACATAAACATTACATACATTATTATTTAGATTGCTTTGTCATCAGCATTGCTTCAGAATCTAAAGGTCACACAAATCTATTCAGAAGCAAACGATTTTTTTACCTGAACCGTGACTGGATCACGTGTCCTTTTAAAAAAGCCGACCCCAACATAGTTGGAAAAGGCTAGGCAGATGATGATTCAACTAAGTTTTTCCAACTAATTAAAGACACTCTAAGGCCGGCCGCATATTCGGAGACCCTGAATGCACGCGTCAGGGTTTCCGACCGGAAAATATAAGAACGTGTGCGATAAAGAGAAGATATTGTATGAAATGCGTGCATTCAGGGTCTCCGAATCTGAATTCCGAATCAGGAAACCGGACGTATGTGGCCAGCCTAAGGTACCCGGTCTTATCCCAGCGCCGAATTCACCCCAACATAGGTACTCTATACGTATCTTTAGCCCAGGTTCGCACAGACAAATTTTAACGCGACGATTTAGGTACATGGCGCACTGGATTTCCATCTGAGAATCCAACAGAACGCATCCCAGCGCGTCAAAAAGACACACTGTTGGATTTTCAACTGTCGGCGGTAGGCAGAGCTTTGAAAATCCAGTGGTGCATGAAAAATAATCGCCAGTGGGTATGAGGGTTTACCGAGCAATCAAGCGGCGCGGCGCTTCCTAGAACCGTGGTTATCTTGGCACGTGTTTCATTTGTCATGACAACGTCATATACGTAGTCAGTTATGCTTTACGAATAACGATTCTCATTGTTTACGTTTTATAATGACCCCGTATCGGCGTATCTTTATTAAGCGGAGATTATTTGCGAATAAACTGATGATAAACCATCGATAAACACATCTAATGGCGCTGTTTCGTTTATTGCACCCAATTAAGTGCACTAAGGCTAGTCATGCACTAAATTGGAGTAGGTAGATAAGTATACAGAGCAGTGGTGGCCCCAACGGTATGGTCGTTGGGTGGCCCAGTGGTAACGGTCGCGACTTATGAATTGTAGGTCGTGGGTTCGAACCCAAGCAGGCACTTTACTTTGGTGTAAATTCTTTAATAACCCTGTGCACTGCTCTCAAAACGGTGAAGGAAAATATTGTGAGGAAACCAGCATGTCTTCTAGAACCAAAAATTCGAAGGCAGGTGACATCTACCAAGTAACTATACTTATCATAAGCATAATCGGCCTATAATGTTCCCACTGCTGGGACACTGGGAAACAGGCCTCCTCTCTGGGAGAGGGAATTGACCGTAATCCACAAAGCGGGCCCAGTACGGGTTGGTAGACACACATGTCTTCGAAGTTGTGGTTCTAGGGCATGCCGGTTTCCTCACGATGTTTTCCTTAACCGTTTTAAGAGCAGTGGTGATAAAATAATTTAGGTACACAAACTAAAGCGCCAGGGTTCGAACCTTGCCTGTCGGGGGAGCGGTGAATGCTTATGCGAATCCCGCACCACTGGCCATAGGCAGAGGTGGAACACCGCGGTGGTTTTAGCTGGTAAGAGTCCGGCATGCCCCTCTGTCACCCCCACGATGGAGGATGTCCATGAGGATTTCCACCGCGCACCAAAAAAAAAAGGTTCGAACCTTCGACCCTCATAAGTCACGGCTGTTTCCATTGGGTCCCACCGCTAGCTTACGTGGCTTATGATATACAGGGTGTCCCTGGAAATATGGATCAAATCGAATAGGGGCGTGGGCAAGGTCATTTCCAAACTTTTTAACCCTGAGAATGTCAGTGAATTTTTTTACGGCTCAAAAGTTATGACCGATTTTTTTTTTTTCAATCACTTCGCTTAGTGCTCAAAGAAAATAATCATAAAAAAATACTATCAAGGCTATCTAAAAAAAATAAATTGATAGCCCTGATAGTTTTCACGAATTCGATCTTTCTTCTCTTTTTTTTAGTATTTTTTTTTTTGCTAAAACGTTTGGAAATTACCTTGCCCACGTCCCTATTCGATTTGATCCATACTTCCAGGGACACCCTGTATAGGTACCCATGCTAATAAATAATTACCTTAGACAGTTCCCTGGCCATTTCGAAGGTGCCTACAGTGTCCATGTTGCTCGCCATGACCGGGACGCCCTTGTACGTCTGCCCAGAGTTACGGAATGTGATCTCCCGGTACAAATCAACCTGAAACAAATAGAAAAACAGGGTCAGTAAATAGCTGAATAAAATATTATATCTAAAAAAGAACGTATAATCAGCGTCAAAAGTGTTGGCACGAACAGAACAGTGGGGTAATTGCGTAACACACCAGAGAGGCAATTCTCGTAATTTTAAGAACGTTCACAGTCTGATCCCAGTCTCGATCTGTCAAAAATACCTCTAATTTCCCTACATTTTGACAAGTTTTTGACATTTTTTTTGTCGCTGAGATGACTGCGACTAGATTTTGAAGGTTTTAAAAAATTACGAGAACTGGCCTTCAGGTCAGATTCTCCACGTCTAGAGTCTAGAACTCTAGATTAGTTCTGGTGAATTTATTTGTCTGATCATTTCATTCAATTCATTAATTTGATTTTTTTGGATGGCTAAAGGATCAAAGAATTAATTACGCCAAGAGAGGACTGTGACGCATCGCGCGCGGTGGACGGGGAAGCGCCGCCATTTTGAGGTCATTTCTTTAACATAATTAGGTATACCTTTTTTTTTTTTTTTTTTTTTTTTTTTTTCTCGCGGTGGAAATCCTCATGGACTTCCTCTATCGTGGGGGTGACAGAGGGGCATGCCGGACTCTTACCGGCTAAAACCACCGCGGTGTTCCACCTCTACCTATAGCCGGGGGTGCGGGATTCGCAACAGCATTCACCGCTCCCCCGACAGGCGTAATTAGGTATACCTAAGCTAACTTTCCTTAGCTTCCTTTTTAGGGTTCCGTAGCCAAATGGCAAAAAACGTAACCCTTATGGATTCGTCATGTCTGTCTGTCTGTCTGTCCGTCCGTCCGTATGTCACAGCCACTTTTTTTCCGAAACTATAAGAACTATACTGTTGAAACTTGGTAAGTAGATGTATTCTGTGAACCGCAGTAAGATTTTCACACAAAAATAGAAAAAAAACAATAAATTTTGGGGTTCCCCATACTTACAACTGAAACTCCAAAAATTTTTTTTCATCAAACCTGTACGTGTGGGGTATCTATGGATAGGTCTTCAAAAATGATATTGAGGTTTTATCATTTTTTTCTGAACTGAATAGTTTGCGCGAGAGACACTTCCAAAGTGGTAAAATGTGTGTCCCCCCCCCCCCTCTAACTTCTAAAATAAGAGAATGATAAAATTAAAAAAATATATATAATGTACACGCGGTTATAGCAATTAGCTGACCCCCCTAAAAACTAAACAAATTTGAACCTTCTGCTTGTTAGCAGTAAGCTTATCGAACTAGAACAGTTCAACGTCTACGATTAATAAAACAGTTATTCGAATTTGATATTTAACACGCAGTGTTAAGGTAGGTATGAACTTGAATATTGTTCTAACTTGTAATATATTATTGCTAATTTCAACAACTATCACCATGTTCGTGTGGTCTAGTGGTAGCTGCAGTGAGCTGACAAGAGCGTGGTTGCGAGTTCGAAACCAACATATTTTCTGCTGCGCATTTTGTTTTATAATATTTTTTTTAAGTTATAAATAATAAATTATAACTTTAGCAACAAAAAAAAAAGCTGAACGAAAATAAAAAAAACGATAATGATGGTAAAAACGATTTTATTTTATAAAAAAAATTATTATAAGAATAACGTAAATGATATAACAGTTACTAATAACGTTGTTACATACTTCACAGAGTTTAATGTAGTGAATCAACATGTTATAATATTTAGAAATATATAGGTATGTATTTCTATTTCATAACAATAACATCACCACATTAAATATCGTTGAACTAAATAAAATAGCATTATACGTTGATGTTTTACCTACTAGGTATACTATATATCAATTTGTTTTGTATGTAGTTATGTTTAGTTATAAATAAGGTTTTGACAAAGACTTCTCGTCGGTAAATATGACAACATAATCTTCCCAATTAAAATTGAGATATTCTTGGGCAAAGCGGACCCTTGCTTGGCGATGTGCAGCAGTCAGTTAAATTTTACGTGCTGGCTTGTATTGTTTCAGTCCAGCAACATGCAAATGTTTTCTGACCGTCTGAACAGAAACATTATACTGCATTGAGTAGGCAAAAATGGGTGTTCAGTATGCCTTCTAACAATTGCTTGATGATGTTCTGACACAGGAGTAACATTGCAGGTTTTGGTTCAGGACGATCCTTTTGAATATTCCCTGTCTCTTCAAAACGTCTTAGCCACAGTCTGACTGTATTTCTCTGAAACAACACAATAAGCATAATTTTAATAACCCGGTAATCATAATTTTTCGAATAAGTTTGCAAAAATACCTTTAGATAAACCACATTAGACATATAAATGATCTCATAATGAAACAGTTAATTTTCTATTATTCTATACTCACGTTTTTAAGCCAACTAACGAATTAAGGAAGTATAAAAAAGAATACACTTACCGCTATATTAAGTTTCCTAGCAATCGCTTTAATACCAACATTCTCCTTATGCAAATACAATATTTTGTGTTTTAATTAATAATCACTCAACTGAGACATGACGATTAAACTATCAAAACCGATAATAATAATTAATAAAAAGGCGTGGATTTTCGCAACTTAGTAAGGCAATATAAAAATGTTCGTGCGTATTCACTGCTATTTGTGCATAGAATGTCTTGTTCAATATATTCTTCTACCCCATATTCCTAAAATCATTTCAATAGCAGTTTTTGTTGAATACGCATATTGACGTCGAAATACCCACTTATTGAAAAAGGTGAAACGTTTATCGTTTATCAACTTAATTGATATGCTTGTTCTTTACAATAATGCAAGAAATACTTAACGAACAATTTATATATTGAAAACAAAATTAAACATGAGACTAGATTTGAACTCGCATCTTGCACGTCTCAGCCTTACGCATGAACCACGACACCAGATTAACTTGAGTAAGATAGATGAAATAAGGTATTAGTAGCAATGACACAAATTATCACAACATTAACCTAACCTTTAAGTCTTGCTGATTAGAAATGAAAATTGCGTAACAAATACCCATACATAGTAAATGACCTAACACCAACATCTTAAAGCTCAAATTTGCGTATCAAAATTATTTATTGTTTCTGTTCATCGAGTAGTGTTAGTCCGATTAACTCATACATATTGAATAACCTTTAATGTTATGAGAGGAGGGTGCAAAATCGAGTAATTTTTAGGGGGGTCAGCTAATTGCTATAACCCATTGTACATTACCATGTAAACTTCCACCGAAAATTGGTTTGAACGAGATCTAGTAAGTAGTTTTTTTTTTAATACGTCATAAATCGAAAACCGCAATTTACCTTTCACAAAGTTACAACGAACTACAAGAACTTTTATATTATGTTACTTGCTGCTACGGAACCCTTCATGGGCGAGTCCGACTCGCACTTGGCCGGTTTTTTATAAACTGTTAAACCAAAACCTTGGGATGTAAAGTTGGGATAATTCTAGAACAGGTGGCCGATGGGGCCGAAAGGTTCATGAATGGCGACCGCGTACCGGAAGACTTCCGCCAAGGTGGACCGACGACCTTGTGAAGGCCGCAGGAATCCGCTGGATGCGGGGAGCACAGAACAGGTCAAAATGGCGGTGATTTGGGGAGGCCTATGTCCAGCCATAGACGTCTTACGGTTGAAATAATGATGATGAGAAAGAGTTTAGATAGGTACAGATGCCACAGCACATCAAGCTTCCCGAAACTGTAAAATTTTCCCAAGCTTTGAACCTTATGCTTTAGCGATAAAGTTGAAAATCTATTAAAGAAATTTGACAGATTGTAGTAGCTAGATGTGCTGGCGTCTGTACCTTAATAAATGTATGCCTTTTATTTACTAAGATTCCTTCAAACAGAAATCTGTTACTGTTAGCCTGCATCATATCACTGCTGGGCAAAGGCCTCTCCCCGTGACTTCCAGCTCTTTCGATCCAGGGCTAAAGAGGACCACATAACATAATCAGCCTATAATGTTCCCACTGCTGGGGCACAGGTTTCCTCTCGGTGAGAGGGAGTGGGCCGTAATCCACCACGCGGGCCCAATGCGGGTTGGTAGATGTCACATGTCTTCGAATTTTTGGTTCTAGGACATGCCGGTTTTTTCACGATGTTTTCCTTTACCGTTTTGAAAGCAGTGGTGATTAAATAAATAATTTACACAAAGTAAAGTGCCTGTCTTGGTTCGAACCTACGACCTACAACTCGTAAGTCGCGGCCGTTACTACTGGGCCACCCCTGCTCTCCAGAGGACCACTGGTCGTTTGTTTTTAAACACTTTTTTAAGAGCGCTGTTAAAAAGTTTGGGTGAAAGCGGCTCTCCTTGTTTTACGCCTTTTTCGACACAGAATGATGGTCCGGCTGTTCGTAATCTAATTGAAGCAGTGCTGTGTAAATATATACCTTACGAAATAGGTTGATGTAGGTGGGATCAATTTCTTGGTTGTTCGGAGCGTCGAATATATGTAGTATCGTGTGTCAGACTGTCGAAAGCTTTTGAGTAGTCGATGAAGGCAAGATACATTGGTATATTAAACTCTTGATATTTTTCGATTATTTGGTTTATTACATGTAGATGGTCACAGAAATCATATGGTATCTAAAAATATAGCAAATAAAATACAGAGCAAAATAATTAACTGAAATTGTTCAATCTATTTTTGTTAAACGACCATAACACAAAAACTACTGAACAGATTTCGATGCTATTTCGACCAAATAATAGGTCTATTAACCACGCATATTTCAATATAAATACCATACCGCTAATCTCTAAGGGGGTTGAGCAGAAGAGTGTTATGTAAAGTGAAATTGAAAGCAATTTCCAAAGTATCCTAATGACGTGATTTCAGAATATAGGCATGGTGCCAACAGTGTAGACACATAACAATATAGTGGAGTGAAAATTCTTGCAGATTTCTGTCAAGGACGCGCAGTATTACGTATTCAATTATATAGTGCATATTTCACCAACGAAACTATATGTATAAAGTGAGTAGACACTAGAGCGTTTTCTCGAGTATTTCCATGTAATGTAACGTTCTTACGAATGCTCGACGCTACGTTCGACGTAATGCTCACGGCGAGTGAGCATTTACCTGTAACATTTACCTTGCGTTAATTGTTGATGATTGTGCGTTCTTGCGCACGTGGCTTTGCTCAATAACAATAATAAAGGGAATTCAATCAACTACAAAAATACTAGCTTCGGCCCCTCGTACGCCTTCCAAAACAGCACCCTAATTGCGTAACACACTATCAATCGGAATCTGAATCATTTTGAAGCAAATTGCTAATACATTGCTTCATAAGTTGGAAAAATTTGTCAGCTCAACACGTAAATAACGCAATGAATGTTGATGAACTGTCAAAATGAAATCAATTCCGATTGATAATGAAGGTCCAATCCCAGGGTCCCGAGAAATGTCAAATCACTATTCTATCCAATTCTTATTTTATTATGAGTACTCGTAGAATCACCGCCTTAACGCTTGCATGACCAAACCGCCGCTCAAGTTTTTGACGACGTCCTCAAGAAGAAGGGTCATCAAACCTCACTCGAAATTGAAGGCTCCTCAAAGGTCCACGCTCTGAACTCCTCTTTGAGTGGGGTTTTGTTCGTGTGGTCTGCACACGGCCATCTCGGCCAGGGCCGCAATGACGGCTGTCAGGAAAATGATGGCAATGGAGTTTCACTTTACGGTGTCAAAAATGAAAAAACACACTAACTTACTTTCATAAATAACTTTTCAGTGACGTCATTCGCCGGTAAATTACTTTACTCAATGTGTTTTACTGTGTGTGTATAAATAATAAAACCTGGCAGGGAGGGGCTTGTGGCTAAGTAATAACAGCCGTATAGGTCGATCGATCAGGTTAAGCTACGCTTGCTGCGATTGGTCCATGGATTGGTGACCATCTTTACATACCAAAACTCTCCGGTCATACGTGGATCTTTGACAGTCGTTACGGGTATTCAGAAGCCCGAAAGTCTGACAACCAATCTTACCAAGAAGTATCGTATTACCCAGTACCTGGGTTGTGGAGGTCAGATAGGCAGTCGCTCCATATAAAATACTGGTATTCAGACTGGAAGCCGACTATAACATAGTTGGGAAAAGGCTAGGCAGATGGATGACATAAATAATTAAACCTACACAAATACATACCTAATATTGTAGCTAAGTATAGGTATATAGGTTTAGCTATTTGATAACTAGCCCATGACTAAGATCGATGCTGGTATGACATCACAACGCACGCAAACTGTACTAATAAGCGCCATGGGGTCAATTACTAAAGACAATACACGACACGCCGCTAATATTCTACAAGTGCAGTAGTTAATAAAAACTAAGATAACAGACGTTATCAGTGTCGGATTTACCAATAGGCTGAGTAGGCTGAAGCCTAGGGCGGCAAATTTGGGGCTAACATTTTTTTTTAATGTCTTAGGTACTGAAATTAAAAATATTAATATTTATATACCTACCATGTTTTTTTGGAAAGAATAAACAAAGTGAATGCTCAAATTCAGGCTTCTACCGTAGATTCTATCACAGTTGCCGATCTTTACAAATCTCTTTGCAAGTTTTTCGTAGCTGATGAACGAGAACATTTTAAGTATTTTGAAGAAAAGGCGAAGCAGTATACAGAAGACATGGGACATTATTGTAGAGGTCGGTAGGGGCGGCAAAATTTAAATAGCCTACTGGCGGCAAATGTGTAAATCCGCCACTGGACATTATCCAGAAAGCCGCTAAACCTAAGTGGGACTGGGCCGAACATGTATCCCGCGTGTCAGATGACAATTGGGCTAAGAGACCACCGATTGGGTCCCACTAAACGCACGACGCCATCGCGGCAGGCCAAGACGAAGATGGCGGGACGAGCTTGACTCCTACCGTTGGGACTGGCCGGCACTCGCAAAAGACAGAATTGTGTGGAAAAGGGAGAGGGAGGCCTTTGCCCTGCAGTGGGAGAATGCAGGCTAGTTAGATTAGTAATTAATCATAATGTATCTATCTTGACTATGTATATCCAAGCATAGGTGAAGGCCCGTGGGGTCCGTGGCTAAAATGATAACAGCCGCACAGGTCGATCGATCAGGTTAAGCTACGCTTGCCGCGGTTTATTTTACATGGAGCGACTGCCTATCTGACCTCCATAACCCAGTTACTGGGTATCATGGTAACTCTTGGTAAAACTGGTTCTCAGACTTTTGGACGTCAGATCGACTGTCAAAGATCTACTAATGACAGCCGGGACAGCTTAACGTGCTTTCCGAGGCACGGGAGTTCTCGGTAAGTAAAGATGGTAACCCATCAACAAACCGGCCGCGGCAAGTGTAGCTTAACCTTCTGATCGACACATGCGGGTGTTATTGTTTAGCCAAGAGCCCTAATTTTAAACACAAAAAAGTTTTGAGCGATGGCCGTTTTGCGTCGATGTGAAGTACCTAATATGTTTTCCCCAAACTTGTTATCTTTTTTTTTTGTGGTTGTGTTCTTTTCCTGCGTTATGTTTACCGCAAATAAACGTATTGTCTTTCTTTATTTTTTTCTTTATCTAATTGCGGGAAATCGCTGAATGCATGATGCATGCATGAGCGAATCAATAGTAGGTAGTGTCTTTTTGGGAAAACATTGCAAAAATTCAAGTGCAAACATCAAAAAAAGATATTACATAATCTTTAGACTACGTAGCAGACATTAGTCCAGACGGTATTGCGATAGCGCCGACAAAAGATAAAAGAAATCGGTACGAAGCAGATATTTTCGGCCGAGTTCGTTCGGCGATTTATCGAGGCCAAGGTGTCGAAAGACTGCCGTAGGAACGGGAAATTTACTAGATAGGTAATCGGGACGAGGAGACTTCTCTTGGTGCGGTAAGAAGCAAATTAAAAAAAAACGCGTAGCGCATCGCGGCAACAAATAAGGTTCAAAATAGCGATGCGTTTGATGTTAGTTGAATCGTATGACCACAAAAAAAAACAAAAGTAATTTTGCTATTTTAAATAAATTAAAAAATAAATGCATGGCTTAGGGATTATTTTTCAATAGTAATACTTAACATTTATCTGAAGAATAAATATGACAGTTTGATATCATTTCTATACAAAAGCTGTAAAACCGCAATATTTATTCCTCAGATAAAAACTATCCGACTATTGAAAAATCAGGCCTTAGTGAAATAATGTTCAGTTATTTATTTAGTTAATTAAATTCCCTTTTTAATTATATTATCATTACATAGTTTACGCCCAAACTTCAAAATTATGCGACGTAAAATATTTTTTCACTTCTTATGCTCTAAAAGTTCGTCTTTATGTTGTACGTAGGCGACATAAAGTCGCTTTTTATGCTCTAGTGCATAAAGTTATTTTTTTTATAAGACTAAGTTAATCAGGCCCAACAGCCATACGCACAATAAATTATTTAATTTGCTTTAATTTATATCACTTCCGTGTTTTCAATCGTTAATTTAATATATAATAAAACCAGATAAAATAGTTGTCATTTATTATTTAAAAACGCAAAGAAAGGTTTTTATGACTTGGGAGTATGAAGTACCCAAGTTGATAATTAAAAAAAAAACTTAAAAAGTTTCGTGGCGGGAATTAGCTATTATCTTCTTCAATTTTCTAACATTTCTGAACAGTGGAAATATTGTTATATACTTTATGCCTGTTCCACTTTCTCGCAATCGAAGTGAAAAGCAGAGTGGGCATAAACGACCCATTTCACCCCTCGACTTAACTATCCACCCGAGTCGCAGGCGAGGGTGGATAGTAATATAAACGCCTCGGTGCTTAAATGGCTTCTTTTATGTTTCCATACGATTTTCTCAGTTGACGTTCCAAATATATGATAACTCAGATCTCAGAGTTCCCTCGCTACGCTTGGGAGCCCTATAATCCTTCTTTGCGTTTATGATTCAAAATAGCGCCCGCGACATTAAGATACTGCTTTATCCCCTCAGTGAATAATCTACTATTTGGAGCTCTGTTTTACGATTGTTTTAATCATGATACTTATGAAATATTTTGAATAAGTCTTTTCTTTGAACATTTGACGATACACTCAATTTTTGTCTGGCTTGTAATACATACAAAAACGCCTAGCTGTGCGAAAAAAATCTGAGCATTTTACGGTGTCCTACGTTTGGGCAGCGTCCTAAAGTGAGCTGTCAAACCACCTGGATTGACACTTTTGACAGCTCATTTGAAGCTCACTTCACTTAAGTTCTCACGGTGAGATTTTAACAGAATAAGTAGATTGGCGGTATCGATGCCGGCACCAGTTTCCTAAGTGCCACGGTTGCTAAAAGTCTTCGCCCTTGGCCTTCGTGCAATAGTACCGATCGGTCATAATTGCAGCAGCCTTGAAAGTTCTTGCAATATAAATAATAAGAAAATGAACTATTTTGCTATTTACCAATACAAAAATAGCATACTTATAGGTATTTCTTTTTTCTTGTTTTGTATTGGTAAATATTAATGACGTATTGCTTATTAGCTGAGAGGCCCGTGGCTAAATAATAACAGCTCCACAGGTTAATCGATCAGGTAAAGCTACGCTTGCCGCGGTTGGTCTGTGGATGGGTGACCATCTTTACATAGCGAGACCCCTCAGTGTCTCGGAAAGCACGTTAAGCCCTTGGTTCTGGCTGGCTGTCTATCATTCGTGGATCTTTGACAGTCGTTACAGGTAGACAGAAGCCCGAAAGTCTGACAACCAGTCTTACCAAATATCGTATTACCCAGTAACTGAGTTGTGGAGGTCAGATAGGCAGTCGCTCCATGTAAAATACTTGTATTCAGCTGCACCCGGTTAGACAAGAAGCCGACCCCAACATAGTTGGAGAAAAGGTACGCAGATGATGATATTGCTTATTAGCTTTTGCCCAGTTTTGCCCGCGTTGAGGTCGGAAAATATCTCACGTAGGTACTACTGGGAAGAAAAGTATCCTATTTATGTCCTAACCTTTGTACCAAATACCGAAATTCATTCAGCTGTTAAGCCGTACAAAGATATAAAGACAGTCAAACAGAGTTACATTCGCAGCGTGCGCTCGTGTAACATATTATCGGTGTCCTTATACGTCACGCGATTAGTGCTGCCTTGCGTTAGCGAAATAATAATTTTTTGTTTATATAATGGGAAGTGTAGAAGAAGATGATGAATCTGGTGATGAGGAGAGTTTACCTACCAACCAACAACAAGTTGACAAATCGTTGGAGCCAAGTAATTTGCAAAATTGTGTAAGAAATGAAAGTGAGGAGAGATTAGCTAAGAAAAGGAAAGAAAGAGAAGATGAGAGTAACGAGGATGATGACTTTATTACTGTTAATAGAAGGAAACCCAAACGTTTTATTCGAGGCGCTTTATCGGAAACCGAAAACATGAGGGTAGATGTTGAAAAAAATGTGAACTTCCATGATAAAAATGAAGTATGTATCACGTCGGTTGAAAATATGCCCAAACAAATGGCATTAGCAAAGTTACTAAGATCTGAGAATATAAAAAACATTATAAGAATTAAATTCAAAAGTTTTAACAAGGTACTTGTTCAATTTCAAGAAAAAGAAGATGCTGTTAAACTATTAAATTGTATAAAATTGAAGGAAACGGGATACAGATGCCAATTGATTAATGAGTTGTCCATATCTTATGGTGTGGTAAAAGGGGTAGATCTTGGCATAAGCGAGGAGGAGCTCATGGGTATCTTTGAATCTAGCACTGAAATAGCTTCTATAAAAAGATTAAAACGAATTGATTCTGAGGGTAAATGGATTGACAGTGAGTCAGTGAGAGTTGGTTTTAAAAGTAAAAATTTACCGCTTTATATCTATGCGTATGAATGCCGGTTTAAGGTCGAATCTTACGTGTTCCCAGTGACTCAATGCTCGGGATGCTGGCAATTTGGACATGTCATAAAATATTGTCCTACAAAGAAGAAACTATGCCCAAAATGCGGGGGTGATCATGTGAATTGCGATCTTGATAATATCGTATGCCTTAATTGTAAGGGTGATCACCTTGTCATCGACAAAACTTGCCCTTTTTTTTTGAAAGAAAAAGAGGTTAGGAATGTTATGAGTAGTGAGCAGCTAACATATCGAATGGCACTTCAAAAAGTTATTGAAAAACGACAAACAAAAAAATACATATCAAATGATACCTCTAAAAACCTTATAAAACCTACAAACTTAGATATCCGAGCTGAAAACTATGCTACTATTGTCTCAGGGTCAGGAAACATAACAGGATCAACACAAAATCAAGAAGAATTTGTCGAACAATCAGCTCAAGAAGAAGAGGAAGAAATGGAAGTATCGCAACAAGATCAACAAGATAGCACAGAGAATATAACACATACAGCTCAGAGAAACGGAGGTAGAAGAAAAAAAACAACAAAACTTAGGAAAAGTCAGAATGCTCTAAAACAACCGATCGGAAAAGAAGTAAGAAAAACTCTGAATGAAGAAAACAGGGAAAAAAATGAGCAATCACGATATAAGTTTGAACTAAAAAAGTTTATTAATAAGTTTAAAAATATTTACAAGTCAGAAGGTACTTTTGAGGATAAGGTTATATTGGTAATTCAAACTATTTATGAAGAAATTAAGGAGATGTTACTAGGTAGGTTCTTAGGTGGAGGGATTTTTGGAAAGTTAATAGATATTTTAGATGGATAGTACACACAAAAATATAAAAATTAACTTATTTCAATGGAACTCTCAAAGTCTCCGTCCTAAACTAATTACCTTTTCTGAGCTCCTAAATCAGGAAAATGTCCACATAGCAATTCTAAGTGAAACATGGTTAGACATTGAATCTGATATTCATATTAGTGGCTATAACATCTATAGATCGGATAGATATGATTCCTATGGAGGCGTCTCAATTTTAGTGCATAAATCCATACGGTCTCACTTATGTTCGGTTCGCCTTCGAAATAGTGGAATAGAAATTGTTTGCGTTAAATTGATAAATTGTAAAGATATAGAAAATGTTAAAAGATATACAATATGCAGACGATTTTGTTCTCTATGTTAAACACAAAGATATTAAAGTATGTGAAATGTATGTACAAAATGCGTTGAATTCTTTTGTGGGGGTTTTAGATGAACTTGGTTTGGAATTATCTTCAAGTAAATCTACCTTTTGCGTGTACAGTAGGGGCAGACGTAGAATACTTCCTTCCCTAAAGGTAAATGAGCAAACCTTGGTTTTGTCAGAATGCGTTAAATACCTAGGTATGTGGCTAGATAGTGGTTTACGTTGGGGCAAACATATAAATGAAACAGTCAATAAATGTTTAAAATTTCTAAATCTATTAAAAGTTCTATCGGGTAGCTCATGGGGAATACACACAAAGCATATACGTAGGTTATATATTTCACTAATTCGATGTCGAATTGACTATGGGTGTTTTATGTATGATTGTAGTGCAAAATCTCATGTTTCCAAGCTAGATAAGGTACAGAATCAAGCCCTGAGAATTGTAGGTGGATATATCAGAAGTTCCCCAATCCATGTAATGGAATCTGATTTGAGTATTCCCCTTTTATTTTTAAGAAGACAGTATTTAGCCTACAAATATTGTTTAAAAATAATGTCATGGTTAAATAATATGACAGTTAGCTTGATTGCGGACCTGAGTGCCCTTTGTAATACCAAATATTGGGAAAATAAAAAAGTACCCTTATTAGTTAAAATATATAATGATGTAAAGCACATGGATGTTCTTTCAACAGATATTCATAAAATGTATACTTTAGAAACTTGGACAACTGCTATTGACACTAAAAATGTAATTAATGTTAATTTAGAATGTATAAAGATACCCAAATCCAATTATAATCCAAATTTATTAGTGTTCGATGTTTTAGCTGAATTAAATTCTATGTACAGTAATTGGCACAAAATTTATACAGATGGTTCAAAGGGTACTTCCGGTCTAGGGTCAGGAATATTCGACCAAAGCTTAGGAACTAATCTTGGTTTTAAAGTAAACTGTAATATATCAATAATGACACTGGAACTCATTGCAATTTATCAAGCGATCTTTTATAGCCGAAATCAGAATTTAAAAAGAGTCGTTATTCTTTCAGACAGTAAAAGCGCACTACAGCATATTGCTCGATGCGCCTCTGGTTTCAGAGGTGCATCGATAGCATATGATATTCTTGAAAATATTATTTTATTATTGAAGAATAATATAGAAATTAAGTTGCAATGGGTTCCAGCTCACATTGGGCTAAGTGGTAATGAGGAGGCTGACCGATTGTCTAAATTAGCAGCAGTAGAGGGCACAGCAATTGACTACTTACCCGATTATTGGGAATACATATCTAAATATAAAGTAATTTGTTATAATTCCTGGAAACAACATTTTGACTGTATCAGTCAGCAAAAAGGTATATGGTATAGAAGCATACAAGGCGAGCCTCCTCGTGTGCCTTGGTTCGATGTCGATCAACTTAGCAGGAATTATGTTAAATTAATTTTAAGACTTCGCTCTGGACACTATCCATCAGCGAAGTTTGCATTCCTTATGAAAAAAACTGATTCACCAAATTGCAGAGAATGTAATCAGATTGAGGACGTGCAGCATTTGCTGATGGATTGTGTCCGTAACAGGCGCGAAAGGGAATTACTTTTGAAGGAATTGGAACTAAATAGGCTTAACGTGGGATTGATACAATCAATCTTATCTCGACCAACTTCAGAAGATGCTAAAAAGTTATGTCATTTAATAACAGTCCTTCACCGGTAACTTCTATCTTTTATCACGAACTGTTTCATAGATTTTTGAACTGTAGTATAGTTTACGTGTTAAAGTTTTAAAATTTTGTTAATATTACAATGTAAAAGGTACGATGGGGTTGACATATCTGTTTAGACAAAAACCCCAAAACAAATAAAGAGAAAAAAAAAAAAAACAGAGTTACTTTCGCATTCTTTTTTTATCGTATCGGCGGCAAATAATAATTCAGCCATGCAAACTCTGTTCGTTGACGCAGTCATGAAATCCTCAAGTGCACAGGTGACAGGGCGGGCATGTGGCGCTAGATGGAAGGTAAGCCATTGTCTGCAGAGAGACGCTGCAATCAACTGCAGCTTTTGCATTTTTAGTATCAAGTATGGAACAACATGAAAATACAGTAGGAACATTACCTATAGGCTGATGAGCTTATTGCTTTTCTTGACGGAACTTCTGGATGAGAAGCGATTTTATCGATTTGTGGACTGGCTTTTTTGAAGTGAAAACTTATTTAGCGGCGTTGTACACTTTTTTTGTAATGGGTTAAAAATGTTAAACTCGCGTCAGGACACGTGGCAGACAGCCGGCGCGGCGTAGGAGAGGAAGTATCCACCTCTCTTTCTACGGCGCGGCGAAAATGTATGCCTGCTGTTTCGTTTAGGCGGCGCAGGGCGCTTGCGCGAATGTTCGTGTGTGTTTATGTTACAGCGTGCCACGCGCATCCATGGATGGTGACAGCTGATGGCTCGACCGTCTGTGTAGTGGCCACACTGCTGTGTATTCGTAAAATTATTATAAAACAAAAAAATAACTACTTTACTTTAATTGTCATGTTTGTGTACGATAGCGCAATAAATAAATATTGTATTCTACCACATAAATGATAGTACTTTTATACTGATAATTAAAGCAATTCGTGCAAAATTAATCCATAACCATTCCAAAATATCAAAAATGCAAAACGTTAATATTCAAGTTTACACTCCTGCCGGCACTCCCGGAGTGCAACCCGTCTTTTTTTTTTTATTGCTGAATGGGCCCGCTCTTGACCTCGATCATGCCTGATGGAAAGCGATGGATGAGGTCTATGATGGAACGAGTGTGCCCAGAAGATGCCTAATTAAGGCACTGGAACACCCACGCATCAACAAAACGCAGTAGGTTGCTTGACGCCGGACTCCGGTGAGAGGGTGGTCGTAAACCAGGCGGGCGTTAGCCCTACCACCGCAAGGGAAGATTTGATCAGTCAAATAAGGTGTTGTGTGTGACTGTCCAGGATGCGCCGAGCGTGAGCGTTCAGTTAAGTAACTGGCGGAACAAACTGCGCTACATGAGGAGGCTTCTTCATGCATCCCACATGAACATCTCCTGTTATGAACATGACGTTCAAAACTCCTACTAGACTATTTTGATTGATTAATTGACTTTTCGATCGCTTGGTCAGACCATAACAGTGTCGATTACCATTTGTTTACCAACATGATTCATCGTCTGACCGAGTTTGGACACTTGACATATCTGGCATAAGCAGGAACGGGAAACTTTGGCGATGTTTCAAATGGGTAATGTTGCATAAAGTGAATCTAGGGCATAAACAACAACTTTATATTACGATATACATCTGAATTCTGATTTTTAATTTGCTAGACCAACGGGGCAATTGCGTAACACATTATCAATCGGAATCGGTTTCATTTTGACAGTTCAACAAAATTCATTGCGTTATTTGCGTGTTGAGCAGACAAGTTTTTCGAACTTATGAAGCAATGGATTAGCAATTTGCTTCAAAATGATTCAGATTCCAATTGATAGTGTGTTACGCAATTAGGGTGCAGAATGACAGATAATACGGGGTGAAATTTTAATCACCGTTTTCCTCTTAAGGGGTATTGTACTCATCATTACGAACCACTTTTACTATGGGACCAAACCTGAAATCGTGAAAAAAAAAAATCAGCTGTTTCCTATATTTTATGTTCGCATAACTCGTCAAAATTTAGGGAACAGCTGATTTTCTTTTCGTGAAGAAATAACAAACGTACAAACACACACTCACAAACTTTCGTCTTTATAATATTAGTGATAATGTGATTTTACATTAAGCGACTGCCTATTTGACATCCACAATCCAGTTACTAGGTAATACGATACCTCGTAGGCATCTGCTCCTGACTACCTCACCCTTTGACCCAAATATACGAAAAAGATCCCCCAAGTTACTCCATTGTCAATTGTTGGACGAGTGTGAGGGGTTGACCCAAAAAGAGTTAGGGTTCGACGAAGGTTGGCGACCGCGAAACCTTACTATGACCCATCTTCATTCTCCTTTGACCTACTTCGAAAAACAAGTACCGTACCTAACTTACCTGTACATAGAGGTGCATATACTACCTACGTGAAGAGAAATCGATACTTGAAAATGAACTCTATTTTTAGATTTTTGCCGAGTCATTTTAGGTCTTATGTCGTTTTAAATAAGTACTATGGATGCCTTTAACCACTTACAGACCCAGCTCCCCGCGTGACATCCATTGTCTTTACGAATTGTTGGTGCTTGAAGAAGTTGGCCAGTTTGACGCGATAAAAGTATGTTTATGAGACCAACGATGTTACTATAGTGATATGAGGAACAGGGTGTAAAGTTCACTCATACTCTATAGAAAAGGGAGGATCCTCCGACCAGACGGGTGATGTGTCTGGCGGGCAACTGCCCGATGATTCATGTCGGGCCGTTGTATACATATATGCTAGTTGCGCGGTAAACTCTGCTTGCGCGATGCAGGATTTGCGTGACGTCAGTATGACGCGTTGTTCGCATGTGGTACTGTAGATACCGCTACATTACCATACAATATCAACAATGTGGAGAGGACAATACAACAATAAGTGAAAATACTGGCGATACTAATGAAACTGTAACTATAAAAACTACTTATGAAAACTCGATCTTTGAATAGGTATTTAGTGACTAAACTATTGGATATAATTTGATTGAATTTTCGTATGCAGACTGGGAACGTCATTAGATATACAAATTTTAATTTATTGCCGTATTGTCGTCTCCACCTTGAATAAAGTATTCCCTAGTAACATTAATCAAAAAGCAATAAAACAGGCGAACAGCGACCACGTCATCGTATCGTGTCAAGCTGTAATAAATTACCCTCCGTTTTATCATGGTTTCAGTCACAGATCGTTTCAGTATACAACCGAATTAGAAGACATTGTCATGCGAATACACAAACAACTTTTTAATACAAAAAAAACAGCCTATAATGTTGCTACTGCTGGGACACGGGCCTCTCTGTGAGAGAGAGCGGGCCGTAATCCACCACGCGGGCCTAGTGCGGGCTGGTAGATATCACACGTCTTCGAATTTTTGGTTATAGGACATGCCGATTTCCTCTCGATGTTTTCCTTCATCGTTCTGAGAGCAGTGCTGATGAAATAATTTATACAAAATAGAGCGCTTTCTGGGTTCGAACCTACAACCTACAACTCGTCACAGCCGTTACCACTGGGCCACCACTGCCCCGACTGATTTTTGGTTTATTTTCTTTATAGAATAGAATACTCTTTATTATTATGTACACCATATAAATTACAGACATAAATAATGAATAATGGTGGCCTTGTGGTGACGATCTCGACTTGGTGACAACAGAGGTGGTTTTAGTGAGGCAAAAATCCCACACTCCCACACTGCCTTATGAAGGTTTCCTCCCAGAAAAAAAAGGTCTCCCACACCTCTGCGCTCGACGCTCTCTTAGACGCTAAGCCTGACTGTGATTTGCTCGCGGACGGGAAGAAGGTTTTGTCAGTAAGTCTGGAGTATTTAATTGTGAGATGAGCATGACTGTCATGTAGTTCTGTACTTCGTATTATAGTTTTTGTCTTAACTACTAATAATAATTTTTATATTTTTAAATATTTTTTATATTTTTTATATACTAATATTTAAAAATATAATTTACTTATATGTAAATAATGAAAATAAAGATATTTTTAAATGTTTTTATATTTTTTATATCCTAAAATTTAAAAATATAATTTACTTAAGTATATGTAAATAATGAAAATAAAGATATTTTAAATGTTTTTATATTTTTATATCCTAATATTTAAAAATATAATTTACTTAAGTATATGTAAATAATGAAAATAAAGATATTTTTAAATATTTTTATATTTTTTATATCCTAATATTTAAAAATATAATTTATATGTAAATAATGCAAATAATAATAATATCGTTTATTTATAAAAGGGGATGGGGGGGGGGAAGAAGTCTTTCCAAATTGGTTTCTCCCGAACCAATTATGGCAAGAATACTTTTATTAAAAGAGCGTGTCGTCTGTACAACGACACGATTTCATTAAAAGCAAATTAAGATTTAGATATTTTTCACCTTTCTCTACCCAAATTCAAATTTAGTATTAGAAATATTTTGGCATCGAAATTTAAATAATAATAATGATGTTAATATTAAATTGTAAATTTTGTAAATTTTAACGGTGTGAATTTCTGGTTCTTGTTACATTTAGTTACATATAATTTACTTGTATAATAATCTGTGGAAACTGTTTCTGGATTGTGTTGAGCTAATTGTATATTTACTTATGTTTGTTATTGCATCTGTTTGTTTCCCAAATAAAATAAAAAAAAAACCGAGTGTGCTTATGACCACACGACTGAAGTGAAACTTCAAACGTATTTGGCTATAAGAGGAAGAGAGAAAGAAAATGTGTGCGCGCACTGCTTTCTCTTGCTTATATCCCCCACTCAACTCCCGTTCGCCTCGCCCGTAGCCCGTAGACATGAGTCGTACTTGCAAAATTGAGTACCAGGGCTTCCAAGTACGTCCACCTTAAGAAACCAGGGCCTAAAACCAGGGCTCGAGATACTTTCAAGTATTTTCTATCTGCATCGAAAATTGATCCATAACTTCATACAAATAAGAACTACAATCGCATAATCAAACAAAAGCCGTTTTGGAAGTAAAAAGTACTTGCATAGGAAATTGACCCGTGAATTCCTATAAATAAGGAGCACAATCGCGTTTACAAATAAATACTTTTACAAACCATTAAAGTAAAAATACTTGCATACGAAATTGTTCCGTAGACTCTTACCACACCTCGGACACTCCATACACAGTATAAATATGAACAGTATGGAAACTAGGCCTATTTGTTGAAATAATTACCTACGCTCCATATTGGAGCGTTATGGTTGTCACTTTTCATGTCTGTAAAATTGATGTTTTATTGTAACGAAGTTTTTAACGTGGTTAGCGGTTAGGAGTTGACTGGTTATCTTTCCCTCCTTCTGGTCAAAACGTAAATCCAAGATGGCGGCTGCGAAAAAATTAAAATTTTTCGTCGTGAATATCATTTTCATAGTTTTCGAGGGTGCTAAAGCCAATAGTGAAGTCAAAATGCGCGTCGCTCGACCGATGCCTAGTTTAACCCTGCACCTTACCGTTTCAACTCGTGAATGGGTGTAATAATAATTAAAGAAAACAATATTTAAAAAAAAATATCTTTATTCTTCGTAATTATAAATTACTAGCCGCGCCCCGCGGTTTTACCCGCATAAGTCTCGATCCCGTGAGAATATCGGGATTAAAAGTATCCTATGTCCTTTCCCGGGACTTAAGCTATCTCTATACCAAATTTCATCTAATTCGGTTCAGCGGTTTGAGCGTGAAGAAGTAACAAACATATAAACACACACACACACACACTCACAAACTTTCGCCTTTATAATATTAGTGTGATATAGTGTGATTTACTGTAAAATACTTTCGCCTGCTACGACATGTTCGAAATGCTTTGTTATTGAATTTTACAGTGTACAAAATTCTCATAAAAGAGATTTTGTCAAGTTCTTTGTAAAAGAGACGGCTAAAAAAAAAACCCAGAATCGCCAGAAACTTCATATATGCCATTTTTATAGGCATAATATGTACAACAAAAATATATAATAATATACTGCAAAAACGACGTGGTATACTAGATATACAGGATGAATTTTTGAAGGCGTGGATGGCCAAATCCGAAACTATGACGACTAGCGAAAAGTACTCTTTCAAAGGAGTCGCGGGCTCGATTTTGATAAAAACTAAAACTGCATCATTGGATTTTTGAAAAATCAATATTTCTAGCCAGGAATCGAAACTGTTGATTTTGAAAAAAAAAACAATGTATTATTACACCATTCGATAGTGTCGCTAATAAGGATCGAATTCTGGGAAGTACTGACATACGTCAAACTAAAACAAAGAGCTCTTTTATAACAAAGTAAAAAAGAAAAAATCAACCTGTATAAAGATTATTAATAATAAAACGTATTAAAAGATGAAGGGTATATTTTTTACATTATTGTAATATATTATCATAATTATACTAAAGAGATTGTGATAAAGTAAAAGTCGAGTAATTAATGTAAGTATGAATAACATAAACACTCAAAGTATAATAAGTTTTATACTATATGGTTTAGGAGGCTGATTTTTTGAAACCGTACTGGGTTTACTATAGTGAACCCATTTTTATACGTTTCGTTGCTGGCGATTCTGGGTTTTTTGTCTATGAACTTTTAGCCATGTCCTTTTAAGAGCTATTTTGCAGTTAATATGTTCTCATTTAACCATCCAACTGACCGACTACTTAATTTTGACAATTCAAAAGTGCCTGTAATGGTTTAATTGAAATAAATGCTTTGAGTTTGAGTTTGAGTTTGAAACAAGAACGAAAAATTTCATCCAATACGCTCGACGCATTTTTAAAAAGATGGACGGTCCGTGGCGCAAGGAATAAATGAATTACGCGACTACTCGTTCCAACACGGCACGCGTCACTGAGCGTACCGCGACTATCGCTTAGGAGTATCGTAGATGCGCGCGTCTGTGTGAGTGTGCCATTTCGAACGTTTGTACGTAGTTTCCGTACTGTTCATATCTTTCTACTGTGCTCCATACAACGCTCGCAAAATAATTACCTATTACTACTACATAAACAAATGACGTTTGTATACGTGCAAATGTGTGCGTGAAATCTAGTAGCGTAAAAAAAAGGCGCGGAAAACAAATTTCTGTCGAGGAACCGAACGACGTCGGCGGCGGCGCTGCCCGAACGAGTGCATTATTATGAAGTGACCATGTAGTTCAGTTGTTTATTTTCTGTAAATAATCGGTTATTAAATCGCATGTTATTAAAAATGCGAAATCTTACAAACAGTTTATGTAAATACGAATTCGGAAAAGCACCACAATATCCAACCATCGTGATTAAAACTCAAATACTTAAAACTCGCATAATTGTGTGTTCGTGTCAGCAATACAGCGCTGCGGTTCGCGAGCGCCCTTGCTAAAGAGTCGGCGACGAATACCTCGAAGTGCGGGGTGAGGTGCGGTATCTGATATGAGGGCGAGGAAGGGAGTGTCCTTTCTGTACGTAGTACTGTTAAGTATTCTGTGCTCTAACTGATAAGGAGTATGATCGCATTTGCGAAAACAAACGCGGTTGTTGAACTATTTGAGTACCTCCGTACTCGAGCGTCAAGGCACGACGGAGCGAGATACTTTCAAGTATTTTCTATCTGCATAGAAAACTGATCCATAACTTCATACAGATAAGAAGTACAATCGCGTATTCAAAAGCCCCGTTGGAAGTAAAACTACTTGCATAGGAAATTGATCAATGACTTCCTATAAATAAGGAGCAAAATCGCGTTTACAAATAAATACTTGCAAACCATTAAAGTAAAAAATACTTGCATACGAAATTGTTCCGTAGACTCTTACTGATAAGGAGCATGATCGCATTTGCGAAAACTAACGCGGTTGAGTACCTACGTATTTGAGCGAGTAGCCGTATAAGATACTTTATAGTTTTGCAAGTATTTTGAGTCGGTACCTGGTGTGCATACTTGGAAGCAAATACCGGGTGTAAAAACCTGGTCGCGTAAATACGTACCATCCCTACTCGCTCGATCACAGTTTTCGTAACGTTTACGTCATGCGTTCGCCAGCTTACTCTCCAAGTCAAGTGTGCGTAAAGAAGTTTCACTTCAATAATTTTGACACAACAAAAATCGAATTTGACAATCGCGACTCGTCGACACGTGGTACTTATTTGCCCTACCCCGTGAACTGTTTTTTAGAGCCGCAGGCGCGGAGGGGGCGGCCTTGGCGTGTTTTTTAAGAAATTTTTCACTTTTTGTATGGAAAATATGAAAAATGATTACCTACATGTTGAGTTTTAGGAGTTTAGGGGTTATAAAAAGGGGGTCGAAATTTTCATTATTTTTGCGATAGGACGCACCATTTTCGAGATATAAGCAAAAGAAAAAAAACTTCAAAGGTTTTTGGTTATGAGAGGAAGAGAGAAAGGAAATGTGCGCGCGCACTGCTTTCTCTTGCTTATATCCCCTACTAAACTCCCGTTCACCTCGCCCGATCACACTTTTCGAAACGCGTTCGCCAGTTTACTCCCCAAGTCAAGCGCGCGTAAAGAAGTTTCCCTTCAAAAATACTTGCATACGAAATTGTTCCGTAGACTCTTACTGATAAGGAGCATGATCGCATTTGCGAAAACTAACGCGGTTGAGTACCTACGTATTTGAGCGAGTAGCCGTATAAGATACTTAATAGTCTTGCAAGTATTTTGAGTCGGTACCTGGTGTGCGTACTTGGAAGCAAATAATGTAAAAACCCGGTCGCATGTTTATGCGACCGGGACTGGGTTTTTACACTCAGGTATTTCCAGCTATTTTTTACGTACCTTCCCTACTCGCCCGATCACACGTTTTCGTAACGCATTCGCCAGTTTACTCCCCAAGTCAAGCGCGGCTAAAGAAGTTTCACTTCAAAAAACTTTTTAAGAAAAAAAAACCGACTTCCAAAAAAAACTTTACAAAGTGAAAAATAACTTTAATTTCGGAAGTCGGTGTCTTTGGATCTTTATTTTAGTTTTTTGCCACCGACTTCCGAAATTAAAGATATTTTTCACTTTGTAGTGTTTTTTTGAAAGTCGGTTTTTTTTTTTCTTAAAAAGTTTTTATTTCACGCTTTTTAGTGGGTCTGCTTATAATTTATCTAAGTTACAATAGCCTAGTGATCATCGCCTTTTACAAACAAAATATTGCTTTTCCCGATACAGGGAAGTTAATTGTTGAGGAGTTCTCCAGATCCACCATCAGCTCCGTATCACCATTCACATTGTGACGAGCATAAATTGCTTAGCAACCATATTAAAGTAATCGAATTGCAACCCGTGAAATACTTAGATATTATTGAGTAGTTCCGGTGGCCATCTGTGGTCTTCATCATCAGTTCCACATCACCAAATAGTGCTTTCCCAAGGGCAAATGCACGAGTTACTATAAAAAATACCCAAATCGCTATAGGTGTGCCTATAATATTTGAAGAGTTCCTTCGATTTCTCCAGGATCCCATCATCAAATCCTGCCCTGATGTTTTTAGACTAGATGCTGATAATCCTGGCTGCAGCATCAGGCCAGACTTGTCAACATTGTATTGAACTTAAAATTTAGTCCTGTTTAAAATGAGCCCAAACACGACTACGGTGCTGTAATTTCAAGGTTGGTACTTTTTATAATGCTCCTGGCTTCAGCATCAGGTCTTTATGTACTTCGGTGTTCCTCATTAACAGTACGTTTATCCACACATCGAGCCCTTTTCAATGAGCCTTAACACGATATATCTGCTGTTAGTTGTCGAGGAGTTAGGTACTCTGCAGACTATCCTGACTGCAGCATCAGGTCATGACTTGATGATCATGAGACCAAATGTGGCAAATGCCCTATCAAACATCAAAACAATTGACTAAAACAGTCCTTGCCTGTTCGAGTAACTTCTTACTGTTAAGGAGTTGTAACTTCCATCATCAGCCCAGCTACCTGAGATGGTGACAACCATACGCAAATACACAAGATACTTCGTAGAATATGCGAAAAACAATAAGTGAGCCTATAAAATTTAAAGGTTGCCCTCGATTACTCTAAGATCCCATCATCAGATCCTAACTTGGTGACAGTGGGACCACCTCAAAACTATCTACTTTGGAACAAAAAAAGAATTTTGAAAATCCGTCGACAATTGGCGGAGTATTCGATGAACAAACATACAAAAAAAAAAACATACAAACAGCCGAACATAGTACCTCCTCCTTTTTGTGAAGTCGGTAAAAAATACTTGCATACGAAATTGTTCCAAAAGGAGCATGATCGCATTTGCGAAAACTGACGCGGTTGAGTACCTACGTATTTGAGCGAGTAGCCGTATAAGATACTTTATAGTCTTGCAAGTATTTTGAGTCGGTACCCGGTGTGCGTACTTGGAAGCAAATACCTGGTGTAAAAACCCGGTCGCATATTTATGCGACCGGGACCGGGTTTTTACACCAGGTATTTCCAGCTATTTTTTACGTACCTTCCCTACTCACGATCACACGTTTTCGTAACGCATTCGCCAGTTTACTCCCCAAGTCAAGCGCGCCTAAAGAAGTTTCACTTCAATAAATAAATACATTTACACTGAATAGCTTAACAATTACCTAATATAGCGCACAGTTGCTAATTTGCCTGAACTAGGTTGAACCTGTGCTTCAGGCTAGAAAGTGCAATAAATTAACAATGAGTAAGTATAACGTAAAAACTAAATTAAAACTTAGGTACTTAACTGAAAGTAAAATAGCATGTTAGCAATCCTATTTGCAGACAATAAGTAGTAATGTAATTGGACTTGGCCGTTTTATGTTAACTAAATAGATCGATATTGGGTTCGAACTCGAACCCTCTTAGATACGCATTTACTTTGTGAAAGTTTCATTACCGCTGCTCTGAAAACGGTTAAGGAAAACTTTGTTAGGAAAGCGGCTTGCCTTGAATTCGGAAACGTGCCACCAACCCGCACTGGTGGGTTGCGTACGTCACAATCTCTTTCACAGAGGGGGCCGGTGTCCCAGCTGTCGGAAAGTTTTGCTTGTGGTAATCAAGTGACGTAGATTTGGTAAAAATAGGTAACAATCTGTTAGCCATTAGCTTTAGGGTCTAGTTTAGGCAAACGCCGTCACTAATCAGAAAAAAAGTGAGGTCAGAAGTGTGGTTATTTGAGTAGGCATGCCTACTTAAGGGTGATAAATTGCGAAGGTCGAACGTCATGGTATTACGCGTGAGACGTAACGTACGTATGTTTAATTTTGTCGTATTAACTAGAACGAGTAAAGACCAATGACAATGTACGAATAGCACGGGAGCCGAGTAGGTAGTAGGGTTTGTATGAAGATTTTGTTTTTTGTTAGGTATGATAATTTAGTGAGTTTAATTATGGGGCACACACACTAAAATGTAATTGACAGGCTTATGTTGATATAACGAGGTAGGCACTGTTTATATGCCTATATGCAATGCACGCCACAAAAATGTACGTTAAATCTTTCAGATCAATCGACCCAAAAGCTGAGCTTTACCAAGAGCCCATAAATTGCTGGAATTAGGGACATCCTAATCGAGTCTGTCATGATTTAAAGGCAAGGCTAACGACGGTAAGTCACGTCATCGTGACTGCAAAATACGTCACGGTATTTATGAGCAGTCTTTATGGGTATTTGATGGACCAGCTAGCGTGTCGATGGAACGGCAGTTACTAGGTATGATATGGTTAGTTTTATTGATCTATTTATGCGGAAATACAAACATCGATCGTTTACAAACATACAGAGTGGAGGGAACATTGACGCGCAAACCGAAACCATGAATTACATGAATTTAATAACTAACGAAAAATTTGAAAGCGGTAATGGACGTCAGATTCCAAGTAGGTCAGATTCCATGTACAGTCAACAAAAGAGATAAGTACGCAGGATCTGCGTACTTATCTCCTTTGTTGACTGTACATCATTTTCCAGCTAGGAGATTTTCCAACTAGGTCTGATTTTGAGTTATCTAGTAATGGTTTCTGCCCCCTTATTCACAAACACTCGATATGCTTCCGTATCGTATCGGACATTAATCATTGTTATCGTAGGAGTCTTCTCAATGCTGTTCACAAGTCCAAAACCCGAACATTTTGTCAGTTTAAATGAAATAGACGCCTGCTATTCTTCCAACAGCTATTTGCTGTTGAGGGGAAGTCAAATCAGGTTATTGAAATGTCAGGTTTTCGATACGATAGCCTGTCGTATGGTTGTGAATCAGGTTGCTAGTACACTTACTCACATTTTCTACGCCCCGCTAAGTAATCTAGAATCCATGTGCTAAATTCATGGTTACTAAACTTCAACTCTATATCCCACGATCCATCTTACTTATCTCTTTTGTTGACTGTACGTTCTGATTAATACAGCAAACATAGAAACATTGTAACCAGAGTAACTGTTGGTATAAAGTGCAAAGTTCTAGATTTATTGTTTTGCAACGCCTGCGTATTAGCTGCCTACTCGCAATTAAAAACATACACAAATCAATTACTGTTAACTCGCTAAGTAAAATATTACGCCTTTATTCTGCGAAGGGAAATGCAGAGTCGTTTAGTTTGTAGGTACCTACATAGCAAGAAAAGAAAGAAAATACGTTTATTAGGTTTAGTAGATATAAGACCTATTCGTAAAATGGCTTACGGCGAAAAAAATTACCTTCTTGGAATGGCTTATTCTTCAAAAGCGGTGAACATCATGACGCAATAAAGAACATAATACACAAAAAAAAATAAGAAAGGGTTATTTATTTATTTATTGAGGATATCCAAGAAAGGATACACATACGCAATAGAAATTTACAATAATACAAAAGGTTCTTTTATGTGTGCTCCTTCAATTACAGGAGACCACAGCATGCAAACTAGGAGTAAACACGATAAAAATAGAGTAAATGACTAATGAATACAAATTATAAACACAGAAGGAAAAAAAAATATAAAATTAACATGTCAAGATTGAGCATTCATATTGCAAATGGTATAGACAGGAATACAGGATAAGAATAAAAATTGAGAAATAACATTGAATAGAGGAAAATAATAATTATTAATTATATTAGTTTAACTAGCTGCGCCCCGCGGTTTCACCCGCGTAAGTGTCGATCCCGTGGGAATATCGGGATAAAAGTAGCCTATATGTTAATCCAGGATGTCAGCTACCTCCATACAAAATTTTATCAAAATTTGTCCAGCCGTTTGAGCGTGAAGAAGTAACAAACATATAAACACACACACACACACTCACAAACTTTCGCCTTTATAATATTAGTGTGATTGATAAGTGTGATTATAATTAACTAGCTGCGCCCCGCGGTTTCACCCGCAGAAGTATTGATCCCATGAGAAGATCGGGATAAAAATGATCCTATGTGTTAATCCTGTTTATAAACTATCTGTGTGCCAAATTTCATCCAAATCCATTCAGTCGTTTTTGCGTGAAAGAGTAACAAACATACATCCATCCTCACAAACTTTCGCATTTATAATATTAGTAGGAAGTAGGATTCACATTTCAGAGAGAAGTAGTTATTTTGCGGTGGCTAAATTCTTTTTGTATTTTTAAATGGGCAGGGTTATATCCAGGTCACAACGCTTTGACAGCTCATTGTACTGCCTGCAGAGTCTCGGGAGACCGGCGAAATGTCCCAGGTTAGTTTTAGATCCTGAGACGCAAAATAAGTTGTAGCTGCTTTTCCGCGGCAGACGAGATGGCGCGTTTATATGCAATTTGCCTAATAGTTCGCTGCAGTCTGTGGTTGGGGGAAACATGCGTCACATCCACGCAAAACGGCTATCGCTCAGCTTTATGCTGCGACCATATGCAAGACAGAGCCTCAGCGCTGGTTTACATCCACATTTCGAATGTTTACACAATCATCCTATAATGTTCTCACCGACAGGCCTCCTTTCGGTGAGAAGGCCGTAACCATAGAAATGTAAAAAACAGTTCTTATTATGTCTAAGGCCGTAACCTGCCACGCGGGCCCAGTGCGGTTGGTAGATGTCACATGTCTTCGAATTGTTGGTTCTAGGACATGCAGGTTTCCTCACGATGTTTTCCTTTACCGTTTTGATAGCATGTGGTGACGAAATAATTTACACAAAGTAAAGCGCGTGTCTGGGTATAAACCTACAACTCGTAGGTAAGTTGCCGCCG
This sequence comes from Amphipoea oculea, assembly GCA_945859645.1. NCBI lineage: Eukaryota > Metazoa > Arthropoda > Insecta > Lepidoptera > Noctuidae > Amphipoea > Amphipoea oculea. The sequence goes on from OX243881.1 coordinate 15,370,882, forward strand.
TTACTACTAGGCCACCACTACTCTCCAACAAATCAATTACCTACTGAACAGCAGAGTCGTTTAGTACAGACGCCAGCACATCAACCTACCCGAAACTGTCAAATTTTCCCAATCAACTTTGAACCTTATGTTTTAGTGATAAAGTTGAAAATCTATTAAAGAAATTTGACAGATTGTAGTAGGTTGATGTGCTGGCGTTTATACCTACACCTATAGTATATGTAATAAAGGACAGGCCTATTGGAATAAACTGGGTAGGTTTGGGTACGCATACGGATTGCTAATGAGAAATTCAAGGTCGCTCAGCACGCTAGGGACCAGGCTATGCTCGGAGTTTTTTTGAAGAATAAAATCAGTAATGAAATTATCCGGAAAAGAACCGGAGTTACCGACATAGCTTGCAGAGTAAGCAAACTGAAGTGGCAGTGAGCTGGCCATGTTTGTCGAAGGACCGATGGCCGGTGGAGCAGACGAGTCCTGGAGTGGAGACCGCGTATCGGCAAGCGTAATGTGGATGCCCACCAGCTAGATGGACCGACGACCTTAAGAAGGTGGCTGGGACAGACTGGCTGCGGAAGGCGGAGGACAGGGTATTGTGGCGCAGCCTGGGAGAGGCCTGTAGTGGACTGCGATAGGCTGAGTTGAATTAGAAATTTCTATTGGAAAAAAAATATTTACAATCTAACCGACCCGGGTATTGAACCCAAGACCCGACCGAGCACAACATTTCCGCTTGCGACCACTATCACTACACCAATGGACTATGGATACAGTAAAAGAAGGACGAAAAATAAATAAAAATTATCAGCTTTTTTTTTTCACGTACATACGACATTATTAGATATTATAGACAGATATTTTTTTCATTATTATGCAATTTTATCTTGGTGTTTCTGATAGGTAAATAAATACCAAACTCAGATAAATAAATACGATACTGTAAATACTATCAGCCTGCATTAGAAAGTTTTTTTTTTTCTAATCTAGTTACGTCAGTCAGCAAGGAGTATTTAGTCAAGGTTAGGTACAGAAACATGTTCTGAAATAGATACGTGAAGTGCTGAATCAATGCGCCCAGGTTAATGTTATTTGAAAATATTCAACATACTAGTTAATATTTGCTTACAAATATTATGATAATAGAATTTAAATATAAATATATTTTTTCACGAATACGCATTTTCCATAAAACCTTGATCATCTTTCGTTTTAGAAAATTAAAAAGTAAAAGTGTCACTTACGTCATTTCTGCTCCGCAATGTGCTTCGTTTGGGTCGCAACAACACATCTTTGAAGTCCAATTTAACTTCGTTTATTATATTAGGCATTTTCACTGAACACGAATCTGTTTTATTCGTAAAATTTATTTACTATACGTTGACTACGGCCGCGCGTTCCTTCCCGCGCGCTTTATCGACTGCCCGACACAAGCGGTGTTGCCAGAGTATTCAAGAATTTTCCCCGCGCGGAAAATGTAGAGCTCTTATAGAAACGCTGACGTGCTAAAGTAGGTCAAAAAACTTGATTGAACCTAAGTATTTCGCTGAAGTATATTGATAAATAATGAATAATGCAGATTGTTCCTAACATTAGTCTTATATCTTACGTCTTACTAGAAGTTTATCAGAGTTTTTAGTGCAAGTATTATATGTATAATATATATTACTAGACTATCGATTGATTATAAATAAGGTGATTTCAATTGTTGCCATAATTATAAGTTAAATAATTAACAACAAATCGTGAAAATGATTTAACCATAACCTAAGTCCTTAAAATGTTGTTGCAATTAATCGTCATGGAGCACCAAGTACAGTATATTCGGACATAATAGATGTCTATTTAATTATACATAAGCATACTACTTGTTTTATAACATAATTTGTCAATTATTATTTTATCGTGCGTCCTTCATTTATACGCATAGCAAATATAAAATAAAGTGTTTTATTAATTATATAGCAAAAGAAGTTTTTTGTATATCCATTGTAATCATATACTTATTATGATAAGGTTATATCCAGCACTAGTAATGTAATTAAAGTATGACCGCATGAAAGAAAACATCACAAAATACCAGAGCCTTTTTTGTGACATCACGTAACTTTTCCCATGGGAAAAGCTAATGATGTCATTGCCTGAACTGAAGAAAAAAGAAAGAATTTCATGACATTTCAAGCCGTCTTTCAAGTTTTGAGAGACCAGCCACCATCATATATTCAACAATTTAAGTTAAATAAATTCCTCACTAAAACTTACATACAACATGAAACCGCGCAATTTTCCCGAACTGGCAACATTGCTCCATAAGCGTGACACAAAACGTCACGAGGGCACCCCAGAAATACTCGCTTTCAGCCGCTAGGTGAAGGTTATTTATTGACCGACGTTCCCCTTTAAAAAACCTTACAATTTCCTCTCACAAAACTCCTTTTCCCCTCGCATTTTTGCTAGGTTCTTTACCATGTCGTATTTGAAAATGGAAGTGTGCGTTATGCTATTGATATAACAGAGTCAGCTGTTGTCCGGGCATGCGCAACGCGGAAGATAATCTTGCCAAATGAAAATGACATTGAGAGTACGACCGAGGACGAACTGTGTGACCATCTCATTTTGTACGCGTAACCTTAGGTTTTAAATGTCAGATAGGTACCTACCTAGTAAGTATTCAGTAATGTTAGCGCAATTTGTAAGCAATAATGATTTATTCGCGGAATGCTGCAATAATTTTCTCTATTATCTATGCAATACTTTAGTCGAAAATAGCCCAAGATAGAGAAAAGTGGGAGGCCATTGGCGCCGATTCCCTTGTTCACAAACTAAACTAAATTTAATTTCAGTGCATTTTTTTCTTTCTGTTTCATTAAGAAAAGGACAGAAGATAAATATTAGTTTAGACCTGTCAAATTAGTCCGTGCCTGACGTAAATTGACGTATTTTTACTAGCCAATTTTATAATCACGTCTAAATTGTCTATGGAGTATCTTAATTTGACAGGACTAAACTAATATTTATTTCCTGTCCTTTTCTTAATGAAAAAGACTGTCGATGCCACCGCACCGCTACAAACACTGATCAATAGTTGTGTTACAGTTTACGGTCAATACTTTCTCATTCTCATACCTTGACATTGGCAAAATCATCGAACGTTATCGATGGAGCCAGAACCTCAAAAATAGAATAGAATAGAATAATGAAACAGAAAGAAAAAGATGCACTGAACTTAAATTTAGTTTAGTTTGTGAACAAGAGAATCGGCGCCACTGTCTTGCAGTGGAAAATCCAAGCTTATTATAATCAAAGACATTATATGCTTTGATTATAACAATTAATCCTAATGACCCCTGTTTTCCGATACTATTTACCAGGCATTTATTTGTATATCTTCTTCTTTATTACAAAGCTGAAGAGTTTGTTTCAAAGCGCTAATCTCTGTTATTTTAGCGGTTGGATTTGAAAAAATCTTTTTGCATTTGATAGCCCAATTCTTGAGGAACGCCATATTATTAAAATCCTTAACATCACGCTAGGATTCATAGGAGCCGAGCACAAATAAACAAAGTAAGAAAAAGAAAGATAATAGTACTTAAGGGAGAAAGAACGGTTAGCGAAAACAAGCGCAAGTAATAGCGCCGGTTGGGGTAACAAGAAACATCACGCGGACGAAGTCGAGAGCTGAAGCTAGTTTAATGAATAAAGGTGACAATAATGCAATACGTATCAAAACTATTAGGGAAGGTTCATATCTGACGGAACATGCGTCGCGTATTATCGGTCGCGTAACGCCAGAACAGACAAATGTATAGAAAAACACTTGACCGTTCACACTCGACGCACTAACGCATCATCGGTTAAGTGTGAACGGTCAAGTGTTTTTCTATACATTTGTCTGTTCTGGCGTTACGCGACCGATAATACGCGACGCATGTTCCGTCAGATATGAACCTTCCCTTATTCTGTAAAATTATGGTCGTACAAAATAACTTTTGGCATGTATGTAGAGACGCCAGCACATCAACCTACCCGAAACTGTCAAATTTTCCCAATCAACTTTGAACCTTATGATTTAGTAATAAAGTTGAAAATCTATTAAAGAAATTTGACAGATTGTAGTAGGTTGATGTGCTGGCGTCTGTACATTGTACTTAAGGCGCTACCTCGAAAATCTAAAATCCTTGAAAACCCATCAAGCGAGCGAATGATGCAATAACGAATTTACTCCTTTTTAACAAAATAAATGAATTAAATTTAAAACTACTTTGAGTAAACTTTGTCATGATAATTCTCTATGTTTTAAAGTAAATTCCATAGAATAACTCTTAAGCGATAGGTACGCCGCGCCGTGATGTGCTATCGAAAAAAGTAAAAAAATAGATATAACTTTGCAATTTTTTTGTATGGAAAAAAATCATTGAATCGTGTATTCCTTTTACACGATACGGACCAAAGAGTCAAAAAACATAATATACCAAAATGTTAAATCCCTATTTCACATACTTAACAAGTTACACAAAATAGAATAACCACATTTTTTTTCAACATATGAGTATCACCTTATTCGAACCTTTCTTATGAGTAATTCCTATTTTGAGATCTGTGGAAAATGTAGTGGGTTAGTGTATACTGATACTATGGGTTAGTATCAGTATACACAGAGGTCAGTGACACTAACCCACTACATTTTCCACAGATCTCAGATCTCAGATTCCACAGATCATAACATTAGTATTAATGTTATGATTATTATTTATAGTTAAGTATTTCCTTTTGTTTTATATACCACTGTTTGTTTTTCCATAAAATAATTAACTAGCCTGTATTTTCCCACTGCAGCGCAAAGGTCTCCCTCTTCCTTTTCCACACAATTCGAACTGCAACTTTTAGGGGCCATCTCCACGAGCGAGAGAATCGCGGCGATAGTCTCGCCGTGCCATCAAATTTTCGCCGCGATGATATCGCCGTGTGGAGACACGTTCTAAGAGAGTGTATAGAAATAAGAGTCACGACGATAATATCGCCGCGATTCTCTCGCTCGTGGAGACGGCCCCTTAGTTCCTAACATACCAAACTCTATTAAAAATGACCCTAATAAACATTAGGGTAAATGTCTTGCAATTCATTTTTAATAGAGTTTGGTATGTTAGGAACTAAGGGGCCGTCTCCACGAGCGAGAGAATCGCGGCGATATTATCGTCGTGACTCTTATTTCTATATATATATTACCCTAATGTTTATTAGGGTAAATGTCTTGCAATTCATTTTTAATTATATATTCAATCAGATTTTCGGCGTCATTAAACTTCTTTCTGCGGAAGCTGTACTTACTGGCATAGTATGCCAAGAAGAAGTTTTTCTAAGTTAAAGATTATAAAAAAATACTGGCTGCGTCCCGCGGTTTCACCCGCATAAGTCTCGATCCCGTGCGGGATAAAAAGTATCTTATGTCCTTTCTCGGGACTCAAACTATCTCTATACCAAATTTCATCAAAATCGGTTCAGCAGTTTAGGCGTGAAAAGGTAACATACAGACAGACAGACAACAGACATTTACTTTCGAATTTATAATATTAGTTGGATTTGAGGAATAGTATGACATGAAGCAGGACCGATTGTCTGCTTCAGTAATAGCAGAGAGCTTCGAAAATCAACTACAAATATTTACTACAAGACTTAAGCAAAGCAAAGAGCCGAAAAGCATTATTTTTGTAAAAGATTAGATCATACAAGTTACAAAATAAACTCTTTTTTTTATTATGACTTTCAATATTTTCCGCTAAATTATATTTAATTTTTGTATTCACAAAAAGATGGAAGGATCACTGCATTGATCTAGGAAACAGCACCCTAATTGCGTAACACACTATCAATCGGAATTGAATCATTTTGAAGCAAATTGCTAATCCATTGCTTCATAAGTTCGAAAAATTTGTCTGCTCAACACGTGAATAACGCAATGGATGTTGTTGAACGGTCAAAATGAAACCGATTCCGATTGACAATGTGTTACGCAATTGCCCCACTGGTAGTGAAAGAAAAGGGCCTCGCTGATGCGCCTCCGCCCACGTTCAGATTAGTCCACGCTACGCCGCTCCATTCGGTAAAAGCTCGTCCCGACTACCGCCACGCCATCTTCGTCTCGGCGTCGTGCGTTTAGTGGGACCCAATCAGTGGTTCTCTTAGCCCAGTTGTCATCTAACATGCATCAGACATGTCCGACCCAATCCCGTTTAAATCCCTTATAAATAACTAGCACTTTGCCCGCGACTTCGTCCGCATGTACATATTTCGTACTTTCCTCTAAAAATTTCGAAAATGTATATTATGATCTTTATCATTTATAAAGATTCTTTTTACCAATTTTCGAGTTCATTAAGCCACACAGCAAAATCCTCCCCTGTAAAATTAAGTACCCCTTTTCACCCCGTTAGGGGTAGATTTTCGAAAAATCCTGATACACATTATTCTTTATTTTTGGTCTTAAGTATAAATACTGAATTTCGAGTTAATCGGACCGCGCGTTAAAATTCCTCCATACAAATTTTGGTACCCCCCAAGCCCCTTTTAGGGGGTAGTTTAGAAAAACAAAAAATTCCAAACTTCATAATTTACTTAGATAAGTATTCGTGCCAAGTTTCAAGTTTATTAACTCAAGGAATAAGATTTTTCATACAAACAAAATCCCCCCTTTTCACCCCCTTAAAGGTTGATTTCCAAAAACCGCTTCTTAGTGCTCCCCTACATTATAAAAGGAAGACGTGTGCAAAATTTCACATTCCTAGTCCCAGTAGTTTCGGCTGTGCGTTGATATGTCAGTCAGTCAGTCAGTTTCTCCTTTTATCCCTTATAAATAATTTTTAAAAAGATGGGCTGATGATGCTAATAGTAAACTGGACAATAACAAACAGCTGGTCAGTTAATTAAAAGGCGTTTAATTAATCGGCTGGTGTACGTGTAGGAGGGTCAGCTTCTGTGGAAAGCGGAAGCACCTCGGGAACCAACGTATCTGTTGAAGAGAAGCAGAAATATTATCAGAACCTTCACTGCACCTTCAAACTCTGACAGCGTCTCTGTTAGCGAGAGTGAACTTGACAAAGTCGGGGATTACTAATCTATCCTAGTCGTACACCCAAAGCAAATGCGGATCTGCACCCTAATTGCGTAACACACTATCAATTGGAATCTGAATCATTTTGAAGCAAATTGCTAATCCATTGCTTCATAAGTTCGAAAAATTTGTCTGCTCAACACGCAAATAAATTTTGTTGAACTGTCAAAATGAAACCGATTCCGATTGATAATGTGTTACGCAATTGCCCCGGGTTCAAAATCTAGTCGTAGGAAATCTTATCACAGCGAAAATCAATGTTAACAACTTGTCAAAATGCAGGGAAATTAGAGGTATCTTTCACAGATTGAGATTAAGATCAGACGTGAACGTTCTTATTAAGATTACAAGATTTGCCCCTCTGATCAGACCATGAACCACTTGCTGGAATGTCCCAAGTACCCGTTCACCTGCACCTCGGATGACCTAAAGAATGCCACTGATGCCGCAATCAACATGGCCACCTACTGGGCTCAAACTATATAAAAAAGAACGAGGAAGAGTACCATCGACACGAAAGAAATAAGAAAAGTGAACGGTCGGTCTATTCTGTAAAAAATCCCACCGTGAAAACCTAAGGCCTATTCAAACCTAAGCGGTATTCGCTAGTACCGTCAGTAGATAAAACCGAGTAGGTATGCGGTAATATTACTTTTCACACCAAAGCGGATTTCGCTATCCTTGTGGGTAGAATACCGAGTTCGAGTTTCGCTCAGGAAGGGAAAAAAGTTTTTTGTAGAAGGTAAACAATACCAGACATATTCGGTACTATGGCACCAACTATTCCGCTCTAGCCGCGGAATTTGATACTAAATATCTGAGCGAACCCTGCGCGGTATGTACTGACGCCAGCATATCAAGCTACCCGAAACTGTCAAATTTTCTCAATCAACTTTGAACCTTATTCTTTAGCAATAAAGTTGAAAATGTATTAAAGAAATTTGACAGATTGTAGTAGCTTGATGTGCTGGCGTCTGTACCTCTACCCACAGCGGCAGCGAATACCGCTTAGGTTTGAATAAGCCTTTAGGTGAGCTGTGATTCCACCGCTAGGGATTGACAGTATTGACAGCTCACTTCCAGTTTACACGGTAAGACTTTTCCAGAACAGATCAACAGGCATCTTCTGGGCACGCTCGTTCCATCGTAAACCTCATCCATCCCTTTCCATCAGGCGAGATAAAAGTCAAGCGCAGGCCCATTAGGCATGTGGTTCAAGCCATGGTCCGGGGCGAGAGGGAGTGGGAGGCAATCACCTCCTGCTGCGAAGCAGTCATGTTAGCGAAGGAGGTGGCGGGATGGCTGAGGGAGAGAGCCTCACGTCCCAGCCGCCGCGGGAGACGCTCCGGGCGTCGGGCGCCGCGTGACGACTCCCGGCCACCGTAGGCGCGGGCCTGCGGACGGAGAGTAATGGGTAGCTCACCGTCCGATCAGGACCAGGCCCGTGCCGGACGGCGCGTACGTATTCCACGTGCGCCTCAAAAAGATGTCAGCATAAAGGAAGGGGCCTGTCAGGGCCGAAGCCTGCCACTACCCCGGAACTTAAAGGGCTAATGAAGGAATACGGATGGGTTTTAGTCAGTAAGAGTCTGACACTCCCTTCCGCTCCACCTAGAACGGGAGGGGGGGTCATTTGATGATTTCCCATCCATAAAAAAAGGCCCATTAGGCAATAAAATGACCTCTTTATAGTGGTTGTAATGGCAATTATATCACTTGGTTTTAGTAGATTTTTATAAGTATTTTACTTTTTAGTTATCCTTTTGACAGATTCTTATTTTGTAAATGTGAGGACTTTGTAGGCCTTGTAGACTAGATCTGTAGACCATTTTTTATTAATATCAAGTACCTGGTACTTGTTGACAGGCGTACACTGTCCTCCCATACCTACTGTAATTTGAAAACATTGTAAAAGCCAATTATTTTTTAAAAGAGTACCTAACCGTGGAGTTTCTTACGGTTCTTCTATTGAGAGGAAACGACCAACTGGAACCGTGCACCTAGCTTGTGACGTTTCATATGTGCCCACGTAGGTCTATGTGAAATAAAATATTTTGATTTGATTTCAAAAAAAACCTTGATGTTTTCCAAAGGGATAGAGGAGTTTGGTACACCTAAATGCAATCTTTGACCAATGAGTGAATGCATTTCTAACACCTTTTAGATAAATACAGTCCTTTCATAGCTACAGTCCGTTCACAGCCGTTATTTTACCTCTGAATTTGAATCACTGTCAATATCACAGTGATATTTATTCTCATCCTAATAAGGTTGCTGTTGGTTTGCTGCCACTGACAAGTCTGTTAAATCATTGTGATCTTTATTCTCGTTATTATAAGGTTGATTTTAGGTTACTGCTGTCAGAGGTAAATTAAAGCGCGAAACACACGGCGGGGCGGGCCAGGCCGGTCAATTTGACCGCGAACGATAGTGCAAAGGGAATCCTATACTACCAACGCACATAGAGGGCAAAAAGACCGCGCCGCCGGTGCTTGTTGGATGATGTCTCTCGCGGTCATTCGCACGCACACACACTCGTATATAATATAAGGTCCCATCAAAATAGGTGGAAGAGCTTTTAGAAACCATTCAGACCAGCAAATTATGGACGATGGTAAAAAATTTAATAAGAAAAACACATTAAGATACTTACAAGAAAAATAATCAGCTAACGAAAATACGCAATTTATAATTTTAGGTCAAAATAAAATCACTTTAATTGGTTTTTTTTTTTTGCTTGGATATCTTTGGTTGGACGTACTGAGCGCTGTGTTAAAATTTGTCCATCTATTTTAATGGGACCCTGTATAATAGAAAGAGACAGAGAGATATAAAGTCGCATAACGCTTTTTCTTTTCGTGACGATTTCTACGCAGTCAACTCCTGCCGCAAATCGCGTTAAGGAACTTCGTTTCGACAATAAACAAATAAAAAATTTCATAATATACATTACAAGTCGGCCGACGAGAGAATGCGTTCCTGACAGTTGTCAGTGCGACAATTCTAGTACTTAGCTAATAAAGATCAAATTCGCAAAACACGTATTCGACTGTAGACAGCGGGGTAATTGCGTAACACATTATCTGTAGCAATAGCTTTCATTTAGACAGTTCAACAACACTCATTGCGATATTAACGTCGTTGAGCAGACAATTTTTTTGAGCATTATGTATCAATGGATTAACAATATCCTTCAAAATGATTAAGATTGATAGTGTGTTACGCGATAAGGGAGACGCTCCGGGCGTCGGGAGCCGCGTGACGACTCCCGGCCACCGTAGGCGCGGGCCTGCGGACGGAGAGTAATGGGTAGTTTACCGTCCGATCAGGACCAGGCCCGTGCCGGACGGCGCGTATGTGTTCCACGCGCGCCTCAAAGAGATGTCAGCAAAAAGGAAGGGGCCTGTTAGTGCCGAAGCCTGCCGGGGGTACGGGATTGTCCGAAAAGGTTACCGCTACCCCGGAACATAAAGGGCTAAGGAAGGAACACGGGTGCGTTTTAGTCAGTAAGAGTCTGACACTCCCTTCCGCTCCACCCAGAGCGGGAGGAGTCATTTGATGATTTCCCATCCACAAAAAGAAGGATGCTGGTGTCAAGAACACATTCTTTTGTCGGCCGCACTGTAAAACATTATACAGTTTGATTCTTGATTTTCCTTAGCGTCCGTCTCCCAGTCATCAAGTTGGGTAAACACTGCATCCTTGTAGTTGCCGTACCCGTCACATGCAATGTCAGATCCCTTGCGACATTTCTCGCGGGCACAATCTGTGAGGACAAGGATCAAACTTGATGAACAAGAAGATGCATAAAATTGTCTGTCATCCCGAAATGTTACAATTTCTGTGGACTCGTATGCTTTTCGTGTCATCGCTTTCCATCAGGCGTGATCGAGGTCAAGAGCATTCAGCAATTAAAAAAAACATTTTTCTAAAATGTAAAGCAATGTATATGTTTTCTGTAAGTATAGTCAAAATGAAAGCGAGTCTGAAACGCCGATACAGCAAACTGCCATACGAACCCCCTTACTAATAAACGTTGTATGCATAGCGTCTGTGTAGTTACACAACGCTTTGTCTTCTTCTTTCGAACGTCAAATTACTGACGACTGAAAGTGAGAAATCGGTGTGTAACTATTCATCTGATATAATACTTTTATTAGTAAGGGGGTTAGACTAACCACAGTTCATATTGGAGACTTCCACCCTTGGTACTTTGATGCCTAAGATGAAGTTGCCATCTTCAAGCGCACAGTAACACACGAAACGACGGCACTGCACAAAGAAACATAACTCTTATCATAACATAACTCTTAGATGCCACTGATAGAAGGCGTCGTGGCAGACACCGCAGAATACGGCGGGACGAGCTGGAGATAACAAACGAGCAGTGGTTCACTTTAGCCCTGGATCGAAAGAGCTGAAAGTTGGATGTTGGCAGCAGTGGGATGTCGCAGGCTAACAGTAACAATAACTCTGAGATGTTGCAAAAGCTCTCTGCATGTACCGAGACAGATTCCAACAAATGCCTTTCACTCCACTGTCTGAAGGTGTCCATGAAGATTTCAGCTGAAATATCTGATGTACCATTACTGATTGTATAAGTACCTGAACAGGAGCGTATAGCCACAAGGGCGTGCACTGTGGCGCGTTATAATGTAGGTGACCGTCAGCTCCAAACTTCTTCTTGAAATACTTCAGCTCACGTTTGCATGGCTCTGGTTGTCAATAAAAATATTGTCAAATACAAGCATGAGTTGGTGAGCGCAGTGGTCTCACTGCGGTCACCAACCACCAACTCAAAAAACTTCAGGAGCTCAACGTTGACTTACATCTGTAGGTCAACGTTGTGCTCCTCAAGTTTTTATGAGTTTAGCTGCACGATTACTGATAAATGCGTGCACTGACTGGACAGGTCCACTCAATCTGTATTCGAATCAATCTGTATTTGATGTCGGGACGTTGTTTAGGAGAGTTGCGCGGTAAACTCTGCTTGCGCGATGCAGGATTTTGTGTTACGTCAGTGTGATGCGTAGTTCGCATGTGGCGATATAGATGTCGCCACAGTTTCTATGTATTATTTTTAATTAACAATATAAAGTTAGAGGCCAAACGCGATTCTATACATAATTTCCATTATGTACAGGTTTCTATAATGTATTCTCTCTGTCGTAGTCAGGTAAAAAACCAGGACCTGCTCCCAAGTCACGAAATGGCTAGGTGGATGGATCATTTGATACTAACCATTTGCATTGGCCACTGTTTCGTCCCGCTTATGCCGGTGTCCGACTGCGGGGGGCACCGCATGTATGTCCTGACAGCGACCTTGTCGACAGACCAGGCCGTCGTCACAGCCGGGCTCCAAGAATTCCTCTTCTACCTGAACATTTAAAAAATGGAGAGGCTGTGCTGTGGTACTAGTGGTGGGTCTTGAAAGAGAAAGATTTTTATGGCTAGAAAGAAGGTGACTACTGATATGTTGATTAATAGAGAAGTATGGAAAAAAATAGACGTAAGTATATTGCGCCGACTCCAAAAAAAATTTGAATAAGGGCAGAGGAAAATGACTACATACATATTTAAGGACGTTTTTCGTGTAGTGTGACCGCGTTGTTCTTCTAAACTACGGAACAGATTTTGTTGTGGTTTTCCATAGGATAATCAGTCTTAGATAATGTTCCCACTGCTGGGTCACAGGCCTCTCTGTGAGAGGAAGTGGGCCGGAATCCACCACACGGGCCCAGTGCAGATTGGTAGATATGTCACATGTCTACGAATTTTTGGTTCTAGGACATGCCGGATTCCTCATGATGTTTTCCTTCACCTTTTTGAGAGCAGTGATGATGATAATACACAAACTAAAGCGCCTGTCTGGGTTCGAACCTACGACTTACAACTAAGTCGCAGCCGTTACCACTGTACCCAATATGTTTTGTGGTTGGGGCTACATATTGATACAATACGTTATAGAACACAATCATATTGTGGACAATTAAATTAATTCTTGTCGATTACATACTTAATTAATGTTTTTATGGCCGAATGCTTACATACTTTTAGATTCATATTTACCTCAATTTCAACAGAGTCGTTGACTTTCTGGATTGTTTTCTTGAATTCTGCACACTTTTCGTTCAATTCTGCAAAGAAAGAGTCATGATTTTTTTTTGTATATCGTGGAGAATTTGTAAAGAAATGCATTTGTTCCGCTATATCTATTTATTTTCGGCATATTTATTACTACTTAGATCTCCCATCCGGGCATATATTACCGTGGCCTACTTGGAAAACCTTAAATAGAATTCGTACCCAAGTAGGCCGCAACATGGACGACCTCCAAAAGTGGAGTTCATGTTCATGGAGGGAGGGCTCAGACCTCCGGTATGTATGTGGTGTCTCTCCTGAGTCATGGCTCACCTTCCATCTTGCACCGAATACCCTGTCACATGCACACGTGAGGACCTAATGGCTGCGTCAGCGAATGCTATTCGCGATTGGGCCAAACAAATAAAAAAACTATATTTTTGCCATCGACACGCTAAGAAGATGATCTACCATCACAGGTTTTTTTTGTAACCCAATGCGATAAATGCGCCTGTCATAACGTCATCGATACTTTTATAACTTATTAAAAAAACATAAGAAGGCTATCAACCGCAAGTGGCAAAGACGCCCAACCGCAACGACAGACCGCAGTGACTCGATATGCGGGTGCGGCTTAGTTCCGAACGCGAACACAACTTCGAAGGCAGCGGTACTTGTTTCCCGTCCTAACGTCATCGATACAAAAATGTATAACTTATTAAAAAACAATATATGGCTATCAACCGCAAACGGCAACGACGCCCAACCGCAACGACAGACAGCAATGACTCGATATGCGGGTGCGGCTTAGTTCCGAACGCGAACACAACTTGGACGGCAGCGGTACTCGTTTCTTCTCTTCAGATTCGGGATAGTCATTTGTCTAAAATTGTCTTGTCGCTCTGTTACTGACAGCCAGTGACAGCACTAGATTGTTTGCGGTCTGCGTCATTGTAGCCCTACAAGATAAAGTAAGTTAAGTAGACCTGTATTTTTCGTAGCAGTTACACTGAGAAAAACCTCCAAGAACGCTGTCACTTTGCCTCATCACACCGCCTGTATTCATATCTTACAAGATAACCGAGACAAACAGAACTTAATAGGTACGCACGCACTGGATTTTCCACAGCAGTTAAACTGAGAAAAACCTCCAAGATCGCTATCTCTTTTCCTCACCACACCACCAGGATTGTAGCTACGAGATAGAGCGAGACAAACACAACTTACGATGATACACACTGCATTTCCCACAGCAGTTACACTGATCTTTGTCCGGTATGAACCCTCCAAGAGCGCAATCTTTTTCTTGAACGCGGCCGCCCCTGCATTCGTAGCCGAGGCAAGACACTGGGCAGTCCTCGTTTGTAGGAACCTCGTAACGAAAATTCTGACGGCTCCTAGAAAAAATTAAGAATGGTCAAAATATTTTAATGGCAATGTGTGTTTTTATTATAATTTCTAACGTGACGATTATCGTGAGTGGACGTCCACGGCATCATGAATACACAAACACAGGGAAGCATAAATTTATGAAAATAAATTAAGTCACTTTTAAAGGTTCGAAGGTCTACCTGTTCGCCATTTTGCAAACCCTACTGACGTATTTCGTTTTAAAACACTGTAAAAATACTACTATGTAGATATGAAGCATATACGTGTATCAAGGTTGTTCATGTAAGTCGCAGCGTGCGTGACGACTTACATAGTAACTGATCCTTTCGGCAACCGTGGAACTGCTACTGGAACACCTGCAAATATTCCTTACTTATAAAAGAATACCTAAAGTATACAGGGTGGTCCAAAAGTCGTGGATCAAACGAAGTAGGGGGATAAAGGAGGTCATTTCCAACACTTTTAAAGTGAGAAATAATTTTTGGTGACGTTACAAAATTTTTGGAAAAAAATAAATTGCTCTTGAAATTTGATACTCAGAGCCCTAATAGAACTTTGTAGTGCTGATACATTATCTAGTAGTAATACAACACCGTTTGTTTTATTGTTTTATATCACATTTTTTTTTTTTTTTAATTCGTCTAATTGTACAAGAACGCGGTATACACAAATATTCATAACTTTTAGGGCAATTGAATTATGACCATGCTGTAGAAAGATTTTTTGTTGGAAATGACCTCCTTCATCTCCCTATTTCGTTTGATCCACGACTTTTGGACCACCCTGTAGAAGGCCAAATTAAATTGGGTAGAAAAACTCCGCAGAAAAATGTGAGAATTTTTAAATTGGAATTTAATAATGTCATTCAAACAATCTTTGGAAAAGTTGTGAGACAAAATTTTAACCTTCTACATACAGCTGAAAATGTTAATAAGTAATTCCTTTTACTTGGTTATTGCGTAAGAACTTTTGGAACAGACTACCCACCTACTTCATTAGGTATAAACTTACATCGCCGCAGCATCTTGTCGCATCTCAAAGCTCTGAACTCTTGCTCTGGGTGACCCCAATATTGGTTACATCCGGCTCTGACATCTAGAACATTTACTTTAGCTTTAAATCTCCGGTCTCTTGGACCATTGCCAGGGTAAATTTTCACTTAGATATTGGCTCTTATATTTCATGACGTAAGGCCGTCTTTACCTTTGACCTTGGAGAAAGGTCAGAAGTGTAACATTAGCCATGCAGTAAGGAGGGTTGTCAATTTACGTAGGTGTAAGATGGCTCAAAAGGACTCGGTATCGTGAATAGAGGAGATAAGTCTTTGCCTCCCCTTGTATAAAGCATTAATGAGAAAAGTATTCAAGTAATAGCGAGTGAGTGAGTATTTTCCAACAGCACAGTAATTTTATACTAACTGCTTAGTAGATAGTTAAGATAGATAGATAAAACGTTTATTTAGTGCAACAAAAGACACAATACGGGCATTAAAAAACATCAAAAAAGGTGAGAAAAAAAAAACAAAGATTAAAAAGATAAATTGACCCATAGACACCTCATATGACATTTATAACGGTATAAGTATAGTAAATACCATAGACACATATATTCCATGACATGATGAATCAGTGCTTGCTTTTTACAGGGTAATAGGGACATCGACCGGCCAACTGTAACCACGAATTCAGTATATGATTCTAGAGTCTAGAATCATCGTCGGTAATCAAAAAAATCTGTTAATCAAAAAAATCTGTTCATCATCGTCATCTGCCTAGCCTTTTCCCAACTATGTTGGGGTCGGCTTCCAGTCTAACCAGATGCAGCTGAATACCAGTATTTTACATGGAGCGACTGCCTATCTAACCTCCACAACCCTGTTACTGGGTAATACGATACCCCTTGGTAAGACTGGTTGTCAGAATTTCCGGCTTCTGACTACCCGTAACGACTGTCAAAGATCCACGAATGACAGCCGGGACCAACGGCTTAACGTGCTTTCCGAGACACGGAGAGATGGTCACCCATCCACAGACCAACCGCGGCAAGCGTAGCTTAACCTGATCGATCGACCTGTGCGGCTGTTTTTATTTAGCCACGGGCCCCTCAATAAAAAAAAAACTGTTTTTGCATAGAAAAGTGTCAAAATTTATGGGACAGTTATTTTTTTTTTTTTTATAACCGACGAATAATTTTAACTCTGGTTCAGAATCATAACACGTTGCGAATCGATGTCCCTGCCACCTTCCATACAAACCTATCGAAGTTGTCGGCATGAACTCTTCTGTGACAAAACTGTATTCATCTTCGACACAAGACTGGTCCAATTCTGCAATATTCGTATTGTAAGCTTTATTAGGGCCAAATCACAATGCTACTTTTAGCATCGGTGATCGGCGATTTTGCAGCTGTATCGATGCTGCATCGCGTTTTGGCGACTCACTGCGTTCGGACGCTGTATCGGAATCGCGCGTTTTAGCGACTGCTCAAATGCTGGATCGACGCTGCATCGCGATTTCGCGACTTCCTGCGTTCGGACGCAGTATCGGAATCGCGCGTTTTAGCGACTGCTCCGATGCTGGCGCAGATGCCAAATCGCTGCGACCGGCATCCAAATGTGTGCGGAGTGTAGCGTTCAGCCGATGTGTCGAGCGACTGAATTGCCGCGTTTGGCGTTTTAAGTGTGCGGTGTGGAATGCTTGGTCGCTGCATTTAGCTTCTAAAAAGCAGCTAAATCGCCGATCGCCGATGCTAAAAGTAGCGTGTGTGCTTTGGCCCTTAGATAAAGAGTTTAAAAGGGTAATTGACTGAACAATTAGCGCCCACAGTGCACCGCTTATGGTGCTGACTGATCCATCTATATTTCAATTCTGCACCCTAATTGCGTAACACACTATAATATCAATCACAATCGGAATCAGATTCAAGGATATTGCTAATCCATTGCTTCAAAAAATGTGTCTGCTCAACAAGATCAATAACGCAATGAATGTTGGTGAACTGTCTAAATTAATACCATGACTAGTAGTGTGTTAGGCAATACCCCTCCGTTCCAAATGGTTTTAAACCGAACGCAACCACACAAGCACAAATCCCATGTCTTGTTTTTTGGACTGTATTCCCGTAGACGTATTCTGCATTCGCGGCTTATTTGCCAAAAATGGCCCTTGCGGTGGTAGGGCTAACGCCCGCCTGGTTTGCGACCACCCTCCCACCGGAGTCCGGCGTCAAGCAGCCTGCTGTGTTTCGTCGATGCGTGGAAGTTCCAGTGACTTAGGCATCTTATGGGCACGCTCGTTCCATCATAGACCTCATCCATCGCTTCCCATCAAGCGTGATCGAGGTCAAGAGCGGGGCCATTCAGCAATATATTTTTTTTAATACACGAGCGGCACGGTGTCGACGGCTGCGCAGTTTCCTCTGTCGTTGATGCGTGTCGCTCGTGTATGTGCACTTACCTCTAAAAAATATGCACTCATCACAACACCGGCACTGCGAGTAATCAGCTGGGACAAACATGGCGCGCCACTTGCCATATTTTCGGTCACAGTAGTGACGATACTCTGCTGGGCTCACTCTGCGTTCTCTGGGAATAGTGAGCAGTGTTGGGTTTGAGTTGTAACGTATCACATCTTAGTTAGGCGAAAGTTAACGAATTAAACTATAGTTCGATATGCAGCTTGCATCAGAAATGTGTGGTCATATTTAAAGGACTTACAGGACCTAAACGCAAAAAATGCAAGTTTTAGAAACAATAAAAGTATATGATCGACTACAGTAAACAAAATCAGAAAAATAATTATGATATTCTTCAGGATATATGCTAGGTAGATAGTGTGTTGAAAACACAATAAAACTAATTTGATACGATAGAAAAAAATCATGAAGATACCTTTAAAAACTTTCTTTTTACAATAAAAACCATACTAATATGTAACATAAATCACTATGATTTTTTGTTAGATTATTCTACAAGCAACATAGTAAAGCACTAGTGTTTTAATTTTTTTTAGTCCAAACAACAGATTTTTTGTAAATAGATAATTGCTTCATCTCGTCTCTCTTCATTCTCTCGTCCAGCTGCTACCAGCCATCCTGCGAAGATCGTCGCTCCACCTAGCGTGCCCTCACGCTGTCCTACCTTACGTTTGCCAATTCGTGGCCGAGTTGTGCCATAAAAAACATCAATACCTACGACCCAAACTGTATAGGACAGCAGATTAATTTATCGCGATTACGATGTTAGTATGAGCCCCACTTTAAACAGTTTCAGCTCAGCTTAGTTGACTAAGGGCCATTTAAGTATATTTTAAGTACCTATGTACTGTGTTGAATGAGTTGAATCAAATCAAATACGTTTTCAAGATCTACACATTTCCTCATCAATATCAAAGTTTAATTTACAAAAATATAGATACGTGTTACGGAAAGGGTATATCAATACAAACGGGTTGAAGAGTGTATCTGGTCTAGAATCTCTGTACAAAATTTCAGCTCAAAAGCATTAACTTTGAAAATGCTTAATATTTTTTTTATTTCGCACATCACGGCGCTGCACTGGCGCGCGGCGGCGTGATGTGCGTGTACTAGGCGCACAGACACACTACAGATAATGGATAATGACCCTCCGTAGTGCGGTGACACGTTTGTTATGATTTCAGTTTAATAAACTATCGAAATAAAAAAAATATTAAGCATTTTCAAAGTTACTGCTTTTGAGCTGAAATTTTGTACAGAGATTCTAGACCAGATACACTCTTCAACCCGTTTGTATTGATATACCCTTTCTGTAACACCCTGTAGAAGAAAAATTAAGTAATATGAGACAGAAACAACAAAAAGTATTTTACTTGCAAGAATCTCGGAACAGCTCGCATTCCGTGTGATTATTGAAATGAGGACACTGGGGACACAGCTGGTAATCTACAAGAAATGAGATTGTTAGGTAGAAACTTTTATGTTTTTATTCTGTTTTACTCAACAAACCACTTGCTGGAGTTATTTTATAACTTAGAGTAGTGAATTTAAGGTTTGAATTCGATTAAAGATGTCTTCATTATTTTACAGACTGCCTTTTCCTACCCAAGATATACGAGGCTAGTTTTTTGAGAAAGCTAGGATAGCAAGCTAGAACCTCTGTATAGTAACCCAGAATGGGTGACCTTCTTTAATACCTAAATAAAAGCCTCCAGGTATAAAGGTCGTGACGGCTTACATATTTAGTAGCACTAATATAATTATGGAAGAAACATAATTAAAATAGGTACGTTACGCCAAAAAAAAAAAACATTAAAAATACTATCAAAATCGAAGTCCGATGTTGTCGTAGGCAATCGTTTCCGAGCATTCAGATTCTTTCGCGTCTTAAGACTCTTGTAGATTCTGCTGATTTCAAATCGTCTTCTGGTGAAACATGGACACCTATGGTTGTGTATGTACATCCTATTGTTGACTTTGAATATGTCAGGACGAAATTTGTCGCAAGAGCAAGGCTCGTTGAGACTACGGCGCTGTGGGAGTAACTCTGTATACAAAAGATGTTCATGAAAAAATCGTTGAGAAAAGTTCCTAACACGAAGTTATTATTACCAGCCCATAGAAATGTAATTCATATAATTATCTATGTTACCAGCCCGTATAAATCCAAGTAGATTCTGCTCGAGACAAATCCAACAAATCAAAGATCATAAAAATCGGTCCAGCCGTTCTTGAGTTTTAAATGGTGTAGTGTACCTAACTAATCCGACTTTGTTTTATTTATATAGATTTCCTATATTTTCTATCTTTCGAAAACAATTCTATGCAGAAATCTTACCGATGCTGTTTCTACAAATAGGTCTAACGGTCCTGGGACTGATGATCTGCACCACGCTGTTATCCGGGGCATTTCGTTCGCATCTATCATAGTCTATCCCAATTTCGTTTTTCCGCACCAGGGACAAAATCTCTGCTTCCCGCCAGAACTCACTCGTGTCCTTGTCTTTGTCAATCAAACTCATGAAGGGGAGGTACTGGAAGAAAGAGGTTGGTCGTTGGAGTTATTATTGAGAAAAGAGGATATGTAAAGAGTTTAAACGTAAAATGTGTCGGACACTATTTTATTCTGGCCTGCAACATCCCACTGATGGTCAAAAGCCTTTTTTCAACCGAGGGAGCTTGGGGGCTTTGTTTGAGCCAGTCATGAGCTTTTCAAGCAATCGTTATCATGCAAGGAAAGAGAATGCTGCGGGGTAATTGCGAAACACAGTAACCGCCCGGCCACGACTTTTAGCTTAGCGCGGGGCGAAGATATATATACAAAATACTGTCTCCCATTGAACCCGTGGCATCGTGGATTGACATCGTGAGGAAACCGGAATGTCCTAGAACCAAAAATTCGAAGACATGTGACTTCCACCAACCCGCACTGGGCCCGCGTGGTGGATTACGGCCAACTCCCTCTCACAGAGAGGAGGCCTGTGTCCCAGCAGTGGGAACGTTATAGGCTGATTATGATGATTGAACCCGTGGCAGATATTTTTATAGCACCTTATATATAACGAAATTTACTAGTCGACCAACTTAAATTTGCAGTTGCAATGTATGGGAGAACATGATTTTCAAGTACAATGTTAACTAATTCATTATGCGTGGTCCGACCTCACTTGCCCGGTTTTTATTGCTGAATGGGCCTGCTCTTGACAACGATCACGCCTAATGGAAAGCGATGGATGAGGTCTATGATGGAACGAGCGTGTCCTTTGAAGGTAGGCGGGTTATATGTGGAAGGAAACACAGGCTGGCTTGTCGTAAATAGCATATTGAGGAGATGAAAATGTCCCCCTGAACCCCCCCGTGTCCCAGCAGTGGGAATATTATAGGCTGATCATGCTTTCGCGAAGCTACGCAATATCTTCTCGTCCCACATACCGCAGTGTCTCAAGACGAAAGTCTTTGACCAGTGCGTGTTGCCAGTGATGACATATGGCACTGAAACGTGGTCGCTCACAATGGGCCTTATTAGAAGGCTGAAAGTCACCCAAAGGGCAATGGAGAGGGCTATGCTTGGAGTTTCCCTGCGGGATCGAATCAGAAATGAAGAGTTCCGCAGGAGGACTAAGGTAACCGACATAGCACGAAGAATTGCCAAACTTAAGTGGCAGTGGACAGAGCACATTGTTCGCAGAACAGATGGCCGATGGGGCCGAAAGGTTCTCAAAGTCAAAGTCAAAGTCAAAGTCAAAGTCAAAGCATTTATTTCAAATAGGCACATAAAAGGCACTTTTGAACGTCAAAAATTATCTTAAAATAGAATTGATTCTAGTCGCCCATTCCAAAAGGTAGTTTTCGTATGGAGAAGAACGGGCAAGAAACTCCACCGTTACTCTTTTAAAATGTTTAGGTACAATATTTTGCATGGGTACATTAATTATATAATAACATGTGAGGACGATGCACCTACAATAAAATTACTATACCACAATAGGTAAAAGAATTAAAAACGAAACCATGACATATAAATTAATTATCTGATAGATACATGGTGCTCACATATTTACAAACATGGTACAAGCAAAACGATTTTAATTAAAAAACAAAATACAAGTAATAAGTCAGGGTGTGAGTAATAAATGTAAAAAAAAAGAATAAAAAAATTTTACAATTAAATTAGCAACCAGTTTGATTTTGTCTAGACTCTAGATTGTCCTATGGAGCAGGACCAGCATGTTTCCAAGCGTTCTTATCTTGGATATACTCTTCTAATTTATAGTATGCTTGTTTACAAAGTGTACGTTTAATGTGAGTTTTAAATTTTCTTTCATTTAATTGCAATATATCACAAGGTATTTTATTGTAACATTTAACACAGTACCCCATAAAAGATGTATGTACTTTGGCTAATCTGAAAAATGGTTGATGTATTTTATCTTTATTTCTTGTATTAAAGTTATGTCTATCACTTATTTTGTTAAAAAGATGTAGATTTTTTCTTACATACATAATATTTTCATAAATGAATTGGCAAGGTACCGTCATAATATTAATCCTTTTAAATAGTTCCCTGAGAGATTCGCGGCGACGTAGATTATAAATGGCTCTGACAGCTCTCTTTTGCAAAATAAAGATGGATTCAATGTCAGCAGCTCGACCCCATAGTAAAATGCCGTACGACATAGTTCTGGAGTGGCGACCTCGTACCGGAATGCGTAGCGTTGGAAGGCCTCCCACAAGGTGGACCGACGACCTTGTGAAGGCCGCAGGAACTCGTTGGATGCGAGAAGCACAAAACCGGTCGAAGTGGAGGTGCTTGGGGGAGGCCTATGTCCAGCAGTGGACGTCTTTCGGCTGAACTGATGATGATGATGATCATGCTTTGCAAGACACTTTACCTTTAAGTGCGTTTCTGTTTCGTTTTCAGGAGTAGCAGTGGTTTCAATCTGAGAGTTTGGTGTGTCTTGCGACAAAGTGATCACGGGAACCTTACTATCACACACCACATGGCTGACATTGATCGATATAAAAGTAAAATAAAGTAGGAACGTGATTATATATTTCATTATTATGATTTTACTATTTTTTTATTCTATAATGTAAAGTTTTACAAAATGTGGAGATGCTTGGAGATACTTTGACAACTCTTTGACATCGTTGAAGTTGTGTTCTTAGAGAAAGATTTTATTGTTGGCCAGATACTCTACAGCATGGGGAAGGTCGGTCAAAGCTAATTGTAGATGTCGTGACCATAGCTAGCTCCCAAAGGCCTAGAAATTCCGTTTCTTGTTCATTCATGAGTTTGGTCTATTTCGTTATTTTCGGTATTTTCAATTTAATATAAATTATTCGACATGGGAAGTGTCAGATTTTTTTTGAAGTGAAAACTTCTTTAGCGGCGTTGAACACTTTTTGTAATGGGTAAAACATGGAATTATTATGGACTACGTACAACTGGAAGGTTCACTCAGATTATAAACGCGAGCCGAAAGAGAGGTTTCAAAACTTCACCCGTCCTTGTCAAAGCAACCATATTTTATGTAATAGGTAGGTACATCGGATTTTACTAGGCCACCTTATAATTATAATTACTCTATACACGCTCGTCGATTCTTGATGTTCTTTATGTTACATACCTTTTCATCAGCACCTAGTAGCATGACATTTTCAATCGTAGGCACTCTAGGTATATTTTTAAAATTACAGTGACCACTCACGTCATCATTTTCCACCTTGTCTTTCATCGTCATAAATTATACTTAATAGGGGTAGACAGAAGTACTTACTAGCATGTTTTGAATTATCCCCACCGACAAATCACCCTTGGTGGGGTTTAATTTAACATTATTATTCAATGGGAATTTTTCATGTTATATTCCTGATATCCCCTTGAAATTTGATATAAGTCGTGGTGGGGATTTTAGGAAAAAAAAAAAATTAAATCCCAAGGGTGATTTGTCGGTGGGAATTTGAGAAATAATTAAAAACATGCTAAAGTGCTTCTCTCTACCCCTATTAAGTATAATTCATGCCGTGACGTGTTTCTTTCTAACGGAGGCCCCTACCTATAGCGATGAACGCGATGATCGTCTCAGTGCGATAGGCGATGGGCCCAACTACCTATAGTATCTAACCCCAGGTTCGCGCCGGCAACAAAACATGTTCATCATCATCATTTCAGCCGAAAGACGTCCACTGCTGGACATAGGCCTCCCCCAAGCACCTCCACTTCGACCGGTTTTGTGCTTCTCGCATCCAACGAGTTCCTGCGGCCTTCACAAGGTCGTCGGTCCACCTTGTGGGAGGCCTTCCAACGCTACGCCTTCCGGTACGCGGTCGCCACTCCAGAACCTTTCGGCCCCATCGGCCATCTGTTCTGCGAGCAATGTGCCCTGCCCACTGCCACTTAAGTTTGGCAATTCTTCGGGCTTTGTCGGTTACCTTGGTTCTCCTGCGGATCTCTTCATTTCTGATTCGATCCCGCAGGGAAACTCCAAGCATAGCCCTCTCCATTGCCCTTTGGGTGACTTTCAGCCTTCTAATAAGGCCCATTGTGAGCGACCACGTTTCAGTGCCATATGTCATCACTGGCAACACGCACTGGTCAAAGACTTTCGTCTTGAGACACTGCGGTATGTGGGACGAGAAGATATTGCGTAGCTTCCCGAACGCTGCCCAGCCGAGTCGGATTCGACGATTGACCTCTTTCTCGAAGTTGGACCTACCTAACTGGACAAAAGACAAAACATGTTATAAATAGCTATCTATGTCTATCACTCTTTGAGGGTTTGATTGCTTTAGATAGATGTTAGGAACATGTTTTGTTGTCGGTGCGAGGTTGCAAGGATGTTTGTACGTTTTCAAATAAAATAATAGACAATATATTTAGGTGGGTCTAATAGACAATATACTTTATAATTTTTCTGAGGATGTTCGATATATGTTTTCATGTTTTGTAATGAAAAATTACAACCCAAAAGTTCGTAGGACTTCAAATTTGTGATAGTGCCATCACATGTTAGAGACCTAACGTTTATATTTATATCTCCCAAATATCGAATGGCAGCGAGCAGTAAATTAGCTTGTTTCATTTTTTCCGAGCTTCTGTCAGGTAATCTTCGGGTTTAAAATACAAGCTACATATTACAGAGTTATCAGTCAGCTTTCCAGGAATAAGCTCTAACCATTTTCTTCTTATTTCGGCATTCGACGGCAATCTAGAAAAAAAAAACTGTTTTGTTAGGTTCTGATTTTACATTTAGTATGTTCACCCTATTTATTACAAAAACAACTCACCTGTGAAAGGATATTCCACAACCAGGGTAAAATTCTTTATGACACTCACACCACAGAAAGTATTCACCATTTAAAAAAAAAACAACAGTCGCATCGATTCTCAAATCGCATCAAAAGCATAAAAATAAAACACTTACAACAACGAACAAGACGCCACTAAATGACATCAGCTGACATGACAACCATATTTACCGGTATTGCTAGTATTGCTAGTAATATATTTATAATATTTACTAATTACCTACGGTGCTATTGTGAGAAATATTTTTGTTCTTAATAAGTAAACCTGTAAGCGATATTAGGTAATTCATTTTAGTACATATGCGGTACTCACATAAGTTTATCATATTATGCAAATAATACGTTTTAATTTTCATTTCTTACACAATCTTATTCTACTAAAGGAATTAAATATTTTACATGGCAATCGTGCGAAAGAGACACAACGAAGCTTAAGTTGTTCTCTCTCGAGCCCGTTTTTTACTGTTTATTTGGATATTCTAAAAACAACGATATTTGTTTTACAAATAGAGTTCAATTTTATTTGACAGGATTTTACCCGTAAGCCTTCCAGTTGTACGTAGTACATAATAATTCCATGGGGTAAAAACTGTTAAACTCGCGTCAGGGCATCGCGTCAGGACACGTGACCGTCAGGAGAGATTTCCCCCCCCCCCCCGTCTCTTTCTACGGCGGCGCCAACCGAAGTGAACCAAGTGAGACACGAAAAAGATGGCCGAAGAAAATGACATTTGACGTACAAATGTTTGAAAAGTCAGTTTCGTAAACAATAGTACTTCGAGGAGCCGCAGTTGTATTAAATTTATTTTGAACTTCTGTTTAACCAATTTAGTTTATTATTATATACCTACCTACAATACAAAATAGAAGCGACGAAAAATATAACGAAGCACATTATAGCAACAAGAAATACTGTGGGACGCTGCTGCTTTTGTGTGAAAACAAAGAGATTTAAGATATAAAATTTTAATGTCTTTGTGTGAAAACAATGCTTCCGTGTCGACCACGGAAGTTTACACCCTGCAGGGAGATGCTCCAGTAGGGTGTGGCTGTGAAGCTATGTTGCAAAACATGCTCCACGTCCTATCCTGCCTTATTTGTCCTACCCAAAACATGCAGTCAAAGTGACCTCTGCGCTGCCACCGACGACAACGTGGAAGTGGCAATATTTTGAGCCAACAAGATCTAAAGTAAAAGAGAAGAAATTTAGGGAGTAGTTCATTAATAAAAAGCTTGTATACAAATATCAGTTTATTTTTATAATACTTGTACGCACCGGGACTTACAGCTTAGTACGGCTGTTATTCCAAATGCATACAGTGTGGCTAAGTTTGTAACAATTGAGCCTGGTATCTATGGTTACCTCACCCTACTGATTATAAACCTACAGCAACTACTTAACACCCTAGTTATCCTAACACCCTAACCTATCATACAAGCCTACGGGAGACCTACGGGAACAGACAGAATTTGGGTAGGGATAGGGGTTTGTGTACGTCGTGCAATGTGTACACAGGAAATAGTTTTGTCATTGCCGGTCCCACAGACTCATAGAACTGGTGATGGCTAAAGGTGTCTTGGCCATAGTGAGAGGAATTATGGAAGATGAATCAAACTCTACTCCAGCTTGATGACTAATTTATTCATTTACTAATTACTAATTTATGTGGAACGAATGTATGTCGCTCTTGATGCTGACGCTGGCGTATGTAACTCTTGCCTGTTCACGGCTGAACAATACTCTAAACTCTAATTTGGCTTCTAAAACTTGTGCAAGCAGAACAACAATTTTAAAATGTTTGCTTTTCATTTGCCATCTGTGCCATCTCTTCTGTAGGCCGTTTCATTCTCTGCTATTCGTAGTGAAGCACCATCCTTACTAGTCCTATTGACCTGAAATATAAAACTAATGTTATAAATTCTTTCTCTTCATTATCTTATTTATACCTACTGATTTAATTAATCAGTAGCGGCATCAAAATAACAGTCATTATTATTCTTATGGCGGGTTTTTTTTTTGTTACAATGAGTTTTGTACAGGCAAACGAAGTTCTTCGTAAAATTGTAAATTGGATAGGCACCTAATTCGTAAATCATGCCAGGCTGCCCCTGTTTAGCGTCAGTGCTTGTGTCAGTGTTTTTATTTTCTATTATGGAGACCTCTCCCTGACCAATTCTTCCAAAAAATCTAAGGATTAGAAGGAAAAGCAAGCATAAGTATAAGAAATTGAGAATGTTTACAAAACATAACTTACTTTGAACACATTTTAGCTGTAACAGTAGGTACACACCTTATCCTCCTCCAACCAATATTCAATTCTTTGCCCTTTATTGCAACTAGTCTCCGGTCTTAATTTCATTTATTTTCAATACAAAAAAAATATTCAAAAGTTTTTTAGTTTGACACATACAATATCAAATTTATTCATTGACATATTCATATTGTTTCCATGACGACCATGAGCATGACGTTGTCGCGTCAAAACTGTTGAAACTGTAGACAATAAATTAGTTTTTCATACGTAATAATGTCTATGGACACAAATATTCGGTTCGTAGACAGATATTCTCGTATGCCGATTTAATGTGTTGGCCAATTTGTTGGATGACTTCATTATAATGGCAACATTTAGAAGTTGTAGGACATTCTAGTTATAGAACGTTTATGAAGCGTTTATGAATACAAAATTTTATCGAATGTTTTAAAGGCCTATTGAGCATTTTAACTAATGAATGGTTTAAACCTTCAATAGGCTTTTTTTATGAATAAGACCGAAAGTGTTTAAAATATGGAAATTGAACAAAGTGCATCTATTAATGAAAAAAGTGACGCAGAAATATTGAAAAAAAATTAGTAATATTAATTAAATTAATAATTGATTTATTTCAACGTTAATATTCAAGTTTTCACTTCTGCCGGCACTCCCGGAGTGCAACCCGTCTTTTTTTTTAATATAGCTCACGTTTCCTCGTAATTTTTTTCTTCAAAATGTTTGCGACATATCCTCAAATTCGTGTTTAGTTATAGTAAATTACTGCAGCGGCCAGCAAAAGAGGCATTGATGGAAAACGTGTAATTGTGGGCCGAGGCGAAACCGAGACACACATATGTACGTAAGTCCATCAATGCCTAGTAAGTTGTGGCCAAGTCTTGTGTAGTACTTTTCTCAAATAATGCGCGGAAATTAAAACTAAGTAGTACCCAGGCAGAACTTTTTTATCAAATACAATTACTTTTCAAATTCAATGACGAACAACAATAATTTTTCCCGCGTAAAAGTGGTCATTTGTTTTTTTTTTCAATTACTTATCAATAAATAGATTTCTATTTGCAAGCCAGTTCGAAATTTAAGGCTGTAGGTATTGACTAGTCAGTCTAGGAAAAAAAAGAAAAAAAAAAACAACATTGAGTTTCTGGCTAAGTTTCTGTTTTGCTATTTTATTGTAAAATCCCACAAAATATTAATGTTTTGACCACTAAAATACCTACTAGCTTTGAAATTATACAGGCTGTTACGGAAAGGGTATATCAATACAAACGGGTTGAAGAGTGTATCTGGTCTAGAATCTCTGTACAAAAGGACGATGAGTCAGAACGTCCCCCCAACCTTACATTGACCAACAGACTTAAAATGTATCTCATTCGAACCGCCTTAGCAAGCTGATCAATTTTTACTATGACGACATCTCTCAAAAGTGCGGGATATTCCGAGAAAATCATGTTTTAGTGTTAATTTCGTCACAACGTCCCCCCAACCCTTACATTGACCAACAGACTTAAAATGTATCTCATTTGAACCGCCTTAGCCAATAGATCAATTTTTACTATGACGACATCTCTCAAAAGTGCGGGATATTCCGAGAAAATCATGTTTTAGTGTTAATTTCGTCACAACGTCCCCCCAAACCTTACATTGACCAACAGACTTAAAATGTATCTCATTCGAACCGCCTTAGCAAGCTGATCAATTTTTACTATGACGACATCTCTCAAAAGTGCGGGATATTCCGAGAAAATCATGTTTTAGTGTTAATTTCGTCACAACGTCCCCCCAAACCTTACATTGACCAACAGACTTAAAATGTATCTCATTCGAACCGCCTTAGCAAGCTGATCAATTTTTACTACGACGACATCTCTCAAAAGTGCAGGATATTCCGAGAAAAATCATGTTTTAATGTTAATATTTTTGGCACAGAATAAGAGTTTGTAAGTAAACCATATTCTTTGATTTTCAAACCTCTCAAGATCAATTAGGAGATGCCATTTAAAAAACAGAAAACGTCATTCGTTACTCGTCCAATTTTTTTCAATTCCTATAGGCAGGCAGTTGTCCCACCGGCGGCGATGAACGATTAGCGAGTAGAACTAGCAACTGAAAACGAGTTGGCGAGCAGCGAGCAGCGTGTGTATAGTTCCGATAGTTTTGTCGCTGGGCTATCAGCAAGTTTTCGAGTGCGACGGGCGATTACTCGCACCACTCGCTCTGGGCGGCTAGTCTCACAGGGGTTTCTCTCGGAGTGAGCTCTGACCACCAAGCGACCATCGCTGAGCGAGTATCGCTAGGCGAGTATTATCTTTGATAGCTCTTGTCGCTCAGCGACAAACCAGTGAAGCGAGTCCTCGCCGGCAGTGTGAACAGTCAGCGATCAACTGTTAATATATGCATCTCTTTTGTTTACACGGAATGTATATCTATTGTACGTTTCTTGAACGAGAAAACAGCCAACAGTTAGTCGCTTCCTCGCCGGCGGTGGGACAACTGCCATATCCACGACGGAGACGCGGGTGTCTTCGTCTTGGGCGAGCTTGAATCCCTCACTGCACTCAGGATTCAAGTCTCAACTCCCTCGCTTCGCTCAGGAGTCAACTCAAACCTAGAATCCTTCGTTGCGTTCAGGATTCAAAATAGCGCCCGCGACAACAAGACACTACTTTATCCAAAAATAAATAAAACGACTTTTTATTTTATTTCTAAACCCCATGGATTTTGGAGTTAAAACTGGTTGCTAGTATTTTTATAGATCTTTCTGAACCTGATAACACATACAAAAGATCTGTTGCAGGGCGGGGGACGAGCCTAGCGAATTAGAAAAATGAATAAAACGATTTTTTAATTTTCATTTTATTTCTAAGCCCCATGGATTTTGAGTTAAAACTGGTTGCTAGTCTTTTTATAGATCTTTATGAACCTGATAGCACATACAAAAGATCTGTTGCAGGGCGGGGGACGGGCCTAGCGAATTAGAAAAATTAATGAAACGTTTTTTTAATTTTCATTTTATTTCTAAGCCCCATGGATTTTGAAGTTAAAACTGGTTGCTAGTCTTTTTATAGATCTTTATGAACCTGATAGCACATACAAAAGATCTGTTGCAGGGCGGGGGACGGGCCTAGCGAATTAGGAAAAATTAATAAAACGATTTTTTAATTTTAATTTTATTTTTAAACCCCATGGATTTTGAAATTAAATCTGGTTGCTAGTCTTTTTATAGACCTTTGTGAACCTACTAATGCATACAAAAGTTCTGTTGAAGGGGGGGGACGGGTCTCATACAAATATGGTCATCGTTCTTTCAGTTCAAAAGCATTAACTTTGAAAATGCTATTTTTTATTTCGACATCACGGCGCTGCACTGGCGCGCGGCGGCGTGATATGCGTGTACTAAGCGCACTGACACACTACAGATAATGGATAATGACCCTCGTAGTGTGGTGACACGTTTGTTATGATTTCAATTTAATAAACTATCGAAATAATAAAATATTAAGCATTTTCAAAGTTACTGCTTTTGAGCTGAAATTTTGTACAGAGATTCTAGACCAGATACACTCTTCAACCCGTTTGTATTGATATACCCTTTCCGTAACACCCTGTATAAAATGATCAATAGAGTTAGCATAAAAATTATTATTAAAATCTCGATTATGATTGTAAATGTATGCTTAGTCAATCCCTAGTATCAGGTGGGATGACACTGATAGTTCACTCCACGCTCACTTCACCTAAGTTTTCACGGTGAGACGGTTACAGAATCGCACGGCAGCATTAGAAAATAGTGAGAAAGGATAAACCAAGTATGTCAACAACAAAATTATATGCATCAATTATCTATATGTAAATACTGGTATGTATCTATTTCGGTCTTGGAACTGAATGAAAATAATTTCATATTTTTTTATTATTGATATCAGGATAATCATAAAGGAAACAGAGGCATCAAGGAAATATAATGACTGCGTCCTTGCACCAGAGTTATACAAATGCAACCAATAAAAATTTAGTTTTGACTGCCTCGGTGGTTCAGTGGTCGTAATACGACTGCTGAACACGATGTTGTGGGTTTGATCCCCACAGAGAACAACAATTTGCGGATCACACAAAGTATTGTCCTGAGTCTGTGTATAATTTGTGTCCGTTAATTTCATGTTTTGATTCCCGGTATGGGCACACAATCACACTCGCACTAATATTATAAAGGCGAAAGGTTGTGAATCGCGGGGCGCAGCTAGTAGTGACTAAATGTTATGCGGAGGTTCTGGATTCGGGATTCCTGGTATGGCCACAATACATGCTTAACGTGGTGGTTGTTCTGGGTTCGATTACCGAAGATTTATTCTCTGACGTCGTTACTATATTTTTTTGATTCTCTGACGTCGTTACTATATTTTTTATAAAATAGTAAGAACGTCAAAGAAAGAAAATTGTTTCTTTTTTACTTTTCGCAGCAACCTGACAGTATTTCGTTTATTTATTACTTGTTTCTGCAGGTACACAAGAGGTACCAAATCTACTTATAGAGTGTACTTAGCTACATATATGGGTTAGCAGTACACCCGCGGTTCTGACATCAGGATGGCGGGTGTACCTAATTTTTAAAATATCACTGTACGGGTGTAGGTACACAGATTTTCAAGAGAGGTACGTAAAGGTACACAGAAGGTACCAAATAATTGCAATAAATTTAGGCAGATCTGAAAAGTACACCCGCGGTTCTGATATACATTTTAATTCGGCAGCATTGTATTCCTCGGAGGGTCCACGGTTAAAAAAAATACACACACACACACACACACACACATACAGACAGTCACACACGATGCTCACACCTAAAAGATTTTCTTTTTTTTGTTCTTATTGTTTACTATTATTTTGTGATATTTTCACTAAAATTAAAACACCATCGTCACGTACAATCGTTTATTCGTCATGTAAAATACGTTACAAAAGAGTCCATACTAACCAACACAGCTGGAATTGTGTCTACGCCTTTATGGGCATAGATCAATCATATTTCAAATATTCCTGCACATACAACTTAGCACAACCCGTTAGGGTAATAATGGAAATTACCCTTCCAGTTTTGAGGGTAAGAAACGACATCTTCTTACCCTTTAAGTAGAACAACCATTATTAAATGGTTTTCTTAAGGTTTCTTGCAGTTCATAAAAATATCAATAACTAGTTGACCCGGCAAACTTCGTTCCACCTCAGAACCAATAAAAAAGAATGTATGAGAAAATGAATTATCTTCATTATTATTTTTTTCGTGAAATTTTCCCATGTTTTAATAGATATAATAGGCGAAGACTAATCCATCAAATCAAAGATCGTGATAATCGGTTTAGCCATTCTGGAGTTATAAATGGTGTAAAACCCGACTTTATTACCGACTTCATTTTATATAAATAGATAGATGTCGGATTTTAAGAAATGGTGCACCTATTCATTTTGATAAGCTGAATTTGTAAACATTTTTGCGAGCCATAGAGCCATGTTGGCTTAAATTCAGATCGATATTTTTAAAAAGTCGTATGTGCAGTATATTTTACAATAAAATCTGAATTATTTCACATAATCCAATACCGCATATTATTCTTCACTTCGATTATTTTATTACTTTAAAATAAAATAATCAATTTTACATTACATTTATTGAGCTAACGTTTCTATGTTTAATATCAAACTCAGTAGTTTTCTCTATTTGATAACAAATAAGGTCACTTGGTCTGTAACTTTATTTTCTAAAAATATCTGAGCAAATATATAGATAGTTGAATTTATAAACTAATACTATATTAATAACTTTCAATTTAAATGTACGTCTCATTTCAAATGCTATCCTTACAAAGGAAAATAGTTATTTCAAAAATCTATTACGAGTCACTGTAAAATAATTATCTACAATACGGTCGACGAATCATTGCTGGTCCAAACTTAGCGCAGCATAATCTTCTTCTTAATCTTATAATGTTCCCACTGCTGGGACACATGCCTCCTCTCTGTGAGAGGGAGCAGGATTGTAATCTACCACGCGGGCCCAGTGCAGATTGGTAGATGTCACGTGTCTTCGAATTTTTGTTTCTAAGAATGTTTTCCTACTCCGTTTTGAGAGCAGTACAGTGGTGAAGAAATAATTTACACAAAGCGAAGCGCCTGACTGCGTTCGAACCTACTTTTAAGTCGCGACGTTACCATTGGGCCACAACTGCTCCAGCATAACTTTGCGCAGAAGGCTGCGTAATCCCATTTCACAGGAACCAAAAGGTGACATGAGCGAGTGTGAGTGATATAACATGCGCGAAAGTTCAGAGAGCCTATGTTCAGACCGGACATGATTCTGTGGCCGTATTGTACTACCTTTGACTATTTATTTATCTGTGGACAGTAATGCATATTCATAAGGACCTTTGAGATCTTTAGTGGATATATCTAGAATTTTCAATATAATTGTCTATTTTTCATAGGTATAAGTTATTTTATGGCAGTGTAATTTTAAGTCATATCGTCTAATTAGTGTATGAAATATCTATCTAATACCAGGAATATAATTTTATAATTTTGTTTTAGGTACAGGTTAGAATTTTACATTGCAATATTACAAACAAACACTATTAAAATTTTAAATCAACACGTTTTAGCCTAATATATTTACTAACATATTAATAGTTGAAGACAATTCTGCTATACGCCAAACAATGTATCGTCAGGTTAATATTAACTTTAGATAATTATCATCAGGTTATTATAACACGAGTGTAAAAGACACGTAAACGAAGCCGAGAATCACATTTTCTTCCCGTAATTGTGAAATTTTGTACTGATCCTGGGAAATTTCTGGTGATCTTTCACACTAAAAATAAAAGGCGTTTCCCAGCTATTATTTTTCCTTAAAGTTCCTTAATTTTACTGAATGCTTGCTTAAAGATGACGGCTTGGTGATGGGTCTTTGGACACCTTGTAGGTATAATTTTATATGAATACACACTATTTCAAGATAATCGTGACAGAACAGTCTTCTCTTATCCATAAATCTGACGATATATCGTTAGGCATAATGTCTTCAAAATGGACGGAATCAAACATTTTATTTTTAAAAAAAACTCAACTTTTAAACAAGTAACAAACAAAATTGACTAGATATGATAACACAGACTGGGTGGAAGAAATGAACGTTAACGAAAACCAAGCTTCAAGGAGCGAATAAGTTATTTTTCTTTTTAAATAAGTCTATTTTTTCGCTTTAGGTAATTAAGAGGAAATGCGGTCGGAGACACTTTTGAAAAAGCCTAAGTAAAAATTCATAATTCGAGGTTTGGCTCTCGCCTATTTCCTCCTCCAATATTGGACCATATTTCATAAACTGAATAAAAAACATATTGTGTCTCTATGTTTTTCTTTTTTCATTAATAGTTGTTAAATTTGTACACTGCCGAATTTGTAAAATGCCGATTTAAAACGCTGTCAACAGAGGCCGACGGCGGTTTAAATCGGCATTTTTTTAGGGTTTTTCAAATTCCACCTTATTAAAGGCTTATAAAAATAATATATCATCAAAAAGGAAAACATAGGGGCATACAAGTAGTTAATTTTTATTATTCTGTAAAAAAAAAACCATTGCTTTATGGTCATTAACCAGAAAGCAGCATTTCCACTTAAATTGGTCAACTATA
The DNA here is from genome assembly GCA_945859645.1 of Amphipoea oculea. NCBI lineage: Eukaryota > Metazoa > Arthropoda > Insecta > Lepidoptera > Noctuidae > Amphipoea > Amphipoea oculea. Next base: position 15,406,200 of record OX243881.1, read on the forward strand.
CTGTCCCACTCCTGGGCAACAGCCTCCCCCAAATCCCCCACGAACTCTATTCCCACACTACCTCGAACCTGCTTTGATTATAATAGTTTTTTTTTTAATATTACGTTCGCATTTCTCACTTCCAAAATAATTTTAACTTTTTTTTTCTTTGGTATGTTCAAACGTAAATTTACGGTAGCAAAAATCATATTCGAGTGCCCTAATAGGTATTATTTAAGATAGAAATATTACTTCTGGATATTACCCTAAACAAATTAAGAATTATAGTAATATAGGTCCGAGGGTAAAAACGGTTAAGTAGCCGCTCCACATATCATAGGGTAAAGTACAGAAGTACTGTATACAGGGTGAATTTTTCAAGTGGGCGTGGATGGCCAAATTCGAAACTATGAGGAATAGCGAAAAATACTCAAAGGAGTCACGTCCGTGACTCGTGAAAAATTCACCCCGTATGGCATAACAGGCTCTTTCAAAGCGAAAAGTATGACTTTTTTACATAATACAGGAGTTCCAAACCTAGAAAAACTTAGTAGAAAAAGGAAAACCTAACATACAGCCTATCTAACCCAGTGACAGCAGACGGCGCCACTATCGCTGAACAAAAAATTACAGACCTTGCCAATTTTCAGCGATTTGTTAGTTCCACTTTCAGCCACCGGGTTAGATAAGTTTGTGGCGCTATACAATATTAACCTCCTGACATCTTACGTCACAGTCTCTAGAATTACAAACACAATACTCATTAGCCGACTACGGAGTAAAAGGCAAGGTCATTTACGCATCTATTTTGAAGACAGATGATAGAAGACATGCTGTTAGATTAATCGGCAATGGAATTTGAACGTGAATGTGAATTTATCGTGTATGACATGGAGTTGAGGTGGCAAAAATTAATAATTATATTATATTCTGAATTCAGGTTATCGTGTCAGTTCTGGATTGAACTCCGCAGTTAAAAATTAGCTATAAAAAGACCGTTGCAGAGATTCGCGAACCTAACGCCTAGATTGCTTACCTACCGTATACTAGTCCTCAGATCCATCAAGGCACTAGCTGTTATAACCCCATGCCTAGACTTGCCAATACAACTCCCATAATCAGCATCCCCACCTATAGTGACTGTCGAAAAAGAGGTTGAATTTCTTCTGTGTTGAACCATAGACTTTTTACCACCACTCATATAACCAGTTCCTGAGGGACTCTGCCTTGTCGCTGGCTGGAAATAATCCCCATGACAGTTTGTATTTTCGACCCATTCATGTCTATGTTCAAAAAGTTTCGTCGCCCGAAGAGGTTTTGTTACACTCTGGTCGGGTCTGTGTTCTTTGAAGGGTCGTTCCAAGTGCGGTCTGGCTTTTGTTCGAGATTTCTGTTCTGCGGATGCGCTCAAATGTTTGGTCTTTCCGTAAGATTTTAATGTGTCCGGTTCGTGAAAGCTCTTGCTGCTTTTGCTCGTGGTAGTTGGTAGAGGGTGCATTTTGTTGCTGTAAGGAATAGTAATTTCTAATTATAGTTATTGATTCAATGGACAAAACTGACAGGTTTTAGCTGTCACTTTGTAAAATAGTCGTCATATTTGTTATATTTTAGCATAATAGCATAATCAGCCTATAATGTTCCTACTGCTGGGACACAGGCCTCCTGGCGGTGAGAAGGAGTTGGCTGTAATCCACCACGCTGGCCCAGTGCGGGTTGATAGATGTAAAATGTCTTCGAATTTTTGGTTCTAGGACATGCCGGGTTTCCTCACGATGTTTTCCTTCAGCGTTTTTTAGGCTTTATACATATAAATACCCCGTTGGTCTCGTGGTCGCAAGCGCGACTGCTGAGCTTGGGGTACTGGGTTCGATTCCCGGGTCGGGCAAAGTGTTATTGAGTTTAATTTCTTAGTAACAGCCCGAAGTTTGGAAGTTGGCGGTGTGATACCCCCGTGCCTCGGACATCACGTTTAGCCGTTGGTCCTGAGCCTGATCTCTCTCCGGTCGTGTCGGATTGCAGTCCCATCGGACTATGACTATGAGACTGACTATTGACTTTGACTATGAGAGTGCGGGAAGAGAGAGTGCACCTGTGTCTGCGCGTATACTTGTGCACTACATCTCCCGCGCCGAAGGCTAGTCTACGTTAAAATTGGCCGCCGTGGCTGAAATACGGTCTGGAGGACTTTATTTTATATATAATATACATTTGTTTTACACATTTCAGACTAAATATAAGTCGATGAAACTATCTATAATAATTTTACAACTTGACAGCTATAGGCCGACCGCTTAACTGAGACGTTTCCCGAGGTAGCTGCGCGGTGCGGGAGGGGTGATAGTTGTCACAAGTTGACGAATCACTGAGCTCTCACATCAAGTCACCACACCCCTCCCACACCGCGCTGCTACCTGAGGCAACGTCTCAGTTAAGCGGTCAGCCTATAGAACCTGTTAATTTTTTTCCAGTGAATTAAGAAAACAAATTGAATGTTGTATTCATAATTTTAAAATTTATTTATTTAGATTTAAACGATTCGGCGAAGTATGTTGACTGGTCATAAACTATTTGTCAACCAATTCGACCCTAGACAGATTTACATTATAGGTACAAGATTATAGTAAATTACAAATTCTTCGAAGCTTCAGTTGTATTTTTTAATTTTTACTGTGAAAAGGAAAAGGACTCTTGTACAATAGCCAAAATAATGGCCTTTAAAATGCTAACATTTATCGTTGCCACATACCTGGAATAAGTCTTCCTAAGTTGTCCGTTGCTCGTTGTTTGGGATCCTTTGGCCATTATGCTGTACAGCTTGTTCCTGTAGTCGTCCACGGACATTTGCTTGTCGTCCCTCAGTGGAAGGAGGACATCGGACAGTAATATCGGCTCGTCGCGTTCACGGTGGAATCTAAAAAGACAGAAATGCATTCATTTATGAAAAGCTAAATATAAAGAAACGTTAAAGGAGAATGGCAGAAGTTCATAGAACGCTGGCATTAAACTTTTTTAGTTTCCACAGAAATAAAAGTGGCATGGTTTGATAGGGAATATTATGAGCTTTTGTTAAAAAAAAAAAAAAAATAATAACAATGGGGTTAAAGAGAAATCTTAATTTTTGTAAAAGTGAGGTTAAGTGCATTAATGTTTGTATTTTAATAGGTTATTTTACCTCTATTACTATTTTAACGCGTAAATGTTTATTGTATGCATAACATATTGCTAATTATGCTTTGTAATGACTTCAAAAATGATAAATAACTACTTGTTGAAGTTTGTTTAGTTCAATGATTTACCCACTGATCATAGACCTAATGACAGTTTCAAGTGTAGGTACTCGGTCAGTTTTAATTAAACTCAGTAGTCACAGAAAACTCAGGAGACTCTAGAGACTCACTTATCGGAATCTAAGCATATAGGTAATAGGAATAATAATAATCAATAAGAATAATAATAAAATAATAATCTAAGCATATAGGAAACGTCGAGGTCCAAGTAAGCAACAATCGTTCAGAAAGGTAGGAGTCTTCGAAATCCAAAAGCAAGCCAGGTCGTTGTAAAAATCCACGTAAGATTTTGGGCGCACAAAACATTCACACCAGCACAAAATAGTAGCGAGCGAGCGAATGTGACTTGTGAAGTTTTGTGTGTCATCTTAGTCTATCAAAAAGTACTCTGTGGTCATCTTCTAAAGAGTCATGTTTGTTTGTTTGCCATGACAACACTGTCATATAGTATAACAAGTCCAAAAAGCCTTGTTTCCGGCTGCTCAACTTACTCATATTTAACGAGATTTAATCCCAATTCTCAATAATAAAGTTAATCTGGCTATCAATACATAAAAATAAGCGCTTTTTTTTTAAATAGCTTTGAATTCTGTACCTTTCCAAAATTAGCAATGCCAAAAACTGCCATCTCCTTTGAGTCGGACTCGCTCACTAAAGTTGAGTACCTCTCAGCCAGCTGCTACCAGCCACCCTTCGAAGATCTTCGCTCCACCTAGTCTGAGGACGCCCTAACTTATGTTTGCCGATTCGCGGTCTCTACTCAAGAACACGTCTACCCCAACGTTAATCGGTTCTACGGCTAATATGACCGGCCCATTGCCACTTCAGCTTGCTTATTCTGTGAGCTATGTCGGCAGCTTTCACAACAGATAGACGACGCAGGCCTAATAATAGGGTCACGTTAGCATCCTTTGGGTACGGAATCCTAATAAAAACTTTTTTACAAAAAAAACAACTAACATAAAAAAAAGCACTACAAACTGATAAATAACTTTAATTTCGGAAGTCGGTGTCGTTGGTTCCGCATTTTCGTTTTTTTGACACCGACTTCCGAAATTAAAGTTATTTAAGTATCACTTTGTACTGTTTTTTTTTTTATGTCGGTTGTTTTTTTTTTGTAAAAAAGTTTTTATTTTTCACTTTTTAGTTGTACCTACCCCACAAAAAAGTAAACGAAAGGATCGTTAATGTAGAAAATGTAGGTAAATTTTTATATTTTTGTTGATTTTCCAAAAACCGCTTGTCCGATTTCGATAAAATTTTCATGTAACCATTTGGGAAGTATACCCTTTCCAACAAAAAAAGAATTTTTCAAATCGGTCCAGGCGTCTTCGAGAAATCGGGGAACATACATAAAAAAAAAAAAAAAAAAGATTCCGACGAATTGAGAACCTCCTCCTTTTTTTGAAGTCGGTTAAAAAATACCTAGCAAATTATCTTCACACATGATCAGTACTTACTTGCCCACATACTCATGATCCAGCGCCCGTTCAGCGCTGAGCCTCTTAGCAGGGTTGAACACCAGCAGCCGCTGCACCAAGTCGGCGGCGTCCCGCGGCGCGCACGACAGCAGCGCCGTCAATGTGGCGCCGCCGTTCGGGTTGCCGGCTTGCTCCCGGATTAAAGACGAGCCGTAGCCGCTGCATACTATCGCTATGTCTATAATGGAGGAGAGAATTGAGGGGAAAATGATCATTTATCTAGCAGTGGTCATTGAAAAAGGCAAATGATGACAGAAAACAGGAAAAAAAAAACTACTTTCATAACACTAAAATATGTAGCAGGTCTTTGAAATGTAACAAAATTTTTGTAACGTAGTATCACACTAATATTATAAAGGCGAAAGTTTGTGAGTGTGTGTGTGTGTGTGTGTGTGTGTGTGTGTGTGTGTGTGTGTTTATATGTTTGTTACTTCTTCAAGCTCAAACGGCTTGACCGATTTAGATGAAATTTGGTATAGAGATAGCTTGAGTCCCGGGAAAGGACATAGGATACTTTTTATCCCGATATTCCGACGGGATCGACATTTAAGCGGGTGAAACCGCGGGGCGCAGCTAGTGTTAAATAAAGGACGTTAAAAATAAAACTGCGAGCAGCACCCATTGTTCACAATGTTGACTCAATGACATACATCACAAAGTTCCAATTCCATTGCAACCCATATGGCCACTCAATAATAACCTTAGATATGTCACAGATGGATTTTCGAATCTGCTGTTTTACAAAACTTGTAAAACAAACTGTAAAATAGCTGTTTTTGTAAAACAACTGAACAAACAAACTGTAAAATAGCTGTTTTTGTAAAACAACTGAATAACGTGCCATTGCGCTCCGTTTAACAAAACTGCTAAACGTCGTTCAGTTGTTTTACATAACGAAGCTATTTTGTAAAACAGCTAGTGATTATGTAAAACAGCGGATTCGAACATCCATCTGCGACACATAGGTACACTAAATAACACTTTAGATAGTTGAAGACAATTTCTTTTTAAAATTAAGGTTCTGAATTCAAGTATATGATACTTAACTTACCCTCAGGAGACGGCCTAGGTAACGCAGACATGATTTTCTCCACCTGGTTGACGGTCGAGGTACCCGGGAACAGGGGTTTGCCGGTCAGCATTTCACCCAAGATACAGCCAAGCGACCACATGTCTATGCCTTTGGTGTAGCTGGAACACAAGAGGATTAAAACTTTAATCATTCAAAAACTTTCTAACGAATTAAGAACCCACTCTTTTTTGGAAGTCCGTTAAAAAAACTGGTCAAGTACGAGTCGGACACGTGCATTAGGGACTCCTTGCCACCATAAAGATTTTAGTTGAGGCCATAGTAATACGGCATACGTATTCGGTGAAATTTTCAACTGTCTACCCATTAACGGTTAAAAAAGATGCATCCCTGTGACAGGCAGACGGTGCAGGTGTAGGCATAGTTACCTATACCATTCCGCTGGCACTCTTTCGGAACCGTTCCCTACAAAAAGAAGTGAGTATGTTTACTTAAAATGTAAAGCACAATTTAATTGTCGAGTGGAATAGAATAAAGACAACCTTTGGATGGATTTAGAGAGAAAGGAGAGAGAGAGAGTGAAAAAAAAAAGAGAGAGAAAGATGATTCTTCAACAGAGTTTTATTTGCATGGATAGATAGCAGGTACTAACTTCTTGCTAGCGATGAGTATCTCAGGCGCGCGGTACCAACGCGTTGCGACGTAGTCTGTGAGGCAGGGGTCCGCTCCTTCCTCCCCGCCCGAGTAAAGACTCGACACGGACCGTGCTAGACCGAAGTCAGCTAGCTTCACCCTGTATGACAACATTCACTTGATAAATGATATTTATTTCTGTAAATTGGTTCAGAAAAACACTTTTACATGTCAAAACTAACTTATGTTTTAAAACTAGATGAGTTCGGTGTTTCCTATCAGACTTACTCTGTGAAGTGTGAAGAAAGGCCGAAACAAAATAAGAAGTCACAGTCTCTTTTAAAGTCCAGACATAATCTTGGTCAGGCCACATGAGGACCATGCAGATTAATGTCTGAGATAATCTTTTGAAGAAAGAACTACATAGATTTGAATGGGCCTTTCCAGTCAGTGCACGCTTTTGTCAGTAGGTACCTAATCATGTAGCTCAACTCAGAAATGAAGGAGCTCAACAACTCTACGAAAAATACTGATTTAAGTAAAATAAATCTTAACTAGTTTGTGGGTTTAAGATTACTTTCCTAAGTTACAAGGACGACAATGGTCTGAGACGGTATAAATACCCATATGATTTTATGAAATTATTAATCAATCTTGACATCAGGCAATCGAAACCTACAAACGGTCACTTTGGTTGACTGAATGAAGATCAAAGGATAACTTATGCCTTCAGATATTCCTGTTAAGATCTCCTCCTTCCTGACAATATGCTGAGGATGTCGAAGGGCACCCGCGCTGATCCAAGCTGAGCAGACAAAACCTAACCTTTCTTTGCGGTCGGGCAAGAATGATTGAACAACGTCCAATAATGCGCTTTCCAACGCGCTGTTACATAAAATCCACACACATTAATACACTTACTCAGAAGACCTAATATAATTTGGCATACTTTTGTTTCTCCTAATTATATTTTCGCATAACATTATTTACGCATAACAGCTTAAGCATAGTTTTTTTAAGCATACTTTCTTTGATCATAATAATGATTAAGCATAACATTCTAAAGCATAAATTTAGCATGGGCGTTTTATTTCTAACGACGCGACGTCAGGGCTCCTATTTCTATCTGCAAAGTTTAAAGGAACCTAACCAAACCGAACCTCGGGGTGCCCCTGATGTCGTTTAGTATTATGCGAATTAAATTTATGCCAAAACAAATTAGCCTTCAAGATAATTATGCCAGCAAACTGTATGCCAAAAAAAAAAAATATGGCAAAGTATTATTATGCCAAAGCAAATTATGCCAAAGTATATTAGGAAAAAGAACATTATGCGAAAAGAAGGGATAACCTACTCAGAAACTACAAAACGCCACCTGCTACGATTCTCACACATACACTTTTGCTTCGACCACGTTCGTTCATACATTCGCGCCGGTTGCGAGTACTACGCACCTGACCTTTCCGAAAAACCAATAAGGTCATTATGTCCTTCAAGGGCATCCCTCTTTCTAACTTACAATATTATCTTAATTCAGAACCGCCTCGTTGATCTTATGGTTGCAAGGGCAACTTCTGAGCACGAGGACCTGGATTCGATTCCTAGGTCCGGCAAAGTGTTATTGGATTTTCTCATCTAGAATTTCTCAGTAGCAAACCAGAGTTTGCATTTCTGCCCGGTTGATGGCAATAGAGTCGATCCCTAATAAATAGGACTTTTAAATATCACTGGCGAAATGTAGGTGGTCCCATAGGTAGGTACAGTCAACAGCAAAAGTAGATACTAATGAACGGAGTTCGTGTCAGAACTGTGTGGCGTCGGCGTCGAAGTGATTCAAAAGTATGTGATTGTAAATTATACCAAACATTTACTATTAGTACAGCTGCCATTATATTCGTGATCACTTTTGACTCCGAAAGTTATAAACTCAATCATCATCTACTTTTGCTGTTGACTGTAGACCTCTGCCCAACCCTTCAGGGAAAACAGGTTTGATGTTTATGTTACTATTTTGTTATTTCTTACCTGCAAGCACTGTCAATCAACACATTGCTCGGCTTCTGGTCTCTATGTATAACATTGCCCGAATGTATATATTTCGTCGCTTTCAGCATCTGGTACATAATGTATCGCTTATGTATATCCTTGAGTATGTTACCACGTTTGATCACGTTGTGTAGATCTGTTTCCATGTACTCGAAGCCGAGGTAAATGTCGCGGTTGTTCAGAGCTCTGGGGTAAGAGTAAGAAGAAGAAGAAGGGTTAACTACACTGGTAGTGAAGGGTAAAGAAAGACTACTTCTGGAACTGACCCCCTTTTTGGAAAATTTTAGTTTGGTTGGCTATTTTATAAAATTATTTATTTTTGACTTGGAGAGGACTACATTCCTGTGTACTGGTAGTGAAGGGTACAGAAAGACTACTTCTGGAACTGACCCCCTTTTTGGAAAATTTTAGTTAGGTTGGGTATTTTATAAAATTATTTATTTTTGACTTGGAGAAGACTACATTCCTGTGTACTAGCCAACCAAAATGATAAGACAAGTGGGTCGAATGCGGCCTACCTAGCGGTCCCCCTTAGCACAACTAAAACCGGGACACAAGTACTTAGCAATCTCAGGTACAGAATAACAGCAATGCAAGCAAATGTTTTACTGTATGCAACTCCTGAATTCGTCAAAGTGCTGTACCTAATCAGCTGCACAATGATATTCTGATAAAGTTAAGAGAATCTTATGCAATAATGATAACATCTGCTAGTCAGTAAGTAGGTATACAGGGTGGCAGGGACATCGAAGCAAAAAGACATTTATTCAAACTAGGCTGAGAATCAGCACTTTTCGAACGTCCAAATTACAAAAGACAGTCCCCCAAAACGCCCGCCTTCGTCGAAGCGCAAACTGTAACCATGAATTCAGCACATGATTCTAGATACCAAAAAAAATAATTTGCTGTTTCATAGAACAGTGCAATACGTACGCAGTCAAAATGTATGAAAACACTATTTTTTTTTTCTAACTATGAAGAATTTCAGCATAGGGTTCAGAATTATGTACTGAATCCATTGTAGCAGGTTGCGCATCAAAGTCCCTGCTACCAAGCTAGGTTTTGTTTTTCCTTTTGAGGTACAGAACCCGAAAAATCGCTGAATACGGAACCTCAAGTACAACAATTCCTTTAGGTGGCAAGTACACGGAACATATTTTTGATAATCTTTTAAAGTGGGTATTGTTATTTTAAGAAAAAAACAAAGAAATAAAAGTAGTTTTCGGTTAGCTAGTTATTGACATTAGGTTAAGGTAAGTTCTGCTTGAATTGTGAAAATTATACACAGAAATCACTGGGTACTGTCAGCATGCATAATACCACAGCTGGTCAAAGGCTTCCCTGATAACTTCCAGCCATCTAACTTCTAGCGGAGATCCAGGACTAAAGTGGACTGCACACACACAGAAGTCATGCTAAATGATCTTCTATAATCTAAATAATAATAAAAAAGAGTTACCTGTGTATACTATGCAGTTTCACAATATTAGGATGGTTGCGGAACGACTGAAGGAAAATTATTTCCCTAAAAGTCCGCTGAGCATCTGTCTGATTCCGGAAAGCGTCAAATATTTTCTTAATCGCCACCACATCCTTGGACTTTTTATCAGTAGCTTTCCAGACAATACCATAAGCGCCCTTCCCAAGCCTCTTCTTAATTTCGAATCTCTTAAGAATGTGCTCATCAATTTCCGACATGTTTTTATCGGGACTCTTCTTTTGAACTGGTTTTTGGCCCACATCTTTCTTCCGGTCGTCCTTCTTACCTTGATTTTGAGACATCAGCACTTCTCTTCAATAGTTAAGCGGATACTGTAAAATCAAATTCTGAAATCGATACAAATTAAAATTCATATATTCGCAGTTTTCATGTTTTGCTATCAAATGCCTACCTATATAAAATGTAAATTCGAAGGGTATCGTGAGCTTATTTGAATATCAAAAACGCGTGACTACCATCATTGTCAAAATATTGATTATTTAAGCTAAGCAACGAGAAACATGTCGATAACAAACTGATGATTGGAATACCATCACAATTTTAAAATTTAACGATTTTGACTTTTACTTACGTAAAAAACAGCAATGATACTTCACAAATCCCATTATACGTTTGCTATTTTTTATTCTAGTCTGGGGATTTTGCCAATATTACTAGTAGACACCGGCACATTTGAATTCTGCCAGACGAGTTTCATTTGTTTACGGCCGCCCAAACAACCTGTCAGTTGCCATGGTAACAAAAGATGTCAACTATAGTAATGGGGCTAAAAAATGTATAATCGATATTAATGGACTTAAATAACGTCAGTCGATTTTTTGTATTTTTACTTCCTTATTTTTTTGTTTACAAACTGAAATAGATTAAAGTTAAAGCTTAAAACTTGATCAAATGTTTGAAAAAATTTCGTTTCTCGATTTCAATGTACAGACGCCAGCTCATCAACCTACCCGAAACTGTCAAATTTTCCTAATCAAAGAACCTTAGGTTTTAGTGATAAAGTTGAAAATCTATTGAAGAAATTTGACAGATTGTAGTAGGTTGATGTGCTGGCGTCTGTACCTAATTACACTTCATGACTTTTCTTTTCAAGAAAAAACAACGACCTATTTTTCAGAAACTTTATTTTAAATTTAACATTAGTACAGGAATTCTGATAATAAACACTAATACAGTGAAGAATTACATCTATTAATTGCCTTGTAATACTTCAAAGTTTTTACTTAGACGATAATCTTATAAATGCTTAATACTTTTTTAAGGAATGACATTTTATAGCAAATACTCGCTTTTTCAAAGTTGTAAATTATTGTTATTATCCTTATAATAAATGCGATAAGTACCGAGTATACTTTAAAGATTAAAATTCAACAGTACCTATAATAATGAGGTGACAAGTACCGTATATAATTGAAAAAACAACTTGAAATAAATCTTAAAATAAACCGCTGACTTGATCACATCAACCATGTAAAAAATATATATCTCTAATCACATCACAAACCCATGTGTAACAAAAACACTCTATTATACTTACACTACTATAAAATTATGTAAAAATAATAAATATTATAGCAAACAAAATGCAAAAACTATGTTATTTTAAAACGTTTTTATCGTTTATTGTGGAGTATTGGCGAAGCGTATAAACGCTGTGAGGTAGCTAGCATGGAGGTAGCAGAAGGAACGAGCATGATACCTCATGCTCGTTCCTTCTGTTTGAGAAGATTTTCCCACCGAATTTATAAGGAGGAAACGCCAGGGTAGCGAAATTCAAATTTTCTTACGTGTTTTGCAATTTGCAGGTCGATGTCAGGTTAATTCATATCCATTCATATAATCCTATTGATTAATATTTCATTAAATCCTTCAATAGGATTCTTAGCACTTAGAGGGTTCTATTGATGATTTTAATGATTATAATTCTGTAAAATCATATTTGCTACGCTCGCGAATCATATGAACAATATACAACCGGTCACTGACCTGCAATTTGAAAACGTAAGAAAATTTGAATTTCGCAGGCCACTTAGCGCATCCCCCATAACATGTTTTTTTTTACCAACGTCACTTCGTTCTTGACTAAATATAATGTACATACTATTTTTTTATGTAAGTAACTAGATAGTAAGTACTGTGCATTTTTAAAATAATGTCCTAGTTATGTAAGCACGCACAATTCAAAATTGGAGAAGAATTATTATCAACTAGAATCTACTTAAAACGTTAAAAATTCGGCAGAAAAGTTCAAAATGCAAAATGGCCACAGGGCATATTAAATTGCTTCAATAGTAATGGCTAAATATTGATATTTTTAATTCATTTCATTAGTCGGAAAAAACGCGCCTGACGTTTCCATGGCTACACAAAGTAATGCCACCTCACAAACCTCTTGTGTAGGGCCTATGGGCTACACATACACAAGAATTTAACTACTACACTAAATTATTGTTACATACTTATGATACTCTGACCCAAAACCCAAATAATGATATAAAATTCAATATGAGATTAATCGCAATATTCGATGAACGTTCGTTTAGAATATAACTACATTTATTTTACGTTTGTTATAGAAGTGCCTCTAAAATCTAGCTGTCACTATAACCGCATTTTCCATAGATGAAAATTTCTGCTTAAAAAGGCATTCCGCATTGAAAATTGCTCGGGTATTACGGTAATAAAACTTAACGACCGACCGACAGTCAGGTGGATAGTTTGACATATACACGTTGACATTGACTCTAAAGAGAGTACTTAACTTACATAAGAGCCCTACTCCACTTTACTGCGTCACCGCGTCGTTAAGACTTCAGAAACTAAAAACGTTTAGGTGTATTTAAATTTCTCACGAGAGACATTCTGGAAATTTTGACCTTTAGAGCTTAATAATAGCATGTTTACCCGTACTTACAATCAGTTTTTGTGGTTCATAATATACATATATGGATCCATTGTATAGGCTATATCTTTACTGTTTAGAGCTTAGATCCACATTATCAAAAATGTTCCTTATCTACTGTCTATTTCTGGATAAACAGAAAACAGACGAGATAATCTAAATCTATCGCTTTCCAGTTTCCATCGCGCGAGATCGAGGTCAAGAGTAGTCCTATTGATTCATTAAAATAATAATTATACGATAAAAGCGGGAGATCCCGCTATTTTCACCTTGGAAAATGTGGCCTAATGAAAAGACGAAGGTCTAAGCTACCCGCTATTTTGATCTACTCTGCGGTGAAGGCACACGACGTCATTATTGTGCGTATTAAGTTTACAACAGTGGCGGATGAATTTTCTTCTTTTCTTCAACGTCCAAACGTCCGAGATCAATGGAAGACGGTGTAGGAAGACCGCAGGGCCATTCGAGAGAGTCTGCTTCGTGTGTCATAATGTGTTCAGCTTCCACTGTAACGCATTTTTATGTATTACATTGACGCAAATGGTAAAGTTAGAAATGGAATGGTTTGTGATGGATGGTCTATGAAATTGGTTGGATTATTTAAAAGCATAAAAAAAACAAGTCCTTCCGTTAAACAAATTATGAAGCGCCCTTGCAATTTTGGGTTATGAACTAATAACGACTAAACTGAAAAATTAATAAACTATAGATTTTCGTTTATGCGAATACAAATTTTAATAAGAATAGTAAATACTGTACCTATTATAAAAAATCCCGTGAAGTGAGTCATAATAAATGAATATAAATTAACAATGCATGTTGTACATACCTTACGCTATAGCGATAAAGATGAAAATCTATCAAAGAAATTTGACAGATTGTAGTAGCTTGATGTTTGTACGTATTCTTAGAAAATTATTAAAAGGCTGGCATAAATCCAAGTCTGTGATAGAAGTGTAGGTAATCTATCAAATTAAAGTATTTGGTCATTTCGGGTCATTTCAAATAATTTGGGCTTGACATTTAAAAAGATGATAATGACTCATGCATGTGATTTAATCAAATTTTGGAAGTTAGCTCATAGTTTTAGCTATACGAATATTTTTAACGTATTATCCTACTACTTACTTCTGATCCTGTGTACTTTGTTTCCGTATGCAAGGTCCCAATAGTACAGAGTCGCAAACGTGAGAGGTATCAATGGCATTAGAAGATATGGTCTTTTCGTCCTTCTGAAACTGTAATAGATGTTTCTAAATTAAATGTTCAGTTCGAGTTTTATGTCTTTTTGGTTTTTGCATGCATTTTCTACGCTATTTTTGACGAACAAAATTCTCCTGTAGGTAGGTATGAATAATTAACTGATGAACATAACTAAGTAGTGATTTTAACCCTATAATCTTAGATAAATAAATAATTACCCTGTTAAGAGTCCTGTTGTTGCAGTAACGTAAAATGCAGTAAACCAAAGGCAGGTGTCCCTGCTCTTCGCTATCTGCAGTGCCATTTGTCGTTCTTGCATTTGATATTGAAGTTGAATTTGTCTCTCCATCTACAGGAAACTTTTATTTAATATATTTCTAATAAAACATTTTATAAAAAGTCTTTGCAACATTTTTACCTTAATTTTATTGATCGTTTGTATGAATTCTTGATTCTTTTTGAAATTTTCTTCCATGTTCACGGTAATGTAGTTTCCCATCATGAAGACTTATTATTTTGTTTAATTAAACAAAAATTACAACAAAACACGATCGAAGCCCTGCCCTGACTATAAATTGTGTAACCATGGCCGTCAGCTCATCAGCTGTTTGTTGTCAAAACTTTTTAACAAAGGCGTAGTAACGTTTTGTTACTGCGTTATTTTCTAATTCTACTGCAACAATAACGTCAGTTGCGTATAATTATCCTAAAAATAAATATTTTGTTAAAATCTAACATAAAAATTAATTATAAAAAAATTGTAAATCTCGGTTCTCCACTGCTCTTAATCAATATTGCACACATCACTATTATTTTTGACGTTTAGTAATTTGGTTTGGTTCAATGTTGTTTTGACAACTTGACATTTCGGCTTCTTTATTCCCGCCAAATTTGTCAAGCGTAAAAACGTTGGTCTTGTAGCAAATTGTTAACCTATCTTTTTGTGCATCTATTTGTCAATACAACAGCAGGATGGGTATTCTAGGTTTATCTAAGTTAATTGGAGATATTGCTCCACATGCTATAAAAGAAATGGAGATAAAAAACTACTTTGGTGAGTTTCATTTTGTATGAATCGATATTTTAACCTCGATGAATGTAAACTTTACGGTTTTTTATTTTTCAGGACGTAAAATTGCTATTGACGCGTATATGAGCTTGTATCAGTTCTTGATAGCCGTAAGAAGTGAAGGTAAGTGATAAACATTTTGTTTTTACGTCGGCTAACTATTCTTGTCACATTTTAACCTTACAGTCCTGCATAGCTATTCACTACCACTGGATACGCTTCCGTACCGTATCGAACATCAATCAATGTTATCGTAGGAGTCCTCTATACGCTGTTTCCTATATCCATTCTTTTTAACTTACTCCTCAGGATCCCAACTGGTATCCGTGGATGGAGAAACAACATCCCATCTTATGGGCACGTTCTACAGGACAATAAGACTGGTCGAGAATGGCATCAAGCCAGTGTACGTGTTTGACGGAAAGCCCCCGGATATGAAGTCTCATCAGCTGAATAAAAGAGCAGAGAGGAGGGAGGAAGCGGAGAAGGAGTTGCAGAAGGCTACAGAAGCTGGTAAGGACTTTTTGGAAGTGAAACTTCTTTATGCACGCTTGACTTGGGGAGTAAGCTGGCGAATGTGTGACGTAAGCGATACGAAAAGCGTGATCGGGAGAGGCAAACGGGAGTTGAGTGGGGGATATAAGCAAGAGAAAGCAGTGCGTGCGCACATTTTCTTTCTCTCTTCCTCTCATAGCCAAATATGTTTGAAGTTTTACTTCAGTTGTGTGGTCATAAGCACACTCAGTTTTTTAAATGTGGATTTTATAAGACATGATGTCTTTACATTTCAGGTGCTCCATAATTTTGATTCGAATTGAGCATGTGGACAATAGCAGACCGATACAGCTTTTTTTACAAATCCTAAGGTTGTCTTTAAAAGATTGCTCTTAGGGATAAGACCGCCTATTGTGTCACCCTTTGTACAGATTTCCTTGTTAAACATAAGAATTCTCTTACAGTATACCTGTGATAGGACAATAGATAGAGAGAGGTAGACAGCGTGTGAAAGAGTAAAGAAGACAAAAAAAAAACATAAAATCATAAACATCTGTAGCGGTATCTACAACGCCACATGCGAACAACGCGTCATACTGACGTCACGCAAATTCTACATCGCGCAAGCAGAGTTTACCGCGCAACTAGCATAGATACAACAGCCCGACATGACTCATTGGGCAGTTGCCCGCCAGACAACACCCGTCTGGTCGGAGGATCCTCCCTTTTCTATGAAGGTTGAGTGAACTTTACACCCTGTTCCTCATACCTCTATACATCTAAAAGAATATGATAATATAGTTACGTACATACAAATAAACATACATACTTCTAAAATAAATATCACTAGAATGAGTACATTATGAAAGACGAAATAAAAATAAAAAAACAATTACTTGCTAGTGTCGCTATCAAATAATGATAACAACCCCTCAATCAACAGGCGATCAAGAATCCATAGAGAAGTTCAACCGTCGCCTGGTGAAAGTGACTAAGGTGCACAACGAGGAGGCGAGAACACTCCTCAAGCTCATGGGTATACCCGTGGTGGAGGCGCCGTGTGAAGCTGAGGCACAGTGCGCTGCTCTAGTAAGTATTTGATGTAGGTGCAGCTCTGCAGTTTAAATCTCTCAGAAAATGTTCTGAAGTAAGGACAGAATATTTATTCCTGGAAGGTTTATGTGTATAAAATATAAACTATAATAATATGTACATTTATACATATGAAAAACTAAACAAAATAATCAAAGGGCATCAAAAAATTTGTCCGCATCGCTGTCAACAGGCAACGTGCCCAAAAGGCTGGCAGCATTGCCACGTTGTATGGCAATGCTGATTCTTTGGTCTAGAAATAGGCCAGCCCTCTGGTCACGTGAAGAGTCGACTAACCGCTTGGCGATATCTCGAAAAACCAAGTGGGCACTCGGACCCCATGGCCCTAGTGTTTCAACCCCAAAAAGCTCGAACAAAAAAAGCTATTAAAAAGCACTACTATAAGCTAACTAGACTCAGGTTGCAATATTTTTGATAGAATATAAACAAACCTATCTAAGGTCCGGCCGCGCTAAATTTGCCAAAGATGTAAACAACAATGGCCGCTCGAAATTGAATAAAATCGATATACAAGAACATTTATTTTAAGTAATGTTTGTTTTCGTCTAGTTAGCTTATAGTAGTTAACCTTTTAACCGCCGGACTTTATATAAAAAACAAAAAAAAAGGAAAAATAAATACCGATGAAACAAGCTGTGATGATGTAATAATAATACAGATTAAACGAGCTGTGTTATTTGGTCGTATATATACGACTCTGGCGGAATGGACACGAAAATATTTGTCGGATTAATCCGACGTAAGCGGTTAAAAGGTTAATTATGCTTTTTAATAGCTTTTTATTTTATTATTCTGTTTCCGCACAGAAAAAATTAATAATAAGACAAAACAATATCATGTTTTGGACATACAATTTCAAACAGTGGAGTAATACCATAGTAAAAACAAATAAGTAATAATAAATTTTGTCTGTGGGTGCGTGCGACGACGCATACGTACGAGTGCACTCACATACAAACCGTGTTCGGTGCGTAAGTATGAAGATGCCCTACATATTTGTTTTCACTATGGTAATACCCTCCCGTGTATGGAAAAAATATCGACTAGTGTCATCTTAAGCCTTGTTCCTATGGGAGCCGGTCATTACACACACGACAGAAGGTCAACTAAATTTTTCAACAATTCAAATTAATTATGAAATTGTTCCCAGGTGAAAGCTGGCAAAGTGTTCGCCTCAGCGACTGAAGACATGGACGCGCTAACGTTCGGCACCAACGTGCTGCTGCGTCACCTGACGTTCTCCGAAGCGCGCAAGATGCCAGTACAGGAGTTCCATTTAGATGACGTGCTTAAGGGGTTGGAGTTGGATCAGAAAGAGGTAAGAAATCTAGTGCAATCTTCGGTTTGTATTATAAAGGTGTTTGTATGTTTGTTACTTCTTCACGCAAAAACTACTGAACGGATTTGGATGAAATTTGGCACACAGCTTATAACCAGGATTAACACATAGGATACTTTTTATCCCGATATTCTCATGGGATCAAGACATATGCGGGTGAAACCACGGGGCGCAGCTAGTCATAAACATTCCTAGGCCTAAGTTTGGCCTTCACAATCCTTTTTTACGAAATTAAGCAATTAACCCTCAAAAATAACCTTTGCAGATAACCTGATTCCCTATTTCTTGATAATATTATCTTTATCATACAATAATTATTTTTATTATAATAATCATAATAAATAACTGGCGAAATGTAGGTACATCTCTGCCTTGCACTTCAGGGAATTAGGCGTTATGTTATCATCATCTGCCTAGCCTTTTCTCAACTATGTTGGGGTCAGCTTCCAGTCTGTCTAAAGTCTATTCAAACTTATGTTTCAAAGTAATATTATTTCAAGTTAAACAAATATCAACTTTATGTTAATGGTAATTAAGTTGATTTCAGAGTGACTAGCACTATTGAAAAAGTTATAAAAATGTTTGAAGTTGTAGCGTAAACTGAATGTTATAGTGAAGGATTTAACGTTATTTTTCCATAAAGTTATATTTGTTTACATCTTTGGCAAATAAACCGCGAATACAGATTAGTCGATCGCACGGACACACATTCACCTGGGCAACCCAGTTTCTAGGTTCCTTGCTGAGACTAGTTATGTTATGTAATAAATAATTTATCTTTCAGTTCATCGACCTCTGCATCCTCCTAGGCTGTGACTACTGCGGTTCTATCCGAGGCATCGGCCCCAAGCGAGCCATAGAGTTGATCCGTCAGCACCGCTCCCTAGAGCAAGTGCTGCGTAACATAGACACGGACAAGTACCAGCCGCCGGAGAACTGGGACTACCAGAGAGCCAGGGAGCTGTTCTTGGAACCCGAGGTCACTGATGCTAACGAGATCGAGGTCAGTTGATAGCTAAAATCATGAAAACGTGACTAAATTACCCGCAACTCTACTAAAAATAACTATATTATCACAACTACTCCCAACAAATCTTCCAGGTTGACAAATGTCTAAAAATTTGTCGAAATTAGAGTAAATTAGTAAATTAGCAACTAATTGCTAATTTACTAATTTACTCTAATTTCGATTCTTAGGACATTGAGGTCAATTAGTGGCTGCGTCCCGCGGCTTCACCCGCATGGAGTTTCCCACAGGGACCATGAACTTTACAGACGTAAAAAGTATACTTATGTCACTGGGGAACGGTGTAGCTTTATTTCTGTAATAAAATCGTATATTATGATACCGCTCATTTGGAGAAACATCGACGTAAATGTATTTTTTTCCCAAAAATGAGTTAAATATGACAAAGCACTCATTACGTTAGGAAAGCAACGTCGTAAAAAAAATGTAGCAGTTATGTCGATGTTTCTCAAAATGAGCGATATGTGGCTTTAAGTAGTTTAATAATGGGCTCGTGTGACCTAAACAAGCATTTTAGTCACGCTTTTCGCACGTAAATATGGACTACTTAAGTCACAGAAAAGCATGACTTATGTAAGTGCGGGTTTAGGTCACACAGTGCTATTATAATAAACATTTTTCTCATTCTTTTTTCCTAATTTGTGTAATCAGACGAGTATTTTTAGAGATTACCTTCTACAAACATACAAAAAAACTTTCAAACTACTCATCCTACCTTCAAGGTCAAATTAAATGAACTAGTGAAACTTCACAGACGTGATGTATATAATAAAGATAACACAAAAAATTTTTCGTCGAAGTTTCAGCGAGAAATTGCTCTTGAAAAAAACCAATAAAACTGATGTAGTTCCATAAAATAGAACCTCATAAATTCTTTATTTCCAGTTAAAATGGTCGGATCCCGACGAGGAAGGCCTAGTCAAGTTCCTGTGTGGCGACAAGCAGTTCAACGAGGAGCGAGTCCGCAACGGAGCCAAGAAACTGCTGAAGGCGCGCAGCGGATCCACGCAGGGACGACTTGATGGATTCTTTACGGTACCTACATACTTTTATTCAAACTAGTCAGTAGTCACCCAACCTACACCTCCTTCGCACGGGACAAAAATCTTGATGAATTTTTCAAGATATTAAAGCTCCCTGTCAGCATGATTTCTTTCCGACATCTTCAACAATCATCGTCATATTTTCGCCAATGTACAGACGCCAGCACATCAAGCCCGAAACGTCAAATTTTCTCAATCAACCTTGAACCTTATGCGTTAGCGATAAAGTTGAAAATCTCTAAAAAAAAAATTGACAGATTGTGGGAGCTTGATGTGCTGGCATCTGTACACAAAACCTTAATAAATTATACACCTAAACGGTGCTCATGAATCACTCCGTACATTGGTGAAAACCGTATGAAAATCCGTTCCGGACTTTTTGAACATCATCGCGTTCATAAACTGACGTGGCAGGGGGACTTTGTATTATAAATTGAAGTGATAGATTATAGGTATTTCAATATTATATATATCTTTTTTTTTAGATATCAACCACGCCGAACCCAAAACGCAAGGCTGAGGAAGATAAAAAGAACGCGGCCAAGAAAAAAGCTAAGACGGGCGGCGGCGGCAGGGGACGCAAACCCAAGTAAAAAGTATTATTAAGACATTGTTAATAACTGTTAGATTTCAAGGAACTCAAGCGAGCAAGTATTTTTCTGCTTTAATATTTTAACAGATGACTTCAATATATTTACTAAGGAAACAAGGAAAAGTTATTCCTAAAGTAAGGAACTCGTCTCCAACGAATAATGAGTAGCTGGATTCCCAACATTCAAGTATATTTTGGGGTTGGCTTCCAGTCAGTGGCGTGCATTGCATATAGGCATATAAGCAGTGCCTACCTCGATATATCAACATAAGCCTGTCAATTACATTTTAGTGTGTGCCCCACAATTAAGAAACACAATAAATTATCATACCTAACAAAAAACAAAATCTTCATACAAACACGCGCGGCAGTCCGGCAGTCGCCGGACGGCCTACTCGGCTCCCGTACTATTCGAACATTGTCATTGGTCTTTACTCGTTCAAGTTAATACGACAAAATTAAAAATACGTACGTCTCACGCGTAATACCATGACGTTCGACCTTCGCAATTTATCACCCTTAAGTAGGCATGCCTACTAAAATAACCACACTTTTGACCTCACTTTTTTTCTGATTAGTGACCGCGTTTGCCTAGACTAGACCCGGCCTAGAGCCTACCTATTCTGAAAACGAATGCACGCCACTGCTTCCAGTCTAACCGCATGCAGCATTATTTTACTTGAAGCGACTGCCATTCTAACCTCCAAAACCCAGTTACTGGGTAATATGATACACCTTGTTATGACTGGTTGTCAGACTTTCGGGCTACTGACGATCCGTAACGACTGCCAAAGATCTACTAAGACAGCTGGGACCAACGGCTTAACGTGCTTTCCGAGGCCCACGCCTCATGGGTAAAGATGGTCGCCCATCCACGGACCAACCGCGGCACGCGAAGCTTAACCTGATCGATCGACCCGTGCGACTGTGATTACTTAGCCATAGCTTCTTTAGCTAGATTCCCAACATTATACCACAGTAAATATACAGTAAAACATCTTCATACAAACGTGCCGCTCTCGGTTTGAATGTGTGCGTGCGCGCCGCGCGCCATGTCGGTACGCGATTTCACGCACACGCTAGCATAATATATGAGGGAATAAGGTGGCGGCAGTGCGGGCTGTGCAGCGCGACTGTGAGCACGCGCGTACCGTACGCTACATGACCGCTTGCGTTCGTCAACTCTCGCCGGCGGCGGCCACTTAAATTACGAGTATCATGACTTCAAAAAGGGGAAAAAAATATTGTAGTGTTTTCGGGTGCCTCAATAATGATTTCGCAAACCCGGACTTATCGTTCTTCATAGTTCCTACTCAACCAGAAATATAAGTACCTACTTATACTTAAATATTATTAGAAAATGTGGTATTGTATTGTTTATTTCACAGTTTATTTGCTTTATTAAGAGCGTAGCCGAGTCGCATTTTTCCATATAAATGTATTCCCAAATTTACTTTCTGAATACTATGTTTAGAGCTAAAGTTAGTTACCAGTAGCAATCAAACACAAGGAAATGAAAATATTTTGTCGGAAATCTTACGTTCTGACTATTGTACCAATACAACATGAGCTACCGGAAAAAAAATGCATTTTTTTATGTTTGTGGCGCTTTGTTAAAAAAATGTGTTGATTACCATAAGAACTGCGATTTTTTAAATAATTACGTCCACGTTAATCAACGAGCGTGTAATTTAAGTGTAGAATCTAGATACACCCATTACAGGAATTACGGCAAAGATCGAAATTTACTCATGATCCCACCTGATGATTTTGTCGATAATGTAGAAAGGATGGAGCAGGTGTTTCGCAAAGCGTTCGAAAAGGACCACATCAACATTAAAATTGGCCGGTCAATTTACGATCAACTGAATGATATAGAATTTAAGATGCCCTGTCCATGCTTTCCCAAAAGCTTTTTACAAAAACTTTACATAAGAATGAGAATTTACTTTACATTAACAAATAATAATAAAGCGTTCCGGACGTGCAGAAACAGGAGAAAAATTTTCTCGGTATCAAATTTGTAACTTAGTATAATAAATGTAATGTGTGTCCTACTGTGTATTGTCTCTGCATCACCCTAAGGTAGACTGGTAGAAAATGCCCAGGGCATTAAGTCCGCCTTTGTACAGTTTTTTACTTGTGCATAAAGTTTTAATAAATAAATAAAGGCTTTTTATTTTTACTAAATTTATAAATTGGTAAAATATTCAATCATAATAATTGTGCTTTTTATTTCATAAATTTAGATCAAGTGCTGCTTGTTCGAAAATATTAACTAAAAGTAAAAGTGACAACCCTGGGGATCAACGCAAGAGGCTAATAACTCGGCGGGCGGCCTTAGATAACTTACTGTATATTTACTGTGATTATACAGTAAAATTTCGTCCAGGACAGCGCCGCGTGAATGACCTATAACATAGAATGATATGTTTGAAAAAAACTAATGCCGTTATTCATAATCCTATTTTATCTCTATTTTTAGCTAAAATAGGTTTATAGAACGTTTGTCTTTATCTGTCACGTTGTCATTTCTGTGTGTAAGAAAGAGACAAACCCCATTTTAACTAAAATAGGTTTGATAAGTTTTATGAATAAGGGGGTGAGAGTTTACATTTATAATTTGTCTGCTTGAGTTCTCAATATCTAGGTCGCTAGCTCTAGGTTTGTTTTTGTTATACTAGGATGTTATAGATCTCTGCCTACACCTCTGGATACAGGCGTGAAGTTAAGCTAAGATGCATAAACTCGATAGCATTTAATTACGACAATTTCCACCTTGGTTGTTGAATTATAATCGTTGAATTAATTTCTTGTTGTGATGACGTATCTTGTAATAATGTGCGTATTTTTGTCTCGGAATTTGCAATGACCATTTACAGGTGGCAGGGACATAGACGCACAACCTGTTATCACGGATTCGGTACAGACGCCAGCACATCAAGCTAGCCGAAACTGTCAAATCTTCCCAATCATCCTTGAACCTTAAACCGTAGCGATAAAGTCGAAAATCTATTGAAGAAATTTGACAGATTGTAGTAGCTTGATATGCTAGCGTCTGTACACGATTCTGAACTCCCCTACATTGAAGATTTTTGTCGGTTATTTAAAAAAAATTGCTTTTTTATATATATTGAACGCGTAGGTATTGCACTTGGTGGTGTGAGGAACAGTGTGTAAAGTTCACTCATCCTCCATAGAAAAGGGAAGAGCCTCCGACCAGACGGGTGTTGTGTCTGGCGGGCAACTGCCCGATGATTCATGTCGGGCCGTTGTAGATAATGCTAGTTGCCCGGTAAACTCTTCTTGCGAGATGCAGGATTTCGTGTGACGTCAGTGTAACAGCAAACTTCTTTTTTTATAACACTGACGAAAAATTTCTACGCTTGGGAGTCTTGGGAGAATCATGTTCTGAATTCATGGTTATATGTCGTTTGCGAGTCGATGCCCTACCACCCTATATGTTTAGCTTAATGATTTGTGTAAATCTATGAAATAGGTTCGGACATCATAGACAGATCGAATTTTCATTTTTTTTTTTAATGATAAATCTGTGAGTAAAAGAGAGTATTGTTTTTAAACCATTGTGCAAAATAATAATGATAGAAAGTATATTTGTATTGACTACGTTCCTGAGCAAAATAATCTCAACAAACTCGTGCGCTGGATCGCATTCGAATCTGTTCGCGACATATTCTTTATAAATAATAACCGTATATTATGATTCTATATTTGATAAGAACTATGATTTGTAACTAAACTGCCTGAAATAAACTTAATTAAGAAAGAACGTTGTTTTTTTTTTTTCTGACTCTCATAGACGTATTACGTAGTCAAACGCACATCCAATGACAACACGAAAATCGTTCCTACTGCTACGACATAAAGGTGTTGCCAATATCAAATTGTGACCACTAATGTGCGGCTCACCTCCACAGCTTCGGCTTGCTGCAGCCTTAGCCGCTCCGGCTCGCGCGGGTGCCTATGCTTTGTTACAGCGGGCGAGGTTTGCTCTCCCTTCGCGCCTCCGGTTTTTATACAGGGTGTCCCTGGAAGTATGGATCAAATCGAATAGGGGCGTGGGCAAGGTCATTTCCAAACTTTTTAACCCTGAGAATGTCGGTGGATTTTTTTACGGTTCAAAAGTTATGACCGATTGTAATTTTTTTTTTTCAATCACTTCGCTTAGTGTTCAAAGAAATCAATCATAAAAAAATACTACCAGGGCTATCTAAAAAAAAAATTGATAGCCTTGATAGTTTTCACGGATTCGATCTTGTTTTTGCAAATGACCTTGCCCACGTCCCTATTCGATTTGATCCATACTTCCAGGGACACCCTGTATACACTAGGGGCAGCAGCCAAAAGACTACGTGAAGTCGGGGGGCCCCAATTCGGTTTTGGAACAGATTCGACCTATTCAAACCATGAAGTGTCCCCCAGTGGTGGACATCAGAAATAATCGCTAAAATAGATGATTTGGAGGATTCTAAGTCATCTATTTTTTATTGGGATCCTTTTAGAGGTTTTTGTAAAATTTATTAAAAACCAGACTTCGAATGTAAAAAAAATATAAAATTCTAGCAGCGCCCCGCGATTTCACAGCGACATTTTAGTTCATAAGTTTCGATCCCGTGGGAATATCGGGATAAAAATTATCCTATGTTCTTTACATAGGATAATTTTGAATTTTGACCCGGCAGCCTAATTGCGGAACGCCAAATCGTCAAATGATTCTGATCAGTTGGCTTCATTTCTATCACAATTGGCTTCATTTTACGATTTTCGAATTGCGAAACTCTAGTTTCTGCGCAGGGCCTTAACGTTCATAATTGGTTTCATAATAAACTAGAGTTTCGCAATTCGAAAATCGTAAAATGAAGCCAATTGTGATAGAAATGAAGCCAACTGATCAGAATCATTTGACGATTTGGCGTTCCGCAATTAGGCTGCGGGACTCAAACTATCTCTATACCAAATTTCATCTAAATCGGTTCAGCGGTTTAAGCGTGAAGAGGTAGGAGACAGACACACTTTCGCATTTATAATACAAGTATGGATTCATCACCCCTTGAAGTTACTCTTTAAATCCGATGCTTATTGGAACCCCCCTGGGATTCTTGTCGACCGGATGACCTTTAATTGCTCTTGACCTTTGTCTAACATCCTAAAATGGGTAACTTAGAATTACTTGGGATGTAGTTCAACAAAATAATCGTGCGAAACAATGTTTTATTTCTAAAACACATCACATTTACAATATTATACAATACATAGTATATTAAATACATCTCACTAGGAGTAACAATTCATAATTTTATTACATTAAACGCATACACTTAACATTAAAGCACACGATAGGGATATTATGAGCATATTAAATAATATTTTGTTTATCTATTTCGATTTTATTTTGCAAAAATTACTTCTTAAAAAAAAATCTTATATATTTTTTGTTAAGTTTAAAACTTAATAATATGATTTTAATAATTGATTTATTATTTTCCCTTACAAGTGTGCTACACAAAAAGCATACATTACATACTCATTTGTTCGAATTCCTGCTCCATGATAACCAACCTCCATACAGTTCCACCTAGATATTATGCTTATGTTGAATACAGCGGGGTAATAATTGCGTAACACATATACAATGGTAATCGATCGCAAGCCTGTCACTTTGACAGTTCAACCAGGTTCATTGCGTTATTTACGTTGTCGAGTGGACGAATTTTTCAAACTTAACCAGCAATGGATTAGGAATTTCCTTCAAAACCCGAGGGTTTTCATTGAAAGTGTTAGGCTATTAGGGCGCTGGTTAAATATACTACAAAAGTGATAAAAAGCGATCAAAATGTTTGTTTCTAAATAATGTGTAGATTTACGCCGTTTGTTGTATACGTTCTTGATTTTATATATTTTTAGATAATTTACAAGACTGCAGACAAAAATGAGTATTCGAAATAGAATTTTAGTTCAATATTATTATCATTCTTATCAAATAATTTAATAACTTAAAATAATCTAACAATTTTGTTTATAACGAGATTTTTGTGGTCCACTAGTTCAAAATACTAATTCACAGCATAAGAACCAATATCTATTTATAAAATACATAATTGTATATACATATGTTTTAATCATTATCAGAATATTGTCACAAGACATAGTGACGTCGTTTTGTGACGGGCAAGTAACTTTCAACCTTAGGGGCATAAAATAATTGAAGTGCTACAAAGATCTTTTGGCATGACATTCACAGGGGGGCGCTTCTGCTCCACCCAGAGCGGGAGGGGTCATTTGTTGATTTCCCATTAAAAAAAAGGTGGCGTTGTTGATAAACATTAGCCCACGTTCACAGACGTAAACATATCGGGGCAGGATTTTAATGCGCATTGGATTTTCAACGCTCGGTGTTAAACCGAGCATTGAGAATCCAACAAAGAGAATCCTAGCGCGTCAAAAAAAGACACTGTTCGATTTTCAACGCACTGCTTAGCGACGAGAGTTCAAAATCCAGTGCGCGAAAATACATCAGATGACAAAACAAGATGGCGAAGTTTAGTTCCGATTTTGGCCACCCGCCAAAAGAATTGTAGCGCTGTGAACTTTAAATTGATAAAACAATTGCAAGGTCTTCTATAAAAAACATAAGAACGTTACTCCCAAACGGCTTTTAAAAAATTACCAGTTAGCTTTCAAGAAGTTGATGAGCCCATTGGTAGAGCCGTCGTGGCTCGATACGGGCGTCTTGTCCTGTAGTTCAGGTTCTATCGCCTTGGCGAGCTGCTTGCCGAGCTCCACGCCCCATTGGTCGAAGGAGTTGATGTCCCAGATCACTCCTTGTGTGAAGATCTTGTGTTCATAGAGAGCTGGAATGGTAAAATTAAGAAATTATGAAAATTGTTTTTGCTTTGCGCATACGATTTTCAACGCTATTGCACAGCGCCGAGAGTTAAAAATCCAACAGAGGGTTTTTTTTTCGCTGGGGTGCTCTCTGTTGGATTCTCAATTCGGCTCAGTACGAAGAGTTGAAAATCGAGTGCGCGAAAAAAAAAGTAATCCATACTAATATTATAAATCCGGAAGTGTGTCTGCCTGCCTGTCTGTTACCTCTTCACGCTTAAACCGCTGAACACATTTAGATGAAATTTGGTATAGAGATAGTGAGTTCCGGGAAAGAACATAGGATAGTTTTTATCTCGATATTCCCACGGGATCGAAACTTATGCGGTTGAAACCGCGAAGCGCTGCTAGTAATATTATAAAGAGAGATTTGACTTTTTGTCTTTGTTTGTTACGCTTTCACACGAAAACGGCTAAACGGATTTGGACAAAATTTGGCACATGGGCGGACCATGACCTGGATAGGACACTTTCATCCCGATTCCCACGGGGATCGAAACCGCGGGGCACAGCTAGTAAATTTATAATAACGTACCAATGAGAGCTCCAAGAGTGAATGGCGTGACTTTCTTGACGACGATGGAGTTGGTGGGGCGGTTGCCCTTGAACACCTTGTGCGGGAGGATCTTAGCGACCGCGTCCGCCGCCATGCCTGACTTCTCCAACTCAGCTTTAGCCTGAAAACAGTTAAAAAATGTTTGTTATTGAAATTCGTTGATTATTTAAAAAAATCTGCTATTTCATAGAAAAGTGCGTGTGCGTACGCGCAGCGGAATGTTGTTGAATTTAAAGATTTTAATTATGCAGATATTTAGTGTATGACGTCGTATAATTGTGTATGGTAAAAAAAAAATTTGTGCACGCAACCATTGTGGAGAAATTCACCAAAAACTGATTCCGCTGGGCGAACGTTGTCCTGGCGGAACTTTTATTAATCCATAGACTTTAGAAGAAAAGAGATGTGTCCAAAAATTAGTGTGTATTTGTGTGTAATTGTGTATGTATGAATAAAACTAGTGCATGCATAAACTTCGGAGAAATTCAAGTTTCCGCTACGCGAACGTTTGGCCATTAGCTAGTTTTCATATAAAGCGCTAACATAGAGAGCTGTAGATTTTTACATACGTTGTTTTGAATTTGTTTATATTTGTTTAAAAAAAAGATTTAGAAAAAATCGTAGGGCTTAAAAGATAAAAATATAAACGTAAAATACGCTTATTAGGTCTTAGTTCTTAAAGTATGCACTTTGGGGTCTAGATTTTCACGTTTATACAAACCTTGTAAGTGTCTGCAACATGTTGCCAAGTATCAATGATGTTCCGTTAGTAATTAAAGAGTTATAGGACAAATTTACTATGAATAGATCACTGTTTACAAAGCAGTCAAATATCACGAAGTTCTAAATGAATTGCATGGTAAAATGTATGCCAATAATTAGTGTATTCATTCAACTATTCACATGCAAAATTTCATGTCATTAAATTCAGTAATTAAAGAAAAACAATTATAATACTGACGAAGCATCGAAAACCTACATAACCCGACCAAGTTCGGATGGCTACCAAAAAGCGGCCGTGCCATATATCTAAGAAACGTTCTTAACCTTCCAATATAGTATTAATTATTAATATGGTACAATTGCGTACACAAGCGTTAGGAAAAAATAAAACAATTGCATTTCTTGAATGAAAAATATTTTTTTAATAATAACACCACTATCTACGATAAAAACAAATCTTCAATTAACAAGTACTTCTCTATTTAAATATCCGCGTACAAAAATATTTTTAATTACATATAATACTTAATTATGTAATTATAATAACGTTAACAAACGCTTGCAATGACAGCAATAGACTTAAATGTGTTTTAACTAAAATAGATTATGAACTAGCTTTTGCCCGCGACTTCGTTCGCGTGGATGACGAAACTTAGGGTAAGTATAATATTTCGAGCTTCAATAAAAATTAAAATCACATCACATAACTAACCTATTCAGTTGATCCGTGATCCTGATTCCTGATTCCTGATCCGTGAAATCTTCAATAGAAATTAGCTGTATGAATTTTATTTGTCTTAAATAATATATTTAGAGAACCAAGGTAACCGACATAGCCCGAAGAATTGCCAAACTTAAGTGGCAGTGGGCAGGGCACATTGCTCGCAGAACAGATGGCCGATGGGGCCGAAAGGTTCTGGAGTGGCGACCGCGTACCGGAAGGCGTAGCGTTGGAAGGCCTCCCACAAGGTGGACCGACGACCTTGTGAAGGCCGCAGGAACTCGTTGGATGCGAGAAGCACAAAACCGGTCGAAGTGGAGGTGCTTGGGGGAGGCCTATGTCCAGCAGTGGACGTCTTTCGGCTGAAATCATGATGATGATATCTCAAGTCTCAAGCGCATACTTAAATAAAGTACCTACGTAAATAGTACCTACTTTCTGTCATAGTCAAATACATTTAAAAAAGTAGGTGTACAAAAATAAATGACCTATAAATTATATCGAAACAACAATTGTGTTATCACCTATACCAATTCAATACCGGTATTATACTGTAAATTTTGGGATGTTACCTAAATATATTGCACGGCCGCTTTTTTGTAGCCATCCGAACTTGGTCGGGTTATGTAGGTTTTCGATGCTTCGTCAGTATTATAATTGTTTTTCTTTAATTACTGAATTTAATGACATGAAATTTTGCATAAGAATAGTTGAATGAATACACTAATTATTGACGTACATATTACCATGCAATTCCTTCAGAACGTCGTGATATTTGACTGCTTTGTAAACAGTGATCTGTTCATGGTTTTGTCCTATAACTCTTTAGTTACTAACGGAACATCATTGACACTTGGCAACATGTTGCAGACACTTACAAGGTTTGTATAAACGTGAAAATCTAGACCCCAAAGTGCATACTTTAAGAACTAAGACCTAATAAGCGTATTTTACGTTTATATTTTTATTTTTTAAGCCCTACGATTTTTTCTAAATCTGTTTTTTAAACAAATATAAACAAATTCAAAACAACGTATGTAAAAATCTACAGCTCTCTATGTAAGCGCTTTATATGAAAACTAGCTAATGGCCAAACGTTCGCGTAGCGGAAACTTGAATTTCTCCGAAGTTTATGCATGCACTAGTTTTATTCATACATACACAATTACACACAAATACACACTAATTTTTGGACACATCTCTTTTCTTCTAAAGTGTATGGATTAAAAAAAGTTCCGCCAGGACAACGTTCGCCCAGCGGAATCAGTTTTTGGTGAATTTCTCCACAATGGTTGCGTGCACAAATTTTTTTTTACCATACACAATTATACGACGTCATACACTAAATATCTGCATAATTAAAATCTTTAAATTCAACAACATTCCGCTGCGCGTACGCACACGAAAAGTGCAATGCCTACGCGGTTAAAATGTATGGAACAGCAATTTTTTTTATTAACCGACTTCAAAAAAGAAGGTTCTGTATTCGACCCGTGTGTATGAATGTATGTCCGCGATTTTCTCAAAAACTAATTAAGTAATTTTGATCACTCTTTCATTAATGTGATCTACATACTTTCAGGCAGGTTTTAGTATATAATGATGTTGTTATAAGAAAAAGTGGAGATATTCACAAATTATGTGTACCCCAACAAAGAATTAAACTATTTTCCAATAATGTTTACTGTATGGCAATTCGTGTATATAATAAATTACCTAATGTTTTTAAAGATCTTAACTTCATGACGTTTAAAAAGAAATTATTTGACTTCCTATTGTTTAAGTGCTACTACTCAACGGATGAGTTTTTAAATGAAAAGTTTGATTCTAAATTTAAATTGGACGACGACTTGCCCATACATTCCTAATAATTGAATTGAATCTAATACCTATGACATTGTATTGAATAATTCTTGACATTGTATTTATTAATTCTTGACATTGTGCTTATTAATTCCTGACATTATATTTAGTATTCTTTGATATTTTATCTGATAACTCTTGACATTATATTTAGCATGCCATTGCATCCTGACATAATTAGTATTCTGTTAAATTGTATTTGATAACTCTTTTCATTCTAATTAGTATGCTTTGACATTGTATGTAATAATTCTTGACATTATATCTAGGATCCCTTGAAATCGTATTTGATATCAGTAAATGTATTCCTTATCCTTGACATTGTATGTTTTATCAATTGATTTTAATTTAATTTCTTGAAAATATTTGTACGCTGGAAACAGCAGAATATTTTGGACGTAAAATTATATGTAAGACCTTGTAACAACAATATTCTAACAAATAAATTTATTTATTATTTATTTATTATATAATACATTATTTAAAACTAGCTGCGCTCCGCGGTTTTACCCGCATAAGTCTCGATCCCGTGGGAATATCGGGATAAAAAGTACCCTATGTCCTTTCCCGGGACTCAAGCTATCTCTATACCAAATTTCATTAAAATTGGTCCAGCCGTTTGAGCGTGAAGAAGTAACAAACATATAAACACACACACAAACTTTCGCCTTTATAATATTATAGTGTGATAACACCGAATAATTTCAACGTGGATTTCAGAATCATGTATGTACTGAGTCCACCCTGTATTTAATTAGACACTAGCGTTGACTACTAAGGCCTTGATACACTTATACTGTAAAAAGTTGGGATCACACGTCAACATTCCACTGTTCGTACTGCTAAAACCAAATGCTGTATAAACTTGCTAAGTGATGCAACATTATGCAGTAAAATATCGTACAGTCCAACGCCATTCAGGGTTAAAATTTCACAATTCTTTCACAACAGCACGAGTTATTCTCGTACTCATACCGACACGAGACACGACTCACCTCGTCAGAAGACTTGCCCTTCATGAGCGCCTCAGTCTGCGCCAAGAAGTTGGCAAGTAAGATCTTGTGGTGCACTCCGTTTGAGATCGGGTTGTGAGTCTGTGCGGGGGCGATGAAGTCACACGGGATCAGTCTGTGGGAAAAACATTATCATCTTTAAGGACATAGCACACGTATCGACTCGGAAAGGGATCGTCACCGTATCAACTCGAGCCATTCAGTATTCTTTGTATGAAACTCCCTACTGCAACGCACATCTATACATATAAAATTCAAAGTCTTGACTGACTGATATATCTACGCACAGCCTAAACCGCTGGTCCTAGAGACATGAAATTTGGAGGGTGTGTTCTTTCTGAAAAGTAGGTATCCGCTAAACAAGGGTTTTTCGAAATTCCATCCCTAAGAGGGTGAATGGGGGGAGGGTGAAATTTCACGCGGACGAAGACGCGGGCAGAAGCTAGTAGTTGATATTTGTTTAAATAGAATAAACATCAATAGGTAACATACATTTGAATAGACCTTATGTAACTGACCTAGTGCCTTGGTGAATCAGTTGGTAGAAGGCATGCTGTCCGTTGGTGCCCGGCTCGCCCCACACGATAGGTCCGGTACTATAGTCCACTTGAGCTCCGGAACGAGTGACGTATTTGCCGTTACTCTCCATGTCACCTTGTTGGAAGTATGCTGCGAATCTGTCCGGAAAAAAAAAACTTAAGTTTTCAACAACATTTTACAGCCCTTGGGCGATTTATGTGCTTTTAAAACCGACTTCAAAAGAGAAGAGTAGTTTTGTATGATAAAACACATTTTATAAAAAAAAAACAAATCTTTCAGTTAGTCGAGTCTTTTAGTTTGTTGTATCTAGTTTAATTAATAATGTTTAGTTTACTATAAAAGGTAAGGCCAATGTTCTAAGATAATATTTACACACGATACTTACAATATTCATTACTATAATTAATATGTAGTTACCAGGTTTTTTTTTAATTCATAATAAAATAAGTACCACAATCGACCTTCACGTTCCCACTGCTTGGACAAAGGCCTCCTCTCTGTGAGAGGGAGTGGGCCATAATCCACCACGCCGGCCTAGTGCGGGTTGGTAGATGTCACATGTCTTCGAATTTTTGGTTCTAGGACATGCCGGTTTCCTCACGATGTTTTCCTTCACCGTTTTGAGAGCAGTGCTGATAAAATTATTTACACAAAGTAAAGCGCCTGTTTGGGTTCGAACCCACGACCTACAAATCATATGCCGTTGCCGTTATCATTGGGCTACCACTGTTATAAACTTATAATATACACTACTTAAATCAAAACATCTTTACAGTTGTTGTTTTAATTTGGCAAATAAAGAATATTACTTATTACAGGCCGACCGCTTAACTGAGACGTTGCCTGAGGTAGCTGCGCGGTGCGGGAGGGGTGATAATTGTCACAACTTGACGAATAACTGAGCTCTCGCATCACGTTACCACACCCCTCCCGCACCGCGCTGCTACCACAGGCAACGTCTCAGTTAAGCGGTCGGCCTATAGATTTTATAATAATTAAAAAAGAGTAGTTCCTATTAGTTTATTTTTTAAATATCGCAGCATCATGCCGAGATAAGAGCCTTTTGTCCTCGTATAGGACTTTCTGTTTAATTTTTCTTTTTGTTACTTTTTTTATATAACTTGGTTTTTATTTTTTTTACTGTGTTTAGTTAAGTTTGTGATGTTCCTGTACGAGTCGCAATAAATACTTTTTCTATCTTTCTTTCTTACTAACTAAAATATTACAAAATGGATAGTTTATTTACCTGTGCAAATACTGGTCATATGGCAACAGCGCGTGCGTCTCAGCTCCGTAGAAGTTCGAATACCACACGCCAAGCAACGCCAAGATAACAGGAGCCTGAAGAAAAAACCTACCGTTAGCTATGTATATGTTACCGGCCAAACCCGATTTCAGGACAAACTAGTTTAGCCTAGGCTAAACCAGTTCTTCCTATACGCGATAGGGGGTGCCCTTCGCTCGCCCTTGGATCTTATGTCGACGGAGCCCCGCTTCGCGGGGCCCCTATTTCTGTGTAAAGGGTTTAAAGTAACCTAACCAAACCGAACCTCGGGGTGCCCTTCGCTCGCCCTTGCATCCTATGTCGACGGTAGGCTAAACTAGTTTGTCCTGAAATCGGGTTTGGCCGGTAACATATACAAGGTCAAATTAAGGTCATGCCCTGCTATTCACAACCACTTGATACGCTTCCGTACCGTATCAAACATCAATCAATGCTATCGTAGGAGTCCTCTAAACGCTGTTCACAAGTCCAAAACACGAAAATTTTGTCAGTTTAAGGGAAAGATATCGGACTTTGGTAAAATCAGCCCTTAGGCTGCCTGTCCATTGACGCGGAGCGAGGCTGCGGAGCGGAGAAACTGAGGAAATATTAACCAATAGAAAATGACATTGAGGTTTTATGCAATCCTATTGGTTAATAATTCCCCGTCTTTCCGCTCCGCCGCCTCACTTCACGTCAATGGACAGGCAGCCTTAGTGAGGTATAGTTTGAAGTACAAGACTGCTTTAACCTTTTTATAAATAAAGAAACATAACGAGTGCTTTAAAAAAAAAATAATTAAGATATTCTTACGTTCTTCTCAAGCGGCGCGGTGGTGAAGTGCTGGTCCATGAAGCTGGCTCCCTCCAGCAGCTTCTCGAAGTTATCGTAGCCGATGTACAGCGAGATCGACAGACCGATAGCTGACCACAGCGAGTACCTGACCGAATGAAAATATTGGTGACAGTTATCGTGAAATTTCTAAAAACTCGAAACACTGCCGAGTTAAAATTTACACGCAAAATATGGAGGCAAATCTTTTCATTGGCATATTTTCTCTTATGTTTTTCACAATTTGCAGGTCAGTGTCAGTGAATACACAACTTAAAGTCCGGCCGCGCCAAAATTGCCCAAGATGTAAACAACAATGGCCGCTCGAAATTGAATAAAATCGATTTTGAAGAACATTTATTTTAAGTAATGTTTGTTTTCGTCTAGAACTAGCTCGGAGATTTAGACGAAAACAAACATTACTAATAATGGGTACATATTTGAATTTCGAAAATTGAAATATCTACGTTTAAAATGTCAATGTTCAAAACATCGAAAATTTAAATATCGAACGACCATAAAACCGAAAATTAAAATAACGTTAGTTTATATTGTCGAATGGTTAGATAACCTACGTCCAATATATCTAAAATCTAATTATCGACAAACATGACATCGAAAGGCTTAAATATCGAAGTACAGATTATCTAATGTTGTAAATATCGAAGTACAGAGTATCGAATGTCCTAAATATCGATATTTATTTATATGTTGTGCTACAAAAATTAGTGACAGAAACAAATCGCTGCAAAACCGACTCCACGTGGTCTTGTCTGCCCTACCCCTAGAGTGTAATTTAAGCCCGCGTAGGCGCAGAGGGGCGAGGCGGCCCGCGAGCTGAGGCGGAGGTGGCTTTAACGACCGCCGCCGCGGCTGAGGCTGGCCGGCCAAGCCGGCCAGCAAGCCGAAGCTGCGGTGGTGAGCTTTAAAACCATCGACGACGATAAGCTCGCGTGGGACCGCCGGAGCCCCGCAGCGCCGGAGCCGTGACAGAAACCATGAATGCTTCATGATGCATGCTCGCATGCACACATAATAAATAACTTAAAAAAAAACACATTTGTAGGCCGCGCCCTCTCTTGCATCTTATGTCGACGGAGCCCCGCTACGCGGGGCCCCTATTTCTGTGTAAAGGGTTTAAAGTAACCTAACACCGGGGTGCCCTTCGCTCTCTCTTGCATCCTGCAACCATGTCTGCCTGCAAGTTCGATATTTTAACTAGTAGGTATTTTTACGTAAATATAATGAACTAAAGTGTATTGAATGTTGACATTTTGAACTTAGGTATAATGATTATCGATGTTTTTAATCATTAGATATTTTTATAACTCGGCATTTCAATTTTAGACATTTTATGCTTAGGTATAACAATTTTCGATATTATGATATAACCGATATTTAAATTTTCGATGTTTTGAATGTTGACATTTTACACGTAGGTATTTTAATGTTCGACATTCAAATATGTACCCCTAATAATACATGTTCTTGTATACGATTTTATTCAATTTTGAGCTGTCTTTGTTGTTTACTTAGATGTTGCCTTAGATTATTTTTTATATTTTTCTGTTAACTATGTATTATGATTTGGCCTATTACCCGATTCCGGCTTAACGTTGACTTCTGGGACACCCTGTTAAGTTTCACGCGTACCCGCAATTTTGAATAAAAAAAAAACAAAATGGCGCGACAGTAAGTATGCCAGCACCCTAATTGCGCAACACAATATCAATCTCAATCTGAATCATTTTGAAGGATATTGCTAATGCATTGCTTCATAAATGTTCGAAAAAAAAAAAAATCTACTCAACAACGTAAATAACGCAATGAACATTGTTGAACTGTTAAAATGAAACCCATTGCTACTTATAGTGTGTTACGCAATTACCCCGCAGGCTCCATATAAAAATCTACAATCCGCCTTAAATTAATAACTCCACGCGTTCCTGAGAAAAGGGGTCTTGACTGACGGACAGACAAACGGACAACAAAGTGATCTTATAAGGGTTCCGTTTTTCCTTTTGAGGTACGGAACCCTAAAAAGTCTAAAATATTATCGTACCTGCCACCGACCCAGTCCCAGAACCCGAACATATTGGCAGCATCGATGCCGAACGCCGTCACCTTCTCAGCGTTCGTCGACAGAGCCACGAAATGCTTCGCTACTGCTGACGGCTAGAACAAGATTATTTTAGTGATGAGCTGAATTTATAATGTATGACGGAGAAGGTAAGTCTCTTTCGTTATTATCAGCCATATTTTAACTACTGTGGGCGTACTATGGGTAGTGTCACTAATTACGAAACACAAAAACCGTTTGCAGTTCAAATCAAATAATAATTTTCGAAGAAATTAATCACACAATAGCACATGTGTGAGTACTATGTACACACTATAAGGCTACCATTTACTGGGTACGTCTTTCATTGACTTGAATGTGCTCTGGCGGCTGAGAGTATGTCATGCTCACTCAAATGTCTCGCTGATGGTGGCGCATATGTTGGATCATTTAGCTCCCTTCAAAATGGTTGAGCTGAATGGTGCTAATACATGCGTCATGTTCATGAACGGGCGCCGTCAGTAGGGACTGGTCATCTCTTTGCTGCCACGGCTTATTTTAATTTAATATTAGAATTGTTTTTTTTTTCATCTTCTCATTATGGACGCTTTTAACGTTCTGCATCGTTCTCACATGTATAATTTTTAACATGAATGATGTAACCAAGACTTTGTAACCATATTATTTTGATTTAAAAGAGTGTCCATGGAGTTTCTTGCCCGTTCTTCTCCATAGGTACCTACTCTTTGGAATGGACAACTAGCTTCATCTTTCTGACTGACCGACCCCTTGACAATTCAAAAGTGCCTGTTATTGGTTTAATTGAAATAAATGCTTTGAGTTTGACACACTTAAGGTACACGACTCAATGATACGGAACGCGCGACATTTTCTGAGAACATGTTGTCCGTACGATTTCCGATAGTCAAGAGCCGCTCCACACCGCTGCTGCAGGGCTGTCGTCCACTCGCTCGAGGGTCAAGCTAGACTCTGTCGAGCGCTGCCTGGTGGCGCTGGCGTCCCGAATAGTCAAACGATTGACTAACTTATTTCCGACATATATAATACTAGTTGCGCCCCGCGGTTACACCCACGTAAATGTCGAACCCGTGGGAATATCGGGATAAAAAGTAGCCTATATGTTAATCCAGGGAGTCAGCTACCTCCATAATTTTTTTTATCAATTTTTGGCCAAGCCGTTTGAACGTGAAGAAGTAACCAGTGGCGTGCATTGGTTTTCAGAATAGGTAGGCACTAGGGCGGGTCTAGTCTAGGCAAACGCGGTCACTAATCAGAAAAAAAAAGTGAGGTCAAAAGTGTGGTTATTTGAGTAGGCATGCCTACTTAAGGGTGATAAATTGCGAAGGTCGAACGTCATGGTATTACGCGTGAGACGTGCGAATAGTACGGGAGCCGAGTAGGCCGTCCGGCGACTGCCTACTGCTGCGCGTGATTGTATGAAGATTTTGTTTTTTTTAGGTATGATAATTTAGTGAGTTTCTTAATTGTGGGGCACACACACACTAAAATGTAATTAACAGGCTTATGTTGATACATCGAGGTAGGCACTGCTTAAATGCCTATATGCAATCCACGCCACTGGAAGTAACATACCTATAAACACACACACTCACAAACTTTCGCCTTTATAATATTAGTGTGAAGTGTGATTTTCTAAAAGAAATTCGGTCAGTTAGACACACAAATTGAAATGACATTAGGTCTTACATCCTTAGCAGCTTCCAAGAACCAGGTCTTGGCTGAAGTAGCGTTGGTGATGGTCTCCTGCGTGGTGTAGGTCTTGGACGCGATGATGAACAGCGCCGTCTCAGGGTTCAGGCGCTTCAGAACCTCGGCCAAGTGGGTTCCGTCGATGTTGGAGACGAAGTGTACCTGCAATAGAAGTTATGTGATGAAGAATTGACTTAATATTTTTTTTAAATTAAAATTCGAAGTCTTCATTAATCGATTCAAGGTTTTCCCAAATATGACATCGAAATAAGTGATTTTATTCAATGAAATAGAATTTGCATGAAATTATCTGTCGGATAAATAAACTGTAACTATACAGGGTGAAATTAAATTCATGAGCATCGTTTTAAGGGGTCATTGTACTCATCATTATGAACAACTTTTATTATGGGACTAAACCTAAAATCGCGAAAAAAAATCAGCTGTTCCGTGCATATTATGTTCACATAATTCGTCAAAATGTAGGGAAGAGCTGATTTTTTTTCGCGATTTCAGGTTTGGTCCCACAGTAAAAGTTGTTCATTATGATGATTACAATGACCCCTTAAAAGGATGCCCATGAATTCAATTTCACCCTGTAGTTGGAGACAGAAAATAAAAAGAGAGCGAGAGCGCGCCCATTTAGCAATAAAAAATAAAAAATTCAGGAAACATCTTGCACTCAGTTCCAACAAATTTTTGTGTAAAAGAAAAACATTTTTTTTTTATTACATAATTGTAAAGTTGTGCTTACCAAAGAGATCTAAGATACTAATATTTGAATGTGGCTAAGAAATAACAGCTGTACGGGTAGATCTATCAGGTTAAACTACGCTTGCCGCGGTTGGTCCGTGGATGGGTGACCATCTTTACATACCGAGGCAGGGCCCCTACGTGTCACAGAAAGCACGTTAAGCCGCTGGTCCCGGCTCCCATACGTGGATCTTTGACAGTCGTTACGGGTCGTCAGAATCCCGTAAGTCTGACAACCAGTCTGACCAAGGGGTATAGTATTACCCAGTAACTGGGTGGTGGAGTTCAGGTAGGCAGTCGCTCCATGTAAAATACTGGTACTCAGCTGCATCCGATGATGATGATTTGCATGTCTTTGGTGCTCCTGAGTAAATACAATAATTACCTTGAGATGGTTGGCGTAAGGTTTGAGCGCCTCGGTGACCATCAGAGGGCCGAGGTCGGAGCCGCCGATACCGATGTTGATCACATCAGTTATTGTCTTGCCGGTGTACCTGGACAATATACGACAAGTTATTCTCCTTTACATACTTTACATCACGCCAGTATGGGTAGGTAAAAGTGTGAAGTAAAACTACATAATAACAATTATGTTTATGCATATACTGACGATAGGTAAAAAGACGTTTCTAACAAGAATTAAAAACGAAAAAAAAAAGAAATAAATGCTTTAATGAATGAAACGGGAAATTAATAATATTTTGTTGTGCTAAAACCGCACTGGAGGAAGTTAGAAAAATATCAAAAATACAGGTAGACGTGCTGTTTATTTCTGATTCCGGCAATGTATGTAACTCAAATCTGGAAACAATTTTAGATGCGTCTTTTTTCCTATCGGGAGCAGTATAGAGGTATGAGAAACAAGGTGTAAAGTTCACTCATCCTCCATAGAAAAGGGAGGATCCTTCGACCAGACGGGTGTCGTGTCTGCCACAATAAATTAAGGCCAGACAGAGCTTAAACAACTTAAAAACTAAGCGACTACACGCTAACCACCTTACTAATAAACGTTGTATAGCGTCTGTATAGTTACATGACGCTGTCTTCTTCTTTCGAACGTCAAATTACTGACGACTGAAAGAGAGAAATCGGTGTGTAACTATTCATCTGATATAATACGTTTATTAGTAAGGAGGTAAGGTTACCCCCTGTGAGGTACGGACCACGGCTTAGAGCGTCGCTGGGAGAGAGCGGCAAGGAACAGACTGGATCGGAATTATTTAGGAACGAGTTTAAAGCTATACAGGCTCAGCGTCGCGGGCTGGCTCGAGCAAGATTCGGGGCGGACATGGGCTGCGGCGGCGGTCGGAACTTACCCTTTCCACTGTCCGCTGATAACTTGTCCAGAGAACTCCTTCATATGTGCGAGCACCGCGTTGACGTCAGGGGTGACGTCCTTGCCTCCCACCAGGATGGGACGGTTCTGTCGGTTGCGCAGAGCGATGTGCAGCACCGCTCGGTCTTCGGTGAAGTTTATCTTTTCACCTGGTGGGTAAGATTATAAGTTAAGCTTTTTTTTTAAATTGCTGAATGGGCCCGCACTTAATCTCGATCACGCCTGATGGAAAGCGATGGATGAGGTCTATGATGGAACGAGCGTGCCCAGAAGATGCCTAAGGCACTGGAACTCCACACATCGACGAAACACAGCAGGCTACTTGACGCCGGACTCCGGTGGGTGGGTGCTCGCAAACCAGGCGGGCGTTAGCCCTACCACCGCAAGGGAAGAATTTGCCACTCAAATAAGGTGTTGGGGGTGACTGTCCAGGATGCGCCGAGCGCTCGGTTCAGTTGAGTAACTGGCGGAACAAACTGCGCTACACGAGGACGCTTCTTCATGCATCCTAAAAATGTATTTTTTTTTTGCTTGAATCTATATCTATACTACTAATAATTAAGATGAAGACTTTGTTTGTTTGAACGCACTAATCTCTGGAAAATGCGAAAATATTTTTTTAAATCCGACTGGCAGATCCAGTCGGATTTGAAAAAATATTTTCGCATTTATAGCCCAATTCTTGAGGTATAATCTCGCGAGATAGATTATAAACTAACGATGTTCATAATAATACGGTGACATTTATTATGCAACAGCTTCTGCCCGCGACTTCGCGTGAAATTTCACCTTCTCCCCATTCACCCTCTTACCTGAGAACATTGCATCTCTGGCCTTCTCCACGTTCCTGCTCTTGGCGAGGTTCAGGAGCAGCCCCCACAGCTGTTCATTGATGCGGTTCTTGGAGTAGTCCAGCAGGATCTCTCCGTCATTCGGAGTTGGGATGCGGAGACTGAATTCATAAAAATAATTTGAGAAAAATATGATTATGTTATATTTATTTATATTTATATACTTTATTTTACACCAGAAAAAGCATGTTTGTGTGAGTTTATGATTTAATGCATATAAGACAAGTAACGGTGCCGATTCTCTTGTCAGAAATGCCTCTAAACTAGACTAAAAATCACCAAAATTTTGTTTACTCCTGTCAAACAACGATTTCCCATACAACTTAACTGTATTTTAGTTTGACAGCACTAAGATGGCACTGAGTTATTAATCTATTGAAAATGGCAATTTTGCTATTCTGAATTTCATGTTTTTCACCTAAAATT
This sequence comes from Amphipoea oculea, assembly GCA_945859645.1. Lineage (NCBI taxonomy): Eukaryota > Metazoa > Arthropoda > Insecta > Lepidoptera > Noctuidae > Amphipoea > Amphipoea oculea. The sequence continues at coordinate 15,448,513 of OX243881.1, forward strand.
TTGATTGTCTAACTAAATTGAACTAAATCTATTTTTAATCATGATTAAAAAGGTGTGGAATAAAATTAATTGTCATGAATAGAAATTCACACCAACACCACCTCGACTTTAGGTGCAAAAACAGTATTGTATCTTTTTTTTTCTTTTGCTTATATCTCGAAAATGGTGTGTCCTATCGCAAAAATAATGAAAATTTCGACCCCCTTTATAAAAGCTATAAACCCCTAAAACTCAAAATGTAGGTAATCATTTTTCATATATTCCATACAAAAAGTGAAAAATTCCTTAATAAGCACGTCAAGGCTGCCCCCTGCGCGCCTGCGGCTCTAAAAAAATTCACAGGGTAGAGCAAACAAGTACCACGTGTCGACGAGTCGCGATTGTCAAATTCGATTTTAGTTGGAAATCCAGGAATGACATTAAAAAACTTTAAATATAGCTATTATTAAGTTAATACGAGTAATCTGTATGATATTGCATTAATTTCGTATCTTAAAATATTTTTATGATTGTTTTTATTTATTTGTTGACTGAATTTTATAATTTTAATTTTATGATTATATACATTTTGCATGCCTTACGGTAGAATCACTTGAAACATGTAAATTTTTATAACACCATTGAAACAGTTTTCTGCAAAAATAAATGATTTGATTTGGTTGTGTCAAAAATATTTTTTTTCGAGATTTTTTTATGCAGAATAATTGTAAGATTCTCATAGTAAAAAGTAAGGAATTTTAGTAATAGTTTAGTTCGGTGTACAAGAGAAGTGGCACCAATATGTGAATTTAGCAGCAATAAGATTTTTAAAAAATATGATGAATAAAAAAAGACAACATCTTTTTGGAAATAGTACCCACTCTTTATCTTTTTCCATACAAAAGACAATTTCTAATTTATGTTAAAAATATATTATACTTATAAAATTATATACATACATATAACATAAAATATACATTAAGTATAAAATATTTATGTATATTTATGCAGTCATTTATTTTTTATGATTAATTTTTGATAATGACTAATTTCTAAAACCAAAAATGTTTTGAATTTTTATTCATGAAACTGTACATTATTTAACATGTTGACTACCAGGCAACAGACACAATAGTAAATCTATTGTTCGCGGTCACCGGTGACAGCGGTGGCAGTATGAATATTGACTAAGTATCCAGAGCTCAGAATAAATTACATGAAATACGCATGTATCATTGAGATAATTAATAAGTAGAATAGAAAGGCTTATATTTCTTTTTGCAACATACAGAATAACATAAAAGATAATAATTGAGTATTATCTACCCACAATAACTTGATAAACCAAGGTGACATGCAATTGTATCATGAAGTAAACAATTGAGATTAATAATTTAAATGTCATTGCTATCAAACTAAAACAAAAAAAAAAAATGACAACTGTACATGCGCGACCTTTACAAGAACTTTATAAGTCGATGATATAACTTTACGAAACTAACCGAAATACAGAATAATAGCTTATTTAATCAATTAAATATTAATAGGACTATCAAATAACTTAAAAACCGACACGTTTTTATTTATATTAGCAATAGAAAACACGATAAAAAGCTACAAACCTGAATTTGTTGAAGCGATCAGCATCTTGCTGGAATAATTGTTGAATATTTATCTTATCGGCGTTAGCATCGTAGAACTTTTGGATTTCCACGTATGCTGGGTCCTGTCTCAAATTAACTTTAGGATCCATGATTTTCAGAGAAATTGAACAGGTTCTACGCGAGCGGCCGCTGAATAACTGTATCGTTCTTGATAACAAACGTCTTTTTGACATTTCAATGTTATTTGAAGGTTATTCGCGTTTTGTTTTTGGTCTCGCATTATTAAACTTTCTGTTGTTTTCTGAATAATGTAGGGTAACGTTAAAAAACAGAAATACTGCATTTTTCTTAAACATTAGATAAAGATAAAAGATTATCTATTTATAAAAACATGAATGAACAGTAAATTCAGTACCAGTACCTACAAAATAAATAAGAATTTACAATTTAAAATGACAAGGTAGAAAAAGTTATTCTGCATTGATTAGTCACAAAAATGAGACCTAGCGCAGCCTTTGGCCACAGAGCATGTACTTTGGCTAGACTGCTGTGTCAGACTTAACTACACTGCTACAAGCAAAGAAAACACACTAAAATGCCAGGCTCAAAGTGAGCTGTCACTCCACCTTTTTTTTTATTTTCAGTGGGCCAAACTTACGACCCAGTGGGTCCCACAGTCCCACCGACATCGCGGCAGGCCCAGGCGGAGATGGCGGGATGAGCTGGACTCCTTTGATAAAGATTGGCCTTTGGTAGCTCTGGACAGAGAGTGGTGGAGAGTAGGGAGGCCTTTGCCCAGCAGTAGGACTTAACAGCTAAAAATAAAATAAATTATTTCGAAGGGAACCTTCAAAAGGCGCCCGGGCTTTGGGGATAACACCGGGGAGTGTTTCCTCACTAAAACCACCCCGGTGGTCACCATTTGCACATAGATGCTAGTAGTGATTGACATATCAACACTTCAAGCTCACTTCAGGTGAGTTTTAACCGCTAGATTTACTCGGTCACCGATCGGTTACGACCGGCGCGAATATGTAATTATGTCCTCACACTTGCAATATCAACGTAACGTAAAGCTGGCTCCAAAGTAAGATGTTTATTTTATTATATTTCACACTATGACAAGCAAAGTCGATGTCGACCATTCTGCAAATGAAAGTTACAATCAGACGACGCCGACGTAAGCGCGCGGTACTGAAGCGAGAGCGATAACAGTGTGGAAAGGGGGGAGGGGGCTCGGGTCTCAAATAAACTTTTGCGGGTTATAGGTCTTATCTTATAAAGAGCTAACAAGACAGTTACAGTTCGGTCATAGAGTAAGTAATGTAAGAAGACACGGGAGTTCCATCCATAGAAAAAGATGAAAACGTCGCTTGTATGAAATTTGTATTAAAACTGAATACCATCATAACAAAAATGACACAGACTATGCACGGACTGCACGTCTTAAAGCGAGACAGCGATAGCCGCCATTATGTTTAGTACACGTTTCAGTTTCTTTTTTTTTTATTAGACAGTTGCGTCAGACGGAGTTCGGCCGGCAGTATGCGTCCCTCGTCAGTGCGACAATTTTACTAGCTAATAAAGATCAAATTCGCAAAACACATATTCCTTTGTTTGAAACTGACAGACGTGTATAAAAACCAAGAAGCTTATAGGTAAAAATGGAGACAACACTCTAAATACCTAAGTGAAACCGACTGTGGTCGGACGCTCTCTTTCTAAATACATACATATGACAAAGAAAACACATGACACTGTCTCGTTCTTATGTGTGTATTTAGAGAGTGTCCGACCACAGTCGTCTTCACTTAGGTATTCAGATTGATGCCTCCACTTTTATCTATAAGCTTCTTGATAAAAACGCATTCTCTCGTCGACTGTAGTGATTGAAGATTTTAAGTATTACGTGTGTAATAAGGACGAAGTTAAAATAAAACAATAATAAATTAAACTTAACTTTTTATTATAATCACATGAAGTTATAATCTTTGAAACTTGACAAAAAATAAACGATCCTATATATTTTGTTCGACCCATATAATTATTAAGACACAATTAATTACGACTTCCCATCGCGTTTTACATTTTCTTTATTTATATTTTTCGTCAAGTGTTTCTAATGTAAGTTATTATAATAATTATATTGTTGAACTAAGATCTAAATACAAAACTGATGGATGCTCATACTTATTTAAACATTTCTTTGATAAATATTTCATAGTACAGACGCCAGCACATCAAGCTACTACAATCTGTCAAATTTCTTTAATAGATATTCAACTTTATCGCTAAAGCATAAGGTTTAAAGTTGATTGGGAAAATTTTACAGTTTCAGGTAGCTTGATGTGCTGGCGTCTGTACAATACGGTCGTTGAATAATGGCTGGTCGTAACATAGACGCTCCGAACTCCCGCACATGTTCTCTCACTCACACTCGACTCATGTCACCATTCATCATCTGCCTAGTCTTTTCCCAACTACATTAAGGTCGGCTTCCAGTCTAACCGGATGTAGCTGAATACCAGTATTTTACATGGAGCGACTGCCTATATGACCTCCACAACCCAGGTACTGGGTAATTCGATACCCCTTGGTAAGACTAGTTTTCAGACTTTCGGGCTTCTGACGACCCGTAACGACTGTCAAAGATCCACGAATGACAGCCGGGGCCACCTGCTTGACGTGCTTTCCGGAGGCACGGAGGGGAGGGGTCTTGGTATGTAAAGATAGTCACCCATCCACGCAACAACCGCGGCAAGCGTAGCTTAACCTGATCGATCGACCCGTGCGGCTGTTATTAGTATTACTTAGCCATAGGCGGAAGGGGGCCTCATGCCACCATAGGGTTGCTAAAAAATGTTATGGCAAGATTTCTACGCTAAGTTCGGACCGACCATGACTCATCAGCCGTATTCTAGTCGACGCAAAAATCACGAGTGCGCGTCACGCCACACACGACATACGACTTTAACGTTATTAACATAAGGTTTAGTTTGCAATGATCGATACGCTCTCGTGAAATGCATCAACTCATTATCCTCTAATATCATGGATTATTTAAGTAAATATTGATAGTAACGTCATTTTTATACGTACTTCTAAAAAATGAGGTAATTATAATATTTTAATTTAGATTTCAAAATGACAAATTGCGAGATTCTGATGAGACTGCCATATCAGTTTTTAACTACTTCAAAAAAAGGAGGTTATTTGTTAAGAATATGGCAATCCTATCTCAAACGCGCGGAAAAAAACTGGCTTCCATATTTTAAATAGTCGATTACATTACTAAACTAATATTTTAATTAATTATACATTTCTATACATGACAAGTTATTATTAATAATGCAAAAACAATGGAAAAATTAAATAGAAATTAGAAAAATAAAAGTTTTTTTTTTATAGCTAATCAAACGTTTATCATTATTCATTTTTGCCCTCCAACTATTTTTTTTTTAAGAATGACCATCATTTTAAGGCTGGGTCAAAACCAAAGGCTTTCGCTTCAAAAAACCATCTTCATCTCAATTATTGAGCAAAACTTTTATTAATAACAATTTATTTGTCTTTGAAATATTAGATTTTTTATATATTTTCCTTCCCTCATTCAATGCCATATATCCTTAAATTATTTATTTGCTTTACTAGCCAACGGGGTAATTGCGTAACACACTAGCAATGGCTTTCATTTTGACATTTTAACAACATTCATTGCGTTATTTACGTTGATAGGCCGACAAACTTTTCGAACACATGCAGCAATGGATTAGCAATATCCTTCAAAATGTTTTAGATTGTGTTTGATAATGGGTTACGCAATTAGGGTGCTGGCTTCGCTTGCCAACTAGAACCCACATCATACAGATCATACATTAGTTCTAAAGGTACTTCCACACAGCGAACATTCGTTTGCGAGCGTTTGCCAAGCGATATTAAGCATTTCACTTTATGTCCATTTAGCCTTTCGGCAACTTCCATTTGTGACCCGATCTAACGATGAGCTCCTCCAATAATATTGAGCTCCTTAATGGCGTCGCCTATTGGCGACGAAACAATAGAAAATCAATTGTGTCTCATTAGCGGAGATTGACAGATTAATGAACGAATGCTCGCGTACGAATGCTAGGGATGGGAAGTACCTTGTTAAATGAAATCATTTTTGTTAGCATGTTTGAAAATGAAGGCAAATAAAATGGCTTAGTCCGGTGTGAAAAACTACAGTGTTTTGATTTTTGGAAAATATATGAAACCTTTTTAGTCAATTTTAAGGACTTTAATTTTGGCATTCAATACTCAAAATGACAAATATTTCAACTCATTTCCACATCACTCTTTTCAAAAGTATTAATCCAATTCATTCAATCCCATTCTACCATACTAAAAAGGACCTTATAACATTGTAGTAAGGATACATTTCCCATGATTCTCGCTTTAAAAGATGTTAATAATCATAATTCAATTGTTTCTTCAGTCCAATCCTGCCAACCTAAAACGCACCTTACTACAGCTTGTTTGCTACACCAAAACAAACCTTTTTACAGCGTGATAAAGACGCGTTTCCTATGAAGTGCTACGCCGACGGCGAGCCAGATAAGCATGGCAGTGGCGTGGGCGGCCAGGAGTTGAGCGTGAGTGGGAGAGGGGAGCGCCCAGTGGAAGGGGAAGTTGCGTTTGAGAAGTTCGCTTCCGATGTAGAGGAACAGGGCGTTTTGACCTGTTGAGAGAAAAGATAAATTGTTTGTAAAAAAATACAAAATTTATGCGGTTTTTAGTAGGTTTTAAAAATACAGATAATTAAAAAAGTATCAAATCTCATTTGAACTGCAGCTGTGATCGACAGAAATTCAAAAATGCCTCTAATTAGGAACCTAATACCCAAATCAGGGACCCTAGATTCCTAATTAGGGTCATCATAATTCTCAGTCAAGGATTAAATGTCTCAAATTGGGGACCATTTGTCCGGGATTAGGGACATATTGCCCAAAATAGGGAACTCGAGACACGAATTAGTAATTTAATGCCCAAAATTAGCTGTACTCACCAGCATAATATAGCGGCCTGCCTCCCCCCGCTTGGTCTTGAGACCATCGACCATAGATTCTTGTTTATGGGTACGGGAGCTCCGTTCTTTGTGCTATTCTCACCAAGTACTGATGCTTAGTAGACAACACATACCCATAGTTTCATAATGTCCCTAATTAGGGCCTTAAAGTCCCATAATTGAAGTAATTGTATTCCCTAATGGGGTCATAGTGTCTCTGATTGGGGTCGCTGGGTCCCTAATTGGGGTTGTAGCATCCCCTATTTTACGCTAAACTCACCAGCATAATACAGCGGCCTGCCTCCCCACTTGGTCTTGAGATCCACAATGAAGTACAGAGCAGCTTGTATGAACAGCGCCATCGATGCCGTCACCAGACAGTACGACACCGACCACAGATTCTTGTTTACAGGTATGGGACCTCCGTTCTTTGAGAACATGGATAAGGCCCCGCCGGCGATGCCGAAGATAAGGGACCAGAATACCCAACGCATTATACGGGCCCTGAGAACAAAAGATTTACAGGATATTAAAACATTGAAGGACACTGACCGAGACACAATAGAAGTTTTATTGTTATTACTGAACGGATTTTGATGAAACTTTACAGTAATATAGAATATATATCAGAATAACACATAGGATACTTTTTATCCCGATATTCCCACGGAATCGACACTTATGCCGGTGAAACCGCGGGGCGCTGCTAGTGTACCATATTCTGATAAATAAATGATTATGAGAAAGATGCAGTTTTGTTACAAATTCCTTTAGCATTTTACCAAGTATGCATAAAACATTGGTAGCGAAATGCAAGTATGACATGGTAAGCATTGGTTGGCTGTTTAACCGGCCAAATACCTGACGTCATTTGACGCAACATCAAAAAAACTCCTGTCAAATAGCAGATGTCACTCGCTGTGCGCGTGATTTATTACCCTGCTCACAAAAAATGGTCTACTGATGCTTATATGGGCTCAAGCCACTTAATGTAAACTGTTTTGGGTTTTTGAATAAACAGACCATAATATAAAATGCAAACAATACTCGTAATATGAGAATTGTATTTATAAACAAATGACGTCATCAGAAAATAGGTTGAAAGTGTGTTCGTTCCCGTGTTATGTCGATTTCTGATAAAACTAATATATGAATTTACACGAAACTTTGCAAGTTACATTATGAATAGACAAGTAATCTAACAACAGCGTTTTTTTGAAAGTCCTACCTTACATTTTAATAATATTGAAACTCAAATTTCAGTGCGCCGAGCCGTTCAATTCCTATTACAACGCAATGACTGTAAACGCCCAATCCTAGTCATATTGAGTTGTTTCTAATTAAAAAAGTGTTACTAGGATACTACACAAACCTTTATTAACTGATAACTACCTATATCTTGTAAAAATATACCACTATAATTATAAAATCATAAGATTTTCTTGACCAACTTACGTAAAATTTTGTTTGACCAAAAAAAAAGGATTATTGATTGATTGTGATGTTATTTCGTGCAAATATTATCTACAATATTATCTACAAGGACGTATAATATGTTATAAACGAATATTCATCCACTTAACGTCGATTTTACACAAAAACTATTAAAATAAACAACATAGCATCATAACAAAACAGCACGCACTGCAGCTGCCATTAAGAATCGTAAAGTCTATTTTTAACTTTTTTTTTTCCAATACTGCTAACCCATATTTTTCGTTTTGAATCATTTAGTCGATTAGTTTATCTACCTGACCATAGACTCAAACTGTTGCACAGGATATTAGACCGTATTTAACAGTAATAATAGAGGTTGAAGCCGCGTGAATCGGGTGGTGACAAATGGTGTCGGTGGTGCCTGACGGGTGCGCGCCGGTATGTGACAAATGGAGACGCCGGGGATCGAACGGTAGTTACGGCATATAGAGGAAGATTTTTTTATCACCATCCAAATTTTTACAGGGTGTTCTACCCATGAATATGAACAACTTTCACTATGGGACCAACTCACAAATCACGAAAAAAAAATCTGCTGTTTAATACAAAAGTTCAATACCTACTTGACCAAAATGTCACTACCATATTTTTTAAAACCCCTGTTGTCTTTGGTCCATGGCCCTGACGTCAAGCAATGGACAAAATTGTCAAGTTTTTATATGCTCGGAGTACGAGGCTTTTGACTATGTGTATATTTTCTGTCCTTTTTTTTGTAATGTTCGTTTTTTCGTGCAGAATAAACAATGTTTCTTTCTAAAACACCATGCTATCCAATTAGGGTCATGTTGGACAGACTTGTGGTACTCGTACATATTGACCATAATATAATATATTACCTAGCATGATTATAAGCCAGCATGATCCTCGTAGCGTGCGCGCCTGCCTGAACGACCAGCACTCCTGACAGAATGCCCAAGATGCCTTCAGGGTCGTGTGGGACAGTTGTCTGGTACATCTTGTGGAAGGTACCGCGTTGGTACAAGTGGGCCTCGCCTAGGATCAGTCTGAAATAGAAACACAGAGATTAAAATACATGATTGTCATCTTCTTCTTCTTAGCGTGTCGATGGCAATCTAAATGTACTCGGCCCAGAATTCGGCCACTTGTTTGGCGCCATCACTAGCGTCCATCAGTTCCTGTAACGTGCAGCTGACAGGACACGCAGGGCACGATATTAAGTGTCCCATCGTTTGTGGAACAGCACCACATTTACACTCCAAGGCGGAGTCGTCTATAAATTTCCACCTGAACAGGTTTTCCTTGCTTAGGCCAACCTGGGTCCGGAGTCTGTTTAAAGACTTCCAGTTTACCCAAGGTAACTCATGTCCAGGTGGGAGGTCCTCAGCGGGTGAAACGAACGGTTTGGGTAAGGAAGCACTGTCTCGCCACAGCCTCAGTCTTTCTTGTGGTAGTTCGCCAGTGAGTGGGACGACACACTTTAAGAAGCTATTTCGGCTTTTCAGCCTTTGTGGCACAAGGGTGTTGTTGTGCAAAGGGTGTCGTGTGTCGGAGACCATTTTGGCCCTTTCGCTGGAGCTTGCCACCGCTCTGCGAACCACTGGTGGCGCTATTCCTGCTAGCGGATACAGCATTTGTACCGGGGTCGGTTTTAGGCAACCAGTGATGATCCGGCACGTTTCGTTCAAAGCTTGTCATAAGATTTTGATATCAAAGGGACAGACTACGAATCCCGGTGCATCGGGAAAAGCAAGGGGTGGTCAATTTTGCTGAGTGTGATTATTTCAAATATTTATGCAACAAGATGTAAGTAAGTTCAAAAAATATGGATGTCAGGTGATCAACTTTGAACGTTGATATCTCGGAGACGCGACACTACGGGGTTTGGTCTTATTATGTTGTCTGTTTGCATTGATGTCAGCTATCGATTTATACAGGGCAATTTTAATTACCGTTATCCACTTAAGGGGTCATTGTACTCATCACTATGAATAACTTTTACTATAGGGCCAAACCTGAAATCGTGAAAAAAACAGCTGTTCTCTACATGTTATGTTCATACAGGTTGAAATTGAAAACATGCGACAAATCGAAATGGGAGATTGTACTCATCATTATGAACAACTTTTATTATGGGACCAAGCCTGAAATCGCGAAAAGAAAATCTGCTGTTCTCTACATTTTGACGAGTTATGCGAACATAAATGTAGGGAATAGCTGATTTTTTTCGCGATTTCAGATTTGGTCACATAGTAAAAGTTGTTCATGATGATGAGTACAATCTCCCATTTCGATTTGTCGCATGTTGTCAATTTCACCCTGTATAGCTCGTCAAAACCTAGGGAACAGCTGATTTTTGTTTCGCGATTTCAGGTTTAGTCCCATAGTAAAACTTGTTCATAATGATGAGTACAATGACCCCTTAAGAGCATAACGGTGATTAAAATTACACCCAGTATAAGTACAATGCGTGGCCGCCATTTGAAAAAGAAAAATCAAAATGGCTGACAAGTGGTTACGCCACGGACCTAAAAAGCTCTTTGCCTAACTCGGGGATCGAACTCATGATCCCAGGATGCAGTAATAAACATTGTGAATATAAACAGTACCTGTCTATGTAGCCAGCGATGCCCGCAGTACAGTTCTGTAGCGACACGTTGCTGACAGCTGACAGGTGTAACCCTCCGGGGCCCATGTAGCCGCGAGGACAGCCCGGCGCGGGAACCAGCAGGGTTATGCACACCTGCAGTTACGAGTTATGAGTTATGGTACTTTCGGATATGTTCTGTTTTACCAAATGTATGTACAGACGCCAGCACATCAAGCTACTACAATCTGTCTGCGTGTGTGTGTGTCTGTGTGTGTATGTGTATGTGTGTGTGTCTCTGTGTGTGTGTGTGTCTGTGTGTGTGTGTGTGTACTACAATGTGTCTGTGTCTGTGTGTGTGTGTTTAATAGATTTTCAACTTTATCGCTAAAGCATAAGGTTCAAAGTTGATTGCATTGCTGGCGTCAGCATCTGTCTGGCATGAATGCTGAAATGAACCTTTTGACGTACGCAGCCGTGAGGCACACAATATTGTATACATACTTACACACATATCATAGTATACATTTCAGAAAGTATGAATTGAAATTGATAAGTTTATTTTAAACCTTACCTGTATGGAAACAAGGACCAGTGTGGCCAGCCATTGTTGCCAACCGGCGCTGATGTCACGGAACAGAGAACGACCTGTAAAAGATGGAGATAAAAACATTAGTTTTATAGGAAAGAAGCAAAGATATTATGATTATTTTGAAGGAAATGTTCCCACTGATGGGTTTCGAATTTTTGTTTCTTGGACATACAGGTTTCCTCACGATGTTTTCTTTCACAGTTTTAGGGAAGTGGGTGATGGACCGGCCGATGTGGTGAACCATAGGCCTCCTTCAAGCATCGATTGCTGCGCATAGGTCTAGCAGTCGGCGTCGTATGTTAGACTAGCTTTCGCCCGCGGCTTAGACCGCGTGATATGTCGATAAAAAGTAGACGATATCCTTCCATAGGGTTAAAAGTACTCCCCATACCAAATTTCATCAAAATCGGTACAGCCGTTTCGGAGATTAGCCGGAACAGACAGACAGAAAAAATGTTTTTATTACAAGTACCGTATATAATTTCGCATTGACTAAAAATTTGTTATGACATTACAGACACTTAAATTTTATTTATTAGTAAGTATAGAAGATTTTAATTTGTTCAAATATGTTCCCTGTCGACTACTGTGCTAAATAAATGCTGTGTTCTCTTTGTGCCTTTCGGCTGAATTATGACGTCAAGGTCTTACCTGGTGTAATATCCTGGCTGGTCCTCATAAAGGCGCACTCTAAAGCACCCACGATGAAGTACATAGCTGCCAGTCGTTGTAGGACTCCGGGGAGTCGCACGTCTACCCAGGACGAGTTTGGAGGACCCAGGATTATGCCGATCAGGGATAGCATTACAGATCGTTGTGCCACCTGGAAAGAGATGAACAGCGTTATTGTTCAAACTAACTCATGAATAGGGAAAGCATGTATTTATTTTTTATTTTTAATAAGTTTACATCGCCATTTAATAGTAAAAAAATATTTATCCCCAAAATAGCAATTGAAAGTACCCAACCTGGTAAAGTGGGGCTACCTTGCAGTGGCGTAACTATAGGGTGGCATTCGGGCAAAATGCCACGGGCCCCCAGGCAGTGGGGGCCCCCGGCCCGAGAGGGCCATGAGCACAGTAGGATCCTAAAATAAGTTTATGAAATCAAACTTTTTTTGAAAATGTACAACAAAGCACATCATTCAGGTTTCGAACTTTTTGTACCTTATTCCCATTGTTTGTCTAATTTTTTGGACAGGACCTCATGCTCAGCAGTAGCGCTTGCGACCACTAGATCTACGAAGCAGTCAGGTTTTAAAGGTTGTAGGGGAAAATATGAAATCTACGCGGAAGAAGTCGCGGGAGAACTGCTAGTAAAAAAAAAACTATAACGTAGGTTGAGCTTCTTTATATTGAGGGAGGGCCCCATCCCTTGAATTTGCCACGGGCCCCAAACGGTATAGTTACGCCACTGCTACCTTGACTATCTTTCAACGTGGTAGGGCAAATCTTACGATTTAAATCTTTGCCGCTGCCATCATTTTCAAGACAGCCGTCACCGCTCTTCTAGACAAAACAATTTAATGCCCCCTGCCACACGCGACATGATAACTAATATTAGGTTTTTTTTATAACATTACCTGCTGCAGCGCCTGAACCCTGGGCAGAGAAGTCCGAAGCCTGGCGTTGAGCGACAGCACGAGCGCCTCTCCCATGGCGAAGGCGAACCAGGGGAACACCACGTCTGCCACCGTCAGTCCGTTCCACACGCTGTGCGAGAATACGCCGTAGCCACCGCCGCCTGCGTTCACGAAGATCTGGGGGAGATAATCATATATATCAAGAAACTATAGAGGTATGAGGTGGAAGGAGTGACAATAGTTCTTCATCTTCCATAGAAAAGGGAGGATCCTCCAACCAGACGGGTGTTGTGTCGTGGGGTAATGCCCGACGGTTCTTGTCAGGTTTAAGGCTCTCCTCCAGGCGCGTCATTCTGTCTGCCTAGCATTTTCCCAACTATGTTGAGGACAGCTTCCAGTCTAACCGGATGCAGCTGAATACCAGTATTTTACATGGAGCGGCTGCCTATCTGACCTCCACAAGTCACAACCCAGTTTCTGGATAATGCAAATTATTGATGTGAGCCACAGATATAGATACACTTAGATAACGCAAGAGCAACTACTTCGCGTGCCAAAAATCGCACTGGCTTACGTTCAAAAATCGTAAGCCGCCACTTTCGCGCTCAGTCCTGTGTACTGCTAGCTGGGTGAGCGTGAGCGAGAGCGCGAGCTTGTGACGTCATAGTAGGTAGTCAAAAAATGGCACGCTTGGTTTTCATACAGTTCGTGACACTTGCGTTATCTAGGTCTATCTTTATCTGTGATGTGAGCGCTGTGAGCGATTACGGCATAATTCGGAATGCGCCCGTACATGCGCCGACGCACTACATCTAAAGACCAATTCTCGTAATTAAAAACGTTTAAAATCTAGTCGCAATCCCATCTCAGCGACAATCAATGTCAAAAACTTGAAAAAAAAAGTAGGGAAATTAGAGGTATTTTTGACAGATTGAGAGACTGACATCAGACTGTGAACGTTCTTAATCTGTCAAGCTCCGTTAATGAGACACAATTGATTTTTGTCAACGATCGGTAACGCGCGGGGCTTGACCGGTTAAAATTACGAGAATTACTCCTCTGATTAGTCTTTAGTTCGTAGTTTTATTTGTTAACTTACCATAAGAGCGATAGCGAATCCTCTGAAGATGTCAAGGGAGCGCAGTCTGGACCTGGTCGGTGACCGTGGGATGCTGGCCTCAGTCGTCAGGACTCGGGTTTCGGAACCAAGCTCGTTGTCTTCTCTGAAATAACACGATGACACTGTGGTATTTCTCGATGGGGTATGCTGAGATGTATAGTACGTTTCGAGGCTAATGTATGGTCCCAACAGTGGCGTGCATTGGTTTTCAGAATAGGTAGGCAGGCACTAGGCCGGGTCTAGTCACGGCCAAATTACAAATTTTTGGCGTCAGTATTCGAACGTCATGGTATTAGGGCAGGCGTGAGACGTAACGTATTTTTTAATTTCGTCGTATTAACTTGAATGAGTAAAGACCAATTACAATGTGGGAATAGTACGGGAGCCGAATAGACCATCTGGCGACTGCCTAATGCCGCGCACGTTTGTATGAAGATTTTGTTTTTTTTTTAGGTACCTATGATAATTTAGTGAGTTTCTTGATTGTGGGGAACACACAATAATGTAATTGACAGGCTTATGGTGATTTATGGAGGTAGGCACTGCTTATATGCCTTTATGCAATGCACGCCACTGGCGTCCCAAGTAATAGAGGAGCCTATATTGCATCCTCATCAGCATAAACGGGACTCAAAGCCACATTCTGACCTGTTTATGACTATTTGCGAATGGATCCCAATGAAGATTTTCTAAACATGGGAATCAATACCAAAGTACAGACGCCAGCACATCAAGCTACCCGACAGTGTCAAATTTCCCCAATCAACTTTGAACCTAAAGTTTTAGCAATAAAGTTGAAAATCTATTAAATAAATTTGACAGATTGTAGTAGCTTTAAATGCTGGCGCTTATCGTATGGTACTTCGCACATAGAATCAAAAGTTCTTCAAATTTAACAAACAGTCGTGTTGCTAGCGAGTTTGTTTCGCCATTTCTTCTTCCCAGCAGTTCCCAGATTAAACAATAGTAAGTGATGAAGGATGGGTTTCCTCGTCGTTTTGAGAGCAGTGGTGATGAAATGATTTACAAATTTAGATAATAAAAAGAAAGTATTGAGAGCAGTGGTGGCCAAGTGGTAACGGCCGCGACTTACGAGTTGTAGGTCGTAGGTTCAAACCCAGACAGGCGCTTTACTTTGTGTAAATTATTTCATCACCACTGCTCTCAAAACGGTGAAGGTAAACATCGTGAGGAAACCGGCATGTCCTAGAACCAAAAATTCGAAGACATGTGACATCTGCCAACCCGCACTGGACCCGCGTGGTGGATTACGGCCCACTCCCTCTCACCGAGAGGAGGCCTGTGTCCCAACAGTGAGAACATTATAGGCTGATTATGTAAGAAAGTATTTTGCAAATACTAACCTAGCAAAATATCTAGCATACACCCGTCCAGCAACCACCCTCTTGCCGATACCCTTGACGACATACCACAGCGTTGCCATAGAGAACAGAATGACTACCGCTGTCAGTATTGGTAAGTATGCCGCATCCGGTTCCGCTGTCATCCGCGGGGTGCATACATCTGTGGTCACGTCAGTGACGTTGAGAGTATACTGGCCATATTCACCGAATTGGTAGAGGCCTGTAAAAAGAAAAATTATTTGAATTCCGAATGTTGTGATGGCAGCTGCGCGGGAACTTGGCTAAGTACTCATCTTTATGGATTAGTGCAGAAGATGAGAACTTTCCAATGACATTGAATAGTAGACTTTATTATGAAAGTCATAAAGCGCAAATGAGATTAAGTGCTCGCGACACCCGAGGGGCCGTTTGGTGACTGCGTTGATTTTCGTAAAAAATTGGACTTTATGAGTCTTAACACAAAGTTCATTATTCAATGTCATGGGAAACCATTTGAATTTTTGCTGTTCCTATTGCGTAGGTAATATGAAATTGTAACAACGACGCGGTGAAATTGGATACCTAACCAAACAGCATACCTACCTAGAAATAATGTTTATCATGTTTATTTATCTCACATATTCCTAGTAAAACCTGTTGTATTGAAATTCTAAACAAAAAAAAAAGTCTATACTTGAGTATTCATTTTTAACCGACTACAAAAAAAGGAGGAGGTTCTCAATTCAGATGTTTATATTTTTTTATGTACATATTATTATGTTCGAGCACAACTCCGTCATATACTCGTATGGACGGATTTCCAAAATTCTTTTTTTGTTCGAAAGAGGTTTATTAAAGTGTAAATTATATTATTGAATAATAATAATTAAAAATCTCATGTTACATTAAAAAAAAATATCATTTTAATACTGTTCTTTTTCTAGTATAGCAAAATAAACTGTTTGATTAGGCTATCATTGGAGTTTATTTTGGAAACCCAGGCAACCTATAGGAAAGAGTCAAAGATACCGTGTGTCCCAGTGCAAGAGAGATAGCATTATACACCCTGTGTATCTCCATCCTATTTCACTCATCTCTATTTCATACTGGAAAGGTGATGACTTTTCTGACTGATTGTCCTCAACATCATATTGAAAGACCATATTCTATTACAAGAATATCATCATCATCTGCCTAGCCTTTTCCCAACTATGTTGGGGTCGGCTTCCAGTCTAACGGATGCAGCTGAATACCAGCATTTTAAATGGAGCGACTGCCTATCTGACCTCCACAACCCAACAACTGGGTAATACGATACCCCTTGGTAAGACTGATTGTCAGACTTTGTGGCTTCTGACAATCCGTAACGACTGCCAATGATCCACGAATACAAACAGCCGGGACCAACGGCTTAACGTGCTTTCCGAGGCACGGATAGGTCTCGGTATGTAAACATATCACCCATCCACGGACCAACCGCGGCAAGCGTAACTTAACCTGAGCGACCCGTGCGGCTGTTATTACTTAGCTACGAGCCCGCCCGCATCAATTTGAATAACATAATCCAAAATCCGTATGTCACAAGCCATGGGCAAAAGGTTTAACCCCTCAAGCGTCAAGTGTACACCAAGTGTACATAAGAGAAGGTGCTCGAAACGTCAAAGGTACACCAAGTGTACATAACAGTGTCATTGTTCTATTGTCATTGTTAAAACAATGCCTTTACTGCGCCCATTCAACTACACCGACGCGTGGAGTGTTTCGACAGGTAGGTGGGTAAACGTGTCAGATGTTAATATAAGTAAAGTAAGGTCCTAAGGAACTTGCTTATATTATACAAAATCAGCATAACATGTTCGCTGCAAACTGGTTTTGTCACAATATCAGGTCATTTAGACCTAATATTGTGACAAAACCAGTTGAATCACATAGCCCGTAGTATATTTTATGTATTTGATTATGTACTGGACTGAGCTAAGTAGGAATTTTGTTAGTCACTGTAGCCATGAGCTCAATTACAAGCAAAAGATAATGATTGCTACTTTTCATATCGTCGGCTTATTGCAAGAAGTCATTATGTGACATATTCACTATTCTGAGATAAACGGTATTTTAGTTTGATTTAGTTAGTGGTTATGTTGATTTGCCCATATTATCCTAGACTATACTAGATAGAAATTAGTGAGTTTTTGCTTTTTGTAGAATGTGTCAAAAGAAGTGTAGATAAAAACGTATTTAGTGATTTTTTGCAGTTAATGAGTTCTTGCAATAAGCCGACGATATATTTTTTTCACTTACCTATACATAGGTAGGTATGCTATTTGTTTCATTCTGTTTTAGAAAAACATTCAAGTTTATATTTTTCTTTATTTAATGTCTACACATCGACACTACTAATAATAAAACTGAAGAGTTTGTTTGTTTGAAGGCGCTAATCTCTGGAACTACCAGTCGGATTTGGGAAATTCTTTTTGCGTTAGATATCCCAATTTTTGAGGAAGGCTATGGGCTATTTAGCATCACGCTAGAACCCTTAGGAGCCGAGCAAAGATAAAAAAGTCAGGTAAAACGCTAAGCGGAAACGAAGTATGTTAAGTGGGCGATGCGATGCGACGGGGTGTGGGGGGGGGGGGTGTAGTCGCGGGCAAGCGCTAGTATACTATAAAAGAACAGAGTATATTCTTAAGACTCGCAGAGCCCCCACTGCTAAAGATACAAACTTGAATTTTGGACTGTACTTGTAGTTTAAAGCAAAGGGGTATACTAAGAAAGGTTTTTACGAAAATGAATCCTTGAGGGGGAGAAGAGGGGAGAATTTCGTGATGGAAAAACCCAATAACATTTTGCCCGACTTGGGAATCGAACCCAAGACTTCATGCATAGCAACAGCGTGTAGCGGCATCTACACCGCCACATGCGAACTAGGCATCACACTGATGTCACGCAAAATCCTGCATCGCGCAAGCAGATTTTACCGCGCAACTAGCATATAATATACAATATCCCAACATCAATTGTTGGGCAGTTGCCCGCAAGATACAATACTTGTTTGGTCTCTGACCAAACGGGTATTGTATCTTGCGTTATGATCTTTGATCCTCCCTTTTCTATGGAGGATGAATGAACCTTACACCTTATTCCTCATACCTCCAAAAGCGCTTGCAACCACTAGATGGACAAGGCAGACCTTCATAGTAAATAGACATACTAAAACCTCTATGTATTTACATACTTATCAAGGAGTATGTATCATGTGTGTGAACCTAGATAATAGGGTTATGTTTGAACATAATTGGATTACCTAGCTTCCTTATGTACTACAGTTTAATTACATTGTAAAATGCACTTTTCTCGGAAAAGATAAGGTTTAATATTTGCTGTGCATTATTTGATTTTATGACTGTTCAATAAATAAAGGTATAATTGTAGTTCTTCTTTCAAAAACGGTAACTAAACTGAACAAACAGCCGTGCTGCTGGAGAGTTTGTTGCTCCACGTCTTCTCCCCAGCTCAAGCACTAATTGTAAGAAGTAGTGAAGGGCGGGCATTTTGGGGGACTGTCCAAAAAGTGCTGATTCTCAGCCCAGTTTGAATAAATGAGTTTTGATTTTGAATAGGTGGTAATTTTATTTAGCCCATTAGCAATGGGGCTGGTTGTCCTGGATACAATTTTCAAAATTCCAAATGGAACAAAATGCAAAAAATGGTTTCAAATAAAAAAGCTGCATGTTTAGGGCATGTAAACATGCACAGAAATAAATAATGGGAGGAAAACAGACCCTAATAAAAAAAAATTACTAAAAAAAAATAGTTGGAAACCATAATCATCTACAATTCTGAATTCAAGTTTCCTGTTTCCGATTGCCCCTGGAATTTACTGTTTATGACAACTCTGGTTGACTAGTTTGTGGTTTTTATGGCGACTTGTTGGTACAGTAAATGAGCATACAATAAAAAACTATCACATGCAAGAAACCAATAACATTTTCTATAGTGTTGGGTTTCACCAGATGCTAAAGATAAAAATCTAAATGTATTTTTTATTACACAGCACCTATGAATAAAATTATATTCTGAAATAATATACCTTTTTGCTACAAAAAGATACAAGAGGATAATATGCAATGCAGTTAACTTATTCCAAAGTCATCATTGAGATATTAATGGCAAAGGTATTACTCATCATGCCAATACATAAAACCTACATACTGCCTACCTAAGTAACAATTATATCCATTCAACCAAAAAGTCTTTAAATTGAACCAAAGTAGTTACGAAATACTACTTTTACTGAAACTTTCACTATGCTACAGAAATGGGCAGCTGTGTGACTCATTCGAATTAAATAACAGACTACATGTTATCATAACAATATTAACAAAAAAACCTTGTTAATTTCATGTTTTCAAGAGATATAAAGTAGTAATTCCGTTTTTATTTTCTCAGTACGCATCATTCTAATTTTAAAACATCGTCAAGCGTGTTGTGTTTACTATCGAACAAAGACAAAAGGTGGCGGAACCCGCGGAACAATAATATTTTAGCAAATAATGTGTCATGTTACACAAATGAATTTCTACTAACCATTGCATATTTGTCCATTGCCATTTCGCACCGCATACTTTATAGGGCTCCCTGTGTTCAAGATCAGGGCACGGGTCTCCGGTATTTTCGCTGTCTCCAGCAAAATACATCCCTCACATTCCTCATATTGACTCCAAAAACTCACTGGTCGGTCCGTGATAATTTGTAAACAAGTTTGGTCGAATCGCAATGTCGTGCCATTGCAGTTCCGTATAAATGACCCAACGTTCTCAAAACTACCGAACGACATTTTTTTGGGGTCTCCTACATCAGTTTCGCGAAAACAACTTAAAAATTAAATTTAAAAACAATGCAACTGCACAGTCACAAGAAACAATATGCGATTTGCGAAAATGCGAATGAAATTGAAACGTCAAAGTCGTGATTCATCATTGAATGAATGACAACTCTGTTTTTTTTTTTATATTATTTGATACGAGGATTTTGGCTTGCAAATTGTCATGTGATTTGGATTTTGGATCGATAACTAATGTTATGCCTGTCTTATGCTTCAACAATATGGGTTTCATATTATGTTGAGCTCTGTTTCTGCAAACTGTTTTACTCTCACAAAGAGGAGGCCTATGTCCCAGCAGTGACAACACTGTACAGGGTGAAATTGAACACATGCGACAAATCGAAATGGGAGATTATACTCATCATTATGAACAACTTTTACTATGGGACCAAACCTGAAATCGCGAAAAAAAAAATCAGCTGTTCCCTACATTTTGGCGAGTTATGCGAACATAAATGTAGGGAACAGCTGATTTTTTTTTCGTGATTTCAGGTTTGGTCCCATAGTAAAAGTTGTTCATAATGACGAGTACAATCTCCCATTTCGATTTGTCGCATGTGTTCAATTTCACCCTGTATACAGGGTGTTACAGAATGGGTATATCAATACAAACGGGTTGAAGAGTGAATCTGGTCTAAAATCTCTGTACAAAATTTCAGCTCAAAAGCATTAACTTTGAAAATGCTTTATATTTTTTTATTTCGACATCACGGCGCTGCACTGGCGCGCGGCGGCGTGATGTGCGTGTACTAGGCGCACAGACACACTACAGATAATGGATAATGACCCTCGTAGTGCGGTAACACGTTTGTTATGATTTCAATTTAATAAACTATCAAAATAAAAAAATATTAAGCATTTTCAAAGTTACTGCTTTTGAGCTGAAATATTGTACAGAGATTCTAGACCAGATACACTCTTCAACCCGTTTGTATTGATATACCCTTTCCGTAACACCCTGTATAGCACATTTAGATTATGATTATGCCTCTTTCAAAGTCGAAATTGAAAGCAAGTTCTATTCATGTTTACTATCTTGCTTGCTTTACTCTAGGGCAATCATTTTGATAAACATCCTTATAATATAAGGAAAAAGAAACAGCCAATTTTAATTACACATTATTCATCTTACAGAATATCATCTAGAATACCTTACACTACACAGGATAACCAAAGAAAACATGTAACAAACGCCATAATGAACTAAATAATTGAATTTTTACATCTTCCGGAATAAGTATGGGACTGTCTCGCGTGTCGTGTTTCTCGTAGAACCATTCCGGGAGCGACGATCGAGATTTGATAAAATAGTGCCACTGCTTTCTTCCTAATTCCACTATCAGAACGGAGTACGGCCCTTTGAAATGCAACTGCAAAATAAAAGGACACCAAAACATATCAAAAAGTTATGCAATAAAAAGGAGTTTGTAAGAATTGTAGAAACTACATAGCGCTGCGTCGTTCTGTAGTTTCTGCCTACCGCCATGGAAATAGGCGACAGTTTACTTTATATTAGAATAAAGAACACAACATGCTTGAAATAATCTCAATTATTTAGGTGCTGAACTTACCGCTATGGATGGACTATTATCGTAAAAGTGAGAATTATCCGTTATGTATGCATCTGGTTCAATGATGGACGATAAACTGAAAAGAAAAAATAAAAAGAGTAGAATCTAGGGCGCAACGTTATTAATAGACGTAGATCGATTAATAACGTTGAACGACATCGATGGTCGAGTAAGTCTAGTGACACCTTTAGCTTTACAACGCCATTATTTGACATAGTATAGTGTGCCCAGTGTATCTTCAAAGTGGTGTAAAAGGGAACCATTGACATGACAGGAAACTAAAGTAAAAAGTATACTTACGCAAACTTGTTTATCATTGTCATAAAATCCTTCTTGGCATCACTTATTGATGTATGAACGGGGTAATCAGTAGAGCTTTGTCGTTCCGGGTCATCTTTCTTTACTCTTACTGTGGGACGGCGGCGTCTGGTGCTGGAATACAAAACATAATCAAACAAACTCTTTGATTGCCACCTGTAAACAGCCAAGGCTGCAACGCTACAAGCACTGACCTCTATTAAACAAGTACGCTTGTATAATTACAGGTCAGTGACTCCTGCGTACTTGTATAATAGAGGTCAGTGGCTACAAGTTCATTCGGCGCTTGGCCAAAATTGGAACTAACGCCGCCATCTTGATTTTTCATTGTTAGAATGCGAACGTTCTTAAAATTACCGGAATGACGGATAGATGTGAATAGCTATGCTGGCTGGACCATGCTATTGGTTACCCGGCTAGAGACGAAATACCTAGGATAGGTACTGAAATGTGCAGTATTATTGGCACAGCTTCAGCCAGGGAACATGATTCTTCAGCAGATTTACGTAGGGTACCTACCCACTAACAAATTGAATTTTATGTAGGGTCAATGTACAGACGCCAGCACATCAACCTACACCTAACTGTCACATTTTCCCAATCAACTATGAACCTTATGTCTCAGTGATAAAGTTGAAAATCTATTAAAGAAATTTGACAGATTGTAGTAGGTTGATGTGCTGGCGTCTGTACATACGATAAACGAGAAGTAAGCAACTTCGCGCGGACGTAAAAATATCGTGGCGGCATTTTTCGCGCATTGGATTTTCAACGCACTGCTTAGCGCCAAGAGTTGTAAGTCCAACAGTACGATTTTTTGACGCGCTGGGAAGTGCTACAGCTAGACTGAAAATAATGATGTAGATAATGTACTAAAAGTTAAAAAATAATTCGGTAGGTCCTAACTCCTAGGGTACTAGACATCTCACCACTTTCCTCATCAATCTAGGGCATTGATCAGACAAAAAAATAAAATCGTAGGGCGCGTGAAATTTCTATCAATAGTCAACCGCTCTTTTCCTATTTATTACATATTTACTCAGCTACGCGGGCTACGCCCCACGATTTTATTTTTTAATTTCGTGGGGCGTATAACAAACAGGGCAAGCTAAATAAAACCGTTTAAAAATAACTTCTCACGTGCGTGAATTAAATGCTGAGTTCGTTATGCTGGTGATTTTATCTTAGTAATACGGTTATTTTAAGTGTGCTTGAACCCATTTGTTATTTTTATAAAATTACAAACCTGTATGTTTATGATAATACGTTATCATTAAATCTACCTTCTATTACAAGCAAGTACACAATATTATCATGAAAGATTAACTAGCTACATTCTTATCATTTCGCAAACAAAATGTGGTTACAATAAAACTCAAAAAGAATTCCTTCGAGCCGGATTTGAACCAGCGACCTATGGATGACAATTGAAACCAGCTACAGTCCACCGCTCTACCAACTGAGCTATCGAAGGCTCGAGAGAGGCAACGAAATAGTTGTTCCTATTCTGCAGAAGGAATTAAAACCACTCTAGAGTGAATGTTGTTCCAATTACGTAATTTCTTATGCTGAAATTATTGCCAAAATCTTTATGTAATAACCATCTTTATACTCGTAAACAAAACGTCGGAGAAAGTATTTCCGATTGTTACATTAAATCAACCCATTCTAAAGGAGAGGGTAGGCAACATTAAACGATTCTATGTGCTAAGATTCTTACAAACCACCATTATTGAATGAAAAGTCATATGCTTTATTTTCGTTTGAATTTATTTATTTATTTCTCTCATAAAGGTACATTGTTACAGTAGTCGTATATACATTTTGCCTTAGTTATGCTAGAACCTTTGTGAGAGCTGGAGTCTGAACTAGGTTCGGGACCTGTATGACAGATCTCCGATCTGAATGATTTCATACTCGTTATATATTTTCCACAATCTAAGAAATATCCAGCTAAATATATTTACCGGTTCATTTGTTTAAAGAGTAATAGGTCGACACCAAAAAACCGTAAAAATATTACTTACTTTATAATCGAAGGTTCAATGTATTGAAAAAACTCTTCTAACTCAGCCGTATTTCCCAGCCTTAATTTCGGAGCCATCCAATCATCACCACTTAAAATTAAAACCCATAACGGGTCTCCCCTATTAACAAATTCAGCCAGAACACTAAGAGACTCAATACTTTTAGGCTGTATGCCATTTTCTTCGTCGTAAGCGTTGGAATTAAAAAGTTTCGCCGAAGAATTTAAAATTAGAACTAATAATGCTAATAAACGCAACATAGTTTGGCTATGGTTTCCTAATAAGTGGAAATAATGAACTAATTTGTGAAATAATTGAACAAAACTTAACTGCGTAATTTTTGTTTCAGCTGAGTAAATAAGTTGTAATAGGTATAAAAGGTTGTAAATGACAAAGTATTCTGCAAGTATTTGAATAAATGTTGCAAAATATGTATTTAAAAAAAAAGTTTTGACAGGTTTGTGTCTCGATATTTAGGAACATAGGTACATAAAAAATATATATATATTCGTAGCATTTTATTATCAATCGTTGCCATGATTTAATAGATAGGTATTCTTTGAAATAAAAAGTTAGTTAAAAATGAAAAAATATCAATTTATTAAAATTATGTGTATTTATAATCCTCCAACGTATAATAACATGAAAAGATCAGTTTATTATAGTTACATTATTATTATTTATAAGTTTTCACTGCTGAAAGTAACTGCATGCTACATTACTTTTTGTAAAAAAATTGTTTTATTTTTTTATTTGTTTTAGCATATTTATGCTGATCTTACTATCTTATCAGGCTTACACGCTAATATTTAAGATGTGGACTATGTAAGTATATAAGTAATTTTTAAAATAAATTATTATTGTACTCTTGATCATTTTGATTAAAAAAAAATAACATACCTACATTCAACAATGAAAATCATGTTGATAATATTTACTTCTAAAAGCAAACTTATCTGACTTTTATACTTTTGTATGCAAATTAGCCAATCAAAGCACTAAATAAATAGTCAACATCAACAACTTACAAAAAATGTTCTAATTTTCTTTTTTTATTTGCTAGACAAATGACAGCTGCATTCGAACTTTTTTTTGGCAACATGACATTATTTATTCGGCTAAGATAACGGTTTGGCATGGATATATTATAAAAAGTATCGAAAATTTTTACGTATTGTAAGCATTATGGTACAGTACACAATATTTATCGACAGTTTATAATCTCGCGTGATAGATTATAAACGAACGTGTTCACAATCATGCGGTGACATGTATATTAGCCGTCATTTTGGTCTAGCAAATTAATAATCGGAGATTAGTAGCTTGCACGAAGTTATGACGTTATACTTTCGTGAAAAAGGACAACATTCAAAAGTTGAACAGACAGTTTTTCATACTCTCTTTAAACATGGCAAATACAATTTTCACTGAATTAATAAGGTACAGTCACGTCTAAAAGTATGTATACACTTGGCAATTTTCAATTGCAATTTTTTCGTGAAATAACGAATGCAACGTTGAAATACGACATTTAACATAAACCTATGGGTTTGAAAATACTATTTTCGTATTAACATAAAATTTCATTCAAAAATAAAGGAGAAAATCGCCTTTGAATAAAGCCAAGTGTATACATTACTTTTAGACGTGACTGTACTCAAGAGTACCTAATGATTGGTACTTGTTTCTTGTCAGCGGGGTAATTGTGTAACACGCTAACAGTAGGAATCGCTTTCATTATGACAGTTCAACCACATTCATTGTATTATTTACATAGTTGAGCAAACAAATTCTTCGAACATTTATGAAGCAATGGATTAGCAATATCCTTCAAAATGATTCAAATTGTGATTGATAGTGTGTTACGCAATTACGTTGCTGTATTTGTTGTTTGGGCACTCTCCTCGAGTTTTGATGCATAACGCCGGCTAATTGAACAAATTCTTCTGTGCAAGTATTTTGCACAAAAAAAAGCCCAGTTTGACGATTATGGAATGTAGAAAATATCACTTTAGGTAGTAGCAAATAAGTACAGTAACGCCTTGGCAAACTGTATGATCTCCGAGCCTCCTAGCTTGGACTCGCCGTAGACACGATCCACGAATGTGATTGGCACTTCTCCGATTGTGTACTCCAGTTGTCTTGCCCTTGAAAAGTGGAAAAAAACTTTTAGTTATTTTATATTAGTGAAACACTAGCTGCGTCCCGCGGTTTCACCCGCGTAAATGTCGTTCCCGTGGGAATATCGGATAAAAAGTAGCCTATATGTTAATCCAGAGTGTCAGCTACCTCCATACAAATTTTTATCAAAATTGGTCCAGCCTTTTGAGCGTGAAGAAGTAACAGACATATAAACACACACACACACAAAATTTCGCCTTTATAATGGTCCAGCCGTTTGAGCGTGAAGAAGTAAAAAACAGAAACACACAGACACACAGATGTACTTAATGCAATAGGCGTTTTCTACCAGTTAGCAGGTCTTATAGTAATAATAGTTGTATGGGTATTATGCCTTATTTTAGTAACATTTAGGTGTTGCCTGAGGACAGTGAAAAGAGCATTAGTCTTACCTAATTATCATTTCCATTTGGAAGACATAGCCTTTGGACACACAGCTGTCTATTAACTTCTGAAGCACATCTTTTTTGTATAACCTGAAAATAAAAACATTAAATAAATATATTATTTAAACTTATATGAAAACATCAGTGCTGCCAAGCTATTCCACTTCGCAAAGGACTTGGAGAAAGATTAATTGGACTTGCTGGCCAACTTTCAGTGATTGAAGAGGTGTCAGAAGGCGAAAAATTAAAAACTTCAGAATACAAACAAACAAACACAAACATACAAACACACAATATACAAACAGATGAATTATTTCATTTGTTTATGTTGATATTATCCACAGATATAGATATACCTAGATAACGCAAGTATCACGAACTGTATGAAAACTAAGCGTGCCACTTTTTGACTACCTACTATGACGTCACAAGCTCGCGCTCTCTTGCTCACGCTCACCCAGCCTGCAGTACGCAGGACTGAGCGCGAAAGTGGCGGCTTATGATTTTCGATCGTAAACTGGTGCGATTTTTGGCACGCGAAGTAGGTGCTCTTGCGTTATCTAGGTGTATCTATATATGTGGTAATTGTATTATCAGATAGCCCAAGCTGAGCATAGCTTTTAATTCTACTTAAAAAATCAGAGGTAGAATGTAATTTATTGAGACTGTGGATGTGTTAGTTTTGACACATCTTACAATAACACACAATGACAAATGCTTGCACTGACTAGATAGATCCACTCAAACCTGTTTGGTTAGACTATTTCAGACACTAATCTACATGGTCCTAATGTGATCTGACAAAGATTATGTCTGGACTTTTAAAGAGATTTTGACAGCTGCGTTTGTTTCGCCATTTCTTCTCAGGGGTAGTTAGATTGGAAATGTCAACTAGATGTATAACTATATATTAAAAAAAAGGCCAGCAAAAGTAATTCTGATGTCATATTTACAGAATAGACAATTTAATTTCATTAACAATCTGGATAACAAAGGATTTCATTCAACAATATTTTTATGAATAAGAATACAAATCATTTATTTGCCAATAATGTAGGTAACAAATATGGTGTTAATTTATGGAGAGTCCCGATACATTTTGCCTTACGGCATGCAAAATTATTTAATTATTAAGAACTACTTTCCTTTTTGGCCATAGCTTGGAAATGGCTGATAGCATAATAAAAAAATTATCTTACCTAAAAGACCCTGTAAGGTCTGAAGCCCCAGGCCTCAATAACATCTGCGTCACAAAGTTTGCTCCTCGGGAGATAAGCTTCCGTTTGAAGTCCCATCCGTAAACACCACCTCCGTCCTTGTACCGCGTTCCTGACACCACATCAAAGTCATGTTCCCGTTGCAGTTCTATGAAGCTAGGGATGAACTTTGGCTGTAATTAAGAAAACTTGTGTAAAGTAGTAAAATTATAGTGTACACGTAATCTGAATTCACGATTTATTTGCCAAACATTTAAACAATTATGAGTTGATGGAAAAATAACTTTAAATCCTACACAATTAAAGTTCAGTTTAGGCTACAACTTCCAGCATTTTTATAACTTTTTCAATAGTGCTAGTCACTCTGACATCAACTTAATTTCAATTAAAATAAAGTTGATATTTGTTTAACTTGAAACAATATTGATTTGAAACATAAGTTTGAACTTTATGTATACATAAACTTGCACTTTTGTCCCATGGGAGTAGGAAACTACAGAACGCCACGTGCTACCGTCCTTACTACTTCCTATAAGGATTTTTGGATCACTAAAAAAGGTTTTCTTCTTTATGTTTAAGTCAATAGTGTTTAATGTAGGGGTTTCAGCAATTAGCCACTTTTATAGATTTATATCAGGTCTGTTTTTAGCATTTTGAAGTGTTTTACAACATTTTATTATATCGCACCTTCGGTGCAACAAACTCACAACAGCTAATTTTTTTATTTTACAGGAGAGGACTTTTAATTTTTTTTTTCGCATTTATAACCACAAAGGCACCTGCGCCATCTAGTAGAATTTTGAGATACGCGGATGTTTTTGTTGCCCCAAGTATAGGCATGGTCAGGGGCGTAGCTATCGCCGTATCTGCCGTATCAATTATACGGGGCCCCCGGGCCTCCAACGTGCGTACCTAAGCAAAAATTAATAAAAACTTCCCCTTTTAATTTCACAAATGACAAAAGTTAAAAAAAGCAAATCAGCTATAAATGATTTAATAAATCAGTTTGCCGAAAAAAAGGCAAGGAGAGTGTATATTTAATTTGAATTGTTTGTAAAAATTTTGGAAAAAGTGATCTATAGATAGATAATTATGATGAATAAATATTTCTTTTCATTTTATGCAAACATTCTTTTTTCTTTTGTGAGAAATCTTTACCCTTCCTAGGGGCCCCCAAACAAATTTATATACGGGGCCCCGCTAAGGCACGCTACGCCACTGGGCATGGTTCAGAGACAATTTGGCATACTTACCTCAATTTTGCAGTTTTAGGGTCAGTGGGTCGTCTTAGGGGCAGAGAAGGTGCGATATGTAACTCAGTATAAATAAAAATTGATTAATTTTGTGCTTACATGGTGGCTTAGGTCAGCATCCATTATTATGATGAAGTTGCCGGTCGCATGTTTGATACCATGCATATAAGCGGTGCCTAAGCCCAGTTTTTTCTCCCTAGGGCGAAGCACTATCTTATTCGAACCGTATAATTTCTGCAGTTGTTTGGCGATGTCCTGAGTACCATCAGGACTTCCATCATCAATTACAATCACTTCATAATCGTATCCACTGTGAAAATAAGCGAGAATTTACATGAAATACGTGTAACAAACACCGACCTTTCGTTTCAAAATTAAGTGGGAAATAAGGGTGTAGGTACCTTACCTGTTATCCAGAAACTTGACTATAAGCCATATTATGATGGGTAAGTTTTCTCTTTCATTGTAAGTAGGCAATAAAATTGAATATTTATCACTTTTCGTGATCTCCGAATCTGAAGCCGTGGCCGCCATGCTGTCAAATGTCACGAAATGTCATATTATTTATTATCATTGATTAAAATGTCAAAACATATTTCATATATTCATATTCATTTATTTTGCGTTCCACAAGGTAAAAAGATGTTTACAAAAGGCTTAGAGCTAAGATCCGTTGTAGACCCTGTTAGGGCACAGCAAAAAATTTTTTTGGTACATACTTTAGTAATTAAATATCTAAATCATAGAAACTAAAATTAAAATAAAATTATACATGAAAACTGAATATATAAGTAGAGGAATATAAAGTAAGTACCTATTTTCTTAAAATACTATACGTTTAGATACATTTATATTTATATTGCCCAAAATGTTCACTATTACATGATTACGCATTGATTTATTTTTTCGGTTTTACAGATTTACTCGGTCATATCTTGGCGGTCGTGTCATGTCATACAAGTAAATTATTTAATAAAGTAAAAAAAACTTTTAAGAAAAAAAGACCGACTTCCAAAAAAAACTTTACAAAGTGAAAAATAACTTTAATTTCGGAAGTCGGTGTCTTTGGATGTCTTTGCATACAACTTATAGGTGATATGTCACCTATACTATTCTTGTTTCCAGAATTCGTTTTGATTTATAGTCTACGAATAACCATAAATCGTTAGTTTCTTTATTTGTATTACGTACTTTTACTCCGTCTGCTTAAAATGAAACACAAAACTACAAGTGACATGACACTGACAGTGTCATAATATTGTCAACAAAAGTAGTAGTCGTCGCGAAACTCGAAAGTGGTGCTTAGGAGTTTACGAAACCAATAGAAAATAATAATATATTTTACATGAGCTTGCAACCAAATAACATTTTCATTTTAAATACTAAAACAGCGCAAGAAAATTCGTTGTCAATTCATAATAATCCTAAAGTTTACCTTAATAAAAAGTATTGCATCGAAATCTAAAATCTTCCGCAATGTTTCGAAAGTGAAATCCACACAAAAACATAGTAAATTCCAAACAAAATGGGGAAAACAAGTAAAGTCGTTATATGTGGGATGAAAGGGGTAGGCAAAACTGCAGTATTAGAACAGCTTATATATGGAAACGTGAATTTAAAGTCATGTTTTTACCCGACGATTGAGGATATCTATGTGGCTAATATAGAGACGGATAGAGGGACGAAAGAGAGAGTTTGTTTCTATGATACGGCGGGACTGGAGCCCCCGCTTACAGGCGAGTTCAAAGGTTTAATCTAGTTTGATTTGTTTTTGCTTGAGTGCTTGTACAGGCCGGTTGGCACTGCTTGGAAATTGGCATTTTATTTTTTTCTTCATGCTTGTCTATGGGTAAGATGCTGGTGGGTCTTCCATTTATAAATATTGTGTACATATAAAAATAAAAAGATAGAACACCACACCTGCACTGCAGAAGGACTTTGTTTGTCCATATGTTACTTTATGTTCCACTTTTCCTCAGATTTTGCAATAGCTGTCCATTATGTTTTACAAACAAGGTCATTTGGCTATTACTTAAATAGCCATTACCTCACTGTTCCTTTTTTAACTGTAAGATAATCATTGGCTTGTCTAATGGATTTATTATTAATAATTAGTGGGATCAGAAATAATTGTGTCCAATCCACTTTCGTCCAGTAATAAATTTTAATTTGTTTAAGTTGCTGTTCAAAATTAACAATGCACAAGAGCCTTAACAAGCACAGCAAAAATTGCACTTAGTTATATAAGAATTTTGTTCTTTATGATTGTATATAGATTTAAAGCTAGACTGAAAGCAGGCCTACGCTAATAATTATTATTGTAAGGTCAGAAGTACCACATTAATAAAAGAAAAAAAAAACTTGGCCACTAAAAATATGACACTTTTAGCCAGTCATACGTAAGAAAAATGTATATTTATTATAGAGACTAGTCTATTGTAAGTATAATAAATATACTTTATAATATTGACGATAAACTACTACTACGCTAATCTCTGGAACTACTAGTCCGATTTGAAAAATTATTTTTGCCTTTGATAGGCCCATTTTTGAGCAAAAACAATAAAAACCAGAAATAACGCTAAGCGAAAATGAAATAATAAGGTGATGCGATGCGACGGGGTGGGTCAGCGGAACAAAAAAATTCATGCGGACGAGGTAGCGGGCAGAAGCTAGTGTAATATAAAAGAGAATTAAATACATGTATGTAAACTCAGTTTACTGAATTCAAAACGCTGCAGGAATCCTAGTTTACAGAGTTCAAAACACTCTAGGAGGATTGTCAATGACTGGTCTGGAATGAATGGTCCAGTGTAGCCTGCATTCATAGTAGTGTCTCATCAGGGAGAGGCCTGAATCTGGCAGCTGACATCCTTTATGAAAATGACCTGTCCAATCAATCATAAGTAAAGAGGTAGATAGGTTACCTACCCAATATTTGATCTTCAAAAATGCTACAATATTATTGACTCGTGGAAGTAGGACGGCGTATTGTAATTATCGGGAGCGTAAAAGAGACAAGACGAAGAAAACTTGGCTAACTAGCCAAGTTTTGACGAATAAGCTACAGCCCGATTCAAACTTTATTTCGGCTCGGAACATGAGGCGAGTCGCTGCGCAGTAACAAATTCACGTATCAGCGGGGGGGAGGGGGGAGGTACTGCGCAGCGAGTAGCGTACTTCAGAGCCGCCATAAAGTTTGAACTGGGCTGTATAGTTAGCGCCACGAAAGATGAGACTTTACACACTGCGTGACTTGCGCAGCACACGAATTAGGTCTCTTTAGCGGTATGAGGTCTGAGCGTGGGACGGGACCGGACGTCATAGGGGCGGCGGAAAGAGCGCGGGAGGCGGGGTCAAGTCTCATCTTTCGTGGCGCTAACTATACAAGGATATTTTGGCGCCTGAGTGACATTGACAGGGCTGCCACTCTGTCCATGTCATTGCTGGTCAACATTTGTGAAATTGTAATCACAAAACAAGATGGCGACGTTAGTTCCAATTTTGGCCACGCGCCTCAGTAACCTTGAGGCGTTTGTCGATCTTTTAAATAATATCACTGTGTCTAACCTTCTTACCTCAACCTACTTATCTCATCCCTCATTCGCAGGTCCACCACAATCCCCCACGATGCAGCTGACATCCAACCAAGTCCTCCAGCGTCATTACCTTGGCTTCGCTGAAGGGTTTGTCATGGTCTACGACACCACTAGGCCAGAGTCATTGGATGTCCTTATGTATTTGAAGAAGGATATTGACAGGAATAAGGATAAGAAAGAGGTAATTATGATTATTTTTATTATGGTTCATCAATCAACTTAGCCTATCGCAGTCCACTGCTGGACATCAGCCTCTCCCAGGCTGCGCCACAACACGCTTTTTTTTTATGGATGGGAAATCTTCAAATGAATCCGCTCTGGGTGGAGCGGAAGGGAGTGTCAGACTCTTACTGACTAAAAACCCATCCGTGTTCCTTCCTTAGCCCTTTATGTTCCGGGGTAGCGGTAACCCTTTCGGACAATCCCGCACCCCCTGCCGGGGGTTCCGCCACCTCCTTCGCTAGCATGACTGCTTCGCAGAAGGATGTGACAGCCTCCCAATCCCTCTCGCCCCGGACCATGGCTTGAACCAGGACCGGACGCGAGAGGTCGCCGCCGCTGCCGATCGCCTCTACGAGGGCACGGCAGTGCTCCTCCTATGCGGGGCAGACCTCCACCGTATGCTCCACCGTGTCCTCTGGGCGATCCTCGCAATGGTGACACCCGCGCGCCACAACACCCTGTCCTCCGCCTTCCGCAGCCAGTCTGTCCCAGCGACCTTCTTAATGTCGTCGGTCCATTTAGCTGGGGGGCGTCCCACACTACGCTTGCCGATACGCGGTCTCCACTCTAGGACCCGTCTGCTCCACCGGCCATCGGTCCTTCGAAAAACATGATAATGTTTCATAGTTTTTAAAAACATTGGGGTTTCGTGGCTAAATAATAACAACCGCACGGGACGTTGTCAAGGTACAGCAACGCTTGCTGAGGTCGGTCCGTGAATGGTAATTATAATTATTAATAACTAGCTGACCCGGCGAACTTCGTCACGCCTAACAGTCGATTCTTTAATTTTTTCCTTTTTTTTTTGTTTTACAGGCAATTTTTAATTTTTTTCTCCGTAAGAACCATCCTCGTAGGTACTTCAAAGAATATTATAAAAAAACGAATTAGCGAAATCGGTTCAGCTGCTCTCGAGATTTGCGCTTAGCAACACATTCAGCGATTCATTTTTATATTATAGAAATCATCAATACAGCCCTCTAAGTTCAGATAATCCTCTTGATTAATATTTCATGAGTCATTCTGTAAATATTTACTTGTTACGGTCGCGAATCAAAAAAACGTAAGAAAATATGAATTTCACGGGCTACCTTAGAACATCCCCGGGTCATTCCGCGGAAATCCACTAACGGCGAATATATGCTAATAATAAATTAAATATCATAGCTGCATTCTTTTTTTACTTTATATGACATTTCTTACATGTTTTTACGTATGGCGCCGCTATCTAAAAAAGTATAACACCTTTATTTAATTTATTATTGCAATCAACACGCACCAAATGTCCTTACCATTTCCAAACAAATGTCGGCCTAATTGAGCGGAATGGCCCCCCCCTTAATATTAATAATACAAGTACCTAAAATTAATATTTGAGTCTCGGCGGAAGTAATATCACTATTCTGATGCCTCCTTCGATAAAAACACACAAATGACGCATTATTGATTAAACTAACAGGGTTTTTTAATTACTAGGAAATACGATTATCTATCTTTTATTTTAAGTACGTAGTTACGTACGTACAGACGCCAGCACATCAACCTACCCGAAACTGTCACATTTTCCCAATCAACTTTGAACCTTATGCTTTAGTGATAAAGTTGAAAATCTATTAAAGAAATTTGACAGATTGTAGTAGGTTGATGTGCTGGCGGCCGTTGTTGGTCCCGGCTGTCATTCGTAGATCTTTGACAGTTGTTACGGGTCGTCAGAGGCCCGAAAGTCTGATAACCAGTCTTACCAAGCGGTTTCGTATTACCCAATAAGTGGGTTGTGGAGGTCACATAGGCAGTCGCTCCATGTATAATATTGGTATTCAGCTGCATCCGGTTAGACTGGAAGCCTACACCAACATAGTTGGGAAAAGGCTAGGCAGATGATGAGTAGGTTATAATAAAAATATTATGATAAGCGGAAGTTATAGAATTACTCAAAACAAAAAAAAAAAATTCTACTTTTTAAGCATTGGAGAAAGAATATGGCTTCTTCAAGAGCCTGCGAAAAAAAAAACTCACTAAGTAAGGAGGTCTAATGAATCATCTCATCATTCATTAGGCCCCCTTACTTATTGAGTTTAGAATGATGGTGATATTTATAATAATACTGTCTAAATAGATTAAGTTCACATTACGTTAGTAGCAACCTTTCACGCACACAGTCATACTTCACACACTCAAATTACATTCATACAGTCCACTCATCTAAACATAAATTGTAAGGACGGCAGTGTGCAATAAATACCCTTTGAGTAAAGACGTATTAAAAAGTTTTATTTCACCAAACAAGCCGATATAGACCTTATCGTCGTAGACATATGGTCCAAATCGAGACGGATTTATACATAAAAAATCTAGTGACCGCGTGCGCCGTCGTGACACCGCGAGAACAATAGCATTCCAGAAATTATCTTTGCTAAATCGTGCGAGTAAATAATACATCATTAGCAAAATAAACATTCAAATCTATATCAATATTGTTTGGATTTTGGAGTTTCAACGTCTACACATTTGTACACCATGGATGCGCTTCTGGCATATCAAAAGGAAGTGCTGGATAACCTGAAGAAGTCGGAGAAAAACTATAAAAAGACACCTAAAGATCGGTTGAAGAAACCTTACTTAGAAACCAGATTAGACAATTTGGAGCAGCTGTGGATAACGTTTAAAGATGGACACAAGTCTCTCATAGGCAAGGTCACCTTGAAGGACAAACAGGACACATACTTCACTGAGGATATGTATGAGGAGTTTGAGGAATTATATGTATCATACAAAACTTTATTGAAAGAAGCCCTGCAGCCCTATCTCGCGTCATCGAGTGGAACTTCGTCCGTAAAACCGAAAATAAGTGCTGAACAAACAGTCAGTGAGTGCGATGTTAAATTACCACGTGTGCAGTTACCTACCTTTAGTGGTAAATACGTTGAATGGCAGTCGTTTTATGATATGTTTAATTCGCTTGTGCATACTAATAAGAATTTGTCTCCAGTGCAAAAATTGCATTATCTTAAAAGTAACCTGTCAGGTGAGCCGGAAACTTTGTTACGTAATTTTTCTATAACTAATGAGAATTATGACGAGGCTTGGAAACAGTTACTTAAACGTTATGATAATAAGCGGTATAATTGTAATGCACTTATGAGATTATTGTTTACGCAAAAACCGGTTACTAGCGAATCTCCTAGTGCCATTAAGCATTTATTAGATACAACTACAACTTGTTTACAATCTTTGCGTAATATGGATATTAGTCCTGAGTCAATTAACGATGCGTTTGTTATTTATTTAGTGGTTTCTAAATTAGATCCTGAATCCATTAAGCAGTGGGAATATCAGTTGGGTGTACTTAGTAACGATTTACCGACATGGACACATTTATCTGAGTTTTTGGAATCGAAATTTAGGTCGTTGGAGATGATAGACTCGAATAAGGTACGTAACAATACCAACACAAAGTCGAAGTCTTTTCATGGGTCCATAGAAAGTAAAAAGAATAATTCTAATATACCTAAATGTTCTAAGTGTAAAGGTGAACACTATTTATACAATTGCAAGGAATTTAGTCAACTTAGTGTCAAGGAAAGGCAAGATTATGTTAAAAATAATAACTTGTGTTTTAATTGTTTCTCTCCATCTCATCCAGTTTTTAAATGTCGCAATTCAGCGAGTTGCAAGCGATGTGGCAGGAGGCACCATTCATTATTACATTTTGAAAAGGAGGTGAGCAGCGAATCAACGAGTGAGGACGTTTTGGTGCAGAGTGAGTCGGACAAATCCGTGAGTACATCTATTTCAACTAATTTTTCAAGTAGAGGTTTAGAACCGAGTCGAGTTTTGTTAGCTACTGTATCTATTTGGGCATACAGTGAGCATGGATACAAACAACAGTTGAGAGGATTATTAGATCAAGGGTCGCAAGCGTCCTTTGTTAGCGAGTCAGTTGTTCAATTACTTGGACTTTCACGTAAACATGTTAGCGGTACAGTTTTCGGGATAGGCGGTAATGGCCACACTAGTGTGAAGCACATGGTTTCTCTTCGAGTGGTATCACGTCATAACCCTGAGGTTTCAATCCAAGTAAATGCATACGTTTTGCGATCCGTTACGTCATTGCTTCCTTCAACCGAGTTACATACACCTGAATGGCTACATTTTGATAAAATACCACTAGCCGATCCAGGTTACGCCACACCTAGTAAAATAGATATTCTTCTTGGAGCAGAAGTACATAGTGAGATTTTATTAGATGGTATCATACGTCACAATAAAATATTGGCACAAAACACTACCCTAGGTTGGGTATTATCAGGAAGGGTGTCAAAAAATTCAACTTCTGCTAACAATGGAATAATCACCATGCATTTACACCTAAGTGGAGAAGAACTGCTTAGGAAATTTTGGGAAATGGAAAATGAGCCCAACTTAATACAGAAGAAGATGACAGACATAGAACAACGATGTGAAGAATTTTATGACAGGACAACTACACGAGATAAAGAAGGAAGATTTATAGTTAAGCTACCTTTTGATAAAGAAGATCCAGAATGTCAATATGGAAAATCAGTAGTTATAGCTACAAGAAGATATAAGTATTTAGAAAATAGACTGCAAAAGGATCCTAGCTTAAAGGAAACATATAACAATGTTCTACAAGAATATCTTACAATGAATCACATGATACCAATAAATAAAGAAGACATAGATAATCCTAAGGCGGTTTATCTCCCACACCACGCTGTGGTTAGAGAAGATAAAGACACCACAAAAGTGCGAGTTGTTTTCGATGGGTCATGTAAAGGATTGAATAACTTTTCACTTAATGATAATCTGATGGTGGGTCCCAAGTTACAACAGGATTTGAGACACATCCTGATGCGTTGGAGAAGCCACAGGATTTGCATAGTAGCTGATATCATTAAGATGTTCAGAATGGTGAAAGTCGATTCCGAGGACTCAGACTTCCAAAGAATTGTATGGAGACCACAAACAAACGAGCCGCTACAACATTTTAAATTATTGCGTGTGACCTTCGGTACTGCATGTGCTCCTTATTTGGCCGTGAAAACCCTTCAAAGGTTAGCTGATGTAGAACATGCAAGGTTTCCTACTGCATCAAGCATAGCAAAGAAGGATTTTTATATTGACGATCTCCTGACGGGCTGTGAGACACTACCAGAGGCTATACACATATATAACGAAATGAACAAGTTGATGAACAGTGGTGGCTTCGAACTGCAAAAGTTTAGTAGCAATAATCAAGACTTATTGACACATATAGGAGAGGATAATCACAGTAGTGCCGATTCATTAAGATTAAAATCAACTACTGTCATGAAGGTATTAGGCTTAAAATGGAATAAGAATATGGATTGCTTTCAGTATTCACTCGACTTACCCGACGTCAAACAACCTATTACTAAACGGCAAGTATTGTCGGATGTGGCCCGACTATATGACCCGTTAGGATGGATTGCGCCCGTGATAATCAAGGCAAAAATATTTATCCAAAAACTGTGGAGGTCGAAGCTTGATTGGGATGATGTACTGACTGCAGATTTAACGAGTGAATGGTTACAGTTTAGAGAAAGTTTGATATATTTACATAAGATAAACATACAACGATGGTATTGTTTTAGTCCAGGGTCAAAGGTTGAGTTGCATGCATTTGCTGATGCTTCAAAGGTAGCGTATGGTGCTGCTGTATACATTCGTGTTATTAATAATAACAACGAAACATTTGTGAGTTTGGTATCAGCAAAAAGCAAAGTTGCTCCTATTGAGAAGGAGATATCAATTCCTAGACTAGAACTATGCGGTGCAGCTCTAGCAGCAAAATTAGTATTTGAGGTTTCACAAATAATGAACATTCCGAAAGATAACTTGTTTGCGTGGTCCGACTCAACAATAGTTCTAGCCTGGCTGAGAGGAGGGTCTAGCCGCTGGACTACTTTTGTGAGCAATCGTGTGTCAGAAATTCTAAATATTTTAGACTACAAACAATGGAAGCATGTTACAACTGATTCGAATCCAGCTGACTGTGTTTCGAGAGGCATCGCTACACAAGATTTACTTGAACATTCATTATGGTGGTCAGGACCTTCTTGGCTTTCACAAGGAAGTACAGAGTTTGATAACGCTGATATTATCGAGGACACTCATGAAGAAGAAAAACACACATCTTTAACTGCTTTACCTGTATTGGAAAGTAAATTCATTTGGACTATGTTTTCATCACTTGCCAAAACCTTAAAAGCTATTTCGTATTGGAGAAGAGTTTTACAGAATTTAAGATTACCAAAGGAAAAACGAAAATTATATGCGAATATTATTACACCGGCAGAGAAAGATAGGAGTTTAATTATATGCATCAAACAGGTTCAAAGAGAGAATTTTAGTGAAGAGATAAAACAGTTAAAGTTGAAGAATTCAGTCCCCAAAAAAAGTAAGCTTCGCACTCTTTATCCCTTTTTTGATGAAAATGGGATACTAAGAGTTGGCGGTCGTATTGATGAGTCAGAAGTAACTTATGATACGAAGCATCCCATAGTTATGCCTGCTAAGAGCCATCTTACCAGTCTTATAGTTAGTGATGCTCATCTCAAAACCTTTCACGGTGGACCACAAGCTATGTTGTGCTATTTAAAAACGAAATATTGGATATTACGAGCAAAAGAGATAGTTAAAAGTCACTACAGATCCTGTGTAAAATGTTTAAGATATTCTAGGTCTAAAAGCACCCAACTGATGGGTCAAATCCCAGATGTTAGGTTGAAACCAACCAGACCTTTTAAATCATCTGGTTGTGACTATATGGGGCCTATTAGTGTGAGATTTTCACCCGGTAGAGGGTCGAAATCCTGTAAAGGATATATTTGTTTATTTATTTGTATGGTTACACGAGCTATTCATTTAGAGGTAGTAACAGATCTGTCATCAAAGGCATTCATTGCAGCGTTTAAGCGTTTCACAGCACGAAGAGGTCACTGTCAAGATTTATATAGCGACAACGGCACTAATTTTGTTGGTGCCAACAGACTGCTTCGTGAGATGTTCGATCGAGCTAAGTCAACCGTGCCACGTGAAATTGAGGAGTTATTGAGCTTAGAGCACACAACATGGCACTTCATACCTCCACATTCCCCTAATTTTGGTGGTCTGTGGGAGGCTGGAGTTCGCAGCGTTAAAACACATTTATTTAAGGTGATCGGAGATAGCACACTCACATATGAGGAGTTATCTACTGTTTTAGCACAGGTCGAAGCCTGTCTTAATTCTCGACCAATCACAGTAATGAGTGATGATCCTAACGAACCTCAAGCTCTAACACCGGGACATTTCCTCATAGGTGAACCGTTGATAAGTATTCCCGAGGAAGATAATTCTAATCATAACATTGTAGGTTTAGATAGATGGCGATTAACACAAAAAATAGTAAATAACTTTTGGAAACGTTGGTATAGGGAGTACTTGGTTAATCTTAATCAGCGATACAAATGGAACACTAAAAAATCTGAACCCGAAGTTGGTGATGTTGTAATTTTAAGAGATGATAATATCCCACCTGCTAAATGGATTTTAGGGAAAATAACTAAAAAATATTTAGGGCCAGACAATATTGCACGAGTTGTATCTGTTAAATGTAAGAATGGCGAATTTAAACGTCCCATTAGTAAATTATGTTTATTACCTAAGTGAATTTTATTGTTTACTCACTATTATAATGTTAACTACTTAACTATGATGTTACAATAATAGATATCTATGTACCCTGTACCTTCTTACCAGTTATCAAGAACCGTAAATGTAAAATACCTAAAATATACAAAATGTATAATAACTTTTATACTGCAAATGTTATGTCTTCTTTGTTACATTTCTATGCAAGGTTTTGTTTGCTAAATCATTAGCATTTTATCGCTTAAATGTTATCTTTTGTATCACGGTGGGCGGAGTTCTCTCATCATTGTAAAAACGTTAACATTTTAAAATTTCAAAGACATATATTTTATATGCATGTTATTTTTAAGTATAGCATTTAAGTACATACCAGTATTACTAATAGGTACACATACAAAGATTGTTAGACATAAGTAGGTACTCACAATGTACACTTTGATGTGTTCTGGATCTTTAATTTATGTTCTCAGGCTTTTTTGTGTTTTGTATATCGATCATTTTTTTTAAGTTTATAAAGTACTACGTCCTTTGGTGGGCGGTATGTCTAAATAGATTAAGTTCACATTACGTTAGTAGCAACCTTTCACGCACACAGTCATACTTCACACACTCAAATTACATTCATACAGTCCACTCATCTAAACATAAATTGTAAGGACGGCAGTGTGCAATAAATACCCTTTGAGTAAAGACGTATTAAAAAGTTTTATTTCACCAAACAAGCCGATATAGACCTTATCGTCGTAGACAAATACCATCATTCGGTCACTTCTAAAACACCTACCTACTGGAGACGTAAAAAGATTTAAATTAACTTTCAATCAATCAATCAATGCAGCCTATCGCAGTCCACCGCTGGACATAGACCTCTCCC
This sequence comes from Amphipoea oculea, assembly GCA_945859645.1. Taxonomy (NCBI): domain Eukaryota; kingdom Metazoa; phylum Arthropoda; class Insecta; order Lepidoptera; family Noctuidae; genus Amphipoea; species Amphipoea oculea. The sequence continues at coordinate 15,490,026 of OX243881.1, forward strand.
AGGCTGCGATACAACTCCCTGTCCTCCGCCTTCCGCATCCAGTCTGCCCCAGCCACCATCTCTAGGTCGTCGGTCCATATACCTGAGGGCGTCCCACACTACGCTTGCAGATACGCGGTCTCCACTCCAGGACTGGCCATCGGTCCTTCGACAAACATGGCCAACCCACTACCACTTCTGTTTGTTTACTCTGCAAGTTATCTCGATAAATCCGGTTCCTTTCCGGATAATTTCATTCCTGATTTAATCCTAAATTTACTTACTGCCAAAAATTACACGAAGTAGGTTCTCGCTAGATTGGTCTGAACAGTGCGTGTGAAGCTAAACTAAATAAATATTGCTATCATAATAATTCGTTAATGATGACAGGCAGACACGTACAAAGTCACGAAGGGCGTCCCCTGCGGCCGTGACTATGAGCTCAGCACGCTAAATGACGACAAATGCTAGCTAACCACGCGAAATTATTTAATTAAACGAATGGCTCAGCTGAAGGAAAGGGAATGAGTCTTTCATTGTGGTCAAGGTTTCTTTTATTGGACACATTCGTTGGTTTTTGCGCTAAGAGGCGCATAATTTATAGCCTCCTCGACTGACAATACTAAGGTATACATACAATAATGCATGGTGTAAAAAGACCCATTACAAAGCTGTCATCTACGCATTCTGTTGTAACATTGTACAAGTTCACACAAGGCTTCGTTTTACACCTGTTATATAATTATGCGCGTCTGGCGGATAGGTCCGACTAGGCTACCAATTTTTAATTTGCTAGTATGGCCATGGCACGAACTACGCTGATTCCATATAATATGTGATTTGGCGCCGATTCCCTTGTTCATAAACTAAACTAAATTTAAGTTCAGTGCATCTTTTTCTTTCTATTTCATTATGAAAAGGACAGAAGATAAATATTAGTTTAGACCTGTCAAATTAGTCCGTGCCTGACGTAAATTGACGTATTTTTAATAGCCAATTTTTTAATCACGTCTAAAGTGTCTATGGAGTATCTTAATTTGACAGGACTAAACTAATATTTATCTCCTGTCCTTTTCTTAACGAAATAGAAAGAAAAAGATGCACTGAACTTAAATTTAGTTTAGTTAGTGAACAAGGGAATCGGCGCCAATGTGTATATTGAGAGAAAACCTTCCCTTCCTTACTTATCTGTACGATTGAAATGATGAGCTATAGACAGCATCAGCCAGCCGACAAATCTTTATAACAATCTATTTTCATTCTACAGGTAGTAATGCTAGTCATCGGCAACCGCACAGGGCCTGATGACCTCAACAGCTTAGAAAACACATGCTCCAAAGCGTCAAACTGGTGCGCGCGGGAAAAGATCCGCCATTTTGAAGTCTCCGCCATGGACCGCCCGTCTTTATACGAACCATTCATATTCATGACTTCTAGACTCAATCCCGTACAGAACAAAACAGCTTTCCCACAATTAAGTACGCTTAGCAAGCTGACCCAGAAGAACAATAAAAGCGAAGCCATGTAACGGTACGTTTTTAGTCTATGCCCTTTTTGCTATCAACCGTGAAGGTTGATTGTGTTGTCTGTGGTTGGAAGTGAGCTGTCAAAATTTTGGCGCGAAATTAAATGGTGCTTGTAGTTTTTTTTCTAATCGTCTTTACTAGAAATCGTAGCTGTTTGTGCTTTTCTAAACCATGTTGTTGATGTATAGCCATTTTGGTGAACGTAAATATCGCTTAAGCTTTGTTTTCCTAGGAGAGCGGTTCCGTCACATTGTAACGTGTCATGACAATCTGTCATTGTGGCCAGTATTTGTCATTAAGGTGTCAAAAAAACCCTCTGTATTTCGACAGCCGTAATTGTTGTGTGATCTTTCACAGCTTTCTAATGCTACGGCTACATGGTCTCTGTTGTACAGCGAGACGTTGAGCGGTGTGCGAGAGAGAGCGCGCGAAATGTAGTTCGCGTTATTGCGACAATTTAGCTGTAGCATTAGGAAACCAAAGCTTTACAATTTTTGTAGTAAGTATCAAATTAAGGGAACATTTACGGCGTCTCATAGACAAAAATCTACTTTAAAAAAAAGCTGTAAAAAAGCTTACTCATATTTCAAAATTCTATAATAGTAGTTTACTAAATTACTTGATACACAAGATGTTTACTTCCATCTCCCTCTCTCTATTGGCTAATTGGCTTGCTTATGATATGAATTATGAAATGATTATAAATAAAAGGATTTAAAATGCATAATTTTGACAGCTTACGAAAGAGAGTTTGGCAAATTACGTAGAAATGCTCTTTGAATATCTAGAAATATTTGTTTTATTTATTTTTAAATTTATTCATTAATATTATTGGAATTAATTTGGTCCGGTTAGGACCAAATCCATTTTAAATACGTCAACACCGGCTGTTACTGAAAATCAGTGCTGAGGCTGTGTCTCTCACGAGGGTCAGCATTATACTGAGCGATGGCCGTTTTGCGTGGATTTGACGTATATTTTCCCCCAACTTGTTCTTATTTGTGTTTTTTCTTTGCATATTATTTTTACCGCAAATAAACGTAACTTTTTTCTTTCTTAAATTATTTTCATAATTTTTATTTTTAAAGTTGCGCTTGCGCAACTTGCGCGCTACAATAACAAGCGCTTGTAAAAATCTAGATCTCGGGATATTCAAAGAGTATTTCATTGGCTCATCAATTCATTGGATCTTATTTAATTTTATATGTTTTATTAAAATTTTGTTTTTATTTAAAAAAATAATTTAAAAATAAGTATGTGAACCAATACTTACTAAAAATCGTAGAGAAGTAGAAAGGGGTGCCCTGTCAGTTCACCAAAAGTTAATTTACAAATTTTTACTTGACAAACAACGATTGGCAAAAACATGATTTGTCATTTCATCAGTATACAACAACAAGTTTGCCAAATAATTCACTTTACAAAATAATCACCAGATAAACTCTTGTTTAATAACGTGTTATTTAACAAGCAATTCATTTTTTATTCATTTTATCTCATAAAACAACGTTTGGAATAAAAACGTTTTACAATTATTGACTTATCATTACGCAATGTCCTAAAAATGAAACTCATTTTTTCATCGATTTGCGCTATTAGAAAAAAAGAGATTATTTTTAGTGGGCTACCCAGAACCGAACTAGTTAGATTAGGCTAAAAAAGAATAAAAAATGTTAGGTTAGGTTAGGTTAAAACTGTGACCCCTACGCACGAGCTGAGCGAGCGAAGCGAGCGGTGCCGCGGCAGCGGCCGGCGAGTGGCAGAAACTTACTTTTACACAAAATATGGGTGCCAGAAACGACTTGCGCTAACAGAAGAAAACAAGAGATTATTTTTAGTAGGCTACCTGGAACCGAACCAGTTACATTAGGTTCAATTAATTTAAAAAAAATGGTTCGGTTAGGTTGGGTTAAAACTGCGACCCCCTACGCACGAGCCGAGCGAGCGAAGCGAGCGGTGCCGCGGCAGCGGCCGGCGAGTGCCAGAAGCGACTAGATTATATATAAAAAAATATTTGCCTGAAAATTATTTGACCCAAATGGAGAATACCGTCATGATCACTTTGTGACTGGTTTAGAAAATCTTTACATAGTATAAAACAAAGTCACTCCCGCTGTCTGAAAGCTTAGATCTTTTAAACTACGCAACGGATTTTAATGCAGTCGCTAGTGTATTATAAAATGATATTTTGTATAAACGTTATTTTTCCAAAAGAATCTAAAGATTAAATGAAAAATGTATAAATGATTAAATATAATCCGTAAAATTTGTAAAGAAAAGCATTTGCCAAATAAATGTTTGTGAAGTAAGTGTTTATAAAATAAAACATTTGCGGAATGAGTTGTTTGTGAAATAAATAGTATACGAAACGTTGGTTGTAAACTAAAAATTTGTCAATGGAGTTTTGGTGAAACATTAGTGAACCGTAGAAAGGAGATTAAATCAACTGCACGCGTAGCATGACCCATATAAATGGGGTTTGTCGACGGAATAAATACAAAATGAATGAAATAGTTTCTATCGTGGTCATGCTACGCGTGCTGGACGACACACTTTTGTACTCATTTAGGCAAAACTATGTCATTAAAAAAAAAACAATATTACCTGCACACTAATTTCTGTACAATACAATACACCATTATAAACAACTGTAGTACGGTTGATGTTAATAATGACCGGCTAATATCAGTATTATCCAGTTAGCGGCTAGCGCCAGCATCATGGCTTGTTCTGGTGCCTAAATGGGTGGCAATAATGCTGACACCTATTTCAGACATATTGGTTTATTTATAAACGTTGCTTAAAGTTTAGTAGTGATTAGCGACTGCTTAACTATACATTTTTGACGTTAAAATTAAACGTCTCTTTATGAAATTTTTATAAATAAACCCTATTACCATTGAAGTGGCCAATTTAAACATTGACCGGGTGGAAGTAGCCAAATAGTGGTTATAATAATAGAAGAATTTAATGTACTTACGACCTTATGTATTATTAATGAAATCTCATTAGTTTTTAACTTTAGATTTTAGTTACGCCAATTTTAAAGTAAAGGAAAAGTGACAGATGAAGAACAAAAACCCTGTGTAAACTTTTTTTTTAATAAATTTTGAATACAATTCTATAGAATGGCCCATAGGTCGTCATAGCACACGCTCTAAGTAAATATAAATAATTAAATGCATTTTATATGCAGGATCTGTCTTTTCTGATCTAGCATTTTAATTTTAACTTTAATTTAAGTTAAACCAATATGTATTATAAATTATATTTTAGCCAAAACCTCTTTAAGGCACCTTTTCCACCACCGACGCGGAAGCGACTAGCCATCATCGATTATCTCGCTCCAGAAACGTACAAAAACGTACGTAGCTCTCGTGTAAGTAAAAGAGATACATTCACACAGCCAGCGAGTACTCGTTTGTCGCAGCAACAAGAGCCATCAAAATCAAAAGTAATTTATTCAAATTAGGCTGAGAATCAGCACTTTTCGAACGTCAAAATTACTAAAGACAGTCCCCTAAAACGCCCGCCCTTCACCAGTTCCTAATGCTTTCGCTGGGACTCCCCAGCAGCACAGCTGTCTCACTCGCCTGACGGGCAGAGGACACTCGCTGAAAGACTCGCGCTTGGTACATGGTACAGACGCCAGCACATCAAGCTACTACAATCTGTCAAATTTCTTTAATTGATTTTCAACTTTATCGCTAAAGCGTAAGGTTCAAAGTTGATTGGGAAAAATTGAAAGTTTCGGGTAGCTTAATGTGCTACCGTCTGTACATACGCATACCAGTGAGTAGGGCATGCAAAACCGGTTTTCCGGTTTTGCGCAAAACCGGAAATCGGCCAAAATTTAACGATTTTTGAAAACCGGTTTTGAGAGCCAAAACCGGAGCTCAGCTCCGGTTTTGTCAACATTTTTTTCGAACACTCAAAAAATAATTAATTTTGAGGCATCAAATGTATCCGAACCGAACACAGCCTGCATCCACCCACTTATACGCCTCCCTCCACTACCCCCGCACCCCGCAGTGTGTTTAATATTTGAAGATGCTGATTGTGTTTTCTATGTTTAAAATATATTATTTTTGATAGCAGACTTAATAGGTACCAAAGATACCAAAAACTTACTTGTTGTTGATTTGATCTCAGTTAATTAATCTTTATACTATTATAAGTTCATTAATTGTCAGTTCATTGTTATCTGTACAATTAAAATGGTTTGGATTAAAAAAAAAAAGTAAAAAAACTAAAACCCGACTACGACAAAAAAAAACGACGCTGAAAAAGTACGAAACAAGATTTTCATACTTCGAACAGAACAAAAAGAAAAACCGTAGTCACACGTTATAGGTACCAACCGAAACACTTTAATAACGTGTGACTACGGTTTTTCTTTTTGTTCTGTTCGAAGTATGAAAATCTTGTTTCATACTTTTTCAGCGTCGTTTTTTTGTCGTAGTCGGGTTTTAGTTTTTTTACTTTTTTTATTTAAACAATTTTGGTGTTAAATTTAACACATGACTTTTGTCCGCTAGAGGGCGTCGCTTTAAATTTAAGCAATATTTTGGAAATGTACAAGTGAAGCCCTTTCAAATAATACCAAACATGGCGTATTTATCTCAATTTTTATTTTTAACACATTACTTTTTGTCCACTAGAGGGCGCCGTATCGAGTTTTGTGCAACGTCACGTAGCCTATGTTCAGCGGACAATTAAGACGGTTCTAACGATACCTCATATGTCGAGTTCCGATAAGAAGATTAGGAGCTATGAGGGAACAGATGAACATACTCACATACATACATAGCCTGTTAAAATCATAACCCTCCTTTGGCTTTGCCGTAGTCGGGTAAAAAGAAATGTATCATACAATTTTTTTTATTTTTAGACTTAGTGGGTATTTAAAAAAAATGGTGTTTCGTTTTAAATTATACTACATTCGATTTTTTTTGCTAAAACCGGACCTGGCTCCGGTTTTCGGTTTTGGTCCCAAAAAAACGATGTTCAAAACCGGTTTTGATGACTTTCCGGTTTTGCATGCCCTACCAGTGAGTAATCGCTCGTCGCCGTCGCGCACTCGCTGCTCCTTGGTTGCCAACTCGTTTTTAATTGCTAGCTCTACTCGCTTCTCGCAGTGGGACAGGTGTCTATATATACCTCTAAAGTCAAAATGGCTACCTATATTTCAAGCCTTAAACGGCGATCTCTAGTACAACTAAAGTAGGCTTTCGCCCCAATTTAAATTATTTTTTATGTACTTAAATGAAGTTTTATATCATAAATATCATGTCATTGGAATGAAAACTTAGATAGGGGGCATAGATTTTTATAAAAAAAATTACTAAATTAACAATTAAGTAAGCTAGGTACTTAGTATCGAAAAATATTAGACTTTAAGAATTTAGTGCAATATTTTTTAATGAAATGTCGAAAATCAAAGTACACTGTTTAAATTGACTTTCAGTATCGTCAGAGTACTTTTCAAAAATGTATTTTTAAATTATATCATATTATTGTATATTTATTCCGTTTTATTGAAGTTTTTAAAAAAGAAATTATATCTATAAATTAAATACGTATCGTACTCATGAACTTATTTCATCAAATGAATTTATATAAAAATAAATTTAAGGGCAACTTGTATTATTATTTGTATTTTTCAATTTTATGTAGTATAACTCATTATGTATTTAGGAATAAGTATTTAAAAATGTACTTATTTTGTAATAAAACGCTATGTATAATAATGAAGCTTTCCAGTTACATGAATTATAAATTGTAAATTAAAAAAATTTAAATTATTACGAAAATGTATTTAGGCTAATCTATCTGTAATTATAAATTAAATTATGAACTTTTAATGACTTTTTCGAATCTCTTAGTTATAATTATATGTTAAATAAGTTATAATTTTATCGGAATTAATTCCATTGAAATTAAAGTTTTAGCCATCGTACCCCATGGGCATATTTTTCCCGCGTTTTTTTTTATCGCGCACTTGATTTTCAACTCTAGGTGTTGAGCCGAGCATTGAGAATACAACAGAGCGCATCACAGCGGGTCAAAAAATACACTGATGGATTTTAACTCGGCGCTATACAGGTTGAAATTGAAAACATGCGACAAATCGAAATGGGAGATTGTACTCATCATTATGAACAACTTTTACTATGGGACTAAACCGGAAATCGCGAAAAAAAAATTAGCTGCTTCCTAAATTTTGACGAGTTATGCGAACATAAATGTAGGGAACAGCTGTTTTTTTTTTTTCGCTATTGCAGGTTTGGTCCCATAGTAAAAGTTGTTCATAATGATGAGTACAATCTCCCATTTCGATTTGTCGCATGTTTTCAATTTCACCCTGTATAATCCGCGCGGAACTAGTTGGCCGCGCCTTAGGTACCTGAGCGGTGGGACAGAGGGGCGGGGGCGCATTAGTCAATACGTGCGTGGCGAACCGCCGCCTCACCCCTGTCGGGGACCTCAACGCCCAACTAGTTCCGCGCGGACTATAAGCAGTGCGATAAAAAAGTTGTTCGTGGGTGCGAGGGCTTACCTATGTTATGGATTTAGTTCAATGTTTTATTCTTAATTCTATGTCATAAAATATACAGTCCGGCCGTCGAGGGAATGCGTTCTTGACACCTGTCAGTTTCATACAAACGTATACGTGTTTTGCGAATTTGATCTTTATTAGCTCTAGAATTGTCGCACTGCCAGGTGTGCTTTCGATGGTCTGACTGTAAACCGTATAAAGTTGTTACTCCTTAACTTATAAAGGTCGTTTAATTGACTTTTATCAGTTTTCGACACTTTTAAAATTAAAACCTTATTGGCTGAGCTTTCGTCTCTCTTGAAGTAGGTATTATTTTAACTCCCGTTCGCATCGCCCGATCACACTTTTCGTAACGCTTACGTCACGCATTTGCCAGCTTACTCCCCAAGTCAAGCGTGAGTACAGAAGTTTCACTTCAAAAAATTTCCATGTCATGTAACGTTCCTGCGAATGCTCGACACGGTTTTCAAACTACTGCTCACGGCGAGTAAATATTTACCAATAATGTTCCTTTCTATTATGTGTGACATTCCTTTTTATTAAGCGTTTACTCTTCATTGAAATGTCAGATCGCACATTTTGCCCGTGCTCGTGTCTTTGCTCTATGAAATGTTACACAAATTCGCTCGCTTGTTTGCAATTCAAGTCGTAACAAAGCGTTGAGAGTCGTTCGACATTAGAGACGCTCGGTGTTTGGTTACAAGTAAATACTCTAGTCTGTACTCACCTGTACATTATGTTTGGTTTGAACGCCCGCGTTCGGCCGAAGACGTACGAGCATAGTTCGGCAGATGATGGATAAGGTGTACGTCGTGTCGAGCACCCAGATGCTTTCGGCTTATAGCGCGTTTATAAACGCGTGTGGAGCGGAAGTTTCTGTGTTTCTTATTTTTCTATTAAAGTACAGACAAACAAGCTACCCGAAACTGTCAAATTTCCTCAAACAACTTTGAACCTTATTCTTTTGCGATAAAGTTGAAAATCTATTAAAGAAATCTGACAGATTGTAGTAGCTTGATGTGCTGGCGTCTGTACTTACCTACATATTAAAGAAAGATAATAATTTTATAACTTATTAATTGTGTTCGTTCAGTCATTTGCCGGCATTTATTTAAATTCAATAAAATTCTTCCATTCAAGCTTTAATTCTTCGCTTTTACGGCTTACGTTTGTATTATTGTGTAGGTACTTATGAAATTCCTATGACAAAAAATAATGTATTCAACAGCGACTCTTTGAGTTTTCGCTTTACTGGAAAATCTAATTTAAGTATTTGTAGATAAGAGAACCTACCGTACTTGTACCTATTTTCTTATTAAAATAATTTTAACTTCTGGTTTCTACAACCATGATTTGTAAATCTGTTGTCAAATCTTATGTTGGGTACCGTAACTGGTTGCTCAAAACAACGACACAAAACCTTTCCTGTCCTTAGGGATCATTAGAAAACCTTCATCAGACAGCATCTATCTGGCATTAAGGTTGCACTAGTCGACGGCTCGAACTCGTTGTTTAGTTTATTTACTTATTTAATACTTTAGTTTAATTTTTTTTGTTTAGTTTTTATTTATTGATTTAGTGAAATTGACGATGTTTTATAACGAAAACGTGCGCGTAGGCGAAATGGTAAGACAAGTAGATATAATTTTTAATGTACATGGCGCCAGCATATCAAGCTACTGCAATCTGTCGAATTTCTTTAATAGATTTCAACTTTATCGCTGAAGTATAAGGTTCAAAGATGTTTGGGAAAATTTGAGTTTCGGGTAGCTTGATGTGCTGGCGTCTGTACATTGAAACAGTGCCGTAAACTGGACGTTGGCATGGAAGAATGACTGACTAGTGTAACCTTAATGCTAAAATTCACAGCTGCGCTAAAAAGGTCAATTTCACGATCCGTGAGACACACTAATTGTCGTTATAACATAATTATTCACTTTTTAAATCTTATTCTTTCTATTTCGGAGTGCTTGCGAAGTACCCAAGCAATCAAATAACTTGATATGAGATTTGACATTAGAAGCTTCCAGAAATCTTATGTAAAACGTTTAATAAATAAATCATGAAAGTGTATTGAAAAAAAGTAAATTATTCAAAAAAGTTTTCATATGTTAATAAACTTAAGTAGTTTTCGTTAATTCCTTGTTTTATTTACTTAGGTATTTAAATCCCTCTATCTCTTCATTTAACACAGTTCCAAAACCGACAACACATAGACCCAGCGTAAACAACCGAAAATCATCATCAGCCTATTGTACAGAAGTCCACTGCTGGAGATAGGCATCCCGTACAAACTTATTAAAGTTTGCACTAGTGATTCGTGCAGTAAGAATACTAAATATTGGCGCCGATTCCCTTGTTTACAAACTAAACTAAATTTAATTTCAGTGCATCTTCTTCTATTTCATTAAGAATAGGACAGAAGATAAATATTAGTTAGACCTGTCAAATTAGTCCGTGCCTGACTTAAATTGACGTATTTTTAATAACCAATTTTTTAATCACGTCTAAATTGTCTAAGGAGTATCTTAATTTGACAGGACTAAACTAATATTTATCTCCTGTCCTTTTCTTAATGAAATAGAAAGAAAAAGATGCACTGAACTTAAATTTAGTTTAGTTTGTGAACAAGAGAATCGGCACCAGTGTCTCTCGGCGTTTGGACATATTTTCTTGCTCTTTGGCAGAATTGACAACATTTCAAACCTGACACGACCCTAAAACAAAAATACTATTTCTTTATTTTCGTATCCTGAGTTCAAATATATTCTTATTTTATTTTTTTATTACTTTTCTGAGAAAAAAAAAAAGAATTCAAAAAACATGTGATGACGTCAATAAACGGCGGAATGAGGTAGTTACCTTTGCGCATTCCAATGTCTTTGATTGAAAACATTACATCAAAGAAGACATGTCAATGTCACCTAAGAAGTGTAACTAGAAAACAACTAAAAACTGAATTGAATTCAACAATATTTTTTCCTATCAACTCGACACGCTGCTTACTGTTAATATTAGGTCCTTACATATGAAATTGGCGTTTTTCGTACTGGCCACTTTAATCACGAATTTCTCCTCTTTGGTAAGGAATTCCAAATTCAAATTTGTACAGCTATTTACTCATGTATTTGTGCTTCGATGACCGTCATTCATTTGTTTTTTTTCTTCTGTTTTTTCTGTTTGCGTCACTCATTTTACAAAATGGAAAATTTAAAATATCGCATTATTTACGAGTACGAGTTCCGCCGTGGCACTAGTGCTGCGGAAACGACTCGAAGGGTGAATGATGTGTATGGCGGTCATGTTGCAAAAGAAAACACAGTTCGTTTTTGGTTCCAACGTTTTCGTTCTGGAAATTTCGACCTGCAGAACAAGCCCCGTGGACGGCCTGAGACCCAAGTTGATAATGGAGAATTGAAGGCTATTGTGGAAGCGGACCCATCGCAAACCACGTCCTGATGTCTATTGTCAGCAATTACAAACCATGATGGAAAAGCTAGCGGCTAAACAACCAAGGCTGGTCAATCGCTCCACGCCACTGCTGCTTCACGACAACGCCAGACCACACACTGCGCAACAGACGGCTACCAAATTAGAAGAGCTTGAATTGGAATGTCTTAGACATCCTCCGTACTCCCCGGACCTTGCTCCAACAGATTACCATTTTTTTCGCAATTTGGATAACTTTTTGCAAGGGAAAAAATTCAACTCCGATGGGGCAGTCCAAATCGCCTTCAAAGATTTTATTGATTCCCGTCCGACTGGTTTTTTTAGTAAAGGGATCAATGAACTACCTATAAGATGGCAAACGTGCATTGAAAACAATGGTTCATACTTTGATTAATTAAATATATTATACTAAAAAATATTCGACTTTTTGTTCCTTCCATACAAAACGCCAATTTCATATGTAAGGACCTAATATTATCAATTTTTGATTGATATTTCGCCAATAAAATTGATCCCAATGAAAAATATACGCCAATGAAGGAACCAAAACAACGACTGAGACAAGTGACATCTTACAGTTTTTTTGACGGGTCACAATAAAGCAAAGGTAATATCGCCGTTCTACCGTAAGCCTGACGTCATCTGGCACTTACGTCTTTTTAGAATACACCGAATTTCAAAGTTAAAATAATGAATGAAAAGTACATAATTTCGAAAAACGAAAAAATATGGGTGCCCTAGATTTGAATTTACTTTTATATAACGTAATAATACATGCAGGTTAAAAATATGAAATGTTGTCAATTCCAGAGGGTGACACTTGGTATGTTGTCCACTGTGTAGCTTGTACTTTTACCCAGACCCATTACTTGGGGCTGGACAATTAGCAATCCGTGACTACTTTTGTTAGCTTGGGTCTTACCTGTAAAAACAATTGTTATTTGTGTGCTAATGAATAAATAAATATTGCACGTCGTCAACTCGATTTTTGGGACTCATCGAGCTGCTACCAGCCACCAGGTCGTCGCTCCACCTAGCCTGAGGGCGTCCTACCTTACGTTTGCCGATTTGCGGTCTCCTGCACTCAAGAACACATCTACCCCAACGGCCATCGGTTCTACGATTAATAAGGCCGGCCATTTCAGCTTGCTTATTCAGACAACTCGACTTTGACTTGTTCTGTAAGCAATGCAGACAACTTTTGGTTCTCTACCGGTTCACCTCGTTGCGGATTCGATCCCTCAGAGAGACTCCAAGCCTAGCCCGTTCCATAGCTCGCTGAGCGATCTTGAATTTATGGACCAGTCGTACCGTGAGTGTCCACGTTCCGACTTCGTAAGTCATAACCGAAAATAATAAACATGAACATGAGTAAAGAAACTACTTTTAATTACATATGTTTATTTAACACAGACATATTTACACAATAATTAAAAAAAACCAAATAAAGAGAAAATGCCAAGATCGAAAGCGTCAACCGTTCGTCAGTGGCAACACGTACCCCGCGGTCGCGCCCATAGATATATGAAAGATTTCTGTGGTCGCGCCAATACGTGATCATCGCCTTCATATGTTCGGAAACCGGCACACATTGGGGACAGAATGTTCAAAACCACCTAGAGACCTCAAATATTAATCAAATTAAATCATTTTTGCACAGAAATGTTTGAAATTAAATTCCAAAGACACTCACGAAGCCCGATTTGCGAAATTAGGTTGTAATTTTTTTTATAAAAAATGCATATGAATTGAATATAAAAAATATTTTTTTTTTATATTAAGACTGATTTTTTTTTCAGCGACGAAAAATACATCGGAAGCGTATATTTGCACTTCCATACAAGTGCTAGTTGAAATGCGTGACTGAAAGGGTTAAAGAACAGGGTAAAACTCGCTTTACCTTGGTTTTAGTGGGTTATGAAGTTTTAGATTTAAGGAATATTAGAAATCCGGCTTCGACAGTCTCTTTAGAATTTAATTACAAACATTTCTGTCCAAAAATTGTCTCATTTGGTTTATTTTTGCGATCTCTAGGTGGGTTTGAACTCTATCCCCAATGTACGGCACCCTAATTGCGTAATACACTATTAATCACAATCTGAATCACTTTGAACGACTATTGTTAATCCATTGCTTCATACAGGGTGAAATTGAAAACATGCGACAAAGCGAAATGGGAGACTGTACCTACTCATCATTATGAACAACTTTTACTATGGGACCAAACATGAAATCGCGAAAAAAAAAACAGCTTTTCCCTACATTTATGTTCGCATATAACTTGTCGAAATGTAGGGATTAGCTGGTTTTTAAGTGGGGATGCGCTGGGTAGCCCGTAAAATTAAAATTTCCTTACATTTTTTGCAATTTGCTTGTTTAACAAAATATGATTCGCGAGCGTAACAAGTATTTACAGAATTATAATTATTAAAACCATAAATGATAAATGATTTTATTTTTGTAAGTAGGTTTGCACAAACACTTTTACACGTCAACTAGATGAGGTCGGCGTTTCCTATCTGACTACTCTGAGAAGAACGGCCGAAACAAACTCAGAGGTCACAGTCTCTTTTAAAGTCCAGACATAATCTTGGTCAGGTTATATGAAGACCATGTAGATCGATGTCTGAGATGGTCTTTTGAGGAAAGAACCACACAGATTGAGCGGACCTGTCCAGTCAGTGCACGCATTTGTCAGAAATCGTTAATACAACCCTCTACGTTCATATAATCCTATTAAATTAAAATTTCATGGAAAAAAAAACAGTGGCACTCCGGGAGTGCCGACAGAAGTGAAAACAAAACACAAACAGAATACTTTGCCATCACTAACTGACATATTGGATATACATTAAAACCGAGTACATCCCGAGGTCAGCCGAACTCATCCAAAGCGGTGTCGCTTACGGTAACAGTGGCGCGAATTGAATGGTTTTTTCCCATTTAAAAAAATGCCCAACGCGCCTGAAGAAGTTTTCACTTCAATATCAATAGACAAGATTATATGAATTTCGCGGCCTACCACTTTAAACTACGACTTTTTACACCCGTTGGTTTACGGTTAATAAATAACATTCGTTTGCGCAATAAAATAAACACTCATTTAGTTTGAGGCCTTTTTTCTCCAATAATTTGTGCGTAAGGAGATTCCTCTGCTGGATCAGGCCTTGAAAAGCTGTCTGGTTGAATTTGACGAAGAATATCCAGGTCTGCATATAACACCTTGGCCTCCTGAAAATTTATAATACTTAATCATAGTTTCACAGCGTGTTTGCACTCTTGTTTACCACAAGTAAACGCGCATCGCTAAAGGTGACACAGTGGCCCCTCGCTTCACACGATGTTTACAGTATTTTTATCTCTAAAGGTCACTGCACACGTATCAACTCAGAAAGGGATCGGCACCGGATCAACTCGAGCCGTCCAGTATTCTTTCTATGAAACACCCTACTGCAACGCACACTAATCGGAATCGTAACGTAATCGCCTCGACTCGGGACAAGCTCACGAACCACGGCGCGGTGCGTTACGGCTCGTCGTCCCCGCGCTTATGTCGCTTCGTACCCGAGCTTACGTCTCTTCGTCTACCCTTGCCCCTCTCACCCCTCCGGCCTGCTTGCTACACCATCAACCAGCGGTCGGCGAGCCGTAAGTGCGGCGTCGCCTAGCCGTAGCCGAGTCGACGTTCGGAGCTTCTGATCCGCTTTGGTTACGTGCTTACGTTAGGGTGACGCCTGTTTGACACCGAGGCGAACGGCGATACGGTGCCGATCCCTTTCCGATTTGATACGTGTGCGAAAAAACAACCGACTTCAAAAAAAAATAAACACTACAAAGTGATAAATAACTTTAATTTCGGAAGTCGGTGTCGTTTATTCCGCATTTTCGTTTTTTCCTTTCCAACAAAAAAATAATTTTTTAAATCGGTTGGCAAACGACGGAGTTATGCGCGACAAACATAAACAAAAAAAAAAAAAACAAACATTCGAATTGAGAACCTCCTCCTTTTTTAGAAGTCGGTTAAAAAATACTGTAAACATCGTGTGAAGCGCGGGGTCGCTGTGTTGCAGCTTGAGGCTATATCCAGCAGCTAACGTCTTTCAGCCGAAACATGACGACAAATAGATGTAACCAAAGCAAACTAAAATTAAACTTACCGATTGCGGTTTTTTACGGAAACGTTTCTTATAAGTAACGACAATGACTAGCAATATGAATACTACTGCCACAGCTATAGTTATTATAATGGTTTGCTGCCCTTGATCCGCAGGTGACTCAGTACTAGTACTATCTGAAAACAAAAAACAGTCAAGAAAATAGTTTAGGTTTTTGTATGTGTGCTACGAATCGTGCTACGGTGTAGCTCACGCTGTGCTACGGCGTAGCTCACGCTGTGCTACGGCGTAGCTCCCGCTGTGCTTCGATTTCTGGAGAATAGTTTTTATTTGAGTCTATGGCGGCAACAGTACACTTTGTTCCTATGTTCCCAGTAGCAGTCCGGAGTTTGGATTTGTGCCCGGTTGATGGCAATAGGCTCGCCTCCTATCACATAGTTCTTGAACATAACTGGCGAAATATAGGTGTACTATACGGGGTGAAATTAAATTCATGGGCATCCTTTTAAGGGGTCATTGTACTCATCATTATGAACAACTTTTACTATGAGCCTAAACCTAAAATCGCGAAAAAAGAATCAGCTGTTCCTTGCATTTATGTTTACATAACTCGTCAAAATGTAGGGAAGAGCTGATTTTTTTTTCGCGATTTCAGGTTTGGTCCCATAGTAAAAGTTGTTCATAATGATGAGTACCCCTTAAAAGGATGCCCATGAATTCTATTTCACCCTGTAGATGCAGCTCTGCCTTAACCCTTCGGGGGAGACAGCCGCGACTTAATGAGACTAGAGGAAAGAATAAGAATTCTTTAGTATAATAAAAAATCTCACTTTTGCCTTCCAGAGAATCACGCCGAACCGTATCATTGTAATAATGAAGTAAAGTTTTATTGGCAACAACTCGAGTGATCCACATTTCTTCTGCTGTTTCGTTCACGACATAGTAAACACAACATAGAATTGTTCCATTATGCGTTGAAATATTCAATATTTTGTGCGTCGAATCAAATGTTTTTATCATGTTAGAAGTCGTATTTATTACGCCCAACTGAATATCTGTAAATAAAAGTAAGTATCTTTATACCGCTCTGTGATCTATACCCGGAATTAAGTCATGCTTATCTGTGACTTAAGAAGTCCATTTTTAAACAGAAAAGTGTGATTTAAGTGCGGGTTTAGGTCACACGTGCTATAAAATAGTGTACGATACAACGTGTGACTTAATTAAGTAGTCTATGAATGCACGGCGTTTAGCACCGTATCGTAATGTGCAGAGGCCAGCACATCAAGCTACCCCAATCTCTCAAATTTTCCCAATTGAATATGAACCTTATTACTTTGTAGTAAAGTTGAAAATCTATCAAAGAAATTTGACAGATTGGGGTATCTTGATGTGCTGGCGTCTGTACAACGAGGCCGAGAGTCACTCGTCCTTCCCGTTATTATGATATAGTTCTTTTTACTGGCCCATACCTATTTGTTTAACTTGAAATAACACCAGTTGGAAACATAATGTTTCTCTTTTTTTGAAGTAGGTAAAAGGACTCACATGCTGTGTTGTTGGATTCAGGACAGCTAAAGTTTTGATTCTCATTAGAATAAATAATTCTAAGTTCTTTATTGTTTTCCCCTGCAATCAGAAAAGGCAAGGTAATAAATAACGGGCTGACAGTACGAGTGTAATGACACTCTTCAAAATATACAATTACTAGCTTCTACCCGCGACTTCGTCCGCGTGAAATATCTGGTTTTCCTGACCCACCCCGACGCATCCATCGCATCGCTTGCCCGCGCTATTACTTCTTTTACGCTTAGCGTTCTTTACGATTTTTTTTAGTTTTACTTGGCTCATGAGATACCCAGCGTGATGTTATAATGCCTATTGCCTTTGTAGCGGTATCTACAACGCCACATGCGAACAACGCGTCATACTGACGTCACGCAAATCCTGCATCTCGCAAGCAAAGTTTACCGCGCAACTAGCATAGATACAACGGCCCGACATGAACAACACCCGTCTGGTCGGAGGATCCTCACTTTTCTATAGAGTATGAGTGAACTTTACACCCTGTTCCTCATACCTCTATACCTTCTTCAAGAGTTGGGCTATCAAATGCAAATAAAAAAAATCAAATCTGTCAGGTTGTTCCAGAGATTAAGTCGCGGGCAGAAGTTAGTATAAAATATAACGAGGGACGATGACTGGATAAGGGAGGCACGGAACCGCAAAGGATGATAGAAAAAAGGGGAGGCCCAGTGGGTGATTTCGGGCTGAAATTATGATGACCACAGATATAGATAGACCAAGCATTACAAACGACCAAGTATTCCGAACTGTATGAAAATTTTTTGACTACCTAATATGACGGCACAAGCTCGCGCTCTCGCTCACGCTCACCCAGCTAGCAGTACACAGGACTGAGCGCGATGCGCGGGGATGCGGGATTGTCCGAAAGGGTTACCGCTACCCCGGAACACAAAGGGCTAAGGAAGGAACACGGATGCGTTTTAGTCAGTAGGAGTCTGACACTCCCTTCCGCTCCACCCGGAGCGAGAGGGGTCATTTGATGATTTCCCATCCAACAAAAAAAAGAGGGCATGATAGGAGGTGGAGCATGGTTTGTGACATAGCTTTACAATCACACCCTACTGCCGTTCCTTCAAGGTACCTAGCCCAACTTTACCAGGTTGGACTTACATCTTCCCACTTGTGTCCGGAGACGGTTCAGGGACTTTCATATGGACCATGGAAGGTTACATCCTGAAGGGAGATGCTCCTTTGGTGGTAGATAGTAAGTAGGAGGGGGGAGAGTTTACCATAGTGAATGCAAACAATACTCACAATTGTCATTGTCCTCTATTTTTATCAAATTCTTATAGGGCTTATAGTTTGATTCAAAGTCTAAATTTGAATTGATTTTAGCATTAATTATTTTAGAAGATTTAACCGGCCGTTCAGTTTTTTCGTTGCTGTTTTCGCAATATATTTCTGTATTATTATCAAATTCTTCCACCTTTATTGTGAATCGAGTTCTTTTGCTCCATTTTTGCTGAGGTATGTATCCTGTTGCTATTTGAAGACTGCCTGTAAAGTAAAAGGAAATGAACTAGTTTATTTATTTATTCAAATTCATTAATTCGTTTGAGATCGACGCGCAGCGGTATTGGATTATACTACAACTTTAATAGATTTTCAACTTTATCGCTAAAGCCTAAGGTTCAAAGTTGATTGGGAAAATTTGGCAGTTTCGGGTAGCTTGATGTGCTGGCGTCTGTAGGTACATGATTCTCAAAGCCCAGGGTTGAAATTTTTCGGTTTTTAATAAAATAAAAAAAAATGCTGTTTCATAGAAACCATACCAACGCGGTCAAAAATTTTGGAACAGGATTTTTTTTTGCCATCGTCTGATACAACATAACAATTGAAGGTACTATGGAAACAAATAAAAAAAAAGCAAAAAAAAACACAAAAAACCTACCATTTTGGTAGCCTTGATACCATTCATGACACAATTTTTGAGAATTACAAGTGAAATCCAGAGTCCCTTTTGAATCGCATTTCTTTTCAGGTTTTTCTGAAACAGAAAATAATCAGACATACTAAGCATAAAGCTGAGGATTTTTGAAGTGAAAACTTCTTTAGCGGCGTTGAACACTTTTAGTAATGGGTAAAAAATGTTAAACTCGCGTCAGGGCATCGCGTCAGGATACGTGACCGTCAGGAGAGATTAGCCCCCCCCCCATCTCTTTCTACGGCGCGGCGGCGGCGCCAACCGAAGTGAACCAAGTGAGACACGATAATGGATGGGTAGATGGATGGATGGATAGTGATGGTGATGGCGATGGCGATGGTGATGGTGATGGCGATGGTGATGGCGATGGCGATGGCGATGGTGATGTGATGTGATGTGCTGTGATGGTGATGGTGGACGCGGACGCGGACGCGGACGTAGATGGACAGCTGATGGCTCGACCGTCTGTGTAGTAGCCACACTGCTGTGTATTCGTAAAATTCGTGTATACATATAAAGTGTTTCAAAAAATGGAAATTGAACAAAGTGCATCGATTAATGAAAAGAGTGACGCAGAAATAGTGTAAAAAACTTAGTTATATTAATTCAATTAATAATTGATTTATTTCAACGTTAATATTCAAGTTTTCACTTCTGCCGGCACTCCCGGAGTGCAACCCGTCTTTTTTTTTTTGTTTGTTTGAACGCGTTACTGGAATCCCCAGACGGATTCCAGAGATTAACGCGTTGCAAAGAGTCAAAAAGTCAAATAGAACGCTAAGCGAAACAAAGTAACAGCGCGGGCAGCCGATGCAATACGGACTTGGGGTCGGGGGAGCAAGAACTTTCACGCGGACGAAGTCGCGGGCAGAAGCTAGTTAACTAATAATAGGTACCTACCTACCTATGTTAAATCATCAAGTGAGCCCATTTAGTGGGTATTTTAGAAATACCCTGCTTCAGCAGGTTCAAAATCAAATCATTTGTTTCAGTTATACCAATAAAAGACACTTGTGAGAGAGTCAAAACCACCCCGTGTTTTCAGTTCCTCTTACTAGTAAACTCAAGGGGTTTACAAGTATTTAGCCCCTAAAGAGTTCCATTATCCACCTCCAGGCTCTATCAATCGACTCTCGACACCATCACCACCATTATGTTGGACTCATCAAAATTAATCATATGACCCCATTCTCGAGGGGTTTACTAGTAGCCCTTAAGGAGTTCCACTGTCCACCTCCAGGCTCCATCATCATATCAGCTCCAAGATACCAAATTATAGTGTTGTCTTCCGAACTACATACAAAGTTTCATTTCGATACGATAATTAGAAGTAGGTTATAATTGACTTCAAAGATTTTTTACATTGGTAGTTAGTTACAAGTGAAGTTAATAAAAGTGTGTTAAAAATCACTGTTAGCGATGAATCCTTTTTTATCGTGTGGAAATCCTCATGGATGTCCACTACCCTGGGACGGGTGGAGGGGTCTGTCAGACTCTTACTGACTAAAACCACACGGTGTCCTGCTGCTACCTTTAGCCGGGGTGCTGGAGAGCATGCGTATTTCGTCACGCTCCCCCGGCCAGGTGTCACACTATGTAAAATTTCAACATTTATATCTGTAAGTTCTTCATTTATAACTGTAATAACTAGCTTCCGCCAGCGGGTTCGCCCGCGGCGCCTATGTCCTTCCCCAGATCACTATCCTCGTAACAAATTCCATTAAAATCAGTCCAGCCGTTTCGGAGATTACCCAGAACAAACAGACAAAATTTTCCTGTTTGTCTGTCTGACAGACAGGAAAATTTTTTAAAATTGTTTTTTTTTTATAAGTACCTACCGTATACAGGATAGCAGTTTGGCGTCGATGTGATGCCAACCTGTATACTTTCATATGCGTTTACTAAAAAGCTGTTATTTTGCCATTACAAACAGACAATTCAAACTTATTTATTTGTTTTATAGATACGTATGGTGCACATAATAAAGAGTAGATATTCTATTCAATTCTATTGTGGCCATGTTTATTTATTTCGTTAAAAATTATTGGTTATTTTTTTCCTTTTCGTTTATTTGTTTTAGCAGGTAAACATTTGTGATCGATTTGGTTTTTATTTAATCTCAACGCGATAACTTACCCGTTGTAGGTTGTTGCTGATTACTGGGCTTAGGTCCGAAAGATACTGTTAATAGAAATAGAAAATATTTTAATGTCCTGTAATACAGTAAGTAGCAGAGGGGCCCGTGGCTAAATAATAACAGCCGCACAGGTCGATCGATCAGGTTAAGCTACGCTTGCCGCGGTTGGTCTGTGGATGGGTGACCATCGTTACATACCGAGACCCCTCCGTGCCTCGGAAAGCACGTTAAGCCATTGGTCCTGGCTGTCATTCGTGGATCGTTGACAGTCGTTACGGGTAGACAAGCCCGAAAGTCTGACAACCAGTCTTACAAAGGGGTATCGTATTACCCAGTAACTGGGTTGTGGAGGTCTTTCGCTCCTTGTAAAATACTGGTATTCAGCTGCATGCGGTTAGACTGGAAGCCGACCCCAACATAGTTGGGAAAAGGCTAGGCAGATGATGATATCGATACCCATCACATCTGCGGAGTTTCGAAAAAATCATCAAATCATTTATTTTATTGTAATTAGATTTGATATCAGTACTCATCACGTCTGCACAGTTTAGCTAACTAATTTAATTTTACCCTGTATAAATAAATAAAAATGTAAACTTACAACAAATTAAACCGGCAACATTTTCCAAACTCAAGAAAATAATTGTCACGACACAAACATTCATTGTTCCGATTTCTTTGTAATTTAAAAAAAAAATAAAGATTCAAATATTGTTCCAAATTAAATTACGTACTTAGCTCGTCACATTAAACACAAATTATAATTTCGTTTGTGCTAAATATTATAAAAAGTTCCTTCTTGTGGTAACTTTATAATATTATAAAAACAATTTTCTTTTTCGCACTAAGACACACACTGTAATGAAGTCGGTAAAAATACCTAAATCATTAGATTTTGAATGTTTAAACAACAATAATTCCGTCGTAGCTGTACGTAGGTACGTGTTCACTTATCACTGTGTCTATGGTCAAAATGCGCATGACAAGGAAATTTAAATTAATTGCGTAGATTCATCCTGTTCAATGTATTCGTTTCATAACAGGTAGATACATAAATAAATTGCCTACGAAAAAGGTTTGAATCGACGGCAAGCGGCAAAATAATAATATCTATGTATGTATGTCGATCGGGTGCGCCAAAGTTCACCCTAAATTCAACCTAAATTTTGAACTCCGATAATTGGAAATCCGAAAAGGTTCTTCCTAACATTTTTCATCCTAACAATCACAATTCCTAACTACTCTGTCTCTAATGTTCATAATTTCGAATCATTCAACTTCATAATGTCAGTAGCAATAAACATCTAATATACTTTTATTTGTTTTCCTATATTTTCTCAACATAACCATCTTTTACACTATTATTCAAAGTCATATCTTTTTTGTTTAGATCGTCGACATAGGATGCAAAAACGAGCGATGGGCACCCCGAGGTTCGGTTTGGTTAGGTTACTTTAAACCCTTTACACAGAAATAGGGGCCCCGCGAAGCGGGGCTCCGTCGACATAGGATGCAAGGGCGAGCGAAGGGCACCCCGAGGTTCGGTTTGGTTAGGTTACTTTAAACCCTTTACACAGAAATAGGGGCCCCGATAGGATGATAAAAAAAAATTGTTTATCATATTAGACTAAATAGGTTTTATGTCTATTGAGTGGTATATCAAACGATTTTATATTAATTGTCTGTTATTCTTATAGAAATTAGTTACATTAAAATTATATCAATCGTTTATTATATTAACTGATCATTATATCAAATAAAATTATAGGTTCAGTTGTTATATCTTGTAAATATTAGAGGTTTTGTAATTATATCATATATTACTTACCCGTATAAACTCCCCGGCCATGAAAATATTATGGTAGTTATGTTTAGGGATAAAAGCGTTATGATAAAAAACAGTAGGAGTTTAAAATATTTACATTAATGATATTGTAGCGCTTAGGTGGTGTGAGGCAATAATACTCCAGATGTAGGTGCGACGAAAGTATATTAATATTAAAAATAAATGAGGAATAGTGAAGCGTGTAGCGTGTAGTGTAAAGAGTGAAGAGTCTCATTCTACCAAAGTGTACATGTTTTATTATAAACTAATGGGCACAAGTAGTGACCTCCTTATAAATGTAAATCGACCAATAGGAGTTCAGCTGAAATGTTTGGTATGTGATTTAGTTCCTAAAGAAATCCGTGCGGGGGCGCGCAGGTCGCCGTCGTGTTATTGTTCGGTCGAGGCGACCGCGTCGACGGCTCAGCGCGGCGGCGAGCGCGGCGGAGCCCTAGAGTCCCGCGGACAGTGGCGGCAGACGGATGTGTATTTATGTATTGCAGGCGCAGCTACAGTACTCCCCCCTTAGCGAAGCGTACAGGCGTCTTGACGATCCTGCCTGATCTTGTGCGGTGTTGTTTTGTTGTCGAGGTTGGGAGTAGGTTGGATGGATCTTCAGTGGTAGCTGCAGGTGATTGGCTTGTCTCACTATTCGGTTGTTCATCATCTTCTGCGACGTTGATGGTGTACGCCGGTTTGAGACGATCGATTGATATGTTGCTAGATCTTCCTGGTAGTGCTATTGTATAGTATTTCTCCTTACGTTCCATGATCTTATATGGGCCTCGGTATGGATGTTGCAGAGGTTTGCGGACGGTGTCATCGCGTACAAACACGTGGCTGCATGTCTGTAGGTCGTTGTGCACGAACATACATCGCTTGTTGGAATGCGGTTTGTATGTAGGTGTGAGCTTCGTGATAACGTCGTGCAGGTGATCGACGTAGTTGTGGTCCATTTTCGTTGCGGCTGGTGATGGTGCTATAAAATCGCCGGGTAGGCGTATCGCTTGGCCGTAGGTAAGCTGCGCGGCACTTGTGTTGGTGTCTGTGCGCGCGGCGGCTCGAAGACCCATTAATACTGTAGGTAGCTCGGAGATCCATTTGCTGCTGTTTTCTAGTCGAGCCATGAGTGCGGTTTTCAGTGTTCGGTGCCAGCGCTCGACGATGCCGTTACTCTGCGGGTGGTAGGCAGTAGTACGGGTTCTTTCTGCTCCAAGTAATTGTGCGAGGTTTTGGAACAGTCGACTTTCAAACTGTCGTCCTTGATCAGTTGTAATTCTTGTAGGACAACCGAAACGAGATATCCAGCCTTCGTACAGCTTTCTTGCGACGATTTCGGCGGTTATCTCTTGAAGTGGTATGGCTTCGGGCCATCGTGTGCAGCGATCGATAATAGTGAGTACGTATCGATGTCCACATGAAGATATAGGTAGTGGTCCAATAATATCAGCGTGAATGTGTTGAAATCGTTCGCTCGGTGGAAATGTTGTGACGTCACTGTGATTATGTCGTTGTACTTTGGATAGTTGACATGAAGTGCATGTTTTCGTCCACTCGCCAATGTCGGTGTTCATTGCTGGCCAAAAGTACCGTTCTTGCATTAGTTTTCGGGTAGTTCGTATTCCAGGGTGACTTGGATTGTGCACGGCTTTGAATGCGATGCGACGAAAGTCGGCTGGTAGGTATGGACGAACATGTGACGTAGATGTTTCGCAAAATATTGGCTTGTTGGTACCGGGTATGACGATTTTCTTCAGTTGGATATTTGTTTGTCGTGATGGCATTGTAATATAACTGTCCTTTTCTTGAGCTTTTGATAATTCATCATAGTTGATTGGTGATGGCAATTCGATGGTTTCGACGCGTGAGAGGGCGTCGGCGACAACGTTGTTTACTCCACTTATGTGCCGGATGTCAGTCGTAAACTCACTGATAAACAAAAGCTGTCGAGTGCGCCGTTGTGTATCGTTATCGGACGGAGTCTTACGAATAGCGTAGGTCAGCGGCTTGTGGTCGGTGTAAACAATGAGCTCTCTACCTTCGAATATTTTTCTGAAGTGTTTGATTGCCATATAGATGGACAATAGTTCTCTGTCGAATGTACTGTATCGTTGTTGAGTTTCGGAGAATTTCTTTGAGAAATAGCCAAGTGGTATCCATTTCTTGTTTATGAATTGTTGAAGTACAGCTCCGGCGCAGGTACTCGATGCGTCGCACATGAGAGAGATTGCGTCGGTTGGCGATGGAGATGGGTGAGCGAGTAAAGCTGCGTTTTGTATGCTAACTTTACATAACTCGAATGCTTGTGACGCTTCTGTGTTCCACTCGACTTTTGTTTTGTCTCGTTTCTTAGAATTGTGCAGGAACGCGTTGAGAGGTGCTTGTAAGTGGGCTGCGTTTGGTATGCTGTCACGGTAAAAGTTTACCATACCGATAAATCGACGTAAGTCTTGAATTGTGTCGGGTTTGGGGTAAGCAGTGATAGCAGTTATTTTGTCTTGTGGTGGCTTGATTCCGTTGCTCGACACTTCATAGCCTAGGAACTTGACATTTTCGCTGCCGAAGACACACTTTGATGGATTTATGGTGATGCCATACTTGTCTAATCGGCGTAACACCTCCTGCAGATCTTCGATGTGGCTTTTTTCATCTTCCGATGCGACAATAACATCATCGATGAATGGAAATGCGTAGTCTAACCCGATGAGTACTTCATGTATGAATCGTTGAAATGTCTGTCCAGCATTTTTAAGACCTGGACACATTCGTGGAAACTCGAATAAGCCAAAGGGTGTTGTTATGGCAGTCTTCTCGATGTCCGGTTCGTGTACAGGTAGTTGTTGGTAAGCACGATTTAGGTCGAGGGTAGTGAAGATTTTCTTGCCGTGAAGTAGGTAGGTAAAATCTTTGAGACGTGGAACTGGATAGCGGTCGGGTTTGGTGACGTCATTGAGTCTTCGGTAGTCACCACAGACGCGAATGTCGCCGTTTTTCTTGGGAACGACATGTAGTGGACTAGACCAAGGACTTTTGCTTGGTCGGCAAATTCCTTGCTGCATCATTGACTCGAATTCCTTCTTCACGGACAGGTACCGATGTGGCGGAAGTGGTCTGCTCTTGCTGTATATTGGTGGACCGGTAGTTTCAATGTAGTGTTCTACACGGTGTTTTGGAGTATCCTTCATGCATGACGGTCGCAGGATGTCAGGAAACTTGCTGATTAGCTGGTGATATGGCTGATCAACGTCAATACTTCGGACAGTAGGTTCAGCGGAGTAGGTGACAGGTGCCTTGACGGTCAGGTTGGTAACTTTGTCGACGTTCCAGGTGTATGGTCTTCGTAGGTTGAGATCCAGTTGTAATGTTTTCTCTCCGTACGTTGGAATAACCGTGTTATTCGCTGCATACAAGCAAAAATCTGTTGGTTTAGCTTTTCCACCTTTTCTTTTCGGTATCACGGAGACGTTGGCGCCAGTATCAATCAAAAACGATAGACGCGAGTTTTTGTCTGTTATAAATAGGCGATAAGAAATGTTGCTTGCGTCGGTTGCCGCCTCAGCCAACGCAGGCGTTAGTTTCCCGAGGGGACGCTGCTGTCTTCGAAACTGCACGGACGCGTACATTTTAGCGCCTCCTTGCCGAACTTGCGATGATAAAAGCAGATCGCTGGTTTGTCGTTATGTGCGCGACTGCGATTGTTCTTGCTCGATGAACGCGATCTTGAACGTCGTCTGTCGAATGGTCTGCGTCGATGCTGATGATGATGCGATTGATGTGCTTTCAGTTCTGCGATTTCTTTCGTGAGCGCGTCGATCTTCTCCTCAATTAATGTAGATGCATGTGGGGTTGCAGGAACTGAGGTAACTGCAGCGACTGCGCCAAGTGGTTGTGTTTGCTCGAGGATCTTATCTGCCATCAACGCCAGCTCGTGGATATCGGAGTGTTTCGCGATGTTGTCACTGACAGCGAGTACTGCTCGGACGGATTGTGGAAGATGGTTTGTCCACATAATCCGTAACGCTGAGTCAGAGATATTTTCGGCGGCGAGGTTTTTCATGCGACGTAGCAGCTGTGAAGGCTTCATGTCGCCGAGCTCCATTTCTGATAGCAATCTTTGTACTTGCCGTTGCTCGGATTCCTCGTAGACTTGGAACAATCGATTCTTCAATGCTTCATAACGGTGGGTTTCGGGTGGATGAAGAATGATGTCGGAGATTTCGTCGATATCTTGCCGCTCAAGTTGTCCGATAATGAGTTCGAACATAACTTGATCGCCTTTCTTCTGTACGGACATGATGGCTTCAAATTGCGCGAACCACAGACGAATCTTGTCGCGCCAAATAGGTGGAATGCGCAGCGACGTCGACACACCGGATAGTTCTTGTTCACCGTTTTTGTCCATGATGAAAACTTGGCACACACACACAGATCTGGAGGTATCTTCTTAATATCACGTCGGAGATTTGCTTAATATGACGTCGGAGATCTTCTTAATATCACGTCGGGTTCTTAAAATCACGTCGGGTTCTGCTTCTTAAAATCACGTCGGGGTCACCACTGTAGCGCTTAGGTGGTGTGAGGCAATAATACTCCAGATGTAGGTGCGACGAAAGTATATTAATATTAAAAATAAATGAGGAATAGTGAAGCGTGTAGCGTGTAGTGTAAAGAGTGAAGAGTCTCATTCTACCAAAGTGTACATGTTTTATTATAAACTAATGGGCACAAGTAGTGACCTCCTTATAAATGTAAATCGACCAATAGGAGTTCAGCTGAAATGTTTGGTATGTGATTTAGTTCCTAAAGAAATCCGTGCGGGGGCGCGCAGGTCGCCGTCGTGTTATTGTTCGGTCGAGGCGACCGCGTCGACGGCTCAGCGCGGCGGCGAGCGCGGCGGAGCCCTAGAGTCCCGCGGACAGTGGCGGCAGACGGATGTGTATTTATGTATTGCAGGCGCAGCTACAATATTATTGATTACAATTTTCGGAAACATGAGTGTTATGAACATCGCCGGTAGCACTACAAATAGTATGAATGAAAACTTTAGGATGAAAAATTTTAGGAAGAGTGATCATTCGGATTACAAATCGTTAGGAAGAACAATTTCGGGTAAAGAACTTTAGTTGAGCCAATATGGACCCAT
Organism: Amphipoea oculea; assembly: GCA_945859645.1. Taxonomy (NCBI): domain Eukaryota; kingdom Metazoa; phylum Arthropoda; class Insecta; order Lepidoptera; family Noctuidae; genus Amphipoea; species Amphipoea oculea. The sequence goes on from OX243881.1 coordinate 15,518,271, forward strand.
GTCGATCGATGTATGTAGATAGTATGGAGTGGAGACCGCGTACCGGCAAGCGTAGTGTGGGACGCCCCCCAACTAGATGGACGGACGATCTAAAGAAGGTGGCTGGGGTAGACTGGATGCGGAAGGCGGAGGACAGGGTGCTGTGGCGCAGTCTGGGAGAGGCCTATGTCCAGCAGTGGACTGCGATAGGCTGAGTTGATTGATGTAGATCGCTGTCTTAGCGATAAGACCGCCCATTGTGTCACCCATTGTAAAGTTTCTATATTTATGTCTGTAATTTATATGGTGTACATAATAAAGAGTATTCTATTCTATCCTATGTACAGACGCCAGCACATCAAGCTACTACAATCTGTATTTCTTTAATAGATTTTCAACTTTATCGCTAAACCATAAGGTTCAATGTTGATTGGGATAATTTGACTGTTTCGGGTAGCTTGATGTGCTGGCATCTGTACAAATAAATAAAATTAAAGGTTCCCTATCCATTTGCATAAAATTTTAAGACCTAATATAACTTAGCATAAATTTGTTTGGCATAATTATATTTTCGCATAATATAATTACGCATAACAGCTTACGCATATTTTTGTTAAGCATAATTTTTCTAATCGTAATAATGATTAAGCATAACATTCTAAAGCATAAATTTAGCATGCTCGTTTTATTTCTAACGACGTCAGGTTGACGGAGCCCCGCTGCGCGGGGCTCCTAAGTATTTCTGTCTGCAGGGTTAGAAGGAAACTAACCAAACCGAACCTCGGGGTGCCCCTAACGTCGTTTAGTATTATGCGAATTAAATTTATGCCAAAACAAATTAGTCTTTAAGATTATTATGCCAACATAAAATGTATGCCTAAAAAAATTATGCCGAAGTATTATTATGGCAAAACAAATTGTGCCAAAATCGTTATGCCGAAGTATATTAGGACAAAGAACATTATGCGAAAAGAAGGGATCCCAAAATTGAAGTGTCTGTTTGTAATGTCAAAATAAAAGATTTTTATTAAATGTAACCAATGAACATGGACAACATTAGGGGTTCAACATGGTCGGGGGTAAAAATTACGGGGTTGAACATGGACTAAGTCACTTATAAGAATTTTTTGAAGTGAAAACTTCTTTAGGGGCGTTGAGCGAGATGGGAAAAAACCAATGAATTCGCGCCACTGTTACCGTAACCAACACCGCTTCGGATGTGTTCAGCAGAGCTGTCCTCGGGATGTACTCGGTTTTAATGTACTTATATCCAATTATGTCAGTGAGTGATGACAAAGTATTTTTGTGTTATGTTGTCACTTCTGTCGGCACTCCCGCAGTGCCACTGCTTTTTTTTCAATTTTGTCTGTCTCTCTGTCTGTCTGTTTGTTGCGGCTAATCTGTTTACTTCACAAATGTCCAAGTAGAATTGATATTTGCCGCCATTTGCAAAAATTATAGTATTATTGTGCTTATTATAGCTCATTTTGTGGTCACGCTATGACGTCAGCAACGTACGCATGGATAACAACAGAAATGAATCATCTTACTTATGAAACGGCGAAACATCCCAATCTTATTGTTATATATGTTCGAGCCGTTTTGAGGTTTTAAACGGTTCCCTATCCATTTGCATAAAATTTTAAGACCTAATATAACTTAGCATAATTTTGTTTGGCATAATTATATTTTCGCATTATATAATTACGCATAACAGCTTACGCATAATTTTTTAAAGCATAATTTCTCTAGCCCATAGTTTTATAAATCTATGCTCTAGCCATAATAATGATTAAGCATAATATTGTAAAGCATAAATTTATTAAGCATAAAGTTCTAAAGCATAACTTTTTTAAGCATAATATCCTAAAGCATAAATTTATTTACGCATGTTGATATTAAAACATATTTTTATTTTTTCGCTGTAGGAAGCATGAACAAGCAAGCATACAGCATGCAAGCAAGCATGCAGCAAACAAGCAAGCATGCAGCATGCAGCATTCAAGCGCTCGCTCTTGCACCCTACGTCGACGGAGCCCCGCTTCGCGGGGCCCCTATTTCTGTGTAAAGGGTTTAAAGTAACCTAACCAAACCAAACCTCGGGGTGCCCATCGCTCGCTCTTGCATCCTATGTCGACGGAGCCCCGCTTCGCGGGGCCCCTATTTCTGTGTAAAGGGTTTAAAGTAACCTAACCAAACCGAACCTCGGGGTGCCCTTCGCTCGCTCTTGCATCCTACGTCGTCTATTGCGTTCGTTGAGTTCGGGTGCGGTAACGGTAACGGAAATAATTCGGAGTATTGAAAATCGGAATGTCGTTTTTCGGACCGTGAACCCATCGAGCATTTGATTCTTCGAATATATGAAAATCGGAACACAAACAAGTCGCATTTATGACTTTCGGTAAAATAAATTTCGTGATTTTTAATAATAACATTATGATTCTTAGGTATTATGAAATTCGGACTTTTGAAAATCGGAACATCGAAATTCGGAATAAAATATTTCGGAGTATTTGGCTGTTCCCGTTTCAATCAGTTAACTTCTATCTGAGGAATAACCGCCATATTTATTTCTCATAATAGAAGTTAAGTGATTGACATTTTTTTATACAAAAACTGTCAAAACATCTAATATATTCTTCAGATAAAAGTTATCTCGCGATTGAAAAATCGTTTAAGTTACATAGTGTTATGTAGGTATAAATTATATTAATTGTATGCCTAAATATTATTATGCTAATAGTCATTAGGCCTACTAACGTTATGCTAATAGTCATTAGGCCTACTAACGTTATGCGAATCAAATTTATGCCAAAACAAATTAGTCTTTAAGATGATTATGCCAACATAAAATGTATGCCTAAAAAAATTATGCCGAAGTATTATTATGCCAAAACAAATTGTGCCAAAATCGTTATGCCGAAGTATATTAGGACAAAGAACATTATGCGAAAAGAACGGGATCCCGTTTTAAACACTAGGTCCGAGTGCCCACTTGATTTTTCGAGACATCGCCAAGCGGTTGGTCGACTCTTCACGTCATCAGAGGGCTGGCCTATTTTTGTCCGAAGAATCAGCATTGCCATACGTGGCAATTCTGCCAGCGTTTTGGGCACGTTTCCTGTTGGCAGCGATGCGGACGAAATTTTGATGCCCTATAATTGTTTCCCCTCTCTTTTTATATATACATGTAGGAACATATTATTGTTACCTTATGAAAAAGACTATATCTAGAAAGCTATCACGAACGTCTTACCATCTAGGTTGGATTCACCTTTCAGTTAGCCCAAGAAGTCTTGCAAGTGCAACCCAATTGCGTAAAACACTTTCAATCACAATCCCAGGAATTTGAAGGAAATTCTTAATATATTGCTTCATATGTTTGAAAATCTTCTGCTCGATAGCGTAAATAACGCAATGAATGTTGTTGAACTGTCAAAATAAAATACATTGCCTTTGTGTGTTACGCAATGGTCCCGCTGAATACTTTTTAGTGTCAGTCTACATCATTCTGCCGAGCAAAGGCCTCCCTCCTTCCAGCTAATGGACATTATAACTAGGAATAGGGTATAAAATAAATAAAACGCACAATCTGACAGCAATACTTTATTCTTGCGTTCCAAAATGTTTTTACAATCATTCTTAACCGCTAATATCATTTTTTACCTACAACTAGAGAGGGATGTCATCCCGGTTTCTACTAACAATCGTAGCTCGCTTGAGCATTAATCGTTTAACTATCGTTAACACTACTAGGGTCTTCTATATGCGCTGCTTTTGTGAAGAAAAGACCTTTTGGCCGAATTCCGCTATGGCGGCTAATCTCAGCGGAGTAACTTTTGGCGCGGGAGATATTATAGTGCGCCAGTTCGTGTACAAACACAGTTGCAGTCACTTGGATAACTCGAGTTAGTAACCGGGCTGTGGACACTTGCGGAGGGCAGATGGGCAGTCACTCCATGTAATATACTGGTATTCAGCAGCATCCGTTTAGACGGGAAGCGACTCCAAAATAGTTGGAAAAAGCTGGGCAGATGAGACCTTTGCCTTTTAAATGAAATTGTTTTACATTCGAGATACAAGTTGTGTTATAAGAACAGGGGTAATAAAACTCCCGAATCGATGACCAGTGGTACCTATGTTGAACATCGAGGACAATGCAATTCTTCCGTGCAAGCGTAACGTAGGTACGGGATGTCCCTCAGCTAGTGATGCTGCATCATACTCAACTTCCATAGAAAAGGGAGGATCCTCCAACTAGACAGGTGTCCTGTCTGGTGGGCAACTGCCCGACGATTGATGTCGTGTATGAATCCTAGCTGCGAGGTAAACTTTGCTTGCGCGATTCAGGATTTTACATGACGTTAGTGTGATGTGCAGTTCCGATGTGGATGCCGCCACAATGCCCTTAAAAAGGCGGCTGGGACAGACTGGATGCGGAAGATGGAGAACCAGGCATTATGACGCAACTTGGGAGAGGCCTACATCCAGCCACAGATAATATAATACTAGTGCAGTCCAGCAGAGGACTGCAATAGGCCGAGCTGATTGAGGTTGTATTATAATTTTTTTTTTATTTGTGTATCTATTTTTGTTAATTTGGTGCCACAATAGCAGCGCATATAAAATCCTTAAAATTCGAAAAGTGATATTCTAACAATATTTTCTTACATTTTTCATACCTATTGTAGTTCTTCGAAATAATTAATATCTATTCGGAATTAAATATTTGTAATAAGTAATTATTATTAGTGATGTGATGCATAACAATGTGAAACTAGATATTTACGGTATTTTCCGGTTTTCTTACAAATATGTTTGTCATTCGGAAAAATTATGTGTCAGTTGAATTTTTTTCTAGTAGCCAATATCTCGTCTCTGATTGGCTAGTGAATCATAAGGTACATAATTTTAAATATTTCCTCGCTATCCAAAAAACATGAGACTTTCTCCAAATCTTTGATTAAACTTGAAATATAAATGGAAAACTTTAAAAATTTCTTAATAATTACAATAAAAAGCTTTTTTATTCAACCTGTCTGTAGCTTTCTTTCAGAAAGATAATAGAATTTTGCGTCTAATATAATTTTGCTTTAGTTTTTTTTTTACAGCGACTCTTACATACAAACTTAGGGACAGACTGGTCTTATTAAACTATCATTTACTATACAGAATACAGTTATCGACTAATCCGCTGATTGATCGGGTGAATACATACAAAGATTACTCAAAAAAAAAAAACTTTTAAAAAATTGTACTCATTTTAAATATTATATAAGTTAAAAAAATAAATGTCTATCGAACAGGCCCAAAAAATAATCTTAAAAAAATAAAATTGCGGTTTCTGACACAAAAAAAGAGAAACCAAAATGGCTACCTCTGTCAAAAAATATCTAGCACCCGATAACCAGCTTGAATACCTACAAATATGCCTAAAATACCCAAAATAATGGCCAGTCTGACCTAAATAACACAGAGCTCAACAGCTGTGCGTCGTACGCGTGTAATAAGTACTTACTACGGATAAATAATTGTGACTAGCATCGATGTTCTAGTACTTCCAGTATCGAACATTATATTCATGATTTTTATTAAATTTGAAAGTAAAAACTTTGAGAGTACTGACTGAAAATGAATTTGTTAGTGTTATATTGGTACGAGTATATTCAACTGATGTACAGACGACAGCACATCAAGCTACTAAAATCTGTCAAATTTCTTTAATAGATTTTCAACTTTATTGCTAACGTATAAGGCTCAAAGTTGATCGGGAAAATTTGACAGTTTCGGGTAGCTTGATGTGCTGGCGTCTGTACAACCGATATTTTGGTTAATTTTACCGAAATATTGGTTTATTTAACCGAAATATTGGTTGATTTATCCGGTATATTGGTAGACAGATCAGATTCAGCAATAGAAGCTGTGATTAGCAAAAGTGCAATCATTTAAATTAGTTAAATAATTATTTAAAAGTTCATTGATGGGTTTAGCATCAAATCATCCAAAAAAACAAAAAATTGAATTTTAAACGAAATGCATGAATTCAGTCAGTACTTTTCTCCAAACAGTTTTAAATACTGAATCAAAACGCAGTGCCTTAAATAAATAATGAATGAAGTATCAACATTTTTCGTACTTAATGCCATAGATTCAATCTACGTTTTATAGTACATGGACACTAGATCGAGATTAACAGTGGTTCATAAAATCGTTCTGAACATGGATGCAGTTTGGAGGGAACGAGTATCAGAGGTCACAATTTTCACCAGATTCTTCCATTTACTTTTATGAAATCAAATGATTTAGGTTTGAAAGCAGTAGGTTCACCTAAGTCATAGGTTCTCAACCTAATTTTGCCCACGGCCCACTTTCAGATTTTTTTTTTCTAGAGTTACGTCTAGATATTTTTACTGTCGCGAATCTGAAACAGCTATTGCTACGAGTATATCGTCGGTCGGATTTATTACCGGAACATTTCCAAAATCACGTGTTTTGAGATGAGTATGTAGAATGGTAGGGAATTGAATATTTTATCCAAAGTAATACACAATAAACTTGGCTATAATCTGCAAATTATTCAATAAAAAAAAAAATTACAAAATGGTCTCTAGAAAAAATAAAATATCATTTGAATATTAAAAAACTTTAAACCTTAATTACTCAGAACAGGCCATGAATGAAATGTTCCATTACTGTTTCCGACCGACGATATTTAAACGTGTACCTAATATTATTTATATTATACGAGTATACTCGTAGTAGTAAGATAGGATATATAATTTTCTTTAGGTCTTCTACTGCCCTGAAAGTCTCAAACGCCCACGACGGGGCGTTATCGCCCACGTAGAGAACCTATGACCTAAATGATGAAAAACGGGACACTCTTGTGGGCATTGCATGATACTATTTAAAACCTAAGTTCGAAGAAACTAGCTTTGATTTCGTGAAACTTTGAGAGTTTTTTTGTCCAAGACAATTCTCGCTAAATCTTAAAACCCGCTCCCAATACATCCATGATCCATAGTTAAGTTTTACATCTTCAACATTTTCTTTAACCTACCAATTTCTTAAGAGTCCAGTATAATTTGGTAATCTTGCCAATACTTAAAGCCCTTCTACTTACGAACACATCCAAATCGAATATCTAATTTTTCCTAATCTTAATCTCTTCCAAAAATACCGCTGTTATGCCTATTTCACTGGTCTTGAGGCGGTTAAAAACCGCAGCACCGCACGCCAGAACGGTGTTCGATGCTGCGGTTTTTAACTCTGTCTGTAGAATGTTGATTTGTATACGAAAACCGCAGGGTATGACACCGCATGTCCGTGCGGTCTACAGTCAAAGTTAAAAACCGCAGCACCGCACCCCGGAGCGGTTTCTGGTGCGTTGTGATAACCGCCTTACTTGTTCAAAGCTCGTTTTATTTTTTCAATGAATCCAATAATATCATCATAATTGATAGATTGAAAGTTCAGATCTATATTTTCTTGAATTAATACTTAATTAAGTATGTATTTATCATTCATCGTGAATATTACGTTTTCAATATAACGTAACATTACGTATTTAGAACCAAAAAATATACAGTGAGTTTCGGAAATGTGTGGTCATATTTCTTACTCCATGGGACCAACATCGAAATTACGATATTGGTGCCATGGAGAAAGTTGTTCAGTTCAATGGTCTGTACCACACACTAAAATAAGACCACATATTTCTGATACACGCTGTATACTATATATCATATTTTACATCAGTACATTTTGTTATAAATATAATTATAATTTCACTGTACCTTAAACCTTTACTCCAAAGTTAACACCCTCGACGTAATAACGCTAAAACTTTTAATGTGTCTCGTTCACTGTCCTTCGATGTTTTAAAAGTTGAACCGTAATCTCGATCTTGTTGAAGTAGTGACGACATTTTTAAACCTACTTTATCTAAAGTAAAGGCTACACAAAGACTGCAAGATGACAATATTATTATAAAACTCTGTGTGCATGAAATTTCAACAGTTTTATAAATATCGTCAACAATTTTACAATTATTTTGCAGAGCCGGTATGATAAAGGGAAAAAAATCGAAGGGTAAACTTGATAATGCACTAAGGGTAAACTTGATAATGCACTAAGGGTAAACTTGATACTGAGCTAAGGGTAAACATGATACTGCGTCTACCCTTCACAATAACGTTTAGAAAAACGCTTCTTCCCAAAAAAAATACATTTATTTGACTTAGTTTTTCTTACAGAAACGACCCATGCGTAAACAGTTAAAAAAAAAGAAATGGATGGGACATTTTGAGTCTTACATTAGGTATAGAATTATTTTAGTTAAATTTTGACAAAAGCGATTATCTTTAAAGTAATTTCAATAAAACTTTTTTGTGGAAGTATGTATTTTTATAATCACTGTTTGTAATGTCTTAATGTCTTGACCCGGCTCTGCCTTATACCTAAATTTATGGAAAACATTGACCAGACTGTAGTTATTATGCTATAAGTACATACATTCATAAAATTATAGTGTTCAGAGATATTGATATTGTCTGGGCAATGACGATTTTTCAAATATATATTATAATTATATTTATTTAAGATTTTAATATTATAAATTAACCGCCCAACACTTATATCCTTATTCCAATACAATCGACACGAACTTTGGCGGTTTCAAATTATCTAGTAGGAAACAAAAGAGTATTTTCAAAAGTAAAGGTCATTCGTCGACTACGTCCATCTTGAAAGTGGTCGGCTTTCGACCAATGGGCTTCATCGCTAGTCTACGAATGGTTCCTTTTGTGCAATTTGTATTTAGAATTTCCTCGTCACTACTGCTTGAGTCGTCGAAGCGGCCGGTCGTACGTATGTTGTCGTCCGAATCTGAAGACTGTAAATATTTAGGGAGATGAGTAAATTATTCTATAAATACAAGTACTCTTTTATTTAAATGCTTCTCTTACATTGCAAATAAAGATTATGAATTGAAAATCCTAAAGAGATATTATAAAAAAAGTGCTACTAATATGTATAATTTCTATATGAAAACTAGTGTGTAGGTGTTATGTTAAATGATTACATAATTATGTGCTTGTGAAATACAATAATGTGATGATCAATCTATAAATACACGATGCGCAGTGCAAAGGTGATAACAATAAATGTTATTAAAATTATATAAACAGTTTTATTACAAACTTAGTTGAACTCTAAAAGAAAAAATTTATGAGTATACAAAAAGTACATCCTTTATAGCAGGCCCAATTTGTAAAAAATAAAAATACACATATCATCATATATACATTGAAAATAGTGCCAAACAAGAAGATAAACACACATTCTAGACACATTCTAGTGGTATTTATTTTAGAAGTATGTATATTCTGATAATATTGTTTTATTTTGTCTCCTTCACTCTTTCACACGCTGTCTACATTTCTCTATTTATTATCCTATCGCAGGTATGCTGGAAGAGATTTCTGTTCTGTTTTTTCTGGTCTGTTTATATATGTGTGTACATAAATGGTAAAATAAATAAACAAAAAAATAATACTTTTTAAAACTGCAACCATTTAAATTCATGTTTAATACAAAATGATTAGGAAAAAAAAAATGCATGTATAAGAAAATAGTTGTTGCAGGTACAGCCTTCTCGTGTAAAAGACCAAACATCATGCGAAGCGAAGGGCCAATTCACCAGACCAAATCTATCGTCAGATATATCTTTGTCTCATCATCTGCCTTTTCCCAAATACTTTGGGGTCGGCTTCCAGTCTTACCGGATGCAGCTGAATACAAGTATTTTACACGGAGCGACTGCCTATCTGAGCTCCCCAAACCAGTTACTGGGTAATACTTTCGGGCTTCTGATTATCCGTAACGTATGTCAAAGATCTACAAATGACAGCCGGGACCAATGATGTTAAATCATTGGTCCCGGCTGTCATTTCGGCTGTACTTTCCGAGATACGGCGGGTTCTGGATATGTAATGGATGGTCACCCATCCACGGACCAGCCTCGGCAAGCGTAGCTTAACCTTCGGTCGACTGGTGCGGCTGTTACTATATAGCCAATTGTCTATAGAGCAAAAAATTTGTCAAAGCAAAGATCTTTTCGATTTCGTTTTCTTAGATTTATCTGACGGTAGATTAGAGTATAAAGCTGAAGCGAGTTAGGAAAAACACGAACATTTATTTCTTGGGGCGTCCGCGTGCGATCACCTCAGGCAGACGCTTGTTGGGCCTCTCGTCACTGCTGTCCACGCTCTAGAGTTGGATTGAATATATTTACATACACATCAACTAAAAAGAATTTCCTATGAAGACTAAAGTAAATTTTATTTAGCCTATCAAAATAAAAAAGTAGTCTGTAAACCTGTAATAAAAAACTATTTAAATGTGGTCGGTAATTCTTATGGAGAAGACATGTTGTGTTTCTTTGCAATAGTCCTACATCAACTTTATAAAATTATCATTGTAGATAATTCATCAGTGCATTCCCTTACAGGTTAATTTTTCTCCGTAATAAGAATCTTCTGAAAAATACTTATTACACTAACTTACTTGAACTAACTTTTCAAGTTGAGATATTTTGAAGGTAATTTTATTTAATTTGCCTATTTTCTTTCGTGTAGGTAATGAACACGAAATTATCCTAAAAATAAGTAACTTAACAGGTAAACTGAAAAAGAAGAATTTTCCTCAAAATACTTACACTTCTAAAATCAGAAAGAAAACAAAGGAAGTCCCAAACCAAATGAAACAAAAATAAATGTTAGTAGGCTCAAAGACTGAATATTTAGCATTAAGTACTAAGATATTTTATTTACAGATGTATGATTTAATAGAACACAGTGGACTTGTCCTTTGGCTATTGCCACCTACAGCGAACGTGTCGCGCCGCATTGCAAAAATTCTACATCACTTTCGTAAATTTATGCGGAAACGCGCTTTTTGATTATGGAAGGCGTTGTGCTAACCCTAGCTACCTGGCCAATATTGGTAGCTTTTTGCGGTAACCATTCTACAGTAACCAGCCCTCTTGAATTATAAATTCTTACTATAAAAAAACAGCTAAAACCGTCCAGTCTTTGAACCCCAAAAGCCACAATGATCTTACATCAAAGTCTCCGATAGTGAACCTGGTGCCGGCCGCCTCAGCAACCAACTGCGCGGGCGCAGGCGGGGCGTTCTCGGGAGACAGCACCTTACACGCGCCACACGATTACACATGAATGTATGTACATTAGCACGATCATGTTACGATGGTATAGCCAAGAGCAAAAGTATATACACTTAGCCTTATTGAAATGCGTTTTTTTCCTCGAAAAGATTAGAAAATTTTAAACTCACAAAAATAATACTGTTACCCCCTTACTAATAAACGTTGTATTGCGTCTGTATAATTACACAACGCTTTGTCTTCTTCTTTCGAAAGTCAAATTACTGACGACTGAAAGAGAGAAATCGGTGTGTAACTATTCATTTGATATAACACGTTTATTAGTAAGGGGGTTAAAATATATTTTACGTTTTATAAACTTTTTTTGTTTACCAGAAAAAGGCTGTTAAAAGTGGCGTACACACATTTTGCCATTGACTGATAATAAGGCGTAGTCAGGTTTAGGTGAAGGATAGGAAATATCGTAAGGATACCAGAAATGAAATCACCCTTTTGGGTCACTTAGCTTAAGCAATATTAGTAAGTATATGATAACCTCGAGCCATGAGGTATTATGATGAATTGGGAATAAAAGGGCACAGGGGTAATTATGATACTTGGGTAAAGTAAGACGAAGGGTAAATATGATATTATAGGTGTAAACGAAATTATAGTAAGGTATGGATTGGATTTTTCCTGACAACGCCAAAATAAGATTAGAATGATGTATCATGTAAGATATTGACTTAAGTATAACCCTTTATATCAATACATCTTTCCAAACAATTATTTACATGTATGCGAATGATTAAATGTCACCTAGCTTGTATGAAAGTTAAACAGTTAACAGTTTGCCACATTTTAATAAATTGTTAGCTTGGTTATGACATGGATTAAAAGTAGTTTGGATGTTATACGAGCAATGTACTAGCTAATTCACCTTAGTAATAGGAAATATATGAGAACTGCAGACCTATTGTGTAAAAATGTCACCGTGAAAACTTAGATGAAGTGAGTTTGAAGTGAGCTTTCAATAGTGTCACTCCCTAGCATCTCACTTGAAGCTCACTTCACCTAAGTTTTCACGGTAAGATTTTAACAGAATAGCACCGCTGTGCTGTTGGATTTTAGGAATGATATTATAAATGCTAATCCAAACCGACTAAGCTGACGTGCGTCCGGACGTAAAGATATCGCTGCATTTTCAACCCTCGGTGTTGAGCAGAACGTTGAGAATCTATCAGAGCGCATCCCAGCGTGTCAAAAAACCACTCTGTTGGATTTTAGACTCTTGAGAATCCAGTGCGTGAAAAAATCCCGCCACGATATTTTTACCTGCAGGCGAACGTCGGCTAAGAGTGGCCGCTGTTAAGATTCGCCTACATTATTTCGGGCCGCAGCGGGGCGAGGCGGGCCTCATCGCACGCAACCAATATCCGCGGCGGAATATGCGGCCGCTGCGCCCCGGCATAGTGTGCGATAGATCGCATAAAATACATATGTATGAGCGATTTGAGCGCATTTTCGCGCTGCGATCCAAAATGCAGCTGCCTGACATAACGTGCGCGAATCTTTATAGTACGGTGTCGTCATCATATTTAGTTGATTAAATGGTTACATTTTTTTAAGAGTGGTGGAATCAGCCATGATTTCTATCGTAAGTTATTATGCACAGTATTCATATTTAAAGGGTAATTAAAAATCCACTCAAAAAGGCTACGGTCTCTTTAATATGTTTACAATCACTTCATGGTAATTTTACATCTGAACTTGCATCACTGTCGAAATGACAGTGATGTTTATTCTCTGTGCAATATGGTTGCTGTTGGGTTGCTGTCACTGACTAGGCTATCAAAATCATAGTGATCTTTAACTAGTTACAATAAGGTTGCTTTTAGGTTGCTACTGTCAGAGGTAAAATAACTGCGAATGGAGTGTAGGTACTTCTTTCCAGATTACCTAGAATATAATTATGACAGTTGTTTTATAAAGCTTTAATTGATCTGAGGTAAGAAGAACTTCATAGCCTCAATCTACTACTAAAGGAAAATATTTTCACACATTTTTTTCGTGGTTTGAGTAGATTCTTAGTTACCGATTCTTCCAATGAATTATTAACTATCAATTAATTGTGACCCTCACACAAATGTTAGATCATCTACCCAGAATAGACCAAAAAACAAATCCACTTACATCCTGGTCGCTCATCATTTCCTTGGTCGATACGGTGGTCTCGATCCTCCTGATGGATCCCTGGTGGATGTCCACGTCGAAGGCCAGGCACTGGAAGCGACGGAGCAGCAGTACAGCAGGGATTGGCAACACGCCAGCCATTATCATCAGCACAGCGATCACGAGCACCCAGTTTGGGTACTGAGTCTTTATAACGCGACCCTGTAAAGAAATAAATTAGATTTAGTTAGGTACATCTTTTATTACTCGACTAGCTTCTGCCCACGGCTTCGGCTGCGTAGAGATGGATAAAGGAAGTATTTATTTATTTATTTGCTCTCATGTACATCACACATTTTACAAAATAATTACTGTCGGTTTTTGTACATGAACCCTGTCAGGGCGCTGCAAAATAATGTTGGTTTGCTGCTGAGTTTGTGGTCATAATAACATAAATTGAGTCAACAAATTACAATTCAAACACAAGTAACCTCAGAAATAGTAGTCTAGATGTCGTTAAGATGTCCAATGTAATATTACCATTTGAGCACCTATGCATTGCGCACCAAAGGTATTCCCATTTGAGCACCAATCAATATTTTAACGTGGTGCTCAAAGGGGAACAATAAAAAATATTCAACTTTATTCCCTTTTGAGCACCTACGGTGCGGTAGCTTTCTAGTGATGGGGTGAACATATCGATAGAAATTGGCAGTACTGACTAGCGCAAATAAAGGCAGGCTACACCGCAAGTGATGCAAAAATCAAACTCTCGGTATTAAAAACACACCGTTGGAACAACACAAAACATGTTAAAACACAGTAATGTTGGATTTTAAACTCTCGACACTAAGTAATGCGTTGAAAATCCAATGAGCACCTAGATTTACTTTCGCTCAGCATTGTTTATTAAAATTAGCATTTTAGTAGTTATTAGGTATTTTATTATCCTATTGTTTATCAAAGTACTTTCCTGCGAATGTCTAACAGAAATGACTTTCCGTGACCTAAAGGTTGGTTTTCCCTTGGCATAATATCATTGCCTTTCAACTAGCCAATCCTGTCAGTTGTAAAGATTATTTATAGCACTGTGTGACCTAATCCCGCACTTAAGTCCCGCTTTTCTGTGAAGTAGTCCATTTTTACACAGAAAATGTAATGATAACGATATTAAATAATGATATTAGGCGGCTCGAAGGACCAAAATTCTTAAAGAAAAAAATTTTTTTTCTTAGTAACAATTTTCAGCTAAATTCAAAACAAGGTTAACCGGTCAAGCGGCGCGGTTCGGAGTCTTTGCGACGAAACAATAGAAAATCAATTGTGTCTCATTAGCGGAGTTTGACAGATAAGTAACTTACAGTCCGGCTGTCGCGTCGAGAGAATGCGTTCTGGACACCCGTAAGTTTTATACAAACGAATATGTGTTTTGCGAATTTGATCTTTATTAGTTACTAGAATTGTTGCACTGGCAGGTGTCTGGGGGTCCCTATGTATTTTTGCCTGTCCGAAAAGGTTGATTACTCGGGTGTATGGTACATTCCGAAATATCGACCTACTTTCGGTCGGGCCCGTATCTTCTTCGACGGACTTATGCCCAGTTTCTGAAGAATTCATAAACGGAGTTTAATCTGTCAAGCTCCGCTAATGAGACACAATTGATTTTTGATGCCCTATGAGCTCTTTCATTTTTTTCGTTTATATTCTTGTACATAATAATATTAATTGTATATTGTAGTTTAAGACGTCACAAATAAAATTCTTTTCTTCTTGTTCTCACACACTATTGTCTACATTTCTTTATAAAGAAAGAAAGAAAATACATTTATTTACCACAGACTAAAAGACACAATACACCAGATACATCAGATAAAAAAAAAAACAAAAAATAATGATCAAATAAAAGCGTAAAGTCCGATGTAAGTACCTAATTAGCAGGAAAATATACCTCACGGCTGCGCCAAAAAGGCCCAGTTCAGCAATAATGTAATATCATTTCTCCTTTGACCTTTCGCAGGTCTGCTGGAAGAAATTTCATAAGAAATAAGCAGTACTCAATACTATTATGTCGTATATCTGTATCAATTTTATTGTGTGTACATAAATAATAAAATAAATAAGTACCTACGATTTAAGAAATCTAAAGCATGTAAATAAAAGAAATGACTAACATACTTAATAACTCCATACCAGCGATCGGCAGCCTTTTAGCAGGCACGGGCCACATAATGGCAAAATGAAATAATGGCGGGCCGCACTTGTTCATAATTCTGTGTACCTTTATCGATTATGTTAAAAATGCAAAAAATAAACAACCAGAAAAATTTACTTTTACATAATTTCATTTATAATTAGGAAAAATGACAAAGAATACAAAGCGATCTATGATAATTAGTTTTCATGCGAGTCAAATTAATGTGATTTTTTAAGCTCGCTATTTGTGAAATGTTTGCTTTCATGTCTGTCGTAGTAATTGAATTGAACTTGAGCGATATGTTATAATTTGCGTTTATCGACCCCCCTCTGGGGATTTTATTAGTTTTGAATCAGTCATGGAGGATTCTCTCAATAGGTTGAAATCAAGTAACAAAATTATTATTTTATGTGGAGATTTTAATATTAATATTTTAGATGTTACTCCATTAAGTATTAGACTTCTCAATATGTTTAGGTCTTATAATTTAATTAATTTGTTTTTTGAACCTACTAGGATCACGGCATCTTCGTCAACTTGTCTTGATAATATATTTAGTGATTGTGATGCCCATAATAAATTAGTGTTAACCGACTTAACGTCCGACCACTGTGGTTTATTAGCTAGCTTCCCCATGCCATTGAATAAAAAACCGCATAAACTTGAATGCAGGCCTTATACAGCTAGTCGTTGCAAAATGTTTAAAAATAATATATCTCATAAAATTACACCATCTATAGTAGAACATGAGAATCCTAATGAAATTTATGGTGCCCTTTTTGATGTTGTGCAAAAAGAGTACCAATCTACTTTTAAGACCAAAACCATTAACATCAATGGATCCTCCGTTGGCTTTAACCAATGGGCTACTCCAGGTATTTATAAAAGTAGAGCGAAACTTTACGAGTTATATGGTTTGAAAAAATACAGGTTTGATACTGCTTTCCTAGAGTACGTAAAAAATTATTCAAAACTATTCAAAAAGATTAGTGCTTTTGCTAAATCAAAATTTTTAAGCGAAACAATTAAAAATTCTAATAATAAAGTAAAAACCACTTGGAAAATTATTAAAAATGAAACTGGTAAATCGGTTAAACAAGAAAAACAACTTGAGATTATGGTCGACAACAAATTAGTTAGTAAAGCAGCTGACGTAGCTGAGGCATTTAATGAGTTTTTTGCCAACATACCTATAACTACGACTCGCTCCTTAAATTCGTCCCCGTCTAAAGCTGAAAACCTTTTGCATAGTAGTGTACCTAAATGTAGTCGCTTATTTAGCTTCGAACATGTAACCCCGCGTGATGTAGTTAATGTTTTTAACACACTTAAGTCTAAAAACACCGGTGATTATTGGGGCATCTCCGTTAAACTTTTAAGTAATATAATAGACATCGTAGCCCCCTATTTAGCTGTTACTTTTAATAAATGTGTTGATTTAGGAACTTTTCCTGACCTCATGAAGAGTAGTAAAGTCATACCGTTATTTAAATCAGGTAATAAAAATGACGTTGGCAATTTTAGGCCTATTTCTATCTTACCTGCATTTAGCAAAATATTTGAAAAATTAATACTCAAGCAGTTGCTAAGACATTTTAATTTAAATAGCCTCCTTCATAATGAAAAATATGGCTTTACAAAAGGTCGTTCAACCACAGATGCGGGTGTTGCTTTGCTGAAACACATATTTAATGCATGGGAGAAATCTCAAAATGCTATTGGAGTTTTCTGTGATCTCTCTAAAGCCTTTGATTGCGTGCACCATGACACGCTTTTACGTAAACTACGTCATTACGGTGTCCAAAACGAAGCTCTCAACGTAATAAATTCTTATTTACATAATAGGTTCCAATGTGTAGATGTTAATGGTGTAAAATCTTCCGGGCTACCAGTTCAGTTAGGTGTACCACAAGGCTCAATACTGGGTCCATTCTTGTTCTTAGTATATATCAATGATTTACCATTCCATTTAAAGGGCATCTGTGACGTTGTACTGTTTGCAGACGATACATCTCTTATTTTTAAAGTTGACAGGAATAGACAAGATTTTGACGACGTAAACAGTGCACTATCAATAGTTACGGATTGGTTTACGTCAAATAACCTAGTTCTCAATGCCAAGAAAACGAAATGTGTAAAGTTTGCCTTACCAAATGTTAGAAATCTAGGACCCAACATCGTCTTAGATAAAGTGGTGCTTGAAACAGTGGGCTCGGCAGTTTTTCTGGGAATAACAGTAGATGCCAAACTTCAGTGGGGACCACATATATCAAGCCTAGCAGGAAGGCTCAGTTCGGCTGCCTATGCCGTCAGGAAAGTAAGACAATACACTGACGTTGATACAGCTCGTTTAGTCTATTTTAGTTATTTTCACAGCGTTATGTCCTACGGTATTCTGCTGTGGGGCAAAGCCGCTGATATACAAAATATATTTGTCCTGCAAAAACGAGCTGTTCGAGCGATTTACCAGCTAGGCGCCAGATTTTCTCTAAGAGATTTTTTTAAAGATATTGGTATTCTCACGGTTGCATCACAGTTCATCTTTGCCAACATCTTATATGTTAGGCAAAATATACACTTGTACACTAAAAACAGTGATACTCACAATGTTAACACTAGGAATAAGGACAAACTACGTGCTCCCTTTCACCGGCTTCATAAGGTTCATAACTCATTTGTTGGGCTTGGTATAACCTTTTATAACAAGCTACCTTCTTCCTTGCTAGATTTGCCTTTTAATAGATTTAAAGCTCAAGTAAAATCCAACCTTTGTTCAAAAGCATACTATTCCATCAACGACTACTTAAACGATAAGAATAGTTGGTCGCCCTGATTAACTCAAGACAATTATTATGTTCTTTCTCCAGAATTAGCTTACTGACAGGTTATATGCGTTTATATAATTGTTTTTATTTTATTTTTATTTTTTTGTTTTTTTTTAGTTGAGAGTTTTAGTCAATTCGGTTTAATTTTATTGTAATTTATTATTGACATAATCTGCTCATTTCAATGTCTTTTAATGAGTTGATTGCAATATGTGGTTAGCTAGCGACCTCTACGAATGATCACATTATTATTCTTGCTTGAGCAACCGGCAGCAAGTTCGTCATGCTCCCTTAGATGTCATTGCTTGCGGTAGCGTCGGGGGTCGGGTTGCCTCCTTCCCTCAAATATGGCGAGGGGGGTAATGGCTGATCTTTGCGTTATGCTCGTGAACGGGTGCTGCTTGTGGTGACTGGTCGTCTTGCTGACCATGGTTTTATTGTTGTTATTAGTAGTAATAACTTGTTTATTTATTTTACTTCGATGGTCCTAGTTTATCATTTGTGACTTCAAGTGACAGCTATGTAAACAGAACCCAGCATTGCATACATACGTAAGCTGTCACGCCCTTTATACCTGGAGGCTTTTATTTGGTCAGTAAGTTTTTTTTTGGTTATATTTTTAATTTTTTTTTGCTTGAGTACGTATAGTGTTTATTGTATTTGTTGGTATATTGGCGTGGCTAGTTAACCTATGGCAAATAATTTAATTTAAGGTTCTGTGTCCTGTAATGTTAATTACTTTGCATACATAGTATTGTATAAAATTAAGTATTTTCTAACTGAACAGACAGCTGTGCTGCTGGGGAGTTTGTTCCGCCACTTCTTCTCCCCAGCGAAAGCACTAGGAAGTGGCGAAGGGCGGGCGTTTTGGGGGACTGTCTTTTGTAATTTTGACGTTCGAAAAGTGCTGATTCTCAGCCTAGTTTGAATAAATGACTTTTGATTGATTTTTGATTGATTGATTGATTAATTCGTAGAATGGCACTATACTTAACAATATTTGCGAAATTAAAAGTTTTATTAGACCTTAGAAAATTGATTTCCTTATTTTAACAATAATTATTATACTTAGTTAAAATATTTACATAATATAAGCTAACATATAAACTATAATAATATGTACAATTATATAAAAAAAATAATCATAGGGCATCAAAGAATTCGTCCGCATCGCTGTCAACAGGAACAGTGCCCAAAAGGCTGGCAGCATTGCCACAATCAAAATAATTCAAATGATAAGGCCTTATTTACAGAACAGTTGCGGGCCCCAAAGAGGAGGCCCGGGGGCCGCGGCTTGCCGACCGCTGCTCTAGACTATAATATTTATTATTCTTTCGGTATGTTACCTACGTTTGTTTGTCGACGACACGCTTATCGAGAAACGCATGACTAAGATGCGCAGTCTCGTTGAGGAAAACTGTTACTAAATAAACGCGTGGTTCCGTAAATTTTATTAATAGAATATGTTACCTTAACATATTTATATTAAGTCTCTATTTGCAGTACAGTGTTAGGTTGTATGTTGAACAAAATGTGATTCGTGAACGTAACAAGTACGTAGCTATTTACTTATTTATTCAATCAAGCCAAATTAAGTGTAGGTTGTTGAGCTTCAATTAAAGAGACGATGTCACGTCAGGGAATGAAGGCGCTTACAGGACGTCGGTAAAAAAATCAATCATGCGCAGTTCCGTCATATTATAACCAGGCCATCATGAAAATCTGTCATTTTCAGCAGTCTTTGACAGGTGTCAAAAAACGCTTTTGATAGATACATAGATTAGGATTAGGTTAGATTCTCTCACTCGTGGAGACAGCCCCATTGGGCCGGGTGCTTCAAACGGTTGGTTAACGTAACACTCGTACGTCAAATAATAACGAGTACTTAATCATACTTATTTGACGTAAGTCTAGGCCATAATTTTGTAATTGTAATTTGAAACAACCAGTGGCGTGCATTGGTTTTCACAATAGGTAGGCACTAGGCCGGGTCTAGTCTAGGCAAACGCGGTAACTAATCAGAAAAAAGTGAGGTCAAAAGTGTAGTTATTTGAGTAGGCATGCCTACTTAAGGGTGATAAATTGCGAAGGTCGAACGTCATGGTATTAAGCGTGAGACGTTCGTATTTTTAATTTTGTCGTATTAACTTGAACGAGTAAAGACCAATGACAATGTCCGAATAGTACGGGAGCCGAGTAGGCCGTCCGGCGACTGCCTACTGCCGCGCGTGTTTGTATAATATAAAGATTGTTTTTTGTTAAGTATAATAATTTAGTGAGTTTCTTAATTATGGGGCACACACACTAAAATGTAATTGACAGGCTTATGTTGATATATCGAGGTAGGCACTGCTTATATGCCTATATGCAATGCACGCCACTGGAAACAACGCTTCTTTTGGTATGACGATATTTAGCGCCATTTTTGACGTACGCGTGCGTCAAGTGGACGTGAAACAAATCGCCCTTAGTAATGCTCGTTTTCAAGTGTCAATATAAATTACTAGATTAAATGAGTGCAGTTTTAGGCAAAAAAAGAGAGTGAATTTATTGGGCACATTTCCAATTCTCGGTCAAATATAGAAATTATCGGACAGCAAAACCACCAACATGATTATTACCAGAAAAATATCATCATCATCCTTTCCTTTTCAATCTGCCTATGCCTTTTCCCAAGAATGTTGGGGTCGGCTTCCAGTCTAACCGGATGCAGCTGAATACCAGTATTGTACATGGAGTGACTGCCTATCTGACCTCCACAACCCATTTACTGGGTAATACGATACCCCTTGGTAAGACTGGTTGTCAGACTTACAGGCTTCTGACTACCCGTAACGACGTCAAAGATCCACGAATGACAGCCGGGACCAACGGCTTAACGTGCTTTCCGAGGCACGGAGCGGTCTCGGTATGTACAAATGGTCACCCATCCACAGACCAACCGCGGCAAGTCGACTTGTGCGGCTGTTATAGAACAATAATACCTACATAAAAAAGTCATCACGTTTATTATTCACCGTACGTTACAACTAGGTCGGGAAAAACCAGATTCTCAGTAACATCCAAGGAACCCTACTCACTGGTATTTTCCGCTATAGTATTTATATACTACTGAGTCTTGAATTCATCGCCATTGCATGTTTACATTCTTACTACAATGGACAAGTTTATATTTGTATTATGTTTGTGGGTGGCTTATTGTAAAGCAGAAACTGTGATGGTAACAACTAGTAAAGGTCCAATTATCGGAAACACAAATCATGGATATAATACGTATTATGGTGTGCCGTACGCTGAGGTTAACGAGTTTAATCCTTTTGGGGTAAGTGCGGTATTTATTCTAACTATCCTACTTCCTATCCTACTCCTACTAATATTATATAGGTATTATATTATTTTTGGTAAACTTTTGTTTCTTAGCTATATTATTATGTCGTTTATATATTTATGTCCAGCAGAATGATGTGTGTGTGAGATGTGGGAGCAGGGTCCAAGCTACCGGTGGTTAGGGCTCCAGAGACAGGAACCTCCTCACAATATGAGCCGTATCGAGGAGTACTGCTTTCTGAATCAGGCCCTTAATCCAGTCGCCTAACGAGAGCCTCGACGGATGTTGATCGAGGCTTTCGGCCATAAGGCCATTGGCCGATATGACAATCGGCACAATGATAGCCGAGCTCACATTACACATGTCAACAACCTCGTGTGCTAAGTCAAGATATTTAATTTGTTTCTCTTTCTCAGCTTTCACGAGGTTCCCGTCATGTGGAATGGGAACATCGACAATCATTGCGCGGCGCATTAATCGGTCTATCACCACTATATTAGCTATATTATTATTATATTATAATTATAATATCACAATTCACACTATCACACTAGATCACACTAATATTATAAAGGCGAAAGTTTGTGAGGATGGATGGATGAATGGATGTTTGTTACTCTTTCACGCAAAAACAACTGGACGGATTTTGATGAAACTTTACAGTAATATAGCTTATACATCAGAATAACACATAGAATACTTTTTATCCCCACCTATGCGGGTGAAACCGCGATCGACACATATTGACATATATCGGACCGACACCTATGCGGGTGAAACCGCGGGGCGCTGCTAGTAATCACACTAATCACACTATCACACTAATATTATAAAGGCGAAAGTTTGTGAGTGTTTGTGTGTGTGTGTTTATTTGTTTGTTACTTCTTCACGCTCAAACGGCTGGACCAATTTTGATGAAATTTGCTATAGAGATAGCTTGAGTCCCGGGAAAGGACATAGGGTATTTTTTATCCCGATATTCCCACGGGCTCGAGACTTATGCGGTAAGTTTGTTTGTTTGTTACCTTTTCACGCCTAAACTACTGAACCGATCATCCTGAAATTTTGCATAATACGTTGTTAGATGTACAGAAACGGATAGGGTTACCTTTCATCCCGAAAAAAAGTGCTGTTCCCAAGGAAAACAACAATAACGTTATTAGGATAACAGATGGCGGTACGTGTCTATTGAACTTTGTCACATTATTTACTTCTTAGAGCGTTTTCACATTATCCGATCCGATATCGGTGTCGGACGACGATAGCCAACATCCGATAGCCGACACCATGTGCTATTTTCACATAATTTCCGACAAAATCGTTCCGATACGGCCATTTGCTCGATAGCTTAGTGCAGGCAAGTCATCATGGCAGACTACAATAGAAAACTTTATTTGCTGTATCTATTATATTTGAGACGCAAAAAAAGATCTGTCCACAGAAAGTATTGGGTACATTCCATTGTGGAAGCTAGATATTCAGAGGGAGCATTTTATACTCTTTTTAGCAAGCTACAAAACGACGACGACGCAATGATGACAACCAAACTAGTAAACAAGCTCAAAATGGCCGCCGCGCATCGGGCTCTACGCACACAAGAGACAATTTAGATACACGTATAGCACACATACAAACATTATCGCCCGACGGCTCACGGGCGTCCGATGGTGCCGCCAGCATATCGGTGCCGGCTCCGATATCCGATATCGGGCCGGACAATATGAAAGACAGGTACATATTTCATACATTTTACTTACCCCGATATCGGATCGGCGTCCGACACCGATATCGGATCGGATAATGTGAAAACGCTCTTAGGCGGTACGAAGTTCGTTAGGTCAGTTAGTATTTTATAATATAAAATACTAACTGACGAGACTGAGAAAGATATTATCTTTCTATCTCTTATATACAGGGTGTCCCGTAAGTCGACGTCAAGCCGGAACCGGGTAAGACCAAGTCGTAATATTTATTTAAACAAATATTTGGAATACCTAATAATAATTTTTTTTTTTTTTGGAATGCTTTTATTTGCGCCAACTTTTAATGTTAGGTACTTGCCAAACTCGCATAGTCCATTTTTCTTCAGTACAGTCAGTCAAAGTTTGGCAAGGTATTAATTTTGAATATTCGGTTGGGCAAAAAGTGACACTTAAATGGCAATAATTTTAAGCCTACACAACTTAGATTTTTTTAAATATTTTTCTGATAACTACACTTGGGAGCAAATAAATCGAGCCACTTGCTTTTTTTTGCACGTATAATGGTTAATATTTTTGGTATTATGGAACGTATCAAATCGAAACATATATCGCCTAAGAGCTTATTTAATAATCTTTACAATGAGGGTAATTTTTTGAATGATAACCTTATTTAGTGATAAATTATTGGCTCTGAAAGAAAAACGGTAATTTTGATAGAAAATTGTAGGATTAAAACAGTCCAGAAAATCTATCGAAATCAGGGCAAGGGGGGGTAATACAAGATATTAAGAATAAGTTTATACCATAATTTTGTTTTTAATTGTTTTTTTCTGGACTGACAATTTTCTATCAAAATTACCGTTTTTCTTTCAGAGCCAATAATTTATCATTAAATAAGGTTATCATTCAATAATTTACCCTCATTGTAAAGATTATTAAATAAGCTCTTAGGCGATATATGTTTCGATTTGATACGTTCCATAATACCAAAAATAATAACCATTATACGTGAAAAAAGGAAGTGGCTCGATTTATTTGCTCCCAAGTGTATTATGACTTGGTTTATTACTCGATTCCGGCTTGACATCGACTTACGGGACATCCACCCGGGAAAATAAAACATTGGGATATGGGCAGGAGAATGATATTTATTAGCTTTGACGAAAAGTATCCGCGTGAACCAGAAATGATAACCAAACTTATAAACACGACGATCTACATACATTGTTTATGCAATTGAGAACGCAAAGGTAAATATAAATATTTTCCACTATAAACTAAAAACAACAATATTATTGTAGTACCATAGATAGCAAATAGTTGTCTCATTTTCCTGTTGATGATTCGATCATAGCACACGTACCAAATCGGAAAAGGATCGTTACCGTATCAACTCGAGCCGTTCAGTATTCTTTGTATGAAATTCTCTACTGCAACGCACACTGATCGGAATCGTAACGTAACCGCCTCGCCTCGGGACATGCTCACGAACCGCGGTGCGATGCGTTACGGCTCGTCGTCCACCCTTACTCCTCTCACCCCTCCGGCCTGCCCGCTGCCATCAACCAGCAGTCGGCGAGCCGTAAGCGCAGCGTCGCCCAGCCTTAGCCGAGTCGACGTAAGGAGCTTCTGATCCGCTTTGGTTACGTGCTTACGTTAGGTTGACGCCTGTTAATGAGGTTACTATATGTCCTTCTAGAGCCTCCCCTCCTGGCGTTTCCACTAACATCTGCCTTGTAAATACCTTTTGTTATGTCGCTTTTCACTCATCCTCTCAACATGACCAAGCCATCTAAGCATACCTACTCTTTTAAATTTTTGTCACTACAAAACATAAAATAATTATATATCCTATATTTGTTACAGGCTACCTTCGATTATCCAACATTCAAGAAGCCATTCATCGCCAACGACTCTTCAATAATGTGTCCTCAAGTATATTACAGCAACAAAGGAATATTGCAGTGTCTTCGTCTCAACATATATGTGCCGCATAAGGCCATCACCCATCCACGGCCAGTATTGGTCTGGTTCCATGGAGGTGGCTTCGCGTTCGGCAGCGCCGGCGAATATGATGCCCATCATTTGGTTACAAAAAACATAATTGTTGTCACAGCAAATTATAGACAAGGGCCTTATGGATTCTTGTGTTTGAACGATGCTTCTGTCACAGGCAATCATGGTATGAAGGACCAGATTGAAGCTTTGAGGTGGATTCAAAGACATATAGCTGATTTTGGTGGTGATGCTACTCAGGTCACTATAGCTGGTGAAAGCTACGGTGGAGGTGCAGTAGACCTACATCTGTATTCAAAATATGAGTCCTTATTCGACAAAGTTATCATCCAAAGTGGCTCCATATATGTTACTGAAGGAATTTTCGTGGACCCAAATTATAATGCTGCAATCAAACTTGCTAAACATTTAGGAACTAATGTCAAAACGACGCAAGAAGCTATCGACGTTCTTGCTAAAGCAAGTCCTAATGAAGTAAACGCAGCAACCAGACACTTGAAAATGGTTTTAACACTTTGTAAGGAGGCAATGTTTAGAGGCGTCACGAATTTCGTGACCGAAGACCCTTTCCATTTGAGAAATACATTAAGGATTAGGAACACGAAAATAATGATCGGTTACACAAGCCAAGAAATGTTATATGAGTTCGCGAACAAACCTGAATCGTTTTACAATGAATCTGGGAATCCATTTTACCATCAACTTAAGAATACTTTTGTGTTCCCGAAACATGACCTAGAGAAGCTGAGTAGCATAGTCCAGAATTTCTATCTAGGAGGGAAACCGATAGGGCCGGAGGTGCAATTAGAGTTGAGTAACTTTTTATCAGACTTTGCCATCAACTACGCTGTTGAATGGTCAGTAAACAGATATATTGAACAAGGAGCTAAAGTATATAAGTATCTGTTCTCATATACTGGTGGTAGTGACTATCAGAATATAACTGGTGCAGGAGCATCGCATACGGAGGAACTGAAGTATCTCTTCGATTGGGTTTGGGCGAAACCATTGACGACTGATGAGCAGCTGATGATCAGGGAGAGAATGGCAACTATGTGGGCGAATTTCGTTAAACACGGGTAAGTAGATATTAAAAAAAAATTGATTTTTCTGTTTTAGACACAGTAGCTCTGACTTTAGCAAAAATTTTTTTGAAACATGCTAACTTTGGGAAATATGTATTCAACTGATGATTTATTTAAAATACTTTATTGAAGTTTATTGTACACCACAAAAAAAAAAATATCGATCACCAAAAATATACAATGGCCTTATCGCTTTCTGCGATCTCTTCCAGGCTGATGATTTCATCATCATCATCATTTCATTTTGATACATGCAAGCAATCTCTTGCGTTATAACAAAGTATACAAATTGCATTTCTATTTTCAGGAACCCGACGCCCCAAAAAACACAACTTCTCCCAGTGAAGTGGATCCCTGTCACCCCTGCCACAGGCACCAACAGGCCTTACATGAACATCGATGTTGATATGGAAATGAAGAACCACGTGTACAGGCATAGAATGGCCTTCTGGAAACTCTTTTGGGAGGCTTATCTTAAAAATCATGTGCTTTTGAATTAGAAATATGAATATATGTATAAAAGGGAAATTAAAGTTAAGGCTATGGTTACCACCCGTACTGTAAAATAGAGTTCCTATCCTTTTTTTCGCGTAGGTGTACTTTATAATCTATACTAGCTTCTGTCTGCGACTTCGTCCGCATGAAATTTCGGCCCGACCCTTCTCGTCGTATACCATCGCTCACGTGCTACTACTTAGTTTTCGCTTAGCGTTCTTTCTTCTTTCTGATTTTGTTTCCTTTTGCTCGGCTCTTAAGGGTCGTAGCGTGATGTTATATTATATAGCATATAATCTTCCTGAAGAATTGGGCTATCAAACGCAAAAAGATTTTTTCAAATCCGACTGGTAGTTCCAAGAACATTGGCGAACGCCAAAACAATACGTCTTTATAATATTAGTAAAGATATATATAGATAGTATAGATGACAAAAATAACACGAATAAATATATAGTTTTTTTTTGTTCGGCTCAAAATTAAGCAACGCGAATACCGTTCGCTGACGCAGCCATTAGGTCCTCACGTGTGCAGGTGCATGCGGGGCAGGATGGGAGCTGAGCCATTATCTGTGTAGAGACGCCGCATACACACCGGAGGTCTGAGCCGTCCGTGAAGGGTCCATTTGCTGCAGTCTACTTGGGTACGAAGTCTATTCTATTCAAGAATTTCCAAGTAGGCCATGGTGTTTTGTGCCCAGATAGTTGGCTCTCTGATGGTTCGATAAAGAAATCAGGAGGTTTAAGCAGTATCTACTTGCCAAAGATCACTTCTCTCTGTGGAGGGGATGCCATCGGCTGGACCCACGCATACAAGAAAAGGGTATTGAAGATTTTGTATGGAGCCTGGCATATATTTGGCGTACCTGGATTATTTCAAACATCTATGCAACAAGATGTAAGCAAGTTCAAAAATATGAATGTCATACATGTACAACTTCGAACGTTAAAATCTCGGAGACGTGACTTTGCGGGGTTTGGTCTTATTACTCATATGTATTCTGTTTGCATTGATGTCCGCTATCGATTTATATAGGTTTACTGCTTTGCAGCAATTCTGAAAAAAAAAAATTTGGACATTTGGGCCTAGGTATGCCACGGACTTTCAAAGCACTTTTTGCGTCTTCTAATCCGATAAGGTACGCTAAAATATTCTGTTACTGGGGTTTTTCTCCCTTATGAATGTAAAGTGGAGAGACGAAAGGAACAAAGCTTCCCTAAACTTAATTAAAAACGAGCTGATCAAATATTTCAATTTAAAATTTGATTGCAAAGAGGCTGAAACCTGAAAGTATCTTCAAGAAAGACAAATGTTTGTTAAATGTTGCGAAAAGTAACAAAAAGTGTGTGTTTTGAAGATAAATAAGTAAAATATAAATAAATTCTCTCTTTTTATTTTATGTTTTTTATTTTCGCTTTAAGACATTTAAATACGTCATTCGTATTTAAAATCTGCGTAAATTGCAGACGCCATGTGGCAGTCACCGCTCTTTTAGGAAATCATAGCTGTATGCAACCATATCACAAGAAACAAAAGAAAAACGGATCAGAACAAGATGTTGAGAATCACCATTAAAGACTCAGTTGCCATTTTGAGATGTGGGCATTCTGCGCCTAAATCAAATAAATATACACAAAGGTGGAGTCTTTTCATTAGTTACGGAAAGCTACAATAAATAAGTAGGTCGGGGAAAACCGTTCGTCATACCTAGTAATTTTTCCGTTTGGCCCCATAATATCTATTGTCTGGGCACAGAATACTTAATAGTACTACGTAGTCTAGGTTAGGCCACCAGAGCCCTGATTCACAACCATACGACAGGCTATCGTATCAAAAACCTGACATTTCGATAACCTGATTTGACTTGCCCTCAACAGCAAATAGCTGTTGGAAGAATAGCGGGCGTCTATTTGGTTTAAACTGACAAAATTTTCGGGTTTTGGACTTGTGAACAGCGTTTAGAAGACTCCTACGATAACAATGATTCATGTTCGATACGATACGGAAGCGTATCGAGTGTTTGTGAATGCTATGCAGAAATAATGAGCCTACGATAAGCAGCTGAATTCCCTACGTATTTCTACAAGGTCAAATTAAATAAGCGAGCGAATCTCTAACGACGAGATGTGTATCTGTTATGGACCAAGTTTAAATCAAATAGACGCCCGCTATTCGTCAAACAGCTATTTGCTGTTGAGGGCAAGTCAAATCAGGTTATCGAAATGTCAGGTTTTCGATACGATAGCCTGTCGTATGGTTGTGAATCAGGGCTCTGGTCTAGAATCAAGTGCTGAATAATTCATGGATACAGTTTGCGCACTCTGTATATCCAAATTATCAGATATCTGGTAGGCTCTCTTAAGTTGCACAGAAACCACCTAATGGGGAAACCCGATGTCCAAACCGGTACGTTCAATGAAAATCACAGATGCATCATAAAACATGCGGGTTCGGGGACTCCCTAGGTCTTCAAAGGCGAACGCGGAACCCTGAACAACGGTACTCGACCGCATAATGCTATAAATAAGAATGAGCACCAGCTCTTCAGTTTAATGTTGGTCAACACTTCAACGCAATATGTTTAATATTTTAATATTCTTGCTACTTTGTGTCGTGTGTACGTGTGTGAGTGCTGTGCCCGAGAATGTGACTGTTGTGACAAAGAAAGGAAATATTGTAGGTTTTAAAAATGATGGGTACAACACGTTCTTTGGTGTGCCGTACGCAGAAGTAGATGAGGATAATCCTTTTGGAGTAAGTGATATTTTTATTAGGATTAATATTTTGACTTATACAGAGTGGTGTGGCGGTTAGGTCAACAGTACAGCGGTTATTGCATGTTGTTATCGCTCTGTTAAAATAATGAAATAAATAAACGGCACTAGACATGCGTGGGGCGATAGTTATCATCTGCCTAGCCTTTTCACACTACGCTAGCTAACTACAAGACTGGAAGCCGACCCCAAGGCTTCCAGTCTAACCGGATGCAGCTGAACACCAATATTTTACATGGAGGGACTGCCTATCTGACCTCCACAACCCAGTTATATTATTAACAATTAAACACAAACTTTATGGTATTTTGTTCCTATTAATCACAAATGAAGTTTAATGTTCAAATGAAAAAAAAAAGGTTCCACGTCAATAATTGTGAATGTTTAAAATAGTAGAATACGTGGTTTTAATTAATTTGATAACCTAATGGCAACACTGTATTATAAGCATAATCAGCCTATAAACAGAATGAGTATTATAAACTATGACTTTTTAGTTACTTAATTATTTGACATTATCTTTATTTTGTTATTTTTTTTTATATTTTTACTTTTATTGTTAAGCCGTTGGTCCCAGCTGTCATTCGTGAATATTTGACTGTCGTTACGGGTAGTCAGAAGCCCAAAAGTCTAACAACCAGTCTTACCAAGGCATATCGTGTTACCCAGTAACTGGCGTGTGAAGGTCAGATAGATAGTCACTCCACTCACTCCATGTAAAATACTGGTTTTCAGCTGCAGCCGGTTAGACTGGAAGCCAGCCTTGAATGAAAGTTGCCGAAAATTGCGTTGAAAGGTGTGCAATAGGCTCTCCTATTGCACGCCATTCAACTCGATTTTCCAGCTGTGGACTGCTATAGGCTGAAGATAATGATGATGAAACAATCAATATTTGAATTAAAATACAAACGGTAATAAAACCGTGGCGATAACAGATAAATTAAATATTTTCTATTATTCTATTCCAGAACTACTTAGACCACCCAAACTTCCAAAACCCGTTTATCGCTAACGACTCCTCCATAATATGCCCACAAGTTATCACCAAAGTTGGCGGAGTACTCCAATGTCTTCGTCTCAACATATATGTGCCACACACGGCCAACGAAAACATCACTGTGCCAATATTGGTCTGGTTCCACGGAGGAGGCTTTGTTTTCGGCAGCGCCAACGACTACGGTGGCCAACATTTGGCCAAACACGACATCATCGTTGTCACCGTCAATTACAGACTTGGTCCTTACGGCTTTCTGTGTTTGGACGATGAATCCGTACCAGGTAACCAAGGCCTCAAGGACCAGATTGGAGCTTTAAAGTGGGTGAAGGAGCACATAGAGGCTTTTGGTGGGGACCCTGAAAAAGTTACCATCGCTGGTGAAAGCTATGGCGGTGGGGCAGTAGACCTACATCTTTATTCAAAGTATGAAACATTGTTTGATAAAGCCATTATCGAAAGTGGCTCCATTTACACGCCAGGTTTTTATAGAAATGGAGATGATAAAGCTGCTGTAAAACTAGCTACACACATCGGACATAAAGTCACAACGACCAAAAAAGCATTAGAAGCTCTGGCTAAAGAGGACCCTGTTGCTGTGATGACCGCAGCAAGAAACCTTACTATGAGACTGACACCCTGCAGAGAAACCCGCTTTAGAGGAAACCAACACTTTGTAACCAAATGCATCAATCATTTAAATAACCCAGATAGAATTAAAAAGATACCAATCATGATTGGCTACAATAGTAAAGAGGACTTCGGAACTTACGTGAACAAGCAACAAGATTTCTACGACAATTTGCAAGATATATTCTACAAGGATTTGCAGAACAATTTCGTTTTAAGAAGGAGTGAATTGGAAAAATTGAGTAATATAATTGGAACATTCTACTTAGGCAGCAAAAAAATTGGCCCTGAATCTATGTTGGAACTGAGCGATTATTCTTCTGATACTAAACTGAACTATGCTGCTGAAAAATCTGTGGCTAGATATATGGAGCAGGGTGGGAACGTATATAAGTATATGTTCTCATATATCGGTGGAAGCAAGTATAAAAATGTGTCGGGGGCCGGGGCTATACATACGGAGGAGTTGAAATATTTGTTTGAAACCATTTTTAAACTGAACTCCGATGAACAGAGGATGGTGAGGGACAGGATGACTACTATGTGGGCTAACTTTGTAAAGTTTGGGTGAGTTTTTGTATTTGTTTTTCTATTCATTCTTCTATGTAGCCTGCCTATTAGTCAATTCAATTTCATGAACCAACCTGAATGGTACAGAGGCCAGCACATCAAGCTACCCAATCTGTCAAATTTTCCCAATTGAATATGAACGTTATTACTTTGTATTAAAGTTGAAAATCTATAACAGAAATTTGACAGATTGGGGTAGCATGATGTGCTGGCGTCTGTACTTCTTAATACAGAATGACAAACGTCATCGATTTTCTTTTTGGTCAAAGATTTCGCAAAATAAACTGTAGTCTAGTTGTGATTTATTAGACACTAGCGACAGACGTAGTCCTGTCCGAACAGACTTGAGTTCGTACAAAAATCCCACATGATTACTACACAATTATATAATATGTATAGTACAAAAGTACTATACATAAGTATTTATATGGGTTAAATTAAATTAGTTAGCGAAACTCCACATGATACCTATATACAGGGTGTCCCTGGAAGTATGGATCAAATCGAATAGGGGCGTGGGCAAGGTCATTTCCAAACTTTTTAACACTGAGAATGTCGGTGAATTTTTTTATGGTTCAAAAGTTATGACCCATTTTTGTTTTTTTTTTTCCAATCACTTCGCATAGTGCGCCAAGTTAAAAATCATTAAAAAAGAACTACCAGAGTTACTAAAAAAAAATTAAATTGATAGCCCTGATATCTTTTTTTTAAATATTTTTTCCTTTAAGCACTATGCGAAGCGATTGAAAAAAAAAAACAAAAATTGGTCATAACATTTGAACCATAAAAAAAAATTCACCGACATTCTCAGGGTTACAAAGTTTGGAAGGGACCTTGCCCACGCCCCTATTCGATTTTCCTTTCTCTCTGTTTTTCGTGGTTGTTAAATTCAAATGTTCAAAATTATTTTGTTATATATCTTTCCAGGAACCCAACGCCTGAAAAGACAGCACTGCTCCCAGTGACCTGGGTACCAGTCACCGGCATCGCCAGACCTTACCTGAACATTGACGTGGCCATGTCAATGGAGGACCACGCGTACAGAGAGAGGATGGCCTTCTGGGACCTCTTCATGCAGAAGTATGATACGAAGAACTCATGCAAGAAGATGTACAATTAAGATGGTAAATGTTTATATGAGACTGTAACCATTTAAAATGTTTTTTTTTATTTATCAACATTCTGAACTAGCAACACAATTTGGATTTTGACTAAAATGGTTTCTTTTCTAAGCAGGATGTCGTGATAGGCTTCTAAAGAAAGCGTGTGTGTGTGTGTGTGTGTTTAGAGTCCTTTTCAATTCATCTTTCAAAACAGCAACCTTCTCTGAAGGTAGTGCTGATGCAAGAAGCACAGAACCGGTCGAAGCGGAGGTGCTTGCGGGAGGCCTATGTCCAGCAGTGGACGTCTTTCGACTGAAATGATGATGATGATGAGTGGTACTACCACCTGACGCTGATTTTGAGTAAACATACAACATGGTCGACATTTGTTTAGAGGATCCTCGCTTTTGTATGGAGGATGAGTTAACTTTATGTAAGTAAGAACACTTGATTTAAGTGTTTAGTTATATGATAACAGTAAAGGCCCTCATAACATTTTCTAGTGCAGTTTTCCATAATGATTCACCACTTCACCTAAGCAACTTCACTTAAGACTTAGGTGAAGTGGTGAATCATTCAGGAAAACATGCGCTGGAAAGTGTTATGTTAGATTCCGTAGGTATACCTACTACTATTTTAGAAATCTTCGACGTACAATTACATAGAACAAGTAAATAGTAAAAATGACACAAACATAGTTTTACCTATATTCAAATCGTTTACTTATACCATGTTTGTAAATATGTGAGCACCATGTATCTATCAGATAATTAATTTATATATCATAGTTTCGTTTTTAACCGACTTCAAAAAAGGAGGTTCTGTATTTGACCCGTATGTATGTATGTTTGTATGTTCTCGATTTTCTCAAAATCTTATGAACCAATTTTGATAATTCTTTCACTAATGTGATCTACATACTTTCAGGAAGGTTTTAGTATAAAATACATTAGGTAATTATTCTTATGTACGAAGATATACATAAATGTACTGCATCTCGGACATTTCTATGAGAATCTTGATAATTCGTCTAGTCCGTGTCTTCAATTCTTCAATGCACTAGTTTTAGTTGAATTTGTGTGGGGTAGGTACAACTAAAAAGTGAAAAATAAAAACTTTTTTACAAAAAAAAAACAACCGACTTCAAAAAAAAACACTACAAAATGATAAATAACTTTAATTTCGGAAGTCGGTGTCAAAAAAAACGAAAATGCGGAATCAACGACACCGACTTCCGAAATTAAAGTTATTTATCATTTTGTAGTGTTTTTTTTTCTGAAGTCGGTTGTTTTTTTTAAATTCTTTTACCTATTGTGGTATAGTAATTTTATTTTAGGTGCATCGTCCTCACATATTATTATACAGGGTGAAATTGAAAACATGCAACAAATCGAAATGGGAGATTGTACTCATCATTATGAACAACTTTTACTATGGGACCTAACCAGAAATTGCGAAAAAAAATCAGCTGTTCCCTACATTTATGGTCGCATAACTCGTCAAAATGTAGGGAACAGATGATTTTTTTCGCGATTTCTGGTTCGGGGGCTCCCTAGGTCTATAATACCGCCAATTAATCATGACCGGTCCGAACTTTGCGCAGAAGAACATTTTTTAGGAAAATGGTGACATGAGGCGAGTGTGAGTGAGAGAACATGCGCGAAAGTTCGGAGAGCCTATTTTCAGACCGGTCAAACGCGAACGCGGAACCCTAAACCATTACCATTGTACTCGACAACTTAATGTTATAAATAAGAATGAGCATCAGCTCTTTAGTTTAATGTTGGAGAACACTTCAATGCAACGCAACATGTTTAGTACTTTAATATTCTTGCTACTTTTTGTCGTGTGTTCGTGCGTGAGTGCTGTGCCCGAGAATGTGACTGTTGTGACAAAGAAAGGAAATATTGTAGGCTTTAAAAATGATGGGTACAATACGTTCTTTGGTGTGCCGTACGCGGAAGTAGATGAGGATAATCCTTTTGGAGTAAGTGATATTTTGATTAGGATTAATATTTTGACTTATACAGAGTGGTGTGGCGGTTAGGTCAACAGTACAGCGGTTATTGCAAGTTGTTATCGCTCGGTTAAAATAATGAAATAAACAATAATTTTACTCAAAATAGACTCTTGATAATAAGGCACCTGGACACGCGTGGCGATTCATCATCTGCCTAGCCTTTTTCCAAATATGTTGGGGTCGGCTTCCAGTCTAACTGGATGCAGTTGAATACCATTATTTTACATGGCGCGACTGCCTATAACCAATATTGACAGACTTGCCAGTGGCAGCAACCCAACAACAACCATATTGTAACGAGAATAAGGATCACTGTGATTTAGACGATGTAATGCAAAGTCAGTGTTAAAATAACTTTGAACGGACTGGAATTGTTATTCTAAAGTTAATGATAAAGAGATGTTAAAGAGAGAGTTTTAGTGCAGGCATAAATGGACTCTCAAACATTAAAATCTATGGACAAAACGTCTAGGTACTAACATTTGATATCTTTAATATTACTCAAGCAATAAATGAGCGCTGGGATAGACGTGTTCTTGAGTGGAGATCACGAATCGGCAAACATAAGGTAGGACGCCCTCAGGCTAGGTGGAACGACGATCTTCCCAAGATTGGTGGTAGCAGTTGGATGAGAGTTGGAATGGCGTGCAATAGGAGAGGCCTATGTCCGGGCTATGTCCTATGGCCGGCATGTCCTAGAGCCAAAAATTCAAAGACATGTGACATCTACCAACCCGCACTGGGCCCGCGTGATGGATTACGGCCCACTCCCTCTCACAGAGAGGAGGCCTGTGTCCCAGCAGTGGGAACATTATAGGCTGATGATGATGATGTCCAACAGTGGACTGTTATAAGCTGATGATGATGAAGCAATTTCAATTAAAATACTTAAGGATTTTTACCGTCAAACGGCTCGTATCGCATCGGATCGGAAAGGATACGAACGGATGTCTACGCATACGATCGGCTCCATATGTCGCTTGCAAACGTATCCGTTTCTGAGGCTGGTCAAATAGCTTCATTCCTACCGTGTTAAGAAGACCTACATTAGAAGAAGAAGAAAATAATCATGAAATCCTAAGAGGAAAAGAAAAATTGGGACGACAGCCGAAAGGATTCGATCTGTTTCATGTTTATTATTATATATGTTACCGGCCAAACCCGATTTCAGGACAAACTAGTTTGGCCTAGGCTAAACTAGTTCCGTCGACATAGGATGCAAGGGCGAGCGAAGGGCACCCCGAGGTTCGGTTTGGTTAGGTTACTTTAAACCCTTTACACAGAAATAGGGGCCCCGCGAAGCGGGGCTCCGTCGACATAAGATCCAAGGGCGAGCGAAGGTAATACTATCGCGTATAGGAAGAACTAGTTTAGCCTAGGCTAAACTAGTTTGTCCTGAAATCGGGTTTGGCCGGTAACATATATACATGTATATATTTATTTAGATTAGTAGTACTCTATGTATGTATTTATTGTAGTGTATAAATGGTACACCACGGACTACCTACAGTGTTTGTCTGTCCTTCCCGTTTTTAATCCATCCAAAGGTTGTATTTAAAAGATCGCTCTTAGCGATAAGACCGCCCATTGTGTCACCCATTGTAAAGTTTCTATATTTATGTCTGTAATAATAAAGAGTATTCTATTCTATCGGATACGACGACAGGCGTACGGAGCCGAACGCGCGTCATGTCGCGGAAGACGCCCGCGGTCAAGCTGCTATGCGCGGCTTGGTAATATAGACTTCAAATACTGTGTACACGATTTAATATCGTTTAAAGATTTTAAAAACCGTTCCGATCCGATGCAGTGCGAGCCGTTTGGTGGAAATCATCCTTAACGGTAATACAACCGTGGGCGACAACAAATAATTTAATTATTCTTTTCAACTCAATTCTCAAAACAGCCATGTTTCCGAGTAAATTCTGCCATTCCAATACAATCTTACTGCACAAGAAGGGAGATAAATCTGGTATGGGAATTATCGCCCTATCAACTTGGTTTCACATCTTTACAAAGTTATTGTCAAAATTATTGAAAACCGTATATCAGACACATTAGACCTCCACCAACCTCTCGAACAGGCTAGATTTCGTCGAGGCCTTTCGACTATACTGACCGTCTACAGTCTCTAAACCAGGTCATTGAAAAACATCAAGAGTTTAATCTACCATTTATACCTGGCGTTTGTGGATTACTCGAAGGCCTTCGACAGCCTAACACACAAAGCCATATTCTCGGTACGCAAAAAACACGAAATAGAACCCATTTATATACACGTGTTACATAAAATAT
This sequence comes from Amphipoea oculea, assembly GCA_945859645.1. NCBI lineage: Eukaryota > Metazoa > Arthropoda > Insecta > Lepidoptera > Noctuidae > Amphipoea > Amphipoea oculea. The sequence continues at coordinate 15,555,618 of OX243881.1, forward strand.
ATCATAATAGCACAGCAGCCATTCGTATAAATACCACCGGGCCATCCTTTCCAATTCAACGAGGAGTCAAGCAAGGCGACCCGCTGTCTCCCAAACTCTTTACAGCTACACTAGAAGAGGTTTTCCAGACATTAAATCCGCTCTGGCAGGACAAGGGTATTGTCGTCGGGGAAAGGAGATTGACCAATCTACGGTTCGCCGACGACATTGTCCTCTTTTCGTCCTCGGCACTGCTGAGCTAGGCCAAATGCTCGAACCACTGAGCCACGCCAGTTTTCAAGTCGGACTTACGATGAACATGTCGAAAAAAAGCTGATGATGAACAGCACCGAACGCAACGTAGAAACTGGGGGTGTGCGGGTTGAATATGTCCATGAGTACATTTACCTTGGCCAAATAGTATCCTTGCAGGCGAGTCAGGACAAAAAAGTCACTCGCCGCACAGAAAACGCCAGGAAGAACTATTGGTCGATGAAACATCTCATGAAAGGACCTCTCCCGCTTTCACTAAAACGAAAGTTCATGGACATGTGCATTCTTCCCACCCTCACCTACGGGGCGCAAACATAGTCTCTTACAAAACATCAAAAGTCCGCACTTGGAGCCCGTCCACGGGCTATGGAACGAAGTATACTAGGTGTCAAACTCACATACCGCATTAACCTTTCGTATGCCGGAACGTAGATCCACGCGAGACACAATGGCTTTTTAATTGTGTCTGTAATTACGGCATTCAACCGGTTAAGAACTCTATACCTTGTTCCAAAACAAAAATAGCGGATGCTGATCGCACAGCTGCTGGACTAAAGTGAAACTGGGCTGGTCATATCTGTCGCATGTCGGAGCAGCAATATGCTAAAGTCACCACCCAGTAGATCCTCAATGGCAGGAAATGAATGCGCGGCAGGCCCAGAAAGAGATGGCGGGATGAGCTGGACTCCTTCTTAAAGGATTGGCCCACAATCGCAGTAGACCGAGAAAAGTGGGAAAAGGGGAGGGGAGGCCTTTGCCTTGCAGTGGGAAAACACAGGCTTATAATAAAAATAAATAATAATAATTTTCTATTCCAGAACTACTTAGACCACCCAAACTTCCAAAACCCGTTTATCGCTAACGACTCCTCTATAATATGCCCACAAGTTATCACCAAAGTTGGTGGAGTACTCCAATGTCTTCGTCTCAACATATATGTGCCACACACGGCCAACGAAAACCACACTGTGCCAATATTGGTCTGGTTCCACGGAGGAGGCTTCGTTTTCGGCAGCGCCAACGACTACGGTGGCCAACACTTGGCCAAACACGACATCATCGTTATCACCGTCAATTACAGACTTGGTCCTTACGGATTTCTGTGTTTGAACGATGAATCCGTACCAGGTAACCAAGGCCTTAAGGACCAGATTGGAGCTTTAAAGTGGGTGAAGGAGCATATAGAGGCTTTTGGTGGGGACCCTGATAAAGTCACCATCGCTGGTCAAAGCTATGGCGGTGGGGCAGTAGACCTACATCTTTATTCAATGTATGAGACGTTATTCGATAAAGCCATTATCGAAAGTGGCTCCATTTACACACCAGGTTTTTATGGGGAAGGAGATCATGAAGCTGCTGTAAAACTAGCTACACACATGGGACATAAAGTCAGTACAACTAAAAAACCATTAGAAGCTCTGGCTAAAGAGGACCCTGTTGCTGTGATGACCGCAGCAAGAAATCTTAATATGAGGCTGACACCTTGCAGAGAAGCCTACAGAGGAGAAAACCTACACTTTGTAACCAAATTAATCGATAATTTAAATAACCCAGATAGAATTAAAAAGATACCAATCATGATTGGCTACAACAGTAAAGAGGACTTCTTCACCTACGCGAACAAACAGCAAGCTTCGAACTACGACTGTTTGCACAACATTTTCTATAAGGATTTGCAGAAAATTTTATATTTAAGTGAATCTCAATTGAAAACATTTAGTGAACATGTACGAACATTCTACTTAGGCACCAAAAAAATTGGTCCTGAATCTGTGTTGGAACTGAGCGATTATTCTTCCGATTTTAAAGTGAACTATGCTGTTGAAAAATCTGTGGCTAGATATATGGAGCAGGGTGGGAACGTATATAAGTATATGTTCTCATATATCGGTGGAAGCAAGTATCAGAATGTGACGGGAGCCGGGGCTATACATAAGGAGGAGCTGAAGTATTTGTTTGAAACCTCGTTTAAGCTGAACTCCGATGAACAGAGGATGATAAGGGATAGGATGACTAGTATGTGGGCTAACTTTGTAAAGTTTGGGTGAGATTTTTTTTTTTTTTCTTTTCTATGTCAGTTAAGTGTTTACGGACGACGAAACCAATTCCAATGACACATGAGAAGGTTGTTATAAAAAATCAGATATATATGTTGCAGCCAAAAGTCTTAATCGGTCAAAAGTACTTTTAACTGAAAATATCAGGCAAAAGTAATTTTAACTGAACACGTTGGTCAAAACTAGTTTTGTCTGAAAATCGGTAGTTAATAGTGATTTTAACTGACAATATGTGGTTAAAAGTGATTTTGGCTAAAGCTCTTAGTTAAAACTACTTATAACCACTAGAGAATCAACCAGTTAGTAGGATGTACCTACCTAATAGTAGATTGTTTGCCAAGGGAGCAAACAACTATTTTGCAGCGAGGGATTCAAAGTACGTCACTCGAGCTTAAAATAGTATTGCTCCCAAGGTGGACACTTAACTTTTTATTACTCTCTATGAAAAAATAAATAAGTGCAACTTATGAAAACGTACTATCATTTATTTATTAACATACAATTAGGAGCATACAAGTAGGATACATAGAAATAATTAGAGGCTAATGTTTATATTTTAAAAGTTATGGAAGTGCATCGTAACAATTTTATTACTACTATCCGTTACAGTTATAGATTTATTTACAGTTTGAGAATTAGAAGTAGTCTCAGAAAACGGTGTCTCAGGATGTTTTGAGAAACTTGATTATTTTCTGGCATGGGTGATGGTTCACGTCACGATAATCACATGTTCTTTAGACATAGATGAGCGCAAACCAGTAAAATTATTTTTTACGAAATTAATCAGTCAAAACTACTTTTAACCAGCTCCATTGGTCAAAACTAGTTTTGACTATAATTTCAGTCAAAAGTACTATTGTCGAGAGCTTCCAGTCAAAAGTACTTTTGACTGATTTTGCTAGTTAAAAGTACTTTTGATTGGTTATATGAGTTTTGACTGCAACATAGGTATATATATTTGTATACTCCATTTACTATAGCATTAGACAGAAGTTAAAAAAGGCTCTTTTAGGGGCACGCTTTGTAATAAAAGTATGTACAACAAATATTATTACAGTCCAGACAGGCGCGGTCGCAGCCTAAGATTTTCGGGGGGGGGGTCATCATGGGTGCCGAGGAATATTTTAGGGAGGTACATTTCCTGAGCACGAGGTCCTAGCTGGGTTCGATTCCTAGGTCAGGTAAAGTGTTAAAGAGTTTTCCATCAGAAATTTCTCAGAAGCAGCCTAGAGTCTGGATTTGTGCCCGGTTGGCGGCAGTAGGCTCGCCCTTTATGACCTTTCACTTAATAACTGGCGAAATGTGGGTGTCAGTACTATATGAAGGTACACCCCTGCCCAACCCTTTGGGGATTAAAGGCCTGATGATATGTTAAGGTTCATTTACATCTCCAACTCCACATACTTATGCTATTCAGGGACGCAGCTTTTAAATAGGGGGGGTGTTACTTAAATGCTGCCAAATTGGTCGTATGCATTAGAACGGTAGATTGTGCAGGGCCCAGGGAGAGCGAGCAAAGCGAGCTCGAAAATTTTAACAACCCGCCTCTGTTTGATTAGATTTTGTTTTATATTTTCAAGTAGAAATAGGAGTCACATTGTCGACTTATGCAGGCAAGCTCAAGCAGCTATCAGAATCTTAAATGCAAGAGCGAGCGAAGCGAGGTCGAAAATTTTGCACACTCTCGGATAGGTTCGATTTTCTTCCGATCATTCGATGCTTTGCGATCATTTCATGCTTTGTCGACTTTTGAAGAAAAGCTCAAGAACCAATGTAAATTGCAAGAACGAGCGTAGCGAGCCTGAAAATTTTAGCACCCCACCTTGAATAGTCTCTGTTTTCTTTTACCCATCATACAAAAAAGCTTACTTTATCCAATTATGACGAAAAGCTTAAACTCGTTCTACAGCAGTTTAGGTTTAGGAATCTGGCCTTACCTAAGCCTTTCAACCTTACATACGAGCGTGGGGTGCCCAATATCCCGAGTTTGCTTCTCTCGCTCTCGAATCCTAGATTATATATTTTTATAACAGGCTTTTTGAAGGAAAATATTTTTAGGCGCGTTAAAAAACCCATTGTCATTTCATAGTTTTAAGTTTTTACTTCAGTCGGCAGTCCCCATGTCTGCCGATGTTCTTAATGTTTTTGAATATGGCCCAATCGGGGTTTTCGTGGCTCAAGTACAGTTTTAAGTTAGGGCAAGTAAATCATTCAGACTCTCGACAGCTTGAATGATTTTGGGGGGGGGGGGTCATGACCCCCACGACCCCTCGACCCCTCGGACCGCGCATGAGTCCAGATTGATGTGGAGTTAAATATAATCAATTTAAATAACAGCAGTCACACTTAATTGTACTTATTTAACCTACCTTCTGAAATTACAAGGCTTTCATTTAATATTGTTTAGTTTTTACATGAAATATTGTCGTGTCAATGTTTAAAATCTAAAAGAAGCAGGGGCGGACAGTACCGGGAACGTCTTTCATGTCACTATAACTCTACCAAATCTAAAATGTTACCTATTCCCTTCATAAGTTGTGGCAGCACGTGTTTTTTTATTTTGTCGGTTTATGATTCTATTCTATTGTAATTTTTTAACCCCCGACGCAAAAATGACGGGGTGTTATAAGTTTAACGTGTCGGGGTGTGTGTGTGTGTGTGTGTGTGTGTTTGTGTGTGTGTGTGTGTGTCTGTGGCATCGTCGTAGCTCCCGAACGGATGAACCGAGTTTGATTTTGTTTTTTTTGTTTGAAAGGTGAATTAGTCGCGAGTGTTCTTAGCTATTTTTGAAGAAAATCGGTCCAAGATGGCCGCCGCCACAAAATGGCGGATTACATATTTTTTCACAACTCCCTCAATATGCCTCTATATACCTCTAAAAACTAAAATAATAATATATACTCTAGCCCTTTCAGTTTAATATAAGTTGCAGGAAATATTTTGATCCAAGCGTCCTCACGTCGGGGGACGGCTAATGAAAATAATGTAGGTAGTTAGGTACACGAATAATATTACACGTATTTCTTTAAGCCGTAAACATATATTAGTAAATGCGTGAGTCACATGTAATTTTTTGTTTTGCTCGCTACTGGGCCGCTACTTAGAATACCGGTTCTAGTCAACGGTAAAGAAATTCCCTACAGGTTGCTTCGCTTTTATTTATTATTATTAGTGTTTTAAATTTAAAATTTATTTTATTACCTAAACAAAGTTAAGCAAGTAGTTGTTAATAGTACTTTTGGTATTTTTGCTTATAGTTTTTCGAGTTTATTTCGTCTTTTACAGATTTTGGTATTTCATTGTTTATTGCACTAAACCAATTTGAACTTGCACTTTTGAACTGCCAGTCAAAAAGAAGAAACAAGTTGCTCATTGCAAAGCATAATAGGGTCCTATGAATAAGAACGGGTAAGAAACTCCATGGACATTTTACTAATATTTTCACATAACATTCCAGGAACCCAACGCCTGAAAAGACAGCACTGCTCCCAGTGACCTGGGTACCAGTCACCGGCATCGCCAGACCTTACCTGAACATTGACGTGGCCATGTCAATGGAGGACCACGCGTACAGAGAGAGGATGGCCTTCTGGGACCTCGTCATGCAGAAGTATCATAAGCATATCTTTTATGAGCAGATTTATTCACTAATTTTTTATTTATTAATTTTTATTTCGCAAGTGTCGATGTTTTTATCGCTCATCATTTAAAACAATGACGTAATTACGTTTTAGCTATTTTTCAGGAGAACGTTTTAAAAGTTTGAAATTGAAAATATGATATATTTCCAATGATTATGATAAAATCTTTTAATATTTTTATGTAAGTATATTACTTTACTATCAATAATAATTTGTAATAACTTCATGAGAAAACTCAAGAAAAGAAAGTAGTGGTACTACCACCTGACGCTGATTTTGAGTAATAAACACATGGGAAAGTGCGTTTTCCGTTTTAATAATAGTAAAAATAAATTAAAGTTAATAATAATAACATGTTTAAAAATATAAAAAATAGTGGTCCGCCGGTGTCGGGAGCAGGGACCAAGCTACCGGTGGTTAGGGCTCTAGAGACAGGAACCTCCTCACAATGCGAGCCGTATCGAGGAGTAGGTACTGTCTTCTGAATCAGGCTCTTGATCCAACCGCCTAACGAGTGCCTCGAGAGATGTTGATCGAGGATTTCGGCCATCAGGTCATTGGCAGATACGACAATCGGCACAATGATAGCTGAGCTCACATTCCACATGTCAACGACCTCGTGTGCTAAGTCAAGATATTTGATTTGTTTTTCTTTCTCAGCTTTCACGAGGTTCTCGTCATGTGGGATGGTCACGTCATGGTAGGTACTAATTATATTTTAAGAATTAATATTTAAAAATGTATAAAATAAGGAACTAAATAAATAAACGATAACATGATTCAAACATGACGCATAAATAAAATCAAATAAAATGTTGTGACATAAAATATTCTAACCAATAAATAGTGTAAAACAACAATGGCCATTTTCAGCAGTATTGATATATAAAACTTTTCCAAAATTGCAAGAACAATAATGTTTCGCGATGATAAGCATCAAGGCCGTCGACCTGTTAAGGAATTTCGTCAGCGTCACCTAGAATCTTGCAACAGTAATTTTCACCGACACGTTGTCTTTCGTGCAGTCAGCGTAAAAATAATTATCTAATATTATTTATTATTATACTAGCTTCTGCCCGCGACTTCGTCCGCGTCAAATTTCACCCTCCCTCCATTCACCCTCTTAGGGTTGGAATTTCAAAAAACACTTAGTGGATACCTACTCTTCACTAAGAACACACCCTCCAAATTTCATGTCGCTAGGACCAGCGGTTTAGGCTGTGCATTGATATATCGGTCAGTCAGGACTTTGAATTTTATAGTTAAATAATCCTACTTAACAGTAATATAAAATAACCTACGGTCACTACGTACACTATCAAATATACTACCTATACTTTAAAATTAAAATCTATACCTACGACTTATTTCATAAAAATAAACCTAAATAACTCTACCTTAAACTGTACTTAGTAAAAAACTAAAAGGAATAAAAAGGTCGCACTGAAAAGCACGGTTTAGAATTGCAAGTAGCAGTTAAAGCATACAATTTATAGAATGCTAATAAGAACGAACGCTCGCCACTCGACACGTCCGTTCAAATCAAAGTTCAAAAAATGTATGATGCGCCCGCTCAGACTCCGTCCATACCGATACCTTTGGGTAGAAAGGTCGTATAAACCAAAACCCGACTTTTCAGGAGAGCAGAAAAACTAATTTTTTTTTACATAAAAATTCATAACTTTTTTGTTTTTGAAGTTATAAAAAAATGATCTATGAGAAAGGTTCTTACAATTTGCAAATGAAAAAAAGTTAAATCATCAAAACCTATCTATCTTCTTTAGTTTTAAAGTTAGCTTGAATTTACGCCTAAGAAAAAATCAATTCTTGGTTAATACACCCCATGAAAATGTACTTTAAAAAAACTGTATAAGTCGTATATCCATTTTTGGTAAGCTTATGGTCACATTTACTGTCGTAAAAACCCATATATGTAGTTTTTTTTTGTTTTAAAAACCATTTATAATCATAGATCAATTGAATTCTGACTAATAAACAATCCTGTTACCCTAAGAATTAGTAGGAACTCAATTATTATTATTCTAATACCCATTAACGGTCGATTAAAATAAAATAAAACTACCTGAAATACGAAATCAACATTTATTAAGTATTACAATACCTTCTAATCAACATTTAAGTACTATTATTTCAATAATGGTACAACATACCTAACAGGTTTAACATTTTTAAATTGAAAAAAATATTTATAACAACTTAAACTGAAAAGTGAAATAAAAAAATATATTTAATCATAAAAAAACAAAAATTATTCTATTAAAAATTAACTTCTTCTAAATTAAAGTAATCAGGCATTTTAGTCATTTATAAAATTATGACTTGATCGTTTTTTTAATTTTTGTACATATTTAGATGTACTTAATTCAATAAATTATTGAATTAAGCCTTTGTACTAAGGCTTAATTACTAAGTAATTTATTGAATTGCAACTAAATAATAAAAATTAAAAAAAAGACAATCAAGCACTAAACGTAACTAGCTTATGTACTAAAAAGTAACTTATTTATGATATTAATTTGTACCGATTCATAATTAGTTTAAAATTATTTATGAATTGTTACTATAAATTATTTTAATTATTATTATAAATTATTTTAAAACGAATTATGAATTGAGAAACACATTTTCAAAAAATAAATTTAGGTGACAAAGAATACAATCATTTAACATAGTCTTGTTTTTTTACTAAATAATATTTTGCTAACGAACGAAATGTGAAATTACGTAAATAGGAAAAGTTATTATTCTGTTATAATAATAATTGTATTATTCAATTAGCTCTTCCTCGTCTTCTTCGTCGGTTAGCGTAAGAGAGTCAGCCACATTTCCATGGGGTAAGTTTAAATAATCATGGTGGTACCGTGGTTAGTAAAAAAACAAGACTATGTTAAATGATTGTATTCTTTGTCACCTTAATTTATTTATTGAAAATGTGTTTCTCAATTCATAATTCGTTTTAAAATAATTTATAATAATAATTAAAATAATTTATAGTAACAATTCATAAATAATTTTAAACTAATTATGAATCGGTACAAATTAATATCATAAATAAGTTACTTTTTAGTACATAAGTTAGTTACGTTTAGTGCTTGATTGTTTTTTTTTTATTATTATTTAGTTGCAATTCAATAAATTACCTAGTAATTAAGCCTTAGTACAAAGGCTTAATTCAATAATTTATTGAATTAAGTACATCTAAATATGTACAAAAATAAAAAAAACGATCAAGTCATAATTTTATAAATGACTAAAATGCCTGATTACTTTAATTTAGAAGAAGTTAATTTTTAATAGAATAATTTTTGTTTTTTTATGATTAAGTAGATTTTTTTATTTCACTTTTCAGTTTAAGTTGTTATACTTAACTATTTTTTTCAATTTAAAAATGTTAAACCTGTTAGGTATGTTGTACCATTATTGAAATAATAGTAAATGTTGATTAGAAGGTATTGTAATACTTAATAAATGTTGATTTCGTATTTCAGGTAGTTTTATTTTATTTGAATCGACCGTTATTGGGTATTAGAATAATAATAATTGAGTTCCTACTAATTCTTAGGGTAACAGGATTGTTTATTAGTCAGAATTCAATTGATCTATGATTATAAATGGTTTTTAATACAAAAAAAAACTACATATATGGGTTTTTACAACAGTAAATGTGACCATAAGCTTACCAAAAATGGATATACGACTTATACAGTTTTTCTAAAGTACATTTTCATGGGGTGTATTAACCAAGAATTGATTTTTTCTTAGGCGTAAATCCAAGCTAACTTTAAAACTAAAGAAGATACATAGGTTTTGATGATTTAACTTTTTTCATTTGCAAATTGTAAGAACCTTTCTCATAGATCATTTTTTTATAACTTCAAAAACAAAAAAGATATGAATTTTTATGTAAAAAAAAATTAGTTTTTCTGCTCTCCTGAAAAGTCGGGTTTTGGTTTATACGACCTTTCTACCCAAAGGTATCGAAGTAAACAAATGCGCCGGTATCTGTCTATCCCGCTCGCTCTTCTGCTTGTCGCTGCGCGCCAAATGCGAGCCTTGTGTGTCGGTCGTAAAGTGCTTCTTGCAATGAACATGGTTTATACACCAACGTCGCGAACTGCCTTTGGATTTACGACGTCGAATTTAAACTATGTTTAGGTAATGCATTTAACACGTTTAGGGCGTATAAACCATTTACAATTAACGACTATTTTTACGCCCTGAGTTAATATAAATTATGGTCATTACATCATAACAAAACTACAAAAAAAAAACATTCGGCTTTTACATTGAAAATTTAACTTTTTTAAGAGGCTATGACCGAAAATTTCTGGGTCGTATTAACCATTTTTGTGCGAATTTCTGCATTTCGTATATACAGATCGATAGAGAAAAAAATTCTGAGAAAAATGGTATATATAACTCAATTTGGCCAAAATGGTTTATACGACCTTTCTACCCAAAGGTATCGATACGATACGGTAGCGATCCGTGGCGGCCGCGCGCCACGCGTGTGCTGCGAACGGTGCAAGCCAAATTCAACCTTCAGCACTTACAACATAACTTAGGGGCGCTGCACACAGCTATGATACTATAATAATATATTTTATCTTAAGATACAATATCGCACGCTAGTATATGGCGAGCGATATTGTGCCGTGTGCAGCGCCCCTTAGTGAACTCCACTGCGGGTGACGTAACCTACGACAAACTTATTATTTGCGGTTGGTACAGTAATCGGGTCTAGAGATCGAACCGCAAAGTTTTTTATTGTATATACTTTTCCGGGACAAATAGTACCCAGTGTGGTGCCCAGGATATTAAAGAATAATTATATCAAGTTTCATCGTAATCGAACCGGTAGTTTTTGCGTGATGCCTGAACAAACAGACAGACAGACAAACATTTTTTAAATCACATTTTTGGCTTCGGTGTCGGTCTAGTAACACCCCCTGCCATTTATTTTTTTGATATTTTCAATGTACAGAATTTTCACTTCTACAGATTTATTATAAGTATAGAATAGATATAGATGTATGTTTAGACCAGTCTTACCAAGGGGTATAGTGTTACCCCCGTGTGTGTGGGTTGTGGAGGTCAGATAGGCAGTCGCTCCATGTAAAACACTGGTATTCAGTTGCATCTGGTAAGACTGGAAGCCGTCCCCGACATAGTTGGGAAAAGGCTCGGCAGATGATGATGTGAGTAGGTATGTTTATAGTTGGTCAGCCTTAGAATCAACACCATTGTATTTACTTTAAAATAATCACTTCTAGAATACTAGCCAATCAAGCCTCTACTAATAAGACTGTCAGTTGCATATCTGTCACTCGTCCTGAAAGGTTTGTGGCGACATCTACAACGCTACATACAAACTAATATCACACTAACGTCACGCGAAAATCCTGCATCGCGCAAGCATAGCTTACCGCGCGACTAGCATATATTATACAGCATGCCAACATTCTGTTCAGAGGATACTCCCTTTTGACGGAGGATGAGTGAACATTACACCCTATTCCTCATACCTCTACAAGTATGTAAAGTCCTCCAGATCGGATTTCAGCCATGGGGATCAATCTGAGCAGAGACCAACCTTCGGCCCTCTCTCTTCCCTCGCTCTCATAGTCCGATGGGACGGCAATCCGATACGACCAGAGAGAGATCAGGCTCAGGATCAACAGATTAACGTGATTTTCGAGGCACGGGGGTATCACACCGCCAACTTCCAAACTAACTAACAACGTTACTAAGAAATTCCCAATGGTGAAACCCAATAAAACTTTTACCCGACCCGGGAATTTAACCCACGACCGAACGCTCAACAGTCGCACTTGCGTCTGCGAAACCAACGGGGCAGTCAGTCAGCAACAAGTATGTATGAAGTAGGTGATTAGCAACAGAATCAACACCATCGTACTATTAAAAGTCCATTACCTCATCAGCATTCCAAGCGCCGTAGGTCGGTGGGTTGATGAGCATGAAGACCAGTGAGGAGAGCAGGATACAGGTCACGATGAAGGGTCCGACGTAGCGCCAGGTCACCTGCCAGTAGATACCGGGGCGGTAGCCCGTCATCTCGTAGATGTCGTTTGTGAATCTGAAAGGGGCAAAGTAGTTGGTATCCGGCTCGAAGGACCAAAAATTTATATTGGTTTGAAATAGGCAAGTTATGGAAGAGCCCTTTCTTCTATTAATCCTTCAACTATTAGTACTTAAAAAGATAGTCTAACAAGCACTTATTACTCAAGAATGAGGTCTAGGTCATTGTATCTTCAGCTAAAAAGTGTTTACTAATAGACCACTACAACGCCACACCGACCGCTCCTACGCAGCAGATTCCCGCAACTTTTACCAGGTTATCGGTCCACTGAGAACTTTTCGGTGCCATCGACCATCAAAGTCTGTGTATGGTACAGAGATATGAAGATAGATGATATCAACAGACATGAATAGGGGTAGGATGGGATTGGATGGGATGGGATGGGTGATGGGGGATGGGATAGAGGAGGGGGATGATATGAATATGGGCGAGACTATTTCCATAAACAAAATCAGCCTATAATGTTCTCAAAGCTGGGACACAGGCCTCCTCTCTATGAGAGGGAGTAGGCTATAATCCACCACGCGGGCCCATTGCGTGTTGGCGGACGTCACAAGTCTTCGAATTTTTCGTTCTAGGACATATCGGTTTCCTCACGATGTGTTCCTTCGTCGTTTTGCGAAAAGTGGAGACGAAATGATTTACACAAAGTGCTTGCTTGGGTTCAACCCCACGTCCTACAAGTCGTAAGTCACGGCCTTTACCACTGGGCCACCACTGCTCTCAAACTGGGTTTTTCATAAACAAATCTAGATACCGGGCTGCTACCTAAGAAATTCATAACAACACAATAAAACTTTGCCCGACCTGTGAATCGAACCCAGGACCTCAAAGTCAGCAGTAGCAGCATGATCTTTAGAGTGGCGATTAGGTTATTACATTAAAAAGTAAAGCGGTTATTAAAAGTTGTAATTAGTCTGTTCAAAAATAAAATAATCAATTTACAAAAAATAGAAATTTAAAATAAAAATCCTATTTCCGAAAATTTTTTTCATACAAACCTTGGCCTGACATTACCGAACACAAAAAAAAAGAATCATCCAATTTGGTGCAGTCGTCCGAAAGTTATGCGCGTAGCGTACATACATTTTCGCTGTTGTTAATTGTTATGAATATTTTTATTGTGTATATTTAAAATATGTGATGTACAGACGCCAGCACATCAACCTACTACAATCTGTCAAATTTCTTTAATAGATTTTCAACTTCATCACTAAAGCGTAAGGTTCAAAGTTGATTGGGAAAATCTGACAGTTTCGGGTAGGTTGATGTGCTGGCGTCTGTACGAGTAGAATACGTGGTTTCACTTAATGTGATAATAACCTAATCGCCACGCTGTATAAACCAAAAATCATAGACAACAAAGTCTACCAACCTCTCATGGCCATAGATGTAGATGACGGAGACCATCTCGAGCAGAGCGACGACCACCAGGCCGATGGTGCCGGCGAATGAGTCGAACATCTTGAGCCAGTACTCGCCCGCGCCCGTCGTGAAGATAAGGCCCACGAAGAAGCAGAATGTGCACACGCAGCCTGGGGGATAGAAAAAGCGCTGTAGTAGTACTTTTAAAGGAATGTAATAGTTACAAAATGTGTATCACAACTGTGGCAGTACATATATTTAAATAATAATCAACATCATCACAGCCGAAAGACGTCCACTGCTGGACATAGGCCTCCCCCAAGTACCTCCACTTCGACCGGTTCTGTGCTTCTCGCATCCAACGGGTTCCTGCGGCCTTCACAAGGTCGTCTGTCCACCTTGTGGGAGGCCTTCCCGTGCTACGTCTTCCGTTACGCGGTCGCCACTTCAGAACCTTTCGGCCCCATCGGCCATCGGTGTATTCGGTGTAGACTTGAAATTATTCCAGTATGGTGTGGCGTTGATAGACCAATAAAACATACGAGTGCACTTGGCCTGGAAGCCACTTTTGTTCTACTTAAGAGGGAACAGGGCGCGCGATTCTCCATACAAATGTATTTCCCTTTTTTCTTAATGCCTCTAGAGCAATATTTGTTTTTTTTTTTTTCATAAAATCAAGGTGCTGTAAACACGTCCCTGTCATTTTCTTTTTTTCAGCAACTAATCAGTAAAGAAAATATGACCCTGTAAAAATTATAAAAAATGCCCTATTTTTACCGCCGTGGTTAGAGGACTACCAGACAAATTAGAAAAGATTTTAACATAAAAAAATAAAATGATAGGAACCTAAACATATTCTTTCTTAAAATGTTAATGTAAAAAAATTTGAATCGGCTCAGTTTTCGAGTAGAAAAAGGGGAATACGAAACGTCGATCGCGTCAAAATTTTTGTGATAATTTCGGTCTGAGCTGCAACTGTCCCTACCACACACTACGGGGGCAGACTTGAGGTAAGGCAATACGACAAGCACGGCAATAGTTTCTTCAATACCTTTTTTTCAAATTCCTCGCAGGCCCCGTCCCCTCTTAATAATCTATGTGAGAATGAAACAGACACCCCGTCTGAGTAACGTATAGTATTTCTTCAAAGTCAGTAAAGGCCCTCTTGTGTTTTGCGTAGGAAATCCTCAATCTTGCCCCACATACATACGTGCTGATAACGTTCACCTTCTGATTTTATTCGGTAGAGTCTAAAACATCCAATGCTTATCCCTTAACGGAAGGGAATACATTGGATTCTTGCAGAGTTCTTTAGAATAGCCACTTTTCTAAGTCTTCATCATCTAAGACTTCAACTTACCAGTAATAACAGGCTTGCTGAGCCGCTTGAAGAACTCGATGTCGAACATAGTGCAGAGCATCCCTTCCATGATGCCGATCTGACTGCCGAGCCCCAGCGACAGCAGCATCAGGAAGAAGATGATCGACCAGAAGGGTGCAGGGGTCAGCTTGAGGATCGCCTGGGTGAACACTATGAAGGCGAGGCCGGTGCCTTCAGCAGCCTGGAGATTATAAATCAAATGTTACACGTTATGATTAAGACAAATTAATGCCTTTGTTATTATAGAGGTATGAGGACCAGGGTGTAAAGTTCATCATCCTCCATAGAAAATAGAGGATCCTTCGACCAGACGGGTGTCCTGTCTGGTGGGCAACTGCCCGACGATTGATGTCGGGGCGTTGTAATTATACAGGGTATCCCTGGAAGTATGGAGCGTGGGCAAGTTCATTTCCAAACGTTTTAACAATAAAAAAAGAAGAGAAATCGAATCGTTTTAAAAAAATCTTTAAAAAATACTATCAATTTAATTTTTTTAGATAGTCCTGGTAGTATTTTTTTTTATGATTATTTTCTTTGAGCACTATGCGAAGTGATTGAAAAAAAAATTGGTCATTACTTTTGAACCGTATAAAAATTCACCGACATTCTCAGGGTTAAAAAGTTTGGAAATGACCTTGCCCACGCCCCTATTCGATATGATCCATACTTCCAGGGACACTCTGTATATGCTAATCGCGCGTCGAACTTTGCTTGCGCGATGCAGGATTTTGCGGGACGTTGTAGATGGCGCCACGACTTCAAGCTCTCGTCTCACGTTGATGTTATTACACAATAGCATTACAGTCGATCTTTTTTGTGAAAATCTTACGGTGAAAGCTTTGTGAAGTGAGCTGTCATTCTTCCTGATTGACAGCTCACTTCATGGCTGGTATCCTATTCGTTGCTTTATAATTTGTTTAAAAGAAAAAGGTTCCTGGATTTTCACAAAAGTCATGCTAGGATTTCTCAATCAGATGAACACACATTAAATAAAAAACCTCGGTTAGTAAATCCTCCTTACCTCTTCAAGCTGCCGGCTCATCAAGCATCCAGTAAGGTTGTACTTCGCAACGAGGCTCTCGTTCACAGTGTCGAACTCCTCGCGGTAGTAGTCGTGGCTCGAGTTCAGAGAGAAACCGGATACGTTGAGACCGGCTAGGATCTTGATCTCCCTGGAAAGATGAAGAGGAATCTTGAAATTAATTGGCTCGCCATCTTTAACATGGGACTTATACACCGTGTTCTTCACGTTATCCATAAACTTTGTCAAACGCTTCTATAGCTTTTACAAATTAAATCTAAGTAGTACATAAAAAGGCTTCGTAACAAAGATATTTGTAATTTCATTTAATGAAAGGGTCTTAACTTAGTTTTGACAAGTTTCAGCCCGCCAAATCTTATGAATGAAAATACGTGTCGTTGTCAATTCGGATAAAGAGGCATGCATATCGGGTGATTTACGTCAAGGTATTTAGTTTTTATGAGAATTAACAAAAAATAAAAAATAAGAATTCATTAATGTGTTCATAACGAAAAATGCTTATTACCATGGTCTGAACATATGGTCGAAGTTTATGTATATCGTCCGGAAGACGGTGTATATGACCGCTGAAATGCGATGTCGTGTAATAAATACACAACTGTTTATACCACTTTTGGGAATACAGGCATATGTTATACGTTTTAATTTAGACTGGCAGCCGACCCCAACATAGTTGGGAAAAAGCTAGGCAGATTTATTGATTTAATAATCTTCAGAGTGACAATACCTACGTAAAGTTGGCGCACCTGGGCAAGTCAGACGAAATAGCTGACAACATTTTTCACCTCCCATAAATAATAATAATTTATAAGATTGTATTAGCTAACTTCCTATCTAAGTACTTATCTCTATTTTTATTAGTACTTCTGATACTATTTCACATTTAATCTAACTTACCTACAATAAACAAAAAAATCGTGAGAGGTCGGGGGATCCCCGGCCAACACCCTCGAAGTCAAAAATCATGAAAACGCAATAACGCAACACATGACGAAAAATTTGAAATTTTTTGCTGCCGCCCTCTTGGATTTTCATTTTGATCTCACTATCGGCTTCGGCACCCTCGGAAATCATGAAAACGACACCCATGACGAAAAGCAATTTTTTCAGCCGCCATCTTGGATTTTCATTTTGAACTCACTATCAGCTACGAAAACCATGAAAACTTATCTCTCTCTCTCTCTCTCTGACTCTTTCTATTACAATATATGTGTAGTAAAAAGTCGCATGACGCTTTTTCGTTAGATACGTGATGATTTTTGGGTTGCTTTCTGCAGAGAGTTGACCATATTCGAGATCTTGGTGTTGTAATGGACTCGAAATTGCATTTCAATCTTCATATTGATAACATCGTTAATAAGGCGTATCGTATGTTTGGTTTCGTCATGCGTTCTTCAAACGACTTTAAAAGACCGTTTACTTTTTTACTTCTATTCAAAGCTTTGGTCCGTTCTCAATTGGAATTTGCAGTACCGGTTTGGAGTCCCATTTTTGATGTTTACATAAAAGGAATAGAAATGGTTCAAAAAAAATTTTTACGTGCTATGCACTACAGATGCACTAAGTCTAAATTACCATACACCCAATTATTAATGTGTTATAAACTACTGAGCCTGGAGTCAAGACGAAGCCTGCTTATGGCCATGATGCTTCATGGTCTGTGTAATAACAGGTTCGATTGTTCAGATATTACCAACAAACTATGTTACATTGTACCTAGAACTGTGATGCGTCGAGAGGCGCGTGTGCCTCGGCTGTTCCACACCGCAAGATGCAGAACTCACGCTGGTGCACGGGCGCCTCTCCGACGCATTGTAGATACGTATAACTCCCACTTCATCGATTTAGATATATTTGCGCTTACACACTTTAAGTTCAAAAAGATGGCTATTGAATCCTTAAAATAGCTATCTTAAACCTAATATTCCAGCAATATTAACGAGAACTTCTTACTCTTTTCCAAAATCAGTGCACGCATTATACTATGTGTCTTTATACTATTATTTCGCGGACATTGGTGTGGGTTACACGTTTACATAGTTTTTAATTTATTTTGTCACACTAAAATTGTAATGTGTAAAATTGTAATGTTTTATGTCCCAATAAAGTAAAATAAAAATAAAAATTTCTGCCAGTTTAGGAGTAAACTGAACAAGATCCGCTAAAGAACTTCGTTCCAAAAAATCTTGATTAGAAAAAAACCTTCATAAGAGAAATATAAATGTTCATGTTTTAATAAAAAAAAAAAAACAAAGCAAAGCCGTTACAATCAAGACTCCAAGAGGATATCCCATACACAAACCCGTACCTACTTTACATCTAAAATATATTCACCCTCCCACCTTGTCCGAGCAATTCAAGCCAAGGTCCTTTAGACCAGAAACAGTTACAGCACATCAATCAGTGCGAACGGTCTTGATTTAGACGCTATCAAACAAACCGCACTTTGTATCAAAACAATGGCGAACTCGTGTAGCTAATAAATAGTGATGGATTGGCAGATATAAAGGTTTATTTGTGGTTTTGACAAATGTTTCGGATTTTCCGATTTTCCACAGACGCGGTTAGACTGAGGTGCCTAAAGGTGAAAGAAACTAGGGTAAAATACTTTAATGAGTATTTTGGTGACCTAGATTCAGAAATGCTAATAAAACAACTAAAATTGTATGTTTAACTTGTAAAGTTCCTTCACTTTATCTGATATATCGTGTAAATTTGCTGTTGCCCGCGACTTCATACACGTGGCGCCATCTACATATTATCATAATAACGTTATTTTTGCTAACCTCGGGAACATCACTTTTTTTCGGGATGAAAGGGACCCTATGTCCGTTTCTGCACACCTGACAACGTATATGCAAAATTTCAGGATGATCGTGTTCAGTGGTTTAGGCGTGAAAAGGTAACAAACAAACAAACTTACTTTCGCATTTATAGTTAGGATAAGAATTAAATAACCTAAAATTAAAAAGTTTCTAAATAAACTTCATCTCTCCACTAGTCCATTGCCTACTCTAGGATGCATATCCGGAAAGGCTCATAATTCCTTACCTATCCTAAGGGCACATCTTTCCTACCATTACGGCACCCCCGGTCTACTCCTTGATATGCAATGGTCTCTGTAGCACCATGAAACATGAGGCTACTCGTATAGGGGCTAGTGTGAATCATGGGGTTCTTACGAAGTGTCCGTCGTGTGGGGGCCCCCGTCAGGAAGGAAGTTCCTTACGCGATACTCGCACACACACACACTCGTATTTATGTCTACCTAGCTGTGCTCCGCGGTTTCACCCGCGAATAAAGTATTATAGTCTTCTGTTATTGATCCCCTTTACAAATCTCCACCCCCCTTTTTACACCCTTAAGGGATAATTTCGGGGATAATAACTATTCTATATAAGGATATAGAATAGTTTTATCCCCAAAATTAGGGAAGGCCCTACAATTCAAACTATCTCCATACCAAATTGCATCTAAATCGGTTCAGCGGTTATTGATTCCCCATACAAACTTCCACCCCTCTATTCACCCCCTTAAAGGATGATTTCTGGGATAAAAACTATTCTATGTCCTTCCCTGGAATGCAATCTAT
Source organism: Amphipoea oculea (assembly GCA_945859645.1). Classification (NCBI taxonomy): domain Eukaryota; kingdom Metazoa; phylum Arthropoda; class Insecta; order Lepidoptera; family Noctuidae; genus Amphipoea; species Amphipoea oculea. The sequence goes on from OX243881.1 coordinate 15,575,069, forward strand.
CTCTCTGCCAAATTACATCTAAATCCGTTCAGTAGTTTAGGCGTGAAAAGGTAACATACAGACAGAGAGTTATTTTCGAATTTATAATGTTAGTATGAATAGAAAGGGACAGAGAGCGAAAGTCTCATGGAGGTAGCATAATGCTTTTACCTTACGTCACGATTTCTACCAATCAACTCCTACCGCAAGCCGCGTTACTTTCCAACAAAAAAAAAAAAAAAAAAAACAAATACTTACTTAGTCATGCAAGACTCCACCATAGTAAAAGCCTTGAATCCCAGAATGCTGAAGATCACCACAGACGCGTAGATGGCCGTCAGAGCGTTACAGACGGACACCAGTAGCACGTCTCGAACGCAGTTGTTATTCGGCGGGTTGTAGGAGCCGAACGCAATGAGGGAGCCGAAAGCAAGCCCGAAGGAGTAGAAGACTTGGGTCGCTGCATCCAGCCAGACGGTCGGATCGAGGAGTTTTTCCAGCTGAAAGTAAAAGAGACAAGTTTAAGACAGGGCAAACGAGAGCAAAAAACGCGGTGGAATTCCGCTCCATCGCAAGATCTATGTTATGGGTTTGGTTTCCGCGCTTAGTCCTTCAAATGAACCATTGTGCGTGGGCCATGGCGGCCGTCGGTCGTTATTCCAACCAGCCCACCTCCCTCCAGAAGCTGATCAAGTCTCCTGGTCTGTTGAGAACATCTATGTACGATCTGGGTGTCCCGAGGGCTTCTGACCTAATCTGGGTGACGCCTGTGCACTTAAAGAGCATACACACAATTGCAAGTTAAAATATGCCGAAAACCTAACTTTGTAGCATATTCAGCCTATAATGTTCCCACTGCTAGGACACAAGCCTCTTCTCGGTGAGAGGGAGGGGGCCGTAATCCAACACGCGGGCCTAGAGCGGGTAGGTAGATGTCACATGTCTTCGATTGTTTGGTTCTAGGACATGCCGGTTTCCTTACAATGTTTTCCTTCACCGTTTTTGAGCAGTCCAGTAATAAAAAAACTTTTTAAGAAAAAAAAAACCGACTTCCAAAAAAACACTACAAAGTGAAAAATAACTTTAATTTCGGAAGTCGGTGTCTTTGGATCTGTATTTTAGTTTTTTGCCACCGACTTCCGAAATTAAAGTTATTTTTCACTTTGTAGTGTTTTTTTGGAAGTCGGTTTTTTTTTTTCTTAAAAAGTTTTTATTTCACGCTTTTTAGTGGGTCTGCTTATAATTTATCTAAGTTACAATAGCCTAGTGATCATCGCCTTTTACAAACAAAATATTGCTTTTCCCGATGCAGGGAAGTTAATTGTTGAGGAGTTCTCCAGGTCCACCATCAGCTCCATATCACCATTCACATTGTGATGAGCATAAATTGCTTAGCAACCATATTAAAGTAATCGAATCGCAACCCGTGAAATACTTAGATATTATTGAGTGGTTCCGGTGGCCATCTGTGGTCTTCATCATCAGTTCCACTTCATCAAATAGTGCTTTCCGAGAGCAAATGCACGAGTTACTATAAAAAATACCCAAATCGCTATAGGTGTGCTATAATATTTGAAGAGTTCCTTCGATTTCTCCAGGATCTCATCATCAAATCCTGACCTGATGTTTTTAGACGAGATGCTGATAATCAGCATCAGGTCAGACTTATGTCAACATTGCATTGAACTTAAAATTTAGTCCTGTTTAAAATGAGCCCAAACACAACTACGGTGCTGTAATTTCAAGGTTGGTACTTTTTCTGATGCTCCTGGCTTCAGCATCAGGTCTTTATGTATTTCGGTGTTCCTCATTACCAGTACGTTTATCCACACATCGAGCCCTTTTCAATGAGCCTAAACACGATATATCTGCTGTTAGTTGTCGAGGAGTTAGGTACTCTGCAGACTATCCTGACTGCAGCATCAGGTCATGACTTGATGATTATGAGACCAAATGTGGCAAATGCCCTATCAAATATCAAAACAATTTACTAAAACAGTCCTTGCCTGTTCGAGTAACTTCTTACTGTTAAGGAGTTGTACCTTCCATCATCAGCCCAGCTACCTGAGATGGTGACAACCATACGCAAATACACAAGATACTTCATAAAATATGCGAAAAACAATAAGTGAGCCTATAAAATTTGAGGGTTGCCCTCGATTTCTCTAAGATCCCATCATCAGATCCTAACTTGGTGACAATGGGACCACCTCAGAACTATCTACTTTCGAACAAAAAAAGAATTTTGAAAATCCATCGTCAATTGGCGGAGTATTCGATGAACAAACATACAAAATAATAATAATAAAAAACATACAAACAGCCGAACATAGTACCTCCTCCTTTTTGTGAAGTCGGTAAAAATAATTTACACCGGCACTACGTAAAGTGCCTGTCAGGGTTCGAACCCACGAGGTGCATCTCGTAAGTCTGGGCCGATACTACTGGACCCCCACTACTCTGATTTATCCAATGGATAAGCTATATTTTTATAATAATGTAAACTGTCACTGGCGCCATTATACAGTGCCGTTGATTTAGTAACTACGCCTCATGTTCAGCTCATTATAAATGCTCATGGTAGCGACGGTGAACCATGATAAGTACCTACCTACCTATGCATAAAATATTAGAATACAATGTAACAGAGCCATATCTACCGTAATTTCAAAACATTGTAAAAGCCATTATTTTTAAAAGAGTAACCGTGGAGTTTCTTGCCGGTTCTTCTCCATAGGAAACGACCAATTGGAACCGTGCACCTAGCTTCTGACGTTTCTTTCATAAGTGCCCATGTCGGTATATGTGAAATAAAATATTTTGATTTTTTGGATTTAGAGGATGACTGTTATAATAAAAGCCGCACGGGTCGATCTTCAAAGTTAAACAACGCTTGCCGTGATAACATACCGAGACCCTTCCGTGTCATTGTCATTTATAGATCTTTGACAGTCATTACGGGTAATTAGAAGTCCAAGTCTCCCAAGGGGTATCGTGTTACCCAATTACTGGGTTGTGGTGGTCAGACAGGCAGTGAAATACTGGTATTCAGCTGCATCCGGTTAGACAGGAAGCTGACCCCAACATAGCAGATGAGAAGAGACTGGCTGTTATGATGAAAACATAAAACTGAAACTTGTAACACGATGGACATACAATGTGGAGATAACAATAATACGACAATAAATGAAAACACTGACATAATATTTATGCATAAGAATATTTTGAAACTATCCAATAAATCCTAGAACCGGAATTTAATCTGTCAAGCTCCGCTAATGAGACACAATTGATTTTCTATTGTTTCGTCGCCGATCGGCGACGCGCGCCGCCGCTTGACCGGTTAAAAAGTGATTTCTTAACAAACTAGTAGTGATAGGCCAAATACGGTTTGTGTCAATCTTTGACTAATTATAGTGACTAACCTATTGGATAATAACATGTTTGATTGAATTTTCGTATGCAGACTGGGAACAGCATTAGATTTTTAGCGGCAGTTTAATTTATTGTCGTTCTAGCTGCGACCCACGGTTTCTCCCGCATAAGTCTCGATCCTGTGAGATTATCGGGATAAAAAGAATCCTATGTGTTAATCCTAGTTATGAACTATCTGTGTGCCAAATTTCATTCACATCCGTTCAGCAGTTTTTGCGTCAAAGAGTACCAAACATCGATCCATCCATCGTCACAAACTTTCGCGTTTATAATATTACATGCGGTTACACCGGCATAAGTGTCGATCTCGTAGGAATATCTGGATAAAAATTATCCTATGTGTTATTCTGATGTATGTGCTATATTACTGTTTAGTTTCATGAAAATCCGTTTAGTAGTTTTTGCGTGAAAGAGTAACGAACATCCATCTATCCATCGTCAAAAACTTTCACGTTAATAATATTAGTAAGAAGTACGACAGTAAGAAGTAAGAATTAATCTGTCAAGCTTCGCTAATGAGACACAATTGATTTTCTATTGTTTCAACTCCGATCGGCGACGCGCGCCGCTTGACCGGTTAATATAGTAAGAAGTAAGATATTAGTAAGAAGTAAGATATTAGTAGGATTTTCGTCTCGACCTTGTATATTCGCAGCCGCAACAGTAACAAATGAGAACGAACCGCTTAGGAACTTTTAACCTTTACACATCGCCATTGTAATTAATTTCTGTGCCCTCGTTAATTATGTGAGTGAACAATGTGTTTAATGCGAAGACACTATGCAAATATTCCATGGCGCCATAAAGTTTTGTAGTCAATGCGACTCGTCTTGGTAAGTCGTAAGGCCTTTATATTCTAGAACGGTGTTGAAAAGAGCGTCACTGGTTCCTCATAGTCATCATCATTTTCCTGACCTTGTCTTATGTTACTTACTTACTATTCTTCTTCCATTTTCTATCAACCGTCACGTCATCATTCACTCCCTTATTTTTCAGATCATTCCTCACACAACTCCATAATCCATCCATCTTTGCTTTTGGGCTGAGCGTTACTGGTTATATCGACCGGTTATTCTTCCTACTAATCCCGTCCTACTTCCTACTATCCTATCCTACTATCCTACTAATGTCCTACTATATCCTACTAATCCTACTAGTATTATAAAATGCGAAAGTTTGTGAGGATGTTTGTTACTCTTTCACGCAAAAACTACTGAACGGATTTTGATGAAACTACAGTAATATAGCTTATACATCAGAATAAGACATAGGATACTTTTTATCTCGATATTTCCACGGGATCGATACTTATGCGGGTGAAACCGCGGGGCGCTGCTAGTAATATATGTATATAATTATTCTGTACGTGTGTTTGTCACCTAACTCCTCCTAAACGGCTGGACCGATTTGGATGAAATTTTGTGTGTATATTTCAATGGGTTCCTGGATGGTTTGAAAAAACAATTGGACACGGTAGGTGGCGCTGTTCGGGCAGGACAACGTCCGTCAGGTCCGCTAGTAGTTATGTAGATTTTTCCAAAACTGTGCGATAAAATTGTAAACACACGCAATCGCAAGAACTGGTGGGTGGTTTCAACTTTATGTATATCACCGCTTGTCCCGACACTTATTGTTAGAATAACATTATTCAATTATTATTATCATTGAAAATTCACCGACGAAAATTAAACTTAAAGATAATTCAAACTCGATTGTGAAATATAAAATATCTTTCAGGTGATTTTAAATTATTAGAATGTTGGATTTAAGTTTACAATGATCAAATCAAAATACTCAATTTATAAATTGTAAATTGTACATTTTCTGATACATTTGTTTACATTTTCGTCAGAAAAATTTTGGAACAGACTATACATTATTTACCCTATGTCAGGAACTATTTCCGATTTGAAGGACACATTTATTTCGTACTATGTATGTATGTAAAAGCAATATAACATAATGTGTTCTCTAAAAAAATAGGCCAGCCCCCACTTTAAAATTTCGGGGCAGGCTACATTCTTAAAAACTATATTTCAGTGGCCGAGTGCTCATATTTTCAGCGACGAAGGTCACACGCTCCCAAACTCCCAAGTGACTTGTAAAAGAAAACAATCTCTTTGGGACACCTTGCATAACAGAACATCAAAAGAGAGACTATTTTTAACCAAACGCCAGTCCTAAAGAGAAAAGCCCTCTTGTTTATTCTGTGGGTTGCATGTCATAGGTTTAAATTTTTCGTCGAATTCTTAGTCCATCCAGTCTTAAGGCTCGTACACACAGGCGCGACGCGACAGTGCGACGCGATTCTGCGATATATATCCGTAGAACAATTCCTATGGAAACGCGCGCGACACCATTACCCAGTAAGTGGGTAGTCGAGGTCAGATAGGCAATCACTCCATGTAAAGTACTGATATTCAACTGCATCTGGTAAGATTGGAAGCCGACCCCAGCGAGGTTGGGGAAGGCTAGACTAACTGGCGGACGCAATTATATAGTAACAAGCAGCGCCCCGCGGTTTCACCCGCATAAGTTTCGATCCCGTGGAAATATCGGGATAAAATGTACTCTACGTGTTAATCCTGGTTATAAACTATCTGTGTGTTAAATTTCATCCAAATCCATTCAGGAATTGTTAGTGAAAGAGTAACAAACATCCACCCATCCATCCACCCTCACAAACTTTCGCGTTGGAAGTAGGATATTATGAAACATAGCAAAAGTTATTGAAATTCTTTGCAAACAAACTTTTAGAGGAGGCCCGGAGTGTTTTTCCATCTCACGATTTTGCACAAATATTTACAGAAGCTTGAAGTTATAAGACTTTCGAGTTGTGTTTAATTTCGTGAAAATATTTAATCTTTCAAGAGTCTATATTATAATATGTCAATAAAAGCTTTAAGCGTAAAGAGAGCGTCCCCTATCACATGCCCATAATAAGGTGATCTTTATCATTCACTTTTCGTTTGACAGTGTGCGACAGTAACAAGCCAAAGGCCATGCGATGACCTTGAAGGCTAAGACACTTCGACCGGAACCCACAGAACCGGTCGAAGTAGAGGTCCTTGGGGGAGGCCTATGTCCAACAGCGGCTGAAATGATGATGATGATGAAAGGCTTTGTATATTATAAGGGCCGCTTGTTTCAAACGGTTGGTTAACATGACTACCTATATAATTTTGTGAAATAACGTTTTTTTTGGTTTGACGATAGTTAGCACCATTTTTGACTTATACGCGTGCATCAAGTCGACGTTGAACAACCCGCTCTAAGTAACGTTTTTTAATTCCGGTAAGTGATTTCTTTAGTTCCACTTTTGGCCACTGGTTCAGGTAAGTTGGTAGTGGCGCGGCGACGTGTGTCCGACTGCGGAAGACAGAACCGACCCTCCCCGCGTGCGGGGGAAATGAGCCTCGCCCATCAAACTACTATTTATTTTCAAGGTAGGGCCTTAAATCTCCTGAAATAAACTCAATAATTCGTAGCAAATCTTCTAAGAGTCATAATAGAATATGCACTTTTAAGCTATCTTGGATGCTGTCAGCGTTGCTTTATACCGAGTAAATTTCTACTGGGATGCCTTGGATATAACTCTTTAGAGGTAAGGCGAGCAAAAGACCAGCTCACCATAACCTGTAAGATGCTCCGTGGCACTATTGACGCACCTGATCTACATGCTTTATTCGTTATTGCAAACTTTCGGCGCTGCATTATTCGGCGTCTCATATTTCGAAGTCACGGAGCGGACTCCTGTGTTGTCTCGCTTCTTTGTCCCAGACAATTAATTATACCTAAAGGCTGTTTGCTGTGCCTCCATGCCACACCGTTGCGCGTGTTTATTCCCCAGTACCACGTGCTGTGGCCGCACTTATGATTTCTTGGACTCTAATCCAACAAACTGTGGACGAATGAACGAAGATTTTGTCGCCGATGTCAGAAGTACTGTGAGAGGGATATTTATGAAAGTGTAGTTAACGTTTTTACCTGAACTCGATGTTTTTATATTTTCTCTTTTATATGTATGTGTACAAATTGTCTTTGATTTTTGAAATTGGTTTTATACCGTTTTAATTAAAGAAAGAAATAAATACTTCAATAAAAACCACGTCATGCGCTATTAATCCCAACACTACTATGGTGGTATGGTTCAGTCCCACAGGGGTATGGCCAGGGGTATGGTGGGTCCGGAGTGATTCTAGAGATGTAATCTAGTATTAGATTTATTAGCAGTTTTAATTTCTTACCTTCGGCTTATACATGTGGATAATGCCATCAGCAGAGCCGGGCAAGGTGACGCCGCGGATGAAGAAGATCGTCAGCACGACGTACGGGAACAGCGACGTGAAGTATACCACCTGGAACAATTGTATGAAGCTTTATATTTTTTAAGACATGTGGGTTTGGTACTGTAGAGGCTATCTATGAAGCCTCACCTCTTTTTGGGACAGGCTGGTTATAATTGAGGGCGTGTTCCATTCGAACGTTCAAGCGTGTGTCAAATATTCGGTTAGTGTTTTTTAATAATATATTCCAAGCACACATCGTAGCTACGCACCCCGCAGTACCGTCCTCTCCGTGGCTCGAAAAGCACGTTAAGCCATTGTTTCCGGCTGTTCTTCGACAGTCGTTACGTGTCGTCAGAAGCCCAAAAGTCTTAACAACAGCATCGTATTACCCAGTAAATGGATTGTGGAGGACAGATAGGCAGTCGCTCCATGTGCAATACTGGTAATTCAGCTGTATCCGGTTAGACTGGAAACTGATCCCAACACAGATATACATAGATACACCTAGATAACGCAAGAGCACCTACTTCGCGTGCCAAAAATCGCACCAGTTTACGATCGAAAATCATAAGCCGCCACTTTCGCGCTCAGTCCTGCGTACTGCTGGCTGGGTGAGCGTGAGCGAGAGAGCGCGAGCTTCTGACGTCATAGTAGGTAGTCAAAAAGTGGCACGCTTAGTCTTCATACAGTTCGTGATACTTGCGTTATCTGGGAATATCTATATCTGTGGACCCCAACATACTTGGGAAAAGGCTAGGCAGATTGTATATGAGTATTTTCAAGCCCGATTCCCATAACCAACTAGCCGTTAATTCAGACCAAGGCGCATATTCTAGAATGATGCTCATTCCATTCACTCATCAATCCTTATTCAAATACACAATGGCAGGCATCAAACTAATTTTAAAACTGAACTAGGATTACTAGTACAGACGCCAGCACATCAAGCTACCCGAAACTGTCAAATTTCCCCAATCAACTTTGAACCTTATTTTTTAGCGATAGAGTTGAAAATCTGTTAAAGAAATTTGACAGATTGTAGTAGCTTGATGTGCTGGCGTCTGTACATAGTTTCAAGAGCCCCTACCTACTCATATTGTTAACGTTACAACTTGTTTTTCTGTTTCACAATCTTATATTTATGGAAATTTTTTGTCGCAAAGGAAGCCATTAAAGTGCCATGGGGATACGGTTTCTCCTTATTTCGTAAATCTCAAAGTTCGACCCTTTTAAATGTTATTTTCCTTGTTAATTGTTTTTCAAGCTGGGAAGTACCTTTTTGTAATGGGGTGATGTGACATGGCGTTGACAAAAATGTGTAAACTGTACCAATGTTAATGAAATAAATAATCCTATGTTTTCTTGACAATTGCTCAAACAATTTGATTTTTCCATCACTAAATAGCGCTTGTGACATCATAGTAGGTAGTCAAAAATGGCACGCTTGGTTTTCATACAGATTGTAATACTTGCGTTATCTAAGTCTATCTATATCAGCTGTGGTTCTTACCTTTCCACTGCTCTGAATTCCCTTCATCACAATGAAGAACACGATGATCCAAGCCAGCAGAAGGTACAGCACGATCCACCACCTCGGTACGCCAGGCTCGTCGATACTGGGAGACGCGTCCAGGGCCTCGCGGTACCAAAAGTAGACGGTTGAAGATGCCTTGTTGCATTCAGCTTCGCGAGTACCGTTGTCTGCAGGGCAGTGCGCCCACGGAAGAGTGTCGGCTGAGAGCTGAGTGCAAAATAAAAAAAGGTTATGTATTGCTGTGACGACACACGTCATCTACTAGACTGGGGGCCTAAAAAGGCCACTTTGGCAGAATCATAAAAGGATAGGTAACATTATGAATCATAATAAAAGTTTCAAAATGGTCACAAAATGACAATTCATGATATTATTTGACATTAAAGCAATTCATATTTTGTGGACCATTTTACTAATCTCCATACAAAACTGTCAAACAGATGAATTGCGTGATATGAAATTGTACGCAAATATTATTATGAATGGTCAGTTTGTGTTGTGACCATTTTACGACTTTTATTATGATTCATAATGTTATTATTTTATGATTCTGCCAAAGTGGCCTTTGTAGGCCCCCTGGACTGGTCAATGGTCATCTCCTTGCTGCTTATATAAAAAAATATTTTCGGCTATAAAATATTATCGGCTTATTTACAAAAAAAAAATATTTTTGGGTTGTTTTATTTTGTTTCTATTTGCCATAGCAAATTCTAGGACGTTTTTAACGTGTATGTAACATCGTTCTCACATAATATAATTACAAATTCAACATTAATGCTGTAACTAATATTATGTAACAATATACATCATTTAAAAGAGTGTCCAAAAAAAAGAGTTTTAACCCCTTCTTCTCAATAAGTACCTACAACGCATTTAAATGGGGAACCAGCTTCATATTTCTGATTGACTGACTCCTTGAAAATTCAAAAGTGCCTGTAAATGGTTTAATTGAAACAAATGCTTTGAGTTTGAGTATACCCACATTAAAGATATTTAAATCATATTGTAGTAGAGGGTGGACCTATTGCCATCAACTGAGCACGAATCGAAACTCCGGGCGACTACTGAGAAATTCCAGATGGCAAAAACCAATACCTAACACTTTGTCAGACCTGGGAATCGAATCCAGTAGTGCTATTCTGTAAAAATCTCACCGTGAAAACTAAGGTGAAGTGAGCTTACAGTGAGCTGTCAATAGTATCAATCCCGGTGGAATGGCGTCACTTTAAACTCACTTCACTTAAGTTATCACGGTGATCTTTATACAGAATAGCACCACTGGACCTCACTCTCAGCAGTAGCATAAATTAAAAAAAAATCGAGTAACCTTGAAGCATTCGCCAAGAATGAATACAATCGCATAAATTACAGAAATGGGGATCCATTTAATTATTAAAACACGCCATTTACCTAGGAGGGTTTATAGGCAGAATGTACAGTAAACTAACGCTCCATGCTACGCTTCTGACTCTATGCAGGTACCTATCTGACCTTTTTAAAGGACATAGGTAGGTAACTCACAACTTAAAGTAAAACTTAAGTTATACATATTTACATAATATAAGCTAACATATAAACTATAATAATATGTACAATTATATGAAAAAATAAATATAAATAAAGTAAAATAAATACATATTGAGATAAATAATGTACAGACGCCAGCTAATCAAGCTACCCGAAACTGTCAAATTTTCCCAATCAACTTTGAACCTTGCTTTAGCGATAAAGTTGAAAATCTATTAAAGAAATTTGACAGATTGTAGTAGCTTGATGTGCTGACGTCTTCGAAAAGGTGTAGAAGCACATATACCGAGACATACTTGGTAAATAAATACAGTGAGAGCAGTGGTGGCCTAGTGGCGACTGTCGCGACTTACGAGTTGTAGGTCGTAAGTTCGACCCGGGCACTTTACATTCTGAGGAATTCGGCATGTCCTAGAATCAAAAATTCGAAGACATGTGACATCTACCAAACCGCAGTGAGCTCGCGTGGTGGATTACAGCTTACATTAGCCCTTTCGTTCTCACCGGGAGGAGGCATGTGTCCTAGCCAACGACCATATAGCATTATAGGCTGATTAGGTTATATAAATAAAGTGTATGTCCTCACTAAAGTGTCCCCGCGTGCCTCCTAAAGTTCGTCTTAAGAAGATTTCTTCAAGTAGACCGCGAAACTCAAAAAAAAGTTACGCTTTTTGCAAATTGCGGCGCTGTTTTAAATTATGTTTGCTGCAAATCTGCAAATATTTTGACGAAATCGTCTTATTTTCATCAAATATAATTTATATATTTTTTTATTAGCGTAAGCTCTCCCACTCCTGGGCAAAGGCCTTCCTCCACGCTTTAAATCTTTCGCGAGCCCGCGCATCCTCCTTCCAATTTTGTCGAAACCTATCCAGCTCGTCCCGCATTCTCCTACGTGGTCTACTATGTGGTATGGCAGTATGCCAGATGCTAAAAGTTGACCTTGACTTTGACAACAAGCACCAAGTAACAGATCTGAACGTACAAGAATACCAAGAAAAAAATTAAATTTGATTAAATTAAATAGGAAATCACTTACTATATGAGTCTTCGGTCAGGGTCCAGCTGACCGAAAACTCGAACTAGACCCGCGGGTCCTGTTGACCACATAATTGATTTTCTTCCAATATTCTTTTTGTGTCGGATTTAGAAGACAAAAAACGATCGCAGCAAGGAACAGGCAACTAGTTATGAATTGGAATAATATTGCGCCCACATTAAGTCGTTTCTGTAGGATTTCTTCTTGCATCACGGCGATTCTCTGTTCTTGCATATTCTTTGGGATCTTTTTTTCCTCTTCTTGCAGACCCTCTATGATCAAACCTGTTTTTACTTCAAAGTTCTCTGGGTCGTTTCTCCCTTTTTGCTGGTCTGGAATCACGTATCCATCATCGTACAGGATCTCTGGCATCTCATAGATAGTTTCCTCGCTGCACCAGCACTCATTACTCATTCTGGGCCTCACCCTTACCCGGTCGGCTCTTCTAGAATCTTTTATAGGTTTCGGATACATTTTCGCGGTTTGGAGTATCAATCACTCACCGAACGGAACAAGACTGCAGTTATTGATCAATGAGTGGAGTGATAAAAGATGCTACATGTATTTATGTGTGTTATAAATCTCTGTGTTGTGATTGGATGCGTCCGCTGTGACTTGCGCAGTACAGCCTAGTACCTGAGGTCCTGGGAATCTAGCCGCTATAGATAGTTAAAGAGCTCAGCAGTGCAAGGTCAACGTTGTTTTGATTCGCTCTCTATTTACAAAACATAGCCTTGAATCTGTTTGCTTTCGTATATCGGGAAACTATACGGATACTTTGCTTTTTATCAAAGTAAATTATGAACTTTCTTGAGTATTAATTCTTTGCAATAGTTTATAAAAAAAATCGATAGATGTCGTGGGACACCCGATTGGGACGAAGTTCCTTTCGCTGTATATTATGTAGTAAACATATAGTGACCGTCAGGTGCGTAGTACTTGCAACCTTCGTGCGTGTATAACCAGATCATCATTATTTATTTATTTATTAAAACTTTATGCACAAGTAAAAAAAAAATAATACTGTACAAAGGCGGAGCCGAAAAACGTCCACTGCTGAACATACGCCTCCCTCAAGCACCTCCACTTCGACCGGTTTTGAGCTCTCGCATTCAACGGGTTCCTGCGGCCTTCACAAAACTCGATTTCAACGATTTATTTCAATTAAACCAATTACAGGCACTTTTGAATTGTCAAGGGGTCGGTCAGCCAGAAAGATGAAGCTAGTTGCCCATTCCAAAGCGTAGGTACCTATGGAGAAGAACGGGCAAGAAACTCCATGGACACTCTTTTAAATCAAAATAATATGGTTACAAAGTCTTGGTTATATCATTCATGTTAAAAATTATACATGTGAGAACGATGCAGAACGTTAAAAGCGTCCATAATGAAAAGATGAGAAAAAAAATAACAATTCAAATATTAAATTAAAATAAGCCATGGCAGCAAAGAGATGACCAGTCCCTACTGCTGACGGCACCCGTTCACGAACATGACGCATGTATTAGCACCATTCAGCTCAACCATTTTGAAGGGAGCTAACTGATCCAACACAAAGTCGTCGGTCCACCTTGTGGGAGACCTTCCAACGCTACGTCCTCCGGTACGCAGTCGCTTCTCCAGAACCTTTCGACTCCATCGGCCATCTGTTCTGCGAGCAATGTGCCCTGCCCACAGCCACTTAAGTTTGGCAATTCTTCGGAATATGTCGGTTACCTTGGTTCTCCTGCGGATCTCTTCATTTCTGATTCGATCACGCAGGGAAACTCCAAGCATAGTCCTCTCCATTGCCCTTTGGGTGAATTTTAGCCTTCTAATAAGGCGTACGCAAAATACGCGCATTGACGTGGAGTTGCGGACACCAGCCCGTATTATCTATTACCTAAGGCCCATTGTGAGCGACCACGTATGACCAGATATGTAAACGTAAAAGAAGCAAAAGTAGTGTGTAAGATCGTAGCAGGTGGTGTTCTGTACTTTCTGCCGACTCTCATGGGAAGAAGGTGTGAGTTTATGAATGTTCTAGCTGCGCCCCGCGGTTTCACCCGCATAATTATCGATCCCGTGGGAATATCGGGATAAAAACTATCCTATGTCCTTTCCTGGGACTCAAACTATCTCTATACCAAATTTCATCTAAATCGGTTCAGTGGTTTAGGCGTGAAAAGGTAACATACAGACAGACAGATAGACAGAGTTACTTTCGAATTTATAGTATTAGTATGGATATGGATGTATGTGTAATTAAATAAATAAATACATTTGAGAGTGACAAATGAAAAAAAAAAGTGTCGAGACGGTCAAAATGTTACATTTTCTTCAGTCTAGCTCCCATTCGTCTTCAAGTGAGCAGAATATAATCGTGCGATAAGCGACTTTCTTCTCTAAAAAATAAAGTCTATAAAGTTATATTAGGTTTTGAAAATGTAATTTTGTTATGGACGAGATATATTAGTACTACGGTATGTATTACACGGAATTTAATCCATAACTAGCGAATATGGACGTATTTTTAAACTCTGCCTACCTCTTTGGAAAAGACTGGCGCGATATAAAAAAGAAAGAAAGAAAGAAAAACTATTTATTGCGACTCGTACAAGAAGATCACAAACTAAACTAAACACAGTCAAAAATAAAAAAATAAATTATATACTTAAAATAAAATAAAAAGTAAGAAAAATGAAACAGAAAGTCTTATACGAGGCCAAAAGGCTCCTATCTCAGCATGATGCTGCGACATTTAAAAAAAGACCGGCCAAGAGCGTGTCGGGCCACGCTCAGTGTAGGGTTCCGTAGTTTCCCGTCCGTCACAATAAGTGTTCCCACGTACAATTCGATAATACCCGACCCAATGTAATAAGTACCTACAGCGCCATCTCTCGGGGAATTGGGTTACTAATTAATACATAGGCGTGCCAGAAGTTTTCGGTGGTAATTTTGGATTGCGAGAACCGATTTTAATAATTCTTTTTTTGTTTGAAAAAAGATACGGTACGTTCAGGATAATAAAATATGTAAACGAAGTTAAAAAAAAATGCTTGCATATACGATCATACTACGAACTTAGTCCAGAAATGATTTTGTACAACTTTTTGTCTTTTTATACAAAAACTGTTGTTTCTATCAAGTTCAAAATAATTTTCCTAGAAAGTCCTTATAAAGTTCTACTTTTCAGATTTTTTTCATATTTTCTAAACTTATGGTTCAAAAGTTAGAGGGGGGGACACATTGTTTTTTACTTTTGGAGCGATTATTTCCGAAATTATTGACATTATCAAAAAATGATTTTAGTAAACCCCTATTCATTTTTAAATACCTTTCCAACAATATATCACACGTTAGGGTTGAAATTAAAAAAAAATATCACTTCCCACTTTACATATAGGGGGGCTACCCTAATAAAACATTTTTTTCCAATTTTTATTTTACCACTTTGTCGGCGTAATTGATATACATATTGGTACCAAATTTCAGCTTTCTAGTGCTAACGGTCACAGAGATTAAGCGAGGACGGACAGACGGACGGACGGACAGACAGACATGGCGAAACTATAAGGGTTCCTAGTTGACTACGGAACCCTAATGATAGGGCCCGCTGTGATGTCACGGGCGGTTACAGAAATAAATAAATAATAAAATATACATTTTACATATCGCTCATTTGGAGAAACATCGACGTATCTGCTACTTTTTTTTACGTCTTTGCCTTCCTAACGTAAATGGGTCATTATTCGAAATCGTATTATTCATCTGATTTCTCTGGCATATTTTTTTTTTTAATGTTAATTAATTCTGGTATTACACGTGAAAATATAGTGTGTTAGAAATTTAAATTTCGAATAGGCACTCAATTTGAATGAATAAAGCCAAAGATATGTGACGTTAAAAATTTAATAACCAGGGGAATCAGAATATAGTCGCAGGGGAATCAGAAAAAAGAAAAAAACATGTTTATGTATCTTTATTTATCTTCTTATGATTAATAAACAAACTAGATAATCAATTTTTTTAATACCAGTTTCTAACAACCTTGCATTACTTGTGAAATAGTGCAATCAATAACTTTAACTATTGGATTCAATAAAAATAGTCAAAAAACAACAAACACCCCCTAAGAGGTCTGTATTATTATATAATTGACTCTAGACAGCAAAACCTAAATTTAACATTTTTTGTACTAATTAACAATTATTTTAACATAACGCTTTGGTTTACAGAAGTTTTTAATCGTATACATTGTTTTTTTACTATTAATCAGTCTTAATATTTTATTACAGCCATTTATAGACATTATCTGTCGATGTATTATCCTTAAACATACGAAAAGCCTTTAATCAGTCTCATGCAAAACGATATCTTTATCTATATACTTACTATAAATCTATAAATAAGGTATTAGCATATATAAAATATCTATTTTTCTTAAACATGTGTATTAACCTATAAAATATTATGGCAACGTTTGAAATAATTATCACATTTAATCACATTCTACTAACTTAAGTTTTAGTCAAAAATTTTGAGATCATCAACGTCATCGTAGTCATCTTCAATCTTACTACTGGAAGGCAAGTCATCGATTTTTCCTTGAATTGACTCTAACATAGCCTCTGCCAGCTTAGGTGTTACAACTCTTTCGTCTATAGATGATACTTCTGCCCAGAAACTGTCATTTGGCCCCAGGTCAAGGGAATCTTGTAGGTTTGTGAAGCTATGACCTCCATCAGTAGCTTTTCCCGTACGTTTTATCAATGCGCTGTTTCTTGTCTTTGGTAGTTGTTTTGGAGCACGAATTGATGTTCTCCGAGTGGTTTCTCCTATATTGAAAAATCCAATGTGCTGACCGTGCTGACATTCGACTGGTTTGAATGAGCATTCTCCTTGTCCACAACTAAGTCGTCTCATAGCCAAAATGTTGTTATTACTTGAGCTCCATACCACTTGGTGGATGCTCATTGTTCCACGGAATTGGTCGAGATCTGAGGGCACCAACAAATCTTTTTCAATTATACCTGTTTCTTCTACCACTTTCAGAATAACACCGGGGACATTAACACTTAGGTGGTTGACAAGGCACTCCATGTTTTGGATATCATTACCACGGGCTACAATTTTATCCGCCGTTCGTTTCAGCACGCCACCAACTCCGTCAGGGGCTCCTTTTCCATGGCCTGCTTCTGTGTAATTCCAGATAACTCGACGTAAGCTCGTGTAATACCAATGTAACTTCGACATAATGTAAAACATCTTGCGATTCCTATATTGTGCTGATGGTGAGTCGGAAATAAAGTACAGTGAATCTACTTCGGGAACAGTATCTTCAACAAAACTTAAAATGGGCAATAAGTGCTCCCATATAGCAATAGCATCATGCCGTAAACACTCACTCATTGTGCAGAAAGACTGAGTGCATAATGTTCCAGTTTTCATGTAATAAATGACAGCAGTATGAAGAGTGATCTGCTGTCTGGAACTTCCAAAATGAAACGATTGGATCTCCGATGCATATTTTGTGCTATAATTTTCACTAAAATCACAATGAATTATGCATTCTTCCGACTTCAAATTTGCCTTCAGTTTCTTAATATAATTACTCTGCGAGATAATGTTTGCGCAATGTCTCATATAAGGGTTTATAATATTCTCAAAATATTCTATAATATCCTTTGGACAAGCAGCTACTTTTTCTTTCACTGTCTGTATCGTTACTTTTTCTTGACCATTTTTCATGTAAGTCTTCTTGTTTTTTTTCCATATCCAGTAGTAAGTTTCTAATAAATTGTCAAATTCCTTGAAAATTATATTCCTGTGTTTACATAGGTTGCACTTCCTAGTTAGACAATGGACATCTCGGGGGTCACAACATATTGACTTTAATACCTCAAAAGCTGATTTTTCTTCTGTGAGATTATTTCTTCTTAGGGCTGTCACAACAAGCTCCATGTTTTCGTGGTCCTTGCAAAGACATGTATCCCGAATATTCAAATTTGGAGATATAATCCAGAAAGGACGTAATTTACAAAAAAAACTGTAGCTTATTTGAATGTCAGGGTGAGATTGCAGAAATTTGGTATGTAAGTTTTGTAGGGTATCACTAAGATACCGTTTTTGTTTTCGAATTTTATTTCTTTTTATGTATTCTTTTTTACCTGGGCACATTCTGCTATTATCATCCTCTTCCAAAAACAATTCAATCCTTTTTTTAAATTCAGCTTTGGATACATCACTTAGTAAACTTGGTATACTGCTTCGATCCATATTTCTTTTATTTACTGGTTGTAAAATATTTCTTTTAATATTGCTTTGATTTATTGTACCTATTTGAAGTCTTTTTAATTGTTTTCTATATCTTTCATTTAGTTTTTTTAGATCTTCAATTTTTCTGTCTTTTATTTGTAATTCCTTGTTTGCTCTGTATTTATATCTTCGTAAAATATGTTTCCATGGAGATCGTTTCTTAACAGATTTTTTGGTCGATTGTTCTTTAATTGTTAATCGATGTGGAGTTGAACAGGATGTATCACTCTGAGTACTTTTAGGTACAGGTGATTCTAAGTAACTTCTACTGGGTGAAGGTTGTGGTAGCTCAAACGAATTGTCTGTGTTGTCATTTTCTACTTCTAGAGAAAGATGACATTCGGTCTGGTTCATCTGGTTCATATTATACTGTCGAGTTACTGGTCGTGATCCACATTTTGAAGAGAGATTTACATCGCGGGAATTAGTAGCAAAGGTTGGAGATACAGAAGTTGCAGACATCTGACTGATTATAGACCTAGTAAATTTGGTGGGCGTGTTTGTTCTAGATTTCGGAGATGCAACAAAAGATCTTAATTTTAAAATTTTGGTAGTATGTGGAGAGGGCGACCCTAATGGATCATCATTTTCATTCTTGTCTGTATCTGTATTTTCAATGTTAATTGGTAGCTCGTCAACCAAATTCAATTGATTATTTTTACTCTTCCAATAATTTTTTTTAGAACTTTCCCTACTTTTTTTTCGCATAATTTTCTGCTGCTTTGGTGTCATTTGACTTATTGGTACTATATTTCCTGTTCTTTTTTTCTTTAAATATTTCTCCCTTTCCTTAACCCTCAATTGAGCATGGAGATCCGGATCATTTTTAATTTTTTCCATCCTTCGCCGCTCAGCTATTCTCTTTTTTTCTAAAATCTCATCTCTAGTTTGCTTTTTACGAGGCATGATAGCGATCTGAAATTAATGAAATAACAATAAACCTATTTTACTTATGAACAAGTAAATCTATTTCGGCTTTCTTTACAATTGGCTTTAAAAATAGGTGGTTTTAGTAATTTAAAGGTATGTATTCTAACTTAAACTTGTAAAATTCTGAGTCCCCTGGCCTTTATGCCAGGGTAATCATAGACAGTGAAATCATAAAATAACGAATATTTGTCGATTGTCGCCAACTCAGTACGTCCAGTAACATGGCCTTTAAGTAGCAAAAAATGGTCAAATAGAATGTTGTCTACAGCTTGTTTAATAAATCAAATCACTTTTAATAAATAAGCAAACTTAGTCAGGGTAATCAGAATTTTCAAAAACCAAGCACAGGGGAATCATATTCTTACCTTCGTATTTCCGTAATGCAGCAACGAGACGCACAACCACCTATTTCGACAGCCGGAGCACAACTAAACGCTCGCGCGGCGGGGTTAGCCGCGTCTTCGAAAAGCTTTAATAGGGACGTACTCGCATTTTAGTGACGCACCAGTGGAATCACAATTAGGTCGCGGACAACATCGAAATATTTTTTATGATAAAAACTACTTTAAATATGCGTATTTAGTATTTTTCTAGTGAATCATTGATTAATTAGTATCTTAAATGCAAAAATGTCACATTAATAAACTTCACAGAAAGTAATAATACCGATGATATTGTGTACAATTCTGGTGAGCGGACAAGTCAGGGGAATCATAATTCAGGGGTTTGGATATTTTTCCTAAGCGCATTTTTTTATTTGTGGTTAATAACTGTGGTTTCCCAATTAGATTACATATACAATATTAATAAAAAAAATAATTCACATGTCTATTTACGTTACATGTAGGCTTTTTTCGTCCGGACATAGAAAATTGAGTCGCTGGAGAACAACCCAAATACGCTTTGTCATATTTAACTTATTTTTGAGAAAAAATACATTAAGCCCCTTCGTACACAAGGCTACTCAAATCTTAGATACTCAACGATTTTAGTCTTCAAGCGACTGCCGCCATACAAATCCATTTAAGTTGAAAATGTCGTCGACGCGACTCGTGTACGAACTTCAATGGACTTGTATGGCGGCAGTCGCTTGAAGACCTTGTGTACGAAGGGGCTTACGTCGATGTTTCTCCAAATGAGCGATATGTAAAATATTAGCAAATAAAATAAAATATTTTAATCCGCGCCAGATGTAACCTCATTACTTGTCTATATATAGATTACCTTTTTTGTCCTGTTTCTATTATGTGGTGTAGATAAAATAAATATAGTGTGGTGATCACATTAATTGAAACCACGTAATCGACATTATAACGTATTTTAAAAATACACTTTTAAAATACCGTCAAACGGGGCGAATGGGGATGCAGGGGTGAATGGGGACGAAACAAATAAAAAAAAAAAAAAAAAAAAAACTTTAAAAGCGATTTTAACATTGAAATAATACAGTTTGATGCCAAAAAGGACTCTGATGTGTTCACTGCATTATAATTAACGATTAAGTGCCCTTGTCGGCAAAAAACTATATAATTTCCACCCTAAAATCCATTTCCAAAGTTTCGTCCTAATTCACCCCTGCATCCCTATTCACCCCGTTTGTAGGTAATTAATAACAATTGAGGACCTTGCAGCAAAAGGGAGGCAAGTCCAAGTTTAAGAAATGTACCTCGTACATTCATCAAACGATAGTCCTAATTTTTGTTGAAATTGTTATTGAAAACAACATTTACGGCAAAAATTTGGATCTGCCTTTCTTTTGCTGCAAGGTCCTCAATTGACATTTTAGCCGGGGGGGGGGGGGACTGTTTTTTCGTTTTGATTATTTAATAACGATAAACTTAATTTGTGATTACTTGGTAATAATAGCATAAAGTTTGTGTTGAATCGTTTATACCATCGCCCCGCGCGTGGCTAGTGCCTTTATTATCAAGGGTTGTTTATTTCGTTCCATTTTTAAACTATTTATTTTGTTCAAAAATTCAGTTTTATATTTTTTGTAAAAATTGTTTATATTATATAACAACTTGTAAGAACCGTTGAACTGTTTAATGTGATAACGTAATCACCACTCTGTAAATTACAACACCTTCCAATAATAATAATAAATGTATTCTTGAAATCCTTAGAAGGGCCGGCCTTTCCTTTGGTGTCCCCTTTAACCCTAACAGGCTTGTAAATCTTGTAATCATAGAACAGATAATTTATCTGTTCTGTGCTTGTAATACATAGAAGTTTTTTTCTATAAACGTTGATTAAAGTAAAGAGACATTTAAACTTCAAAAATCTATGGTTCAAAACCAGTCGCTTATGATTTCGCACCTTTAAAGACAAACCGTTACTAAACGATTTTTTCAAGAATTGAGTTACTAATGTAATCTTTCTTAAAATTACGTAAACTATACGATAAAACACTTCTATAAAAATCTACTTTTAAAGGTAGATGGTTGATGATTTTTAAATAGAAAAAGGCGTGCATTTTTTTAAATTTAAGCTCCTGTGTAAAATTTTATATTTTCGTTTAGTAACGGTTTATCTTTAAAGGTGCGATTTCATGACTAGTTTATAAATAAAGGGGAAGATGTGAACACTTACCCGAATACTGTTAAAAAGGTAGAAGAAGACCCAAGTGATGATGACGTTGTAGTACAGCGCCACGAACAGCGTCACCATACAGCTCGAGATCCCGATGCCACCAAGCCAGGGATGTATGGTGTTCCAGACTCCCAGGGAGCCGAGACGCATCTTCTGTCCGATTGCCATCTCGATCAGGAAGAGGGGGATGCCCTCCAGTACTAACATTATTAGAAACGGGATCAGGAAGGCGCCTGTGGACAGAGAAATGATTGAGTTAGTGACGTAACTGGTGGTACATACAGCATCAAAAGTCGATTAACACTATCATTTTTACATGTTATTAAATTGACAACAACTTTTTTCAATAAACTGATTTTTAGCTTTTCACATAATAGACAAGAGTATATATTATAAAAAAAAATCTTCTGCTGCAATTTTGAACAAATATTTTGCTTAATAACTAAGATTAAAAAAACTGAAGTGTTAACCGGTTGAATGCCGTAATTACAGACACAATTAAAAAGCCATTGTGTCTCGTGTAGATCTACGTTCCGGCATACGAAAGGTTAATCAACTTTTGATGCTGACCGTACAGTCACCAAAAGAGATAAGTAACCAGGGTCGTCGGATATAGTTGTAAGCATAGTAAGAAACCAAAGGATGTTTTCGAATGTAATTTAATTTGATAAATGAACTGTTTATTTTCTATTAATTTAATTAAATTTCATTCGAAAACATCTATCAGTTTCTTACTAAACTTCAACCATATCCGACGACCCTGGTTACTTATCTCTTTTGGTGACCGTACGTCGGTATGTATCTCTGCTTACTCTTTGAGGGATAAAGATTTATGCCCGTTTTTTTAACACCAGACGACACGTAACCAAGTGATTAAATAAAAGCGCGGTGTTGGATTTTCAACCCTCGGCTCAGCGGCGAAAGTTGAAAATCTAACAACGCAAAGTGTTAGTGAAACCGGGAATTAAGGGCGAGAATACACTGTCATCAGAAAAATGGTTTTTATAAAAAAAAAAAAAACAAGCTGAGCCCGCAGTTTTGCTCCATTAACTATTGCTACTTCCAAGTTGCTTGTAGTTTCTTGTACTGTCTATTTAGTATTAGCGCAAGTTGCGATCCGTCGCATGCAAGTTTGATACCAGTTCACAATTTGTCGGTTTACCATGGATAGATTATAAATATTATAACTATCAAAAAAAAGTAGCACTTCGGGAGTGCTGACAGCAGTGAAAACAAAACACAAACATAATATTTTGCCATCACTCACTGACATATCGGATATACATTAAAACCGAGTACAGTCACGAGCACCAATGTGTCAACACTTGGCAATTTTCAATTGCAATTTTTTTTGTGAAATAGCGAATGCAACGTTGAAATACGACACTTAACATAAACGTATGGGTTCGAAAATACTATGTTCGTAAGAACATAAAATTTCATTCAAAAATAACGGAGAAATTCGCCTTTGAATAAAGCCAAGTGTATACATACTTATAGACGTGACTGTACATCCCGAGGACAGCCGAACACATCCGAAGCGGTGTCGGTTACGGTAACAGTGGCGCGAATCCAATTTTTTTTTCCCAACTTTAAAAATGCCCAAAACGCCTAAAGAAGTTTTCACTTCAAAAAAATGAGTTCAATAATTGTAAATGGTCTGTCGCAGTTCACAATAGTTTATTTAATCTCGCGTGATCTATACTAATATTATAAACAGGTAAAATTTGTTTGTAAGTTTGTATGTAGGGGGTAATCTCTGGAACTACCAGTCAGATTTGAAAAATTTTTCTTGCATTTGATAGCCCAATTCTTGAGGAAGGCTATAGGCTATTTAACATCACGCTACGACCCTTAGGAGCCGAGCAAAAAGAAAAAAAGTCAAAAAGAACGTTAAGTGATAGCGCGGGCGGGTGATGCGATACGACGGGGTGGCTCGGGGGAAACAAGACGCTTCACGCGGACGAAGTCGCGGGCTGAAGCTAGTAGATTATAATATACTAACGATGTTCATAATTATACGTTGACATTACACCATCGAAAGAGAGAGATGTCGTGTTAAAAAATATGTAACAAAGAAGATACTTTCTTGATATATAAAGATGAATAAATTAGGATATACAAAACAGATAACTGACGTTGCTCAAAAAGCCGCTAAGTTCATGTGGTACTGGGCTGGCCACGTCTACCACATGCCCAATGAACTGGGCCTAAATAACAACCACGTGGAGCCCTGACACAGCCAGAAGGCGTCGCGGCAGACCCTTTAGAAGATGGCGAGACGAGCTGGAGAAATCAAACGACCAGTGGTCCTCTTTAGCCCTGGATTGAAAGAGCTGGAAGTCATGGAGAGGGGCCTTTGCCCAGCCAGTGGCGTGCATTGGTTTTGAGAATAGGTAGGCACTAGGTCGGGTCTAGTCTAGGCAAACGCGGTCACTAATCAGAAAAAAAAGTGAGGTCAGAAGTGTGGTTATTTGAGTAGGCATGCCTACTTAAGGGTGATAAATTGCGAAGGTCGAACGTCATGGTATTACGCGTGAGACGTAGGTACGTATTTTTAATTTTGTCGTATTAACTTGAACGTGTAAAGACCAATGACAATGTGCGAATAGTACGGGAGCCGAGTAGGCCGTCCGGCGACTGCCTACTGCCGCGCGTTTGTATGAAGATTTTGTTTTTTGTTAGGTATGATAATTTAGTGAGTTTCTTAATTGTGGGGCACACACACACTAAAATGTAATTGACAGGCTTATGTTGATATATCGAGGTAGGCACTGCTTATATGCCTATAGGCAATGCACGCCACTGTGCCCAGCAGTGGGACGATGCAGGGTAACAATAACCAGTACTTAAATAAGATATAGATTCATTTGGGTACGTTGTAAGATCCAGTATCCATTACTTTGTAGAAAGGCTCTGAAAGATATTGCCTTAATCTCGACCCAAAGAGCGATTAATGACGACGATATAAAGCTCGAAAGAGCTTCTTCTGTTATAATTCTTTAGAAACAGTAGATCTATGTTGTAGGCAGGAAGGTTTTTAATAATGGTTGGCCTTGAATGAAAGACCTTGCTTATCATAGTTGGGTCGCGGATGTTCGTATGTAATATATGTAGAAACTCACTTAGTTAAATTAGAATTTTAATGCCGGTATTGGTATGTACAGTCAACAAACGAGATAAGTACCTATGCAGGGTTGTCGGATATACAGATGGAACTAAACCTAAAACCGCGAAAAAAAAATCAACTGTTCTTCGCATTTATGTTCACATAACTCGTCAAAATGTAGGGAAGAGCTGATTTTTTTTTCGCGATTTCAGGTTTGGTCCCATAGTAAAAGTTGTTCATAATGATGATTACAATGACCCCTTAAAAGGATGCCCATGAATTAAATTTCACCATGTAGTTGAAGTTTAGTAAGAAACCGATGGATGTTGTCGACTGAAATTTAATTTGATAAATGAGCTGTTTGTTTTCTATTACTAAAATTATATTTTATTCGAGAACATCCATCGGTCTCTTACTAAACTTCAACTATATCCGACGATTCTGCATACTTATCTCTTTTGCTGGCTGTACCTTTGTTGTTATCATAATTTTAATCTATACTAATGACTAGCTGATGTCGCGACTTCGTTCGCGTGGAAGTCGTAACCACCATATAGAGTAACTTTTTCCATGCCCGCGTAATTACGTATTTCGTTTTCAATTAGCGTCCTCTTTGACTGGTTGTTCCTTTCTGCTCGGCTCCGAAGGATCATAGTGTGGTGTTAATAGACTATACACCGTGTTCTTCACGATATCCATAAACTTTGTCAAACGCTTCTATAACTTTTACAAATTAAATCTAACAAAGGAAGTAGTACTTGAAAAGGCTTCGTTACAAAGACATTGTAATTTCATTTAGTGAAATTTAATTGAGCTATGCAGTAAGAAAGGGTCTTAACCCAATTTTGACAAGTTTCAGCCCACCAAATCTTATGAATGAAAATACGTCATCGTTGCCAATTCGGATAAAGAAGCAGCATATCGGGCGATTTACGTCAAGGTATGTATGAAAATTAACAAAAAATAAAAAATAAAAATTCGTTAATGTGTCCATAATGAAAAATGCTTATTTCCATGGTCTGTTCTGGTCGAAGTTTATGCATATCGTCCGGAACACGGTGTAATAACATTTCTCGAGAATTGGGCTATCAAATGCAAAAATATTTTTTCAAATCCGACTGGTTGTGATCCAGAGATTAGTGCGTTCAAACAAAAGAACGGTCCGTCAGAGCTAGTCATAGTCTATCGTCTTATCTAACGACTTTAGTCTTACATTTCAGTAATATAATTTTTCATCATATCATAATCAGCCTAAAAGGTTCCCACTGCTGGGACACAGGCCTCCTCTCGGTGAGAGGGAGTGGGCCGTAATCCACCACGCGGGCCCAGTGTGGTTGGTAGATGTCATATGTCTTCGAATTTTTGGTTCTAGGACATGCTGGTTTCCTCACGATGTTTTCCTTCACCGTTTTGAGAGTAGTGATGATGAAATAATTAACACAAAGTAAAGCTCCTGTTCTGGGTTCGAACCTATGACCTACATCTCGTAAGTTGCGGCCATTTCTACTGGGCCATCGCTGCCTATTTTGCATCATAAAACCAAACAAATAGCTACAAAAGTTCAAAGCAATTATCTTTCAACAATAATACGTGAAAAGTAAAATAGAAAATTGATATAAAAAACGCTTCGCGAACATAATCCTGTATGGCTTACCAAACTTGAATATTATCTGGCAGGGTGCCAAAACAAATTGTTTCGTGCTATTAACTTTTTTGCTTGTGTAGGCATTTTTTGACGATGATTAAGTGCCTCTGGAGGGCTCTAGGCTTAATAATCGTGGAGTACGTGCGCCAGAAGACGAGGTACACGCCGAGGGTGCAGTTAAGTACTAGAGTCGCACCGTCGCAACGTCAACTTCAAGGCTTTCGTGGTGTGCGTGCCGAATTGCTATCTGCACATCATCATGGAAGAAGACTGGACTTCTGGCCGCAGGACGTGGTGTTCCGTCGCTTCAGCGAACAAATACCACAGAATTGCTCAAGAATTAGCTAGTGAAGTACCTACTGTTTTATAATAAAAATATGTATGTTTAGATTAAGGTATTTATGTATGGGCCTGCGTCGCCCAAAATAAATAAATAATAATAATAAATAATACCAGCCACACGGGTCAATCTTCAAGTTTAAGCAACACTTGCCGAGTTCGGTCCGTGGATGTGTCGGTTCATTAGATACACATACTTATCGAGCCGCTCCGTGCCTCGAAAAGCATGTCCCGGTGGTCATTTAGATCTTTGACAATCGTTACGGGTCATCATAATCATCGGTGAGAGGGAGTGGGCCGTAATCCACCACGCAGGCCCATCAGTGCGGGTTGACAGATGTCACATGTATTCGAGCTTTTGGTTCTAGGACATGCCGGTTTCCTCACGATGTTTTTCTTCACCGTTTTGAGAGCAGTGATGATGAAATAATTTACACAAAGTAAAGCGCCTGTCTGGGTTCGAACCTACGACCTACAACTCGTAAGTCGCAGCCGTTACCACTTGGCCCCCACTGCTCAGTCAGAAGCCCACCGCCCGAAGTCTGATAACCAGTCTTGACGCAGTCTTTCCGTGTAAAATACTGGTGCCGACCCGAACATAGTTGGGAAAAGGCTAGGTAGATGATGATTAAGAGCCTCTGGAGGCATACTAATATAGACTATATAGAGAGACTAGCTGCGCCCCGCGGTTTCACCCGCATAAGTTTCGATCCCGTGGGATTATCGGCATAAAAACTATCCTATATCCTTTCCCGGGACTCAAACTATTTCTCTACCAAATTTCATCCATATCGGTTCAGTGGTTTAGGCGTGAAAAGGTAACATACAGACAGACAGATAGAGTTACTTTCGAATTTATAAGCATGGATATAGTCTATATAAATGTAGCTACTCAGAGAGAGAGCTCTCTAAACATAATTTGTGAGTAGCTACATTTTCATACATTTTCATTTTTTATGATAAGCTCAAAGAACAAAGAAGGTCATTAAGCGAAAAAACATCCACAACTCACTGTGGTCTCTTTAATTAGCTCAAAGGTATACTACGCGCAATTCGAGTGTGGTCTTTGTGTCTTAGTCACGATCAAAAGACGAATTTTACCACATCTTATAATGAATTATAATGGGTCGTCCATTATGAAAGATGTGGTGAAATTCGTAATTTTCGTTCTGTGTGTAAGTCATAAAGATTCCGGTAAGTATAATATAAATCATATAAATGACTAGCTGCGCCTCGCGGTTTCACCCGCATAAGTTTCGATCCCGCGGGAACATCGGCATAAAAAGTATCCGGACTCAAACCATCTCCGTACCAAATTTCATCTAAATCAGTTCAGCGGTTTAGGCGTGAAAAGGTAGCATACAGACAGACAGATAGACAGAGTTACTTTCGAATTTATAATATTATAGATATTATATATTAGGTCCTTACATATGAAATTGGCGTTTTTCGTACTGGCCACTTTAATCACGAATTTCTCCTCTTTGGTAAGGAATTCCAAATTGAAATTTGTACAGCTATTTACTCATGTATTTGTGCTTCGATGACCGTCATTCATTTGTTTTTTTTCTTCTGTTTTTTCTGTTTGCGTCACTCATTTTACAAAATGGAAAATTTAAAATATCGCATTATTTACGAGTACGAGTTCCGCCGTGGCACTAGTGCTGCGGAAACGACTCGAAGGGTGAATGATGTGTATGGCGGTCATGTTGCAAAAGAAAACACAGTTCGTTTTTGGTTCCAACGTTTTCGTTCTGGAAATTTCGACCTGCAGAACAAGCCCCGTGGACGGCCTGAGACCCAAGTTGATAATGGAGAATTGAAGGCTATTGTGGAAGCGGACCCATCGCAAACCACGTCCGAGTTAGCTGCAGGCTTCGATGTTAGTGATAAAACTGTTTTAATTCACTTGAAGCAAATTGGGAAGATTAAAAAGCTTGAAAGCACGACAACGCCAGACCACACACTGCGCAACAGACGGCTACCAAATTAGAAGAGCTTGAATTGGAATGTCTTAGACATCCTCCGTACTCCCCGGACCTTGCTCCAACAGATTACCATTTTTTTCGCAATTTGGATAACTTTTTGCAAGGGAAAAAATTCAACTCCGATGGGGCAGTCCAAATCGCCTTCAAAGATTTTATTGATTCCCGTCCGACTGGTTTTTTTAGTAAAGGGATCAATGAACTACCTATAAGATGGCAAAAGTGCATTGAAAACAATGGTTCATACTTTGATTAATTAAATATATTATATTAAAAAATATTCGACTTTTTGTTCCTTCCATACAAAACGCCAATTTCATATGTAAGGACCTATAATATTAGGTCCTTACATATGAAATTGGCGTTGTTTGAAAACGCCAATTTCATATGTAAGGACCTAATATTAGGTCCTTACATATGAAATTGGCGTTTTGTATGGAAGGAACAAAAAGTCGAATATTTTTTAATATAATATATTTAATTAATCAAAGTATGAACCATTGTTTTCAATGCACTTTTGCCATCTTATAGGTAGTTCATTGATCCCTTTACTAAAAAAACCAGTCGGACGGGAATCAATAAAATCTTTGAAGGCGATTTGGACTGCCCCATCGGAGTTGAATTTTTTCCCTTGCAAAAAGTTATCCAAATTGCGAAAAAAATGGTAATCTGTTGGAGCAAGGTCCGGGGAGTACGGAGGATGTCTAAGACATTCCAATTCAAGCTCTTCTAATTTGGTAGCCGTCTGTTGCGCAGTGTGTGGTCTGGCGTTGTCGTGAAGCAGCAGTGGCGTGGAGCGATTGACCAGCCTTGGTTGTTTAGCCGCTAGCTTTTCCATCATGGTTTGTAATTGCTGACAATAGACATCAGCTGTAATAGTCTGGCCAGATTTGAGAAAACTGTAATGAACAATACCGGCACTAGTCCACCAAACGCTTACAAGTAACTTTTTTGGGGTTAATTTTCGCTTGGGGCAGGATTTGGCTGGCTGGCCAGGATCCAACCATTGCGCTGAGCGCTTCCGATTATCGTAAAGAATCCATTTTTCATCACAGGTAATGATTCCGTTTAAAATACCTTCATTGTTGTGCCGGTTCAGTAATGTAACGCAGCAGTCGACGCGCGTTTGCCGGTTTGCTTCAGTCAATTCGTGAGGTACCCACCTTTCAAGCTTTTTAATCTTCCCAATTTGCTTCAAGTGAATTAAAACAGTTTTATCACTAACATCGAAGCCTGCAGCTAACTCGGACGTGGTTTGCGATGGGTCCGCTTCCACAATAGCCTTCAATTCTCCATTATCAACTTGGGTCTCAGGCCGTCCACGGGGCTTGTTCTGCAGGTCGAAATTTCCAGAACGAAAACGTTGGAACCAAAAACAAACTGTGTTTTCTTTTGCAACATGACCGCCATACACATCATTCACCCTTCGAGTCGTTTCCGCAGCACTAGTGCCACGGCGGAACTCGTACTCGTAAATAATGCGATATTTTAAATTTTCCATTTTGTAAAATGAGTGACGCAAACAGAAAAAACAGAAGAAAAAAAACAAATGAATGACGGTCATCGAAGCACAAATACATGAGTAAATAGCTGTACAAATTTGAATTTGGAATTCCTTACCAAAGAGGAGAAATTCGTGATTAAAGTGGCCAGTACGAAAAACGCCAATTTCATATGTAAGGACCTAATAGTATGGATGGCGAAAACCTCATCAAAATATATTGCGCAGCTAAGGCCTATTCAAACCCAAGCGGTATTCGCTACCGTCTGCGGTAGAGAAAACCGAGTGGGTTTGCGGTAATATTATACTGTTCACACCAAAGCGGATTTTACGCTCTAGCCGCGGAACTAGAGCGTAAAACCGCGGGGCGCAGCTAGTTTATAATATTACTAGCTGCGCCCCACGGTTTCACCCGCATAAGTTTCGATCCCGTGGGAATATCGGGATAAAAACTATCCTATGTCCTTTTCCGGGACTCAAACTATCTCTATACCAAATTTCATCTATATCGGTTCAGTGGTTTGAGCGTGAAGAAGTAACAAACATATAAACACACACACACACACACACACTCACAAACTTTCGCCTTTATAATATTAGTGTGATATAGTTAAAGATGTTAGGATGTATGTATAAAGGTGTGAAACAAAATGAAATGTACTAAAGCTGAAACACGTTCTATTAGTGTTTGTATTCTTTCAACGTCAACCACATAACACATTAAAGTCGCATTTACGCTACCACACAGATTCAATATATAAACGTCATGGCCGCTGAACGCTGTTTGAACGAACCGCTTGATTGCCAGGGTTTTAGTACGTTGCACTTTTGTTTGTAAACTGTGTCCCTGGTTGAAAATCGAAGCTATTTTGTACGGAACCCTCGGTGCGCGAGTCCGGTTCGCACTTGACCGGTTTTTTTTTGTATAGTTTTAGCCAAATAGGCACGGGCATTCTTTAGGTTACCCGAGGTGCAGGAGAAAGGGCACTTAGGACATTCCAGCAAGTGGGCCATAGTCAGATCGGAAGCACCGCATTCGCACTGGGTGTAGATAATTCATTTTCTCATACATTCATTCTTATTGATTGTGAGGCGGTACAAAGTTCGCCAAGTCAGCTAGTTAATTAATAAAAACATTTTTACAAAAAAAAAAAAAACATCCGACTTCAAAAAAAAAAAGAAAAAACTACAAGGTGATAAAAAAGTCGGTGTCGTTGGTTTCGCATTTTCGTTTTTTGACGACTTCCGAAATTAAAATTATTTACCTATTAACTTGTAGATTTTTTTTTTTGGAAAAAGTTTTCATTTTTTACTTTTTAGTTGTACCTAACCCACACAAATTCAATTAACACTAGTGCATTAAAGAATTGAAGACTAGAAGAATCATCAAATTTCGCATAGAAATGCCGGAGATGCAGTAGGTACATATATGCATATAACTTCGTACATACGAATAATTACCTAATGTATTATATACTAAAACCTTTCTGAAAGTATGTAGATAATATTAATGAAAGAATTATCAAAATTGGTTCATTATTTTTTGAGAAAAACATACATACATACATACGGGTCGAACACAGAACCTCCTTTTTTGAAATCGGTTAAAAATAACAAAATTATATCCTAATTTAACTAAAACTATTCACATGATAAAACTTTAAGCTTTCGTTTAAACTTCCATACAAGTTGAAACGACACGCGGTGCGTAGGAACAACACGCCTTCTAACAATATTACAATACCCAAAAGTTTAACATGTAAACGTATGTTGAACACTACTCTGTAGTAAATGTAACTGTCTATCCCCGTTTCGTCTTTTGGTAATTCTCTAACTCCTAATTTAGAGACAATCGGGAATTTTCTGAAGCATTATTCAGGACTATTTACAGCAACAAAAGAACTGCTCTACAAAGCCATTTATGAATCAAACATTGCCCCAGAAATCAAAACATAGCAAGCTAATGATACTCCTTTTTTTTTTGCTCATCATCACCATTTCCCAACTATTTTGGGGTCGACGGCCTATCTGACCTCCGCAACCCAGTTACTGGGTAACACAATACCCCTTAGTAAGGCTTCTGATTACCCGTAACGACCCTGTTTTTTTTTTGCTACGAACATAAATTCTTACTGATATACCTACACATGATATTTATAAATACCCTTATAAACGAAACCACCATAGATATAAAATCAGATATTTATATACGGTCTAATAGCACAAACAATCAGTTCTATATTTAGCCATGCTGTCTTGTCTGGGTCGAATGTTATCGATTTTTAAATTGCTACGGCGCTGCTACGAAACTGCGACGTAGCTCGTCATTCGTAGATATTGCTACGGCAATCTTTGGTCTTTGCTACGAATGCAGAAACTCAATTTTAAGATAAAGTAAGTGAAGTAGGTATACTAATATTATTTAGCTGTAAGTGTTTGATGAGTGAAGAAGTATATCCTAAAATAAAATCATCTTTTTAGGATTCCCCATCTACACCTGGAAAATGTAAACTGCACCCTCTTACTGAGGCTATGTCGTCTGTCTGTTTGTCAGAGGCAAGAAGGTAAGCTATAGTAGTTTCCTGTTTTTTAGGGTTCCGTACCTCAAAAGGAAAAAACGGAACTCTTATACGATTACTTTGTTTTCCGTCTGTCTGTCAAGACCCTTTATCTCGGGAACGCTTGGAGGTATCGAGTTACGAAATTAAAACCATATAGTCAAGTCTGCGGTCCCTTGAAGCTGTGAATAAAATCAAACTTCTAAGTTAACGTAAAAAAAAGATACGGCTGTTTATGCCGCAAAAAACGTATATTTCGACACTCAAGGGAATTAAAATGTATAGGGTACATCCCGTTGACCTAGAATCATGAAATTTGGCAAGAAGCAAGGTCATGTAGCACAAATAAAAGAAAAAAACTGAAAGCCGTAAATTTGTAGTTACATTAAAAAAAAATCCCGTGATAAACTATTTACATACCTACTTTGTACGGAACCCTGGCCGCGCGAGTCCGACTCGCACTTGACCGGTTTTTAGTACTTCCTCAGCCCAGTTCCTTCATTAATCTGTCAAGCTCCGCTAATGAGACACAATTGATTTTCTATTGTTTCGTCGCCGATCGGCGACGCGCGCCGCTTGACCGGTTAAACTCTTTTCTTTGTTTTAAATTGACGTTGCGGTTTACTACTTGACAAGCCGTACAAAAATGGCTTACTTTCATATAAACTTTCGTCCTCTATTTTCTATCCTATCCTTCTATCCTGATTCAAGATTTAGCGGTGTAGGCCGAGAAGATATACCTACTGTACATCGTTGAAGCATCATTTTTTGCATCGCATAGTATGACAAGGTTCTAAAGTAAGTTCAAGGTTTGTACAGGCCGACTGAGCTTGAAAACAGGCTGGTTTAATGACGATGATGTCATTGTAGGCAAAATTAAAGTTATTTATAGACGTGACGTGCTCGTTTTGATTAACGAACGTATGAGTCAGATGGTCATTTGATATCAATGTTCCACTTTTCAGGCCTATCAAGATTCTATATATAATTACAGGAACACTAATAAGTGTTGAAGGGTGGACGTTTTGGGGATTATCCTTAATAAATTTAATCATCTGCTTAATATCTAGTAAATATTTATTTCATATTTACATAATGACAGGCCTGATGGTCTAGTGGTTAGTGACCCTGACTGCTAAGCTGGAGGTCGTGGGTTCGATTCCCACCCAGGACAAATGTTTGTGTGATGAGCACGATCATTTGTTCTGTGTCTGGGTGTAAATTATCTATAATATGTATGTATTTAGAAATATATAAGTATGTTTATCAGTTGTCTAGTACCCATAACACAAGCTCTGCTTAGCTTGGGACTAGATGGTGTTGTGTGATATTTGTGGAATATTATTATTATAATATAAGCTAACATTTAAAATAATAATATGTAGGTATATGAAAAAATAAGCATAAGAATCATAGGGCATCAAAAAATTCGTCTGTATCATCACCTGCCTAGCATTTTTTTCTGATTTTTTTGCTGTAGTCGATCATATACATCATTTTAGGCATTATAAAACTTCGTTTAGGTCCTGTGGTCTCCTTAATGAAAATCGCTCCATGTAAAATACTGGTATTCAGCTGCATCCGGTTAGACTGGAAGCCGACCCCAACATAGTTGGGAAAAGGCTAGGCAGATGATGATTTTGCAATAAATTACCAGCATTGTGTCATCGCGTTTCTCTTTCTTTTCTATGCAGTCCGACAGTGACCGCGCTTTATGTCATGTAGTCCCCAAATCCCCAAGCAAATTATCACTCATAGAAAATACAAAATAATACTACAAAATACTTAGTCCCTTATTGCCTCTCTCTCATCTCATCGAGTGATTGTTTAAACCCTACACTTTGATAAATCGATGCAGCGACAGGTGAAATCTAGACCCCTCCTCAACAAAAACATTGCATTTTAAATCCTATTTCTATGTAAACAGGATTCAAAATCATCTGCCTGTTTACCTGGCTAGCTTTGCCCGGGACACTAGGCATATACATTTCAGTATACAGGTGCAAACTGCGTTTCCCGGGTATCGTGAGTGCAGACCAGACTATAGGCTATAGTTAAAGGGATGTAGGAATGCCATGGATAAGGAATGAATGGAGCGCCAATGTGCGCGAAAACAGTGCCGACTTTGGAATTAGTTATGGTCCTGTTGCTGTGAATTTTTAATTTCATGTACTTTCTGCGTTTAAAACGGTGATGGAAAACATCGTGAGGAAACCGGCATGTCCTAGAACCAAAAATTCGAAGACATGTGACATCTACCAAGCCGCACTGGGCCCGCGTGGTGGATTACGGCCCACTCCCTCTCACAGAGAGGAGGCCTGCATCCCATTATAGGCTGATTATGTTATATTATGTATGTTCTGCGTTTATCTTGGACATTATAGTACTGACATTGGTGAAGTAAAAAAATCGTGAGGAAACGTGGATTTACAGTTAATATACATATGAAGTCGCCATCCTGTCTTGAGCGAGCTTGTGGATTTATGCTCATACCTTCTCGATATGAGAAGAGGGTTTTGCCTTGTAGTGGGATAATATAGGCTGGAATTTATATGTTTACATGATATGATATATTCATTAAATTAAGAAACTTTTACTTGTGTGGAACTGGGGAGTGAATATAATAGACTGTATTTGTATTATCTTTAATTTCATAATTGAATACCTAATACATGACGCTTTTATGATTATTTTTAGAACCACGCTGAAAGCTTACTTCATATAATTCTCCAAACTGCTACTTTCGCTACTCAACCGTCCATCCATCTCCCAAAAATTTGCATCAGCACTCCATATTCACTACTCCATGTTTTATCGTAACCACGTAATTAAATTTGATCCGTGGCCCGGCCAGACAGGCACGCGTACACACACAAAGACGCCCTCTCTCACACACACATACATATTATGCGTACGTAGGTACCAAGGGAGACGAACCCCCTTTTTATCTCCCCTCGGATATCACAAAAATTGTTCCGGAAAACAATTTTTACAAAGATGTGGTAATTTTCTCTTTGACTTTAAGTACCCATGTAATGTCGAGTAAATTGGCGTTTCTATGCGGAAGTAAGGAGTAATAAAGTGTGTCGGTGTTGTTGAGGTTACTTGTTGGTTGGAGGATAAAGAATTGCTCTTTTTAGATGTAGAGGATGTTGAGTTGTAAAGGGGCGAAAAGGACTGGTTCAATGAAAAGTAACTTATTTATATTATTATTATTTATATAAGGTTTTAATTAGTTCCACGCTTGTGATATAACGGGTATAATTTATCTATCACCACCACCATTGCCATATCTTAAACTAGCTGAGTTCCACTCGCATAAGTCTCAATCCCGTGGGAATATAGGGATAAAAAGTATATATATTATCTCCTAGTGGTCTACACATATGCCAAATTTCGTCCAAATCGGTTTAGACGTTAGACGTTTTAGAGAGAAAGCGTAACAAACAAACACAAAATCTAGGTTTAAGTGTATGACCCAGACATGCGCTTTACTTTGTGTTACAAATTATTTCATCACCACTGCTCTCAAAATGGTGAAGGAAAACAGCGTGAGGAAACCGACACATCTTAGAACCAAAAAATTCGAAGACATGTAACATCTACCAACCCGCACTGGGCCCGCGTGGTGGATTACGGCCCACTCCCTCTCACCGAGAGGAGGCCTGTGTCCCAGAAATAAAAACATTATACACTGATATCATACGCAAGTGTCTTCAGTGTAGCTGTGCTGTGCCGCGACTTCGTTGTGTCGTGGGGTCGTGGGTATAATTTTT
Organism: Amphipoea oculea; assembly: GCA_945859645.1. Taxonomy (NCBI): domain Eukaryota; kingdom Metazoa; phylum Arthropoda; class Insecta; order Lepidoptera; family Noctuidae; genus Amphipoea; species Amphipoea oculea. The sequence goes on from OX243881.1 coordinate 15,611,604, forward strand.
TTGCGCGGGACCCTATTTGTTTTTACAAAATAACATCAGCTATCTGTCAGTGAAAGTCCCGTCAAAGTCAGTCCAGCCGTTTCAGAGATTACCCGGAACAAACAGACAGACGACAGACAACAATTTTGGATACAATACAATTTTTTTCGTTATAGGAAAGTACCGTATACCTACTTTCATACGCATTTAGTAAAAAGCTGTTGTTTTGACATTACAGTCTTCAATTTTATTTATTTGTATGTATAATGTATTTGTGTGTATGAAGGTATAATAGTAATTAAATAGAAAACCAAGCCAAACGTCCTAAAGTAAATAATACTGTGGAGTGCTATTTGAACGACTACGGAATTACGGATAGTATGACGCTCAGTCGCGCGGCAGCTCTATAAAATCAATACTTTATTACTGCACATAGTACTAGAGTGTAGTGCTTTGAGGGAACGAGTTCTGCTAGATTAAAAAGTTAAGTATATGGTTTCGGTGTTTATGGTTGATTACGATAAGTGACTGGTATTACCTTTGAAGTAATCGAAACGGTTCTGTCGTATTGAGAGTTATCGTAATATTTAGTTTACTGAAAAGCAATACTTACAAGTTGAAGCTATGTTATTTATTATACAGGGTGAAATTGAATTCATGGGCATTCTTTTAAAGGGTCATTGTACTCATCATTATGATCAACTTTTACTATGGGACTAAACCTAAAATCGCGAAAAAAAAATCAGCTGTTCCTTCCATTTAGGTATGTTCACATAACTCGTCAAAATGTAGGGAAGAGCTGATTTTTTTTTTCACGATTTCAGGTTTGGTCCCATAGTAAAAGTTGTTAAGATAAAGATATTTTATTTTGCAAATACGGGTACAAACAAGTCATGGTGGTACATAATATAAATACAGAAACAGCCATATTTTGCCAATTACAAGGCATGCAAAAGTATCGAGATTACAATTAAAATACATAATTACTATTCCATTACATAATATAATTCTAGTTCATCATTCGCTAATAATTATCAATGTTCAACTATTCAGTTCATTCAATTCATAAAATAATTCTAATTCATCAGTCAATAATATAATTAATGTCACAGTATATAAACTAGTCAAACAATTTCTTTTTCCAATAAAAAATCTTCAACCCTATAATAAACTTTGTCTACTAAAAAGTTCCTAAGTCTTTTTTTGAATAATGTAAAATTATAGTCCTTCCAACAACTTGGTATTTTGTTATATATGACCGGTGCCATGCAGCAGACACCCTTGCGCATCAAAGTTGTTCTAGTACTAGGGATACATAGGGTACTATTGTCACGCCTATTCCGTGGAAACACGTCAGCCATTCGTGCGAAGCGATCCGGGTTTAATTTTACGAACACTGCCATTTCTAAAATATACAAACTAGGTAGGGTTAGTAATTTATATTGTTTAAAATATGGCACGCAACTATCCGTGCTTTTCAATTTAAAAATAGACCGTATGCATCTTTTTTGTGCCTTAAATGCAGTTTCTTTTTCCGTTGAGTTGCCCCAAAAGATAACTCCGTATCGCAGATGGCATTCAACTATACCATAGTACGCAGTAAGGCATGCATCCAGATTTACAATAGACGATAAGGTATATAGAGCATATGCCGATGAACTTAGTTTCTTGCAAAGTAACTCAATGTGTTGTTTCCAGCTAAGTTTTTTATCTATTTCTAGCCCAAGAAATTTAGTACTAACTACCTCATTAATTTTATTATCGTTATATTGCACATTGAGATTGTCCGTATCTGTCATGCGTTGGTTAAATTGGATTATTTTTGTTTTATTTAAATTTATTCTTAAGTTATTTTCCTCTAACCATTTTATAATCAATTTTAACGAATTATTAATGTCACTTTGGTATGTATCAACGCTTTTCGAAGGTATTGTCACGGTACTGTCATCTGCGTATAGAGTCAATGGTTGTTCAATCCATTCCGGTAAGTCATTAATATATACTATAAATAACAAGGGACCCACTACACTACCCTGCGGTACCCCATAACTAACGTTTCTCACTTCTGATCTACATATCTCATCATGTTTATTAATTACATTTATCCTATTGATTTCGGTTATTTGTCGTCTATTTTGTAAATAAGATTTAAATAATTCAAGAACGTTACCCCTTATACCATAAGCTTCCAGTTTTTTTAGTAGTGTAGAATGGTGGACATAATCAAATGCCTGCGACATATCGCAAAAAATGGCGCAGACTGGGTTTCGTTTATCCACATTATTTATGACATTATATATAAAATCATAAATCGCCATATTTATTGATTTTCTTGGTCTAAATCCTTTTTGTTGCTCACACAGAATATTATATTTGTCAAGATATTTATATAGCTCTTTGTGAATATATTTTTCAAATATTTTTGAAATATTAGAAATCAGTGAGACTGGTCTATAATTTTCCACTAGCTCTCTGTTTTCTTTTTTAAAATAGGGTTGTTCATATTGAAGAATACAATGACCCCTTAAAAGGATGCCCATGAATTAAATTTCACCCTGTATAGGTATTAAAAAGATAAAAAAGAGCGAAAGATAAGACAAAAGATTGAGACTTGTTCAATCTGGGAACTGGTTTAGTGACTGAAGTATATAGCCGCGCTTTGTGAAGGAAACAAGCAGAATCCGTTGTTTTCTAGTGAGTGAGACCAATCATCATCTGCCTAGCCTTTCCTATACTATGTTGGGGTCAGCTTCCACTCTAACTGGATGCATCTGAATACCAGTATTTTACATGGAGCGACTGCCTATCTGACCTCCACAACCCAGTTACTTGATGCCCCATGATTAGACTGGTTTGACAGACTTTTGGGCTTTTGATTAGGTACACATAACAAGTCAAAGATCTACGAGTAATAGCCGGAACCAACGGCATTTAAACGTGCTTTCCAAGGCACGCAGGGGTCTTGATATGTAATGGATAGTCACCCATCCACGGACCGACCGCGGCAAGCGTAGCTTTGACCTTCGATTGACCCGTACAGTTGTTATCATTCAGCCCCTCGTGTTTCCCATTATTTTCTTAAATTAATTTTAATATTGCAAATTGGTAATAAAAAACCCTAATCATGTCAGTAGCGGAAAAGACCTGAATAAAATTCAAAGCAAACTGTGTAAATCACGCGAACGAACAATTATTGACAGTTGACGCACGCCATTTCTGAAAATTCAAGTTCAATGCCAGTGAATCGCTTTGCAATTTTGCAGAATGTTAAAAATAACTCAGAAAATAAAGGTCAGTTAGATAGGTATATTTAAACTCGTACCTATTTCATTAAAATGTTGAAGCTGTAGCGGTATCTACAACGCCACACGCGAACTTCGCGTCATACTGACTTCACGCAAAATCCTGCATCTCGCAAGCAGAGTTTACTGCGCAACTAGCATATACAGGGTGAAATTGAATTCATGGGCATCCTTTTAAGGGGTCATTGTAATCATCATTATGAACAACTTTTACTATGGGACCAAGCCTGAAATCGCGAAAAAAAATCAGCGCTTCCCTACATTTTGTCGAGTTATGTGAACATAAATGTAGGGAACAGCAGATTTTTTTTCGCGACTTTAGGTTTAGTCCCATAGTAAAAGTTGTTCATAATGATGAGTACAATGACCCCTTAAAAGGATGCCCATGAATTTAATTTCACCCTGTATACAACGGCCCGATGAGAATCATCGGGTAGTTGCCCGCCAGACACAACACCCGTCTGGTTGGAGGATCCTCCCTTTTCTATGGAGGTTGAGTGAACTTTACACCCTGTTCCTCACACCTCTATATAGCTTTCCCTCATTACTAATATGAAAACCTACAGTTCGGTCGACGCGAAAATGCGTTCTTGACACCTGTCAGTTTCATACAAACGAATACGTGTTTCGCGAATTTGATCTTTATTAGCTACTGGAATTGTCGTACTGACAGGTGTTAGGAACGCATTCTCATACTGGAACTGGCTGTCAAATACAAAATTATTATTATATGTATCTGTTTTATATGTATAGTGTGGGTTAGTCTGTTCAAATCCGGGCAAGCACCAATGTGACTTTTCAATTTATATGTACTTCCTGAGTTTATTTTGAATATTACTGACATCGGTAAAGGTTCCCACAGACAGGCGCGACGAGACAGCGCGACGCAACTCTAATAGAACAATTTCTATGAAAATTGAACGGAAATCGTTTTGCTAGAATCGCGTCGCACCGTCGCGTCACACCTGTCTGCGGGAGCCTAAAGGAAAAACATCGTGAGGAATATAAGACTGAAATCGCCAACCCGTCATCATGGTGATCAATGCTCGTGCCTCCTCTGTATGAGAAGAGCCCTTTGCCCAGCAGTGGGAGAGTAATAGGCTGGTACACACGGCGACACCTCGCATTGTATAGATTTTTCGTACAATTAGAAGTCAGCTCACACTGGAAATGTATAGCTTTATGTGTTGTGCGTTTAACATCATGAATATGTAGCTACGTACTATCAACATCAACCCTTTTACACAATTCGTGTACAGACGTTAGCACATCAAGCTTCTACAATCTGTCACTTTAATAGATTTGCAACTTTATCGCGAAAGCATAAGGTTCTAAATTGATTGGGAAAATTTGACAGTTTCGGCTGTACGTAAGCGCAGCTGCGGGCACAGAAATATTCAGAAAAAAAAAGTATGTAATAGGATCGGATCGAAATATTGCAAATTCATAAAATCACTCACCTCCTCCATTCTGCTGGCACAAATACGGAAACCGCCAGATGTTTCCAAGTCCAACAGAGTATCCAATGATGGAGAGGAAGAACTGCAGCTTCCCTGACCACGCCGCGCGGTCTTCATCAGGAGCTTCCCTTTGTAAGGAACCCCTTGAACCTTGCAGCACGATGGTGACACCATGAGGCCGCTCGCTGCCATCAGCGCGCGCGTTCAATGGCGCCAATTCATGACCATTGCGTGGCCCAATCGCTTCAGCTTTTCCCGCCATTTTAGCTGTCAAAATCCCTTTTTTATCTATGGTAATTTTTTTAGTCGATTAATTAATTATTTTTAGTTATTCGATTCTAGAATCAATTCGATTTTTTTCTACTTAAAATTATTAATTGTTTTATTCACTTTTCTTTGTATTTTTATTGTCTTTTTTAATGTTTAAGTTTTACAAGATTATTTGAATGATTCCCTATGAATATGTTCATAATACGCTATTGATGTATTTCGTAATCGTACGTGAAATACCGTATGGCGTCTTTTTTTACGAATTCGACTACTTTAAAATACGTTGTTGTTCTCTGCAGTAGTTTTTGCCGTAATTTTAATGAATCTCTGAACACGTTGACGGCTTCTCTGTGCATATGAGAAGGTTATTTTGCCGTCAGTATGAATACAACATCGCATTTGCACTCTTCTGGTGATAGAGAAAGAAACGGTGTTATTTTAATTTTGACATTTTTGAAATAATCCAAGGAAGAATTCCGGTTATCTGAAACAAAAGAAATAACAATTAATGTCTTTTTCATTTTTCTTAAAGTCCTTTCACAGTGGTTTTACCTCTGATTTTGCATCACTGTCCAAATCACAGTGAACTTTATTCTCATCCTAATAAAGTTGCCGTTGGGTTGCTGCCACTGACTAGTCTGTCGAAATCGTTGTGATCTTTATTCTCGTTACAATAAGGTTGCTGTTAGGTTGCTGCTGTCAGAGATAAAATAACTGTGAAAGGACTGTAGAGGAATAATCTTTTAAAATCAAAATATTTTATCTTCTATAAAAGTCGGGTTAGTTACACCATATAAAACTCAAGAACGGCTGGAGCGATTTTTATTATCTTTGTGTTGTTGGATTTGTCTCCGCCCCGAATAGCAGAATAATTATTAAAACGAGAAAATATCACGAAAAAAAATATTAAGGATAATTCATTTTCTCATACATTCGTTCTTATTGATTCTTATGACGGTGCGAAGTTCGCCGGGTCAGTTAGTTTCACATAAACCTACTCGCAGATGGACACTTATGAAACGTCAGAAGCTAGGTGCACGGTTCCAATTGGTCGTTTCCTATGGAGAAGAGCTAGCAAGAAACTCCACGGTTACTTACTCTTTTAAAACAATTGGCTTTTACTATGTTTTCAAATTGCGGATTTAATAGGTATTGGAGGACAGCGTAGTACCTGTCAACAAGTACAATCAGTTATAGCAATTAGCTGACCTACCTTTGCATAAATCGTTGAGATTTTTTAGAATACGAATCGAGAGAATTTTATAATTAAGAAAAGAAAAAGAAGAAGAGAATTTTATAAAATTCTTTGGTATTCTCTGGTACTTAATAAAATAAAAATATGGTCTACAAATCTACAGTCGACAAGGCCTACAACGTTCTCACATTCACAAAATATAAAAGAATCTATCAAAAAGATACATAAAATATTAAAACCTATTAAGACCAAAAGACATTATTGCTATGACAACCACTACTAAACTTAATTTTAGGCACGGTCTTTACCTACGGCTACAACGCTAGAGTGCGCGCAAGATAAGTCCGCGCGCGACATTTGACTTCAAGATTATATCCCTGCTAGCACTTTTAATCACTTAGGGCGTAATGATGGCAATTATTTACTTTGGAAAACTCGGAACACAGCACACTCTTGACACCTGAAATAAACGTTTAGATAGCGGCAAACGAGTCACTTTCACTTACTTAAACTATTTTACACAGTAACAGTAAGAATGTGTATTTTTAAGCAAAAGTAACAGCTATGTATATAATTATTATACCAATGTAAACTCCATTTAACGTCACTCGATGTAACAAAAAACTTTATTTTATTAAGTTTCGCTTGTCCCCGTTAACAGGGACATCGTCAATGAGGACAACAGGAATAAATTTTAATTATTTTTATTTAATTCCGTTGTCCTCATTAACAGGAAACCGACAATGGGGACAACAGGAATACATTTTAATTATTTTTAATGAGTTCCACTGTCCCCATTGAATGGGGATAGTGTTAAACGGGAACAAAATAAATAAACGTCCAGATAGCGGCAAACGATTAATTCCAATTTCGGCCGCAAGCAGACTTATTTTGCACGCACTCCACAAGAATTTTTTGACGTTTCAGTGACATTGAAAGGAGGCGCAGTTGGTAAACATGTGATTATGACATTTGTGAAATTGTATTAAACAAAACAATATGGCGGCGTTAATTCCGATTTTGGACACGATCAAACGACCATCCTTATACAACTTCAAATATTAAAAAAAACCGAGTGTGCTTATGACCACACGACCGAAGTGAAACTTCAAACGTATTTGGCTATGAGAGGAAGAGAGAAAGAAAATGTGCGCGCGCACTGCTTTCTTTTGCTTATATCCCCCACTCAACTCCCGTTCGCCTCGCCCGATCACACTTTTCGTAACGCGTTCGCCAGCTTACTCCCCAAGTCAAGCGTGCGTAAAGAAGTTTCACTTCAAAACTTTATGTAGAATCTCATTTAGTTCACAAAGCGACACAAGACTCCCGGGAGTCTCGCAACAATATATACCTAATTATTTCGGTAATTATGTGTCATTAGTCGATGCTTGGTAAATAAAACTTATGTAGTAAATTAGGTACCTAAGTGTATGAGCGACAGTGTTCTATTTCTCCAGAAAACATTAGTATGTAGAATTGTAGACACATGAAAGTCACAAGCCTAAAATATGGGCTTTCATTAGTAAGTGCCGGGGCCCCTCTGTGCGTCACATATGTAGGCCAACGAAATTGGACGTCAGCCTTAGTGATAAATGTACCAGTTTAACAATCTAGGCCCTAGGACTTTATGTCTACTGTACTAAATGGCATCTACGCAGCTGATAGTTTGAAGCAGGGACTGGAATGAACTAAAAATATTTGCTTTCTTTTTCGCTAGCAGATTTTGGATAGCTACAAGTCAAACTCAAAAGATGTTTGCATCTTTGTTTCACTTCGTTCCCGGTATACAGGGTGTCCCGTAATTAATGGATAACCTCTTAAGGGGTCATTGTACTTATCATTATGAACAACTATTACTATGGGACCAAACCTGAAATCGCGAAAAAAGAATCGGCTGGTTCCTACATTTTGACGAGTTATGCGAACATAAATGTAGGGAACAGCCGATTATTTTTCGCGATTTCATGTTGAGCACCCTCAAGTGCTACTAATAGTGAGGTCAAAATGATAATCCAAGATGGCAGCTGAAAACGACACCCATGAAGAAAATTAAAAAAAAAATTGCGGCCGATATCTTGGATTTTAATTTTGACGTCACTATCAGCTTCAGCACCCTCGAAAACCATGAAAACGATACCTATGACGAAAAATTTTAAAATTTTTGCAGCCGCCATTTTGGATTTTCATTTTGAACTTCCTATCAGCTTCAGCACCCTCGAAAATCATGAAAACTCTCTCTCTCTGGCTCTCTCTATTATTGTAATAAAAAGTCGCATGGAGGGGGTATAACACTTTTTCGTTGCGTGACGATTTCTCCAAGTTACTCCTACCGCAAGCTACATTAAAGAACTTCGTTCCAAATTTTTTTTTTTATTATAAATACATAAGTAGGTACAGACAGCGGCAGAGAAAAGGAACCCCCTTTGGTAATGACTCATTACCAAAGGGGGTCTTCTCTGACGCTGTCCGTACTTTGTGAGAAAAAAGTCCAATTTCCTTGATAAACATGGTACCGACAGACAAACAGTAGTCTAGTCCGCCCTACAATTGCAGCGATGGCCATGTCGTAAAAATGTTATCGGTCTGAATCAATCGAATCAATCCCAACATCGTGACTGTAATGGGTGAAGTGGGATTACTTGAAACGTGCCCGGTTCGTTCAGTTCAGTCTTATACAATCTGCACGTGTACCTCTTGTAAGAAATGGTAAAACATGACAAAGAAATATTAATTAAGCAATTGATTGCTAACGAATGTTACCAATAAATTACAACCACAGATATACAGGGTGTTACGGAAAGGGTATATCAATACAAACGGGTTGAAGACTGTATCTGGTCTAGAATCTCTGTACAAAATTTCAGCTCAAAAGCAGTAACTTTGAAAATGCTTAATATTTTTTTTATTTAGATAGTTTATTAAATTGAAATCATAACAAACGTGTCACCGCACTACGAGGGTCATTATCCATTATCTGTAGTGTGTCTGTGCGCCTAGTACACGCACATCACGCCGCCGCGCGCCAATGCAGCGCCGTGATATCGAAATAAAAAAATATTAAGCATTTTCAAAGTTAATGCTTTTGAGCTGAAATTTTGTACAGAGATTCTAGACCAGATACACTCTTCAACCCGTTTGTATTGATATACCCTTTCTGTAACACCCTGTAGATAGACATAGATAACGCAAGTATTACGAACTGTATGAAAACCAAGCGTGCCATTTTTTGACTACCTACTATGATGTCACAAGCTCGCGCTCTCGCTCACGCTCACCCAGCCAGCAGTACACAGGACTGAGCGCGAAAGTGGCGGCTTGCGATTTTTGAACGTAAGCTGGTGCGATTTTTGGCACGCGAAGTAGTTGCTCTTGCGTTATCTAGGTGTATCTTTATCTGTGATTAGAACCTACTAGGTTGGCTCTCTTTAAATGGGGCTAAATTTCTTCATCGCTAAAAATGCTTCATAATTAGCCTATAATCTTCCCACTGCTGGGACACATGCCTTCTCTCTTCGAGAGAGAGTGGGCTGAAATCTACCACGCGGGGCCAGTGCGGGTTGGTAGATGTCATGTGTCTTGGAATTTTGGATTTTAATATTACCCACGGTTTCCTCACGACGTTTTCCTTCACCGTTTTGGGAACAATGAAAGGGGTAATCGGGGTAATGAAGTTATTTAGGTACCTATACAAAATAAAACACCTGCCTGGATTTGATTCCACGACCTTTAACTCGTAAGTCGGGGTCGTTACCACTAGGCCATTGGGCCATTGCTGCTCTGCAAAATATGCTTGCGGGGCTTAAAATCAGCTTTTAAAAAAGTATTAGTAGTTTTCAACTTCACCTTTTATCGAACTTTGACACTTTTTTACGGTAAATTATTTCACGAACCGCCATTAAATGTGTATTTCATCACAGGGTACAGGTATACTGCCGAAATATAACAAATAGGTAACTGCTCAAATTACCGTTACCTACGTAATAAAATGGTAATAACAATAACAGCTATTTTGATTGCCACACCATACAATAAAATTAACAGAAGTTTCATCTGTTTTTTCTGTCGGTAACGTAACTTCATGAGAAGAAAGATGAATTCAGGTGGTCAACGTTGGAAAGCTTCATCGAGTCTTCTCGTCGCGTATTCCGAGGAGCCTAAAGACTAAAGTCTTCAATCAGTGCGTCCTGCCTGTTATGAATCACGGAGCCGAAAACGTGGACACTCAAACTACGGCTGGTCCAAAAATTCAAGGTCACTCAGCGAGCTATAGAACAAGCTACGCTTGGAGTCTCTTGAGGGAGAGAATCCGGAATGAGGTGATCTAGCAGAGAAACAAAGTTGTCGACATAGCCCTCAAAATAAGCAAGCTGAAGTGGCGATGGGCCGGTCATATTAGCCGTAGAACCGATGACCGTTGGGGTTCTAAAGTGGAGACCGCAAATCAGCAAACGTAAGATAGGACGCCCTCAGGCTAGGTGTAATGATATTCGCAGGGTAGGCGATAGCACCTGCATAAGAGTTGCCAAGAATCGAGCTGAATGGTGTGCAATTGGAGAGGCCTATGTCCAACAGAGGACTACTGTAGGCTGATGATGAAGATGATGATCTGCATAACAGAGGAGGTCGTTTAACCTCCTATGGTTGTTAAAAACATACGCATTCCAAGATTGGTCCATGGATTAGTGGGGTGATTATCATTATACACCCAGACCCGTCCGTGTCTCAGAAAGCACGTTAAGCCCGTGGGCCCGACTGTTATTTGTAAATCTTTGATCGTCGTTACTGATTATCAGAAGCTCGAAAGCCTGACAATCAGTCTTGCCATCTGGTTAGCCTGGAAGCTAACTCCAACATAGTTGGGAAAAGGCCAGACTGATGATGGGCGATAAAATAGCCTCTACGATTCGCGATAGGTACTTGGAAATGTACCTACGCTCGCGTATTCTGGACTGTGAACTCCACCTTGCAGACTGGTAATTTTTTCCACGACATGAGCTATTCTATTAGTAAAGGCACTTACGTGTCTTACGCCGTGCATATGCGGACCCATACTGGTACTTTGCTTTGTATAGTTCATCACCGCTGCTCTTAACACGGTGAGGGAAGCATCGCGAGAAAACCAGTCATAGAACCAAAAATTCGAAGACATCTGACCAACCCGCACAGGGCTCGCGTGGTGGATTACAGGCCACTCCCTGTCACAGAGAGAAGGCCTGTGTCCCAGCAGTGGGAACATTATAGGCTGAAAGCTGATACTATGAACTATTTTCAGAAATGTCGTGCCGATATAAGCAAAGAATACCATGTTTATTACTTCTCACTAATTTAATTTTATGAAGTGAAACTTCTGCACTTTCTTTCATACCATTTTACCGGTTCATTCCAGTTTAATCTGATAAAAGGCAGTCAGAACCGAAGTATGTCAAGGTCTTACAGTAGGGATGTACCCTCCGTTGAAACTCGTTGGCGAGATGCGGGACGAATTTAAAGGGGTGAGCTGTGAAAAGAAACGATTTGTATAGAGTGGGTAGGTAGACCGTATGTAGTTGTTACGCTATTAATGCAAGTTTGGTTTGCGAATTTTAACGGCGAATTTGTTGTAAAAAATCGGTGGGATCGATGTATGTCAGTGCAACTTTTTCTTGTTTTTTATTTTTGAAGTGAAAACTTCTTTAGCGGCGTTGTACACTTTTTTTGTAATGGGTAAAAAATGTTAAACTCGCGTCAGGACACGTGACCTGATCGAAAATTCGTAAGACGGATGTAGAGTAGATAGCCGGGGCGGTGTAGGAGAGGAAGTATCCGAGGGGGATACTTCCTCTCCTACTCTTTCTACGGCGCGGCGAAAATGTATGCCTGCTGTTTCGTTTAGGCGGCACAAGGTGCTTGCGCGAATGTTCGTGTGTGGTTATGTTACAGCGTGCCACGCGCATCCATGGATGGTGACAGCTGATGGCTCGACCGTCTGTGTAGTGGCCACACTGCTGTGTATTCGTAAAATTCGTGTATAGTGTTTAAAATATGGAAATTGAACAAAGTGCATCTATTAATGAAAAAAGTGACGAAGAAATAGCGAAAGAAAATGAGTTATATAACTATAAATGAGTTATACAGGGTGACTGGAAATTAGTGGCGGAGCCGTTAAGGGGAGGTAGTCTAGGGTTTTTCCGACAGATATCACTATGAGACCTACCGTCCTTACTTAACCCTTTCCAAGATATTCCTACTTAAAGAGATAGTAATAAATCCTAAAAAAAAGTGATTTTGGCCTACTTTTTTTTGTTTTGCAACAAAGATATTCTAAATAAGTAATATTAATTGTAAAATTTCCGCTACTGTCATTATTTTATGCAAAAACTGCTAAACAAAAAGTAGGAATATCTTGGAAAGGGTTAAGTAAGGACGGTAGGTCTCATAGTGATATCTGTCGGAATAACCCTAGACTACCTCCCCTTAACGGCTCCGCCACTAATTTCCAGTCACCCTGTATAATGCATATGCATTCAATTAATAGTTGATTTATTTCAACGTTAATATTCAAGTTTTCACTTCTGCCGGCACTCCCGGAGTGCAACCCGTCTTTTTTTTTATTTTATTTTTCTGCTGAGGTCTGGGATTAAAAAGAAGGCTTTATTGATCCAATGAAATAAACACATAGTATCAATGTGATTTCAGTAGCACTTAGGGGTTTATTTATTTCTAAACTTTGCTTAAAGTTTAGCGTTTGTTTAACCATACATTTTGACGTTTAAAAGTCTCTTAACTATAACAGTAATAACCTGACCTCTGCAGTCCATTATCAGCTTTAATTGAAAATGGATAGAGTACATATTACAAAGCTTTTAAAGCTTTAACCACAAAAGCTCTATATAAAAGCTTTTATCGATTACAGTGGTGAGCTCTATTGAAGATAACATCTGCATTTTACATGCGGGAGTGGAATACAATGCATGGTAATGTCAAGAACTAAGCTCCAACTGACTTGGTGCTTTGTACAGACGCCAGCACATCAAGCTACTACAATCTGTCAAGTTTCTTTAATAGATTTTCAACATTATTGCTTAAGCATAAGGTTCAAAGTTGATTGGGAAAATTTGACAGTTTGGGTCTGTACGTCTACCTACCAGAGCAGTAGTGGCTCAGCGGTTACGGCCCCGAGTTATAGGTCGTGAGTTTACTAGGCAGGCGCTTTACTTTGTGCATGATTTATTTCGACACCACTGCTCTCTAAATGGTGAAGGTAAACATCGTGAGGAAACCGGCATGTTCTAGAACCCGAAAATTCGAAGACATGTGACATCTACCAAACCGCACTGGTCTACGTGGTGGATTACAGCTCACTCCCTCTCACTGAGAGGAGGCCTGTGTCCCAGCAGTGGGAACATTATAGGCTGATTAAGAAAGAAAGAAAATAACTACGTTTATAATAACAATTTGGGAGAAAACATGCGTCACATCTACGCAAAACGGCCATCGCTCATCATACTGCTAAGACCCTATGCAGAGCCCCAGCGCTGGTTTTCAGCGACAGCCGACGTTGACGTGAGTAGCTGGTTTGACTGATTACTTCTACTACCGGACTACCAGACGTACTGCAGCGTACCATCCACACTTGGTTGATATCCCGACCAGTCATACTCAGCGCTTCTCGCCGCGTCGACGTTTATCATGCGCACAGCCAATGTGTTGAACTCGCTGCCGGCGTCTGTGTTCCCTTCCACATTTAACCCGTCTGCCTTCAAAGCAAGAGTGAACAGGCATCTTCTGGGCACGCTCGTTCCATCAACCTCCTGCTTGGGTTCGAACCCATGACCTATAACTCATAAGTCGGAGCCATCACGGCCAGTGGCGTGCATTGGTTTTCAGAATAGGTAGGCACTAGGCCGGGTCTAGTCTAGACAAACGCGGTCACTAATCAGAAAAAAAAGTGAGGTCAAAAGTGTGGTTATTTGAGTAGGCATGCCTACTTAAGGGTGATAAATTACGAAGGTCGAACATCATGGTATTACGCGTGAGACGTACATATTTTTAATTTTGTCGTATTAACTTGAACGAGTAAAGACCAATGACCAAGTGCGAGTAGTATGGGAGCCCAGTAGGCCGTCCGGCGACTGCCTACTGCCGCGCGTGTTTGTATGAAGATTTTGTTTTTTGTTAGGTATGATAATTTGGTGAGTTTCTTAATTGTGGGGCACACACACTAAAATGTAATTGACAGGCTTATGTTGATATATCGAGGTAGGCACTGCTTATATGCCTATATGCAATGCACGACACTGATCACGGCTCACTACGCCATTACTGCTCACTTGATCGAAACTATTTAGACCAGAGATGAAGATCTTGACATTTCTGTTGAACTTTTAAAGATTGACCCAATACTTCTGGTTGATAAGCACGGTCCCGATGATATTCACCCAATATCACGCTCAAACTTACACGAATCGGTTCGACATTCCCTTCCGAAATGTCGATCGATTTGATTCAATCTCTATCACTATTAATCTTGATATCGGGGCGGTTTCGACGGATATCCGCTTTTCAATTTATTTTTGGAATATTTTATCTTCGAGATGTTTATTTTTATTTATTTATTACTTCAAGCACAGAAATGTACAGAGGCCATAGGCATTTTCTACCAGTCTACGTTTAGATGATGCAGAGACAAACAGTGGTAGGTGCAATTTCTAAAAACTGAGGAACAAATATTATATTTATTTATTAAAATATAAAACATAGCTTTACTACCAACTTGTTTTTCAACACGTCTAACTTAGTCAAATAACCCGCCCCTAACTGTTCCCGGCGCGAAGTTGCCCAAAACGCTTGCTGCATTGCCACGTTGAATGGCAATGGCCAACCTCTGCACCAAGAACGAGCCGGAGCGGGAGTCACCTGTTTTGCCACGAAGCTTGTGCGCTATCTCACTAATGAGTTTCCTGGCCTCAGTGCCCCAAGCACCCATGGTAAATATAAAATACTTATTTTAGAAATAACAAACACATATACAGGGTGAAATTAAATTAATGGGCATCCTTTTAAGGGGTCATTGTACTCATCATTATGAACCACTTTTACTATGGGACCAAACATAAAATTGCGAAAAAAATCAGCTGTTCCTTGCATTTATGTTCACATAACTCGTCAAAATGTAGGAAAGAGCTAATTTTTTTTCGCGATTTCAGGTTTGGTCCCATTGTAAAATTTGTTCATAATGATGAGTACAATGACCCCTTAAAAGGATGCCCATGAATTCAATTACATCCTGTATATGTTTGTTATTTTATTTCTAAAGAGATAGGTATAAAAGTTCTGTTCTGGTTTACTGGCAATGCCGTGACTTGAAATAGTGACAGGTTTTTAAAAAAAATGGGTCAGGGAGACGATGATGGTTTGTAAATCTTTCATTCATTCGTTCACTGACAGTGACAGACAACGCACAGCCTAAACCGCTGGGTCTAAAAGCACGAAATTTTGCACACAAATGCCTTATACAGGGTGTTACGGAAAGGGTATATCAATACAAACGGGTTGAAGAGTGTATCTGGTCTAGAATCTCTGTACAAAATTTCAGCTCAAAAGCAGTAACTTTGAAAATGCTTAATATTTTTTTATTTCGACATCACGGCGCTGTACTGGCACGCGGCGGCGTGATGTGCGTGTACTAGACGCACAGACACACTACAGATAATGGATACCCAGATAATGGGACCCTTGTAGTGCGGTGACACGTTTGTTATGATTTCAATTTATTAAACGATCGAAATAAAAAAATATTAAGCATTTTCAAAGTTACTGCTTTTGAGCTGAAATTTTGTACAGAGATTCTAGACCTGTATAACGAAGTTGAGCACAAAGGAAGGATTTTTGAAAATTCATCAAAGGTGTTAAATTAGGAGACGAAAGTTCGTACTTTTCATGAATGGGAAAACCCATCGGGCATACAGCATAAACTGTGCTTTAATAAAAAAAAACATCATTTTTATTAGTTTGTTTTTTTTTAATTGTTTTTAAAAAAATCATAACTATGATAGCCAAAAGAAAGTTGCAAAATAATATCAAAGCCAAGACAATTTTACATAAATAAGTCCCAACAAAATGGTTCCCATCAACAAAATGTCAATTATAATTAGTAAATCTTTCAGAAGAGAACACGCTTCATCATTGGCTGTATGGCTATCGATCTGTGCGACCCACTGACCGGTATTGTGTTTGACAGCTGCCTGCCCCATAAAAGCCGTTGTAGACATGACATTTGTGTCTATGGGACTTACGAGGGCCAAGAAACGGAAGATTTTATGAAATTACATCAGTGGAGTAGGTAAATTCCGTTAATTTTGTTTTAAAATCTTTAGGTGATAGTTATACTACATGAATACTTATTTGAATACTGTCTATTTGAATAGTGTAATATCCTGTACTAAAATCCGATATTAGGTAGATATTTTTTTTGTGTTTTAAATTATTTATTTAATTAGGGACATTTATGACCGCAATGCGTATGACAGTCCCATCGTACCCTAAGTTCATACCACTTCGGATGACATTTGGACCATGAACCTGAACAGACCCTTCGCGCTATCACCATTTGGTTGAGACTGAATTTTATGGTATGTGCATGGGCACATAGACCATAAAATTCAGTCTCAACCAAATAAAATTTAAAAAATTCGGTCTTGAAATTGAACCGACTTGATATGGATCAAGTCGGTTCAATTTCAAGACCCCAAACAGATAACTTCTATGAGACTCGTATCGAAAACAGTCCAATCACTAAAGGCAGATTTTTCCATCGCCAGATAAGTTTTATTCGAGGAATAAAATTGACGTTTGACAATTTTTGTATGAAATTACTGCACAGAATATTTAATAGTACTACGTACAGAAAGGACACTCCCTTCCCCGCGCTCATATCAGATACCGCACCTCACCCCGCATTTCGAGGTATTCGTCGCCGACTCTTTAGCAAGGGCGCTCACGAACCGCAGCGCTGTACTGCTGACACGAACACACAATTTTGCGATTTAAAAGTTTTATTTGAGTTTTAATCACGATGGTTGGATATTGTGATGCTTTTCTGAATTCGTATTTACATAAACTGTTTGTAAGATTTCGCATTTTTAATACCATGCGATTTAATAACCGATTATTTACAGATACGTCATTTAAACTAAACTATTTTAGTGTTTTTATTTCATTACGAACCCGACTATATAAATGAACAATTGAACTACAAGGTCACTTCATAATAATGCACACCTTCGGGCAGCGCCGCCGCACCGTCGTCGTTCAGTTCCCCGACACAAATCGCTTTCCGCGCCATTTTTTACGCTACGCACGACAGCCAACCCTACTAGATTTCACGCACACATTTGCACGTATACAAACGTCATTTGTTTATGTAGTAGTAATAGGTAATTATTTTGCGAGCGTTGTATGGAGTGTCCGGGGTGTGATTACTGTCAAAACTTGAAAATTATTGTTCCTCGAATAAAGTTATCACATGATTGAAAAATCAGCCCTAAGTGATGTAAGTCTGAGGTAGATTCTTCGTGATATTGGCATGAAAGTACTTAGGTTGGAAAAATATACAAGGTGGCAGGGATTCTAGACGTAGTAGACGCAATGTTAAAAATTTTCGTCGGTTATCAAAAAAAAATCTACTGTTTCATAGAAAAATGCAATACCTACGCGATTCACAATCATGTACAGTCAACAAAAAAGTTAAGTATGCAGGATCATCGTGGGATATAGTTGAAGTTTAGTGAGTGAGAAACCGATGGATGTTCTCGAATAAAATTTAATTTTATTAATAGAAAATAAACAGCTCATTTATCAAATTAAATTTCAGTCGACAACATCCATCGGTTTCTTACTAAACTTCAACTATATCCGATCCTGCATACTTATCTCTTTTGTTGACTGTACTAAATCCATGGTCAGGCTACACGTCGATGTATGCCACTCTGTATATGCAAGTTAATGTATTTTTTTTAAACCGTAATCGTTTCATGAATGAATATTGTTAACAATGTACTTAGTTAGTCTGCAGATCGGTATACCCCATACACGAAAGTGCCGGGTGTGTATGTAATGGAACTACACAACAACTATACAACTCCCCTTTCCCTACTTTCAACCACATTCTATTTGAAATTGAAAAGGAACTAGTTTTTTTTTTGTGCAACAGCAATGCTTTCGGTTTTGCAAACCAGTTTCAGAATGGCAGGAAATGAAACACGATGAATCCCCCTTTTTCTTTCCCATTCTCCATTTCTGATGATTTTTAACCGGTCAAGCGGCGCAGTTCGCCGATCGGCGACGAAACAATAGAAAATCAATTGTGTCTCATTGGCGGAGCTTGACAGATTAAACCGGTTTTTACAAACGTCAGTCAATTCGTGCAACGCTTTCGCTTACCGATTTCAGAAATGGAGATTCTCTATTCTATGCATTTCTATCATACTAATAATAAAGCTGAAAAGTTTTTGTTTCTTTGTGTGAACGCGCGAATCTCCGGAAATACCTACCGGTTGGATTTGAAAAAATATTTTTGAATTTGATAGCCCAATTATTGAGGAAAGCTATAGGCTATTTAACATCACGCTATGACCCTTAGAAGACGATCAAAAAAAGGCAGAAAGAACGCTGAGCGAAAACGAAGTGATGCGAGGGCAGGTGATGCGATGTGGGTCGGGGGAACAAGAAATTTCACGCGGACGAAGTCGCGGACGAAGCTAGTATAATAATAATGAATCTGAAGAGTTTGTTTGTTTCTTTGTTTGAACGCGCGAATCTCCGGAAATACCTACCGGTTGGATTTGAAAAAATATTTTTGCATTTGACAAGAAATTTCACGCAGACTTCGACTTTAGTATGTGATAAAGACAACCAACAAACAAGCATCTGGGTCTTTTTCACACAAAGATTCCTAATTGCAATACCTAGTTTTCTTTCCAGACGAAAATAAAAGAAAAAATACAAAATCTCAGGGTTCTAAACACGACACCAACCAACAACGTTGATACTTTACTACGTCTAAAAACAAAGTTGTTCTATAGAAGATCTAGAAACTTTGCACTTTGCCTCGAACTTTAGCAATTTTCACACGTAGATACCAGAATGAAACTGTTAGCCATATTGTGTACAATATAATGGTTTCATCTTGCACTATTTAGTTGGAAAATATAGAAGAGAAGTTTTCTTGCACACACAGACAAGAAATAAGTATGCAGGCAGCTGCATTCGACATCTATTTTGTGAAGTCAAATGTGACAGAGTGTGTGTGATCCTCTGTGCTTATATCAGACGCGTCACTGAAGTCTCTCTCTCTGTAGTCGGTCCCTCATGTCTGAAGATCGTGGTCAGCTTCGGAGTTGCATCTGGAGCTAATGATCCGCCTCCACCGGTTTCTGTCCAGCGCATCTCTTACCACCGTGTAGAATTTGGAGGACGATGATTCCTTCACCTGATCGGTCCATCGTGTTAGTGAACGACCGCGCGATCGTTTGCCTTTGGTGTTCCCAACCACAATCAGGTTTTCCAAACTTTCATCGCCTCTGCGTACTACTACGGTGGCAATTAAGTTCCGGGAATTTGTCAATAAAAAAAAGAAAATGAAGTTTTAGGAAAAGTTTCACTATCGACCTTCACAATAGTCTCCCTCTAACCCTACACATCGATTCCAACGTTTCTCCCATGATTGGAAGCACCCTTGGTAGTCCTCCGAAGTTAGCCCGTTAAGCACCACGGTTACAGCTTCTTGGACCTCTTGTACGCCGCCATGATGAGTTCCTTTGAGGTGCGACTTCATCTTGGGGAATAGAAAAAAGTCGCAGGGAGCAATATCGGTGCTATAGGGTGAGTGAGGCAACGTTGGGATGCCTTTTTTGCCAAAAACTCTTGCACAACGAACGAGGAATGGGCCGGTGCATTGTCGTGATGCAAGATCCAGCCATCCTTGGCGAGTTCGGGTCGCACATGAAAAACACGAGCCCGCAGCGCTTAGGCGACGGTCAGACGTGATCAACATGTGCAAACGATCAACATTCGCGTCGGTACGAGAGGTGACGGGAGCTCCTTCACGTGGATCGTCTTCCACCGATTCACGCCCTTCCTTGATCCGCTTCGCCCATTCAAACACACGCGTTTTTGACATGCTATCGTCTCCATAGACAACCTGCAATTTTCGGAGGATTTCCGAGGGTTTACGCCAGATTTCACTAAAAATTGAGTCACAATACGTTGCTTGTGTTGCATTTTCACTACGCCACTAAAAAAGTTACTTGCAAAAAATACACATAAAACACAAACCATACGTGCTATCTACTTCAACTTTGAACTCTAATTAAAAGGAAGATCCCTCCTCTTTGAGAGATGATGACGAATGAAAAAGTGTTGCCAGTTTTTAAATTATAACTAAATCCCCGGAACTTAATTGCCACACCACGTATGTGGCCGAAATAGGAGAGAATGCGTTGTTGACATAATTATGGTCGACAAGCGGGTCTTTATTCGAAGCTGGGTTAAGAGTAAATGTTCATGTAATCATGAATTCAGCACATGATTATAAATACCGTAGAAATTTTTCGTCGGTTATCAAAAAAAAAAAAAATCTGCAGTTTCATATAAAATTGCAATACCTACGCGATCAAAATGTATGGGACAGCATTTTTTTTTTATAACCGACGCATATATCAACTGGGAGGTTCAGAATCACTTAGTGAATCCATGGTCCAACAAATCCGGCAGGTTGCGCAACAATGTCCGTGCCACCCTGTATTCCCATGCCGATTTCGGTTATGGTGACCATTTCTATTGTTGACAGCTGTGGGTTACAAGCCTGAGCTCTTACATGCTAAAAAAAATCATTTAATTCAGACAAAAAGTCCATAGGCAAGGCAAGGTTGTTAGTAACAAGAATTTAGCTTATAACTAATGTTAGTAATTAAAAAGTAAAAAAAAGAAGAAACTAGACACACCGAACTAGCTTTGCACAATATGCTCATCGGTCTCGCAACACATGGAGTTCAGTATCGGTTCTCTCGCCAATCATCCTTAGGACGCTGTAGCCTATCTTGGCTGAGAAATGATATGTAACTTACAAATTATATCGGCGTAATACAAAGA
This sequence comes from Amphipoea oculea, assembly GCA_945859645.1. NCBI lineage: Eukaryota > Metazoa > Arthropoda > Insecta > Lepidoptera > Noctuidae > Amphipoea > Amphipoea oculea. The sequence goes on from OX243881.1 coordinate 15,632,939, forward strand.
TGCTGTGGTATTACGGTGAATGCAGTGGCGGCCCAGTGGTATCGGAACCGACTTTACTTTGTGTATATTTACATCATCACTCCTCTCAAAACGATGAAGGAAAAATATCGTAAGGAAACCGGCATGTCCTAGAACCAAAAAAATCGAAGGCATGTGACATCCACCAACCCGCACTGGGCCCGCATGATGGATTATGGCCCACTCCGTCCCACTGATAGGAGGGCTGTGTCCCAGCAATGGGAACAGCGTAGGCTCATTATGCTATGTACATAAAAATGTTTATATTTTGCTCGCATACCTAATTCTTTTGTTTATTACCCAACATGCAAACGTCGCATTGTAAAAGAAAACTGTTCAGCGGAAACCTCTGAATATAAAATAAATGTAATAGTCAGACACGCAAAGATTTAGGTGATGGTGGTACCACTATAGCCGGTGGTAGTACCACTTGCCACTTAGAACCTTAGGTACCTACATATTCATTTGCACCCTTTGATTTCTGACTGTAATGTGGCTACCGAGATGGAGTGACAGCTATATGTATGCAAGCAATTGTTTTTATTTGAAAAAGGTAACATCTTTTCAACTAAGGGCTGATTATTATTCAATCGACTCGAAAAAAACAGCCCTTAGGGCTAATTTTTCCAACGCCAGATAACTTTATCGGAGGAATAATTTTGAATTTTTTAAAGTTCTTCACACGTTCCAAAAACTGTCAAATGTCAATTTTATTCCACGAATAAAAATTATCGTTCGATTGAAAAATCAGCCCTAAGGGCGGTTACGCACTACGTCCGATCCGAATCCGATCCGAATACGAGAAATAGTCCATCGTCCTATTTTTTCGGATCTAGTGCGCAACCCCTCATACACATAGGACAATGTTCACTTCGGATGTAGTGCGAAACCGCTCTAAAACTCCATGTTGCTAATGCGGGCTTTACACAAGTGACTATACCCGCACTTCATCTAAGTTTTCCCGGTGAGATTCTTACAGAATGAGCGTTATTCGATCCGGTTGGGCAAAGTGTTATTGAGTTTTTCCTTTAGGCATTTAGTAGCACCCTGTATTTAAGTTTTGGGCGGTTGGTGACTTTTATTATAGCATTCCGCTTCTTTCTCGTACTGGTGCAATGGTGAAATATTTCCGTGCCTCGGAAAGCACGTTAAAAACCGATGGTCCTGGCTGTCATTCGTAGATATTTGACAGTCGTTACGGGACGTCAGAAGCTCAAAAGTCTGACAACCAGTCTAATCAAGGGTTATCGTAATATAAGTTTTCACGGTGAGACTACAGGATCCCACATTCAGTAGTCTTGCGATCACTAGACCCATGAGGGAGTCGAGTCAATTATATTATTATCGAACACCAAGTAAAAAGAAAAAAGTCATGAACGATAAGCGAAAACGAAGTGACAGCGCAGGCAGGTGATGCGATGTGACAGGGTGGATCGAGGGGACAAGAAATTTAACGCGAACGAAGTCGCGAGCACAAGTTAACTGATTTATAAAAAGAATAGAAAAAAAAACAGTGAAAATGAGATTTGCCTGACAAGCCAAGTGACAAGGATAAAAATGTAAAAAAAATGTAGAACCAACTTTTAGGAATAATTATTCTTCATTTTAGCGTGTCGATGGCAAAAATAACACGAAAAAATATTGTTTGGTCTAAAATTGAGCAACGCAGTCTATACCGTTCGTTGACGCAGCCATTAGGTCCTCACGTATGCAAGTGACAGGGCATGCGGTGCTGGATGGGAGGAGAGCCATTGTCTGGGGAGAGACGCCGCATACATACTGGAGATTTGAGCCGTCCACGAACCCCCACTTGTGGAGGTTGTTACTCGTCCCGGTACTGAGAGATCGTAAAGCTCTCACAGTACCTACTAACAATGTTTTTTGGGTCATCGTCTCTATAATAGGGGAGGCTCGTCGTCGAGGAAACTTTACGAGTGATGTCACCACATCTGACGTCATCATAGTTTTGGAACACATCACACACCCAGTCATTTTCCTTTACAATTTAATTTGGAAGTGGTTTTAATAGGTACCTAAGTTATGTTAAAGTTAAAACGGAATGGGTTGGTGTCATTTTTACGGTAACCACGGGTAATTAAAATTAGCCATGGACCCGGTAATGGGTCGACCCACCGGGACCACGGGTAACGAGTCGCTAAATATGTGAGTGACATAATGAATGCAACAGCCGTTCGTGTGAGCGATCGCTTTGGTCACCCTACGTATACGATTAGGATGTGGCCTTGGACGTGGGGTAAGACCCATAGTGGCACTAGCGAAGCGTTATTGAACCTGTATTTGACTTCTTTTGACGGATTATCTACTGGACACAGGTTGGCCCGCCGATTGATGTCGGGACGTTGTTTAAATATGCTAATTGCGCGGCAAACTCTGCTTGCCGATGCAGGATTTTGCGTGACGTGAGTATGATGCGTAGTTCGCATGGGACGATGTAGATGCCGCCACAGTTTCATATATTTTACGATGCTCAATATTATTCATGGGTACTAATGTTTGATTGTCGGATCCTGATTGCTGCCACTTATTGCAGGTTTTATTGATAGAATTCCTCTGATATTTACGATCTTGGAGCCATGGGAAGCCTTGACCACACCGCAGTTCGGCACATGTACTTGTAATGTAATATTTGCACCAAAAAAAGGTCCGTCGTAACACTCGTATTTTTTTTTTAAGTTCTATAAAATACTAACACGATCAAATTTATGAAGCTGCTGGCTTTTTTTCCAGAATAAAGAGTTGGTTCCATATTCAAATTTGGTAAACTCAAGAACGGTTGGACCGATTTTTATCTTTGCTAATACTACAATAACTATTAAAACATGGGGAAAATTCACAAAGAAAAAAAAAAAAAAGATTTTCTCATACATTTTTTATGGATCGGCTTTTTTGATTCTGAGGCGCTAGGTACGACGATAGCCGAGTCAACTAGTATCTATCGATCTATATAAATAAAACAAAGTCGGGTTAGTTACACCATTTATAACTCAAGAACGACTCGACCGATTTTTATAATGTTTGATTTGTTGGATTTGTCTCTGCTCAGAATAGCAGAATAACTATTAAAAATTAAGATAATTAATTTTCTCATACATTCCTTATGATTCTGAGGCGGTACGGTTCGCGGTCAGCTATACTGTAAAAAAGGTGACAAATTATTGCCGAGGGCGAGTTCAGATCGTCGAGAGTGTAGGCCGTCTGGGTATAGCAGGGTATTCTTGTTTTGTGTTTGCCCGACCTGTAAAGGGTTAGGTATATATTTGTTTTCTACCTATAGTTTTCGAAAGAGCACGCGTAGTATAACTATGACGGAAAAAATGGACAAAATTTCAGATTGTAGAAAGATTTTTACCGCCAATGAAGAGAAGAAAATGTTTCTATTTTTCAGTCGACAAAAGTCTTCAATGTCAAGCATGACAACCTATTTTTCTCTATTTTTGACCCTCGGGGGTAGAAACATAATTTCTTCTAAACAAGTCTCAAATAGTCTACATCGCATTGGACCTAGACAAGAATCTATAAGTATTGGATTTAAAATTTGCTCCCCGTTGCTATGGAAAGAATATAATTATGTCTTTGTCTTCATAGAAAAGCGAGTCTACGGCAGTGTCGGATTTATATTTTTTGAGTGTAGGCCACTTTAACTTACCTATGTACCTTTCTAAAATAATAATTTTCCATTTGTAGTAAGGAAGGCACTAAAGTTAAATAAACAAATGAATTAGTCATTAAGAAAGAGCGTATAAAGAAACAAGAATTAAAATTTTTACGGGACTTTTTAATAGCAAAATCGGTGAGTGCGCGCGGGATGCGGAGACGCGGACGTTGAGCCACTGCCGCCCGCCGCTCTCATCCATCACTCACGCAGGAATATAGATAAAATAGGTACGGTCAGCATCAAAATTTGATTAACACTTCAGTTTTTTTAATCTTAGTTATTGAGCAAAATATTTGTTCAAAATTGCAGCAGAAGAAATTTTTTTAGAATATATACTCTTATCTATTATGTGAAAAGCTAAAAATCAGTTTATTGAAAAAAGTTGTTGTCAATTTGATAACATGTAAAAATGATAGTGTTAATCGACTTTTGATGCTGACTGTACAATAACAGTAGGTACCTAGGATTGATAATTTTCGATAGGAATGAGTAACGTATTAGTATAAAAAACTATGAGAAAAGAAAACCAGTGAACTTGTTTGACTTTTATTCTCTAAAATCGAGTGGACGTCCTCTGAAATCTGCCGCCCTAGGACGCTGCCGCCCCAAGGCCGCGGCCTATATGGCCTATTGACAAATCCAGGACTGGGCTACGGGTCGCGCCGTGCTCAGGCAGAGATTTCGAGTTGGAAAGAAAGAACTTTGTCTATCCTTGGTAGATTTGATTTGAAATAAGTAGGTACACTCGCGTGCATACAAAATGAGTAGGTTATAAGGAGCAGTAAAATAAAAAAAAAACACAATTCGGCGACACAGTTTATTTACGGTCGTCTGCGTTCTCCCTAACCGTCTTGGTAATTAAACCAATTTCAGGACAACTTGATTGATTTCTCAGACTGTAAATAACATTCACTGAAGCATCGTTTCTTTTATTTCTGTTCATGTACTTATTTATAATCTAATGACTCCTAGTATGTTACTTATAAATTTGTATGTCTCAATTATGACAAAACATAGCGCACCCCCGATTTATTTATGTAAACACCTATGTTTCACAAATAAACGAATTGATTGATTGATCGTATTTTTGTATCTTGACTCTAAAACTTTTAACGATGCATTTTCATCAACTTTCGCCATTTCAATTTGAACATTTTTTAATTGGAAAAGTATCTACGATCTGCTGCAAGATATAATGTGAATTGAAAATGAATTCTAAACGATGTATTCATTTAGAGGAGTATCCATGGAGTTTATTGCCCGTTCTTCTCTTCTCTCTCCTCTTCTTTTTTTAACTTTTCTCTCACGAACGAATTTATTATTTAAGCCCCTACCTGTACATAAAGCCTATATGCATGCCTACTACATACAATCAAGATAATAGTATACTATTTATATAGCTATTGTCCATCGTCCTTGATGTCCGCAAATCTTTGTTCTCAGTACTGTAGTGGTCATCTGAATGCATTTCAAACGGTAACCGCATGACGAGTTACTTCCTGAATGAGAACACTACCTTTCATTGATCTGTTTGTGGCTTATTCTGAGGTTTGTCTGATTTCTATCGTTTTGGCACGAGCTACACTATTATCTCAAGTTAAAAGATTAGTCAGCAGGTCCATAAAGTAGGCACCTACTTACATAATATTACTGTATATTATTACTAGCAGCGCCCCGCGATTTCACCCGCATAGACTTCGATCCCGTGGGTATATCGGCATAAAAATTATCCTATGTTTTAATCCTGGTTATAAGCTTATGTGTGCCCAGTTTCATTCAAATCCAGTCAGTAGTTTTTGCTTGTAAGAGTAACAAACATCCATCCATCCATGCTCACAAACTTTCGCGTTTATTGGATTTATTATGATTGATGTACTATGGTACACCTCTGCTAAGCCTTCGAGGTATACAGGCGTGATGTTATGTATTGACTGCATCGGTCTAGTGGTTGCAATCGTACTACTGAGCATGAAGTCATGGGTTCAAATCACTGATCGGGAAAATTGTTATTGGGTTTTCCCATCAGGTGCCGTACGGCTTAATGCCATCATGATTCCAGTGTAAGAGAGAGACGGAGCTATACATGACCGATAGCACCATCCCTTTTTTGTTTTGCACTGGAATCATGATGGCATTACTATTTCGTAATACGGCCCCAGGAATAGTCATTAGCAGCCTAGAGTCTGAATATAAAATACTAGTAGCGCACCGCGGTTTCACCCGCGCAAGGGTCGATCCCGTGGGAATATCGAGATAAAAACTATCCTATGTCCTTTCCCGGTACTCAAACTATCTCTATACCAAATTTCATCTAAATCGGTTCAGTGGTTTAGGCGTGAAAAGGTAACATACAGACAGACAGACAGTTACTTTCGAATTTATAATATTAGTATGGATTCTCGTTAACGTAAAGAAATCAAGGCTTTGTCACGATGTTTTCCTTCACTGATGTCAGTAATATCCAAGATAAACTCAGATATGAATTGAGAAACCGGTCAAGTGCGAGTCGGACTCGCGCACCTAGGGTTCCGTACAAATTTGTAGGTATGTAACTAAAAATTTACGGTTTTCGGATTTTTTCGTTTACTTGTGCTACATATCATTGCTTCTTGCTAAATTTCATAATTCTAGGTCAACGGGAAGTACCCTATAAATTTTGATTCCCTTGAGTGTCGAAATATACGTTTTGTGCGGCATAAACGGCCGTTTTTTTTTTTACGGTAACTTAGATGTTTGATTTTTTCACAGCTTCAAGGCACTGTAGACCTGAGTATATGGTTTTAATTTTAACTCGATACCTCCACGCGTTCCCGAGATAAAGGCTCTTGACAGACAGACCGACAGACGGACAACAAAGTGATCCTATAAGGGTTCCGTTTTGTCCTATTGAGGAATGGAACCCTAAAAATCACATTGGTACTTGCAATGGGTGCCTGAAGATGGACGGCACCGCCGAGGCCGGGCCAGAAAGAGATGGCGGGATGACCTGGACGCGTACCGCGAGGGCTGGTTCGAGGTGGCGCGGGTAAAGAGTTCCTGGAAGGATTTGGGGGAGGCCTTTGCCCAGGAGTGGGACAGTGCATGTTAAAAAAAAAAAAAACTTGCTCGGATTTGAACCCACAATCCAGTCATATAAACTCTGCGCCACGTTCCCATGGGGGTAGGTTCGCTTGAAACTCATAAACTATTGACTTTAATGCCAGCGTTTCAAGCATTTTAGCATAACGTTTGGAAGGTACTTTAATTTAAAAGTAAACCTGAACCTTTATAGCATCAGTTTCTTTTTGTGAAAAATTCTTCCTAGAATCGAATGATTCGGATTAAATAACTATGAAAAATAGGAAATAGTTTGCTCATTATAAAAATAACTCTGCACAGTAAAAATAATTAACTTACGAGGTAAAAGAACTGTTATCACAAAGTCGTTTGAGTCAGTTCTTGGGACAGTCTACATAAAAAAAAAAGTACTTACTTATAAGAATTTTTTTAATGTCCTAAACAGTAAACCACGTGAAATATTCACGTGATGCCTTCTCTCCTGACCTTCCTTATAGTTCCTATGCGCATCCCCAGTAGGTACCTCCCCCCCCCCCCCCGCCATCCGCCCGCAATCAATAAATACACCTTCCAACATGTGGAGTTCAGGTCTATTTACTTATAACCTCTTTTTTGCAGGCTGAATAGAATGCTAGCTTTGCTTTTAAAAAGCTTAGTTTAAAAAATAAACAGGCTGAGTTTTTTTTTTTGTTGTTGGTTGGTTTGGTCTGTGAGGTTACCTTTTGTGCCTACAGGGAAGTTTACATAACACTTGAGGTTTTTTATTTTATGATACGCTATTTTCAGTAGGTACCTGGATTTTAAATGGTGCCTTGTCTACGTTTCGTCACAGAGCATGTAACCTTTCGTTTCGTGAAGATAAAACCAAATTGCCGCATCAAAATCCGCGCTTCAGCTCTATGGTTGGAAAATTGCACTCTTGGCTGCTAATTCTATATCGCGGTACAGTTTTTTTTTTTTTATCTAAAATGTAGATGGAAGTAGTTTCCGATTGTAAACATACATCCTATAATTACATTAAACTTACGTGAAATTATGTAAAAATATAAAAAAATAGAAACTTACAAAATTGAACTTGGAATCACTAAACGCCGTCTATTTTTTAAACTGAATCGAATAAATAATTAATTGTACAATTTCCGATATTTTTTCGAAAATTCTTTTTTTAAATCGGTCGCGGCGCGCGCACTTATGCGTCGGGCGTGCTCCACTGACTGCCGACATCGACAATGAACCTTGAGGTGGGACACTCTTGTTTAGCTGAATATCGATATTTGCGGTTTTTTTTATCATTAATTTATGGCTTATGTTTAAGTTATCACCAGATAAAGTAAAATATAACATCAAAAAAACACTTTTTACTGCCAAAAATAGTAAAGATCACCAAAATAAAGGTAAAGGTATTTGTATTCTCATTTGCTCGCTCTTGCATCCTATGTCGACCCTATTCCTATGTAAAGGGTTTAAAGTAACCTGACCAAATCTAACCTCGGGGCTAGAACTATTGTAATTTTTTACTTCATTTTTTGGTGTTCAATTTAACCCCTTAATTTATTGTAGTAAAACTATTAGTCCAGATTTTACGCACGTGTTGTAATGGATCTGTAAAGATGATTCGCAAAAATGTAAACATAGTAATTGTGTTTTTACAACATTGACAACCTATTTTGAAAAGGATTGTTAGTTAGTTACTTACTAGTTTTTTTAATAATCGTATGTAGTTTACTAAGACAGGTTGCTTTTATTAAGAATGATGCGGGTAATGACCCATCTTTCGATTTACGATAGATAGTTGGTACACAGGTTAAGTATGCAACATCATGGATGAGAAAGGTGCGGTCATATTTTTAAGGATATGGTATATACCATCAAACTGAACAACTTTCTCCAACAACGGCACAGAGCTTTATGACATGTTTTAAAGTCTTTCAGTTACTACAATACAGAGTTATACAGACAGAATAAAACTTCAAATAGTGTGTGTTTGAAGAAAATTCGGACGTTACTGACCAGTCTGCGTGAATAAATCTAATAGGTAAATGCAAATGACAAGTGTATCAGGAATGTGTACCGTCCTACAGATACCATGCTTGTATGAATAAAACGATCGTTGCTTTGATACCGTGACCTTTGACATTATATCTTAATTACTAATAACGTCATCCCGTAGGACTGACTGACATACCTGGCCATTTTCTTCTGGCTCTAGATAATAGATTATTTTTGATACCTTACTTTAATTAGACACTACAGGAGAGAAAAAAACCGAGTGTGCTTATGACCACACGACTGAAGTGAAACTTCAAACGTATTTGGCTATGAGAGGAAGAGAGAAAGAAAATGTGCGCGGCACCGCTTTCTCTTGCTTATATCCACCACTGAACTCCCGTTCGCCTCGCCTGATCACACTTTTCGTAACGCGTTCCCCAGCTTACTCCCCAAGTCAAGCGTGCGTAAAGAAGTTTCACTTCAATAAATTCTATACTAGATAGATTAGATTCCTTATTTTGAATATACATAAACTCACGCCTTCTATTCATGGGGGTAGGCAGAAATTACAGAACGTTACCAGCTACGATTAAATATTTCATTTTTTTGTACTATACGATTTACTTCAGGGTAGGAAAGATGCTATGATAATCATTTTCACTGTTAGTCATACATACTCGTACATACATACATAATCAGCCTATAATGTTCCCACTGCTGGGACACAGGCCTCCTCTCTGTGAGAGGGAGTGGGCCATAATCCACCACGCAAAAACGGTGAAGGAAAACATCGTGAGGAAACCGGTATGTCCTAGAACCAAAAATTCGAAGACATGTGACATCTACCAACCCGCACTGTTAGTCATATCTTGTTTTAATTCCCAAAAGTAGATTTAAACTTATTGATGCGCGTGTGCCCCAGGTGATATTCTTACAATTGATACCTAATTAATTATGTCCCAATAATCATTAAAAGCTTGACAGGTTACATAAAACGATGTAGGATACTATAAATACCTGTCATCAAACAAACATACAAGCTTATTTGCATATCATACTGTAACAAGTAGCCGTCTGAAGAGCACAGCGTATAATTAGCTGATTAAATAATTGCATTAAAATTAATCGGTTTCTTGCCTGCCAACAATGTCCATATTTATTAATAAAAATACCAGTTGTTGTTACAGCACCCTAATTGCGTAATACACTATCAATCACAATTTAAATCATTTGGAAGAATATTGCTAATCCATTGCTTTATATGTTCGAAAAAATTGTCTGTTTAACAACGAAAATAATGCAATGAATGTTGTTGAACAATCAAAATGAAAGCTATTGTTACTGTTAATGTCAACAGTACACAATCTATATTTAAAATTTTACCAGACAATTTTTTCAAGGCCATTTACTTTAGTTTACGTACTTATGATGTTTCCTGACCATCCCCACTACATAAGAGCATTTGCTGAGGTCTGAGATTGATAACTGAAAGGATTGAGAGAGGATTTTGATTGCTCTAATAAAACATATAACTTATAAATCCCCAATATCTCTCAACTTTCTTGACAATCCACGATTTTTTACTAAATCTCGATGTTGTGGAATGCTCTAGGTATGCATTCAATTGGATACAAAGCTTTGAGCATATCTAATAATTATTATACTTAATTTGATATACTAAAAGGTATCGTGGAGTAAAAAACCACCAGTTAAATATTCAGATCTAAATCACAGTGTCCATGAAAAAGGGTCAATCCCGTAAACATCGTTTTGCAAGCTAAATATTTAGTCTCCGATCCCATCAATTTAAACAAAATCAGATACAATGGTCCATACATAATTATCTCATTTTGAAGGACAAATTGGCTAGCTTCATCTCATCAGAAGCTATTTTTACGCTCATAACTCTTCACTATCTTAATTATAATGTTTACGAAGACGACGTCGTGTCACAAAGATGCGTAGGTACTTCAAAATTGATTGCCTATTAGTATAGTGGAGATAATTTGTTATGTTCGACTTTATCCCATAAAAGGTCCTTGTCGTACACTGAAAGTCAAGGTTTGAACAATACCGTAATCACCTACATCATGTAAGTTTATCAAATAAATCTTCATGCAGTTCCCCTTCTAGCTAGACTGATCTTATCTATTATACCTCAATCATCTCTCTGCAAAATGTGCAGTGATTATGGTCTGTAGGATGGTTGATTGTAGACTGAGTCATAGCTACTATGATATGAAACCACATAAATAAGTTTCATGATATATGGTTAATCGTGCAATTGTGTTAACATTTTTAATTAAAAAAATAGTGACTCTTCAATATTTTTCAACGAACTGAAATATTAATTTAATTGAATACCAAAGAAACTTATAATTATTTAGCTAAGTATCCGCAAGTTCGGGAATTTTAAAACGCGAAACACATTTAGACGCATTTAATAAAGCCTATTCATTATTTGCGGTCATTTATATTATTTAACGGAGAACATCAATTAACGTCAATGTCCTACTCTAAAAAAGTATCGATAACAGGCAGGGGATGTTGTACTCATCTCATCCCTATTTCGATCTGACGTCACTTCAGACGAGGGGTGAGCATGCGCGGGAAACTCTCCGCCATCTTGTTCCTGTTCGCTCGACGTCGTGAAGCTTCGGCTATTTTCGTAGGGTGAGGTCACATCCAGCGGTCGCAGCAAAACTGAAAATATTTATACAAAGGAATTTGAACTTTGGAACGTTCCTTTAAAGTTTAGATTGAAGTAGGGATTTCAGGAAATGGTGCAATGTAGGGTTTTCTATCTATAATGGGTTTCTATGAATTTGCGTCATACAATTTGAGCGTTTTATTGCGTTTTAGATGCACGATACAATGTCAAGGCAATTCAGTAGGTATAATGCGGAGTTTACAATTACATTATGTAACCATTTCTTTTCCATTCGCTTTATATAATATGGCATTAAAATATAGGGGTAAAAAGATCCTTCACGAAGCTATCATCTAGGCAGTCTTTAGGTACATCAAACTAAGTTACCTTGTGCAAAAATAATTGATGGGAAACGACTCTTACGACCAACTTCAAAAAACGGAGGTTATTAATTATTGGTGTGAAAATTCGCTGTTTACAGTAGTGCGTAATGTAACGAGCGCAAAACATTGTGCTTGTGCATTGTGGTATCTACAGGGATCATGAGATTACCTATTTAAAAGAAACTTGTTTTTGTAAAAAACAAAAACGGCAAAATAAGTTGGAACTTTGACCTTCAATATCTCCGTAACCAGAAGGTACCAAGTTATAGTGCAGTATTAAAAAATATCCTAATAACGGGAAATAAATACAAATGACTCTCGACTTCGTTAAGGATATTTTTACACCTGCACCAAAATTACGTAACACACTATCAGTCACAATCTCAATCATTTTGAAGGATGTTGCTAATCCATTGCTTCATATGTTCGAAAAAATTGTAAGCTCAGCAACGTAAATAACGCAATTAATGTTGATGAACTGTCAAATTGAAAGCCATTCCTACTGTTCGACGCAATTACCCCATCGTAATATACAGTATGGAATCTATCTATATAAATAAAACAATGTTGGGTTTTAATTACACCATTTATAGGTACCTAACTCGAGAACGGCTGGACCGATTTTTATGATCTTTGATTTGTTGGATTTGTCTCCGCCCCGAATAGCAGCATACTTATTCAAACAGGGGAAAAATTAAAAAAAAATTAAGATAATTCTTTTCTCATACCTACATTCGAGTTCTTATTGATTCTGACGCGGCACGAAGTAGGGTTAGCTAGTATGCAATAAATTATAACACATGTACTTGCTCCCTACATTTTGATGAGTTATGCGAAAATAAAAGTAAGGAACAGCTGATTTTTTTTCGCGACAGATTTCGTTCATTTCTTGTATATCGTAAGAAATTATTACATATATGTGGTTTTCTTACTGTATACCCCAACCTGATGCTTTATTCATGAGTAGGTAGTAGGTACCTACCTGGCTAGTATTTACATAAGCTACATTACATAAACAACTTAAAGTCAGTTAGGTATGGTCATGAATGCTATACTTCCACACATAGTGAATACCTCATTTTGAATGGAGGTTCCATAAATAAACGCAGTTTGAGTAGGGAAGAATGTGCAAGCGAATTCCGTACTTATGAACACTGTCGTTTCAGTCAATAACTTAGGTTTTCTTCATCAAAATCAAAATGTGTCACTGACTGTTTGACTGACGGCCGTTGGGCTCAGTGGGTCGTCTTAGGGGCGAAAACAAAAAAAAAAAACATTGAGTAAACATTGATTGGCTGAAAATTGAAAACCTGTCAATACTCTTTCTGAACAATATCAGCCAATATGGACAGTGCTTCAGCGACTCATCAATATGTAAACATAATTCTGTTGTAAAGTCAACAAAAGAGTTAAGTATGCAGGATCGTCGGATATAGTTGAAGTTTAGCAAGAAACCGATGGATGTTCTCGAATAAAATTTAATTTTATTAATAGAAAACAAACAGCTCTTTTAATTAAATTTCAGTCGACAACATCCATCGGTTTCTTAGGAAACTTCAACTATATCCGACGATCCAGCAGACTTATTTATTTTGTTGACTGTACATTTCCCTACGATGCATGGGCACGCAGAGTTAAATACAGAAGGCTTCAGCTGTTTCATACATAATCAGCCTATAATGTTCGCACTGCTGGGACACAGGCCTCCTCTCTGTGAGAGGGACTGTTACATAGAAAAGTGCAATATACCTACGCGGTCAAAATGTATCGAACAGTATTTTTTTGCAGGACTCATAATGCGAAGGATTAGAGTGCTTTACGATCGATTTTTTCATTTGGCTCCTTTCTGCAACTGTTTCTGTTGTTATACTCTTATTAGTACACAGAACCTACTTAATTTATATACCATTGTATAGATAATTTAATGGAGATTAATTCTGTACTTTTCAAATCTCTTGACCTCGATCACGCGTACGCCTGATGGAAAGCGATGGATGAGGTCTATGATGAAACGAGCGTGCCCAGAAGATGCCTAACAAACGGCGGGCGGGCGTTAGCCCTACCACCGCAAGGGAAGAATTGGCCAGTCAAATAAGGTGTTGTGTGTGGTCACGTGAAGAGACGACCAACCGCTTGGCGATGTCCCGAAATACTCGATGAGCACTCGGACCCCGCGACCCTAGTGTTTCAGCCCCAAACGGCTCAAACATATAGCTCCCAATAAGGTTGCTATATTCGCGCCCTTTCAGGTTTTCTGCACCTGCAACAGCCGCCTCAGACAGCATAATTAGCCTATAATGTCCCCACTGCTGGGACACAGGCCGAGGCCTCCTCTCTGTGAGAGGGAATGGGCCGTTATCCACCACACGGGCCCAGTGCGGGTTCGTATAGATGTCACATGTCTTTGAATTTTTTTTTTTGTTCTAGGACATGCCGGTTTTCTCAAATCAAACGTTTATTTGCTAGAAATACATTGTTTTGGTAAAGGTAAGATCTTATAACCTAATTGTCATTGTATTCTGCCTACAAGCAAGCGTGCAAATATTATCAAGATTACATACATTCTTATTATATTAATATTGTTATTCTCCATTATTATCATGCAATTCACTATTTAATTTACTAATTTATATTGTTAACATTCTATTATTATTACATTCTATTCATAAAATTCTATTATATCACTATTATTATTGTCCATTATTACCACGCAATTATATATCTCACGATGTTTTCCTTCACCGTTTTGAGGGAGTGGGTGATAAAAAAAACCACCCAAAGTAAAGCACCTGTCTGGGTTCAGACCTACGACCTATAACTCGTTAGAACATCACTGTTCCACAGCTCAGGCACTTATTTGAATGGACCTTCGGGCCGATCGTTTTCATTTTAGTGCTGTTCTTTTCTTGAGGAACATCCTACATATTTATGAGGCCGCCCTGTCCCTGCGGGCGTTCTGATGTAGTTTCATAACTTGTCTGTTCTAGTGCAATAAGCCGTAATGTGTTTGTTTTAGTAACGTACTTATTTACAGGAGCTAGATAAGGAAAAAGGTAGTCGTTTTATTAAAAAAAATACATGCATATATGTACTTAAACATTTTTTTTTAAACAAACTTTTAGTATACTTACCTAGTTTTATTTATATAAAAGAACTAAAAAGTAAAAAAAAAAAAATACCATATAAAAATCTCGAAAGCTGATATAAATTTTCAAGCGATTATTTACCGCTGTGCGCCGACTCTACAGGGTGTTACAGAAAGGGTATATCAATATAAACGGGTTGAAGAGTGTATCTGGTCTAGAACCTCTGTACAAAACTTCAGCTCAAAAGCAGTAACTTTGAAAATGCTTAATATTTTTTTATTTCGATAGTTTATTAAATTGAAATCATAACATACGTGTCACCGCACTACGAGGGTCATTATCCATTATCTGTAGTGTGTCTGTGCGCCTAGTACACGCACATCACGCCGCCGCGCGCCAGTGCAGCGCCGTGATGTCGAAATAAAAAAAAATATTAAGCATTTTCAAAGTTAATGCTTTTGAGCTGAAATTTTGTACAGAGATTCTAGACCAGATACACTCTTCAACCCGTTTGTATTGATATACCCTTTCTGTAACACCCTGTATAGGTAGAGTATTATTTATTTATATTATATATTTTACTAGCTGCGCTCCGTGGTTTCACCCGCATAAGTGTCGATCCCGTGGAAATATCGGGATAAAAACTATCCTATATCCTTCCCCGGGATGCAATCTATCTCTCTGCCAAATTTTATCGAAATCCGTTCAGTGGTTTAGGCGTGAAAAGGTAACAGACAGACAGAGTTACTTTCGAATTTATAATATTAGTATGGATTGTACACCAGAAAATATATTACAAAAAAATACGATTATTAATACAAAACATACAATGGGCGGCCTTACATCTTTTAGATCTAAGCAGTCACACAAACACGAAAAGCGACTTTGTTTTATACTATGTAAAGATAAAGAAGATGTGATTTTTCATTTTTGCTTTCGACGCGGAATTTCGAGAGAGAACTCGCCTAGAGATTCACGCTTGATACATATGCATACCAGCGAGTGATCGCTCGCCGCCGTCAGTCGCGCACGTGCGGCTCGTTGCCCGCCAACTCATTTTTACTTGCTCGCTTCTATAATCACCGGCGAGGTGGCAGGTGCCTTATTAACGAGAACCGCAAAACGCATTGTCCTAATCCGAGACCGAATGAACAGCACAGAAGCGTGGGTCGACACTGCGATGAGCCGCAAGGACGACGGGTGCCCTTTGACTCCATCGCACACGTATTAACGTGGTACTCTATGTGACTCAGACGTACTAATTCCATAAAGATGCCCAAGGTTGCTCTAATTCTAGTAGGTAATGTATAATATGACATTGTCATAATCATTATCCTGCTCTTAACCCAATTTATTTGCAGGGGTCGGCGCAACATGTCTTACTTTTCTTCCATACTTCTCTGTTTGCGGTACTTATCTACAAACGCCACATGCAAACTACGCCTCATATTGACGTCACACAAAATCCTGCATCTCGCAAGCAGAGTTTACCGCGCAACTAGCATATTACAAGGGCCCGCCATGACTCAAGGGGCAGTTGCCCGCCAGACACGACACCCGTCTGGTCGGAGGATCCTCCCTTTTCTATGGAGGATGAGTGAACTTTACACTCTGTTCCTTATACCTCTATATCGTTTTCTACCATACTTCTCTATTTGTCGTCATCTCAGTAGTCCCACTTATCACTTTCTTATCACTTTCACAACCCAATATCTGGCTAACACGATACCCTTTGGTGAAACTTGACTTTCAGGCTTCTGGCTACCCGTAACGAGTGTCAAAGATCTACGAATGACAGCCGGGACCAAAGGCTTAACGTGCTTTCTCAAATATTTAAACATAAACACAGAACCTAGGGCGAACCACGACGACTCAACGTATGTATGGTCATACTAAATCATTTACAAAACACATAAGGCAGTACTATGCTACATTTAGGTACGAGTATTGTACAGTACAGTCAACCTAGACAAGATGATTACTTACATCGAAAAAAAATAGCCGAGTTGACACGTTTGGGAAATCAATTGGTAATTTTCTTTGTAGTCTATTCACCTCAAACCATGAATATTTCAGTGAAGTATAAACAAAGACAGAACGAATTTTTCGTTTATGTAACGTAATTTAATTTTGATTGTCTAGACGAGGTATTTTGTCGTGATGGCGGCTCGACTGACTACAATACTTTCATAGTGTCAAATCTACAAATTTTTTAAACATTGTTGCTCGCACACGAGCTTTGTTTATTACCTAATATAAAACTGGTTTAAATGTCCTTGGGAAAAAAATACTGTACCTATTAAAAAAAAAAATGTATTATTTTTGTACCCAACGCTTTACTCTATCCACTTACTAATTTGAAATTAATGGAAAGCATCCGTAGAGACTGTGTAATGTATCTAATATGTATTTTGGGATGCATGAAGAAGCCTCCTCGTGTAGCGCAGTTTGATCCGCCAGTTACTCAACTGAACCGAGCGTTCGGGGGCCAATTATGGGTTTTGACAATCTTTGACTTTTGATTTATAAAAATAGAAATTCAATGGTGTCTCATTATCATTAGCACAGTATAATTAATATACAGTAGAACATCTTCATACAAACGTGCCGCTCTCGGTTTGAATGTGTGCGTGCGCGCCGCGCGCCGTGTCGGCACGCGATTTCACGCACACGCTAGCATAATATATGAGGGAATAAGGTGGCGGCAGTGCGGGCTGTGCAGCGCGACTGTGAGCACGCGCGTACGCTACATGACCGCTTGCGTTCGTCAACTCTCGCCGGCGGCGGCCACTTAAATTACGAGTATCATGACTTCAAAAAGGGGAAAAAAATATTGTAGTGTTTTCGGGTGCCTCAATAATGATTTCGCAAACCCGGACTTATCATTCTTCATAGTTCCTACTCAACCAGAAATGTAAGTACCTACTTATACTTAAATATTATTAGAAAATGTGGTATTGTATTGTTTATTTCACAGTTTATTTGCTTTATTAAGAGCGTAGCCGAGTCGCATTTTTCCATATAAATGTATTCCCAAATTTACTTTCTGAATACTATGTTTAGAGCTAAAGTTTATTTTAAGAAGTCTAGTTTTTAGTGTCCTTCACCACACAATCCTCACTTTTGAAAACTTCTTATAAATCAATTTTGAGAACGCCAAAAAATAGTCAAGAAATAGTCGTCTCCAACCATGATAATTTCGACCTGGTTTACTATATGGAAGTATGTTAAATATCCACGTGAACTTCTACATACATTTTCGAGTCAAGTACAGTCGAGCACAAAATTATTAAGTACTTTTTGTGGTCATCTTATTTTTTGGTTGTATTAAAAACGGTATAATTGTTGGTTATGTAGCTATTTTGGGTAGTTATTTTATTTATTTATTTTATTTATTTATTCTTTACTAATAAATAAGGGCAACAAAGGAGCTAAATCAATAATAAATACAAACTGATGAGTTACTTGCTTGATATTATTTTGAGAGCTTGTCACATCACATCACTCAGAACTACTTACTACTGAAGTCTCTTGTGCGAGATCTAAGCCGGAACTGATTAAATACACAAGCAAACTATCAAAGACATATTTTTATCAAAGGGTGCCGACAATTTGGTTTACAATACCAGCAATAAAACATGTTGAGAATAATAAAACAACACAATGAATTTTAGTTTTGGGAAAACCAATAATTACCCTGTGTCGCCCCAGCACCGTGGGAATTCTGCGTGATCATTATTTCAAAATTGCATAAAATTGGGTTTCCCAACCACCGAAAGTAAAATTAATGAAACTAATAGGTCGATCGTCCTGCACACTAGGTATTTTATTTAGTAATATAGTTAAGTAGGTAGATAGTCTTAATTAAAATAATAGGTAATAAATATTTTTTACATATTCGCGAAAATACGTATGGAACTCTTTATTTATTTCACTTAACCAATTTGTTTAATTGTTTCAGACGCTTACAGTGGCTACGGTTAATTGTAAATTTTCTCGGTATCAAATTTGTAACTTAGTATTATAAATGTTATGTGAATAAAGGCTTTTTATTTTTACTAAATTTATAAATTGGTAAAATATTCAATCATAATATGCTTTTTATTTCATAAATTTAGATCAAGTGCTGCTTGTTCGAAAATATTAACTAAAAGTAAAAGTGACAACCCTGGGGATCAACGCAAAAGTAGGCTAATAACTCGGCGGGCGGCCTTAGATAACGTACTGTATATTATACTGTGTCATTAGCCACAGATGAGCTACAGTGACAAAACTATTGGATATATTTGATTTAATTTTTGTATGCAGACTGGGAATGTCATAAGACAGGTAACGAAGTTTAACGATTGTCGTATTGTCATTTCTACCTTGTCTAACTCTTTGAAGCTGACTGTACGCCTGAGTGCAACAGCCCCTGCATTATTAAAGCCACCCCGAGAATACGAACAAAGTTCAGCCGGTCGAAGTTACAAATGAAAATTGTATCCGAACGATACGAAATGTTTGAAGCTTTTTGAAACCAACTGTCGAGTGTCGTCGGCCAGCTGTCCACCAGATTGGAGCGAGGAAAAGATCAGTGTTCTAATTTGAAAAACTGGCATAGATTCGCTTCAATTTTAATGGGAAACGTTTAACTAATTAACCGACTTCAAAAAAAGGAGGAGGTTCTCAATTCGTCGAAATCTTTTTTTTTTTTTTTTTTTATGTATGTTCCCCGATTTCTCGAAGACGCCTGGACCGATTTGAAAAATTCTTTGTTTGTTGGAAAGGGTAGACTTCCCAAATGGTTACATGAAAATTTTATCGAAATCGGACAAGCGGTTTTTGAAAAATCAACAAAAATTTAAAAATTTACCTACATTTTCTACATTAACGATCTTTTCGTTTACTTTTTTGTGGGGTAGGTACAACTAAAAAGTGAAAAATAAAAACTTTTTTACAAAAAAAAAAACAACCGACTTAAAAAAAAAAACACTACAAAGTGATAAATAACTTTAATTTCGGAAGTCGGTGTCAAAAAAACGAAAATGCGGAACCAACGACACCGACTTCCGAAATTGAAGTTATTTATCACTTTGTAGTGTTTTTTTTTTTAAGTCGGTTGTTTTTTTTTTTGTAAAAAAGTTTTTTCCTCTAAAAACTTATTAACCTTCTAATGATGGATACTTTTAGGGTTCCGTAGTCAACAAGGAACCCTTATAGTATCGCCATGTCTGTCTGTCTGTCCACAGTTTAGCTCAAAAACTATTGGTACAAGAAAGTTGTAATTTGGCATGAGTATACACGTTAATGACGCCGAAAAAGTGGTAAAATAAAATAAAAAAAAAACAATTATTTAGGGTACCTCCCTTACATTTAAAGTGGGGATGATAAAAAAAAAAATATTAGGGGTTTGAGAAGACCGTTTTTTGATTAAGTAAACCGTTCGTGACTTATCAAGCTTTAAAGTACCAATTTACGTTAGAGTCAAGTGTCCCCCCCCCCCCTCTACCAACTGAACGTTTGTAGTTAGAAATCAAATGTCACGGCAGTAGTACAGTGAGCTTCAAAGAAAAGGAACCCCTTTTGGTAATGACATTAAACCCATTTAAGTTTTTTGTAATGTGTTGTATATGGCGTGCTGGTCTAGTGGTTAAGACTGCGGCTTAGCAATGCGATGGTCTCGAGTTCAAATCCTCGGACCAGAATTTCTTTTTTTTTTTGTTTCTTTTATAGGTTATTAGGTGATTTTTGTTAATTATTATTTAAGAAATCAAATGTTGAAGTAGGTATGAGGTTTGTAAGAAAATCTAGGCATGTTGCATAAACAATATTCATTTATTTCTCTAATTACATTTCTAGGACCTCATGGAATCCACTTCATGTTTGAATATACAGTTTTCTATGTGTATTAAATTGGGGTTATTTACTTAGAATATTAACTAAACACAAAATAGATACCCTGGGTGAGGTTTAGAACGTTTAACATTAGATAACGGTTCATTTATATAGATTTTTCTAGAAACAACTACAATAATATTTATTCATTTAAAGTTGTGAAAACATTATTTTTTTATACGTTGTATGATCTTATCGGAAAAAAAAGATTAAAAAATTAAATGTTGTCATTTGTGCCTGTGAATTACAGAGGAAGAACCAACATGCTAAACTATAAAAGTATAGCAATATACATCTTTCTCTTTTATCACATTTTCCCTTATTTAACACAACATTAGAAATTATAAAAATATGTGAGGTCAGATGGTGCATCACACATTACAAGACTACTTGTAAACAAAAGTATCTGGATTGATAATAATAAAGGTTGTTTATTTTTGATTAACTACGAATTAATGATCCCACAAATATTAGGAATTATTAACACTTGCTCATACGTTCCAATGTAATTTTATCAGATCAGTTACACAATAAATCTGCCGAGTAAATTGCCTATTAATAACGGAGAGGATGGCCGTCACTGTCTATCACTTCTTGAAGTCACACTTGAACGCGTAGTTTTGAAGAGTGTCACTGAGTGAACTTCCACAATATTACGGTGTCGCCCCGATTCATTAGTGTAAACAATTATTGAGCGAGGGCCTTGGCGATCACATTTCACATCACCAGTCGCATGATACCTTTGTATCCATCTACGAACTGTTTTTCTCTGGAACGAAAATAATAATATTAGGAATACTTACATAAAAAAATCCAACTTGTCAGTAATAATGCAACATGATTGCAACAATAAATACATATACCTATGTGTATCAGTATAACGTAAATCTTACCGTTATGCCCATATCTCGTTCTTTATGCTTTGTTCCTGTTCCCAGAGAACAACAATTTTAGAGTCCGCGTATCACTGGTCAGTTTCCCTCAGTTATTAATCGAACAATACTATCGGTTAATATAATCAACTGTTCAAAAACTTAATAAATTGGATAATATTTCGACGAAGATAATTACGCACAAGCGGTTCGACACGAAAACGAAACGATTTGAAAAGTAATTATACCCTCAATCACAGTTTAGTAAATAAGGCGAAGAAGTATTCTAAATTCAACCTTAACTCGCAGTTCATACAGCTAGTTAAGTTTCTGAAGTAAAATTACGGTAGGTAGGGCAACAATCGGAATCAAGCACATTCTATTCAACCAAACAAGAAATCTATGCAAATTTCAACCTTATCTTTTAGTTAATTGAGGAGTTACGAATTGCATTTTGTAAAACAAGACGGTAAGGTGTTAGTATTTATAAGACGTGGTGGAAGTTGAAATTTAAACCTTATATCTAGAAGATTAGACCGTTATCAATCTTGTTCGATAAAAGGAGTAAAGCTATTCAAATTTTCGTTAAGATGGCTAACTGATTCAATAGTCTAGTGGTATAAGGCGCGGTCTACGTGATCGGCTGGCGCCTGGTGATGCGGGTTCGTATCCTCAATCGCACGTAAAGTGTCTTTTTGTAAGTTAAGTTATTCTTGGGATACGGTTCGGGTAAAAAGCCGAAAAAATACCATAATATTATAATATTATTTAAAAACTTGCAAATAATATTTGAGTGGGATCGATGGATGCGGCGCGCGGCAGCGGGGGAGGGAGCTGCTCGAGGCCAGAGCCACGTGACGCGCCCGCCGTCGCTCGAGCGACGAGCGACGGCGGGCTCGAGCGCGCTCGGGCGATAATCTTTAAAATCTTGAGGGGTTCCTTTTCTCTGAAGCTGTTCGTACCTAATATACAACGAAGGTTAAAGGAAAACTATCACACTTAAGTGGGCTTTACGAGTTTACGAGTAATAGTCGACCAACTTAAATTTGCAGTTGCAATGTATAAGAGAACATGATTTTCAACTACAATGTTAAATTTGTTCTTGGGATAAATTAATTCCAACTACGGAACCCTTCATTGTGCGTGGTCCGACACGCACTTGGCCGGTTCTTAAGTTAAGCCTAATCAGCCTATGATGCTCCCACTGCTGGGACACAGGCCTCCTCTTTGTGAGAGGGAGTGGACTACGCGGGCCCAGAGCATGTTGGTGGATGTCACATATCTGCGAATTTTTTGGTTCTAGGACATTCCGTTTTCGTCACGATATTTCCTTCACCGTTTTTGAGAGCAGTGGTGATGAAATAATTTACACAAAGTAAAGCGCTTATATCAGGGTTGGAACCTAGGACCTACAACTCGTAAGTCGCGGTTGTTGCCACTAGGCCACCACAGCTCTAAATTAATGAACCTCTAAAAACTTTTATCTGTCTGTCTGTTTGTTCCGGCTAATCTCCGAAACGGCTGGACTGATTTTTATGAAGTATGCTATGAGAATATTTTTAAACCTGGGGAAGCACAAAGGCTACTTTTATCGGCATATACCAGGCAGGCGAAGCCACGAGTAGAAGCCAGTTTATTATTATAATAGTATATTATAAGACAACAAATGAAATACCGCAGCGACAAATTGCCTTCACAGCGCATCTAGCCGTCTATAGTGTGTACAGCTCCTCATAAAGTCACCATTTTCAAGTTAGGCAGAGTGGGAGACACTAATGGTAAAGCCCTGTCATACCTGGCTAGCTCATATGCATAGTTACCCAAATCCGTAGAGCCAGCAGTGCGCGGCCAAAGCAATGCAAATACGATTGAAATGTTATGCAAATACCAGCACCGCACACCTGTTAAGGAATTTTGAATTTAGTTTTGAATTTCAGTCCCATTTCTATGTTTGAAATGTTCCGTGGCTTTTCTTATTTTTCACGTTATTGGCGGCAAGGTCGTTAAAAGATGCCCATCAATAGATATAATTACCCATCTCTCCACTAGTCCAATGCTTACTCTAGGATGCATATCCAGTAGGCCCTTAAATCCTTACCTATTCTTCGGGCACGTCTTCCCTACCATTACCGCGCCCCCCGGTCTATTCTTTGACATGCAATGGTCGCTGTAGCACCAGGAACATGAGGCTACAGGAGCTAGTGCGAATCTTGGGGGTCATTCGATTAATCGAGTCTGGTTTAACCACGCTGAGATCGGTGCAATTCATTCATTCATTAATTATAATTTATAAGTATTATCAGCTTATTATTATCCCAGTCCAGTACTGGGCAAAGCAAAGCTCTCTTCACATACAAAGAAGGCACGAGCATTTTAAAGCCCTATTACCGGTTTTTCGTAATGAGTTGAACCACTCTATTGCAGCCCGTAACATAGGTAACTTCACATGTAACAAAATAATCGCGGAGCAATCCCAATTTCATTTCAATGTTGATAATATTGTTTTCAAGAGTACCGAATCACGTGACTGCAAAATTTACATTGAATTGGAATCGTATTGGCTTTAGATTGGAATTAAAATTAGTTTGAAGAGTAAGGCCCCAGGACGGGTTGACGATTTCAGAGTTGTATTAACATTAGCTTATATTAAGTCCAGGTTTACTCACGATGTTTGTAAGTTTGTGACGCAACGGCACAGCAGATCATAGATAAACTAAAAACTACAAACTAGCTGCTGCTACTAACTAAAAACTATGTAGTTGCGACGTACAGGGCCTTTATCCGGGGTGCAAGGGGTGCGTGGCACCCGGGCGCAGGGTCTTAGGGGGCGCAAGCTAATCCTTATACCTACACGTACCATGCGTAAACCTCAAAATTAAAATTAATAAAAAAAAAACTACTTACGATTAACTATGACTCAAATTTTCAAATTCAAAATATTTTATTGTGGGCCATAAGTATGTTAATTACAGGTCTTAAATTATAGTTCAAATATGTCCTGCCTAATAGGCATACAATAATTATATGTCATTACATTTAAAAAGTTATTATAAATGTTAAAATATCAGTACACAGTCAAATTAATAAATATCAATAATTCAAGAAATCTTGGATCGTGTAGTACCTATGTTTTATATATTAAAAAGTTACGTAGTTTATTTTTAAATACTGGAAGTTCCTTAGTGCTCAGAATGTCAATAGGTATTTTGTTGTATATTTTTGATGCCATGCCAAAGAAGCTTTTGTCAAGTCAAGATAGATTGACAAAGGCTATAGTATACCTATCGAATTGAAAGTTGAATACAAAACAGACGATATCATAGAAAAGATTGCCGATTCTAAAGCCGGAAAAATTTTTGATGTTCGAAAATGTATCTAATTTTATTGTAGAGTAATATTAAATAAAAAAATAAAACACATAAATTGGGGCGCAGGCTGATTTTCGCACCCTGGCGCCCAATATGGTTAAGACGGCCCTGGGAACGTAGGTATCTTTGATTAAGACTTTGTAGAATGCAAAGTCACATAATTTCCATCTTGTAGGTATGCTTAGTCACATCTTAAAAAGCCTACACGGGCGTGAAGAAGTGCACTTAACATAAGATGATAGAAAAATTTAATCATTTAAAATGTTCCTGTTTGGCTATAGGCCAATGTTCGAGAGAACTCGAGACGCCAAGTCGCATATAACTTACATTTTTATATATTGTGCCTAGGTATCATCTTAATTCATATTTTCTTGACTTGGCAGGAGCATTTTAACTTTAAAAGGGTTAGTTTTAGAAGTTGTCCTCCTATACCTGTTAACATTGTAATTTGATTTTAAAAAATCCAAAAAAAAAGACAACCGACTTCCAAAAAAGACACTGCAAAGTGAAAAATAACTTAAATTTCGGAAGTCGGTGTCTTTGGGTTCGCATTTTCGTTGTTTCCCGTTGACCTAGAATCATGAAATTTCGCAAGCAAGTAAGGGAAAAAATCCGGAAACCGGTAGTCACACTAGTTACATACCTACAAGTACGGAACCCTCTCGGTGCGCGAGTCCGACTCGTGCTTGACAGTTTTTTTTTTTTTGTTTATAGGAACCGAGCTTTAGCGGCAGAAATTGGTAGGTGTGGTGGCAGTACCTTCTTCCCCGGACGAGCTGTTTCACAAAAACCTCTAGATAACTACCTATTACTGCTACTAAACGATGATTGCGTCATGTTGGATCTCTCTCCACCAACCCGCACTGGGCCCGCGTGGTGGATTACGGCCCACTCCCTCTCACAGAGAGGAGGCCTGTGTCCCAGCAGTGGGAACGTTATAGGCTGATTATGTGGATCTCTCTCCGGTCGTGTCGAATTACGTGCCATCCCATCGGACTATGAGAGTGAGGGAAGATAGACTGCACCTATATCTGAGCACACACTTTTGCACTATAATATAATATCTCCCGTCTCCTAGTCTCAGTTGAAGTTTAAAAAATAATAGTCCTCCAGTCCGGGAGGATTTTTTTTAAAGTAAAAAGTTCTTTAGGCACGATGGGCATTTTTTGAAATGGGAAAAAACCATTAAATTCACGCCACTGTTACCGTAACCGACACTGCTTTGGATGTGTTCGGCTGTCCTCGGGATGTACCTACTCGGTTTTAATGTATTTCCGATATGTCAGTGAGTAATGGCAAAGTATTCTGTTTGTGTTTTGTTTTCACTTCTGTCGGCACTCCGTGTTTATCGTTTTTTTTAGCAGCATGTGCTGCTGCCCATTCCCCATGATTAAAATGATTCCAACCAAATCCCAATTTGGTCTCTATGGTACAGTCGAGTTCATTAATATATTGGCAGTGACCATGTTTCAAAATATTGTAAGCGTTAAAATGATCATATAGTTCTATACAAACTTAGACATCAATAAAATGTTTTCATATAAACTGTTCATAAGTATGTTACGGTAGTGCAGTCAATAATATCTGACTACTCTTCGGAACATAAATATCTAAACACTCTAGTGTTCAATATATTTGTTGCAACCTAGGATTCATAAATATCTACACAGCTTTGAATATTCAACTAAATGGCCTTTACCATAAAGTTTATTTTTGCTTGCCGGAGCAGAAGTTCGAGTAATAATGCAATATTGCCGTTGAAGGATGTCATAACTGACAACTTCAAGTTGATTTTGTTTCAAGATCTTTTTCATAGAAAAATAATTGCATAGATATTTGTAAACCTAACTTTGCGCTAAATAATATGAACAAGGGATTGCGCACAATTTTTAGAGTCTTTGTCTGTAGTAATATTATTGATTTAATGTAGTCGCATATTTATGATGTCACAGATTGTTTACAATTTATTGTACGGCGAAGCTGTTTAGTTTTATGAAACTTACCATTGCCTATATATTTTTGATTCATGAACATGCTCAGATATTAAAGAACTCGACTGTACATACAAAAACTATTACATCCAAACATAGCCTACAAGATGAAACCTAAAAGCACTATATAGGCATTAAAAACAGACAGTTATTCTTGTGACCTTGAGAGGGCAGGGCTAGGCTGGCTCGTAGCCAAAAATGGGTAAAATCGATGCACTGGAGCTATCGCGTGCCAGGCCGTATATCTACCCACGTTATATGCACTTACACCCGTGAGAGTTGCGATCGATGTTCTGTTTTCATCCGACTACGGCGAAGCAAAAAGGAGGATTATCTTCTCCTTCTTATCGTGTCGATGGCAAAAATAACATGAAAAATATATTATTACTAGCTGCGCCCCGCGGTTTCACCCGCATAAGTTTCGATCCCGTGGGAATATCGGGATAAAAAGTAGCCTACATGTTAATCCTGGGTGTCAGCTACCTCCATACAAAATTGGTCCAGTTGTTTGAGCGTGAAGAAGTAACAAACATATAAACACACACACACACCCTCTCACAAACTTTCGCATTTATAATATTAGTATGATGATGTACCTAATATAATATTAGTGTGATAAGCCTGAGTTGTCCCACTGCAGGGCAAAGGCGTCCCTTCCCTCTTTCCACTTTTCCCGGTCTACTGCGATTGTGTGTCAATACTTGTATTTTTTTTTAATTGTTTTGCACAAAATTCAGCATCGCGAATACCGTTCGCTGACTCAACCATTAGAGCCCGACGTGTGCAGGTGACAGGGACGCGGTGCAAGGTCGAAAGTGAGCCATTGTCTGGGGAGAGACGCCGCATACACACCGAAGGTTTGAGCCGTCCGTGAACCCCCACATGTGGAGGTTGTCCGTGCTGCGGCCTACTTGGGTACGAAGTCAGGAGGGTTAGGTAGGTATAGCTTCAGACTTTCTCAGTGTTACGAAAAGAAGTTGCATCTTTCTGATGCTACCTTTATATTGTCACGATAAAGCAAACTACTTTTGCTATATGCGCTCTTTGTTGTACAGCGAGACGTTGAGCGGTGTACGAGAGAGCGCGCGAAGTGTAATTAGCCGCCCAACTGGCAAAAATATGTGTTATAATAGCACATGAGTACACAAACGACTCATGTGATAATAGTCGAGACCACGTGTCTATTTCAGCTAATCTATACTTATAATAAATCTGTAGAAGTGAAAATTCTGTACATTGAAAATATCAAAAAAAATAAATGGCAGGGGGTGTTACTAGACCGACACCGAACCCAAAAATGTTATTAAAAAATGTTTTGTCTGTCTGTTTTTTTTTTGTCTATCACGCAAAAACTACCGGTTCGATTACGGTGAAACTTGGTATAATTATTCTTTAATATCCTGGGCACCACACTGGGTACTTTTTATCCCGAAAAAGTATATATACGATAAAAAGCAAACTTAATTTTGCGGTTCGATCCCTGGACTCGATTACTGTACCGACCGCAAATAATAAGTTTGTCGTAGGTTACGTCACCCGCAGTGGAGTTCACTAAGGGGCGCTGCACACGGCTAAGATACTATAACATTTTATATCTTAAGATACAATATCGCACACCATACAATTCAATGGACTATCACACACGACGAAGATAATAATCTATAATAATATTATAAAGAGTAGTGTCCGACCGAAGCTTCGGCTTCGGCTTCGGCTTCGGCCAAAAAAGCACCTTCGGCCAAATCTTCGGCTTCGGCCAAAAATTTGCCGAAGGTTTGGCCGAAGCCGAAGGTTTGCTAGTTGTCAAAATTTGAAATTTACTGAACGATGCTAGAGCGAGACGGAGAGTGTGCAGAGCAGCAGAGTTTCGTTGCGCCGCCGCACCGGACCAAACGAATCGCAGTTAGTAAACTAAACGAGTCAAAACAAGTTTGAGAGCGCGTCTTAAAATTCTAATAAGTGTTTTGTTTTTAAATATTTCATATTTGTTATTACAAATTATTTTATTTATTACTGTGAGTGTGAGTAGTACCTGTGGTGATACGTTCATTATTGTGAGGCACTCTAAGAACCAAAAAACCGTAAAAATTGTCTGGTTTAAAATATTTTATGTTATCTAACGTTAGGTAGGAAACTAAATGGAAACAATGTTGGTATGTTTTTTTATGCAATTTTTAGATAAAAAAGACATGTGAAGATTGTTTACTTTTAGTTAACTACCTAAACCGATAGGATATAGGCGCGATATAATTTTCTCAAAAATTCCAAAAAATTATATGTAAAAAATAGATATTGAAAAAGCGTTAAACTTTGCTCAATTATTTTATAGAAATATTTTGTGTTCGTCTGATAATTAAAAAAATGTGACTGATTATTTGATTATTTTTGTTAAAATTACTTTAAGTAAATAAATATTTAATTAACATTGTATATTTGAAACTTTTATTTTAGACAATATTTTATTACCTACTTGTATATGTTGGTCACTCGGCTCGTTATTGGGCTAAATCTCTAAAGCTCTCACAATATGTATCTAGTATATTCTGAGATCAAAGTAACTATCGTATTTCTCAAGGTCAATGACACCTTCGGCTTCGGCTTCGGCTTCGGCCGAAGGTTTTGGTGAATACCGATTAATCGGCTTCGGCTTCGGCTTCGGCCAGAATTGCACCTTCGGTCGGACACTAATAAAGAGGTGAAATTTGTTTGTTTGTATGTATGTAGGATATAAGCAAGGATATAGGCTATTTAACATCACGCTGCGACTCTTCGGAGCCGAGCAGGAAGAAGAAAAAAGTCAGAAAGAACGCCAAGCGAAAACGAAGTAATAGCGCGGGCAGGCGATGCAATGCGATGTGTCGGGGGAACCAAACATTCCACGCGGGCGAAGTCGCGGGCAGAAGCTAGTAGTTCAATAAGGTAGACGTACTCGTAATATGTCGAATAAAAAGTAACTAAACGTTTACTCAACGCGATTTGGGCACAAATTATTCAGCTAATAGTGCTGTGAAAGTCGTGTTACTGTTGAATAAAGGAACATAATTGTGGTATAATTATCGAGTAAAAGCAAAACTGAAACTTTAGAGTAGAAATAGCAATATTGCTGACTTTCCATGACCATTGATTATTATTAGGTAATCAACAAAATCGTGGAGTACTTAAATGTTGCCGATTTGCTATAAATCGTCATTTTTACCCGACTGCGCGACGCAAAGGAGTGGTAATTGTCAGTTAAAAGCAAATAAATTGCTGTTATTCCACAATTTCGCTCTGTATCAGTTATTTCGCCACTATTATTCCATTATTTTATGAATAGCTTTCATTCCTTTGCCGAAATGGAACTTATGATATTGTGTGACATTGGAACAATTTTTATAAGCTTTTTGTATGGACAAACCGTTGAACACCGTCGATCGCAGCCGGAGCGCGTTCGTCGCCATCGATGCGAAAGGATGCGTACGTCGTTCCATACTTTGCTCCAAACCGTCGAATGCCGTGGATCAATATATCCCGACCCTAAGCCGTTGGTCCCGGTTGTCATTCGTGGATCTTTGGCAGTCGTTACTGGTCGTCATTGCAGTAGCCCGAAAGACTGACAACCAGTCTTACCAAGGGGTATCGTGTTACCCAGTAACTGGGTTGTGGAGGTCAGATGGGCAGTCGCTCCATGTAAAATACTGATATTCAGATGCATCCGGTTAGACTGGAAGCCAACCACAACATAGTTGGAAAAAGGCTAGGCAGATGATGACGATGAATAAATAAAACAGTCATACTACTTACAAATGTTTGTTTAATTTAGAGTTATTTATTTCACGACCATCCAGATTTACATGAAATAACTGGAACCTTAATTTTATTATTTACAAAACTCGCCGAAACTTACATTAATTGAATCATTAACTTTCAGAAGAATCGCGTCGCAGAGATCAATTTAATATTACTATAACAATTATTTTAACATTATTTTACTAGGATACTTAGTCAAAAGCAATTTAAAACAGTTGAAAGTATTGAAAACCGAATTTTCACCAGCGGTGATAGTCTATAAAAATCTCAGCGGGATAACTAAGGTGAAGTGAGCTTTCTTTCCACGACGATAGAGATTGACACTAGTGACAGCTCAGTTCACCTATGGGCCGGCGCTCACAGACGGCGTGGCACGGCATGGCACGGCAGGTTGTGCTGCGGCATCCCGCGGCGTTCCGTGGCATCCTGCTGAAAGCCCAGCCGCTCTGGCATCAATCAGTTATTTCAAACCTTATTTCAACTAGCTTAGCAATCATTATTTCTCGACACAAAGTGACCCATACGTCCCGCGAGATGCAATGGCGCGCCGCGGCAACCCGTGGAATGAAACGGCATGACGTGCCGCAGAAGCCCGCGGCGCGTCATTTCGCGGCATCGTCGTATCGAAATAAATTAGGTAACATGAATTATAAACTCATTGAAATAAGATTCAAAATAACTTGATTAGTAATAAAATCCTTTGCCATGACACGCTGTGCCGTGCCGTCAGTGAGCGCCGGCCCTAAGTACTTACACGATGAGATTTTTATAGAGTAGATATGAAACAAGTTTTCATTATCCATATTTTGTCGACTAGTGAAAACTCTGCTTTATAAAAAATATAATTTGAACAGTGCGAAAATTATGTCCACAACATTGTCGAAGTCAAGAAAGTAAAGACGCCAGCACAATCAAGCTACTACAATCTGTCAAATTTATTCAATAGATTTTCAACTTTATCCCTACAGCATAGGGTTCAAGGTTGATTGGAAAAAAATTACAGTTTCGGGTAGCTTGATGTGCTGGCGTCTGTACAATACAGCCGAAAAATCTTGGCCGGTCTGAAAATAGGCTCTCCGAACTTCCGCGCATGTTCATTCACTCACACTCGACTCATGTCACCATTTGGTTCCTAAAAAGTGTTATTGCGCAGCCTTCTGCACAAAGTTCGGGCCGGCCATGTTTCATCGGCTGTATAGTATACGTAAAATTTTAAGATAAAACTGA
Source organism: Amphipoea oculea (assembly GCA_945859645.1). NCBI lineage: Eukaryota > Metazoa > Arthropoda > Insecta > Lepidoptera > Noctuidae > Amphipoea > Amphipoea oculea. The sequence goes on from OX243881.1 coordinate 15,664,922, forward strand.
TCATAAATAATAAATAATGTTACTGCACCTAAATGTCGATGAAATTTATATTTCTAGCATTCTAATCTACATTATAACAGTATTAATTAATTTAAATAAAGTGAATAAATAAAAAACACAGTCCTAGTGCAATTTTAATAATATGATAGCTTTGTCCTGTGCAAAAACTATTAAAAACCTATTTCAATTTTAAAATGCGTAAGTATTGCGTTTTACATGAGAATAATAAATGTGTCTATTGTCATCTTTAATACATACATTTACCTACTATATTTTTACCCGATTGCTCCAAAAGGAGGGTAATGCATTTTAGTTCTTATACTAACTCTACTAAACAAGACTTAGATCACGCACAACTAGCAGTCTACAACTATTATTTATCAGAATAGAATAGCAAAATAGATATTTTATATTAAAAAAATATATTTGAATGGCGCGAAATATATTATATACTAATTGACGGAAATAGAAGCGATGACTGAGCGAACTTTGACTTGTACAGCCGACGAGAGAATGCGTTCTTGACACCTGTCAGTGCGACAATGAATATTAAATTCGCAAAACCCGTATTCGTTTGTATGAAACTGACAGGTGTCAGCATTGTGCACTGTCGCGTGCCATCGACATCACGACGAAGAAGAACCAACTTCAAAAAGGAGGAGGTGCATTTAGGTATTTCAATCATTTACACAAAAATGTCTTGGTGCGGACATCTGTGCCTCATTTAAAAGCCTACTTTTTGTAATTTTAGATACCTAGTTTCGAAAACACAATTACCTACCTACAATATTTGAACTACGTCAACAGTTTGGCAATATTTAAAATTTAGAAATCTGTTCCGTGAAAATATTACAAGTAATCTACTAGCATTTGAAACGGTCCTAACATTTTTTTTAATATTCTATTTTGAACTTTTTTTGGCGAATTATATTATAAAAAATATTCTCCTCGACACTAAATTAGTTTACTAAATTAGTAATTGTTATTTTAAATATTTATGTCATAATATGTACAAGTAAACCAGAAAAGTATGCGCTTCGGTAAACTTCGTGTTACCAAATCAGTACGGACGTCGCCCCACAGAGTGACTCTCCCAACGACTCTCCAAAGAGACAAAGCTACTAACTTTTTATCCCCGCACTTTGTAATAGTGACACCATTTATTGCAAGTTTCTATGAAATTTTCTCTCTGTCGGGATACCTACACCGGTCGCAGATTGTCACGTCATTCAAGTTTATGGAATTGCATCATAGAGTGGTCATTCCATAATTTTGTAAACATGGTAATACAAAATAAGCAAGCACTGACATTGTTGTAACAGCTCTATATTAGATTTCAACATCGCGCGTTCGTATTTCAAAAGATTGACGATGATTCCCGAACCGCATACTTGTCTTTGAAAAGCTGTACCAACATTGATTTATTTCGCAATACGGGCAATTAATGAGCAAGCTGTAGACAGCATAAATGTGTAAACATCACAAAAGTGTTGTTCATAATCTTAATGCCTTTTAAATATACCTATTATGTATATTATTTGACTCTCAAGCTCACATAACACGGTCAAGCAAAGCACAGCTTTCAATCCGAACTAATCTGTATAAAAATTGGAATTACACATGTTTAATTTTAGCTTGGGTGCCAGTGATTTATGCAATTTAAAAATAATATTGTTTTAATATTAACCAATTTTGACATTTGGAAATTAAGTTTTTATTATTACATTCGTTATCCGTGGTCCCGGTGGGTCGACCCATTACCCGGTCCATGGGTAATTTGAATGATTATTTATCCAATAAAAACACATTTGTCTCTCAGGCCCCGAATGGTACTCTTAGGTATACCATCAAATAATGTACCGTCTCCGGTAAGCATATATTTCTTTTACGACAACCTACCAACGAGAGCGTAGCAAAAGGATAGTTTCAACAACAGCAATACTTTTCGATTTTGGCCACGCTTCAAAATATCCTTGGACATCTACATATATCTTAGTCACAAAAATGCTACGCTCATGAGCGACAAATGCAGGAACGATCCATTTCAAATTTTTTAATTTTGCAACTCTGAAGTCTCTTACACTCCATACTAACCGATATTTAGCAAACAATAATAAAAAAAAAAAACATTATATTGTTACATTCAAATTTTCTTGACAGGAAGCGAAGCTGCATTTTCCATCTAAAATCCACTCAAACTTTTGATAGTTAAATAATAACCTGCATTTTTTACTAGCACTACTATTGATCTACATTTTCAATTTGACAATTACCAGCTCTATTTTACATGAAACTCACTACAATTATTAAACAGTAGTTTGTTTATTGATTCCCCAAGTCCCCATATATTTCTATTTTGGCACAGACAACATACACATATATACAACTACGTTTAGAGAGGACACTATGCGACATGCGACAGCGAAAGCTCGGCACCTAGATGCAACAACAATTTTTGAAGTGAAAACTTCTTTAGGCGCGTTGGGCATTTTTGAAATGGGAAAAAACCATTGAATTAGCGCCACCGTTACCGTAACCGACATCGCCACTGATGTGTTCAGCTGTCCTCGGGATGTACTCGATTTTAAAGTATATCCGGTATGTCAGTAAGTGATGGCAAAGTATTCTGTTTGTGTTTTGTTTTCACTTCTGTCGGCACTCCCGGAGTGCCACTGTTTTTTTTTTTCAAAGCTCCGCACACTTGGCGTCGAGTTGCAGAGACGCAACGACAGGCTATGGGAGTCGTACGCTCTCTCTACTCGTCGCCGCGTCTAGACGCACGGTGCACGCGCACATTCAATGACAGTCGCATGCGGTCAGCGTCTTGTCGTGGTTTCGTTGCAGTCACATGTCGCATAGTGTACAAAGTGGTTTAAGCGGGGCTGCATTTGCTATAAGAAACGGTGTAATTATAATATCGTACAGAAAGTAAGTAGAAACATAAAAGATAATGCTGTAGCAGAAAAAAAAAATCGGTCCATACAAAATACGCTAAGTAATATAATATGAAACTATATAAGTAATAGATAATCACAGGTATTTCATTAAAAACTTGGAAAAAAATAAATAAACGAATTTTGAACTAAAAAAAAGAAAAAAAAAATGCGTGAAGCATTGTATACCTACGTGAGAAAAGTGAAACTTCTTAAAAAATAAAGAATAAGAGATTTAGTGTGAGAGACAGAGAGAGTTGTATCTTTCTTCTCTCTCATGTAACGAAATGTGCCTAAACGTGACGCGTCCTTGAAATTTCAAGGGTGATTCCGTTTACCCACTACGCGGAAATGCATGTCGAAAAAATACACCCTAGGCCTAGTCGGATAAACGGATGTTTATAGGCTTAGGGTGGATTCTCGGGCATGTGTTTCCGCGTACCCACCTTAGGGGAAATTTTTCGGGGCAGCTAAACGGAATAACCGAAATTCACTCTCAATAAATTCTCGTCCAATTATCAAATCACTTTAGAAGTTTGAAGTTTCACATCAAAAACGAATTTCGAACTAAAAATAAAAAAAAGGAAAAAGCCAATCAAAATAAAACAAAAAAGGATTAGGTAATTTATGTTTATTTTATATTTTTATGTATTTCTAAGGATTTCCGTATAAATCAGGCAAAAACCGCTGTTCTAATATCACAACACGCAGCGGATAGGAACGAACGCCCCGCAATAGCCTCTTCTATTTACTTCTTAAGTTCGAACCGTTAAAGTTATTTATTTATTTATAAATATACCATTCGTTTCGTGAAGAGTCTGTTGTCTGTGATAAATTATGCTCGTGGACGTATTCCATTTTTTTTATATTATTCTTTTTGCCCCCACCGTTTTACTTTTTAGGGTTCCGGAGCCAAAGGGTGCCAACAGAACCCTATTAACTAAGCCTCCGCTGTCCGTGCGTCTGTCTGTCATCGGGCTGTATCTCATGAACCGTAATAAGAAGACAGTTGAAATTATCACAGAGTGTGTATTTCTATTGCCGCTATAACAATAAATAATAACATTTTTTAATGTATAAAATAAGGAACGAAATAAACGAAATAATAAAAATAAAATTAAGTTACAAATTAAAGGGGGTCGCTCCATAAAAGAAACGTGTTTTTTTCGGCGTTTTTTGCCTTGTGGTACAGACGCCAGCACATCAAGCTACCCGAAACTGTCAAATTTTCCCAATCAACTTTGAACCTTATGCTTTAGCGGTAAAGTTCAAAATCTATTACACCTTGACTGCCAGACAACAGACACAATAGAAAATCTACTGTTCGCGGTCGCCGGTGACCTACACGGCAGAAAATGTGTTAAAGACATTTGACAGATTGTAGTAGCTTGATGTGCTGGCGTCTGTACGAAACCCTTCGTGTGCGAGTCCGGCTATAGGCCTCCCCGACTTGGCCGGTTCTTCAATTTGAAACGATAAATATTAATATTTATCACTACATTTGGCAGATGGTTCTTTATCACAATCTTATTTTTTGTAAACTCAAACGCACCATTTAATTAGTATCTACCAATTCACAGATATGTATAATCATTTTTTATTCATTTATAAGCGAAAGGCGGAAGACAGCGTGTTGTGACGCAGCCTGGGAGAGGCTGATGTCCAGCAGTGGACTGCAAAATTCAGCCTAGTTTATTGGTTGATTCATTTATACAAATCTATAGAAGTATTTCTTAGATTTTGTGATAATAAACTGGGTTTTTTTGTGGCCAGATTATTGACGAATAGGGGTTAAAATACTTCCACCACACAGATTAAAATTTTATTTCTGATTCTGAAAATTTAGACCGCAATCAAACCAACCGAAATAATTTGACAACAAAAACTACAATTATCAACATTAACCATCAAAGTTGTTACTCAACGGCCAAAGTTGATAGTTTTAAAGGAATACGCACACTCACATAATGCATAAAATATAAAGTTATATCACCAATAGTAAAAACTAACCTAACGATACACCAAGCAATTTTTCACGAAACGAATAGTACGAGACGTATTACGATAATATTTGAAAAATAACAGGGAATGGATTTCAAAACATTGACCACGACACTGAGATCTGGAAAAAAACTATTATTTTGTAATAATAACAGATAAATTATTTAAAAAAAAAAATACGGTAAAATGTTGATATTATTTTTGGTAACATATCATAAAATCACGCTTGTAGTTTCCGAACAGTTAGGCAGTAGTTAGTGTACATAAAGTACAGACGCCATCACATCAAGCTACACGGAAACTGTCAAATTTCCCTTGATCAACTTTGAACCTTATGCTTTAGCGATAAAGTTGAAAATCAATTAAAGAAATTTGACAGATTGTTGAAGCTTGATGTGCTGCTGGCGTCTGTACACCCCACGCTTCGCCAGATTTGTTTCATTTCCATGTAATAGGGGGCGAGCTTATTGCCATCAACCGGACACAAATCCAGACATATTATTATATTTATTGCAAAGTAGCATGTGTCGTGCTGAAGTATCTTTCCGTGATCAAATATCGCCTGAACTTACTGTATATACATATTTTCAATCAACTGTCTTAATTTCCATATCTAATTATAGATTTAACAATAAAAAAAGGAATTTGGCATAAAGAGAATAACATAAAAAGTTAAACAGCGAATTTAAAGACTTAACAGTCAATATTTAAATACAAATAAATCGTAAGGCAATACTAATTGTGTGGAATAATGATCTTGCTCCAAGAAATTGAAGAAGATTTAAATAAAATATAATTTTAGAATCGATTTTATACAAGCAAGTATTTAATCGATTATTCCGTAAACTCGCGAGTTGGTCGAATAGTCTGACTCGACTAAATGTTGACAGTTCACCACTAGTTCTGGGGACGTATCACTATTTTTAACCCCATTAAAGTTCCATACAGTTCTCGGTACCGTTTTCAAGTCCTATACGAGTTTTAAACAGTTACTGGTATTTTGAAGAGTTCACAATAGGTTCCAGAAAAATAAATTACAAGTTCGTAACATTCACTGTATCACATCACTGCTCACTGCGTTTGTACTGACGTATCACCGTTATTGTAACCGTTATTTATCGTTATTGCAACAGTAACCGTTTTTATCGTTAGTTTTAAAGTTATTTGTTCACTTCGCCTTTGAGAGCTCGTTCGAGGACGCACTTTGAAGCTATTTCTACGGTGACTGTGTTGCTGATGGTTGACAGTTGTCCCTGGTCGGTGTGACCGGTTATTTCTGTCAATGGCTCGGTTAAAATGCGTAGAGATGACACTTTTGCACGCTGGTAAGCGCTCACTGTGTTCATTCCGAGGAACCTGTAAAATATTTGTAATTATAAGTATTTTATTGTTCAGTACGCATGATAACCTATTTTATTGGTTGTGTAAAAATATTTCCGAATTTCCAAAGTTGAGACAATATTTCAAGTAGTAAGTTATATCTTTAAATAGTTTTAGATACTTATAAGTACCTACTCAAGAAGACAAGCATGAAACACTTGACCTAATTATTTAAAGAATTCATAAAATATAAAGCCCGAAGTTTGTTCAAAATAAGCAACAACACGCAAAGTAACCCGTTTATGCTCACTAGTTCCTTCGCGTAGTTCCTTTGAAGGAACTACTGAGAACTTTTTGATCAGTAGTCCCTTTGCAAAAGCTGAAGGAACTACTGAGATTAGATAGTTCCTTTAGCAGTTCCTTTGAAGGAACTACTGGGAACTTTTTGTTCTAGTCTCAGTAGTTCCTTCAGCTTTTGCAAAGGGACTACCGATCAAAAAGTTCTCAGTAGTTCCTTCAAAGGAACTACGCGAAGGAACTAGTGAGCATAAACGAAAGTAACCCCTAAAGATAACCAAACCCACCTAAAGTTAACCAAACTCACAGAAAGTTAACGAAACTCACAAAACACCTATCAAAGTCAGCAAAAACCCTCGCTCACCTGATAGCGACGTAGCACACTAACAGCGCAGCGCCAGCAGCCAGCACGCGCGCGACGGGCGAGGCTGCGAGCTGCACGCACATCCAGGCGGCCGCGCCCGCGCCGCACATGCACGCCACGGCCAGCGCCGTGCGCGCCCAGTGCGCGACTGTGAACCCGCGCTCCCATACCACCCTGGAAAATGAAACGGGGTGTTAGTTAAGACCAGCAGCCTAATTTCGGAACGCCAAATCGTCAAATGATTCTGATCAGTTGGCTTCATTTCTATCACAATTGGCTTCATTTTACGATTTTCGAATTGCGAAACTCTAGTTTCTGCGCAGGGCCTTAACGTTCATAATTGGTTTCATAATAAACTAGAGTTTCGCAATTCGAAAATCGTAAAATGAAGCCAATTGTGATAGAAATGAAGCCAACTGATCAGAATCATTTGACGATTTGGCGTTCCGCAATTAGGCTGCAGGGCTTGAAATACCGGTATTTTTTGGAACTGGTACCATTGTCCCTGGTGTGATACCTGTACCAGAGTAGACCTGTACTATTGGTATTTTACAGTACCGGTACCAAACAAATATTTCCGTTGGTTAGAGTGAAAAAACAGATATAGTAGTTAAAAAGGATAGTAAAAAGGCATTAGACAAATAACTTCAAGGTTGCCAACCGTAAGAGTAGGAACCTCGTACGGTTGGCACAAGTATGAGATTTAGGTACGCGTCGGGTACATACATTTGGCACCGGTACTTTTTAATTGGAGTACCGGTACCCGTCTGAAATGGCAAGAACCGCTGAGTACCGGTACAGAACCTGTACTTTTAGTACCTGTTCCAAGCCCTGATTAAGGCAAAAGCGCCAGGGTAGCCCGCGAAATTCAATTTTTTTTAAGTTTTTTGTAATTTGCTGGTCAGTATTAACCGGTCATGGGCGAGACGTCATGTGACGTAATATCAAAAAAAGACCTGTCAAATAGCAGATGTCACTCGCTGTGCGCGTGATTTATTACCCTGCTCACAAAAAATGGTCTACTGATGCTTATATGGGCTCAAGCCACTTAATGTAAACTGTTTTGGGTTTTTGAATAAACAGACCATAATATTAAATGCAAACAATACTCGTAATATGAGAATTGTATTTATAAACAAATGACGTCATCAGAGAATAGGTTGAAAGTGTGTTCGTTCCCGTGTTATGTCGATTTCTGATAAAACTACTATATGAATTTACACGAAACTTTGCAAGTTACATTATGAATAGACAAGTATTCTAACAACAGCGTTTTTTTGAAAGTCCTACCTTACATTTTAATAATATTGAAACTCAAATGACATGGCCGGATTCTGCCCTCAAATCAATTCAGAATACATACATGTACAGTAATTATTAATATATGAAAATTACTTCTTAAATATACTAAAATTAATCATAACAATTACATTTCTCTAGAGCAGGCGACAAAAAATGGCAAAACAATATGTGTGTTAATTGATTTTTTGGTTTTTAGCAATGCAATACAAATTGCATGTGCGTTTGGATACATGCATAAGACAAACACCGTATCTGTAGCGCGCTTGAAGGTTACATTAAAATAAAAAGCACTGACAGGTTACATTAAAATAAAAAGACTGCCAGAATCGTATTGCTAAAGTAAATACCTGTAGAAGTCAACGTTTTCACGATTATCGCACACATTATTTTTCGAGCTGCCGTGGCCCGTGTGTCATGATGTTGATCACGTTACGCATTATGCATCGACAATTATACTCAAGAGTGTGTATCCGAACGTCCTAGTTATTTTTTTCACGTCTGTCACCTGTCACTCAGTGCCCTGTATCACGGTAATGTTATCTAACAGTATTGTGACTCGGCCTTGTTATTGAAATAATTACCTACACCCGCGCGGTACGTAAACACGCGGTAGGGCTGCCCGCCTACAGTATTTTAATTTCATCAACCTACTTGAGTTTCTTTCTAGTTTTGTGATTGTAAATTCGAATCAAAACCTCTAACTACATACTACACAATCTTACTATTAAATTATTATAATTACTTACATATGTACACTCAAACTAAAATATATATATACTATATACAAATAAAAATAAAAAAAGACGAGCTCATTGGGCATCAAAAAATTCGTCCGCGTCGCTGTCAATGGGGTAAGTGCCCAAAAGGCTGGCAGCATTACCACGTTGGATGGCAATGCTTACTTAAAAAGTAAATTATAATGTAAATCAGAAGGTAGGTACCTACCATTTATTACTCTCATAATCATTTCATTATGATATTTCGTCTAATTCAATGTAAGTAGCTAAGTACATAAGTAAGTAGATAGCCTTAATGCTTACAAAATCATCACACCGTCCGTTCATCACTATGGCGCATTCGCGTCTGTTTGTTTACCGAGGGTATACCGAACTCGAGGTGCATAGGTATGACTCGCGTTTCGACCGCTTGTATGAAGACAGAATACTGATATGATAACATTACCACGATAATATGGCGAAGTATAATTGTACCATGACTGTGACATTACCGTGCCTGTGCTCTGTGTAGTTTTGCGTTGATCGTAGCACGTATTACTGTATTATGTTTATGTTACTCTGTTGGATATTTTAACTTGACCCCACGCTATCGTTTATCGGACTTTCGTTTACGCTTCTAACGTTAATATTCTGCTGTGCTTACTGGACTTTTTAGTTTACGATTTGGATTATTTGGATTCTGACGCTCACGTTGTCAAGGTGCCTGAATTGTAGTGTGGCCACTAATCGAATGCGAAGGCATATTGTAACCACTCTAACACCGCAGTTACAAAATACATGACATGACAGGGAGCCATCTAGCCCCAATCCCTTGGATGCGATTTTAGGATATTGTTGTAGCTGCCTAATTGGAAATCGGACGGTTGGGTGCAGTTGTTGCCATGTCATGAGATGACGTCGTGTAAGCGGCGGCGACCTCTCGTGTCCGGCCCTGGTTCAAGCCATGGTCCGGGGCAAGAGGGAGTGGGAGGCAGTCACCTCGTTCTGCGAAGCAGTCATGCTATCGACGGAGGTGGCGGTATGGCTGAGGGAGAGAGCCTCACGTCCCAGCCGCCATGGGAGACGCTCCGGGAGTCGGGAGCCGCGTGACGACTCCCGGCCACCGTAGGCGCGGGCCTGCGGACGGAGAGTAATGAGTAGCTTACCGTCCGATCAGGACCAGGCCCGTGCCGGACGGCGCGTACGTGTTCCACGCGCGCTTCAAAGAGATGTCAGCAAAAAGGAAGAGGCCTGCCAGGGCCGAAGCCTGCCGGGGGTGCGGGATTGTCCGAAAGGGTTACCGCTACCCCGGAACATAAAGGGCTAAGGAAGGAACACGGATGGGTTTTAGTCAGTAAGAGTCTGACACTCCCGCTCCACCCAGAGCGGGAGGGATCATTTGAAGATTTCCCAAACATACAAAAAAATGTCATGACGTTGTTATGGTATTTGGGCTGGGCCAGGCATCAAGCAAATATAACGGCACCAGCCTCATTCCTTGATAACATTTTGTTGATCTTTGAAGATGAATAACTTCAAACGCAAGAGTAGGTAAAAACATTGAATGCCCATTCTTCTCCATACGAAAACTAGCTTTTGGAAGGGGCGACTAGAATCAATTTCGTTTTATTGTAATTTTTGAAATAAATGATTTGACTTTGACTTTGAATGTGTCTTGTCTGAGTAATTGCAATGATGTTTTTCTAAAAATGTCTGTAAAACAAGTAGCTATACATTTTATAAGCAAGTGTCTATTCTAGCTACTTAATTAGATAAGTACTTAAATAAAAATTCAAGTGCTACTTTAGTGTTTTATTGCAAATCCAGTTGCTATGAGGAAGTCATAATATCCAGAAATATCTGTAAGACGACGAGCTCTTCGCTATCGCGGCCTGCCTACAACGATTGAATGGTCTAGCCAGAGACTATTACCAATACATCAATAATATGATTTCTAATAAGTTTTACTTGGTATTTTGATTTTTGGCTCTTTCGTCACTAGCTGACACGACGCGTTTAGATTATTTTTTCATACATTTTCATAGAATTAGATATTCCCTGATATCGATGTGTATAAATGTCGTGTCGGCTAGTGAAGAAACGGCATTTATATCCATTGATAATATTGTATTTCTCGTATTGTTTTGTCTATAAAACTCGGAAAGACTGATCATTGCTATTCAAAATGTCTAGGCGCTTTTTTTGTATCCTTATTGTAGTATCTCTCGCTTCTTCTCTGATCATAAAACTTAAACTATTGTAAAGATATACCTGTAAGCTTTAATATGACGTACTTTAAGTCAGTGTACATGAATATTTTTTGTTAGGGCACAGCTCTCTAAGAATTCCGGCCATGTCCTTTCAGTGCGCCGAGCCGTTCAATTCCTATTACAACGCAATGACTGCAAACGCCCAATCCTAGTCATATTCAGTTGTTTCTAATTAAAAAAGTGTTACTAGGATACTACATAAACCTTTATTGACTGATAACTACCTATATCTTGTAAAAATATACCACTATAATTGTAAAATCATAAGATTTTCTTGAACACTTACGTAAAATTTTGTTTGACCAAAAAAAAAGGATTATTGATTGATTGTGATGTTATTTCGTGCAAATATTATCTACAAGGACGTATAATATGTTATAAACGAATATTCATCCACTTAACGTCGATTTTATACAAAAACTATTAAAATAAACAACATAGCATCATAACAAAACAGCACGCACTGCAGCTGCCATTAAGAATCGTAAAGTCTATTTTTAACTTTTTTTTTCCAATATTGCCAACCCATATTTTTCGTTTTGAATCATTTAGTCGATTAGTTTATCTACCGGACCATAGACTCAAACTGTTGCACAGGATATTAGACCGTATTTAACAGTAATAATAGAGGTTGAAGCCGCGTGAATCGGGTGGTGACAAATGGTTACGCTCGCCCGGGAACGGTAGTTGTAAGTTGATTAAAATATGATTCGCGACCGTTACAAATATGTATTTACAGAATTATTATCATTAAAGTCATCAACACAACTCTCTAAGACCAAGTAATCCCTGAATGACTGGTTCATGAAATCTTGACATTTAAGGATTATACTAACTTAACAAGTTCTATTGCTGATTCTAATGATTTTAATTCTCAAGGAGGAGGAGGATTTTTTTTGGGCTAAGGATATCTGAAGTAGGAAAGTAAGATATTGTTGGGAAGCAAATTGAATGACCCGAGTATTAAACAGAGTGATATAATTTTTTTTTTCGAATTGATAGTTAAGATTGGTTTTAATAGATGAGAAATGGAAGGTCATTTAGAAGTTTCTGGTTATAAACACTAAAACAAAAACGAACCTGTTAGTTTCCTGCACTATGTAGGGTGTGTTGCAAACTTTGCACTTCAAACCATCGGGACTCTGTGCGCTCTGAAAATACAACAAATATTTCATTAAAAAAATAATCATAATATCATTATTTACTGCTACGAAACTGGTTTTACGTAGCAAGTGGCGTAGCAAATTTCGTAGACCTGTCGTAGCGGTCGCTACGATACGATACCCAACAATTACCTTTCACTCTCGACTAGGAATTCGTAATCAGCCTATAATGTTCCCACTGCTGGGATACAAGCTCCCTTTTCCTCCTCGCTTTTCTGCAGAAGTCGACAAAGTAACTCAGGGTGATTTCAAAAGAAAGTTATAGGGCGCACGTATGTTTAAAGGTTGGAAATCTAGTCTAGCCATAGATATCCGAGAGATATGCCTTCACTGCATATTTGTTCATGTTCAAGTGTCGCCACATTTTCCCCACTCCGGAAACTCACACAAAAACAAGAAATAGATACGGCACACATGATCAAATTGGGCGGCTTTTTTGGCACACACACAAGAAAATAAGCGTAACACTTTTGTGCTATCTTATTGCACACATGCTCAAAAGGGGCGGGCACTAGAAAGTATAGACACAGTCACTGAATGCACACATGCAACTCTAGCATCAACTAGGGAAGATGAGTTAATATAAATATATGATCGATAAAAATATCGATAGATATGAACTACAAAAAAGAGAAGTGTTTTTTGGGTTTTGGGTGTATTTTGTATTGTTTATTTTTTCTGCTTTCAATGTGGTATATTAAAAATCAATAAAACCAAATCACGTAAAAATATAATATATTTGTTTGCAAATGAAATTTAAGTAAATAAGTAGTTTCTTTAGTTTCTCTCTTACGTAAAATTAAAACTACGAGGGTCATTATCCATTATCTGTAGTGTGTCTGTGCGCCTAGTACACGCACATCACGCTGCCACGCGCCAGTGCAGCGCCGTGATGTCGAAATAAAAAAATATTAAGCATTTTCAAAGTTAATGCTTTTGAGCTGAAATTTTGTACAGAGATTCTAGACCAGATACACTCTTCAACCCGTTTGTATTGATATACCCTTTCTGTAACACCCTGTATACAGTGTGTCAGGTTAAACGAGGGACATACTTTAAGGGAGTGTAGTACCCATGAAAATGAACAATTTTTACTAAGAGACCAACACTGAAATCGAAAAAATAAAACCAGCCGCTCTATCTTCGCATAACTGGACAAAATGTAGGGAACAGCTGTTTTTTTCCTTTTTCATATTTTTCAGTCCGCCCCATATTAAAAAGTGTTCATTTTCATGAGTATCTACTACACTCATGAGTATCTACTACACTTCCTTAAAGTATGTCCCTCGTTTGACCTGACACACTGTATATAGGATACATATTATATCGAGTCCGCGTCTTACTGGTCAGTTTCCCTCAGTCGTCAGTTTATTTAATTCGCTAGTTTCGTTGATTAGTCAGTTTCACCGATTTACATAGGATATATAGATAGGCCTGATAGGACGATATACAAAATTACAAATAGGCTCCATAAAAAATCTTCAATCCCCTTTAAAAAAATAAAAAAGTACGAAAATACGTGTTCTACCATAAAAGATCTTGGAATTCCTATCTTTTGTTTTTATTATGAAGTAAACATGCATAATACTTTTGCACGTAGCTGTACTAATAATAGTTAACTTACGGTTTCATATAGGTATGTATCTTAATTTGAATGTAGGTACAGCCCACTTGAAAGAGCAATTGTGTCTTTTCGCGGGCGACTTAAAACAATTCTCTTTAAAGTATACAGAACAAATTACAGTTTGGATTGACGGAAACCAATTATTTTCCCTGCCTGTTGCATCTATCCATTTATTTTTAATTTCTGGATCTTAGGGGAAATTGAAATGAAATGTATTAATTTTTGTAAAATAGGTTCTATATATATTTTCGTATTTAGACAGACTAACAATATTTATCGATAGCCATATCTCAGCGCTATGCATCACTACCGTTGCTAGGCAATTTTCTTGTTATTTCAAAAATATTTCACAACGAAATATTTGTAAAATCCTTAAATAATATAATTAGTGCAGTGATTTTTTAATTACCGATGGTAGGACATGCCACTTGTCTTAAGGTTTGTTGTGATTGTTCTATTTTTGCAAATAAGGACGGAACAATTCTGCATTTTGTAAAAATACGAAATGACACTACACGTTTCGATACAAACATATGACTACGGCGCTTAGCCGTCGCGCACAACAACATACGGCCAGTTATGGCCTTTTATAGAGGTGACATGCGGCACGCCTCCATGCCATATCCCTCGATATCCGTGAGTCTAGCAGTAGTGTATAGTTACCTCAACAAGCCAACGGCTCAGGCAGTCGTGATGTACGGCAGACACGTCTCCGGTACAGCGACACGGTCGGATGAGCGGCTCGGAGCGCGCGCTGTCGTAGCAGATCCAGCAGTCCCGGGCTGAGCCCACGCTGCCCACCAAGGAATCGGTTTCCACATTCTGCTGGAAAGGTGAAATGGATTGTTAGTATATTGTTGCTTACGTGATACAAAGGCGATACACAGTCTAGCTTAGCTATTCACAATCATCCGACAGGCTATCGTATCGAAAATGACACATTTCGATACCCTGATTCGCCTTGCTTCCGACAGCAAACGGCTGTCGGAAGAATAGCGGTCGACTATTTGATTTAAACGGACAAAATTTTCAGGTTTTGGTCCTGTGAATAGCATTTAGAGAACTCCTACGATAACATTGATTGATGTTCGATACGGTAAAAGAGCGTATCGTTTGGTTGTGAATAGCTGTGCTGGTCAAGATAGCATGATCTTCCAAAAATCTTCAGCGATTTTTAACCCGCGCTCGCATAATCGATTTTTTAACTCATTGCTTAGTGCCGAGAGTTGTAAATCCAACAGTGCGATAGTTTGACGAACTGGGATGCACTCTGTTGGATTTTCAATGCTCGACTCAATACCGAGAGTTGAAAATACAGTGCGCAATAAAATAATATCACCCGTGCGAACGTGGGCTTACTGATCAAATTCGGTTAAACAAGTGACGAATGATTGGGTCCAATTTTCAAACGAAATAATAAAAACTTGTTTAACCTGGTTAATAATTCTATCAGAATTTGTAGCCTGATAAGAGAGAATTTGTGTAACAGGACTCTTATGTAAATTAGACTTGGAAGCAATTCGGTTCTCAATAAGACGTTACAACCATCATGAAGGACAACACATACAAACAACCTAAAAACCGACGGCCTCAACTCACCCGCGACTTGGTCTGCAGATCCAAGACCGTACTAATAGGTCCTTCTCCATCCGCCTTTATAGCTAACGCTGGTCGGAAAACTTTGAGAATAATCTTCGTGATCACACAGCGCCAATACAAGACTATTTTGAGAACGAACTGAGCCTTCTCCGTCCAGCATAGTCGGTAGAACTGAGTAAGAGTCTGGGAATATAAAACCAGAAGGTTTTGAAGCCCATTACTTGCGATTTTGAACCCACAATGTGCGTGAACCCGTACCAAAATGTGTACAAAACATTGATAAAGCAATAATAGCTGCAGACGACATGTATTTGGAATCAACTCGCTTAGGGTCAGTAATACTTAGCGGACTAGGTTTAAAAATATAATACACAGACATAGATATCTACTTTTAAAAGGGAAGTTGTCGGGGACAAATTTTCTTCCGAAAGAGAGCATAAAATCACAAAATCCTTCTACGGGGACAAGAGACCAAATTATTACTTAAATTCTGAATATATCTCAGTTTGGCAGACAAAACTGAATGGATGTGACTAAGAATATACTATACAGATATACTTTTAAAAGGAATTTTTTCAGGCTAGTTATTTGCTCCGAAATGTTAAATAAGGGCACTAGAGGAACGACCGACTAATTACAGATAATCATAGAAGTAATCGTTATGTAATAATATTTCAAGAATTGCAAGAATCAGGTTCTAAGTATCGTCGAGGTATTCCCCGCTAAATGTTTTTGGATAAAAGTTAAAATTAATCCAATAAATATAAAAAACTCACGTTTACTTATACATTCCATAATATATGACACAAAAGCGAAAGCATATAAAGCTTGAAGATAACTAACCGATACCACAATGATACATAATATTAATAATATAAGACAACGGAGTTCGTTTTGTTACGAAGTTTCCGATACAAAGACATAAAGACACGTCGAAAAATATCAATGACGAATGTATCACAAAAAAAAATCAGCGAAAAATTGATCACAAAAAAATCTGTGATGGATTTGTCACAAAAATAATAAATGACAAATTGATCACAAAAATAATCAGTGACAAATTGGTCACAAAAATAATAATAAATGACAAATTGTTCACAAAAATAATCAGTGACAAATTGGCCACAAAATAAATGACAAATTGATCACAAAAATAGTTATAATCAGTGACAAATTGATCATAATAATAATCAGTGACAAATTGATCACAAAAACAATCACTGACAAATTTTCATAAAAAATGTACTTAAAAACACAAAATAAAAAAAAATATTGCATGAATGATGAATACGTACTAATTTACCAACAGACCTCACAGTTATATTCCTTAAAATTAAAATAAAGAAAAACCTAAAACTTCAACACACCATCTACAACTAAATAGACAGATGTATTGCTACGACGTTGGTTGTGCCACTGCTTCCCAGCTTCAACACTAGGATTTTGGTAAGGATGGTCGTTTTCGACCTTCAATTAGTGCATATTCTTAGCCCGCAAAGGGTGGGCATTTTGTCCTTAAAAAAGTACTCGTTCTAAGCGCTATCAGAAAAAAATCATAACATCAGACCTTTTCCCTGGGTTAAGCAGTACCTATTTATAGTTCATCTACATTTCGTCAGTTATGTTAAAGTCAATGTAATAGGTGGTGAGCCTATTGCCGCCATCAACCGAGCACAGATCCAGACTGGTTGATTCAGATAGAAAACCCAGTAATACTGTCCGACCCGGGAATCGAACCCAGGACCTCATGCTCAGCAGTGGCACTTGCGACCACTAGACGAACGAGGCAGACAAAAATAATTTCGGAATACTGGGTTTTTATTGTTTAGGTGACCTTTTCTTACGAGTAAAACAACGCGCCACATTATAACTTTAATCGCTTACAATAGCAATACAGATAAACAGACATTCACGTTTCAAATTTTATGTAAATAAGTACTTTCGTTGTATAACATTTTCTCATAATCAGCTGCCTAGCCTTTTCCCAACTATGTTGGGGTCGGCTTCCAGTCTCACCGGAAGCAGTTGAGCACTAGTATTTTACATGGAGCGACTGCCTATCTGCCGTCCACAACCCAGTTACTGGGTAACACGATGCTCCTTGGTACGACTGGTTCTGACTTTCGCGCTTCTTACGACCCGTAACGACTGTCTAAGATCCACGATTTCCACGAATGACAGCAGGGACCAACGGCTTAACGTGCTTTCCGAGGCACGAAAGGGTCTTGGTATGTAAATATGGTCACCCATCCACGGACCAACCGCGGCAAGCGAAGCTTAACCTGATAGATCGACTCGTGCGGCTGTTATTACTTTCCCACAAGCGTTTCTATGACCTTTTGTCATAATATAATGAGTTATGTATATTCACTACTGTTAATTTATACTCAATTATGTATTGTCACAAGCTGGGTGCCAATCACCGACCGCTATACAGTTCGCAGTTTATCTCAAGTTATCACGCATAGTTGCAATAAAATGTGTTTGTGTATTGTCATTTGTCTCTGTTTATTGAACTTTATTGTTCTGAAGTTTAGTATTGAAATAGGTACGTACAGATACCAAAAGAGATAAGTAACCAGAGTCGTTGGATATAGTCTGCGTTCGCGATTTAGTATCGAAACATGTAAAGAAAGATCTTTTTTCAGAAAAACGACTTTATTATTCAAACATAAAGTTCAGTTTGCGTAACAGCTTCAAACATTTTTATAACATTTTCATTAGTATAACTTATAATATAAGTCATTCTAAATTCAACTTAATTTACACTGACAAAGTTGATATTGGAAATAAAGATTTGAATAGACTTTAGTTGAAATAGAGTAAGAAAGCGATAGATGTTTTCGAATGAAATTTAATTTGATAAATGAACTGTTTGTTTTCTATTAATTAAATTTCATTCGAAATCACCCAACGGTTTCTTGCTAAACTCCAACTAGGTATATCCAACGACCCTGGTTACTTAGGTATCTCCTTTGGTGACCGTACTTTTAAATAGTGGACGATTGGGAAATTGTTGTATGTTTAGGTTAACAGCCATCATTATTATCTTCCTGCCTTTGTCTCATGTTACTTGTGGTCGGCGCAACACGTTGTCTTCTTTCATTCTCCCCTCTCAAAAGTCACGCTATCATTCACTCAATCCATCCATCTTTTCTTTGGCCTTCTTAAGCCTCTCGATCTATTTTTAATTCAATAATCATATTTTCATATTTAAAGCCATCATGATACAAATATAGCGCATTACCGTTTAAAATATCGTTTCAAAAATATCCGTTATTATAAAATAACGGTAAGTACGTTAAAAGTAACGGTATTTTATAGGAAAAGTGGCGAAAATATCTTTACCTGATTACACATAATACTGTCCGGCCATCGAGAATGCGTTCCTGATACCTGTCAGTGCGACAATTCTAGTACCTAGCTAATAAAGATCAAATTCGCAAAACACATATTTGTTTGTATGAAACTGACAGGACGTGTCAAGAACGCATTCTCTCGACGCGACGGCCGGACCGTAGTTTGGTATAAAACTCTCGTAACTGTTAACAATGGTTTTTTCTCTTTATTACCGTATTGTAAAATGCACATTTTTTTCTTTTTACAATTTCCTTTCGTCCGCATTATTTTTATAAGTACCTTCGGTATAAAAAATATTTTATTTATTATATCGGTAGCAATTTTATAGACGTGAATGAATGGTCCGCGTTTATGGATTCCAAACGTATTTCAATTCATAAAACAATGGTTTACTTCGCCACAAGCTATTATTTTAGAATAGCAAAGAGATATTTATTTTAATCTAATAAAATAACCGACCGCGAATCGACGTGTTTACTTGAAAACTATTTAGTTTATTACGCGTTCAGCCATGAAATACATAATTGATTGTTTAACCTTTCAGAAAACTTAGCTATAATTTTACACGTGTATTACGGTGTATTCCTTGAAATCTTATTGTAATTCCTTATAAAGTCGAGTAACCTACACCGCGAAGATCACTGCGATTATCGTACTAATCGAGACTTATCCATAAATGTAAGAAAAATGAAATAGGTCTTGCTGTTCTGCATTCCCTTTAGTCTTATTATTTAAATTTTGGCCTAGATACAGTTAATACCTAGGCTTTAGATACTGTATTTAGCTTGGAAATCTTATACATTTATAGAAACATCGGCTAAACGCGCAACTATTTCATACATTTAGACCGCGTAGGTATTGCACTTTTTTATGAAACAGCTGATTTTTTGACGTGATAACGTATTATAAATCGATAAACGCCGGCTGCACGCACGAAAATGCATGACTTATTATCACGTTCCGCCTGAGCCGAGTGTGCAAGCGAGAGCGCGGAACAAGCGATAGAGTGGCACGATCGGATGTTTTCTTATGACATTATAACGTAAAATTATCGTCCGTTAACCGACTTTACAGACAACCAATGTTTTTTTATATAATATTTGTACTCTAAGGGGTCTAGGACCATGTGCTGAATTCATGGTTTCAGTTTGCGCGTTGTTATCCTGACACCCTGTATACCAAATTTGATTCAGATTTCAGAGATTTCTCAGTAGCAGCACGGAGTCTGGATATGTGCCCGGTTACATAGAACTTAAACATAACTGAAGGCCAATTATCGTAATTTAAAACGTTGAAAATCTAGTTGCAGTCTCATCTCAGTGACAAACTGTTGGGTATGTGTGCATGTGCCTACGCACCGTTAAGTATGTACGCGAATAAACGTCAGTGCGTTACTAGCAAGCAAGTCTTTCACTCGTCTGTCCCCGTACTTAACACAAACAAATCGCAGTTTTAAAGTAAAGCCGTTATTAAACGAATTAATGTCAAAAACTTAAAATGTAGGAAAATGAGAGGTATTTTTTTACAGATTGAGACTTGAGATCAAACTTTGAAGTTCTTAAAATTACGAGAATTGCCCCTCTGGTCTGTGGAGATGCACTTATTTATAGGAACCTAACCCTTCGTGGAATACAGTGGAATATGTGTTTGATTTTCACGTCATTTAGACATATTGCATTTTTCTGTCATGTTTTTTTTTATCTTTTTGTTTTTAAACTTTAGTGACTTACCTTGGCGTCATGATGGTTCGCTAGAAGATCCGCGAGACGCGCGTCGTCTAGCTGGCGAGCCAGCAAACGACGCGGGTTGAGCAACCACAGGCGCTCGGGAGCCATTGAGTTCCACAGCACACACGGGAACCATAGCGCCACGCCGATCTCCGCCAGACGGAATACTAGGTCGTGCCAGTTGCGGGATACCACTGGGACTCTGTGGGGAAAGATATTAAATAAATAACATGCTTATATTTAAAGGGACTACATGACCTAAAGCGCGGTCACTGTCGGACTGCATAGAAAAGAAAGAGAAGCGCGATGACACAACCCTGGTAATCTATTGCAAAATATGAAGCAAGTATCTATTTACAAAAAATCTATTGTTTGGACTAAAAAATTAATACACTAGTGCTTTAGTATGTTGCCTGTAGAATAATCTGCCAAAAAATCAGAATGATTGTATGTATATTAGTATGTTTTTTATTGTAAAAAGAAAGTTTTTAGAGGTATCTTCATGATTTTTTTCTATCGTATCAAATTAGTTGTATTATGTTTTCAACACACTATCTACCTAGCATAATTATATCCTGAAGAATGTCATACATTTTTCTGATTTTGATTACTGTAGTCAATCATATACTTTTAATGATTCTAAAACTTGCGTTTTTTGCGTTTAGGTCCTGTAATCCCCATAACATCTACCAACCCGCGCTAGATGGACGGACGACCTAAAGAAGGTGGCTGGGGTAGACTGATTCCGGAAGGCGGAGGACAGGGTATTATGGCGCAGACTGGGAGAGGCCTATGTCCGACAGTGGACTGCGATAGGCTGAGTTGATTGAACCCGCGCTAGACTCGATTAAAATTCACATTTATGATATTATGTACGTCACCTTCGGGGACATGTTCACAAAATAAACTTTTATTTTTTCGCGTCATCAATGGCATTCTTTAGGTCATCCGAGGTGCAGGTGAACGGGCACTTAGCGACACTCCAGCAAGTGGGACATGGTCTGATCAGAAGCCCCGTACTCGCAATGGGTGTTGGATGGACGCTATACAAGGCACTTCTTTAGAGGACGATACGTAAGAGTCATTAGGACTTACATAAAACTTTGCTTGAATTTAGAATTTAAATGAACATTTCTTTACCTACCTGAATGTACAACTACTTAAAAGAAACCCATCTTAACCGTGCGTACAACTATGTAGACAAGAACTAAAATGGATTCTTTGGAAGATCGCATAACAGGCTGTGGGCGAGTATGACTCAATATTCGCAAACTAAACGTAGTAGTCTAAATGGACCGCTTCCCTTAATTGAAACTTACTACTGCGGAGATAATGATCCTTGTCTATCATTAGTCCTTGGCATTCTGCACTTGAATTGACCTTTAGTAATAGTCTTGGCAAGATTTTATTGACTAAGATTTGAAAAGACGTTGCAGGAAATTAGTTGTGTTGCAAAGTCCGATACCTATAGTACATCAAGAAACGTGTGATTTAAGGTGGAAGCGCCAGGGTAGCCCGCGAAATTCTATTTTTGAAGTGAAAACTTCTTTAGCGGCGTTGAACACTTTTTGTAATGGGTAAAAAATGTTAAACTCGCGTCAGGGCATCGCGTCAGGACACGTGACCGTCAGGAGAGATTCCCCCCCCCCCCATCTCTTTCTACGGCGGCGCCAACCGAAGTGAACCAAGTGAGACACGATAATGGATGGATGGATGGTGATTGTGATGGTGATGGTGATGGCGATGGCAATGGTGATAGTGATGGTGATGGCGATGATGATGGTGATGGCGATGGTGATGGTGGACGCGGACGCGGACGCGGACGTGGATGGACAGCTGATGGCTCGACCGTCTGTGTAGTAGCCACACTGCTGTGTATTCGTAAAATTCGTGTATATAAAGTGTTTCAAAAAATGGAAATTGAACAAAGTGCATCGATTAATGAAAAAAGTGACGCAGAAATAGTGAAAAAAACTTATATTAATTCAATTAATAATTGATTTATTTCAACGTTAATATTCAAGTTTTCACTTCTGCCGGCACTCCCGGAGTGCAACCCGTCTTTTTTTTTACGTTTTTGCAATTTACTGGTCAGTATTAAGTTGTACGTTGATTAAAATATGATTCGCGACCGTTACAAATATGTATTTACAGAATTATAATCATTAAAGTCATCAACACAACTCTCTAAGACCAAGTAATCCTACTGAATGAGTTGATATTTTAGGATTATGCTAACTTAAAAAGTTGTATTACTGATTGTAATTCGAGTGGAGTCGAGGGATGTTTCAGTCATGGACGATATTATATAATTAATGTACAGATATTATATAATTAATGTACCCATGCAAAATATTGTACCTAAAACATTTTAAAAGAGTAACGGTGGAGTTTCTTGCCCATTCTTCTCCATACGAAAACTACCTTTTGGAATGGGCGACTAGAATCAATTCTATTTTTTAAGATAATTTTTGACGTTCAGAAGTGCCTTTTATGTGCCTATTTGAAATAAATGCTTTGACTTTGACTTTGACGATGGTGGTCTTCTTACTTGGTCTTCCAGAACTCGCTGAGGGTCTCGGAGGCGAGAAAGCCGGCGATGAGGATGAGCATCAGGGCTTGGCTGATGAGGCCGAAGCGGGACTGATGCAGCTGTGAGACGTCCACGGAGCGAGGGTCCACCGTACCGTCTGCTGCCAGATCGGTTTGTATTCCCTGCAAACAAAATTCACTATAAATATAACATACTAGCTTCTGCCCGCGACTTCCTTCGCGTAGAAGTCGTAAGACACCACAATGCAAATTAAGATCAGTCAATTTACCTAGCCTTGTTCCAACTATGTTGGAGTCGGCATCCAGTCTAACCGGATGAAGCTGAATACCAGTATTTAACATGGAGTGACGGCCTATCTGACCTCTACAAGTTAGGGGCCATTCAAGTATTACGTACCTAAGTTACTTACAGGGGGGCGGGGGTTCTCTGCTTTGTTTTGCTTATTGAAAAAAATTAATCAAATGAATGAAAAAAAAATTATGAAAATACTGCTGACGTAATCACCACCCAGACCGGAATCGGTCTCGGAGACTCGGGTCTGGATGGTGATTACGTCAGCAGTATTTTCATTCATTTTTTTGGATTTTCTACAAAATTTAGTCGAGTTTGGTTTGAACACTTAAGACAACCCTACTTGTCTACGCTTGAAAACGAAACGCATATAATTGCTGCTCATGAAACAATAAAGA
This sequence comes from Amphipoea oculea, assembly GCA_945859645.1. Taxonomy (NCBI): domain Eukaryota; kingdom Metazoa; phylum Arthropoda; class Insecta; order Lepidoptera; family Noctuidae; genus Amphipoea; species Amphipoea oculea. Next base: position 15,688,841 of record OX243881.1, read on the forward strand.
AACCAGAACACATTGAAAAATGCATGTACCAATGTGCGTAAGTATGGGAGGGGGGTAAGCGCTTTGCTTACTTTTACTGACGAGGGGGAGGGGGAGGTTAATAATTGCAAAAAATCTGCTTACGTAATACTTGAAGGGCCCATTACTGGATAACACGAAACCCCCAGTTGGCACTTTACTTTGTGTGAATTATTTCATAACCACTGCTCTCAAAACGGTGAAGGAAAACATCGTGAGGAAATCGGCATGTTGTTTGTATGTAGGGGGTAATCTCTGGAACTACCAGTCGGATTTGAAAAATTCTTTGATCACATTTGATAGCCCAATTTTTAAGGAAGGCTATAGTCTACTTAACATCACGCTGGGACCCTTAGGAGCCGAGCAAAAAGAAAAAAAAAACTTTTTTACAAAAAAAAACAACCGACTTCAAAAAAAAAACACTACAAAGTGAAAAATAACTTTAATTTCGGAAGTCGGTGTCGTTGGTTCAGCATTTTCGTTTTTTGACACCGACTTCCGAAATTAAAGTTATTTTTCACTTTGTAGTGTTTTTTTTTTGAAGTCGGTTGTTTTTTTTTTGTAAAAAAGTTTTTATTTTTCACTTTTTAGTTGTACCTACCCCACACAAATTCAATTAATACTAGTGCATTGAAGAATTGAAGACACGACTCGAAGAATCATCAAAATTCACATAGAAATGCCGGAGATGCAGTACATTTATGCATATAACTTCGTACATAAGAATAATTACCTAATGTATTATATACTAAAACCTTCCTGAAAGTATGCAGATTACACTAATGAAAGAATTATCAAAATCGGTTCAGTAGTTTTTGAGATAATCGCGGACATACAAACATACATACATACATACGGGTCGAAGACAGAACCTCCTTTATTAAAGTCGGTTAAAAAGTCAGAAAGAACGCTAAGCGAAAACGAAGTGTTAGCGCGGGCAGGTGATGCGATACAACGAGGTGGGTCGGCGGGACAAGAAATTTCACGCGGACGAAGTCGCGGGCAGAAGCTAGTATGACATATTTTTAATATCCGTTTCCTTATTCGTAAGATAGGTCATACTCATGACAGGTCAATTTTACGCAGTGCACATACAAATAATGGTTGTCAGAACTGCATGACAGTAATAAATCACTTCTGACCGATGTTAAAGGTTAGGAATGATCATAATGATTGATAGATAGGGAAATACCTAGAGACATTATGTAATATGCAGGCGGTAGGCTGATGGTCAACATATATCACTAATGATACGGAAGGGCTTATGGCTAAGTAATAACAGCCGCATGGGTCGATCGATCAGGTGAAGCTACGCTTGCCGCGGTTGGTCCGTGGATGGGTGACTATCTTTACATACCAAGAACCTCCGTGCCTCGGAAAGCACGTTAAGCCGTTGGTCTCGGCTGTCATTCGTAGATCTTTGACAGTCGTTACGGGTCGTCAGAAGCCCAAAAGTCAACCAGTCTTACCAAGAGGTATCGTATTACCCAGTAAATGGGTTGTAGAGGTCAGATAGGCAGTCGCTCCATGTAAAATACAGGTATTCAGCTACATCCGGTTAGACTGGAAGCCGACCCCAACATAGTTGGGAAAAGGTTTAGGCAGTTTGATTTTGATACGAAGGCACGGTCAGCGAGTGACAAAGTCCGATTACCAAGTGTTCTGCTCGGGAGTTTGTTACGCAACACACTTCTTCCCAGCGAAAGCGAAAGGAAGTGGTGAAGGGGCGTTTTGGGGGGCTGTCTTATGTAATTTTGACGTTCGAAAAGTGCTGATTCTCAGCCTAGTTTTTATTAGCAATGACTTTGGATTTTGATTCCCTGCTGCTTTTCATCTAAATTGACACAAAACTATACTTACGTTAAGTTGTATTACAATATTTCATTTATTACTTGAGTCTTTTAATTCTACTTCTGTACAAAATTACTGATTTAAAAGAGGACCGGACAAAATGGTCCCCACGACCAATAACAACCAAACATTATATGTCATTCGATAGGCATTTAATATACAGCGGTTTTAATAGGTATACTAATTTGCGGTCAATTTCAAATCGCAATGTAAAAAAAAGATATGGCGATGTTTCGTAGGACGTACAGTCAACAAAAGAGACAAGTATGCAGGATCGTCGGATATAGTTGAAGTTTAGTAAGAAACCGAAGGACGTTCTCGAATAAAATGTAATTTTATTAATAGAAAACAAACAGCTCATTTATCAAATTAAATTCCAGTCGACAATATCCATCGGTTTCTTACTAAACTTCAACTATATCCGACGATCCTGCATACTCATCTCTTTTGCTGACTGTAAAGTTTTTCGGGGGTAACTGTCGAGCATGGGGCCTCCCATTCAAAGCAAGCCACACAGGTAAATACTAAATCTATCGATGGGAACGTCTAATTGGCAATATGCTGCATTTAAATTATGTGTTAAAATCGTAGTTAATGCTCTTATTTATTTAATTAATTCGGGAAAACAAACAGTTACACAAAAATCGTAATAAAGAGGTAGTGAGCAAAGAAAGAGATTATATTATTACTACATTTATTTATTTATTTGTCATCTAAATATTTAAATAAATAAATAATTGCAGGCTCAAGTTTTTTCATGCGGCTTTTTTTGCAAACATGTAATTCTTATTATGACTAACATGTCTGATTTGTAATCCCCATATTATTATTAATGTAAGTATATGTAAAATAATTATATAAACATTAAGCTAGACATGTGATTTATAGCGCCTACTGAATAATAGCTTCACAGTCTTTAGTCATTACTTATAGGTACAATAGGCAATATCAAGATTTATTTTCCTATAAATGATGACCACATCACTACAACATAAGTAGGCAGAATAAAAAACCCTATTAACACCTTGCCCGATCGGGCCCAGTAGGTACGTACCGCACGAAGTAAAGTATTACGTAATTTCAAACGATTTTTTAGTTGGAAATACCCGTTACCCACATAATATTAATTTAGTTGGATTGGATCATTTAGCTCCCTTCAAAATGGTTGAGCTGAATGGTGCTGATGCATGCGTCATGTTCGAGAACGGGCGCCGTCAGTAGGGACTGGTCATGTCATCTCTTTGCTGCCATGGCTTATTTTAATTTATTATTTGAATTGTTGTTTTTTCTCATCTTTTCATTATGGACGCTTTTAACGTTCTGCATCGTTCTCACATGTATAATTTTTGACATGAATGATGTAACCAGGACTTTGTAACCACATTATTTTGATTTAAAAGAGTGCCCATGGAGTTTCTTGCCCGTTCTTCTCCATAGGTACCTACGCTTTGGAATGGGCAACTAGCTTCATATTTTCTGACTGACTGACTTCTTGACAATTCAAAAGTGCCTGTAAATGGTTTAATTGAAATAAATGCTTTGAGTTTTTTGAGTTTGAAAAGTTTTTTCCATCCATTTATTTATTCAAACTTTTCGCACGAAAAGGTACATACAAAGGCGGACTTAATGCCTTAGGCATTCTCTACCAGTCAACCAAGGGTGGTGAAGAGATTAGATGGCAGGTGCTTTGGTTGAGAGGAACAATGTTAAAAAAAAAACTTAAAATTAGGTACACAAATACATAAATAATCTATGGGTGATAACTAATTGAGCCTGTCGCCTAAAAAAACCTGAAATAGTTATGTACTATGCTATAGACTCTAGCATGTACCTATTTTTATATTCATAAAAAAAATCTAACGATATTTTAATCGAAAATACAACTATTCAATTTAAAAATCGTTCGAATTTACTTGAAGTTTACTCCACGCGATCGTGCTAGGCTAGGCCCTCTGGGGATCGAACCCAAGACCCTTTGCCAAGCAGTTGCACTTGCGACCACTAGATCAACAACCAAGCAGTCCGGGGTCCGGATATGTGCCCAGTTAATGGCATCAGTCTCACTCACCCCCTTTTACAGGTTCTTTTACATGCTTTAGGAGTTGGAAAAAAGACAAGTCTCAGCATCGGCACTAGTAAAAAATTACCTGTGTTTTACCTTTTTAATTCGCGACTGTAAGGGCCTATTTCCTGCCAAGCGGGTTCGCGCCCGCATGCGCGTTCTGGCGCGTGTGATGCACCCGCAAACTCCCCGCGTCCCGCATGCGTATGGCACGCATGACAGGAAATCTATACGAGATGATACGATGCGGGCCAGGCACGCATACGGGCACAAATCCGCATGATAGGAAAAAGGCTCGAACAAAAATAGGTAAGTATTATGATGTACGTACCTGTTTGGTGACAAGGGTGTCCTGGACGTCATCGCCATCGTCTGCGCTGGACGGCCCCGGTCGGGGCGAGATGATCGTGCATACTTTAGTCTCCTTCAGAAACTCGCCGCGGAGCTGGGGGCAAAACAAACACATTCGATATACTTAGTTCTACACTGTGTAACTGTGAACAGTCTATCAGAAATTGGAAGTTTTATTTATTTATGAATAACAAGTCAAATATTAACCGTACCAAGACGGAATAAATGCCTTAGGCCTCATTTACGGAGACGCGGGGCGTCTCGCGTCGCGTGTGGCGTGGCGTCTCGCGGCGCGTCGGACGTTTTTTCTGTTTACGGTGGGGCGGCGCGTGAAGCGGCACGCATCATCGCACGCGTAAACACAAACTTATAGCAATATACGACCGTGTTCATAGAGAAGCGAGACGGGAAGCGTGGCGGTGCCCGCCGCGGTGCCCGCCGCGGTGCCCGCGGCGAATCCTCTAGCGTGTAGCGAAGCACGCGGCGGGCATCGCGGCGGCGCACGCTCGCCTCGATAAAAAAAAAGACGAAAAACAACGACGAAAAAAAAAGTCGATCATATCATACTCCATTGCGACGGTGACTACGTCTGTGTTGCGCGATTTCTAAATAAGACTGACAGAAGATTCCGACTCGGACATAGCTTCATCGAGAATTGCCGCTGCGTGCGCCGCCGCGATAAACGCCGCGTGCGACGCGTCGGTGCCATCCGCGGGCTCGGCCGCAAAAAACGCCCTAATTCAAACAAACGCGTCTAAAATCGCTTCTCCGTAAACGCACTCATACAACGCCATATATTTGAATTCAGTGCGGGCCGCGCCGCTCAACGCAACGCGCGACGCCCCGCGTCTCCGTAAATGAGGCCTTAGGCATTTACTTAAGCAAATACCAGTCTTTGCCTGTGTTTCCACCAGAGATGGGCGAGGATGCGTGGCGAGGGATGTGTGTAAAACTAACCAATACCAACGCTAACTTAGTTCAAGCTATAAAAATGAAGCGATGTTATTGGTTGGTTTCGCACACATCCCTCGCTACGCATCCTCGCTCATCTCTGGTGGAAACGCAGCCTTATGGTAGGCTTGGGTGATGCAGAGACAAAACGTAATAAGTAGGTACAAAAAGATAGAATTTTTTTTAGTTTTACTAGGCTTGTTAGTCGATTACAACAACATAAACATTTGTTTTCATACACAAGCGGTCTCCTGCGTATTGAAATATTTTTAGATTAATAACACATTTTGTGTACTTAGACGCCGTAATGAGTTCCAATAAGGAAGACCTGCTATCAGTTCTAGCAATTATAGACTCAATATCAAGGAGAAGACAGATTTCAAGTCAGACCGTATTTACGACTTCGAAATTTTTACATTTACCAAGAGCTACGGATTGATGACCGGTTTGGATTGGGCAATTTCTTTCGTGTTTTTGAAACCGATTTTGACGAATTGGTTTTACTTATACGATCCGATATGCAGATGTGATGTGATTAGATGAGCGAGGTTCGCGATGAGCGGCGGTTGAAAATAAAACAAACCCTTCCCCTCTCCACCCGCGCGGGGAATGTTTTCAATGCAGCTCGGAAAACAAAAACATCGTGTTTGCGTAAAAAAATGTATATGACCACGCCTCTTTGGTTCGATGTTTTTGTGTAGGTAATGTTTCGAAAAAACACGCGCAGACGGCTTTAGCTGTAAGTTTCCTTATTAAAACAAAATAATAAAAAAAAAAGAAAAGACGGGTTGCACTCCGGGAGTGCCGGCAGAAGTGAAAACTTGAATACACTTGGGAGCAAATAAATCGAGCCACTTCCTTTTTTCACGTATAATGGTTATTATTTTTGGTATTATGGAACGTATCAAATCGAAACATATATCGCCTAAGAGCTTATTTAATAATCTTTACAATGAGGGTAAATTATTGAATGATAACCTTATTTAATGATAAATTATTGGCTCTGAAAGAAAAACGGTAATTTTGATAGAAAATTGTCAGTCCAGAAAAAAACAATTAAAAACAAAATTATGGTATAAACTTATTCTTAATATCTTGTATTACCCCCCCTTGCCCTGATTTCGATAGATTTTCTGGACTGTTTTAATCCTACAATTTTCTATCAAAATTACCGTTTTTCTTTCAGAGCCAATAATTTATCACTAAATAAGGTTATCATTCAAAAATTTACCCTCATTGTAAAGATTATTAAATAAGCTCTTAGGCGATATATGTTTCGATTTGATACGTTCCATAATACCAAAAATATTAACCATTATACGTGCAAAAAAAAGCAAGTGGCTCGATTTATTTGCTCCCAAGTGTATTAACGTTGAAGTAAATCAATTATTAATTGAATTAATATAACTAATTTTTTTTCACTATTTCTGCGTCACTTTTTTCATTAATCGATGCACTTTGTTCAATTTCCATATTTTAAACACTTTATATACACGAATTTTACGAATACACAGCATTGTGGCTACTACACAGACGGTCGAGCCATCAGCTGTCCATCCATCCATCCACATCCACGTCCACCATCACCGTCACGTCCACCATCACCGTCACCGTCACCGTCACCGTCGCCGTCACCGTCACCGCCACTGTCACCGTCACCGTCACCGTCACCGTCACCGTCTCCGTCACCGTCTCCGTCACCGTCACCGTCACCGTCACCATCACCGTCACCGTAACCGTCACCGTCACCGTCACCGTCACCGTCACCGTCACCGTCACCGTCACCGTCACCGTCACCGTCACCGTCACCGTCCGTCCGTCCGTCCGTCCGTCTGTCCGTCCATCCATCCATCCATCCATTATCGTGTCTCACTTGGTTCACTTCGGTTGGCGCAGCCGTAGAAAGAGGGGGGGGGGGGGGGGGAAATCTCTCCTGACGGTCACGTGTCCTGACGCGATGTCCTGACGCGAGTTTCACATTTTTTACCCATTACAAAAAGTGTGCAACGCCGCTAAAGAAGTTTTCACTTCAAAAAAGTAGCACTCCGGGAGTGCCGACAGAAGTGAAAACTTGAACAATTACGTGTGTATTTTTTGAATCGTCATATGAACAAAACACAAACAGAATACTTTGCCATCACTCACTGACATATCGGAAATACCTACATTAAAACCGAGTACATCCCGAGGACAGCCGAACACATCCGAAGCGGTCTCGGTTACGGTAACAGTGGCGCGAATTACATGGTTTTTTCCCAACTCAAAAAATGCCCAACGCGCCTTTAGAAGTTTTCACTTAAATATTAGGTCCTTACATATGAAATTGGCGTTTTTCGTACTGGCCACTTTAATCACGAATTTCTCCTCTTTGGTAAGGAATTCCAAATTCAAATTTGTACAGCTATTTACTCATGTATTTGTGCTTCGATGACCGTCATTCATTTGTTTTTTTTCTTCTGTTTTTTCTGTTTGCGTCACTCATTTTACAAAATGGAAAATTTAAAATATCGCATTATTTACGAGTACGAGTTCCGCCGTGGCACTAGTGCTGCGGAAACGACTCGAAGGGTGAATGATGTGTATGGCGGTCATGTTGCAAAAGAAAACACAGTTCGTTTTTGGTTCCAACGTTTTCGTTCTGGAAATTTCGACCTGCAGAACAAGCCCCGTGGACGGCCTGAGACCCAAGTTGATAATGGAGAATTGAAGGCTATTGTGGAAGCGGACCCATCGCAAACCACGTCCGAGTTAGCTGCAGGCTTCGATGTTAGTGATAAAACTGTTTTAATTCACTTGAAGCAAATTGGGAAGATTAAAAAGCTTGAAAGGTGGGTACCTCACGAATTGACTGAAGCAAACCGGCAAACGCGCGTCGACTGCTGCGTTACATTACTGAACCGGCACAACAATGAAGGTATTTTAAACCGAATCATTACCTGTGATGAAAAATGGATTCTTTACGATAATCGGAAGCGCTCAGCGCAATGGTTGGATCCTGGCCAGCCAGCCAAATCCTGCCCCAAGCGAAAATTAACCCCAAAAAAGTTACTTGTAAGCGTTTGGTGGACTAGTGCCGGTATTGTTCATTACAGTTTTCTCAAATCTGGCCAGACTATTACAGCTGATGTCTATTGTCAGCAATTACAAACCATGATGGAAAAGCTAGCGGCTAAACAACCAAGGCTGGTCAATCGCTCCACGCCACTGCTGCTTCACGACAACGCCAGACCACACACTGCGCAACAGACGGCTACCAAATTAGAAGAGCTTGAATTGGAATGTCTTAGACATCCTCCGTACTCCCCGGACCTTGCTCCAACAGATTACCATTTTTTTCGCAATTTGGATAACTTTTTGCAAGGGAAAAAATTCAACTCCGATGGGGCAGTCCAAATCGCCTTCAAAGATTTTATTGATTCCCGTCCGACTGGTTTTTTTAGTAAAGGGATCAATGAACTACCTATAAGATGGCAAAAGTGCATTGAAAACAATGGTTCATACTTTGATTAATTAAATATATTATATTAAAAAATATTCGACTTTTTGTTCCTTCCATACAAAACGCCAATTTCATATGTAAGGACCTAATATCATTGCAGGTAATAATGACATAACAGTTCTCCACAAACATTCCATAGCATTCGCTCCTACATACTGGCAGACACAGATGCCACATACGTAAAACAGTAGAGACTTAGCATTGAGGAGTGCGACCACATAATCTGCCAACGAGCAGACAATGGCACATTATAGCCACAGATGCGAGCATTAAGCACCACAGAGCTAAAACGGGGATGGACAACATTTTATGCGTTTTTGCTAATACTATGCGCAAACAAACGTCGTCCATGACACAACCGCTTGTGAACGTAGAGCATTTAACTGATAATCCAAAATATTTGACAAAAAAATGACAATTTGATGCATTTTCACGACTGGTATTGTTTAATAGAGTAGTCAAATTATGAAAAATAGACTAGATTTAAATATCGAATTGTCGGAATATCAGCCGTCGCCTCTCGGTTTTATTAAATAGGCCCCAGTTGCAGCAGGATTGGTGGTCGTACTTTTTATTAGCAGGCAGAAAGGCGCTGGTGACAGTCGTTTTACTATTGTGACATTAACGGAAAAGAGCTCGCGGTTTGGAAGGAAAACAAAATCGTGAAACATTAAGGAAAAAACATGGTTGCCTGGAAAATGTTCTATATTAGGATAAGCAATTAGACAAACAATGGAACATTATATCATTAGAATTGCTAGTTAGAAGCACGAAATCCTGATAAGAATGACGAGCCATTTGCACTGCCAAAACTAGAAACAGCAAAAAAAAAACTATACATTATTCTGTCACGACTGTCACTTGGCCCGATTGGCTTATAACCAGCGATCAGATTTCACCATGTACTGGTTGTACTAAGTTGTTACATCGTTTAACAAGAAATTTTTTTTTAATATTTATGCCCGATTGGTGGCAATACGCTCGCCCCAATTACATGGGACTTAAACATAACGGCGAAATGTCGCAAACCCTTCTAGGAAACAAGGCGTGATATTTTGTTGTTAGGTCAATTTCAACACATTTAATCCCAGTAATAGGCTAGTTTATTAAAAAATTCTAATTAGTCCGTCAGTTAGATTATCAAAAAATATTGGACCCTTATTTTTTCTTTTGTCAATTATATAAAAAATGATGAAGATATCGCCCGTTAAGGTTCCGCGTAACGTCACGCCGTGCGACACTTTTTAGCACGGCGTGACGTCACGACCCCCCACTCCCAAATTTTGACGCGCTTTATCTTAGTCATTTTTTGTTTGATTGACAAAAGAAAAAATAAGGGTCCATTATTTTTCGATAATCTAACTGACGGACTAAATCTAATTATTATTTTTTTACCCAGGAGACTACCCTATTGCCCCCAAATTCCGATCACTGCTTATTACCATAGGTTCACCACCCCTGGCTCCTTTTGTGATCAGTTATGGTAACATCACGCGTCTATACAATAACAGAACCTTGAATGTTTAGATAAAGTACTCAAGGTCGGACATACGCGGTTTTCTATTGAAGCCCTTTTGTTGATACAAATCACTCAATGCCATAGAATTGAAAGAAATCGTTGTGGTTTTAACGAAGAGACATTAGTGTGAAGTACTTTTTGTGTTACTAGAGGTTGCTTCCGGGGTAATTAGTATAACGAGTGTTACCTTTAACCACACCCCGGACACTCCATACAACGCTCGCAAAATAATTACCTACTACCACTACATTGACAAATGACGTTTGTATACGTGTAAATGTGTGCGTGAAATCTAGTAGGGCTGGCTGGCGCAGTATTGCCACAAAAAGTACTCTGTGAGTATTGCGTAGGCGGCGGCGCTGCCCGAACGTATGCAACAATGGGGCGCCGCGCGCCGCGACACTAGGTACTCACAGAAATCTAATTAATAACATTTCTATTGTACTACTTTTAAAGTCGAAGAACGAATAGAACGTGAATGAAAGAGACATAACTAAGACAATAAAGAGAGAGAGCAATTTGGTATGTTAATATTACGGAAGTTTTAATTGTTCTAAAACGAAGAAAACTTGGAAAATAAATGATTAATATAGAAAATTATGAAAATAAATTATCACAACACTGGCTTAACTTGTTTGTCTGTAATATACTAGCTTTTATTTTTTATGGGTTTAAAGGATATTTGAGTTGCTGTTCCTTACCTTCTTTCATGTTTCGGGAACCGAAAGAAACTCCTGTCTTTATCGTTCCTCGATGAATATAAGCATCCAAATAATGCACAATATACAACATCGTGATTAACACAAAATATAAAACTTTAAAAAAATAATGTGTTCGTGTCAGCAGTAGGTAGGTAGTGTAGGGTAGGTACAGCGCTGCGGTTCTTGTGTATGCGAACGCCATTGTTAAAGAGCAGGCGACGAACACATCGAAGTGCGGGGTGAGGTGCGGTAACTGATGTTAGTGCGGGGAAGGGAGTGGCCTTTCTGTACGCAGTACTTTAAGTATTCTGTGCTTTAACGAAGCCGAGAGTTACTTGTTCTACCCATTCTTATGATATATTTTTTTTGTCCTGGACTATACCTACGAACCTTCTGATTACGGAGATATTGAACTGTTAAAAGCTGGCTAACTGGTGGAACTTTGATGCAGAGTCTTTGAAATGGTTTAATTGAAATAAATGCTTTGCGTTTTAGTTTGATGAAAGTGAACGAGGGTGCACATACGTCAAAAGTAATCTGAAGTAAAATAAATAGTTCTCACCTTGAAGTAAACCTCCACGCCGTAGATTAGGAAGAATGTGACTACTATGAACAGCAGCACGGCGTAGCAGCCGTTGAACACGTGCTGGTAGAAACTCTGCAACAAAACAATATCATTTAAGAATAGCATGAAAGTATTTCAGTAAGTGCTGTTAGGGATCTTGACCATCTTCCGGGCTTTGGGATTATCCCGATAGCCGTGGAATACCTCTCCACTAGTGAAACACCTCAGGATATATTGCTTCCTCGTCGCTACGTCACTAAGTGCTAGCCACAGTTTCCGGGCAGGGGCGTGCCTTTTACTAAAGCCGAAAAGCCTGGCTTTCAATCAAACGCGAGCCTAATAATAAAAAAAAAATACACAAGTAAACTTATAAAATCATGTCGCAAGAATTGATAAGAATAATAAAAAATAAACTCCGCGCGTCCCGGCCGGGCCGCCCGCGATAGTAAGTACGATGCAAGGTTGCCAGGTTTACATACTCAAAGAATAATTTCAAATTCCGTGCACTTTTCATCACGCGCATCGTTGCCAAACATCTCCAATGCCGCTTAGCGAAAGCGCAACGACAAAAATCGACCTGTCTCGCTCGCACTAGTTGGCTTCAAATCTGGCTTCTAGACCTCCAGCTATTTGTATAGAAATTGTTCACGTTGTTGATAACATTAGTATGTACTTATTCCCCAAATTGTACTGATTTTTAAGCCTGGCTTTTGATTTTTTATGAATGAAACGTATAACGACGCGCGTGTGTGTGTAAATAGTAAGATCGCGAGACATTGCGCGAGTCTATTAGTTCAAAGTTTTGATCGGTTACTGGAGCATTTTTTTGTTTTGTTTTTTTTTTCATTTTCTGTGAAGTTAAGTGTTGTGTTTAGTTTTTGCGGTAATTACCTTTGTTTTAAAGTGATTAAAAAGTTTCTTGTCATTAAAATGAATTCGGAAACATGCAATTGTTCCTTGTGATGGATTAAAACGTGAGCAATCGTTACTCGGAAAGGTAAATATTTTGAGTTTTACAGACAAATTGATTTGAGTATTTCTCAGAAATCTAAATCACGTAATAGGCATTTAAGTCGATCAGCATACAATACTCATTGGATTATAGGCTGCTCTCATATCAACAAATTATTCTGTTAGTGTTGCATATTTTTCTCAAAAGAAAATACCGCTTGGAATATCAGGTTACGATGATTTAAATAACTTCGCTGGTGCCAGTAAAAGACATCAGAATTCTCAAAAGCACATGAATGTTTTTGTTTCATTCTGTACTTTTGGTAAAACACGAATCGAAATTTCTTTATCTCGTCAATTATGTGCTTGACGACATTTCTAAATACAATACGCGTGTCGATCACAATCGCGCTGTTTTTCGGCCAGAGGGTCTTAGGGGCGGATTTTAAAGGTTAGTTGATGTTGTGTGTCATTTTATTTAGCACAACAATAACTTCCTTTCCGAGGTCACGACGAGTCTAAAACCTCATTAAATAGAGGCAATTGCTCAGCGCTTGTATCTTTGCTTCATGTCTTCCGTGTGCTTTGATGTTTGTCATCTGTCTGTGGTAAAGAAGCGAAGAATGAAGAGTTATGGCTATTCACATTGTGAGTAAGTAAATCAAATTATAAATATTATCAACAATCAACATCGTAAACAATAATGTGTAGTTAGAAATCAATCAATTATTTGTGTGCCATCTAGTGGCCACACGGCCAGATTGTAATATTTTGCAAAGCGACTGTTGCGGGAGAGTGAAATATGAACTAACTCAAAGAGCTCTGTTGTGCCAATAATGTACCTACAATAATAGATGACTCTTATACGTCCTATCATATTTTACGCAAAACTGATAGGTACTTCGAAAATAAAAAAGTTACGATTTTGTAAAGGATTACCAATACTTACTCTTAGTATTTAATTTATATAAGAAACAAATGGTGCTATTAAAAAACATTCATTTTAATAGCTATTAGCAAAAACCTACAATTATGAAATACGAATATTAGTAAGAACTAAAACGACTCGGTCAGTCACAACGTTGACAAGCGATACGGTAGGTTTATTTCTTAAGTGTATTGGCTTGCCCTAAGTTTGACCCCTAGGCACGCCACTGTTTCCGGGCCCCATTATTGAGTGTGCAAGTCACCCCCTGCCATTTTTCCCGTGTAAAATAAAGCATTCATCAGACATGGGCCATTGTCCTTCTATAGTTCTTGGTAACCAGTCCACTTTAGCCATCCACACATATTCCAATATCTATCGTTTCCTTATCCTGCAATCTTCTTCTTCTTACCGTGTCGATAGCAATCTAAATGTACTCGGCCCAGAATTCGGCTACTTGTTTGGCGCCATCACTAGCGTTCATCAGTTCCTGTAACGTGCAGCTATCAGGACACGCAGGGCACGATATTAAGTGTTCCATCGTTTGTGGAACAGCTCCACATTTACACTCCAAGGCGGAGTCGTCTATAAATCTCCACCTCCTGCAATAGTCCTGCACCAACCGGGGATCCTTGGGTGCATTTGCATAGTGCGTAGAGGGAAAATCGTCGGTTGGCGCTTTATTTAATTAAAAGTGCCTAAAGGGCCTCTGCGAGTTGGCTCCAGCCTTTCGTACGCCGTCAAAGACACTTTAAATAATAATAATAAGAACCGAAGCCTAAATTGCGACACAAAGCCTCGACCACCACAAAAAAATTCATATCATTAGTATTCCACCCATTCGGTACGCAGTTTTTGCTAAACCCTTCCTAATTATTCACCTCATAATATGTGAGATTATTTGGACGTACATACAAACGTCATCGTACTTCTATAAGTATACATAATTATAAATTGAAGTAGCTTATCGTGTCTGTGTGATCGCCTTGTTCTTCTAAGCTTCGCAACGGATTTTAGTGCAGTTTTCACGATATTTTAAAGAAAGAAAGAAAATATATTTATTTGCGGTAAACATGACACACAAAAGAACATAATACACAAAAATAAATAAGAAAGGGTTGGGGGAAACATGCGTCACATCCACACAAAACGGCTATCGCTCAGCTTTGTGCAGTGACCCTATGCAAGACAGCCGCAGCGCTGGTTTTCAGCGACAGCCGGCGCTGACGTAATGACGTAGTCCGGTGCAGCAAATAATTATTAGAACGCCCTTTATTCACAAACACTCGATATGCTTCCGTATCGTATCGAACATTAATCATTGTTATCGTAGGCGCGTAGGAGTCTTCTCAACGCTGTTCACAAGTCCAAAACCCGAAAATTTTGTCAGTTTAAATCAAATAGACGTCCGCTATTCTTCCAACAGCTATTTGCTGTTGAGGGGAAGTCAAATCAGGTTATCGAAATGTCAGGTTTTCGATACGATAGCCTGTCGTATGGTTGTGAATCAGGGCTCTGGTACAGTGTACACAAAGAAAAATAAAAATATAATTGAAACTAAATGTTATAGGATATAATAAACAGGATATAAAAAAAGAAAATAGAAGGAGAGAGAATGTACGTATGTTTTAGAGAATTTATTCCGAAAGGTTTATGTGTATTAATATCCTACTGTCGTACTTCCTACTAACCCTACTATCCTACTACACACATCAACACGGTCTAGGGATATTTTTAAAAAAGCGAATTACTATCAATGTGTTAATTATTTATATGACATGTATATATTTAAAAGATACGTTATTTAATATTCTACCATTTTTTAATAATGGTTAAGGTACTTAGATTAAAATTTCAGGATTTTATGGAAAAAAAATGAAGCATAGACGGAAATCGTATATGAATGAACTTTTAATTTGTGAGTAAAAACTGAAAAAAATAGAAAAATCATTTAATTTGTGTTTATAAACTTGAAGTTAGTAGTCTGAGAAAGCGCCCATGATGTTCATAACACATCGGCAACGATTCGGCATGCTCAGAACAAGGTTGTCAATGTCTTGCTGCGGAATATTGTCCCATGTCCTTCTGAGGTGCGCAAAAAGTTGATCTTCTGTAGCCAGATTTTCAGGAACTTCCTTCAGAGCTCTTCTTTGCAGCATATCCCACGCATGCTCAATGGGATTTAGATCTGGCGATTGAGCAGGCCAGTCTAAGGCCCTAACATTATGTGTATGTAACCAAGCTGCTACCGTTCTCGCCGTGTGTGCCCGGGCATTGTCGTGCATGAGCAGGAAATCTTGCCCCATTTGTGTTCTGTGGGGCAAGATTACGGGCCCCAGCACCTGTTGGACGTATCGTTCTGCCGTCATATTGCCCCGAACCCAAACGAGATCCGTCCGTCCTCCAAGACGAATTCCTGCCCAAACCATAATTGTTCCTCCTTGGTATGGGTGAACTTCCTGAGGGTTCTGGAGACGGCTCCATCGTCCAGGAACTCGCCAAACACGCGTCCTTCGTGAATCTGGATGGAAGCCGAACCTGGATTCATCCGTGAACAGCACATTGGACCATTGCTCACGGCCCCAGTCCACGTGGTTCCGAACCCATTCTAATCGTCGTCCACGATTGCCTCTCCGTAAAGGTGGGACCCGGAGTGGTCTACGAGAGCGTAGATTGCTTTCATGCAGTCGCCTTCTTACAGTTTGGTCACTCACAAGCACTTGGTGTTCCACTCGAAGCCTTTGGACCAATTGAGTCGCCGTTGCATTTGGTTGTGCTCGCGCAGTAATTTGCAAAAATCGGTCTTGTCTGGGGGTAGTGATGCGACTTGGCCCCCGGTACCTCTCCGCTACTTCACCTGTGGCACGATAGCGTGTCCACAATCTTGAAATTACATTTTGATGGGTCCCTATGGCCTCAACAACATTACGCTGAACAGATCCAGCTTCCAGCATTCCCACAGCTCGTAACATCTCCGCCCTCGTCAAATGTCGGCGTTGCATGGCTACAATACCTCAATTTTAACTTTATCTTTCGTTTAAAAATGAAAAAAAACTGTAACTAAACGTAATTCGTATTGTTTTCTAAATTTCGCACAAATGAAAATTCCCTCTCCTATACATCAAGACATTTTTTGCCACCGAAACAAAAGAATTTTCAAAAATTTAAATTTGGAATTAGTCTGAGATAAATTACAAACAAATCGATGTATAAAAGATTCCAATGCGGCCAGTACTTTTCGAGTTATTTAATTGAGTATGACATATCGCTAGACCGTGTTGATGTGTGTAATATTATATTATTATTATAAATAAGAAAGTTTGTGAGGATGTTTGTTACTCTTTCACGCAAAAACTACAGAACGCATTTTGATGAAACTTTACAGTAATATAGCTTATACATCAGAATAACACATAGGATACTTTTTTCCGGATATTTCCACGGGATCGAAACATATGTGGGTGAAACCGCGGGGCGCAGCTCGTAAATAATAAACTTACATATAACAAAGGAATCTCGAAGTTTTGTCTAGACGTAAAAACCGTGCGAAGTGCTAATATGTATTACATAAGACTCACACGGTTAAAAGTACGGTTGAACAGGCTATTTGTGGTATACAGGCAAAAATATTCATCTTTCCACTAAACAGCCAATATTTAGTTTTAATTTGTGCGTTATAACTTTTTCAGCTTATGGCATCCTAAATTAAATATAGTGGTATAAAAGAATTAACTAACTCAGCACACCATTGTTTAAAAGTACTTGCAACTAGTTGCAAGTTAGCTGCTTGTATACCAAATAGCTTGTTCGACCGTACCTATGTTAAACTGTTTTTCACGCACGGATACTTACCAGAATAAATAATTAGAACAGAAAAACGCCGACGTTTTTCTAAATTGCTCTTTAAATGCCAATTTGGAATCTTGGAACCATTAAATTGGGCAAAACGTACCATAGCATGACGTAGGTGATGCGCAATGGGTTTACAGAGTTCTAACCTTAAGAGAAATAGACAAAAGGTGCCAACGGAGTCATGAGCTCGAATTTGCAGACAAAAAAACGAAAACATATTTCAATGGTTCCTATTAACAATGTCGGTTCCGCAAAACGACTACTGTCCATTAGAGCAGTTCAGTTTGAAAACAAATTCAAAAATTAGAATGAAAAAATTGTTTTATGTATTGTTTACTATGTACTGACATAGACAATAAGTTTTGAACTGCTCTACTAAACAGTAGTTTTTTTGCAGAACCGACATTGTTAATAGGGACCATCGTTTTTTTTTTTTTTCTTTAAAATCCGCTAGACGATTCCAACTCTACAGCATGTATCAGGGAGGTGTAGTCATATTTAAGGGTGTGGTACACACCATCAAACGTCGCAGTATACAGATGTCGTTGAAAGGTTTTTGAAGAAACAAAATTCGATGATACGGCTTTCGCACTCAAGTAGGAATTCCAAGTGAACAACTTTCTCCATGGCCATGGGACCAACATCATAATCGCGAAAATATTAGCAACAAAAAAAAAACGATAAACGCGCGCAATAACGCGTTATTAAACGTATTTTCTTTCTTTCTATCCCATTTGGGTCGACTAGGTATTGAAGATTTGTATGTGCTGATTAATATTTATCCAAACTTATCCAAACTTAATATTATAAATGCGAAAGTAACTCTGTCTGTCTGTCTGTCTTTTCTTCACGCCTAAACTACTGAACCGATTTGTGTGAAATTTGGTATAGAGATAGTTTGAGTCCCGGGGAAGGACATAGGATAGTTTTGATCCCGATATTCCCACGGGATCGACACTTATGCGGGTGAAACCGCGGGGCGCAGCTAGTCTTTAATATTGCGAACATAAAATCTTTTACAATATTGTCCTTCTAAAGGTAAGAAGGATTAAAAAATCCTAAGGAATCCTTACCTTTTCCTTCGGAGACGTGCCAGCGACGTTAGTAGTCAAAACTTCAGCTGCCAGAAGAGAGTAGCTTATGAAATTGAAGGTCACAAACGCCAGGAATGACTTCGACAGGAACCTGGGCCTCTCCCAGCGTATGTCTCGTAAATGGAACACCTGAGGACAATGGAAATAAAGGCATAAGTTACGGAGATATTTACTTTACAATAGCTTTAGTCCGCGGCTTTGGCTGTGTAGTTCAGAAATTACCCCACGGGAACATAAATACTACCGGGATAAAAAGTATAAATCCTATATTATTGTGGCGGCATCTACAACGCCATATTCGAACTATGCATCACACTGACGTCACGCAAAATCCAGCATCGCGCAATAGAAGCTTACCGCGCAACTAGCATATACCTACAGGTTGAAATTGAAAACATGCGACAAAACGAAATGGGAGATTGTACTCATCATTATGAACAACTTTTACTATGGGACCAAACCTGAAATCGCGAAGAAAAAAAAAATCAGCTGTTCCCTACATTTTGATGAGTTATGCGAACATAAAATGTAGGGAACAGCTGATTTTTTTTCGCGATTTCAGATTTGGTTCCATAGTAAAACTTGTTCATAATGATGAGTACAATCTCCCATTTCGATTTGTCGCATGTTTTCAATTTCATCCTGTATTAGACAACATCCCGAAATCTATCGTCGGGCAGAGTAGCCCACTAGACACAAGACTCGCACTTGGCGGGATTTTTTCGTACTCGGACTACTTTGTTTCTCTTATTGTTGCTCTTTCTAACGTCGGACTGTCACGGTAAAGACCCAAGATTATAATCTAACATGTCACGCATACCAATATAACCTATTATGTAAAAGAGATCATCAATGAACGTATGCAGCTCAGGTATGTACTTGTAGTGTATCTATTAAATAGATATGTAAACACTGTCTCATTCACACAAGCGGGGTAGCTGATGTCACTTATGTCATCTGTCATATACGAGGAATGGCGGGAAACAGACAAAGTGAAGCGGGCTATATACGAAGGCGCTTGGTGTGGTAGTGAGCCAGTGAAGTGATATATTCAACATAAATACGGAATCAACAGGATTCTACAAGTGGCGACGAGGATAAAGGTCAGATAAAATTAACAAAATTAGGAGAAATTATATGTAAGTACCTACCGATACTGCTGACCAAGAAAAACAAAACACTAACGTGGTAAGAACTTGCATAACTATTACCCAAACTAATGTATGTATTGTAAATTGTTAGATTTCGCATCTAGTAACAAAGTATTTCAAGCAGAAGTAAGGATTCTGACGGTGTTTTATTGTAATACACTGTTACTAAAATTGTTACGAAAAAAAAAAGTTGAAAGAGATGGATCACTCAGGATATCTATAATTTTATGTTGCATCGTGTTTGGCCATCACAAAATGACTACTACACCCAATATAAAAGTTAGGAAAGAATACAAACCACAGTCATTAAATTACTAGGAGTGCTAAGTACTGCAGTGGGAGTCGTAGCAATGGATGTGCTGACGACATAAAACTAAAAGGCGTTAAGCTTTGTATAGTATTTATTGTTTAAGAGAAGCTTATCGTACAACGGTAAATTCAACACTGCTTCTAAAATAAGAAAAAACACTAACAGAATATTTGACACACGCTTGAACGTTCAATTGGAACATGCCTCCAAACATAACCAGCCTGTCCTGCAAAGGTGTGGCTTTACAGCCAGACTCGCTTTACAGCCAGTCTCCACAGTACTTAGGTGCCTACCTACTTATTTAAAACAAAACAAAAAAAAAAAGGAACTTATCCACCTGCAGAATAAACTGGATTTGCTCCCTTCCTTATGGCTGGACAAGGGCAAGAGGATGATGATAAACTTTGTACTTATTTCATATTCATGAATCTAATGTTTTTATTAAATCATTAATTATTATTCTATTTGCTGTTATCAGCGGGCTTGGACAAGGCAACAGCACTCAAACTATATTAGTAGGTACCTTGTAATTTTCAAGAATAAAATGTATATAAGCTAGGTATAACAATGATGATTCCTTTAACTCTGATTTTGGTTTGTAATGTTATCCTACCTATTCATTAAAATAAGAATACTTAATTATATACTTGCCTGAAACGGTATAGGTATCTATGGGTCTATGAAATTGGACACAAATGGTAACAGAAATACAAGCAGTGATCTGGATTAGGTTAAGCCGCTTCAGATCTTTTAAGAAAAAATACATACTAAAGCTGGCTTACTAAAAAAAAAAAGGGGGTATTAGGTACTGATTGTAGTAGAAAGTCTCATAGTGTAGATCTGTTCCGCAGAGGATAATTTCCTGCATGTAGCAAGAACTAATGAGTACTAATGATAACGCTTAACATGTATTCCAGTTCTAGGGTGACATAATTTAGATTGGTATCAACAGACTAAGGAAAAGCTATGTAAATTTTACTATAATTAAATACTAGTACCAACCAGTAAGTTAAAATAATAAGCATACATATTTACTTTGAAATAAAATGTATGCAAAGTGAAAATAAAAGTCACAATAACAGTAAACTGCTGTTTGATGTTATTGCAATGATTAATTAGAATAACATAATATTTTCTTATGATTGATATGAATGAATAGGTATGTTAATTGGTAAATCAATTTTGTTTGAGAAGAAAAGTTCCCTTCTGTTGGAGTATAACTCCTTAATGTGGTAGGTACCTTCAGAGGTCACTAAGTTACTGGTGCCAATTTACATAATGTGAAACCAAGACATATAACAATAAAGATTACATACATATTCACACATAGATAATTATAAGTAGGTACCTACATAAATGTGTCTGTGAGAGTGTCTAGCTGTTAAGATTTTCATTATCTTAATATTAACTAATTATTATAATTTGTGGTCTAGTGGTTGCAAGCGCTACTGCTGATTGTGGGGTCCTGGGTTCGATGCCCAGGTGGCACCAATGTTATGGGGTTTTTTCCATCAGGAATTTCTTGGTGGTGACGTTGGCCTTAGTCAGAATTTGTGAAAAATTTATGGCTGTAGACTCGCTGTCCCTGTTGCATGGGATCTGGCCAGGACTGGCTAAGGTAAGTTAATTATAAAATACTCTATATCTCTGTCTGGCCCTCTGGTGGGGACAGGCATGATGTTGGGTTATGAAATTATAATTCTTATTTTATCACAAACTTGGTAATACTGCCCTCTGTGGGGTCCTGTTACCAGTATTACAATGGTCTGTGTGAAAGTATTGAAGCCTTTGTTATGCGATCTGCACCATCTTATGTATTGTTTGTCACATTAGGAATCAGCATTTATTGCTGGAAGATTACCTAGTTCAAACTCAAATTAAAATTAAAATGTATTTATTTGTACACATACCTATAGTAAAAGTGCGCATTCCCTATTTCAAGTTGAACAATTATCAACTTTGTTTCAGTGGAAATTGGGTCGATTTCAGAGTGACTGGCTCTAAGGAGGGAGTTGTGGAAGTGTTTGGGGTTGTGGAGTAAGCTGGACTTTGTTGTGTAGGAATAAGTTGCTTCTCCATTGATTTATGTTTGTTTGCATTTTTGGCGAATGGGTCGCGAACATAGATTAGGTATACCATAGTGGTACATGATGGTATAAAATCAAAAACTATGTTGTGTCACCATGTGTTGCCTTGCAAGGCGTGTAAGTATTGCTTACACAGTAGGTAATAGGTGTACAGATCTATATAATTATAAAAATACTCCTAGTTGAACTAACTTCAATGTGTTACTGAATATGCAAAAATTTCAAGGAAACATTTTTATAATATCATGACTTGGGTTTTAGACGTAATTAACAATTGCACAGTTGTTATAGTAGGTAAGTTGGGTAGGATGCAGCTTTACCCAGTATTCTGGAACTTGATACGATTGATATGATTTTTGATGATTCATTGCTTAATAAAATGGAAATTAAATCACAAACGTAAATAAATAATAAGATTATTTTACCTACATGAAGAATATACCTTTGTCCGATTAAACTTCTTGAAGTACCTACCGGAAATGTTTTCAAGTGGTATTGAAGTTGATAAAAATAATGATACTACTGAATTAATTTTAATCCTGAAACGTTCGCATTGACTCGTGTAATATCTTCTTCTACATCAATTATTGTTCAAAAAAAAAAAAAAAAAAAAAAAACAAAGAAGGAAGGAAAGGAGGAATAATTACAATACGCGCATATTCAGAGATAACTTAGTACTGTAATAGATACACAGTTTACCTAGTTATATTGAAATATTGGAAGCTCTTTAGTACCTACTTCTCGGAAGTTTTAATCAACCGAGTAATTAGAAAATTCTGTATTTTGAATTCAGAATGTCAGATAATTATCAAGTTTTGGTAACACAAACTGAATGTCATACCTTCATGATAAAGTTCAAATTCCATGGCAACTGTTGGGACCATAATATAGTAATACAAGCTGTGAGTCTAAAGGTAACTTAGACTGGTATGACATACCTACAAGGTAATAGTTGATTAACTACATGTGAACTATCTAAGATTGATTATTCAATTACAGGTAGGCTCTTGAATATGGAAAGAAACGAAGAAAGATATATTCGTTAAGAAGTGTAAGGGCACAACAAAAATGACAGAAGTAAAATAATAGAGGAGAATGAAAACCCTCGCATGCACTCTGCGTGGTGTCATTGGGCTCGTGTGAATTTGAAGAAGATCTAAACCCTACACATAATTATAGCATTACATTTCAGCACGACAGTGGTGGTGGTCTAGCCCGACTAAGGTCGTGGGTTCGAAACCAGGCAGGCATTTTGTGTATTATCACTCATCACCACTGTCCATCAACGGTGAAGGAAAACACCGTGAGGAAACCGGCATGTCTGAGAACCAATACTTCGAAGACATGTGACATTACCAGTACGCACTGTTTACGCGTGGTAGATAGGCATCCATTAAATTGGACGCATAGGCATCCATTAAATTGGACGCATGGGCATCCATTAAATTGGACGCATGGGCATCCATTAAATTGGACGCAATGGGCATCCATTAAATTGGACGCATGGGCATCCATTAAATTGGACGCATGGGCATCCATTAAATTGGACGCAATGGGCATCCATTAAATTGGACGCAATGGGCATCCATTAAATTGGACGCATGGGCATCCATTAAATTGGACGCAATGGGCATCCATTAAATTGGACGCATGGGCATCCATTAAATTGGACGCATGGGCATCCATTAAATTGGACGCAATGGGCATCCATTAAATTGGACGCAATGGGCATCCATTAAATTGGACGCATGGGCATCCATTAAATTGGACGCATGGGCATCCATTAAATTGGACGCAATGGGCATCCATTAAATTGGACGCATGGGCATCCATTAAATTGGACGCATGGGCATCCATTAAATTGGACGCATTGGGCAACCATTAAATTGGTCGCATTTGACATCCATTAAATTGGACGTAACAAAATGGTGAAGGAAAACATCGTGAAGAAACCAGATGTAACACTCCATTAAAATGGATGTATCAAAACGGTGAAGGAAAACATCGTGAGGAAACCACGTGTAACACGGATGTAACAAAGCGGCGAAGGAAAGCATCGTGGGGGCCGGCGTGTCCTGGAGCGACTACTTCGGGGACGTGTGCTTCTATTGACGCGCGGTGGGCCCGCGTGATGGTTTGTAGCCTACTATTTTATTTTATTTAAACATGAATTCATGTCCCTCTTGGAAATTATGCTTGTGTACCAGTACTGTGGGAGAGGTATATCAATAAAACAATATCTTTCAGATAAAATAATTCTTACGGAATCGTTTCATGTTTTTGACATTTTTGTCCTTGTTGAGTCTTGTTTTAGCTTGTCAGCTAAATCTGACGCCTACTGTTTTCGCGTTTTGTTCTGGAGTAATAGGCCATTAACTTGTGGTTACCTGAAGGGTTGCATGCCACAAACCATGATCATAATCTCTACAGTAATTACCTTAAGGGGATGTTATAGGCTGAAAAAAAAATTCTGTGGGTCTTGTGTTGTACGGTTGTACCTACGTAACTTTTTTATTTACTAAGGTGACTTTGTTACCTGATAGAATTATTATTATGAGCTGTTACTGAGGGAGGAACACGTACCCAAACAAAACATTCAAAAGACACATTTTTTTAATGTGGCAGAAGCATGTAAAAAAAATGAACGAAAACGTTTTGATAAAATACCTAGTTAAACATCGGAAAAAAAAAAAATTGATAGGTGACCATTATAATAAACCAAATTATAGAAATATGTACATGTATGTCGAATCCAGATACGTTGGATTGTGATCAGACATACTTAGGGACATACATAGTGTCAGATATACAGTCGTGGGCGCAGAATTGGGATACGGGTAAACGAGAGAAATAGCTCCTTTAATTTCTACACAGTTTATTGTTACAGACTCAATTACTAACACTACTGTACTAATTAATACTCTGAACTTAAAAGGAAACAAGGAAACCTAGGCCAGTATGTGTCGCGACCACGTCTACACGATCACTGTCGCTCCATGGCCCATAAGGTCCGTAACTCCGTATCGGACACCATACTTAATCCTAGACTCCGCACAACGCTAAACAAAGGCGCTTGTGTCTCATTTTAAGTGCATACTTATGAAAGATCCGACATATTATATTTAATCGTCTGAGTTGCAACTTGCAACAGATGATTACGATAACTGGCGAAAAAAAAAAAAAAATTTGTTGATGAAAGGGAAACGGATATCGGAGGACAATAGCTATCGATTTGGGAGTCACACAGGTGATATGGCTTAGGTAGAGAGGGAAGGATTGAATCCCATTTCACACGACGAAGAAGAAGCTAATGAAAGGGATGTGATAGATAAGAGCAAGGAAACTGGACAAGCGATGAGATTAAATAAAAAGTCCTGGTCCGTCATGTTCATAAATGCAGATGATCAGGCTTCTTATGCTTCGGTTTACTTCAATTTATTAATGCTTTAATTTTATTGGCAGTTGATTGCAAAAATGTATAGTTGAAATAAACATGTTTGTGATTTTGATTTTACACGATTGTTTGATAACGTGTTTAGAGTTGAACAAATAAAAAATATAATAAGAAAGGGATGTAGTGTATCTATTAAATAGATATGTAAACACTGTCTCATTCACACAAGCGGGGTAGCTGCTGTCACTTATGTCATCTGTCATATACGAGGAATGGCGGGAAACAGACAAAGTGAAGCGGGCTATATACGAAGGCGCTTGGTGTGGTAGTGAGCCAGTGAAGTGATATATTCAACATAAATACGGAATCAACAGGATTCTACAGTACTGTTTTACATACAGCCATAAACAATTAGATATTTATGTCATTTAAGCAAAGCACGTTGGGAACGTCGATGTTGATCGAGAAAAATGATGAAATGTTTATTTTCTATTGTTAAGTAATTTTTTTCAACACAATCACAAGAAGTCGACTTTAAGTCTTCATACACACGAGCGGCACGGGTCAACGGCAGAGGCAACAGCAGCTGTCGACGCGCGTCGACGGCTGTCGCCGACAACGTGCCGCTCGTGTATTTGACTACGGTGCCATATTTGTCCTCGGAGCCGGAATTGTTCAGCATAGCTACTCACAAACACTCGATACGCTTCCGTATCGTATCGAACATTAATCATTGTTATCGTAGGAGTCTTCTAAACGCTGTTCACAAGTCCCAAACCCGAAATTTTTGTCAGTTTGAATCAAATAGACGCCCGCTATTCTTCCAACAGCTATTTAAATTGCTGTTGAGGACAAGTCAAATCAGGTTATCTAAATGTCAGGTTTTCGATACGATAGCCTGTCGTATGGTTGTGAATCAGGGCTCAGATCTAAGAAGAATATAAGATCACGTTTGTATTCCCCGATAGGGTGAGGCAGAGGTGACACTCACATTTCACCAGTTATGTTTAAGGCCCATGTAATAGGAGGCGAGCCTATTGCCATCAACCGGGCACAAATCCAGACTCCGGGCTGCTACTGAGAAATTCCAGATAGAAAAACCTAATAGGTGACACGAGGCAGGTAAAACATATAATTATTAATTAATTTAATATCGTTAAAAATAATTATGTGAAATAAAAAATATATCCTACATAATCCATACTTCCATACTAATATTATAAATTCGAAAGTAACTCTGTCTGTCTGTCTGTATGTTACCTTTTCACGCCTAAACCACTGAACCGATTTAGAAGAAATTTGGTATAGAGATAGTTTGAGTCCCGGGGAAGAACATAGGATAGTTTTTATCCCGATATTCCCACGGAATCCACACTCATGCGGGTGAAACCGCGGGGCGCAGCTAGTACATATCTATACTAATAATAAAGCTGAATAGTTTGTTTGTTTGTTTGAACGCACTAATCTCTGAAACTACCGGTCGGATTTGAAAAAAATCATTTTGATAGTCCAACTCATGAGAAAGGCTATAGGCTATTTAACATCACACTTTGGCCCTTAGGAACCGAGCAAAAAGAAAAAAATTTAGAGAGATCGATAAGCGAAAACGAAGTGACAGCGCAGGCAGGTGATGCGATGCGTGCGGCGGGTCGGGGGATGATGAAATTTCACGCGGACAAAGTCGCGGGCAGAAGCTAGTAACGAACAAGCACGCAAACTTAAACTGTCATTTAACAAATTAAAAACCAAACAAAAAACAATACTTAAACGTTTCAATTATCTAATTACCTACCAATTATCTACAGTCAATGAGATGAGACACTAATTTTACAGGGAATAACATTACTGTGAATGTCTTTAAGATACGAGTACATAGTGATGCTTTTAATAATATGTTCTATTGTGTCTGTGTAATAATACAGTCTATTGTTTTAAAAGTATAAATAATAATTAAGGCACTTTGTTGTGATATTCACTGTCTATCTGCGGAATAAAGTGTGGTATTCATTAGGCGACAGATGAGCTATTCATGTCGAATGCTAAACTGGTTACAGTTTTCTGATGTATTCTTCAGTGTCACCGGAGTTTATCTTATTCATAATTAGCCCATAGACGTGGGCCGTAATGCATCATGCGGACACAGCACGGGCTGGTAGGGACACATGTGTTAGAATTTTTGGTTCTAGCTGGTTTCATTGCAATGTTGTCTTAACCATATTGGGCTTTGGGTTCCGGGGCGCAAAAATCAGCCAGCGCTCAAATTTTTGTGTTTTATTTTTCATTTAATACTTACTCTACAATAAAATCAGGTACATTTTCAAATATCAAATTTAATTTTTTCGGCTTTAAAATCGGCAATCTTTTTTATGATATCGTCTGTTTTGTAATCAATTTTCTATTCGATAGGTATACTATAGCCAAAATCTATCTTAACTTGAGTCATAGTTAATCGTAAGTAGTTTTTTTATTCATTTCAATTTCTAGAATGTTTAGGTACGCATGGTACGTGACTACGTGTAGGTATAAGGATTGGCTTGCGCCCCCTAAGACTCTGCGCCCGGGTGCCACGTACCCCTTGCACCCCCGGGTAAAGACGGCCCTGGATACCGTTTATCTCATTTATATAAAAATAGATGAAAACTCGAGAAGTATAATGATTACATATGACAATATACAACATAACAGAGAAATGTGCTGCTGGGGAGTTTGTTGCGCCACTTCTTCCCATCTAAAACACTAGGAAGTGGTAAAGGGCAAGCTTTTTTCGGTGACTGTTTTAAGTAATTTTGACGTTCAAAAAGTGCAGGTGCCGTACGATGTAGTAATGCCATCATGATTCCAGTGCGAAAAAGGGATGGTGCTATCGGTCATGTATAGCTCTATCTCTCTCTTACACTGGAATCATGATGGCATTAAGCCGTCATAATACGGCACCTGATCCTTAGCCTAATTTGAATAAGTGATTTTTGATCTTTACTAATATTATAAAACGGTAACTTTTGTGAGTTTCTACGTGTAGGGAAATCTTTAGAACTACCGAACCGATTCCGAAAATTCTTTCACTAATGGGAAGCTTAGTATTGTCAAATGTCATCCATACTAATATTATAAATGCGAAAGTGTGTCTGCCTGTTACCTCTTCACGCTTAAACCGCTGAACCGATTTTGATGAAATTGGGCATAGAGATAGTTTGGGTCCCGGGAAAGGACATAGAATAGTTTTTATCCCGATATTCTTACGGTATCGACACTTATGCGGGTGAAACCGCGGGGCGCTGCTAGTAAGTCATAAGCGAACAGAAGCTAGTATTGAATAAAATCCCGCAAAACATTTCCCATATAATATGCACTAGGAAGATCTAAAACAACCTTCAATAGAACTGCCAGCCAATATGCGAACAATTGATCCAACACTTTATGTAACGCAATTAAATATGACATGAATACCTCCTGGAGACCACTTGCATACAAACTGCTGTATTTCATGCTTTTGGAGACAGACAAACAACTTTTAATGAGTGTTTGAACACCTAATGGCGTACAGTCTGGAAGTTTAAGGCTCGATTCGAGGAAAATGGTAGTGCCAACGAGAGATTGTTTGCAAAATATTAAAGGGGAGAATATAAACAGTATTAGTATTGAACCTGAGTTATAACGTGGGTTTTCTATGTATTATGATTCATGTCCAATGGACAATAGTTAACGTTTACCTTTATCAACTTCAAGGGGATTTCCGTTTTAATTTTACCAACAACCATACTCTTTAAACGAAAACAGCAATGCTGCTGCAGCCTTCACGAGTAGAACTACAGGGTCTAATTAAATAAATAAACAAGTAACGATTGTGTTATCGTCATTAGATATCGATACCCGTCACTTCTGTGAAATTTCGCCAGCTAATTTAATTTGACCTTGTTTATGTCAACCTGAGCAGTCAACCCCGCTTCCAACCTGTTGACTGGTTAAATTACAACGCCATGAATAAGGGCTTTCTATACTTGTCTATGCCTCATTATCCTCGGCGCAGCATGTCATCTTCTTCCATGCATTTCTATTAGTCATCATCTTAATAGTCAGTATAGTCACCTCCTTTCTAACCATATCATCTTTCACACAATCCGTCCGTGGTTTGGTCTCCCTCAATTCCTATAAGTAATCTAAACTTTCTTCACGACATTTTCCTCGTTCCTCTGCATCACATGCCCATACCATGACAACCACACAAATTTTTTATTCATTCACTTCGGACAACAATATAGTCCATTTTGTTAATAAAATATCTTATAACTAGTGTTAGTAGTACACAAAACAAGGAGAAGAATACTAAGGAGAATAATAGTAGGTGACAGAGGCAGGATGTGCAGACAACGATAACGCAAAGAATTAACTACCTGACCATTCTCCCCACATAATGCCTCAGAAAAGGGGAGTAAGGACTCTCCACCACTATTTTCGGGATGCTATTGTCACTGACCCGCGTTCTACGCATCAGTGATGCGACTTTTTTGCGAATCACTGCATGGAAGCCGTCAGTTCGGTTCTGAGCAAACATCTCCGATGCGCCATCTCTGATGCCTATTACTAATTCTTTTAGCAGTATGTTTCGCTTTGTCGGCTCACTCGCTATTATATGGGACTTAAACATAGATATATGAAAGCTCACTAATTCGCGGAAACGGCCATTTGTCTAGTACAGACGCCAGCACATCAAGCTACCCGAAATTGTCAAATTTTCCCAATCAACTTTGAGATAAAGTTGAAAATCTATTAAAGAAATTTGACAGATTGTAGTAGCTTGATGAGCTGGCGTCTGTATATGAGCATTTTGAACATGATGCCGGACAATGAAACTCCCCCTTGCCACTTCTGTTTTTTTAATATTTCTATGGACTTAAACATTACCGCTGCAAATGGGTGCTGAAAGGAGTACTATACGTACACCTCTGCATAATCCTTCGGGGATTATGATGTTACATGTTCTTATGTTATGTTCGTTGCTATTATAGGACTGAGTCATCATAGGATATTCACAGGCTATCACATTGATAATACCTACTTGACGTGAGTAAATTGCAGGTATCCACTGACCTATTCCACATTTTATGGTTGGCTGCATCATATGACAATGGCGGGAAAGTGGATTTCCGTTGTAAAAAACGTTTCTTTTTGCAAAGGTGTCTGAAATGAGTACGGAACTGTAGTCAAATCGATATTATAGGTATGTCTTTGTTGCTGCAAGGCCGCTACCAAAAAGGTACCTCAGAGGGCGGTGTAAAAGGCTATGCAGAAGAGATTTGCCCTGTTTTAACTATAAGGACAATAAGAGTTAAAAAAAGAACAGATTGTAGCCGCATTGATGACTCATCATCAGCCTAGTATTTTCCAAACTATGTTAGAGTCAAGTCTAACCAGATGCAGCTGAATACCAGTATTTTACATAGAGCGACTGCATATCTATCTGCAAACAAGTTATTGGGTAATACTGGTTATCAAACTTTCGGGCTTCTGACTATCTACACGACAGTTAAAGATCTACAAACGTCAGCAGAGACCAACGGGTTAACGTGCTTTCTGAGGCACTCTCTGAGGCGCATAGATGATTACTGTTTGATGAATTTGACAATTGTCAACAGTCCATACGGGGCCTATATGTAGTCTAAATTTTTACTGCAAACGATATTTTCTTAAAGAAGTCGCATATAACTACGAACGTTATCTTATTTGTCGGCCTTTTAATAGTCAATTAAGTAAATTAAATTACTCTTGGTAATTACGATTTCTCTCGATCTTAGCAAGATCCGCTAGTTCCGTTCACTACCTTATTATTTAAG
The DNA here is from genome assembly GCA_945859645.1 of Amphipoea oculea. Lineage (NCBI taxonomy): Eukaryota > Metazoa > Arthropoda > Insecta > Lepidoptera > Noctuidae > Amphipoea > Amphipoea oculea. The sequence goes on from OX243881.1 coordinate 15,719,953, forward strand.
GGGGCCCATCTAATTCGAATTGCTTATATAGAATTAGAAATAAGAACCTCATAAAAATGTTGCCTTCATGCAATGCGACAATGGATTCCAGATACACCAAACTGGTACGAAGACTGGCACAAAAGGAGTACAGAAACCATTTAAAGAATTTAAGTAAATTCGAACCGGGTGCGCTAAACCCCTTTTCTTACGCACTAAATTTCGGGAACCTGCTGGGGAGTTTGTTGCGCCATTTCTTCCCAGCCAAAGCACTAGGAAGTGGTGAAGGGCGAGCGTTTTGGGGGACTGTCTTGTGTAATTTTGACGTTAAAAAAATGCTGATTCTCAGCCAAGTTTAAATAAATGACTTTTGATTTTACAGAATAGATCGACTGGTGGCAAAGTGATGCCAGCACAATCTACCCGGCTTAGCCATAGATTCACCACCGAGCACCGACTATCGAGCTAGCATTCCCGAAAAGCCAATATCACTAGTATTCTCAAGCGCCAGCTAGACTAAAATTCAAAGACCAAAGAGTAAAAAGAACCATATTATCCCCTAATTTTTTTAAACTCTGCACATCAGTAACCCATATTTACTGAACTTGTATCCAAAATGTCATGAACAGTTGATTAAGGAAGTAAAAAATAGCGGTCATTTAACAATAATTTATAAATAATCTCAGACCAAATTGTACGGCATACGTATCTAGGTTACAAACGAGTTTCTTGTAAGTTGCACTTAGGTCACTTTCAAGGTATTTCAGGTCATCGTGAGCTTACACATACCTACTAAAAATATATTAGTCTACTTCACTTAGAAAGTAGGTAATTGGATAATGAATAGCTCATGCTATTAGTCAAAGCCGTGGTAAAAAAAAAAAATTGCCAATCAGCAAGGTGAGGTTGTCTGCCCGGGACATTCTTACCCGTAATTCTCTATTGAAACCTACTACGCTTCGGGATTAGGGAAACTAGCTACATATTTTTGACTATAGCCCGCGTGTAGTTGGAGGCTGAGGCAGGGACAGGGGTGAGGCGGCGGTTCGCAACGCCTGACCGCAAGATTATAGGTTGTTTCAGCGTCCTATTTCGGTCAACATTACGAGTGGTAATATTGACCGATTTCTGTTTACCTGGAAACAATGTTATCATATCTGATTTTACCATTAACTCATGTAAAATCAATACACAGGGAAAGAACATGGATGCATGACTGCATACATCAAATAATCCCTAACTTCCTAATTTTACCTACTCTGTTAAAGGTCTAAATAAAGTTTCTTCACCAAAAAGTCCTTTAGCTCCTCATTTCAAGGCTCCTAGTCAATCAATCTGCCTAGCCTTTTCCCAACTATATTGGAGTCGGCTTCCAGTCTAATCGGATGCAGCAGAATACCAGTATTTTACATGGAGCGACTGCCTATCTAACCTCCACAAGCCAGGGTAAGACTGGTTTTCAAACTTATGGGCTTCTGACTAACCCGTAACGACTGTCAAAGATCTGTGAATGACAGCCGGGTCCAATGGCTTAGCGTGATTTCCGAGGCACGGATCTCGATATGCAAATTATTGGGTAACACGTTACCCCTTGGCAAGACTGGTTGTCAGACTTTAGGGCTTCTGAATACAATAACTACTATAATATACAGGATTTTTTAACCAGTGCGCAAATTGTATATAACCATGAATTCAGCACAATGACGCTACACCTCAGCGTAGAAATTTATCGTCGATTATAAAAAAAAAACAGCTGTTTCATAGAAAAGTGCAATACTTACGCGGTCAAAATGTATGGCAGTGACAATTTTTTTTTAATAACCGACATAATACTTCACCGCAAGGGGTTTCAGAATCATGAACTGAATGAGTTATGAGTTATGGTTTACGAACTGGTTAATTTTTCCCTGTATTATGAAAGCACAGAATACGTGCAAAATCACCCATACTCGGAATAAACATCGTATAGTCCGAATTATCACCTACGGCACTGACCGCAAGATAAACCCTGTTTCTGGGATTATTTCGGTCAACATTTATCTTTGCTTACTTGGACAATACATTATCATATCTGCTTTTACCAGACGGCCAATTTCTCGTAATTTAATACGTTCCAAATCTAGTCGCAGTCTCATCTCGGCGACAAAAATTTCAAAAACTTGTCAAAATGTAGGGAAATTATAGGTATTTTTGACAGATTGAGACTGAAATCAGACTGCGAACGATCTCCAGAACATCTGCATGTACAAGGAAAAACAATACAGTGGGAATGAACACAGATGAAATAATACCGAAGGGCTTTTACACTAATCTCGTCATGGTCCAAAGGGTCGACAAGAACTTTCTTCATTAATAAGTTCTCATCTCCGCAACTGAAGACTTCAACTGTATCTACTAAAATTGAGTGCAAATATCGTGTAATAAAGTGGTAGAACAATTGATATTAAGGGGTTTATTTTATAAACGAATGATTAGCGACTGTTTAACAATACATCTTTGCCGTTTAAACGTCTCATAACTTTATGCAATGTTTATGAATAAAGAGGCTAATTTCGTACTTTGAAAGAGACCCTGAGTTTGTTTCGCCATTTTTTTCTCAATAAAAAATGTAGACCCCATCTACTAAGGAGTCTTTTTTTTTTAAATACGACGTGTAGAAGAGGTTCCGATATCCTATTGATTAAATAAATAATTTCACATCATTTTCAAGTAAACTTTCCCCCGACTAACAACTAGCCTAGAGAAACAACAAATTAGAGCCATGTAGATAATTCTGCCTCGAAGTAAAAACACACACTACCAAAACATGGAACGTGCATACCCGTCATAAGTCGCGTCGCCTCTATCCTTGACCGAGACCAAAACAAACAAACAACAAGAGAACTCGTAAATCTGTACTTAATATAATAAAGTTTAAGAATTTGTTTATTTGAACGCGCTAATCTCCGAAACTATCAGTCGGATATGAAACATTATTTTTGCATTTAATAGCCCAATTCTCAAGAAATGTTATTTAACCTCACGCTACGACCCAGAAGCCGAGCAAAAAGGAAAAAATCAGAAAGAATGCTAAGCGAAAATGAAGTAACAGCGCGGGCAGGCGACGGAATGGATCGGGGGATCAAGAAATTTCACACGGACGAAATCGCGGGCAGAAGCGAGTCTGTCATAAATCGCGTCGCCTCCATTCCTGACAGCGACAAAAACAAACAAACGCCAAGAAAACTCGTTAATTAATTAAACAAATCTATAAACTAATAATACAGCCGAAGAGTTTTTTTTTTTGTTTCAACGCGCTAATCTTTGGAGGTACCAGCCGAATTAGTAATATTTTTTGAATTTTATAGCCCAATTCTTGAGAATGGTTAAAGGCTAACATCACGCTACGAACCTTAGGAGCCGAGCAAAAAGGAAAAATTCAGAAAGAACGCTAAGCGAAAATTAAGTAAGAGGGCGATGCGATGTGACGACGGGGTGGATCGGGGGAACAAGTAATTTAAAGCGGACGTAGTCGCGGGTAAAAGCGAGTCTGTCATAAGTCGTGTTGCCTCCAACCTTAACCGAGACAAAAACAAACAAACGCCAAGAAAACTCATTAATAAATTAAATAAATAAACAAATATATGAATGTCTGTTTGAACATAATAGTACTTAATAAGGTTATCAATGAGGTAGTGAGGGGGCGGACTTTTAAACATACAGTTTACACAAGCACGGTTTCTGTCAAAAACGTTGGTAGTTACAATTAATTAGAATAATTAGTTGCAAGTATTAGTACTGTTTATTTAGTAGTTGTCCTTAAAATTTTGCGGACATAGGTTCAGTTGAAGACGGATTTTTGTGGCTAAGGTCCGAATTAAGGACCAATAATCACCATCTGCCTAGCGTTTCCTCAAATATGTTAGGGTCGGCTTCCAGTCTAACCGGATACAGCTGAATACAGTTATTTTACATGGAGCGACTGCCTATCTGACCTCCACAACCCAGTTACTGGGTAATACGAATTACGATTCCTAGTGGTAAGACTGGCTGTAAAGACTTTCGGGCTTCTGACGTTAACAAAGATCCGAGAATGACACCCAACAAATAATGAAAACAAAAAAAAAAATGCGTCGCTATTCTTGCTCATTTTTAGGGTTCCGTAGCCAAATGGCAAAAAACGGAACCCTTATGGATTCGTCATGTCTGTCTGTCCGTCCGTCCGTATGTCACAGCCACTTTTTTCCGAAACTATAAGAACTATACTGTTGAAACTTGGTAAGTAGATGTATTCTGTGAACCGCAGTAAGATTTTCACACAAAAATAGAAAAAAAACAATAAATTTTGGGGTTCCCCATACTTACCCTGAAACTCCAAAAATTTTTTTTCATCAAACCTGTACGTGTGGGGTATCTATGGATAGGTCTTCAAAAATGATATTGAGGTTTCTAATATCATTTTTTTCTGAACTGAATAGTTTGCGCGAGAGACACTTCCAAAGTGGTAAAATGTGTGTCCCCCCCCCCCCCCTCTAACTTCTAAAATAAGAGAATGATAAAATTAAAAAAATATATATAATGTACATTACCATGTAAACTTCCACCGAAAATTGGTTTGAACGAGATCTAGTAAGTAGTTTTATTTAATACGTCATAAATCGAAAACCGCAATTTACCCTTCTCAAAGTTACAACGAACTATAAGAACTTTTATATTATGTTACTTGCTGCTACGGAACCCTTCATGGGCGAGTCCGACTCGCACTTGGCCGGTTTTTTTTTTCCTCGATTCGAGTTCGTTCATTCAATTAGTTACCTACCTTACAAATTCGTTTGCATCTATTTAAAAAAAGAAAATATTACCTATAAAGATTTGCAGAGATGACTTACGCGTTCAATTTCTGTCAAACAAATCTATGTTTCTCACTCCAAAATCCTATAATTCAGCATAATCTTACAGTCACAACTAACCGAGTTTCCGGTGTAACTTCAAATAATTGGAACTACCAATGAATACGTGCAATCAAGCGTCATAACGATAAAAAAATAATTGAAAAACGTGCTTCTGATAACGGAGAAAATATAAAACTGGAAGTCAACGGTATATATTGCAGTAACGTCGTGTTCCTAGATTTAATGTGAAGAACGAGGAACCTGTAGAAATGACAATTTTTTTGAATCAATGCCAATGCAAAAATAGATGTCGAATGCAACGATGGAAAAGTAGACTCAGACATAGTCATGTTTGGGCTAGCATCTCTCCAATTGCCATCATCATTCAATTAGATTACCAAAGGCAATATTTAGGCAACCAGTAGGAAAAAATCTAAGTTATGATTTTTTCCGCGACGAATTTGATGACGGTCGTGTACATAATGAGCTGAATAAAGTGGAGCAGAAACAAAAGTGGTCCAGATGTAATGGCCCCGACTTACCAAGTTGTAGGTCGTGAGTTCTAACCCAGGCAGGCGCTTTATTTTGTGTAAATAATTTCATCACCACTGCTCTCAAAATGGTGAAGGAAAACATCGTGAAGAAACCAAAAATTCGAAGACATGTGATATCTAGCAACCGGCACTGGGCCCGCGTGGTAGACTACAGCCTACAGCCCACTACCTCTCGAAGAGAGGAGGCTTGTGCACGAGCAGTGGGAAAATTATAGGCTGCTTATACTTAAGTACAGAAAATATCTAGTAGAGGCTTTAGGCCAGGGACATAAGGACCAAAATAAATTCATAGGACCGAACGATATTGCACGAACGCAAAATCTTTGTTAAAGACAAATGGTTTGATGAAAACGATATAACAGAAACAGAAAGCAGAGAAACCAGGAAGTCTGTTGATACGAATGTCTTTAAAAAAATGAAAAGTGAGATATCAATGTGTCGATACCGGGGTCAAAGTCAATCAATTGCAGAAGATAATGGGTCAAATATTGACCGTTGATTTTATAACGATCATTAAGAATTATTGCTATTATCTCAATGCATGGCAGACAAGAGGGCGAAGTTTTTATTAATAAACCATGAACTGAATTACCAACTTTTCTCAAAATGTCAGTCCGGATGCCACTCTGCATTTTGTTACACGATATTTTTGATATTGGCCCCTGAGTTTGTTTCGCCATTTCTTCCCAAAAAAAATAAAATAAGTCGAAATTACCCGTCTGACTCAGATTGGAAATGGCGACTCTATCTAGCTTATTTTTTTAATGTATATGACGTAAAAATAAGTACGAGATCCTATGTACTGAATGAACAATTTCATTTCAACAAATGAAATGTCTGCAAAACATATACAAAGCTTTGTAGCTTTATCTATGTTTTGTATTCCAGGGCCATAATTCAACCCAGGAAGTTAGTACATAAATCTAGGCACGCAAGATATTTGCGATTTTGCACTAACAACCAGAAAGTCGTCACGGTCATTGCCAAACAAAGCAGAGGTTAGCAGTCAAACTGGTTTGTTAGCTAACACTGAAGAACACTAATTGGCTTGACAAACTGACGGATGTTTAGATAAAGAAATGAGGAAGTCAGGATATGTGCATTAAATGCATCATTGTAATATTTTTGGGAGAATACATGTCTCTGGGATGAAGTGAGGTCAGGTTAGGATGTAATTAGAGTTTAAAAGATAAAGGTGGAAGCTTGATTACCTACCAAAACAATGCCTAGATTCAGAGGAAATGCGCAACAAGTTGAAACATGGTCCTTCGTGACGTGGTTTCGGTATGAGAACAAGGAAGGACCAATTTTTTTTGGTTTGTTTCTAATTTTACTAGCATCATGCTGAGATAGAAGTCTTTTGGCCTCGAACAGCACTTTGTTTTTATTTTCATTTTTTTTTTTTTCATTCTTCGGGCTATGTCGGTTACCTTGGTTCTCCTGTAGATCTCTTCATTTCTGATTCGATCACGCAGGGAAACTCCAAGCATAGCCCTCTCCATTGCCCTCTGGGTGACTTTTAGCCTACTAATAAGGCCCATTATGAGCGACCACGTTTCAGTGCGTCAAAGACTTTCGTCTTGAGACACTACGGTATGTGGGACGAGAAGATATTGCGTAGCTATTATGCACATTACCATATAACTATTCTAAACGATAAAAGCGAGTATAAAACCGACACTAAAATATAACTCAGTAAATAACTACATCAACAATGGTCAAATAATGTAATATTATTTGGAGTCACAAGTCATAGGTTAGTAGGCAATCGCTTGTGAGTACGCGCCCTCTCTTGACTCTTCCATCTTAGTTACTATCATTTGCATAATGACCAATTTATCTTGGCATACGGCGAAATAGGAAATGACGATAAATATACTGAAGAACATCACCAAGAATCGAGAAAATTTATTAGTTGATACGTTTATATATTCTAAGTCAGAAAATAAGACAACTGTATAATTTTACTTCGTACAAATTACATAGACTCGAAAATATGGACCGTTTAATCAAGTTGTTCACACGCGAAGAATATTAACGAGAGCGCAAGTTAGATAACTAAGATAACAAATGCTATAATATTTATTGTGATTTTATAGAAATACGTGTTTTTTTTTCTTCAGATGACAAACGTATTTTTGAGTAACCGTTAAAATCGCTCGCGCATTCTTAAAGTACGCTCATCGCGTTTGTCACTGTCTGTACTGTAAAACACTTTGAACCTATGTGTATCGAAGGACCAGAAAAAAATCTTAACTCTCCGTTTTCCACCTTACTCATCCAGTCTCACCGCTTCGATTGTCATCGAATTACCACACAATAATCGAAGAGTTTATCAAACAAAGACCGAAGTAACACTTAAAGGTTTAATAGGTACGTCTACAGGTAAGTAATGTTCATTAGATACGTCATCAGCCCTTTCAAGGTCGACATTGACAATGGATCAAGATGTTATGGGTCAATAAGATGGCATTACGCCAGACATGATTAATGAGTAACTATATTTATTATTGGATTTCATAAAAATACGTTGTTTTTAATTTCTTGATGTTTTCATCATTATCATAACAGGCCAACAACCGCGTTTAGGATTGTGGCCCATTCTCTCTCACAGAGAGTAGGAACGTTTAAGGCTGATTTTGCTTTATCAAAAATCTCCTTCCCCTATCTTCTTTCCTTCCTTCTTTATCTATTTTTTTTTTCAGCCTGACTTCATCTACTGCTATGCCCATTTCGCAGCCAACTGGTTGAATTAGCCGTTTAGTTAACCGCTTGGCCTTTGGAAGTAGGGCTCGCCTCGCTTCGCTCTCTTTGCTCGCACGCGGTTGATCACAGTTCTAACCTAACCCATTTGGTCGGGATGCCCTGGCTTAGTTACTGCGACCAATTCAGCTCTCGCGTGATTGGTTACAGTTCCAACCTAAACTATAACATTGAATATCATTGAAGCCGTTAGTTTAACGGCCGCCGTTTAGTTAAAAGGCTAGGCGGTTACCTAAACGGCTAATTAAACCAGTTGACTGCGATACCCATATCCCATATGCCCATAGGCCTCTTTATGCTTTGCCAACCCAAACGCTCCTATGCCAGCCTCATCCATGTTCTACCCGCGATGGCAACAATTTCAGTACATTTTACTTTGTAGCATTTTTCTTCTCTTAGTAAAACATTGGAATATTCGAAGCTTGGCAGGTTACGACTTAGCTCACTACTCTGAATAGAATAAGAGATGGGTATATTTGAGAAAGTCTGACAGCAGCACCGGTTATTGAAAAGTTGTGTGGAAATGGGTTGCCATGGTATGGTCAGGCCAAGCGGAGGAATGAAGAAAAATGTCGTGATGAAAGTTTTGACAACAAATGTGGATAGCTGTAAAAGAAGGTTAAAACCAAAGAACCGATGGATGGACGAGTAAACTCATTGTTAGAATAGAATAGAATACTAATCATCTCTCTCATTGTTCCGTATTCTATTTGATTATCTAAGGATCTATTGGCTGTTTTTTTATTATCGAAGAGTGTAATGGCCTTTTATGCTTGGTCGGTTTATGGATTTGTATTGTCCCACTGCAGGGCAAAGGCCTCTTGTCACACAGAGAAGGCAGGAGTATTGATCTCAACGGTTGCTCAAGACTGGTTGTCAGTTTCAGACTTATTTTAACTGTAAGTCCAGGTTTCCTCACGATTACATTGTTGATTCCCCCGACCCATCTCGTCGCATCTCATCGCCTGCCCGCGCTATCACTTCGTGTTCGCTTAGCGTTCTTTCTTATTTTTTTTTCTTTTTGCTCGGTTCTTGAGAGTCCTAGCGTGATGTTAAATAGCCTATAGCCTTCCATTGAATTGGGCTATCAAATACAAAAATAATTTTTCAAATCCGAGTGATAGTTCCAGAGATTAGCGGGTTCAAACAAACAAACTCTTCAGCTTTGTGATTATGGGTAATTCAACTAATAATAATTAGTTTTACGATCCTTTTACTTAACGTGTATTTGACTACTAAGACTAATTAGCGTTAAGTTATTGGAGAACTTAAGCATATTTTTACTCGACTACGGAGGGTATATGATTTTAACCGGTATGTATGTAATTATATGTTCATCTGTTACCTCATAACTTCAAAAGTACTTATAATAATTTAAAAAATGAGGTATCGTTAGTAAGCGTCTTGACCGTCCGCTGATTATAGGCTGTGTGACGTCACACTAAATTCAATATGGCACCCTCCAGCGGACATAAACTATTGAATTTATAAATAAATATTTCGGGATGGTGCCTTGTTCAAATGAAAGGGCGCCTTAATTAGCACATTTCAATATAAAAAAATATGAATATTACTGAAATGAGCCCCAAAATAATTAAATAAAAAAATAAGTTTAAAAACTAAAACCCGACTACTGACAAGGATGAAACAAGTACCTTCCCGTGGTCGCATGCTACTATCCAAACTAATATTATAAATGCGAAAGTAACTCTGTCTGTCTGTCTTTTCTTCACGCCTAAACTACTGAACCGATTTAGATGAAATTTGGTATAGAGATAGTTTGAGTCCCGGGAAAGGACATAGGATAGTTTTGATCCCGATATTCCCACGGAATCGAAACTTATGCGGGTGAAACCGCGGGGCGCAGCTAGTAGCTTATAAGTATGTTAGTAGGTACAGCGGCATGCGACCACGGGAAGGTACGGGAAGGTACCTACTTTCTTGTTTCATCCTTTTCAGTAGTCGGGTTTTAATTAACCGATCGAACTCCTATTAGTTTCTAAAAGAGAAAACTGTGAATGGATGATAGTATTGACTATGAAAGCTCTCACGAGTATTCCTATTACCTATATCAATAAATCCAAGTTCACCGATAGCTTCTGCTCGGTCGAGCAGAAACTCCATTCCATTCCTCGTTAACCTAATCTATTCTGATCAGATCGGAACATAGAAAGAAACAGAAATATAAAAGTGCTATTTTTGTTGAATAATAAAATACTTCTGCTATATTAAGTATATTGATAAGTTCTGTCCGTTTACTACGTTTTTCGTTTACAACAGAACATAACATGACACAACGCCATGTTTCCACGAAGGGGTGGCCAGAGTTGTACCTAAAGTACAGCTACATTTCACCAGTTATGTTTACAACAGAAATACCCGCGAATTTGAAATACAAACGACTACGAAGCCGCTTCACATCTTTCCTTATTCGAGTTTGTTATTATTTAGCACTAGCTGACCCGACAATAGTTGTGCTGTTCTCAATAATTCAACCAAAAAATCCATAGAAAAAGTACTTTCAGATTTTCCTGAATTCTCCAATTTTTCTTTCCCTATAAACCTTATTCGGTCTACTTAATACGAAAAACAAAAAAAAAACTTGATCGGTCCAGCCGTTCTCAACTAATTTGCCAACCAACGAACAGCATTTCAATTTTATTATTTAAATATGTATGTATAGATTATCAATACTATAAAATAATACTGGCAAGATTATTAAAAAAGTATTTTCCAAAATGTTGTCTTGAATGAAGGTGCAATGCACCTGTGACTTGGGAGGTCGCCCGGTTAGACAGGAAGACGGCTTTTGATGAAAGCGTGCGACCGCTGCCTACTGACCACGGAATCTCATCGATGATGACGAACGAATACTTTACATACGTAAGTAAGGTACTTTTATTGACATTATGGAAGCGATTTAACATCAGGGTGAAATTTTAATCACCGTTTTCCTCTTAAGGTGATTGGATACTGACACTTTTTCATACATTCTTTCGGGGTACAAATCTCGAAAAATAAACGATTTTTGCAGAATAAAAGCACGTATATTAAGTTGTTATGACTTATTATTGACGCATATCGACAAAAACCTATAAAAAAAACACTATTTCCAGGATATCTAGGCCTGACAAAATCGATAAATTTTTCTATGTGTGCGCGGCCGGAACACGCCCTCTGCAGGATATTTCAAAGAACTATCGAGAAGCAGAACACAAATTTTTGCTAAGGTTATCAACAACAATTGATCTTGCTCGTTAGATGGCGTTGTTTGTCAATGTCAAACAGGTTGGCCAATTTTATAATAAATCGTTGAATTATGCGTGTTTTTTTTGACAAGTTGCGAATCGTTGGTAGGTATGCAATATTTCTTACAAGGCTGGCGCGGTGGCTCTGCCCGCGCAGTTATATATTAAATCAATTTATCAATTGAATCATGAAGTGAGAAAAAATGCTTTACCTACTTATTGATAGTATTTGCGATCTACCCTGGGTTCGATATTACTGTAATGAATGTATGTACCTACATACTAAGTTTATGTACCTAAGTACCTACATAAATGTAAGTACTAACTTACACTTGAACTGTCTTCGAGAAATTTTCTGAATTAAAAATCTTTCTGCATTAGGCTGGTAAGTACCTATTGAGAGAGCCCTTCCCAGTTCCCACTGTTCCCAGACCGTCTATCCTATCGTCAACGCGGGCATAGTCAAAAGCTTGTTCACAGAACACTATTACCTTTCCCTAGCGGAGCTAAGCTTGTTTTTGTTGTTCAATCCAGCGCATTGTTTGAAAAAGAGGCAAAGCAAAAAGAGAGAGATAGCGCCTGAACGCTCGGTTGGCGTTCGGTTCGGGTTCGGTAACTTCCGCCGCTCACTCGCAGGCGGCAGCATGGACTTTGGGCGGCAGGCCCGGCCGGCACTATTGGAGCGCTTGGGTGGGTTAGCCATTCATTCATGATGTCGCATCGCACCTCGCACGCGCCTCGCTACTTGGCCGCGCGCATAAATGCACTAGTTTTGTAAATTGCTCTGCATGCAGGTACATATAACTACATACCTATAGTACGGACGAAGCGCTTGGCCCCGCGCCGGGGAGATGTGTGTTTGAATTTTTATCAATCTAGGTACCTACCTACCGAACTAGCGTTATTTTTGACTATATGGAAATTATTTATAATATACACAAACACTTTAGCTTTTTCATATTATGTTTGTTCCTAACTAATATTGTAAATGCGCAATTGACTTTGTTTGTTCCACTTTCACGCTAAAACGGCTGAGCTGAACGGATTTACTTAGATGAAATTTGGCACATGGGTAGACCATGACCTGCGGGGTAATTGCGTAACACACTATCAGTAGCAATGGCTTTCATTTTGACAGTTCAACAACATTCATTGCATCATTTACGTTTTTGAGCAAAAACATTTTTCGAACCATAGAAATGATATAGGTACATATGTTTCGAACATAGGTAATGCAAAGCAATGGATTAGCAATATTCTTCAAAATGATTCAGATTGAGATTGATAATGATTGTGTTACGTAGGTAATTAGAGTGCTGGGTTAGGATTACGACATAGGATACTTTTTATTCCGGTAGTACGATTCCGTGGGATAATCTCCGACATCCACGCGGGCGAAGCTGCGGGAAAAATCTAGTACCTCCATAAAGTACGAAAAAGTAAAAGTAAATAATTTTATTCTACCTATGGAGTAGAGTAGCAGTACCTACCTAAATAAATTCTTAATTCCGCGTTCCGTTACCTAATCTCAACTTCTTCAATAGACGTATTGAAGAAGTTGAAATTAGGCAACGGACTTGTATAAAATGTAGGTACGTACCGTATATAAATGTAATACCTAGTACCTACTTGTACCGCGCAGTACCTACAGGCACAAAATATAGAGAGTACCTACAGACTGCCATCCGCGCGAGACACGCGTAGCTGTGAAGTGCAAAAATGAAGTAGGTAACAAAAAAAAAGTAATTATAAGTAACTGTTGAGTGGATGGTTGTTTAAATTCAACATTACGATGAATAATTATCGTTTTTAGGGTTCCGTAGCCAAATGGCAAAAAACGGAACCCTTATGGATTCGTCATGTCTGTCTGTCTGTCTGTCTGTCCGTCCGTCCGTATGTCACAGCCACTTTTTTCCGAAACTATAAGAACTATAAAGTTGAAACTTGGTAAGTAGATGTATTCAGTGAACCGCAGTAAGATTTTCACACAAAAATAGAAAAAAAAACAATAAATTTTGGGGTTCCCCACACTTACAACTGAAACTCCAAAAATTTTTTTTCATCAAACCTGTACGTGTGGGGTATCTATGGATAGGTCTTCAAAAATGATATTGAGGTTTCTAATATAATTTTTTTCTGAACTGAATAGTTTGCGCGAGAGACACTTCCAAAGTGGTAAAATGTGTGTCCCCCCCCCCCTCTAACTTCTAAAATAAGAGAATGATAAAATTAAAAAAATATATATAATGTACATTACCATGTAAACTTCCACCGAAAATTGGTTTGAACGAGATCTAGTAAGTAGTTTTTTTTTAATACGTCATAAATCGAAAACCGCAATTTACCTTTCACAAAGTTACAACGAACTACAAGAACTTTTATATTATGTTACTTGCTGCTACGGAACCCTTCATGGGCGAGTCCGACTCGCACTTGGCCGGTTTTTAAGCTACCAGTTGTTTCAGAGAGGTAAGTAGGCATTTGCTTGTATTTCGAATAGTTAGATAGGTAGGTAAGCGCCCCGGCCCCCGGCTCCGAGCCGTAAAAGCGAACATGACTTTGTGGCGTTGTAATATTTTTACAATTTATACAACGTGTAACGTTAAATGCGCAAAACCTGAAAATAGTTTGATCAGAATAACGAGCAGAATCAATTGAATCACTTTTTAATATAAGTCACATTTTTCAAAAAATCTTCATTAAAAACGTTGCCGTATCTATTTATTAATAGGTCAAGCCATCACATGCGCAAACCCGCCAAAATAGGTAAAGAAACACAAGTTGTTGTCGACCAATTTAAATTTTCTCATACGCGGGGTAATAATAGCTCTTATTACAATGCAAATACGAATCTTCCATACAGTAAGTACCATGAATAAGACCATTTGAAGTAAACAATAATGCTATCTATCTTTTTTTAACTTAAACTTAACCTAAGGGTTAGAAAGAGAAATGACGATCTGCACGGGGGCGGGGCGTGCGAAATACGTGACAGTGGCCGTGTTTACTTCAGTCTGAGAGGCGCCGGCACATGCGTCACAGGTGTAATTTGTTCTATCCTGTTACCCCGGCGAGGCGGCGCGTGCGCGCGAATTTCGCGACTATGGCGTTTTTGTACACAAACATTCAATAATGTGAAATGGTGAGAATGTTGGCGCGTTGTCATGACAAAGTTAATTACTGTAGGTAAAAAGCTATTTAGTCTAAAAATGTGGGTTGCCTAATGTTGTCAGTCCAAGCCTGGAAAAGTGTGATGGAAACATTTAAATCACTGTTCAAAGATAACCTAAGTTTTTTAGGAGCGTAGATAGTAAATAATAATGTCAGCGCGGCGCGGCGGCGCAGCGGCCCGGTGACGACTCCTCCCTCGATAGAGCGTCGTCGCAGACGCAAGAAATTATTAGAATTGCCAGTAAAACTTAAACCGCACATAAAACCTTTAAAAAATGTTTATTGATTTTTTTTTTCTCTGAAATAGGTCAATTGAATTAAAAATCAGTTGGGGTGTCTCAGGTTTTGCGCATTTAACGTTACACGTTGTATTAGATATTTATTGTAGTACCTATAAGCTAAAAAATACGATCATTTCCTTTCTTGCTGTTTCATTCTCAACAATGAATCAAATAACTAGATACGAGTACCACTACTACACTAGTTTTTTGTGTTTTTTGTTTTGTGTGTTTTTTGCCAAAGTTGACAACCCCAGCGCGACCGCCGAGCGTAGGTATGAAAAGTGCAAGTACCAAATTACCTTTCTGTTTTGTGCGGTTGATCAAATAAAGTAATCTAAATACAGTCATTTATATTTACGGTACCTACTTTGAACAAAAAACATTTGTTGTTAATTTTTGTCTCTGTCTGTTTATTCCGGCTAATCTCCGAAACGGCTAGACTGATTTTGACGAGACTTCCACTGGCAGATAGCTGATGTTATAAGTTCCGCGAAAAAAAAATAGGTGAAAATGAATGAAATTCAATACGTACAGACGCAAGTACATCAATCTACTACCGCGGTAATATTATTATGCGAGTCATACCTACGCGCCGCGAGTTCGGTTTACACTCGGTAAACAAACAGTCTCGAATGCTCCACAGTGACGAACGGACGCCGGACGATGTGATGGTTTTGTACGCAGTTACGAGCGTAGACCATATAGGTACATACCTACTGTTTGACAAATTGTACAGAAGACCGAGGAGTACAGTCAGCCACTGTGTATGGCATTTGTGGACTACGAGAAAGCCTTCGATTCCATCGAAGTATGGGCAGTTCTGGCCTCTCTGCAATGATGTCGAATTGACTGGTGCTACATCGAAGTGTTGAGATGTTTGTATGATGCTGCAACGATGACTTTCCAGATCCAGGATCAGAAAACCAGCCCCATCCAACTGCTCAGGGGGGTGATACAGGGGGATGTCATATCCCCTAAATTGTTTGTGAAATACTAGAAGAAATACTAAAATTCACGGCAGTAGTACTTATATGTCACGAAATCAAAATCACAGCTGAGTAGACTTTACGAGTAATAGTCGACCAACTTTTAGTTGCAATGTATGGGAGGACATGATTTTCAACTACAATGTTAAGCTTGTTCTTGGGATAAATTCATTTCGACTACGGAACTCTTCATTGTGGTCCGACATGGACTTGGCCGGTTTTTCCTTGCTAATTTTAATGTAACTTAGGGTGTAAATAAGTAATAAAAGATGTATAGAATCTTCAAAACAAAGTCGGTACCAACAAAGCTCAATTATCGAAGAGAGAGAAGAGTTCAATAAACTTTATTTGCAACTAGCTGCGCCCAGCGGTTTCACCCGCATAAGTTTCGATCCCGTGGGAATATCGGGATAAAAACTATCCTATGTCCTTCCCCATACCTACAAAATTTCTTCTAAATCGGTTCAGTGGTTTAGGCGTGAATAGGTAACATACAGACAGACAGGCAGAGTTACTTTCGAATTTATAATATTAGTATGGATATAATATAGTATAAGTATATACAGGGTTATTGGAACAACACTAACATGGTCATTGTACTCATCATTATGAACAATTTTTTTTACTATGGGACCAAACCTGAAATCGCGAAAAAAATCAGCTGTTCCCTACATTTATGTTCGTATAACTCGTCAAAATGTAGGGAACAGCTGATTTTTTTTCATTTTCTCATTTGAAATTGGAATTGTTGGTTTGAGTGGACGCTGGTGTATGTGAATTTGTTGGTTTTTAGGCTAAACATACAAACACACGTAAATAGTAAACACATAATACATATTACACATAACACTTATATACATATACATACACATACACACAACAGTAATAAAATTACACTAATAATTAAATACCCACAACCGTGTGTACACGGCCTAATAATTTCACGCGTCTGTACACTGCCTTACTGCCTGCGACGGCGGGCACGCTGGGCTGCGGTTGAATGATACATTATTATTATATCTACGACCGAAATTCGCGGGATTCCGTCGCGCCGCTGCATCTCTCGCGCACGACTCAAATAAACATTTTATATATTTTGTTTTATAGTAGCGTTTAATTATACAAAGAATCTTAACTGTCCCGTTGGTTTCGTGGTCACAAGTGCATCTGCCGTTCTAGGGGTCCTGGGTTCGATTCTCAGGTCGGACAGTGTTATTTAAATTGGGTTCTTCCCGTTAGGAGTTTCTTTACTCTTTTTCTTTTTTTTTGCCCGGAGTTTGGAAATTGGTGGCGTAATACCCCCGTGCCTTGGAAAGCACGTAAAGCCGTTGGTCCTGCGCCTGTTCTCTCTCCGGTCGTGTCGGATTGCCGTCCCATCGAACTATGAGAGTAAAGGAACAGAGAGTGCACCTGTATTTGCGCACTATAATATCTCCTGCAAACCTGGCTAATCTTCTTTGAAATTGGCCACCGTGACCGAAATCGGTCAGGGGATTTATTATTATTTTATTATTTTTAAACCTAAACCTACCCTAACACACTACAAAAGCACCCTTAGAATAATTGAATAAGCAACTGACAACCCTTGTAGCAATCAAGTATTCTTTTCTTCGGTTTTTACTATAAAAAGTACGCTTTTCTTTAGAGAATGAAGGACAGTCATAAAAATATTTTCGTAAAAATATTTTATTTTAATTAACGCCACCTCTGGAAAACAAGTTCACAAACCAAGTTTATGAATACAACGCCATCTAGTTATATCGCAAGTAAAACTATACACGTAGTGTGTAACTGTACATGTGTGTGTAAAGACATAGTAAAGATATAAAGTGAAACGGCTAAATGTTTAGGGGTACAAATCTTTGTATGTGACGAGTTAACAAGCAAAGTGAATATCTAAAAAGATTATGTTAATGCGTTAGTTGACGCATATAATAAAGTTGTTTCGCAAAGCTTTCTGAGTTAGGCGTAAAAATTGAAAATGTTCGAAGTGCGAATTTGCCGCCATCTAGCGATAAAGTGGCTGGGAGATCATGTATCGAATAGCCTTAAGCGGTCATTGTATTCATCATTATGAACAACTTTTACTATGGGACCAAACCCGAAATCATGAAAAAAAAAATCAGCTGTTCCCTACATTTATTTATTTATCCATTTATTTCAGGCATCAAGGCCCATAGAAAACACATAAAATACAATATTAATATAACTTAAAAATACTATAAATAAATACATCATTATAATTACAAACTAACTAAACACGAATTGACGGCGTCGTGTTTCGCTAACTGATTTATTATTTGTGATTTATGTTCGCATAACTCGTCAAAATGTAGGGAACAGCTGATTTTTATTGTAAAAGTAACAAAAAAAGTTGTTCATAATGACGAGTACAATAACCCCTTAAGAGGAAAACGGTGATTAAAATTTCACCCTGTATATTTAATTGTACAGACGCCAGCACATCAACCTACACCTAACTGTCACATTTTCCCAATCAACTTTGAACCTTATGCTTCAGTGATAAAGTTGAAAATCTATTAAAGAAATTTGACAGATTGTAGTAGGTTGATGTGCTGGCGTCTGTACATGCTTAAAAATGTCTTACTAAGGAAAACTTCATTTTCAAAAAACAATGTGTTTCAATTATTGTATTTTTGGTTGCGGACCGAAGGACCAATCCATAGTTCTGGCACCCTAATCAATCTCAATCATTTTTATCTATTGCTCCATATGTTCGAAAAATTTGTCTGCTCATCAACGTAAATAACGCAAAGAATGTTGTTGAACTGTCAAAATGTAAGCCTACATTGCTATTGTTGTGTGTTACGCAAGTACCCCGCTTTGGTCCTGTTTCTTTAAGTAATGAAAATGTCTACAATCTACTCGTTCTATCATTTCCATTAAAATGGAAGTCCAATTAAAAATAAAATAAAAACTAAGAAAAATGTATGCACTGCGTAGGTTTATTTACTTAAACCGACGCACGGCGACGGCCTTTGCCATGAACGCAAATCTCACATTAAACACATATTCACGTAGGTATTACGGGATGGTGTCCTCAACACCACGTCAAAGAGCGTTTTTTTGCGTACGGCGTTAAGTATTTACGTATCAGTTATTTCGTAATATCTCTCATCAAATATTTAGGAATCAATGAAAAATCTTAAAGACGCATTACGCAGATGACCGAACGTTGTTTACTTCCAAATAAACAAGTTATCTACACAAACAAATAAAATTGAAGTGTCTGTAATGTCAAAATAACAGCTTTTACTAAATGCTTATGAAAGCATATCAGGGTATTTAGAAAAAGAAACTGTTAATTTTTTTGTCTGTGTTTGTTCCGGCTAATCTTCGAAACGGCTGGGCAGTTTTTGATAAAATTTGGTATGGCGATACCTTTAAATTTTTAAATTAAACCCTGAAGAAGGACATAGGCTACTTTTTATCGACATACCACGTGAGCGAAGCCGCGAGCGGAAGCTAGTAGGTAGTAGTAGTTACACGCAGGTTTTTATCACAAGAATAATATGACTTTGAAGTAGACAACACACAGGGAAGAGTGGATTTGGCTCTACATGAGATCTGATAACTTTTTGACAGTGCAAGCCTTATGTGGTCTCGTCTTGGCAACATTTTACATAAAAATGTTTTTGGTGGGAATTCACATCTTTGTGTAAGTTGCTTATGTTTTTTTTTTTCATTTTTGTGGGTGATTTACTAAAAATCCTGAAGTATCTACTTATTTTATTATTTATATCAACTTTCAGACCTCTGGCATCAAAATTTGCGAAATTCTCATACAAACTTCCATCCTCTAGTTTAAGGAGTTGGAGGGTAAAACTTCCAAGTTTTAGAATTTTTTTGATGTTTGTGTACTAATACTAGCTTACATACCAAATTTCAGCTTTCTAGGACTTCAGGAAGTACCCTAAAAGTATTGATGATCATCAGTCAGTGACGAAATCGGGGTTTTTTAGATATCAATAAAATCTAAAGTTTATGAGCTATGCAATTGAAATTTTATATGTTTAATAAGTTTGCTATTGATATCATATCCCGAGAAGTTTGTTTATCTGGTATAATCGAAACCAAAGTTATGAGGGTTTAAAAAAACGACGAAGCGCTTCGAGAAAAGGTAGGTAGCGCCCTTGCGCTTCGCTTGGCTCGTCTTGGCGGAGGCACTCCTGTGCCCCCATATGTATAACCCTTATAAATGAAAAAAAATTTTTCAATGTCTTAACCTAAAACACTTTTAAAAACTTGTAACAGTAATATATCCGATATAAAAGTGTTAACAGTGTTACACGCGCGTTTCCAAAATAGCCGCAATCCCGACTGGATTAAGGCTATTTTGCCATCGCTGCCCGCGTCTGTCTGTCTGTCCGCCGCGCGTTTTTGCGATACCGTGCAATTTTACAAATACTTATTTCTGTTACACTTATTAACACATATAAAAGGTTACACTTTGATTCTGTAACGTTATTGTATCTTTTACATTAAGAAGTGTTTTCCTTTTAAAACAGTGTTGAAAACACTTATTATGGTTACAGTTTAAGTCCCTGACAATGATGACACCATTCAAGCGAAAAAATTCCCAAGCAACGTATAAATATTACCATTGACAATTGTTTAAAGAAATGGGTCTCACCAAAGACAATATTGAGAACGGATAATTAAAACGGATATGCATTAGATAACATCCGATCATTTAAACCAGCATTCAAGACATAACACTCAAAGCAACCTTTAAAACATAATATTATAGCTAGAAATTATAATATTTTTGTTGAATTTCGGTTAAATGCAATCCCTGAAGGCGAGTTAAGGATGCATCGTACAAATCCTACTTCCATACTAATATTAAAAATTCGAAAGTAACTGTCTGTCTGTAACTGTATGTTACCTTTTCACGCCTAAACCGCTGAACTGATTTAGATAAAATTTGGTACAGAGATAGTTTGAATCCCGGGAAAGGACATAGGATACTTTTTATTCCGATATTCCCACGGGATCGAGACTTATACGGGTGAAACCGCGGGGCTCAGCTAGTATAATTTTATAAACGCGAAAGTTTTTGAGGATGGATGGATGTATGTTACTCTTTCACGCATAAACTACTGAACATAATTTCTTGAAACTTTACAGTAATATAGCTTAAACATTAGAATAACACATAGGATACTTTTTATCCAGATTCCAGATAATCCCACGGGATCGACATTTATGCGGGTGAAACCGCGGGGCGCAGCTAGTATTATAAACGCGAAAGTTAAAAAAAATAGTTTCCCTGACTGTTTTTAAGAAGTCGCTTTGAAATACTGTTGTTTTTTTATTTGCTATGTCTATTTAAAAGGGTAAAATTCATCAGTGAGCAGTTAAGAGCCTATTCTACCTCAGCTAAAATTCACTCTTTATCTCGCTCATACGATACTGCTCGCTGACTGAGTGAGAGCGAGACAGAGTGCGGTGCTGGGCGGCAGGCAGCGCCAATAGTTTAGGTATTTGCTTTTTACAGTGAAAATAATGGTAATTATAAAAAAGTAAATAACATAAGACCTGCTTTAAGAGTTCAGTTAGTAGGTATGCAAAGTTTCATGATCTAATTTGAAGTATTTTTTGAATACCAGCGGTTTATTGTTCGGGTTAGAGGTAACTTTGGATTTATTTTCTATCGAGAAAATGTTATGAAATCGTGTTTTTCGTCTAACATAAGACTTAGCATTAATCCTCAACTTTACCATATATTTATTTAAAAATTAATGGTGCAGTATTTTCGACATAACGGAGGATCACGCTAAGCCATTTGAGGTAGTATAGGCTCTTAACAGCAGTATTAATCATAGCTACTACGTAGTATTTTGAAGAGGATGATTTTTGCTATCGGCAACGGGGAAACCCACGAAAGGATTCTATAGAGCTTCTATAGGTAGACTAAATAAAAATTTGTGGTAACTCATATCAAACCAAATAAAATTTACAAAAATGTCTATCTTTTTGCAATAGTGATGAGCATATTATGTCAAGGTATAAATATCCGCAAACTAATTTCGGACCGCTACCTTACAGTTGCAGAAGGTATAAAAGAAAAGGGAGTAAATGCTAGCGTGACGGTTGACAGGAGAGAATGGAAGAAGAAAACGTGTTGCGCAGACCACAAGTAACATGGCAAAAGGGCAGGAAGATGACGATGACGATGAGTTTACAAATGCAGAAGGGCGACTTGTTTACAATAACTACGAGACAAACGATCTGTTTATTGAACGAAAACAAACATAGACATAGTCAATGTTATATAATTATAATGTTTTGATAACTGCGTGTGTTTACACTCTCATTGGAACGCACTCGGTCTCAGTATCAAGTTCATGTTAGCGCGAAGTTGAAGGTTGTTAGTCATTGCTTCGCATTTGTTGTTTTTTTTAAGCGTTTTTAGCTGATAAATGCTTTAGATAGGTTTAGCGTTTAAGTTAGTAGGATTGTAATCAATCAATCTGCATAGTTTTTTCCCTACTATGTTGGGGTCGCGTCGGCTCAAACTCAAACTCAAAGCATTTATTTCAATTAAACCATTTACAGGCACTTTTGAATTGTCAAGAAGTCAGTCAGTCAGAAAAAATTAAGCTAGTTGCCCATTCCAGGCTTCCAGTCTAACTAGATATGCAGCTGAATACGAGTATTTTACATGAAGCGGCTGCCCATTTAGACCACCACAACCCAGTTACCGGGTAATACGATACCCTTTGGTAAGTGCTTGTCAGACTTTCGGGCTTCTGACTACTGGTAACGACGTCAAAGATTTATTTATCCTCACACTGGAACGCCATACGGCAATTACACCAACGGAGTAAGAAATCACTTCATCTGCTGCTAAAAAGATCTACAAATGACAGCGGGGACCAACTGCTTAACGTGCTTTCCGGGGCACAGAGGACTCTCGACATGTTACGGATGGTCACCCATCCACGAACGAAGTTAATTGGATTGTAGTATTTGTAGTGTTTGGTTAATAAAACTAAAGACTGATTGAGATGAACTTTTCAAGATGTTACATTTACATGCTTCGTCAAAATATAGATACAAATGACTACACAATATGGATGAAAATTTGGTCACAATGACATGTACTAGACCGCTATAAACATTTTTAGAAACTTTTTTGTAATTCCTGTAAAATTGTTTCACAACAAAAACAGCGACACTTTTTTAAGCTTTCAGTTATTTACCACATAGACATAAAAACTTAGGTTTTTTTGTATGCAGAAATTGGGCAATTGAAATTGAAATTCAGCGTGAAATAGGTCTTGAAAGATGTTTCTATTCCATTCTATGTACCGGCAAACGTTTTCAGTAATGATATGAATGACTAAACAATTTGTTATTGTAAACTTTTTGAACCTCGAAAATGTTTTATAAAAATGTATGACATAATAGATAGTAACAACCTAGTTTTTTGTCACTCATTAAAAACACATTAGTCATACATGTAATGAAAAGGCGTTGATTTATAGAAATAGTTTGCTACGAATTTCAATATTACTTTCCGTGTTAACTAATTTACTTAACAGCTAAGTAAGTTTAGGCTTGATTAGGTATATGCAAAGGAAATTAATAAAAAGAAAATTAGTTCAGTTTTTAAATTGTGGAATTATTTGTTTATTTTCATTTTTCTTTAGTTTTTTTTTATATTTCCCTGAGTGTGTCTAATTTAGTTTGTTGCGAGTCCCAATTAATACAATTTCTTTCTACTAAACAACGCACATATTATTTTTGAAGGAGTGTGAATCTTTAAATAATATGTGCGACACTACGTTAATAAAAGTCAATATTTCTAAAAAAAAAATCGACTTTATGCGTGTATCAAAATGTGGATAATAAACAAAAACCATATACAAAATATTCAGCAAATTAAAATCCATTAATAAAATAAATGAATTTGGATAGGTACGCGTGCAAGAGATAAATCACGCTTTAATAACTTAATTTTAAAACAACGTAATTGACCCAAAACACGCTTGAACTTTAGAACAATGACAGTTCACGGCGAACGAAAAAAAAAGTCTTTCATACAGCCTTCAAAAAAGGAAGTGCATTCGAGTTCATCGCACTCACCTTGCAGGATATCCGACAACACGATAATCACAACACTAATTAAAAAAACTTTCACAAATAAATCACTAAAAAAAAACAACTGTCAATTTATTTTTAATATTTTTTTTTTTAAATGAGGTCGTATTACTCGCAATTCGAAAAAAGAGCGCGTTTAAATTCGCGCGCGCAGCGCGTATGCCGTGTAGGGTGTATTGCAACACTGGCAGTATGGCCGGCGTTCTAGCGATTAGAACCGCGCGCGGATAAAAAGCTGAACTTATAGAGACTACAATAGTGTTGTCAAAGTCGTCTTGGATGCGGAGGTTACTTGAAAAAGGTACTATTATAGTTAGGGCTGTATGTATGAGTTAAAGCAAGCAAGCTTTGTTCGATAGCAAAAACTTCTTGCTTTGCTTAACAAACTTCGATATTGCGTTTAAAATTTAAGGTTCTGTATGTTCTCGATAATAATGTGTAATACATATATACAGTACTTTTCGCTTTTCTATTAAATTCTTAAGAAACGTTTCCAGGTGACTAAATTACAGAACATTTTAATTAATTGAGAAATCGATTGTCATGGTATATTTGACATGTGATGCGGAAAATGTCGTGAGGAGAGTTTTGAGTATGAATGTTGGTCGGGGCAGCATGCCTTCTTCCATACTTCTCTATTAGTCGTCATCTCGATAGTCACCCCTTTCTTACCATATCATCTTTCACACAGTCCATCCATCATTTCTTTGGTCTTCCCCAACTCTTATACACTAAGAGACATGAGATTTTTTTCTTTGACTGCCCGGTTGGTCTCGTGGTCGCAAGCGCGACTGCTGAGCCTGGGGTCCTGGGTTCGATTCCCAAGTCGAACAAAGTGTGTCGATCAAATTGGGTGTTTCCATTAGAAATTTCTTAGTAACAGCCCGGAGTTTGGAAGTTGGCGGTGTGATACCCCCGCGCCTTGGAAAGCACGTTAATCCGTTGGTCCTGTCTCACGCACCGAAGGCTCTCCGTTGAGTTTGGCCGCCATTGCCGAAATACGAACTGTAGGACTATACTTTTATAGAACGTATGCTTGTCTTGAAACGTTAATAACTAATAATTTGACTCCCACGGAAGAACCAATTACCAATTTCCGAACCAATTGATGAACTATCAGCTGATCAAGATCGGAAGCAATTAGAGTAATTAACTGCATTGGTCATAATTCTTCAGTAATCATTACATCATTTCTTTGAATAGGTCCCAAAGTAGCGTAACAGGTCCAAGCAACATAGATCCCTATTTGGCCCTCATTGGTCTTAAAAACGGTGAAGGAAAACATCGTATTGAGACCGGCTTGTCCTAGAACCAAAATTCGAAAACATTTGACATCTACCAACCCGCACTGGGTCCTCGTGGTGGATTACGGCTCACTCCCTCTTACAGAGAGGAGGCCTGTGTCTGTCTGTTTCATTTTTTTTTCAGTCAAACATTATTTTATGCTACATAGATTATGCTTTGGCACATAAAAAGCTTCGAAGCCTTTTTTAAATAACGATAACAGCAAATCTTTCCAATTTTTAGGTATTTTATCATATATGACCGGAGCCATGCAGTAAACACTTTACAAAAAAAAAAGCCTTAGGTATAAAAGCCTGTTTAAAAAATTCATACTATTTCGCAAAAACGTCCTGCTTAGACGCAGAACTACATGAAATTTATCTGAAATTCAAAATTCAGGACAAGAAAATGAGAAATTAAACGAGAAAAACGTCTTGTCTTTTCCTGTAATAATTTTTCTTCTCTTTTTTGACTGAAAAGAAGCTCTTATTGAAATGCCTGTATACAGCTAGATCACAATATGTTTCAATCACTATAGACGAAATCTGTATGATACACAGTTGCGTTGTATGTGATTCGTATCTCTAATGTGAACAAACACGTGGACTCCTTAAATGGATACAAGAAGACGTTACTGTTATTAGTAATTAATTTGTCTAGACAATGTTGCACCTATAGTTAGCGCCACGAAGATGAGACTTGACACACCACGTGGTTTGACTTACACAATACACGATTTTAGGTCTCTTTAGCGGTATGAGGTCTGAACGCGGGACGGGACCGGACGTCATAGGGGCGGCGGAAAGAGCGATTTCTCTCTTTCAGTCGTCAGTAATTTGACTTTTGAAAGAAGAAGACAAAGCGTTGCGTAACTATACAGACGCTAAACAACGTTTATTAGTGAGGGGGTAAAACTATAACTACTCTAGTCTCATAAATTTAACGAAAGAACCCAATGATCTGAGGAAAAAATAATAGCAAAGTGGATTAATTAATGGAATTGGATTATCTTGTTTTAGGTAAATTAAATATATCTAACTAGGTAAATACGCAAATACTTGCGCCAGTGACATTAATAAAATTATAATATACCTATCAACTATTGAGCTACATTACAATCAAACACGATACGAATTTCATTATTCGTAGATCTATGACAGTCGATACGGATAGTCCGAAACCCAAAAGTATGACAACAAGCCTTACCAAGGGGTATCTTGTTACCCGGTTAAAATACTGGTATTCCGCTGCATCAGGTTAGACTGGAAACCGACCCCAACATAAGGAAAGAGGAAAGGCAAGGTAGATGACGACTTATTTGCATAAGGGTCAAATCACACCGAGATGGCAGCGAAGCGGCGAGCAGTTTCAGTGTCATATAATTTTAGACTTTATCTTCATTACTATAATACATAGTATCGCTTGAGAAACTTGAGTCGTCGGAGTGCTCGCGGCGCCACGGGCGGCCGCGCGACCTTTCAAGTTTCTCATGCGATACTATGTATTATAGTAATGAAGATAAAGTCTAAAATTATATGACACTGAAACTGCTCGCCGCTTCGCTGCCATCTCGGTGTGATTTGACCCTAACACTCGCAGTCAAATTCTCAAACGTGTTCTTAATAAATCTACTACATTTGCAGAGATGTATATTTCATACAGGGTGTCTAATCGTTTGGAAATGACCTTGCGGTCATTTCCAAACGTTTTAGCAAAAAAAAACTAAAAAAAAAAAAAGAAGAGAAATCAAGTTTGTACAAAGCTCAGGTCCGTTCCTGTATGGAGTATTGCAGCCACTTGTGGGATGGCTCAGCAAAATACCAGCTTGCTGCACTTGACTCGGTGGAACGCAGAGCTAAAAAGCTTATAGGCGACGAGACGTTGGTAGCTACGCTTCCCAGCCTGGCTCATCGGCGTAATGTCGCTTGCCTGACGGTCTTCTATAGACTGTACTACGGAGAGTGTCCGCAGGAGCTCCACGACCTGATCCCACCATCGCCCTTTTACCACCGGACAACCAGACGTACTGCAGCGTACCATCCGCAGTTGATTGATATCCTGATGAGTCGTACTCGGTGCTTCTCCTCCACTTTTATTATGCGCACAGCCAAAGTGTGGAACTCTCTGCCGGCATCTGTGTTCCCTCCCACATTTAACCCGTCTGCCTTCAAATCAAGAGTGAACAGGCATCTTCTGGGCACGCTCGTTCCATCATAGACCTTATCTATCGCTTCCCATTTGGCGTGATCGGGGTCAAGAGTGCGCCCATTTAGCAATAAAAAAAAAAATAAAAAAAAATCGTTATAAAAAAATCTTTAAAAAAAACTATCAGGTCTATCAATTTTTTTTTTTTAGATAGCCCTGATAGTATTTTTTTATGATTATTTTCTTTGAGCACTATGCGAAGTGATTGAAAAAAAAAATCGGTCATAACTTTGAACCGCAAAAAAATTCACTGACATTCTCAGGGTTAAAAAGTTAAGAAATGACCTTGCCCACGCCCCTGTTCGATTTGCTCCATACTTCCAGGGACACCCTGCATATCTAACGGCTTCCTGTATTCATCTAAGGGCTTCAGCCCTTGACCCAAATTGAAGCGAGAGCTTTTCAAGGTGTAGGACGACTAACACAACGGCACAATAGCTTGTCAATACTGGTAACCTCTTCACAAGGTTATATTTACTCGTTGTATTAGCAACAACTAACCTGATCACAACAACTGCGTTTTAAGTAGTATTTCTGTATAGCATAATCATAATCAGCCGATAACTTCCCACTGGGACACAAGCCACCTCTCTGTGAGAGGAAGAGGGCCGTAATCCACCACGCGGGCCCATTGCGTGTTGGTAGATGTGACATGTCTTCGAATTTTTGGTTCTAGGACATGCCGGTTTCCTCACAATGTTTGATTGCGTGTCTTTCCATACCATTAGCGTCTGTTGTTCTCTGAGTGAGTTCACTAAGAATGCATTGTTTGTAATAAGTTACAAAATTTAATTATTTTAAGAAGTTAGTAATAAGTTAGGATAACAGTTTAGATAAATGTACACTATCGCAATAGGTTTCCCTGTAAAGATAGATGTAAGTTGGGAAATAAATAAATAAATAAATAAATAAATGTTTTCTGAATTCTTATGGTCTTCATAGTTATTTCCATTTTCTTACTGTATCTCTACCGGCTATCATGGCAGCTTTCTTAGGGCGAAATCCACCAATGAAACTGACATCTGCAGCATATCTAACCCGCGTTAAACAGCTGTCAGTGTCATCTTTGTTGTGAACTATTGACTCAGTGTCAATAGTCAGCAAATGCCAGCTCTTGAACGGGGTATTTTTGCTGATCACGTTCAGTTTCATTGATGAAATTCGGCCATAGTCACATAATTTATTATAAAATCTACAATTTTCCCTTTCCTCTATAAAATCAATGCAATAATCGACACTATGTAGGTACATTATTATCGAGCTCACGTGCTTTTTAAAGATCACGATCAAATATAATTGAAGGGAGGATATTCACTACATTGCCTTTGTTTTTTCATTTCTCTTTAATTTACCTACTTCTGAGTAACTGTTACTTGCGCGCACGCAGTGTTATTGAATCGACTGTTAAGTTTTTATCTACTTGAAGAAATGACTTTTTAAATTGGGTATTACTTGGAATATTCATACGTAGGTACGCATTTATTGTTTAGTTTTGGTTATTTAGACTTTGACTTTAGTATCATTGCGTTTATATGATTGATGAAATGTTCTATCCAACAGCCCTAGTATTGGAAAGTCGGAACATCACTTTAATTGCGTAACACATCATCAATCACAATCCGAATTATATTGGAAATTGCTGATCCAATGCTTAAAAAAAATGTCTGCTACGTCAGCAACGTAAATTTCGCAATGAATGTTGTTGAACTGTCAAAATAAAAGAATTTAGTAATAATAAGTTTAATATAATTAAGTAGGTAAACGTAAGCCTGATATTAACAAAAAAATTAAAAAATCATAAATCCCGACTACTACTAAAACGCTCAAAATCAGTGTAGTGTATGCGCCTGGGCGACGCGCGGTCAGTCGAGCGCTAACCGTGAGCGAGAGCGGACGTGCGCTGGACGTATATACTACTTCACCTGAATAATATGTCAAAGCGTGTTTTATTAACCCAGGAATATTACAAGTGGCGACGAGGATAAAAGCAAGTAGGTACTGAAAACATTTACCAAAAAAAAAAGGGGAAGAATGCACGCTGAAAAAAAATGCACGTTGAAAGTTGTTTACGATCAATTAAGCGACCATATTTCGATAAGGATCGTTAGTAGTTTGGATACTAAAATGAAAACAAAACGTAGTCACGCTGTACCTACCTACCTACACGTAAATAAATCGCTACCAAGGTAGATGTTTACAGCTAATGATTACTTAGTTGCCTCAAAACAAATTCTGCTTCGATTGATGTAAACAACTGATAAGCGTAAATGTTACAAAGGCCATGCAGTGAGTGTTGTTTACAACAAAAGAAAGGTCCATGCCTGAAAAGTACGCAATTATTTTAAATGTGCTGTAATGCAAACATTAAATTATTGTTAATTATTATTATTGAGTAAGTTCTTTCATTTAAATACATAACAAGATAATTGAGTTCGCACGCTTTTTATTTTAAATAAAAAATAATGAAGAATTATTTTGATAAATCTTGACATACTTAACTTTTCTGTTGTAAACAACCTACATACCCACTTATTGTAAATATAAATCAAAATCAGTAGATACTATTCTAATCAGATCACTGGTTTTGCTACGATCAATTGTTTGCATTTCGACACAGAAATATCAAGGTCACGCAAATACTTTTCGCACATACGACCATGCCTAAAGAATAAATGTGAGAAAA
This sequence comes from Amphipoea oculea, assembly GCA_945859645.1. Taxonomy (NCBI): domain Eukaryota; kingdom Metazoa; phylum Arthropoda; class Insecta; order Lepidoptera; family Noctuidae; genus Amphipoea; species Amphipoea oculea. The sequence continues at coordinate 15,750,108 of OX243881.1, forward strand.
GACCGGTAAACGTTAGTGTAAGCATCAATAATGGCTTAATTACTAGCATACTTATTGCTAACCAGTTAGTAAACCTAATTTGTTAATAGATAAAGGTTATTATCAGTCAATTTCCATAATAATAGTAAAGTAACGTTATTGAATAAAGTTATTTAGTATATTTAGTTAAGTCATACTTACGCTTACGTCAAAGGTCATGCTGAATCCGAAATGCTCTAGTCGGCACGCAAGTACTAATAAGTACCCTAAGGCTATGCAGTAGTGTTACCGTTATCTATATAAAAGATAAAAGGCCACGCATACGAGTCTCAAAATGCTGTCACAGGTCTAAAAAAAAAAAAAAAAAAGACTCACGCAACTTCAATGCTGACAACTTTAGATCACTTTGATTGTGAGGGTGACACGAAATCGGTTTGCACCCGATGGGAGAAATGGAAACGGGCCCTCGAAATTTATCTTTTAGCTGCTAATATTGATTCCCGTAATAAAAAGCGAGCTACCCTTCTCCATGTTGGTGGATTAGCACGACAGGAGATTTACTACAATTTGCCCGGGGCCCATGCAGAGGAAGGTAAAGATGATGATGGCAAAGACTTATACTCCGTTTACTATAGCATTAGACAGAAGTTAAAAGAGGCTCTTTTAGGGGCGCACTTTGTAATAAAAGTACAACAAATATTATTACAGTCAAGACTGATGTGGAGTTAAATGTAATCAATTTAAATAACAGCAGCCACACTTAATTGTGCTTATTTAACCTATCTACCTTCTGAAATTACAAGGCTTTCGTTTTATATTATTTAGTTTTTACATAAAATATCTAAAAGAAGCAGAGGCGGACAGTACCGGGAACGTTTTCATGTCACTATAACTTTACCAAATCTAAAATGTTACCTATTTCCCTTCATAAGTTGTGGCAGCACGTGTTTATATAAAGTTGTTATTAATACACTGATTGTTACTAAAATTTGTTTTATTTCATGTAGCTATCCAAGCATCGTGACGAGTAGATGGATAGAATATGCTTTATTGTATGCCATACATTGTTACTTAAAAAAAAGCACGTACATTATTATTAAAATTGTTTGAACTTAACTTGAAAATAAAAGGTTTCGTACTCCTGCTTCTGCGAGCCTCTTTTTCTGATGTTATAATAAATGGAGATGATAAAATGATAGATGTGTATAAAATTATTTTGCCCTAAAGCAAAGCCATATTTATGAAAGATACCTTTTCCGGCTCATGCAGCAGGAAGAAGGTGAAAAATTCGAAAAGTTTCTATTGAGGTTGGAATCAGGCAGGAAAATGTAACTTTACAAATGAAGACGAACATTTGATAGACCAAATCACAGAAAAATGTAGACTTGTTGATTTGAGGAAAAAAATAAAGATTAAATACATATTCCCACATAGATAATTATAAGTACCCACATAAATGTAGCTGTGAGAGTGTCTAGCTGTTAAGATTTTCATTATCTCAATATATATATTAACTAATCATTATAATTTGTGGTCTAGTGGTTGCAAGCGGTACTGCTGATTGTGGGGTCCTAGGTTCGATGCCTAGGTGGCACCAATGTTATGGGGTTTTTCCATCAGGAATTTCTTGGTGGCGATGTCGGCCTTAGTCAGTATTTGTGCAAAATGTATGGCTGTAGACTCGCTCTCCCTGTTGCATGGGATCTGGCCAGGACCGGCTAAAGTAAGTTAATTATACAATACTCTATATCTCTGTCTGGCCCTCCGGTGGGAACAGGTATGATGTTGGGTTATGAGATTATAATTCTTATTTTATCATAAACTTGGTAATACTGCCCTCTGTGAGGTCCTGTTACCTGTATTACAATGGTCTGTGTGAAAGTATTGAAGCCTTTATTATGAGATCTGCACCACCTTATGTATTGTTTGTCACATTAGGAATCAGCATGAACTGCTGGAAGATTACCTAGTTCAAATTTAAATTAAAATGTATTTATTTGTACAAATAATTATAGCAAAAGTGCGCACCCACACCCAATTTCAAGTTGAACAATTATCAACTTTGTTTTAGTGGAAATTGGGTTGATTTCAGAGTGACTGGCACTAAGGAGGGAGTTGTGAAAGTGTTTGAGGTTGTGGAGTAAGCTGAACTTTGTTGTGTAGGAATTGAAGTTGCTTTTTCATTGATTTATGTTTGTTTGCATTTTTGGCGAATGGGTCGCTAAGGCAGATTAAGTTTAGTATACCATAGTGGTACATGATAGTATAAAATCAAAAAATATGTTGTGTCACTATGTGTTGCCTTGCAAGGCGTATAAGTATTGCTTACGCAGTAGGTAATAGGTATACAGATCTATATAATTATAAAAATACTCCAAGTTTGAACTAATTTCAATGTCTTACTGAATATGCAAACATTTCAAGGAAACATTTTTATATTATGGCTTGGGTTTTTAGACGTAATTAATAATTGTACAGTTGTTATAGTAGGTAAGTTGGGTAGGATGCAGCTTTACCCAGTATTCTGGAACATGATACGATTATACAATTGATATGATTTTTGATGATTCAATGTTTAATAAAATGGAAATTAAATCACAAAGTTAAATAAATAATAAGATTAATTTACCTAAATGACAACTTAAAAAAAAAAAAATGTAGGTATATTTTGTCCGATTAAACTTCTTGAACTACCTACCGGAAATGTTGTCAAGTGGTATTGAAGTTGTTAAAAGTAATGATACTACTGAATTAACTTTAATCCTAAAACGTTCGCGTTGACTCTTATAATATCTTCTTCTAAATCAATTACGGTTGAAAAAAAAATTGAGGGAAGGAAGAATAACTTCAATACGCGCATGTTTAGAGATAACTTAGTACTGTAATAGGTACACTGTTTACCTAGTTATATTGAAATATTGGAAGCTCACCTAGTGCTCGGAAGTTTTAATCAACCGAGTAATTAGAAAATTCTGTATGTTGAATTCAGAATCTCAGATAATTATCAAGTTTTGGTAACACAAACTTAATGTCATACTTTCATGATAAAGTTCAAATTCCATGGCAACTGTTGGGACCATAATATACATAGTAATACAAGCTATGAGTTTAAAGGTAGGCTCTTGAATATGGAAAGAAACGAAGAAAGACATATTATATTCGTTAAAAAGTGTAAGGGCTCAACAAAAATAACAGAATTAAAATAATAGAAGAGAATGAAAACACTCGCATGCACTCTGCGTGGTGCCATTGGCCTCGTGTGAATTTGAAGTTGTGTTCAAAAGATCTAAATAATTATTGTTTACCAAACATGTTAAATTGTGTCAAGTCAGTGTGAGTTAATTTTAAAAACAGTGACGGAAACAGGTCACTCACCGTGTCATACGCACGTACACATAGTTATAGCATTTCATTTCAGCACGACAGTGGTGGTGGTATAGCCCGACTAAGGTCGTGGGTTCGAAACCAGGCAGGCATTTTGTGTATTATCACTCACCACCACTGTTCATCAACGGTGAAGGAAAACACCGTGAGGAAACCGGCATGTCTGAGAACCAATACTTCGAAGACATGTGACATTACCAGTACGCACTGTTTACGCGTGGTAGATAGGCATCCATTAAATTGATCGCATGGGCATCCATTAAATTGGACGTATGGGCATCCATTAAAAAGAAAGAAAGAATATGGGGATAGAAAAAGAAGAGCTACTGATTGTAATTTAGGAATAGGGGAAAAGTGACGGGAGTCACCGATGGTAACATTCATGTACGGAACGACGAAACAGGTAAAGAGTATCGTCGGAAGATAGTACATTTGAAGAAAATTAATGATTCTTGGCAAGTTGTGGACAATGATAATAAGGACACAGGGTCATTGAACAATGAGGACTAAATTATTGCAATATACCTTTATGCAATTAAAATGATTATCTGTCTGTTACTTTGTTGATAATATAATGTTGTATGCCTGATTAAACTAGTTTATATATTACTAAATCTATTATGTTATTTCATTGTTAATATTATTGTTTAAGTTATTGTAACTTAATTATTTATAAAATAAAGAAGGGATGTAGTGTATGCGCCTGGGCGACGCGCGGTCAGTCGAGCGCTAACCGTGAGCGAGAGCGGACGTGCGCTGGACGTATATACTACTTCACCTGAATAATATGTCAAAGCGTGTTTTATTAACCCAGGAATATTACAATCAGGAATGAAATTATCCGGAAAAGAACCGGAGTTACCGACATAGCTTGCAGAGTGAGCAATCTGAAATGGCAGTGGGCTGGCCATGTCTGTCGAAGGACTGATGGCCGGTGGAGCAGACGAGTCCTGGAGTGGAGACCGCGTACCGGCAAGCGTAATGTGGGACGCCCCCCAGCTAGATGGACGGACGACCTAAAGAAGGTGGCTGGGGTAGACTGGATGCGGAAGGCGGAGGACAGGGTGCTGTGGCGCAGTCTGGGAGAGGCCTATGTCCAGCAGTGGACTGCGATAGGCTGAGTTGATTGATTGATTGACTAAAACGCTAAAAAAATTCTCACTTTTTCAGCAGTCTAAAGATGCAGTTCGTGGCAGTTAAAGTTTAATCTCGGATGTGCAGCCACCAACAGCAACAGACTGCTTGAAAACGGAACTTATCTTGAGCCACAGTTATAAGATAACACCACTATTTTTAGTCATTTATATTCATCACAAATAAACTAATGAGTGGTGATCGATGTTAATTATGTTAAATATGTCATTACAAACAAAACACGTATGTCTATAGTCGTTGAATAAATACGTTTGTTATTATGTACATTGTAGAGCATAATAGGGTACTTAGGTTGTTATAATTATCTCATTTATAAAACAATCGCAGAAGCACACAGCCGCCAAATTAAAATGGAACTGGGCAGGCCACATCTGCCATATCGTATCAGAATTGGGCGAAGGGACCAGATCGGGTTCCGAAACACAGGAACGACACGGTTTACACAATGGTGACACAATTTAGTCCGATCCAGGCTGTCCCGTGCTACCATCCTCCAGCGACGCCCTAAGCCGAACCCCCCTGAGGGTGGCTGGAGGCCTTAATTTATTGAAGTACGCACAGGCAAGACCAGTTAAGCAGCCGAAAACCTCCTGGGTTGACCAGCGAGATGCCATTTATAAAAAAATAATGAAATAGGGTGACAATGAGCGGTCTTATCGCTAATCTTTTAAAGACGAACTTTTGGATGGATTGAAAGGGAGAAAGAAGTAGGGAGAATACTGAAGGCAGTCTGGCTTATAAGACACAGAAGGCTGAAAGTGGTACAGTTACCACTATCAGCCTTCTGGAAAAAATGTTTTGACGTCGGGACTTGGCTGGCACTGGCCAGCCAAGTCCCGACGTCAAAACATTTCCTCAAGGTCGAAACCGCATCGATATTTAAACAATATCGGTAATCACAATGAGATCACTATTCATAAGTCTTCCAATGTTTTCCTTACTCTAATGTAAATTACCTTTGTATCTAATTTACTAAAGCGAGATGATAATACCTACATGGAAATATGACGATCATAAGGAAATACATGCAAGGGAAAATAAGATTACCTGCCTCACCGCAGAAAACCCCGAATGAATTGCGTGGTTATAAAAAGATGCCTAGATACTTACCTCAAATATGAATCTGCCTAGCTTTTACCATCTATGTTGGGGTCGGCTTCCAGTCTAACCGGATGCAGCTGAATACCTGTATTTTACACGGAGCGACTGCCTATCTGACCTCCACAACCCACTAACAAAATACCTTCCAACCTACGTATCGACAAACTTATTAAAGTTACCGTTAACGATTTTAAATGTTATTAAATTTCTACATTTATATCTGCAATTTATAATATGGTCTATATAATAAAGAGTATTTTATTCTATTCCTATCCCTATTGAAGGTGTAATTAGAATTATTTCTTTTTAAAGCTGGACTTTACTAAAGTATTTTTTATATATTTATAGGCCGACCGCTTAACTGAGTCGTTACCTGAGGTAGCAGCGCGGTGCGGGAGGGCTGTGGTGACGTGATGCGAAAGCTCAGTGATTCGTCAACTTGTGACAACTATCACCCCTCCCGCACCGCGCAGCTGCAGCTACCTCAGGCAACGTCTCAGTTAAGCGTTCGGCCTATAGTGTTAAATAAGGCCGGTGGTACGGAGTCCCTTCTGCTAGTCCAACTCGCACTCGGCCACTTTTTTTACCTTGCCTTATCAAAATATATCACTTATGAACTCAACATATTGGTTAACCCCTATCCAATTAATCCAATGTTTTTACTCGAAAGATATTAACTTTCATATATCATAAACGACTGCCATACGTCATCATTTTTACAAATTAACATAGAAATGATCCACATAACAAGTAATTCTCATAAACTAATACTTACCTAATCTTAATTATTCCAATGACATTGGCCTCTGCAAATATTTTGTTGTGATTGGTTAACTGCGTTCAACATGACGCCTGCGCTTGCGCACAGAATCTCAAGAGCTGCACAATTTGACATTTGGCATCTTAGGACTATCTAAAGAGCTCTAATAGTACTTTTAAATGAGGGATCGATCACTAACTACTGTGTCATCTGTCAACCCGCACTGGGCCCGCGTGGTGGATTACGGCCCACTCCACCTCACAGAGAGAAGGCCTGTATCCCAGCAGTGGGAAATTTATGGGCTGATTATTATTTTAGAACTATTGTCTATTATTAGTGCGAACCATTAGACAAACAAACATTTATAAAAGATTATCGGAAGGAAGGAAAATGGTAACCACAAAACTATATTGATACTAGTAAAAAAAAACCTGTAGACAGTTCCATGAATAAAACAAGCTTAAAAAAGCCACTTGCAAATCACGACGGAGACGTCGAGTTAAAAAATGAACAACGATCGATTCGTGGAACATGCGGCCAAAGAATTTCAGTATGCTATACTGGGGATTTTGATCTTAGCATAATATTGACTTAGCCAAACGGTCATATACGCCTACAATTTTTGTTTTTTGTTGGAAAATGGTATATTCTTTGCTTCCGCATCTTATAATCAGTAAGTACTCGGCATATTCTGTAAAAATCTCACTGAGGTGAATTGAGCTGTCATTCTCTGAAGCATTCCACGGACAATGAGAGAGCGGGAAGTGAGAATGCATCTGTGTCTGCGCACACACTTGTGCACTGTAATATCCTACCCCGAAGCCTGAAGACCAATTCTCGTAATTTAAGACGTTCAAAATCTAGTCGCAGTCTCATCTCGGCGACAAACAAATGTCAAAAAGTAGGGTAATTAGAGTTATTTTTGACAGATTGAGACTGAGATCAGACTGTGAATGTTCTTAAAATTACGAGAATTGCCCCTCTGGTCTCCGCTGAGATTGATTACCAAGGCCAAAATTCGAACTGGAAGCCTTTAAATAGATATATCCAGTAGTTCAGAAAATTTAATAAACTAAACAGGATACATTTTTAACCAGTGCGCAAACTGTAACCCATGAATTCATCATAATGATTCTAGACATTAGCGCAGAAATTTTTCGTCAGTTATTAAAAGAAAAATTGTTCTTCCATAAATTTTGACCGAGTAGACCGGTATTGCACTTTTCTATGAAACAGCGGATTTTTATTTTTGATAACAGACGAAAATTTTCTCTAGAATCATACGCTGAATTCATGGTTACAGGTTTAAAACATGATCCTGTATAAAACAGTCAATCAGTCCACCAACCACTTAATATCCGCACACTCGCTGCTACGACCAATTGCCATCCAATTACCACCATCAGCAGTGACAATAACCGTCAGATAACATCTCAGATGGTCAGATAGTGTTGTAATCACCGAGGGGACGGTTGTAACAGTTGTAATTGACACGCGAACACTATATTGTGGTTTTTAATTGTTGGTTCATATGTGTGGACATGTGACTGAGGAGGGTACAGGGTGAATCTATGTCTTTACTAATAATACAACTGATGAGTTTGTTTGTTTGAACGCGCTGACCTCTGGAACTACCAGTCGGATTTAAAGAATTTTGCATTTGATCGCCCAACTTTTGAGGAAGGCTATATAGGCTACTAGCTGTGCCCCGCGGTTTCACCCGCATAAGTCTCGATCATGTGCGAATATCGGGATAAAAAGTATCCTATGTCCTTTCCCGGGACTCAAACTATCTCTATACCAAATTCATCTAAATCGGTTCAGCGGTTTGGGCGTGAAAAGGTAACATACAGACAGACAGGCAGAGTTACTTTCGAATTTATAATATGAATTAAGTATGGATTTAACATCACTATGCCGCCACCGTCTTCCCAACCCACCCCGTTGCATCGCTTTACCTGCCCGTGCTATCACTTCGTTTTCGCTTAGCTTTCTTTCTGACTTTTTTTGCTTGGTTCGTAAAGGTCACAGCGTGATATTAAATAGCCTATAGCCTTCCTCAAGAATTCGGCTATCAAATGCAAAAATTATTTTTCAAATCCTCCGGAGATTATCCCCTACATACAAACAAACAAATTTTACCTCTATTATAAAGAGGTGTTTGTTTGTTTATTAGTAGATATGTATAGATATTACAAATATTTTTTGTTCCATATGCGAAATCTTATCTAGGTACAGCCTGTATAATATAAATGGTGATTTTACTTTGTAACTAGCTGTGGAGAAACACGTGCTACTCACAGTGAGTAAATTAAGATGATATGGGGATGTTCGCTATTATCTGATAAGGTTGGACATTAAGGGTCTTATATAAAAACTTAAACACGCCTTGTTCAACGTGTGTCTAATGTCAGTGTTACGTCAAAGTCCATAATATATTATAATTATGTCGTGTTTAAAAGGTGTTCAGCCTAAACAACTGATAAACATTGCTTTGTTGTAGTAAGGTAAATGTACTGGCTGGCGGGTGCACATTTTTTTGTTTTTTTTTTTAATGGCATCTCGCATTTCATCTTTGAAGGTTATTGTCTGCTTAACCGGACTTGCCCGTGGATCCCTCAATAAATTAAGGCCTCCAGCCAGGGCTTAAAAACTAAGCGATTACGGTGAGGTGCGGACCTCGGCTTAGGGCGTCGCTCGGAGAGGGCAGCAAGGGACAGGCTGCCCTCTCCCACCAACTCACCCGCCGATTCCGATCCACAGGCTGGATCAGAATTAGGCGTGTGCAGTCGTTTGCTTTAAGGCTTTATATTATTATTACAAGCTTTTCTTTGCCAGCAGACCAAATCAGGCAGTGATCATGGTCGTGGACAGTTCTAAAGGTTGGTTTATAGGTTGCCGCGTTACCGTGGCCGACTTGGAAATCTCTAAATACAGATAGACAGTAGATTCCGAACCCAAGTCGGCCGGAGCAAAGACAATCTCTACAGATGGGGTTTCACGGAAGGCTCAGATCTCAAGTGCGTATGCGGCACCTCCCCACAGACAATGGCCCTTCTTCCAACTTTAAGAACGTTCACAGTCTGATCTCAGTCTCATTCTATCAAAAATTCCTCTAATTTTCCTACATTTTTGACATGTTTTTGACGTTGATTGTCGCCGAGATGAGATTGAGACTTGAATTTGAACGTTTTTTAAGTACTTACGGGAAGGGTGCGGGATTGTCCGAAAGGGTTACCGCTACCCCGGAACATAAAGGGCTAAGGAAGGAACACGGATGGGTTTTAGTCAGTAAGAGTCTGACACTCCCTTCCGCTCCACCCAGAGCGGGAGGGGTCATTTGATGATTTCCCATCCATAAAAAAAGTACTAATCCAATCTAACGATGTTTTAGAGTTATGTGTGGCAGGCGGTTAAACCCTGTCCGCCTTACATTAAAAATAAGTATATCAACTATTTATCACAACCAACCTAATAGTAAAAGAGTAACCATAGGCGACATCTCTTGCCAAACCATTAAACTAATCCTATCCTCGCTGCGCATGCGCATCAATACTATAGCGCCATCTACCGTCACATACATTAAGTTCACATAATCTTCACAGATGGCGCTATACAAACACGCCTACAGTCATCAATAGATGGCGTTGTACTCCGAAAGTGAATAAGCTCTTCTGGCTCTTCTAAAATAGATTTTAACTATATCGATCGCTGTCCAAAATATAGTCATAGTGGCATGCAAGATTTAATAATAACTGAATAAATGACTTACCTCCGCCCAAAAGCAGACGATGAGGGATGATCCCGACATAAGCAGCGGGTAGTAAGCAGACAGCAGGCTCGTCGCCCATCCCTCTTGGAACGCCGACTGGAAGGACACAAACAAGGTGATACAAACAAAACAAATTCTAATAATGATGCTTATTCGATAACAGTAAAATGTGATAACTCCATTGAATTAATCGGATTATTCGTTTATCGATAGTTTCCTAGTTCTTAATCTCATTGTTAAATAATGTTGTTTTAAAAAACAACATTATTTTACACACTAATAAACAAAAACACGACTACGACACCATGTATAACATTTACACATTCACAACAAAGTTTTGAAGCCTACCTATCACCTTGCGTTGGCCGTTTTGCGTTTGCGTGGATGTGACGCATGCTTTCCCCCAACTTGTAATTTTTTTTTTGTGTTCTTTTTATGCGTAATTTTTGCCGCAAATAAACGTATTTTCTTCCTTTTTTTTCTTTTCTTTTTACCTTTACATGTTCATTCAGCACAGTTTATTGAAGCATTTTACGATGCTTACGATGCTATGATCTTGAGCATAGGATTTGACAATCAGGGTTGCCTTACAACTTCCTTACTGTTACAGTTTCAGCTGTCAAGTAAGTCTAAACCTCGGGTTTCCTTAGATGCCATCATAATATGGCCGCAAAATTACGGCTGTCATGGACATCCGTCATTTTCATCGGTGTTTTGACATTGTGGTGTTAAAAAACGTATTCCAAACTAGCTTTTCCCGCGGCTTGACCCGCATGGATATCGGAAAATATCCCACGGGAACGTGCTACCGGGATTAAAAGTAACCCTATGTGTTAGTCCAGCACCCTAATTGCGTAACACACAATTAATCACAATCTGAATCATTTTGAAGGATATTGCTAATCCATTGCTTCATATGTTCGAAAAATTTGTCTACCCAACAACGTAAATAACGCAATGAATATTGTTGAACTGTCAAAATGAAAAATGAAAGCTATTGCTACTGATAGTGTGTTACGCAATTAACCCGCAGGTTATAAACTATCTCTGGCGATTCTGGGTTTTTTTTAGCCATCTCTTTTCATCCAAATAAATCCGTTCAGCTGTTTTTGCGCCAATACGGAACATAATTATTCGACATCAGACTCGTTCCCAGACCTCGTAGCAATGCCTTTTTAATCCAAAATATTGAACATTACAGTTACTATTTTATTATACCTACGTACTTATAGACTAGACATTTAAATTCAAATAATTTATTTTCTATTCACAAAAAATGGCATCATACGAATTTAGACAAGCTTAGAAATTATTGACATTACTTTGTGAGAGACTGGTGTCTGCGCTAGGAATACCTGTATAGCAGAGATGGCACCGCTCTCTCAAAAAACCTAAGCTATCCATACTTAATATTAGGTCCTTACATATGAAATTGGCGTTTTTCGTACTGGCCACTTTAATCACGAATTTCTCCTCTTTGGTAAGGAATTCCAAATTCAAATTTGTACAGCTATTTACTCATGTATTTGTGCTTCGATGACCGTCATTCATTTGTTTTTTTTCTTCTGTTTTTTCTGTTTGCGTCACTCATTTTACAAAATGGAAAATTTAAAATATCGCATTATTTACGAGTACGAGTTCCGCCGTGGCACTAGTGCTGCGGAAACGACTCGAAGGGTGAATGATGTGTATGGCGGTCATGTTGCAAAAGAAAACACAGTTCGTTTTTGGTTCCAACGTTTTCGTTCTGGAAATTTCGACCTGCAGAACAAGCCCCGTGGACGGCCTGAGACCCAAGTTAATAATGGAGAATTGAAGGCTATTGTGGAAGCGGACCCATCGCAAACCACGTCCGAGTTAGCTGCAGGCTTCGATGTTAGTGATAAAACTGTTTTAATTCACTTGAAGCAAATTGGGAAGATTAAAAAGCTTGAAAGCACGACAACGCCAGACCACACACTGCGCAACAGACGGCTACCAAATTAGAAGAACTTGAATTGGAATGTCTTAGACATCCTCCGTACTCCCCGGACCTTGCTCCAACAGATTACCATTTTTTTCGCAATTTGGATAACTTTTTGCAAGGGAAAAAATTCAACTCCGATGGGGCAGTCCAAATCGCCTTCAAAGATTTTATTGATTCCCGTCCGACTGGTTTTTTTAGTAAAGGGATCAATGAACTACCTATAAGATGGCAAAAGTGCATTGAAAACAATGGTTCATACTTTGATTAATTAAATATATTATATTAAAAAATATTCGACTTTTTGTTCCTTCCATACAAAACGCCAATTTCATATGTAAGGACCTAATATTATAAATTCGAAAGTAACTCTGTCTGTCTGTCTGTCTGTATGTTACCTTTTCACGCCTAAGCCGCTGAACCGATTTAGATGAAATTTGGTATAAGGAGAGGTAGTTTGAGTCCCGGGAAAGGACATAGGATAGTTTTTATCCCGATATTCCCACGGGATCGAAACTTATGCGGGTGAAACCGCAGGGCGCAGCTAGTTGGTTCTATTTTCAGTCCCAATATTTTAGTTGCAGTTGGCAGCCCAATACACAAGAAGCGGCCTCCACCCAACCAAAGATGTTCCACTGTCACTCACACTCACCGGCGAAACGAAGTAGGCTCCCCTTATCAGCGAAGCCAGGAACGCAACCAAGTACAGCATCTTCTGTGTGGTGACCTTGCAGGCGCGGAGGAAGGTCGGTGCCTTCAGACGGCGGTACTCCATCACCACGCAAATTGTGAGCTGGACCGCGCAGACGAAGGCTACGAGAAGAAACACACCGCCTATGCCTGGAAAGAGAGAGGGTATTTATTTATTTAGGATGTCCAACAACAGATATCAACCATACATGACACATAAATAAAGGGCAACATTCTACACTACTCGTGACTAAATAATAACAGCCGCACAGGTCGATCGATCAGATTAAGCTACGTTTTCCACGGTTGGTCTGTGGATGGGTGACCACCTTTTCATACCGAGACCCCTCCGTGCCTCGGAAAGCACGTTAAGCCGTTGGTCCCGGCTGTCATTCGTGGATCTTTGACAGTCGTTACGGGTAGTCAGAAGCCCGAAAGTCTGACAACCAGTCTTACCAAGATACCGTATTGCCCAGTAACTGGGTTTTCGAGGTCAGATAGGCAGTCGCTGCATATAAAATAATGGTATTCAGCTGCATCCGGTTAGACTGGACGCCGACCCCAACATAGTTGGGAAAAGGCTAGGCAGATGATGACATGACACATAAATAAAGGGCAACATCAGGTAATAAGTAAGTGAATTCCTACACTACTAGCCTACTAGCTTCTGCCCGCGACTTCGTCCGCGTGAAATTTCTTGTTCAACCCCGTCACAACGCATCCCCCGCCCGTGCTAATACTTGTTTTGGCTTCTTTCGGACTTATACGTCTCCCGCGTACCGGATCTCGCACAAGCACGTGCCATTCATGCAGTCCCCACGACCGCTATCAACATTACAGCATCAGCGTAGTACGCTGGCAGCAAAAGTCAGAGAATGATACTTACAGGCATGGTAAGGCATGTTAGGTCCAGCACACTCGTCTCCCGCGTACCGGATCTCGCACAAGCACGTGCCATTCATGCAGTCCCCACGGCCGCTGCAGTCAAGTGCGCAGCCGGCGCCGCGAACAGCCGCCGACATCACTGCGTCTGCGTAGTACGCTAGCAGCGAACGCATCTTATGGTGAGCGACGGTCACCGTCGCATAGAGGTACTGGAATAAAAGAGAAAGATTCGGTTAGTATAAGAAGTTACTTAGATCTGTTGATGTGAAACAGGGAACAGGGTATCATCCGTAATTATTAGTGTTTAAGTAATAAATTATATTATAACATAACAATAAATGTAGGTACTAACTTTGTCACTATTTTCAAAACTTATTTTAAATATTTGGAATACTCATAATTTTACCTAGGTACAGAGTGAGGTGAAAATCCCACACTCCCCGACCTTCCTCCCCGGAGGTCGGGTGCCTTTTGAAGGTATCCCCCGGACAAACAAAATAAAATAAAAAAAGGTACAGATCGAGCTCTTCTCGATCTATCTATACCGTTCTTTTTATTGGTGAGTAAAAGAAAAATTACCAAATTAGATCTCATGATGTGTAACAGGATCAAAATCAAAATATTTTATTTCACATAAACCTTATGGACCTGCACCTACATGGGAACTTATTAAACGTGAGAAGCTAGGTGCACGGTTCCAATTGGTCGTTTCCGATGGAGAAGAGCCAGCAAGAAACTCCACGATTACTTACTCTTTTAAAAATAATTGGCTTTTACAATGTTTTTAAATGACAGTGTTAATAGGTGTGGGTAGTTAATAAAAATAAAAAATGGTCTACAAATCTACAGTCTACAAGGCCTACAACGTCCTTACATTAAAAAAATATAAAAGACTATCAAAACGATAAAATATAAAAACCTATTAAAACCAAATGATATGATTGCCATTACAACCACTAGAGTTGAAATTAGAAGGAAACTGCACCCTAATATTGCGTAACACACCATCATTCACAAACTGAATCATTTTGACGGATATTGCTAATCTATTGCTTCATATGTTCCAAAAATGTGTCTGCTCAACAACGTAAATAACGCAATGAATATTGTTGAACTGCTAAAATGAAAGCCATTCCTACTGATAATGTGTTACGCCATTACCCCGCAGATTATCATCACCAGCCAGGACTGTTTAATTGCTATGCAGCTCGCGTATAAATATTACATAGTCAGAATATGTATGAACATAAGTTTGTAAAGGATACTTCTTTCAATATACATAATTTATAACAATGGAACTTTTGTTCGAGATATTTTCATAATATGCTTGGTGAATTGATTGATATGATAAGCTTGGGTGTAAATAAGAAGGCAGGGCATAACGTACATCATCACAATCTCAGTCAAAATACATACACTTCTTGTCTTGACATAACATAACATCACATAACGTCTGTAACCCTTGAAGGGTTAAGTATAGCTATATCTACCCCCTTACTAATAAACGTATTATATCAGATGAATGGTTACACACCGATTTCTCTCTTTCAGTCGTCAGTAATTTGACTTTGAAAGAAGAAGACAAAGCGTTTTGTAACTATACAGACGGTATACAACGTTTATTAGTAAGGGGGCTATAGTACACCCACATTTCGCCAGCTGTTATGTTTAAGGCCCATGTTGCCATGAACCGGGCACACAAATTCAGACTCCAGGCTACTACTGGGTTGTTCCTGGTGGCAAAACCCAACAACACTTTGCCAAGCCTGGGAATCGCACCTCATGTTCAGAACTTGCGTACACTAGAGCAACGAGGCAGAAAAAAATACATAATACTTCTGGTCATTTCTACCCTAATTATTCGCTGCTTGAATCCAACGGCTTCCAACAACCTTCCCTAGTGGGCTTACTCAAACTGCGCCTTCTAGTACTGTAGGCCGAACGTAAGTAGTTTTTTTTGCTGCAAAATATATCAAATAACTTCTCCTGCTCTGGGCGGAACGGGAGGGCATGTCAGACTTTTACTGACTAAAACCCAACCGTGTTCCTTCAGTTGCCTGTGCCAGGGGCCACGGTAACTCATTCGAACAACCCGCGAAACGTAAGTAGTATCAAACCCAGTATAAGCTGGCGTCGTATTCTATTGAATTTCCGTACTACGCAAGGCCAGGTCAAGGGCAAAGGGTTACCAATATCCAGTCGACTAAACAGCACGTGTTCGTCATTCGAGAACTCTTCGTCCCTGTCGGGAATTCGTTTTTACAAGCAACGTTCCCCAGTCGCCCTTTGTTACACACACACACGTGAAAAAAGGGTGAGTTTCCCGGGAAACTGATAACATAGTAAACACGAAAAGGGCTCCAAAAGTACATAATATGACCGTGAAGTTATCGATTTCTTGTTTTCGCCATTCCCTTCCGCAGTATCAGATAAAAACCGTTCCGTGTTATTCACAATCTGTGTGAATTATGATAAGTATAAATATTATGAGGTTGAACACATTGTAGGTCGATTGGTAGAGATTTGTGGGGATAAACAAAACAACAGTTGTTATGTTTTCATATGTAACATAATCAACGTATAATGTTCCCACTGCTGGGACAGGGGCCTCCTCTCGGTGAGAGGGAGTGGGCCGTAATCCACCACGCGGGCCCAGTGCGGGTTGGTAGATGTTACATGTCTTCGAATTTTTGTTTCTAGGACATGCCGGTTTCCTCATGTTTGCATTCATTGTTTTGAGAGAAGTGGTGATGAAATAATTTACACAAATTAAAGTGCCTGCTTGGGTTCGAACCCAAGATCGTAAGTCGCGGCGGTTACCACAGGCCACCACTGCTCTTTATTTTACATATGCTTCAAAATGAAATTTTCCAGAATTATCATACTTCTGGGTCTGTCCTAGTCCCCAGAGCAGAGAGACAACTTTAGCCCCAAAATAATCTATAAAGATCGTCATGAATTCATGATACTCGTCACGATATAATTGTTTCATAAGGACTACCTGGGCTCTAAGCGCGTCTGCATTCGATTTGCCACTGATACTGTCAAATTTACCAATATTAATAAAGTCTATTTCTTCTTCGAAAAAACCAATTCAAATGGACCATTCGCGCTTTTGAGCATAATGGACATAATCATAAAAAATAATGTTATGGCCTGTCAGGTTTCCCAACATTATTTACTACCGACCAATCGTCATAAAGACCAATACCTTTCCAACTGTAGGTACTCGTACTCCAAACTACGCACATGCACACTGACATAAGATCGAAATCGTGACGTACCACATCTGCGCCTGCGCTTACGTAACGCCCACGTGTTGGGACCGAGGTCGTTGCACTGCTGCGCCTCTAAAATTATACGCGGCCTTACAACAAGATGAAAAAGTGCGTCCAACTGTGCTGTGCTTGTGCGTAGAGTCGTTTTTGGGGGAGATTTGATAAAAAAAATATTTATTTTGAACTATGACAGGTATTATGATTTATGATAGATAAGAAAATATAGATAAAACATTATTTCAGTGCACACAAAATACCACAACACACAAAATCGCAATTAAATGATAACAAATTACATTAATATAATATAAAAATAACAAAAATAAAAGAAAAACATACTTAAGGTGAATGCGCAGTGGTAGACCGCGAAATTCAAATTTTCTTACGTTTTTTGCAATTTGCAGGTCATTGTCAGGTTGTATCTTGATCAAAATATGATTCGCGACTATATTAGATATGTATTTACAGAATTAGAGTCATTAAGTGCTTACAGGGATAATCGTCGGGTGGTGCCGCATTTCATTAAAATTTCCCAAGGGTACGAGTTGGCTTCGGCTCCTCGTACGCCTTCCAAAGGTACGGGACCCTTAATGTAAAAACTTAACTTTAATTTTATATTTAATTTTTTAATATTGAATTATATGTATATTTTATTTTTTATAATAATATTAATTAATATTCAATATAATATCTATAATATAATACATATTTTTTATATCTTATCTATATCTAATCTTCTTCTTCTAATCTAATACATATTATAAACGCGAAAGTTTGCGAGGATGGATGCCATGGATGGATGTATGGACGTTTGTTACTCTTTCACGCAAAAATTATTGAACGGATTTTGATGCAACTTTACAGTATATAGCTTCTACAACAGAATAACACATAGGATACTTTTTATCCCGATATTGGCACTGGATCGACACTTATGCGGGTGAAACCGCGAGGCGGTGCTAGTTTAAACATAATTTTGATGCGAAAACCACAAACGAGTTAATTTCTCAGAAACGTGCCTACCCAACACAATATTTACATAAACTCCGTTATTAATAGGAAGTGCGACTACTATAAATAATATTGCAGAAGTACTTGGTCTAACAAATTGCTGCTATGAGTACCATGCATGACTCATCATCCTTGAAGTGCCCCTTGTTTGAAGGCCAGAGTTTGTGGGAATACGTAGTACGGAAGCCGTTGGGCTTTTGTCACGTACGAGACCTATTAAGAATGGATATGAAATATGGAAGGAAGTACTCATAAAATAATGGAATGCATCTTAGACGATCTCTGTGGTAATTCCATTTTTTTTTTGTCACGATAAAAGTAGAACAGCGCTTGAAAAGCAATTCGATGGATCTTAGAAGTCTTGGGCGTCATTTCAGGTCCATACACCATACATGATAGAACATATTATTATTCAATATCTCCAAAAGTATCAATGGAACATGATACGAGTACTTAATGCTAAATGCTTTTTCCAGAAATATCGGGAGCTCCAAAATAAAAAATAAAACATTGCAAATATTCCAAGTGCTAGGTAGAGTACTGTTATATCAAAGAGCATCAAAGTTATGTCATGCCGTCATGGTAAAGATGACGTAACGTCTCATATTATTATGGTGTTTACGCAACTACGACGAACGGTGCTATCGACACAGGAGTCGAGTCCTTGTACAGGTACAAGGTGGAGAAAACAATACGACAATAAATTAAATGCCAGACAACTAGTGCCTGACGTTATATCTAATGACGTTCCCGGGCTGTATATGAAAATTCAATCAAATATGTATATCCAAAAGTTTAATCACTATAGCTAGTCAGCTAGTCAGCGAAACCCTTAGTCGGCCATCAGTACTATTTAGTTTGTTTGAAAATGAAAAACACTTTTTTTATTTCGATGTTAGGATTTATGTGATAGTTCGATTACCAGTGTTTTCATTTTTGTATTGTCGTATTGCTGTCTCCACATTGTATAAACCATATCTCCACATACTTGTGTACTGTGTACACAGATCTGATCTGTGGTGTGTATGATTTCCTTCACCTTTCAATACGTAGGTGCGAAACAATGATGTAAAAATATACTTGGTTAAAAATATACTGCCAAGCCACTTCCTGTTGGTGTCTTGAAATATACCAAAGGTTTGGTTGCCAAAGTACGAAACCACACTAGGCCCGCGTGGTGGACGACGGGCCGTTCCCACACACGGTGATGAGGCCCGATGCCTTGCAGCGGAAATATTATTGGTAATAAAGAAAGAGAGAAGGAAAATGTGTTTTATTTGAATTAATACAAATAAAACAAAAAAAAAATACTTTAATTAAGCAGATTATGTTGGCAGCAATGTAACTTTTATCTTAGGAAATAGAGACGTCTTCTGCATAAATGTTGGTGCAACTTGATAACAAACTTAAAATGACACAACCTTCCTTTAGTAGCAAGTGGAGTAGATTGTTACAATGGTGACCGTGAGAGGTCATATTGAGAGCGGGAAAACAAATGACAAGGTGGGTGGATGGCATTATGAAACTTGTCGGAAAGAGCTGGAAAATATTCTCTAGCATAAAAACACGGAAAAATGGCGTATGAGGCTTATGGGCCAGCAGCAGTGGGTTGAAAAATTATATCGATAATGATGAACCCATCATTATACATGGTTGATGAAAGATCAAACGTTACTGGTGGAAAAATATGCCAAATATTGAAATTAGGTTTCGTTCTTTCAAACCTGATTTTACTCAGACTTCTTGAAGAGCTCACTGAATATTTCTAAAAAATACAAAAATAGGTTCACTGAAATACCTACAGGGTCTCGTTATTAAAATAGATGGACAAATTTTAACACAGCGCTCAGTACGTCTTACCAAAGATACCAAGCAAAAAAACACACTGAAAAGTGATTTTATTTTGCCCTAAAACAATAAATTGCCGGCACATTACGTGTATTTTCGTTAGCCGATTATTTTTCTTGTATCTAATACGATTTTCTTATACATATTTTTTTACCATCGTCCTTATTTTGGTGGTCTGAATAATTTCTAAAAGTTTGTCCACCTATTTTAAAGGGACCTTAAAGAACCGCCATTTTGTTACAAAATAATCGCACAATATACAAAGTCATTCATTGTTCAGTTACTATGGCTCTATCAGGAATTCAGGAAGTTGGTAGGTATTGCCGATAAACACATTACAATACCGCTAACTATTATGAAAAACAATAATTTAGGTACCTAAATTATTATATTGTACTCGTTATCATTCTTATGATGACCTAGTAGATTTAATAAAATATTTTGCGTTCAGATACAGATCCAGCGTTTTAAACCTTCCCTGTGCAGTATTTTTTTAACCAAAATGATCCTCTGAGGCCTGAGCTGATTTTATTAATGCTGTGTGGTACCTCAGTATAATCAGCCTATAATGAACCCGCTGCTGTAAGACAAGCCCAAGACCCAATGTGGGTTGGTAGAAGTCACATGTCTTAAAATTTTTGGTTCTAGGACATGCCGGTTTCCTCACAATGTTTTCCTCCACCGTTTTGAGAGCAGATGGTGATGAAATAATTAACACAAATTAAAGCGTCTAACTGGGTTTCGAACCTACGCAAAACATAATCGAAACTAATTTTGAATCAAAATTCATGTAAAAGCATCGATTTAAATTCTAGAATAGATTTAAATCATGCTTTAGTTCACTGGTTCATTAATTACTAACCTGTTTCTGTGTATTTATGTTTTGCATCGCTATCGAATGTAAAGTCAGTGTCTACGTTCTCATTATTATATTCCTTTTTATTATAGTTTTTTACAAAAAGTTTATCAGAATAATAGTCTGATAACTCCGTCGCTGGCTTTTGAAGTATCTATATAGCTAAGGTTATCTGAAATAATATAGATACGTCTTCTCAAAACGCTAGAGAATGATATCGTGAGCTAACCGGCATTTCTTTAAAAAAAGAAATTCGAAGACATGTGACATGCACCAACTGGTGGATTACAGCTAACTGCTTCTCAAATATAGGCCTGTGTCCTAGCACAGTGGGAACAGCATAGGCTGATTATGTTAATAAGCTCCTAATTGAAAGCAACATCTACAGGAAAATCGTGCAACGGTACCGTACCATCTCTATACGTTTTCCGCATAGGCCGCGCCGTTTGCGAGTACTATGCATCTGACCTTTTCAAGGACACCACCAATAAGGTCAAGATATAACGGCTAACTGCTGGGACACGAGCCTCCTCTTGCCTCTACAGAAGGCCTGTGTCCCAGCAATGTAAACATTATAGTGTAATCATACTAACAAGCTCCTAATTGACGACAAAAACTATACAGGGTGTTACAAAAAGGGTATATCAATACAAACGGGTTGAAGAGTGTATCTGGTCTAGAATCTCTGTACAAAATTTCAGCTCAAAAACATTAAGTTTGAAAATGCTTAATATTTTTTTATTTCGACATCACGGCGCTGCACTGGCGCGCGGCGGCGTGATGTGCATGTACTAGGCGCACAGACACACTACAGATAATGGACAATGACCCTCGTAGTGCGGTGACACGTTTGTTTTGATTTCAATTTAATAAACTATCGAAATAAAAAAATATTAAGTAATTTCAAAATTACTGCTTTTGAGCTGAAATTTTGTACAGAGATTCTAGACCAAATACACTCTTCAACCCGTTTGTATTGATATACCCTTTCCGTAACACCCTGTAGAACATCATGCAGAGGTCCCTAAACATCCCTTTATTACGTGTTTCGCATAGATCGCCGTTTTGCGAGTATTCCGCATCTGACCTTTTTGAAGGACACCCAATAAAGTCAAGGTACGCCCTTCACACAGCCGCAGTCCCGGGGATTCTCCAAAAGCTAAGAAAAATATTAAATGTTTGGCCTCCTGAGAGTACTTCGCAAAAACCTGACAACCTTGAAGGTTATACTTGATGGTACATTTGTAAGTAGATATGGTATGGTAAAATATGTGTGTTTGTAAGCATTATGTTAATATGTGCCAAAAGACATACACATGTAGGTAATTAATGGTATTTTCCTTTACATAGAATATAGAGACATCTGTTGTCGTATGCCTTGACTTGTTTTAAATTGTTAAGAATATGGTTTGGTGAAGAGTAGGCTGTCCTAGTTTTATCTTGAACTCAAACTCAAGACATTTATTACAAATAAACCAATTACAGGCACATTTGAACTATAAAGGGGTCGGTCAGTCAGAAATATGAAGCTAGTTGAACATCTGCATCTGTATCAAGACATATTTTGATAGTCCAATGCGATTGCCGAACTACTACAGTCTACACATATCTGCAAGATTTGGCCATCCATGCTGACTTGAAACATTCAAATTTGTATCTTATCATTTTTCAGTTAATCTAGTTAACTCGCAGCTGGCGGCTTAGGCTGTGTTTCCACCAGAGATGAGCGAGGATGCGTAGCGAGGAATGTGTGTGAAACCAACCAATAACATCGCTTCATTTTTATAGCTTGAACTAAGTTAGCGTTGGTATTGGTTAGTTTTACACACATCCCTCGCTACGCATCCTCGCTTATCTCTGGTGGAAAGGCAGCATTAAGCATAAGAGTGGAGGCTTATTTAACAAAACTCTCAGAAAGGAACTGTTGTCGCTGAGAATTCGAAGCGATATCAGTAACGATATCGCGCGCAGAGGTTTGTAGTTATAATAGAATTCAAAGAAGACGGCATGCACAGTGCACTGCAAGCATTGTCATCATTGGGATTTTACTGGATTGAATGAAATAGACACCTGTTGCCCTGCAGTGGGACAATACAGGCTAGTTAGATTAGATTAGAATGGAATAGTAGGTCTAAAACCTAATCTGGCAAGATAAAGTCACAAACAAGACGTATAAATGTTCTAACTCCTCGACATTATTAAATAGTACTCAAGTCCTAATAATATAACCTTTAAGTAACGATAGGAGTTCTTCGCTATTTTGTATTCAAGAGGCACTCGAGACACCCTCTTCGAACAACTTGAGACAGTTTGTTATGATAGCTGACATAAATCATGACATAATACGAGAATTTTGTTAGACGAAGTTACAGCCAATCTCGAAACACACTAAGTGCTTGGCCAGACTGGCAGAACGGGGCGGGGAGCGGCGCGGTAGCGGGATCGAGCGCGGCTGCGTTCTTCGTGTTGTCGTGCGTGTCCAGTGTTTGTCAAAATATAATATGGATGAAGAAGAATTATTTTTACTAGAAAAATGCTCGAACTGGTTTGTGAACCCCAGACCCCGCAAGGGCCGCCCGCGCACTCACTGCGGCCACTTGTATGAACGAGCTATGACGTGAGTTGCCTGCGCGCTACCCGCGCGCTCACCGTGCCAAGCAGCCCGCACCGCTCACCGGCGCCCGCATGCCCACTATGGACACTCAAATGAAGATCTTATGTTTGAGTACGCCGCGCCGCGCCCGTTCCGCGCCCGCGCTGCCAGTCTGGCCAAGCACTGATAGTAGCAAAAGCTTTCTCTTTAATAGACCAAGGATCATTATCATGGTCTATAAGCATCGCCACAACGACCGCTTCCCACATCCAGTGGAAAATTACCAGATTGTCGGTCTACCAACTGTCAGATTTTCCATCTCGCTTTAAAAACCCGCAGCCTAATTGCGGAACGCCAAATCGTCAAATGATTCTGATCAGTTGGCTTCATTTCTATCACAATTGGCTTCATTTTACGATTTTCGAATTGCGAAACTCTAGTTTATTATGAAACCAATTATGAACGTTAAGGCCCTGCGCAGAAACTAGAGTTTCGCAATTCGAAAATCGTAAAATGAAGCCAATTGTGATAGAAATGAAGCCAACTGATCAGAATCATTTGACGATTTGGCGTTCCGCAATTAGGCTGCCGGCTCTTGAACCGCTTGAAAACATATTTGTAACACAGCAATGATTTAACCACATCTAGCCTACATGGCCAAACATTGCCAATATTGATCAAAGAGCAACCAATATTGGCCAACTAACCTAACGCCAACCGACCCTAAACAAACGATTTATTAAGTACTTAATCAGACTACAAAGCAAGCAAGCCCATGGAGCCATTACTCCATAGAGGAGACTTCTAGGCTTAAGGTCACACACACCGAACACAATACATAGCGTTTTCCTGCGCACTGCCCTCGTGCCACGGACGTGCGCCGACGCAGAACTGGGTCACAAAACTCGAGATAACTGTGGCAATTAGCACGGCTGGTAGTCTATTTAGATCTGGCTGTTTATTTGTATGTTCAAGTGATAATTTTCACCTAATTGGAGAGTTTGAAGTAGAATAGTAGGCTTTGTTAAACACCAAGTACCTACATTGTAAAATCTAGCATTGAGCCTAGAGCATAAGTGACCTTTTCAAGCTAGCTAGCAATTTTCCTGCCTATTGTATAGTTTCTTGGATCCATAAAACAAACAAAACACACAAGGGTTCGGCAAAATCGGACCTACCTATAGTTTACCCACATTTCGTCAGTTTTATTCAAGTCCCAATGTAATAGGGGCGAGCCTAACCATGTATCAGGGCTAGGCGTAGGTATTCCTACATGCCAAGCCTCAATTTCTGGCTTTCTGTAAAGTATTACAAAAAGCCAGAAATTGAGGCTTGGCATGTCTGCCAACCAGTAGGCTGGCCAGTTACAAAAGGACCAGAAATGTTAGCTTTGTGTTTTTCTCTATCGCACACTGGCCTTGGCTCCTTTGGCACCCATCTGCTGCCAACACTACAATTTGTTTGTTCATTCATTTTAACGTGAGGTACCTCTACCAACTTCGTACCAGACCTTTATCTAATACCTGTTAGGTATAGGTCTGGGACCATATATTCGTGCCTGGAACGGACGGACATTTACTGAATGAGTTTTTTTTACCGTCTCGATTTTTTTACAGGGTGTTCTACCCATGAATATGAACAACATTCACTATGGGACCAACACCGAAATCACGAGAAAAAAAAATCTGCTGTTTCGTAAATTTTGGTCAAGTAGGTAAGTATTGAACTTTTGTATTAAACAGCAGATTTTTTTTCGTGATTTCATAGTTGGTTCCATTCCATAGTGAAAGTTGTTCATATTCATGGGTAGAACATCCTGTTAAAATTTCGAAACTGTAAATAAATCATCTAGTATATGCATCTGCACATATAGGTCAATCCGTCCACGACCTTGAAAAATCCAGACCAGGAAAATTTAATCCCTCAGTCCTCCCAGTTTTTTATACCGGGAATTTCTGATGACCTCATTCAAACCTCATTGCGGAAAGGACAACCCAAACCTTTTCATTTGTTGTTTATCACACTCTAAACTCATAAATACTATCTTAATAAATTGTACCCTGAGTCCCTGAGCAGTTCGGAATACGACCCTCATGGCCAATTAACTTCGAAGCCTTTGATGTATTGTTTGTAAACAATAGCATTGGCGTCATTGAAGCCATTCGATAATGGCTCTTTGGAAATGAAAACTTGATTACTTTAACGCCTTACCTATATGACAGTCTATCTATCTAGCCGCTAAACTGTATTGTTCTTTGTAGGGCAAGGCGAAATGCCGTCTAAAAAATAAAAATGTTGATACTTGATAAACAACATGGGTCTGTAACGTTATTAGCAGTTACTGCCAACCCTATGGGAAAAAGGCGCGAGTTTAGGTAATGTCTATTCAAACTTATGTTTCAAATTAATATTATTTCAAGTTAAACAAATATCAACTTGATTTTAATGGTAATTAAGTTCATTTCAGAGTGCGTGAGTGAACTATTGAAAAAGTTATAAAAATGTTTGAAGTTGTAGCGTAAAGTGAACTTTATTGTGTAGGGTTTAAAGTTGTTTTTCCATTAACTCATATTTGTTTACATTTTTGGCAATGAAATCGCGAATGCAGATTCTTCTTCTTCGTCAGTTACAGCACGATATATCCGAAAATAGCTCATGTCATGGTGAAAAGACTAGCAAGTCAGCAAGGTTGGTAGTAGGGCTGACAGTTCAGGGAGCGCCGGACGTACTTCATTAAATCATTACTCACACGTTTTTATCCGCGGCTCCTTCCACGTGGGTATCGGTAAATATCCCACTTATACCTACATTGTGTTCACATAACTTTATTGGTTTACGCGGCGCACGCCATTTAACCACATGATTAGACAAACGGAACAGATACAAAGCTTCAAACAACCGCGCGAATCGGTTGCACTACTACAAGCACGCGGGGCATGTGTGCGTGACCACTGGGCGCTTGTCACGTACGCGGCGAGACTGGAAAAAACCGGTTTACGCTGGCACAGCTAGTTGACAATCTCAGGGTCAGTGCGACGCACGTTGTTTGTTTTGTTAGTTCCAAGTTTGAATATTTGAATGTAAAAACGTGGTATATTATTGTTAATAATGGTGGTTTATTGTACTGTGTGTATGAATAATACTAGAAAAAATAAAGATATATCATACTGCAACTATCCCAAGGAGTACAATAGGTAAGTAAATATTTGATTACTTCTTTTGCAAGTAAGTACCTTTTTGATAAGAAGACGGTTGTACACGGTTTTTACCTTTTTATTATTATTACAAGTTTTTACTATATATTTGTAGGTACGTGGATGGGTTGGTATGTACTTAGTAGGTATGTGTGTTAAGTTTAAATATTGCAAGTAAGGTTTGAACCACTTCCCGATGTCTGATTGAGCTGAAATTTTGTATACCTGCGTAACTTCGGTGATAATGCAATAATAAGATATAACCTGACGCTGCACCCAGGATTATCTCCTCACTAGGGAACTCTTCAACGGTTAGTAGCACGATTACGAAATTTTTATGATAGATGAATTTTGATAATTCGACACGATATTTATCATGAACTGCTGCTGCAGCCAGCATTGTCTCCTTACGAGGGAACTCTTTAACGGTTAGTAGCATGGACTTGAAAGTGAAACTTTTTATTTAAATTTAATTTTGCTTGCTAAACATGATCTTCACCATAGACTGCTGCTGCAGACAGGTCTTCTCACGAGGGAACTCCTCAATGGCCATAATAGCATGATCATGAAAGTTTGAATAAGAGTTTAAAAAGCATTTTTAATCGAAACTTATTATTAATACCTACATCGTACTTATTTCTCGCTACTAGTAGGTCTTGAAATTAAATAAATATTTAAAAAATAGGTATATAATCTTTAAAATATAGGTCTACTTATGTCTTTTGTATAATAGTGTTCGGATCGCATTTCCATTTTATTTTTGTTTCAGCTCAAAGCATTTACCACACCATTAAAAGAAACAATAAATTATTAAAAAACAAAAAATATAAAAAGAAAATTATTATAGTAAGTAATTTGTAAATCATACTGAATAATAAAACTATTTAACAAATGTTTTGTTTAATTTGTCTTAACCTATTGTGACAACCCTACCAAAATAGGTAACAATTTTGCACGTTCTTAAGAAGCTTTGCCTCTGTTCCGTTTGTCTACTCATGTGATTTAACCTCCCAATCGACATGATTTTTTCCGAAATCTTCAACAATCATCGTCATGATTCAGAAAATTTACGCAAAACCATAATGAGTTATACACCTAAACCTTGCTTGCACAAATTAGATGTTACATTTATAAATATTACTAGCACTTCGTCCGCGTGAATCTCGTACTTTCCCCAATTTTTTTTAAACCTTCTCCACCCCCTTTAAAAGGTAGTTTTGAAAATTAATCGCAACGCCCGCCCGTGCTATTACCTACTTCGTTTTCGCTTAGCGTTTATTCTGACTTTTTTTCTTTTTGCTCGGCTCCTTAAGGGTCGTAGCTTGATGTTAAATAACCTTCACTCAAGAATTGGGCCTAACCTTCCTCAAGAATTGGGCTATCAAACGCAAAAAGAATTTTTAGATAGATAACTCTTTAAGGGCGGTTTCACACTACGTCCGATCCGAATCCGATCCTAATCCGAGAAATAGCCCATCGTCCTATTTGTTCGGATCCAGTGCGCAACCCCTCATACAAATAAGACAATGGTCACTTCGGACCGGCATTTCTCGGATTCAGATCGGATGTAGGGCGAAACCGCTCTAGGGGGACCGCAAACAGGCGCGACGCGAACCTCTGGTTGAACAAATTCCATGTTTTCATAGAAATTGTTCCAAGAGAGTGGCATCACGCCATCGCGTCGCGCCTTTCTGCCGGAGCCTATTTTTCGTTATCATGAAAAGGAAAAAAACATGACGTCGTAACTTGTTTACTTTCATTAGAACGTCTTTTTTTATCAAGGATATTATCGATTGGTTTAAAAACTTTTCGAAGACAGAAAGATAAAAATATTTACAATGCCACAGATAGCCGGGCTTAGTCACAGATATCTAACATTTGTTATTGCTTTTATTTATTGTAAAAACATTATAATGGCAGATTTTTGAAAATCTCTTTAGGTACGCCGATGCTGCTGTGTAAAGAAAAATGTACATTTCAAAAAGGTTTCAAAATCAGTACAATTTGTAATTGAAATTCGCCAGTATGCGACTGCTCGTTTTCATCACGACAGACTCACTTTTATTTGGGTAATAGGTACACAAGTTATAGAATTAGCTGGAGTATAGAATGAATTGATGATGACCGATCGATGACCTGCAGCTGCAGGACGATACGACTCGAATTGCGTGTTGACTGCAGGACGAAGCGACGGATGTCGGCTTGGAGTTTAAAAGCACGAAAGATCGATCGAGATCTCTCAATGTCAGCATAAACGACAAAGATCATAAATTAGATGCAATGCGAACGTTTTGCAGCGCGTCAGCCTATGACTAAAGGGCGGCAAAGGATTTTCGTAACTTATTTACATAACCATAGTACTCACATTTCGTTAATATCGTCACAATGGGACTTGAGCATATCGCGGCAAGCTGCGACATGCCGCGGAAGACTTCGGCATGCAGAGAAATGTTAACGCTATGCCGTGCCGCCTAGTAACTTAGTAAGCCTTTAGTCAATTTGCCACTAATAATTCCGTAGCTTGTTATATACAAAATGGAAACTTCCGAGTTTCCAAAAGGTCGTGAATTTCTTTACGATGATTGCTTGAAGAATGAGAATCAATATTTTATACATTTTGGAGATCAGCCAGAGTTTTATTGACCAATCTCCTTATAGAGACCAAATTATAAGTTCAGCTTGCTAGAAGTGTCCTCGCATGGACAGATTAATTAATAATTAGAACAGTACATGGTTGTTATGATTAATATCTACACGTGCCAATATGCTACATAGGTTGATATTATAATTTATACGGTTCTTTGATAATGGAGATGTAAACAGACATGTTGGAAAGTCGGATAGGTGTCAGACTTGGTTGAATGTTTATTTATCAACTTGTCTATTCGATTTTGTATTTTTTAACGGAGATCTTACTTAACCTTATTACCAGAACCAGATACGGTGACGTGGCTTTTAAAAGACCCAAAACGCATACGTACGACAAGCAAACGACCCATTTAATACGACGGGCCTTTTAAAAAGCCACCATTCCCTGGCTTTGCTGGAAAAAATGGTTTCAGTACCATCTGGGTGCATAAAACATCCATTCTCTCGTGTCCAATTCATTTGTCTTCTTCTTACATACTTCATATTTATCTATTAACCGTCATCTCAGTCCTTCTAGCCATTTCGTCTTTCACAAAACTTTCCTTACGAAATTTTCCTCATTCCTCCGCACAACATGCCCAGGCATAAAGCATATAAATACATATATGTATGAACAGAAAATGTGCATTGAAGAATGTTAGAAGAAATAGTCCATAACTAACTAGTAATGGTAATAAATATTACATGGTTCATCCATACTTTATTAATATACCTCTTACAGGGTCAATGGTTAGCTACGCTAACCACATATTTCGGATTTTTTTTCTGTAAATTCATTGCATCTAGCGATTATTTCTTGAACTATCATAGAAATACACCTTACGCTTGATTTAGTTTAGGCAGTTAGTGGCGCCGATATTCGTTTGTGTTTGTATTGTTCGTATGAAAAAATTCGTTGACAGTGTTTTTGTAACGTGCTCGGAAAAAAAATTCAAAAATAAGGTGAGTCTATTATTTTTATGACTATGATTGTTTTATAAGACGTATTTAGACATCTTTAGTAGGTATTTGATAAACAATGTATGTAATTTTGCGTTTCTAATGTAATATGACACTCATAATTAGGTGGTTAGAGTAGCTAACCAGGCGCGCAGATAGAATGTTTTATTTGTTCTTATAGATGTGACAGTGGTTTTTTGTATATCTTACAGAATGTTTCAGGTGTTAGCTGATGGGGATATTGAAAACTGTCTGGAGGAGTACGTACCGTTTGGAAATGAAAAACCTGCAATGTTCCACTATGTTTGCGTAAAGGAAAGTCCTGCTTCGAAGATTTTCATAAGAAGTAAAATAAGTCCTGTGTTTTCATGTTTTTTTAGCCTGTATTCATGATTAAAAAATTTACTAATTTTCAGTGTTGTTTTGTTCTACAGCGGCGGTGGTTACCGTAGCTATATAACCATGTGATTCCTCAAAAGCCTTCACTCTGATATTTTTTTCAACCATGTTTTCAGTATTCTTTAGCCTAAATATAACTATAAAAAACATAAAAACGCGTATATCGTAACTTATATGAAAGTGCCCCTGAAAGAGATACAGGGTGTCCCTGTAAGTATGGATCAAATCGAATAGGGGCGTGGGCAAGGTCATTTCTAAACGTTTTAGCAAAAAAAAAAACTAAAAAGAAAAGAGAAGAGGAATCGAATCGAAATAAAAAAATATTTAAAAAGTACTATCAGGGCTATCAATTTATTTTTTTTAGATAGCCCTGATAGTATTTTTTATGATTATTTTCTTTGAGCACTATGCGAAGCGATTGAAAAAAAAAAATCGGTCATAACTTTTGAACCGTAAAAAAATTCAGTGACATTCTCAGGGTTAAAAAGTTTGGAAATGACCTTGCCCACGCCCCTATTCGATTAGATCCATACTTCCAGGGACACCCTGTATAAATGCGACGAAAGTGTGCGTCTGTCTGTCTGTTACCTCTTCACGCTTAAACCGCTGAACCGAGTTAGATGAAATTTTGTATAGAGATAGTTTGAGTCCTGGGAAAGGACATAGGATATTTTTTATCCCGTGTGAAACCGTGAGGCACTGCTAGTACATCTCTTTTTTTCCTCTTTAATCTTTTCTTTTCTGCGCCTTGCAACTAATATGGACCACTAGCTTTTGCCCGCGACTTCGTCCGCATGGAATTAGAGAGTTTAAGCGTGAAGAGGTAACAGAGACATACTTTCGCATTTAAAATATTAGTATGGATAGTATGGATGTAATCAAAAGAACTTACGCGTACACTCCATCAAAATAATGAAAGCCATAAATGTTCTACACGACACAACACAAACGACAAAAACCACAGGTACGTATTGATGCTTCGTTTAAACTCTGTAGTCGGCTACAAAGCCACACAGCCATGTTTTGGTGGATATCATGATGTGTTATCAACCTTATCAAATCCGAAACACCTGCAAACTACACCTATTACCTACCTACCTAATCACTGTGCTTCTTAGCCACATTTTTGCGCAGTTACAACGCTGTGGTGCCACTAGAAATGAGCCCAGACAAGTACTTTAATTTGTGTAAATAATTTCATCACCACTGCTCTCAAAACAGTGAAGAAAAACGTCGAGAATCCTACAATAAAAAAAAATTGGAGACATGTGACTGGTGACATCTACGAACCCGAATTGGGCCCGCGTAGTGGATTACGGCCCACTCCCTCTTACAAGATAGAAGGCCTGTGTCCTAGCGGTGGGAATGTTATAGCCTGATTATGCTACGGAAAAACAAATGAAAGTCGCGACACGTAAACACGGCCGTGGCACTGGGCTCAAATGTAACACGTTTTCCATTAAACTGAATTAATTAAGATTAATTATGACTAACTGTATGTACTATACTATGTAGTTGTTATTGATAACACGACGTGTTTATAAATTATTTATACTAGATGCGTGACGTAGCATGAGGCTCGTGACTACATAATAACAGCCGCACGGGTTGATCTAAGTTAAGCTAAATTTGCCGCGGTCAGTTTGTGGATAGGTGACCATCGATTACATTTCGAGACGTCCCGGCTGTCATTCGTAGATCTTTGACAGTCGTTACGGGTAGTCAGAGGGCCAAAAGTCTGATTACCACTACCAGTGGCCCGGACTCCACTGAAGCGGAGCTAGGCGGAGCGGAGCGGACACGTGCAGGAATCGACCAATCACAATGGATGAAATCCTCATCGCGTCACACGTCTCGTCTGTGATCGGATGATTCCTGCACGTCTCCGCTCCGCTCCGCCCAGCTACGCTTCAGTGAAGTCCGGGCCTTACCACGGAGTATCATGCAGTAACTGGGTTGTGGAGGTTAGATAGGCAGTCGCTCCATATCTACTGGTATTCAGCTGCATCCGGTTAGGCTGGAAGCCGATCCCAAGCCCAACATAATTGAGAAAAGGCTAGACAGATTGTGTGACGTAGAGTGAAACTCAAACAACACAAAATAGCCGTAACGGTTTCATAGTGGTTTTTTTTTAATGGAAAACTTGGTTATAGGTGACGTTTGATTTAAGTATGGAAATAGATTCGCCGATAAAAATTATTTAATCATTTTTACCAATATGCTTCGCAGTCCAAAACTTTTATAATTAACGTGATTGTAATCGCATAAGAAGTCCTCATTAACACTAACAACCTACAAATAATGAATCACTATCGTACATAGTTAAAAATTGTTTTTAATTATAATCAAACTAAAAGCGAAATCGATAACCGTATCAGCAAACACGTGTAGGCATATTACGTATATACTGCAGCTGTTGGTTTGGTTCATATACACATTCATTTTTTTTTTTTTATAAATGGACATTTTTATCTAAATGTATTGAAAAATGTAACAACAATTCAGGGTTCTAAATGGAAAGTACGACTCGACAGTTCTCCTGAGCCCTGAATCACAACCATACGACAGGCTATCGTATCGAAAACCTGACATTTCGATAACCTGATTTGACTCGCCCTCAACAGCAAATAGTTGTTGGAAGAATAGCGGGCGTCTATTTGATTTAAACTGACAAAATTTTCGGGTTTTGGACTTGTGAACAGCGTTTAGAAGACTCCTACGATAACAATGATTAATGTTCGATACGATACGGAAGCGTATCGAGTGTTTGTGAATAGCTATGCTGAAGTCTAGTCGGGAGGAAGTTCCTGTATTGTCATACTAGACCCGTCACTCCCGTCACTCCCGTCAGCCCCATTCAAAAGCTGTAATTTTTATACAGGGTCAAATTAAATTAGCTAGCAAAACTGCAAACGGTATCGATATCTAAACACGATAAAAAAAAAACCCAAAAAGTTGATGACTTTTATGAAGGGCCGCAATTAATGTAGTAACTTGAAACATCAGTTTAAAAATCTGTTTTTTTTTTGTGTATACTTCACTGTAAGTATGTCTAAAAAGCACCCCAAAACGAAAAAAAAAAAAACGTTCAAAAACAAGTATTATTTAACCATCACACAAAACCGATGTTTCATAACTATTGACGAACTGCCTTAATGTTAACATTGTCGGCTAGTTTACAGTCGCCTTGAATTCCTATCATTTGTCAACAAACTGATTGTTTACGTCACAGCTGTGTAGATAGTTTGCTAATTGCTTTTAGACAACATGTACAACATTGTACATTTTTAGAGCGTTTTAATTGTGAATGCTCTGAATTCGAGAAATGCGAACAGTCCAACAACATTTATTGCGTAATTTACGTTTTTGAGTAGACCAACTCGGTTGTGCAATTTTAAAACCTAGCGACTGACAAAAAAAAAATCGCCATTTTTTAGAAATGTCAGTCGCTAGGTTTTGAAATTACATAGCCGAACTATTCTAACATTTATGAAGCAATGTCTCATCAATATCCTTCAAAATGATTCAGATTGAGATCGATAGTGTGTTAGTGCTGGTTGAAATAGGGCCAAAATTGTCGACTAACAGTGTTATAAATATAACAAAATATAGGCCTAGCAGCAATACTACTTCATCTTTTCTAGTCAAAAGCCTATAAATAATCTAGTATAATAATAATAATAGTAGTCTAGTATAATAATAGTCTATAAATAAATGCGATAACGCTAACAACGACTTTTTTTAAACCAACTTCCTCTAATTTGGAATAGCGCACAAGCCTTAATACTTACAGGCTTTAAATAAAGTGTCAAATATATGGACTGGAACCAGTATTAATAGTCATCCAGGCAGTATTCGGCCATGGCGGCCAATCTCAACAGAGACTAGCCTCGGACGCGGGAGATATTATAATGCACAAGTGTGTGCACAGACACAGGTGCACTCCCTCTTCCCGCACTCTCATAGTCCGATGGGACGGCAATCCGACACAACTGAAGAGAAATCGAGCACAGGACCGACGGCTGAACATGCTTTCAGAGGCACGGGATTACCACCACGAGTCCATGAGACCAACAGGGCAGTTACCAGCACTACATAGTATTACTACGACCTTGTCAACCAGACGCGAGTACTATAAAACACATCTAACGTCTTTGAATTTAATTCTCAACTTCTCCATTTTTATTATGCGCACAGCCAAAGTGTGGAACTCTCTGCCGGCATCTGTGTTCCCTCCCACATTTAACCCGTCTGCTTTCAAATCAAGAGTGAACAGGCATCTTCTGGGCACGCTCGTTCCATCATAGACCTCATCTATCGCTTTCCATCAGGAGTGATCGGGGTCAAGAGTGGGCCCATTTAGCAATAAAAAAAAAAAAAAATTACCGTTACATTTACATGATAGTTCTCAAAGACTGCCTACAATCTCGTGTAAGACATATATAGAACGGTGGACTTGGCCCCAAATATTTCAACATTCTCCGGCGCTGCAGGTGATTTGGCAATCTCCCACAGAGATCCGAAACTTGGCAGAAAAATACAAGCATTTGTGCGACGAATGTACAAGTACGAGTATTTTACTCGATCATAAAATGAATTTATGTCCCAACTGAACATGGGTTTATTCCACAAAAGTTCTAACCAATTTATTTTGGGTGGGTAGTGTCATACTGACATCAATTACCAGCCTTTACACACAATCTCAATCTGAATCATTTTTAAGGGAATTGTTCCACTCCATTGCTTCATATGTTCGAAAAATTTGCTTGTTAAACAGCGTAAATAACGCAATGAATGTTGTTAAACTGTCAAAATGAAAGCTATTGCTGCTGATAGTGTGTTACGCAATTACCCCGCTGGTCTGTGCTTCTCGCAGCCAGCGCATTCCTGCGGCCTTCAGAAGGTCATCGGTTCACCTTGGACCTTCCAACGGTATGTTTCCGGCACATGATTGCCACTGCAGAACCTTCCGGCCCCATCGGCCGCATGTGCCCCATGTGCCCTGCCCACAGACACTTAATTTTGGCAATATTGTTAGGACTATGTCGGTTACCTTGGTTCTCCTTCGTTGTTGTCTCACTACAGGGTACCTAAAGACCGCCCCTTTTTTTTCCATACATTTTTACGCTGCTAAGCAAGCCAGTCCTCTCAGTAGGAGTCAACCTCGTCTTGTCATCTACGACTTGGTCTATCACGTTGAAAAATAATTTAAATTGAAGTGGTATGCAATTATTTTTACAGGTGTTTGTAATTTTATTATATACCCCTTCAATACTGTGGCGGCCATATTTTGACCATAGAAGACCGGATACAAGCAACCACAGCGCACCTGTTCAGCTGGCGTTGTCAAAACAAAATTAAATGAGTTCGAATCGTAACCCTCAACCTTTGTACATACATATTCTTTAAGACTGTCAATATTAGAGGACATTAGCCATTCATTGGATTGCATAACCAGACAATTACAATTAATGTGGCAATGCTGCCAGTCTTCTGGGCACGTTTACGGATGACAGCGATGCGGAAGAGTACTTCGACGCCTTGTTTTTGTATAGTTAGTTAGTCATCAAACTTAGTACCGAGTGTAATTAGTTATTTATTTATACATACCATTAATTAGATAAAACATCCACAGAATAAATCTCATTAAATTATATCTTCGTTTACATTTTTCTAGAACTTTTCACTAAAACAGGTATGTTTCATGTTTTTGTTTTTTTAAATTACCCCAGGATGATAAAGTTTTCGCTTTTACGAATTATGTGAAAATTAGTGTTTAGGTTGGCTTCCTCTGTGTGATGGGAAGAATGGGAAAAAGGAATCAAGTTTTTAGCTCAGCTATATCTACATTTCTACCCAATTGACTTTTGCGTTTTAATTTTGATGAAGCAACCAAAATGTATCTTGTAAACATAGAGTGCATCACAGAATGTCAACCATAGCCTTCATTTCTGTACCTTTTAATCATAATGAATCAATTTGGTTGAACAGTGTAGGTAATATTTACACAAGCGTTACTTTCAATTTCACTTATTTCTCTATGCTCCTACTCTATACTAAAACCGGTCATGTCTTTAAAGGAGTATCAACCGATGTCCCAATTCGATAATGGAATATAAAGCCTTCCCCAGCATTCATTACAGGTATTATTCAATCTTAAGTGTCATCGTCGTCATAATCAAAACTAAACAATTGCTGCCACCAAAACCAATAAATGGACCAGTAATATATTCATTTATCACATTCAGAAAACGACCAATATATCTTGCGAGACGTCAAAATATGGTACTACATTTAAATGTACTGATTTTGACATAATATTCTTGATCTCTCCCTTTGCAAGCAGCACTGCTATTTACTGCCACAGTCCACGATATACTGGTCAGCTTAAAGCGCTCATCAGAGAAACACGCTTCAACCAAAATAGAACTCACACGTGCTTCAGTCGATGCTCAAATGTCAGTACAACCATAGATAACGTGATCGTAGAGTTGAATTATTTATTGTTCGGTGTCTTTGGACCACGAAGGCGGTAAGAAGTAATGGCCATCGCACGTGATTGGGTAACCAATGTGATGTTTGGATGCTCGAGAAGGAATCGGTAATAGATTGATGTAATATTTTCGATAAATGGGTAAAATTTTTTTTGGACTTGTGCCAAGGGCAGATTGTGTTACTTATGCTTAGAAGCGGTTAGTCGCAGTCCTGCAGGCTTGCGGCTGACCACTGTTACGTACCTAATCTATATATATAAAATTCAAAGTCCTGACTGACTGACTGATATATCAACGCACAGCTTAAACCGGTGGTCCAAGAGACATGAAATTTGGAGGGTTCTTTGTGAAGAGTAGGTATCCACTAAGAAAGGGTTTTTCGAAATTTCACCCCTAAGAGGGTGAATGGGGGGAGGGTGAAATTTTACGCGGACGAAGACGCGGACATAAGCTAGTAACAGATAAGAGACGGACGTTGGTACACGCGAGGTCTGGTAACCTATTAACCTAATAGAAAAAATAAGCTGAAAAACAATCCCATTAAATCGAGACTGTCGGGCCATTCGCGTGTCATAGTTAACGCCTCCAACATTTACGTGATTATATTCCGCAAGAGTACTATTACAGTCTCTTCAAAACTTACTAAAGAGTCTTTGCTACCAAAGCAACCACTAATCTTGGTTAGTTTAAAACAAAGAGTATTAGTTGTATAGTCAATAGTTTAAAAACATAGTTGTTCGTGTAACGAGGATGAAGACAAGGACAAACCTGCACTCTAACCATACCCCTTCGATTGAAAATTAACTCTAGGATGGACTTGAAACAATAACAATCAATGTTCTTCTTTATCAATGCCTGCACCGTGCACCGTGCTTCTGACGTTTAATATGTGCCTTTAGGTTTATGTGAAATAAAATATTTAGATTTATTGAATGACAAAGATTTAATAACTAGACGATTGAATAGTGGTAGATTACAGCCCACTCCCTCTCGAAGGGAGGAGGCATGTGTCCCAATAGTGGGAACATTATAGGCTGATGTTGATAAAGATTTAATAATATGAAGTGAGACTTAAGAATAACATTTAAGCAGCTTCCCAGCAGTTGTATGCACTTACCTAATGATGAAAGCCAAAGATAACAACCAAATAATTTATAGCCGAAACTGCTTCAAAAAACACATCTCTTTGATAACACTAAAAAGAAAAGACTGCATTCTTGGCTGCGAGCCGGCTAGACAGCATACACCATATTGTGACGTCACTTCATCTATGTGTGCACAAAGCGTTAAAGGTTAGGTAAGTAAAAGGTTGCTCTTGTTATATTTACTGCCTCATTTAGGTACTTTGCTGCTGTTAGGGTGAGGATGTTTATATTTAGGACTTAATATTTCATTAAATATCTGGAGCGACGGGGTAATTGCGTAACACATAAACACACATCACAACACATATCAGTAGCAATGGCTTTCATTTTTACAGTTCAGCAACATTCATTGCGTTATTTACGTTGTTGAGCAGACAAATTTTTCGAATATATGAGCCAGTGGATTAGCTATGGGTATCCTTCAAAATGATTGAGATTGTGTTACGCAATTAGGGTACTGATTCCATTCACAAGACAGAACCAACAAGAACAACAGTCAGCTGTGTTGCGCCACTTTTTCCCAGCTGAAGCACTAGGAAGTGGAAGGGCGGGCGTTTTGGGGCGCTGTCTTATGTAATCTTGACGTACAAAAAGTCTAGCATGAAAGACAGAAGCGAATTAATTTAGCAATTTTTATTCCAAAGGACAGTAAAGAATCATTGATCGTACAATGGCGAAAATTGCTTTAAGGCTAAGCTTACATCCGGTGCGGTAGATTGCGACCGGGCGAAGTTTTTAAAAAGGAAGCCGATTAAAATGCGTAGTAGATTTTAGCAAGTGAGAAGACGAGAAGAATGGCGTCATTGCCTTTCGCCACAGAAATGCAATGGGCTGACTTGGCTGACTGACGTCGAATAACGTGGCTGCACCTCCCACTAATAAGCGGCGAAGGCGATTGATTGCACTTCTAACACAGGTGTGCCCAAAAATCGGATTCTTGGCACTGATTTTTATGAGCGAGACGGCCATGACACCGGATGACTACCACCACCGTAGACATTGTGACGTGGAGTCATACGCAACGTAACGTACACATCATAGTAAACAAAATTGTTAAAATGATTATGTTTCGCTTTTAAAGGAATGCTCATAGGAAAGTTTTTGGGAATGCTGGCTGCTAAGGGGTGCTACATACTTTTTTGGGATGATTCTGCATAGCCGGGCGCCAATTGAATAAATAATTTGCTGCCCGGCTGTGCCGAGTCGTGTGACTCTTGCCGCCTTGCGGACCCACACTCACACAATGTGCAGCCCCGCTACCAAAAGTATCAACTTTGCCGACGGTTAATATTTTACGATGACATGAACTATTACCAAGAATCTTAGAAATAGAATGGATGGGAATAGGAGTATCAGACTCTTACTGACTAAAACCCACCCGTGTTCCTTCCTTAGCCCTTTATGTTCCGGGGTAGCGGTAACCCTTTTGGAGGATCCCGCTGATCAGTGGGTCGTCTTAGAGGCGGATTTAGTGATTTCTTTATCCGTTCATATAAAAATCAACAGTAGATGTTCTATTATCAAAATTGTTTTCAAAGATAAGTTATTGATTGGACCTTCAAATAATCGCAGATAAAAACTGCTGACAAAGAAACTTCGTAAAACACGAGTCAGCCAAAACAGTCGTAATAATATTATTACTTACGCTTTTTATTATTTCTTTAAAAGACCATTTCAGATCTACATGGTCCTCACATGATCTTACCAAGATTAAGTCTGGACTTAAAAGAGACTG
The DNA here is from genome assembly GCA_945859645.1 of Amphipoea oculea. Taxonomy (NCBI): domain Eukaryota; kingdom Metazoa; phylum Arthropoda; class Insecta; order Lepidoptera; family Noctuidae; genus Amphipoea; species Amphipoea oculea. The sequence continues at coordinate 15,789,938 of OX243881.1, forward strand.
ACCCCCCTGTTTGTTTCGCCATTTCTTCTCAGGGCTAGTCAGATAAGAAATGTTGACTCCATTTTTTTTATATGACGTGTAAAAAAGTGGTTCCGATATCCCATTTACAGAATAAATAATTTCATTTCATTTAACAAAAGACGTACAAGTTCCATAAACTATGGCGAAGAATAAAATACACATAAACCAGAGAGAATTTTTAAACACTTATTTTGTAAGTACTCACGCAGCGTCATTCTTGTGTAATTTCGTTGTAATTCCGTGACCGTTACTCCTTTGCCAAAATATGATGCCAAAAACAAGGCAATGGACTCGTCACTCTCCACAAATGACTCCCAAATTGACACTGATCACTTAAAATACGACAACACTTTAGTCGATTTAAAAAAAAAAAAACAACACCAATCGACTAATCACACGAAAAAAAACAATTATAAAAATTCCTTGGTAAATCCTTAGAAAATAAATTTTAAAATTGGAACACTGTGCTAATAGCGCTGAGAAGAACAACACAAACAAAGCTTCGCGCGCGTTCTCGTTACAAAAGTAAATAAAATAATTATCAACTGAATGATACCCGTTCGGCCACTCAACGCGTACTGCGCGCCAATACCAATAGCGAATAATGTTATCCAAACGTAAAACTCGTTACGTATTTATTTATTCCAAGTGTGTACAAACTTCTTTGTTCTTTTTAAATTTAGAACGTTGACTTTTGACACGGCGGGATAATGGTTCAGCACGAAAGAGATTTTAATTATTTATGGTGACGTGCATAGTTTTAAAGTCTTCAACAAAATCTTAATTTTAATACCTAGAGCCGAATGAGCCATAGATTATTTTAATAAATATTTTAATCGTTATACAAATGTTATACGAAACGAATTCATGTAAAAAAAAATAAAGGCAAATAGTAAAACTTGTTTGTTTTCCTTATACTAAAACTGCTGATAACTCTTAGAGTCTAGAGAATTGTTCAGGCCAGACTTTTTCCAAAAGAAAACAATTCGGTGAATTTTAATTTCATTTTCGCTCCGTAGAGCAGCACCCTAATTGCGTAACACACTATCAATCTCAATCTGAATTATTTTAAAGGATATTGCTAATCCATTGCTTCATATGTTCGAAAAATGTGTTTGCTCAACAACGTAAATAACGCAGTGAATGTTGTTGAACTGTCAAAATGAAACCCATTGCTACTGATAGTGTGATACACAATTACCCCGCTGTTTTTGAGGAAATTTCGTCAACGAACGAACTAAAGATGAATGTAAACGAAGCAAAAGGGAGTATGTTATGTGTCGCAGGTGGCGTTCAGTAGTGACTGCCTACCCCAAGGTGTAGAAATTTTTCTTTCGATGGATTTAAAGGGAGAAGGAGAGACAATACTGCGGGTAGTCTGTGGTAGTTGCTCAACAACGAAATTCGGATGGAATTATCCTGTCAGACAACTTTCAAAATTTGAAAAAAAAACATGGAAGTTATCAGGATGTGGTGAAACAGGCCACAGGCATAAATATTTTAAATTAAGTTTGAAACTGACAGATTTTTTACAATTTTAAATCAAATCTAGTTTTAAATCGGAGAGTTCATGACAGAACATCGTCCTAGAATACACAATAAATATTTTATGCCATTTTTAATCATATAATTTATCAATGACTGCCGCGTTGGTCTAGCGGTCGCAAGTGCTACAAGTGCTACTGCTGAGCATGCGGTCCTGGGTCCGATTCCCGGGTCGAAGTGGTATTAGGATTTTCAATCTGGAATTTCTCAGTAGTAGTCCGGGGTCTGGAATTAAGCCCGGTTGATGGCTGTAGGCTCACCCCCTGTTACATGAGACTAAACATAACTGGCGAAATGTGGGTGTACTATAGGTAGAGCTCTGCCCAACCCTTTGGTGAATACAAGCGTGATGTTTTCTGGCTTGGAAACATCCCGAAGCTGAGCAAAAACGTCAGTTGTTTTTGTCATGTACAGACCGCCAGCACATCAAGCTACCCGAAACTGTCAAATTTTACCAATCAACTTTAAACCTTATTATTTTGCGATAAAGTTGAAAATTGACAGATTGTAGTAACTTGATGTCTGTACATATAGCGACTATGTGCCCTGTCTACTACCTACGTGGTCTAATTTACAACGAATATAAGGTTATTTTTATGACAAATTAAAAGTTCAACAATCCTACGCGTTAGCGCTCAAATGAGTCATCTGAAACAGTTTTGTTTAGTTTCAATTCAAATAATTGGTGTTACTCTATTCACGATTCTGTGAATTTAAGGACTAACCACACTTATTCAGCTCTGTTCAGCTTTTGTCCATAGAAAATAACGATTTTGTATGGAGTCCTACAAAATCGTTGTTTTCTATGGACAAAAGCTGAACAGAGCTGAATAACTGTGGTTAGTCCCTGACGCCATCTTGTTACGGGCTCTCATTTTTAAAGCTTTCATTAATAACTTTTAACAATCTTACTAAAACGTTCAAGTTTTCTTTGGCTTTAATTCTCTAAAAAATCGTATCTTTTTTAACCGACGAAGACCTCCAATTCCTTGATGCTTTGATGGTTGTGAGACTTTTGGTAATTAGAATTGACACATCTCAACTGACAACTAGTCCATACTTGGAGTAGTTGTCAGTTGAGAAAATAACTTTAATTTCGGAAGTCGTTGTCAAAAAGCGAAAATGCGGAACCAACGTCACCGACTTCCGAAATTAAAGTCATTTATCACTTTGTAGTGGAATCCGACCAACCCTCTCTAAACGGAGATCAATATTGTTAGGTACAATTATCATACGTTATGGTCCCTAGACAACGTCAATAGACATACATGCCAGCACATTAAGCTACCCGAAACTGTCAAATTTTCCCAATCAAACTTGAACCTTATGTTTTGGCGATAAAGTTGAAAATCTACTATAGAATATTGGCAGATTGTAGTACCTTGATGTGCTGGCGTCTGTACAACCATCCAAGGATCATATTGATTTTCGCCAAAGTGAGTTAAAACGCCCTAGAAGGGCAATATTATGGTGATGTTCTTCACACCATAGCACATGTTCATCCCAACTGGCGTGCATGTATGACCAGATGCATAAACGTGGGAGCATGTAAGGATCGTGGCAGGTAGGGTTCTGTAGTCTCTGCCCCATGGGAAGGCATGAGTTTATGGGTATAGTTTAAAAAAGCTTAAAGGCTGATACAGGAAAACGAACGTTAATCCATTGACGCAAATATCATATTACATTATTATGCATCTACTTACATAACATAATAAGCCTATAATGTTCCCACTGCTGGGACACAGGCCTCCTCTCTGTGAGAGTCTCTCTGTGACTTAGATTTATTTAAATACCGTTTGAAACTAGTTTGCCTAGTTCAAGGTCCAGATGTTGAGTTAAGCGAAAACTTAACAGTTGTTTGTTTTGCTTAATTAACTTCCCAAGTCGAAGGTTACAACAATTTTGTGTAAATGGCGCATCTGGGTAAAATGGAAGCTTGATCAAACATCTATTTATCCACAAATAGTATTAAAAAACGAACGTGACGGTACGTGGCTAGGCAGATGATGAGTATTAAAAAACCAGTTACTTATGTTACTGGCAGACAACAACATAAAATTGTACATGGAATGGGACATTTTGAAGCCTTTGAACATTTTGGGAACTGCACCCTAATTGCGTAACACACTATCAATCGGAATCAGAATCATTTTGAAGCAAATTTCTAATCCATTGCTTCATTAGTTCGAAAAATTTGTCTGCTCAACCCGTAATAACGCAATGAATGTTGTTGAACTGTCAAAATGAAACCGATTCCGATTGATAATGTGTTACGCAATTGCCCTGCTGGTCATTCTAAACCTGAACGATAATAACTTTTGATGATAAAACAAACGTTGAAAAAAGCAAAAACCCGACTACAACTAAAATGGTACCTCCATTTTAGTTGTAGTCGGGTTTTTGCTTTTTCCACTCAGAGCACTGCAACTGATTTCAACAGAACTTGACCGAACCGCACCTGAGCAGTGAGCACTTCCACTAACCACACGGAAACAACATTTAGATAAGTGCGGTTCGGTGGAACAGTTTATCAATAATATTTACAGTCCCCAAACGGCACCTACGTAAAAATAACTAAAATCAGTGCAACTGCAAACAAGCAGTTATTTTAGTTCATTTTCAGATTCGCCACCAACTGCATCAGACTGCTTGAAAACTGGTCTAGTTTTGAATTTTTTAGTCCTAAACCCTGTCTTTGCAATCGCACTGTCGGGTAAAAAAGCACTTGTTCAAACTCCTGGGCAGGCCCACCGGAACTATAAGTACGGCACTATCAATCACAACCTGAATCATTTTGAAGGATATTGTTTATCCATTGAGTCACATGTTTGAAAAATCCGTCAGCTCAATAACGGAAATAACGCAATGAATGTTATTGAACTGTCAAAATGAAAGCCATTGTTACTGTTACTAACAAAGTGGCGTTTTTGTATAACATTTTGAAAGTATTACACAAGCTAGTCAGAGGAGCAAAAAGGGTTGGCGTGGGGGCGGCATTGTCAATTTCGCACGCGGGCGCTGAGGCGGCTAGCGACGGGCCTGCTTCTGAGTAAAAGGTTAAAGTATAAATGCGAACAAAAGTGAGGCAACAGCTAGTCCTCGAGTTCCCAGTTTAGGAAAGTAGGTAAGTAACTTCATCCTAGTTCCTACTTAGTATTCTCTGGTCTACCACCACGGTTCGCACGCTTAGTACAAAAGTTGACGTAACTTTCGGAAATGACACGACATGTTTAAGAATGCCTCGTCCGGTCCGTGGGATTATAGAGGTATGTATGAGGAACAGGGTGTAAAGTTCACTCGTCCTCCGTAGAAAAAAGAGAGGATCCTCCTACCAAACGGGTGTAGTGTCTAGCGGGTAACTGCCCGATGATTCATGTGATCATGGGATCATGTCGGGTATATGCCAGTTGCGCGGTAAACTCTGCTTGCAAGATGCAGGATTTTGTGTGACGTCAGTATGACGCGTAGTTCGGGTGGAGGGGGGTTCAGGGGATCAGACCAAAATAACTCCATCTAACAGCCGTCTAAAGAGTTTTCACATATCGGTACTCAGTCTCCATGTTTGTTGAAATAACCGTGAATCTTTGGAACATGGCCACAAGGCTATCAGTGTTTTCAAAACCACACTGACATTATTATATAGGTCAGTGCAGATATGAACAGTTCAATATTTTAATTACATTAATTAAATACTAAAATAATGATTAAATGTGCATAATTGGTTATATCATCGACAACAGCATGAATCTATCTTCGGTATCATATCGGAGCGAAGATTCCACTATACTATAGTGGATAGTGGAATATAGTGACTATAGGATTAAACCCTCAATAGATTCCCAATATGATTCATTCTCTTTGAATCTTTGGAAGAACTGGAGCCTTGTTCTTCGGTCACCAACCGCACCGCTTGCCAAAACTATCAATCCTTTTTGGAAGACTCTATGGACTGAGTTGAATACTAATCATAATTTTGGCATTGTTAGTTACCGCAGTATCGTTAAGCCAATCCAGGTATTGGCAAAATATCAAATACAAGTCAGCTTATCAAATAGATTGTCCTCGATATTACCGAAGATAGGATTATCTATCATGATACATCCAGAGGGGCAATTGCTTAACACACTAACAATAACAATGGCTTTTATTTTTACAGTCCAACAACATTCATTGCGTGCTTTACGTTGTTGAGCAAACAAATTTTTCGAACATATAAAGCAATGGATTAACAATATCCTTCAAAATAGTTCAGATTGTGATTGATAATATGTTACGCAATAAGGGTGCAAAACACAAAATGTTTTAAATTGAGGAGCCACGTTCCACAATAGCGAAGAACGGACGTCAAAAGAAGAATAACTGTAGAAATCTTCTGATATAGAAAAATCTCGTGTCAGAGTGTTTGTTATCGAACTCTTCCGAAACAGCTTGACCGATTTTTATGAAATTTTTTGTGTATATTTGGTAGGTCCGAGAATAGGTCGTAGGCTATTTTTTTTTTTTTTTGCAAAACCAGTTTTGCGGGGTCAACTAGTATTCTATAGAATTTCATAATTCTGGAAGTGATGAAGACCAGTACCTTCATATTAGTAGCAGAGAACAGAAGTCTAAACAAGAACTGACAGCTTCACAAACAATGACGCATTTGCGCATCAAGACATCACGAATTATTTCGGCAACCATATTGGATTGGTTGGTGGACGTTGGTAACTAAACTGGTTTGCCGGTCGTCGACATCATACGCACAATATAACGCAATCAAAGCTGTACTTGTTGTGTGCGTACATGCAGAGATAAACATTAAATTACATTGGAGCTTTGCGTTCGATATTTTTTTAACACTAGCCGTTTGGGAGTCACATGCTGTAAAGTAAACGTAAACGTTTACAGGCACTTTTGAATTGTTAAGGAGTCGGTCAGACAGAAACGTTTTGGGTCGACGATATCATCAAAGTCACGGGAAAAACAGATGAGGGAGCATAATCAGCCTATAATGTTCCCAGTGCTGGGACACAGGCCTCCTCTCTGTGAGAGGGAGTGGGCTACAATCCCCCACGCGGGCTTAGTGCGGGTAAGTAGATGTCACATGTCTCACGATTTTCTTCTTTACCATTTTAACCGACTTCAAAACAGGAGGAGGTTTGCAATTCGACTGTATGTTTTAATTTTTGTATGTTTTTTTACGCGAAAGTTCCGGCAGTTGTAAATCGATTAAAAAAAATGTTTTTTTAATGGATAGTAATTTTATTAACTTTGCTTGTTTAACTTTGGTAGTTTTTTAGTTAGCTTTAATAATACGTATTTTTGCCACATAGTTTATATTGATGATGTTATAATAACTTCCTGTCACTGATATTTAAATAGCAAGTATTGTTATACAATTTTTTATGGGGTAAGTACAACTTAAAAGTTAAAAATAAAAACTTTTTTACAAAAAAAAAAACAACCGACTTCCAAAAAAGACATTACAAAGTGGAAAACAACTTTAATTTCGAAAGTCGGTGTCGTGGGGTTCACATTTTCGTTGGTTGCCTCCGACTTCCGAAATTAAAGTTATTTTTACCAACTTCATTCACTTTGTAGTGTCTTTTTTGGAAGACGGTTGTTTTTTTTTTTTTTGTAAAGAGATTTTATGAGAGCAGTGGTGAAAGAATTATTCGCACAAATTAAATCGCATGCCTGGGTTCGAACCTACAACTGTCGCGGCCGTTACTTCCCTTTCTTTCCTATAAGTTCCCAAGAAGCAGTATAAGTACACTGTGTATACAGTCGTCAAGATTTTCAGTATCTTTTAGTAGTTTTGTAAATAAATAGTCTAAGACTAACATCAACTATATACATTACAATGTGTGCCGATGGATATCTTCTTTGCAACAATGCTCAATGCGTGATCGTTGCTCGTACTAACTATATAGGTCTAACCAAGATTTATCGGCACTTAATTGCTAGGTTCCTAGTTTTTCTTTGATATATGAGAACGATTAGCGCGCTGGTTTTAAAAATAAATTACTGTATTTATTAGTTTCAGTTATTTTTATGAGAGAAAATGTTGTTGAACCTTTGCGACCTTAACTCCTTTCACCTGAAAGGTGTGCAGGAAGGCCTTTGCCCAGCAGTGGGTCAGCACAGGCTAGCAAAAAATACCTTGCGAGAGGCAGGTTACTTTTTACAACAGTTTCAACCGTTTGATCTTAAAATACAGTCTACAATTTCCAGCTGCTAAGTATCAATACAGTATGATTTTTAAAAACATTATTCAACTTCTCACTCTCCAAGCAGAACGCAGTTGATAGCGGGCACGAAAACAAAATTTATGGCAACACTGAAAACCATAGTTTTTTCGATATTCAACGTAACATGACAGTCTTTGACATCATCAAATGCGGTTTGATCGATAATACCTACGTGTTCGATTATTAATACTCGATAACGATAAAGAAAAAAATGATTATTGTATGACGCAAAATGAGATAATGAATGTTTGAACCTTTGAAGTCTTTTATGGTTAAGTAACATCATCGTCATCTGCCTAGACCTTTCCCAACTATTACATTACCAGTATTTTACATGGAGCTCTATGTAAAATACTGGTATTCTGCTGCATCAGATTAGACTGGAGACCGACACCAACACAGTTGGCTTACCTCCACAACCCAGTGACCGGACTGCTTGTCAGACTTTTGGGCTTCTAACCATCAGCCAAGTAAGTAAAATAATCAATCTATAATGATCCAACTGCGGGGACTCAACACCCTAATTGCGTAACACACTATCAATTGGAATCAGAATCATTTTGAAGCAAATTGCTAATCCATTGTTTCATAAGTTCGAAAAAAAAAATTCTGTTCAACACGTAAATAACGCAATGAATGTTGTTGAACTGTCAAAATGAAACCGATTCCGATTGATAATGTGTTACGCAATTGCCCTGCAGGCCTCCTGTCTGTGCGAGGAGTATTGATGGTTAAATGCACTAATTCAATAACACAGATAGACCCGACATAGCGGAACCTAACAACAAAAACACCCACTACAAAAGCAAACCATAAAATGAAGAAGACACTGTTCCTACTTCGACAGAAAATTTGAATGAAACCTTTTTACTGGAGCGTGGGTAGTTTACGACGAACATCTCGTGACGTCATTTCTTGGGAGCTTTCTCCCTCGCGGCACATTTAGGCCGACTTAAGGGCTTGCCTTGTTTACAACTGTTCTGTATCTGGCATTTAAGAAATGTTTTGGTTTAATTTCTTAGGTAGAGTGGTTAAATATAAGGCTGTGAATGTGAATTATAGTATTACGAATCCTCATATCACGGACGGGATATAAAATCCTCTGATATAGAGGGAAACCGGTTTTTTTGGGTTGAGTTGAACAAGCATGTTTTGAGAGAATTTTCTGTTTATGAACCAAACGAGGATTCAAAAGTTGTACTGTCTGTATATTCATAGAGTTCAACTAAAGATGAAGATACAAAGAAATTGAAAGATTGAAGAATTTATGTGAAACGGCTAGAAAGGGGGTGACTACCGAGATGACGACTAATATAGAAGTATAAGACCCCAAATAAATTAAGATAAGGGCAGGAGAATGACGATAAGAAAATAAAAGGCATACGTTTATTCCGCTCTTAATCCGGAGATATTTAAATTCTGATATTCTCTAGAAGCATAAATGTGGCAGCAGAAATAGTCGCAAAATTACAAATAGAAAGTAAAACTCTCGAGTTAGGGATGATCAGGATAAAAAGATGATTGTGCCACCAATAAGAACATGAAAATTTAAATGGAAGACGCCAGGAAATACAATGATCATCGCTTTAGAAAGATATCAAGTTACAAGTTCAAGACAACTCCAGCTGGGCTATTATTATGCACTACATCACAACAAAAGGGTTCTTTGTCCTAAAAATGGCAAGGCACAAGGCGCACGAGTCGGTTATTATTTCGTGCATGTGTATTAGTCACTGCGCGAACGCCGGATGCGTTTCTACGTCCGTCCGTACTCTACATTGTCTTTTACTTCGACGTTTTGTTGAACCTGACCTCTGTCACATAATAAAAATACTGTATCCCAAGCACGAATAAAAAAAATCGTTGTTTCATAGAAAGGTGCGATATCATAGGTTTTGGTTTTATAGGTTTTAGGTTCAGAATCATGTACAGAATCCATGGTAACAGGTTGCGTGTCGAAGTCCTTGCCACCTGCCACCGATGTACGCAGAGGCGGATTAAGTGTCGAGAGCGCCCTAGGCAAGAACCTCGTCGGCGCCTCTTTAGCGTCCATACTATAATTATTATAAATATTTACTAGTAGTAGTAAACATTGATGACTACAGCTTCAATCTTCGAGTGCATCAGTAAAGTAGTAGCAATTACGTGATATAAACCCTAGACGTTTGAAACATGTGACAGTGAGTGAGTAGGTAAATGATTATGGAAGTTAAGCTGTGAGTCGAATTCAACCCCTAGAACCTCTAACTTCGTTAAAACGAGGAATTGTCTCATTGCATAGCTGGTAGTTGGTGATTATAGTATTACTTATGTGAACGAGAAGACATCACTTGACATTTTGCTTTATTAAAGAGGAAGCGGTTTCGGAGACAGCCGGACACTCCAAGATTATAATATTAGTAGAGATAATCAGGTAGGCTAGTATACGTGTAGTCTTACGTTTTAGGCGTGAATGAAATATGTGATGATATGTGATGAGAGTGAAGAAAGCAAGATGGGACTGAACGAACATGGAAATCCATGATGCCTCTCTGGGAAACAGATCTGACTGTGGATGTTTGCTGACAGATGATGGTGTGTTATCACACTATGAAGCTGAAAATTTGATACTTAAATAAAAAAAAATAATTTTATGAATTAGTTATTTAAAAACCTCATTCGAACAAAAAAAAAAATTTGCAAATCCGTCTATACAAGTTATATTATGACGGAGTTATGCCCGAACATACATTAAAAAAAATATTAAACATACGAATTGAGAACCTCCCTCTTTTTTTGAAGTTGGTTAAAAATAGATACTAATCACATTCAATGACAATGTAAAAGCAAATAAAATTAAAAATTTCTTCGTCTACATTTTTTTCTTGCGAAATTGTCAATAACATCGTCATAGTTTAAAGATAGCAATAGTTTTGATTGGATGTTAAATATTGCTAACGAATATAATCTCTTATCTGTCATGGTAAAGCGAAGATAATTTTTCACTCTCTTTAGATAGGAAAAACTCCGCTCACCAGTTGAGCACAGACAAATCTTGCGGTTGTTGAGAATTAGTAGCAAGGAATATACTACTCTCAGGAATCTCGCACTGAATAGGGGCGGTAGCAGACGCACTATGAATTGCGTTAGAAGAACCATCACTTTTTAATTTAGAAAAAAAATTCTCAATGTTTTTCGTGTGCTTTATCACCTTTTGATGTTTTTCTTCTCTTTCCTCAGCCTTCCTTTTATATGCTGCGCCACTAGGTTTTTTATTTAATTCACTCATTCTTTGAGCAATAAACTAAAACGTAATTATTGATACACACAAATACTGCAGCGAGAACATAAACAACCATACAGTCCGACAACAAAGCTAAAACTCGTGTCACTCGTTCGTCGGTCATTCGGCGCCAGCGCGGCCCATAAATCACTTTTCATAAAATAAATCTTTTGTTTCATAAAATAAAGAACAAAATAAAAACCTTCGGCCGGCCGCTTCGACTTTACAAGTCATAGAACAATAAATGTACCCGAAAAACAATGTTGTAAAACATGTGCGCAATATTGTATTGAGCAGACTGCAGTGCGGCGCTTTCAACATAAGTTTCGTTTCATGTCATTCAATTCGTTGTTGTCGTTTTTTATCAAGAATTAATTTAAACATCTCTATAGAATTAAATAATCTTTTATGTTGTGTGAGTAGGTGCATACTTACTAACACAATTAATTTCATGTTTGGCATTTATTTTTTCTTTGTTTAAAAATTCCGCGCGCGCGCCCCTTGTAACCTCGCGCCTCTAGGCACGTGCCTAGTTTGCCTTAGGGATAATCCGCCTCTGGATGTACGAGTATACTGCAATATGAAAAGTGTCAACCTCATAATGTCTACCTGTATGTCCTTAGCCAAAGAGAATTAGAGGTTGTATAGTCATTGTGTTGTGCAGAACCCGAGCACAGTACTCCTTATTTAGAAACGCGTAAACACAGTAATGTTTACGTTTTTCGTTTGAGTTTACGTTTTGGGAAAGTATACTGTCAATGTCAGCCGCATTGGTAAACTATAACGGTTGTGGGTGCACATATGCAGGGTGTTTGGTATAAGGACCGACACAATTTTCTTAGGGATAGGATGTGTCATATTATTCAAGTTTTCTCCTAATAATTGTTGGTGTTATCTGCAATGTACATTTATGTACAATTGATTCTGTAAAATGACTTGGGTTCTTCCAAAGTCGGGAACGAAAAAGAAGAATAGGGAAGGACCATATGCAGGAGGATTGTATATAACCGAGATTGAATTTAGATGCCCAATTTCAATAGACAACAAATTACCAGAGGGGCAATTCTCGTAATTTTAAGAACGTTCACAGTCTGATCTCAGTCTCAAACTGTCCAAAATACCTCTAATTTCCCAATATACTGACGTTTGTTTGTCGCAGAGATGAGACTGCGAATAGATTTTGAACGTTTTAAATTACGAGAATTGGCCTTCTGAAATCAATCAAAATAAGGAAGACAAACATTTTAGAAATGACGTAGAAGACTAACAAAATGTATACAGAATAACAAAACCTAGTTTCTCAAGGAACAGAGGACAACAGTCGCCGGCACGTCACGCGATCTCTAATGATGGCACGACAGGTTCTTAAAACTTGTTTAACGTCTGGGCTTAGTAAGACGTGGAGGTAGCCAGAAATAATGGGATTTTCTTAGAATATGACGTGTCATATCGTTATCTTCTAGTGAAGGCCATAGAGATAAAATAAACATGAAAGGTGGAGGAGTCAATCACTTTGTTAGTAAGTTCTCAAAATCTGATTGATTGTCTTTGGACAATAAATGTGCAGTCAAATCTCATATTAATCGACATGAGTTTATGAACAGACTTGCAGAAAAAAGGGATGCGAAGATTAATTATGTCACTTCTAACAGTCTTAATTAAAATATTATCAATCAAAGCGCCTTGCGTAGTCCATAGTCTACTACTGATCATAGGCTTGTCGTCAAGGTGCCCAACATACAGACAGAAATTTTAACTTTTGGACACCAAAAATATGTTCTATTGGCCCAGACTAAAAGAAAACATAATCTAAAATCCAAGATGGCGTCGTTTCTCAACCCGCCTTCCATTTCAACTTATCGAACCGCACAATGGTAATCGTTATACCAGTAATAATAAATAAACCAGCTATTCAATCGATTCACACGTATGCCAAGGCCACAAAACAGCAAGGCCAAGGGGAATCGTCACGTGCAGCCTTGGTGACAATATTGGCCACCAATTGCCAATATTGCAGTGTAATTGATTGACACTGATTAACCTGGTATATTTTGCTGATGTAAACCATTGAGCATGTTAAGTAATGTTTTGATAAGAGATTATAAGGAAAACATCGAATCTTTGGCAACTTTTGAAGACAATTATTAATCAGCTGTTATGAATTTAGTCTCTAATCCCGCAATCATAATCATGTCAGAGCGTTCAGTTGTATCAAATCTGATGAACGTATCTACTTCATAGCATAATCAGCCTATAATGTTCCCACTGCTGGGACACAGCCCTCCTCTCTTCGAGAGGGAGTGGGCTGTAATCTTTTTTTTTATCGTGTGGAAATCTTCATGGATTTCCACTACCCTGGGGTGGGTGGAGGGGTCTGTCAGACTCTTACTGACTAAAACCATACGGTGTCCTGCTGCTACCTTTAGCTGGGGTGCTGGAGTGCTTGCGCATTTCGTCACGCACCTCCGGAGTGGGCTGTAAACTACCACGCGGGCCCAGTGCGGGTTGGTAGATGTCACATGTCTTCGAATTTTTTGTTCTAGAATATACCGTTTTCCTTCATAGTTTTTAGAGCAGTGCAGATGAAATTATTGACACGAAATAAAGCGCCTGCCTAGGTTCAAACCCATTCCTAAGTTGGGGCCATTACCACTGGGCCACCATTGCTCACATATCTACTTCATAAAAATCTTAAGTTCATGGCACTGACAGGCCAGGCACAGTCTAAACCGTTGGATCTAGAAGCATGAAATTTTTCGCAAGAGTTCCTTTTAGAACGAAAGTGAGCACTAAGGAATGATTTTTGAGAAGTCATCCCCTAAAGGGGTTAAATAGGGGATGAAAGGGGTTTGAAGGTCCGTGGAATACCTACGTGGATGTCACGTGATCAACTTTGACCGTTAATAATCTCTGAAACGTGACGCTTTTCTGGGTTTGGTCCTATTATGTTTTCTGTTTGCATTGATATCAGCTATCGATTTATATAGGGTCCCATTAAAATAGATGGACAAACTTTTAGAAATCATTCAGACCACCAAAATAAGGACGATGGTAAAAAAATATATAAGAAAAACGCATTAGATATTTACAAGAAAAATAATCATCTAACGAAAATACACTAATGTGCCGGCAATTTATTATTTTAGGTCAAAATAAAATCACTTTAATCAGTGTTTTTTTTGCTCGGATATCTTTGGTAAGACGTACTGAGCGCTGTGTTAAAATTTGTCCATCTATTTTAATGGGACCCTGTATACTTAGGTTTCATGCATGGCCGCCATTTTGAAAAATCTATCCCCTTTATATGGAAGTTCGTCATTTTTGCCGATGGGAAATCCCATCACACGGCTTGTCTACTAAGAAAACTCATTATAATGATGCATGGTGATTTGAAATTGATGAGAAAAAGATTACCGTACGTTCTATAATAAGTTACCCAGCGGTCTAGACGTCGAAGTCATTAAGGGCGACAGAGGGATTTAGCCCAAATTCATGTTAATTGTCATACAGAACCCACGCTTTGTTAACGATTGGTGTACAAAGTATGGTCTTTCTTTTGTACAGACGCCAGCATATCAAGCTACTACAATCTGTTTCTTTAATAGATTTTCAGCTTTATCGCTAAAGCATAAGGGTCAAAGTTGATTAGGAAAATTTGACAATTTCGGGTAGCTTGATGTGCTGGCGTCTGTACACGGGATCCTACAAGAGCGGTGGCCGCCAATTTACGATGAAAATCACGGCACCGGGGTTTGACTTTACGTTGTCAAAAAACTCTCTCTAGGGAAATAAACCAACTTGCTTTCATAAATAACATTTCAGTGACGATTATCGACGGTAAATTGCGGACGCTTTGTGGCGGTTACCGCATTCTTAGGAAACCCTAGCTTGAACGTACCACTACTATAGATTTTTCGGTAAAAATGTTCTTACATTCTCTCACCAGGCAAATAATTAGAGGCTTGAAGATTCGTTTGAAGTTTATCATGCACCGTCAAATACATACCTGCGAACAAAAAAAAAGTCTTTGAGTACAACACTTTAAAGCAGCATAGGTAAGTGCAACACAAAACGCAATGTCAAGAGCTGCAGTTGTAGTCAATTCTACATCTATAACTAAATAGTTTAAAATATAGTCGCTTTTCGTATCCATCAAAGTTTGCGGTTTTTTTCCGGCATATAGCATTTATTCCGGAAGATATTTAATCAGCCTATAATGTTCCCACTACTGGGACACAAGCCTCCTCTCTGTGAGTCGGATTGAGCTAAATCTACCACGCAGGTCCAGTGCAGGTTGGTTGATGTCACATGTCTTCGAATTTTCGGTTTTAGGACATGCCGGTTTCCTCCACAATGTTTTCCTTCCAACCCGCACTGGGCCCGCGTGGTGAATTACGGCACACTCCCTCTCACTGAGAGGAGGCCCAAGTCCCAGTAGTGCGAACATTATACGCTGATTATGCCGTATCATGCTGTGTGTTGTCATGTCACGCACTGGTTAAAGACGTTAAATATTCGTTGTTGGCCTATAATAATTTTGTGTCCGATAAAGTGCGTGCGTGTAAAGAACTTATATCAAGATCGACATCTAAATGCTTTTTTACTGTGATAGATTTATACTTCTCAGATTTCTGTTCTTGTTCTAATAATTCATTAACAATATCCATATTTATTTAATTTTATAAAGAAACACAACATTCCCTTGAACACAAATATAAGCCCAACTTCTGTAAGATTACCTACTACTAAAATTGCATTCACAAGAATAATTTTTGCTTGCTCAACGTCAGTGCCGAAAATTATAGTGTTTTCCACCTTTGTTAAGATTAAGATCCTGTTTTTATTATATTATGTAAACTTTTTGCTGTTTCCCGGAACCGAAACATGTGTTTGTGTTGCGCTGTTTTCATAATATTTGTCAGAGTCATCAACAGTTTACGCTAAGAGCCATAAATTGGCATGTTTTAGTAAGTGTTGACGGATTTTAAAGATGTTTATGGCCAGGAATCTAATTATAAATTCTATTTGAAGGTCTTTTTTGGTAAACAGATTGCGGGACGAAACATAGGGAAACATTTGAGAACAAATTATCCGAAGGAGTGAGTAGGACGTATTTTTTATTTGTATGTACCAGAGGATCTTTTAAGATCCGCCCAATCGAAGAAAAATTAACTATCTGATGCGCGCCTGAGGTGGTATGGTGGCATGGCCATGTAATGAGAAGGCCCGAAGAACACATGATTAAGCAAGTCCTCTACATAAATTCAGGTCCAAGAAGCGAGGTAGACCGCTTTCCACTTGGATGTCTGTAGTCAACAACGATCTGAAGCAAGCCCAAGTGAATGACTCGACGACCCAGAACCGAAACATCTGGCGAAGAATGAAGAGGAGAGCCGACCCCACATGAAATGGTATAAGGCTAGGCAAAGAGAGAGATGTACCAGAGGACCTGTGGAGTTTTTGTAGATGACTAATTTGAAATAATCTGCTGTCTGAAAACCTGAAGGCCAATTCTCGTAATTTAAAACGTTCCAAATCTAGTCGCAGTCTCATCTCGGCGACAAAAAATTTCAAAAACTTGTCAAAATGTAGGGAAATTAGAGATAGGTATTTTTGACAGGTTGAGACTGAGATCAGACTGTGAACGTTCTTAAACGTTACGTTAGGTCTCTAATCGGTGACCAATCCACTGACTTCTTGTTAATAGTTTTAATTAGATCATGAGTCATGACTTATGCTCAAAACGACTAAAACAAGAATAATCTCAGTGTATCTGAGATTTTCAACTTAATCATTTTTTAGACACATACAGTGTACAAAATAATCAGCACCCTAATTGCGTAACACACTATTACTCTCAATTTGAATAATTATGAAGCATATTTCTAATCCATTGCTCCATCCATATGTTCGAAAAATGTGTCTGCTCAACAACGCAAATAACGCAATGAATTTTTTTGAACTGTCAAAATGAAACCCATTACTATTGATAGTGTGTTACGCAATTACCCTGCAGGTACTCGTAAGAGGTTACTTGGGCGGGCCTATTGTCATCAACCGGACAACGGACAGAAATCCAGAGTTCGGACTGCTACTGAGAAATTAAATATAGAAAAACCCAATAACACTGCTAGACCCGGTAATCCACACATGACCTTATGCTCAGCAGTATCGCTTGCGACCACTAAACTAAAGAGGCAGTAAAAAAACACAGATCACTATAGACAAGAAATAGTACACTAATATGAAAAGCTTTAATTAAAACAATTCACCTTAACAAAATATCAGCGAAGAAATTGGTGCAAGAGTCAGCGAACCAACAATGACAAACACTTCACAACGCGCGAGTTCGTTTCAGTACGCGCGCAATACACGCACTGAAACACAGCGTAATAAAATGGAAGGAAACAATTGATAAATAACACTAGTATCCTCATACAAAGTGATTATAATAGGCATAGACTAACAGTGACGAATGGGTTTGTGCCGAACGTCCTTACTGTGCCTAAAAGAGGCAATGCTGGGGAGTTTGTTGCGCCACTTCTTCTCCCCAGCTAAAGCACTAGGAAGTGGTGAAGGGCGCGCCTTTGGGGACTGTTTCGTGTAATTTCGACGTGCTGATTCTCAGCCTAGCTTGGATAAATAACTTTTGGTTTTGACGGGCTAACAACTGTAAAATGTAGAACCGACGACCGTTGGGGTATATGACCGTATATGTGTTAAGAGCCTGAAGGTCAAAATCGGACAACGTAGACGACCGAAATGGGAGAAACGAGGAGATTTTCGCAAGATGGCTGATGTCAATAGGATGAGAGCAGTCGAGGATTTAGTACAACGATGTCCTATTGGAGAAGCGTTTGTCCAACATAGAACTGCTATAGACTGATAATGACGACCGAATCCTGCGCAGAGTTGGTTCGGTTTAACCAACACATAGTTTAGCAGACTACTTTCATTTCCCAATGTTAGTTATTGTGATTGCTGATAACGACATCGATCCGATACTGATATGCTAAGTGGTATTGTATAAAAACGTAAAGCACTTAATCTCTATACAGGGTGTCCCTGGAAGTATGGATCAAATCGAATAGGGGCGTGGGCAAGGTCATTTCCAAACTTTTTAACCCTGAGAATGTCAGTGAATTTTTTTACGGTTCAAAAGTTATGACCGATTTTATTTTTTTTTTCAATCACTTCGCTTAGTGTTCAAAGAAATTAATCATAAAAAATAATATCAGGGACATCTAAAAAAAAAAAATTGATAGCCCTGGTAGTTTTCACGAATTCGATCTTTCTTCTCTTTTTTTTAGTATTTTTTTTTCCTAAAGCGTTTGGAAATGACCTTGCCCACGTCCCTATTCGATTTGATCCATACTTCCAGGGACACCCTGTATATATATAAAACGCTAAATGCGTTACGCAAACCTAACACAAACCTAAAGGAATTAGAGTAGTTAAAATGAATATCATAGAGACACTGATAGAGAGGATAGAAAACCGGATGAAGGTCACGGGAGACTGATGAATGCGGAAGGCACAGGACCTGTCGTAGTCGCGACGCTTGGGGTAGGTCTTGGTCTAGCAGCGGAACTATTTCAGCTAAATAATTATAATGGTGAATCAGAGACAGAAACGATAAGCGTAGAAGACTTCAATCAATTTATACCTATTTATGACAAAGTAGCAGCGCCCCGCGGTTTCACACGCATCAGTTTCCCGTCGGAATACCGGGATAAAAACTATCCTACGTCCTTTCCCGGGACTCAAACTATCTCTATACCAAATTTCATCTAAATCGATTCAGCTGTTTAAGCGTGAAGAGGCAACAGACAGACTCACTTTCGCATTTATAATATTAGTATGGATTGGATCAGAATGCAGCAATGTATTATATGAAATATATCCTATGAAACACGGCATTTCTATAGCTTGCCATTAGTGAAAAAATTTCGGAATCGGGTCAGTAGTGACGAAGATTACCCCCTAAAAGCAAACTAAAAAAAAATCCTTTGTAATATTAGTAGTAGGTACCTGCACAGTTGCTTATAATTAGAACAATGATGCTCGATTGCTCGTCTTTCCTAATGTGTTGGTTCAAGTGCTAACGCACTCTGCCAGTGCATTGAGTGCGTTAGCACTGCCTCTGTTGCTGTAATGCTTGTGTTCGCACTTTGTACAGACGACGTGGAACAATCGATAAAAACAGCGGATATAACAATTGGATAGGAAAGCGATAATTGAGGCCAATGGAGAGGTAACGAGGCCAAGGCCATTAAGGTGAACAAAAATGAGGAATACCTACATTCTTGAGCAATTTCATCATGAATAAAAATAATAAATTTTATATTAATCATTATAATATGTGCTTATAATTTATAATTATATTAAAGGGGATATATCTTCTTCTTAGCATTTCGATGACAACTAAGTACTATAATAATTGTATTGCCTGGAACTTGGCCACAATGGCCACTATGACTTTGTAAGTTAATTTTAATATTCTACACCGGCAACGGTAGTGTATTTGAAATTGTTTAATATTAAGATCTTAATGTACCATATACTCTGAAATAAAATAAACTGAGTGAGTATGCAACATTATTATTATACTTGTTGTTGCTATTCCACTAATTCGGACTAAACGTTTTCAAATGTATTTTACAATGCGCACAGCAAAAGAGTGGAACTCTCTACCTGCGTCTGTGTTTCCGAGCGCATACAACCCGAATCTCTTCAAAGTGAGAGTGAACAGGCTTCTTCTGGGTAAGCTCAGTCCATCGTCGACTTTGTCTCTGTTACCTCCGACCTAGACTAGAGTCAAGAGCAAACCCATTTCAATTTTTTTTTTTTAATACTGGATTTTCCCTAGTATTTCAGAAAAACTGATTCTAGATTAAAATGACAGTTTGCAGTGACCTTATTGCTGATGTTCTTCAGAAAGCTCAGGAGCGAAGTACTCGCAACCGTCCTGCGTGTATGACCAGAGCCCTGATTCACAACCATACGACAGGCTATCGTATCGAAAACCTGACATTTCGATAACCTGATTTGACTTCCCCTCAACAGCAAATAGCTGTTGGAAGAATAGCGGGCGTCTATTTGATTTAAACTGACAAAATTTTCGGGTTTTGGACTTGTGAACAGCGTTTAGAAGACTCCTACGATAACAATGATTAATGTTCGATACGATACGGAAGCGTATCGAGTGTTTGTGAATAAGGGTGCTGATGTATGAACGTAAACGAGGCAAAAAGAGTATGCAAGGATCGTAGCAGGTGGCGTTCTGTAGTTTCTGTCTACCCCTTTGGAAAGAAGGTGCGAGTTTAAATACGGTGATTGCAGTTTCTTGTGAGTATACCCGATTGATGATGATGTTTACATTCTTAAGATAGTCATCCAATCACTTTTCAGCGACAACCACAAATAGGGGGAAAACTGACTCCGAAAATAAAACTTATCTGAACATAAACACCTCCATTTAAAGTATGGAAATACATGCACGTTGTAACTAAAGTAAAGTCGGGTTCCCACGTTCAAAGTTGCTTAAAAAGCGGCGAGGTGACGTCATTATTTATACGGGCCACACTAACTACCGATTATACATTGACAGGACCGACTGGTGTTTATTTCCATAATAAAGAGTACAGCACACCGCGTGTGTAAATTTCAGTACACGCGCACCCATTGCACCGTGTGCACTGAAAGCGGAGGAAAACAATGACAATTAACACCGTTTTTTCAATTATGAGATTAACCACTCGTCTGTCGGAACGTAGATCTACGCGAGACACAATGGCTTTTTAATTGTGTCTGTAATTACGACATTCAATGGGTTAAGATCAAAGTATCACGGCATTGTTGAATTCTTTGCTGAAATAAACATCATCTCCCTAGCCTTTTCCCAACTACGTTGGGGTTGGCTTCCAGTCTACCCGGATGCAGCTGAATACCAGTATTTAATAACAATACTTTTATGAAATAAACACTGATAATTATTATACGAGTAAGTACGTGGAATCGTCTTCGAGATAATCTTTTCCAAAATATTTTAGGGGACACGAAATTCTGCCAAACAGTGTATGTGAATATTCATCTAGTTTTCCGAAGATTGCGGTGACAGACTTTGGTTTTATAACTGCCCAAAACTGATATCATAAATCTTCGCATAAAGATTTACATTTGGGATATGTAGATGCTTGCTCTCCACTCCGAAACACGGAGAGATCCTCTCTATGTAACGGTCAACTCTTTCATCCAAGACTTGGCCTTGTCAACGTTACTAATATAAGCTGCGCGCGTCGCCTATCGGCGACGAAACAATAGAAAATCAATTGTGTCTCATTAGCGGAGCTTGACAGATTAACCTCGTCGGATAAATCGATCTTCAGAGAGGTATTAGCTTTGATCCCATCTGAAGCTCTTAAATACATTAAAGGTGTTTATAATCGGATTGCAAGTAGGTATAGAGGCTATGCTAATTAACTTTGAAGATAAAGTTTGCAATAACAAAATTACAAAACAGAGAAAATACAATCAACTAAGCCTTTATAATCTTCAGACATCAAAACACAATAGTAGTCAAAGTCATTCATTACTGTTTACATTGATAAGATCTAGAGAGATAACAAAGTGCTTAGTGCACCGAGTAGTTCGAAATGCGTTACAAAGTGCGAAGAATTTCTTGATTCATAATCATACATTAAGGTGCGGCGCAGACGACAGACTATCCGTGACGCACTTTTTATTGTAAGTACCAATAAAATGGAAACTGTAGATAAAATAATAACAGGATATACCTGGAATAGTTGAAAGAAACATAGGATGATGTCGCGTTCTAATTTTTGGCTACTACATATAAAAGCTTACTTAGTATCAAAGAGACACTTTGTGCGCCACAGACTCGATCGCGCAAAAAGTGTGTCGTCTGCGCTGCACCTAAGGCGAAATCGTCAGGATAGCCCGCGAAATACAAATTTTCTTACGTTCATTGCAATTTGCAGGTCAGCATCAGAACCCTAATCGCGTAACACACTATCAGTCGGAATCTGAATCATTTTGAAGCAAATTGCTAATCCATTGCTTCATAAGTTCGAAAAATTTGTCTGCTCAACACGTAAATAACGCAATGAATGTTGTTGTACTGTCAAAATGAAACCGATTCCGATTGATAATGTGTTACGCAATTGCCCCGCCGCGCTGGTTGTATGTATGTCGATCTAAATATGACATAAAAATCATGAATACATCTCTCGTTCATATTACCCTATTTTATGACCCTATTGAATGACCATTTCATGAAAACATGACATTTGAGGCCAACTCTAAATTAAGTAGTTGTATTGCCGATTCTTATGATTATAATTCTGTAGTCAGGTTTGTTACGGTCGCGAATAATATTTTGTTCAACATACAATACAACCTGACACTGACCAGAAAATTGCAAAAAAAAAAAATCTCGGGCAACCCGGGCGCTTCTCCTTAACTGGTTAAGTTTTCAGAACATCATAGAAACCATTAATCTAGCTAGACAGATTAGATTGTTGTCCGCACTTGATGCACTAAAGCACTAAAGTCCGGCCGCGCCAAATTTGCCAAAGATGTAAACAACAACGGACGCTCGAAATTGAATAAAATCGATGTATTATCGATTTGAAAGAACATTTATTTTAAGTAATGATTGTTTTCGTCTAGTTAGCTCGGAGATTTAGACGAAAACAAACATTACTTAAAAAAATAAATGTTCTTGTATATCGATTTTATTCAATTTCGAGCGGACATTGTTGTTTACATCTTTGGCAAATTTAACGCGGCCGGACATCTTAGCTTCATTGTATTATGACTTGTCATCAACAATATCAGTTACAAGGACATCATTCAATTCACTCAGTGCACATACACTTTGATAATACCTAAGGAATCGTCTGCACTCAATGCACCGGGGTTCGAAACTCATGCATGTGAAAGTGTGATGAATTAGCACATTATTCTAACGGTTACCACTAAACTCGTAGGACTTTTCAAAGTTAGCACGTTGAACTGCAAACGGGTAGTCAACCTCATTTTCTTTCTCTTTTTATGAAGAAAGAAGATAGATATATTTTGATGTCGTCAGTGCAATCGGGGACAATAAAAATTCCATATGCATAATGTATTGTTTTAGTTTACATCCTATTTTATTGCAAATAGAAACATGTTTCATTGCACTTAAAGATTTCCTTATCATAATCAGTCTGTAAAGTTTCAACTGCTGGGACACAGGCCTCCGCTCTGTGAGAGGGCCGTAATCTACCACGCGGCCCCAGTGCGGGTTGGTAGATGTCACATGTCTTCGATTTTTTGGTTCTAGAACATGCCGGTTCCCTCACGATGTTTTCCTTCACCGTTTTGAGAGCAGTGCTGATGAAATAATTTACACAAAATAAAGCACCTGTTTGGGTTCAAAACTACGACCTACAACTCATAAGTCACGGCCGTTACCTCTGGGCCACCACTGCTCTTGATTTACTTACGGATTTCGAAAGACTGAATGATGAATAGAAGACTGAAAAAGTTTCTCGACACAAAACACCTCAGTTGAAAAACAACGAAGATAGAGTACGATCTGTTTTAAAACAAACCACAATAAAAAGCGTATGATAATAAATGTAACGAAAACAAACGCTATCACAAAACACACCTATGACCTCATTGAGTATAATTACACGAACGTACCAAGAAAAGTAAAAAAATTACAAATATTAAGATAGATAGTGGCAGAAGTTAAGATAAAGTTGACACAGATCATGAGATCACAGATGTTTTCATACTAAACAAATAGTACTTGAGCAATTAGTGACTTAGCAACAAGAAAAATAATTCGGAGAATCAAAGTTGAGTCCTGGAGCCGAAAATGTATCGTAGAAGACTTCTGAAGATGATAAGTTTGTAAAATATGGAATTGACGAGCAGCGAAACGCCAAGTATTGTGGTGCAACTTAGGAGAGGCTTTATGATCTGTGTTTGACTTGAAAAATCATGGCAGTTGAGAGTATGTCATGCTCACCCAAAGGTCGGTTTCGATCATTCGGTTCTTTCAAAATGGTTGAGCTGAATAGTGCTGATCCACGCGTCCTGTTCGTGAACGGGCGTCGTCAGTTGAGACTGGTCATCTCTTAGCTGCAGGGCTTATCTTTAATTTTATATTGTTTTTTGGACATTTTTCTCACATATAAAGAGTGTCCTTGGAGTTTCTTATTCAAAAGTGCCTGTAAATGGTTTTATTGAAATAAATGCTTTAAGTTTAAAGAACAATAGGTAAAGTTGTATGGGCCCCGTACCCAAAAAAAAGATGACTGTAGCATTATGAGCTATATCGGTATTCGTTGCCCTCATGGAGTAGTTTAATTAATCCTAAGACAGCATGTCTGAATTCACTTGGAGAAAAAAGATATTTAAGGAAGTTAAATTGGTTTTGAGAAGACGGTACCCAGAGACAAGGTTAATTGTAGCTTTATGAACTATGTCGGTATTTGTTGACCTCAAGGAGTAGTTTAATTAATCCTAAGACAGCATGTCTGAATTCACTTGGAGAAAAAAGATATTTAAGGAAGTTAAATTGGTTTTGAGAAGACGGGACCTACCCAGAGACAAGGTTAATTGTAGCATTATGAACTATGTCGGAATTTGTTGCCCTCATGGAGTAGTTTAATTAATCCTAAGACAGCATGTCTGAATTCACTTGGAGAAAAAAGATATTTAAGGAAGTTAAATTGTTTTAATAAAATAATAGGAAAGTTCATTATCTTTATTCATTATTGTAATTACCATACTTATATTGGTTTTTATTCAATACTAGCTGAGCCGGCGAACTTCGTACCGCCTTGAATTTTTTTTTTTGTTAATTTTTTTCCATATTTTAATAGCTATTCTGCTATTCGGGGAGAGATTATGAGCTATGTTGGTATCCGTTGCCCTCATGGAGTAGTTTAAAATAATCCTTAGTCAGCATGTCTGCTGGCAACCGACAATGCAGCATAAAATTAGATACAAAAAAGAAATAAAAACAAAACAATAAAGTTCTAAGTCAATTTTAATTAATTTTTAATCAAGTTCTGTTAATTTTCTAAATTGCTGGAGCCTTATTGAACACGTTCCGTGATCCATTGTAGAATAATCCACACGCTTACAACATTGTCGAAATAATAGAAGACAGAATTAACGTTTCCAACAGGTTTGATGACTAATATGTTGTGGACTGTAATATCAACCGCCAAAGGGTACGTTTCACAGCTATGGAAGAAAGCGATGTACCATTTCCTAGCCTCAACGAGGAGGAACTTATCTTGTTTAGTTTAGGCACATACCAATTAAAACTCGCAAAATCATACGTGTCCGAGCATTTGCGAAGAGTCCTGTAGGTACTCTATAGAGGACCGTAGAACCAAGTCCTAATATGAGATATGGCGCAAGTGATTGACTGTCGAGTAATTATTATTTAGTAAGATTATTGTAAAAATGGAAAATTATACCTGTGAGACCTGCTGGTGAAGTATGTTTAAATAGAAACATTTTCAAACGGTTGATTGATGTAGTTTTTTTTTGTGCATACCCTGTCTGAAATCTCTGTGCACGCCACTGCATGATTGCGACCCTCGTGTGTGCCGGGAAAGATAAACATATTAACAACGAGGTTGTTAAACGTGGAATGTGGACTCAGTGATCATTGTGCCGATAGTCGTGACAGCCTGTGGCTTAATAGCCAAAAACGTCGACTAGCACCTGAGGAGGCTCTCGTTGGGCAGCTGGATCAAGGACTTGATTCAGAAAGCGGAACTTCTCGACACGACCCACATTATTAGGAGGTTCTTCTCTCCGGAGCCCTGATTGCCGATAGCTTAGACCTGTTCCCGATACCGGTGGGCTACAACTTTTTTATATTTTTAAATGTTTTTATGTTCTAATATTTAAAAATATAATTTGTATAAACATGCATAATGAAATAAAGGAGTTAAAATAATAATTAATGAGAATAAATAACGTTCTATTCTTTTATTTTATTCTATTTAATAAAACATTTTAACTTCCTTAAATATCTTTTTTTTTCAAGTGAATTCAGACTTGCTGTCTTAGGATTAATTAAACTACTCCTTGAGGTCAACAAATACCGACATAGTTCATATTGCTACAATTAACTTTGTCTCTAGGTACGGTCTTCTCAAAAACAATTTAACTTCCTTAAATATCTTTTTTCTCCAATTGAATTCAGACATGCTGTCTTAGGATTAATTAAACTACTCCATGAGGTCAACAAATACCGACATAGTTCATAATGCTACAATTAACCTTGTCTCTGGGTACGGTCTTCTCAAAACCATTTTAACTTCCTTAAATATCTTTTTTCTCCAAGTGAATTTAGACATGCTGTCTTAGGATTAATTAAACTACTCCATGAGGTCAACAAATACCGACATAGCTCATAATGCTACAATTAACCTTGTCTCTGGGTACCGTCTTCTCAAAACCAATTTAACTTCCTTAAATATCTTTTTTCTCCAAGTGAATTCAGACATGCTGTCTTAGGATTAATTAAACTACTCCATGAGGTCAACAAATACCGACATAGTCCATAATGCTACAATTAACTTTGTCTCTGGGTACGGTCTTCTCAAAACCAATTTAACTTCCTTAAATATCTTTTTTCTCCAAGTGAATTTAGACATGCTGTCTTAGGATTAATTAAACTACTCCATGAGGTCAACAAATACCGACATAGTTCATAATGCTACAATTAACCTTGTCTCTGGGTACCGTCTTCTCAAAACCAATTTAACTTCCTTAAATATCTTTTTTCTCCAAGTGAATTCAGACATGCTGTCTTAGGATTAATTAAACTACTCCATGAGGTCAACAAATACCGACATAGTCCATAATGCTACAATTAACTTTGTCTCTGGGTACGGTCTTACTCGTTCTCCTTTGCTATGTCCAGTAGCCTATGATGTTATCAGTGAATTGGTTCAGAGTATTGACCTTAGCATAAACAAGATAATCTTAGTGACTTTTACAATATCCAAGGGGACTGGGGCTTTCTAAATCATATCAGTAAATTAATAAGTAAGTTATCAATATTTACCAATTATTTGCCTGCTATCTCCCAAACTACCGGAAACAGCATTTTAAGGAAGGTAAGGTTGGGTCTTATAATCCATTTAATGAAATCGCAAATATATTGTAGGCATTGCAGTAATAGCTAATTATAGCAATTAATAATAAGCTTAACTTTATAAATTTTTAGTTACTTTCTTAGTGTGATAATAATGTTGTATGTATTTATAGTATTTTTAAGTTATATTAATATTGTATTTTATGTGTTTTTATATGGGCCTTGATGCCTGAAATAAATGGATAAATAAAAAATAAAAAAAATATATTTAAATGGAATACAGGTTAGTAATAGCTTAACAATTTTCTAGAAATATAGCCGACATAATATGCAATGTGGAGACAATAATACGTCAATAAATGACAACACTGGCAACACTATTGCTTAAGAGTATTTTGGAATTAGAACAATCGAATAAATCTAGCTTCGAAATCAACACAGTGATTTTTCAAACAAACTAAATACATAATAGTGATAAGCCGACTATGGGTTTTGCCAATCTTTGAAAAGCTATAGTGACTAAACTATTGGATATATATGATTAAATTTTTGTATGCAGACTGGGAACGTCATAATTTATACGCATTTAATTTATTGTTGTATTGTCGTCTCCACCTTGTATAAAGCATATATCGTACATACAAAAAATCAAAGATTCCAAATACTAAAGGCACGAACAAGATACAATTAACTTTGAAACAAAGGGAGGGCCGGTGTCACATATAGCAAGAAGGGTAGCAGATGCCATAAAGCGTACAACTACATTCCAAACACAAGGTGAAGAGAACTCGACACGATCAATATCTACGTATGAATAAATAACTGTGCAACGAATCACGTCACGTGCAAATGACGCAGCAGGTGCAAAGATCGATATAGCAGACAATACCGAGACATATCCGATGAATAAGTATATTATATATTTATATATATAAAAACATATATACAAAAACTCCAAAACATTTGACATCTACCAACCCGCACAGGGCCCGCGTGGTGGGATACGGCCCAGTCCCTCTCAAAAAGAGAGATGGGCTGTGTCTCAGCAGTAGGAACATTATAAATAGGTCGATTATGCTTATGCATCTAGAATAGAACTTCTCAATTTGGCGTCCCATCGAACGAGATTAAAATAGCTGTGATTCCATTAGGATGTTTTGCGTGTGTTACCCATAGATACATCAAGAAAGTAGTATAAGTTGAAGTAAAACGTCAAATTGATTTACAAGGGACCTACGAAGACGTTGCTGCAATTTAAAAAATCAAGTAGTTTGTCAGCTCTACGATCATCCGTCTCTATCTTTTTAACTGTAACTGTAGCAGCGATATATTAAAGAATCCAAGTTCCAATAGGGATCAATATTCATATTATTCATTCATACCGTAACCCATAGTCGCCCCTTCGAACTAATATCACCCTTCGCTTCGTGCTCCCGTTCAAGGCCGAGCTACAGCCTTGGGTGCACTTGTTCAGTATGCCCATCTTTTTATAGAACATGTAAATAAACTACCGGTTTTTCACGAAGCCGTATAGAGTATACTAAGCTGTGTATTGTTTAGCCACCCGGTCCATTTCATGCTTCAGAAACATTGTTGCTGCAATCGAACATTATCCATGTCTATATTTCTATGTAATGATGGGAATCTTGGTATGTAAAGATGGGTGGACCATCTTTCCATTTTTTTCTCGCAAAGCACTTTAAGCCGTTGGTCCCGGCTGTCATTCGTGGATCTTTGACAGTCGTTACGGGTCGTCAGAAGCCTGAAAGTGTGACAACTAGTCTTACCAAAGGGTACCGCATTACCCTGTAACTGGGTTGTGGAGGTCAGATTGGAAGTCGCTCCATGTAAAATACTGGTACTCAGCTGCATCCGGTTAGACTGAAAGCCGACCCCAACATAGTTGGGAAAAGGCTAGGCAGATGATGAAGATTGATGGTGATGGAGAATAATATTAAAATGATATGTGGGGTAATATTAGAATACTGAAGGTAGCAGAACCTAAGTTTAAAAATTGACAGGATTTTAATATACTGATTGGTCTCAGATTAGTGGATGGTATGTTGAGCGGTGTCCCCACATTTTTTCAACGATCCATAAATATTTGTACTGTCAGGTCCCAACCCAACATGATAGCCACATCCAGTCAAGCAAGTTGTTCGAAGTTCTCCTCGATTATCAAGACCTTCATTTCTAAAGCTTATGCACAGAGCAAAAGGCCTCACGACCGTCAGTTTTCAGAAGCATGAAATAGAAAGAAAGAAAAGACATTCATTTGCGGTAAATAAGACGCAGAGAAAGAACACAAACAATAACAAGTTGGGGGAAAAAAAATATGCATAACATATTTTGCACATCTGTCAGCAAAATGTGCATCAGCATAACACTCTATTCACGCAAACACCGCTCTGTCTACACAATCTCTATGAGTCATCCCCACATTCCTCAGGTCTTCGAGATTTAGTACATCAGCAAAAGCTTTAGGCACTTCAACAGCACGTGTAATTCCACGTTTACAATAAGTTATACCCATAAAGCACGGAATTGGCAGTACTAGTAATAAAATTTATGGCACTGAACGCGCACAACTTCTAGTTTCTATACGTCATTGGTGTATCTTAGTTTTTGTATTCGAACTTTGAACCTAGGCAGGCACTTCACATAACCAGCCTATAATCACAGTATAAATATGAACAGTATGGAAACTAGGCCTATTTGTTGAAATAAATACCTACGACTCATTGGAGCGTTAGGGTTGTCACTCTTAATGTCTGTAAAATTGATGTGTTTTATTGTAACGAAGTTTTTAACGTGGTGTGCGGTTAGAAGTTGACTTATTATCTTTGCCTCCTTCTGGTCAAAACGTAAATCCAAGATGGCGGCTGCGAAAAAATTCAAAATTTTCGTCGTGAATATCTTTTTCATAGTTTTCGAGGGTGCTAAAGCCGATAGTGAAGTCAAAATGCACGTCGCTCGACCGATGCCTAGTTTAACCCTGCACCTTACCGTTTCTACTCGAGAATGGGTGTAATAGTAATTAAAGAAAACAATATTTTTAAAAAATATCTTTATTCTTCGTAATTATGTTAAATCACATTTTTCGATACTTTAAACCGACTACTTGGAGTAGTGCTACAGTAAAAAGAAAATAATATTATGTGGCGACTTTATAAATGTATTAAACAAAAACAAAGTGGAAGACAACAGGAATAAAAAAATGCTGCATGCGTAAACAGCAATTATTATGGAAGTATCGTAAGAATCGAAATATCATAAAAAAAAACCAATTTTAAAAATTTTGCGAGTAGATTTCAACGTGTTATAAAACTGACAAAAAAGTCTCAGAATAATTACTTTATCCATACAGCTCAAAACAAATGTAGGGCTACTTGGAACGTTATTAGTAAAACAATGTGTAATGTGCCAAAAAGCGAAATCAATCAAATTAATATAGATGGTAAACATTGTGGTGATGATCCGCAGACTATTGTGGAATTTTTTAATAATGTTTTTATAGACCAAATAAAACGCAATAAAAGTTGTACTAATAAAACAGAGACCACGGACCGTCCAACTTTTTGAAAATGCGTCGAGCGTATTGAATGAAATTTTTCGTTCTTGTTTTAAAAGAGAACAAAAGAGTACACTGTAAAATTTACATGTAGCAGGCGAAAGTATTTTTCAGTAAATAATTTATAATTACGAATAATACAGATATATTTTTTTTAAATATTGTTTTCTTTAATTACTATTACACCCATTCTCGAATTGAAACGGTAAGGTGCAGGGTTAAACTAGGCTCGCCTTTAGCACCCTCGAAAACTATGAAAACGACACCCATGACAAAAAAATAGAAAAAGGGGTTTGAAGGTTTTGGCCCTAAAATCAGCCGCCATTTTGATTTTGTTTCAGAATCGCGGTGCACAACAAAAGTTATATATTTAGATAGAGGACACTTATACAAACAAAAAATGTATGTAACATAATATCCTAAAGCGTCAGGTTTCGGAGTTATTTACCGAAATATACCTAAGTCGAAAACAACAAGGATTTTTTTGTTTTTTTTTCCCTCCAGGTAAGCATATTGAACTATTGAGGTAATAGAAACGTTATAAAACCTTTATGGAGAAGAAACAAATGAAGAATAGACATTTTTTAAATTAATAATTAAGCACGGCAATTTATAGTTCGTTTTTTAATCCCAGAGACTAATCTGACAAGTGTAATGTCACACTTCTATACTAAAAAAAAAACGAAAACACAAAAGACTTAAATGTCAGATTAGTCTCTGGGATTAAAAAACGAACTATAAACAGCCGTTTTTAATTATTTATTTAAAAAATGTCTATTCTTCATTTGTTTGTTCTCCATAAAGGTTTCATAACGTTTCTATTACCTCAATAGTTCAATATGCTTACCTGGAGGGAAAAAAAACAAAAAAAACCTTGTTGTTTTCGAATTATATTTCGGTGAATAACTCCGAAACCTGACGCTTTAGGATATTATTTTACATAACATTTTATGTTTGTATAAGCGTCCTCTATCTAAATATATAACTTTTGTTGTGCACCGCGATTCTGAAAAAAAATCAAAATGGCGACCGACCTTAGGGCCACCCTCCATACAAAAATCTTCTAACCCCTTTCACAGCCGCCATCTTAGATTTAGATTTTAACCTCACTATCGGTTTTAGCACCCACGAAAACTATGAAAATGACACCCATGACAAATAAATGGAAAAATTTCACAGCCGCCATCTTGGATTTAGATTTTGACCTCACTATCGGCTTTAGCACCCTCGAAAACTACGAAAACGACACCCATGACAAATAAATAGAAAAATTTCACAGCCGCCATCTTGGATTTAGATTTTGACCTCACTATCGGCTTTAGCACCCTCGAAAACTATGAAAACGACACCCATGACAAATAAATGGAAAAATTTCACAGCCGCCATCTTGGATTTAGATTTTGACCTCACTATCGGCTTTAGCACCCTCAAAAACTATGAAAACGACACCCATGACAAATAAATGGAAAAATTTCACAGCCGCCATCTTGGATTTAAATTTTGACCTCACTATAGGCTTTAGCACCCTCGAAAACTATGAAAACGACACCGATGACAAATAAATGGAAAAATTTCACAGCCGCCATCTTGGATTTAGATTTTGACCTCACTATCGGCTTTAGCACCCTCGAAAAGTATGAAAACGACACCCATGACAAATAAATAGAAAACACAGCCGCCATCTTGGATTTAGATTTTGACCTCACTAACGATTTTGGCAACCTCTTTAACTACCTACGACACCCATGACGAAAAAAATTTTAGCAGCCGCCATCTTTGATTTACAAATAAATTCACGTCGGTGCATGATCGCACGAGCCATTATTCGATATCGATTATAACAATAAATCATTCTTACCTTTCAAGATCAGCTGGGAGTTTAAAAAACGAAAGCTCCGGTTTTGAAGAAGTCGAGTTCAAACAGTTTTTATTAAAAAGATGGACGATCGGTGGCGCAAGGAATAAATTAAATACACGATTATTCGTTCCAACACGGCACCCGTGACTGAGAGTACCCCGACCATCGCTTAGGAGTACCGTAGATGCGCGCGTCTGTGTGAGTGTGCCGTTGCGACCGTTTGTACGTAGTTTCCGTACTGTTCGTATCTGTCTACTGTGCTATAATGTTCCCACTACTGGGACACAGCACAGGCGTCTTACTTGGAGGAGTGGGCTGTAGTCCACCACGTGCGCCCAGTGCGGGTTGGTAGATGTCGCATTTCGAATTTTTGGTTCTAGGACATGCCGGTTTCCCCACGATGTTTTCCTTCACCGTTTTGAAAGCAGTGGTGATGCTTTAATTTACACAAAGCGAAGCGCCTGTCTACGTTTTAACCTACGACCTACAACTCGTAAGTCGCGGACGTTACCACTGGGCCACCACTGCTCTCTAGGCAAGCACTTCACTGTGCGTAAAATATTTCATCACCGCTGCTCTCAAAACGCTGAATGAAGACATGTGTTATCCACCAATCCGCCCTGGGCCCGCGTGGTATACCACGCGGGCCCAGGGCGGATTGGTAGACAATTCCATTCTATGTTACATCTTTTCACATTCTAGCAAATAGCCATAAAGAGTTCTGACGTATAGTCCCTCTGTGAGAAAGGGCCGGTCGTAATATATTACGACCGGCCCTTTCTCACAGAGGGGAGGCCTGTGTCCCAGCAATGGGAATATTATAGATAAGCTGATTATTTAACACGCATGGTTTGTATGGAAAGTGTTGATAATGCCACCGTCGCGTCGTCGAGACGTCTCGGTGCTCTGTAGTTATACAAGTATTGACTTCTACGTCAGAAGCACGTGCATTCTACAACGAACGTAACAGAATACGTCAGAACTCTTTATGGCTATTTGCTAGAATGTGAAAAGATGTAACATAGAATGGAATTGTCTTTATTATGTACACCATATGGATTCGATGTATACATTTTACATAGGGTGACACAATGGGCGGCCTTATCCCTAAAAGCAATATTTTAAAGACAACCTTTGGATCGATTAAGGGGAGAAGAAGAGAATACTGCCGGTAGTCATTCATAAAGCATATACTTATCTATTACACACATCTATCTTAACAGCCACGGAGTGTGTGGAAAAATGATGGGTAGATTAATGACCTGTCTGTCATCTTTGTCGTAATTAACATGCTTGGTAACGTGTTGGGTTCGAAGACCCTTTGTATTGTGACTATTAATATATAATGAATAGAATAAATGTGCTCCACCTCTTATCCTGCCCTCTGTGTCCCCTACCTACCTTCTTTCATATATCTATGGTCCCAAGTTCCCAACACATGCAGTCAAACTGACCTCTGCGCTGCCACCGACGACCCCGTAGGTAGAAGTGGCGAAGTTGAATGCCAACAAGATCTAAAATACAGATTGAAGCATACTAGTAAAATATAGATCGCACTGATCATCTGAGTCTGAACCATGGAATTCTTATCCACATATCTACTAATGAATCCCAGACACGATTAATTGACTATACATATACTAGGTACGTAGAATTTCTTAATTACTTGTAGCGTGTGGACGTGTTAGTCGGTTTCTAGTCACGTGAAATAAATTAATTGGATACTGAGTACAGCGTTGATTAGAGAGAATGCATAAACGTGCATAGACTGGATTATTAGACAAGTATTTATAAACATTATCTTTTTTAGGGAATTAAAGACAACGAAAGGGGTCGTCAGAAGCCCGAAAGTTTGACAACCATTCTTACCAAGGGGTATTGTTACTGGGTACAACATCTATACAAATAAATAAAATTGGAGTGTCTGTTTGTAATATTAAAATAACCGCTTTTTACTAAATGCATATGGATGTATACACGGTACATATATCAAAATAACATTTTTTACAATTTTGTCAGTCTGTTTGTTCTGGCTAATCTCTGAAACGGCTAAGCCGATTTTGACGGGACTTTCACTGGCAGATAGCTGATGTAATATGGAGTAACAGAGGCTACTTTTATTTTAGAAAAAGAATTAGGGTTCCAAACAAAAAAAATTAAAAACGTTTTCAGTCACGCGCGAACGAAGTCGCGGGCACAGCTAGTTTCAAAATATAAAAAATTGTAGCCCAGCGGTATCGGGACAAGGGTCCAAGCAGTCAGGCGGCGGCCAGGGCTCCAGAAAAAGGAACCCCTAACAATGCGAGCCGTATCCAGCCAGAAATACCGCTTTCTGAATCAAGTCATGCCCTAGATCCAGCTGCCCATCGAGAGCCTCCTCAGGTGTTGGTCATGAGTCATTATTATTAAAGGACTAGCTTTATGCCCGCGAATTCGTCTGCGTGAAATTTCGTGTTCCCCCGATCCACTCCGGCGCATTGCATCGCCATGTCCGCGTTATTACTTCGTTTTCGCTTAGTGTTCTTTCTGACCTCTTAAGGGTCCTAGCGTGATGTAAAATAGCCTATAGTCTTCCTCAAAGATTGGACTATCAAATGCAAAACTTAAATGAAAG
This sequence comes from Amphipoea oculea, assembly GCA_945859645.1. Classification (NCBI taxonomy): domain Eukaryota; kingdom Metazoa; phylum Arthropoda; class Insecta; order Lepidoptera; family Noctuidae; genus Amphipoea; species Amphipoea oculea. Next base: position 15,825,183 of record OX243881.1, read on the forward strand.
AGTTTTTGAAGCCCGACCGGTGATTCCAGAGATTAGTGCGTTCAAAACAAACTCTTCATCTTTATACAGGGTGAAATTGAACACATGCGACAAATCGAAATGGGAGATTGTACTCATTATTATGAACAACTTTTACTATGGGACCAAACCTGAAATCGCGAAAAAAAAATCTGTTGATCGCTATATTTTGATGAGTTATGCGAACATAAATGTAGGGAACAGCTGATTTTTTTTTCGCGATTTCAGGTTAGGTCCCATAGTAAAAGTTGTTCATAATAATGAGTACAATCTCCCAGTTCGATTTGTCGCATGTGTTCAATTTCATCCTGTATTATGGATAGATATAATATAAAACTAACAAAATAAATACGCGTGTGGCTCTAGAAATTAGTTTTATTACCCGGCGATTAAGGTCGGATTTCTAAACCGTTGCTGAAGCATGAATCTCAATGTTAAATCACATTAGTATGAAATCAGCCAGAGATTAATCTGTTATGAATCGAGACATCTATACACATACACATAACATGGGTCTCAAATAATGTAACTACAGTCATTCCCAATTTCATGGTTTCCATCCTACTAATATTATAAATGTGAAAGTTTGTGATGATGTTTGGATGTTTGTTACTCAATCACGCGTAAACCGTTGAACAGATTTGGATAAAAATTGGCACATAGAGAGACCATTTCCTGAATTAACACATAGGATACGTTTCATCCCGATATTCCCACGGGATCGAAACTTACGCGGGTGAAACCGCGGGGCGCTGCTAGTTCAGTTATAAACTCGTGCAAACCCTATTAAAGATAACAAAATAATGAGTATTTAATTGAACTAAATTTAAAATAAAGGTTTAACCAAAACAGCCAACAATCCGACCCATTTCAGTAGGCAACCGAAACCAATAAATGTCAAAAAAAAGTCTGTAACGTTACAAAACAACTTCGAACAACCTAGCTAGCACAATGAACGTAATTTAATCAACAATACACAATTGAATATCAACCTACTTGCTTACAGAATACCTAACAAATTACCTTAACAGCGGGATTCATGAAAGTATTCCTATACACGGCAAAATGTGCTCTATTCTTCGTGAAACAATGTGTGTTTTAGCTTGAAATTCTGTGTCCGTGAGTGCGCTTGCACTCAGTTTGCACCGAGTACAACGTGGAGTGTTGACGCAGAGTTATAAAAACTTGGAGGAGGAAAAAACCTCAACAATTTAATGTTTATGGTCAGATAATTGATACAAAAACTAAAAAGGTTTAAATGTACGAATGGTTATCAGAATAACTGTTTTATAGCAGATTCCAATCATTTACGGACCTTTATTGGTTAAAATTAAGACTCCTGTATCTTCACTAATAATGAAATGAAGTAAAGATCTCATAGCTTTGCAAAGTGACCCTCCCTTATGGAAGTAGCTATTACAGGTAAAATTAGTTTACGAATCTATTCATATGCCCAGTTTGGCAATAAAAAATGCTACCAGCAAAACGATTCGTTCTTGTTTATAGGAACCGGGCATTAATGAATACTGTAGCAATTTAGCAAAGTCAAAGTTGGGTGAACTTTAAATGGGACTAATTAGCAATGACTATAGTTTTTTTATTCAACTTTGCGAGGTAATGTTTTTGGCCGTGACGTAAGCAAAGCGTGAGATTTGCTTAATTACGTAGGTACTGTAGAATAGGCATAAAGGAACTTTATATTAAAAAGATTGGCGAGCCTCCTATCGACATGTGTTTATGCAGGAATGGGCAAAAGCATCCGACGGAAAAGGCTGCGAAATGATTTCTTGCCTCCGTGGGGATTGGCTTGCGGTTAACGGTCTTGAAGCTGACGAAACCCATCGGAAGCTCAGATATACGCCCGAGACGGGTGGCTTGGATGTCCTAATAATTATAAGCTGTTACCCTTCATATGGAGACTGATGCCCGTTTTTAACAGACGAAAAAGAAGGAGGCTCAAGTCGAGGCGTATTTTTTTTTTAATATCTCTAGGCGACTCGTGCAGTGGCGTCCAAAAGTTAGTTCACATATTATTTTCCATTTCAGCTGGTGATGCCACATTATGAATTCAAATAAAAAACATATCAGGAAATGACGAGGGATTACTTAATTATTTTTTATGATAAGTCAATCAAATCATTATAGTGTAGATACAGTTCAAACATTTCGAAGAATTTTAAATCCTAATGTGTTGTGTCACAGCTGAAGTAGACAAATGTCAACTAACTTTTGAAGGCCACTGTAAATGAATGTCTAAATAAAAACGCTGTCGGATTTCACCTTTCGGCGCTGAACCGAGCGTTGAAAATCCAATAGCGCGCTATGGGTATCGCCTAGTCTTAGTGCAAACGGGCATCAGCTGAATTCACATTATTGGTTCTCGCGTTTAGCCTCGTTCACGAAAAAAGAGTAATAGAGCTAGCGAATTTGGAGATGGTTCAAACAATGATCCACCCTAAGTAGCATAATCAGCCTATAATATTCCCACTGCTGGGACACAGGCCTCCTCTCGGTGAGAGGGAGTGGGCCGTAATCTACTGAAGGTATTTGAGTACGGCTCTCAAATACACTAACTAGCGGCATGTTGCCGACGACACGGCAGCCACAGATGCGTCGACGGCTGCCGCCGATACGCGTTGAATCATTGACGGCAACCGTCGACACTCGTCGAACGCCACAGTTGCCTCTGCCGCTGATGCGTGTCGCTCGTAGTTATGAGCACTTAGGTACCTAGAGATTCCATAGCTTCGCACGAAAAGCTAGGCTGGTCGGAGAGCGAATTTATAGAGGAATAGACGAAATGATTCGCAAGGACGAATGCACTTTCAATATAAGGTTGAAGCAACAACGTAAAGTTTTAGCCGTCGAGCTGACTATAATAATTATGTACTTAAGGTCCGGCGTTTATAAATTTGCCAAAGATGTAAACAACAATGGCAATCGTTGTTTACATCTTTGGCAAATTTAGAAACGCCGGACTTGTATGGGTACTTTTATTATTTTTTAGCTCCATGTACTCGATACTGTAAGTTTCTACGTCAGTCCGGTAATTGATACAGTGGTCGTCATGACATGGATCTTACCATCCTCGAACCGCATTACATAATGTATTTACTTTACATATCATACATTATAGTCGCTTTTCTTGTCTGTCTGTGTGAACGCGTTGTTCTCCTAAACTACGCAACGGATTTTGTTGTGGTTTTCACTATCATTTAGATAATTTATACCGGAAGGTTTTTGTGTAGGTACAACAAATTAATATTAAACTTACATAATTATTATAAATCTCAATGTTTTGACATCATCATCATCTGCCGAGCCTTTTCCCAACTATGTTGGGATAGGCTTCCAGTCTAACCGGATGCAGCTGAATACCAGTATTTTACATGTCAAATTGTCTGACATTATTATGGCAAATAATTTAATTTATTGTTTTGTGTTTCGTAATGTTAATTACTTTGCATACTATTGTATAAAAATCGAGTTCTTCTAACTTAACAGACTGCTGTGTTGCTGGGCAGTTTTTTTGCGCCATTTCGTCTTCACTAGGAAGTGGTGAAGGGCGTTTTGGGGGACTGTCGTGTGTAATTTTGACGTTCAAAACGTACTGACTCTCAGTCTAGTCTAGTGAATAAATAACTTTTGATATCTTAAAAACCGCGCGAACCTCAAGCGGGTCGCTAGTGTTAATAATAAAACGGCACACACTTTACTTGATTATAATTATGGAGCAAAAATGTAATTTAGATTGCCTGCTGGATAGCGAAAATTGGCTTTTTTTATGGTTAAAGGTGTTCGAGGTTAATCTGATCCGAAAATCGGATGGCAGGAAAATAAAAAAATTGACGGCGCGCGAAATTAATACTTCGCAGCCAGATTGTCAACTCTGTTTTTAGAATATCTTATCCCCAAAATATTGGTTCTACTCGTTCTAGTTTTTTAAGTTATAGCGTAAACTGAACTTTATTCTGTAGGATTTAAAGTTATTTTTCCTTAAACTCATATTTGTTTACATTTTTTGCAAATAAATTGCGATTGCAGATTATGTGATAAAGGGACAGTTGTATCATTTTTACCTCAATGTTTTGGCTCGCTAACCATGTTCATCAGTCACCAATATCAATATTTAAAATCTATGCACCACCAACTGTTCTAAAATTAAACTAAACTCAACATGTCAATTGGCACAAGGGATAAGAGGCTTAAAAATAAATATGATATCAATATATCGGATCATAGACAAGATGCATCATGCTGATCATACTTATTATTAACCAACTTAAAAAAAGGAGGAGGTATGCTTATATGCATGTCAACAGGTTTTTTTTTCTTGTAATTTTGAAATAGGTCATGTAGTATCAATAGTTTTGTATCGATGTTATGAGAGTGGTCTTATGACCACCATTTATAATGTTTTGAATGTTATGCCTCTTTGGTTGCAAGCAATACTGCTGACCATGTGGTCCTAGGATCAATTCCCAGGTCAGATAAAATATTATTGGTTTATCCCATCAAGAATCAGTAGCAGCCCAAAATCTGGATTTGTGTCCTGTTGGTGACAATAGGCTCGCCCCCTATTACAAGAGACAATCAACTCGCGAAATGTGGGTGTACTAAAGGTTCACGTCTGCTTAACACTTTGGGGATTACAAGTGTTGTGTTATGAATTTTATAATCTATAGTCATGTAAATATGTGAGCACCATGTATCTATCAGATAATTAATTTATATGTCATGGTTTCGTTTTTAATTCTTTTACCTATTGTGGTATAGTAATTTTATTTTAGGTGCATCGTCCTCACATGTTATTATATAATTAATGTACCCATGCAAAATATTGTACCTAAAACATTTTAAAAGAGTAACGGTGGAGTTTCTTGCCCATTCTTCTCCATACGAAAACTACCTTTTGGAATGGGCGACTAGAATCAATTCTATTTTAAGATAATTTTTGACGTTCAAAAGTGCCTTTTTTGTGCCTAATTGAAATAAATGCTTTGACTTTGACTTTGCGTTTCTAAATTTGCAAAAGATGTAAACAACAATGGGCGCTCGTAATTGAATAAAATCAATATGTATACAAGAACACTTATTTTAAGTAATGTTTGTTTTCGTCTAAATCTCCGAGCTAACTAGACGACAACAAACATTACTTAAAATAAATGTTTTTGTATATTGATTTTATTTAATTTCGCGCGACCATTGTTGTTTACAGCTTTGGCAAATTTAGAAATGCCAGACCTTATGTCCATGTTAAACCAACTCCAATTTGTACAGACATAAATTCCTAGTTCCATGGAACAATGGAAATGGCTGAAAAATTTACCACATACAAACATTGAATACCAAAATAGTGTGTAAATTGTGTGTTTTACATGCACATAACTTTACCAACAACTCCGAAAGTAGGTAGATACTATTTTATTTTTAATATATTCTGTCTATGGGAAGTAAGAAAATAACTATGGAATGAAATGGAGTGGAGACCACATAAAGACAAGCATAGTGTGGGATGCCCCCCAGCTAGATGGGCCGACAACCCCAAAAAGGTGGCTGGATATGGAAGATGGAGGACAGGGTGTTGTGGCACAGCATGGAGGAGGCCTACGTCCAGCAGTGGACTGCGATAGGCTGAATTGATGGGAAGTAAACGGAATGAAAAAGAGAAAAAGAGGTGGGAGGATGATCTGCCAAAAGGTTGGTGAAGATCAGCTTTGGACTGGAAGCTTATGTCTTCTTCTGCAAAGCCTTTTTTGAGGTCATCTTCCAGTCTAACCGAATGCAAAATAAATTTATCTTAATATTTTACATGGAGCGACTGAATATCTGACCCCCACAACCCAGATACTGGAAAACTGTGAGTCTAGATATATTTAAATCAATTTACATTTCACAAAAACTTTATTATGATACTGGCACCTGATTACATGGGGTTTGACAGGATGTAATGTGACTGCAATCTGCATTCTCTCATGGAGATACAGGTACGATGATATGCTGTTTCTAACTATTATAGAGGTATGAGGAACAGGGTGTAAAGTTCACTCAACCTCCATAGAAAAGGGAGGATCCTCCGACCAGACGGGTGTTGTGTCTGGCGGGCAACTGCCCAATGAGTCATGTCGGGCCGTTGTATACATGCTAGTTGCGCAGTAAACTCTGCTTGCGAGATGCAGGATTTGCGTGACGTCAGTATGACGCGTTGTTCGCATGTGGCGTTGTAGATACCACTACAATATAAGCTCACAATTAAGTTGGAATTGATAAATAAACATTAAACAGACTATATTCATCAATAACACAAACATAAACTCTTACCTTCCCGTGGGAGTAGGTAAAAAATACAGAATTCAAGCTGTCACGATCCTTGCATACACCTTTTGCCTTATTTACGTTCATACACGCACAATCATCAATAATGCTGCTCACAATTACCTCGGTAACAGCCAATTATCATCATTTAAAAATTAATTATAAAAATGAGCATGATTTATGTTACTTTTAACTTTTTCAGTGTAGGTAACACTTGAGTAAGCATGTAACAATGCACTGGAGTAACAGCTTTCATTGTTCGCCTTTTACTTTAGACAATCACTCTCAATCATTTGCCAAAAAAATTATATTAAGATTACCATGGAGATTTCTATGCAAAAAGTTTAACCAAAGCCTGTATGAATTGTATTTTGTGCCTTACCTTGACTTATTCATTTTTCCAAAAAAAAAGTGAAAAAAGTGTCTAATAGCAAAATGATACACGAGAAAGTACTACTGCAACATCCCTCCATTGTTTCATGATCACATATTTTAGTGACGCAACCCTGTTTTTTTTTACCGTCTAGTTAATTATTTCAGATACTACACACCTTTAAGCAGGCAAACATACAATAAATAGCAATAATATCTATATTTTACTCACCAAAATATCTTGTTGTTATTGTGATGTCTGCTCAGTCAATCATCAGTAACTTCCACTTTTGGCACAACGAAACACATAACAAATAACGCACACACAAGTCACCGAGATTTGACACGGAAGATAGTTCCGAATGTTGGGGAAAAATGTAAATAATCAAATAAGTTATCAGAAAAATCAACAAAATCCATTCAGGGATACACCATCCAGTCCCAATCCCAATCGTTTTGTTTCGTTTGACAGAAACAGAAATAGTGTAGCACGTGTAGTGTAATGGAAATGTTACTAATTTTATTAGACGATTACTGTAATTATTTAACCACACATAAAGGTGTTTTATTTAAATTACCTAATAATAAAAAGATACATGTGTAAAGTAAATAACTAAATTAAAATTTCAATTAAGATTTAGTTGATTTTCTTCTATTTCAATCTGACTAACTGTATCAATAATGTAAGAGATGGGTAACATCCCTATCTGAAACATGACAAGCCCACAGATAATTGAAAAAGACAGATTATAAAATTTTGTTCCAATGTGCCCATCGATTATAATAGTGCTGTTATTTTGTGTAGTTACGGTTTTCTTTGAATGATATTTTACAACATGCAACCACAACAGTTTATTGATTTTATCCGGCGCACAAATTAGGTTCCCTTGTTTGTAAAAGCAAAATGTCGACGTTTAACATTTTTTTTGGATGTTATATTATTTTAGGTACTTTTGGAATTCGAATAACGTTTGCTGAGAAAACTCCGGTGACTTTCACTTTCAAGGAATATCAATATAAAGATTCACCAAAAAACGTAGGTTGAGCTCCTGAGTTATTAAAAATCACCAACTTTATATATATTTTTTTTACTTTGTGTATTTATTTATTTAACTTATTATTTTTAGTAAACCATTTTGATAAAGTCCGTGTCCCCATTTAGACGGAAAATGAACATAATTCATCTAGTGTGATGACAAATAGAAAATGCTCAAATGTTAAAATTAAATTTTCAGGAAATGACGTTCAGAGAATTCGAAACTGCGTGTGAACAAAGCGGAGCTTGCAGTCATATTACGGGGCTGCTTAAAACACGGTGCGTGAGAGAATGCGTGTCACCATCCTGCTATCGAGAACTTTACCAGACTGATGCGGTAATTTATTATTATTACCTATCCAGCACCCTAATTGCGTAACACACTATCAATCACAATCTGAATCATTTTGAAGTATATTGCCAATCCATTGACCATTGCTTCATATGTTTGAATTTGTCTGCTGAAGAATGTAAATAACGCAAAGAATGTTCAAAACGATGTGTCAAAATGAAAGCCATTCCCACTGATAATGTGTTACGGGGTAACACATTATCAGTTAAGTACACAATTACTCTGCAGAATATAGTCTTGTAAATGACGCGAATATAAGAAAAACCCATTTACTGACATAGGCCTCTCCTATAGCACGCTATTCAACTTGATTTTCGGCAACTCATATCCAGCCGTTACCAGCCCCCCTTCAAAGATCGTTGCTCCACCTAACCTGAGGGCGTCCTACGTTACGTTTGCCGAAACGCGCATGTAATAACATTCTTTTTTCGTGTTTTTCAGCTTGAGGAGGGTGAAATCGATGTCCGATTAAACTCTTTCAAGGGATGCTTCATACAAAGAAGTGGTCGAACGAGAAATTGATTTCGTCCAAAAATAGTATCTTTACTGGTACTATGCGCTAATAAGATTGTTAAAATCTTTCGAAAAGTGCGTTTTATGTTACTAGTAAGTACTGCTTTGTTATATATTATTATATGTCTACTAAAATAAATCACATAGGGAACTGTCAATCAATCGTTTTAAAACAGCTTTATTCTAATGGCATAATAGACAAATCAGTTTATTCTGTAAATGAGTAAGTACCTAAATGTTAAAGATTCACACGGCCACTTTACTTTTAGAATCTAATAAATTCTTGATATTCCTAATATAAGTAATAAAGATATTTGTGATTTATGTACTAAATCTAGCTCCACTTATTTGATTAATTATTTATCGTTTCCATAATTATTTTGCATGCTAGTTTTAGCGAATTGTTTAACAACTGTAATAAAACTCGATCATCTATAATACCTACTACAATTCTTCTACCCTCTATGGCTCTATACCTAATTATAAGAATCTAAAAATGCTATAATTTGTTTCAGCTCTTCAAGACCACAGAAGAAGGAACATTTTTAAATGGCGTAGTGCGAAAAGTTTTTTAAACAATTTTCTAAGCAATTTTCATACGAAAGTGATTCAAATGACTGAAATTACAGTCAAATTGTAGCTACTGCTTTTCGGTAAAGTTGAAAAATGTCAATGATTATTTTTCATGTATTCATTTTTGTCACCGCAATATTAATTACTTTACCCTCCCGCATTGCAGTACATTTAAACTTATTCAGAACAAATAAGTCTTCACCCAGTTACAAATAAGGTGCAAAAAGTAGTCAGTCAGACTTTTGTATATTTGTGTTAAGTACTTACTGACGCACGCGCTGGACACATGAATATTTTTAAACACACATGCAAGGCGACACCGACCTATTATAAAACAAGCTTATATAATACTTTAAGCTTTGTTAACATTAACAAATGATAACTAATTAAATTGTAACACTGACAACTGCGAGTAATAAAGTATTCGTCACACATTTTTCGATTTTTAATTTACCCAAGTACTTTCTAAGCATTCTGAAAAGCATTTATATATACTTATTTCAAGACTGTAAGCTTGTGACGAAAACGAAGCAAAAGGAGTGTGTTACAACTATAGTAAGGATCATAATAATAATAATAATAATAACTGATACGTCAACAACGTACATTTTGTTTTTCATATTTTATTTTTGTTGTTTTTATCAATTTCCCGTCTTTTATAGTAATAGTTATCAAATAAAACCTTTCGGAATAAAACACAAATTACCTACAGACAATAAACCAAAGCTAATATGATAAATATATACAAACATAGAAAAATTAAATATGACGGCTGTCAAATTCAGCCTCCGCCAAAATAAATCTGTGAAAACTATGAAAAATACATAATGTTGACGAGATCAGCAGCTCGCCGTACACACCTACCACCTCCGGACTCGTCGCTCAGCTCCGCCCCGCTGCCGCCGGAACCCAGCCCCATCGAGAGTGCTGTGACACCGACCGTGGCAGCTACGTCGAGCTCGAGCGACGAATATTTTTCCCCGCCGACGTCGCCAACACCTGTACGTCGGCAGGGGAGAGGCCGGCCACCGAAGAGCTTGGGACTTAGGGGCCAACCGGCCCCGAGCCGGGTCCCCGCTACCGGTGGTTGTGTGCAGCGCATGAGATGGACTCTGTCTATGAACGAGAACGTCATGCGCGCATATTACGGGTCTACAGAGGGGGGAACTAACCTCACTGCGTACCGCGATAGGATGCTGTCTCTGTTCCAGGAACTGGAACCAACCGTCAACGTCTCGGCCCAACGACTGTCGGATCAGGTGCGGGTCATCCAACGCAGTCACAGGTTGGATGATATCGCACTTGATAGGCTGCGCTCAGAGGTACTGAGCAACCATATCGTCTCGACTCCGGCACAAACCGCAGCACAAGCGTCAACTATTGATGCCATCCCGCCGCGGTTCAATCGTGTTGAAGAAGAGGATGATAGGGTTGACACAGTAAGTAGCCAGTGCAACGATCGACTGAGGAGCGCACTGGAGGATGCGTTTCTTGAGTATAGATTCACTCCGACCGAGCTTAGACCCCGATTACCACGATTACCCATGCACAAAAGAAATAGGGCGTTGGTGTGTGCCTTGGATTCGCAGCTCAAGAATTTCTTCGAGAGCAGCGAGGATCTCGTTGATACACACTCGATCCTGTATTGTGCGGCTGTGGCGGCATGTCGTTTAGCTAACGTCAAGTTTCCAAGTTGTGACGGAGCTACTCGACCAAAACCAGCCGTACCAGCCTGGCAGCACAGGATCGAGTGTCGTATCGATGAGACCAGGGTACTCATCGGCAAACTATACTGCTTCAGGGAGGGCAATACACGACCACGAGTGATGCGCTTTGTGAGGCGAGCATTCTCAGGGACTGGAATCAGCCCTCGAGAATACATATCCCGTGTCACAGAGCGCATCGACTTCCTGAAGCAGAAAGTTTGTGCATGGGCGAGCCGAATTCGGCGGTATAAGCGGCGGATTGATCGATACACGCAGAATCGCATGTTCCAGAGCGATGAAAGGTGGGTGTATAGAGCTTGGGAGCGACCTGAACAAAATGTGACAGATGTATGCCGCCCGGATGATGCCGCCACGAGTGCATTCTGGCGCAACATCTGGTCGGTGCCCGTCTGTCACACTGAAGCTGGCTGGATACGGGATGTCGAGCGAGTGTGTGAGACTGTACCAGAGATGGAAACAGTACTAATTACGCCATTAGACGTTGCCAAAGCGGTCCGTCCGTTACCGAATTGGAAATCGCCGGGACCAGACGGACTGCACAACTTTTGGTTGAAATGGCTAATTAGTTCACACACTTGCCTGGCATCTCAGTTCCAGTCATCTTTAGAGTCTGGGTCGCTACCGCAGTTTCTAACAACAGGCGTTACCCACCTGCTCCATAAATCAGGTAGTCCCGCGGAACCCAAGAATTATAGACCGATCACGTGTTTGTCGACGGTTTATAAACTTCTTACATCCATTTTGAGAGCGAAAATTAATACGCACATTGAGAGTAACTCGATTATGTCTGCCTCTCAAAATGGATGTAGGAATGGGTCCCGCGGTACTAAGGAGCTACTCCTCATAGACATGGCCATTAGCCAACAGGTTCGTCGATCCCGCAAGGATATGTCGACATGTTGGATAGACTATAAGAAGGCCTACGACTCGGTGCCACATACATGGCTCATGAGGGTGCTGGAGTTGTACAAGATAGATGCAACTCTACGCACCTTCCTTGAGTCGTGTATGGGGCAATGGAAGACGGTCCTTCGCTATCCAGGATGTCGGCAGATCCAGGGGAATGATGAACCTGTATGGATTAAGCGGGGAATATTTCAGGGCGACAGTTTGAGTCCACTTTGGTTCTGCTTAGCCCTGAATCCTCTAAGCACACTACTGGAGGATTCAGGTCTAGGCTATCGGTTGAGGAGAGGTGGTCAGGTCATATCTCACCTCCTCTACATGGACGATTTGAAACTCTTTGCCCCCAACAAATTGCGTCTGATGGAGCTACTGAAGGTAACTGAAACTTTCAGTAGCGCCATCAGGATGGAATTTGGTGTGGACAAATGTGCAGTCATGCATGTAAAGCGAGGGGAGATTATGGATTCTGAGGGAATTCAACTCTCGGATTCCATAAACCTTAGATCCCTCGCCTCATCTGAAAGCTATAAGTATTTAGGTATGTCGGAAGCGTTAGGCATCAACGATGCTGACATGAAGCAATCGTTAAAGGAGCGTTTCTTTTGTCGCCTGAGGAAGGTATTAATCAGTCTTCTTTCGGGCGGAAATAAGGTGCGCGCCTTCAACGGTTGGGTCATGCCGGTTTTGATGTACTCTTTCGGCATACTCAAATGGACTCAAACCGAACTCGACGTCCTGGATAGAAGGGTCCGCACACTGCTGACTGCAAATCGGATGCATCACCCACGATCATCGGTGATGAGACTGTATATTCCGCGGAAGTGTGGGGGTCGAGGCTTTTTAAATGCAAAGACCCTCCACAACCGCGAAGTGTGCAGTCTCAGGGAATATTTTTTAAAAGCTGAAGTGGGTATGCACCGTGATGTGGTCGCAGTGGACAAGGGGCTCACCCCGCTCTCCATGGCTAAAGAGAACTGGCGCAAACCTGTAATACTTACTACCGATGACCGCAAGAAGGTATGGCAAAGCAAGGAGCTTCACGGGCGCTTCTATCGGGCTCTGCATGAGCCCGGTGTAGATTTCTTAGCGTCCGTATCCTGGTTACGTTTTGGTGATCTTTTCGGGGAAACCGAAGGTTTCGTCTGTGCAATCATGGACGAAGTTATCTTGACGAATAACTACCGGAGACATATTATGAAGGACGGGACGGTTGACGTGTGTCGGGCATGCCACCGTCCGGGTGAGTCTATCAGACATATTATCTCTGGTTGTTCTCGTCTAGCTAACGGCGAGTACTTGCACAGGCATAACCAAGTAGCCAGGATTATTCACCAGCAACTTGCTTTGAAATATAAACTTGTGGATTCTGAGGTACCGTATTACAAGTATGTGCCCGACCCAGTTCTTGAAAATGACCATGCCACGCTGTACTGGGATCGGTCTATCATTACTGACAGGACTATTGTCGCCAATAAGCCTGATATAGTGGTGATAGATCGATTAGCGCGCCGCACAATGATTGTCGATGTTACCATTCCACATGACGGGAACCTCGTGAAAGCTGAGAAAGAGAAACAAGTTAAATATCTCGACTTAGCACACGAGGTTGTTGACATGTGGAATGTGAGCTCGGCTATCATTGTGCCGATTGTCGTATCGGCCAATGGCCTTATGGCCGAAAGCCTCGATCAACATCTGTCGAGGCTCTCGTTAGGCGGTTGGATCAAGGGCCTGATTCAGAAGGCAGTACTCCTTGATACGGCTCGTATTGTGAGGAGGTTCCTGTCTCTGGAGCCCTAACCACCGGTAGCTTGGACTCTGCTCCCGACACCGGCGGAATACTATTTTTTATATTTTTAAATGTTTTTTATACTTATTTTTTATATTTTAAGAAATATTTAAAAATGTAAAATAATATGTACATAAATAAATAAACGAAATAATAATACTAATAAATAATAATAATAATTTCTTTATTGACATAATAGATTACAAAACTTGTTTGAAGCCTCTGACTCCTGAACTAGGTGTACCTGTATGTCAGGAGTCAGCGCCCTCTCCCATTTTATTTCGCTTAGGTACCTACTTAATGTCAACATAGGAAATAGACAACTCTATGTGCAACAAACTACAATTTTAAAAAAAGTAAACAAAAATAAAAAATAAAAATACAATAACAGAAATGAAAAGTATGAAAAAATATCAAAAACTATAATTTATTTATGCTTAAATTATATCGTGCTGTGTGTGTATGTGTGTGTGTGAGGGTGTGTACGTGAGTATGATCATAGCATGTGGATCTCTGTATTTTTTGCTTACTCCCTTGGAAAGAAGGCGTGAGTTTGTGTATGTATCAGCCAGTTGAAAAATGTCGTAATTAGCATCCATTTCGCTGTATCTATTAGCATGCTTCTTTTTCACGTGTCGATGAGTCATATTATTATTTCCAACCCAGTATGTTGAGACCGGGACAGCACTGTCGTTTTATTCGCAAGTATTGGAGGGTCCAGGTGAATTCAAACCATCTAGTACATACCAACCAGACAGTAGCACTAACCGACAAAACACAACCGAGCCGGCTGAACATCATCGAGTTATAACGTGCGAAAAGTTCGTAAATACAGAAAGTGTAAACTCAAAACTCAAACTCAAAGCATTTATTTCAATTAAACCAATTACAGGCACTTTTGAATTGTCAAGGGGTCGGTCAGTCAGATAAAACAACTATAGTAGTAAAATAACTATTTTACAATGTAGACTTCAATAAGAAAACCTAAGTCTTATTAAATAAACCACGTAGAATTTCCTAATTTAAAAACGTAGTTTCTATTTTGATTTCCATTTTGACCCAAAGATGGCGTTCTAAAACTTAATAGAGAAACTTATTTCACTATCGAATAAACTTCGTAAAATTACTTACTCAATCGGTACTTTATTGGAATACATTTAATTTATACATTAGTTATTTTATAATAAAAATATATAAATTAGGCATTGTAAAAAGGATCGATATACTTTTAATTCGATGCTTACCGGTTTAACGGTTGGTATTCGCCAGTGCTGGAAAAGTACGGTTCTTCCATTCTCTAGCTTGAAAGAAAAAATAGTTTCACTTGCATTCGTGAAAAGCGGTCTAGTGAGAAATTTAGCACAATGGCATCCTTATGCAGGCAAATTGTTAGAGGAAATGCATTTAAGAGTGTTCTGTTATCCACTGCCCGAAGGGGATATGCCGACAAAAGTAAGAAATCTTGATATTTTTAGTTCAAATTTTTCATGAGTATCGCCACCCCTGTCACTAAAGTTACGTAATGTCAAATTTCCCGTAAAATTACATCTGATTTGAATTATTTATCCCGAAATGAACGATAAAAGTCCTTTATTTTTACAAAAAGTAGCAATTTTACTTTTGGAACTTCGTAATAAAGTTAAAACTAAAGACGTCATTTTTCATGTCACACACGTTTTATTGATTATTTTTGTTGTTGTTCATCGATAATGAATTAAAAAATTACTTATTACTTTTATACCCCAAAGTCTGTTCACTTATTTTTCAGACTGAATACATTTATTGATTTTCCTTCTGCCAGTACATCAGAATAAATTGATTTTTAGGTTATCTTTCTTATCATTTATAATCTCTGATTATATGAACCGTACCTACGCTTTTGTTAATTCAAGTAGTTCGATATTTCTGCAATCATTTATTTACTTTCTACAAAAATTATAATGTCACAACTTCACAAGGTCATTCACTTTTTCTGACAGCTGAGAAAAATCAATAGTAGGCAGAAGTCTGATCTTGAACATCCTAGATCTTCAATGACCCTCCAAGGAGTCCCTAAGTATATTTCTTGCATTGTAAAGTCATGTTTTTTGTTATGTATATTTATTACTTAGTTATTTGGTTCAATTTTCCCGTATGAATGTTTAGTTCAAACCAGTTTATACATTCTGACTTCCTTGTTCACACTTCATCACATTAATACTTAATTCTTAGTGACTATACTTTTTATACAAATAATTTGGTTGAGTGACATAATAATTCATCCCAAACTACGTCTACAAACACCAAAAAAAAAAACTTGTTGTTAAAGAATAAAGTTCAATAGCATTTTGTTTTCACCTGCTGAAAATCCTAAACTTAAACATACAACAGTGGAATATAAATATTTCCATTAATTTGCCACAGATTTACAAAAACAAAATGATAAATTATGTCATTAAAAGAGCTTTAGTTTCATACAACATCATTTTGCCTAGTTCTACTGTAAAAAATACCTTTAGTTGTAATTGAATAACGGGCTTGTGGTCATACTTTATGTCCATGTGTGTAGTTTGCGTATGGTAGGGAAAATCAATCATTAGATCCACTCTAGCTTGTCAAGAAAGGCCATCAAATTGTTGATGTTACTGAAAATCTCACAGAGAGTACCTGGGTTACCGAAATACTTTTTCCTACTATGTAGTTAACAGCGGGCAGTTTAGAAGCACAAAAACACCTTTTAAAATCATAATTATTTTCTGCCAGTGATGCCCGATCCCCTGGAGCATGCTACCGGCATGGAGAGAAAGGAGCTGATGGCCATGCAGGCCGGCAACGATGACCCCTTCAACATGAAAGTGCTGAAGAAGAACGCGGGTACCCGTGACAACCCCACCTTAGTGCCCTCTTGCTTCGACGCCCGTATCGTCGGGTGCATATGTGAGTATATCTTAGATCTTAATTACTTTAGGTAGGGATATACTCTAGTTTTGGCAGAGATAAAAAAAGCATAATTATTCATTTTTGTCTAACAAAACGACTGACAAAACCAACATATTGTGTTATTTAAATTATAAGGTGCTATGTACCGGAAGCCTAACACGTTTTCACTAATTATTCAGTTTGGAATGCACGACTAGAACAAGGATAATTGGATAAACATTGTGTTTTTATCCCTTGTCTAAAAAAGGGGTTGACAAACGTATCTGATAAAACAGCATTGATGATATAATATCATTGTAAATTGTGTTTCCCCTAGGGCATTTTATTTTAATTAAAGTGCGTTTTGAAAATGCCACACCTCTACATGAACATAAATGAAAAGCTACATACTAAACACAAGTGCTCTTCAGTAAGGTAATAAAACAAATAAATGATTTTCCTGTTAGTACACTTGACGTTAAAGTAAAGCAAACAATTTTATGGGTACTTAAGTCTTTGTATAGTGCTTGGGTGTGCTGCTAATATGTCTAGTCTATTTTGAAAATTAAGCTAATAATTACAAGTCAAGTACCGAATGCCACATTAGGAGCTTTGTCCCAAAACCTGTAGCTTAAACCTAATTTTCAAAATGTTAATGTCTTCAAGACTTTCACATACAGGTATTCAGCATAAGATTCTGGTTATTAAAACTACATAAGCCGTTCCATACATCTTGACCGCATGTGAGCACCATGTATCTATACTATCTATCAGATAATTAATTTATCTCATGGTTTCGTTTTTAATTCTTTTACCTATTGTGGTATAGTAATTTTATTTTAGGTGCATCGTCCTCACATGTTATTATATAATTAATGTACCCATGCAAAATATTGTACCTAAAACATTTTAAAAGAGTAACGGTGGAGTTTCTTGCCCATTCTTCTCCATACGATAACTGGGCCATTCCGCGCAATTAGGCCGACTTTTGTTTGGAAATGGTAAGGACATTTGGTGCGTGTTGATTGCAATAATAAATTAAATAAAGGTGTTATACTTTTTTAGATAGCGGCGCCATACGTAAAAACATGTAAGAAATGTCATATAAAGTAAAAAAAGAATGCAGCTATGATATTTAATTTATTATTAGCATATATTCGCC
Organism: Amphipoea oculea; assembly: GCA_945859645.1. Lineage (NCBI taxonomy): Eukaryota > Metazoa > Arthropoda > Insecta > Lepidoptera > Noctuidae > Amphipoea > Amphipoea oculea. The sequence goes on from OX243881.1 coordinate 15,842,844, forward strand.
GTTACTGGATTTCCGCGGAATGACCCAACTACCTTTTGGAATGGGCGACTAGAATCAATTCTATTTTAAGATGTTTTTTGACGTTCAAAAGTGCCTTTTATGTGCCTATTTAAAATAAATGCTTTGACTTTGACTTTGAATAGGTACCCTTTTCTATGAAGCAGTTGTTTTTTTATTTTTTACTAGCTGCGCCCCGCGGTTTCACCCGCGTAAATGTCGATCCCGTGGGAATATCGGGATAAAAACTATCCTATGTCCTTTCCCGGGACTCAAACTATCTCTATACCAAATTTCATCGAAATCGGTCCAGCCGTTTTCATGTTAAGTCGTGGCAACGGAAAACGGGTTTCATTTTTATATATATAGATTACCGACTAAAATTTTCTCCGCTAGGGGGTCTAAAATCATGTGCTGTATTACGGTTACAGTTTGCGTGACGCTGTGCCTGCCGTCTTGTATTGCACCTACTTAGTTACAACTTAAAATATTCTTTAGAGAGAAATTTAAATCTTATTACACAATCAATAGTGTTATGGCAAACTGCCATAATAGGCTTGGATGGCTCTCATGTGATCTGTTACATGTTTTTTACATCTCCATAGAAACAATGTACAGACGCTAGCACATCAAGCTACCCGAAACTGTCAAATATCCCCAATCAACTTTGAACCTTACTCATTAGCGATAAAGTTGAAAATCTATTAAAGAAATTTGACAGATTGTAGTAGCTTGATGGGCTGACGTCTGTACAAGAAATTTATAGGAGAAAATCTACCACAGTGATCCAGTTGTAATAATTTGATAATACAGCCAAAGAATTACTACTACATTGAGAAACGAGGCTCACGCCGCTGTTCTCAAAACAGTAAAGGAAAACATTGTGAAGAAACCGGCATGTCCTAGAACCAAAAATTCAAAGACATGTGACATCTACCAACCTGCACTGGGCCCGCGTGGTGGATTATGGCCCACTCCCTCTCGAAGAGAGGAGGCCTGTGTCCCAGCAGTGGGGACATTATAGGCTGATTATGTGTGTACTGACACAGTCACATCCCTTGCTGATATATTGCCCCCATTATTCAGCAGTAGGCCTGGCAGTAGTGCCGTGCCATGATTGGCTTAGCCAGACAATGATAACCCACACACACAAAACCTGTGTGTAATACCATGAGCTCATTAGGGAGCGTCTAGCGTCTGGTCAACAAAAAAGGCTAATTAAATACGTGGCGGTGATTCGATTTACAGGGATGATGAGGGAGGGGTCCGAACTCAGGACTAGAGACAAGATAATACGAGAATTGAGAATGAAATTTCAAGGACGCGTCACTTTTAGGCACATTTCGTTACATGAGAGAGAAGAAAAATATAAGTCTCTGTCTCTTACACTAAATCTCTCTTATTCTTTATTTTTAAGAAGTTTCACTTCTGTCACGTGTACGGTGCTGCACGCGCATTTTTTTTAGTTTAGAAGCCGACTTTATCCTTTTCATTGAACAATACTGTAGTAACAATGTTTATAATTAACGACTTATTGTTTTCAGGTGAAGAGCATGCCACAGCCGTCACTTGGCTTTGGTTACACAAGGTAATGTAACTGTTTTATACATTTTTAGGGCTGACTTCACCAAAGTCGGATATTTTTTATTTGTGGAATAAAATTGACGTCTAACAGTAGTCTGAAAAAACTGTCATAAATTCAAAATTTATTCATAAGAAAAGGGGCTGTTCATTTATTACGTAAGTCGATTTGAGGGGAGAGGGGGTTCAAACAAGTATTATTTTTTCTTACGTGGGGGTGGAAGGGATCTAGACTGTTCTTACGTAAGATCACATTATAAGTTTTTAATTTTTTGCTATTTTTCTTTGCAATTTTGGTAGATCTTACGTAAGATTAAAAAGGGAGTATTTTTTCTTACGTAGGGGGAGGGGGGGGTCAGAAAGTGGTCAAAATTGTCTTACATAATAAATGAACAGCCCATAAAACTGGGTTATTCCCGCTCGGTAACACCCTGTCGTCAACACTGTTGACGATCGGGAAAAAAAAGTTTCGTTCGTTCACAGTGTTGACGAACGCTACTTATTATTTCGGGTAATTCCCGTTCGGTAACACCTTTCGTTCCAGTCGTCAACACTGTTGACGATCGGGAAAAAAAAGTTTCGTTCGTTCGCAGTGTCCATGAATGCTGGTTTTTTTTTTTTTAATATGGAAATAAAAATAAAACATGTCATGGATTTTTAAAATGTTTTAATGGATTATGTTAGATCTTTTAAAACACAATTAACTAGAAAATAAAAAAATGGCCTTATCATGTGCATAATAACCATTTTACACTTTGATAAGTAATAAAATTGTGACACTGATTTAACATAATCAAATATAGTTGAGAAAGTGACATATAGTGAAATACATATAGTTGAGTGAGTGAGAGTAGTGAAAATTAGATGATTATCTGTGATACATAATAGTGTACTTAGTTTTCATTTAGTCACTTTCTCAACTATATTTGATTATGTTAAATCAGTGTCACAATTTTTTCTTGGTATAAAAGTTTGATGAAATTCGCCCTCAATAACAACAACTACAACCAACATATTGTAATAACTACTACTTATTAGAAGGATGTTGTGAATATTTGATTCCGTTTCGTAATTATAATGTTATGCTTTTTCTTCGTGTCGCTGGCACGACAGTTATTAAAATTTTTTGGCCCAAAACTTCGCCACTTCCACGGCGTTATCGGTGGGGCAGGGCAGAGGTCACTGGCTGCATGTTTTGGGGCACAGAGGGCAGGATAGGAAGTGGAGCATAATTTGGTCACCCAGTTCCAAATCCACACCCAGCTCGCTATCCTTCCGTCGAGGTAGCTCCACTTTACGAGGTTCGACTTACACTTTCCCACTTGGGTTTGGAGACGGTTCAGGGACCAATGTTATGCTAAGACCAGAAAAACAAATGATCGAATCATTCTTTTCATAATGTTTTTGTTGGCATATGAAACTTAAAGGCAGGATAGTTAGTTGAGTTGAAATATTTTACAAAAACAAAGAAAGGAAATATTAAATTGATTCTCTAAAAACTGATTGACCATCTAATGATGTTCGATTTTTTTTATAAATGTGCCTCAAATAACCTTTTGTGCTTCTAATTAACTTTCTGGCTTGTTCTGAAAGTTTGTCGCGGTAACTAGGGCACCCGACTAAATAGAACTGTGACAAACCGTGCGCGATCGGAGCGAGAGGTGCTGCGGTAGTGGCTTGCGAGCGCTAGATTCATGTTGTTTGCAGTTAATTGGCTATTTAGTATTTTAGGATAACTAAGAATTATTTGAGGCACATTTATTGTATTATCGAGTATGTATAGACGCCAGCACATTAACCTACCCGAAACTGTCAAATTTTCCCAATTAACTTTGAACCTTATGCTTTAGTGATAAAGTTGAAAATCTATTAAAGAAATTCGACAGGTTGTAGTAGGTTGATGTGCTGGCGTCTGTACATAATAATTTTTTAGGACTTCATGATTGGAATTATTTTTAGGTACAGACGCCAGCACATCAACCTACTACAATCTGTCAAATTTCTTTAATAGATTTTCAACTTTATCACTTAAGAATAAGGTTCAAAGTTGATTGGGAAAATGTGACAGTTTCGGGTAGGTTGATGTGCTGGCGTCTGTACGATCAAATCATGCCAAAATAAATAGTGATGCATGGAAGTCTAGGAACAGGAAAATCGTTTCCTTGCTCAATTGAAAGCATTGTTTAATTTCAAAAGTCCCATTGATAAAATTCTGTGTTGCCAGTTTCATACGAAAATAATATTTTTTTTATTTTTGCTAATGAGTTCTTTTTTATTTCTTTCAGGACCACCCCCGCCGTTGCGAGTGCGGTCACTGGTACAAACTGATCGAGAAGCAGCCCGTCTAAACGCGTCTTAAATATTTTAGTTTCTATAGTAGTGGTGTAACACGCAATCATGCGCATCGCACTTCCTCTATGGCTAGTGTTACCATGTGTAAAAAATAATAACAATCGAAGATGCGTTAGTTTGAATATAATTACCAAAATCGACAAATCATTAAATAATTGTAAGCATACTTAAACACGTGTTTTATTGCCTGCGTTATTAGTAGTGTATTTGTTGGGTTAAATAAACAATATTAATTACGGCGCAGGAAATTTTATTTTTGGTATCTGTGCATCCTATTTGGCCTGTACACAGACTGGTATTCAGTCATTATAGCAAGGTTGATATTGTTCCCCATACCTAAATACATTTAAATATAGGTCCATCTTCATAAATCTCTATGCCCATATCATTCAAAATTATAAATCACATATCGCAGTGATGCTGTGTGTAAGGAGCGCTGTATGCAGAAACTTATTTTGCAATTGAAAGATTTCGAAACTGCAATCCGCCAAACACTGAAAAATCTCTCTTCATGTATGTGTTATCGCCATAAAGGTGCCGCACAGCGTACTGTAAGTCTGCAACGATGCCACTGGTAAGTGCCATCATAGGTGTAAATGTGGCGAGGTGTATCAGGTCTGCTTCTAGGCAGAGATCTAGGCATCTGGAATCCTGCAATATTAGTTGTCTAATGTAATGTGGCAAACCAATACGATAAACGTTTTGTTTTATAAAGTGTATCAACAACGCTATCGCTGATAAAGTGGTTGACGAACAGTGGAAAGCGATTAAAAATCAATTTTTTCTCATTATCAGCATTCCATTCCTGCTGCACCTGCAAAAAATCCCTTCCATAATAGAAAACTACTTATTAATCTATGCTCTACTCACTATCTTCCACACAGGCGGAAGTCGCTGGCAGAAACGAGTAGTCGTACGTACAGTAGTTTCAAGGTCTCTGCTATGTCAAGTCAACTCAGGAATATTACAGGTTTTCGACATCAACAGTATTATATTTTTGCCGTGAACTACATAGCTATGGACTCATGGTGGTAATAATTTATTTTAACCATATTCACCTAACGTACCAAATAGTCGATTTCTGCGTATATTCGAATGTAGACATGTCGTTTGATGGTCTATCTCTAATCCGCTAATGACATCCGTTTGGCGCGTTCAGAAATCATTACTTATCTCTCTTTCTCCTACGTAAATTAGATGATTCTATCTCGTTTGTATGATCGTGCAGAGGAATTCTTTCTTGTTGATCTTTTCTAATCTGTCAAAAATCAAATGAATTTGTCACATAGTGCATTTTATTTGGTCATTGGAATTTGTGTCACTTGTGTGACTTGTCAGTATTATATGTATTATTATCTATGCTTGTCAGTGAATCAGCAGGCAAATCAGGATCATTTGGTTGCGCCGGGTTGTGCGAAATTAATTAAACATTATTTAATTTCGCAATAGATTATTCAACAAAGCGGTTAGTAGTAATTGCACAGTACGTCATTTATTAATTAATCAAAGTTATCAAGAAATGATACTCTTATAGAACATTGTTTGTCAACATTAAAAACTTTACGAAGTCTGGGAGTCCTTATGGGTGTTTCACAAATTTATTCTGAAATCTATCAGTTCCAACTGTTCCAAGAGAGAGCAATACAACTATGGATATACCTTAGACTATAAAACCTCCTTTTAACAAGGTTAAGTAATTGGCTTTGTAAAGGTTTAATTATTTTTTTAATGTTTTTAGTGTTGAAAATTAATTTAAACAAAATACTTTACATTTTTGTTATACTCTAGCAATGGCGTTCATACAAGGTGAAGTGTACATAGCTGATGGCTTCGCAGATGACTGCGATGAGCTCATGCACCGCTGCCTGCAAGCAGGGACCCTCACATTCGAGATATTCTCCGACATATGGAAGAATATGCAGCTGTCTTGTATATTTATGTAAGTTTGTTTATTTAGAAATAGTGCAATGATTTTTATGGGCTTATGATCTTTGCTTGTAGTGGCTGTCACTAAACATAAAAGCAAACTATTTCAGAAAAATTGTTATGTTTATGATGGTTAATAATGTAACATGGCTAGACTGGAAGCCGACCACAACACAGTTGGGAAAAGGCTAAGCTAAATTATAGTATGTCTGTCAAATCTATAACCATATACCTAAACAAATCAGAGAGCTGCCATTAAATAATTGCAAAACCGAACTTCATAAATTATTAGAGAAGTTCTAAATAATTAACTTATTAAGGTATTAAAATTTACACTGATACACATGTCGAAGATGGTGCCTGCCTTGACCTGCCATAAGTCGAGACTGATGGCACAAAGTTCGTCGCATTTGTAGGGGTTAGAGTCTGATACATATACAGGGTTGTTGATCTCTGGGTACGCCCATGGTCCCTTGTAGGCGGGATGTAGTTACTGTTCTGGGTTGTGGAGGCCAGATTGGCAGTTGCTCCATGTACAATACTGGTATTCAGCTGAATCTGGTTAGACAGATAGAAAACCCTAATAACACTACTGAATCTGGGAATTGAACCCAAGATCTCATGGTCAGCAATAGTGCTTGCAACCACTAGACCATTGGTTCTCAATGTGAGTGATGACAACCCTTTGTGGGTGTTTGAGACTTTCAGCAGTAGAAGACCCAGAGAAAATTATATCTCCTTTCTTACGACTTTATAATTTTACATGTTTAAGTATAGTTGCTGTTTCAGTATAATAGCTGTTTCAGATTCACGACAGAAGGTAAGTAAAAAAAAAATGGATAAAACATATTCTCAAAGTAGGCAGTGGGCAAAACAAGGTTTAGAACCTATGCACTAGATGACAGACCAACAAGACAGTAAATAATTGTTTTAACACATTCACCACCAGTGTATCATTTTTGCACACGTGTGTTATTATAAAGTGTATCAAAAATGATACACCGTGCCATTAGCGTCCAAAGCATTGTGTATCATGTAGTCCTCAGTGTACAGACGCCAGCACATCAACCTACTACAATCTGTCAAATTTCTTTAATGGATTTTCAACTTCATCACCAAATCATAAGATTCAAAGTTGATTGGGGAAATGTGACAGTTTCGGGTAGGTTGATGTGCTGGCGTCTGTACCTACCAGATGGGTTGTGTGATGTCTATCATAAAGGATACACATGGCCTAAAAGATTTGACAACTAACAAAAGTGTTTGGTACGCCAGTATATAATTTAGGATACACTCTTAAAAACCTGAAAAAGAGCACAAGAAGGGAGAGGGTAGTTTTTAACATTTATAGACCATAAATATAGCAATATTAACAAACAAAAAATAAATTATAAGGAAAAAATCTATGCTTGGCGGCGAACATGTTCAAATGAGAATATGTATTTTTTTATAGGGGAAGATCTTCAGGTGCAGAGTTAGCCGAACTATCAGAAGAAGTACTACACATAGCCAAGCATTACATGGTGGCTGATACTAGCAATTTTGAGGTGAGCCCTAGCGTCAAGGCACCAAGTTTTAACTCAGTAAAATTTTTTGGTAGCTTGACAGCATTTACTTTACTACTGTTGCATTTATATTTACTTTACTAATGACAACTGCTACTTTTGCCGATGACTCAGCCGTTATGACCAGCAACAAAGACCCAATAGAAGCTTCGAGAAAGCTGCAAGAGGCACTAGACTTAATAGATGGTTGGCTTGAAAAGTGGAGAATTACTGCAAGCGTATCAAAATCAACACAAGTGACATTCACACTCAAAAAAGGTGATTGCCCTGCGGTCAAGCTGGGAAGCAATGTCTTGCCGCACAAAGACGTTGTCAAGTACCTGGGTATGCATTTGGACAGGCGACTAACGTGGAAAACCCACATCAAAGCCAAAAGGGACCAAGCTAATATCACTTTTAGGAATTTGTACTGGTTACTGGGAAGAAAGTCTAAACTCTCACTCGAGAACAAGTTACTGGTTTACAAAGCCGTGATACGGCCAATATGGACCTACGGGATGCAGCTATGGGGTAGTGCCTCGGATTCAAACATCAACATAGTGCAACAACTACAAAACTCAATTCTGAAGTCAATTTCCAATGCCCCTTGGTTCATCACCAATGCAGAAATCCACGAGCTATTAAAAGTAAACACAGTAAAGAAGAATATACTGATAGTAGAAAATGCATACAAGGACAGGCTAAAAAACCATCCAAATCAGTTGGCCGTAGACCTGCTTCATGCAAATATCACCAAGCGCCCCAAAAGGCACCACATCCTCGAGCTGAACAAATAATTAAGCACCATATGTGCGGTGCTCACTGGAGCCCTGCATAGCCACGCCATGAACCAACAACACATTTGCTTATAGCCGAAAGGCTGATTGCAGATACCAGTAGATACAAAAAAAAAAAAAACTTACTAATGACCTGGTTTACTCTTATTATCAGTAACTAACTTCTACCCCCGACTTCCTCCGCATGAAATTTCTTTCTGACTTTTTTTGGTTTTGCTTGGCTCTTAAGGGCCCTAGTGTGATGTTAAATAGCCTACCTCAAGAATTGAGCTACCAATGCAAAAAAAAATATCGAATCCGATGAAAAGTTCCAGAGATTAGCGCCTTCAAACAAACAAACTCTTCAGCTGTTTTATTATTAGTATTAATTTCACGCTTTCTCGAGAAAAAGTGTGAATTTAATACGCGTTTTTAGAACAGAGCCATCTAGTATACGTTTTAGAAGCACTCATAAAGTTGTTGGATTTTCATTTTGACTTCGCTATTAGCTTCAGCACCCTCGAAAACGACACCCATGATGAAAAATTTGGACATTTTCGCAGCCACCATCTTGGATTTTCATTTTGTTCATTGTGTGTCTTTATATTATATAAAAAATAGAAAAAAAAAATGAAAGTCACATGGCGGGAGCATAACGCTTTTTTGTTTCGTGACGATTTTTACTAGTTTGCTCCTACCGCAAGACGCGTTTCAGAACTTCGATCCAAAAGTACAATTTCTCCTCCAGGAATCAGTAGCCGGCCTCTTCCTAGTCTACAGCCTGATGCACCTCCAACCATACTCAAACTTCGCATCACTCCGCATCGTCCAAGAAGACTTACGGGCTATAGAACGCATAGAGTTAGTAGCCAGACGCGATAGAAGGCAAGATGTTCTGTATGTCCTGGGTTCAGTGCTCATACAGGGCCCGGTGCAGTACCACGCTGTGCTGCGGGAGAGGGGCATGGAGTACTCCATCAGGAAGTATTTGGAAGGTAAGTAGTCTGCCATAGAACAGTTATAGAAGACAAGATGTTCTTATGTGCTGGGCTCAAGCTCATACAGGGCCCTGTTCAGTACCACGCTATGCTGCGAGAGAGGGGTATGGAGTACTCCGTCAGGAAGTATTTGGAAGGTACGTAGTCTGCCATAGAACAATAATAGAAGACAAGATGTTCTGTATGTGCTGGGCTCGGTGCCCATACAGGGCCCTGTTCAGTACCACGCTATGCTGCGAGGGAGGGGCATGGAGTACTCCGTCAGGAAGTATTTGGAAGGTACGTAGTCTGTACTAAAACAGGTATAGAAGGCAAGATGTTCTGTATGTGCTGCCTCGGTGCTCATACAGGACCCTGTTCAGTACCACGCTATGCTGCGAGAGAGGGGCATGGAGTACTCCGTCAGGAAGTATTTGGAAGGTACGTAGTCTGTACTAAAACAGGTATAGAAGGCAAGATGTTCTGTATGTGCTGGGCTCGGTGCTCATACAGGGCCCGGTGCAGTACCACGCTGTGCTGCGGGAGAGGGGCATGGAGTACTCCATCAGAATGTATTTAGAAGGTACCTAGTCGGCTATAGGCACCCGTCCGAACGCCTCGATCGACTAGTTATCATCGATTTTCTCGCCGACTCTTGTTTGTATTGTCCACACCGCCGGCGAGTACTCGTTGGCCGCAGCGAAAAGAGGTATCAAAGAGAGTACTCGGTCAGCGACCCTCGCTTGGCGGGCAGGACACTTCGCTGAGAGACTCGGGCTTGGTATCTACACACAATCAACCCCTAGATAAGTGAAAAGGGGTCATAATTTTTTTAAGGGGAGAATTTTAATGCTTGCTTCGGTTACATCGAAAATTGATATAAATAATCTTAGGGTCTAACTAGTAAACATACTAAACATCATCTACCTAGCCTTTTTCCAACTATGTTGAGGTCGGCTTCCAGTCTAACCGGATGCAGCTGAATACCAGTATTTTACATGGAGCGACTGCGTATCTTACCTTCACAACCCAGTTACTGGGTAATACGATACCCATTGCTAAGGCCGATTGTGACTTTTTTGGGCTTCTGACCGCCAGTAACGACTGTCAAATATCTACGAATGACAAGAGGGACCGACAGCTTAACGTGCTTTCCGAGGCACGGAAGACTCTCGATATGTAATGGTCACCCATCCACAAACCGACTTGATAAATAAAACATACTAAAACTTAATTGTCTTTGTCACCAGGCTACGCAACCGTAGACAAACTAGGAGTTCGTCCTAAAGGCGTATTCTACAGGCAGAACACAGAACTGGATATAATACGAGAACTAAAGAACCTTACCGTTCAGTACACCAAGGCGAAGGAGAATATTCCAGGTAAATACAGAGTAAATTAGCTAGCACAACTTCGCAGACGTGACGTGAACAGGATAACACAAAAGGAAACAGATATTCACAACTTTTTGAAGTGAAACTTCTTTACGCACGCTTGACTTGGGGAGTAAGCTGGCGAACGCGTGACGTAAGCGTTACGAAAAGTGTGATCGGGCGAGGCGAACGGGAGTTGAGTGGGGGATTTAAGCAAGAGAAAGCAGTGCGCGCGCACATTTTCTTTCTCTCTTCCTCTCATAGCCAAATATGTTTGAAGTTTCACTTCAGTCGTGTGGTCATAAGCACACTCGGTTTTTTTTTTAAGTGAAACTTCTTTACGCACGCTTGACTTGGGGAGTAAGCTGGCGAACGCGTGACGTAAGCGTTACGAAAATTGTGATTGGGCGAGGCGAACGGGAGTTGAGTGGGGGATATACGCAAGAGAAAGCAGTGCGCGCGCACATTTTCTTTATCTCTTCCTCTCATAGCCAAATACGTTTGAAGTTTCACTTCAGTCGTGTGGTCATAAGCACACTCGGTTTTTTTTTTCTGAACTTATACTTTAAGTAGCATATTATTAGCCCACAGTGTTTTAAGAAGCCCATTTTTCGGACATGGCATTTTTAATAAAAAAGTTGATAGAAGTAAAATAATTTAGATGCAGCATGAGCTAGCATGTTACAACAAAAACAACAGCAACAGTCATGTCTTGTTTTCTCCTGCCTTGTCTTGTTAAATAAACATCATGTACTTCCAGGTGTGCCACGCGATGACCGCAACCTCAACTACTTGGATGCTAACTTCGCGACTGAACTGGGCACGTCCTTGAAGAATATCATCAGCGGGCTCATTAATGATGAAAAAGGAGGTAAGATTGATTTACAGGCAAATACATGAATTCATTCAAAGTCAAATCATTTATTGCAAATAGGCCCATTAAAAGGCACTTTTTAATGTCAACGTTTGCAAAAAAGTAGAATTGATTCTTGGCGCTCCTTCCAAAAGGTTAAAAATCTTAAAATGTTTAACAATATTTTGTATACATTCATTATTTATATGTGAAGATGTATCTAGAATAACAAACAATGCCAGATAAATTAATTATGTTAATAGATACATAGTGCTCACATATTTACAAAAATTGCAATCATAGACGATTTTTTCTAACAGAGTATAGAATCAATGACATAAAAATAATATAATACTGGTTCTTCACCCAGAATTTTATCATTTTTCAACAATGGCTTTTAGGCAACAGTGGCTGTCTTACTGTTGACTAAAGGCCTCACCCACAATTTTTTTTCAGCAATGTCTTTTAGCCAACTGTGATTGTCGCATTTCTGACTAAAGGCCTCACCCAGTATTTTGTTATTTTTCGGCCAAATAAAAAAAAAACCGAGTGTGCTTATGACCACACGACTGAAGTGAAACTTCAAACGTATTTGTCTATGAGAGGAAGAGAGAAAGAAAATGTGCGCGCGCACTGCTTTCTTTTGCTTATATCCCCCACTCAACTCCCGTTCGCCTCGCCCGATCACACTTTTCGTAACGCTTACCTCACGCGTTCGCCAGCTTACTCCCCAAGTCAAGCGTGCGTAAAGAAGTTTCACTTCAAAAAAAGCCCCGGCCCATTTTGGTTCACTGCCAGTGGCGTGCATTGGTTTTCAGAATAGGTAGGCACTAGGCCGGGTCTAGTCTAGGCAAACGCGGTCACTAATCAGAAAAAAAATTGAGGTCAAAAGTGTGGTTATTTGAGTAGGCATGCCTACTTAAGGGTGATAAATTACGAAGGTCGAACGTCATGGTTTTACGCGGGAGACGTACGTATTTTTAATTTTGTCGTGTTAACTTGAACTTAGGTATGATAATTTAGTGAGTTTCTTAAAGGGGCACACCCTCTAAAATGTAATTGACAAGCTTATGTTGATATATCGAGGTAGGCACTGCTTATATGCCTATATGCAATGCACGCCACCGTTCACTGCTCAATATTTTTCAGGAGAATCCAGTACTAGCAGTGATGCTATCAAGAATATAAAGAGTAAAGCGATGAAGGCCCAAGTGAAACCCATAAGACATAGAGTTGCAGTCAACAATAAGTATGTATTGCTTTTTTTTAAATAGTTTTATGGTGGGTACATACACATATATTATGTATATGTGAAACGAAAATGCCCTTACTGAAGCAGAAAGTCACTTGTTTCTTTCCGTTATTATGTTTTTTTTTGTATTTGACCATAACTGGGAACCTTCTGGTTTTGGAAATATTCTATGTTCTATGTTATGGGTTTGGTTTCCGCACTTAGTCCTTCAAATGGACCATTGTGCGTTTTGGAAATATTAAAGGTCAAAGTTCCAACTGTTTTGACGTTTTTATTTTACGAAAACAAGTTTTAAATTTTATAATATAACTTAACTTTAAATGCTCCCACGATACCTGTACCGTTGTATGCACTCATAAGGACAATGTTTTGCGTGTGTTACATTGCGCACTACTGTAAACAGCGAATTTTCACACCAAAAAATAAAAAAAATAAAGGTTGTCTCCAAAATAAAAGTAGTTTAGTTTATGGTCTGTACCACAACCTTAAATATGAAATCACCTTCCTTATACATGCTGTATATGAAATAATATTTATTTTTCTAAGCCTGTATAATATTTTACCTAAATTCCACAATATTCAAACCACCACAGATCAAAATCCAGTAAATCCAAGCCGAGTACATCCAAAGACAATCCAACCATAGCCAACAACAACAGAGGCAAAAAACGTAGAAGAAGAGCATCCAATTCCTCGTCTGACAGCGATTATACCGCGAAAGGCGCGCACTTCCGGACTGCAGAGGAGCTGCTAAGCAACGAAGACCTGGACCTGGCGAAATTCAATAGAATAAATTCCCAAGATGAAATGGATCATGAATTTGACACTTTAGACGCTTTAAGAGGAGAGGTCAGTCATCCCTATGAGATAGAAATTATTGATGAACTGGACCAGCCTTCGACGTCGGGGCTGAATTCACCATCGACGGTAACTACGGATACTAAAAAGAGAGATTTGAAGAAGACATTAGTGAAATCTAGGTTTAAAAGGATGGGTATGTTGCCTGTGGCTAATTTTGACACTGAATAATAAGTCGTTTAACGTTTTAAGCGCTTGGCTAAATATTAATTGCCGTGCCCCTAGCGCGCGGCTACTAATCGATAAAATAATATCTACAATAAATAAGGAGGAGCAATCGTTGTATCGATTAAAAAATAGTCAAAAAGTTTTTATCTCTATTTAATAATGGTTTTAGACGAAAATAGGGAACCACTGTACCTCCTCACCCGGCGCATTTTGATAGTAGGTATTTTTTTTTGGCTAGAATAGACCCTTTTTAGTGTAATTTGAAAACCGCAAATTGTTAAAAACCCTAGGGGCCGGGAAAAAAAAACCCATTTTTTTTTTCTGAAAACCTGCGATTTTTGTAGTAACTATTTTTTTTTTAGATAGAATAGACCCTTTTTAGTGTAAATTTGAAACAAAGTTCGCAAAACCATAGTGGCCGAGAAAAAAATTCCAATGTTTTTTGTAACCTAACCTCAAAACACTTAAAATGCGTAGTAGGAATCTAAGGTCTAAAAAAAAAAACATGCGTGTTCTCTGTCGCAAAAAAAACGACACGAGCAGAAGGGGCACGGAAATATGTGTCGCATAAATTCGACACAAGCGGTCAAAAGGTTAAAAGCTGGGATAGATTGAAACTAGCATAATTTACGATTCTCACCTGTCGGAGTGCGCCTGCTCTAGTTTGTAGTACCTAATTATCATCTACATAATATATAACAGTTTGGATTTGTGCTCGGTTGATGGCAATAGGCTCGCCCCCTATTTCATGGGCCTTAAACATAACTGGCGAAGTGTGAGTCAGTACACTATAGGTACAAACACCAGCACATAAAACGACTACAATCTGTCTTTCTTTAATAGATTTTCAACTTTATCGCTGAAGCATAAGACTCAATGTTGATTGGGAAAATTTGACAGTTTCGGGTTTGATGTGCTGGCGTTTGTACACTTCTGCCTAACTCTTGCGCCTTGCGGGAAATAGGCATTATGTTATTTGATAGTATGTAAGAAAAACTCTGTTACCTAATTTTAATTTGTTTATTTTTTGTAGGCATTTGTATTGAGTTGTACAGACGCCAGCACATCAAGCTACTACAATCTGTCAAATTGTTTTAATACATAGATTTTCAATTTTATCGCTAAAACATAAGATTCAAAGTTGATTGGGAATATTTGACAGTTTCGGGTAGCTTGATGTGCTGGCGTCTGTACATTCGAACACTACCAACCAATGTTTTTTTAAGATATTTGAAGCCATAAGCCCCATTTTTATGATAATTCGTCCTATATTTTCCATTTTGAATTTTTTATTCTTTTCTCACCATTAATATTCATGTTTCCTGTGATAATAATTTAGTTACTTTATTATATTAGTTGTAAAACTTTTAACTGTAAAACAGGGTTATCTATATGTGTAATGTATGTAATAAATAAACATTTGGAAGTAAACTATGGTATTTTGTTTTCTTTACTTTCTGAGGGTATTTTTTCAAATAGTGAATCTTCGGCTACCCTCGGAAATACGAAGTTGGCCGAAGTTCACAGGCATCCCAGCTTCGGTTACTAGCTACTGCACCTATTCCCAACTTAGGGCCGAAACACATAACCGTGTTGCGGCACCGCGTCGCAACAAGTGTGGTGTATGCATAATAACGCGTAACGGCGGGCGGCACTGCCGATTTTGGCGGTGCGGGGCCCGCAACGCGGTTATGTGTTTCGGCCTATAGGATTGCTTCTAAGAGGTCGCCTCTTTCACATCAACAAAAAACATTTACTGCCTTTTGGGCTCCGTCGCAGTCGAGAAAGCTTGAACTCGTCAAGTATTGGTAAAATTACAAGAAAACAAAAGACATGTTAGAACCGATGCAAGAAGCACACTTTCCATCACACAATCTGAATAATTTTGAAGGATATCGTTAATTCATTGCTTCATATGTTCGAAAAATTTGTCTGCTCAACAATGTAAATAACGCAATGAATTTTGTTGGACTGTCAAAATGAAAGCCATTGCTACTATAACCTCCTTACTTATAAATGTATAGCGTCTGTATAGTTACACAACGCTTCGTCTTCTTCTTTTGAAAGTCGTGGACGTATTTCGGTTGAAATGATGATGAAAAGACATGTTATACACGACATTTCTTTATTGATTTTTAATAATTAGGTACATTATATATATTTACTATACAATTTAATATCGTATTCTTCGTAGGACACTTTGTTTGAACTTCATTTTTAGGCCAATATAAATAAAAGGTTATAATAAACCAGAAGATGTACAAACGCCACGCCAGCACATCAAGCTACCCGGAACAGTAAAATTTACCCAATCAACTTTGAACCTTATACTTTAGCGATAAAGTTGAAAATCTATTACAGAAATTTGACAGATTGTAGTAGCTTGATGTGCTGGCGTCTGTACTTTAAATTCATAAATGCTGCTTACAATACAGGGTCAAATTGAATTAGCTAGCGAAACTCCGCAGACGTGATGGGTATCGATATCTGAACATGATAACATAAAAATAAACGAATTTCGGTGGGTCCTATGTATAAGGGCCAATTTGCAAATTGACAACTTTTTAATAGAGGCTGTTTGCTTAGTTCAAGCATGTAAAAAATATATCAAATTGAAACTGAGAGAGCCTCTATTGAAAAGTTGTCAATTTGCACATTGGCCCTTATACATAGGATGAGTTTTTTTGGGGTCATCACTGCAGGTAGTGTAGTCACTTGAAATATAAGTTTAAAAAAATCAGCTCTCATTGTGTAAACTTCACAGACGTGATGGGTATGAATGATATCTAAACACGACAAAACAAAAAAAAACAGATTTTCTCATTCATCTCATGCTTCCAGTACCAATACAACAGCACCAGCGGTCATCATCATCATCTGCCTAGCCTTTTCCCAACTACGTTGGAGACCGCTTCCAGTCTACCCGGATGCAGCTGAATACCAGTATTTTACATGGAGCGACTTCCTATCTGACCTCCATAAGCCAGTTACTGGGTAATACGATACCCCTTAGTAAGACCGGTTGTCAGACTTTCGGGCTTCTGACTACCCGTAACGACTGTCCACGTATGATAGCCGGAACCAACAGCTTAACGTGCTTTCCGAGGCACGGGTAGACCAGCGGTCGTTGACCCCAAAAAATCACAATTTTTTAAATTAAGTATTTTATTTTGTCGTGTTTAGATATTGATACCCATCACGTCCGCAAAGTTACGCTACCTAATTTAATTTGACTCTGTATCTGTACATTATATTGAAAATAAATTCACATAATTTCAAAATCATAGTTAAAACGCCGATTCTTACGGGCAAGTTAAGCAAATAAATAACTTAAAAAATATACAAAATACGTAGCAGATTAGGCCTTAAATTAAGTATTGTTATTATATTAAATGTTCTGTAAATTAAAATATTGATATATGTAATGTAAATTAAGGCAATGTTTTATAGTAATCGGAGAGTTGCTGCAAGTTACGTCGTTTAATAACAATAGAACTTGAATTTAAAGTTACGGATTTACTAGAAAAGCAGTGACGGACACATAGCGTCCGCAATTTACCGGCAGTGGCGGCCACCGGTCTTTAGAAAACTGTAGCTTGACTTGAATAATTCAACAATAGAACTTGAATGTTACAGGCATTCGAAAACCCAATAAAATAACGCGCCCTCTTCCGGTTGGACACTGAACTTTTGCTGATCATGTCTGGAAAACCCATCTGTCAAATTTTCCCAATTGAATATGAACCTTATTACTTTGTAGTAAAGTTGAAAATCTATCAAAGAAATTTGACAGATTGGGGTCTCTTTATGTGCTGGCGTCTGTACAGTCATCTACTTAAAACGAATTAATGCAACACAACTCTCCGAAACAGGTCGAAAAATGTTAGATCGACACAGGATCCGAAGTTTTCGCCGACGCTGATGTCTGGATGTTCTAACTATAGTCACGTATCCCGGTTGTAATTATCTAAAGTCGTTCTATATTGTAAAACTAGACTATCACAATGATCAACAATCACTAACGCATGTAACACCTATCTGATTCTATTCGTCACATAAAAGGGTAATATTTTACGACGAAAAGCAAAGGCTACGTGCTTCAATTTTTTTTTTTTTTCTGAGAGACGATGAATTCTTTGTGAAATTGGTGTCTCCACAGTCCGAGTCCAACTCTCACTTGACCTTGTCTATGCTCTAAAAATTTCACCGTGAGAACATAGGTGAAGTGAGCAGTCATTAGTGTCAATACCTAACATTAGGTGGATTGAAAGCTCACTTCACCTATACTCCATAGGCGTAGGTAGTAAAGGTAAACAAAAAAAACCACATGACTTAATTAACCGACTAAACGTAATACCAATCCATTTAGTTGTAATGCTACGTTACAGTTGTACTCTTCAATTTAGCAACGTTATAATTCATTAATAACGTTGCTAAATTGAAGAGTACAGCTTTATAGATATTTTAAACTTTAGGCCTGAATTCTTGTTACGCTGACGTCTGTCGCGTTCGTCGGTTGCGTGTGTGAATATACATTGTTCTATACAGGATGAAATTGAACACATGCGACAAATCGAAATGGGAGATTGTACTCATTATTATGAACAACTTTTACTATGGGACCAAACCTGAAATCGCGAAAAAAAAATCAGCTGTTCCCTACATTTAAAGTTGATATAAAAAGTAACGTACCCGTAACCTTTGCCTTGCGCCGTTTAATTTAGCTTTTTGCTAAATTCATGTGTCCAAGCGTATATTAATTTGTAATATATATTTTTATTACTTACGTATAGGTAAAATGGTAGGTACCTAATATGATGATGTGCAGACGCCAGCACATCAATCTACCCGAAACTGTCAAATTTTCCCAATCAACTTTGAACCTTATGCTTTAGCGATAAAGTTGAAAATCTATTAAAGAAATTTGACAGATTGTCGTAGCTTGATGTGCTGGCGTCTGCACGTAGCACATTCAGTTGAAAACGCAATGGAATGATTTTAAATGCATTCAGTAATTATAAAGGATTTTTGATAATTTTCGTATCTTATAAATTAGCGATGTTAACGATAGTGGGAACTATAAAAATATCTAGGCCGTCACCGTGCTGCTGAATCTGATATTTATAAAGATCGGAATTATTTCATAGATTTACTAACGTGGGCTATACCCTAGTAAATCTATGAAATAATTCCGATACAGACTGTAAGTTCAGTAGGGTTTGATGCTGCTTTAAAATATAACGCGTTTTATTCCGAGATCTATTCTCCAGGGGCAAATTGAATTAGCTAGGGGAACTGCCTACGTGATGGGTATCGATAAGTAAAAAAGTTCACCCTGTAAGAATACAGGGTCCCATTAAAATAGATGGACAAATTTTAACACAGTGCTCAGTATGTCTAACCAAAGATATCCAATAAAAAAAAAAACACAGATTAAAGTGATTTTATTTTGACCTAAAATAATAAATTGCCGGCACATTAGTGTATTTTCGTTAGCTGATTATTTTTCTAGTAAGTATCTAATGAGTTTTTCTTATATATTTTTTTTACCATCGTCCTTATTTTGGTGGTCTGAATGATTTCTAAAACTTTGTCCATCTATTTTAATGGGACCTTATATATTTTTTTTAACAATTCCATGAGTTTTTTTGGAGCCTATAGGTATCGGTATTTCAACACCACAAAACTACAGAAAACATACTTTCTCAGCTCATACTTCAAGTAACAAAACGTCAGCGGTCGTTGAACCCCAAAAACATCAAATCTTTTTGTTTTCATTTTATAGTGGTTAGATATCGATAAGTACCCATCACGGCTGTAGAGTTTCGCTAGCTAATTTGATAAGACCGTTTCGTTTGCTTGGTTTGCTAACCTACAAGATGGTGGCAATAACCCTTCTCCCTGTATCATTGAGAGTAGTCGTAAGTAGGTATCAGTGGGTTCGTCCTTCCGAAGTATTCAAGATAAGTGCGAAACCTACAAGAGTTACTGAGATCGCTATTCCAAGATTTCATAAAATATTATTCTACATGTCCACTCGCATTCGAGAACAGGTGAGTATAGACTAGAGCATTTACTTGTAACAGAACATCGACCATTCTCCGTTTTATAATTTTATCGAACCCCACTTCGAACAGGACTCGATGTTTTGTTAGAACCTGATTTAACAAAAATTGGTTGTCTGTAAAGTCGGTTTACCGACGATAATTTTACGTGATAAGAAAACAATGCGTCACAAGCCGATCGTGCCTCTCTATCGCTTGTTCCGCGCTCTCGCTTGCACGCTCGGCTCAGGCCGACCGTGACAATGAGTCATGCTTTTTCGTGCGTGCAGCCGGCGTTCATCGATTTATAAGACGTTATCACGTCAAAACCAACGAGCATATTGGAGTTACACTTTATCGAACAAAGTCACAAGCGGTACCTGTAGGTCCGAGCGACATTTCAACAATGAACGCACAGTAGAAATAAATTTTACAGGTAAATGATCACTCGCCGTGAGCATGACGTCGATCGCAGCGTCAAATATTCGTAAGAACGTTACATTACATGGAAATTCTCGAGTAAATGCTCTAGTGTATACTCACCTTTCGAGAACCACACAACGATATTCATATACAACCTCTTTCAAACTACTTCGAGCTATAAATTCGAAGAAGAATAAATTACGTATAACCACAATCTACACGATCTTATTTCAAATTTGACAGAACTTCGTTAAACTTGCGTTCTTGCAACTCAAAGATCACGTAAAAAGCTGAAAAAGGTAATTATTTAACAATTTTCATTTCGTTCTACTATCGCTAATTCGTCGTCTTCGCCGGAAGTGTTCGTTTTGGCGTCAAAATGCAAATTGGCTTCGGAAGAGCCGTTACTTGATTCGTGGGACCTTGGGCTTGCGCTCGTCTTTCTAACGTAAAGTATATTTGAGTCTAGTCTGTTGTGATCGCTGAAATAAGCGCTCCCGTCAGATATTCGGTTTAATTTGTGTATCTGTTCTCTTAATTCGCACACTTGGCTATACAACTTCTTATTTTCCCTCAGTATTGCTATATTTTCCGTTTCCAGCAACTCCCGTTTGCTCCATTGTATTGTGTTTTCCGATTTCAGCCTCTCGATCTCCATTTTTAGTTCGGCGATCTTTTCTTCTAAGACTTGTTTGGCTGCTATTTCGTCTTGCAGCTCGTTTTGGAGTCTTTCAACTTCACTGTGACTGGAGTCAGTAGATCCTAAGGTTCTGTCGCTGTGAGTTACTTCCAGTTTAATGTTGTTTAGCTCTGCGGTTAAATTTTCAATTTTGGCTTGTAGGAATGCTTTCTCGTCTTTCTCGCTTTGAAGTATCTTACTTGTTTCGTCTAACCGCAGTCTTAACTCGCTCAATTTGTTAGCGAGGACATTGTCCACGTTGGAGAATTTGTGCGAGTCTAAGGAGGCTCTCTGTCGCATCGAAGGTTCATTGGGCGATAGGTATCCTACGTTCTTCCGCCTCAACTCTACGCCGTCTTCAGTCGTGAGATCGCCAGCTAGTATTCTGCTCTCTCCTATAGTTAAAAGCTTTTCGTTGTCTCTTTTCAGTTCGATCAGCTGTTGTTCTAGGTCGTTCTTTTCTGTTTTGGAGGTCGACAGCTCTTTGGAGAGTGTGTCAACTTTGTTTTTCAGTTGTTTTGATTCCTCTCGTGCTTTGTTTCGTTCGTTGCGGACTTTGCTCCACTTCTCGCGCCAATTGGCCGTGCAGTCGGACCACCAGCGCATGGTTTTCTCCATCTGCGTGGCCCTAGCTCTTGCTTCGTCGAGTTCTCGTTGATAGAGGGCCTCTTTGGCCTCCCAGTCCGTGTTTGTGTATCGCATAGCGGGTCCATCGTGGTCTCTGCTCCGCCGGTGACTGCCTCCATGCGAGCTTTGAGCCATTTTTCATTTAATCTGAGGAAGAGGGAAGATTTAAATTAAATAGTATGATAGGAGAACACAAAAACGAAGTCTCCAGCAGCAAAGCCTCATCTCCTCTCAACTCTCACACACTTCCAGCACTATGGCCTGCGAGCTGCCCCCGTGCACGCCATGCCCCCCGCCCCCTTACCCACCGTGCCCGCAAATTTGCCCGCCGCCGCCCACGGACCTACCGACCTGCCGCAGCAAGCCGATCATGCGCGGCCTGCACTGGGCGCAGACTAAACGCATATTGACCCAGGCGATCATTGTTTCTCTTGTCGCCGGTGCAGCAGTCTATTACATGGGGGTTCGGAGAAAGGCGGACTACGTAGAATATTATAAGTAAGTAAGACATGTTTTAATTTTTTTAGGGTGTTTCTTTTTGACTGGTACAAGAGTTCGGAGATTGGCACAACCTTCGAGGTTTACCAACCCGCACTGGGCCCAGTGCGGGTTGGTAAACCTCGCAAGGTGGATTACGGCCCTCTCCCCTTCACAGACAGGAGGTCTTAGTCCCAGCAGTGGGATCATTATAGGCTGATTATGCGACAGAAGTTTGTACCCAGAAGTTGGGCTGTAGTCTGGATGATGATGATAAATATTGCGATAATTTGCTTAGCGGCACGCGTAAGTTGAAAATCGAACTGGGCACTTTTTCAACGCGGTTTGACGCCGAGACTTTAAAATTCGGGACACGGTCAAAAACCTCGCGTTAAAAAAGCGCCCGTACGAATGTGCGTTTATGCTCACTAGTTCCTTCGAGTAGTTCCTTTGAAGGAACTACTGAGAATTTTTGGATCAGTAGTTCCTTTGCAAAAGTTGAAGGAACTACTGAGACTAGATAATTCCTTTAGCAGTTCCTTTGAAGGAACTACTGAGAACTTTTTGATCAGTAGTTCCTTTGCAAAAGCTGAAGGAACTACTGAGACTAGATAGTTCCTTTGAAAGAAATAAACATATATAATGCTGCCCGCTGCTGCCGCATGCAGGGCCGTAGGTTCGCTCGATGTTCTAAGTAAGTAAATATAACTCTTATTATGGTCAAAAAGTTTGATAAATTCTTGCTTGCCGACTATTATGATGGGGACATAAAAATTTTAATATTCTGTTGGGAAGAAGCGAAATTGGAAAATGTATTTAATATGCAATATGCGCCCTAAAAAGAGTTATATTTACTTACTTAGAACATCGAGCGAACCTACGGTCCTGCATGCGGCAGCAGCGGGCAGCATTATATATGTTTATTTCCTTCAAAGGAACTATCTAGTCTCAGTAGTTCCTTCAGCTTTTGCAAAGGAACTACTGATCAAAAAGTTCTCAGTAGTTCCTTCAAAGGAACTCCTAAAGAAATTATCTAGTCTCAGTAGTTCCTTCAACTTTTGCAAAGGAACTACTGATCCAAAAATTCTCAGTAGTTCCTTCAAAGGAACTACTCAAAGGAACTAGTGAGCATAAACGCGAATGTGGAATAAGAGCGTTTTTTAGATAGTTCTTACCACTGACTTGGGTTTACCCGGTTTCTGAATGGTTTATGAACACAAAGGTTACTTAATTGAATGTCAAACTCATGCAAATTCATCAGTTATTACAGACTCCCAATCTTGGTGGTTAATAGCCAGTTGCCAATTTTTTACGCTGATTGGCTATTCAGAAATGGATATTCATCATCAAGTTTCATCCCGTATCAAATAAAATAGAACAATATTCTATTTTATTTGACATTTATAACTTTAGTAGGATATACATATAATATTATTATATGTATATCCTACTAAAATTATAAATGTGAAAATTTGTATGCTTGTTACTCAATCACGCAAAAACTGCTGAACGGATTTGGCACACAGATATTTTATAACCAGGATTAACTCATAGGATGCCATTTACCTCGGTAGTCCCATGCAATAATTTCTGACCTCCACGCGGGCCAGACTGAGGGAAAAAGCTAGTCATAATAAATGTAATTTGCATTTGTGATTTGTTTACCAAATATGTAAACAAATGTGAGTTTATGGAAAACTAACTTTAAATCCTACACAATAATGTTCAGTTTACGCAACAACTTCAAACATTTTTATAACTTTTTCAATAGTGCATGTGTTGTAGGTACTTGGAGTCAGCACAACACGTTCTCTTCTTCCTTCCTCCCTTGTCAACATGCATTCATTCTCTTTTATTTCAAATCATCCCTCTCCCTCACATAATCTATCCATCTTTTCTTTGGTCTGGTAACAATGAATGTAGCAGATTATTTATCAGATAGTTTGCAAGTCAAATCCTTATTGTTGGATTCAAATATTTTCATACTCATGTACAGATGGCCCGCCATTAATTTGAAATGACTGATAAGTATTATTGAACTGATTTTTATCAGTCATCCACTTCCTGTTTCATTGACAGTTATGAGATTTACATCCACTGGGAATACATCCATTTTAATTTTTTTAACTCTAGATTTTTTTTTAATGTTTAGTCGTTTGTGTCCTACTGCTGGGCAAAGGCCTCCCCCTTAGAAATAATAACTCTAGAAATTAGTTGTGAAAAAAAATAAGCAACTATTTATTATTAGTATTATTTGGTTAAACACTCTAGCAGCTAATTTGCTGATGCATGGGTATCATATTTGATACCCATGCATCAGCAAATTAGCTGCTGATATCGACTGGACCAGTCGATTCTTGAAGCAGTTCAGTGTGGGAGCCGTCACAATAGTTATGGTGGTCTATTTGTTATAAAAATCACATCATAGCCATCCAAAAGCTAGCAACTGAATGAGTATTAGGATATAAGTCATGGTAGGCATCTCAGTCCAGAGAACATAGTTTTTTTGTGGATGGACCAAGCTAATTCTTAACATAAATAATAATAATATTCCACAACTATCACACAACACCATCTAGTCCCAAGCTAAGCAGAGCTTGTGTTATGGGTACTAGACAACTGATAATCATACTTATATATTTCTAAATACATACATATTATAGATAAATTACACCCAGACACAGAACAAATGATCGTGCTCATCACACAAACATTTGTCCTGGGTGGGAATCGAACCCACAACCTCCGGCATAGCAGTCAGGGTCACAAACCACTAGACCATCAGGCCTGTCACACATAACATAACAACACATACATAGATTAACACATACATTTCTAAACACACACACACACACACATACATACAACAACAACAACAACATAGATTTCTAAACTGAACTAACTTTTACAATACACTTTGTAGAACTAGACTAGGAACACTACTTGTCAATAATAGAGGTAATGCTTTTTCTATTTAAAAAAAAAATCCGTTTTTAAAGTTTTGTCTTGGATGTATCATGTAGTTACCAAGACATAGATTTGAAAACAATCTTTTATTAGCACTGGTTTATGATTCATCTCATTTCACAATTTTTCTCCAGGGAATTTTTTTTGCTCAACTTATCAATTTAATAAAATTATCATGTCAGCAGTCAACACTAGTATTTCTCTATAAAATAGAAGTAAAACATAATTGATTGAACTCAATAGCGCAATCCTAAATCTATACCTAGAGAAAGTATTGGTGATATTTTGATGACCATAAGCATTTGACACACTGTTATTAATAAGGAAGCGACATAATTTTATAAGTACATGAGACTTACAGTGAAGTTCTCATAACATAAGTTCAATAAATACAGCTAATACCAATTTTACAATACTTACATTCATAGGCTGTTCGTGAGATTGTGACTAAGGACTAAGTCAACAAAACACTAGCAGTTTTGTTTACTTATCGACAAAAAAATAAGTATTGCACTAAGATTTTTGAAGCAGGCGTTTAATTGGGGCACCATTTAACACATGTCATTAATTGTAAAAGAATATTTTCTATTATTTACTCCAAACAAAATAATATGCATTACACCAGACTGATCGTTTCATTCATTTTCTATCATTTACTTTTTTTTTTCTTTGCGGGATTTATGGGGTTGCTAGCATCATACTGATACAAAATACAAATAATTTTAATAAAATGATTGACATGTGTAATACCTACTACCTTTAGTCGATTTCTACATACTAAATTGGATTATTATGTATTTTTCAGGAGAGGTTGTTTTGATGATTGGGCTGATGAAATGGCCAGAAAAGGACTGTTTCAATCGGTACCAAAGGAGTCTTTGCAAGATTTTTCAAAAAAATAAGGAAAGTAAGAATTACAAAGGGTTTTAGCTATTTCAATAACATTGTTAATTATTGAAGTCCTCATAATGAGTTTCGTAACATGAACATTATTTTAAATTGTAAAATATTCTCTGATACCAAGACTTCGATGTTGAATAAAAGTTTTTTTTTTATTAAAAAGAGCACTGTTTTATTAATCTTTCACAGGGTTTCATAATCACAAAACCTCACCACTCTACATAACTCAGACGACCAACTAAGCACCAATCAAACGAAGGGGATTTCGAAGATGATAAGGCAGGCCGCATACGTCCGGTTTCCTGATTCGGAATTCAGATTCGGAGACCCCGAATGCACGCATTTCATACAAAATGTTCTCTCCAGCGCACACGTACTTAAATTTTCCATCCGGGTTTCAGAACGGAAAATTTAAGCACGTGTGCGCTAGTGAGAACAATTTGTATGAAATGCTTGCATTCAGGTTTCCGAATCTGAATTCCGAAACTGAATTCCGAATCAGGAAACCGGACGTTTGCGCCCAGCCTAGGAGGATTTACTTCACAGAACACACTCGCCGTATACACTTGCTTGGAGTTGCTCTTTGCCTTGAGATTGAGACGCATTCGCTCGCCTTCAATAAAACATCTAGTACCTACCACCCGGCATCAAATGCATGATCAACAATATTTGAAACCACCTACGAGGCGACGGTAAGTAGTATAGTAGAGTGAGCCGGCAGCAGTATATTTAAATATAGCAGCCAGAAACGGTCGCGAAAATCTTTGGGCAGATTAGCAGCCTTTGGTCAAATATTTTCAGTTTTGCTCGGGAGGTGTGGGATTGTGGATACACAAGCTCAGCAAAAGCCTTGTGCAGCAGACTATTAGGCTCGTCGGTGCTCCATGGACCAATTGGGCTCAAGTCACACCGAGATGGCAGCGAAGTGGCGAGCAGTTTCAGTGTCATATAATTTTAAACTTTATTGCTATATAACACATAGCATCGCTTGAGAAACTTTACTTGGAGCGCGGCCGCCCGCGGTAGCGCCGCGAGCACTCCAACGACTCCCGTGCAGCGGCGTCTTACGACTCTTCTTGTAGAAAATTATATGACGCTGAAACTACTCGCCGCTTCGCTGCCATCTCGTTGTGACTTGAGCCTTAGAGGTAACCGGCAGGCGAAGCTTACTGGATTCGAAAGGAGGGTACAGTCGCCAGCAAAATTGCATGGGTACCTTAGTGTCTATTTTCCCGTGAACGTTTGAATTCAAGTTTTCGAAAATAAACTAGATGGCGTTGGTTTCTTCACAACTATGACTAATTTACGAAACGTAAGTAAGGTGTTAGGAAGAAACGAAGGAATTACAAGGCTAATACATTTATCTAATTATTACATTACAATTACCAGCATACGTAGCTTAAATGATAAAAATAATAATAGAAACCGATAGGAATATATTTATTAAGCTAACGAGTGGGTATTTTAATAATTAATTTAATATTCGAATTGGTAGGTAGTTACTTAGCAACAGGAAAAAAGAGCAGATTCATCGCAGGTAAACAGGCTCGCCTTATGGGCTCGCAAAAAAAGGCACTATAAAAAATTATAGAGGTTTATTTCTTACAGTTTATTATTCAAATTTAATAGTCAGTTTATTAAATATTATAGGTATAACATTATAATATTATGAAGTTATTGAGGCGATAGCTTAAGTATTCGTTTCCAAAATCGGAAAGAGGATTGAAGCTTATGTAACCTCAATAAAAACAAACAGGAGACCAGGTTATTTTATTACAAAGGTCAAACGGATTAAATGGATACTAAATAAGTAGGCTAATAACTACAAAATTGCACAAAAACATATCAAATGGTTAGTAGGCAACATAAAAAACTAAAAACTATGTTGTTTAAACTTAAAGTGTTCATAACTTTTTAAATTATTAAAAATACGTAAGTTATAGTTTATACACACATAACCAGGTCTCCAGTCAATATAAATAATATTATCTAAGTATAATTATTTAGCTCGTAGCTACGTAACCACTTGTGTATCGCGTATTATTTCGACGCCACAAACATAAGCGTCCGTGTTCACTGGACTTAAAAGTTTTTTCATCTGTAAAGATGATATTACTCCAATCGAAGTTTATGTGATCCAAAGTGAACAGTAATCTTGCCCTTTTATGGTTTTCCGTGAGCAAGGGTTTCACAGCATGCCTCAGCGGCACAAGTTTTGACGCGGCTCCGTGTCAAAACTTGTGTCAAATAAACCAGCATAGTGGTTCGGCGGCAGAAATCCATTTTCTTCATACTGCCTTATCATGGTTTGATGCTGCAATGTGTTTTATAAGTCGTGGTCTACCAGTTCTTTGATGGTGTTTCAAAGAACCCTCCTCTTCAAATCGTCGTACTCAAAGAACAACTGTTTTTCTCTGCAACAATAAAACAGAAATATATAATAACCAATAATGATTATTATGTAGTATAGTAACAAAAAAAATAATGCAGTTTTTAATATAAAAGTGTAAAAATAAAACTACTTACGTTTACACCGGTCTCTGGCTATTTCTGACAAGTTTTTGGCTTGATTATTCAAAGCAATTATTTGAGCTCTTGTAACGAAATCAATATTATAACTCGTGCTCGTTTTGGTAAAATAAGTAATCCGCCTGATCATAAATAAAAACTGAACAAAAGGCACTCGAACGAGGTAATCGAAATGAACTTAGCGAACGATCAATTGAGCTGTCATAAATCTTCGATCTAAGTATTATTCATACCACCTACCAATTATTTATAAATCCATATTTAACCTACCCTCTCAAGTTTGAAAACTAAAACTTAGAAAATCAGATACCTACCTACTTATAAATTGATATTCAATTTTAACATAGTAGGTTAATAATTAGGATCAATTTTCTTTAAAAGAAACTATTAATTATAAATTGTTTGAATGTTTTAAGAGACAAAAAGAAACTGCAAAAATATTTTATCATATAAAGCAAAGCAACGCCATCTAATAACAGCATAAGTAAATTTTGTTAGTCGTTAACTGGTTTTACGCTAGATGGCGTCATTTCTCGCTTCATACGATTTTGTTTCTGTACTACCCATGCACTTTTGCAGCCTACTGTACCTATCCTGCTTGGAGGTACTAACTGCACCTACATTCACAATCGTGCATCACGCACTGGTCATCCAGATAGATGACCAGCGAGGTAGTGAATCGACTCCTCTACACTGACAGGGAGAGGCTTATTTTACACACAATCCGCAAAGGATTTGAGAAATATTTCTAATACCTTATTGCACTGTTCACCACTCTTCAACCAGTGGAGATAAATATCAGTAGGGATATAAGGAACAGGGGGAGAAATCGACGAGCAAACAGGAGCAACAAAGCGATACATCAGTAAAGCTGCTCTGCTTCTTTGGTCACGCGGCCTTACGCGGGTCAACCAAGACTTTACTAATTTTATTAGTATAAATGGGTAGTTACTAAGCAATAGGCAGGAGGGTATTGATTAGTTCTACTCAAAAGTTAAAGTTAATAATAAAAAGAAAATAAAATTCAGTGTAATGCAGGAGTTAAAAGTTACAACAGGAAGTGATTCGTTTCATTATTTTGCATGGCGGCAGCCAATCAACGTGCTGTGAATTATTATAAAAACATGGAGATAACACCATCAACCAATCAAAGATAGCCTTCAGTGGAGCATGAAAGGCTGATGACATGACTTTGATACAGCGCTGAAAATTCAAAAATAAACCACACAATATTAAAATTACACACCTAATTAAAAGTTTGATACTCCTTGTATAATATATGAATAATTTTGCGTGTTTACAATTAAATATATTTTTAAAATTAGATTTTTTTTTAATAAAAAGTGAGAAAAACATACGCTTGTCTAAAGCTACGTCACGTATGTTTGTCTACTGCGAGTCAGTGCGCATGTCAAGTTGAAAATTGCAAATGGCGGCCGTTGTTATTGTTCGTACCGAATTAACTATTTGTAAATTATATACCAATCTTTTTAGCGATTTTTCTAATGGACTGTTATATTGATGCGATGCTTTAACTTCTCATAATTCGGCGCGACACGTTTTATGTACGTTTTTAAGTGTTTTTAGTGTTTTTTTGCTATTTTATGTGTGTCATGCAAATGGGGTAAGCTGGAATTATCGGATGTCGCTTAGGTTGTTTTGGATAGTTTCAATAAGAAAATGGAGTGAAGTTCTGTGACCTAAAGTGTTAAAATGGAAACTGCGTAAAGTTTTTCAACTATCGCTCTAGTATTAGAGTGTAGCGAGAGACGGGAGCGGCTGTAATTTACGAATGTTCCATGCTGTGACTGTTCTCCCCGTACATTTCAAAATGGCTGCTGCTCTTCACGATATATGAGCTTTGCGTCACTGGAATATAATTCAGTGGATTCGATTCGTGATGATATTGTAGTGATTCTAGTCGTGTGATCGTCTGTGAAAAAGCGAAAATAAGCCCCGGACGGTTTCCCGGGTGCACCAGAACCGGGACAGTGGTGGTGTGTCATATGTTTTTGGTGTAGAGTGGACACTGGCCATAGGACCGATATTGCTTTGCGTCCGAGCCGGACGGTAATGGTGCGCTTGATTTTCCATCATGATTTGGGACACAAGGGAATAGAAATTGTGTGGAATTGAGCGGAATGTGACATTGTATGAGAGGTGAGTGTATTTTTTAGTTTATTTACATTCCGCGGGGTGTTGGGTTGTGCGATGTTCATTACAAAATGGACACATTGGTGGGTGACAGGACGTCGGTCCGCCGGCGAAGACATGCCCCGCGCGGCGCCCGCCTGAAAGCGGCGATTACAGCCGAAAAACTTCGCATTAGTGTCACAGTGTTAGATTTTGTAAAGTTGTGTAACATGCCGCCGTGTTGTCGATACGTAGTCGTGCTAGCACGCACG
The DNA here is from genome assembly GCA_945859645.1 of Amphipoea oculea. Lineage (NCBI taxonomy): Eukaryota > Metazoa > Arthropoda > Insecta > Lepidoptera > Noctuidae > Amphipoea > Amphipoea oculea. The sequence continues at coordinate 15,873,552 of OX243881.1, forward strand.
CCGAGTGGGATGCTCTCTGAAGGATATTCAGCTGTAGGTGTTATCAAATTTGCTGTTACAAGAGTGTTATTTTCGTCCTATTACCTGTTTAGTGTTTGCAAATAGTGCAAACTGTCAAATATAGGTTAAGGTTAATAGTTTAGTAATGCATTCCACAACAAAACAACTTTACATAAAAGTTTTCAATTTATTTCTAAACTTCTACAGAGTGATATCCTATCTGCTGAAGGGTACTAATATTCACAAAACAACTAAATAGGACCATAGACAAAACACATAACCTATTTGTATAACACATGATGGATTAGTGATTAATTGATGGAGATACACAACCTTCTTGGTTTAAATTTATTGCTTGACTTGTTACTATTGGTGTATAGGAAGTGTGATGATTATAAATTTAACACATACTTTACCTGGTTTAGAACTGTTAATATGAAAAACCTAACATTGTTTCAGATTTTATTAAAACAGAACTACCCCAGAAAAAGTATTCCCCAACTTTATGACTTCAAATTAATTGTGAAAGAATGTTATGGTACAAGATGAGTTCGCTATATTTTAGTTTTTGTATAGTTTTAGTTAAGTTAGGTTTTAATTTTGCTATTTTTGTTAATTACGGATATATTATTGTTTTTCATACAAATAAATACCTACTTAGCCATAATTAGAAGAATCCCAAAAAAATTCGAAGAAGATATTGTGAAATTACTTTTTTGTGTATTCAGTAAACTTAAACACTGCACCTAATCAGAATGATCTAGCATTTCGATACCTTAATCCGCAAACCAGCCAACTCCATTTTGCTATAGTTTACAGGAGACACTTAAAACTTTCTAGTTTTTATTTTGACTAAAAAACGACATCATATTTTTTTTTTTTGACAAAAATGGAGTTGGCTGGTTTGCGGATTAAGGTATTGATTTACTTTTTACTCATCGTTTTTTTATCTTTAAAAACTAATTAAAACAGTTTGGTAAAATAATTTTTGTTCTGAATCATAAAAAAGTGTTACATTACTTGGTAAATTACAATAGCAACCTAGATGGACTCAACATTTCTAATCTGACTATCCCTAATAGGAAATGGTGAAACTAACTCATGGGTCAGTCTCCAGATATAATCTTGGTCAGATCATGTGAGATCCTGTAAATTAGTTATACTTAGCAACAATACTAAAGAATATGATATGAATCTCAATAATATTAGAAGGATAATTAAACTAATAAGAACTATGGATTTGCATTGAACCACATCCGATAATTTCAGGAAGTTGGTGGTGACTATCAATGTTTTGTGATAAGGTAAATGAGTACCTATCACGGATTCATGACTGGGGAATTACTCATACTTAAAAATATTGTTACCATACTTTTTTTAATATTTAATTTTTATTTTTGTGGTGCAAACATGGCCTGACAAAGATTATCTCTGGACCTCTCAAATCTGTGTGGTTCTTTCTTCAAAAGACCATTTCCAACACCAATCTACATGATCTCCACATGATCTGGACCAAGATTATGTTTGGACTTTATTTTATTTTATTTGGGAAACAAACAGATGCAATAACAAACATAAGTAAATATACAATTAGTTCAACACAATCTAGAAATAGTTTCCACAGATTACTATACAAGTAAATTATATGTGACGTAAGTGTAACAACAACCAGAATTTCACACCAACCGTACCGCCGTTTTTTAAAAAAGACTGGTGACCTCTGAGTTTGTTTTGGTCTTTCTTCCCAGAGTAGTCAGTTAGGAAACACTGAACTCATCTAGTTTCAAAACATAATTTTGGTGCATAAAAGTGTTTTTTTTTAATCAATTTACAGAAATAATTCATCATCATCATCATTCTCCTGCCCTTATACCAATTTATTGGGGGTTGACGCAACATGTCTTCTTCTTCCATACTTCTCTCTTAGTCGTCATCTCGATAGTCACCCCCTTGCTACCCATATCATCATCCACACATTCCATCCATTGTTTAATTTACAGAAATAAGTATCATTTAATTTTATCATACTTCAATTTGTTGATTATTTATTTTTGAAAAAATAGTAAAAATTATTTATTTATCTAAGGGCTGATTTTTCAATCATCAGATAAGGTTTATATGATAGCTCCCTTCAAAATGGTTGAGCTGAATGGTGCTGATGCATGCGTCATGTTCGTGAACGGGCGCCGTCAGTAGGGACTGGTCATCTCTTTGCTGCCATGCCTTATTTTAATTTATTATTTGAATTGTTGTTTTTTCTCATCTTTTCATTATGGACGCTTTTAACGTTCTGCATCGTTCTCACATGTATAATTTTTTACATGAATAATGTAACCAAGACTTTGTAACCACATTATTTTGATTTAAAAGAGTGTCCATGGAGTTTCTTGCCCGTTCTTCTCCATAGGTACCTACGCTTTGGAATGGGCAACTAGCTTCACTTTTTCTGACTGACTGACTTCTTGACAATTCAAAAGTGCCTGTAAATGGTTTAATTGAAATAAATGCTTTGAGTTTGAGTTTTGAATAAGTATGATAGGACAGTTTTTGTGTAAAATTTATGTCAAATCGCCATTTTTATTCTTCAGATAAAAGTTATCTGGTAAATGAAAAATCTGCCCTTTATAATTTATTGCCTTGTTACGTGTCACCAAAACTTTAGTTTTGAGATTAGCAGTAGCCTGATATGCAAGCTAATTGTTTTGTTATCATTATGAACTTGGAATGATTAATTACAGTTTTTTTTTAATCTTTTGCAAATGGCATTAGGCTTATAAGGAACTAATAACTGTTAAACTTGGGTGTGTGTTATTTTTACTACGAATTTTAAAAGACACAGTATTAGGTAACAACACTCCTTAAAATGTTCTTTTACTTTTGATTGAAAAAAAAAAAAAAAACATGTTTTTTGCTTTTAATATTTGGCAAAGGTCTCATATTTTCTTTATACATGTCTGTTTAATGCTTACAAATCAGTAAAACACTAAATTTCTCTCAAATATAATTTGTAACCACAGAGGTCAGCAGTTTTCTCAAATAAGGATTAGGTTGCACTGTAACTAGATAAGGCTGAATATCAGTCAGTATGTTTACTTTTTTGTATGTAATTAAATATGAATACACATGCAATACATTTTTTTTTGTAATTATTTTGCAGAATATGTTTTGTGCCTTTTAGTCTGTGCTAAATAAATGTATTTTCCTCCCTTTCTCCTGGCAAAAGATTGATAAGGGTATAGTAATATGGAATTAGTAATATTTTACTATCAAATTATACAAAAACAGCACATTATATTATCTAAATAATAGATTTTTTGTTGGTTATTTTTTATAACACTATAATTTATAATCACATAATTTTGTAAATATGGGTTTGTGTTTTTGGGACATGTGTAACAGTAAAAGTCATAACAGGCTTTTGTTTTTAACATACTTCCAAAAAGGAGGAGGTTATATGTTCGACTTTGGTTTTTTTTATGTGTTCACCAATTTCTCTGTCAATTGACAACATTTCAAACCTGACACGACCTTAAAACAAAAATACTATTTCTTTATTTTCGTATCCTGAGTTCAAATATATTTTTATTTTATTTTTTTATTTCCAAATTTCTGAGAAAAAATATAAAAATCAAAAAACATGTGATGACGTCACATAAACGGCGAAATGAGGTAGTTAGTTACCTTTACGCATTCCAATGTCTTTGATTGAAAACATTACATCAAACAAGACATGTCAATGTCACCTAAGAAGTATATTATACTGTGGTAATATCGCCGTTTTACCGTAAGGCTGACGTCATCTGGCACTTACGTCTTTTTAGAATACACCGAATTTCAAAGTTAAAATTATGAATGAAAAGTACATAATTTCGAAAAACGAAAAAATATGGGTGCCCTAGATTTGAATTTACTTTTATATAACGTAAGAATACATGCAGGTTAAAAATATGAAATGTTGTCAATTGTGGACCTATTTTTTTTTTTTTTTTTTTGAAAGGGTATACTCTCGAGGTGGTCCCATTGCAGCATTGTCATCAAGAAATTTTCATTAATTAACCAGTAGTATGACCTTGAAGAAATGTGTTAAGAATAAACAAAGAAATCAGCTGACAGTCTAAACATAATTTTTGTATGAATTAAACCAAAAATAACATGCAGTGATAAGTAGGTGATATCACCATCATTATAATAATGCACACTATCACAATAATTCCCCATTTTATAATAATAATATTATATTCTTATCATACTATGATGTTAAGTGTGATGTCATTCCCGCTTGATATAGTTTTAATTGGTTTAAAAATAATAACAATTTAAAACTACTATAGATAACTTCAAATTGCTCTCGAAGAAAATGCTAGGATACCAAATAATTTTACTAAAAATATGTCCTGGTTGATAATTTACTCATCTGCATCCGGTTAGACTGGAAGCCGACCCCAACATAGTTGGGAAAAGGCTAGGCAGATGATGATGATTTCCTGTTTGATAGAAATTTTTGTGAATTTGCATCTGCCTGTCCTCAAAGTTTTTTTTTTTAAACTAATTTTAAAAAGTTTATAGTGTTCATTTATTTTTCAACTTTTCTCATTATACTTTCTTTAACTAACCAAAAACAAAAAAGAAGGATTTACCTGTACCTAAGGTCCGGCCGCGCCAAATTTGCCAAAGATGTAAACAACAATGACCGCTCAAAATTGAATAAAATCGATAACAAGAACATTTATTATTAGTAATGTTTCTTTTCGTCTAAATCTCCGAGCTAACTAGACGATATCTTGGCAAATTTGACCAACAAAAAATAATATTAATCAGCATAAAAAAACATGTTATTTATTAAGTATATAGTTTTTTTTTGGGAATGGAAGTCTTGGTTAATTAATATTTGTTGATGAGTAATCTTTATAATTGATGGCACAGTTAATGTGTTGTTTTATAAATAAACATAAACATAGGTGATTGATGAGGTTAATGTCCAAAAAGTTCCTATATTATTATAATAAGGGGAAAATATTTGGTGGCCACAGAAGAGTAAAAGAAAGTAGTTTAAGTTTGAACAAATCTGAAAATTAGATAGTAGTTTTTAAAAGATCTATTTACATGATTAAATTGACAAGTATTTTACAAATCTGCTTCAATTACAAAAGACATACCTACACAAATTGTTATTCTTCACAAAAAAAAAAAAAATATATTACAAATTACTCTTCTGTTATTTACTTTCAAATTAATTGTCATTGATAATATTGGGCTAAATTTCTCCTTTTTCAAATTGTCAGGTTTCTTTAATTGTTTAATTTCAAGACATAACTGTTTTAATCAAAAGTCATTTATTTAAATTAGGGCTAAGAATCAGTCCCCCAAAACGCCTGCCCTTCACCACTTCCTAGTGCTTTAGCTGGGACGAAGTGGCGCAACAAACCCAATAACATAATCAGCCTATAATGTTCCCATTGCTGGGACACAAGCCTTCCCTCGGTAAGAGGCAGTGGGCTGTAATCACCACGCGGGCCCAGTGCGGGTTGGTAGATGTCACATGTCTTCGAATTTTTGGTTCTAAGACATGCCGGTTTCCTCACGATGTTTTCCTTCACCGCTTTGAGAAAAGTGGTGTTGAAGTAATTTACACAAAGCAAGGCGCGCCTGTCTGGGTTTGAACCTATGACCTACAATTCGTAAGTCGCGGCAGTTACCACTGGGCCACCACTGCTTTCTGTGTTATATAAAAATAATAAAAAACAACTCAATTTTTAAAAATCAAGAAAACAATTACTATTGTAAGAAATAATTTGTTAAACAATATACAATAGTAAATTGATAATAACAATGTTTATGTTATGTCTTTGTCCTCAAATAAGTCCCCTTGTATTTCTTATGGGAAGAGTAACAGGTGGTTGGGTAAGTCAGGTGAATGAGAGTGCTATCCACCTGCATAATAACAACATACAACTACCTATCTGTATAGTTAGCGCCACGAAAGATGAGATGTGACCTCCCCTCCTGCGCTCTTTCCGCCGCCGCTTTTTTTAACATCACACTAATATTATAAAGGCGTAAGTTTGTGAGTGTGTGTATGTGTGTGTGTGTTTATATGTTTGCTACTTCACGCTGAAACGGCTGGACCATTTTTGATAAAATTTTGCATGGAGGGAGCTGACACCCTGGATTAACATAGGCTACTTTTTATCCCGGTATTCCCACGGGATCGACACTCATGCGGGTGAAACCTCGGGGCGCAGCTAGTATAAATTGTATAATCCTAATTCCTATGACACTCGAATATACTGTAGCTTCCCATTATAAGAAAGAATTATCGAAATCGGATTATGTCTGAAGCTTAGGGGCTACATACAAATTCACAAAATTTACCTCTTTATAATATTAGCATTGATTTAATAATACACATTACAACAAAATCATTATTATACAAAAAGGAAAAGCTTATGTGTTTTTCAACCACTTATACAATTTTTAATTTTTGGGTTCACAGAAAATGGTAGCGAAAATATTCAACGTAATGTTTTTATTTCTATGAAACTTCCATTTTAGTTGTAAATCCGTGAATCGGCCGTCCTTTGTAACTTTGTAAGCATCGGGTTACCGCGTGATTTTATACTTATAGCCAGCGTTGCGCCCGCGCGGGTTAAATTACGTGGTTCGAACTCGCACGCGCATGTACGATATTACGCAACTATACACGTGCTGCGTTAGTGCGTAGACACCTTTATTTGCATGTAAACAAAAATATTCATTAATAGTTATTTAAATGTAGATCTATAGGTTGTTTATTTTAAATAAAATGTTGTATTTTAGTTTGGAAACATTTAATAATGTTGGCAAATGAATAGCTGCTGCTGGGGAGTTCGTTGCGCCACTTCTTCCCAGCTAAAGCATTAGGACGTGGTGAAGGGCGGGCGTTTTGTGGACTGTCTTTGTAATGTTGACGTTCAAAAAGTGCTTATTGTCAGCCTAGTTTGAATAAATTACTTTTGATTTGAATAATTATAATGTAAATACAGAGAATTTATAAACGATTATTATTTTTATTTTTTAAAATTCAAACTATTTAAAAAAAAAATTGCTGACGATTTGACTAAATGTCTGTTGAACCCCTATAACACATTTCAAGGCCGTGATAAAAATTCGTGCATTCACGATAATAGCCAAGAAGTTAATGTAAATTGAAGATGATCGTTAGAAGGATGTCATCATCGTCATTATAATGTCGATGAAATGACACGTTTCTAAGTTAATTTTTAACAGTAATAATAATAATCAGCCTTAAATGTTCTCACTGCTGGGACACAGTGACACAGGCCTCCTCTCTTCAGGAGTTCGAGAGGGAGTGGGCTATAATCTACCAAGCGGGCCCAGTGCGGGTTGGTAGATGTCACGTCTTTTGAATTTTTGGTTCTGCGACATGCCGGTTTCCTCGTGATGTTTCCCTTCACCGTTTAGTTTGTTTAACAGTGTTACTATTTAATTTATTGTCATAGTAAAGGGCTCTGTTCTAGTCTGAATTTATCAGGTAAACTCGAAACAACACGCGAACTTAGAAAGTTTTTTTTTATGTTTATGTTTTACAGTCATGCAAGTTTTCTCTAATTATCTTTAGGGTTCCGTACCCAAAGGGTGCCAACGAGGCTTTATTATTAAAGCTCCGCTGTCCGTCCGTCTGTCACAGGGCTGTATCTTTTGAACCGTAATAGGTCACACTTGACATTTTCTGAGTGTGTAGTGTGTAGCACTCTGGCCGCTATTACAAAAATTATTATACAAGAGACGTTAAATATTTTACGGTGGTACTGAACCCTTCGTGTGCGAGTCCGATTGGTACTTCGCAATGTACACAGTATTTGTTTTGGCCCGCGTAACCCACACGTGCTTAGTGAATTTCCGTAGCGTGACATTTTACGCATGACTAAAAACACCCTATTATCTTAAGCCGGCTTTACACCGAACCAACCTCGTGCCACCGTGTAGAATACTAGATGTTCTGGCGTGCGTCGCCTTGTCACATTGTACAAACGCCAACACCATGCGACCTAAGCAACCTTAAATTCATTAGGACAAGCTGGTACACATGTGTACCACAAGTGGGACAAATTTGTACCAGCTCGTCCCTGAGGGTCAATCAACTGAGCCTATCGCAGGCCACTGCTGAACATTGGACTCTTCCAGGCTTCGCCACTACACCCTGCCCTCCGCTTTCCACATCCAGTCTGTCCCAGCCATCTTCGTTCCACACTACGCTTACCGATACGCGGTCTCCACTCCTGGACTCGTCACCTCCACCCGCCAACGACAAACGTGGCCAGCCCACTGCCACTTCAGCTTGCTTACTCTACAAGCTATGTCGGTAACTCCGGTTCTTTTCCGGATAATGTCATTTCTGATTTTCAATGAAACACCGAGCATAGCCCGTTCCGTAGCGCGCTGAGTGACCTTGAATTTGTGGACCAGCCCAACTGCCAGAGTCCACGTATGCAACCTGCGGAAGATTAACTTATATCAACGCAACAGAATCTTATCAGTTGATCTTGACGTATACGAAATGACACACAGAATCTGTAATATTCGGATACAAGTCGCGGCGCTTGACGTGCGATTTTGGCTTGTCGCACAAATTTGTGCGTACATACACACATCAAAAGTGTCTAGGGATCAAGCATTTTTATGCGGATTTCTTGAGATTGAGATGTGGCTTTGTAATAAATTTATGATTTTATAAATTTATATGGATCCTTTTTGGTGCATTTCATAATTTGAATCAGGAACTGTGAATCAAATTCGAGTAAAAGATGAAAATCAGCTGTCAATATTTTCCCTATAAAAACATACATCGCATTGAAGACATTATTAGTGCTACTGTTTCCCTACTACTGATTAAAACCATCGTTATTATGGAGCGGCGACGTCATTTAAGCAGGGAAGAAATGCTCAGAGCCGTGGGAATGATAGAAGCTGGTTCCCGGCAACGTACTGTGGCTTTAGCTCTGAATACAAGTCAGAGTGTTATCAGTCGACTTTGGACACGTTACCGAAGCACTGGTACCGTGGCTGAGCGCCATGGAGGACGGTATCGCTGCACCACACGGAGACAAGACCGATACATTCAAATCTTAACTCGAAGAGCTCCAACAATAACCGCCATGATGTTAGCCGTGAGGCTTCATCACTCTTCAGGGAACTTAATTAGCGACCAAACAGTCAGAAACCGCTTGCATGAAGTGAACCTTCATTCCCGAAGACCGCTACGGGTACCACCTATAGCAATGCACAATCGTAGGATTCGATATCAATGGGCTCTTGAACACAGAAATTGGGCAGAAGAAGAATGGCGTTTCATGTGCTTTTCTGATGAGTCTCGTTTTGGTATGAGACCGGATACAAGACGTATACGACACTGGAGAACCCCTGGACGCCAACAGCGATTAAAATCCTGCCAGGAAGTCCATCCTTATAGTGGTGGAACCATCATGGTATGGGCGGGTATTTGGATCGGCGGAAGAACTGAGTTGATTTGGATCAGAGGCAACCTCAACGCTCAAATTTATGCTGAGACGATTGTATCAGACGTCATCGTTCCTCTACAAATGCAAATCGGTCCCTTATTTCAGTTAATGCATGATAATGCACGACCGCACACCGCAAGAGTTGTAAGACAGACTCTCGCCGCAGCTAACATCAATGTCCTGCCCTGGCCTGCTCAGTCGCCAGACTTGAACCCGATTGAGCATGCATGGGATATGCTACAGAGAAGAGCTCTGCCGAATATGGAGGGTATCCAGTCGCAAGAAGACCTTTTTTTGTTGTTGCAACGAACATGGGCGGCCATTCCACAGCGTGATTTGGATGAACTCATTTTGAGTATGCCAAACCGATGTTCTTGTGTTGTTAGTGTTCGCGGTAGAAACACGGATTATTAATTGTTTAAGTTACCCAATAAAATTTTAAAGAAAACTGTTATTTCAGTCTTTTTTTCGAACTTTTGTGTTAGTGGTTCAAATGTCAAAAATCCCTTTATTAGGAAAATGGCAAATTTCTTTATTAATGCAAAGGTGACTTGGTTTATCGTTACTGTGACAAACGAAAACACTTTATTTGATGAATCCTTAAAGAAAATTTTAATTAATATCAATCAGGAGAAAAGTTATTGCAAAAATATATGTTGATCCCTAGACACTTTTGATGTGTGTATTTGAAGTATGCGGCATGCGGCTCTTTGGCATCACGTCATTTTGCAAGATGTTGCCCGGTGTAATGCGCTTTATTTTAGATTTTTCCAAAATCTAAATTCTACAAAACAGCCCTCAAAACACCCACCCTTCACCACTGGCTACTGGCTAGTGTTAAGCTGGAAAGAGGTGTCGTGACAAACTTCCCAGCAACTAACACGTCTTTACCTGTTAGGTATACATTAAGGCAATTTACCAATGTTCTTAATTAAGTGTATCCGAGGGTTTCTCCTAGTATTTTCGAGCTACGTAAGAACACGTGCGACTTGGCGCGCGACGCCGCGATTCCTTTTAGACTCGCGAGTAGTCGCGACGCGTCTCGCGTTCGACTTCATAATATGAAGTCGTACTTTTGGAACAGCCCATAATATTATTATGGGCTGTTCCAAAAGTAAAGGATGATTATGACTGTAAACACATGTTTCAGAAAACGTAGGTACCTGTGGATTCCAATTTGTAGTTCCATTTACAAATTGAGTGCTTTGATTTGATTATTTGAATATTTAAACCCGAAGTTCTAATTTTAAATCACCATAAAGATGTTCTTCATTTGACAGTTGAGGTTAATTTATTATTAACTCAATTTTCGTCGATGATTTTTCAGTCATCCTTTAATAATATATCATTCAAACAATTGTTAGAAAAAGTAGTGAGATATAACGTTGAAACCTAAATACAGCAGATGAATGTGTTACTAATTAACTTTACGGAGACTAATTGCGTAAGAATTTAACCTAAATAGGGTTAATTTACACTTTCGTCAGATACTTTTAGAACAAACTGCAATTGATGTTGGAGCGATATCGCAAATCGCGCCGCGTCTTTATATAAATATACATGATTGTCTATCAAATAAAAAATGTTCCTAATGATATCTCTTTCTGCAGCATGGCAGCGGACAGCGATGGGCTAGGCTCGGCGGGCGGCGGGTCGTGCGGCGTTGTGGTAACGTGTGAGGGTGACCTGCGCGACCCGCGCTTCCCCGCGCGTCTGCGCCGATTGTTGCGCGAACTGCGGGCGCTGCTCGCCGAGCCGCATCCGCACACGCTCAAAGTTAACAAGGTAAATATATATATTTTTTAATTTTTAGTTGATCGTTTTATTATATTCGTTCCTAGGGCGGACATGTCATTAGAGCACAAATAATTATTATAATAGTTTGTCCTCTATTGACACGACAGTGTTAAACATGCAACTTTTATTAAAATCGAGGTTTTCTGAGTAAACAAAAATTAAGAGTTTACACTTGACAGAGCAAATATTCGGCGCTATCATATTAATTTGGTCGCCTCTTGTGTTACAAGTGTGTTTCAGTCTTTATACTAACCGACCTATTCTGTACAAATCTCACCATGATAATTTAAGCGAAGTGTGCTGTTAATGGTGTCAATCATGGTGAAATCACCGAGAGATTTGTACCGACGCCAGCACATCAAGCCACCCGAAACTGTCAAATTTTCCCAATCAACTTTGAACCTAAGTCCTCAGCGATAAAGTTGAAAATCTATTAAAGAAATTTGACAGATTGCAGTAGCTTGATGTGTTGGCGTCTGTACATGATAGGCCGGATGTTGTCAAAAAATCTGAAAAATACTTTAGCTTTTCTTTTAGTATACCTACTTACTAAATCTCCAATTAGTTTCGTGTAAAATATACAAATTGGTATTGAACAACCTCATTAAAAAAATACCTTCTAAATAAAACCCGGAGCTTGTCTTGTACTTTTTCGGCACAGTATTGAAACTGCGTATTCAGGTGCATAAGCAAGTCTAAACATCAGCGAAAAAGTTCGCTTAATGCTTACGAGCGGTTCGCATGTCTTGTCTAACGACAAAGATGCACGCTACTCTAATTTTTTTATTAAAAATAATTATCTGCGCTGCCTCCGTTCTACTTAATTATCGTTAATGTGTACGCTTCCTAACTACACTTCATCAAGACAGTACAAATTTGTTAGCCAGCGGCGACGGAGAAATATAATATTTTATGACGGGCTTTTTTTGCGTCAGCCGTCGTACGGTGACAGAGTGACGTAAACTCTGATTTTTAAACTCAAACTAAAAAAAACCGCCAAGAAACTCCAAGGACACTCATTTAAATCAAGATATTACAAAATCCTGGGTGTAAATATTTGAGAATAATGTAAAAAAAAATATAATAAAAATAAGCCCTGGTACAAATAGTTAAGAACTGACCAGTCCTAACCGACGGTGCCCGTTCACGAACAAGACGCGTGGATCAGCACCATCTAGCTCAACTATTTTGTAGGGGGTTTAATTTGCTAGACCAAAATGACTGTTGAGTCGACCATTTTTTTCATAAAAATCAGAGTTTAGTGACAGACAACGCGTCTATCGTACGTATACCTAATGGTATCTCGGTATCTCCTGATGCTACGACTGCATTGTCGCGATAATGCGAAGTACACTTTGCGCACTCTCGCACACCGCTCGACGTCTCGCTGTACAACAGAGAACGCGCTAAGTATAGTTCGCGCTATCGCGACAATGTAACGGTAGCAAGTGTGTTCCACACATTATTGTTTATAACATTAGACACGTTGAAATGACGTTTGATTAAAAATTATATCTACTTAATAAAAAATAAAAGTCATTCATTCGTTGAACGCACATAACAAAAGTCATTCATTTATTGAACGCACAGCCTAACCACAGCTGAAGCATGATTTTTTTTACAAAATATCTGTATAACATAATTATAACAAAAAAAAAAGAAAATAATATCAGACGAATTGAGAACCTCCTCCTTTATTAAGAATTCGTTTAAAAAGTGGGCACTAAGGAAAGATCTTTTGAAAATGCATCCCTAGAGAAGATGAAAGTTCGACATTTTTGCCGATGAGGATCCCATTGCATCGGGCACATGGCTTGTTATGTTTTTTATTAAATTATAAGGTTATTTTTAATAAATTATAAGGTTTTTTTCCCATTTTTTTTTCACAATAATATTCGTCCACGGAAAAATACCTGCTGTTTTGGAGATGTGTGTACAACACTGTAGACTTCTCTAAAAGTGCTAGATTAACTTTCGAGTTCTGTATTTTTTTTTTGCTCTATGGTAGCGACACACATGACAATGACATGACATAAAGGGACACAGCTAGCGTGTGCCAGCCGTACTCGCGTTTCACGTATGACATCACTTTGCGTGGTTCCTCACAGCGGCAGAAGTAAAACCTCGTGTACATTGCGATACGATTTGTATCGGGCACTTATTTCTGAAACAGCGGGGTAATGTAATTGCGTAACCCACACAATAGGAATAGTTTTCATTTTGACAGTTCAACATCATTCATCGCGTTATTTACATTGTTGAGCAGACAAATTTTCGAACATATGAAGCAATGGATTAGCAATATCCTTAAAATGATTTAGACTGTGATTGAAAGTATGTTAAGCAATTAAGGTGCAGTTTCATTCCTTTGGACATAGAATTTTGTGCTGACAAGACTTTGTCTTTCGAAGGGCCCTACAACGTCTTTTTACAAGTTTTCTCTCCCAGAATATTATTTTCTTTGAATTCTCCGTTACTGACACTAAAATAAATATTCAGTTAAGTACAGTATAGTATCACGTGTACAGTCAGCAACAAAAGTCGATTAACACTATCATTTTTACGTTATTTAATTATTGTCAAAATTTTATTTCAATTAACTGCTTTTTAGCTTTTCACATAATACAAAAGAGTTTATACATATTCTAAAAAATTTTCTTCTGCTGCAATTTTGAAAATATATTTTGCTCAATAACTAAGATTAAAAAAAAACTGAAGTGTTATTCGACTTTTGTTGCTGACCGTATAATTTTGTCTTTCGAATTTGTATTAAATCAATTATTCCATATTTAAAATTCAGCTTCTCGTCGCCATCATCAGACATCCACTCGGCATTTATATGTAAACTTGCTCCAAGAATCTCCGGTTCTTTTGGAAGAAACTAAGCCAGTATTCCACTACAATGACGACAGATGACACTGACAACTATTGAACGCGGTTTAGATGTGCTGATCGCGTTCAGTTTCATTGCTGAAATTGGCACTAAGTTTTCATGTGGCCAGTGTAAAACCTAATAATATAAAATAACAAATCAATGGTCAATCGTTTGCGTTTGATGGTCTATCATAGTACCTACATACTATTGGCAAAATTTGGTGTCTTCCACAAAAGCCTTCATGAATAGTTGAAGTTATTAGAAGGAGAAATAATTTGACTTTGCTGAGAGTGTTTCCGAGGTGCTGGTAGATGGTTGCGGAAGTCACTTCTTGCGATAAAATATTTCTATAGTGGAATTAGCGTCCAAGGTGTGAAGTCCAAGATGTGCAAGCATTCTGAATAAGTGTGTAAAATCTATAATTTCTTGTTGGTTGTTATTTTCTAACGTTTTCTGTCATAAAAATATATTCTTAGCCATTTTATGCAAAACCTGGTTAATGGGTCCGACGTTTTATTTATCTAGTCATTCATTTTAGTTGTCTAAATAATTTATTTTTACTGTAAAAGTTAAACTAAAACGATTTATGGTACTCACACACAGACTCCAGCCAGGGCATAAAACTTATAATCAACGCGACTACGAGCAGTGGTGGCCCAGAGGTATAGACCACGACTTACGAGTTTTTTGGTCGTGGGTTCGAAGTTTCGAACCATGACTGGCGCTTTACTTTGTATAAATTATTTCATCACCACTGCTCTCACAACGGCGAAGGAAAACATCGTGAGGAAACCGGCATGTCCTGGAACCAAAAATTTGAAGGCATGTGACATCTGCCAACCCGCACTGGGACCGCGTGGTGGTTTACGGCCCACTCCCTCTCACAGAGAGGAGGCCTGTGTGACTGTCCCAGCACTACATTATAGGCTGATTATGTTAGCGACTACGCGCTAAGGGCACCCGCCTGAGGGGGACCTCATCTAAGAGTGTCACTGCGGGAGGGCACCAAGGGACAGGCTGGATCGGATCGTGTGAATCTTCATCAAAACAACTTCATCAATACAAGAAAAACCACAGCTCTATAATTTACACCGTGCAAAACGCGCGTCAAGTGCCGGTCATCGGAACTTAACCTTTCTAATTAATTCCAATTCAATCTTATTTTATCATTTCTTTGAATCAAATCTTGTCGTCATTATGCTACTCGACACGCAATGATGACCGCCTTTTACTCTTCCTATTTCCATTAACTTAATTCAACCGATTTTATTACACTTAATAAAATGGACCCAGTTGCACAAAATTAGTTATTGAATAAAATTACGTAGTCAATAAAAATGGCGCGCGGAAATTATTCCGCCAAATGGCAAAGTTTAACGCAGTTTATGCAGATTTAAAATTAAAACAAAAAAAAAAACGTTTTTCCTGTAGCTAACTACAGCCATAAATAACAAAGTGGTTTCTTTTTAGTTTTTTTTTTGCAAAGGTATTAACTCTATACGTCCTTATTTTAAAGCGGGACACGCACGATTTAAATGTCCTATTCACGATAAGCCTGCGTCTGGACGGGCCACGACGCGCGACGGGCGCTCTTTTTAACGCGAGGTTTTTGCCGCTCACTGCAATTTCAACGTTAGGCTTAGCAGCGTGAATAGAAAATCCAACTGAACATTTTCAACGCGCTCGGGATGCGCTCTGTTGGATTTTCAACGCTCGATCAAAAACTCCGCGTTAAAATAAAAAGTGTGCGGTCGGGGGACCCCCGTCAGGGACGAAGTTCATTACGCGATGCTCGCACACACACTCGTATAATAATAGAAAGAAACAGAGAGAAAGAGAAAGTCGCAAGTAAGGGGCATAACGCTTATTCAGCGTGTCGATTTTTACATGTCAACTACTCCTAGTCTCCTACCGCAAGCCGCGTCAAAGAACTTTGTCATTCGAAAGTAGTCAGTTTTACTGAGTTGGTCGCAGTAACTAAGCTAGGAAACCCCGACCAAATGGGTTAGGTTGGGTGTTCCAAAAGCGCCTGTGCGTATGTAGGCTTAAATTGGCTGCGAGTTTTCATCGTAAAAGCTAAGTTTGCAAGGCTATTTGGGTGGGCTTAACCAATCAGCCACAAAAATTTTATGAGCCAATATACGCGTTTAGTTTCTCCCGGCTCCAATCCAACGACACTTCCTAGTTGACTAATGCGTTCCTTTTTATATCGAGTTTAATAGTTTATCCTCTATTGTTGTGTTAATTCTTGTTTGAAGAGGCCTCTGGCTTTGTATTCCTGCTGTCGAATGTAATAATAGAAAGTATTTATGTAAAATGTTTTATGTTCCGTATTTTTAACCACATGGGGAGTTCCAATGTGTAGTATGACTTTTCCTGTCTACCTTTATTTTGATCTACCTATGTCTGATTTATCTCTTCTACTTTATAGGTAGATAGATTCTGGGCGCGACTTCGTCCGTGTGAAATTTCTCGTTCAAGACTTTACTCATTGAGGAAACGCGAGTTCCGTCGTTAGTCTAGTGGTCGCAAGCACGAGGCATGAGCATGAGGTCCTGGATTAGATTTCCAGATCGGGCAAAGTGTTATCGGGTTTTTCGCCCCCTATTACATGGGAGTTAAACATAATTGGAAAAATGTGGGTGTACTATACATAGACTATAGGTACACCTCTGCCTACCTAACCCTTGGGGGTTACAGGCGTGATGTTATGTTGTGTGTCGGAGTTTTTCATAATCATTATCAGTCCACTGCTGAACATTGACCACTCCAGTTGCACGCAGTGATGCGTAACTGAGCTCGATAGCGGGCAGCTCTACTAGAATTTGTTTGTTATGATCGGTTGCTGACCGATTTCTTGTTGAAAATAATGTTTCACCTTTTGGGTCGAAACAGCAAAATATTAAGGCCACGTCCTAACCAAAAGTGGTCGCCGCGCGAGCACGCGAATGTCGCGCGAGCAAGCTATCGTCGCGTTCATATTGTTTCTTTTTGGTCGCGCCGGTAAATATGAACGCGACGACAGCTTGCTCGCGCGATCACTTTTGGTTAGGACGCGGTCTTAATATTTTGCTTAATATGTATTTCTTGGTTTTGTGAGTAACCTAAGTACTAAAGGTTTACTGTTAGTACTGGGTACGAGGGATGGAGTAACAAGGTGGGAAGTTCCGGTTGTTGTATATTTATTTCGCTACAGTACCCTTCTAATTTCGGACGTAAAACGAAACGGACCCAATTCTATGGCGGAAACTTTTCTGTTTAAGTGAATGTATCTAAACTTGGTATTGTGTTTCTAGGTGGAGCCTTGGAACTCTGTGCGCGTAACGCTGTCGGTGCCGCGCGCGGCGGCTGCCCGGCTGCGCGCGCTGGCTGCAGCGGGCGCGCCACAGCTGCGAGCGCTCGGCATACTCTCAGTGCAGTTGGACGGAGACGCGGCCGTCTCGTTGCGGCTGCAGCATGGAGCCGAGCTGAGGATCAACACCGACCCTGATGGTGAGTAATACTGGCTGTCGATACTTGCATCAAGCAACATATTTTCCGGTTCATCAACGGAAAGAAACGGTTACAATGTTTCCCTGTTTCTTTGCTATTTTTCCGCCCCGACCGATACCGACTTGACTTTACCGGAGACCCGCGTCGTTATGCAAACACCCTTACAATGTTTGTCCACCCGCCACCATCAACGAGAAACGAGATTATTCGAACCGAGCGTGACTTCCCGGTGACGGACGTGTGGTGGACACGCGGCCGTAGTAAATGTATGTATCGCTACTTCGACCCCGTCATCTCGTTCTCGTTGACGTCCTGTTGGCATGGCGGTGGACAAACGGCTTTCCCCAAGATGTCAAAAACCGTTGCTAACCAATTATTGGTGGTTGTTATCAGAAGGGAAACATGTTGAAGAGTAGAAAATCAGGTGGACACTTGTAAGAAAAAATAAATTGAAATACATTTACGCAAGGCCAGATGGAGCGTTAATCTGCGCGTCTGTGCGTCTGTGCGGCTGCACGGTGCGGGAGGGGTGATAGTTGTCACAAGTTGACGAATCACTGAACCCCTCCCGCACCGCGCTGCTACCTCAGGCAACGTCTCAGTTAAACGGTCGGCCTATAGTAGGGCTTCAGGAACGATTAAAAGTAAGAAGCTGCCTGTTACGATAATTTTGGGGACTTATTATGTTCCTGGTAATTGTTTTTCAGTGTTGTATCGTGTTTGTAAGTCATATGAAACCAATTCTGCAAGATCTAACCAAAACTCTCCCTCCAGATGCGAGTACATCGAGATCGCAACCCAACGCCGAGCTCTTAGCTGGCTTAGGCGGCATCGGTCGCATGCTCTCGGAGCCGGACGGCGCCGGCAGCAGTAGCGCGGAGCCGCCCGCGCCGCCCGCGACTCCCGACAGCTTCAAATCGCCCAACACCGTGTGCCCTATGGATGGGAAGATACCGCACAACATTCCCACGCATACTGCGGCTGATCGATGCGAGTTCCCCTTTGGAAGTATGACGCAGGCGAGGGTGATACATCGCAAGGAGAATACGCTGGGTGAGTTGGAAGCTTTGAACTTAGTCTATAAAGGCGTGTACAGATGCATGTAACATGTAATGTAATTCATCGTGTAATGTAACGCGAATACTGTGTGTGCATTGCTACGAGCATGACATGTAACGTTGGCGCTGATACATCAGCTGGTTTCTACCGCGAACACAAAGGTTCTCGCAGTCGAACACATACAGGATTCGCATTGTGTTTGTTTGTCGTTCACACTATGCGCATTACATTGCACAATACGTTACATTACGCGCATTGGATCAATGGAATTTCCCACTGGCAAAAATGTCGAATTCGAACACGAACGGGGACGAATTAAGCCAAAAAGGAGTGACAAACAATTACTTGAACTTATTAGTTTGTATCGAGGAAAACCTGTTATTTGGGATCCAAGAAACCAGGATTACTTTAAAAAATATCTGAAATACGATGCTTGGAGTGATATTGCACATTCATTGGGAAGAGATGTAGAATTATTCCTATTCGGCATGTTCGTAGCAACTGAGTGGAAACAGCTTTGAAATAGTTTCGCGTACACAATCCGCTTTGCGTTCGTGTGCCGTCCACACTGTTGACGCTAAATTATACGTAATCTTACATTACACGTTACACTCGTCTGGACCCGGCTTTATCGAAAACCCTTTTTTATTACACTACTAGTAGCGCCCCCGTTTTCACCCGCATAAATGTCGACCCCGTAGGAATATCGGGATAAAAAGTATCCTACGTGTTAATCCTGGTTATAAACTATCTGTGTGCCAAATTTCATCCAAATCCGTTCAGCCGTTTGTGCGTGAAGAAGTAACAAACATACAAACCACTCACAAACTTTCGCCTTTATAATATTATAGTGTGATCGATATTTAAGGAATTATTGTGCCAAGTTTCATGCTTCTACACTGCATTGCATTTTCTGTCAGTGAATGAATGCATTAAGATATTTAGAAAGTTGATTGAACTTATTATCTTGAGTTCAGAATCATTGATCATTATCATGTTTTGGAACCACAAACTTAGTGCCGTATGAACAAAGTTCAAATTCCATTGCAATCACATTTTTTTAGGATTTTATAAAAGGTCACTTAATAATAAACTTAGACTGCATATTGCTAAAGTTGATAATTAATTAAGTGGCAATGTAAATATCTATGATTCTGGCTAGACTCAAGTATAACAAATCATCTCGCGAAGGGTGAAAGTACTCTTGAATACATGCAGTTATTAACTTTTATGGCTATCATTGTTTCTATTGTAATTATGCCCATTTGTTGTTGTTCCAAATAAAAAACCTTTATTTTTTAATAGGAACAATTTTTGTTGCACCCAAAATACTAAAATGCATGAAACTAGTGCTTTTTCGCAATTTTATAGTAAGTCTCCTAATAAAAGTTTTTTCCAATGATTACAAAAGCAGTGTCAGGGTGCTTTCTCTTGAATTTAATTCCGATAGATCGACATTAGAATTATGACGTTTCGTACTTTTGAGTTCGGTTTAATTAAACTAAAAGGTAAATTGGATGTTTGATTTTGGAGCCCGACCCTAATTTCCACTTAGTTCACCAAAATGGGCACCCAATTTTACCTTTTAGTTTAATTAAACCGAACTCAAAAGCACGAAACGTCACAATTCTAATGTCGATCTATCGGAATTAAATTCAAGAGTAAGCACCCTGGTATAATAAAGGATGTAAAGTTGACAAGTAAAATACAGAGTATGTTGAAAGGCACTCGCCATATTTATTACATTCAAATATAAACTGTACATTGTTACTTTTACCCACCTAAAAATATTTTGTAACAGCATCTCATTACCCACACATTCATATTCCAGGACTGTCGGGTCCTCCCCCCAACATAAGGCCGCAAACAGACGGCCCGTTCGCGCGGCCGTCGACGTCTACGTTCCCGGGCCCCCCGCCGCCCTACCCCGCGCCGCCCGCGCCCCCTGCGCCCCCGCCCGCGCCCCCGGGCCCGCCCCCCGCGCCCCCGACGGTTGCCATGTCGTCCCCGCTGCTGGTTAACCTGCTGCAGAACGATGCGCCAGCGCCGTCGCCGAGGCCGAAGCCGCCGCAGCATCCCGCGAAGCTAGATAGGCTTGAAGATGGACAGGTTAGTGTTTAGCTTTTTATACTTTTTTCTTAAATTTTTGTTGACTGGAATTCAAAAATGTTATTTTTATAGTAAATCCCTTGCTAGAGTTAGACTGTGTATTAGGTGACGTGCATACGGGACATGATGGCATCAAAAGTTGACGTCATGTTGCGTAACAAATTATTGTTCTCTAGTGAATAAAACGTTAAAAGTTCGTTATTCAAATGTTTTTATGTTTAATGCAATATGTTTTTGTGTTATTTAAACTAATTTGTTTAGACACATGCTGAATGCAGTATTGCCAACAATACAAAATCATGTTGCAACTTTCGATTATCACAAATACTTTCCGAAAATTTTTTTACCTTATTTTTTTTGCTATTTGAAAGTACAGAACTATAATAGTTAGAATGCAGATTTCTCCAAGTTAGAAATTGGCCATTAAATGTCTTGAAATAGTTATTCAATAGGGTAAATTGAATTTAGAGAGTTGTATAGAAGATATACTTCTCAATATTCATATTTGTTACGGTCACGAATCATATTTTGATCAATATACAACATGAAATTGACATGCAAATTGCAGAAAGGGTAAGAAAATTATAATTTTGCGGGCTACCTTAGTGCTTCCCACTTACAGTGACATTTGACGAAAACATCGACATTGTCATCCCCAGGTGGAACTAGCAGTAGGCCGGCCTCCGTTCGCGGAGTACCTGCGGCCGCGTACGCCCGCACCGCCGGGCCCCGCGGCCCCAGGCCCCGCGGCCCCGGGCCCCGCGGCGCGCTCCCCGCTGGCGCGCACCCCGCCCGCCGAGCCCGCGCCGCGCGCGCCCGTGACCCCGCGCCGCGCCGCGCCTCCTTCGCCCGCGCCATATAGGGTACAGGTATGTAACTACTCTAATATATTCTTTATTTGCCTACACCGATACTATGGTTTACAAGGTCGCAGGAATCCACGGGATGTGAGAAGCACAAAACCGGTCGATTTAGCGATGCTTGAGGGAGACCTATATCTAGCAGTGAACATCTTTCAGCTGAAATGATAATGACGAAGTTCATAGATCTCGTTTGTGGAGGCCTGACACCAAAGCTAGTTAATTATACAAGTACCTGATACTCTTTCTAATTACGTGTTGCTTATTTTATGCCATAGGATACAATATTTTAAAATAGGCAATTCATTTAGTCAAACCTCTCATTCATAATAACCAAAAATTAAAATAGTTGCTGAATATTATTCCCCGCAACTTCAAAAATGTCGCTGGATACAGTATTCCGCAACTTTTGCCAATAACACTGCAACATTCCATGTTGCCCGCAATTTGTTTGAGAGCTTAAGTTTCTTAAAACAGTGATGAATAACGGCTGTCCTATATGTAGAGCGTTGTTTGCTGCCGAAAACAAGTCACAGCTGACAATGACTGATTTTCATGACGTCCGCCATTTTGCGGCTGTTTGTTGATGGCACCGGTTTCCTAAGAAACACAAATTGGTCTGATTACAATAATTAATTGACCTGTGTCACCCAGCAGGTCTCCCCGTCCCCGCCGGCGCCGCGCGGCGTGCCGGCGAGCTACAGCTCGTTCCCCGCGCCGCCGCCGCCCTACCGGCAGCAGCTGGCGCGGCCGCTGCGCCCGCCCATGCACGCGCAGCACGCGCAGCACGCGCAGCACGCGCAGCACGCGTCGCATGCGCAGCACGCGCCGCACGCGCAGCATGCGCAGCACGCGCAGCACCCGAGGGTCACGCCTGAAGACCTGCAGGCTCTACTGCCGCCTCCTACTGCTTCTATGGATCAGAAGACGCAGTCGAGTTTCCAGGTGGGTTTTGTAATAATGTTACGTGTAATCAATTCAATTCACTCATTCTTAACATTACACGATCAATATAGCATCAATCGTAGCAAGGATTGCGCTGATGCTAAATCTTGTTCGACCTATAATAATGTAATATATTGTAATACATTTGTATGAACCAAGTTAAACGCCCCAGACACCACAAATAGGTTAGAACTAATCTCCTAAGTAATAATGTGGCGTACGTTTTCTGCTCTTATAATGATAACCAAGTCTGGCTGTTGTAAGTTCTCTTTAAATCTGACCATACTTTAAGAGGAACTTTTAATAACCAGAATTTAGTATCTTTGATGTGGAATATCCAGCCATGTCATCAAGACGAGTTTTACAAACAAAGGCCTAAAACCACAATATAATATTACAAATATTTAATTCGTAAACCTTCTCACTTTCCAGGAGTTCCAGAGGTATCAGCAGCAGTACATAGCCCGCCAGCGCGCCGCCTCGCGCGCGACCTCTCAACCCGACTGGAACGAGCCTTACCGGGACCTCGCCCTGTTGGACCTGCCTGACAGCGACCTGGAACACCTCATGCCCACCCTCGGCGACGACCTCAACCTCGACGAGAGCGCCTTCTCCGCCATCTCAGAGCTCGACGCCAGCGCAAAGCTAGACATGCTTCTGTCAGGGAATAACGCCAACAACAACACCCCCGATTCCGTCCTCCAGGACATCACCGGTGATCATTACACGAGTAATTACGAACCGAGACACGACGTGCCTTCTAAGTCGGACGCGTACGACGGTCAGGACGCCTTCATGCCGCCGCCGCCCGTGCCGCAACACTCCAAGTTCAGGAGACAGGAGTCTGAAACCGAACATCAACAGAATACGCCGACGACGGTACAGCATACGCCGCCGGTTCAACATACGCCGACGACGGTTCACACGCCGAATGCGATACACACGTCGACGACGACACAACACATGCCAAATGCTGTTCATCATATGCCGAATGCGGTACAACATACGCAACATATGCAGCACACGATGAATGCGGTCCAACACATGCATAACGCGGTCCAACATTCACCAAACGTAGTTCAGCATACGCAGAATTCGGCGCCACACATGTTAAATACGACGCAACATATTCTAAATGCGACGCAACATATGCAAAATGCGTCGCAACAAATGCATAATGCGACGTCACATCTAAATGCAGCGCAACATACGCCGAATACTACGCAACATCAAAATGCCGCGCTACATACGCAGAATGCTGCGCCAGTGTTCAAGTCTCCACCGTCAAGTGCAAGCCAAGCGATGCCTCCTCCTCTCAAGTTGCCTATACGAGCGACAACCTCCGTCGCCACGGCTACCGTCGGCTCACAAGCCTCGGCCCAGGAAATCGAGGAGCAGAGTAAACAGTACCTCATCAAAACCCTCATGAGGGACGATGATGTACCGCCTCCGAAGGAACAAGAAAAGAAAGTCGAAGAAGTCACCGTCGTGAACTGCGAAGTGAAGGAGCCGACCGTAGAAGTCGCGCCGGAAATGTTCGGTATTGCCAAGTCAGCCACCGACGAGGACACGCGGAGAGCTGACGAAGAGCTTCGAATGAGGAATAAACTAGCCAAGAAAGAGCGAGACGACAAACTCGCGCAAAAAGGCGGCAAGCCTCGCACTGTAGGTGCGAAAGAGAAGCCCGCCACGCTCAAGGACAAGATCGTCCGCGACAACAAGACCACCAAAGTTGCCTTACCACGTCCCCCGCCCCTCAAACTCCCTGCGCCTGCCCTTGACGCGCCAAAGTCACCGCAAACTGAGAAAGAGTCAATAAAACTTAGGCTAAAACTCGACAAGAACGAGCCCGCCGTCCAAACGGTTTACAAAGCAGACATCAGCTTCGTCAACCAACAGAAAGGTGACAAGCCCACTGACGGCGAACTCAGAGTACCTCCACTACACATAAGTCTAAGGGGAAGGAACTCCGCCGTTATAAAAAACTCCAAAAAAGAAAAGAAAAAGTTCGGCCCCGGTGACCTCCACACAAAAAAGATTAAAATCAGGAAATCTTCGGAGTCAGACGACAAGTCACATCGGAGGGACTCCGACGAATCAATAGCCTCAAAATCTAGTGAAAGCACTGAGAACAAGACTGATGACGAGTATTTAAACGTGAAAGGCATTAAGCTCAACAACCATTATGAGGCGGACGGCGTTAAAACGGAGATAACGGGCGACAATAACGTCGTCTACAGAATGAAAACTATCTCGAAAAACGCCCACATAGTCACCAAGTCACATGACTATAAGTTAAATAACAAAGTCCAGAGCTTAGACCTCAAAATGAAGAAAAAACTAAAAATACTCAGCGACAGCAGCAAATCATCAGACAAGGAGCGAGACAAAGAATGGAGAAACGACACGCTAGACAAGGAAGGGAAATACGCGCAAAACGAGGGCTACAGAGAGCCGAACAACCACGAGGCGAAGAAGAAGTTACCTACTCCTAAAACAGAATTGAAATGTGATAGTGTGAAATCAGAGGGGACAACAGTGCAATCAGACGTTGATAGTGACGTAAACGTAAACCAAGTTAATCAAGTAAATCAGTGTAAATCCGGTGCTAGTGAGTGTGAGAGGTTGGTGAACTGTCATAAGGACTTAGAATGGACGCTTAGTGGCGACGTGCCTGAACCTCAGCATTATGCTGAGTCGCGGCGCGTTGCCGAAGATGACAATAAGTTGAAACGGACAATCGCCGAAAGTGCAATTACCTCACCCAATGGGCTGCTCGCCTCTGACAAGAAGAGGAAGGTCAGCCATAGTTCCTGTACAGGTGAGTTCATGTTATGAAATAAAAGACTAGTAATATAAATATTGCTCATGCAGCATCATACATGTGGTAGAAGTGAAACTTCTTAAAAAATAAAGAATAGGAGAGATTTAATGTGAGAGACAGAGAGAGTAATATCTTTCTTCTCTCTTATGTAACGAAATGTGACGCGTCCTTGAAATTTCACTCTCAATTCTCGTCCAATTATCGAATCGACGCCTAAGAAGTTTCACTTAAATCATTTGTGCAAAACTTACCTGCTTGCTGTGCCTGAAGGTCGTTGTTACTTACGTGCAAAACCTCAAACTCTAAAACCGGTGGCACGGCAATATAGGGTTTTGTTTATTACGATATAAAAGATGCTCTGAGACTAATGTATGATGTTCCGCCGGCTCGCCGGGTTATGGATGATTTCCACCAAACGGCTCGTATCGCATCGGATTGGAGCGGATTTTGCTATCTGTTTGGGCAGTGAAGACTGGGGGGCAGGCAGGGCTTCTTCAATAAGGCTCGAATACGATTTTATAACGTTTTTACAATAATAAATTTGAAAGTCACTGGTCACGTACGCACGTCGCACGGTTCAGGTTCAACGATGTATTGCGCGCGGCGAGTCGGTCAGTTCCGCGAACGAACGTATCGATAGTTTATAAGTGTATAGTCTATGGTATCGATGGCGCGCGCGTGCTTCCTAAAAGGTACAGCAGGTGGCGTTGCTTGACGCAACATTCGCGCTCGCCGCGTAGATGCAGAGTTTCGATGGCGCGCGCGCTTCCTCAGTGGAACACTAGATGGCGTTGCTTGACGCAACACTATCTTTAATCGATATTAAATCGTGTACACAGTGTTTAAAGTCTATATTACCAAGCCGAGCATAGCAGCTTGACCGCGGGCGTTTTCCGCGACACGCGATCGTAGCCGACAGAATGCTGCGACGCGCATACAGCTCTGTTTGCCTGTCGTCGTATCCGATGGAATCCTTTCGGCTATCGTCCAAAATTTTCTTTTCCTCTTTTGTGTTTTATGATTATTTTCTTCTGCTTCTAATGCAATAGCCAATACTACGTCAACTTCAACCATTTTCAAAAATTAGATCAAGTTATCATGGTAGGAATGAAACTATTTGACTAGGCGCAGAAATGGATACGTTCGCAAGCGACGGTACGGGGCCGATCGTATGCGTCGACGTGCTGTCGGACGCGATCGGCTGTCGCCGCATCCCTTCGTATCCTTTCCGATCCGATGCGGTGCAAGCCGTTTGGTGGAAATCACCCTTTCGTGTGCTTTCTGAAAGCAAAAATTTACTACACAAACCATTATCGATCATCAGTTGTCATCAATTTGGCTTCATTTTTATAATCTGCAGACGTGATATGCGACTAAACGTACAGTACAGGGAGTTAATATCGAACAGAGTTTTAGAAAACGTTCAGTTTTGTAGAGATTCATGTCTGTCACTGATACCCATATACCTTTAAATTCGATGGGCGAATTTGCGCATATGAATACGCATTTGTACTGGAAACCATGTTGTAAATAGAATATGGACTAGTGCGCAGTTACGTAAGCATACCGCGTGCGAGACGGGACTGTTTTGACTCTTGAGCACGTCGGCGACGAACATATCAGTACTCGCGAAGTTCACCCTTTCTGTACAAGGTCATTCATTCACAAACACTTAAGAGACGAAAGATTCTCCGATAAATAAAAGAGGGCTAGCACTCTTTATAGATATGCATGCTGCCTTTTGCCTAGCAGATGTAATGAACATTTCGCCATTTGACGATCATCAAAAACCTCATTACAGAACACGAAAAAACATAAATCTGCTTACGTTCCAGAACCTCCGGGCTCGACGAACGTGGGCACGATACCAACGAGTCGCGTGGAGTCGCCGCCTGCTTCCCCGCGGCGGAAGGACCGGCCCAAAGACAAGTCCTACTGCAAGCTAGTGGCCGAGCGGGCCACCAGGCCGGACGACAAGTTCGGCAGCCGCTCCCCCGCCAGTCAGGCGCAGGGGGAGGACTCGGGGATTGAGTCTATGGATGCGCTGTCTGAGAAGTCGCCGAATCAGGCCAGTCAGTCGCCTCCTGCAAGGTAAATTGCATTTAATATTTAGTTTGTAAATGATTATTATAATTATTGTGAATATGAGGACTGTGTGCGATGTTATATTACAGATATATTTCATAATTGTCTGTTAGTGCACTTCATGCGGCCTACCCAAAATTGAATGTCCTATGGTAATGTTCGTCAGGTGACTGACATCATCAGGCAAACTGTCTGTACAGGTAAATCATGGTTCTTTCTTCAAGAGTCCATCTTCGACATTACCTGCATGGTTTTCATCTGATTATGACCTATATAAAAGACCTAATAAGATATATCTAAACAATAAAAGAGGCACTTAAAAAGACTTAGTTGGGGTAGGTGCTTCTTCTCAAAGAGCGGGCCTCAGATAGGTTATAAAATATGTGATGTGTAAAAGTTTTATTTACAAATAACAGAAGAAATATTATTTGTCATTGTAGAAAGGAGCGCCTCGACATGCCCCGCTCCACCTCCCCGGCGTCCGTGCAGCGCATCATCGGCGTCGAGGCGCCCCCCGGCGAGCTGCTGGGCCGACTGGCCCGCGCCGCGCCGCGCTACGAGCCCGCGCCGCCGCCGCTGCACCGCGACATCGAGGCCGAGCTGGCCAAGATGCACGCCGACGTCAACGGCGACGAGCGCCAGCCCGAGCCGGACGCGCCCAAGGAGCCCGAGCCGCTGCGCGACAAGGGCAAGCTAGAGGACTTCGACCCGCCGCCCAGCAGGGTCTCGCCGCCGCTATACACATACTCCAATCAAGAGAAACTCGGACCCGTCGACGACGTCAAGGAGGAACGGACCGAGAACGGCGAAGCGATCACAGAGCGACCAGAGACCGACGAAAAGAGAGAACCCAAACTAGAGAGGTTACCACTCAAAGCGGACTTCCCAGATAAAAGTCTGCTCGAACAGCTGCTCATCGAGATCCCCACGCCGGACTACGCGGGCAAGAGGCCCGAGTCACCCTCGCCGTCCGCGCTCGAGCGCGTCGCGCGCAGCAGTGTGCGCACGCGCTCCAGCAGCAAGCTCAGCAGTCCCGCCGACCAGCCGCGCACGCCGCGCCTCTCGCCCGCGCTCACCAAGCTAGAGCGCGCCGACTCGCCGCTCGCGCCCCGGAACTGCGTACGCGCGCCCGACGACAAGACCAGCCCACGCGCCACGGCCGCGCCTGCGCGCGCGGCGCTGCCCGCTAAGCGCCGGCGCCGCGAGTCGGAGAGTTCGGGAGCGTCCACGCTCAGCTGCGACGACGATGCCGCGCGGCCCAAGAAGAAGCCGCGCCGAGACGCGCCGCGTGCGCCCGCGCCTCCCGCGCCCGCGCCGCCCGCCAAGCGGAAGGACTCGGACAGCGACAGCGATGAGCCGCTCATCTGCAAGGTGCGCGGCAAGGTGGGCAAGGCGGTGCGCGGGCCCGCGCGCGGCAAGCCGGCCGAGGGCGTGGGCACGCGCCGCTCCGTACGCCACGGGCCCACGCCGGGGCCGCCGGGGCCCACGCCGCCCGGGCCAGCGGGGCCCCCGGCCGCCGCGCCCGTTCGCAGGAAAACGAGAAGTGCCGGTGAGTCCCGCGTCAATACAGACTGATCCGTTGCCACTTTTCCCCCCTGTCGGGCGGTGCTGACGTAGTATGTTTGGTGTGGGCGCAGTGGGCGAGGGCGCGGGCGCGGCGACGGGCGTGCGGCGCCGGCGCGGCTCCAAGGACAAGTGACGGCGGCGCCGCGCGGAGCCCCGCGAGCCCCGCGAGCCCGGCCAGCCCCGCGAGCCCCGCGAGCCCCGCGAGCCCCGCGCGCCCGGCGAGCCCGCGCCGGACTGACGGCGCCTCTAGGTAACGCGAGTGGTCTGCGTGTGTCGCCTAATCTCCCGCACGACGTAGCGCACAGAACGTTATACACTGGTAGAATTTGTGACAGTCCGTACGACTACATGAGCGCTGACAACGTTCACTGGTAACTGTCATGCAGGCATCGCGGCCGCGAGTAGAGACTATTCCAACTTTTGTTTTGTACCAGTTTGGGTCACGATTGTAATAATATAAATATCTAAATTTAACTAAATTGTAAAATATGTTGCGAGT
Organism: Amphipoea oculea; assembly: GCA_945859645.1. Taxonomy (NCBI): domain Eukaryota; kingdom Metazoa; phylum Arthropoda; class Insecta; order Lepidoptera; family Noctuidae; genus Amphipoea; species Amphipoea oculea. The sequence goes on from OX243881.1 coordinate 15,903,181, forward strand.
TGAAAATTAATCCAAAGTGATTTCCACTAATCCGCGATTGGTAATTGTTCATTTTAATGAATCTCAATTAATTAAATCGATTGTGAATTAACACCAAAGTGTGGAGACTAGTAAAGTTGCAATACTAACGTTTGAGAGATACTGTGTTGATATGTAACATGAGAATTATGTGTTAATGTGTATTTATAAATTCGGATGTGTCGTCGGCCGCTCTTTGCTAGAGTTCTACGAACGGCGACCGCGAACCATAATCTAAACGACCCAAAAACAATCAAAATCAAACGGTCGCAATTTTGTTAAATTTATATACAAGTTACTAAATAAGTATGAAAACTGGATGAACCAGTTATATTTTATTTGTTTATTCAAAGTTTTATCATAGCCTTTGCATGCTCCAATACAATAATAATAGTATTACAAATCAAATTGACGAAAATACTAAATTTTAACCATCTCTGGTCGCGTGGTCGCTGCTTGTATAAATCTTCCGTCGCTACTGGTCGGGGGAATAGATATGGATTTAGCGAAATTGATTTTAGAATAGTTCAATTTGGTTGGTCATATAATTATTATCGATTAAATTTTTAAAGAGCCCGACCCTCCAACTACTCGATAATATCGATAGTTTTAAGTGCCACTTACTAGATTAGAATTTAAAACAGTAGCAAGTAATAAATTGTGGCAATAATAATGTTCTAAATATCACATTCATTGATCATTAATCCATTCACTCCATAATTACGAAACAACGACGAAATCTATTCTAAAATTAATTCTTTCTAAATCCGTCCTGCAAACTTTATCTATTGATGATATTCACTATCGATAACGAAACGTTGATCGATAACGCCGGACCCAATCAAGTGCTGGCAGTCACACTGGCGGTATATTTATTTTTAGTGAACAAATGTTACCATTCACTATAAAAACACTCGACTATTTTGTTCTTTTAAGTGTAAGTTAATTTCTATCGCGTAATTTTAAGAGTGTTTGTCTTTAAGTATGGAAGCTGACGCGCTAGTTCCAGCATTCTAATTAGGCGATTTATCAATTTAAAAAAAGGTGTAGTTAGTACAGAATTTAGTAACCATAGGTACATAATAGTGATGTTGATAAATCGACTAATTGCAATGCTAAAGTTCGCGCGTTCGCAGGGTCCTTGAAACGTTGCCACTTGCAAGACTCTGTGGAGTTTGCGCCGTGGGGAGCCTTAGTTTACTAGTGAATAGATGTGTATCATTATTGTACAAAATGCACTCGACATATAGGCACATTGTTATAATAGTAAATAATACCCGAGAGATATAAAGAGAATGAAATAAATGCATAAAGTTAAATATTTTCATACGTTTTTGCACGTAACTTCGTGACGTTGATTCGGTGACGTGATCGCAGCGTTGTAGTTTTTATAATGTTTTGGCGGGAGGACGGCGTATTTTATTTGTAATATAATGTGAAAAGTCGACCAATTAACATCGGTTTTCAGCGGCTGTTTCCAATTGCTGAATAAGATCGATGCTAGGTTCAGTTTCGGGGCGGCGTTCTCCCGCACAAAACGCTGGCCGCTATTACGATGTAACGTTAGCGTTTTTATATTTAAGAGAATTCACGACCAATAATTGTAATTAAATGTGGAACTTGATAATTTCTTAGTGAATGAGATAATAATCGCGACTGAATGTTTTAACAGTTTGTCTGTTCGGGCTTCCAGTATAACTAAAATTTTATTTTGACGCCCCATTTATTTCGTTTTCCCTCCATTTGTCGACTTATGTTCCCACCATCGATTCAACTCATTTTAATCCGAAGATTTTACACCAAATCCATAGACAAGGAACCAGTGAATGCTTCTATTTCGCACTAAGCATAGTCGATTATCGAATGAATTTAGTTTTTTCTAATATATAAGAGACGCTAGTGTTTTTTATCACGATTATTGAACACTCGAGTATAGGTACGTGTGAACTGTGAACTCGCTCGCCTTAATGTTCATCATTTACAATAAACGATTGGTTGTATCTAAATTGAACCTTGCAATACACATTTTGCGGACAAAATCATAATAATAAATAATATAATTAAATGGTGGACAAGACGACATGGGGTGTCCTACAGATCTATTTTTAATGAATAATATTTATCGGTCGACGCGCGGTAGTGGATCGACACAAATCTGTAGGCGTCTGTGGCTCGTGTAGACTTGTTTCGTTCCTGTGAGTAGGGATACCCAAAGCAATAATATTTGGATGTGACATTTTATTTAAAAGCACATTTTAGACAGCTTTTACACTATTAGCTTAGATGGCCGTACATAACAGTATTTTATAATTTCTCCCGAAGTATATGTTCGTTTGTTTCCCCTCCCCTCTTTTGATGACGTTCAATGTTAGTCGGGCAGTGATAGTGCTACAATACATAACGTGTATAGTATGTACGTAGATATAATGAGAAAATATTTTAATAATTAGTAATGAATTTATTGCCTGAATAAATTGTGCCCTTTAACTGTGTGCCGTGGTAATTGTCTGTTAATATTAGTGTATAGAGCGAGGTGCGGCTAGTCTGAGCGCTGGACGGCGGGAAACTGTTTTGTAAACAATACTTTGTTTTTCTTAAATTATTAATTACTAAATCGGTCCGGCCGATGTACAATCTCTTGTAAATTTTTATGTATAGATGGGGATATTAATATATGTTACGTTTTAAGTACTTGTTTTCTTTTTAAAATCATATTTAGTTTGGGGAGTAGCGTTTGTAAATAGACGTGGTGGAGACTAGCGAATCGGTCCCGCGAGGAGCGACTCCTGTAGACATGCAAAAGCCTTATACTGTAATATAAAAGTATGACTTGCAAGCTTGTACCATATAATTATAGTGAATGAACTCTCAACTAGCTGTGTATATTGGGTGTATAGTTATCATTTTTAGTTTATTTTGTTTTGTTTTTATTTTCGACTAATGATAGTAATTTATGCCGATAAATAAATATCTATATTGTACGTTTATATATCTACAATGAAGAAAGAGAAATACAAATAGTTTTAATAACACTTATAAATATAGTCTAGGGGTTACACCACACGAGAGTAGGTTATAGTTTTGTTTACATTCTACGGAACTTGTAAATACATGCAGAAATAGTAAAATGAAAGAATTGATACAATAAAGTTAACGTTATGTTATTTGTAATATTTTTTCTAGTTCGTGTTGTGCGGCACGCGCCGCGGGGAATCAATTTAGGACAATGATAAACGATGCCTGCAAACATTTTTTGTTGCTGGTGATTTTATGAAGTTCAGTTTTATATTGTGCATTATTTTCTCTGTAAGTTGCTTTCACTGTCGTTTCTAGATTATTTTAAAAAATCATATAATTATTATATTGATAAAAAGTACGATGAGTCAAGCTGATTATCATCATATTATAACGATTGAAGAAATTATATTGATATAAAAAGTACGATTGAGTCATGCTGATTTATCATATTATTACGAATGAAGAAATAAGGAATATTATTGTTCTGCTATTATTAAATTTGTAAAGTTAGTTTATTAATAAATGAATAAAAAATATTTTGTGGTTTTAATTGTGGAATATTTTATTCGAACTTTCCCAATACAAAATTTCTCCTTGCACTGTACATTACTACATACACACACATGCTGGGGTCAAAACTTGCTGCACGCGATACATGATGTATCAGAGTGAGACAGCACTATATTGTGAGCTCCGCTTCATAGCCAGGCGTAGTAAAGAGTAGTCTAGCGGTACCACAGTGCGTGCCACAAGTTTCGGCCTAAGTCCCAGCTACACTGAAGTTTCATGGCGATAATCCAGAATTCCAGAGGTTAAATAAGAAAAGGAAAAATATGTTTATAAACCGGAAGACATGTAAAGGAAATAATTAAATTACTGAAAAGCTGGCAACACTACATAAGGGTGTTGTCACATACAACCGGTTGACATTGGTCGATAAAAAGTAATATGTTGGTCGACAATCGACATTATTACTTCACCATCCAATCGATCGTGTTGGTTGGGTTAGTCTGGGGTGCCTTCGTTACAGCTTGAAGAGCTTTTAAATTCTAGTTGGTAGTTCCTACATTGCTAAACACAGAAAGACGGATGCCGTCTCAACGCTAGACTAATCCACAATGAATCAAATGATATAATCATGATAAAAGGGACGTATACGACGTCGATCTCGGTTGCTTATAAGTAATATAATAACACTCAACAAAAAACAGTGTAATAAACAAATTGTACTATTGAATTTTTGATGCAACATTTTTTACGTTATATTTCTGCGTGGAACGGAACGTTGCCGAATATCAATGTTGCTGAGAACACACACGTGATCATTCAACCAATGAGAAAGCTTAACACTTGGTATAGTTAAACCTTGTGATTGGTTGATGCCTCAAGCTCGTGCTAATGGCCAATAGGCATATAGATCCGTAACGTAACTCTATTCAGAATTTTTTAGCAATAGAAAACAGTTGATTATTGCACTTGCTGTTCTAGTGTGCTTTGCGATTTTACGTAAAAATACCTAAATAAATGTAAGTATCACAATATATTTTACTTTTTTATGTTTATGCTTGTAACAAAAGTAGTTTACGATAAGTTATAACTTGATCATAACGAAAAAAAATGCCGTGAAAATGTTATGTAAGAACGTTGTCAATAGACACTCGTTAGGTACTCATGAAAATAATTTTCCTCATTCCTTCATATACTCGTAATAAAATTAGCCTTTTTTCCATATATGAGTCTTCTACTGCATTTCATATTGATTTTTAGTTATTTGCATGATGTTTTATTTTCATTTTCAATAAAATTGCTGTTATCATCTGATTTGACAGTAACTATTAGCAGGATTAAAAAAAATGTACCTATCCCTCTTGTTAGGAATGATAATGTCACCAACTCATTGAGAAAACATGTATTAAGTTAACTCATGTGTAAACCTTGAGTAAATCTAATTTCAACTTTAGGTTGCAGAATTTAATTTAAAAAAGATCTATTGCTAGTCATCTGCCTAGCCCTTTCCCAATTGCTAGTATGTAGCATGTCAAATAATTATGAAAATGTTCCTCACTGCTTTATTCCAATGCTGAAATCATTACTTTCAGGACATTGTATCAATGCTTCCTTGTCTAGTCCTTTACCAGTTAGTGTTAATCACCTGTTAATCTGTCAAGCTCCGCTAATGAGACACAATTGATTTTCTATTGTTTCGTCGCCAATGCGCGACGCGCGCCGCTTGACCGGATCATCATTCTCCTGCTCGTGCCCAATTTATTTGGGGCTGGTGCAACATGATATTTTCTTCCATACTTCTCTTTTAGTCATCATCTCGGTAGTCACCCGCCACTGTAGTCACCTGTCCAAGATAGATAGATATAATATACTCTTTAATGTACACCATGACAATCAATCTACATAGTCTTCACATGATCTGACCAAGATTATGTCTGGACTTTAAAAAGAGACTGTAACCTCTGAGTTTGTTTCGGTCTTTCCTGTCAGAGTATTCAGACAGGAAACGCCAACCTCATCTGGTTTAAAAAAATATATGATTGTAAAAGTGTTTACATACAAACCTACTTTACAGAAATAAAATCATTTACCATAGCATAAACTATTCCCATTGATTATCATAAAAAAGTCCCTTTCTCAACCCAGATGGCAGACAAGGCTGTATCCACTGCGAGCAAGCCCATGATGAGGGGGCTCCTCAATGCTCAGATCAAGAAGAACCTGATCATATCCCTGGTACTCGCTGGAGTATCGGCTGTGGCTTGCAAGCAGCTTGTCAGCAACGAGCGCAAGAGGAAGTACGCTGAGTTCTACAGGTAAGGCTTACTACTTTACTGTCATCATCATCTGCCTAGCCTTTTCCCAACTAAGTTAGGGTCGGCTTCCAGTCTAACCGGATGCAGCTGAATACCAGTATTTTACTTGGAGCGACTGCCTATCTGACCTCCACAACCCAGTTACTGGGTAATACAATACCCCTTGGTAAGACTGGTTGTCAGACTTTCGAACTTCTGAAGTCCGTAACGACTGTCAAAGATCCACGAATGACAGCCAGGACCAACAGCTTAACGTGCTTTCCAAGACACAGAGGGGTCTTGGTATGTAGAGATGGTCACCCGTCCAACTGCGGCAAGCGTAGCTTAACCTGATCAATCGAACCGTGCAGCTGTTATTACTTAGCCACAAGCCCTTCCTTCCTTTTACTACTTTACTGTAAATAATGAAATAATAATAACACTGCTTAATATTGTCCTGCTGCAGGATATAGGCCTCTTCTTATACAAAGAAGGCACGAGCATTGATCAAACTTATATTAACTAAGTCTGGGTTTTCTCATGGTATGCTCCTTCAACAATGTCAGTGATGTCCAACATAAACCAAGAACATACATTTATTATGAACTAGCAGCACCCTGCTGTTTCATCCGCATAAGTGTAGATCCCGTGGGAACATCGGGATAACAAGTATCCTCTATATTAATCCTGGTTATAAACTATCTGTGTGCCAAATTTCATCATAATCTGTAGTAGTTTATGCGTGAAGAAGTAACAAACATCCATCCTCACAAATCACATTTATTTAGTAGGATTTATAGTAGGGCTAGGATATTTATTTGCATGGTATATAAAGTTGTTTTAAAAATATACTATAATAATATAAATGTTTTGCTTATATCATAGCATGCAAATATTATGGGTTACATTACAAAATGTTTCCCATCAACACATTCTTTTATCCTGTAAAAATGATTAGTGATTAACCATTTACGTAATTTTTTTTAAATAATCTAATATCAAAAGTCTTGTGAGTTTTATTATATATCCGAAATTCCGAACACACATGGCTAAAAGGGAGAACCATAGCATAGAAAAGGGAGGATCCTCCGACCAGACAGGTGTCGTGTTCGGTGGGCTACTGCCTACTGCCCGACGGTTGATGTCGGGAAGTTGCATAATTTATTATGCTTGTCGCGCGTCGAACTATGCCAAGTCTGCAGGATTTTGCACGACGACGACGGTGTGACGCGTAGTTCACATGTGGCGTTGTAGATGTCGCCACAAGTGTACTTGGAACGTAACATTGGTTTAATAATTAGTAAACTTAACAAATACAGTGTGTCCGGACATGGACTAGCGATATTCTAAATACTTAAATATAAGCTATTTTAAAGTACAATTACACTATAGGCTTGGGTCCAATACACTTCCCCGCTATGTGGCAGCCATTTTGTTTTTTTTTGTTGAAATATGCTCTATGCGAGTACAAAAAAAATCATATATCTCAAAGTTTTAGTCATACTGAGATAAAAATAGGCTTATTCGAAAGGCAATAATATTGTCTACCGTCTGCATTACAAAGCAATGTGTTCACAATTCCATAACTTTTGAAAAAAAATGTGAAAGTCGAAAAAAAAAACAAAAAATTATGCAATTCAACCAATAATTATTGTTAATTACTGGGAAGTGTATTGGACCCAAGCCTATAGTGTAATAAAATTGTACTTTAAAATAGCTTATATTTAAGTATTTAGAATATCGCTAGTCCATGTCCGGACACACTGTATATACATTAAAGATACTATCATGAAAATAATATGTCTAAGAGAAAAAAATATTTTGTTTCCAGGACTTACGATGCCGAGAAGGAATTCGAAGAGATGAAGAAGAAGGGTCTATTCCAATCCTGCTAAACGCGAACAGTTATAGAGTAGTATTAATTTTATTTCGCTGTGAAAATGATTTAATTATAAATTAAAATACCATAAAAAATATGGTTTTTCATTTATGACAGATACAATTTACCATCAAATAAAACCTACTATTTTGAGGATTCCGCAGCCAAATTGCAAAAACGGATGTTTTATATAATTTCGTCATGCTATCTGTCCAAAATTGGAAAGGTGTGTTCTGTGCACAGCTAACCCAATTGTGTAGAAAAATAAAAAAAAAAAACAGTTTCACTCAGGGAGCCGACAGAAGTGAAAACAACAACACAAACAGGACTGGTAGAAAATGCCTATGGATTAAGTCCGCCTCTGTACATTTATGTGCTTGAAGTATTAAATAAATAAATAAACAGAATACTTGCCATTGTTGGATCGAATAATTCAAAAGATTATTTTTCTAAGTGAAAGACAATACAACTCCTAAGTTAAAATGGCCTTAAATGTCATGAGAATAGTCATTAGTCCTCCGAAACGAGAACAGTTGACGAAGTCTTCTAAACGCTCTCGATATCCGTGGCCCAACCCGACTGGATCCTTCTGTCGGCTTCTTTCACAAAGTTGCAGCCCATTACTCAGTGGTAGAGAAGAAAGGCTGCAACGAAATCCGGACTGTTCGGGAGGCTGATGTTCGTCAAGGGCTTCGGCTTTTGTGTTCTCTATTGCTGCAAGTGTTGCTAGGAATAAATAAATAAACAAGTATTTTTCCAATAATTTAATCAGGACATCAAGTAATACGTAACTTTCCAGAATACATAAATAATTTTAACAATTGAATCGATTACACCGTTGCCTTATCGATAACATTACATTAGTCACTTAGATTTAACTCCAAATTGATCGCTATTTTGACTAACATAGAATATCAGTAAGACAGGGACCAGCCTGTTTCCACTACAAAGTAAATAATTTTAAAATAACTGTTCACATATCAATAAAAAAAAATCACCGAAAATTTTTGTTAATTTTTCGCACTGATATTTTATTGGTGTGTCAACAGCTCTATGCATTCCATTGATGTTCGCTCGAAACGATGCAGAAAATAATGATCTCCAGCGAGCGAATATGGGACGCATTTTCAAAATACGAAGGATATTTTGATTTTCCAGTATACAACTGATATAAATATTCTTACCATGCCAGACACTATTTGAATGACACTTTAGGCTATCCACACGCGAACCATTCGCGAACGGTATAGGTACCTACTTGTGGTTGTGGCCAGCAACAGCAACAGCCACTTTTCATGAAGCTCGCCGCATACGAAAAGACTCGAAAGGCTACGGCTCGTTAAATGTATGAGAAGTGGCTGTGGCTAACCACTTCTGGCGGTTCCAAGTGGTTCATATGCGAGTGACCTTACTTAATGTAGGTACTCGCCAGAGCGGTCTAATGGTTAATTAAAAATCAAGAGCTCCCACGTTTTGTGCGATATATATATAGGCAAGCTATACAGAATGTACGCTTGTAGGGTTCCGTAAACCCTATCACGAACGAAACTCATTGAGCAAACATAACAGCTTAAAAGATTTGAATCCTATGAAATAAACAAAGGTTCGTAAACGTTACAAACAGGAAGCTGTCTTCATGCACCAGGCATTTTGAAATTAATCTTAGTTTAGTCTGCGGACGGACAAAATGGACGACAAAGAAAAACAGAAAGATTTACGGAACCCTCAAAATTAAAAAAATAAGGCTGGCCACACGCGAGTCACTCACCTTCGAAGACAGCCAAGTGGGTTTAACAAGTGGCTCGTGTGTAGGTTGCCTAACTTATTCAGTTTCATTTTTATTCAAATGGTTAATTTTAAAATTAGAAGTTACATATGGCAGCGGAAGTTACGTTAAATAAATCACATAGAAGACATTAAGATTCAGTTCAATCACTTTACTCAATTAATTTAGATTTAGAATGAGATAAGTAGTCATCGTTCATTCTTTATGAATAAATTGAATTTATTGTAATTTGTGTTTTTCAGTCATTATTTTAAAATATCATACGCTTTTTAGTCAAATGAGGTATTTACGTATTAATATTTGGCTTTTATTTTTATATTAGTATCAGTAATAACAACCGTTTTAATGTACATACGTTTTTTTAAGGCAAATGTTAATTATTAACTAAGTTATAATTTACTTTATTTATTTTGTTATAAAGTAAAGAAGAGAAAATAATACTTGAACGACTGATATCCGGTTAAGGTGATGTTTTATGACGTGTAACAACAATGATTACTTATCTCACAACTAGACGATTACAACTAGATTATAGTATAGATTGCTTTGGTCGTATATAGTTTTTACAGCCACCGACAAAATAAACAGATCCAAATTAAACGCGTTTTAGTCCAGCCAAAACGTCCAACAAATAAGTATAAGAGGCATGCGTGCGTTTTGGGTATACACTTTGTCTTTGGCCTTTTAAAACTAACGTTTCGCGAGTTTCAAGCTAGAAACGAAATAGACTTAGGTAGTCATTGACTTATTTGGACTAACATTAGTAGGTATACCCAGAATACACGACTAAAATGACGAATTGACTGCATTGATTTAACATCGACAAATAAACCGACTCAATTAAATTTAATTTACATATTAGATTTAAATGACGCGCACCTAAGTAAAAACGTCTCGTGTAGTTAAGTAAAACTGTGTCAATTGGTGTATGAGTTAGCTGCATTTCATAGCTATACTCACACTTGTGGGATTCCACTTGCGTTTGATAAGGCATGCGTCAATGCAGCCTTGCGGCAACGCATGCCATAGATGAACGCATGCGCCTAGCCTTTAGCGCACTGTGTCGTACGACTCGTACGCGGTATTTGATGCACTAGGCTCATGTTATACCTAGCTATAGGTAATTAAGAATAACTAACACACGTTTTTGGGAGTTTGTGTACCTACGAATAAACCGCCAGGCTCTGTTAGCATTGTCAGCTCTGCAAAATAGTACTTTACGCTTAAGTTGAGAAACAAATATGCAGGAAGCTCGTTTATAAAATTATACTAGCAGCGCCCCGCGGTTTCACCCGCGTAAGTTTCGATCCCATGGGAATATCGGGATAAAAACTGTCCTATGTCCTTTCCCGGGACTCAAACTATCTCTGTACCAAATTTCATCGAAATCGGTTCAGCGGTTTAGGCGTGAAAAGGTAACAGACAGACAGAGTTACTTCCGAATTAATAATATTATGGTATGGATTTGATTTTGGATCATGAAATTATAAGTTGAATCCTATGTATCCGATTTGGTTTGTTGCTATATTGCAGATCTGCCCCCTTATTCACAAACACTCGATATGCTTCCGTATCGTATCGAACATTAATCATTGTTATCGTAGGAGTCTTCTCAATGCTGTTCACAAGTCCAAGACCCGAAAATTTTGTCAGTTTAAATTAAATAGACGCCCGCTATTCTTCCAACAGCTATTTGCTGTTAAGGGGAAGTCAAATCAGGTTATTGAAATGTCAGGTTTTCGATACGATAGCCTGTCGTATGGTTGTGAATCAGGGCTCAGCAGTACCTACCTACTATTCTGTAAAAAAATCACAGGGTGGAGTGACCACTCACTTCAAGCTTTTACAGAAAGATCGGCTGAAAATGTATTATGACATGGCGATAACTTAGGTAATGTCAAAGTTAGGAGCAGTTATTTAGAGGTTCAAATCGTCGATGTTATCTCACGCATACAAAATAAAACAAAGTGAGTGCATTAGGTAACTATTGTGTGCATTCCTTATTATTAATCAAACATGAATGATTATCCTAGGTAATTTAATTATCTATTTGCTTATAATATAAGAAGTATAAAATGGCAGTAGAAATAAAATGAGGGCATTTACAAGGATTATTTAGTGGAAGTTAATTGAAATTTAAAATATATATTAACAAAATTTTTGGATAATAAGGTTATAAAACGCTAAGGGTGATACTAAGCTAGATTTTTTTATAACCGAATTTGATACAGACTATTGGATACATTATTTTATTGGAATCGAACCTTTAGGGGTGACAGAAGACAGAATTAAAATGGCGGGTGTTGGCGCCAAAATCGAATTTCAAAAAAATAAAGAAGGCTTAGGCCACAAACACATGGCGATCGTTTTCCTATTTAATGTAACCGGCGTTACTATGGCACATCGAATCATAGAAAATGTTCGTCCTAAAATCGGGTTTGGCCGGTAACAAACATTTTTTTCCACTTTAACGGATTCAACCAGATAATCTGCAGATCAACAAGTTAATCTGCACTCTAACTGATTTTCGCATATTATCGGTAATATATTTACTAATATACTTCCACGAAGCAAATAAGTATGCAGTAGGTACCTCGTAAGCAAGGTATGTGGATAATAGAGAAACGATCGATTTATATCCGTGGCCTAATAAAGGCCGAGTCCTAACTAAAATGACATGAACCGGATATCGCAGTCGCGCCGACACGACAGAGGGCGCTATTCGGTTTTCCGAACAAAAAGTGACATACAAACGAGACCATTGCATATTCGCGCGTGTAAACCGGGGTTTAATTATCATCAACTAACACGATGTCATTATCTCATGTTAACTGTTAAGATTAGTTGGCTGAAATAATTGTTATTATTTCTCTATATGACATGTGAATTTATCAAAAACTGGGTGTTAGTTAGCTATAGCTTGAAACAGAACAGTCAAGCTGCTGTTTCACGACTCTTAGGCCCGGACTCCACTGAAGCGGAGCTGGGCGGAGCGGAGCGGAGACGTGCAGGAATCGACCAATCACAAACACAATGGTTGAAATCCTCATCGCGTCACTCGTCCCGTCTGTGATTGGACGATTCCTGCACGTCTCCGCTCCGCTCCGCACAGCTCCGCTTTAGTGGAATCCGGGCCTTCGTTTCATTCAATGTAAGCCCCAGTTAAGGATTTGTATGCGAATTGACTCACTCTTGAGTGAGGCAAAGGATGATGGCGACCTTGGCACCAGTTGCGTATAGCGACATAATATATTTAAAAAAAATGCTTCATTAAAGTTATATTAAAGAACCTAATTCAATATTTTTTAGAACTAGCAGTATGTCTGTAAAATAAAAATAAACATTTATATTTTTAAGCTTAACTAAGCTGATATTGATTCGGAACGCGCTCTCCATACGTTCCGTTGTACGTTATCTGTCCCTCCATTAGGCGTTTAAAAGATTTTTAATAGTATATCTAGCCATAATAATGTTTTGTTTATATCAGAGTTTATATTTTATAATATTGCATTTAGTGTTAAATACAGAGACTGTGTAACAGACAGAAAAAATATTTAATATGCGATGAAATTTTTTTTTACGTCTAATGAAACGCTTGACTGACAAACTGACATTGCGAATGATCAACTGTCAAAAGACTTAAAAGTCAACTCAATACTTTCCCTCGCTTCGTTGTGATAAGTATTGCGCGCTTTTACACGGTTTTGGCTCCTCCTGATTAGTGATTAGGTACTTGACCCTCTGCTTTCCTACGGATATCGATATTTGTTCCTTTTTCATATGTCAAAATCGATATAACCTATAATTTAAAAAACTTAAATAAAATAAAACAGTAAGTTTTTAGTGAACATTTGATTTTAAAATAACATCACAGCATAATAATCTAGAAGAATTCGATAGTAGTAGCAGTATACGTTAAAAAAATACTGGTGCCAGGCATGAATGGAATGTCGCCATTCTCCTTTAAGGTGACTGTGATCTTGATTAAGTCACATTAAATTTGCCTTTCGATGAATGAAAGATTATTTTAAAGGACCACTCACCCTTTTACTTAATTGGCCATTTCCAAGAGTGTAGTAATATATCGAATGAAAGCTACAGAAAAAATATGGGGGAAGAAAATCGTAGACCAAAAAATGAAATATACTTAGTTATAACCTTAAACCTATTTTCACAAAATTACATCTAAACATCAACATTACAGATAAAGAATTCACTAAATACAATTTATTTAATTTAATAATGTAATTATTAATAAGCGTAATAGATCAAAACATTAATGTTTTTTTTTTATTAATTTCTTTTTTTTCGTGTCTCCTCGGCGATACTAAGCCACTGTGATTGCTTGTTTTTTTTTATTGTGACTCAAAGATAGTTTTGAAGCCTCATAAGGATGTTTTCTTTAAAAAGAAAAATAAGAGTACCTAAAATAAATCTTCAACATGCATAATTACAGGTAAACCAGAAAAGATATGCGCTTCGGTAATCTTCGTGTTTCCGAATAAACACGAACATCGTGCCAGAGAGTAACCCCCCACAGCTTAAAGCTTCTAGGTTTTGTACTGTTGTGCGAAACTAGGTACTACAAATACCGTCAAACGGGGCGAATAGGGATGCAGGGGTAAATCGGAACGAAACGGAGCGATTTTAACATTGAAATAATATAGTTTGCTGCCAAAAAGGACTCTAATGTGTTTACTGTATTATAATTAACGAATAAGTGCCCTTGTCGGCAAAAAACTATATCATTTCAACGCTAAAATCCATTTTAAAGTTTCATCCCAGTTCACCCCTGCAACCCTATTCACCCCGTTTGTAAGTAGTATCTATCATTGCGCGTTTGTAAAAAGTTTTTTCTCTGTCGGGTTACCTACTCAGGTCGTAGATCGTCATCTGTCCCTGAAAAGTTTTAAAAAGTTTTTTTGGAATTCCATAGAGTTATTAATACATAATTTTGTAATTATGGTAATATAAAATAGGCAAGTACTTTCCAGGGTGTTACAGCTCTTTATTAGATGTCATTAGACGCGTTCGTATTTCTGAAGATAGACGATTATTCCCGAAGCGCATATTATTTTGAGATAGGTAACTGTATCTTGTATAGATTTTAGACACATGTCTGATTTCATATTTCTATAATAACGATATTGTTGTGCTATATGTGGGTAATATTTTGATGAAGTCCAACGCAAAACTTCACTGGTAATATACCTAACCTTTAGGGGCCGTCTCAACGAGCGAGAGAATCGCAGCGATAATATCGTCATGCCACGTATTTCACACCCTCTTAGTGTGTTACGTGTCTCCACACGGCGATATCATTCACGCGAAAATTTAATGGCACGGCGCGATTCTCTCGCTCGTGGAGACGGCCCCTTAGGTATAAATTTTGAGATTCATCAATTCATTTGTTTCGCGATTCATTTGTTCTGCGATCATCGAGATGTCATACAGAAATCGAATCTAAAATGTAGTACTTATAGTGTAGCAGTGTTCATAATCTTAGATAATAATTTACATTCTTTTGCCACTTAATCAGTTAATCCACTTTAGTATTCTAAATTCATTTTTGAGTGACCATTAATTGCAACCAAAAGATCCTACTTAATAAGTTTTTGGTTGCAATGGAATTTGAACTTTGTTAAGTATTATATTCAGTTTGTTGTTCCACAACTTGAAAATTATCTCATATTACTGGCTATTCTGTAAAAATCCGTGAAAATTTAGGTGAAGTGAGTTTGAAGTGAACTGTCCATCTCTATCATTATAAGAAGGTATGATAGTTCACAACAAGCTCAGATGTGTGAATTTTTTACAGAACACCACTTAAACAGGCTATGTATAACGGCCGGCGCACACCTGACCAGGCGGTTTTGCGGTTGTCTTTGCCAAACAAATATCGACCCTGCTTAGTTGAAATAAAGTTGAAAATAATAATTAATAAAGTTTTGCGTCAGGTATCATCAAAAAAAAAAAAAACGAAAAAAATAAAAAGTGGCTTTCAATACTTCAAATCCTTTGCCCAAACATTAAAATCACTTCTGGACCTGCTATGAGTTCTCCAACCCTTTGATTTCGAAGGTTTTTCCCTCTAGATTCTCGTCTCCATAATCTCGGTCATCGAATTCGGAATCTTTGCCGTTTTGGACCGACTCTACGGCGGGCCCATGGAGTTTGACACATAGAACCTCTTTGTAGTTTTCTAGAGCGAGTGCCAGGACCGAGCCGCCGAGGAGGACCTCGCAGGATGTTATTCTTTCTGGTGGCGTGTAGACTGCTATCAGTTTTCCTGTGGAAAAATAAAGAATTTTGTAGTTTTTTTTTCTCAATCAAATCAGTGACGGCCTCGCTGGTGAGCAAAAAAAAACATTTAAAAAATATAGTATGGAGCTTATTACTTCTACTTATGTCAGTGTTAATGATTTTTTTTAGGTACAGACGCCAGCACATCAAGCTACTAAAATCTGTCAAATTTCTTTAATAGATTTTCAACTGTATCGCTAAAGCATAAGGTTCAAAGTTGATTGTGAAAATTTGACAGTTTCGGGTAGCTTTATGTGCTGGCGTCTGTACACACCAATTTTATTTTTGTTCAATGTTATTGGCAAGTAGACAGTCCATCTGACAATAAGACCACCACCATTAAATGCAGAAATCTGCTATACCCACTCCTTAGTAGGTGCGTTTCTTTTTTTATCCCACAGACAAAGCTGAAGGGGAGTGACTACCGAGATGACGATTAAAGGTCACAGCTCATTAGAGCCACCCGGCACCCACTCCACACCGCCTCGCCTCCTGCGGCTAGTATTCTTTATATGGACTTGTATGGGTATGCGCTCACTATATCACCTCCGTAGCGTCAACGGATCGCCTCGGTCGTAAGCCTTCCACGCGCGGACGGCGGGTGGACCACTCGGTGACAATTCGCTGCTCGCATGCTTGCCTTGTGTTGACTGCGCGTTGCCAACGCGCGGGTCCAGAGTGGACCGCGCGCTGCCCGCGAATGATTTGTAAAATTTGACATTACGAAACACACGTGTAGACCTAGTGCCAATTGTTAACAGACTACTCGAAAATTCGTGGACCAAGCGACGTCCACTCGTTGACCACTCGGCGTTCACTCGTTGACCGCGCGGGGTCCACTGGTTGACCGCGCGACGTTTACTGGTGATAACGCGGCGTCCACCCGTGGACCTCCTGTCGACAACGAGTGGACGCCGTGCGAAGAGCAGGTGCGGGGTGGGTGCCGGGTGGCTCTAATGAGCTGTGACCTTAATGGACCCTGTTAGATACGGGATACGGGACAAGTAAAACTCTCGCTGGCTGTAAACGCACTGTCGTTTATTTGAACATGCAACTGTCACACAGTATGCGGGGTGAGGCGCGCGGGTGCGCGCGGGCGATCGTGGACCGATGCAGCGATGTCTCGCTCTCGCTCGGCCACGCTGCAGAGGCGCGTTACCAGCGTTACCTATGTTTGTACACAACAGACCCCAAATAAATTGGGATATAGGCAATAGAATGCAGATGATGAGACAAAGCTGAAATGACGTCATTACGTCAGCGCCGGCTGTCGCTGAAAACTGTGCTAGGGCTCTGTCTTGCATAGGGTCGCAGCATTATGCTGAGCGACAGCCGTTTTGCGTGGATGTGACGCATGTTTCCCTTACCTTCTATTTTTTTGTGTTTATGTTCTTTTTTGCGTCATGTTCACCGCAAATAAACGTATTTTCTTTCTTTCTTTAAATGTCTCATGTGCCTGTGATGAGTCCTTATCTTATCAGTCCGATGGGACGAAACCTCTACTCAGGCGGATAACGTAGTAACAGACCATATTTGTAACACACTATGATACTTAGTGCTATCAAAGAGCTCTTTGTGTGCTGAGTGAATGTGCCATTTTGTACTGTGTAAATGAGTGACAGTGAGTGTGTAGTGTAAGACGCCCCCCAGCTAGATGGACTGACGACCTTAAGAAGGTGGCTGGGGTAGACTGAATGCGGAAGGCGGAGGACAGGGTGTTGTGGCGCAGTCTGGGAGAGGCCTATGTCCGGCAGTGGACTGCGATATGCTGAGTTGAAGTGAGTGATGTCATGGAGGTACACAGAACACAAGGTGAATCCTCTATAACTTATTAATAGTTCTCTTGACCAAATTTCGGCCACGGCAACCAATCTCAGTGGAGAACTGCCTTCTGCGCGGGAGATATTATAGTCCACAAGTGTGTGCGCACACACAAGTGCACTCTCTCTTCCTTCACACTCATAGTCCGATGGGACGGCAATCTGACACGACCGAAGAGAGATCAGGCGTAGTACCTACCTACGGCTTAATGTGCGCACCGAGGCACGGGGGTATCACACCGTCAACTCCCAAACTCCGGGCTCCGGGCTTTCTATGAGAGTCAGGGAAGAGGGAGTGCACCTGTTGTCTGCGCACACACGCCTGCACTATAATATCTCCCGCGCCGAAGGCTAGTCTCCGTTGAGATTGGCCGCCATGGCCGAAATACGGTCTGGAGGACTTTATTTATTCTTACCAGTATGCAAGTCCCACAGCCGGACGGAGAGGTCCCTGCAGGTGTCGTCCGTGGACATTAGTACTCCGCCGGACTTCGCCAGCCGCAGCATGGAGGGCGCCGACACGTGCCCGCGGAGAGTGAGGCGGCAGTTTCCTGGTCATAGTCATAGTCATAGTCATAGTCATTTATTCATAAACAAGTAATTGTATCTGAATTTAAACACAAACATTCACAATTACGATAGACACACTAAAATAAATTACATTTGAATTTCATAGCTTAAAATTTAAAATAATAACAATACAATAATTAACAAAAGATAAATTTGATAGATTGGTAATTTAAAATAATAACAATACAATAATTAATAAAAGATAAATTTGATAGATTGGTACAATTCATTAAAAACAATAATATTAAATTAATAGTTAGATCAATAAATCAGAATGAATAAAATCCAATGAAATACAACACTGTTTTTCAATAAAATAAAAATTAAAATCCATTAAATTTACAGCTCTTCTACCGCATATAGACACTTATTCAATAGAAATTCCTTTAGTTTTATTTTGAAGGTGCTACTGTAGACAGCACCTTTTATGTCCAAAGGCAACCTGTTGAATAATTTTACGGACTGGTACCTTGGACTGTGTTTAACAATTCTTAGGTTATGATTAGTGAAATTTTTGTTCTTCAAGTCCAGTCTACGGGTGCTTTCCCGTATCTGCCGTTCTTCTACTGTCTCATAGTCTTGTATGTATTTGGCCATATTACTTAAAAGTACCAGTACATAGAGACTTGGTACTGTAAGTATGCCTAAACTGATAAAATGTTGTCGGCAACTTTCCCTTTGTGAGATGCGGACCATAGTACGAATTGCACGTTTTTGTAGTACAAAAGCTCTTCTACTATTATATTCATAACTGTTTCCCCAAAAAAGAATGCTGTATCTAAGTTTTGACTCCACCAACGCAAAATATACCATTTTTAATTGTTCTATGCTGATTTCATTTCTCAGAGCTCTCAGAGCGTAACATGCAGACGATACCGATGCATCAATAGCCTTTAATTCTGGTTTCCAGTTTAACAGTTGGTCAATATGTATACCTAGAAATTTTACTTCGGCAACGAGCGCAATTTCGACTTCATTTAAGGCAACATTTAAATTATCTTTGTTTCGGGCTGTAGTCTTAAATAACATTATTTGAGTTTTTTTACTATTAATAAACAATTTATTTGCCGTGAACCACGCATAAAAAGCTTGTAGCGTAGCATTCACCCTTTCTGTCAACTCTACCATGTCATTAGCTGCCACTACGGCATTTGTGTCATCTGCGAAAATTACTAATTTAATGTCCGGTAAAATTGTATTTAGATAATTAATCAAGTCATTAATAAATATTAAAAATAAAATAGGTCCCAAAATAGATCCCTGAGGGACACCCGTTGAGATGCGCACAATTTTGGATGTATACCTTTTTTTATAATTATTCTGAGTTTTGTCAATTTCAACGTACATTCGCCTGTTTTCTAAGTAGGAAGAGAATAGTCGCAAAGCATTTCCTCTTATTCCATAATGACTCATTTTAGTCAAAAGCAAATTGTGGTCAATTGTGTCAAATGCAGAGCTTAAATCTAGGAAAGTCCCTGCAACTCTCATTTTATTATTAATTTTGCTTATCACATCATCCAATAACGTATATATGGCGTCTGGAGTGCCAACACCCTTTTGATACCCAAATTGTCTATTATTTAAAACTTTATTTACTCGCAAGTGTGATAAAAGACGAAATTTAAGTATCTTTTCAAATAATTTAGACATCACTGGTAGTAGAGAGACAGGTCTATAGTTTTTAGGATCAGCCTTACTTCCCTTCTTATACACAGGTATTACTTTGGCCATTTTTAGTTGTTCTGGGAAGATAGCCTCTTTTATACATTTATTGAAGAAGTCGGATAGAGGCTCGGCTAATACTTCAATGTGCTCCTTGAACACACAAATCGGAACTTCGTCATACCCACATGAATGTTTGTTTTCCATTCTTTTAACTATAGTACGGATCTCGTTTGGAGTGGTAGGAGAAATATGCATGTCACAACCAATCTTGTCCGTGTATCTATGAAGTAATGCCGTAGCATGGTCTCCTTCATCTCCACCAATAGCACTTTTATAGTCAAATTGATTTACCAGTAAATTAGTTATTTCCCCTGGATCCACTACAATTTGTCCATCAACCTTAAACCTAAGTTCCCGCTGAACGGCTTTCTCTTCATTAGTGCATTTATTTACAACTTTCCAAATTTCCTTACCCATATTTTTTGATGTATTTATTTGTGTCATTATAGCAAGCTTTTTAGCTTTGGAAACAATCTTTCTATATAGCCTGACGTACATGTTTTTGTATTTTAAAACACTCGGTTCAAGATTATTTCCATTGCGTGCACATAAAAAGCGTTTCATTTTGCTGGAGGTACGTATCCCTTTAGTGATCCACTTAAATTGTGATTTATTTTTAAGATTAATTTTACATTTTCTCTTTCTATAGCTATTGCGAAACACTTTATAAAAACATTTAAGAAAAGTATTAACACCCATATCAGCCCAAGATTCTTTTAGAATACCCTGTATAAATACTGCACTATTTTTAGTGTTGAATACTCTTTTATCTATTACAATAACTCGATTCTCATTCAAATTTGGATTGGATCGATTTTGCAAATGAACCTCGGCAAAAATACCTGCATGCCCGTCAGCCAAACCATTGTGATCTACCTCATCACCCAAAACACTTTCATCAGGCAAATTGGTTATGATGTTGTCGATACATGAAGTACTATTATTACGGATGAAAGTAGGAGAAGAGATTAAATGTCTAAAATTATAACATTTTAACAGACTAAGGAATTCCGCACTATTTTTATTGTCCACTAGCAGATCAATATTAAAATCACCGCATATTATGCTTTTCTTATTTAACAAATAGTCCAACAACTTCTCCAATCTTTCTAGGAACTGTTCGAAATTTTTATCCACAGGATTTCGATAGCAACAACAGATATAAAGTCCCGTGATAGTATCTTTAGCACCACAAACTTCAAAACATTCCATTTTATACAATTTATTTATTGGTTCACAAATTTCGGTCTGTCTATCCACATGCCCTAAAATTAAACTACCACCTCTTAATTTTTTTTTTCTTGTGTTATAAGATACTAACTTATAACTATTTAGATTAAAAACCTTTGCAGTGTTCTCATTCAAGAAGTGTTCACTAATACACACGTAATCCAGTCTTTTATCAAGAGTTTCCACATAAACTTCTAATTCATTTTTCTTATTCATAACTCCACATAGGTTTTGATGATAAATATTAAGGGAGATATATTTATCGAGATCAGAAGAATTTGTCAGGCCATAAGAGTTAACAGATAATTTAGGATCGAAAAAAATCATTTTCATCTGTCTGTGTGCCAATACTACCTGTAACTGGTTTGTGAAGCAGTGATAAAGTTTCATTCTCTGTCTGTGAATATGCATTATTATAACATTTTAATTCATTAGATTTAATCTTAACATATTCTAAGTAGTCATTTCTGTACTTTAAACGTAGTATTTCCTTATGGTGAAAGATCAGTTATTGAGTCTAGTGATAAAATTGCCGTTACTGTCGGATAATTTGACTGCTGGGCAAAACCGTCCATGAATTACAGTGACTTCGTTAAAAGTAACCAAAAAGTTACGATGACAAGTTGATGGGAGTTGTTTTGAACAATAACCGTGTTTTGGAGAAAAAAAATTTCGAGGCTTTACCGTTTACATTCCAGACTAAGTCAAATGTCAGAAATAAACTTAGAACTCTGACTGAACTGCTGTGCAAATAAAGGGCATGTTTGGAGTCAGTGCTATAATAGTTACTGCAATCACAGTAAAACTTTTCACTCGAAGACTCCTTTCTGGAAACATCCATCATACAACATTCTAAAGTAACAAGAACTTGGTATACAGGGTGTTACGGAAAGGGTATATCAACACAAACGGGTTGAAGAGTGTATCTGGTCTAGAAACTCTGTACAAAATTTCAGCTCAAAAGCATTAACTTTGAAAATGCTTAATATTTTTTTACTTCGACATCACGGTGCTGCACTGGCGCGCGGCGGCGTGATGTGCGTGTACTAGGCGCACAGACACACTACAGATAATGGATAATGACCCTCGTAGTGCGGTGACACGTTTGTTATGATTTCAATTTAATAAACTATCGAAATAAAAAAATATTAAGCATTTTCAAAGTTACTGCTTTTGAGCTGAGTACAGAGATTCTAGACCAGATACACTCTTCAACCCGTTTGTATTGATATACCCTTTCCGTAACAGCCTGTATAGCATATGCATAGCCGAAACCACTATTCAGGAGTTAACTTTTAAAGTCGCATATCAGCTCTCGCCATACTAACTGTCCACCAACTTCAAAGACCTTCCTCCATCTTTACCAAAACTGACCTGTAACCAAATCCCACACCAGTATCCTGGTGTCAGCGAGCCCGGACACCACGCATCCGTCCACCGAGCTGATAGCCAGCGCCACGGTGTCACAGCCTGGCTTCCACTTCTTGAACAGCGTGCCTGACTGCAGGTCGTAGACCACTATGAAGTTTGGACTGGGCTCGTCCAGCTCTCGAGAGACTACGCATACGTAGGAACCTGGAAAAGAGAGTGTAAGCTGGTTATGGCGAGATTTCAACTGATTGAGTTTTTTATGGGCCAAAAAATAGGCCAGCCCTCTTCACGTGACCAGAGGGCTGGCCTATTTTTTGGCCAAAGAATCAGCATTGCCATACAACGTGGCAATGCTGCCAGCCTTTTGGGCACGTTTCCCGTTGACAGTGATACGGACGAATTTTTTGATGCCCTTTGATTATTTTCCCTCCCTTTTTATATACTTGTACATATTATTATTTTAAGATTGTTAGCTTTTTAAATTATGTAAATATGTAAAGAAGACTGAATAAAAAATGTTTATTTTTTATTGCCAAATGGGCGCGCTCTTGACCCCGATCAGTGGCGTAATCGGCGATCACGCCTGATGGAAAGCAATAGATGAGGTCTATGATGGAACGAGCGTGCCCAGAAGATGCCTGTTCACTCTTGATTTGAAGGGTTAAATGTGGGAGGGAACACAGATAGAAGCAGAGAGTTCCCTTCCACATTTAGCTGTGCGCATAATAAAAGTGGAGGAGAAGCGCTTAGTACGACTCGTCGCGATATCAACCAGTTTCTGGCAGATTCTTCTCCATATGAAACTACCTTTTTGGAAGGGGCAGAATTCCTTTTTCTTGTAATTATTGACGTTAAAAAAAATACGAATTGTCTTTGACTTAGTTACGATTGTGGAAAAAAAATTCACAGATTCATAGCGTGAGAACATGGGACCGAGAAATTTTTCTTCCCCTGGAACATGTTTAACCGGTCAAGCGGCGCGCGTCGCCCATTGGCGACGAAACAATAGAAAATCAACTATGTCTCATTAGCGGAGCTTGACAGATTAAAGGCGTAGCAGTGGAAGGGAGCCAGTTAGTTTATTTGGGGATCATAATCTGGTAATGATGCTGTGAAGATAAAGGTCACACTTGTCGGTATAATTTTTTGTCCGATCCTTCTTTAGGCTAACGATATTGGGCATATTATGGTAGAAATACGTGACCATTTAATTAAAGCAACATAGCTTATGGATTAAAAACAGAAGGGCAGTTTTAGCAACAACAGTTGATTTAGAATCTAATTTTGGCATTTTAATTTTTGACCTAATATTCTGTAATTTCTAAATTAAATAACATTTTTGTCAAGGAGCTTACCCTCATAGGTGATAGCAGCCTTGGATGTGATGAAGTCGTGGTGCGGTATCCTCAAGTCATACAGCAGTTTCCGAGATGTGAGCGACCACACCAGCAGAGGGAACGGCTTCTGAGTCTCGTCACCACATACTAGCACCCTGAAGCATTAGAGAATATTTAGATAGAGTATTTTGTTCAAACAGAAAATCAAGTGATTTAAAAAGATTGAAATATAAATACGCGGTGAAATTTTAATCACCGTTTTCCTCTTAAGGAATCATTGTACTCATCATTATGAACAACTTTTACTATGGGACCAAACATTAAAAATAATCAGCTGTTCCCTACATTTTGACGAGTTATGGGAACATAAATGTAGGGAACAGCAGATTTTTTTTTTCACGATTTCGGGTTTGTTCCCATAGTAAAGTTGTTCATAATGATGAGTACAATGACCCCTTAAGAGGAAAACAGTGATTAAAATTTCACCCTGTATAAAATGATTGAATCAAGTGATATATAGATGATCTAATATCATTTGCAGGGCCAACTGGGCCAGAGATCGCACAAGACAGCGAGGTTTGGAATAAAAAAGGGGAGGCTTTTGCCCAGCAGTGGGACACAATATCTTAGACTAACAAAAAGAAAAATGATGTGATACAAAGTTATATTCTACGAAACAGTACAATTTTAGTTTGGAAAGTTGATTCTTGATTAGGTTATTTCAAGAAGAACTACAAAGAGAGGTAAGTCGAGCCTACAGGACAGGAGACGGTTTCAAGATTAAGAGATTTAATTGGTTACAGTGAAATGAAGTTAGAAATGGAAGAAAACCTTACCTTCCATCTCCTGAGACGAGCAAGGAATTAAGGAATCTGTCTTCTCCAGCTTTAAATGTCGTCACACAGTCACCTAGAAAAAAAAATAAAGAAGAATAAAATCATTTTAGACCTTGTGTCGTGTACCTAGCATTTTCCCAACTACTTTGGGGTTGGTTTTCAGTCTAAACAGATGCAGCTGAACACCAGCATCTGCCTATCTGACCCATCATCAATATCCCAGTTACAAAGACTTGGTAATCGATATCCGTGTTGGTAAAGGTTTTTATTAGCATACTGTGCACTCACCAGTCTCAATGTTCATGAGGTTGACATACATTCTGTTCCTGGACAGTGCGACCAGGTGCTTCGGGTCGTGTAGTCCGTAGTATGGCATTTTTTGGTTCATCACGCCTTTCAGCGCCACCAGGAATGTACCCTGCGAATAGCAACAGTTTTTAATTTTTGAAGTGAAAACTTCTTTAGGCGCGTTGGACATTTTTTGAAATGGAAAAACACCGCTTTGGATGTGTGCGACTGTCCTCGGGATGTACTCGGTTTCAATGTATATCCGATATGTCAGTGGATGTTGGCAAAGTATTCTGTTTGTGTTTTGTTTTCACTTCTGTCGGCACTCCCGGAGTGCCACTGTTTTTTTTTCAACATAATATGGGCCACAAAGAATCACATATGGGAAAAAGGACTAACTGTTAATAAGAATGTTGTTATAATACTAACAAAATTTAGACATAGAAACTGAAAATCTAGGGAGCCTTATAAACAGTGTTATTTTAATGTAACTTCGGTGTGAGATAGAGGTATACAGTATGAATCCACATCCCTTTTTCGCATTGTAACGACGATGGCTCAGAAACTTCTCATTGCGGACCCTGAGCTTAGAAGACCTTGCGGTCACCAGTCCACAGGCAGGTACTTAGAATTTTTCAAATTTAGTTGAGAGCTTGTATCTCGCCTAAAGACGGAATCAATCTGCTAAACTAAAGGTAACTACCGTCAAACGGGTGAATAGGGATGCAGGGGAGAATCGGGACAAAACTTTAAAATGGGATTTTAACATTAAAATGATATAGTTTGTGGCCAAAAAGGACCGTAATGTGTTTACTGTAATTTAATTAACGATTACGTGCCCTTATTGACAACAAACTATATTATTTCAACGTTAAAATCCATTTTAAAGTTTCGTCCCGATTCACCCCTGCATCCCTATTCACCCCGTTTGACTGTACATGCCGAAGATGCCTCACTGCGATACCTCGCGATCGCGGTTTAGCTCGCTACCTAGATGTAAACTCCATGTAAAACAAATGCATGCCAATAGACACGCACGCACATGCAGAAGGATACCTCACTGCGATACATCTCGGGCTGCTTTGGGGTTTCAAAAAAACAAAATATTTTATTTTTATATCGCGGTCGACAGCAAGCTTCGATGCGACCAAATCGGTTCAAGTTGTTCTTCTGAAGTAGTTAGACTACAGCACAAACACAGGACTGAGCAAATGAGCATTCAGGTGCGAGTTTGCGACTGAACCGACGGCGGCGCCGCCCCGCCATCCATGTAGAAATAGGGAGTATCGACATCGAAGTTTCGAGGTAGCGATTGCGAGCATCTTCGGTATGTAATTACCCTAAGTGAAAGCCGATAGGAAGTGTAACTCACCTGATCTAAGTTATAAACTCTAAGCTCCCTGCGACATAGCACCACACATTTATATTCATCGATTGGCACCAAGTTTATCGGATGGGTCACGCCGACCATCTTTCTGACCATTTTACACCTGAAATATAATGAAATTGCTTTAATAATAGAGAAAGTTTTGAGCCGTTTGGGGTCGAAACGCTCGGGCCCCAGCGCGTTTCTCCGTTTGGCTACGCTGGCTAGTTCTTTGATCAAAGAATTGCCATTCAATGTGGCAATGCTGCCAGTCTTCTGGGCATGTTTCTGGATGACAGCGATGCGGACGAGTAAGACGCCTAAGTATCCTTTTGTTTTTGTATTTACTTGTATAGTAAGTTAGTCTATTATAAAGAAAGGATACAGAATAAATGAACTACTAAGTGCAAACAATTTTCAATACCTAGTTTTCACCTGGTTCTGTGACAAATTTCAAAGATATAAAAGGAAAGAAAAGGATTAATTTAGTTAAAATGGGTAATGATGCAGCAGCATCTGCTTATGGCAGCAAATAGCATCGAACTTGGAAATTTTCTTTTTGGGAAATTGAGAATTACGTAAATAAAAGTTAATCCAATATCATTTCATACTCACTTCAACACATCCCAAACGCAAATCTCCTCTCGTTCCGTCGAGACAGTCGCCACAAACTTGCCCCTGCTATCAAACCTCACGATCAGATCATAAGTCTTCGAATCAAACCCTTCATTCATCGAAAACTCCCTCTTTTCCTTCGTATCCATAATCTTCCAGAAATCCAAGTTCTCAGGGTACAACGTAGGTACTGGAGGTTCCCGAATCTCCTTCATCCAATTCTGGACAATTTTGCTTTTGATCTGATGTCCATTCCGTTGTCTCTTCTCCATGGTCATTCGAAGCAGGCCGTAGAATTGTCGATGGTCATAATCTAAGGCGAAAGAATGCGTTTCGAAGACGTCTTTGAGGACTTCAATGTGCTCTGGTAGGGGGTCGATGTGTACCAGGGCTATGTCTTCGAGGAAGTGGCAGCAGTCTGTGGCTGCTAGTTTGTCGTGGACCCAGTCCAGCTGGGTGAAGTACGGCTGGTTGGCGAAGGTTTTAGGATCGTCTTTGTATATGTGGTAGTGCTGGAAGGGAAGCTCGTCGAGTTTTCGTGTATTGTAGCTGTGGAAAAAAAATAGGTTGCTTTGATATTTTTGCTCTCAAAACGGTGAAGGAAAACATCGTGAGGAAACCGGCATGTCCTAGAACAAAAATTCGACGACATGTGACGTCTACCAACCCGCACTGGGCCCGCGTGGTGGATTACGGCCCACTCCCTCACACAGAGAGGAGGCCTGGAGGCCTGTGTCCCAGCAGTACATTATAGGCTGATTATATTGTGTTATGTTGATATTTTTGTTGGAGAGTGATAAGTTGTTCATATTTATAACTGGTCACATGTTGAGTACCATGTTGAGTTGCATGTTACGTTACAAAATGCAAGAGGCGCCTTAGGCACAGACATTCAAATTGTCAAAAATATTCGACAGTACAGTAGTGTGGCGACATCTATATCGCCACATGCGAAATACGCACCACACTGACATCACGCAAAATCTTGCATCGCGCAAGCAGAGTTTACCGCGCAACTAGCATACATAAAACGTCCCGACATTTGCGTTTGGGGGCAAACACGGTCGGAGGATCCTCCCTTCTTTATGAAGGTTGAGTGAATTTAATACCCTGTTCCTCATACCAAGTAGACATACGAAGTACACAGACAAATATCCTTTCTTTCCTTCCACGTCCATGCATCTCTTCATACACAGTGTAGGTTACCTATGTTTGTAGAAATACTTACTATTCCTCAGAGAACTTGTTTTCTTGTGATACCAGACGGCCGGCCATCTTGGCATCGTTCTCTGAATACCATTTTCCCTGCAAATAGAAAATTTATATGTCAACATTATAAAATCCTCAACAATGTAATACTGGAACATTATTCATACTACTATTATAAATGCGGAAGTAACTCTGTCTATTACTGTTTCTCCTTCATGGCTAAACAATTTCGATGTTTGGCACACAGGTAAGTCATGACTTGGGTCAGAACTTTTTATCCCTTTTTCCAAGTGGGTGAAATCGCGGGCAAAAGCTAGTATTTATATTTATAATAAATAAACAATTAAGTAGTGAAAGCTGTGAACCTAGAATTTCGTGAGTTACCAACCTTTTTTCATAATACACATAAGCCAGCCTAGGTTTGTCTAAATAATTTTAATAAGCATATTTTACTAGGTTAAACAGAAAATTAAGATGTCTAATATCACTTCATTATTAAATTAGCGAGCTGTCATCTATAAAGTGGTCTAAATAGTTTTTGGCACCAGATTCAAAGGAGTAACCGACTTGTAAAAGCTAGATACAGGCGCCGACGGGGCTGACCTACTTTCTTGTCGGCCGGACTCCAAAAATTCTTTGTGGTAAACCCCCTTACTAATAAACGTTATATAGCGTCTGTATAGTTACACAACGCTTGGTATTCTTCTTTCGAAAGTCAAATTGTTGACGACTGAAAGAGAGAAATCGGTGTGTAACTATTCATTGGATATAATTAAGGGTCTAGGTTATTAGGACTATACCAAGGTGTGTTTATCTCGACAGGGAGTAGTAATTCTCGCGTTAATCTGTCCACTTCAGAATTCTGTTCTGAAATTCTAATTTGGAGTACATAATTTGACCTTAAATATCTCGGTAATTAGAAGGTTCCCAGGCATGGTCCAGATATTTTTTTTATCACAATGACGGGATCTACAAGTGATTCAGCTTCGTAAAGCGTCTTTTTACACCCATTATTATCGGCATTTGATCACAACAGCTGGGCACCGGTAACCTTCAACACGAGTCAGTTGTATGAGTTTAGAGTATTTCTGATATCTAACGGCTCCGAAAATCACACTAATATTAGGTCCTTACATATGAAATTGGCGTTTTGTATGGAAGGAACAAAAAGTCGAATATTTTTTAATATAATATATTTAATTAATCAAAGTATGAACCATTGTTTTCAATGCACTTTTGCCATCTTATAGGTAGTTCATTGATCCCTTTACTAAAAAAACCAGTCGGACGGGAATCAATAAAATCTTTGAAGGCGATTTGGACTGCCCCATCGGAGTTGAATTTTTTCCCTTGCAAAAAGTTATCCAAATTGCGAAAAAAATGGTAATCTGTTGGAGCAAGGTCCGGGGAGTACGGAGGATGTCTAAGACATTCCAATTCAAGCTCTTCTAATTTGGTAGCCGTCTGTTGCGCAGTGTGTGGTCTGGCGTTGTCGTGAAGCAGCAGTGGCGTGGAGCGATTGACCAGCCTTGGTTGTTTAGCCGCTAGCTTTTCCATCATGGTTTGTAATTGCTGACAATAGACATCAGCTGTAATAGTCTGGCCAGATTTGAGAAAACTGTAATGAACAATACCGGCACTAGTCCACCAAACGCTTACAAGTAACTTTTTTGGGGTTAATTTTCGCTTGGGGCAGGATTTGGCTGGCTGGCCAGGATCCAACCATTGCGCTGAGCGCTTCCGATTATCGTAAAGAATCCATTTTTCATCACAGGTAATGATTCGGTTTAAAATACCTTCATTGTTGTGCCGGTTCAGTAATGTAACGCAGCAGTCGACGCGCGTTTGCCGGTTTGCTTCAGTCAATTCGTGAGGTACCCACCTTTCAAGCTTTTTAATCTTCCCAATTTGCTTCAAGTGAATTAAAACAGTTTTATCACTAACATCGAAGCCTGCAGCTAACTCGGACGTGGTTTGCGATGGGTCCGCTTCCACAATAGCCTTCAATTCTCCATTATCAACTTGGGTCTCAGGCCGTCCACGGGGCTTGTTCTGCAGGTCGAAATTTCCAGAACGAAAACGTTGGAACCAAAAACGAACTGTGTTTTCTTTTGCAACATGACCGCCATACACATCATTCACCCTTCGAGTCGTTTCCGCAGCACTAGTGCCACGGCGGAACTCGTACTCGTAAATAATGCGATATTTTAAATTTTCCATTTTGTAAAATGAGTGACGCAAACAGAAAAAACAGAAGAAAAAAAAACAAATGAATGACGGTCATCGAAGCACAAATACATGAGTAAATAGCTGTACAAATTTGAATTTGGAATTCCTTACCAAAGAGGAGAAATTCGTGATTAAAGTGGCCAGTACGAAAAACGCCAATTTCATATGTAAGGACCTAATATTATAAAGGCGAAAGTTTGTGAGTGTGTGTGTATATATGTTTGTTACGTCTTCACGCTCAAACGACTGGGCCATTTTTGATAAAATTTTGTATAGAGGTAGCTGACACCCTGGATTAACATATGGGCTACTTTTTATCCCGATATTTCGACGGAATCGAAACTTACGCGGTTGAAACCGCGGGGCGGTGCTAGTGTGAAAATAAGACTTTTGGCCACACAAATTGCGTTGATATCTTTGGATACACCCCAGGAACTTTTCAGTCGGACCTCTATCTTCATTTCTCACCTCGTAGTAGTCTATGAGCGTCTGTCGCACGGCCGCGTCGCAGTCGGCGAGGTATCTGTCGCTGGCCGCACTGGCGAGCGCCGCGTCCCGCCAGCGCGCCGCGCCGCGCGCGTCCCAGCGCAGCCACGGCGACAGCAGCGCGGCCAGCTGGGGCCACACCAGGGAGGCAGGGGCCCACGGTACTGTGGGAGAAAGAGATGGTTTCAAAATTAGAAAATGACTTCAAGTGATACAAGTTTCAATCTGGGCTGCCAGTCCCTGTATCAATTTGGAGCATACCTGTATCTTTTCTCTTTGATTAAGGCTATTCCTTTAATATAATTCATGTTGAACCTCTTTTAACCGGTCAAGCGACGCGGTTCGCCGATCGGCGACCAAACAATAGAAAATCAATTGTGTCTCATTAGCGGAACTTGACAGATCAACCTAACTGAAAATCTACTGGATAAAGATAACAGAAGTCCAACTCCTTACTTAAAAACTTTTAAAAATTTAGCGCAATCAGCGACAATCACTGTCAAAAACTTGTTAATAAAAGTGTATCAAAATTTGTGGTATTTTTGCCAGATTGAGACTGAGATTAAAAAAATTAAATGCACACGTTCTTAAAAAAAATACGGGAATTGCGCCTCAGATTAACCAAAAGACGGTCCTTGATCTCTGAATTGACAAACACTATAATTTTCGATATCTAACTATAGTAAAAGTGCGCAGAGCTGCACACCCCTACCCTATTTCAAGTTTAACAAATATCAACTTTATTTCAATGGCCGGCCTGATGGTCTAGTGGTTAGTGACCCTGACTGCTATGCCGGAGGTCGTGGGTTCGATTCCCACCCAGGACAAATGTTTGTGTGATGAGCACGATCATTTGTTCTGTGTCTGGGTGTAATTTATCTATAATATGTATGTATTTAGAAATATATAAGTATGTTTATCAGTTGTCTAGTACCCATAACACAAGCTCTGCTTAGCTTGGGACTAGGTGGCGTTGTGTGATAGTTGTGGAATATTATTATTATTTATTATTATTATTAATGCCTTTTAAGTTGATTTCAGAGTGACTAGCACTATTGAAAAAGTTATAAAAATGTTTGAAATTGTAGCGTAAACTGAACTTTATTGTGTAGGAATTAAAGTTATTTTTCCATTAATTCATATTTGTTTACATTTTTGGCAAATAAACCGCGAACGCAGATTAGACACATTGCAGAGTGTCAATACCAAGTTCGGCGAAGACTCCTCTGTGTTATGTTCTATATAATTTGACATTACATCACGAAGGAGGTGTACATATAAAATATAGTACACCTACATTTCAGCAGTTATGTTTAAGTTGCATATAATAGGGGGCGAGCCTATTGCCATCAACCGGGCACAAATCCAGACCCTGGTCTGCTACTGAGACATTCCCGATGGAAGCATCCAATAACACTTTCGTTTTTTATTCCGTTCCGTTGGCCAAATAATTTAGTCTATGTTTTAAAAAAGTTGGCTGTCTGTAAAGTCGGTTTACGACGATGATTTTACGTGACGACGTCATAAGAAAACATTGATGAAAACGATGGAGTGGAAGAGAGATAGATGCGTCACAAGCCGAACGCTTAGGCCGATCGTGCCTCTCTATCGCTTGTTCCGTGCTCTCGCTTGCACGCTCGGCTCAGGCGGAACGTGACAATGAGACATGCTTTTTCGTGTGTGCAGCCGGCGTTCACCGATTTATAAGACGTTATCACGTCAAAAGTTGATTTTTCTGAAATAAAAAAAAAAATATATATAATAAACTCACAATAAGTCTCCTCACTCCTGAACAGCTCATCGTGCGCCAAGATATCTAGTATCTCAGTATCATCAAGCCCTCTCCTAGACGCCGTCAGCAGAGCGAGGCAGGTCTTCACCCTGTCAGCTCCCAATGCCGCCTCTGTGGTGATGAGGATCTGCGTCAGCTGACCTTCCAGGTCTTCGCAAATGACCAGTTCTGGAGTTGTTTCGGGTTCCGATAGTTCGGTGAAGGTTTCTGCTGATAGCGAGATTTGCCATGCTAGAATCTGAAAGATAAAATGGATACACAGCCTATAAAGTTTCCACTGTAACGGATCAAATTCGCAAAACACGTATTTGGTAGTATGAAACTGACAGGTTTCAAGAATGCATTCTTTCGTCGGCCGCCATTGATATATCAATGTCGGCCGCACTGTAATTTACTATATTTTATTTATTTACACAATTAAATATTAACAAAAAAATTGGTGCAATAAGAGCGACTATTTCTGTAAGTGTGTTGAAAAGTTCTTTGGTGTACGGTCTGCCAATCAAAATTAAACCGTAATGAAAACCAGTAATGTGTAGTTTTATTTTGTGGCGTGCACTTCGCCTTAGGAACGGTAAAAATATTTTGTTTTTTCGGTATTAATGATAAACTGAAGATATTAAACAAGTGACAATCTAAAACCAACCTTAGCATAAAGCGGTAGAGTACACTTTTGCACAGCTTTCACAGCGGACTCTGGAGGCGAGGCCGCTCCAGTCTTGCTGTAGGTGGCAGCACAGGCCGTAAGCACGGCCTTGGCCTCATCAGGCCCAACCGGTGGTGCTCTGACCACTTTGGGGCCGTCTTCCGATGATAACACCGCCATGATTGCTGAGCTGGAAGGCTCGTCTTTTTCTATGAAAGAGAGTTTGCAAGTGAAAATTTTGGTAATATTTCTAGGTTTGACATCCATGGAGTATAGTCGAAAATGAATACGTTATATTGTAAGCAGTATGGTACAGTTAACAATTTATTTATACAGGGTGTTACGGAAAGGGTATACAATACAAACGGGTTGAAGAGTGTATCTGGTCTAGAATCTCTGTACAAAATTTCAGCTCAAAAGCAGTAACTTTGAAAATGCTTAAAATTTTTTTATTTCGATAGTTTATTAAATTGAAATCACAACAAACGTGTCACCGCACTACGAGGGTCATTATCCATTATTTGTAGTGTGTCTGTGCGCCTAGTACACGCACATCACGCCGCCGCGCGCCAGTGCAGTGCCGTGATGTCGAAATAAAAACAATATTCATAACGTACGTTAGTTCATAACGTATCTCGCGAAGATACGTTATGAACTAACGGTGTTCATAGGGTGACATTTTCAGTCTATTAAAAAGTACCCTGTGGGTGATATACATTGTGAATAGACGCAACTTTGCTACTGGGTTGCCAATTTGCCATCATAGGTCCCTCAGTCACTAGCTAGATTTGGAAATATGGGCGAGCATATTTTAGTTAAGATGGCCTTTATACCTTCGGTGACAGTGACGATCATCTTGACGTTGTGCGGCAGGCGCTCGGGCAGCCAGCGCGCGGCGCGCAGCGCGTCGGCGCCCACCACGCACAGCAGCGCGCCGCGCGCGCGTCCCACGCCGCCCAGCAGCACCGGCAGCGCCGCCGAGAGGGACCACACGTCCTGCACACATACGTTACGTATTCGATTATAGTGTCTGATGATTCTGGACACAAAAAAAAATATACGCGTTGACTTGAGAACCTCCTCCGTATTTTCGTCGGTAAAAAAATAATTTTATCGACAAAAGAGTCCGATAATTCTCAACATAGGGACATTTCATTTTATCGATGCAACATACACATTAAAAGTCATTGATATTACCGGATTATCATTCTGGACTTATCATTTAAATCATCGAAAATAGTATTCGATTATTCTGGACACACAAACAATTAAAATTCATCGATATATTTTAGTATCTGATTATTCTGAACAAAATATTTGAAATCTTCAACAATGGCGTCCGATTAATCTGGACGCACAAACCTTTTTTTTCTGCATCTATAAAAGAGGACAGTATTTTTTTAATTAAGACATGCCATCTACTTACATTACGTCCTCGATACACCGTCCCGGTCATAAGCACATGACACTGATCCACGATAGACTTGAGCAGCATGTGAGAACTGCTTGACGCCGGCGTTAGACCCACGAACCTAGAAACGAAGGCATATTGAAGTTATTGGAAAGGGATTACTGCAGCTGAATAATTTAAGCTATACAGGGTGAAATTAAATTCATGGGCATCCTTTTAAGGGGTCATTGTACTCATCATTATGAATAATTTCTACTGTGGGACTAAACCTAAAATCGCGAAAAAAAAAATCAGCTGTTCCTTGCATTTATGTTCACATAACTCGTCAAAATGTAGGGAAGAGCTGATTTTTTTCGCGATTCCATGTTTGATCCCATAATAAAAATTGTTCATAATGATGATTACAATGTCCCCTTAAAAGGATGCCCATGAATTCAATTTCACCCTGTATAATGACAGTAGACACCAAAGTTTAAATAGAAATACTGGTTTTATTTGCCCCTTCATGTCAATGTTTTATGATATCAATACAGAATCCCTTTTGCAATACCGTAAAAATAAATCTGGATATATTTTTTTGTATGGGACATAGACAATCGATTAAGGTCAACGGATGTAGGGAATATGGATGGTCTTTTAGTATCACTTCTCGATTTGATCTTGTTACAGTCTTCTTTTCCTACACTCGTCTCGGCACAAACTTTAGGAAAATTGCCAAAGTCAAAGTCAAAGCATTTATTTCAAATAGGCACATAAAAGGCACTTTTGAACGTCAAAAATTATCTTAAAATAGAATTGACTGTAGTCGCCCATTCCAAAGGGTGCCCATGCTGTGGTGACAGAGTACCGAAGTTGACATCGAGGAACGCTTAGTATAGGGGCTCTTACCCAATTAGTACATACTAATTCCATGCTTTTACCTGACTATAACAGCTAAGTCTGGCTGGTATGAATGTGCGAGTGTGACAGCGCGTGCCACTAGTGTTGCCTTCCCGCAGCCCGCGCCGCCGATCAACGCCAGGGGCACTGTACTGTCACCTGTTATGTACCTGGGATATTGACGAAACATGAGAACATTGCACAGAGTACTTTTTGATAGACTGAAAATAGCCCCATTCTTGAGGAAGGCCATAGAACATTGCATAAATGGAAGAGTAGGACGCACTCGTGTAAACCTTATCTCCGGCAGTGAACTGGGATAGGTTGAGTTGACGTCCCAAAATACAGGTCAAATTAAATTAGCTAGAAAACTCCACACCCGTAATAGGTACCGATATCTAAACAGAAAAAGTTATTTTCTAAACTGATACTTCAAGCAACTGCACTCCCAGCCGTTGTTGACTCCAAAAACAGCAACATAAAAAAAAATAGGTATCTATATCGTAGGTTCGAACCAGCAAACAAACAGTAATTAACCTTTTTTTTATTGCTGAATGAGCCCGCTCTTGACCTCGATCACGCCTGATGAAAAGCGATGAATGAGGTCTATGATGGAACGAGCGTGCCCAGAAGATGCCTAAAGCACTGGAACTCCCACGCATCGATGCAACACAGCAGGCTGCTTGACGCCGGACTCCGGTGGGAGGGTGGTCGCTAACCAGGCGGGCGTTAGCCTTACCACCGCAAGGGAAGAACTGGCCAGTCAAATAAGGCGTTTGGCGTGACTGTCCAGGATGCACTGAACGCGAGCGTTCAGTTGAGTAACTGGCGGAACAAACTGCGCTACACGAGGAGGCTTCTTCATGCATCCCAAAAAACACCTGCCTTTCTGCCACTATCGGTTTTTAGATTGGTTTGGTTGAAGCCCGAAGTAGGTAAGAAGTAGTAGGTTACTCACGTCTTCAGCTCATTGAGTGTGATTTCTCGGTTGGATGTACACTGCGCCGCCTTCTGACAGAACGCGAGGTGCTCGTTCACCTCGTCGAATAAACTGCAAAGAAAACGGTAGGATATTAATATTATAAGGAGGTTTTGTGAGTTTGAATGTAGGGGGTACTCTCCGGAACTACTGATCTGATTCCGAAAATTCTTTCACAAAGTGGAACTACAGTATTGCCGAGTGAAATAAGATATTTTATATTCAAACAAGAAAAATCATTATGTTTAAAACAATCTGGAGATCACATTTTTCACAGAATGTATTGTGTTATTGTATGTATGTTATAATAGAGGTATGGTGAACAGGGTGTAAAGTTCACTCAGCCTTCATAGAAAAGGGAGATCCTTCGACTAGATGGGTGTCGTATCCAGATACCAGGTAGGTACTACTGCCCGATGATTTATGACGGGCCGTTGTATATAGCTATGCTAGTTGCACGGTAAACTCTGCTTGCGAGATGCAGGATTTTGCGTGACGTCAGTATGACGCGTTGTAGATACCGCTACAGTTGTATTGTGTTTTATTGTATGTATGTTGTGTTTGTTGTTAATGCGTTGTATGTTACAATATTTTTTTTATTTAAAACTCTGCGTCTTGGGGCGAGAAAGTTTAATCACTTTAAAACTTCAAAAATTGTTCAGTCCTACCTAGTAGGTATCCCGTTATACCCAGCCGGCATATCGTTATCAGCGACCAGCGCGTCGAGCAGCGCGTCCAGCCTGTCCCCGAGCGCGCTGCTGACTCCCTCGGTATACTCGTCCTCCCCGCCCGGCGCCGCGCGCCCGCGCACGCTCGCGCGGATCACGTTGCGCTCGCTCAGGTGTTGCTGGGGACAGAAAGGAGAGTTGGAAATTAAGGAGACAAATTATACATTCATTAGGTTAAGATGGAATGTGTGTATTTTTACTTTAAAAGGGGAAAGGGGAGGCACCTTAAACACAGCTTCAACAGACACGCGGAAACATTTTAACGGGGACAATTTATTTTGTAATATACATATAAAAGAGGCCAGTCAAGTGGCGAAAGTAATATCTAATGGATGTACAGCATCCTAAGAAATAGTCGTCTCTTTTGTCGGTCCTTGGCTAACACAAATAAAATAAAAATAAAATTAAATAAACAAGTGTTGAACCTAAGGATATAGCTTCATTCTTCAGGCAGCAGTTGCAGACTCAAAACTAAAGGCCTACCTTCAAGTCCTTCTGCAGGTTGTTGAGCCGCCTCTGCAGCTCGTGGTGGTGCGCCATGTCGGCGGGCTCCTGCGGCTCCTGCGCCTGCACCGCGCCGCCCGCGCGACACACCCACACGCAGCGACGTGCCGCTTCTACGCTCATCAGGACCGTGTGCTGTACCTCCTGGCGGTAGAAGATTGCGTGTTAGAATTGTTAAATAGATAAGAATTCTAACACCTCGAATTATGACTTTTTACTTAGGGTTTTAAAAGTCTTTCCGACCGCATTTCCTCTTAAACAGGCTTACAGAAACCCATTTTATATTTTGGGTATAACGCCGAACCCCAAAAGACAAAGAATTGAAAGAAAATCATCGGTTTTTGACAGTATGGATCCACATCCGTCTTCAAAAAAGTCGTAAAAATTTTTTGTCAGTTTCCTCACAGCAGCTAAAGAAAATTTCCCTGATCAAAAATTTCGATGCCGTTGTTGTGTGCCAGAGTGTGAACTGACCTGTTCCACCACAGTAGTGAGGTAGGCGTCGCAGGCCTCCTGCGGTAACGTCCGCACCAGCACGTTCAGCGTCTTGGCCATCTCGCGCCGCCAGCGCGCCGGCGCGCCCCGGACCAGCCGGTAACATGGCGGTGTCGTGCTCGCGTCTAGTGTGTACCTGGGTTTAGACGGGTTGAGAGTTAGGACATGGATGATGTGATTCTAGAGTTGAAAGCCTCTTTAACCTCCTTTTAAACGGGATACCTATAACAAGATCTAGGCAAAAAAAAAACTATTTGCGAGATTACATTGAAAAGTTGATCCTGTCGATTCTATGTAAAAATGAATGAGCTGGCGTGGCGACAACATAGCTTTTGGGGGTTAGATGGACCTTTTCTAGATTCGCAAGCACAAAAATGGTGAGCGCTGAATTTTTAGGTCATTTTTTTATTGATTCTACATATCGCTCATTTGGAGAAACATCGACGTAAATGTATTTTTTCCCAAAAATGAGTTAAATATGACAAAGCACTTAGAAAGCGTATTTACGTTAGGAAACGAAAGCTTACTTTAAAAAAAAAAAGTAGCAGTTACGTCGATGATTCTCCAAATGAGCGATATGAAGGTTAATATAATGAAAAGAAAAAATAATGTAACAAACAAGCACCAAATATCGGGACAGTTGTCAATAGGACGGATAGCCTAGCTTGGCTAGTTTTATGGTAGCTTTAATTTGTTCAAATATGATCCTTGTATACGGTAAAAAATAAACGTTTTTTGTTTCTTTCCTTCTTCTTTCAAATAAGTTCATATTTTCATGAAGGTAATAAGAAAATGCGCGTGTAGCGGTATCTACAACGCCACATGCGAACAGCGTCACGTCACGCAAATCCTGCATCTCGCAAGCAGAGTTTACCGCGCAACTAGCATAGATACAACAGCCCGACATGAATCATTGGGCAGTTGCCCGCCAGACACAACACCTGGTCGGAGGATCCTCCCTTTTCTATAGAGTGAGTGAACTTTACACCCTGTTCCTCATACGTCTATACGCGCAATTCAATCATTTCTTCTACAAAATCTTTTTTGTAAGTAGTTAGTTATTTCGTTAGAAAGCGTATTTTATTTACAAAATATTGTTTTTAAGTAAATGTCTTACCATTTATTTAACAACGCCTTATCACTCTCATCCTCTGCGGTCTCGAGTGCTGCCTTGAAGTCTGCACACTCCAGCGTGTGAGGGAGAAGAGGAGTGCCCAGCCCAGAGTTTAGGAACAACACCGGGACCACTGCTCCGAGTTCTGATTGCCCTGGAAGATAATGATGAAACTTGAATAAATGATATTATTTTGAATTAAATGACTGTCAAGGAACATATTTACTCTTGGGGATGACTGTACTGGAAAGTCAGTAGCTGTTGATTCAAAATTATAATTTAACTAACCCCCCGAATTGAACCAACCCGAATTTTGAACGAACTTGAATATAGGACCGTTTCGTTCTCCTTAATTCAAAATTCGGCCTATTGGTTTTTAAGTTTATTTTTTTGTTACTAACACTATTAGCCCAGTCAAAATAGACATTCAAGGTTACATTAATTCGCATAAAGCTGAAAATTGGTATGAATGTTGGGAACACCATTACAAATAAATTGTCAAAAGTCCCCATCGATCCGTGTGCAAAAAAAATATGTAACCTTACCCCTATTTTTGAAGCTAACTTGACCGGACTATATGAGTCTCATGGTTACTCGCAATAAAGAATTTAATAATAATACATAGCTTTGTAGAATTAATTTCGTTACGACATAGTGATAAGTTGATAACGCTACATTACTGAAGATATAGGAGTGTTCTGAGTTGAACAACACGATTATGCTTGGACTTGGATTGGTGCTACTCGATATTGGAGGCAATGGTGGAGGCAACTGAGAGAGTTTTTTTTTTTTAGAGATTTCAGTGTAAAAGATACTTACGAGCCAGCTCAGCAATACAGAGGACTGGGAAGCGATGGTCCCGCTGTTGCTCTAGAGGGGACCGCCAATGAAGATCAGCGACGTGCACACGCCAGCCGCGACGACGTGCGCGCACGCGCAGCCGCGCGGCAGCCCCGCATTGAAGCGCGCCTTTTTCTGCGCAGCAGTCTGGAAATGGAAGAAAGACCTCATCAAGTATCATTTTAGTGAGTAGTATGGATTTTAGATTTGATTTCACCATGATTTTGCTACTGGCGATCTGACGATGAAGATATCCTATTTTGTTTTCTTGAAACTTGGAGCTGTATGTTATAAAAGTATTTCGTAAAACAACCGACTTCAAAAAAAAAACATTACAAAGTGAAAAATAACTTTAATTTCGGATGTCGGTGTCTTTGGTTCCGCATTTTCGTTTTTTGACACCGACTTCCGAAATTAAAGTTATTTTTCACTTTGTAGTGTTTTTTTTTTGAAGTCGGTTGTTTTTTTTGTAAAAAAGTTTTTATTTTTCACTTTTTAGTTGTACCTACCCCACATAAATTCAATTAACACTAGTGCATTGAAGAATTGAAGACACAACTCGAAGAATCATCAAAATTCGCATAGAAATGCCGGAGATGCAGTACATTTATGCATATAACTTCGTACATAAGAATAATTACCTAATGTATTATATACTAAAACCTTCCTGAAAGTATGTAGATCACACTAATGAAAGAATTATCAAAATCGGTTCAGTAGTTTTTGAGATAATCGCGGACATACAAACGTACATACATACATACATACGGGTCGAATATAGAACCTCCTTTTTTAAAGTCGGTTAAAAAGGACTGGCATTGCTTGGTTAGCCACGACCGCAGCTTCTTTTTGCTCTCGACAATAAGTAAAGTTTGTTTGAGTGTTTTCTGGTTTCCAGGTATCGTCATCGTCAAGATAGCCGAAAGTGAGAATGCCTGTGTTCAACTTCTATTAGAATCGTTCTATTCTTTTCAAACATGATAAATTTAAAAGTTTTTGCAACAGAAAAAAAATCGAACTCCAGTATTTTACTTAAACCTACCCAGGTAGTGTTTCCCAGTATTGTCTAAGTTTCTAAATTAGGACAAAGCCATATAGTAAAAATCTGTTTTTTTTTTTGTTAACCTATACTGTCTCATTGCTGAGCAAAGGCCTCCCCCAAATCCTTCCTGGAACTCTACCCGCGCCACCTCGAACCAGCCCTCGTGGTACGCGTCCAGGTCATCTCGCCATCTCTTATTGGGCCAGCCTCGGCGGCGCCGTCCATCTTCAGGCACCCATTGTGTGGAGATTTTTGCCCAGCAGTCATCGTGCATACGGCTGATGTGACCCGCCCAATCCCATTTGAGCCTGGCAGCCTTCTTTCCTGCATCTAGTACGCCCGTTTTGGTCCGGAGCGTGGTGTTCCGAATTCTGTCCTGTCTTTTAAAATCCAGAATGCTGCGTCGATCTAACGATCTCCCCAGTACAATATTTACCTTAAATGCTACTAAGCATATTTTTTTATCTGAAAAACCCCATGATCAGCTCAACCTACGCTTTCAGAAAACAATGGCAAAGACCAGTTCAATATTCCAAAAGTATCTTCAACGACTTTCTCACCTTGCGAGTCAGCAGCGCACACATAAATCAACATGGCCCTGCGTCTCCGGACCCTCAACCCTGGCACCTTCCCCAACAGACAGCAGCGGTGTTCCTCCGGCAGAGCACACAGGTTGCTCGGCATGGGGGGCCCACCCAGCACGTCTTCCCGCGGAGACGAGCATGCCACCGGGGAGGACAGGGATATCGAGTCTGAGGAATAGAAATACAAAATGATGAATTAAGATAACACAACGTAAGTTCCTGAGCCACTAATTCCTGGTCCTTTCCATGTTCTGTGTATGTGTTGCTGGGACACACAGGCCTTCTCTCAGAGGGAGCGGGATGTAAACGCGGGGCCCAGTGCGAGTTGGCACCCGCACTGGGCCCGCGTAAAAAAAATTTTTGAAATTTTTGAATTTTTTTTTTGGAATTTTTGGCTCTAGGACATGCCGGTTTCCGCACGATGTTTTCCTTCACCATTTTTAGAGCAGTGGTGATGAAATTATTTACACAAATAAAACGCTTGCCTGGATTCGAACCCACGACCCACAGCTTGTAAGTCGGGGCCATTACTACTGGCATCAAAAAATTCGTCTGCATCGC
Organism: Amphipoea oculea; assembly: GCA_945859645.1. Classification (NCBI taxonomy): domain Eukaryota; kingdom Metazoa; phylum Arthropoda; class Insecta; order Lepidoptera; family Noctuidae; genus Amphipoea; species Amphipoea oculea. The sequence goes on from OX243881.1 coordinate 15,945,643, forward strand.
TGTCAGTGGGATAAGTGCCCAAAAGGCTGGCAGAATTACCACGTTGGATAGCAATCCTGATTCTTTGGACTAAAAATAATAATATAACAGAAGAAACTAATCTAAAATAGAGAAACCCCAACTCAATATTGCCAAAACAAAACTCATTTTTTACCTCATATGAAACTAATAACTCAGCTATTCCAACGAACTTCAAAGCGCAAATAACGTTTTAATCCCACATAGGCATCTTTCCTCAAATAAACTACCAAGTAATACGCCACAAGGGGCTGAAGAGGGAAATATACATATTTTATCAGCACACAACATTCATTAGGTAAATGGTGGCCATGGAAGTTCTTTCACTGTTCGGGCCATGCTATTACGGATATTAGAAATGTTAGTTGTTTTATTACTGTTGGTCCTTGTTTATTTTTGTGTTTCTCGTTTTAAAGTTATGTTGAACTAGCCGACTCGGCGAACTTCGTACCGCTTCAGAATATGTATTATCTTCATTTTATGCAGAATAGAGTAAATGTTTATTTAATTACTTTATTTTCTCAAATTGATTTAACTATTCCGGGTTACAAAATTTCTTCACTACTGTAATTTATATACAAAATACTGTCTCCCATTGAAACCGTGGCAGATATTTTTATAGCACCTTATATTAATATCGTTTATTTACTTATTCGCTTAAATATTTTGTATTGCACTTAGTGTATTTATCTAATATAGTTATTTATTTAAATTATTGTTTAATATTTTAACTCTTTTATTTTGATTATTTTACTTATCTGGTGAACAATTGTTCATATCATTGAATTTATCTGTTAGATATTCGTCTATTGTGTTATTAATTAATAATTGTTTTAATTTATTTAAAAATATATTGGTTTTGGTTTCTTTTTTGCCGACTTAAAAAGAAGGAGGTTATTTATGTTTACATGTTGACCGTGTTGGTATTGCTTTTCTATGAAACAGCAGATTTTTTTTTGATAACCCACGAAAAATTTCTAAGCAACGTTTAAAATCACGTTCTGAATTCATGGTTACAGTTTGGGATGTCCCTGTCACCCTGTATTAAATCGGGAAATGTTAGCTGCCCCATTCCACGGCCAGGCTTGCTTGGGGTAGTGAGTATAAATGGTACCCTGATAAACGGCGTAAACTTTGACCCTGACTAACAAAACTATGAAAATAAAATTGTCGGGGCGTAACCTTCCAATCCAACTTGTTGATTTAAATAGGCGTATCTATTTATTTACGTCCTGACAGTCAGTCTATAAAATTCTCTATCTACGTGTTTAAAACTTTTACAATAGATGATAAGATCTTTCATATATCATCGTACATAAGAACTATTCGCCGTGGTGTTCACAGCACAGTAACATGAGATAAATAGAGAAGTCAAAAATATTTAAGCCTTGTATTGTAAAAACTCAGTAACATTAGGCTCCCGCAGACAGGCGCGACGCGACGGTCGACGGTCTAACGATACGTGGAATAAAGTCTTATAAAAAAAGAAATATTAATACTCACCCGACACACTAGATCCGATAGGTCTTGGTCCTTTCAACTGCGGCCGGCTCTCTTTCACGGAAGACGAGGGCTCCAGTAGATGGTGTGCCGGCATCGCCTGAGGGTCGGCGCTCGCGTCGATGGACGGCTTCGTGACCCGGTACGATGGAGACCTGCGCGAGCAGCAGTTTGACCTGATGAGAATGATTGATGCAATGCTGAGTGTGAAATGGAATGTGGTGAGGTGGGCTGCAGACTGCAAAGATTGGATTGGATTGAGCTGCAGAGTTTAGTTGGTGAGGTAGTGATATTGTACCGATAAAAACTAGATAAAAACTGTGCCATGTTTATTGCAATTTTAATAATATCTAAATAATCAGCCTATAATGTTCTCAATGCTGGGATACAGGCCTCCTCTTTCTGTAAGAGGGAGTGGGCCATAACCTACCACGCGGGCCCAGTACGGATTGGTAGACGGCACATGGCTTCGCATTTTTTGATTCAAGGACATGCGGATTTCCTCACGACGTTTTCCTTCACCGTTTTTTGAGAGCAGTGGTAATGAAATTAAATACACAAACAGTGTTGCCACAGTTAGTTTTGTAAATTCCCCGCGTCATGTTGAAAAATTCCTCTTTTTATAGCAAAATTCCCCTCGAAGTTCATGATGTAGGAAAAACAGAATAAAAATGTTTTACTACTGAAAACTTTATTACAAAAACTAAAAAAACATACATCATTTTTTGTATAGGTTCGCTATGAGCATATTTATTGTTGGCTCAAATTTTACACAATCTTTTATTTGGTCTTTAGTTTGCATTAGTAATGATTTAACTAGGTATACAATAGTAAAAACACTTTAGAAATGCCTACTTATCAATTTCGAAATAATTTTATAATAGTGAGTAAATATATACCTTTTCTCGAGATCTTTTGGTTAGTTTACTGATGAATTTATTCATCGTAACTTAGCAAAACTCTTTACAAGAAAAATAAACACTCTGACTGACTGACTCTGTGCCACAGTGCCATCTCTGTGCAACTAAACTAACCAACACGTAGAGACGCAGGACCCAGCCAACAAGTCCAGCCATAGACATTATTTTTTAGTTTCTTTTTATCAACTTAGGGGACAGGCAAAAGAATCATAGCCCATCCAGCCTTATTAGATGTACAGACGCCAGCACATCAACGTACCCGAAACTGTCACATTTTCCCAATCAACTTTGAACCTTATGCTTTAGTAATAAAGTTGAAAATCGATTAAAGAAATTTGACAGATTGTAGTAGGTTGATGTGCTGGCGTCTGTACATACAAGTATAAATTATATATTTATTGCATTTGGAGTATTAAATTCCCCTTTTATTCTTCTAACCCTTTTTTGCCCCTCACATACGTGAAATTCCCCCCAAAAAGGGGAATTCCCCCCAGATCGGCAACGCTGTACACAAAGTAAAATCGCAAGTCGAGGCCGATACCACTGGAGCACTGCTACAATAAATATCTCAATATTTAGATATTATTTAGTTTAAAAAATATGTATTATTATTATTATTTTACGAATAGATATTGGGTACAGGAACTGGTTAAGGCAATTGAAGCGACACAGTGTCTAATGGCTCTTTGTCTACTTTGAACTAGTGTTGCTGGTCAAATATCAGTACAGACGCCAGTACACCAAGCTACTACAATCTTTAATAGATTTTCAACTTTATCCCTAAAATATATGGTTCAAAGTTGATTGGGAAAATTTGACAGTTTCGGGTAGCTTGATGTGCTGGCGTCTGAGCAAGCTCATGAATGGCATATTTTATCAATACAAAATAGTAAATTTAAAAAATCTCATGTAAAGCGAAATATCGTTGCAATTATAATACACGAACTGTTGCCATGGATTCACATGATTCTTAACATTGCGTTGAAATTTTTCGACTGTCATAAAAACAAAGCTCTTCCATACATTTTAACCGATCGGCGGCGAAACAATAGAAAATCAATTGTGTCTCATTAGTGGCGCTTGACAGATTAATATTGCATTTTCCGTGATGACATATGGCACTGAAACGTGGTCGCTCACAATGGACCTTATTAGAAGGTTAAGGGTCAATCCCCACTGAAAGAGCAGCGGTGCGCAGCGGTCGTAAGAGCAAGTGACTTTCCTCTTTTGACTAGGCGCTAGAAGGCTCGCGCAGCCTCGCGGCGCCGCGCTGCGTCTCCTTTCCTTCAAATGACTATGGATAATGACCGCTGCTCTTTCAGTGGGAACTGACCCTAAAAGTCACTCAAAGGGCAATGGGCGTGATCGAATCAGAAATGAGGAGATCCGCAGCAGAACCAAGGTAACCGACATAGCCCGAAGAATTGCCAAACTTAAGTGGCAGTGGGCAGGGCACATTGCTCGCTGAACAGATGGCCGATGGGGCCGAAAGGTTCTGGATTGGCGACCGCGTACCGGAAGACGTAGCGTTGGAAGGCCTCCCATAAGGTGGACCGACGACCTTGTGAAGGCCGCAGGAACCCTTTGGCTGCGAGAAGAACAGAACCGGTCGAAGTGGAGGTGCTTGGGGGAGGCTTATGTCCAGCAGTGGACATCTTTTGGCTGAAATTATGATGATGATTGTACTTTTTTTACGAAACAGCTGAAACTTCTACACTAGGAATCTAGAATCATGTGCTGAATTCATGGTTAAAGTTTGCGCACCCTGTATACACAAAGTAATATTCCTTCGGTCGATATAATTACTTAATCCATTATCAATTAATAATGTTTAACCTATTTACTTAAACTAAAAAAATGTAAGTTGCCCTTGAATACTCGTAGCCTCGTAGCGCTACGGCTACGAGGGCCTACGAAGTTCGTAGCGGCGTAGCAACGTAGTAGCATGTTGGTTTTGACAGAATATTTGAACTTTGTATAATGTATCATTGTAAAGGATACTGCTCCGATAATTGTTGTACCTTTATCAGATGATAAATAATGTATGCCGTTTCGAGCCGTTTGGCATTGAAAACCTCGGGCCGTAGAGTCCGAGTGCTCATGGTCTTTTTATTGAATTCTCCAAAGGGCTGGTTCACACTTCCCAATTCCCGTGACCCAAAGGTTGGCTTTTACCTTGGCCAGAGGCTAAGCATTGCCATACAACCTCCTACAGTGCGAGTCATGTCCGCAAATACCACTTTCTGATTCATGGTTTTTTCGTCAATCACACTTCACACTAATATTATAAAGGCGAAAGCTTGTGAGTGCGTGTGTGTGTGTGTGTGTTTATATGTTTGTTACTTCTTCACGCTCAAACGGCTGGACCAATTTTAGTAAAATTTTGTATGGAGGTAGCTGACACCCTGGATTAATATTAGGTCCTTACATATGAAATTGGCGTTTTGTATGGAAGGAACAAAAAGTCGAATATTTTTTAATATAATATATTTAATTAATCAAAGTATGAACCATTGTTTTCAATGCACTTTTGCCATCTTATAGGTAGTTCATTGATCCCTTTACTAAAAAAACCAGTCGGACGGGAATCAATAAAATCTTTGAAGGCGATTTGGACTGCCCCATCGGAGTTGAATTTTTTCCCTTGCAAAAAGTTATCCAAATTGCGAAAAAAATGGTAATCTGTTGGAGCAAGGTCCGGGGAGTACGGAGGATGTCTAAGACATTCCAATTCAAGCTCTTCTAATTTGGTAGCCGTCTGTTGCGCAGTGTGTGGTCTGGCGTTGTCGTGCTTTCAAGCTTTTTAATCTTCCCAATTTGCTTCAAGTGAATTAAAACAGTTTTATCACTAACATCGAAGCCTGCAGCTAACTCGGACGTGGTTTGCGATGGGTCCGCTTCCACAATAGCCTTCAGTTCTCCATTATCAACTTGGGTCTCAGGCCGTCCACGGGGCTTGTTCTGCAGGTCGAAATTTCCAGAACGAAAACGTTGGAACCAAAAACGAACTGTGTTTTCTTTTGCAACATGACCGCCATACACATCATTCACCCTTCGAGTCGTTTCCGCAGCACTAGTGCCACGGCGGAACTCGTACTCGTAAATAATGCGATATTTTAAATTTTCCATTTTGTAAAATGAGTGACGCAAACAGAAAAAACAGAAGAAAAAAAACAAATGAATGACGGTCATCGAAGCACAAATACATGAGTAAATAGCTGTACAAATTTGAATTTGGAATTCCTTACCAAAGAGGAGAAATTCGTGATTAAAGTGGCCAGTACGAAAAACGCCAATTTCATATGTAAGGACCTAATATATAGGTTAATTTTTATCACGATTTTTATTAAATAAAAATTGCTGTTCCATACACTTTGACCGCGCAGGTATTGCACTTGTCTTTGGAACAGCTGATTTTTTATTTAATAACAAATAAAAAAATTCTACTTTAGAGAGTCTAGAATCAAGTTAGTTCAATTCATGATTACAGTTTGCGCATCGTTGTTCCAACCACCTTGTATAGGAGTCGAGACAAAGTTTGCGACGGTCCTCATCCGCACTCTGTCACCATTTTATCGAGATAGTGTATAGAGTAGCAACCAGGGACTTGAGAACGAAATGAATTTCGTTCCGTTACTACTACTGTTATCGTATAACGTTCCAAAATTTGCAACGATACTAAAACCTAAAAATATCAATAACGTTACAAAAAGAAAACGTTATAGAATATAATTTTCGTAGAACAATATTATAAGTACACGTCGCGCAACGAGTTATGAGCGCTGACCTTGAAGAAAACAGACGCCACAAACCCTTATGCCTTAGTAATAAGGGTTCGTTTCGCTTGTTTTTTTTCAAGGTCAGCGCTCATAACTCGTTGCGCGACGTATAACGTTATAGGTATCAGTAACATTAAGCTTATCCGCTTGTTATAACGTTACAAGTGAAACGTTATCGATTCATTTGTAACGTTATTCTTCATATTTTGTCGTCATTTTATAAGACATGAAGCTGGCAATGAACCAAAATGAATAACGTTATTATATCGTTATACTAATAACGATATATTAATAATATTGTTATTGAACAGTTTAAGATTTCGTTCCGTTTGTCAGTATCGTTATAGCCGAGGAATTAATTTTGTTACGATCCTGGTGGAACGATACAAATTATCGGTACCGGAACTACGGGTAACGTTACTTTGAGTAACGTTTAAAGTCCCTGGTAGTCACAGTTTAATAGCCTAGATGACCAGTGAACAGTATTGTTCTGAGATCAGGCTGTAAAGGTTCTTAAAATTACAAGATTTGCTTCTCTAGTATTATTATTTTTGTATGTAAGAAGAAACCACAACAATTCAAAACCCGCCCTGCACCAAACACCAAGGCCGCAAGGGTGCTATAATTACAAAATACACCTGATTTGCTAACACAATTATCAAAACATACAATAAATATTAAGTAATGCGAGTCCACACAATCCGCCTATAACTCGATCAGGGGGCGACCCACCCTATGGGGGAGTGAAAAACGGCTGTAACACAAACTAGGGGCGCGAGTTTACTTTGCTAATATTGGGGTGTTGGGGCACTTCAAAACGGGGGAGTGTTCCGAAGCATGGCTTGGTACTTGGGTACAGGATGTTAATTTCATATGCCGTAAAATTATTTTACTTAATAACCGACTTCAAAAAAGGAGGTTCTGTATTCGACCCGTATGTATGTTTGTTTGTTTGTCCGCGATTTTCTCACTAATGAACCGATTTTGATAATTCTTTCATTAATGTGATCTAATTACTTTTTAAGAAGGTTTTAGTATATAATACATTAGGTGATTATTCTTATGAACGAAGTTATATGCATAAATGTACTGCATGTACATTTATGCATATAACTTCGTACACATGTACTGCAACCTCCGGGAATTCTATGCGAATTCAAACATCGTGAGGACACCGTCGTAAAACATCGTGAGGGCACCGTAGTGTCCCAGAACCAAAAGTTCGAAGGCATGTGACATCTATCAACCCGCACTAGACCCGCGTGGTAGATTATAGCCCACTCCCCCTCGAAGAGAGGAGGTCTATGTCCCAGCAGTGGGAACATTGTAGGTTGATTATAAACTGATTTTCGAGAAGGAATCATTTTGGTCTGAAATCGCCAACACACAGATAACCAAGATGAAATCCCGTGCAGTATCTATTCAACTTAAAACATTTATAACCACCACGCTTCAATACAACATTATGACGCAGGTACTACACGTTAATATTCACCGAAATTCCTGCGCCATATTCAACGAAATTCCAAAGAAATAAATCAGCTGTTACCAACTCCATCCCAGCTGTGCCTACGTCAGCAAGGTGAGGGCGCAAGCAGACAATATTGACGAACGCTCTGACGTCAAATCATTTTGTGAATTTTTGTGTACCATCGTCGCGACCCTTACCTTCTTATTGTTATTAAGGGAACTAAAAAACGGTTATTAATAGAAGATTGAAATAGCAAAATTCGTTATTATTAAATAACATAACACATAGTGGCGCCGATTCCCTTGTTCACAAACTAAACAAAATTTAAGTTCAGTGCATCTTTTTCTTTCTATTTCATTAAGAAAAGGACAGAAGATAAATATGTATAAGCTTAGTCCTGTCAAATTAGGATACTCCATAGACAAGTTTAGGCGTGATTAAAAAATTGGCTACTAATAAAAATACGTCAATTTACGTCAGGCGCTGACTAATTTGACAGGACTAAACTGATATTTATCTTCTGTCCTTTTCTTAATGAAATAGAAAGAAAAAGATGCACAGAACCTAAATTTAGTTTAGTTTGTGAACAAGGGAATCGGCGCCACTATCTATAACATCGCGCCTGTAATCCCAAAAGGATTAGGCAGAGCTGTAACCAGTGGCGGATTTACACATTTGCCGCCAGTAGGCTATTCAAATTTTGCCGCCCCTACCATAATGTCCCATGTCTTTTGTATACTGCTTCGCCTTTTCTTTAAAATATTTAGAATCTCGTTCATCAGCTACGAAAAACATGCAAAAGATTTGTAAAGATCGGCAACTATGATAAAATCTACGGTAGAAGCCTGAATTTGAGCATTCACTTTGTTTATTCTTTCCAAAAAAACATGGTAGGTATATAAATATTAACTTTTTTTAATTTCAGTGAGACATTAAAAAAAAAAATGTCAGCCCCAAATTTGCCGCCCCTAAAATCTGCCGCCCTAGGCTCCAGCCTACATAGCCTATTGGTACATCCGCCACTGGCTGTAACTTAGTACACCCTATATTTCGAGACTTATGTTTAACTCCCACGGCATAGGGGGCGATCCTATTTCCATCTACCGAGCACAAATCCAGACTCCAAGCTGCTACGGAGACATTTCACATGGAAACACCCAATAACACTTGGAATATTAAAGGGAATATTGTTACAAATCTGCACTTTCATGAACTTTTTAAAGACCCTGCAAGCTTACAATGAATTAAAGGCCAGTTATTATTAATTAGCCCATTATTATCATTGCAAGGCTTTAGGCCTTTCTCCAACAGAAGCAATGACCATTGATCACCATGAATGACCCTTGCTTGCACCTCAAAGCGTGTATACCAAGCATGTTTCTTCACGATATTTTTCTTCGGCTTATGCCAGTGGTGTCTTAAAATAAACTTAAAAAAAAAAACAATCCATAATTGAAGAAAAATCATCCAAAACTTTATAAATAAGTGAGCAATACTTTACCAAAAACATTTTCCTACATATATATAATTCCACTCCAAAATGCAAAAACAAAATACCCACACTTAAAAAAAAAGTCAAAACACTTCCAAACACAAGGTTGAAAAACCCTGAAAACTCTACGTAAATCCTAACACTTCCTTAGACACACACACACACACAAACACAACAACTACGCAAGTACGTGCGAGGCGTGGCAAGGGGAGGGGCAATGACGTCACGGGCCGACGTCAGCGTGACGCTGTACCGACCTAGTTTCACGCGGGCTTTTAAACCAGAGAGATATTCCGTTGCGTGAATTGATTCGGTATTTTTATTTTACAATTCAACGGTATGCGTAAGAGTTACCAGATGGGCAATGCTCGTAAAATTAATTAATATACTATAATTAATTAAGAACGTTCACAGACTGATCTCAGTCTCAATCTGTCAAAATTACCTCTAATCCTACGTTTTTGACATAGATTGTCGATGAGATGAGATGGCGACTAGATTTCGAACGTTTATACTTTATAACTACGGGAATTGGCCTTCTGTCGTCTATTATAAATGATGGGGTTCAAAAGACACTTCAACACGTCAGAAATAACTTTTATGTTTTAAAACTAGATGAGGTCGGTGTTTTCAATCCGACTACTCTGTGAAGAAAGATCAAAACAGATTAAGAGGTCACAGTCTCTTTTAAAGTCCAGAAATAATCTTGGTCAGGCCATATGAGGACCATGCAGATGGTCTTTTGAGGAAAGAACCACAGAGATTTGAGTGGACCTGTCCAGTCAGTGCACGCATTTGTCAGTAACCTTGCAGCTCAACTCAGAACACTTCTATATCTTGAGTAATGTAGCGTAATCACTGTGGCATAATCCTTCAAATCTATTAGTAGCGTTTCAAAGTAAAATTGTCTTCGGGACGCGGCTTTTAATAGAACCATTGTGCTACTTTAAAACAAACGCTATGATAAACAAAACGATTCGTTTGGATATAGGAACTGTGATTTGGGATGATGGGATTATACAAAGTGTTTTTTTTATATCCCGTAACTCTAGGGGGTCATTGTACTCATCATTATGAATAACTTTTACTATGGGACCAAATCTGAAATCGCGAAAAAAAAAATCAGCTGTTCCCTACATTTATGTTCGCATAACTCGTCAAAATGTAGGGAACAGCTGATTTTTTTTTCGCGTACTGACAGCTGAAAAGGAAAAACCACGTGATGAAAACGGCATGTCTTAGAACCAAAAACTCGAAGACATGTGACATCTACCAACCCGCACTGGACCCGCGAGGTGGATACGCCCCACTCCCTCTCACAGAGAGGAGGCCTGTGTCCCAGCAGTGGGAACATTATAAGCTGATTATTCTATTATATAAACACTTCGAAAACTCCACAGTTTGTTTATAGTCGAGAACAAAGCACAAAGCTTAGGTATGGCTTCAGCATTCAAATCAAGGTCATTTGCTAACAAACAGACTGGTAGCTATGCAAAGTATTCTATGACGCTTGTTGCTTCAAAGGTGAAAGAAAATAATGGTGTCATGGACAAAAAGTTTATCAAATTATCCAGCTTTTAAAATTAATGTTTAACCTTCATAGTTAAGATATTTTCGAATCTTTATTAGTTCACTTCTGACCCCATGTTAAGATAAGATTCGAAAAGTTAATTATCTTAAGGGTAGGTAAATTTAAATGACGGCTTATAGAGATGTATGGAAAAGATGCTGCGCCGATCACGAATAATTTGGGATACTAAAGTCCGCGCGGAACTAGTTGGCCGCTTAGGTGGGGACAGGGGTGAGGCGGCGGTTCGCAACGCGCGTACTGAATAATGCGCCCTCGCCCCTTCGTCCCACCGCTCACATACCTAAGGCGCGGTCAACTAGTTCCGCGCGGACTATAAGTGCAGGGAGATAATGATAAACTTTACGTGATAGATTGGTCAGAAATGTTGGAATTATACGTTTTTGACGTGTTCTTGAGTGGAGACCGCGAATCGGTAAACGTAAGGTGGGACGCCCTTAGGCTAGGTGGAGCGACGATCTTCGCAGGATGGCTGGTAGCAGCTGGATGAGAGTTGCCGAAAATCGAATTGAATGGCGTGCAATAGGAGAGGCCTATGTCCAGCAGTGGACTGTTATAGGCTGATGATGATGATGATGTTGGATTTTTTTTTGTTACCATACATCTTGGTTTATTTACATAATTTAAAAAGCTAACAATCTGAAAATAATAATATGTACAAGTATATAAAAAGGGAGGGAAAATAATCAAAGGGCATCAAAAAATTCGTCCGCATCACTGTCAACGGGAAACGTGCCCAAAAGGCTGGCAGCATTGCCACTTTGTATGGCAATGCTGATTCTTTGGCCAAAAAATAGGCCAGCCCTCTGGTCACGTGATGAGTCGACCAACCGCTTGGCGATGTCTCGGAATACTAAGTGGGCACTCGGGCCCCATGGCCCTAGTGTTTCAACCCCAAACGGCTCAAATATGTAAGTTCCAAAGAGATTGGAGTATTTGCGCCGTTTGAGGTTTTCCGCACCTGCAGCAGCCGCCCCAGCACAGCTTACCGTGCTTGGAAGATGGGATGGCGCAAGGGTGTCGACACACGTTGCATCCCACACCAAAGGCCTACCTACCTTCCAATTGGAATTATAGCAAACTGTGTTAACCTCGTAATAACTAAGAATGCTATATACATAGGCACTCTTTTTCCCATAATAACTAAATGATCATCAAGCAGAATAATTATAGTTGCCATTTACGACGGTGCAGAATAGACATCATTTATCCTCACTAAATTCCTAGACACGTTGCAAAATCACTAAAAATCTTCAATAAAACATGAGGAAGGAAACACCAGAATACTTTTAAAACAAAGACAACATACACTACAAGCAACTTCCATACATTTCTCAAACGTAAAGAAATATTCTAGGAAACTGAAACGTTTTTATCATAGTTATACGAATTCTTTTAACCCGTAGTAAACAGTTTGCTTGTGAACTATGCCAAGCCGAAATATGTTTAGCCTTGAACTGCTTCGAAATGTATGAATGCTTGTAAACGAGGTATTTGGACACAAACGGGTGAAAAAAGTGGCGAAAAGAAGTTAGAGGTAAAAATATTTATTTTGCAAGTGTGTTGCAAGCAGTTTGCATCTTCCCCTAGACGCAAACGTTAAGGCGGAGGTTTCAGAAAACGGTCAAAAAGTTGGTTTTTTAAAGCAGTGTATCTCTTAAACCGTAAATAATTTTGACCAAAAAAATAATGATATTTTCAAGTCTTATTTTAATAGAGTGATGGAACTCAAATCATAATTAAATATAAATTAATGCGATAAAAAAAATTTCAAATACATCTCTTAATTGTCTTTAAAAGCAGTTTATCCCTTCATTAACAATTTTAAATATAATTAAAAATATACCATTAAATTTCTAATGCCAAAATGTATTCAGTGATGGATTATTTATTATTAAATAGTTTTTGTAAATAGATAATTGCTTCATATTTTGCAATAAATTACCAGGGTTGTGTCATCGCGCTTCTCTTTTTTTTCTATGCAGTCCGACAGTGACCGCGCTTTAATGTAGTCGCCTTAAGCCTTGTACGGACTAAGCGTTCCAATGTACTCGTAGTTGGTTACACGTACACAGGAACGATAGTCCGTACCTGCAGTACGCGTATACAATTTGCTACTACAACTTGCAACTACACCAATACGCGTATTCAACATAGGTAGATTACGCGCATTAGACCGCTTAGTCCGTACAAGGTTTCACACTTGAGTGTGGGCTGCAATTAAATGGCAACTATTATGCAAACTAATGAGTTTTACCTACACAGGGTAAAATGCATTCACGATAGAGGAGTAACCCTGGTGGTTATTACTAAAATAGAACCCCAAAAAGTTTCTTCTCTCACTCAAAAAGCTTGGGATTAAAGCCGGTGAAACGGGTATGTCGTAGAATGGCATTGACAGACACTGCATCGTGAAAATTACTGATTGAACTCAAATACGAGTTTACCTAAACAAAAATTACAAAATAAAAACCGCTGTTCCCTAAATTTTGACGAGTTATGCAAACACAAATGTCGGGAACAGCTGTTTTTTTTTCGCGACCGATTTCGTGAATTTTTTGTATATCGTTAGAAAAGGCGATAACAAGTATAATTTATTGCATATAATGTGGTTTCGATACTGTAGATATACCTCTGTGGTCTGCCTAACCCTTCAGGGATTACGGACGTAATGCAAAACGAATTGTTTTATTTGTACAACGCGGTGTTTGAACTGTATTTATGCCAATAAACGCATTTTCTTTCTTTCTTCATTCACAATAAAGGTATTTACAGGAGAAACCCTAGTGGGTATTGCTAAAAAATACGAACCCAAAGTGTTCCTTTGCCATTCTATGTCACTCACTCAAAAGCTTTGAGTGAAGAGGGTAGTTTGTTAGAATGACAGCTTGACAGACACTGCATGGTGAAAATTACTGGCCGAATTCAAATCTGAGTTTACCTATACATGGTGACTTGTAATTATAGATAGGCAATCCACCAGATTTAAACCCGGCGCTTTTGATAAACACCCAGAAAATTGGGTGTTTATCGGGTGTTTACCAAAAGGGTGTTTATTTTCTGCGAAAATTGTTACATCGATGTCTATACATCGATGCTTTGATAATGCGACGTTATGTTTTTACATCTTTTTTGTTCGCTGTTTCTTTATATCGATAACCTTACATGGAACCCTTGTTTCTTCGACGTTTGTTTGTTCGAAGTAACGTTACTTCGAAAATATTTAGCCAACGAGATTCTATTGATTTGTAAAGTAAGTTAAATTACGAAATAGTTTTTTTTTATTTTTTATTAATGGTTCTCATCTCAATCTTGTATGTATCATTATTTCGTGGAAAAATGTGTTGGCTAAATATTTTCAAAGTAACGTTACTTCGAAGAAACAAGGGTTCGATGTAGGTTATCGATATAAAGAAACAGCGAACAAAAAAGGCGTAATAAAAACATAACGTCGCATTATCAAGGCATCGATGTATAATCATCGATGTAACAATTTTCGTAAAATAGTATTTCGTATTGTATAGGAAACCCAATTAGAGGTATTTTTGAGAGATTGACACCGAGATCAGACTGTGAACGTTCTTAAAATTACGAGAATTGCCCCTCTGGTATCTTTTAACACATCTAATGCACACTAATAACCCTTTCCGACATACAAAGGCTCTATAGCTCGATTGATGAGGTAATACGAGTCTTGTTAAGATAATTAGCACTCCAATACACTGCAAATTGTTAGTTAATGTTATTAGTGAAAAACAAGACACTCTTTGTAAAAACCTTTCGCAGCCGCCAGACGACATGGTGTACCTGGACGAAATAATTTAAATTATTTGAGAAACAATGGTATGTTAGAATAGGCTAGTTTCCTAAAAAATTCTAATTAGTCCGTCAGTTAGATTATCGAAAAATAATGGACCCGTATTTTTTCTTTTGTCAATCAAACAAAAAATGACAAAGATAAAGCACGTCAAAATTTGGGAGTAGGAGGTCGTGACGTCACGCCGTGCTAAAAAGTGTCGCACGGCGTGACGTCACGACCCCCCACTCCCAAATTTTGACGCGCTTTATCTTTGTCATTTTTTGTTTCATTGACAAAAGAAAAAATACGGGTCCATTATTTTTCGATAATCTAACTGACGGACTAATTAGAATTTTTATTTTTTTACCCAGGAAACTACCCTATTAGTCGATATTAACATTTAGGGTGGTAATTGCGTAACACATTTGGATATTGCTAATCTATTGCTTCATATGTTCGAAGAATTTGTCTGCTCAACAACGTAAATAACGCAAAGAATATTGTGGAACTGTCAAAATGAAAGCCACTGCTACTGATAGTGTGTTACGCAACTCCCCCCAGTGTTTCCACAATGAGGGGAAGTTCCCCTTTTGAGGGGAAATTAAACTCTTGAGGGGAAGAAAAAGGGGAAAGAGCTAGAAAGGGGAAATCATGGGTAAATCATATTGTGAACGGTGGGTTTATTATTACTATTAAATTATTCCTCACTTTTTTTATTCATCTCTAATCAATTTTTTTTTTGCCTCATTTGATGTGGCGTTTGCTCGTACTCACTTTAAATGGGGAATCTGAAATAGATTTTTCATCAATTGAACAGACGATTGGCCTGTTTTTTGCAATCCATATTTTACGCGAAGCATCGATCCCATGGTTTCATTATTCATCAAGTCTGTTTCTTTTATCTGTTTTAATATTCTTAACAGCACTAAACAGACGCTCTGCCGCTGCATTCGACAAGGGTAGGGACATAAAATAATTCACCAATATTTGCAGTTGTAGGAATTTGGGTCTACCATCTACGTTCTTTTTTTCAAAGATCTTTTTCCAAAAGCCTATTATGAATAATAAGATAATTAGAAAGAAAAAATAACTTTATTTGAAAAACCACATAAAATTACCCTTATATCAATTTAGAAATTTCAGTTGTGCACTAAATCTGATTTTTAGGGATTAAATTAAACAATGTTTTCACTGATTTGAGTACTAATGTATGGGGAATAGGTTGATAAGTCTAATATCATACAAAATAAGATGATTTTACCAAAATAGGTAAAATAATTTAAAAGATTGCATAAAAGCTTTAAATACGAGTTAAAGGTAAAAACGGATTTTGGAGAAAAAGTCAAACTTAAAATCGCGGCCCCGTAAAATTGACATTTTGGACTTATTTAGTTCTTCACGCCATGCACGGATATTTTCGAGGGAAAAACAGGCCTAAAAAGGGGAAAACTCAAGGGAGGCGTGGGGAAAAGAAACCATGAAAGTGGAAACACTGACTCCCCCTCACAGTTCCGCGTTGACGACTGAGACGTACGGACGTCTTACTCATTCTTTCGCGTTACAAATTTATAAAAGTACCCTTATGTTACTCAATCATTTAGATAATGGATAGATTTGGAAGATCTTTGAGTATGGAGTCGAACACACCTGTTGAAAGTAGTGTAAATGAAGAGTTGATGGAGAATACGAGTGAAGAAACAACTATTGAGAGAAGTACGATGGATCTTGAGAATGAAAATCGGAGAAATGTTGAGAAAAGGGTGAGAGAAGATAGTGAAGAAATTATAGAAGAGGATGATGGTTTTACCACAGTAACCAGAAAGGCGAAAAGACGATTGCACAGTGAGTCACAAAATAACAATTGTAACGATAATGTGGGTAGTTGTGAAAATAATACACAGCAAGAAAAATATTTTGAAGTATGTCTTACATCTAAGACGGTACTGCCAAAAATGGTTGGTATGGCCAAATTATTGAAGTCTCAAAATATAAACGACATACTTAAAATCAAATATAAAAGTCCTTATAAAATGTTCATCATACTAAAATATATTGAAGATACAAATAAAATACTTAACTGCCAAAAGTTTAAAGAATTAGAAATTAGAAGTCAAAGAACAGACCAATTAAGTATTATTTATGGCATTGTCAGAGATATTGACTTGGAAATAGAGGACAACGAACTTGCGGAATTATTTCAAAGTGATGCAGATATCTGCACTGTTAAAAGACTGAAAAGATTAACTGAAGATGGAAAGTGGATCAATAGTGAAGCCATTCGCATCGCCTTTAAGGGGGCAACATTGCCTTCACATATATATGGATATGGATGTCGCTTTAAGGTTGAATCATATATGTTCCCTGTTACCCAATGTTCAGGGTGTTGGAAATATGGCCACATGAAACGTTTTTGTCCTACCCAGAAAATAATGTGCCCTAAATGTGGCAAAGAACATGACAATTGCGAAACTGAGGAGTTCTCATGTATTAATTGCAAAGGCCCGCACATGGCATTAAATAAAAATTGTCCAGTATATCTCAAAGAGAAAATGATTAGAGAAATAATGAGTAAGGACAATTGTTCGTACAAGACAGCGCTAGACTCCTATTTGAAACAAAAAAGTAAGGATATTACTCCTTTCAACGTTGAAGTAGGGCAAGTACTACCTCCTTCTACCTCTTCTTCAAAGACTAGAAGCTACAGGGATTCTCTCATACCCCTAGAACCATCAATTAATCTAGTAAATCCCCGCATGGATTCTTCGTTAGAAGAAGTCAGTGAAAGCGAAGAAGAAGATAACGAAAATAGAACTTTGTCTAAATCTATTAAGAAGAAAAAGAAAAAACAGAATGAGAAGAATAAAGAACAATCAAAGGGCAATACAAAACAATATGTAGAGGAAGGTCAGAAAGAGAAGAGTCAACCGGAAATAGTAGAAGAAAGTCCCTATAAAAACGAAAACATATCTAAGTTGAAGAAATGTTATAACAAGGTTAAAGAAATATGGTTGGCAGATTGTTCATCAGAACAAAAGGTGAAGAAGAGCATAAGATTAGTACTAGAAGAAATTATGATGTATGTTGTTTCGTACTTTAAAGATTGGGATATTGTAAGTAAACTTCTTGGATTATTCATAGATGGATAATGGTGAAATTACTACTAATATCAACATATACCAGTGGAACGCTCAAAGTCTGAAGCCAAAATTAATTGAGTTAGATTTATTACTAAATAGAGGAAATATTCATGTAGCCATTTTAAGCGAAACATGGTTGGATGCAGATAGCCGCATACATATAAGTGGGTATAATGTATATAGAAAGGACAGGTATGACTCATATGGCGGAGTATCGATTATTTCACACAAATCGTTAAAAACTTTCATTGTTCCCATAAGTGTGACTAATGCGGGTATAGAAATAATACATATTAAAATTCTTAATTGTAAATTAATTCATAATATAATTTCGGTATACTGCCCGTCCTCTGTGAGAACCTCTCAATTAGATTGGGAACATATTTTTTCAAGATTTCCAAAAAATACTATTATTGCGGGCGATTTTAATGGCCATCACGCCTGCTGGTCTAATAAAAATGATTCTAGGGGCACACAGCTGTTCGAAGCTGCAATTGAAAACAATTATATATCATTAAATAATGGTGATCCCACTAGGATGAAGCTCGTGAATGGTTTTTTACAAAAAACTTCCCCTGATGTTTCGTTCTGTACCACAGACATAGCTATTAATGGTTCTTGGAGTGTTAGTAGCGAATGCCTGGGTAGTGACCATTTAATCATAAAAATATGTTTTAAATATCCCGACGCAGTTAATACTATCTTAAAGCGGAATTTAAAAAAAGCTGATTGGTCTGGTTATCGTGAAATTATTTCTAACTATTGTGTAGAGATTCCGCCACCATCAGAAAACGTACAATGTATGTATGACTATCTTACTGACCAAATTAATAAAGCTGCTGATAAAATAATCCCATTCATAAAATTATGTAATAATCCAATTCGTGAATTTACACCAAAACCATATTGGAACCAAAAACTTTCTCAAGTGGTAGCCGAGCGCCGTTTAGCTTTAACAAACTTTAGAAAAAACCCTATACCTCAAAATCTAGATTTACTTACTATTAAAATTTATGAAAGTCAAAAGATTATAAGGCAAGCTAGGTCTAAGTCCTTCTATAATTTCTGTGACAGTATTGATGAGACTACAACTTCAGCAACTATGTGGAGAAAAATGCGTTGGATGAAGGGGTTCGGACAGGCGAGATCTTATTCATCGGATGAAAAAAAAGAAGAACTACTAAGTTCATTGGCCCCAGACTTTGTGATGACTCCAACACCTGTGTTTGATAATAATGAGTCACCTCTAAATTGTGAATTTTTGAAACAGGAGTTGGAATCATGCTTTAAAGCTAAGGATACATCTCCCGGTATCGATAATATTACATATTCAATGATTTATAATTTGCCTATTATTACAAAAAAATATTTACTTGAATTGTATAATTTAATTTTTAAAACATCAACGGTTCCCTTTCAATGGCGAGATATTTATATAATACCGATTCCTAAAACTAGCAGCGGTTCCGATTGTAAGCTTCGTCCAATCGCATTGATATCTTGTCTGTGCAAAATATTTCACTCCATGATTCTGAAGCGACTAGAATGGTTTATAGAATATAATAAAATACTATCTCCTAGTACAACTGGTTTTAGAAGAGATCACTCATGTCAAGATAGTCTGGCACGCCTAGTTACTAAAATACAAATTGGCTTTACGGAAAATACCCCAACTGTAGCTGTTTTTTTGGATGTGGAAGGAGCTTATAATAACGTTCTTATTGACCGGGTGGTACATATTCTAAATGATTTGAAAGTTGGGAAATATATTAATTGTTCTTATATTTGGGAATTTTTAAAAGAAAGACATCTCACTATAAAAGCTGACGAAAGCGATAGACAATATGTAAGATGGACTGGTAAGGGTATCGCACAGGGTGATCCTTTATCCCCCCTTCTCTTTAACATAATTACGGCCAATATCTGTCAAAATATTAATAACGTTTGTATCAGTCAATATACTGATGATTTTGTTTTGTATTGTAATACAAATAAAATACAAGACAGCGTTGATAAATTGCAGCAAGCCTTAGATTTTTTTGTAGCATCAATAGACGTTTTAGGATTAGAACTATCAAACAATAAATCCAAATTATGCATATTTACCAGAGGACGCAGAAGACTCTTAGTTGACATTAAAGTGAACAATAGTACTTTAGAAGCTGTTGACTATATTAAATATTTAGGAATGTGGCTGGATAAGTGCTTAAGGTGGGGGAAGCATATTAACGAAGTGTATGAGAGTTCACAAAAAAAAATTCAGCTACTGAAAGTTCTGGCGGGATCGTCATGGGGTGTTCACCCTATATTTATGCGTAGACTTTATATGGCCCTTATTAGGAGCAGAATTGATTACGGTTGTTTTTTGTACGATAACTCTGCAATTAGTCACACTTATAAATTGGAAAAATTACAAAACCTAGCCTTAAGAATAATCGGCGGTTTTATTAAGTCGACTCCGATACACGTTATGGAGAGTGAATTGAGTATACCTCCTTTACAAATTAGAAGACAATTCCTATCGCTAAAATTTTGTCTAAAGCTACAATCCAGGACGAATGATATATCTACGGGTTTGATTACAGATCTTAGTAGTATGATGGAAAATAGGTACTGGCATAGGAAGAGGAAACCTCTACTCGTTACTTCACAAAGTATGATAGCTGCTGAGGAGATTTCGTCTTCGTATCCAGTTTTAATGTTTACTTTAGAGACATGGGTGTCTAACATAGATATTAAGGATGTTATTAAATGTAAGCTAGATAGTGTCACGGCTCCAAAATCACATTATGATATTTATTCGCTAAAGTATAATACGCTTAATGAATTACGGGAAAGATACTCTGGCTGGCATGTCATTTACACAGATGGGTCCAAAACATCAGAGGGAGTCGGAGCAGCTTTTTGCGATTTAGCAAATAAATATCATAAAACTTATAATATGAATAATCATAGTTCTATCATGACTGCCGAACTATTTGCCATTTCTGAGGCCTTGAAATATGTCCTAGAACTAAATGTGATGAAAGTAGTGATATGTACCGATAGTAAGAGTGCTTTACAGCATATTTCTAAATGTGTTCATAAGGGGTCAAAGGGCTTAGCTATAGCATACAGAATCTTGGAACAAATTCAGTTTTTTAACCAAACAAGTAAAAAGATAGTTGTTCAGTGGGTGCCATCCCATGTTGGACTTCCAGGTAATGAGGAGGCTGACAGACTAGCCAAATTTGCCATTCTGTCAGGAACAAAAACACGGGATATATTACCAAGCTATTCAGAAATCTTATGTAAATATAGAAAAATAAACAATCTATCTTGGAAAGAACACTTTAATGAAAGATCAAAATCGAAAGGAATCTGGTATAAAAGTATACAATGTGAGCCTCCTCATATACCTTGGTTCACTGGGTCGAAACTGAATCGAAGCCAAATTGTTGCTGCACATCGATTGCGGTCAGGACATATTCCACTAAACAACTTTGCTTATCTCATGCGAAAGTCTGACTCTCCAAACTGTGAAGTGTGTGGCAAAATAGAGGATGCACAGCATGTGTTGGTGGAATGTGTCCGATATACTAATAAGAGAAACGCAGTTATCAACGCGATGAAATTGTCAGTAATGGATGTTGGAGTGTTCCATAGTATTTTAGCTAAGCCTACTTCTGAAGCAGCAAAAATTTTATATACTTTTTTATTAGATAATAAACTAGACTAAGTTCATGTGGTTTGGGATTTTTTATAAGCTAAATTAGTTTAGGAAGTAAGTTAATATTTGTGAAAGTACGATGGGATTGACATCGTCGCAATTGTGAACAAAAATCCCTTAAATAAAGAAGATTAAAAAAAAAAAAAAAAAAAAAAAAAAAACTCCCCCTCAGCCGTCTGGATTTGTCCGGACATGTTTTGGCCGGACTTTTTTTTCTAATTGATGGGTTTTTTTTTAAATATTAATATGCTAGCTGCGCCCCGCGGTTTCACCCGCATAAGTCTCGATCCCATGGGAATATCGGGATAAAAAGTACCCTATGTCCTTTCCCGGGACTCAAACTATCTCTATATCAAATTTCATCTAAATCGGTTCAGCGGTTTAGGCGTGAAAAGGTAACATACATACAGACAGACAGACAGACAGACAGACCGACAGACAGAGTTACTTTCGAATTTATAATATTAGTATGGATTAAAGAGTACTGTTAAATTTCCGGACTGTTTTGCAGATGACCGACTATTTGTCAGGACTTATAAAATGGTTCAGCAAACATTACCTACTACTAAAACTTTGAAAAGTCTACCTCGCTTGCGACCATTATCTATACTAATATTATAAAGAGGTAAAATTTGTTTGTAAGTTTGTATGTAGGGGGTAATCTCTGGAACTACCAGTCGGATTTGAAAAATTCTTCTTGCATTTGATAGCCCAATTCTTGAGGAAGGCTATAGGCTATTTAACATCACGCTATGACCCTTAGGAGCCGAGCAAAAATAAAAAAAGTCAAAAATAACGTTAAGTGATAGCGCGGGCGGGTGATGCGATACGACGGGGTGGCTCGGGGGAAACAAGAAGTTTCACGCGAACGAAGTCGCGGGCTGAAGCTAGTATCAAATAAAGGTCGCAAGCGCGACTTCTGAGTGCGAGATTCTGGATTCGATCCCGAATTAGGCAAAGTATTATTGATTTTTTCAAAACAGAACTCCCTTTAGATACTTCCGCCTCTTCGTATTAAAAAAAAAAATTAAAAGCTTTTTTAATTAAAAGCTCTCGTGCGAACAAAACGTAAAGAATGGCGTCTTCAAACCATTTAAAAACACTGCAATAATTCCTGTATCTCCTCATAATGTGTTCTTTATTAATTGTTAACTCCGAGAGCGTACGACTGTGCGTGAGATAAATTTAGACATTTTAATTTTAAACGCCGCGCTGACATCGACCTAACGCGGACTGTTATTGAGATAGACGGGTATTTAATGTTATGTGATGTTTTACAATCATTTTGTGGGTCGTTTTGCGGTTCAGCCTATTAAAAAGAATATTTTAAGATTTGTTCCACATTCGCCCCATATTTTTTTGAGATTCCTGTTTCGCCCCACATTTTGTCCCTTATTCGCCTCAGATATGCGCGTGTATTTATTAAACAGGGTTTTAGTTCTTATTGGATGGTTCTCTATCATATTGGTGTTTCAATTCTAGTTATCACAACGAATTAAATTATTTTTTTTGTTTCGCAATGTTAATTACTTAATATTGTCTAACCCCCTTACTAATAAACGTTGTATAGCGTCTGTATAGTTACACAACGCTTTGTCTTCTTCTTTCGAAAGTCAAATTACTGACGACTGAAAGAGAGAAATCGGTGTGTAACTATTCATCTGATGTATTACGTTTATTAGTAAGGGGGTAACTGTCTAGACAACTGTGCTGCTGGGGAGTTTGTTGCGCCACTTCTTCCGAGCTAAATCACTGGGAAGTGGTGAAGGGCGGGTGTTTTGTGGTTTTGGGGGACTGACTTATGTAAACTTTCAGAAAAACTAAAACCCGACTACTAAAAAGGATGAAACAAGAAACTACCTTCCCGTGGTCGCATGCCACTGTGCTAAAATACTTATAAGCTATGGTAACACACATACCGGTCAAAATCATAACCCTCCATTTTGCTCCACCGTAGTCGGGTAAAAAGTGTGATTCTCAGCCAGGTTGAATAAATTACTTTTAAGTTGATTTGATTTGAAATGGGGGTGTGCTATGCAATCATTGAAGTGTTTACAGGGTAAACTTGCCTTTAGAAAGTTTTCATTTAAAAAATTAAGTCCAGCACAGGGTTACACGTCATTTTAAAAAGTAAAACTAGTTGACCGAGTTAAAATATTATGTCTGGCAGTGGAAATTTATGACCTGTTATTATGACGTTTTCAAGAATTTCCTGTACTAAATAATTTTCTCAAAAATACTACAGACAAAATTATTAATTCAAGAAAGATTCCAGTATAAAATTTTCGCTACTGGAAAATCGTAGGAAATATGTGAGAGGCAAGTATTTCAGCTGGTGTATGAGAATATATTATCTTATAATTTATTTGATACTGTTATGTTACGGACTGGTGGTTTTAGAGTATTTTAGACAGAAATAACTGACAAATTTTGAGGTGCATGCTCTAGGACTAACTAATAAATTATGTTACGGTATTTGAAGGACATCATTCAAGTGTCGAACATTTTTTACCAAAAAAAACTGTTTTCTTATGAAAAAATCGAATCGAAATCGAAAATTGAATCGTTTTTTTTTTGTTATGTTTTTTTCAGGTGTACAATAAAGTATATAAAAATATAATATATAAATACCTTGAGCATTTTTTACTATTACAGTGACTGGCTGCTGTTTGAGATTGAAAATGCCAAAAATCATATTTTATAACAAATGTTTTAGCGTTTAAAAAATACCAACTTTTAATTGATTATGACATCCTGAACATGTCTTAACTGTTACAACATAGATCTACAATTAACCCTCTCACTGCTATTTGGGTTTGAGGGTACAGAGCTAGCAAATCAAGTTACCCCAATCTGTCAAAATTTCCCAATTGAATATGAACTTTATTAATTTGTAGTAAAGTTGAAAATCTATAAAAAAAGTTGACAGTTTGGGGTAGCTTGATGTGCTGGCCTCTGTACCAGTTCCCATAAGAAAACTGTGCTCTTTTTATGGCCGGAACTTTAATTTTTGTGTACGAAACGAATAATGTCCTTTGCCTTAGCAATTATTTATATTAAAAGTCAGGTACAGAACGCTTTTTGGTTTGGCTTACCAAAATAGACCTACAAAAGTGGAGACGGACAGGCCACATCGGCTGTACAATATCAAAACCTAGCAAGTAACCAAAAAAAAAATCGGTGTTTTCAAAATGCAAAATCAGCGATTTTTTTGTCAGTTGCTAGATTTTGAAATTGCACAGCCGAAATTTTTTGGACTGTTACGGACAACAAGGTCTTGGGATGCAGAAATTGATTAATTCACTGACATACAACGTACAGCCTAGATCGCTCGACATTTCTCAAAAAATCGGTAAACACCGTTTTTTTTTTGTCAGTTGCTAGGTTTTGAAATTGCACAGCCGATTTAGTTTCGACAACTTCTCCCTTCATTCACGACGATGCACAACATTCACATTGCTACACACTTGCAGTCTCATATATCGGAGGTGAAGGCTAGCACTAGTGTACTAGTACATCAAACGTGATCGCTTATAGCAACACCTGATGAACGAGACCAACTCAATCGTCGCCTACACTTTGATGTTTTGCCAACCGACTGTTAGTGTGCCAGCAGAGGAGACCAGAAGGTTTATTTGTAACAAAGTTTCCATTCATAGGGGTTTAGTCATATCTGGCTGACTTCTTTTACCGCCTGGACAAATATAATATTACTAGCTGAGCCCCGCGGTTTCACCCGCATAAGCCTCGATCCCGTGGGAATATCGGGATAAAAAGTATCCTATGTCCTTTCCCGGGACTCAAACTATCTCTATACCAAATTCCATCAAAATTGGTCCAGCCGTTTGAGCGTGAAGAAGTAACTTGAATTGAAAAATTAAAAAAATAAAATGGTAAAATGATTTTCGAATTTAATAATTTTGTAATATTTATTGTGATTAATCTGTCAAGCTCCGCTAATGAGACACAATTGATTTTCTATTGTTTCGTCGCCAATGGGCGGACCGCGGTCCTTGACCGGCATGGTTTTGATAATAGGTTGTAATGAATGTGTAAATTTTCCATGCCCAAGTGACGACAGAGCATGGAGAACATTACCAAAGCATGTATAACATCTATACCCCTACACATGTTGGCAAAAAATAAATGATTTGATTTGATCTAATGGTCCTTCTGCATCCCATCTTGCCGTGGCCAGTGCATCGCGTTAATACTGACGCGCTCGCATCTCCATGCCACACCAGTGACCTCACACCGATCCAACGATTACTATTCCACACTACACAGCGTCCATCACTCCCGTCTATAATTATTAAATGCCCTGTGATGTCATTACTTTCTATTAGGTTCATGACAGCAAAAACATGGCGTTTGGACCTAATTTACTCTGAATTTCTGCTTTTGAAAGGGGTTTGAAGGTTTTGGCCCTAAAATCAGCCGCCATTTTGATTTTTTTTCAGAATCGCGGTGCACAACAAAAGTTATATATTTAGATAGAGGACACTTATACAAACAAAAAATGTTACATAACATAATATCCTAAAGCGTCAGGTTTCGGAGTTATTCACCGAAATATAAGTCGAAAACAACAAGGATTTTTTTGTTTTTTTTCCCTCCAGGTAAGCATATTGAACTATTGAGGTAATAGAAACGTTATGAAACCTTTATGGAGAAGAAACAAATGAAGAATAGACATTTTTTAAATAAATAATTAAACACGGCAATTTATAGTTCGTTTTTTTAATCCCAGAGACTAATCTGACAAGTGTATCAAACTTCTATACTAAAAAAAAACGAAAACACAAAAGACTTAAATGTCAGATTAGTCTCTGGGACTGGGATTAAAAAACGAACTATAAATACATACATAATACATACATACATAATTAGCCTATAATGTTCCCACTGCTGGGACACAGGCCTCCTCGGTGAGAGGGAGTGGGCCGTAATCCACCATGCGGGCCCAGTGCGGGTTGGCAGATGTCACATGTCTTCGAATTTTTGGTTCTAGGACATGCCGGTTTCCTCACGATGTTTTCCTTCACCGTTTTGAGAGCAGTGGTGATGAAATAATTTACACAAAGTAAAGCGCCTGTCTGGGTTCGAACCTACGACCTACAACTCGTAAGTCGCGGCTGTTACCACTTGGCCACCACTGTTAGCCGTTTTTAATTATTTATTTAAAAAATGTCTATTCTTCATTTGTTTCTTCTCCATAAAGGTTTCATAACGTTTCTATTACCTCAATAGTTCAATATGCTTACCTGGAGGGAAAAAAGACAAAAAAATCCTTGTTGTTTTCGAATTATATTTCGGTGAATAACTCCGAAACCTGACGCTTTAGGATATTATGTTCATTATATTTTTTGTTTGTATAAGTGTCCTCTATCTAAATATATAACTTTTGTTGTGCACCGCGATTCTGAAAAAAAATCAAAATGGCGACCGACCTTAGGGCCACCCTCCATACAAAAATCTTCTAACCCCTTTAAAGGTTCATAAACATTTAACTGTTTGATGGTTTAGAAATTTTAGGTGTGTTAAAGTATTAGGTACCCAATGAAATAGCAATGAAGGCCATTCAATTTGAGAGTTTCGATGAAAGTAATATTTAGTGACGAATTATTTTCAAAAATACATAAAAATTGGGGTGTCTCCATTGATGATTTTCTTTTGACAAAGTTGGATTACGGCCCACTCCCACTCACAGAGAGGAGGCCTGTGTCCCAGCAGTGGGAACATTATAGGCTCATTATGCTATGTATACACGGCTTGTAATATTTAGAATCATGCTGCCCTCTAAATCAAAACACGATTATAAACTTAATCAATGTAATCAATATTAATTTACTACGAACTTCGACGTGCTGCCAGAACACGTAATTAGACAAAAACAATACAAATCAATCAATGAACGCGATCAAAGATTAAAGTAGGTAAGTATTAGACAGACGCCTGTCCCAAGTTTTCTACTAAACTTTCATAAGGCACGGGCCAGACAGCAGGGACTTGAGACAAGGACGGGACGTAGACGCGGCGTCCCTTTCACGTATCTTCATTATTCTTCATGCAAAATGTATTAACGCGATCTGGCACAAAACATACAGGAAGGATGAGACGCAGGCGTGTCAATTTTCCGGCTGCGTCCTATTGTTAAAATATAATATAGTGACGAGACGTGGACAAAATATAAATGTAAAAACTCATTACCGCACGACACCGCTACAAATAATGCCTGGTTCTGGTAGCATTTTTTGTTGCCAAACTGGACATGTAAATAGATTCGTAAGCAAATACCCGTGATAGCTACTTCCATTTGGGAGGGTCTACTATGCAAAGCTATGAGGTATTTTATTCATTATTGGTAAAGATACAAGAGTCTTATTTTGAACCAATAACGGTCCGTAAATTATAGGAATCGGCCATATGACGGACAGTATTAAACGTTTCGTGTGCGTGTCCGCGCTTCGACTCTTCTACATAATTTGCAAAGTCCACATCTCGTCCGTGTCGCGTCTTCGTCCCGTCCTTTTCTCACGTCCCTTCTGTCTGGCTCGCGCCTAACAGAAACAAAGTTTAGTCGTTGACTTGAGGAGTTTATGCTGTCCTTGTCTTGTCTGCAGAAGATTTATTGTGTGGACTTCGTAATGGAGTTTATCTTTAAGTTTTAGTTTCTTTTAGGATAAACAGAGGTCTCGTTGTTCGTAAAAAAACATGTGAAAGGAGAATTTATTGTTGTTTAGTGAATAAAGAAGAATCTATGGCGTACTAAATAATTAGAAACTAGTGTTACCTCCGATTTTGCATCACTGTCAAAATCACAATGATCTTTATTCTCATTCTAATAAGGTTGATGTTGGATTGCTGCCACTGACAGGTCTGTCTAAATCATTGTGATCTTTATTCTTATTACAATAAGCCACCCCAATTTGCCACCCAGTACCAACCAACCTGACTCAGTGGCCAATATTTTCGTCGCAGCATAATCAGCCTAAAATGTTCCCACTGCTTGGACACTGGCCTACTCTCTGTGAGAAGGAGAGGGCCGTAATCCACCACGCGGGCCCAGTGCGCGTTGGTAGTCGTCACATGACTTCGAATTTTTTTAGTTCTAGGACATGCCGGTTTCCTCATGATGTTTTTCTTCACCGTTTTGAGAGCAGTGGTGATGAAATAATTTACACAAAGTAAAGCATCTGTTGAGAGCAGTGGTGGCCAAGTGGTAACGGCCGCGACTTACGAGGTGTAGGTCGTAGGTTCGAACCCAGACAGGCGCTTTACTTTACTGCTCTCAAAACGGCGAAGGAAAACATCGTGAGGAAACCGGCATGTCCTAGAACCAAAAATTCGAAGACATGTGACATCTGCCAACCCGCACTGGGCCCGCGTGGTGGATTACGGCCCATTCCCTCTCACCGAGAGGAGGCCTGTGTCCCAGCAGTGGGAACATTATAGGCTGATTATGTATGTTATGTAAAGCATCTGTTTGGTTTCGAACCTACGACATACAGCACGTAAGGGTCAACTCACACTGCGACGCGACGCGGCGCGCAGTTTTAAATATAGCAATACAATTATAGACCTTATCCACTACACAAAAAGGTACACATCAGTGAGGAGCACTACTACGTCGAGTTACGCCGCGCGGCGCAGCGCGGCGTAGCTCGACGTAGTAGGCACACAGAATTGTGTACGTTCAAATCAGATGCTGTCTACTGAGTCCTAGGTATTTTCTAACTGAACAGACAGCTGTGCTGCTAGGGATTTTGTTGCACCACTTTTTCTTCCCAGCGAAAGCACTAGGAACTGGTGAAGGGGCGTTTTGGGGGACTGTCTTTAGTAATTTTGACGTTCGAAAAGTGCTGATTCTCAGCCTAGTTAGAATAAATTACTTTTGATTTTGAAACTAAACTTCCCAGTGCGACTGCGAAATTAAATAAATCACATCACACTAATATTATAAAGGCGAAAGTTTGTGAGTGTGTGTGTGTTGTTTATATGTTTGTTACTTCTTCACGCTCAAACGGCTTGACAAATTTTGATAAAATTTTGTATGGAGGTAGCTAACACCCTGGATTAACAAATAGATTAATTTTTAGCCCGATATTCCCACGGGATCGACATTTACGCGGGTGAAACCGCGGGGCGCAGCTAGTTAATGATAAAACTCTGTGAATTCTTTATCATGTCTGTTTACAAAATTAGAAATGTAATGAAAAACACACTAAGTATACTTAGTTCAAAACGTGTGTTAAGTATAATGAGCTCATAAGTTCTTTTTTCGCCTATTAGTACAGAAACAAAGGTATAAAGGTGCTTGTTTGAATCCTATTAGCGACACACAATGGCTGGACAGATTTCAGGGACCTCCACCCTTGTGTGGAAAGTGTCCACCGATGTATAGTGGCCTAGATGTGACCACGCTAAGCCAGGACAAATAAAAATCTATTTAATTAAGTGCTGCATTCAAAAACCCTGTCTGTGTGTATGATCAATCCCTTACCATTCAATTAGGTACATAATGAAATGTTGTCAAATAAAAAAAAATGCGTAGGTATGTTACGGTTTTCTAATTGCGTTACACACTTTTTCAATCACTATGAATACTTACACCTATTTTGAAGGATATTGCTAATCCATTGCTTAATATATTTTTCGGACAATTTGTCTGCTCAACGACGTAAATAACGCAATGAATGTTGTTGAACTGTCAAAATGAAAGCCAATAGTGTGTTACGCAATTACCCCCCACTGATGTTGTGCTGATACGAAAGAAAAATAGATACAATAAGAAAAAATTACACCACAAACGTTTTGGTAAGAAATCATATATTTTTAAGGTGATTTTAACTTCCTAATGTTTACAAAATCCACTCCTCAGAGCTAGATAAACGGAAGAACTGTCCCAGCAATATATTGAGCGTCTATTTTGACATGATATACGTCTATTTATTTTCCAGTATCGCCGCGAGGACTTCACGTGCGTCATTTTAAGTACCAATTTAATATCATTCAGATGATTGATGACGCCGAGTTATGGGATGATTATAGAGTTACTGTTATTGTATGGTAGTGGATGCAGTCAAATGTGACTGACGACTGTTTTTATGTATAACTGGAAAATTGTTGCAAATGTACGACAATTTCAGCAATTTCGATTCTCTTGGTAAATTGAAAAGAAAGAGGGGCTTCTGGCTAAGTAATAACAGCCGCACGGGTCGATCGATCAGGTTAAGCTACGCTTGCCGCGGTTGGTCCGTGGATGGGTGACCATCTTTACGTACCAAGACACCTCCGTGTCTAGGAAAAGTACGTTAAGCCGTTGGTCCCGGCTGTCATTGGTGGATCTTTGGCAGTCGTTACAGGTCGTCAAAAGCCCGCAAGTCTGACAACCAGTCTTACCAAGGGGTATCGTATTATCCAGTAACTGGGTTGTGGAGGTCAGATAGGCAGTCGCTCCATAAGTATAAAATAGTGGTACTCAGCTGCATCCAACATAGTTGGGAAAAGGCTAGTCAGATGAGAAAGATGATGGAAAATTGAAAAAAAACACTTAAAGTAGTTTTATTTGTAAAAAAAATACAAATAAAAACTTTACAAACAAACTTCCATATTTTTTCAACTAATATTTAACATCAATTTTTATCTTGACATTTCAGTAAAACCAACCATGAAAAATGTTAAGAAAAACCCGAAGTTGCTCCGTGACGAAGTGGTCATTGTGATTCAAAGCCGCTTCTATTCTCTATGGCTCCGTGGTGACCTACTTACTGTATGACGCACTACTGACGTCACGCTTTGTCTATGGTTTTACATTGTGTGGCGTGTAATTGTTGGACGTATGGCGTTTGTTTTATTTATATGCGGTAACGATGGCGTCGGTACACTATGGCTTGGAAGTTTAGCTTGATCTTAGACTGGTAATTTTAATGAAGATGTGCATCAAAGGCCAGAAAACAATCGTTTATGTTTTTTTTTTAAATAATTTCTAATCATCTATAAAAATTAATAGATCAGCACCTACTCTTAATCACAATCTAAATCATTTTGAAGAATAATATTGCTAATCCATCGCTTTATATGTTCGAAAAATTTGTCTGCTCGACGACGTAAATAACGCAATGAATGTTGTTGAACTGTCAAAATTAAACCCATTGCTACCGTTAGTGTTTTACGCAATTACCTCCGGAATCTAAAAGCATTTATTTCAATTAAACCTTTTAGGCGCTCCACACACTGCACCGCGGTGAGCAGATTTTTACATACAAATTCAACTCCCGCGCTCCCGCGCTCACGCGCGTGAGTTGAATTTGTATGTAAAAAATCACGCGCGGGGGCGCGTTATCTGCTCACCGCGACGGAGCGCGGTGCAGTGTGTGGAGCGCCTTACACGCACTTTTGAATTGTCAAGGGGTCGGTCAGTCAGAAATATGAAGCTAGTTACCCATTCCAAAGCGGAGTAAATCAAATCAAATTATTTATTTGCTAGAATGCAGGTAAGTATACAAAGAAGGTCGTGAAGAATTAAAGTTGAGCCATACATTCTGCCAAAGATTCGGCATGCAAAATTTAAATGAATGAATAGGTAAGGTGCTTTAACTAATAAATATAAAAATAGTAGTAATTTAGTAATGTGTAGAAAAGTAGGTAGTTATGGAAAAGAACGGGCAAGAAACTCCATGGATACTCTTTGCATCTTGGTAACAATCAAATTAGGTACCAATTTTCGCCCCAACTCTACGATAAGCATTTGAAATGTATGATCAGAGAATATCAAATCTTACTACAGCTTTTCAAAAGGTCAGCTGGGATTTCTGTTCCATTGAAATACGATGAGATACTTAAGTATCAAGTTTTTTTTTACCTAAACTGTTGACATTTTTAACCGACTTTAAAAAAGGAGGTTCTGTATTCGACCCGTATGTGTGTATGTATGTTTGTATGTCCGCGATTATCTCAAAAACTACTGAACCAATTTTGATAATTCTTTCATTTGTGTGATCTACATACTTTCAGGAAGGTTTTAGTATATAATACATTAGGTAATTATTCTTATGTACGAAGTTATATGCATAAATGTACTGCATCTCCGGCATTTCTATGCGAATTTTGATGATTCTTCGACTTGTGTCTTCAATTCTTCAATGCACTAGTGTTAATTGAATTTGTGTGGGGTAGGTACAACTAAAAAGTGGAAAATAAAAACTTTTTTACAAAAAAAAACAACCGACTTCAAAAAAAAAAACACTACAAAGTGAAAAATAACTTTAATTTCGGAAGTCGGTGTCAAAAAACGAAAATGCGGAACCAAAGACACCGACTTCCGAAATTAAAGTTATTTTTCACTTTGTAGTGTTTTTTTTTTTTTGAAGTCGGTTGTTTTTTTTTGTATAAAAGTTTTTAGTTTATAGGGTGTACCGAGCCCTGTAAAGGTAACAAGTAACCTGGTTATTCGTATATTTTCTCGGCGAAACTATGGAATTAAATGTCTCACTGATGGTGGCGCGTGTGTTGGATCATTCGGTTCCCTACAAAATGGTGGAGCTGAATGGTGCTGATCCACGCGTTATGTTCGTGAACGGGCGTCGTCGGTTGAGACTGGTCGTCTCTTAGCTGCCAAGGCTTATTTTTAATCTTATTTTTGTATTGTTTCTTCATTTGTGTGTTTTTTTACATAGTTCTCACATATAGAAGCAACAAGAATAATGTACCCAGGATTTTGTAATATTTTGATTTAAAAGAGTGTCCATGGAGTTTCTTGCCCGTTCTTCTCCATAGAGATCTACGCTTTGGAATGGGCAACTAGCTTCAACTTTCTAATTAACTGACCGACTATTTAATTTGACAATTCAAAAGTGCCTGTACATGGTTTAATTGAAATAAATGCTTTGAGTTTGAGAGTTTGAGTTTGAATCATACGGTCAATTAATACTAATTGACCGTACGATTAGTATACACTCAGTAAAGTATGCGTCAATCTCCCAAGCCTTTCCCAACTATGTTGGGGTCGGCTTCCAGTCTAACCAGATGCAGCGTATACCAGTATTTTATATGTAGCAACTACTTACATAATATAACTGCAAGAGTACTGAGCAGAGTTGCTATACTAACGCGGTGTCCTGCGTGAGCGACGAATACGACGCGACGCGACGCAACATTACGCGGCGTAATGCGACGCGATGCTACACGCGACAAATGTCCTACATGATTTTGGTCATTACTTCTCGAGTCATGGAGAAGTACAGTACAATTTTGCTCGAAAGTTCATATTTAGTTCGTGGTGTCGCGTCTGGTCGCCCTCAAAACAAGTACGCGTTACGTCGCGCCTCGCCGCAGACTGTCATATACGCCGCAAGCAGGATATGCCGTTGGGTTAATCGCGTTCGTCGCGTTCGCAGCGTCGCGTTGCGTCGTATTCATCGCTCACGCAGGACACCGCGTTACAGTATGGTCGACGAGAGAATGCGTCCTTGACAGCAGTCAATTTCATACAAAAAAAAAAAACGTGTTTTGTGAATTTGTTCCTTATTTGTCGCTCTGACTCTGACAGGTGTCGAGAGCGCATTCTCTCGACGACCGGACTGTATACATAGGTACTCGTATAACTACAAAATAACATCCGGAAATTTATAGTCATCACATAGTTTTAATAACTTTTCCTTTTGTCTTTATTTTTTCGTACAAAAAGTTAATTTAACTACGGAAACGTGCCTGGTCATATTATTAACATGTTAATGACAGTATTAATATAGTCAACTTTAATCAAATTAGACGTTCTATCATTTTTGATGTCCTCGTTTAATAGGAGAGGGGAGAGGCTAGAAGCGTATGTGTTTATTTGTACATGACCTACATTGTGTAAATAGATATATGTATACTAAGTTAGTATGACATGTTATATTTAACTGTAACGGGCGATATCTTTAAAGGTTTGACCTTTTGTGAAACAAAGGTGTGGGAAATTCCGGAAAATTTCATCTTTTTTTTTTAATTGCTGAATGGGCCCGCTCTTGACCTCGATCACGCCTGATGGAAAGCGATGGATGACTCAAACTCAAACTCAAAGCATTTATTTCAATTAAACCATGTACAGGCACTTTTGAATTGTCAAAATTAAATAGTCGGTCAGTTAGTCAGAAAGTTGAAGTTAGTTGCCCATTCCAAAGCGTAGATCTCTAGAGATGAGGTCTATGATGAAACGAGCGTGCCCAGACGATGCCTAACGCACTGGAACTCCCACGCATTGACGAAATACAGCAGGCTGCTTGACGCCGGACTCCGGTGGGAGGGTGGTCGCAAACCAGGCGGGCGTTAGCCCTACCACCGCAAGGGAACAATTGGCTAGTCAAATAAGGTGTTGGATGTGACTGTCCAGGATGCGCCGAGCTCTCGGTTCAGTTGAGTAACTCGCGGAACAAACTGCGCTACACGAGGAGGCTTCTTCATGCATTATTCTACAGTCAGGGAAAATAATTGTTTCTAAACTTGACACACTAAGTAAAACTCAAATGGGTCCCGCCTGCTTCCAACTTTTATTTAAGTAATTTAAAATGGGCTTGTTTTTATTTGTCAGTTTTTTTGTTTTTTTACCGCAGTCGGGTTTTTTAGTTTTTATTTTATTACTTTTTTTTTTGACACCTGGCGCTGTAGTGCCACTCGTATAGTACTGTTCAGTACAGTGTGGGGCTGCGTTCCAGAGAGGTGCCTATGATTCGCATGGGTTGTAGGACTTGTTGGGGTTGGCTTCCAGTCTAACCAGATGCAGCTGGATACCAGTATTTTACATAGAGCGACTGCCTATCTGACCTCCACAACCCAGTAACTGGATAATACGATACCCCTTGGTAAGACTGGCTGTCAGACTTTCGGGCTTCTTACGACCCGTAACGACTGTCAAAGATCCACGAATGACAGTCGGGACCAACGGCTTAACGTGCTTTCCGAGGCGCGGAGGGGTCTCGGTATGTAAAGATGGTCACTCATCCACAGACCAACCGCGGCAAACGTAGCTTAACCTGATCGATCGACCCGTGCGGCTATTATTATTTAGCCACGGGCCCCTCGGGGTTAAATATGAGATGAAAGTATTATGGAAGTTCGTTAGCTTTCCCGATGGGAAATCCCATCAGACACACGCCTCGTACACAATAAACTTGAACAAATCCAACCTCCACACACCGACTATTCAACGCGCCTATTATAATAGGCAGAAGAAACGAATACTCGTACCTATTGAATCATTTACGATCTACGTTTTGTCTATGGCAGCGCGCCAAAATTTTGACGAGCCGCCATTTTTTTAAACGTCTTGTTTACACACGCTAAGCATGGAATAGCAGATGATCCTCGCATCAAAATAGTTGTTAGATTTAATTGATACGCTCTCGATTTTATTAGATTGCTTGTTTTAATAAAAAGTGTGTTTATTCTTAGGCCCTGCAACCATAAACAAGCTAAACTTTATTATTTAAACCAGCGGGGTAATTGAGTAACACAGGAAATGGCAATCGATCGCAATGCCTTTCATTCTGACAGTTCAATTACGTACATTGCTTTATTTACGTCGTAGAACAGATGAATTTTCAAACGTATGAAGCAATGGATTAGAAATTTTCTCCTCGGATTGTGATTGAAAGTTTGTTACGCAGGTTAAACTGTCATTTGTACGTTTTCGTAGCTGTATTTTCTTTAAGTTTTCGAAATGGCAGTTTCATTAAATTAATTTAAATATCATGCGTTGACATTTATATTTATCACATTAAAACAGATTTACAGCATAAACATTCAACAGTAATTAATAATCTCACATGCATTTAGCAGCAATTTCCTTCCCGCCATTTTTCATTTAAATTATTTCCCGCCAACTCAAATGTCAAAAACTTTTTAATAGAAATGTGGCACGGCGCTAATTAGCAAACAGCCTATCGCGAATCAACATACAACCTGACATTGACCTGCAAATTGCAAAAAACGTAAGAAAATTTGCATTTCGCGCATCCCCCATAAAGAGAACTTTTTTAAAATCAATTACCTGTAAAATTTTTTCGTAGCCAATATTCACGCCCGTGCATTATATTTATATCGTCATAGTTTACATCGAAATGCGTTAGATGATCAGATCGTTCAAGCGGCAGCGCATTGACTGAAAAAATTGTAACCAGGCCATTACCGTCGACGAAAAGCGTTATAGATAATGCTTGCATCACTCATTTAGCTGTACCTCTATTTAGGAAGCCAAAATAAAAGCTTTCTAGTTATTTATATTAAATTCATAAATGGCTTGGTAAAAGAAATGTTGGTTATTATCGTCCTCGTAAAGAGAAACGTCACGAAGATCACCATTTTGAGAACTTGCATCACCGATATATCGCACACCTAGATCTAAACAGCGATTAACTCAAAAAAACAGTTTTTTCAGAAAAGTTGAAAAACTGATTACCATCTCCCTGTGCACTACAGGAGTTTGCTGTATTGATCAATACTTTTTAAATGCAGATAGAACAATGATGTTATAAGTTTTTGCATCTGTTTTGTTGGTCGCTAGGTAAGTAAGTTAAGGAATTCGATGGTATGTACACCTCAAAATATTTAGATTTTAGAGTTAGCTCTCTTTAGATCTAGGTGTGCGATATGGTACTTAATTACGCCTGGCTCATCCTGCGCAGTTAGCCTGGCTTCCCTTTTTCTGAGTGGTTCATTACTTCACCACCATGGCATGAGCTTTTTTCATTTCATAAGATAATATAGGTAGCTCACGGTCACGTAACTATGTAAGTACTATGTACAGTCTCAAGCATCGTTGGTTCAGTAGTCGCAAACACTACTGCGGAGCATAGTCCTGGTTTCGAATCCCAGGTCGGGCAAAGTTTTATTAGGTTTTCCATCTGGAATTTCTCAGCAGCAGCCCGGAGTCTGGATTCGTGCCCGGTTGACGGCAATTATAGGGTCGCCCCCTATTACGTGGGAAATGTACCTAGGTGTACAGTCGGAGACCAACATTGTCTAACCCACCGGAATATCTTGTTAAGCCATTTCAATCATTATCTTCTTGTCGTTAAATTTGAAAAGCTTTTAAGTAACACGGAAATAATTACTACCTACCTATTCTTAAAAAAAAAAAAAATACTTCGTGGGGTACACGATTGCCCAACCCTACGGGGAATCAAGCGTGGTTATAATGTTGTTATGTATTAGCTATTCGCAATTACTTTAGAAACAGTACACACTTTGTGGGTTCAACCTTCAAAGTCGATCATTTCCGCTATGGAGAGTGAGCGGAAGATAGTCAAATGCGGAAGGAAGCTTGAAAATTACATTTAGCTCTCGTTTGAGAACAAATATTGGCTCGTTACAACGTTGCACTTTGTATCACAACGTAACCCCCCCCCCGTATTCCCTGAAGGATAAGGTAGTAGAGGTGTACCTATAGTACCTAGACACAGATTTCGCCAGTTGTGTTTAAGGTGAATGCGCTGTAGTAGACCGCGAAATTCAAAATTTTCATACGTTTTTTGCAATTTGCAGGTCAGTGTGAGGTTCTATCTTGATCAAAATATAATTTGCGACTATAATAGATATGTATTTACAGAATTATGGTCATTATTGAGTTAGATTTCTACCATAATCACTTTTCCATACGAGATTTGTTCTTATGGTAGAAATCTAACTTAGAAAGATGTATTGATGATTCTAATGATTATAATTCTGTAAATAAGTACCTGTTATAATCGCGAATCATATTTTGATCAAGTTACAACCTGACACTGACCTAAAAATAGCTAAAAACGTAAGAAAAATTGAATGGACACAGGCCTCCTCTCTTCGAGAGGGGCGGGTTGTAATCTACCACGCGGGCACAGTGCGGGTTGGTAGATGTCACATGTCTTAGAATTTTTGGTTCTAGGACATGCCGGTTTTCTCACGATGTGTTCCTTCACCGTTTCGAGAGCAGCGGTGATGAAATAATTTACACAAAGTAAAGCGCCTGATTGGGTTCTAACCTACGATCTACAACTCGTAAGTCGCGGCCGATACCACTGGGCCACCACTGCTCTATTGCCATCAACCGGGCACAAATCGAGACCCCGGGCTACTACTGAGAAATTCCAGCAGCAGCCCGTACTGTGTGTCATGCAGGGTTTAATTAAAACAGCCAATTGATAAAAGTGCAGTGCAGTGCAGTTTCGGTAAAGGAAAACATCGTGAGGAAACCGGCATGTTCTAGAACCAAAAATTCGAAGACATGTGACATCTACAAACCCGCAATGGGCCCGCGTGGTGGATTACGGCCCACTCCCTATCACAAAGCGGAGGCTTGTGTCCCAGCAGTGGGAACATTATAGGCTGATTATGATTTATGATGATAAAAGTAGAGCTAAAAAAGAGGCTTGTATAAGAAAAAATATGGGAAAAATATCTATGAAATTGATCTACTAGAGTTGCATCGCGCCTGTTTGCGGGAGCCTTGAAGCAAGTTTTTGTAACAGATATCATTATGAAACTATTTGAGAGGATTGGTACTAGGAAGAGTATACACAGTTCCACACTTCTAAATTCTACACCAAAAATAGAGATAAATAGGTACTCAAGCGGGAAAAGTTTCCTAGAAAAGCGGTGGACGCCACATAACCGCCGCAGTGACGTCTGTCATCAAAGTGATGGCCGCGGAATTTGACTTTATGGTGTTAAAAACGCTCTCTACGATAATAATTCACTAACTTACTTTCATAAATAACGTCTCAGTGACATCATTCGAGCCACCGCAGTCTTGTGATAGCTTTATTAAAGAAAGGAATCCGTGGACGTAAATATATGTATATTATTTTAAATTTCATATTTCACGTTCCATTTACAAAGAATGGCGGGAAATATAACTTTTTAATTCTAACAGGACGCAGGCGCACGTCTTGGCTCACGTGCATGGCATTAGTATGTACTACATAGCCACACGGGCCACGACACGTCACAGAGTATATTTTAACAACATTATAATTTATTTTTATATCTGTACGCGGCCTTCATACACCTCGTAAAGTACTCGTCACTCGCCAATGATGGTTATTGGTTAATTCTTAGAATAATAAATAGCATATTTATTACTATTTATTATTACTTACGCGTTTAATGAGGATTATGGCGCGAGGTCGAGCCTAATCGCGCGTTCTTTATGGAATTCAAAATTGCGAATTTTAATGGCTTTCCGGTGATGGGTGGGACGAGCATGTTTTTAAATATTGTAGACGAACATTTAAAATGTAGATACCATACACATTTATTTATTTTAAGACGTAGAGAGGAATAGCTCATCCAAAATGATAGCCACGGGAGCGTTTACGTTATTACATTTTAATACTTGTGCTGCATTTTCTCGAATTAAAAAAAAAACTACACCACATTCCATGTACGCTACAACGAATAAAATTCACCTTTCAAACAAAACAAACAAAATCAAAATCGGTTCATCCGTTCGGGAGCTACGATGTAACAGACAGATACACACACACACACAGACACGTCAAACTTATAACACCCCGTCGTTTTTGCGTCGGGGGTTAAAAAGACGATTTAAGGTGAATGCGCAGTGGTAGCCCGCGAAATTCAATTTTTCTTACGTTTTTTCCAATTTTCAGGTCAGTGTCAGGTTTTATCTTGATCAAAACTTGATTCGCGACTATAACAGGTACGTATTTACAGAATTACAATCATTAGAATCATTAATACATGTTTCTAAGTTAGATTTGTACCATAAGCACTTTTCCATAAGAGATTTGTTCTTACGGTACAAATCTAACTTAGAAAGATGTATATGTTACCGGCCAAACCCGATTTCAGGACAAACTAGTTTAGCCTAGGCTAAACTAGTTCCGTCGACATAGGATGCAAGGGCGAGCGAAGGGCACCCCGAGGTTCGGTTTGGTTAGGTTACTTTAAACCCTTTACACAGAAATAGGGGCCCCGCGAAGCGGGGCTCCGTCGACATAAGATCCAAGGGCGAGCGAAGGGCACCCCCTATCGCGTATAGGAAGAACTAGTTTAGCCTAGGCTAAACTAGTTTGTCTTGAAATCGGGTTTGGCCGGTAACATATATATCGCAGGACGGAGGAACGCAAGCGTCCCACTTGCGTCGTTATTATCGCAGCAGTGTGTAACTTCGTGGCCGTCCTAACACAAAATGTACTGAAAACAGCATATTGCAATAACGCATCCGATATTATCGACCGATAAAAAGACGGATAGCCATGGCTAAAGATGTTATGACACGCCTCCAGAACATCTGGAAAAAGCGTGCTATCAGTTATAAAACTAAAGCCCGGTTGGTCAGAGCATTAGTTTTCCCGATTTTCCTCTATGGAGTTGCAACGTGGACAATTCGAGCAAGAGAAAGACAGAGGATAGATGCATTCGAAATGTGGTGCTGGAGGCGGATGCTCCGAATACCATGGACAGCCAAACGCACAAATGTGTCTATCCTTTCCCAACTCGATGTCAAGACCCGATTGTCTACAATCAGCGTATTCTATCCTATTTCGGCCACATAATGCGAAGGGGAGATAGCAGCCTTGAAAAGCTGGTTATTGTTGGCAATACCGAAGGAAAAAGAGCAAGAGGCCGGTCGCCAACACGATGGTCCGACCAAGTAAAAGAAGCTACGTCCTCAAGCAATTTTCAGCACGTGGTGATGGCAACTTTGGACCGGAGTAGATGGAGGCAGATTGTCCGTTTGAAAGGATCTAGTGACCACGATCCTCAGTAATGAGGGACCGATAGAAGAAGAAGAAGATATTATCGACCTATAATAACGCGCCTGGAGTCTGGAGTAGGACCCCGGCCTTTAACCATTTTGAATCTGGGAATTATCCTCGAGAAAGTTTGTGAGGATGGATGTTTGTTACTCTTTCACGCAAAAACTTCTCACAGGATTTGGATAAAATTTGGCACACAGATAGTTTGTAACCCGGATTAACACATAAGTACTTTATATCCCGATATTCTTACGGGATCGAAACTTATGCGGGTAAAAACGCGGGGCGCTGCTAGTTTGTAAATAAAATTCTCCTTGGATGGATTTAACAATTCTCAGAAGGTACCTACGCTACACCTACCCCGGAATGGGAATCGTGCTCAATTATTGGAAAAGGGGTATTGGGTCCTTGTAAAGCAGCATGACGGGATGTTTATCCGAAAATAGGAATATTTGTTAGTAGAGGTCGTGTTTTTTCGGTTGGAAATCAGTTATTGTGATGGGAAAATCAGCCATAATACAAAAATATAGAAATAAACTCACGACTTTTTCCTTTGGGGTTAGGTAGAAATTACAGAACGCCACCTGCTACGATCTTTACATACTACTTTTGCCTCGTTTGCGTTCATACATCTGCGGGGTAATTACGTAACACACTATCAGCAGCAATGGGTTTCATTTTGACAGTTCAACAACATTCATTGCGTTATTTACGTTCTTGGGCAAACAAATTTTTCGAACATATGAAGCAATGGATTAGCAATATCCTTCAAAATGATTCAGATTGTGATTGATAGTGTGTTACGCAATTAGGGTGGGTCTTATACGCTACGCACGATGATTTATTGTATGTAATAAAGCGAGTATATTGTTGTGCTACCTGCCCGTTTTCCAGGATAAAAAGGATAGGCTAGGGCCGTTCTAGGATTGCGATTTAGGACTAAACTTTCGTTCATTTAGGGTACGAACGAAAGTTTAGTCCTAAAACGTAAGCAGTAAAGTTTTGCCCTGCATTGCCAGCTTTCTTCATTTTTTTAACGGTAGTTATTTGGCAGAAAATATGATTGAAAAAAACAAAAAATTTACCAAATAGGCCATTACAATAGGCCATTGACAAAATAATTATGATATTTTGGGATGTCTACAAAATGTGATATTCTTGACAGTTCCCTCCATATTTCTTTCTAGATCTGTTTTGTTTTTTATTCGAGACTTATAACGTTTTTATTATGCACGTGTTTCTGTGACACATAATTTGATGTTTTGTGCCCGTGTATCAAGTGAACATTAAAGTGTTGTAGTTTTTTTTTAAATCTACCCACAAATATTAATGTAATAATTATTGAACAAATGTCTAGTTTTTGTAAAACTCTCAACAGTATCGACTTGTGTTGTGTGTGAATTTTTGTATCCTTATGAGAATAAAGTTAACTCAAAGCTCATATAAACCAATTTTGCTTTTTTTTTCTTTATATTTA
This sequence comes from Amphipoea oculea, assembly GCA_945859645.1. NCBI lineage: Eukaryota > Metazoa > Arthropoda > Insecta > Lepidoptera > Noctuidae > Amphipoea > Amphipoea oculea. The sequence continues at coordinate 15,988,275 of OX243881.1, forward strand.
CACAAAAACCACGCCTAGACCACACATACCTACTATCAGAGCAGACCACTCAAGCGAGCCAACACGTCGCCGCTCGTCACGTGATTAATCCGTCTGAGAGGCACAGACACTCGATCATGCATCCTAATTGCCACAATTATGAGTATCATCGTTGATGGTCATTTAGCCGTATGGCGCTGTGTTTATGCGACACTGAGTAGCGAATTTTGTTGATAACATGATTCGTTACTGCTCTTATTTTCATTCTCTCTGCACTAATGTATGGTAAAAGTGCGCAATGCTGCACACCCCCACCCTGTTTAAAGTTAAACAAATATCAACTTTATTTTAATGAAAATTAAGTTGATTTTAGAGTGACTAGCACTATTTGTAAAAATGTTTGAAGTTGTATCGTAAACTGAACTTTATTGAGTAGGAATTACAGTAGTTTTCCCTTAATCTATATTTGTATCCATTTTTGGCAATTAAATCGCGAACGCAGATTAGGTAATTAGCTTGTAGTTTTTCGTGTTTCCGAATACCACAAGTGGCATAATCAACCTATTATGTCCCACTGCTGGGACACAGGTCACACAGGCCTCCTCTCTGTGAGAGGGAGTTGACCGTATTCCACCAGCACCATGTTATCCCAGTGCACGTTGGTAGATGTAACATATCTTCGAATGTTTGGGTCCTCACGATGGTTGTCTTCACCGTTTTGAGAGAGTGGTGATGAAATTATTTACAGAAAGTAAAGCGCCTGTCTGGGTTTGAACCTACGACCTCGTAAGTCGCGTTCGTTGGCCATTGATAGTGCGCTACGCAATTATAGATCCAAAAAAGCTTATCCATATTATCGATGACTAGCTCACGGCTCGCGTGACTGCAAAGAACTACTTCCACATCGCCATTACAAACGTTTAGTATAAATAAAATATTAAACGCGATATTTCCCCCTTCTTAGTTATGCACCCCTGAGGCCCTGACCTTTTGTTGCAAGCATTTGTTTTCACTATCTTATTGATCATCAACATCTACCTAGCCTTCCCCAACTATATTGGGGTCAGCTTCCAGTCTAACCAGATGTAGCTGAACACCAGGATTTTACATTGAGCGACTGCATATCCGACCTCCATTACCCAGTTACTGGGTAATACAATACCCCTTGGTAAGACTGGTTGTCAGATTTTCGGGCTTCTGACTACCCGTTATGATCGTCAATGATCTACAAATGACAGCCGTGCTTTTCGAGGCACGGAGGAGTTGATATGTAATGGATGGTCACCCATCCACGAACCGACTTTGGCAAGCGTAGCTTAACCTGATCGATTGGCCCGTGTGGCTGTTATCATTTAGCCACGAGCGCCCATTATTGTTTATAATCGTTTAGTATATAATATTTAACCCACTACTTTCTCCTTAGCTATGCACCCTTGACCTTCTACTGCAAGCATTTGTTTCCACTAACCTTCCTTTTTATAAGGTTAAGTATGAAAGCTTTCAGTAGCAGCGAGGAAAAATATGAAAAGGTTTCCTTTATAAAATAACTAGCAAGTCGCTTAGGAAACTAATTGCTGTAAATTAGTTTTTCTTGCAACTTCCTTGGTGCTTAGTTTTGCAAATAAAGTTGCCTTTTATGGTTGATCAAATTATTTTTTTCTTTGATGACAGGCACGTGTTTCACCACTATCTTACCTGATGGTAAGCAGTGTTGGGGTCGACGATAGTGTACTCTAGTCTATGAGAAATCTATTTGACACTTTGAGGGACACAAAATGCCCATAGGCGTAGTAATAAAATAAAACCCCTATTGTGTCTCGTTCAGTGTCCGTCAACCGACTAATGGAGACTTGAATTTTATCAGCAAAAACAGACAAATTGAGAAGTTACCGTTAACTCTACACCTCTACAGCATTGTACCCGGGATATCACTCTCAGGAATCGTGCTAACGACCCTAAGGCCAAAGTAGTAAACCTGATTTTTTTAATTGAAAACTTGGCAAACACTACGCGTAAAAATCACCTCTTGCTCTTCGCAAACACATTTGGAATTTGGTGCGCAGCAATTCTCTATTTAGAAACGGTGTTAGTTCCCAAGAATATCAGAACAGTTATAAAAAGTTCAAATAAAAACACCGGACTTATAATTATCACAAACGGTCCCCCAAATGTTCTATTTATAGAGAAAACGTAGATTTAAAAGACCCCTAAGATTACACCACAAACAATGGGCGTTCCGTACGAAACTTGAACAATGGAATAATTAAATTAAAAGGTTTTTTAAGTTATTTGTTTTGCTGAATAATAAGATTTTGGTCAGATATGGAAGTTGGGTTTTTTGCTAAAATGCTGTTGTTTTCAAGACTTGTAAGCAGGACGGTTAAAGATCTGGGAGACTGGGTATTCAACTGTGGATGAGTTAGAGTTATATCATCATCACGCCTGTTATCTAAATGGTTAGGCAGAGGTGATATAACCACATTTCGCCAGTTATGTTTATGTCTCATGTAATAGGGACGAGCCTATTGCCATCAACCAGGCACAAATCCAGACTTCGGGCAGACATAATAATACAAATTCATTCTAATTGGGGTGTTTGATGGTGTCCGTTAATTCCGGGACATGTTCTATAGTCAAAGGTAGACATGAAAAATTCATACAAGAGATGACAATTTGCGTCATAATGCATCTCAAACAATTTCAAACAAGCGTCTAGCTGCAAAAATAGATTGTAAGTACTTATTTATATTTAAATTCCTCATCATTTAAAGTTGTCGCGTCGTCTTCACTTTAAAATAGCGAATGAATCACACACATTCATCGTGCGTAAAGTATTTTAGTTGAAATGTACTAAAATATGATTCACTATTTTGGTTGGGAAAAAAAGCAAAACACTGGCCGCTTGAAAATTCAGGCAAGTTCGTTGAGTCTAGTGTTGCTTTTGAAAGGAGTATTGCCATCTTTAAGAATTCCACAAGCCGCGACTTACGAGTAGTAGTGGCACTATTGTAGTAAGTACTTTTACGTAGTACTTTTTTAAAATTATTTCATCACCATTGCTCTCAAAACGGTGAAGGAAAACATCCTGAGGAAACCGGCATGTCCTAGAACCAAAAATTCGAAGACATGCAGGAGGACTCTACACGATCTATTGCGCAAAATAAATATTGCGCAAACTTATTGTTGGTGTAGGGGCCGCCTAACAACGCGCATTGGGCCCACGTGGAGGATTACGGCCCACTCCCTCCCACAGAGAGGAGGATTGTCTCCCAGCTGTGGGAACTTTATTGGCTGATTATACTAAGCTAAACTATTTTGGTTGGAATGAAGATAAACATAGGCTGTTTGACAATTCACGTAAGTTCGTTGAGTTTAATGTTGTTTTTAAATGAATTTTGCCGTATTTAAGAATTCCACAGGACATATGAATTTAATGATTATTATAGCAACAATTTTAATAACAGCGGCAGTAGTTAAAGAGTCCCATCTGTCAGTCTCTCTCTGTCCAGTCGGCTGAACGGATTTCGATGAAATTCGGTACACAGGTCTCGCCTGTGTACCGAATTTCACCGATCGGTCTACCTGTGTGCATGATCTGGGTTATCATCATCATCTGCCTAGCCTTTTCCCAACTATGTTGGGGTCGGCTTCCAGTCTCAACGGATGCAGCTGAGTACCAGTATTTTACATGGAGCGACTGTATATCTGACCTCCACAACCCAGTTACTGGGTAATACGAAACCCCTTGGTAAGACCTGGGTTACGATATAGGATAATTTTTATGCCGATAGTACGGTTCCGTTAGATAATTTACGACCTCCAAGCAGGTGAAGTCATGGACAAAAGCTACAATACATATAATGCTGGATGCAAATCCAATAATCCAACAAATGATAACTATTCAAATCTAGGATGAAACATTGATGCAGAAGCAAAAAAGTAAAGGACAATAAAAAGTTAGTCGTGGTCGAGCGGATACGGAAGGTAGGGTAACCAGGTGAAATAAAACGTCTCGAGAACTTTAGAGACATCAATATGGCTTCTGCGAAGTTTCCAGTTTTGGAGCCATTCGTCATTGGAAGTTAGGAAAACTATTACCAATGGTTTAGTATGATTTTTAACTTCGGTAAGTAGATGATTTATTTGATGTCATCGTGAAGAAATCTGGACTTATCCTAACCCTCACTTCCTAACTAATATTATAAATGCGAAAGAATGTTTGTTTGTTACGCTTTCACGCTAAATCGGCTGAACGGATTTCGATAAAATTTGGCACATGAGTAGACCATCAGGACCTGGAGAAAGGCATAACGGACAATAAGAACATGGGCTACTTTTCATCCTGCATCGGAGACGATGTCGCGAACAAATATTTATTGAAAAAATATTTCAGTTTGATGTAATACAAAAAACAAATGGGTTCCATTTGATTTTTACATCAAAATGATTCGCATCAGCTTTTATAATATAATACAATGAAATGAACATACCTACGGATAAAAGGAGGAAAATAGATGAATTACGATCCTAAATATAAACACAACCGGATCTGGATAATATTGCCATAAGGAAGGAAATTGCAATAAGATTTATAAAATAATGGAAGTTGGTAAGATATAAAATATGAGTCAAGTATACGCGATGCAGAGCCGAGTACGTATACCCGATTCAGCGTCACCGACAGACTGGGGCTGACTATACCCGATTCAGCGTCACCGACAGACTGGGGCCGAGTATACCCGATTCAGCGTCACCGACAGACTGGGGCCGAGTATACCCGATTCAGCGTCACCGACAGACTGGGGCCGAGTATACCCGATTCAGCGTCACCGACAGACTGGGGCCGAGTATAACTGATTCAGTGTCACCGACAGACTGCGGCCGAGTACACCCGATTCAGCGTCACCGACCAACTGGAGCCGAGTATACCCGATTCAGCGTCACCGACCCGAGCGTACGGTTCAGTTTCGTTCACCGTTCAGAAAGAGCGTCTAAAAAAGTTTTCACTTACAAAACGAAATTTCTGGCGTGGCGAAAATACTAAGAACCGAGTAGAAGCAACAGTAGCACAGCAAAGATTTAATTTTATTGGTATAAAAAGCATACTCAAACTCAGCATTTATTTGAATTCACTCAAAGGACCAATAATAAGAGAAGATTTGTAGTATGGAAAACTCCGTCAAGTCGTCTATCCCGCAGTGTTTGAGACTAAGGTCTTCAATCAGTGCGTCCTGCCCGTCATGACATACGGTGCTGAAACGTGGACACTGACGGTCGGGCTGGTCCACAAATTCAAGGTCGCTCAGCGCGCTATGGAGCGAGCTATGCTCGGAGTCTCTTTGAAGGATAAAATCAAGAATTAAATTATCCGGAAAAGAACCGGAGTTACCGACATAGCTTGCAAAGTAAGCAAACTGAGGTGGCAGTGGGCTGGCCATGTCTGTCGGAGGACTGATGGCCGGTGGAGCAGACGAGTCCTGGAGTGGAGACCGCGTACCGGCAAGCGTAGTGTGGGACGCCCCCCAGCTAGATGGACGGACGACCTAAAGAAGGTGGCTGGGGTAGACTGGATGCGGAAGGCGGAGGACAGGGTGCTGCGGCGCAGTCTGGGAGAGGCCTATGTCCAGCAGTGGACTGCGATAGGCTGAGTTGATTGATTGATTGTACTTAGTGCCCACTTGTAATAATTATTATGGTCAAAGGTGTAGAAATTGTTTAGTCCCAACATTTTTAATAACCTTCCAGTCGATATATAAACATCTGTATCACAAAAACCGCCTTTAAAAATAAAATACTTAATTACCTCTTTAATATTAATATTTTCTGTCAAAGCCTCACTGCAGAACATCTAAAAAAAATATTGTACGTCTGTTTTTTAAATTTAAGATATGAAGGAATAGTTTTATTAACCTTTATGTGAAAAAGTGTCATTATAAAATAAAATGTTAATATAATGTACAAAAAAAAGAAGCTACGTCTGCCAACAGCTTTGCAGTTTGGCAGAGGTAATGTCTTGTGAAAATTTTTGTTCTGTGAATTAAACACTTTTTCATTTTTTTTTTTCATTATCAAAAGATCGGTCAGTTAGTCAGAAAACCGAAGCTAGTAGCCCATTCCAAAACGAACTTCTCTATGGAGAAGAACGGGACCCCATATCCTTCTTTAGGCAACAAATCACTTTTCTACGAAAACCCATAGTAATCGGTTTGATATCTTACCAGTACTACCAAACAAAACGAAACCAATTCTCGCGTTTTTAATATTGGGGTGGATCAAAAAGCTTCCGTCAAAGCCGTCGTTTTGTGCTAAAAGAAAAACAAGAAAGAACAATATTGATCTCCGAATCCAGGCGAGTCTGCACTGCGTGCTACTCAGCATTATGCAGCTGCAATAAAAGACGTCACGAACACTAAAATTGTTTCTTGACGTAGAAACTATCTAGAGCTATATAGAGCAGAAAGTATAGGCAATTTTTCGCTCCTTTACTAGATGATCTTGGATTTGACCACTATTTCATATCACCTTACAGTCTTAGTAGATATGATACTTTCCGCATCGGCACGGCTGCCCGTATCAAAACGTATTATAGTAACAGATCATCCTACTATATCTATGCTAGCTATGTAGTGCTATTACAGTGTAACGGCTCCGACTTATGAATTGTAGGTCGTGTGTTCTACTCCAGTCAGGCGCTTTACTTTTGTAAATAAATTCATCACCACTGCTCTCAAAACGGTGAAGGAGGATACCGACTTGTCCTAAAACTGAAAATTCGATGAAATATGACGTCCATCAACCCGCACTGGGCCCGCGTGGTGGATTACGGCCTACTCCCTCGCACAGAAAGGAGACTGTGTCCCAGCAGAGGGACCATTATAGGCTGATTATACTATACTGTTTTAATTAATCCCTGCAAGATACCATGTTGACCAATAGTTGTTTTCTAACGAAAGCTGAATTTGATTTTCGACCTCCAGTATTTGACTATCTTCCGCTCACTTTCCAAAGTGGGATCACCTTTGAAGGTTGAACCTACAAAGTCTTCGCTATCAAACTCAAAGCATTTATTTCAATTAAACAATGTACAGGCACTTTTGAATTATCAAAATTAAATGGTCGGTCAGTTAGTCAGAAAGTTGAAGCTAGTTGCCCATTCCAAAACGTAGATCTCTATGGAGAAGAACGGGCAAAAAACTCCATGGACACTCTTTTAAATCAAGATATCGTAGGAAACCTTAGAAACTAACTACTTAAAGTCCGTCCAGCATTAAAATTGCGTAATACACTTTCATTAAGTGAATGATTTTGAAGAATATTGTTAATCCATTGCTTCATACGTTCGAAAAATTTGGCTGCTCAACAACTTCAACAACGCAATGAATGTTGTTGAACTGTTATAGTGCGTTACGTAAGTACCCGGCTGAACACCCTAGACAGTCAGCTTTTCACTATGACATGAGCTATTGAAGGACTTTCCTATCTTTCTTGCCGCTAAGTGAAGATGCGGCGCCTGATAGCACACGCTTGCGTGTGAAAAGGCAGGTAGGTACGTATTTTGTATCGGGGAACAGTTCCGCTTTCCTGAATCCGTGAAGCTTTCGAAGATTACAGCTATCGTCCGACGACGTCGTCGTGTCTGATGGATAACTGCCAGACGATTGATGTCGGGACGTTGTATATATGCTAGTAGCGCGGTAAACTCTGCTTGCGCGATGCAGGGTTTTGCGTGACGTCAGTGTGATGCGTAGTTCTCATGTGGCGAAGTAGATGCCGCCACATATTCTACGTATATTTTCAGTCCAGTTTCAAGTAGTTAAGTAGTTAGTTTCAAGTTTGGTCTTAGACTTTTTCTTTTAAGCGTCCCAGCGTGATTTTATGTAGCCTTCTTCAAGAATTGGGCTATCATATGCAAAGAATTTTTCAAATCCGACTGGTAGTTCGAACAAACGAAATACCCCGTTCTTGTTCGTTCGTTCGGTTGATTAGCGCGTTCAAACATAGAAACAAATAATTAGCTATAGACTATCTAAGTACTAAGTAGCCTATAAATTACTGTTACAAAACATATTTTGTGTACCGAAAAAAAAAATTAAGGATTCCATCCAATATATTTCTTTATTTCATCTATTATTAAGATTTAGAAGTCTTCAAGATCCTCCAAAAATAGGTACTTATATCTTAACTTATTCAGTAGTTTATAAATAACAGAATTACTTACGAGTTTGAACCTGCATGTATTAATACATCAGGCTGACCTATTAGCCGCCCTTTCGGCCTTACTGCGAACTCGACCCATTGTCGCTTACTCGTGTGTAAGCTCATTCGACCGAACAAGACAATGGCGACGGCTTGTAACAACAGGTAAAGTTAATTAAACACTAAGGGGTTTATTCGTAAACGTAAAAGAAAGAAAGAAAGAAAGAAAAATATTTATTTGTGAAACACACAGGAAATACAATTAGAAAAAAGGAGCTTTTAAAACTCTAACTTAAGAAGGAGTATTTGAAGGAGTATTTAGACTTTAAAGATTCACACTGACATGACACTATTACAATTTGACAAATACTTGACAATTAAATTTAATAACTATGATTTATGTACCAATTTTGAGGGGCTTGTGGCTAAGTGATAACAGCCGCACGGGTCGATCGATCGGGCTAAGCTGTGCTTGCCGCGGTTGGTCCATAGATGGGTGACCATCTTCACATACCAAGACCCCTCCGTGTCATAGAAAGCACGTTAAGCAGTTGGTCTCGGCTGTCATTCGTAGATCTTTGGCAGTCGTTACGGGTCGTCAGAAGCCCGAGTCCAGCCAACCAGTATTACCTAGTAACTGGGTTGAGGAGGTCAGATAGGCAGTCGCTCCATGTAAAATACTGGTATTCAGCTGCATCCGGTTAGACTGGAAGCCGACCCTAACATAGTTGGGAAAAGGCTAGGCAGACGATGATGATTTATGTACCAATTTTATTAGCTTCATTTATTAAATTCATGCAATCCATATATAATTTTGCATGCTAGTTTTAGAAACTTTCCCGACCATCTGTAATTACAATTCTTGCAAATCGAATTCATTTCATTAACAGTTTCATTAAAAACAACCAAAAATATAAATGAAGCAAAATAACCTCCTCCGTTTTTTCGTCGGTTAAAAAAAAAGACATGTACGAGGCCGAAAAGGCTTCTAGCTCAGCATAATGCTGCGATATTTAAAAAAATTATACCACAGCCCTGGTATTCTGAAAGGGCGTTGCTTAAACAGTCGCTAATAAACACTTAACTTTAAGTAACGTTTATGAATAAAGGGGTATTTGACTCACTATTTCTACACGGAGGTTTTGAAAAAGAGTTGGGGCTAATGAAGAAAGAAAATAAGGAGTATAAGTTGTGAAACACAGCGGGGCGGGCCGGGCCGGTCAATTTGACCGCGCAAATGAAATCCACCAACGCACATAGAGGGCAAAAAGACCGCGCCGCCTGTTCTTGTCGGATGATGTCTCTCGCGGTCATTCGCGGACAAAATGACCGCCGTCTGCCAAGCGCCTTAGGGGTGTAAAAATACCCTTAATGAAGCCGAGAGTCATCGGTTCTTTCCATTATTATGTTTTTTTTTTTCTAGATACGGAGATATTGATGGTATAAGTTCCAACTTTTTTTGACGTTTTTGCCGAACACAAGTTTTAAATGTTATAACTTAACTTTAAATACTCCCAAGAGCCCTGATGGCCTACTCCCTAAGCACGAAATCCGTAATTGTGGCCTCAATTACGGACGTCTCCAACTCCGTATCACCTACGGGCGTAAGATTACTTTGGGGCCCGACCTAAGAATTAATGACAACACGATTGACAGCTGTCCTTACTTCCGACGTGTATTTACCCGTCCGAAAAACTTGATTAATTGGGAGTATGGTTCACTCCGAAGGTAGTTAGTAGATCTTTTATCTGACGGGCCTGTATCTTCGTTGACATGCACCCAAGTACAATGTTTTGCGCGCGTTATATTGCGCACTACTGTAAACAGCGAATTTTCTCATTAAAAATCAAAGTAATAATAATATTAAAGGTTTATTCACAAAAAAAAAATACAGAAACTTTACAATGTACATTACAATTCATTGCAAGTTGCAAAATCTGTACAAAATGTATATAACCCTGTCCCTTAGACTAGGAGAGAGCCTGTATTCTAAGAGACAGTGTTCTGCCAAATAATTATTTAAACATAATACAACAAACGAACGATGTCGATGTTATTAAGCTTCTGTAATTTTGTGGTGTGTGTAGTTTAAATGAAGTGAAATGTGTTGTTACACCTTTGAGTTTTAAATGCTAAGTGCCTAATTATGTGCCTTCTTAATGTAAGAGCTGTTGAGTTGGATTACTAGATGATGTATGTGAGCAAGGACTCCTTGAGGCATAGTCTTTTTGTAGTAGCCACTCTGTTACTGTGGATTTAACTTTGTATGTGTTTAAGTTTAATATATTAAATAACGAATTAATTTTTTGGTATATGTGTGTACCTAATATGTAGAATTGGCGTTTTGCGAATGTGGTTTTGTGTTGAGTTCTGGGAAGGAGATTTACTCGCTTATTTGGGTTTGGCGGTGGCAGGCCGACATGTGTTCTAAGACAAAAGAATAGAAAAGAAAGTCCAACAATAATTTTAGCAGAAAGTTACTTAGCTTGATGTACAAAATGCGTTGTTGACTTCGTGATGGGTCGTTTATACCAGAAGGCTAATTCTCGTAATTTAAAACGTTCAAAATCTAGTCGCAATCTCATCTTAGCGACAATCAATAAAAACTTGTCAAAAATTTTGGGAAATTAGAGGGCATTTTTGACAGATCGAGACTGAGATCAGACTGTGAACGTTCTTAAAATTACGAGAATTTAGCCTCTGGTATGTTGAATTATGTGTAATCTAAGTAAAACATCAGAATGTTGAATGAAAACTGTAATACGAATAAAACTTGAGAGCAAGGAGTTTCGATTACATTTTATTAGTTTTCTTTATTAAAGTAGGTAAAGCTGGCAACATTTTTGTAAATGAAGCCTTGCGGAGATGTTAACTGCGGCCAAAACTCCGAAAGTCCGCACATTTCGTCCGCTTCTTCATACTTTTCAGGAATTTCTGTCTTCTTAAGGTATGATTCCGATCTCGGCAGCACGCAGCAGTGCTGCCGCAGCACTGCTGGTCCCCATATATTCTCTATAGGAATGTCGCGCAGCATTGCTGCCGTGCTCGGAATGTAATCTCATATAAACCTATACAAAATGTATGAGGACCAGTAGTGCTGCGACCGCACTGCCGCGGCAGCACTGCTGCGTGCTGCCGAGATCGGAATCATACCTTTATAATACTTTGAAATTTTATTCATGTCTTCAAGCACTAAGTCTTTAACCATAACAGCACGCCTTGTTTCGCGCTTCGCCCGCGGCTTTGGCCGTGTATAGCAGACTTTTAATATAGTCTATGACACTCAGAGATAATGTAGCTTCCCCTTAGTGAAACAATTTTCGGAATCGGATCGGCATGCGGCAGTTCCGTAGATAAGCCCCTACATACAAATTCACAAATTTTGCCTCTTAGGGCTGGTTTTTCAATGGACAAATAATTTTTATTCGTTGAATAAAATTGTCGTCTGACCGATTTTGCATGGAAGAACTGTCAAAAATTCAAAATTATTCCACGGCAAAAATTATCTGGCGTTAGAAAAATCAGCCCTTAATAATATTTAGTAACGTTAGATTACAGATTATCCGACAGTTTGTCAGGTTGTTTGTTACCTACTTCTTAACACCTCACCTTTGACTGCCCCGGGTGTCTCTTGGTCGCAAGCGCGACTACTGAACGTGGGGTCTTGGGTTCGATTCCCGGGTCGGGCTAAGTGATAATGAGTTTTTGCATTAGGAATTTCTCAGCAACAGCCCGGAGTTTGGAAGTTGGCGGTGTGATACCCTCTCGCCTCGGTGGTACCGGGTTGCTGTCCCATCGGACTATGAGAGTCAGGGAAGAGAGAGTGTCCTGTGTCTGAGCACATACTTGTACACTATAGTATCTCCCGCGCCGAAGGCTGGTCTCCGCTGGTCGCCATGGCCGAAATTGGGTCTGGAGGACTATCAACACCTCACTTACTGAATCGATTTTCACTATATTTCGCACATAGTATGAACACAGCCAAAAGAACAATATAGGATACTTTAAATCCAGGTACATAAAGTAGGTAGGTTCCCTAGGCTGGCAATGATATCGCGGACTCAGCTATTGTACAGACTCGCATCAAGCTACTACAATCTGTCAAATTTCTTTAATAGATTTTCAACTTTATCGCTAAAGTATAAGTTTCAAAGTTGATTGGGAAAATTTGACAGTTTCGGGTAGCTTGATGTGCTGGCGTCTGTGCATCATTTCAAGGAATGATGTATGTGGCAGGAGCATGAACATTCTGCAGCTTCGGTTTCCTAGAAGAACGATGGACGCTATATAACGACCGTCATGAACTCATGATATTATGGCACTGGGGTTTGAGTTTACGGTGTCAAATACGCTCTTCAGGGAAACACGCCTACTTTCATAAATGTATGTTTTTTTCCCTTTATCATTTGTCTAGAGTTAGCAAAATTGACCCTTGCGTTGAGAGCCTGGTGATACGCCACACAGGATACATCCCAGTATGGACGCCAGTGTCTCACAAAGGATCATATTTTATGCATTCTTGTCAAAACGTTATAATTCTTATCTCTGTAAATTACGGACGCTATATGGCGGCCACCGCAGTCTTATGAAACTCTAGTTTTACAGATCACCTGTTTTATTCTGTCTTACTAAAAATCGTAAATCTTCGTGTATTTTATTACCTTTTTCCAACATAGCGTAAAACAATCAAGAATTTCGTGGAAAAATCAACACAACAGACTACTCGAGAGAGCAATCAAGTGATTGAATTAGAAATAAAACCTACAGGAGTCTGCAAAAAGATTCCATAAGAGGTATGAATTATCGGAAATCAGAGCCTACATCCTGGGAAGTTATTAAATATACCATGGAGGTTATATTAGTCTGGCTGTATCCGCTCGCTACCGGAATAGCTTCTGAGCAAAATTCTGAGGAAAGCACTCCATAATCCTACGTGGGTTTGGAGAGAGGCGGATGGGTTATTCTGGGAATGTTTCGATACTGAGAGCATCCTTTTTGCTGTTGTTACTGGTAATTCTTCAGTGATGTTACCGTGGTATAAGTTAGGTCGTGGGTTCCTATCAGTGCCGTGCATTGGTTTTCAGAATAGGTAGGCACTAGGCCGGGTCCAGTCTAGGCAGACGCGGTCACTTATCAGAAAAAAAAGCGTGTGGTCGGGGGAACCCGGCAGGAACTAAGTTCAAAATGAAAATAATTTTACAGGCTTATGTTGATATATCGAGGTAGGCACTGCTTATATGCCTATATGCAATGCACGCCACTGGTTCCTATGTTATTATTCATCCAAGATCTTGAAATTTGCGATCAATTCTCGGGAGGTGATGTAAATCGGTGGGGATTAGTTTATACATTTAGGGCCTTGTGGCTAAGTAATAACAGCCGCATGGGTCGATCGATCAGGTTATACATACCAAGACCCCTCCGTGTCTCGGAAAGCACGTTAAGCCGTTGGTCCCGGTTGTCATTCGTGGATCTTTGACAGTCGTTACGGGTCGTCAGAAGCCTAAAAGTCTGTACTAAGTTATGGTGGTCAGATCGGCAGTCGCTCCACGTAAAATACTGGTATTCAGCTGCATCCGGTTAGACTGGAAGCCGACCCCAACATAGAAAAAGGCTAAGCAGATGATGATTTAGGGGGGCATATAGGCGATACTTATAGGAAATAGACTGGAAGCCGACCCCGATATGGTTGGGAAAAGGTTAGGCAGGTGATGACATTACCAGCCTATGTCCCACTGCAGGGCAAAGCCCCCTTCTCCAAGAGAGAAGGCACGAGCACTGATCACCACGCTTGCTCAAGACGAGTTGGCGATTTCAGACTCTATGAACTAAAAGTCCATGTTTCTTCAAAATGATTAACTTCTGATAATCTCAGGCTCTCTTTTCAGTTCATCTTTGCCTAATTCTACATTTATCGAAAAAAGTTTGGGAACCCGAATCATGTCTTTAGCAAAACGACATCCCAGACTTTTCTAACAAATAAAGTCTTATTCAAATTCTAGTTCAATTTTGTTGTTCAATATATCTTATAGACAGCGGACTGCATCCATCTTCACTATTTATATCATCAATATACAATTTGTAATCTTCGTCTACTGCAATATTTTCTAAATTTTCATTATTGAGTGGTTTATATAAACTCGTATCATGCTTTTTACCTTTGCGTGGATTTTTTGCCATTTTTTGGGTCAGGTTTGGAGGTTTTGCCCAGTATTAAGTACAATTAATTGATCATAATGTGTATTGGGAGATAGCAGCTGTGTAATGTCTACTGTTCTAATCATAATTATGAATGTGTTCATTCATGCTATTTATCTGTTTTTGTCAATGTGTGTGTCCGTGTTGGCACAATAAATATAAGTGGTTCAATGAGTTCAGTATTCATACGAAATTTTGCAATATTTCCAGACCATGTCCAAGGTTGTTTTGTACCTAAATTTTCTTAATATTCTGGTTTCTTTGCAAATTTGGACAACCTGTAGGCAAGCGCGGTTGATGTATTGATTTATTTTGACGATTTCACAACAGTGCGCTTATCTCAGCGGCTACCGTACAACAACTATTATACATAAATAACGACGTTGTTTTCTTCAACACATTTAGTTAACGATAGTATTGTGAGCGTCTCGACCTTCACGCGTCAATCCATAGTCGTCGGTACTCACTCCTCAGAATGTTGTGATACATTATCCTTGTCCTTGTGTGCTTGCCCCGAACTGCAAGAGTTGCCCATCTCGTCGCCGGCTCGGCCGCGCCGCCCTTAGCTTGTCATCACCCGCACCGTCACCACATGCACTACACACAGTTGTCACACGTACACACGCGACCGATCCGGCTAATATCTATTTTCTTGTAATAATTTAACATTTCCCGGCGTCGCGATCGTTTCGGGCGGTAAACGCGAGCGTGAGTGCTCGCGTGCGGTCGCGACGCGCGCTCGCCGCCGAATAATCGATGCGCAGTCTCCCCCCGCCACACCCGCGCGCGCCTCTCGCGCGCCTGCTCATTATCTACGCTTTTCACGACACATGCCGCGATGAGAGCTTTTCTGAACCGTAGAGGTTTCCCCATTTTCTATATTGGCAATCTTTTAATTCCGCTACTGTCCGTAGCTTGTAAAAAGCGTATATTTTCTTGTGCAATAAAATCCAGCAAACCTATAAATCGATCACGTCGAGTTCAATTTTTACAGCTCAGTCGTCAATAATTTCATAGATTCTTCACTGAAGTTAATGACATCTTGGCGGGAGATCAAAAGATTAGGCACGCTACATCACAAACACTTTTCCTCGCCACTAATACGACAAAACACAGCATTATTTATGACTATGTATTGTAGGTAAGTATAATGAAAAACTTTCTATAGAAAATAACGCCAACGATGACTCAAAGAGGTTTAATAGGAACTCCAGAAGTGTATAAAACCTTCACCGACTGGCAAGCAATGACCGCTACATTCGAATTTGGAATATTCTTAAAATAAAATTTAATGTCGTTTGTTTCTGTCTTTCTCTGCAGCAAGTGGTCACAAGTACTACGAACTTCTAATATTTTGATTTATAATTTTAAGTAAACTGTAATAAAATAGAATATTTTTCTACCGTTGGCATCATGCCCAGGTGTTTTATAAACTCTGTGCGACGTCTCAAGAGGAGTTTTATACAGGAATTTGGTGAATTTTCAGTCGAAAGTAAGTCACTTTGTATTCGCAGAATTTTTACAAATATTTTCGTATCCTATGTAACCGAGGGGCAGTTTGTGGTATAAAATGAAAGGGTATACGTTGTTCTACAATACTTACTGCCCTTTCCATGACTTTCCCCGTTTTTTCAGCTTCATATTCACTAATTTCCAAACTTTATCTTTCGAACCAAATTGACAGTGTCACGATATTTTTTTCAATTACAATATTTTTATGATTGCCAATTTATATGAAAATGTGACGCTTGAAAACATAATAGTATCATGAATTATGTTTTCTTATTATTTCCGTTAAGCCTAGACTGAGAATTTGTTACGGTTGAAGACCGATGGAATTTTTACGATTCTTGGAATATATTGTCGTCGATTTGTTTGTGATATTATTTGGGGTGGCGAATGACCTGTAGATTTTCCTGTAATACCTATAACGTGTTAAATGGTCAGTACACTTACAGTGAGAAACAATTTTACCTACTAGGCTTATTTTTATAAATTGTTTAATATGTGAACATGCTTTGAATGTTACATTACGATCAAATGGAACAAGTCAGTTGCCTTTATAGGTGTGTATTAGGCTACAAAAGTTTCAATAATACTTTGTTCGACCTGAGAATCGAACCTGGGACCTCACGTTCGGATTCACGTGTAACTACAGTAGGGATGAAACTATCTATCACATAAGTTAACCGTAAATTATCTGAAAGTAATAATAGTAAAAGTAATTTATTTCTAAAACTTCCGTAAGCTTTATATCAATGAGATTCGACCCCTACTAGGACTAGGACATCCCTGTATGACATGGGTCGAAATAAGGTCGTGAAACAGGTCGCAGTTCTCGTCGTAGATGACATAGTTGACTGCTTATCCCGCAATAGGTAGAAGTCGTCAGTCTTACCAGACAGTAGCAGCCAATCTCAACATCTGCCCAGCCTTTTCCCCACTAAGTTGGGGTCGGCTTCCAGTCTAACCGGATGCAGCTGAATACCAGTATTTTACATGGATCGACTGCCTATGTGACCTCCACAACCCTGTTACTAGGTAACACGAATACTCCTTGGTACGACTGGTTGTCAGATATTCGGGCTCCTGACCACCCGTAACGACTGTAAGATCCAGGAATGACGGCACCAACGGCTTAGTGAAAATTATGATTACGGTTACGACCCACTACAGAATATATTGTTAGAACTAACGTGAATTTGAAAGCATTTTTATAGGCTAAACATTTTACCTCAATGAATCTAGCTCTGAAAACACCGAATTACTTGTTTTAGTATTTTTATTACTTGCTCAATTCCGTCTTTATTTAAATGGCAACTATTAGGTCCTTACATATGAAATTGGCGTTTTGTATGGAAGGAACAAAAAGTCGAATATTTTTTAATATAATATATTTAATTAATCAAAGTATGAACCATTGTTTTCAATGCACTTTTGCCATCTTATAGGTAGTTCATTGATCCCTTTACTAAAAAAACCAGTCGGACGGGAATCAATAAAATCTTTGAAGGCGATTTGGACTGCCCCATCGGAGTTGAATTTTTTCCCTTGCAAAAAGTTATCCAAATTGCGAAAAAAATGGTAATCTGTTGGAGCAAGGTCCGGGGAGTACGGAGGATGTCTAAGACATTCCAATTCAAGCTCTTCTAATTTGGTAGCCGTCTGTTGCGCAGTGTGTGGTCTGGCGTTGTCGTGAAGCAGCAGTGGCGTGGAGCTTTTTAATCTTCCCAATTTGCTTCAAGTGAATTAAAACAGTTTTATCACTAACATCGAAGCCTGCAGCTAACTCGGACGTGGTTTGCGATGGGTCCGCTTCCACAATAGCCTTCAATTCTCCATTATCAACTTGGGTCTCAGGCCGTCCACGGGGCTTGTTCTGCAGGTCGAAATTTCCAGAACGAAAACGTTGGAACCAAAAACGAACTGTGTTTTCTTTTGCAACATGACCGCCATACACATCATTCACCCTTCGAGTCGTTTCCGCAGCACTAGTGCCACGGCGGAACTCGTACTCGTAAATAATGCGATATTTTAAATTTTCCATTTTGTAAAATGAGTGACGCAAACAGAAAAAACAGAAGAAAAAAAACAAATGAATGACGGTCATCGAAGCACAAATACATGAGTAAATAGCTGTACAAATTTGAATTTGGAATTCCTTACCAAAGAGGAGAAATTCGTGATTAAAGTGGCCAGTACGAAAAACGCCAATTTCATATGTAAGGACCTAATATTTTTGGCTACATTTTATAACTAAGTACATACTTACATACGTAACCATTTTCAGATGAAATGAAATCGACGCGACTACCAAAACCAAGCATCAAACGGCAAAAAAATCTTTTAAAAACCAATGAAACAGTATACCACGACAAAGTGCCAATTTCTACGCGATTCTACCTTCAATTACTTAAGAAAAGTCAGTTCTTACAAAATTTTCAAGAAACAGAACCATACGAATACGCTTCGGAAAGCGAAAAAGCTGTAAAATCCCCCGAACTAACCGCACCAAAAAACAGGATTTCAATAAAAAAAGATACGGAAAAAACGTACAACTTAAGATCTTCCGAAGCAAAAACGGAACGCAAAACGTATGAGAAGACACATCGAAAGAAACGCAACGGCTGCGACAACGAAACGCAATCCATTTCCGAACTGATACAGGAAGTCAATAGGAAGCGGAAGCCGAGGAAGGAACCGTTGGCGCCAATTATTGAAGAAATTAAAAGCAGGGAGCCGTTGAAATTCAGTAATAAAGGTTTGTTCTGGCTTTGTGTAATACAATTTTTGCGTACTGCATTTAGGGTAATTACATGCCGAAGATGCTCGCGATCGCGATCGCTACTTCGATGTCAATACTCTCTATTTCTAATACGTGGATGGAGATGCGAACACTCCAGTCGCTCCTGAAAGCTCAGTTGTCCAGGTCCTGTGTTTGTGTTGTAGTCTACCTACTTCAGAATAAGGGCGTGTACAGTCACGTCTAAAAGTATGTATACACTTGGCAATTTTCAATTGCGATTTTTTCGTGAAATAACGAATTCAACGTTGAAATACGACACTTAACATAAACCTATGGGCTCAAAAATACTATTTTGGTAATAACATAAAATTTCATTCAAAAATAAAGGAGAAAATCGCCTTTGAATAAAGCCAAGTGTATACATACTTTTAGACGTGACTGTACACACGAGCACGATTTTTCACGCGCTCGCGTCGCGTACGCATCGCTCCCTCTTTACAACTTTTGAGGGAGCGAAGTAGGTACGACCACAAAATACAGAGAGGTACGACTCTGTTAGGCAATAATTATTATTAAAACAAAAGTGTCTGAGCACTTCAAAAGTACCTAAATAAACAAGCCCGGATTCCTACTTTTGTTTACAGCAAAAAGTTACTTACATTTTTTTTTTATAAATTTTCTTCCATTTTTTTTTACTTACGAAAAGTTTTAATATGTTATTATCTAGGCAATATAAGTTGGCTGGCTGAAACCTCGAATATTATGAAACAATAAATTGTCATAAAATGATAATCAAAGTGACACGTCCATTGACTTATAAATTTTGAAATCATTGGACACGTCAAGCAAATTCCTGAAATCTTCATTCATTTTCGTCAAAGAGATTTAAGATTGTTAGGTAAATAATTAAATGTCTTTGATTTTCGTGCATTTGTCCACGGGGTGGCATCGATGCGCAAACTGTAACCACAAAATAGATAGTACAAGTCTAAACCACGAATTCATTACATGATTCTTGACCCCTGGACTCCCTAGGGTAGAAATTTTTCGTCGGTTATTAAATTTAAAAAACCGGTCAAGTACGAGTTAGACTCGCGCACCGAGGGTTCCTTACAAATTTGTATGTATGTAAATAGTTTTTCACTGGATTTTTTTACAAATACAAAATTACAAATTTACGATTTTCGGATTTTTTTCCTTGTGCTACATGACCTTGCTTCTTGCCAAATTTCATGATTCTAGGTCAACGGGAAGTACCCTCTTGACAGACGGACAACAAAGTGATCCTATAAGGGTTCCGTTTTTTCCTTATGAGGTACGCAAACCAAAAAATCAGCTGTTTAATAGTACCTAAAGTGAAAAGTGTAAGTAAAAAAAAAACCTACTCGGTCAAAATGTATGGAACAGCAATTTTTTTAGCAATTTGGTTCAACACCCTAATTGCGCAACACTATCAATCGGAATCGGAGTCATTTTGAAGCAAATTGCTAATCCATTGCTTCATAAGTTCGAAAAATGTGTCTGCTCAGCACGTAAATAACGCAATGAATGATGTTGAACTGTCAAAATGAAACCGATTCCGATTGATAATGTGTTACGCAATTGCCCCGCTGAATCATGCACTGAATCCATGGTAATAGGTTGCCCCTGTTGTTTAGTTAATATTTTATTTAATACTAGCTGCGCCCCGCGGTTTCACCCGCATAAGTTTCGATCCCGTGGGAATATCGGGATATAGAGTAGCCTGTATGTTAATCCAGGGTGCCAGCTACCTCCATACAACATTTTATCAAAATTGGTCTAGCCGTTTGAACGTGAAGAAGTAACAAACATATAAACACACACACTCACATACTTTTGCGTTTATAATATTAGTGTGATTAATGACTACCTAAATACTAACAGTGTCCCTGTCGCCAGGGGGCTCAGAAATCGACAAGATAGCTGAGAAACTCAAGAGTCTGGTCAAAGCCAGTGCTGATGAGAAGCTTGACAAAGAACTCCTCACGTGCACCGAGTCTTTTGACAAGGATAGCGTCGATGGTCTTGACAAGGATGGAGAGGTCAAGGAGAATGGTGAGTGGCAGACTAGACAAGTGGCAATCAATTTCAAATCGTTTCGTATTTTTTTAAAACGATTTTCGATGGATGAACTTTTTTGTAGTACTTGTCAATCCAATACATTTTTGACTTTCCATCATTATTGTCTTATGGGTGGAATTTCAAAAAACCCTTTCTTAGTGAACACAAAGAACACACCCTCCAAATTTCATGTCTCTAGGACCAGCGGTTTAGGCAGTGCGTTGATATACCAGTCAGTCAGGACTTTGACCATATCGTAGATTTGCTCACTTCATGAAATGCTCGAGAATTTGAAATGTTTCACTGTCTATTGGTCACATCATGATGTGGTCTGGCCAGATCAATGATTACTCAACGTTTGACGATATGAAAAGTTAAACGCACGACTACTTCATAATGTGGCCAAACATTAGTGATCATATCCTAAAATAATTAGAATATCCGCCGGTAGAGGCGTTGATGTCGGTTTCCTCTGTGGGTTCCATATCCATTTGCATAAAATTTTAAGACCTAATATAACTTGGCATACTTTTGTTTCTCCTAATTATATTTTCGCATAACAGCTTAGGCATAATTTCTCTAATCATAATAATTATTAAGCATAATATTCACAGAGAGACAGACACAGAGAGGAGGCCTGTGTCCCAGCAGTGGGAACGTTATAGGCTGATTATGTATTGTGGTGTGAAGTCACGTACATCAGCACATCACGTATAGCACATAGTTTAAGTTAAGATAGATATGCTGTGTCATAGTCTTAGTATTTGCATATTGTCACATACGAACTATGTATATATACGTTACCAATTAAAGGAACAAGGGTAGTCTGTTGTCGGTGGACTCTTGGAGTACTACACATCATGTTGTTTACTTAACCCCTCCTTCCCCCTACATCGCATGGCGACCCTGCCAGTCGGGTGGACAGCGTTATAGTTGCCGGTGGGGGCAAGTCAATATCGCGGTTTAGTCGGTTTCGCACGTCACGTCGGGTCACAGGCCATGGGGAGCACGACATCCAAGGAGGAGGTCATTGTCGCTCAGACGGCGGCAGGTGGTCAAAATGTCGCAGCGGTTACGCAGGAGCAGCTAACAGCTATCAACACGATGCTGTTGTTCATTGCTGTATGTTTGGCGGTTGTTATCGTTGGCGTGGCAGTCCGGATGTATAGAAGGTGTCACCAGAATTGGATCGAGGAGAAGATCAATCAGCGGGAGGTTCAGAAAGCTGTGCAGATGGCCTGACCGGGAGCGGACGAATCGACGAGGGAAGTAAGTGTTTTCAAAGTGAATTTAAGTGTTGTCGCGAGTGCTTGCAGTTGTTGGTGAATTTAGAGACAATAGTTTTAAATGGAAGTAGAGTTAACGTCACTGTTTATACAGCTTAAATTGTTAAGGGAATCTATTGTTAAATTAGGTCCTGGTAGGCGGAAAGGCAAAAATTTTGATGGGAAAATAAGCGAAGCGAAAGCCTTATACGATAAATTTAAGTGTATAGTCTCGAGGTCGAGCAAATTTTCGGAAGAGTTAACGCAGTTGGTAGGTAGGATAGAAAATTTGTACGCGGAAACTATAAAGTTTGAGGACGGGAACAAAATCGAACAAGGGATGGCGGCGGAAAGAGTTTCTTTGAGATCAGCTGTTGGGCGTACACACAAAAATGCTAGCGTATGGCATAGCAGTGGAATGCGCGGTCGCGGCAATAATGCTCATCGTGGACGCCAGACTCAGCAAGGTCGGTGGCGTGTAGCGTGTTTTGAGCATGCGCGGGGCGATGCTGACTCAGGCGCAGTGGTAATGTCACGGAGTAGCGAAGGCGGACAGTCGAGTGAGACTCAGTTTTTTCGAGGCTAAGCATATTTTAGCTTGTGATAGTATTAACTGGGTTAATTTACTAGTGGATAGTCTAGATACGGAATGGTTAGTAGATACGGGTGCGTCGATATCAGCCGTAAAAAACAATTTCTTGAGCAATAACGCTTTGTGCTGTAAAGTAGTTAAGGAAGACTTAGTAATTAATGGTGTAGGAGGTAGTTTGCGAGCTATAGGTTATGTGTGTTTGAAGTTGGAGTACGGGCGGTGTTCGTTCGTGCATAAGTTTTATGTATTTGATGATTTGCCATGTAGATCGGTTGGCATATTGGGTCAGGATTTCTTGCAGAAGTATAGTGGTATTATAGATTTTTCGGTAAACAGGTTGTCTCTTAAGGATCGTGAACGGCGGACGGTTTCAATGCCGCTTAAGTCCTATAGTTACATGTTGACTGTTCCTCCGCGATGTGAGGTAGTTAGGTATTTCCCCGTTAACAGAGCAGAAGATTGTGTAGTGGTTAGGAAAGAATTGCGTGAAGGCGTTTTCTTAGCTAGTGTGATGGCTAGGCCTAGGAATGGGATGATACCCATTAGGATTTTAAACACAAACTCTGAGGAAGTTGTGTGTAGTATGTCCAATATTGAAGTTTATCCATTAAGTGATTTCGATTGTTGTAATTTTGCGGAGTCGGAGATGGATGTTGAGCGTGTTAAGAAAATATTTTCTTTGCTTAAACTTGACTATTTGGGTGCCGAGGAGCGATTATCGGT
The DNA here is from genome assembly GCA_945859645.1 of Amphipoea oculea. NCBI lineage: Eukaryota > Metazoa > Arthropoda > Insecta > Lepidoptera > Noctuidae > Amphipoea > Amphipoea oculea. The sequence goes on from OX243881.1 coordinate 16,011,556, forward strand.
TGAGCAAATTTGCGCGAAATATTCGGATATATTTCATATTCCGGGAGATAAGTTAGATGTCACGAATGTGTATGAGCAGTCAATACGGTTGAAAGAGAATGTAACTCCAGTTTATAGGAGGCAATATAGGATACCTTATGTACAGAAAAAGGAGGTTGATAGGCAAGTGCAGGAGATGCTGGATAGTAATATTATTGAAGAGGCGGTTAGTGAGTGGTCTAGTCCTGTTTTGGTTGTACCCAAGAAAGCAGATCGTAGTGGGGAGAAGAAATGGCGCGTGGTGATAGATTACAGGCAGTTGAACGAAAGGATACAGGATGATAAATTTCCATTGCCGAATATAAATGAAATTTTAGATTCTATGTCGGGTGCTGTTTACTTTAGTCATTGTGATTTATCTCAGTCTTATTATCAATGTGCTTTGGAAGAAAGTAGTAGGAAGTACACTGCTTTCACAACAGATAAGGGGCAATATCAGATGTGTAGGTTACCAATGGGGTTGAAGATAAGTCCAAGTTCTTTTAGCAGGTTAATGACTGTAGCCATGTCTGGATTGAATTATGACAGGTGTCTAATTTATTTGGACGATCTAATTATTTTTGGGCGGAATTTGGAAGAACATAACCGAAACCTTGTGTCAGTTTTTTCACGCCTGAGGGAAGTGAATCTTAAGCTAAATCCATCCAAATGTGAATTTTTGAAGAAGCAAGTACTTTATTTGGGACACGTTATTTCGGCGGAAGGTATTTCACCAGATCCAGAGAAGGTTGAAGTCATAAAAGCTTATCCACGTCCATCGACGGTTGATGAAGTAAAGAGGTTTGTGGCATTTGCGAATTATTATAGGAAGTTTATACCGAATTTTGCTGATATAGTGGTACCAATGAATAGGCTATGTAAAAGGAATGTTGTATTTAGTTGGACAGATGAGGGCGAGAGGTCATTTTTGTTGCTTAAGGAAGCATTAATGAATCCACCGGTGTTGGATTATCCAGATTTTTCTGATGACAACAATTTTATATTGCAGACCGATAGTTCGGGGTATGCTGTGGGAAGTGTGTTGTGTAATGGGAACGGAAAACCCGTTGCATATGCTAGTAGGTCTTTAGGAAAGAGTGAGTTAAATTATCCTATAATAGAGAAGGAGTTATTGGCAATAGTTTGGTCAGTTAAACATTTTAGACCATATTTGTACGGACGGAGGTTCGTTGTAAAAACGGATCACCGGCCGTTATTGTATTTGTTTAACATGACAGATCCATCAAGTAGGTTGACTAAGTTTCGTTTGTGTTTAGAAGAGTACGACTTTGAGGTTGAATATATTAAGGGGAAAGAAAATGTGCAAGCAGATGCGCTTTCTAGAATAGTAATTACAAGTGAAGGTTTAAAAACCATGCGTGAAAAGACTATATCCGTAATGACAAGAGCGCAGTACAAGCAGTTGAAAGAGCCAAATGTTTGTGGTACGGACTCCGTGGTATCTGGGACTGATCACCCTAGGATCGTGGAAGTTCTTAAGAAACAAGGAAATGACGTTGAGATATGTTTGAATGAATGGGAGAAAATGTTACGTAACACTAATAGTAAAAAGTTATTTTCGAAGTCGCGCAATTTAGTGTATATGCCAGAAAACTCGAGTATTTATGTAAACTATGAATCTTTATCGGCATCATCGCGAGACGAGTTGTCGAAAGACATAGTCACTTTTTGTATTGAAAAAGGCATAAAAGAAGTTGTTATTTTGAAAAATCGTTATAACGTTAATTTTATTACAAGAATGGCAAAATATATGAAGGAAAATAGTAGTTCTATGTGTGGAGATTTTAAAATGTGTGTGGTGAAGGATTTGCGGAGAGTGGAAGGAAAAGATGAGAAGAAAATTATTTTGAATGATTTTCATATTTTACCCACGAGTGGTCATGCAGGTATACGCAGGATGGTGAATAATATAAAGAAGTATTATTATTGGCCATCTATTGAGAAAGATGTAATAGAGTACATTAGGAAATGTGATAAGTGCAAGAAGCAAAAGTTTTCTAGACATACTAAAGAACCAATGACAATTACTACTACTGCATCTACGTCGTTTGAGAAGATTTATTTAGATATAGTGGGACCGCTTGATAGGGACGAAAAAGGCAATGTTTACATATTGACTCTTCAATGTGAGCTTACGAAGTTTGTGGAGGCATATCCATTAAAAAATAAAACCGCAAATGAGGTAGCAAAAGCTTTGGCAGAAAATTTTGTTTTGAGATATGGAATACCGCAGACAATTGCTACGGATAGGGGTTCTGAGTTCATTTCAAAAGTAATGGTAGAGCTATGTAATATCTTGAGCATCAATAGGATCTTATCAACATCATATCATCATGAAAGTATAGGGTCTTTGGAAAACGTTCATAAAACTTTAGGTGCATATTTAAGGATCCAGACGAATAATAATCCATCATCGTGGAGTTCCTGGATTCCATATTGGTGTTTTTCTTATAACACAACAGTTAATACTGTGACCAAATATACACCTTATGAATTAGTTTTCGGTAAAATTTGTAGGTTACCAAGTAATCTGCAGGGCGAAAGTGTTGAACCTTTGTATAATTTTGATGATTATCCTTTAGAATTTAAGTACAGATTGCAGAGGGCTCAAAAAGATGCGAAAGAAAATTTGATAGCAAGTAAGTTAGCAAGGAAACATTGTTATGATAGGAATCTTAATTCTATAGCTTATAAAGAAGGTGACTGGATATTGGTAAAAAACGAAACAGGCAATAAATTGGAATGCATTTATAATGGGCCGTTTGAAGTTGTAAAGGACGAGTCACCAAATGTCATTGTTAAGTATAAAAATAAGATAGATGTAATACATAAAAATAGAACAAAATTATATTGTAAGAGTTAGAATAAAAGTTTAAAATGTGTAGAGAGAAAAAAAAAACATTGTAATTTAGTTTTTTTTTTACTTTAAGAGGGGTGATGTGGTGTGAAGTCACGTACATCAGCACATCACGTATAGCACATAGTTTAAGTTAAGATAGATATGCTGTGTCATAGTCTTAGTATTTGCATATTGTCACATACGAACTATGTATATATACGTTACCAATTAAAGGAACAAGGGTAGTCTGTTGTCGGTGGACTCTTGGAGTACTACACATCATGTTGTTTACTTAACCCCTCCTTCCCCCTACATCGCAGTATAATATTCTAAAGCATAAAAGCATGCTCGTTTTATTTCTAACGACGTCAGGTCGACGGAGCCCCGCTGCGCGGGGCTCCTATTTCTGTCTGCAGGGTTTAAAGGAACCTAACCAAACCGAACCTCGGGGTGCCTCTGACGTCGTTTAGTATTATGCGAACCCTAAATTCATGATATGGCCAAACGTCGAATGATATATCATTAAACGTTGATTTTTAAACGATATGGTCAATCTTAGCTGGCCATTTCATGATACACAACCATTTCATGAAATGACCGAACACTTCATGAAATGATCAATTCTATGATCTGGCCACGACATATATAGGTAGGTACATAGAACTGTTACTTTATCTAAGCATCACTAAAGCTGAGAGGATAGTTGACTCGTAATATATCAATAGGTTTACTGTATTGCGTTGAAGTTATGGGAACACCATGTAAAAAAGCATAGCGCGAAACGCTTTTTATCTCTGGCGCGGCTGCAGCCGCCGCCGTTTACTATTAGTTAAAAAGCGTTTTTATCAGTTACCTACTAGCTGACCTGACCGACGCGACGTTGTCCTATCCAAATTTCAATGAATAGAGAGCACTTTCCCGTTTCCGTTTTATTTCAGTTTTCCGAGCAACTTTTTACTTTTTTCGGAATTTATGACAACTACGATACATTAAAAAAATCAAAGCCGTCCTCAAGTGATGCGTTTACAAACGAACGAAAAAATGAAAAAGAGCTAGGTACCTACTTCAAAAAATTACATTATGGGAATGTTCAAATAATAGGTATGGACAGACCAGCAAGATTAAAGTTTTTAACGATATGACATGAACACCTACAGAACCTCCGGAGCCCCGGGAGTGGTCGGAGCCACGTCGCTGTGCACGCGACACTCACAACTGTTCGTACTGCGGCAAAGGCTTCGACCGACCGTGGGTGCTGAAGGGTCATCTACGGCTTCACACAGGGGAGAGACCCTTTCCCTGTCCTCATCAGCTTTGCGGCAGGACGTTCGCTGATCGGTAAGTAACTACTGCAGCAGTGGTGGCCCAGTAAAAATGGCAGCACCCCTACAAGTTGAAGGTCGTAGATTCGAAACTCAGGCAGGCACTTTTACTGTTTGAAAAAATTATTTCATCACCACTGCTCAAAACGGTGAAGGAAAACATCGTGAGAAAACCGGCATGTCTTAGAACCAAAAATTCGAAGATGTGTGTCATCCACCAACCCGCACTGGGCCCGCGTGGTGGATTTCAGCCCACTCCCTCTCACCGACAGGAGGCCTGTGTCCCAGCCCACCTATAGTTATATGTAAATCATTTTAAACAAAATAAAAAAAAAACCCTCCAGGAGTGCCGACAGAAGTGAAAACAAAACAGAATACTTTGCCATCACTCACTGACATATCGGGTAGGTATACATTAAATCCGAGTACATCCCGAAGACAGCCAAACACATCCGAAGCGGTGTCGGTTACGGTAACAGTGGCGCGAATTCAATGGTTTTTTCCCATCTCAAAAATGCCCAACGCGCCTAAAGAAGTTTTCACTTCAATAAACGGTTTATTTATGTACGTTTGCCTGGCTAGGCCCCCCGGAATTTGCGATTTAGGTATACACCAATGCAATGTACTCGCCTCTAGGAGTATATGTACCGCTTTCTTTTTCAATGTACCTCTGTACTTTTGAAGAAATATGCAAAAAAAGGGGGCCGTGCCAGCCAAACGTTTTCAGCACGGCCCTCGTGTAACTTGAAAAATATATAGCGTATTAAAAAGTTTCATAAACTCAAGGAATGTACTTTATTAACACGTTCTATGTACCGTAACAGATATTGTGAATTCGTAATAACAAATAATATATAGACGTGGATAGGGGGCCGTGCTGAAAAAAAAAGAAATGAGAAAATATCTAAAAAAGACAAAACAACCTTAGCCAAAAACTATATAAAAGTAATTCATGTTTGGCAAGTAACATATGTACCGCATTGGTTTCTCATACAACTTGCTGAATTAAAAAAATAAACCAATTTTAGTTTATTCAGCACGGCCCTCTATAGTTGCCTATATCTTTTTAAATATGACATGTTTGTTTACAAAATTCGACTTCCTGAATTATGTATAGGAGTACATTCGTTCCAAATAAATTGCGATTATGGTGTATTAGTATTTTAAAAGATAAATTGGATCAAAAATATCCTAACATGGCAACTGATGGGGTGACCATGATTCCACGTGAGAATGGATAAAAAAACTTCTGAGTAAATATTTAATAAAATAAAAAAATCAAAAATATCGTAATCTGTATTAACTATTAACGATAACTATAATAGTAGTAAGTAGTAGGTCGCAAATCGAACAAAACAACAAGTGTCGTTAAGACTAAATAGCTCAAAAGGCTTAAAAAAATCACATATATATTTCCAATAAATCACACGGATTGATGTACGGTACATTACAATAAAATTACAGTTTCGGTACATTTCACAGATTAGTTACGTTTACCTATGGAATAATCGCAGAAAAACTATGTGTCACAAACACTACAATTCTTTTACCTATTGTGGTATAGTAATTTTATTTTAGGTGCATCGTCCTCACATATTATTATATAGATGTAAAAAAATTAACCTTAAAAACTTTAAGAGGTGCTTTAGACCATCGAACTGAACAACTTTCACTATGGGACCAACTCTGAAATCACGAAAAAAAAATGAGCTGTTTCATACATTTTGGCCGAGTAGGTATTGAACTTTTGTATGAAACAGCTGATTTTTTTTTCGTGATTTCGGAGTTGGTCCCATACTGAAAGTTGTTCAGTTCGATGGTCTAAAGCACCTCTTAAAGTTTTTAAGGTTAATTTTTTTACACCTTATATAATTAATGTACCCATGCAAAATATTGTAGGTACCTAAAACATTTTAAAAGAGTAACGGTGGAGTTTCTTGCCCATTCTTCTCCACACGAAAACTACCTTTTGGAAGGGGCGACTAGAATCAATTCTATTTTAAGGTAATTTTTGACGTTCAAAAGTGCCTTTTATGTGCCTATTTGAAATAAATGCTTTCACTTTGACTACAGAGCTTAAAAGGCTTAAAAAATTACAGATACGTTTCCAACAAATCACATTGATTGAACCTTACCTAGTGAATTAATAGCGACCGCACACAACAAGTTTTAACTGATTTAATTCCCTTAAAAGATGTCATCGCTAATATTAATTTTAAAGAAAAAAAAAACAAATTGTAAAAAAAGAATGTTTATTTCAATGTAGTCACATAATTTCATTAAAGGTATAGAATAAATCAACCTAATTTATGGAACCATGGTCACCCCATCAGTTGCATGTTAGGATATTTTTGATCCAATTTATCTTTTAAAATACTAATACACCATAATCGCAATTTATTTGGAACGAATGTACTCCTATACATAATTCAGGAAGTCGAATTTTGTAAACACACATGTCATATTTAAAAAGATATAGGCAACTATAGAGGGCCGTGCTGAATAAACTAAAATTGGTTTATTTTTTGAATTTAGCAAGTTGTATGAGAAACCAATGCGGTACATATGTTACTTGCCAAACATGAATTACTTTTATATAGTTTTTGGCTAAGGTTGTTTTGTCTTTTTCAGATATTTTCTCATTTCTTTTTTTTTCAGCACGGCCCCCTATCCACGTCTATATATTATTTGTTATTACGAATTCACAATATCTGTTACGGTACATAGAACGTGTTAGTAAAGTACATTCCTTGAGTTTATGAAACTTTTTAATACGCTATATATTTTTCAAGTTACACGAGGGCCGTGCTGAAAACGTTTGGCTGGCACGGCCCCCTTTTTTTGCATATTTCTTCAAAAGTACAGAGGTACATTGAAAAAGAAAGCGGTACATATACTCCTAGAGGCGAGTACATTGCATTGGTGTATACCTAAATCGCAAATTCCGGGGGGCCTAGCCAGGCAAACGTACATGTTTATTTACAAATATTTTCCCAACAGTGGGGAACATTATAGGCTGATTATGCTAAGTAACTACTGTATCTAGGCGTATTTATGACACAAATCCAGTTTTAATATAAACAGGGGCTGTTTTCCACAAGTATGAATCATAAAGAACGATTTACCTAGACGAACTTTTTCTTGAACAGCACCCTAATTGAGCTATAAAGCAATCAGGAGCGGCTGGAGCGCCCATATTTGAATTACGAATTTAAGACAATTACTTATCAAAGTTCAAATTCCGTTGCGACCAAAACATATTAGAACCCTTTTGTTAGAAATGGTCACTCAAAAATCAACTTAGAATACATCGCACTAAAGAAGATTAAGTGGCGGTAGAATGTAAATTATCTGAGATTATGAACAGTGCTATAGAACTGTGCCCAGTTAAAGGCAATAGCCTCGCTCCCTATTATATGGGACTTTATAACAACAATGGCGAAATGAGGGTGTGATTATACTTTGTCTTTTGCCTATCCTATCGAGGAACACAAGTGTGTCACTCTGTTATGTTGTGGCGGCATTTACACATCGTTACTTGCAAACATGCATCACACTGACGTCACGCAAAATTCTGCATCGCGCAAGCACAGTTTACCGCGCAATACAAACCCAAGATCCCGACATCAATCGTCGGGCACTTGCCCACCTGACACGACACCCGTCTGGTCGGAGGATCCTGGACGATGAGTGAACTTTACCCTGTCATACCTCCTCTATAATGTCATTTCCAGTTCAAACCTCCGCGCTCACCAGCGTACTCGTGGCCACCACACTTGGCAATGGCGCTGCTCCACGTGTGACAAGGCGTTCAGTCAGCGACGGTACCTAGAGCGGCATAGGGACGACGCTTGCCGCAAATACAAGTAAGTTCCTACTTCGTACGCTTTCCGTAGTGTTACCAGCTGCTGTAGACAACCGCCCCATTATTTCCCTGGGCATTACGAAGCGTCATGCCTTTGCCATATCGACGGTGAAATGCTAATACCTCCTGACATTTTTAGAGAAATTCGCTTTCTTATCGCTTTGAATTTAAAGGCGTTATTCGCATGTTTTAGTGAAATCTCCTAAGTGTATTTTAGTTGCAACACCAACAGCATTCAATTAAAATGTGGAAATATCTTCCTACTAAACCAGCGTGTCTATTTTTGAAAGTTTTTTTCAGTTTTTGTAAATTTTTTACTTTGTCAGTTAGGTGTTATTGGCACTTCGCCGTCAATAGGTGTTATTGGCACTTCGCCGTCGATAGGTGTTATCAACGACCATATGGTCGTTGGGTGTTATTGGCACTTCGCCGTCGATATGATACCATGAAAACCAGGAATACAATTTTGTGGAAATCGGTTCTCATGGCATGGTATGGGACATGTGACGCGGAGGAATGAGTAAGGTATGGATGGCCCCCTATCAGGTACACAAGAACCGACTACGAGTAAATAAGCATAACCACTCAAATGTCCGAAGTCTAAAAATTACAAAAAATGTTCGGGGACATTCTAGACGACGTCACGCAGGGAGCGGGACACGTCAGGGTGAACGCCACCTGCTATGCTTACATACCTACTTTCTTTTCCGTATGTAGAGGATAAGGCTCTATTTTCACTCGGGGCTAATCATAACTACGATCACCTATTTGAATGAGAACAACAAATGATCAAAAATAACTGAAGGGATCAGGGGAAGAACCACTTTTGTCACCTAATGAACAAACTGAGATAGTACTAGTTAAAAGATAAGATCTTAATCAAATAGTGTCATTTATACCCAAGGCACTTTAAATGTGATAGGTTAATGGTATAGGGGGTAGGGGTAGGCACTAGGTATAGCTGTCACAGTCGAGCACGGACAACGGTTGTTTTTTTCCTGAACGGTCCGGATATTGTATGTTTTTTCCCTGTATCGATATTTTAAAAGCATGAAAGCTCTGAGACTATGGATGTTATTGCCCTGTTGTTTTTAACAGAACATAGCGACAGGTATGACCATTCAGACTGCATAATAAAAAAATTGACAAAACTTGTTCTTCCCCTGGTCCCTTCAACTATCAGATAGTCACACTATCACACTAATATTATAAAGGCGAAAGTTTGTGAGTGTATGTGTGTTTATATGTTTGTTACTTCTTCACGCTCCTGGACCAATTTTGATAAAATTTTGTATGGAGGTAGCTGACACCCTGGATTAACATATAGGCTACTTTTTGTCCCGATATTCCCACGGGATCGACATTTATGCGGGTGAAACCGCCGGGCGCCACTAGTATATTATAATTACCTATTTTGTCCCCAGAATGCACACGCGAAACTCCTTAAAATGCAACAATAGTTTAAAAGCCACACCTAAAGCAGAAGTAACACCGCCCGTGCCAATGTACGGTATTATAAGACACAACCCCGACTCCAAGGCAGCTGCGGACACCACCAATGAATGCTGCGAGGGACCCATAGACCTGTCGATTGGAAAACGGAGGACGGAAGAGAATATAAGTTAAGATTATACGATTAGAATATATTGGAGAAAGTGCCCGATTTGATTTTGTGGTTTTATTTGTGTTACACCGTTCGGGAGCTACGATGCCACAGACAGACCCCCCCCCACACACACCCCCACAGACACGTCAAACTTATAACACCCCGTCGTTTTTGCGTCGAGGGTTAAGAGGCTTACTAGACCTAAGTGTCCTTGAAAAACGCATGCACACATATGCAGAATCGACGCAAACGCCATCTAACGACGACGCCCATCACAATTATGACATAAAGCATACATGAGATTTAGAAGTAACGGTTTTGTGAGATTACGCCCTAGTATTCTAATAGATGGCGCGGAAACGATGTGCAAATAAGAAACAAATTATGTAGTTATGTGTGACAACATAATAAATTTTATTCGTTTTGAGTGTGACTTGAAAAACTTAAGGATGTGGGTGATTTTGAAATAAAACTGATTCAATGAAATTTAAAACATTTTTAACCGACTTCAAAAAAGGAGGTTGTGTATTCGACCCGTATGTATGTATGTAATGTATGTATGTGTGTATGTTTGTATATATATTTGTAGATTTTCTAAAAAACTGATGAACCAATTTTGATCATTCTTTCACTAATGTGATCTACATACTTCCAGGAAGGTTTTAGTATATAATACATTAGGTAATTATTCTTATGTAGTATGTCCGAAGTTAATATGCATAAATGTACTGCATCTCCGGCATTTCTATGCGAATTTTGATGATTCTTCAATGCACTAGTGTTAATTGAATTTTTGTGGGGTAGGTACAATTAGAAAGAAAAAAAAACAACCGACTTCAAAAAAAGCACTACAGCGTGATAAATAACTATAATTTCGGAAGTCGGTGTCAAAAAACGAAAATGCGGAACCAGCAACACCGACTTCCGAAATAAAAATTATCACTTTGCAGTGTTTTTTTCTAAAACAATGAATTTTGGAAACATCTAAGAAAATGCAGTCGGTATTTTCGACTTCACGTACAACTGTCACAGTGACGTATGTGGACGACGTGTAGATTTGTATTCGAGAGTCCCCGGGTTCGATTCCCAAGGTTACGAAATCGAATTTTCTATTTAAATGTCATTTTGAATTTTTAAATATATCTATTAAATATTTTTATAAATAACTAAAAAAAGTCTGCAGGAGAAAGAAAGTCGAAAATATCAACACGGAAGTTAGGTATTTCTAATGCGCAAGTACCTACACGTTATCTAAGCTATTACAAAAATAAAAAAAATTCTGACCTAATGTTTTTATTAACCGACCGCGACTTATTGATAATGGGCATAATGAAATAGGTAACAGATTCATCTGAAAATTGCGATGAAAATGATCAAAAGCAAGAAATTAGATTTAAAATTGATTTTGTTTATAATAAAAAGGAATCATAGTTATATATGAATGTTAGGTACCTAATCTTTGAGGCCGTTTACACATTATGCCGCAGCTGCAGCGGCACCGCCGTCGCTGCATCAGTCACCCTTGGATTTGTATGAACACACGGCGCCGCGGCGGCGCGCCGCAAGGGCTCATACAAATCCAAGAGAAACCAATACAGCGGCATCGCCACAGAATATAATAGTATGGCACCGCGGGCGGCGCACAGTGGTCTGAAAATCGAGCTCCATACTCATAGAAACTTAAAGTTCGGAAATAAAAAAACAAAAATTGTAATGGGTCTAGTATACCTCCCTTTACGTAATATTAACGTATGGATGGTATCAGTCGCTCCACGCGTGAGAAAAAAAAGTTTTTTATTTTTTTTTGTATGGGAGAAAACACTTAATGTACATTTTTTTGAAACTGGATGGAACTGATAGGCTGGAGCTCGCACGAGCTATTGTACGATACACGGCCATCAAGATGACATACAATTCATGCACCGTTCGGCGCCGCTTTCCACGTAGCAAATTTTTGAAATTTTGAATTTTCGATACGTGATTTTTCAAATCTTTGACGAGGTTAAATTAACTTGCCGATCGATTTACTTATACTATCGTTAGTTGTAGCCTGCTTATGACCTTTGTGATGACAACAATTAAAAATTATATTGATTATATACGTTTTTTTTTATTTCATTCCAAGAACTAACTCATTTAATCACCGTGATTATGGTTGAGTTATAATTATATACTAATGACATGAGCATCAACCAGCTCTAGCAGGGCCAAATGGGCCCTAGTCACAATAAAATTCTATTGTCTGTAATATTAAAGTCTGTAAAACCTAATTAAAGAATAGCGAACGATAATGAGGGTAGTTGTATAAAAACAGGACGTTTGAGCTTACTTTTATCAGTAGCTCTCAGTACTTGTGCGCGCTAACTTATTACGTTATTTTTTTAATTGTGCTGTGATGGAAGGTTGTGATACCAATTTGGACATTGTCATGTTTGTGACAAACAACAATTGTTTTTCACAGCCCAATGTTTTATTTGAAGTTTTTGAGAATACTATTGATTTGTTAGAAAATGAAAAGAGGGTATTGAAACAATTCTGTCAGACTTATGTTTGTTCGTTGAGGAACAAATGGATCTCGTGTAATCTCACGAGACGTACATACATAACAAAGTATGAGACATGGCTGCAAGAGAACATAAAATGGCCTGAGATCATGAAAGGAAAGATGACCCCTTATTTAGTGTCAGTAGAGCAGCAAACCCGTTCCAGTTCTGACTTTGTTTTAAAAGAGGGTGCATCAACATCCTACACACCGGAGACGTGCAGTGTTGGAACATCAACATCAGTTGTGAGGCCGAGAAAACCATTTAAAGAGCTAAGCCCGCTACAGAAGAGAAGGAGAGCGGAAGACCTCCTAACGTATAGCACTGAAAGCCTTGCTCATGCAACCGGTTTGAAAGCACATGACAAGAATATAGCAGATATCGTTAAACTAGTCTCGGAACAAAGAGGCTACAAGGATAAATAAATTGTTAAAGCCCAAGGAAACTGTGCCTATATATTCCGCTGATAAAGCTTTATTTATTTTGACCTCATTGAAGCTTTCGAAGTGGCAGTATATAACATTAAGATCTTGTGCAAAAGAAGAAGGAGTACCACTGTGTCCTTCTTATACTGCCATCCTTGAGGCGAAGAAGGACTGCTGCCCTCCAAAAGTTACCATTGTACATCACGGAAGAAGACCTCTTCTTCCGTGATGTACAATGGTAACTTTTAGCTAAAAGCTTTAAGCTTTTAGGTAAAATTTAGCTTTACTTTTACCTAAAAGTAAAGCTAAATTTTGGATAAAACTGTGCAAAGCTTGGAAAATTCCTACGTGTGGAACCTTCGCTGGATGGCAAAGAGTTAACAATTATATGCAAGTATGGCTTTGATGGTGCTTCAGGGCAAAGTTTGTATAAGCAAACTATGGCAGACGAAGACGATTCCAGTATGTTTATGTGTTCTTTTGTGCCTCTGCGCTTAGTTTGTGGCGAAGAAAAGGTATGGGAGAATCCAAAGCCATCTTCCACAATGTTCTGCTGACCAATTTATTTTAAGTTTTCAAACGAAAACAAGTTGAACATCGTGGAAGAACAGGCTCTGATTGAGGCTCAGATTGAAGCAGTATCTAATTATAACTCAACCATAATCACGGTTGTAGAATCCTGTTGATTCCGTACTTATGTTAATTATTATCACTTCACTGGCTCACTACCACACCAAGCGCCATCGTATATAGCCTGCTTCACTTTGTCTGTTTCCCGCCATTCCTCGTAACTGACAGATGACATAACATAACTGACAGCAGCTACCCCGCTTGTGTGAATGAGACAGTGTTTACATATCTATTTAATAGATACACTACAACGGTGATTAAATGAGTTAAGTAGTTCTTGGAATGAAATTAAAAAAAAACGTATTGGTACTTATAATCAACATAATTTTTAATTGTTGTCATCATAAAGGTCATAAGCAGGCTAAAAGTAACGATAGTATAAGTAAATCGATCAGCAAGTTCATTTATTCACGTCAAAGATTTGAAAAATCACATATCGAAAACACAAAATTTCAAAAATTTGCTACGTGCAAAGCGGCGCCCAACGGTCCATGAATTGTATGTCATCTTGATGGCCGTGTATGGTACAATAGCTCGTGTGAGCTCCAGCCTATCAGTTCCATTCAGTTTCAAAAAAATGTACATTAACCCCCTTATTCATAAAACTTATCAAACCTATTTTAGTTAAAATGGGGTTTGTCTCTTTCTTACACACAGAAATGACAACGTGACAGATAAAGACAAACGTTCTATAAACCTATTTTAGCTAAAATAGAGATAAAATAGGATTATGAATAAGGGGGTTAGTGTTTTCTCCCATACAAAAAAAAACAAAAAACTTTTTTTTCTCACGCGTGGAGCGACTGATATCATCCATACGTTAATATTACGTAAAGGGAGGTATACTAGACCCATTACAATTTTTGTTTTTTTATTTCCGTACTTTAAGTTTCTATGAGTATGGAGCTCGATTTTCAGACCACTGTGCGGCGGCGAGTTTTGATAGATCTTATCAAAACTCGTCAACGCGCCGCACCGCCGGCGGCGCGGCGGTGCGGCGGCGCCGTGGGTTCATACAAATCCAAGGGTGACTGATGCAGCGGCGCACACTGGTTCACTTTGGCAAAACTATAGACTTAGGAATCGATGTGAGTCAGTGTGTATATTTTGAGTTGGTTTTTTTTTTACGTATTCCTCTTTTGATTACAAACAACTTTTTCTAGTCGCGTTTTTTTAAAAAAACGTACTATTTCCGAAAAAAAAAATATTTTGTGTTTTTTTTGTATGGGAGGGTATGTAATGCGTGCGTGGGTCAAAATCAAACTTAGTAGGTATTCAAAAACACGTCATTCTCAAACAGAAATGACAAAGAAATGTTATTGTATCCCTGCCGCTTTTCGAGCTACGGGCGCTCAAAGATTAGAAAAAAATAAAATATTTTGTTTCCATTTTAAAAGACCTACTGACAATGAAATCTGAAAATGCCGTTCAAGATTTAATTTTAAACATCGCAGCACCCAACAACACTCATAAAAACAGCTGTATGTTGTCAGTAGGTCTTTTAAAATGGAAACAAAATATTTTATTTTTTTCTAATCTTTGAGCGCCCGTAGCTCGAAAAGCGGCAGGGATACAATAACATTTCTTCGTTATTTCTGTTTGAGAATGACGTGTTCTTGAATACCTACTAAGTTTGATTTTGACCCACGCACGCATTACATACCCTCCCATACAAAAAAAACACAAAATATTTTTTTTCTCGGTAATAGTACGTTTTTTTAAAAAAACGCGACTAGAAAAAGTTCAAAAGAGGAATACGTAAAAAAAAACCCAACTCAAAATATACACACTGACTCACATCGATTCCTAAGTCTATAGTTTTGCCAAAGTGAACCAGTGTGCGGCGCCGCAGCGGCGGCGATGCCGCTGCAGCTTCGGCATGATGTGTAAACGGCCTCAAGGATTAGGTACTCGTACCTAACATTCATACATAATTATTATGATTGCTATTTATTATAAACACAATCAATAAAAATTAAACTCTTGCTTGTGATAATTTTCATCGCAATTTTCGGATGAATCTGTGATTTCTTTATGCATATTATCAATAAGTCGCGGTCTGTTAATAAATTTAGGTTTTTTTTATTGTTACAATGGCATAGAAAACGTGTAGGTACTTACGCATTAGAAGTAACTTCCGTGTTGATATTTTCGACTTTCTTTCTCCTGTGAAAGATAATTACATTGTAGACGTTTTTTTAGTTATTTATAAAAATATATTTAAAAATTCAAAATACATTTAAATAAAATTAAATCGATTTCGTATCACTGGGAATCGAACCCGGGGACCCTTGAACACGAACCTGCGCGTCGTCTACATAAGCCAATGTAACGATTGCGTATCTCGTCGAAAAAACTGAGCTTATGCGTAATAAGTGCATTTTCTTAAACTACCAAAATTCTTAGCGAAAAAAAATATTCAGTAATAATAAAATGCTCTTACTTTTTAATTTCGTTCATATGTTCGGCGTTTGTTTTATATGAACGTTTTGTAGTCCTCCTAAGGGAATGTTTCACTTTATTTCCCATATTTACAAATGATATAATTGATAGCAAATTATTACGCTATTTTAACTTAAAAGTATTTTATATTTACATGAAATAAAAATATTTACAGAAAGAAGATATGCAAATAGTAATAATAAACAATGAATGTATGTAGGTACAAATAAATAATGCGGCGAAAAGAGCGACGCGTCCGTATAGTATCAGGGCCTCGGCCGGCATTATTGCTACACGCACGGGGGTTTACCGTTTACGTACACATGCGCACTTATTATGTTCGGAACTATGAATATTATGCTATTTACAATAAAACTATTGTTTGAACTAAAAAAATAAAACACTATTATTTTAGAATGTTGCTTGTAGAATGATCTGACAAAAAATCAGAATGATTGTATGTATAGGTATTAGTATGGTTTCTATTGTAAAAAGAGTTTTTAGAGGTATCTTCATGATTTTTTTCTATCGTACCAAATTAGTTGTATTATGTTTTCAAAACACTATCTAAAAATTCAAAATACATTTAAATAAAATTTAAAAAGAAAGTACAATTTCGTAACCTTGGGAATCGAACCCGGGGACTCTCGAATACAAATCTACACGTCGTCCACATACGTCACTGTGACAGTTGTACGTGAAGTCGAAAATACCGACTGCACTTTCTTAGATGTTTCCAAAATTCATAGTTTTATTGCAAAAATAAAAATATTCAGTTAAAAATAAAATGCTCATACTTTTTACTTTCGTTCATATTATGTTCGGCTTTTGTTTTATATGAACGTTTTGTAGTCCTCCTAACGGAATGTTTCACTATATTTCCCATTTATTTACAAATTATTACCCTATTTTAACTTTGTTAGGTTACGCGGACCACTGCCGGTAGACACAAGTGAAACGCCCGGGAGTTGGGACTCGCCGTACAATAGATGGCGCGCGCCTTGCACCCATACATAACAAACTTAAAAGTATTTTATATTTACACGAAATAAAAATATTTACGGAAAGAAGATAATGCAAATAATAATAAACAATGAATTTACAAATAAAACTTAACAAAAACATAACAATTTTGACGGAAATAGTGCGGCGAAAAGAGCGACACGTCCGTATAGCATCAGGCCTCGGCCGGCACTGTCGCTACACGGGCGTTCACGCACACATGCGCACTTTTTATGCTCGGAACTATGAATATTCGATTTACAAAAAAACTATTGTTTTAAATAAAAAAATAAAACACTATCATTTTAGTATGTTACTTGTAGAATAATCTGACAAAAAATCAGAATGATTGTATGTATATTAGTATGGTTTTTATTGTAAAAAGAAAGTTTTTTAGAGGTATGTTCATGATTTTTTTCTATCGTACCAAATTAGTTGTATTGTGTTTTCAAAACACTATCTATCTAGCATATATCCTGAAGAATATCATATATTTTTCTGATTTTGTTTACTGTAGGCGATCATATACTTTTATTGTTTCGAAAACTACCGTTTTTTTGCGTTTAGCTCATGTAAGCGCCTTAATGAAAACAAGCTCTTAGTTCAATTTGTTTTCAGTTTGAACGTTTGCATTTATTTATAGAAATACAACTTAAACCTACGGGTTAATTGTGTAACACACTATCAGTAGCAATATCTTTTAGTTTGACATTTCAAAAACATTAATTGCGTTGTTGAGCAGACACATTTTTCGAACACAAAGCAATGGATTAGCAATATCACAATGATTCAGATTGAGATTGACAGTGTGTTACGCAATGTCACATTACGATTTAATTGCCTGTGGTGTGGGCGTGTGGCATATCATAAGTTGAAGCAACAATAACAGTCACCAATTTTTTGCTTCAATTTTATTTTAAATGATGAGTTGAAATGAGACTTATGAAAAATTACAGATTCTTCGATTACAACTTGCAAGGCCTGACTACACACAGTAAAGGAGCATCCACACCGAAGTTACTTTTTGTTGAGCAACGTTTACCTACAACTGTTTGGGCGACAACGGATAAGAAAAAATATCTAGTAATCTTAGCAAAAGTGAAGAATGTTACCTAATGTTTTTGTGTTGCATTCTGTTGCTCCACTCAAAGTAACTGCGGTGTGGATGTACCTTTACTTGCATGCGCAAACAGCGTACTAACTTGCATAACAAAATACACATCAATTTAGATGGTGTACTTACCGCAAATTGCAATTTGCGCAAGTAGGTACCTAAGATTGAGCTTGTAGCCGGGCCATAACAACTAGTTTCAAATTACTCTATTGGAAGTCACAAAAGAACAAATGCTTCGTTGCAAGAGCTTGTGCAAGTATACTTGCAAATAAAATGAACTACTCATATTTTGAAATGTTTTATTACAGTCATAAATTAAATAATTAAATACAATTTGTACAACTTAGTTTCACATTGTTATTTATTACATCTAAGCGTTTGCTTTCAGTTAGAACTACGTTTTAGATCCCCAGCAAAATGCACTTCTTACAGAGGGTACAGACGCCAGCACATCAAGCTATCTGAAACTGTCAAATTTTCCCAATCAACTTTGAACCTTATGCTTTACCGATAAAGTTGAAAAAATTAAAGAAATTTGACAGATGAAATGAGAATGAGAAATGTAACTTGATGTGCTGGCCTCTGTACACAGATTGGATGTTCACTTGCAAGTTGACGTGCGTGATCGACTTGCAGAAAATGTACAACGCTACAAGATGCTTTTGGGGCGTGACCAAAATCGGAACTAAAGCCGCCATCGATGTTTTGTCTACACAATTTCACAAATGTTTACCAACAACGCCCTTATCTGTCGATGTCATTTAGGCGACAAAAGATGTTATTTTACAGCTATAAACATTCCTAGCAAGCCGGCTTAAGGGGGCCGTCTCCACGAGCGAGAGAATTATCGTCGTGCCACGTATTTCTATACACTCTCTTAGAACGTGTCTCCACACGGCGAGACTATCGCCGCGATTCTCTCGCTCGTGGAGACGGCCCACAGTGGGCCCATACTGAAAATTTGTGGACTTAGGCAACAAAGTTCCAATATCGATGCGATTTTTTTTTATATGACGTGTTATGATATTCCTAACAACTTTTATTCTTATAAAATTTCGTCTAAAGTTGATAGTTTGTCTTGAAAAAAATTTATTAGTTTTTTTTGTATGGAGCGAATCACGTTTCATTTTTTTCTTCAATTGTACTAATATGTTGAGTGTGTGGCGGTGAGTATATGATAGCTAGGGTCATTCTCTATCCATGAAAAAAAAATCAGCGCCGGCTATCTGCGGCATCGCGAGTAATCATTCGGTAAAAAAAAAAAAATATTTTGTATGAAATATTTTGCCATTTAAAATAAATTCAAAGTATATTTTTTGTCTCATTTGGCTGTTTTGACCTTCTTTTTTGTTAAATATATAGTTTTAATAGCGCATAGTTACATATAACTAGTAATTCTGGTAGAGATTTAGTTATTATTGCATGTTATCGGTAGCACCTGCATTGTGATTGATGACTCATTTGTTTGTGCGCTCGGCTAAGCGCATAATTAATGAGTTTTCAAAAGTGCTCGTCTCTGATTGGCTGAATAATTTTCACTCACTGTTATGTCCACTACTTGAGTAATTAACACTGACTATAAATATAAAGACATTCATTAAGTCCATCTAGTTTCGCTCTTGTCGCTTATTTGTGAACACAGTGAAATACTTTTATTTTTATATTTACATTAGAACTATGGCTGGATTTTGTACCAACCTAGATCTTTTTGTGAAATTAAGAAGTGGCGGTGATCTGAAAAATCATATGTTTCTATATGAAAGTATCATTTCTGTCTTGACTACCGAAGTTTCTGAAGAAGACAAGAACCGAATCAAGGAGTTCTGTCGACTTTTTTGTGTAAATCTAAATAAAAAGTGGATAGAGTCATGTAGACATCAAAAAACTTTTATGAACCGTGAAAGTAATCGCAAGTGGTTGGAAAAAAACATCAAATGGCCTGTTTGTGACACTGTTGACCTGAGAAGTGAGATGGGCTTTTCAGACGCAGCCTTATCTGAGCCTGTGGATATAGATTCCCATGTTCCTACTCTTGCAGTATGTACTGAGGAAGCGGGAACATCTACAGAAAAGGAGCACAGAAAACCGTTCGAAGACTTAAGTAATAAGCAAAAAAAAAGACGTTCTACTTCCATAGTAGAGGAAAATTCCGAGGAAGAGTTGCAGCACTGGTACATAACAAAATTGAAAGACAACGGCAAAACGAATCTGGCAAAAGTGGTCGAATACCTTTCCAGTAATCCAGATGCGCTATCCGAAGTAGATGAGCGACTATTCAAGAAGCAGAGCTTAAGTACTGTCTCTGAAGATAAGTGTTTAGCTCTTTATACATCACTTGCGCTCTCGAAATGGAAATACTTAGCTCTTCGACAATTTCTGAAAGAAGAAAACTGTGCTGCCTTTCCATCTTATCCAAATCTTGTAAATGCCAAGAAAAGATGTTACCCACCACAAGAGAGTATGGAGATTACTGAAAAAGGAGCTCACATTAAATTGCAAGCGCTATTGGACCACACTGTGAAGAGGATTTTACTAGATATGAATTCTGTTGATAGGTCTCAAAATGAAGAACTCAAGTTAACCTGGAAATGGGGACTTGATGGTTCTTCGTCGCAGAGTAATTATAAACAGAAAACGTCAAACACAGCTACAGAGTTCGATGATTCATCAGTAGTCATGATAAGTATCGTCCCTCTTCGGCTAGTGTCTACTAGCCCATCATCTGGGAATGAAAATATAGTTTGGGAGAACCCCACACCTTGCTCAACTCTTTACTGTCGACCAGTGAAGTTTACTTTCACTTCAGAGACAGCTGATTTTATAAAGTCTGAAGAGTCTGAGATGAAAAAACAAATTGATGAACGAATATCTACACAGTTTGGAAATATTATTGTATCACATGAATTGCATATGACCATGATTGATGGAAAAGTGGCCAATATTATTGCTGAAGTACCATCATTTGCAACGTGTCCCATTTGCTTGGCAAAACCGAGCGAAATGAATAATTTAGACGCTTTGGCTTCCAAACCACTTCGTGAAGAAATTTACAAACAAGGAATTTCTTCACTGCATATGAAGATTCGGTGTATGGAATGTCTTCTCCATATATCTTATAATCTGGATTTTCAGCGATGGACTGCTCGAGGCGAACATAAGGCTTTGAAACAAGCTAAAAAAAATACCACGCAACAAGAATTTCGTGAGCAAACTGGAATGCTGATTGATATAGTCAAACAGGTATGTATTTAATTTTCGCTCTTTTTATGTTGTTTGTGTATTATATCTCTATATATTGTATATTACAGTATTGTTTTCCCATTTTAGGGTTTTGGAACTACAAATGACGGGAATACTGCGAGGCGCTTTTTCCAAGATTACAAAAGATCTTCCAGAATAACGGGAATTGACGAAAATCTGATTTTCAGATTTTCCGTTATTCTACAAGCCATATCATCAGGCAAAAACATTGACTGTGAAAAATTTAGAAGGTACTGTAGAGAAACAGCTGATGTGTACGTGCAACACTATTCGTGGTACTACATGCCAGTTAGTGTACATAAACTTCTAATGCACGGTGCAGACATCTGTAACCACTTTGGTGTTTTGCCAATCGGTAAGTAAAAAATAAATATAGTATGATGTATTATATTTGACTCGATTGCGTTTTGAAATTAAAATGTACATAACTTATTCGTTTTAGGTACCTTATCTGAAGAAGCTTCGAAAGCCCGTAATAAGGACTTCAGAAACGTCAGGGAGAGGCACACTCGGAAAACAGGGAGAATAGCAACAAACGAAGACATCCTTCATGGACTTCTAATAAGCTCTGATCCCCACATATCCTACATAAGGCCTAAAATAACGAAGAAGGTTCATAATGAGTTGTTGCCTGAAGCAATTCAGTTGTTACAGACTACTGAGCCTCCCTGTGGCAGTGAGATTATGGAGGAAGAAGAATGCCTCATAGCAGAGTCCGAAAATTTGCCAGACCCACTAGCACTTCTGGAACAAGAAATAATGTGATCCGGCTCTAGATTATTCCCACAAAAGCCCATCAGGGCTAGGAATATGACAAACAGCCCTTTTCAGGGCTACAATTACTTCACAGTTTCATATTGGTCATGGTCATACGTACGATAACTTATACTATAATATACATACGCTTGATTATGTAGGTAATTATCAATGACTTGCCCGTACAGATTTAAATTATTTCACCTATCATTAACAAAATTAGTATAACCTGAAACTTATTACGATATTTATTCAACAATAGATAACGTGCAGTTAAAAAAATAACACAGCCAATCAGAGACGAGCATTATTGAAAACTCATTAGTTATGCGCTTAGCCGAGCGCACAAACAAATGAGTCATCAATCACAATGCAGGTGCTACCGATAACATGCAATAATAACTAAATCTCTACCAGAATTACTAGTTATATGTAATTATGCGCTATTAAAACTATATATTTAACTAAAAAGAAGGTCAAAACAGCCAAATGAGACAAAAAATATACTTTGAATTTATTTTAAATGGCAAAAAATTTCATACAAAATAATTTTTTTTTACCGAATGATTACTCGCGATGCCGCAGATAGCCGGCGCTGATTTTTTTTTCATGGATAGAGAATGACCCTAGCTATCATATACTCACCGCCACACACTCAACATATTAGTACAATTGAAGAAAAAAAATGAAACGTGATTCGCTCCATACAAAAAAAACTAATAAATTTTTTTCAAGACAAACTATCAACTTTAGACGAAATTTTATAAGAATAAAAGTTGTTAGGAATATCATAACACGTCATATAAAAAAAAATCGCATCGATATTGGAACTTTGTTGCCTAAGTCCACAAATTTTCAGTATGGGCCCACTGTGCGGCCCCTTAGTAATACTTGTTAACAAGGAAATTATCAAAAGCTGCGCCAGCAAGTAACATATTATTATATCTTACACATAAACATAACATACAACTTTACATTCCATTTTGTGCATTGCAACCTTTACATATACCTATACACTGTATAAGGGTCTTTTGGCGCCCGAATGACGTTGACGGGGGGCGCTGTTGGTAAACATTAGTGCAATTGTTTTGTGAAATGTATTGAAAGGAACAAGATGGCGACGTTAGTACCGATTTTGGCCACGCGCCAGATGATCCTTGAAATCAATTATTTATTAGTTTCCCTGTACAGCTATATATAATAACGTCACATATGCATGCATGACATGTACTTGCATAACCGGAAATCACCTACCTATTTGCAACAGGATGGCGCAATATGGAACCTAAAAACGTAGTTCTACCCATTTCTGACCACTATATTCACATAAATAGTATACAATAAAATTAAAGAGGTTTTTTTATTCACAACTTGCTTAAGCTTTGAACATTTTCTACGTAAGCTAAGTAAATCCGCCGCATAAAGTATAGTCATAGAGGTAGATGTCAAACATGTTGGCTGCTCTAAAGAAAGGCATATCCTGCGTGGCAACAGGGAATAAATGATGGCGAGGTGACTTCTAAACAGCGAGGTAATTACGTAAAGCTTAGGTTTCCTACGAGAGCGGTGCAGCGGTGCCGTTATAGCGGCCGTAAAATGACGGCTCTAATTAAAATTACTGTGGGTGTTCGACATTACCGTGTCAAAAATCACTCTTTATATAGACGGCCCACATACCTACGACGATCTACGCGGCCAAAAGTCCCATTATCAAAATAACAATAACATTCATAAAAACGAGTTCCCGGAACAGAGTACGAACCAAGTAACAATACTCCATGCTTTGTCTAGAGCCCCCGCGCACCCCGCTCAGGTAGCATCAGTCGGAATTAGACCGTTTCACCTAGTGTACGTATCTGTTCTCGGCGCTCTTGTAAACATTAAATTTTCAAGGTGATTTTTTTATGTTATCAAGTTCTTTTTACGAATTGAAAGTGATGGAATCTGATGAGCAAGGTAAGAGACTTACAAATTATCTGAATAAAGTTATGATCAACCATAAAACTACATTAGTTTTTTTTATAATAAAATGACTCATTTTGATACCGTAATTTTCTTCAATATTTTTTCTTTGCTAGTGTTTTTGTTAATGTATCGGGGTAGATCGGGGTATAATTTTTATTATAGGTTATTATTTGATCTTTTAGCTTATAAATACCATCAAAAACATCTCCGGAAACGTCCGGATAAATACTGTTTTAAGGGATTAAAGACATTCAGCGAAACATCGTCTAAAAATGAAAATGTTTGTTAGCGTTTTTTAACATAGTGTTTGTTTGTTTTAGGTTCAGTGGGTACGTCAGGAGTAAGGATTGTTACCCGACAATACTTGTTTGATCTCATGAAGAAAGAAAATTTGCCTAACTTAGATGCCAAATTAAACTATCTAAGGGATAAACTTTTATCATGTGAAGGTTACAATGAAGACCAAATTGTTAAGTTAAAACGTGATTTTGCCCATTTAAAATCAGAAATAAAACAAAGGTGGACCAAAGCTCATTATAAAGAAGATAATTTTATAAAATACAACCAGTCTTGACTAGAAGGTACTTTTGAAATACCTGTTGTTACAACTTCACACAAACGGCCAGGTCGACCATGCAAATTATTTGAAGACGCAAGTGAGAGGAGTAAAAGGCGCAAGACTGAAGAACTCCGTTCTAATTTTGAAAAGGAGGTCATAATACATGCTGCGAAAGTGGAACTGGGGAAATCTGGTAAGAAAGATGCATCAAACGTCCTAAAAGATATCACTAGTACTCCAACACGTGCGACTAAATATAAAAAGGCATTTCATCTTACCAAATTAAGTAAAAAGCAACCCTCCTTGACACCAATGCAAGCTTTGCAAATGTTCATTGATGCAGATTTGACACAAGGACAGTACGAAATTATAAGAAAGACCAATAAGAAGTTTTTTCCGTGCTATAGTGCCTTACAAAAAGCCAAGAAGAAATGTTACCCACCTCAAGAATCGTGTACAGTAACGAGTACTAGTGCCGAAGCTCAGTTACAGCCTCTAGTGGATGTTACCGTTAGGCGTTTATCGGAATACCTAGAAGAGGTATTAATAACTTTAAAGGAGCAAGAGCGTGAAAACTTAACTATAATTAATAAATGGGGCTGCGATGGGTCCCAGCAATCTCAGTATAAGCAAAAGCTAGACAGTGATATTGATTCTGATTCAAACATATTCCAAAGCTGCTTCGTACCCCTTCAATTAGTTTGTGGAGATAATAATGAAAAAATTTTGTGGAATAATCCAACGCCCTCTTCGCCGCGATTCTGTCGACCAATCAGATTTCGCTTTATCAAGGAAACTAATGATGTCACTGAAGAGGAAATAAGACATGTTAAAAGCGCTATCAACTCTTTAGTCCCAACAGAGGTCGACATAGCAGGGAAGAAATTCATAATTAAGCACACTTTTATAATGACTATGGTTGACGGAAAGGTCTGCAATGCAGCCACAGGTACGAAGTCTACAAGTAGGTGCTACATCTGTGGAGCAACCTCGAAAGATTTTAATAAATTGGACTACACAAGAGAAGTGAATTTTGCAGCCCTTGAATTCGGCATATCGGTGTTACACGCACGAATTCGGATATTTGAATCTATTCTACATTTAGCCTACAAACTTCGGGTGAAAAAATACAGGGAAAGAAAATCAAAAGAAGAGAAAGACCTAGAAGATCAAACCAAAAAAGAAATACAAGCAAGGTTTCGCACTGAGACAGGTCTAATAATAGATATGCCTAAATCGAATTTCGGAAATACAAATGATGGAAATACCAGCAGAAGGTTCTTTGAGGACCCCAGATTAGCCGCTGAAATAACTGGCATCAATTACGAGCTGATTTATAGATTAAAAGTCATATTAGAAGCAATTTCAAGCGGGTTCAGAATTGATCCCGTAAAATATGAAAGATACGCTTCAGAAACTGCTCGTATTTATGTGAACCTTTATGATTGGCATCCTATGACGCCAACAATGCACAAGATTTTAGTCCATGGCGCAGTTATAATTGAAAAGGCATTATTACCAATCGGACAGCTTTCTGAGGAAGCAGCTGAGGCTCGCAACAAACATTTTAGATGTTACCGCCAAGATTTTGCGAGGAAGTTTTCTAGAATAAATTGTAATCAGGATATTTTTAATCGCCTCCTTCTCAGTTCAGATCCTCTGCTCAGTAGTATGCGAACTGTGAAAAAAAGGAAAGCAGAAACATTTTTGCCTGAAACCTTGGCTATGTTTGTATCTGCGGAATCGAACATATTATCAGAAACTTCATCAGAGAGCGACGAAGAAACTCAAGAAATGTAGCATTATTATATTTTCCTTTGTACGAATACAGCGATCTTGACCTTTTTTAATTTGTATTTTTTTTTTTTGGAAAATATATATATTTTTTTTTGTAAAATACGTTTTTTTTGTTTATTTACTCGGTTTAGATACCAATTAAGGATTAAAATAATTTTGGCCGTGTAGATCGAGCAAATACTTGTATGTGCGGCCGTCATTTTGCGGCGATATATAACGGCAATGTTTTCTTAGTAAACCCAGGCTTTTCACAGTTACATACATTGTCAGTGTCTTTTATTTTGACAGTTCAACAACATTCATTGCGTCATTTACGTTATCGAGTAGACGAATTTTTCAAAAATATGAAGCAATGTATCAGCAATTTCCTTCAAAATACTTCGGATTGTGATTAAAAGTTTGTTACGCAATTGCTGCGCAGTCGCTGGCTTTTTTACTACAATTATCCGCTGCAAGTATAGTTGCTAATTATGTTTTTGCACATTTAAATGATAACACGAAGTATGTGATGGTCAAAGCAAGTGAGGGTCAAGAGAAAACTTTGAATCTATTCATGTGTGAGGGCCATGAGTGCATTTGAAACAGTCATGAGCGAAACCCTACAACCGCCCATGACAGTTTACACCAAATTCAGAGCAACCAAGAAGTTTGACGCATTTATGAAGCTCAAAATAACTAGTTAAGACAATGATGCTTGGCACTTCTATTAATTGCAAAATATAATGTAATAGTGACTATTTTGGCACTAACAATTTGTAGTTGACACTTTTTTTAAGGTTTGTTTTCGATTACATTTCGATTGAATTATTGAAATAACCATACATGACGAATATGACAATATGAGGCTTTAAATATTTTTGGATTCTCTATTTATCTAAAGGCTCCCGCAGACTGGACGACGCGACTCTAGTAGAACACAGTCAGTACCAGAATCGCGTCTCACTGTGTCGTCGCGCCTGTCTGCGGGAGCCTTAATGTTACTGAGTTTTGACAATACATGGCTTAATTATTTTTGGATTCTCTGGATCTAATCTTACTGTGCTGTGAACATCACGGCGAATAGGCTTATGTACGATAATAATATGAAAGATCTTAACATCTATTGTAAAGTGTTAAACACGTAGATAGAGAGTTTTATAGACTGTCAGGTCAGGTGCGTAGTACTCACAACCGGCGTGCGTGACAGACAAGCATAGCTATTCACCTATCGTATCGAAAACGACACATTTCGATAACCTGATTTGACTTGCCCCCGACAGCAAATAGCTGTTGGAAGAATAGCGGGCATTTCATTTAAACTGACAAAATTTTCGGGTTTTGGACTTGCGAACAGTGTTGAGAAGACTCCTACGGTAACATTGATTGATGTTCGATACGATACGGAAGCGTATCAAGTGTTTGTGAATAGCTATGCAGGAGGGCAATTCCCGTAATTAAAAATGTTCAAAATTTAGTCGCAATCTCATCTCAGCGACAATCAATGTCAAACACTTGTCAAAAATGTAGGGAAATTAGAGGGTATTTTTGACAGATTAAGACTGACATCAGACTGTGAACGTTCTTAAAATTACGAGAATTGTCCCTTAGATGTATGAACGTAAACGAGACAAAAGGAGTACCTATGTAAGGATGGTAGCAGGTGGCGTTATGTAGTTTCTACCTACTCCCATGGGAGGACGGCGTGAGTTTGTATGTAAAGTCTATTCAAACTTATGTTTCAAATTAATATTATTTCAAGTTAAACAAATATCAACTTTAATGTAATGAGAATAAAGTTGATTTCAGAGTGATTGAAAAATTTATAGAAGTGTTTGAAGTTGTAGCTTAAACTGAACTTTATTGTGTAGGATTTAAAGTTATTTTTCCATAAACTCATTTGTTTACATTTTTGGCTAATAAATCGCGAATGCAGATTATGTATAACTGTCAGCATATACCTTATGTAATGCGATAGCGATAGTCTTTGACACTTCTGAATTGCTTCTATGTAATTTAGGGCCGATTTTTCAATCGACAGGTTATTCTTATTCGTGGAATAAAATTGACGTCTGGCTTTTGTATGGAAGAACTGTCAAAAATTCAAAATTATTCCTCTGATAAAATTATCTGGCGTTGGTAAAATCAGTCCTTAGTCGGGTAATAATTTAAAAGAAATCGTACCATGACAGCCGCTTGTCAGACAAAAAGTTTGCATACGCGAAGGAGATATGTATAATATATTTCTGTCTCGTTTACTCTCACTACGAGATGTAATAAGTGTGTCCTCGTCTTATTATCATTATTTAGTGACATTGTTTATTGCTAATCTCTGTCCACGGTTAAACACAAAGACAAAAATAAATAGTAATTTCTTTGCAGCCTCATCAATATGACTTGTAAATTGGTAACACATAGTGCTCATACACACGACCGAGACGCGTCGGCAAGTGCAGCCGGTCGGCGGCAGCCGCCGACGCATCACGCGGCAACTGTAGTCGTCAACACAGTCAACACTCGTCGACTGCTGCAGTTGACGCGTGTCGCTCGTGTGTATGCACGACAATAGAATCCACAAACAATATTGGCTTACCGAGTCTTTTAAAAGCAACAGATAAGAACCATTCGATTTTAATATAGGAACCGAACGATTAAACTTTGGTTCCTAGGGAAGCAGTTCCGTCATATAATGTCGGCCATCATGAACTCGAATATGTCATTTTTACCAGCATTTGACATTAAGGTGTCAAAAAACGCTGTGTATTTTTTGACAGCCGTTCACCGCTTTCTTAGAAAACCAAAGCTCTAATGACTCATGAAGCATATAAATTACAAATTTTTAAATAATGAATTGATCTACGATTTATAAAGCCAAAGACACATTACTGTGTCGTGTTGTGTCGAGACTTGGGATACACCAATCTATCAACTCTGTTCAGGATTACATCAAATCACAACGAGATTTGATCGGCTAACACAGCGTCAGAAGGCACGACACGACACAA
The DNA here is from genome assembly GCA_945859645.1 of Amphipoea oculea. Lineage (NCBI taxonomy): Eukaryota > Metazoa > Arthropoda > Insecta > Lepidoptera > Noctuidae > Amphipoea > Amphipoea oculea. Next base: position 16,040,702 of record OX243881.1, read on the forward strand.
CACAGTATTATAAATCCGGTTTAAGGGTAATAATAATTGATGGCAACACAATACGTGTCGTTAATAATATCGCTCATTTGGAGAAACATCGACGTAAATGTATTTTTTCCCATAAATGAGTTAAATATTGGCATATTTAATTAAGCACTTAGAAAGCGTATTAACGTTAGGAAAGCAGACTTAAAAAAAAGTAGCAGTTACGTCGATGTTTCTCCAAATGATTTAAATATAATTTTATTTTAATATAATATGATTTAGGTACTACATGAACTCACAGCGATGACTAGTATGAAAATGAGACAATTTGAAACTAACTACATTTAAATATAGGTGTTGTTTTTATCAGCTAAGCGACTAAACTGACGGCATATGAAAAACGCCAACGTATTCCCAAATCGTCATTGGATATAAATTTTCAACAAACAAAAATTTTTTTGATTAATTTTTTCATCAACGCTGCATTTTCAATGCATAATCAGCCTATAATGTTCCCACTGCTGGGACACAGGGCTCCTCTCGGGTTGCGGGTGCGGGTTGGTAGATGTCACATGTCTTCGAATTTTTGGCTCTAGACCATGCCGGTTTTCTCACGATACTTTCCTTCGCATTTTCTATGACCCTATCTTTATTTTACCTTTTTGCACAAACCCTGTTGGCCTATTCATTAACTTTAGAGCCAATATAATAACCATACCGCGCCATCTTTCATAATCACCTCATTCTAGTCTGCGTAGTATAAAAACAACACCCTGGTGCCGTATTATGACGGCTTGCCATAATGGTTCCAGTGTAAGAGAGAGACGGACCTATGTTCTATTTTTAAAAATTTAAATATGCATACACACGTCACGTTGCAGTATAAAACTGATTTACATCCGTCACCTCACACATCAGGTCCAGTTAAAAACCAGCTGTCTGGCATTTTTGCTGAACTGGGCCTTTTTAGTGCAGTCGTGAGGCACACTTTCCTGCTAACTTTTAACATCGGACTTAACAATTTCTATTTGATTTTTATTTATTGGTATCTGATGACTGAAATTTAATTTGATAAATGAGTCAATTGTTTAATATTAATAAAATTAAATTTTATTCGAGAACATCCATCGGTTTCTTACTAAACTTCAACTATACCTGATCCTGCGTACTTAACTCTTTTGTTGACTGTACGTATCTGGTGTATTGTGTGTCTTTTAGTCTGTGCTAAATAAATGTATTTTCTTTCTCTACATGACCGATAGCACCATCTCTTTTTCGCACTGGAATCACGATGGCATTAATACTTCGTAATACGGCCCCTGTATATACAGGATGTCCCTGGAAGTATGGATCAAATCGAATAGGGACGTGGGCAAGGTCATTTACAAACGTTTTAGCAAAAAAGAGAAGAAAGATCGAATTCGTGAAAACTATCAGAGCCATCAATTTATTTTTTTTAGATAGCCCTGATAGTATTTTTAATTAACAGACTTTAAAAAAGGAGGTTCTGTATTCAACCCGTATGTATGTATGTATGTTTGTATGTCCGCGATTATCTCAAAAACTACTGAACCGATTTTGATAATTCTTTCATTAGTGTAATCTGCATACTTTCAGGAAGGTTTTAGTATATAATACATTAGGTAATTATTCTTATGTACGAAGTTATATGCATAAATGTACTGCATTTCCGGCATTTCTATGTGAATTTTGATGATTCTTCGAGTCGTGTCTTCAATTCTTCAATGCACTAGTATTAATTAAATTTGTGTGGGGTAGGTACAACTAAAAAGTGAAAAATAAAAACTTTTTTACAAAAAAAACAACCGACTTCAAAAAAAAACACTACAAAGTGAAAAATAACTTTAATTTCGGAAGTCGGTATCAAAAAACGAAAATGCTGAACCAACGACACCGACTTCCGAAATTAAAGTTATTTTTCACTTTGTAGTGTTTTTTTTTATGATTATTTTCTTTGAACACTAAGCGAAGTGATTAAAAAAAAAAATTAAAATCGGTCATAACTTTTGAACCGCAAAAAAATTCACTGACATTCTCAGGGTTAAAAAGTTTGGAAATGACCTTGCCCACGCCCCTATTCGATTTGATCCATACTTCCTGGGACACCCTGTATATTTAACACATTCCGACATCTTAATAAGCTACGCAACAGCAAATTTACAAATACACTAACGCCTACAAATATTTAGAATGTTTTGTTTTGTCGGCCACTCATGTTCAAAAGGGATTTCATCCATTTATTTAGTTTCGTGCAAAGGGTTGATTGCCATAGTGTTAAAGTAAATCACACTAATATTATAAAGGCGAAAGTTTGTGAGTGTGTTTGTTACTTCTTCACGCTCAAACGGCTGGACCAATTTTGATAAAATTTTGCATGGATGTAGCTGACACCCTGGTTTAATATATAGGCTACTTTTTATTCCGATATTCCCACGGGATCGAAATTTACGCGGGTGAAAACGCGGGGCGCAGCTATGTAATATATAAAGAGAAAAAAAAAGTTTGCGACGCTTTCATGCTAAAAAAACTAAACGGACTTGGATAAAATTTGGCACATGGGTAGACCATGAACTGGGTTAGGACATAGGATACTTTGTACTCCGATATTCCCACAGCTAGTAATTTATAATTTGCATAAATTCTATCCCCCTTACTAATAAACGTATTATATCAGATGAATAGTTACACACCGATTTCTCTCAAGAAGACAGGGCGTTCTGTAACTATACAGACGTTATACAACGTTTATTAGTAAGGGGTACATAATATATAATTGTTTATAGAGTTGCAAGTACAGTACCCGGCGATTAATATTGCACATCGATCTTTGGAAAGAGACAATCGGCTAATTTCGGCTTCGTAGAGCGTTATCTCTGTCGCACGAAATACAAACAGTCCGGTATCTATTAGGAGCTGTTAAAACAATTATGATTTGCTTCTTTTGATAATTCTTTTTATTCTATGTATAAAATACAAAAAATTTTCTATAAATTATGGCTTTAGGTGACTGTCCTCGTAAAGGTTTCCCTCTTTTTCCTAAAGATGAGACAGTACAACTTTAAATTATTTAAATTTGGGGGTGTTAACAACTCTAAATATATATTTTGAACTGAACGCGACCGCACTCTATCGCACTTGAACAACGACTGACAAAACGTCACATAGGTAGTGTGCGATAGAGATAACGCTCTACGAAGCTGAAATTAGCCGATTGTCTCTTTCCAAAGGTCGATGTGCAATATATATGGCCCCGTACTGTAACTAAGAACTGACAAAATATAACGTTGTGTAATTGTGGCCGACTTTACCACGAATAAAAGCTACAATAAAACAGACACAAATACAAAGGCACCTGACTATTAATAAATGCACTTAATATTGCTGATTATACAAGGTGTCCGTTAATTAATGGATAACCTAATGATAATAAGTAAGAATAATTAATTTATAAGCCTTTATTTCGTTACATGTTACACTAATTACAAGACATAAATAAAAAAGAGCGGCGGCTCCTGGCACAGGTATTTATATGCTTAAAAGGGGACACCACCAACTGTATAATGTACAACGTGTAATAATGAAATAAAACATTTTTGATTTGATTGATTGATTGACCTCTTCAAGGGTCATTGTACTTATCATTATGAACAGCTATTACTATGGGAACAAGCCTGAAATCGCGTAAAAAGAATCAGCAGTGTCCTACATTTTGACGAGTTATGCGAACACAAATGTAGGGAACAGCTGATTTTTTTTTCGCAATTTCATGTTTGGTCCCGTAGTAAAAGTTGTTCATAATAATAAGTACGATGACCCCTTAAGAGGTTATCCATTAATTACCGGACACCCTGTATACAGGGTGAATTTTTCAAGTGGGCGTGGATGGCCAAATCCGAAACTATGAGGACTAGCGAAAAGTACTCAAAGGAGTCGCGGGCTCGATTTTGATGAAAACTAAAACTGCATCATTGGAGTTTTGAAAAATCAATATTTCTAGCCAGGAATCGAACCTGTTGAGTTTGAAAAAAAACACATCCTGTATTATTACACCATTTGATAGTGGCGCTAAAAAGGATCGAATTCTGGGAAGTAAGGACATACGGCAAACTAAAGAAAAGAGCTCATTTTTAACAAAATACTTATTTTATTGTTCTTCTGTTACCTACCTTATCATCATCTGCTTAGCCTTTTCCCAACTATATTGGGATCGGCTTCCAGTCTAACCGGATGCAGCTGAATTATTTTAGTACCAGTATTTTACATGGAGCGACTGCCTATCTGACCTCCACAACCCAGTTACTGGGTAATACGATACCCCTTCCCCTTGGTAAGACTGGTTGTCAGACCTTCGAGCTTCTGACTACCCGTAACGACTGTCAAAGATCCAGGAATGACAGCCGGGACCAACGGCTTAACGTGGATTCCGAAGCATGAAGGGGTCTCATGTATGTAAAGATGGTAACCCATCCACAGACCAACCGCGGCAAGTGTATTGACCTGTGTGGCTGTTATTATTTAGCCGGGCCCGGGTTATGTTACCTACCTACTAAACCTTAACTGATTAATTGTTCAAAATGATGACCATTGTTTTCAATACATAGCTGGATTCGATGTCTCAAGGATTGTACTGCATAAACTGCATTCAGCATTACAATATTATTGATTCCATTAGAATATTTTCCAAAGATCGTAATAGAAATTTGAATTTAGAACATAATGTTGTGAAGGTGGTGACTGCGCTGCGGGTGTGTTTATAAAAATATTGAGCATCATTTCGAACAAGGTACGTAATGTAGGTATGAATACTTTAAAATAAGAAGAAGTTTATTAAAATTCAACATTTTCCTTAAGTTTGCCGTATGTCATTACTTCCCAGAATTTGATCCTTATTAGCGACACTATCGAATGGTGTAATAATACAGGATGTGTTTTTTTTTTCAAAATCAACAGGTTCGATTCCTGGCTAGAAATATTGATTTTTCAAAAATCCAATGATGCAGTTTTAGTTTTCATCAAAATCGAGCCCGCGACTCCTTTGAGTACTTTTCGCTATTCCTCATAGTTTAGAATTTGGCCATCCACGCCCACTTGGAAAATTCACCCTGTATATATAATATTATATTTATATAACAGATCATAATTATATGGGTAAAATCCGATAAATATCCAATGATACGACTGAAAAAGTCTTAAGGTGAATGTGCCATGGTAGACCGCGAAATTTAAATTTTCTTACGTTTTTTGCAATTTGCAGATCAGTGTCAGGTTGTATCTTGATCCAAATATGATTCGCGACTATAATAGACATGTATTTACAGAATCATAGTCATTAGAATCATTAATATATCTCTTTAAGTTAGATTTCTACCATAAACACTTTTCCATACGAGATTTGTTCTTAACGGTAGAAATCTAACTTAGAAAGATGTGTTAATGATTCTAATTATTATAATTCTGTAAATACGTACCGGTTATAGTCGCGAATCATATTTGGATCAAGATACAACCTGACACTGACCTGAAAATTGCAAAAAACGTAAGAAAAATTTGAATTTCGCGGGCTACAACTACCCATTCACCTTAAATCGAATATTCCCGATGAGTAACACCAAAAAAAAGCTTCATTCGTTCAGTGTGGGGCGGGACTTTTTTTTTTTTGCTTATTTTCGATTATTCCCGATCAGTAATACAACAGAAGAGGGAGGTTCAGAATAATGTACTGAATCTATGGTAACCGATTGTACAGACGCCAGCACATCAAGCTACTACAATCTGTCAAATGTCTTTAATAGATTTTCAACTTTATCGCTAAAGCATTAGGTTCAAAGTTGATTGGGAAAATTTGACAGTTCCGGGTAGCTTGATGTGCTGGTGCTGTACGTCGATGTCCCTGCGACCTTTTATTTTCATATTTTTGAATTCTTATCAGACTTTACCTATAATAAATTCATACTACACGACAGACAAGCAGATAAAGCGAAGTCACAGACGAAAGCTGGTCAAATTAACATCGATAATAAGATCTTAAGATAGTGGACTTTATACATAGGATATAAAGCACAAAATTGTGCGATACACATACAGAATTTTTTGTATGTTGGACGTTTTTAAAACAAAGGACGTGAGAATAATTGCCTGTCTCATAGTCTCCGAAAAGGCAGTATCCAACAGATTAATACGTATAGAATTTGTATGAAATTATCAGTCAGATAAATTAATTGATGCATATTCGGAGATGGTAAAACAGGCCAAACTTAAAGGTAGCCCGCGAAAATATTACATTCTTCACAATTTGCAGATCAGTATCAGGTTGTATGTATGTTGATCTAAATATGAATCGCGGCCGTAACAAATATTTCGATGGTCCCTATTAACAATGTCGATTCTGCAAAAAGACTACTATTCAGTAAAGCACTACAAAGTTTAAAAAAAAAAATCAAAACTAAAATTCAAAAATAGTGTTCCGAATCATATTTTAATCAATATACAACTTGACACTGACCTGCAAATTGCATAAAACGTGAGAAAATTTGAAATACGTGGGCTACCTTAGCGCATACCCCTTAATTTAATTGTACTATTTTTAATTGAAAGTTGATAACTATCAGGAACAAATGCTACTTAGAAAACTCGATTCAATTTTTACAACCAATGGAATACATAGGGGGAATTTCAGACATGAACGAGGCTGTTGATTTGGTCATCTGCACTTGTGTAGTTGCATTTGTGAAGTTAGGGCTTGTAGAGTTTAGAAGCTTGGCTCTACATGGGATCAGAAGGCCAATTCTCGTACCATAAAACGTTCAAAATCTAGTCGCAGTCTCATCTCGGCCACAAACAAATGTCAAAAACTTGGCAAAATGTAGGGAAAGGAAATTAGAGGTATTTTTGACAGATTGAGGCCCGGACTCCACTGAAGCGGAGCTGGGCGGAGAGGAGTGGAGACGTGCAGGAATCGTCCAATCACAGACGAGACGAGTGACGCGATGAGGATTTCAACCATTGTGATTGGTCGGTTCCTGCACGTCTTCGCTCCGCTCCGCCCAGCTCTGCTTCAATGGAGTCCGGGCCTTAGACTGTGATGAGACTGTGAACGTTCTTAAAATTACGAGAATTGCCCCTCTGATAACTTTTTGACAGTGCGAGCCATATGTGGTCTGGTCTTGGCAACATTTTACATGAAAATGTTTTTGGTTTCTTTATTTATACAAAATAATGAAAAGACTATACTTGCAAGTTTTTTTTTTTTTAAACTGGTTATGGGTTTCATTGGGAAAGTTGCAGTAAAAGATCAAGTGACTAAACCAATAGCCTGTCACTAAACTTAGTAACTTTTTTATAATTTATATCATGAAGTAATATAGATTATGGTACAGATTTTGTTCATGTAAATCGCTACTCAAGTCAAAAAGGTACATAGACGACTCTTTCAAAAGTTTTTCAAAGGTAAAGTTTAAATACATAAATACACTTCATTCAATATGTTGGTATAAATAGCGCCTTTGTCATAAATTGTTCGTAAGTCTATCTTAGATAATGACTGGCATAAATCTAGTTTGGTATAAAGTTTAGATTTCGATTGTAATTTCATTGTTTTTGTATAAAGTTTAAACTTTTGCATAATTTGATCATAATTTTAGAAAACAAAAGTTACACTCACTATAGTCCAACTTTGAGTTCTTTTACTAAAAATAAATAACACAAGAATATTTTTTCTATATTTGCGCATAAACTATCAACCGACTTTATTCGAAATTTACTTTATGCGAAACTAACTTTATGCGAAAGTTCAGACTTTATACAAAAAATAATTCGGGCTAGTTACAGAAAGATACACATTAGCCTAGCTATTTACATTATAAGGGCGGTGGTTCACGGAGACCCTCGCTATGTCTCGTACGGCCTGCCATGTCCAAGATCGCTTTGGCATCAGGGTTTACATCCAGGATACTTAGATCGCGTTCATCCTGTAAAAATAAATAATTTTGATGTTTCTTTTAATCATATATTCAAGTACACCCGGTTTCTGGAAGGCGGAGCAACAACGTGTAAATTTATGTTGCCTTTTTTGTTTTTAATCCTATCCGATCCAAGATTATTGTGTTGATTACCCCTTCAGAAAACGGGTGGATATCGAACTACACTGGTACAGTCGGTTATGGCAATTAGTTGACCCACCTTTGCATAAATGGTTGAGATTTTTATTAGAATACGAATCGATAGAATTTTATAGTTCTTTCATATTTTATTTACTTTGATCAAATAAATAAAATATAAAAGAATGATAAAATTCTATCGATTCGTATTCTAAAAAATCTCAATCATTTATGCAAAGTTGGGTCAGCTAATTGCAGTAACTGACTGTACATACAATAAATCTATTGGGGTATGAAGCTAAATATCTCTAAATAACTTAATTACCTACATCTACAGGGTCAAGTCAAATTAGTCAGTGAAATTCTGCAGACGCGATGGATAAACACGATAAAATAAAATGATTGTATTTTTTTGGGGGTCAACGACCTCTGGTAGTTTTGTTGCTTGAAGGTTGAGTTTAGACAATCCGTTTGCTTTTATTTTATCGTGTTTAGAGATTGACACCCATGTCTGTGATTGTGCAAGACTTTTCTCTTCTTTTGATATTTTATTTTTCGTACCTTTTGTTTATCGTCGTTGTCAAACCAAAATCTGCTATGTGCCGTTTTTTGAGATTTCAAGATTTACCGACCTACAAACACAGTTTACAGTGACCTATAAGCTGTGGTCAAAGTCTTGAAATCTCAAAAAACGGCACATAGCAGATTTTGGTTTGACAACGACGTTATGCTTTTTCTACCTTTTGGTTTTTACTTTTGATTGACATATTACATACTTTGTTTTACTACCAGAGCCAGAGTGTAGCGGTATCTACAACGCCACATGCGAACAACGCGTCATACTGACGTCACGCAAATCCTGCATCGCGCAAGCAGAGTTTACCACGCAACTAGCATATATACAACGGCCCGACATGACTCATTGGGCAGTTGCCCCCCAGACACAACACCCGTCTGGTTGGAGGATTCTCCCTTTTCTATAAGTATGAGTGAACTTTACACCCTGTTCCTCATACCTCTATACAGAGCATTTTAATTTCGGTAGTTAATAGTGATGTTTACAGTTTTTTCAAACTGATATTTCAAATGACTTCAGTGACTGTAGTCGATGACCCACCAAAACAAATTATAAGATTAATATGTATGGTTATCGCATCTGTGGAGTTGAGCTAGCCAATTCAAAATAACCCTGTATATCTCTAAATACCTTAATTAACTAATACTATGAACTTTCTGCGTGGCTACCTACATTCAACTCTACCACAGGGACTACTGATTTTTGATTTGGGAACGGAATGGATTTAAGGAGCTTACAGGACCTAAACGCAAAAAAACGCATGTTTTAGAAACAATAAAAGTATATGATGACAGTAAACAAAATCAGAAAATATATGATATTCTTCAGGATAATATATGCTAGGTAGATAGTGTGTTGAAAACATAATACAACTTATTTGGTACGATAGAAAAAAAAAATCATGAAGATACCTCTAAAAACTTTCTTTTTACAATAAAAACCATACTAATATACATACAATCATTATGATTTTTTGACAGATTATTTTACAAGCAACATACTAAATAAAACTCGTGTTTTAATTTTTTAGTCCAAACAATAGATTTTTCGTAAATAGATAATTGCTTCATATTTTGCATTAAATTACCAGCGTTGTGTCATCGCGCTTCTCTTTCTTTTTTATGCAGTCCGACAGTGACCGCGCTTTAGGTCATGTAGTCCTCTTAAGAACAAATGGAGATTTTTTTCTAAAATATCCTACATTTTTACTAGATACAAAATGATTTTGTAAAGTCAAATATGAATACATTCTTACTTTAATATATTTCAAAGCCATTAGCCTCGATTGGTATCCAATCAGCATCATCATTTCAGCCAAAAGACGTCCACTGCTGGACATAGGCCTCCCCCAAGCACCTCCACTTCGGCCGCTTTTGTGCGGTTTTGGTATCCAATATTGACGCATAACTCCAACATTTAACTTTTCTTGACTCATTGTTTTATATTTACAAGACTTCATAGTCTGACTTTCAGAATTCAAAGTCAAAGTAGGGTACTGAGGCCACATTTTAATTTCACTTTATTAAGTAAAGTAAGCGTCACATACGAAAACGAACATTATTTGTTTAAGCTTAATGTTTATAATGGTCTTCCTCTTTTTTTTCCTCTTTTAGACCATTTCAAAGATGGGAAGACGACCTGAAAACTACTCCAGGAGGGACTTGGAGGAGAAAAACTCATGATCGTGAGCTATGGAAAAGCCCGGGGGAGGCCTATGCTAAAGAGCAAAGCAATCTGGAGATTTCGGATGTCTAAACTCTTAATTTAAATATATTGTTAAACAAGTTTGTAAGATGGCTATTAAAGGCTATTTGAATTTGAATGTTTATAATCGAATGCAGCGCTTACTCACGATCGCATACGAATATGAACATTATTCAGATAGGAATAAGATTTATATTCGTATGGAACTATTACTTTACGTAGTAAAGACTAGTCGTAGTGTGATCTGTGAATCCAGCCTTCAGACTTCAGTCTAATTGTCTTACTTCATGGTCTAACTTTCTGACGTCACAGGTTAACTCTCTGACGTCACTCAGGGCCCGGGTCTCTGAAGCCCAGGCTTTGTGACGCCTTTTTCCCGCATAGTTCTAAAAAGTTTCGGTCAGGCTTATGGGCATCCAATATACTTGTTCCACTACTGTGTGACCCGGATTCTTCGGCCTGATAGAGGATAAAGGACAGGTTAGGTTATAGGATGCTAACTGGGTCTAAGATGCATAATCACACTAATATTATAAATGCGAAAGTTTGTGAGTGTGTGTGTGTTTATATGTTTGTTACTTCTTCACGCTCAAACGGCTGGAACAATTTTGATAAAATTTTGTATGGATGTAGCTGACACCCTGGATTAACATATAGGCTACTTTTTATACCGATATTCCCACGGGATCGACACTTATGCGGGTGAAACCGCGGGGTGCAGCTAGTCAGTCTATAAAGACTCCCACTGCTAGTACACAGGCCTCCTCTCTTCGAGAGGGAGTGGGCTATAATCTACTACGCAGGCCCAGTGCGGCTTCAGCGGGATTGTCCGAAAGGGTTACCGCTACCCCGGAACATAAAGGGCTAAGGAAGGAACACGGGTGGGTTTTAGTCAGTAAGAGTCTGACATTCCCTTCCACTCCACCCAGAGCGGGAGGAGGCATTTGATGATAACCTACCCTCAAAAAAAAAAAATATAGGCCCAGTGCGGGTTGATAGATGTCACATGTCTTCGAATTTTTGGTTCTAAGACATGCCGGTTTCCTCACGACGTTTTCCTTCACCGTTTTGAGAGCAGTGGTGATGAAATTATTTACACAAAGTAAAACGCCTGCGTGGGTCCGAACAATTCGAACCTATGATCACAATCACAACCCGTAAATCGGGGTCGTTAAGTCTAGGAAGAATTTAAAATCTTATGTGTCTAAACACACTATGCCGAAGATACGCGACCGATGTTCGGCATGATTACGCCTGCAATGCTATTTGAATTAAGGTATGATTCCGATCTCGGCAGCACGCAGCAGTGCTGCCGCAGCACTGCTGGTCCCCATATATTCTCTATAGGAATGTCGCGCAGCATTGCTGCCGTGCTTGGAATGTAATCTCATATAAACCTATAGAAAATGTATGAGGACCAATAGTGCTGCGACCGCACTGCCGCGGCAGCACTGTATCTTCGGCATAGTACGATTTCAGACGCTTCACTTTTTGCTTGAAAATGAACCACCTCCTTCTCGCCCAGTTGATCTAGTGGGCGCAAGCGCTCGTGCAACGAAGGTGAGCTTTAAGAGCACATACTACCTCAAATAGCTTAGCATAATCCACCATTACGTCGAAAATACGCAAGCATTCATATTGAAATACTTAAATATATGGTAAAGTTGAGAATTAATGTTAAGTACTGTATTCGGCGAAAGCACAATTCCGTAAAATTTTCTCGATAGGAAAAAATTACAAAGTTACCTCCGAACGGAACAATAAACCGCTAATATTAAAAAATACTCCAAATAATTGATCATGAAACTTTGCATAACTGAACTATACAGGGTGAAATTGAACACATGCGACAAATCGAAATGGGAGATTATACTCATCATTATGAACAACTTTTACTATGGGACCAAACCTGAAATCGCGAAAAAAAAATCAGCTGTTCCCTACATTTTGGCCAGTTATGCGAACATAAATGTAGGGAACAGCTGATTTTTTTTTTCGCGATTTCAGTTTTGGTCCCATAGTAAAAGTTGTTCATAATGACGAGTACAATCCCCCATTTCGAATTGTCGCATGTGTTCAATTTCACCCTGTATATGAAGTCGGTAAAAACAGACATTGTTTCTTATTAGGGTTCCGTAGCCAAATGGCAAAAAACGAAACCCTTATGGATTCGTCATGTCTGTCTGTCTGTCTGTCTGTCTGTCTGTCTGTCTGTCCGTCCGTCCGTATGTCACAGCCACTTTTTTCCGAAACTATAAGAACTATACTGTTGAAACTTGGTAAGTAGATGTATTCTGTGAACCGCAGTAAGATTTTCACACAAAAATAGAAAAAAAACAATAAATTTTGGGGTTCCCCATACTTACAACTGAAACTCCAAAAATTTTTTTTCATCAAACCTGTACGTGTGGGGTATCTATGGATAGGTCTTCAAAAATGATATTGAGGTTTCTAATATCATTTTTTTCTGAACTGAATAGTTTGCGCGAGAGACACTTCCAAAGTGGTAAAATGTGTGTCCCCCCCCCTCTAACTTCTATAATAAGAGAATGATAAAATTAAAAAAATATATATAATGTACATTACCATGTAAACTTCCACCGAAAATTGGTTTGAACGAGATCTAGTAAGTAGTTTTTTTTTTAATACGTCATAAATCGAAAACCGCAATTTACCTTTCACAAAGTTACAACGAACTACAAGAACTTTTATATTATGTTACTTGCTGCTACGGAACCCTTCATGGGCGAGTCCGACTCGCACTTGGCCGGTTTTTTTTTTTTTTAAATTACCATTATTTTCACTGTAAAAAGCAAATACCTAAACTATTGGCGCTGCCTGCCGCCCAGCACCGCACAATGTCTCGCTCTCACTCAGTCCGCGAGCAGTATGGTGCGAGCGAGATAAAGAGTGAATTTTAACTGAGGTAGTATGGACTCTTAAGGATGATTTTTTAAATAGCGGATGAATTGAAGATTTTTATAAGGACCCTGGCATACCTACTTGACCGCCATTTTTTTTTTGTCACTTGATCAACTTTAAGCGTTAATATCTCGGAAACGTGACACATTACGGGGTTTGGTCTTAGTAAGTTTTCTGTTTGCATTTATACCAGCTATCGATTTATATAGGTTAAATGCGTGGCCGCCATTTTGAAAATAAAAACAAAATGGCGGTCAGGTAGGTATGCCACGGCTGCAGCCGGTAAGACTGGAACCCAACACCAACATAGTTGGGAAAAGACTGTAGGCAGAGAGATAGACATTCTAAAATGATCTCCACTCACCCCATCCCGGTCACTGTCGGGTTTCTCCCCCACGCCCCACACCTCCAGGCTCTTGATGTGGAAGGTGGGTTCCTTGCTGAGCCGCTTGTACCCGCGGAAGGTGCTGCAGGACTCGGCAGACGAGCCCTCACCGAACGGGTCGCCGTCCACCCAGATGCCGCCAAAGTTGAACTGCCCACCCATTATCTGGAAATTTTATTGTTAGCTGGATCTAGTTTTTGCTAGCGGCATCGCCTGCGTGGAGGTCGGAAATTATCACTCGGGCCCATAATCACACTAATATTAGGTCCTTACATATGAAATTGGCGTTTTGTATGGAAGGAACAAAAAGTCGAATATTTTTTAATATAATATATTTAATTAATCAAAGTATGAACCATTGTTTTCAATGCACTTTTGCCATCTTATAGGTAGTTCATTGATCCCTTTACTAAAAAAACCAGTCGGACGGGAATCAATAAAATCTTTGAAGGCGATTTGGACTGCCCCATCGGAGTTGAATTTTTTCCCTTGCAAAAAGTTATCCAAATTGCGAAAAAAATGGTAATCTGTTGGAGCAAAGTCCGGGGAGTACGGAGGATGTCTAAGACATTCCAATTCAAGCTCTTCTAATTGGGTAGCCGTCTGTTGCGCAGTGTGTGGTCTGGCGTTGTCGTGAAGCAGCAGTGGCGTGGAGCGATTGACCAGCCTTGGTTGTTTAGCCGCTAGCTTTTCCATCATGGTTTGTAATTGCTGACAATAGACATCAGCTGTAATAGTCTGGCCAGATTTGAGAAAACTGTAATGAACAATACCGGCACTAGTCCACCAAACGCTTACAAGTAACTTTTTTGGGGTTAATTTTCGCTTGGGGCAGGATTTGGCTGGCTGGCCAGGATCCAACCATTGCGCTGAGCGCTTCCGATTATCGTAAAGAATCCATTTTTCTACACAGGTAATGATTCGGTTTAAAATACCTTCATTGTTGTGCCGGTTCAGTAATGTAACGCAGCAGTCGACGCGCGTTTGCCGGTTTGCTTCAGTCAATTCGTGAGGTACCCACCTTTCAAGCTTTTTAATCTTCCCAATTTGCTTCAAGTGAATTAAAACAGTTTTATCACTAACATCGAAGCCTGCAGCTAACTCGGACGTGGTTTGCGATGGGTCCGCTTCCACAATAGCCTTCAATTCTCCATTATCAACTTGGGTCTCAGGCCGTCCACGGGGCTTGTTCTGCAGGTCGAAATTTCCAGAACGAAAACGTTGGAACCAAAAACGAACTGTGTTTTCTTTTGCAACATGACCGCCATACACATCATTCACCCTTCGAGTCGTTTCCGCAGCACTAGTGCCACGGCGGAACTCGTACTCGTAAATAATGCGATATTTTAAATTTTCCATTTTGTAAAATGAGTGACGCAAACAGAAAAAACAGAAGAAAAGAAACAAATAAATGACGGTCATCGAAGCACAAATACATGAGTAAATAGCTGTACAAATTTGAATTTGGAATTCCTTACCAAAGAGGAGAAATTCGTGATTAAAGTGGCCAGTACGAAAAACGCCAATTTCATATGTAAGGACCTAATATTATAAAAGCGAAAGTTTGTGAGTGTGTTTGTATCTTTACTACTTCTTCACGCACAAACTACTGAACGGATTTGGACAAAGACACCGAGTTCCGAAATTAAAGTTATTTTTCACTTTGTAGTGTTTTTTTTTTAATCCGGTTTTTTTTCTACTCACCAATCCATTCGGCAGCGTCTTAGCATGGTTATTAATATA
Organism: Amphipoea oculea; assembly: GCA_945859645.1. Taxonomy (NCBI): domain Eukaryota; kingdom Metazoa; phylum Arthropoda; class Insecta; order Lepidoptera; family Noctuidae; genus Amphipoea; species Amphipoea oculea. Next base: position 16,056,126 of record OX243881.1, read on the forward strand.
CTGATAGTGGTCGTTAAAGTTAGTTGAAGGGTATACGCGCATCTTGGGTGCTAACGCGAAGAGGAACGCCTCGTTAGTGCCCACGAAGTTGGGCCCGAAGGACCAGGACGTGGAAGCGTAGCCGCCGAAGATGTAGCCCGAATTGTCCTCGATTATCAGCAGAGAGGGGCCCTGGTCTACGATGCGGCCTGAAATGAGGGTTTTATATTTGAAGTTGATGTTTGCATACTGAAGGGAAATTAAATGTTTATTTCTGTAAGTAGATCTTTTATGACACTTATACACGTCAATACTTTAAAACTTGAAGGCGCCGGCATTTCCTACTTGACTGATCCTTAACCCTTTTACCGATGACGGCAATATACGTGCCACCATCTAATAGGCATATTAATTAAAGCTTAATTTTGGTAAACCATACCCCAAATTTTATTTTGCTGCTACACTTGGATCCTTCTGCTGGTAAAAGTGTTAAGGGGCCGGCGAACTACGCATGCTAATGCGTTGTTCATACAAACGTAATACTAAAATAATTTGTAAATCAAACTTATTCTTAAGGTAGTGTGTATTTCAGTGGCGTGCATTGCATATAAGCAGTGCCTACCTCGATATATCAACATAAGCCTGTCAATTACATTTTAGTGAGTGCCCCACAATTAAGAAACTCACTAAATTATCATACCTAACACATAATAAAATATTCATACAAACGCGTGCGCGGCTGTAGGCAGTCGCCGGACGGCCTACTCGGTTCCCGTACTATTCGCACATTGTCATTGGTCTTTACTCGTTCAAGTTAATACGACAAAATTAAAAATATGTACGTCTCACGCGTAATACCATGACGTTCGACCTTCGCAATTTATCACCCTTAGGTAGGCATGCCTACTAAAATAAGCACACTTTTGGCCTCGCTTTCTTTTTCTGATTAGTGACCGCGTTTGCCTAGACTAGACCCGGCCTAGTGCCTACCTATTCTGAAAACCAATGCACGACACTGGTGTATTTATTCCGATTGGGTTACAGATTATCTAGGTTCCCAAATATATATTTTGAAAGGACTATGATATAAAGACGAGATATGAGGAATTTCGAAAACTTATTTTTCTCATAACTCGTCTTTAAATCAGTGTCCCTTCAAAATATATATTTGGGAACCTAGATATTCTGTAATCCAATCGGAATAAATACACACCACATTAAGAATATGTTTGACTTACAAATTATTTTGGTATTAAGTTTGTATGAACAACGCATGCTCCGCCGGCCTCTTAAGTAGAAATGCCGAAACTCAGACTAAACACGAAAACACTTGTATAATGCATGCTACAACGCGTGCCATGAAAGATGAGACTTGACACACCACGTGGTTTGTCCTGCGCAGTACACGATTTTAGGTCTCTTTAGCGGTATGAGGTCTGAGCGCGGGATGGGACCGGACGTCATAGGGGCGGCGGAAAAAGCGCGGGAGGCGGGGTCAAGTCTAAAGGTATGATTCCGATCTCGGCAGCACGCAGCAGTGCTGCCGCGGCAGTGCGGTCGCAGCACTACTGGTCCTCATACATTTTCTATAGGTTTATATGAGACTAGCTTCTGCCCGCGACTTCGTCCGCGTGAAATTCTTACTTTCCTCTAAAAATTTCGAAAATATATGTAGGTATGATCTTTATCATTTATTTAGATAAATAAGTATTCGAGGCCAGTTTTTAAGTTTATAGATCAAAGGAATCAGATTTTTCAAATAAAGTGTATCCCCGCTTTTCACCCCCACAGGGCGATTTTGAAAAATCGTTCGTGATTTGTTCATAACTTGACTCAAAGACCCATACTCATTTTCAAGTTAATGGATGCAAGCAGTAATATCCACCCCTTAAACTTTATTACTTACCCTTTTCCACCTTGGTAGAAGTCGATTTTTGAAAAACCCTAAAACAGGTTTTATTTTTTATTTTTGTAGTACCGAGTTTCGAGTTAATCCGACAGCGGGTTACATATTTTTCTAACCTATCAACTTTGTCACCCCCTAAATCCTTTGTAAGGGGTTTTTTTTAAACTAAAAGTGACAATCTTTATTATTTACTGACCCAAATATTGCCAAGTTTCATGTGTATTAACCAAATAAATAAGATTTTTCATATACACTGTATACCCGCTTTTCACCCCCATTGGGATGGAATTTCGAAAAATCGCTTGGGATGTGTTCATTACTTGACTCAAAGATTATTTATACTAACAGTTGAGTTAACCAAGCATCGCATTAAAATCCTTTCCTATATAATTAACTACCTACCCCTTTTCACCCCATTAGGGGTAGATTTTCGGGAAACCCTGATACACGTTATTCTTTGTTTTTGGTCTTAAGTATAAATACTGAGTTTCGAGGTAATCGGACCACGCGTTAAAATTCTTCCATACAAATTTTGACGCGCCCCCTTTAGGGGATAGTTTAGAAAAACAAAAAAATGCCAATCTTCATAATTTACTTAGATAAATATCCGTGCCAAGTTTCAAGTTTATTAACCAAATGAATAAGATTTTTCATATAAACTGTATACCCGCTTTTCACCCTCAAAGGGGTGGAATTTCGAAAAATTGTTTGGGATGTGTTCATTACTTGGCTCAAAGATTATTTATGCCAATTTTCGGGCTAATCAAGTCACGCAGTAAAATCCTCCCCTGTAAAATTAACTACCCCTTTACTGACAGTTAGGGGTAGATTTGCGAAAAACCCTGATACACGTTATTCTTTATTTTTAGGTCATAGTATAAATACTGAGTTTCGAGTTAATCGGACAGCGCGTTAAAATTCTTCCATACAGATTTCGACACCCCCCAATACCTCTTTAAGGGATAGTTTAGAAAAACAAAAAATGCTTAACTTCGTAATTTACTTAGATAAGTATTCTTGCTTAGTTTCAAGGTTATTAACTTAAGGAATAAGATTTTTCATACAAACATAATCCCCACTTTTCACCCCCTTAAAGGTTGAATTTCCAAAAACCCCTTCTTACTGGATACTTACTCTTCACAAAGAACACACCCTCCAAAATTCATGTCCCTAGAATAGCGGTTTAGGCTGTACGTTGATGTCTCAGTCAGTTCGTTCATCCCCCTTTGGGGGTGAAATTATCAAAAACGCTGAGACACGTATAAAATAATTTTCAATGGTCAGCCTAAACACAAAATTTGAAGATCCTAACTTTTAAACTGACGGACTTTCATACACAACTTCATCCCCCTTTTTAGCCCTTTGGGGGTGGAATTATCAAAAACGATGAGACATGTATAAATTTATTTTCAATTATCAGCCTAAACACAAAATTTGAAGATCCTAACTTTAAAACTGAGGGACTTTCATACCAACTTTCATCCCCTATTTGACTCCCTTAGGGGTTGAATTTCGAAAAATCCTTCCTTATTCCTACTCTACATTATAAAGGGAACCACTGTGTAAAATTTCAGCTTTCTAGTTCTAAGGGTTTGGGCTGGGCGTTGATGAGTCAGTCAGTCAAGCCTTTTGTTTTTAACCGACGAAAAAAAACGGAGGAGGTTCTCAATTCGACGCGTATATATATATATTTTTTTTTTTTTATGTATGATCACGCATAACTTTATACAGAGCAGTCCGATTTTGATAATTCTTTTTTTATTAGAAAGGGTATACCCTGAAGTTGGTCCCATATAAATTTGGAAAAAAAATTCTAACCCTAAGGGTTAGAAAACAGGGGATGATTGATTGTTCACTCACTGATTGTAATGTATGACCACGCTTAACTTTTTACAGAGTAGTCCGATTTTGATAATTCTTCTTTTGTTGGATAGGACATACTTCGAAGTTGGTCCCATGTAAATTTGGAAAAAAAAACCTACCCTAGGGGTGGTAAAATAGGGGTGACTTATTGTTCATTCACAGATTTTAATGCTGAGCTGTGTATTACAATTAAAATAAAAGGCCTATCTATGTTGGTATATAAAGCCTGTTTTTTTTTAAGTATTACATTAAGATATTATTTAGTATTATTAAAGTACGGCGCCGACTCTAAATTACTTAGGTATACTTGCATTAGTTTAAGAACTTATTTATTAAGGTTAAATAAAAAAAGTTTATTATTTTTTGCTTTTCAGTTTTTTCGGAGGTTTAATTTTTTGTTAAAAAGTTTTTATTATTTATATAGATTACAATCCGAGCACGGCAGCAATGCTGCGCGACATTCCTATACAGAATATATGGGGACCAGCAGTGCTGCGGCAGCACTACTGCGTGTAGCCGAGATCGGGATCATACCTTTATCTTTCGCGCATTGTACATACCTGTCATAGTGGAGAATGACTCTCCGTGTATGTGCGACGAGAACAGGAACCTCCACTTGCCCTGGTGCTCCTTGGGAATGTGATTGTTCAGCCACACTATGTGCGACAGGTCGATGAAGGCAGGGTAGTCGGGCATTGCTTCCAGACCTGAGAAAGAAAACGAGATAGATATATTGTATTGCATATTTTTAGGAAAATAAATATCGTGAAGATTCGGAATTTCGGAGGTTAACCCTTGCAAGTATGAATGTGACTTTAAATTATACCTGATGATTTTTTTTACCGGTTCCAAATTTTTACAGGGTGTTCTACCCATGAGTATGAACAACTTTCACTATGGGACCAACTCTGAAATCACGAAAAAAAAATCAGCTGTTTCATAAATTTTGGTCAAGTAGGTATTGAAATTTTGTATTAAACAGCTGACTTTTTTTTCGTGATTTCAAAGCTGGTCCCATAGTGAAAGTTGTTCACATTCATGGGTAGAACACCCTGTAAAGATTGGGAACCGGTAATAAAAATCAGGAAAATAATTCATCACGACAAAACCTGGATTTATAAAATGATGATCAACATGTCATTGTGTTATTCGTGCCTTCTCTGAATGAAAAAAGGCCCCCCCACAGGGTCCGGTTAGGCTGATCATTTTTGAAGTGAAACTTCTTTAGGCGCGCTTGACTTGGGGAGTAAACTGGCGAATGCGTTACGAAAACGTGTGATCGCGAGTAGGGAAGGTACGTAAAAAATAGCTGGAAATACCTCTGGTGTAAAAACCCGGTCCCGGTCGCATAAATATGCGACCGGGTTTTTACACCAAGTATTTGCTTCCAAGTACGCACACCGGGTACCGACTCAAAATACTTGCAAGACTATTAAGTATCTTATACGGCTACTCGCTCAAATACGTAGGTACTCAACCGCGTCAGTTTTCGCAAATGCGATCATGCTCCTTTTGGAACAATTTCGTATGCAAGTATTTTTTACCGACTTTACAAAAAGGAGGAGGTACTATGTTCGGCTGTTTGTATGTTTTTTTTTTTGTATGTTTGTTCATCGAATACTCCGCCAATTGTCGACGGATTTTCAAAATTCTTTTTTTGTTCCAAAGTAGATAGTTTTGAGGTGGTCCCACTGTCACCAAGTTAGGATCTGATGATGGGATCTTAGAGTAATCGAGGGTAACCTTTAAATTTTATAGGCTCACTTATTGTTTTTCGCATATTTTACGAAGTATCTTGTGTATTTGCGTATGGTTGTCACCATCTCAGGTAGCTGGTCTGATGATGGAAGTTACAACTCCTTAACAGTAAGAAGTTCCTTGAACAGGCAAGGACTGTTTTAGTCAATTGTTTTGATGTTTGATAGGGCATTTGCCACATTTGGTCTCATGATCATCAAGTCATGACCTGATGCTGCAGTCAGGATAGTCTGCAGAGTACCTAACTCCTCGACAACTAACAGCAGATATATCGTGTTAAGGCTCATTGAAAAGAGCTCGATGTGTGGATAAACGTACTGTTAATGAGGAACACCGAAGTACATAAAGACCTGATGCTGAAGCCAGGAGCATTAGAAAAAGTACCAACCTTGAAATTACAGCACCGTAGTCGTGTTTGGGCTCATTTTAAACAGGACTAAATTTTAAGTTCAATGCAATGTTGACAAGTCTGGCCTGATGCTGCAGCCAGGATTATCAGCATCTAGTCTAAAAACATCAGGGCAGGATTTGATGATGGGATCCTGGAGAAATCGAAGGAACTCTTCAAATATTATAGGCACACCTATAGCGATTTGGGTATTTTTTATAGTAACTCGTGCATTTGCTCTCGGAAAGCACTATTTGGTGATGTGAAACTGATGATGAAGACCACAGATGGCCACCGGAACTACTCAATAATATCTAAGTATTTCACGGGTTGCGATTCGATTACTTTAATATGGTTGCTAAGCAATTTATGCTCGTCACAATGTGAATGGTGATACGGAGCTGATGGTGGATCTGGAGAACTCCTCAACAATTAACTTCCCTGTATCGGGAAAAGCAATATTTTGTTTGTAAAAGGCGATGATCACTAGGCTATTGTAACTTAGATAAATTATAAGCAGACCCACTAAAAAGCGTGAAATAAAAACTTTTTAAGAAAAACAAAAACCGACTTTCAAAAAAACACTACAAAGTGAAAAATATATTTAATTTCGGAAGTCGGTGGCAAAAAACTAAAATAAATATCCAAAGACACCGACTTCCGAAATTAAAGTTATTTTTCACTTTGTAAAGTTTTTTTTGGAAGTCGGTTTTTTTTTCTTAAAAAGTTTTTTTTACTTTAATGGTTTGCAAGTATTTATTTGTAAACGCGATTTTGCTCCTTATTTATTCGAAGTCATTGATCAATTTCCTATGCAAGTAGTTTTACTTCCAACGGGGCTTTTGAATACGCGTTTTATTATTCCTTATCTGTATGAAGTTATGGATCAGTTTTCTATGCAGATAGAAAATACTTGAAAGTATCTCGCTCCGTCGTGCCTCGACGCTCGAGTACGTAGGTACTCAAATAGTTCAACAACCGCGTTTGTTTTCGCAAATGCGATCGTACTCCTTATCAGTAAGAGCACAGAATACTTAATAGTACTACGTACAGAAAGGACACTCCCTTCCTCGCCCTCATATCAGATACCGCACCTCACCCCGCACTTCGAGGTATTCGTCGCCGACTCTTTAGCAAGGGCGCTCGCGAACCGCAGCGCTGTATTGCTGACACACAATTATGCGATTTAAGGTGAATGGGTAGTTGTAGCCCGCGAAATTCAATTTTTCTTACGTTTTTTGCAATTTTCAGGTCAGTGTCAGGTTGTATCTTGATCAAAATATGATTTGCGACTGTAATAGACATGTATTTACGGAATTATAGTCATTAGAATCATTAATATATCTCTTTAAGTTAGATTTCTACCATCAACACTTTTCCATACGAGATTTGTTCTTAACGGTAGAAATCTAACTTAGAAAGATGTATTAATGATTCTAATTATTATAATTCTGTAAATACGTACCTGTTATTGTCGCGAATCATATTTTGATCAAGATACAACCTGACACTGACCTGAAAATTGCAAAAAACGTAAGAAAAATTGAATTTCGTGGGCTACAACTGCCCATTCACCTTAAAAGTTTTATTTGAGTTTTAATCGCGATGGTTGGATATTGTGATGCTTTTCCGAATTCGTATTTACATATACTGTTTGTATGATTGCGCATTTTTAATAACATGCGATTTAATAACCCATTATTTACAGATAAGTCATTTAAACTAAACTATTTTATTGTTTTTATTTCATTACGAACCCGACTATATAAATAAACAATTGAACTACATGGTCACTTCATAATAATGCACACGTTCGGGCAGCGCCGCCGCCGACGTCGTTCGGTTCGTTTATTGTCGTTGGATCCCACTTTTGAATCCCATTTTTTAGGTATTAACGATGGATCCCGTTTGCTATTTCCGTTGAATCCCATATTATAACAACATGTGTACATTTCAGAAGAAAAGTGATTTACCTTTATCAAACAATAAAAATAGATTATTTTTAGTGGGGTACCCGGAACCGAACTAGTTAGATTAGGTTAATTATTAAAAAAAAAAACAATGTTAGGTTAGGTTAGGTTAAAACTGTGACCCCTACGCACGAGCCGAGCGAGCGAAGCGAGTGGTGCCGCGGCAGCGGCCGGCGAGTGCCAGAAACGACTAGATTATATAGAAAATGAGTTGTTTGTGAAATAAATAATATACGAAACGTTGGTTGTAAACTAATTTGTCAATGGAGTTTTGGTGAAACATTAGTGAACCCCTCATTTTATTATAAACAATTTTGTTGTTGAAAGTACCCGCATTCAGATTTTTTTAAGCATTCGGGATCCAACGGAAATACTTTTCGGGATTCAACGACAATAAAACGTAATTATCTTGCATTTTTTAAATTCGGGATCCAACGGAAATACATAATAATGTTTTGCGGGATCCAACGCCAAAAATATTAAAATGGGATTCAAAAACGGGATCCAACGGAAATAAATCGTTCGGTTCCCCGACACAAATTGCTTTCCGCGCCATTTTTTTTACGCTACTAGATTTCACGCACACATTTGCACGTATACAAACGTCATTTGTTTATGTAGTAGTAATAGGTAATTATTTTGCGAGCGTTGTATGGAGTGTCCGAGGTGTGGTAAGAGTCTACGGAACAATTTCGTATGCAAGTATTTTTACTTTAATGGTTTGTAAAAGTATTTATTTGTAAACGCGATTGTGCTCCTTATTTATAGGAATTCACGGGTCAATTTCCTATGCAAGTACTTTTTACTTCCAACAGGGCTTTTGTTTGATTACGCGATTGTACTTCTTATTTGTATGAAGTTATGGATCAGTTTTCGATGCAGATAGAAAATACTTGAAAGTATCTCGAGCCCTGGTTTTAGGCCCTGGTTTCTTAAGGTGGACGTACTTGGAAGCCCTGGTACTCGATTTTGCAAGTACGACCCATGTCTAAGGGCTACGGGCGAGGCGAACGGGAGTTGAGTGGAGGATATAAGCAAGAGAAAGCAGTGCGCGCGCACATTTTCTTTCTCTCTTCCTCTCATAGCCAAATACGTTTGAAGTTTCACTTCAGTCGTGTGGTCATAAGCACACTCGGTTTTTTTTAAATAATTTTTCAAGGTGTGTTGCCGTTGTGACCCAAAATTCAAATTCATTTATTTGCATAAAACAGGTTTATAGAATGTTAAAAAATATTGGATTAAGTACACTGTATGTATTACAGCCATAAGAAGTGTTTAAATATTGTTTATCTACAACCATGCTATAAATCCTCTATAAAAGTTTCTGAAACAGTTAGCTTATTGCCAACATTAAAACAACCAGGGTCATAGTAACCATAATATCATCCAAACGAGTGTTATAATGTTGTACTAATAGTAGATTGTACAACTAAGGCATAAAAGAAGCTATTTTACTCCGAGACGTTTATATCCACGCGAGCCGCAGGCGAGGGTGGATAGTTAAGTCGAGGGGTAAAATGGCTCGTTTATGCCTGAGTTATACACTCTGCTTTTCACTTCAATTGCGAGAAAATGAAACAGGCATAAAGTATACAGTACTTACTCGTCAAAAATGTTGCAAAGCTAATTCCCGCCACCACAGATAATACCGCCACGAAACTTTTTAAAAGTTTATTTTTTTATTTCAACATTTGTCATTCGACTTGGGTACTTCATACTGCCAAGTCATAAAAACGTTTCTTTGCGTTTTTAAATAATAAATGACAACTTTATTTTACCTGATTTTATTAAATAAACGATAGAAAACACGGAAGTGGTATAAATTAAAGAAAATGAAATAAATCACGACTTTAATCTGCGAAGTTTTATTGTGCGTGTGGCTGTTGGGCCTGATTACCTTAGTCTCAGAAAAAAAAATTACTTTATGCACTAGAACATAAAAAGCGATTTTATGTCGCCTAAGCACAACATAAAGACGAACTTTTAGAGCATGAGAAGTGAAAATTTCATTATACAACTCCTTTTCAAAAAAAGAACATTGTCATGCACGCGCGTTTCAATACCACAGCGCCGAAATTAAAAAAAAGAACTTACAGGTTATTCGAATTCACGTCGCATCCCGCCGGCCGCCATTTTAGTTCGATATTGCAAAAAAAATATTTCAGAACCTTTTTATAGAGGATTTATATCATAGGTGTAGATAAAGTCTTGTATGCAACTGTAAATAATTAGATATTAAAACAGTTGCATAAATAACTATTAAAATGCAGTCATTTTTAAATATTATCTCACAAATTAAATAAAGGTGGATTACACCTTTACGGAACTGTTTGTTAATCTCTAATCCAAACTAATATTATAAATGCGAAAGTAACTCTGTCTGTCTGTCTGTCTTTTCTTCACGCCTAAACTACTGAACCGATTTGTGTGAAATTTGGTACAGACATAGATTACATTCCGAGGAAGGACATAGGATAGTTTTTATCCCGATATTCCCACAGGATCGACACTTATGCGGGTGAAACCGCGGGGCGCAGCTAGTTTTGTTATAAAAGAGAGACTAGCCTGAAAGTTCCTCAGCACAGGAACATGCTGAGATGATGTAACTAACTTGTAGATGATCTGTATGTTTTACCTATAGGCATGGGTAATAGGGACGACACGACGCGAACCTCTGGCCCAGGACTCTCGTCCGCAGACCTGTTGTTGGTGCCGTACAGGTTCACGAACACCATCTGTGACATCTGACGTAGGAGTGTGTTTAATTGGAGCCTGCAAAATAAATAACATCACGACTATATTCCTCGAAAAGATAGGCAGAGGTGCACCTCTTACAGTACATACAGTTCAACCAGAAACGGCATGCGCTTCGGTAATCTTCGTGTTTCCGAATTAGCACGAGTGTCGCGCCACAGAGTACCCCCCCACAGAGGCAATGCTTCTAAGTTTTGTTCTATCATTCTTTGTAGTAGTGCACCTACCATTGCGCGTTTGTATGAAGTTTTTCTCTGTCTGTGTATTTGTCACTCAAAAAGTTTTTTGGAATTGCATAGAGTTGTTAATCTATAATTTTGTAAACATAGTAATACAAAATAGGCAAGTGCTTCCATGATTGTAACAGCTCTATATTAGTTTTCTTCATCGCGCGTTCGTATTCCGAAGATAGTCGATGATTCCCAAAGGTGGTCACCGCCGCCTTCTATAATAGCTATCCCCCTCCCCCCACTTTATCTCTGTCCTTACGAGAGATGGGGAGTCTGTAAAAGGCGCCCGGCATTCCGAAAATAGACCGAAATGGGTGGGATTCTTACCTCGCCAAAACCACCCTAGATCCTCTTGAGAGGCCAGCTTTAGAACCACACAACCCTCGCTTGGGAGACTATAAAAGGGTTCATCCTGAGCCAATCTTCGCCCTGGTAATGGAATAAAGGAAATGGTATGTCCATTTATTAAGATGAGAGGCTGTGCACGCGTTGATAGTGCCATCAGTGTCGCCTTCCACACTGGTCGCTAGGGCTTCGCCGAGCGCCTGGACGTGGGAGGCTCTGCCTATGAACCCTTTGCTAATCTAGGTCTTAGCGCGCGAAGAGTTTAATGATATTTAATGTCAAACAAGCAGACAGCATACCTGATAGTAAGTCGTCACCGCCGCCTATGAACGTCTATAATACCAGAGGATTCGCAGCTCCCTCCCTTGTCTGTCTTTTTCAAGGGAGGGGGGAGAGAGGTATCTTAAAAAGGCACACGGCCTTTGAAAAATGGATCGAAATGTGTGGGATTGTTACCTCACCTTAACCTCTTAGGACACCAGCTTCAAAATCGCTCTTTTGCACCACCCGTTAGAGCACATCCTTCGACAGACTGTAAAGGGTCACTCCTTCGTCCTACCCACCATTTATTAAGCTGAGAGGCTGTGCACGCGTTGATAGTGCCATCAGTGTCGCCCTCCACACTGGCCGCTAGGGCTTCGCCGAGCGCCTGGACGTGAGAAGCTCTGCCTTTGAACCCTTTTTCGATCCAGGTCATAGCGCGCGGGGATTCTGAGGCTTTTAGCATCTTTATGTATGTTGAGGCTATACTTTCGCAGTACTGTGGACAATGGTGGAATATGTTTGATGCCAACTTAGAAAGATTATAAAAATTGCCCATTTTCTTGCTAGAATATTTTTTTTTCAAAATCTGTGAATACAGATCAAAATGTCTCAAAAAGTTAAAGGCAGTCTCCTAAGATAAGACCGTTTTCGTGTAGCGACACCGTTTGAGGTAGCTGCAAGTACGGCAGGTCATCTTGACATACCTCTCTTAACAGCTGGTAGGGTAGTTCGACTGAATCGTTGTAGACCATGCCTAGACTGTTGTAAAGTACCATCATCTGCTCTTCAGAATTGCCTGAAAAAGAAGGAGGATTATTGCAGGTGTTCTGCAAACCGCCCTAAAGACATGTGGGGAGATTCTGATATAATTTTACGTGACTAAATACGGAGTGGCTTCCCACATCGAGGCGTAAACTGAAACCATGATTTTAGCACAAGATTGTAGACCGCCCGTGGCCGCTCGTAGAGGCGATCGGCAGCGGCGGCAACCTCTCGCGTCCCGCCCTGGTTCAAGCCATGGTCCGGGGCGAGAGGGAGTGGGAGGCAGTCATCTCCTTCTGCGAAGCAGTCATTCTAGACCCCCTAGCGTAGTTTTGGGTAGCGTAGGGTTTGAAGGTTCGTGGCATGACTACTGTCACAAAAACCTCAACGCAGGTTTCAGAATCATGTACTGAATCCATGGTAGCAGGTTGTACCGACGCCAGCACATCAAGCTACTGCAATCTGTCAAATTTCTTTGATAGATTTTCAAATTTATCACTAAAGCATAAGGTTCAAAGTTGTTTGGGAAAGGGGTTAGAAGATTTTTGTATGGAGGGTGGCCCTAAGGTCGGCCGCCATTTTGATTTTTTTTCAGAATCGCGGTGCACAACAAAAGTTATATATTTAGATAGAGGACGCTTATACAAACAAAAAATGTTACGTAACATAATATCCTAAAGCGTCAGGATTCGGAGTTATTCACCAAAATATAAGTCGAAAACAACAAGGATTTTTTTGTTTTTTTGCCCTCCAGGTAAGGATATTGAACTATTGGGGTAATAGAAACGTTATGAAACCTTTATGGAGAAGAAACAAATGAAGAATAGACATTTTTTAAATAAATAATTAAAAACGGCTATTTATAGTTCGTTTTTTAATCCCAGAGACTAATCTGACATTTAAGTCTTTTGTGTTTTCGTTTTTTTTTTAATATAGAAGTTTAACATTACACTTGTCAGATTAGTCTCTGGGATTAAAAATCGAACTATAAATTGCCGTGTTTAATTATTTATTTAAAAAATGTCTATTCTTCATTTGTTTCTTCTCCATAAAGGTTTCATAACGTTTCTATTACCCCAATAGTTCAATATGCTTACCTGGAGGGAATAAAAACAAAAAAATCCTTGTTGTTTTCGACTTATATTTCGGTGAATAACTCTGAAACCTGACGCTTTAGGATATTATGTTATATTACATTTTTTGTTTGTATAAGTGTCCTCTATCTAAATATATAACTTTTGTTGTGCACCGCGATTCTGAAAAAAAATCAAAATGGCGGCTGATTTTAGGGCCAAAACCTTCAAACCCCTTTGACAGTTTCGGGTACTTTAATGTGCTGGCGTCTGTGCGTCGACGTCCATGCCACCTTGTACAATTTAAGGGAAAATGAGACTCACCTCTTACATTAAAAACGTACAACTCTGCGAATCTGTTGAAGTCACAGGATGGATTCTTTTGCGGCCCGAAGCCGAACAGAAAGTTACTCAGGTACTGAGCTAGGCGGGGGTCTATTTGAGGACCCCAAAACTTCTGCAAATATAAAAGATATTGCTTAAAAAAAAACTTCGGATGGGACATTGGAAATAAGAGGTTTAGAGTTGACGGTTAGTCGGTAGTAGGGGTTTGTAGGGGGGTATTCGTATTTATTTTTGTATTTTATCATTATTTAAGAATTTTTATTTTATGTTGTACCTGTCATGTTTTGTCTCTGCAACCCTAAGGTTTACTGATAGGAAATGCTTTAGTCATTACGTCCGTCTTTGTAAAGATTTTTTTTACTTGTGCATAGATTAAATAAATAAGGTTGGGAAATCAAACGCTTGTGAATGCGAGATCATTAATTACGTGACTTCGTGTCTCTTGGAATAAAATATCTAGCCACTAGACAACAAATTATCAATGTCAATGAGTATACTTGTAAAAGTCATTGGCAGTCTTCTAAATGATTGCGGACATGTTTTTTTTTTCTTTTAATATATGTAGGGGATAAAAGTTTGTATGGAAGTTCGACATTTCTTCCGATGGGAAATCGCATCGGGCGCACGGCTTGTATATTTCTAACTAGCTGCGCCCCGCGATTTCACCCGCCCAAGTGTCTCCCACGGAAATTGTGTTAATCCCGGTTATAAACTATCTGTGTGCCAACTTTCATCCAAATCCGTACAGTAGTTTGTGCGTGAAGAAGTAACAAACATACAAACACACTCGCAAACTTTCGCCTTTATAATATTAGTGTGAGGTGTGATTTTGAGCGGTTAATCGGACTTTAGGTCTTATCAGCCAATTGGTAATGGTTGCACCTAAAACGCTCTAAACTAATCTAATCAGTCATAGGATCACTTAACGCCACGCTCCACAGCTGAAACCATTCACGACGCCTGCGCAATCCACTCCCATTACTACGGACTGTTTGTTATTCTATTAGCAACGCCATCGCGATCAACGTAAACGTTTACAAATAGGGCTATGAAACATTTGGACTGTACCTATCTACGATCCAAAATGATAGGCTATGACGTAGCAGTGGGTATTGAAAATATTATTCAAGATGGTCAGAAATCAGTTATCATCCATACTAATATTATAAATTCGAAAGTAACTCTGTCTGTCTGTATGAACCCTTTACACGCCTAAACCGCTGAACCGATTTAGATGAAATTTGGTAGGTATAGAGATAGGTAGTTTTGAGTCCCGGGAAAGGACATAGGATACTTTTTATCCCGATATTCCCACGGGATCGAGACTTATGCGGGTGAAACCGCGGGGCGCTGCTAGTCGTACATATAGGCACGGCGAGACCCTCCGTGCCTCGGAAAGCACGTTAAGCCGATGGTCGTGGCTGTCATTCGTAGATCTTTGACAGTCGTTACGGGTAGTCAGAAGCCCAAGTCTAACCACCAGTCTTACCAAGGGGTTTACCTTCACAACCCAGTTACAAAGTAACATAATCAGCATATAACGTTCCCACTGCTGGGACACAGGCCTCCTCTCTGTGAGAGGGAGTGGGCCGTAATCCACCACGCGGGCCCAGTGCGGGTTGGTGGATGTCACATGTCTTCGAATTTTTGGTTCTAGGACATGCCGGTTTCCTCACGATGTTTTCCTTCACCGTTTTGAGAGCAGTGGTGATGAAATAATTTACACAAAGTAAAGCGCCTGTCGGGGTTCGAACCTACGACCTACAACTTGTAAATCGCGGCTGATACCACTGGGCCACCACTACAAAGTAACACGGTAGTGTTACTTTGTAACTGGGTTGTGAAGTTCAGATAAGCAACTTTAGGGCCGATGCCTGCCAGGGTCGTGGGCTGTTCGAAAGAAATACCGTGGCCCCTGGCACAGGCAACTGAAGGAACACGGGTAGGTTTTAGTCAGTAAAAGACTGACACGCCCTCCCGCTCCGCCCAGAGCGGGAGAAGTTAATTGATAATTTCCCACCGAAAAAAAAAAGGCAGTCGCTCCATGTAAAATACCGGTATTCACCTGCATCCTTTTTTGAGTGTGGTAATCAGTTTTCAAAATATCGTGAAGAAAGTTCATGGATAAAGATCCACGGACTGACCGTGGCAAGCGTAGCTTAACCTGATCCATCGACCCGCGCAGATATTATTACTTAGCCACGATCCCCATAGTCAAAATGTTTTTTTTTTTATTATTAATTTCATCTGTTACACCAGTCGCGAAATTTTAAAACGAAACGCACCGAGAAATTCTTTCTGGACTGACTTTATAACGCTCCGCCAAAAACCAGATTATATTGAAAATAAACAAATTCTTCAAATAGTCCATTGATGCAGTCAATGTTTAAAACTTTATTGTCTGTTGTACCAATATTTCTTGGTTCAAAGAAATTAATTGAAAGGTGCAGAAATGGACGACATTGAATGATTCACTTTTATGTTTACACGAATTTTGGCTGCTAAAAGGCACCTGTCCGACCGCCGGAGATTAACAATGCTCAATATTAATTTGCATTCCACAATGTGAATTTAAGTGGTAGGTTGGTGGTGCTCAGAGCTCAGGTGCGTATGCGGCACCTCCCAACGGACAATGGCTCACCTTCCATCCTGCGTCATATGCCCTGTCACCTGTGCACTTGATGATCTTATGACTGCGTCAGTGAGCGGAGTTCGCGCAGCTGAATTTTGGGCTACAGATGTTTGAACTTTTTGCCATTAATACGCTAAGAAGAAGAGTGATAGGTTTTACGAAGACATGGACATTAACGAGAAGCGAGTAGAGCTAGCAACTAAAAACGAGTAACAACGAGCGAGTGCGCGATGGCCACGAGCGATTACTCGGCGGTATGAGTGTGTACAGACGCAAGCACATAAAGCTACCCCATTCTGTCAAATTTCTTTGATAGATTTTCAACTTTACGACAAAGTAATAAGGTTCATATTCAATTGGGAAAATTTGACAGATCGGGGTAGCTTGATGTGCTGGCCTCTGTACCAAGCGAGTCTTTCAGCGAGTGTTCTCTGCCCGTCAAGCGAGCATCACTGAGCGAGTACTCTCTTTGATAGCTCTTATCACTGCGACAAACGTAAAGATCCACCAATACTTTCCAGATTCCATCGATACTTTCAACAAAATCCGATGCGAATCAATCAAGCCGTAGCAGAGTTTTAACAAACATAAACATACCAAATTCCTGAAACCTTGCAGTATGTCTATGAGTAAGGGGTGCTACACACTTTATTCGGGTCGGCACTATTTGTTGAACAACAAAGTCGATCTGCATAGCTATTCACAAACACTCGATACGCTTCCGTATCGTATCGAACATTCATCATTGTTATCGTAGGAGTCTTCTAAACGCTGTTCACAAGTCCAAAACCCGAAAATTTTGTCAGTTTAAATCAAATAGACGCCCGCTATTCTTCCAACAGCTATTTGCTGTTGAGGGCAAGTCAAATCAGGTTTTCGATACGATAGCCTGTCGTATGGTTGTGAATCAGGGCTCTGAAGCAATTACTAGGTACGTAGGCCACCTACTAATTGCTTCGGGTTTATATTGCATAATCAGCATATAATGTTCCTACTGCTGGGACACAGGCCTCCTGTTGGTGATAGGGAGTGGGCCGTAATTCAACACACAGGCCTAGTCCGGGTTGGTAGATGTCACACGTCAATGAATGTTTAGTTCTAGGACATGCCGGTTTCCTCACGATGTTTTCCTTCACCGTTTACACACCGGGTTTATATTAAGCTTTCATTTCGCTCGTGCCGATTAGCTAACTCATGGCTGAATCTGAATCATGTTCGTGTCAGCTCGGCACAATTCTAGCTGAGCCGAGTGGCTTTTACCCGAACATATACCCACATATAAGGGGAAGTTTGAAAGTGGAGCCAGTGTTATTATAGTCCGCGCAGAACTAGTTGGCCGCTGAGGTGGGGACAGGGGTAATGATGGGTAATGGAAAAATTTCGGAACGAAAAGAAAAGAAAAAATTAAAAATTTCCAATATTTTTCCAATTTTTCAAATATTTTTCAAATATTGGAAAAAAATGGGAAGTCGACCAAGATCAGAAAATAAAACAAGATAACAAATTATTTGTTACTTTTTATCAAAATACTAAAATTTCTCATTTTTAGGATTCCGTACCCTATTACTAAGACTGTTACTTATTATTTTTCTTAAAGACTTTTATGATTTCTTGCATAAGATTATACCGTTCATCACCGGTATACCGGTCAAGTTCATGCGAGATAAATTTACAAAACATTAAATTTGAAATTGTAATGTTCTCATTTTCTTCCGCTTTGGTACTCTGGTTCTGTCATCACTGCCGCATCACAAAACTGTTTTTCTGAATTTGGGATTTGTTTTTGGGATTCTTTAACTGTATAATCTGGACTAGACCAACGTTGAGCGTACTGGCTGTACTCATCTGGTTCTGATATGTACGTATCACTTCTAGGTAAGCTGCAATTTGGAGTATCGTCTTTTCCGGCGACTTCTGAAAGCTTATTTCTTTTTCTTGGAATGTAATCAGCATTTTCAGTGAATAAATTTTCTGATTCATTACGCATATTGTCAAAATTATAGTTCATTTCAGTATCTGATTCACTATCTGAAGCTAGTATAATCTTTTTTGAAAAACAAATAAACATACATAAACTCACGCGAAGGCAAAGCCACCGAGTCTAAATTATATTATAATGCTACGTGTACGAGTAGTTAAACGAACGTGCGATATTAAGTAGATAGGTACCTACTAGTTTGTTGGTATTTCTGTTTAATAGTAAAATATTAGTCGGTAGGTGCTTACCTTTGGACATCGCTGTCTACTAACAATGGCAGTTTTGTGGGTCAGATCAGTCAAAAACACTCATAAAATTGTATAAGTGTTTACACTTATACAATTTTATGAGTGTTTTTGACTGTATAAATGTATAAGTGTAAACATAAAATTATAATATAATTTAGACTCGGTGGCTTTGCCTTCGCGTGAGTTTATGTATGTTTATATGTTTTTCAGAAAAGATTATACTAGCTTCAGATAGTGAATCAGATACTGAAATGAACTGTAATTTTGACAATATGCGTAATGAATCAGAAAATGTATTCACTGAAAATGCTGATTACATTCCAAGAAAAAAAAATAAACTTTCAGAAGTCGCCGGAAAAGACGATACTCCAAATTGCAGCTTACCTAGAAGTGATACGTACATATCAGAACCAGATGAGTACAGCCAGTACGCTCAACGTTGGTCTAGTCCAGATTATACAGTTAATGAATCCCAAAAACAAATCCCAAATTCAGAAAAACAGTTTTGTGATGCGGAAGATTTACTGTTTGTAGATGCAGATAATGTACAAAATGTTGATGACGAATTCTTTTATGATGATCATGATTCAGATTTGGATTCAGATTAATCATGAGTGACGTAATTATATATGTTTATGTGTAAAATAAACCATTGACCATGAATCTGTATTAAAATATAACTTTGCACATTTGTTTTTTTTTAAAACAACATGTAAAGCCATTAAATCCTTTGAATTTCAACTTATTATGAACTATACATATTTTATAAACTAATAATTTCGATAAAAAGATATATTTCCATTATTTTTCCAATTTTTCAATTTTTCAGAAAAATAAATTGAAAAATTTCCGAGTTTTGAAATTTTTCGGAAAATTACCCATCACTAGACAGGGGTGAGGCGGCGGTTCGCAACGCACGTACTGAGTAATGCGCCCCCGCCCCTCCGTCCCGCCGCGCACATACCTAAGGCGCGGCCAACTAGTTCCGCGCGGACTATAGCATAGACAGATTTCGCACGGCTGGGCCCAGTCATGCCAACCCGAACAAGTGTGTAGCATACCTAAGGATACCAAAATTTTCCTCGTGATCTCGCATACCGAAACTTCTAATTAACAAAAAGCTATTTCAGTGGAGCAACAAAATACGTTTTACTGCTCCAGCAAGATTGAAACGTATTCGAGCATTCACTTTAGCAACATAAATAATGTTACGATTATGAAACCTACTTTGTTGGCAGAGGAAAGCCAACCCTTTTCTTTCAATAAGTATCGTCAAGGACCACAATGGATAGGACCACCGTTTGTCTACTTAATTACTGAATTTAATTATCATCATCCGGCTTTTCCCGCAGTTCCCACCTTCCGTGGCCCACTTGCAAGTCCCCGAACCGCCTCCGGACCAAAGTGGGAAGATGTAACTACGATGTTAGTGGGGCTACCTAGACGATACAACAGCAGGGTGTGTATATGTGGAGCTGTGGCGCAAACTATTTCCCACCTCTTAACCTGCCCTCTATGCTCCAAAAAATGCAGCCATAGTGACCTCTGCGCTGCCACAGACGATGCCGTGGAAGTGGCGAAATTTGGGCCAACAAAATCTTATTCACCGTCGTGCCATCGACACGATGAAGAAGATCATCTGCCTAGCCTTTTCCCAACTATGTTGGGGTCGGCTTCCAGTCTAACCGGATGCAGCTGAATACTAGTATCTTACATTGAGCGACTGCCTATCTGACCTCTACAACGCTGTTACTGAGTAACACGATACCCCTTGGTAAGACTGGTTGTCAGACTTTCGGGCTTCTAACTATCCGTAACCTCTGACAAAGATCTAGGAATGACAGCAATTACTGAACTTGTGAACCTAAGATGTAAACCTGTACAGTCGTCATTTATCTAAGACTATGATAAAGATGGCGTATACATTTATAACTCAATCATAAAAGTATGTCGGCGGGTCAGGCATGCTTTAATGTAAAACTTTATGTGATTTTTATAGAAGCTTGCAAGACAAATATAATTTAATCGTTTTCTCCAGCTTTTCAATCTACTGAACGGATGTTATTCATCAAAATTATTTTAATAGAGGGTCATCATCTGCCTAGCCTTTTCCCAACTATGTTGGGATCGGCTTTCAGTCTAACCAGATGCAGCTGATTACCAGTATTTTACATGGAGCGACTGCCTATCTGACCTCCACAACCCAGTTACTGGGTAATACGTTACCCCTTGGTAAGACTAGTTGTCAGACTTTCGGGATTACCCGTAACAACTGTCAAAGATCCACGAATGCTTTCCGAGGCACGGAGGGGTCGAATGGCGGGAAAAAGTACAAAATGTAGTGGCCACGCCAACCCTCTTGTACAAGAGGCTTGGTGTGGTAGTGAGTCAGTGTTTCTTTTTTTTTTGAGAATGGCCTTTCGCAGTTCAACCTTGGAGGTTGTTGTCTGCTTAGTCGGATTTGCCTGTGGGTGCCTCAATAAATTCAGGCTGCCAGCCAGGACTTATAAAACTAAGAGGCTAAGGGTAAGGACCTCGGCTTAGGGCGTCGCTGGGAGAGGGTAGCAAAAACAGGCTGGATCGGATTATTGAACCAGTGTAGTAATATATTCAACTTAAATACGGCCTCACCTTTCCCCCTTCAGCGCCGAAAATAGAATCCCAGTACCTACCTAATGTCTCAAAATTCCTAAGCCGTTCGCGAAAATAAACCGATCAATCAGGCGTCCATTGATTCCCATTATATTTTTCTCATAATATTTTAGGTCGGCATCCGATATTTATGGTCTGTGCATGGTTTTCTTCAAGCACAGTCTATGGTTATACTGGCCTGCATTGTTTAGATTTGGAGCCACGAAAACCGCAGTTCATCGAGTGCAAGCGATCGGTTAGACGGTAACGTACTATTTCAATTATGTTTGGTTTATCACTTAATATCAGGCCTGCAGCCTAATTGCGGAACGCCAAATCGTCCAATGATTCTGATCAGTTGGCTTCATTTCTATCACAATTGGCTTCATTTTACGATTTTCGAATTGCGAAACTCTAGTTTCTGCGCAGGGCCTTAACGTTCATAATTGGTTTTATAATAAACTAGTTTCGCAATTCGAAAATCGTAAAATGAAGCCAATTGTGATAGAAATGAAGCCAACTGATCAGAATCATTTGACGATTTGGCGTTCCGCAATTAGGCTGCTGGTTTATTAGGTGCTCAATTTGGTGTATCTATTAAATAGAGTATTATGTTATGACTGGGACGTCTCCGCAGTACTTAAATTGATAATTGAACCATCTCTGGCAATGCGTTCCATAATAATCTTTTGATAGAAGAAGGATTAAAAAGTTACGAGTTAGAATTAGCTTTACCAACTCAAACCAATTTTGAAAATCACACTCATATCCTCACATAAAGCTTCACCCCCTAACATTCCTACTCAGCAAATGCATCTAATTTGATTTGCTTTACTTTTTAGGGTTGCGACCTTAAAGAAAATATGGGAATTTTATAACATCACTTTCTTGCCCGTCTGTCACAGAGGTTTTTCCCGATATAACGTAGGAATTTGAATGTCAGGTCTCCATGACGCGAACACAGATCGCCAGTCGAAGATTTACTGCGTTTTCGCACGAATTGATCACTATTAAGACAATATACTCTCATAATCGCTCTGCTACCCAACCCGCCCATCTCCTAGCTCCACAAACACCTACAAGATTCCTCCACATTGTCCGACATATAAACACTATGACGTTCATCGGTGGCGGACTGGCGGTGGGCATTCGATCAGCGTCTGGCTGTCCAGATTAATCGCACCAATCATGATGTGTTTAGGCGATTAGTGAGGTGCGGCTCACCTGGCGAATAATTTGAGGAGAAATATGGAGTGACAATCTTGTTGTAGAGTATTGTCCTTGATCACCGATCGAGTCAAGTACTTTATCTCAAGCTTCCTAAAAAAAATCTCAATAGATTTTCAGTCTGGATTTGAGCGCGGTTAGTGGCAAGTTGCAATAGACTCGCCCGTAATTACATGGACATAACGCATCGGCTAATTAGCTACTAGTGTGTCTAATCAAATAATAATAATAACTAGATAAATGTAGGTGTACTTACTGTACCTAAACCTCTGTCAGCCCATTCGGGAATTTATTATGTGATCAAGCCAAAGATGTAAACAACAATGGCCGCTCGAAATTGAATTAAATCGATAAACAAGTTCAATTAAGTCGTTACTTAATGAACTTGTTTATCGATTTAATTCAATTTCGAGCTGAATGAATGAATGAACTTGTCGTTACAAGTTCATTAAGTAACGACAAGTTCATTAAGTAACGACTGTCAAAGATCTACGAATGACAGCCGGGACCAACGGTTTAACCTGCTTTCCGAGGCACGGAGGGGTCTTGGTATGTGAATATGGTCACCCATCCATGGACCAACCGCGGCAAACATAGCTTAAACTGATCGATCGACCCGTGCGGTTGTTATTACTTAGCCACAGGCCTGCATTAGCTGATTGCCAGCAGATATAGATCGAATGCCGCCGTTTAATTTACGCCCTCTATTGATCGCTGTCTCTATTAATGTAATTAGTAAATGGACGCAGTGGGAGACTATTATAGCAATAAAAATTTATTTGTATTGTTGGTAGCACTAGATGATTAGCCACCAACCGTCGTAAAGGCAGGGAAAGTGATTGCTTCAGCCAGTTATTTTTTGTTCATCTTTTTTCCTTTCATTCGGCATCTTTGACTCGAAGTGAAACGTCTGAACAAAGAATCAATCAAAATTTAAAAATGGATTCATGAATTCTGGTAATTTTAAGAACGTTCACAGTCTGATCTCAGTCTCAATCTGCCAAAAATACCTCTTAATTTACCTACATTTTGACAAGTTTTTGACATTTCTATGTCGCCGAGATGAGACTGCGACTAGATTTTGAACATTTTAAATTACGAGAATTGGCCTTCTGATCCAACGATGTTGGATTTCGGCACTAGGCATCTTTCACTCGCCTCCGAATGATCGAAAAAAATTAAAGAAGCAAATGAACGAATGAAACGTTCATTTCTATACTTATAATTTTGACGTTGTCGTGTGAACATGGAATGAAACAAAAATGAACCTACACTCGAGTGAAACGTTTGATATCGGCCTTATATTATTGTCGTATGAAATAGCTAGAACACAGCAAAAGTGTAGGTAGTGAATGCGTCAATCTGCTAAACGAATAACTTTCCTTACCGCTATATCTACGTACTTGCTGCGCCCCGCGGTTTCACCCACATAAGTGTCGATTCCGTGGGAATATCGGGACAAAAACTATCCTATGTCCTTTCCCGGGACTCAAACTATCCCTATACCAAATTTCATCTAAATCGGTTCAGCAGTTTAAGCGTGAAGAGGTAACAGACAGACACACTTTCGCATTTATAATATTAGTATGGATTAAACGAATAAGAATTTCATCTAAAAACACGTTTTTATGTGAAAAGTTTGTTATGATCGAGTTCTTTGTTGATCGATGCCAGAAAATAGTGCTATTAATAAAAATTAATTTCTTGTTTTCCAGATAATTGCATTAGTCCGCTTTGTTTATAATAGATCAGAGGGGCAATTGCGTAACACACAATGGCTTTCATTTTCACAGTTCAAAAACATTCATTACGTCATTTACGTTGTTGAGCAGACCAACTTTTCAAACATACACAGCAATGGATCAGCAATATCCTTCAAAATCATTCGGATTGTGATTGTGTGTTACGCAATTAGGGTTCCGCACCCTAAGTAATTGCGTAGGTACCTTACACACTATCAATCGGAATCTGAATCATTTTAAAGCAAATTGTTAATCCATTGCATCATAAGTTCGAAAAATTTGTCTGCTCAACACGTAAATGACGCAATGAATGTTGTTGAACTGTCAAAATGAAACCGATTCCGATTGATAATGTGTTACGCAATTGCCCCGCTGATCATAGTCGTTCTCATCGTCAATCAAAATTCGTATTAACGATAACATTAGTAAGACCGTTACAAAAAGTTGGAGAAAAACTTTTTTACAAAAAAAACAACCGACTTCAAAAAAAAACACTACAAAGTGAAAAATAACATTAATTTCGGAAGTCGGTGTCTTTGGTTCCGCATTTTCGTTTTTTGACACGGACTTCCGAAATTAAAGTTATTTTTCACTTTGTAGTGTTTTTTTTTGAAGTCGGTTGTTTTTTTTTGTAAAAAAGTTTTTATTTTTCACTTTTTAGTTGTACCTACCCCACATAAATTCAATTAACACTAGTGCATTGAAGAATTGAAGACAACTCGAAGAATCATCAAAATTCGCATAGAAATGCCGGAGATGCAGTACATTTATGCATATAACTTCGTACATAAGAATAATTACCTAATGTATTATATACTAAAACCTTCCTGAAAGTATGTAGATCACATTAATGAAAGAATTATCAAAATCGGTCCAGCAGCGGACATACAAACATACATACATACATACATACGGGTCGAATACAGAAGCTCCTTTTTTAAAGTCGGTTAAAAACCGTTCTTTTTTCTTAAGCTATGGTTTACTTCTATAGCGGCGGCCGCCACATAACGGCCACAATGACGGCTGTCAAGAAAATGAGGGCATCGGGATTTGACTCAACTTCAAAAGTCATTTAGCGGAGTCTACTAATACAGGCATTGTTTGCCTAAAGGCAGGCTCCAAACACGTCCCAATGTATTACAGACTAATTGCACAGTATAATATACAGTAGAACATCTTCATACAAACGTGCCGCTCTCGGTTTGAATGTGTGCGTGCGCGCCGCGCGCCGTGTCGGCACGCGATTTCACGCACACGCTAGCATAATATATGAGGGAATAAGGTGGCGGCAGTGCGGGCTGTGCAGCGCGACTGTGAGCACGCGCGTACGCTACATACATGACCGCTTGCGTTCGTCAACTCTCGCCGGCGGCGGCCACTTAAATTACGAGTATCATGACTTCAAAAAGGGGAAAAAAATATTGTAGTGTTTTCGGGTGCCTCAATAATGATTTCGCAAACCCGGACTTATCATTCTTCATAGTTCCTACTCAACCAGAAATGTAAGTACCTACTTATACTTAAATATTATTAGAAAATGTGGTATTGTATTGTTTATTTCACAGTTTAGAGTCGCATTTTTCCATATAAATGTATTCCCAAATTTACTTTCTGAATACTATGTTTAGAGCTAAAGTTTATTTTAAGAAGTCTAGTTTTTAACCGACTTCTAAAAAAGGAGGAGGTTCTCAATTCGAATGTTTGTATTTTTTTTTTTTTATGTTTGTTCCCGCATAACTCCGTTGCTTGCCAACCGATTTGAAAAATTCTTTTTTTGTTGGAAAGGGTATAGGTACCTACTTCCCAAATGGTCCCATGAAAATTTTATCGAAATCGGACAAGCGGTTTTTGAAAAATCAACAACAATCTAAAAAATTATCTACATTGTCTACATTAACGATCTTTTTGTTTACTTTTTTGTGGGGTAGGTACAACTAAAAATTGAAAAATAAAAACTTTTTTACAAAAAAAAAACAACCGACTTCAAAAAAAAAACACTACAAAGTGATAAATAACTTTAATTTCGGAAGTCGGTGTCAAAAAACGAAAATGCGGAACCAACGGCACCGACTTCCGAAATTAAAGTTATTTATCACTTTGTAGTGTTTTTTTTTTTGAAGTCGGTTGTTTTTTTTTTGTAAAAAAGTTTTTATATTATAAAACAGAGGATTGAGTACGAAACATCGTTTAGGTAAACGTATTTGTCGCGTATAGTTGTAATAAGGGATATTTCACAATAATTAATATTGCAAATTAATTACTATTGAAATTATTATTTTTTCTATTGTCTGATGTGTTGTTCAATCCAAATATGGTGTCTTAATCATAATATTAACTTAACAAAATTACAGTAACATGTGACCGACTAACGCTTAGGGTTGCTTTACGTCGACGTTAATCAACGAGCGTGTAATTTAAGTCTAGAATCTAGATACACCCATTACAGGAATTACGGCAAAGATCGAAATTTACTCATGATCCCACCTGATGATTTTGTCGATAATGTAGAAAGGATGGAGCAGGTGTTTCGCAAAGCGTTCGAAAAGGACCACATCAACATTAAAATTGGCCGGTCAATTTACGATCAACTGAATGATATAGAATTTAAGATGCCCTGTCCATGCTTTCCCAAAAGCTTTACATAAGAATGAGAATTTACTTTACATTAACAAATAATAATAAAGCGTTCCGGACGTGCAGAAACAGGAGAAAAATTTCTCGGTATCAAATTTGTAACTTAGTATAATAAATGTTATGTGAATAAAGGCTTTTTATTTTTACTAAATTTATAAATTGGTAAAATATTCAATCATAATATGCTTTTTATTTCATAAATTTAGATCAAGTGCTGCTTGTTCGAAAATATTAACTAAAAGTAAAAGTGACAACCCTGGGGATCAACGCAAGAGTAGGCTAATAACTCGGCGGGCGGCCTTAGATAACTTACTGTATATTATACTGTGCTAATTGTGACAATAAACGATTTTGTATTTGTATTTACATTTGTTTTTGACAGGCCTGATGGTCTAGTGGTTAGTGACCCTGACTGCTATGCCGGAGGTCGTGGGTTCGATTCCCACCCAGGACAAATGTTTATGTGATGAGCACGATCATTTGTTCTGTGTTTGGGTGTAATTTATCTATAATATGTATGTATTTAGAAATATATAAGTATGTTTATCAGTTGTCTAGTACCCATAACACAAGCTCTGCTTAGCTTGGGACTAGATGGCGTTGTGTGATAGTTGTGGAATATTATTATTATTATTTATTATTATTATTATTATTATTTATTCAAACTAGGCTGAGATTCAGCACTTTTCGAACGTCAAAATTACAAAAGACCGTCTCCCAAAGCGCGCGCCCTTCACCACTTCCTAGTGCTTTCGCTGGGGAGAAGAAGTGACGCAACAAACTTCCCAGCAGCACAGCTGTCTGTTCAGTTAGAAAATACTTGATTGTATACAATAAAAACGCCCTCCAAACCGTATTTCGGCCACGGCGACCAATCTCAACGGAGACTAGCCTTCGACGCGGGAGATATTATAGTGCACAAGTCGTTGATTAAATGGAAAAGTGACATTTCCTGCTAAACATTTTCTTTGTAATAACGCCACTTTTCTATTTAACCGACGAAGTGTGTGCGCAGATACAGGTGCACTCTTCCCTCACTCTCATAGACCGGAGAGAGATCAGGCGCAGGATCAACGACTTAACGGTATACAATACTAGGTATGCAAACAAACATACATACATGCATACGGGTCGAATACAGAACCTCCTTTTTTGAAGTCGGTTAAAAAAACTCTGTAACCCAGGAATCAATATCGCAAATTGAAGTGAACACATGTACACCGCGCCTCCAAACAGC
This sequence comes from Amphipoea oculea, assembly GCA_945859645.1. Lineage (NCBI taxonomy): Eukaryota > Metazoa > Arthropoda > Insecta > Lepidoptera > Noctuidae > Amphipoea > Amphipoea oculea. The sequence continues at coordinate 16,084,092 of OX243881.1, forward strand.
TAGTTGCCAATAAATTACATGGACAGACAAACAGACGGCTGACGTCAGACCGCCCTATACAAACAAGGCTGTTCAAGTCAACATTCAGTACTTACGTACGTCTAAATATTTTAGTGAAGCTAAATCCACAACGGAGGTTACGATTGGTAATGGAGATATTTGTTTGATAAAATTAATTCTCAAAACGTATGCTTGTACAAGCACAGAATACTTAAAGTACTGCGTACAGAAAGGCCACTCCCTTCCCCGCACTAACATCAGTTACCGCACCTCACCCCGCATTTCGATGTGTTCGTCGCCTGCTCTTTAACAATGGCGCTCGCATACACAAGAACCGCAGCGCTGTACCTACCTACTGCTGACACGAACACATTATTTTTGAAGTGAAACTTCTTTAGGCGCGCTTGACTTGGGGAGTAAACTGGCGAATGCGTTACGAAAACGTGTGATCGCGAGTAGGGAAGGTACGTAAAAAATAGCTGGAAATACCTGGTGTAAAAACCCGGTCCCGGTCGCATAAATATGCGACCGGGTTTTTACACCAGCTATTTGCTTCCAAGTACGCACACCGGGTACCGACTCAAAATACTTGCAAGACTATTAAGTATCTTATACGGCTACTCGCTCAAATACGTAGGTACTCAACCGCGTTAGTTTTCGCAAATGCGATCATGCATGCTCCTTTTGGAACAATTTCGTATGCAAGTATTTTTTACCGACTTCACAAAAAGGAGGAGGTACTATGTTCGGCTGTTTGTATGTTTTTTTTTTTGTATGTTTGTTCATCGAATACTCCGCCAATTGTCGACGGATTTTCAAAATTCTTTTTTTGTTCCAAAATAGATAGTTTTGAGGTGGTCCCACTGTCACCAAGTTAGGATCTGATGATGGGATCTTAGAGTAATCGAGGGCAACCTTTAAATTTTATAGGCTCACTTATTGTTTTTCGCATATTTTACGAAGTATCTTGTGTATTTGCGTATGGTTGTCACCATCTCAGGTAGCTGGGCTGATGATGGAAGTTACAACTCCTTAACAGTAAGAAGTTACTCGAACAGGCAAGGACTGTTTTAGTCAATTGTTTTGATGTTTGATAGGACATTTTCCACATTTGGTCTCATGATCATCAAGTCATGACCTGATGCTGCAGTCAGGATAGTCTGCAGAGTACCTAACTCCTCGACAACTAACAGCAGATATATCGTGTTAAGGCTCATTGAAAAGGGCTCGATGTGTGGATAAACGTACTGTTAATGAGGAACACCGAAGTACATAAAGACCTGATGCTGAAGCCAGGAGCATTAGAAAAAGTACCAACCTTGAAATTACAGCACCGTAGTCGTGTTTGGGCTCATTTTAAACAGGACTAAATTTTAAGTTCAATGCAATGTTGACAAGTCTGGCCTGACGCTGCAGCCAGGATTATCAGCATCTAGTCTAAAAACATCAGGGCAGGATTTGATGATGGGATCCTGGAGAAATCGAAGGAACTCTTCAAATATTATAGGCACACCTATAGCGATTTGGGTATTTTTTATAGTAACTCGTGCATTTGCTCTCGGAAAGCACTATTTGGTGATGTGGAACTGATGATGAAGACCACAGATGGCCACCGGAACTACTCAATAATATCTAAGTATTTCACGGGTTGCGATTCGATTACTTTAATATGGTTGCTAAGCAATTTATGCTCGTCACAATGTGAATGGTGATACGGAGCTGATGGTGGATCTGGAGAACTCCTCAACAATTAACTTCCCTGTATCGGGAAAAGCAATATTTTGTTTGTAAAAGGCGATGATCACTAGGCTATTGTAACTTAGATAAATTATAAGCAGACCCACTAAAAAGCGTGAAATAAAAACTTTTTAAGAAAAAAAAAACCGACTTTCAAAAAAACACTACAAAGTGAAAAATATCTTTAATTTCGGAAGTCGGTGGCAAAAAACTAAAATAAAGATCCAAAGACACCGACTTCCGAAATTAAAGTTATTTTTCACTTTGTAAAGTTTTTTTTGGAAGTCGGTTTTTTTTTCTTAAAAATTTTTTTTTACTTTAATGGTTTGCAAGTATTTATTTGTAAACGCGATTTTGCTCCTTATTTATTCGAAGTCATTGATCAATTTCCTTTGCAAGTAGTTTTACTTCCAACGGGGCTTTTGAATACGCGATTGTATTTCTTATCTGTATGAAGTTATGGATCAGTTTTCTATGCAGATAGAAAATACTTGAAAGTATCTCGCTCCGTCGTGGCTCGACGCTCGAGTACGTAGGTACTCAAATAGTTCAACAACCACGTTTGTTTTCGCAAATGCGATCATACTCCTTATCAGTAAGAGCACAGAATACTTAATAGTACTACGTACAGAAAGGACACTCCCTTCCTCGCCCTCATATAAGATACCGCACCTCAGCCCGCACTTCGAGGTATTCGTCGCCGACTCTTTAGCAAGGGCGCTCGCGAACCGCAGCGCTGTATTGCTGACACACAATTATGCGATTTAAAAGTTTTATTTGAGTTTTAATTACGATGGTTGGATATTGTGATGCTTTTCCGAATTCGTATTTACATATACTGTTTGTATGATTTCGCATTTTTAATAACATGCGATTTAATAACCCATTATTTACAGATAAGTCATTTAAACTAAACTATTTTAGTGTTTTTATTTCATTACGAACCCGACTATATAAATAAACAATTGAACTACATGGTCACTTCATAATAATGCACACGTTCGGGCAGCGCCGCCGCCGACGTCGTTCGGTTCCCCGACACAAATTGCTTTCCGCGCCATTTTTTTTTACGCTACTAGATTTCACGCACACATTTGCACGTATACAAACGTCATTTGTTTATGTAGTAGTAATAGGTAATTATTTTGTGAGCGTTGTATGGAGTGTCCGAGGTGTGGTAAGAGTCTACGGAACAATTTCGTATGCAAGTATTTTAACTTTAATGGTTTGTAAAAGTATTTATTTGTAAACGCGATTGTGCTCCTTATTTATAGGAATTCACGGATCAATTTCCTATGCAAGTACTTTTTACTTCCAACAGGGCTTTTGTTTGATTACGCGATTGTACTTCTTATTTGTATGAAGTTATGGATCAGTTTTCGATGCAGATAGAAAATACTTGAAAGTATCTCGAGCCCTGGTCTTAGGCCCTGGTTTCTTAAGGTGGACGCACTTGGAAGCCCTGGTACTCGATTTTGCAAGTACGACCCATGTCTAAGGGCTACGGGCGAGGCGAACGGGAGTTGAGTGGGGGATATAAGCAAGAGAAAGCAGTGCGCGCGCACATTTTCTTTCTCTCTTCCTCTCATAGCCAAATACGTTTGAAGTTTCACTTCAGTCGTGTGGTCATAAGCACACTCGGTTTTTTTTATGGTTTTATATTTTGTGTTAATCACGATGGTTATATATTGTGCATTATTTGGATGCTTATCTTCATCGAGGAACGATAAAGACAGGAGTTTCTTTCGGTTCCCGAAACATGAAAGAAGGTAAGGAACAGCAACTCAAATATCCTTTAAACCCATAAAAAATAAAAGCTAGTATATTACAGACAAACAAGTTAAGCCAGTGTTGTGATAATTTATTTTCATAATTTTCTCTATTAATCATTTATTTTCCAAGTTTTCTTCGTTTTAGAACAATTAAAACTTCCGTAATATTAACATACCAAATTGCTCTCTCTCTTTATTGTCTTAGTTATGTCTCTTTCTTTCACGTTCTATTCGTTCTTCGACTTGAAAAGTAGTACAATAGAAATGTTATTAATTAGATTTCTGTGAGTACCTAGTGTCGCGGCGCGCGGCGCCCCATTGTTGCATACGTTCGGGCAGCGCCGCCAGTACTTACCCTTATCTATGAGCGCCGCCGCCTACGCAATACTGCGCCAGCCAGCCCTACTAGATTTCACGCACACATTTACACGTATACAAACGTCATTTGTCAATGTAGTGGTAGTAGGTAATTATTTTGCGAGCGTTGTATGGAGTGTCCGGGGTGTGGTACAAGTTAACTAAACCTAAAGGACCACAAAAGTAAATTATTACGTGTTCTATTAAGGACCAAAATGAAATGTCGGAATGAGGGCTATAGGCTTGAATTATCAACTCGGCCCACGATGACAGCCGGGACCATAAACACAGTGCCATAGAGTGGTTATATAAGGTCCCTTTAAAATAGATGGACAAACTTTTAGAAATCATTCAGACCGCCAAAATAAGGACGATGCACAGTGTTTCGTCTAGTACAAGCTAGCGAGACAAAATTATTTTTTTACTTATTTTAATTGCTTATGTATATTTGAGGTGTCTTACTCGATATCCGTGTGTCTTACGCTGTTTTACAGAGAAATAGAGGGGATTTCTGTGTTTTGTATGCGTATACGTCAAATGGTGTGGATGCAAGATGGAAGTAGTAGATGGAAGTCTCCTGATTTTACATTTTTGTTTACTGTTATCTCTGATTGCTCTAATTAGCTGCGTCTACCTACTTATTATGCCTGTAAGGGACTATATGTATAATACTAGCTGCGCCCCGCGGTTTCACCCGCGCAAATGTCGATCCCGTGGGAATATCGGGTTAAAAAGTAACCTATATGTTAATCTAGGGTGTCAGCTACCTCCATACAAAATTTTATCAAAATTGTTCCAGCCGTTTGAGCGTGAAGAAGTAACAAACATATAAACACACATACACACACACTCACAAACTTTCGCCTTTAAAATTAAAATCATAAATATGTGTTAAATAGGTATTTATTTGTTCAATCTATCAAATAACATGCAATAATAGTCCAAGAACAGCAACAATTATCTATACATATAAAAGAACTCATAATACAAAATAAAAATTATTTAACTACAATCATGTTAAGTTTATGTAATATAAGAAAATTAAACCTAAAACATTATAAGAAATGACTATATAACAAAATAGGTAAACATATTTACAATAAAATATAATTCTATCAAGTCGAATCTAATAGTCATCATAAGAAGATTCCTCATCACCACTCTCCATTTCGCTAGAATCTTCTGATAACGAATAATCCCCCTCACTAAATTTGCGAACTGATGTTGATTGGGATGGTAATGAATGTGGGACAATCAACTGCAAAATTTCGATTCTGGATCATCTAACCAATTTTTATGTTTGATGAAAAATTTATCCTTCGAACACTTAGAAGATGTCCACTTTTCGTTCAATTTTGATGAAAGGCTCGAAATTTCTTATCTGAGATTCTTCAAAAGCATCAGATATATTATGTTGTACACATACATAATCAAAAATGCGACTTGTTCTTTCAGTTTTAACCATTCTTCGAAAAACTCCAATTTTGTCATAGTTACGACTCGTTCTGAAACAAAGTAAATAATTTTACTTGCGGGCATTTTCGGGCGCCACAATATGTATGTAGCTATGCCTGAATGTTGTATTTATAACATACAGAAGAATCAAGCTGGATACATGTGGATACAAAAAGTTGCAACCCTTGAAAGTTTAAAATTAAGGAAAAATAGGTGGGATTATTTTAACATAGGACTTATAAACTCAAATTACAGCAAAAATATACATGTATTTTTATAAAAACAGGTCAAAAAAGTAAGTACATACCTTCAACAGTAGAATCCATCACAAAAAAATCGTTTCACTTTGCTATCAATTTTAGGAGATGTTGTCAAAAGTGTGTTAAAAATTCAACTAATTTGCGAATGAAAATTGCACTTCCTTTTTAATTAACATTGACCTCTCCACAAAATCACTTAATGAGGTGGCAAACAAATTATTTTTTTGAATTCCTTACCTGGGAAGGGTTGTTTACAAGTTCTTATCACGGATTCCTGGAAATGACGTCATGAATTTTGTCCCGCTAGCTTGTACTAGACGAAATACTGTGCGATGGTAAAAAAATATAATAATAAGAAAAACGCATTAGATACTTACAAGAAAAACAGCTAACGAAAATACACTAATGTGCCGTCAATTTATTATTTTAGGTCAAAATAAAATCACTTTAATCAGTGTTTTTTTTTGCTTGGATGTCTTTGGTTAGACGTACTGAGCGCTGTGTTAAAATTTGGACAAATTAGAAATAAAATAGATGGACATCTATTTTAATGGGACCCTGTATAGTCTTTGGCCGGGACCGACCGGTCAAGCTCGTCGCGTATCTTATGTAGTACGATACAATAGAAAATCAATTGTGTCTCATTAGCGGAACTCAATGAGCGTGCTTTCAGAGGCACACGGCGGGATCTCAATATTATAAGTTGGTCACGCATCCAAAAACCGACCGCGGCAACCATGCTTAACCTTCGACCGATTCATGGCGCTGTTACTAATTAGCCACGACCACGAGCCCCGCTAATGGTAGCAGAGACAGTTTACTAAAACGCTTTGTGGAAACAAAAGATTGTTTGTTTACTCACAACCGCGCGACAAAGTTTACCCGAACTAATTACTTGAAAGCTTGTGCTGCGCGTTAAAAGTGCATAAACACTGCTATTGACTGCCTGAGTTTTAAACATAGATACCAACTACCAAGGACAAATAATATCTGAATCATTCGAGATGAGAGTTTCTTTGCCCGTTTCTTCTCCATAGTTACTACGCTTTGGAATGGGCAACTAATCCATACAAATATTATAAATGCGAAAGTGTGTCTGTCTGTCTGTCCTTTTTAAACCGATTTAGATGAAAATTGGTATACCTAGAGTTAGTTTGAGTCCCGGGAAAGGACATAGGATACTTTTATCCGAGACCGAGACTTATGCGGGTAAAACCGCGGGGCGCAGCTAGTAGCTTCATATTTTCTGGCTGACCGACTTCTTGACCATTCAAAAGTGCCTGTAAATGGTTTAATATAAATAAATACTTTTGAGTTTGATGTGTTGCGGGTATTCGCTAGTCACGAAATTGTGATACGTATTCCCATTTTTGACTAATTAAAATTTAAGATTTTGGATTAGAACTACTTCGAGTGCGACTCTCTAAACAGAAAAGCCAACATATTACCCAACCTGGGCATAGTGTGGGTACTTTTTAGGGTTCCTTACCTAAAGGGTGCCAACGGGACCCTATTACTAAGAAATGAACTTACGGAGGAACCGAAACAGTATAGCTCTCACCAAAAGATGATTATTTATTTCATCAAAGTAAATAAAATATAAAAGTATTATAAAATTCTATCGACTCGTATTCTAAAAAATCTCAATCATTTACGCAAAGGTTGTTCAGCTAATTGCTATAACTGAAAGTACATGCATAATTATCCATTACTCAGTTCAGCGATCCAGACGCAAACAAACAAACCAGACTATGGTCTGTTCCAAAATTATTTGATGAAAGTGTAAACACTGTCCAGGTTAAATTCTGACGCAAAATCACTCACTAAAAGAAATTAGTTACATTCAACTGTGTATTTAGGTTTCGTCTTTATATCTCACACCTTTTCCCAACTCACAGCATGACTCACCGACTTCACCGTTTGAGAAATGGTGATGAAATTATTTACACGAAGTAAAGCACCTGACTGGGTCCAAACCCACGACCTACAATAAATGAAAAAAAAATGAAAAACCCTCAATTTCAAATGAAAAATCCTCAATTTCAAATGAAAAACATCTTAAAGGTGATTTAAAATTAGAATTTCGTGTTTAAGTATTCAAATAATCAAATCAAAACACTCAATTTGCAAGTGGCACAACAAATTGGCATCCACAGGTACGTTCGTAACGGAATAGAAGAACCATTTGTTTACATTGTCAATAGATAATTTTGGGACAGACTATAGGTCGCATTTCACAAACCATTTAACAAGAACACTACATTTTCTATTTCTAACAGTTTACACGTAAACATCGGTTTAGTGAGGTGTAAATCATTTCTTGAACGTGTGCCGGCCACTAGCGAGAACGATAAACATAGTGGAACACGTGTGTAGACTTATTAATGTTGATAGTAAAAAAATTTCAAGTTATGCCTGTTCTGTGAGAAGCGAGATTGTTTTCATGATTAAAAGGGTAACCAGAGCCCTGATTCAACACCACACGACAGGCTATCGTATCGAAAACCTAACATTTCGATAACCTGATTTGACTTCCCCTCAACAACAAATAGCTGTTGGAAGAATAGCGGGCGTCTATTTGATTTAAACTGACAAAATTTTCGGGTTTTGGACTTGTGAACAGCGTTTAGAAGACTCCTACGATAACAATGATTAATGTTCGACACGATACGGAAGCGTATCGAGTGTTTGTGAATAGCTATGCTGGAAGGTTTTTGGAGGAATTCAAGCACTTGGCAGGCTTTCCAAAAGGATGCAGTAACAATTGTAATGGGCCTGTAAATGGTTTACTTCCTATTTAATACTAGCTGTTGCCCGCGTCTTCGTTTGCAATCCCGGATAAAAAGTAGCCTATGTCCTTCTCCAGGTCATGGTCTACACATGTGCCAAATTTCATCCAAATCCGTTCATCCATTTTAGTGTGAAAGCGTAACATAGAAACTTAACTTTCGCATTTATAAGTTAGGATTAGGTTTGCTTTAGATGGATCAACCATATACCATAGTAATTTTCCTATGAATAACCCTATGGTGTGTAATAGTAAGTAATAAATAATCCGTGGCTATGAGAGAGGTGAAAATGGGACTTCATTTTTGGTCCTGTGTGGCGAGTTACTTGTTTGCTTCAATCGTCTAGTTAGCTCGGAGATTTAGACGAAAACTGACATTACTTAAAATAAAAACTCTTGTTTATCGATTTTATTCCATTTCGAGCGGCCATTGTTGTTTACATCTTTGGCTAATTTGGCGCGGTCGAACCTTAGGTAATCGATGGTTATATGAGCTAATATTATAGTTTGGAAATTACAAAAGCTCGCTGGCCCGACTCAGCCATTAGGCTATTACTAATTCTTTGTTTACGTTATATTTCGAACACAACAAGCTTTTGGCTGCAAATAAGTTTACAACTTCCTTATTGGAATGGTGCGATGATTTATTGACTACCTACTTCGTTTATGTAGTGTTAACGAATGTTAAATCGTGAATATTCATTAATTTCTATAGTATGTGCAGATGGATAGGTACTTAACACATTTTTTAGGACTTTGGCAAATTACTTGCTTAAATATTAACCTAACCTAGCCATCACTACACCATAACATAACATAATCAGCCTTTAATGTTCCCACTGCTGGGACACAGGCCTCCTCTTTGTGAGAGGGAATGGGCCATAATCCACCACGCGGGCCCAGTGCGGGTTGGTAGATGTCACATGTCTTCGAATTTTTGGTTCTAGAACATGCCGGTTTCCTCACGATGTTTTCCTTCACCGTTTTGAGAGCAGTGGTGATTAAATAATTTACACAAAGTAAAGCGCCTGTCAGGGTTAGAACCTACGACCTATATCTCGTAAGCCGCGGCCGTGACCACCGGGCCACCATTGCTCTTAATCTCTCATCACTACACCACATTTTCTAAACGTTTGTCAAACACTGATGTAAACTTGTATGGGATTGGTGGATAAGGTTGCCAAGAAGGACCAAAATTTTCCTTGGTCTTTCTACCTTGATTACAGGTCTATACTAAACGGCCCGACTGTCCCGTTGGTCTCGCACTCGCAAGCGCGACTGCTGAACGTAGGGTCTTGCCGTCCAGGGTTCGGTTCCCAGGTCGGGCTAAGTGTTATTGCGTTTGCCATTGGGAATTTCTTGGTCACAGCCCGGAGTTTGCAAGTAGGCGATGTGATACCCCCGTGCATCGGATAACACGTTAAGCCGTTGATTATATATCCTGCCTGCGCCTGATCACTCTCCGGTCGTGTCGGAGTACGTGCCGTCCCATCGGATTATGAGAGTGAGGGAAGAGAGAGTGCATCTGTGTCTGCGCACACACTTGTGCAATATAATATCTTCCGCACCGAAGGCTAGTCTCCATTGAGATTGGCCGCCATGGCAGAAATAAGGAATGGAGGCCTATGAAACTGTCCGAGCTGATGAAGGAAGGTCCTTATCGCGCTTTCTAGTCTGCAAACTTGGCGAATGAGAGAGCTAGACCGAAAAAAGTTCGACATTTTGACCGACACGACACTTGTACTATGTGTGTTTACGTTTTCTTTCATCTAGGTACTCGCAAACGTTGTTCATTTAGTTCACTGTGACTGTTATTTAATACAGCGACAGGAATATCGTTTCAACCGCTCCACGGCATTTCACGAGTTATTTTTTTTAAGTTACTGTAAAAATATTGATAGTCTGTGGTAAATTTCGCGCCTTCTCAAAGATCGTCTTTTGTTTATTACACTCTGTGAACGTCACTGTAAAATTTGTTACATTCTTAAAAACTATTTTATTTACAAGCAATCTCACTGTTTCATTGCATTAGTGTAATAGTTACCTACAAAGTTATTTAATACCGCGACAGGAATTTCGTTCCAACCGCTCCACGGCATCTCTAGAGTTATTTATTTTAATATGTTACCAAAACGGACTTGTTCTTCTCCTAAGTACTTTATTTCTTGACATTAAAATAAATAAAACTAAAACATAGCAGTAAACTCGTGAGTCGCAACTCAAAATATCGATAAAATGTAACGTAAACTTGGAATGTGAAATAAATCAAAACGGGTGGCGTTACTCTGTAAATATTACAAAATATTTAATGTTTCTTACTATTATGCGCAATGCTCTTAGAATGCTGAATGTTCTAGTTTTTGAGCCAAACGTATTTATTGAAAAAGAGAAAATAGCAAAAACATTGTATGTAGTGCCGGCACGAGGTATTTATATTTAATTTGACTAAAGAACATCGGTGACCGGCATCATTTGCTTTCGAAATGCTTTACTTACAGTACAAACAATTAATCTGTCGAGCTCCGCTAATGAGACACAATTGATTTTCTATTGTTTCGCCGCCAATAGGCGACGCGCGGTGCTTGACCGGACCTCGATCACGCCTGATGGAAAGCGATGTAGGTATGAGGTCTATGATGCTCTTGACTTCGAGAAGACACCTATCAGAAATGTAGCTAAATGACAAATAATCTTTAAATTGTATAAACAGCTAAATGATTGTTTCGCACTATTTCAGCTATAAATCAAAGCGGTTTGTTTGCAAGACTGACTGATAAATTGATGACACTAGCGAGCTGAACGGATAGAATCAGAACATTGCACAAAATGATACGAATTATGGAGCATTAAATATTGTTGGTACATCCGGAAGATTTGAGATAGCGCAGAGGAAGGGGCCTGCTTCTCGAGCATGAGGATTTTTTTTTATGGATGGGAAATCATCAAATGACCCCTCCCGCTCTGGGTGGAGCGCAAGGGAGTGTCAGACTCTTACTGACTAAAACCCATCCGTGTTCCTTCCTTAGCCCTTTAACCCATTGAATGTCGTAATTACAGACACAATTAAAAAGCCATTGTGCCTCGCGTAGATCTACGTTCCGACAGACGAGAGGTTAAACCTTGGCAAGTGTAATAGTACTTTACTTTATTCAGAATATCTAATTCTACTACTTCTGTAAATATTTACATACCTAATATAAGCTAACATATAAACTATAATACATTTATGTGAAAAAATAAGCGAAATAATCATAAGGCATCAAAGAATTCGTCCGCATCACAGTCAACAGGAACAGTGCCCAAAAGGCTGGCAGCATTGCCACGTTGTATGGCAATGCTAATTCTTTGGACAAGAAATAGGCCAGCCCTCTGGTCACGTGAAGAGTCGACTAACCGCTTGTATTTTACTTCCAAAACTTCGGTAAACGTTACATCAATGAGTTCTCGACCCCTGGGACTAGGAAGACACTTGTATGACAGAGGTAGAGGTAATGTAGAAGAGACTTTTTTAAAGCAAAGTAGATCTAGGACATTACTCTGGCTGACTGTGACAGCAAACGTCTAGAATTTTGTATACCTAAACCTTAAATCGCCAACGCACATTGAGCAGCGCTATAATTGATGCTCGTTCTTTCGATTTCATCTCTGCATACTGTCACCGTTACTCAGTGGTTTTAGAAAAGTACCTCGAACTAAACATGTTTTGGAAAAATTTAGTATGATACCTACCGCATTATCATCATCCTGGTCGGATAGAATCGGAACATTGCAGAAAATGATACGAATTATGAATTTTCGAGCATCGTGTCCACGCGAAGCCGAAAACGGACAAAGTCCTATTCGTCATACTTCTCAACTGCGATACGTTTGTTGCAGTCATGCATGTCTCATTAATATGATATTTTCCCATATTATCCCTCATACATCTAACCTCAGCTCAAAGCCTCGTATTTGTTTTGTGTATGGTTCAAATGAGGTGGGACAATGACCCATTAATGTGCCATAGTCCCATTAATGTGCCAATGTCCCACTAATGTGACATTGTCCCACCTCATTTGAAGTGATACAATGTACTACCTCGCTAATTTGAATGAGTTACTCATGCAAACTCATCGAAATTGCTTCTCCTTTCCAACAATAACGGGAGACGTGACCTGTTTTTCTGATAGATTGATTTGTAGTCAAAAATATTCCAAACAGTTACTAATTCCCTACATAGTTATACAGCGACGCGTGTAACACTTAAATCCACTCGGTCACCAATCACAATAACAATACCATGGTCTTTAATTACAGTTTTGACAGGTCGCCAGCTCGTTCACAATTGAGTAATGATTTACAAACGGAATTAGACTGTGCGTCGTACGCTCATGGTTATGGGGTACCTAATTGAAAATGTGGAGTACGTGTTAAGTGTGTTTGTGACCTAATGTATTTATATGAAAGTACTAGCTGCGCCCCGCGGTTTCACTGTTATCGTAGGAGTCCTTTAAACGCTGTTCAAAGTCCAAAACCCGAAAATGTTGTCAGTTTAAATCAAATAGACGCCCGCTATTCTTCCAACAGCTATTTGCTGTTGAGGGCAAGTCAAATCAGGTAATCGAAATGTCAGGTTTTCGATACGATAGCCTGTCGTATGGTTGTGAATCAGGGCTCTGTTTGCTGTCGGGGTCAAGTCAAATCAGGTTATCGAAATGTGTAATTTTAGATACGATCATAGCCTGTCGGATGATTGTGAATATCTATGCAGGAGCAATTCATTCAATATCAAGGATCGTAGTCTTGTAGGTTATATTCGATAAAACCATCGCTTGGCAGTATAAATTAGGAAGTCCAGAGATCGTTCTTATAATGAATCGAAATCGAAATAAAACAAACGTAACTCCACAAACACTGTGCTATGTGCTTAACAAGCAGACAAAAATTGTGTCATAATGTGCCAAAAAGAATATTTAAAAAACGAACCATAAAAAAATGTGTTGGCAAAGGTCAATCTTGGTGCACAGCCTAAATAATTAGGTATGGCAAGACCCGAATAGGGCCCAATTCCCAGATTATAAAAAAAAAGTAAAAATAAGCTAAACTATAATAAAAGTGCTCAAAAACATTTCTGGAACAGACAAGGTCCATTCATAAATCAATACTAAAAAAATCAAAAATAAAATAACGTAAAATATGACTAGTTACAAAATTATACCACCACCTTACATAAATGAAAGTCAATAAGCTACTAATATGGGACTAATAAAATAAATTAAAGACATATTGTAAATAATGAAAACAAAATGGGACGAACTATAAATAATAAACTTATAATTAAATTGTTACTACATACAAGTTACGGTTACATGACATTTTTAGTTAAGAACTCACGACCAATGTACTCACACGAGAATCAAAAAGATTCTTTCTTCCAAATAGCTTACTTTTGCATTGATAAATAATACTTAATTAAAAAGGTATTCGCCAAGAGACGTAAATCGTCCAGTACAGGTACAGACGCCAGCACCTCAAGCTACCCGAAACTGACATATTTTTCCAATCAACTTTGAACCTTATGCTTTAGCGATAAAGTTGAAAATCTAGTAAAGAAATTTGACAGATTGTAGTTGCTTGAAGTGCTGGCATCTGTACAAAAGGTACAGTCCGATGGATACTTTATTGCGGCTCGGAACATGAAGTGAGTCACTGCGCAGTAACAAATTCATGTATCAGAGGGGGTGAGGGGTCGGGTACTGCGCAGTAGCGCGTTTCAGAGCCTTGCGCTACGTTTAGTGCAAAGAATTCTACACCAAATTAGTATAATTGTTAGTTAAATATGATTTGATGCTAAAAACAAAACAAATAGACACGATGACATGATTACCCCGTCTACCAGCGCCATCTATCATCGATTCAGGAAGTTAATCTCACACGTTTTTCAATACTACCCTCATTTGCGTGAATATTAGTGGATCGTGTGAGTACATTGGTGATCTGATTATACAAAGTTGAACTACGATTGTAATACAAAATACAATGGATAGACGTTTATATGAAAACTTGTTACTTACAGAATCTTGTATGTAATGATGACAGGTTTGGTTGGTGATGAGAGAAAATCATTTACCTAATTTTTTTTCTTTAAAAAAAAAAGCATGTAACTACGAAACTGACGAAAGTATATATTTCCAAAAACTTTTGATAAGATTGCCATACATAAAAGTTATTTTATGGTTGCTCTTAATTGGTCCTTTTACCCCAATACTTCTCCGAGCATATTTAGATGAACGTTTCGGTATTTTTTTTTTGTTCCGAAACCCTCATACTACTGCAATGGCAACACTGCCCGTCTAATCACCAACCAAACGGGTACTAAACCAAAAATAATAAAGGAAAATGAACACACTTCTAGCAACACTGCGTCTAATTTGCCACTCACGATGAGGTCCTCCTCTCGGATCTTGTCAGAGTTCTTACTCGCCGCTCGGAACGTCGCTGCGAGGTACTTTTGCTCGTCTTTGGTTAGGAGCGTGCATTTTGCCGCCAACTTCTTGCTTGTGTTGCCCATGCTGGTAAGAAAGGTGGTATTATAATATGCACGAATATTGCCAGGTAGATAAGACTATCCTAATCAAAAGTATGGAAGTCTCTCTGTCAAAAATGTTCTTATACTCATACAAACTCCCCCCCCCCCCCCAAAAAAAAAAAGAAAAAGTTCGCAGAAACTTCAGAATACCTGGTAGATCCTTACATACTCCATTTGCTTCGTTTACGTTTACACTTCAGCGGGGTAATTGCATAAAATACTGTCAGTAGCACTGGCTTTCATTTTGACAGTTCAACAACATTCATTGCGTTATTTACGTTGTTGAGCAGACACATTTTTCGAACATAAGAAGCAATGATGTTTATTTTTTACATACTTCTTTAACATAATCTTTTTTATTATTTGACGTTGAGTACTTATATACAAACAAATCTAATTTTTTAACTCTTTATTAGTGGTTGTAATGGCAATCATATCACTTGGTTTTAATAGGTTTTTATTTATCCTCTTGATAGATTATTTTATATTTTGTAAATGTGAGGACTTTGTAGGCCTTGTAGACTTTAGATCTGTAGACCATTTTTTATTTTATAATTAATGTAGTAATGTAAACAGTGTAATATTCAAAATGTATTAGTCGTAATAGGCTAGGCATAATCTAGTCAAACTTCCATCCTAGGCAAACAAACTACTTTCTTCTGTATATAATTTTTTTTTCATCAAAAATTCAGTCAAAATCAAAATCAAAAGTCATTTATTCAAACTAGGCTGAGAATCAGCACTTTTCGAACGTCAAAATTACAAAAGACAGTCCCCCAAAACGCCCGCCCTTCGCCACTTCCTAGTGCTTTCGCTGGGGAGAAGAAGTGGCGGAACAAACTCCCCAGCAGCAGCAGTCTGTATATTGTACCCTCAGACCAAATAAAAAACCAAGACAGAGGGCTGTCAACAGTAAAGTGAAGCTGGTTTTGTAAGCATCATGTGCACTTAGGGAGGTGTAGTTTGATTGTAAATGGTTGTAAATGTGTGTGTGTAAGCACAGAGTGGAGGTGTAGTTTTGACATGCTTTACTGTATTGTTTGCAGCATTATGTTTTGACTTCTTATTTGTTCTGAGATAGTACCCCTAATATTAACTTTTGTTAAACATTTTCTAATAGAATAAGTACAAAAGAATGGTAAACAATTTAGTGACCCATCACAAAACCGCACATATCAAAAGAGGTATCAGATGCATATAACGATTAAATTTTTTTTTTTTTTTTTTTTGTTAATAATTTAGGAATTGTGTGATGGGAGTAAAATACAGGATAGGTTTATAGAATAATAAATTGTAAACAATTTAAAATATTACAGGTTGGTGTTGTCTGTTTAAAACTTCTATCTCCAAAAATAGAACATGTTGCCATTAGAATCATGTGATATTGTTTGTTTTAGCACATCATTAACATGACACAGAGGAAACCTTGTCACATTACTATTCTACCTTGAATCAACAGGAAGATAAGCAGAAGTAATCGATTAATTTCTACATTAGGGCATAAACCACCTCTTTCGTTTTCCTGACACAAAACTTGTATTGCAGTGTCATTGCCTATGACCTTACACAAAAAACAAACATTAAAAAAATGTCTATGTTTTAGGTGATTTCAATTTATAGCTAAATAATTATTAACACTAATTTAACTTAATGGGAAAAAGTTGTATGAAAGGTTAAATTGATAGATTTAAATACGGTGCACGTCGTAAACATAACATAAACATTACCTTTTTATCGATAAAAACAATAGCGACGGTAACTACAAATACACTGCACACAGAATGACTGTTTTTATCGATTGAAAACTTTTACTACACATAACCTCGAGTACCAATCATATTATTATAACTTTGTTATAAAAAATATTACGCTGGTGAAAATATTGAACGTAGTAATCAATATTTTTTGACAAAATTACAAATGACTAAAGGTAAAGTAGGTTACCTGTCAACGTCAATGTCAAGTTATATTTTTTTTAACTTTGGCCCACCCGGACGGTACAGGTAGTTATTTGCAATTCGTTTGAATATTCAGGCGTGAAACGACTAGCCACGACTAGTGCTCGTCGTCGCGTCACAACGACTGCCTTATTGCGAATCTCGGTTTTGATACTGGAAATAAACCGCGTAGAATACAAATATTTGAGGTTTATTTCACCTGGAAGTTGATTTGTATATTACACATTTTTTATCCAGGTGCTAGGATGGGACCATTATGCATTTATTTGTATCATTCACAGTTTCACCAAATAATAATTTATTTTAACTGTAGTAGATACGTTTGGTCCATTTCATTCATTCATGAGATCCATTAGCGTGAATCATTTGAGTAGGTAAATAAACTTTAATCACGAGACTTTTACTTGCTTTGATCTGAAAATTAAATTTAGGTGTTGCTGATTGAAGAAATAAGACTAATAAATTACGAGACTCATTGCTTTATTTTCATAGGAACAGGGTTTTTTTTTATAAACAAATGTTAATTATTCAGGCGCGAAAAACAATTAATGTAGCCGACGAAACATTCCGTTTGAATTTGCAAAGCCTCTAAACGAAACTTTCTACAATCGTGGAAGAGGGTCGATTGAATCCAATAGAATGTATCCAATTGCACATGGGGCAAGACTTTCTTTAATGTTACTTCATAACGTATCATAGATCTAGTCCAACAGAAATCTCCCAAAAATCTGAATTTTCTCAAAGTAGACGTTTCCTATAAGTACTTTATTATTTTCTCATCTCAATAGAGATATAATGGTCCATAATGTCGAAACTAAAGTGACCACTGTGTAAGCTTGTACAGTCTTCAGCACTGTTTCGTTTTCTATGCGACGCGTCACGTTTCTATGTAATAATAGTACCATGTGAAGCTGAGGCGGTATAGTCAATGCAGTAGCTACAAATTTTAATCGTGGAAATATGAACGTGGGAAGTAAAGTACCGACTGTTATTAAGCAGAACGTGGCACCACCAAAGAATAATCCTAGTGAGGCGTCTTTTGGGGACATTGCTCTGCCCATTATGTAACTCCAATGTGCTAATGTGCCCATTCGTACCAGCCACAGTGATTTCAAAACGACTGTACTACACAAAACGACGAATATCGTAGTCACGACACACATAGTTACGATTCTGTCTCCCCTATCAATATTGTACATTTGTTGTATTTTCTGCTTTTGCTTTTTATTCGAAGAAGGAAGAGGAAGGTACGTACATGATGTGTTAAAGAGTTGGGAAATTAGTGCAAGATTGTTAATAAGATCATATGATTATTTTCAGCTTCATCTCTTGATCTGTGTGACCTTTCGTAATTAATTAATTGTAACTTTAGTACCTACATACTGTATTTATATTTGCAAGTGATTTGAACAGGAATTTATCGTTGATTTTGATGTATCTCTTAGTAGTCTGTGATTTTGATTATATGCATGTCACAAGCAATGACATGACGACAGTGGCGACAGCGACAGTGAAACGCGTTTTAAAGTGTATAAATATGATTATATTTCTATCAAATACATATTTTTATCGTCACACAATTTTATTATACTCGGCATTTTATTTCACACATTGACATTATATATTTTATTATACCATGCATACGACTACTCATTTTTTTTAATACTTTCTTTTATTTTGAACGTACTATGTGGTTCTAATTCCTGAACGCATGTATTCACAATGTAGCAAGCTTAATAATGTAACAATATTTTTGGTAGCTTTCAATAGTTTACAGTATTACATTTTTTTAAATAAAGTACTGAAAAAGAATTATTATACAATTGTAAATACTTAACACCAGAAGTTAAATAAATCAATAGTGAATGGGCCATACTGCGATGTTACTACAATAAAATTGTAGGGGAAACTGGGGACACTTGATCACCATTTTGGTTTCTTGCTTATATTTTTTTCAAATTTAGTTCTATAAAAATAATACATACATGTTTATTACTACATGCATGTTTATTACTGTTCCCCATTATTTGATTATTATATTTATGAATGCTTCATTATTTTTTTTGCATTTTCCCAAAACTTTCCAAAAGGAACAAGTGTCCCATATTCTGGGAGACTTGATCCCAGTAACGGGTAGACTTGATCATAGGGGATCAAGTCTCCCTAATGCAAACTTTAAATAAATGAAAACCCGGTTTGGTCATTAAAGTATCATTTATTATAACAAAATTATGAATATAATAGCTTTAATATGTCTTAAGTATAAATTTTAGTGACAGTATTCAGTCTCAATCTCAATGTAAGTTCTACATTTTCATAAATCTAATAAGTATTAACAGGTTTTATTGAAGTATCTTGTAATAACTATTCATATCACAAATTATTAAATCTTAAACTCCTCTTCTTTAGTGAAGATTTGGGACTGTCTATAATTAGGCTCGTATGTAATCTTATTTTCCTGGTCCTTTTGTTTTCTGGCATACCTTTTCAGTGTCATTATTGGGACGTTATACGCTTTGGCAGTACCTTTGATCGTATTTCCCTCCAATACCTTGTTCACAGCTTCTTTAAGAATTTGTGGGTCAACACGTATATGTGGTTTTGCATCTTCTTTTCTTTTATAATTTCTTCCCATTTTATAATTAATCTAAAACAAACAAAAAATGAAAACTGACAAATTGAATGTATGGTACACTTGATCCCGGGATCAAGTGTACCCCATCTTGCCGTGATCAAGTGTACCCGAGAGTGCTCTTTTAAAAAATATATTTTTTTCATGTCAAGAGAAAACGTTAATCAAATAAAATACATGTAAATGCAAACTTTAATAAACTACTTTCAATGATTTTGACACATACTCAGGGAATTATTCATTCAAATATTAAAAAAAACAAATGAAAAACTTACCGAAACAAATGCTGACACAGGAAAATAAAAATGGCTGCACTGCTCTGAAGTTGTCTATATAAAGATGTCAAAATGACGTTTTTGGTTCACCATAGACAACAAAGACTAATGTTGCCAATATCAAAAATAGAAAAAGCGTTTAGTTTTTGATTTGTCACTGGGTGATCAAGTCTCCCAAGGGAACAAGTCTCCCCAGTCTCCCCTAAGGAACAACAGTAAAGGCCGCAGTACATTGTTAACACCCGACGCTATCCCACGCTTACTTACTGGCCAAATGACGAAAATAGCTCTTTGAAAAATGTGCCCAATGAGTAAGCTTCATTGATGTCGCGTAACGTGGTGTGTTATAAGTTTGTTTCCGCCTTTAGTATTATTTATTTAGTAGAATTTTTAAAATTGGTATGTCACACGTCATCGTGACTTGGAAAAATATTCTGCGGCCGAAATTATTGTGTTGAGTTTGCATCAAAAAGTGCTTTATATTGAATGTGGCTAAAATAAAAAAGCACAATGACGCTCACTAAAATGGAGGTGGATTCGGGAAAAGGCGAAGGATTCCGGCCGTACTACATAACAAAGATTGAAGAGCTGCAGTTGATCGTCGCCGAGAAATCTCAAAACCTTCGTCGTTTGCAAGCCCAGCGTAATGAGCTCAACGCTAAAGTACGAATGTTGCGCGAAGAGCTCCAACTCTTGCAAGAACAGGGCTCATATGTGGGCGAGGTCGTCAAACCTATGGACAAGAAGAAAGTCTTAGTCAAGGTGCACCCTGAGGGTAAATTCGTGGTTGATTTGGACAAGAACGTCGATATCAACGATGTGACCGCGAACTGCCGCGTCGCTCTCCGCAACGAGAGCTACACTCTTCACAAAATCCTTCCGAACAAAGTGGATCCTTTGGTGTCACTCATGATGGTGGAAAAGGTTCCTGATTCCACTTATGAGATGGTGGGAGGTCTAGACAAACAAATCAAAGAGATTAAAGAGGTGATTGAGCTTCCAGTGAAACATCCAGAGCTGTTTGATGCTTTAGGTATTGCTCAACCCAAGGGTGTGTTGTTGTACGGACCCCCAGGCACTGGCAAGACCCTGCTCGCGCGTGCTGTAGCTCACCACACTGAGTGCACGTTCATCCGTGTCTCAGGTTCAGAGTTGGTGCAGAAATTCATTGGTGAGGGCAGCCGCATGGTCCGAGAGCTTTTCGTTATGGCCCGTGAACATGCTCCCTCTATCATCTTCATGGACGAAATTGATTCTATTGGTTCATCTCGTATTGAGTCTGGCAGTGGTGGAGACTCCGAAGTACAAAGAACTATGTTGGAGTTGCTGAATCAGCTTGATGGTTTTGAAGCAACAAAGAACATCAAAGTCATCATGGCTACGAACAGGATTGATATTCTAGACCCTGCTTTGCTTAGACCTGGACGTATTGACAGGAAGATTGAGTTCCCCCCACCAAATGAGGAAGCTCGTCTTGACATCCTGAAAATTCACTCGAGGAAGATGAATCTTACAAGAGGAATCAACCTACGTAAGATTGCGGAATTGATGCCTGGTGCATCAGGTGCTGAAGTCAAGGGTGTCTGCACTGAGGCAGGTATGTACGCTCTCCGTGAGCGCAGAGTCCATGTCACTCAGGAAGATTTTGAAATGGCCGTAGCGAAGGTTATGCAAAAGGATTCAGAGAAGAACATGTCTATTAAGAAACTTTGGAAGTAAAAGTAATTCTTATATTTTTAATTACTGTATTCTATGCTTTAGGAAATTAATAAGTCTTTTTTGTAATCAAATATTTGTTTTATTTTACTGAGTTTAGTAGGACAATGAGATAATTGTTTTCAAAACTGATAAGTGAATTCATTACTAAAGAAATAAAAGAACAAAGTCCATATTTAACATTTTTTTTAATTTGATTTGTACATCAGAAAAATTCTAAATATTCATTAATTATGCTCAATCATAATTAAAAATCATTTAAAATATCGATTTCAGGTAAAAACAATAATAATAATAGAGTTAGGCTTTCTCATTCAGGACTGAATACACATTTACAATAGAATTACAAAATAATCAGTCTGCAATGTTCCCACTGCTGGGGGACTCCGGCCTCTTCTCTGTGAGACAACACAACATATTGTCTCTTCGCATTAAAAGCGTACAACCTCGAAAAAAAAAAAATGAAAATTTTTAGTATCGCAAATATTTTCTCAAGTGGAAAAAGAACGTAGTTAAGCAAATCCCCGCTAGATGGCGCATTGGTTAGTTTTAAATTGGTGGAAGTTTATTAATTAATTGTTAAACCTTTAAAACATTCTCCTGTAAAATTGGTAAATTTTTGAGATTATACACTTTTAATGCGAAGACGATATAACAACTAATTAAAATAACAAATTCGAATCCTCTATTCAACTATCAAAGTTGATATTATTTCATTATTACAATAAATATTAATTCATTTAATTATGAACTACCTAGTATTATTTATTTCTTTTATTTCCTATCAACAATCTATGATAAAAAATAATATGTCTGGGACTCTAGCCTCCTCTCTGTAAGAGAGTCTTAATTTGAAATAAGAACACTATTATTTTATCATAATAATTATAATACATTTTTTGTATTATTAATTTTTTATAATTATTCTTTTATTTTCCTTATCATCTAAATCTGATTCTGTGTCAGACAAGTCTTGCTGCAGCGGCGACGCTGGCATGGTGAAAGATAATCCTCCGATAAGCTGAAAAAAAAGCGGTTCATCATCATTTCAGCCGAAAGACGACGGTGGATAGGCCTGTCTTATGTTTGGTGCTTCCGCGTCCTATACGGGATCGTCGGTTCATCTTGAATTCTTGAGGGGTGTCTACCCCCTTTATATAGTTATTATACTCTTTTATCTACCTACGCTGCGTTTTAGACCTGAGCCCTGATTCACAAACATACGACAGGCTATCGTATCGAAAACCTGACATTTCGATAACCTGATTTGACTTCCCTTCAACAGCAAATAGCTGTTGAAGAATAAGTAGCGGGCGTCTATTTGATTTAAACAGACAAAATTTTCGGGTTTTGGACTTGTGAACAGCGTTGAGAAGACTTACGATAACAATGATTAATGTTCGATACGATACGGAAGCATATCGAGTGTTTGTGAATAAGGGGGCTTGTCCAGAAGGGGCGAATTCGCCGCGAAACGTTAATGAGATACTAGGCGCCAATACATTGCGTCCACAAGCATCGCGCGATTTCAAAATACGCGCGTAAATTGCGTGCAGTTTGCCAGACTCCTTGTTGCGTCCAGTTGACGCGCGAAATCCCGAACGAACTCGAACTCCACGTTTTCTACTGACAAATGAAATTCGAACCCAAATGCTCGCGCGTTGGTACGCTCCTGGACGCAACGGTCGCGCGTAATACGCACGAGAGATTCGCAGCGAATTCGCCCTTTCTGGACAAACTCTTACGTTACGCGGTCGCTATTCAAGACTTTCGGTCCCATAGGCCACGTGGTTACCAGGGTATCACCAGTAAAAGACAAAAGGAGTATGTTAGGTAAATAAGCCCGGGTACGAAGGGGCGTTTTTCGCGCATTGGATTTTCAACGCACTGCGTAGCGATGAGTGTTGAAAATCCAAGTGTGTTTTTTTTGACGCGAATGTGCCCTGAGGTATTCTTAATGAGGTATTCTTACCTACCAAGACAATTCAACTTACGTTAGGTCTCGTGTGCTTCCGGAACGAGCACATGTTCCTTACGTACTGCAGCGGGTTCACGAACTCGTGTGACATGCTACTGAAAAAATAAACGTTATTTAAAGATTTTGCGGGATGAATGCCTTAGGTATGCCTTCGAATCCTTTTGGTTAATGCAGGTTCAAAGTTGATTGCGATAATTTGACAGTTTCGGGTAGCTTGATGGGTTAACGTCTGTACAAACTGGATACTAAATAAAACACTTACCTTGACGTGTTCATCTGAACTGAAGGATCTGCAGGAAAGGGAGAATTGTCTAGCGACGTGTTCTGGAACCGGACTCTGGGAAAAAGCATGAAGGAATTTATACAGGGTGAAATTAAATACATGGGCATCATTTTAAGGGGTCATTGTACTCATCATTATGAACAACTTTTACTATGGGACCAAGACTGAAATCGCGAAAAATAATCTGCTGTTCCCTACATTTATGTTCGCATAACTCGTCAAAATGTAGGGAAGAGCTGATTTTTTTTTTCGCGATTTCAGTCTTGGTCCCATAGTAAAAGTTGTTCATAATGATGAGTACAATGACCCCTTAAAATGATGCCCATGAATTAAATTTCAACCTGTATATGTAGGTACATAAAATTCAAAGTCCTGACTAACTGATATATCAACGCACAGCCTAAACCGCTGGTCCTAGAGACATGACATTTGGAGGGTGTGTTCTTTGTGAAGAGTAGGTATCCATTAATGCCCGGGCCACATCAACGGGAAACGCCGAAAATTATCGCGATAAGTTGTGGCTGCATCTACGTTTAACGCCAGTCATCGCGATAATTATCGGCGTTTCCCGTTGGTGTGGTGTGGCCCAAGAAAGGGAAAGGGGGTTTTTCGAAGTTCTACCCCTAAGAGGGTGAATGGGGGAGAGGGTGAAATTTCACGCGGACAAAGTCGCGGGCAGAAGCTAGTTATTTTCTTCTTTCATATATCTATGGTTATTTTATAGAACATAAAAGGCTCTAGGTACTGCTGAGCATGAGACCATGAGGTTCTATGTTCGATTTCCAGGTCGGACAAAGTATTATTGGATTTTCTTTTCCATCAGGAATTTCTCAGTAATACCTATTATACGTTTAAGTCGCATGTTAGTAGCACCAAGACGTCCCTAATGTTAAATACCAAAAACACTTCTCGACATGGGGATCGAACGCAAGAATCCAGCTCAGTCGCTCAAAAACTCAGTCCAAAATGAAAAAAAAAACCACTCACTCTGTATAAGCCGAAGTTCTATTCCTCCTGGGCACGTAAACGAAGTGGTAGTACACGAACACGCAGAGGTAGAGCACCACCAGCACCATCACCGCGGTGATGACGGTGAACGTCACGCTGTGCGCGCCGGACAGCTCCGCGTACGACCAGCCGTTGAACAGCGGCAGCTGCGGGACCGGCCGACAGATTGGCACATCGGTATTTGACAAAAGGCAAGGTGTCGGCACCCTGATTGCGTAAAACCCTTTCAATCTCAATTTGAATCATTTTGAAGGAAATTACTAATCCATTACTTCGTATGTTCGAAAAATTTGTCTGCTCAACAACGTAAAATAACGCAATGAATGTTGTTGAACTGTCAATAAGCAGCGGCTGAATCGGAAAGAGTTGGCTACTTAGTAGGTAGTAGATAATATAATCTTGGAAGATGGCGAAGCCTAACCATTTTCAATTCTATGTGGCTTTTCCAACCTATCTCATAATCTTAGTATGTGCAAAGTAGGTATATAGCTATCATAAATTAAGAAAAAAAAAAACCACTCACATCCTTTTTATCCAACGTCGGGCACTCCCCTTTTTTCGCCAAAGAGCCATCATCGCACAAACATTTGGGCCCATCCACGTCCAACGCACAAACATTGGCGCAAACCACGCCTTCGCACGCATTGACCAAGTCATCTCTTTGGACGCTCTCATGGCGTATGACAAAGGTGTTAGCGTCGAATACTCTAAAGATGTAGGTCTCGCAGTATTTGGGGCCAAAGAGTCGGCAGCGGCTGAGCCGGAAGGAGTTGGCTACTAAGTAGTAGATGTAATCTTCGAAGATGGCGAGGTCATGAGGGGCTTGCAGTTGTGGGTGGTCGGCTAGGATCTTTTTGCTGGAAATTGTAAGAAATGTTCTCAATTACCGTGTTAGTAGAACTACATGAGGACATAAATTCTACAAACAGAAATAATGGGAGCCGCTGAGCCGCTGAGGGAGGACTGCCCTGCAGTGGGTGGGTGGTGTGGTTGGTTGGTTGTGGGTGGGTGGTTGGTTGGTGGGTTGTGGGTTGGTTGGCTGTTGTGGGTTTGGTTATTGTGTGTCTTTTAGTCTGTGCTAAATAAATGTATTTTCTTTCTTTCTTTTCTCAATATCATGATTCGGTTTGGCAGCATGCAGTATGAGTCAAGCAAGGTCTACTTAACATCAACCCTGGCTGATGAACCCGTCCTAGTAACATTTTTACGTAGGGTTCCTGAATAAATACCTACTTGGAGTAAGTACGTCGGAGAAAGCCGGTTTCTACATTTTCTGAACATCATTAACTACCACGTGTACAGTCAACAAAAAATATAAGTATGCAGGACCTTCGGATATAGTTGAAGTTTAGTAAGAAACCGAAGGATGTTGTCGACTGAAAAATTTGTTAAATGAGCCGTTTGTTTTCTATTATATTAATAAAATTACATTTTAGTCGAGAGCATCCATCAGTTTCTTACTAAACTTCAACTATATCCGACGATCCTGCATACTTATCTCTTTTGTTGACTGTATCTAAAATTGACTGAAGCAGCCATAGATATAGTATAATGTCTATGGAAGCAGCACTGATACACTAAACCAGAGTGACAACCAGTCGCCAGAGGAATAGCACCTTCCCCTTTGCACCTTGTCAACTAAAATAGATCCTGAAAAACAAAACCAACTCACTGGCTCTCCCCCTCATAGTCCATTCTAATGATATGCGCAGGCCCAGTCTCAGCCACATAGAGTTTCTTCTTGAACGGGTCCACAGCGAGCCCGGTGCAGTTGCGGACGGTCGTGAGGTCAGTCACGTGTGTGCCGGCCAGGGTCGCTGACCAGACCACTGACTCCAGCTCCCGGGTCACGCAGTAGAACATGAGGCCTGAACTTGGGTCCACGATTAGGGCTGTTATCTGGAAAAAGAAGGAATGAAATGATGATGAAAAGACTGTAACGCTACGGTTTCCTATGACCCGGCCGTAATGAAAATGTATCAAACGTTTTCCAGGGAAACACACCAACTTACCTACGTTCATAAATAACGTTCCAGTGACGTCATTCGACGGTAACGGTATGTGACGGCGGCCACCGCAGTCTTAGGAAACCCTAGCTTTGTGAAAATTAAGTTGTCTTAAAAGAAAATATCACCGAGCGCAAAATGGTACTGGCCACATACTTTTGCTGATCATCGTCATCTGCCTAGCCTTTTCCCAACTATGTTGGGCTCGGCTTCCAGTCTAACCAAATGCAGCTGAATACCAGTATTTTACATGAAGCGACTGCCTGTGTGACCTCCACAACCCAGTTAATACGGTACCACTTGGTAAGACTGGTTGTCAGACTTTCGGGCTTCTGACTACCCGTAAGGACTGTCAAAGACCCACAAATGGCAGCCGGGACCAAAGGCTTAACGTGCTTTCCGAGGCACGGAGGGGTCTCGGTATGCAAAGATGGTCACCCATCCACAGACCAACCGCGGCAAGCGCAGCTTAACCTGATCGATCGACCTGTGCGGCTGTTATTATTTAGCCACGGGCCCCTCATACTTTTGCTGATCATTCAAACCAATATTATTCTCCCTGGCAAAAGTATTAAGTACATTGAGTTTTAATAACTAACAATAAACTTCACTTATCATTTAATTTTGAGACGATTTTTGTTCGAGACACTTGCCCTAAGAATCCCTTTCCAATAAATGAGCTAAACTACGAACCTTAGCATTTGAGTTTTAATACTGTAACAATTTTAAATCTAAACTTCACTAGCTTATCATATTAATTTATCACCATATTAATTAAATCTAAGCAAAAACAGGACGCACACACCAGGACAGCTTTTAAGTTTGTACAAAGCTCAGGTCCGTTCCTGTATGGAGTATTGCAGCCACTTGTGGGATGGCTCAGCAAAATACCAGCTTGCTGCACTTGACTCGGTGGAACGCAGAGCTAAAAAACATATAGGCGACGAGACGTTGGTAGCTACGCTTCCCAGCCTGGCTCACCGGCGTAATGTCGCTTGCCTGACGGTCTTCTATAGACTGTACTACGGAGAGTGTGCGCAGGAGCTCCACGACCTGATCCCACCATCGCCCTTTTACCACCGGACAACCAGACGTACTGCAGCGTACCATCCGCACTTGGTTGATATCCCGATGAGTCGTACTCGGCGCTTCTCCTCCACTTTTATTATGCGCACAGCCAAAGTGTGGAACTCTCTGCCGACAATTGTGTTCCCTCCCACATTTAACCCATCTGCCTTCAAATCAAGAGTGAACAGGCATCTTCTGGGCACGCTCGTTCCATCATAGACCTCATCTATCGCTTTCCATCAGGCGTGATCGGGGTCAAGAGTGCGCCCATTTAGCAATAAAAAAAAAAAAAAAATGTTAGACAATTTTTGTGCGAGAAAGTTGCCCTAGGAATCCCTTTCCAATAAACGAGTAAAACTCCGAACCTTAGCATCAGAAGGCAGTTTCTGCAGGCTGGCACAGCGCTTGTTCTTAACGTGACACACTCTGACGCGGCTGACCGACGGCGACGAGTCCGCGAAGTATACGTTACCAGTGACCCAGTCTACTGCCACCTGCAATGTTGAAATTTGGTACAAACTCAAAGTATTCAAACTCAAACTCAAAGCATTTATTTCAATTAAACCATTTACAGGCACTTTTGAATTGTCAAGAAGTCAGTCAGTCGGAAAAAATGAAGCTAGTTGCCCATTCCAAAGCGTAGGTACCTATGGAAAAGAACGGGCAAGAAACTCCATGGACACTCTTTTAAATCAAAATAATGTTACAAAGACTTGGTTATATCATTCATGTTAAAAATTATACATGTGAGATCGATGCAGAACGTTAAAAGCGTCCATAATGAAAAGATGAGAAAAAACAACAATTCAAATAATAAATTAAAATAAGCCATGGCAGCAAAGAGATGACCAGTCCCTACTGACGGCGCCCGTTCACGAACATGACGCATGCATCAGCACCATTCAGCTCAACCATTTTGAAGGGAGCTAAATGATCCAACACATCTCAATGAAACTAATTAACAGGCATTTTTGAATTGTCAAAGGAGTTGGTCAGTCAGAAAGATGGAGCTGGTTTGTAATTTCTGTGTGTATCTACGTAACACAGAAATTACAAAAGAGCTTCATTTTTGAAGTGAAAACTTCTTTAGGCGCGTCGGGCATTTTTTGAGATGGGAAAAACCATTGAACTCGCGACACTGTTTGCGACACTGTTTCCGACACCGCGCTACATTCGGATTTGTTCGGCTGTCCTCGGTATGTGCTCGGTTTTAATGTAGGTATTTCCGATATGTCAATGAGTGATGGCAAAATTTTCTTTGTGTTTTGTTTATATGACGATTAAAAAATACACACGTACCTAATTGTTCAAGTTTTCACTTCTGTCGGCACTCCCGGAGTGCCACTGTTTTTTTTTTCTATAATATTTTAACAATTTTGTAGAATTCTGTACTTGTAAAGTTTTGTGGTATAGGCCCCACCAGCGGTACATGCTCTGCGATGTAAAACAGAGTAATTAGATCTCAGGGGCGTAGCTAGCGCCGTATCTACCGTATCAATTATACGGGGCCCCCGGGCCACGGGGGCCCCCAACGTGCGTAAGCAAAATTTATAAAAACATCCCAATTTTTTTTTAAATTCGCAAATGACAAAAGTCAAAAAAAGCAAATCAGCTATAAATTATTTAATAAATCAGTTTGCCGAAAAAAAGGCAAGGAGAGTGTATATTTAATTTGAAATGTTTGTAAAAATTTTGGAAAAAGTGACAGATAGATAAAATTTATGATGAATAAATATTTCTTTTAATTTTATGCAAAAAAAAAATTTTTCTCTGAGAAATCTTTACCGGAAGGGTAGGGTAAGGTAAGGGCCCCCAAACAAATTTTTATACGGAGCCCCGCCAAGACACGCTACGCCACTGTTAGATCTTAAAGTGGTGAAGATTATGAGAACACTAGCTGCGCCCCGCGGTTTCACCCGCATAAGTTTCGATTTCGTGGGAATACCGGGATAAAAAGTAGCCTATATGTAAAAAAAAAAAAACCTAAAATTGGCCCAGCCGTTTGAGCGTGAAGAAGTAACAAACATATAAACACACACACTCACAAACTTTTGCCTTTATAATATTAGTGTGATTACCTTGGTTGGTCTCCCGATGTTAGTGACCACGATGACGTTCTGTGTACTGTTCACTTCTATCAGTTTCCCAGCCTCTGCGGACGTTACGTATAGCTTCTTTTGCCTAAAAAATGAGTAAAGATTATTGTGTGCAATGTTTATTGTTTGATTTCAACATTATCTGCCCACTCTCACATCACATCACCCATCATCATCATCATCGTCATCGTCTCTCTCATTATCACCAGCTTCTACCCATGACTTCGTCCGCGTGAACGTTCTTGTTCCGACCCACCGCGACGCATCGCATGACCTGCCTTCGCTATCACTTCGTTTTCGCTTAGCATTCTTTCTTACTTTTTGAAGAAAAAACTTCTTTACGCACGCTTGACTTGGGGAGTAAGCTGGCGAACGCGTGACGTAAGCGTTACGAAAAGTGTGATCGGGCGAGGCGAACGGGAGTTGAGTGGGGGATATAAGCAAGAGAAAGCAGTGCGCGCGCACATTTTCTTTCTTTCTTCCTCTCATAGCCAAATACGTTTGAAGTTTCACTTCAGTCGTGTGGTCAAAAGCACACTCGGTTTTTTTTTGTTCGGTTCCGAGGAGTCCTAGAGTGATGTCAAACAGTCTATAAACCATCCTCGAGAATTGGGCTATCAAATGCAAGAATACACCACCACATTACACACACACACACATTTATTTATTACTAGCTGCGCCCCGCGGTTTCACCCGCGTAAGTGTCGATCCCGTGGGAATATCGGGATAAAAAGTAGCTTATATGTTAATCCAGGGTGTCAGCTACCTCCATACCAAATTTTATCAAAATCGGTCCAGGCGTTTGAGCGTGAAGAAGTAACAAACATATAAACACACACTCACAAACTTTCGCCTTTATAATATTAGTGTGAAGTGTGATTACTTACATCGGACTTTACGCTTTTTATTTAATTTTTTTTTTTAATTTTTTTTTTTATCTGATATATCTGGTGTATTGTGTATCTTTTAGTCTGTGCTAAATAAATGTATTTTTTTCTTTCTTTAATTTTTCAAATCCGACTGTTAGTTCTAGAGATTAGAGCGTTCAAACAAACAAACAAACTCACAGTTCTTTGTAACTTTTAACTATGAATGAATGAAATGTTAGCCTTAGAATAAATGTTTGTGAATGCAGCCACTACGGTGCAGAACGAAGCAAAACGTTCATCGGCCGCGGTCGCGAACAACGCCTGAGGACGTGGCGGTAATAAAAGAGACTTTCTCACGATTCGATGAGGCGGGAATAAAAGCGGGGAGTTTTTGAAGTAGACGTGGCAGCGACTCGACGTGGCGGGACTCGACGTCAAGGGAATAATACCCCATGATCGTACTCCATGAACCTAGTCTTTCCGAAATACCAGGTTTTTAGTAGCTTTAACATGACCTCTTTCAGTACTAACCTGACATTATAATCCATATCGGTGATAGCTGGTTCGTCCTTATCTGTGTACTCGATGGCTCCGTAGCCGTCGGATGAGATGGAGCGAACTGTGTTGCCTGACACGTAGAGAATGGACATGTTGCCGCGTACCGCCTTGCACGAGCGGCGGTCTGACCTGATGGTGAAAGTTTAAGCTGAAAACCAGCGCTGAGCAACCCGTTACGGGGACCTGAGCTTACTGCTGACGCTCAAACCATTTGCTTCCGGTATTATAGTTTTTGTGTTTGTACTTCCTACTAGCTGTAATACTCCAGTATACCTAGCTAGTAGAATATCGTTTACTAGCTGCGCCTCGCGGTTTCACCTGCGTACATGTCGATCCCGTGGGAATATCAGGATAAAAAGTAGCCTATATGTTAATCCAGGGTGTCAGCAACCTCCATACAAAATTTTATCAAAATTGGTCTAGCCGTTTGAGCGTGAAGAAGTAACAAACATATAAACACACACACACACCCCCACAAACTTTCGCCTTTATATTATTTTAGTGTGATTGTCTCCAGACAATAAACGATATTCTACTAGCTGTTGCCCGCGATTTCGTCTGCGATCCAGGATCAAAAGTAGCCTATGTCCTTTTCCAGGTCATGGTCTACCCATGTGTCAAATTTCATCCAGATCCGTTCAGCCGTTTTAGCGTGAAATCGTAACAAACAAACAAACTTACTTTTGCATTTATAATTTTAGTGACGATTCTACTAAGGGCCTCGTGGGCTAATTGTTGCCATGCAGATAGATTAGTCTTTGAAACTATGACTTCTGGACTCTTAATCAGAACTTCTGGCTAGGAGTCAGAGTCATCAGCGTAAAGAGGCAAAACTGCCAATCAAAATTACATTTTTCATGAAATTGATGAGACTTAATCCGTTGGTCCCGGCTGTCATTCTTGGATCTTCGACAATCGTTACGGGTCGTCAGAAGCCCGAAAGTCTGACAACCAGTCTTACCAAGGGGTATTGTATTACTAAGTAACTGGGTTGTGGAGGTCAGATAGGCAGTCGCTCCATGTAAAATACCAGTAGTATTCAGCTGCATTCGGTTAGACTGGAAGCCGATCCCAACATAGTTGGGAAAAGGCGTGGCATATAGCTTTTGAACTGACTATAAAGTACTTACGTCCTGAGCGCATATCCATGATGACACGAACACAAGAAGGACCCTGGGACATTGGTACACCCTTGAGAACAGACTTCTTGCGTGCACTCGTCGATGTCCTCACAGGTGGAGTGGTCGGCCGCCAGGCGGAACCCGAAGGCACACAGACAGCGCCCGCCTAGCGGAGTTGGCTGACACATGAATGAGCATGTCACGTTGTTGCATGCGGTTTCTGAGGAGATAAATAAAATGCTCTTTATTATAATTCAAACTCAAACTCGAAGCATTTATTTCAATTAAACCAATTACAGGCACTTTTGAATTGTCAAGGGGTCGGTCAGTCAGAAAGATGAAGCTAGTTGCCCATTACAAAGAGTAGGTACCTATGGAGAAGAACGGGCATGAAACGCCATGGACACTCTTTTAAATCAAAATAATATGGTTACAAAGTCTTGGTTACATCATTCATGTTAAAAATTATACACGTGAGAACAATGCAGAACGTTAAAAGCGTCCATAATGAGAAGATAAGAAAAAAAAACAATTCAAATATTAAATTAAAATACACCGTGGCAGCAAAGAGATGACTCCCTACTGACGGCGCCCGTTCACGAACATGACATGACAATATGTACCTACTTACACTACTATCCCCTTAGTAATATAACCGTATTATATCCTTCGATCAATAATGCTATTATTGATCGAAGATTATATCAGATGAATAGTTACACACCGATTTCTCTGTTTCAGTCGTCAGTAATTTGACTTTCGAAAGAAGAAGACAAAGCGTTGTGTAACTATACAGACGTTATACAACGTTTATTAGTAATAGGTTGCAACTCAAAGATTTTAAGTGAAAACTTCTTTAGACGCGTTGGGCATTTTTTGAGTTCGTGCCACTGTTACCGTAACCGACACCGCTTCGGATGTGTTCAGCTGTCCTTAGGATGTACTCGGTTTTATTGTATTTCCGATAAGTCAGTGAGTGTTGGTAAAGTATTCTGTTTGTGTTTTGTTTAGACGATTCAATAATATGTTACAGATATTAATGTAGAAATTAAATTAAATAGGGTGGGGGTGTGTGCAAGACTGGGCACACATCACCAGTACAATTTCCCGCATTTAACTTTCACTTCCTAAACCAAATTGCGTCACACTTTCAATCATTTTAAAGGATATTGCAGACAAAGTCTGCTCAACAACGTAAATAACGCAGTGAATGTTGTTGAACTGTCAAAATGAAAGCCATTGCTTTGTTAGCGTGTTACGCAATTACCCCTCAGGATGTATGATCGGCCGATAACAGAAAAACGCTTTCTCCGAGATGTGTCTAAGACAAATAGAAGTTTAGAAAATTAGGGTTGTAACTTCGGTATATTGTGACCCAGTTTCGATAGTTTTTCTATAATTTCACAGTGTAGACAATACACAGGACTATAGAGGTATGAGGAGCAGGGTGTAAAGTTCACTCATCCTCCATAAAAAAGTGAGGATCCTCCGACCAGACGGGTGTCGTGTCTGGTGGGCAACTGCCCGATGATTCATGTCGAGCCATTGTATATATGCTAATAGCGCGGTAAACATTGCTTGCGCGATGCAGGATTTTGCGTGACGTCAGTATGATGCGTTTGCATGCATGTGGCGGTGCAGATGCCGCTAAAGGACGAAGCAATACCAAACAAATATAAACGTTATCCACATACCACAGAATCCATTCTCATCTGATCCGTCGACACAGTCGGTCTTCTTGTCACAGAGCTGCTTCCACTCGACGCACTGCCCATTGCTGCAGAGGTACCCGTCATCACATTCAGCAAGGGATTGGACTAGCGGGAAGAGGTAGGAGGGTTTGTTCACTGAAAATATAGAAAATTAAAGGTACTTAAAGATTCTTATTTGGAATAAAAACAAATTGACATACCTTAGTTTAAAACCATGTCGCAGCCATTGATATTACATGTATGTTATTTAACTCAATGGTCGCAGCTATCAACGCCCGTCTAATATAAGAAACACATTGTTCCCGATTTAACTATGAGAAAAAAGATCGTACACATGTAAAAATAAAAAATTAACCATGCAAACTGGGTGTGTTGAGGTGTGGAGCAGTGTGGAAGGGTAGCGTGAGTGATGGTATGTGTGAGTGAGGGTGTGTGTGTAAGATTGGAAATACGTCCACTGCTGGACAAAGGCCGAGCGTCGCCACGGCAAACGATGCTGTGCTTCTCGTATCTATTCATGCACTTCGATCATAATATCATCTAATTGTGCTTTTGTGTGTCTAAATCTATACGTCTATACAAATAAAAAAATTGTAGTGTCTGTTTGAAATATTAAAATAAGGAACCGCTTTTTACTAAATGCATATATGGATGTATACACGGCACTTATACCAAAATAACATTTTTTACAATTTTTGTCTGTCTGTCTATTTGTTCCGGCTAATTTTGACGGGACTTTCACTGGCAGATAGCTGATGTAATA
The DNA here is from genome assembly GCA_945859645.1 of Amphipoea oculea. Lineage (NCBI taxonomy): Eukaryota > Metazoa > Arthropoda > Insecta > Lepidoptera > Noctuidae > Amphipoea > Amphipoea oculea. Next base: position 16,119,072 of record OX243881.1, read on the forward strand.
AGGAGTAACGTAGGCTACTTTTATGTTAGAAAAAGAATTAGGGTTCCGCGCAAAAAAATTAAAACGTTTTCCGTTATGCACGCGAATGAAGTCGCGGGCTCAGCTAGTATAATATAATAAAGAGCAGTGGTGGCCCAGTGGTGACAGTAGTAATGGACGCGCTGACGTCCGTTACATGCAGCGGAGTTGCTGTCGACATGCGAACAATCCGTGCAACTGAAGCACATACATATAATAATACTACACTGAAGTAAACGACCAACTAGTTGAACAATATGATACTTACCCCTGCCACAAGCATCAGGCGTCTCGTCCGACCCATCGGCGCAGTCCTGCCGCCCGTTGCACACCCTGTGCATAGAGATGCAGCTGAGTTGCTGTCGACATGCAATATGTATACTTACCCCTGCCACAAGCATCAGGCGTCTCGTCCGACCCATCGGCGCAGTCCTGCCGCCCGTTGCACACCCTGTGCATAGAGATGCAGCTGAGTTGCTGTCGACATGCAATATGTATACTTACCCCTGCCACAAGCATCAGGCGTCTCGTCCGACCCATCGGCGCAGTCCTGCCGCCCGTTGCACACCCTGTGCATAGAGATGCAGCTGAGTTGCTGTCGACATGCAATATGTATACTTACCCCTGCCACAAGCATCAGGCGTCTCGTCCGACCCATCGGCGCAGTCCTGCCGCCCGTTGCACACCCTGTGCATAGAGATGCAGCTGAGTTGCTGTCGACATGCAATATGTATACTTACCCCTGCCACAAGCATCAGGCGTCTCGTCCGACCCATCGGCGCAGTCCTGCCGCCCGTTGCACACCCTGTGCATAGAGATGCAGCTGAGTTGCTGTCGACATGCAATATGTATACTTACCCCTGCCACAAGCATCAGGCGTCTCGTCCGACCCATCGGCGCAGTCCTGCCGCCCGTTGCACACCCTGTGCATAGAGATGCAGCTGAGTTGCTGTCGACATGCAATATGTATACTTACCCCTGCCACAAGCATCAGGCGTCTCGTCCGACCCATCGGCGCAGTCCTGCCGCCCGTTGCACACCCTGTGCATAGAGATGCAGCTGAGTTGCTGTCGACATGCAATATGTATACTTACCCCTGCCACAAGCATCAGGCGTCTCGTCCGACCCATCGGCGCAGTCCTGCCGCCCGTTGCACACCCTGTGCATAGAGATGCAGCTGAGTTGCTGTCGACATGCAATATGTATACTTACCCCTGCCACAAGCATCAGGCGTCTCGTCCGACCCATCGGCGCAGTCCTGCCGCCCGTTGCACACCCTGTGCATAGAGATGCAGCTGAGTTGCTGTCGACATGCAATATGTATACTTACCCCTGCCACAAGCATCAGGCGTCTCGTCCGACCCATCGGCGCAGTCCTGCCGCCCGTTGCACACCCTGTGCATAGAGATGCAGCTGAGTTGCTGTCGACATGCAATATGTATACTTACCCCTGCCACAAGCATCAGGCGTCTCGTCCGACCCATCGGCGCAGTCCTGCCGCCCGTTGCACACCCTGTGCATAGAGATGCAGCTGAGTTGCTGTCGACATGCAATATGTATACTTACCCCTGCCACAAGCATCAGGCGTCTCGTCCGACCCATCGGCACAGTCCTGCCGCCCGTTGCACACCCTGTGCATAGAGATGCAGCTGAGTTGCTGTCGACACGCAATATGTATACTTACCCCTGCCACAAGCATCAGGCGTCTCGTCCGACCCATCGGCACAGTCCTGCCGCCCGTTGCACACCCTGTGCATAGAGATGCAGCTGAGTTGCTGTCGACACGCAATATGTATACTTACCCCTGCCACAAGCATCAGGCGTCTCGTCCGACCCATCGGCACAGTCCTGCCGCCCGTTGCACACCCTGTGCATAGAGATGCAGCTGAGTTGCTGTCGACACGCAATATGTATACTTACCCCTGCCACAAGCATCAGGCGTCTCGTCCGACCCATCGGCACAGTCCTGCCGCCCGTTGCACACCCTGTGCATAGAGATGCAGCTGAGTTGCTGTCGACACGCAATATGTATACTTACCCCTGCCACAAGCATCAGGCGTCTCGTCCGACCCATCGGCACAGTCCTGCCGCCCGTTGCACACCCTGTGCATAGAGATGCAGCTGAGTTGCTGTCGACACGCAATATGTATACTTACCCCTGCCACAAGCATCAGGCGTCTCGTCCGACCCATCGGCGCAGTCCTGCCGCCCGTTTCACACCCTGTGCATAGAGATGCAGCTGAGTTGCTGTCGACACGCAATATGTATACTTACCCCTGCCACAAGCATCAGGCGTCTCGTCCGACCCATCGGCACAGTCCTGCCGCCCGTTGCACACCCTGTGCATAGAGATGCAGCTGAGTTGCTGTCGACACGCAATATGTATACTTACCCCTGCCACAAGCATCAGGCGTCTCGTCCGACCCATCGGCACAGTCCTGCCGCCCGTTGCACACCCTGTGCATAGAGATGCAGCTGAGTTGCTGTCGACACGCAATATGTATACTTACCCCTGCCACAAGCATCAGGCGTCTCGTCCGACCCATCGGCACAGTCCTGCCGCCCGTTGCACACCCTGTGCATAGAGATGCAGCTGAGTTGCTGTCGACACGCAATATGTATACTTACCCCTGCCACAAGCATCAGGCGTCTCGTCCGACCCATCGGCGCAGTCCTGCCGCCCGTTGCACACCCTGTGCATAGAGATGCAGCTGAGTTGCTGTCGACACGCAATATGTATACTTACCCCTGCCACAAGCATCAGGCGTCTCGTCCGACCCATCGGCACAGTCCTGCCGCCCGTTGCACACCCTGTGCATAGAGATGCAGCTGAGTTGCTGTCGGCACGCAATATGTATACTTACCCCTGCCACAAGCATCAGGCGTCTCGTCCGACCCATCGGCACAGTCCTGCCGCCTGTTGCACACCCTGTGCATAGAGATGCAGCTGAGTTGCTGTCGACACGCAATATGTATACTTACCCATGCCACAAGCATCAGGCGTCTCGTCCGACCCATCGGCACAGTCCTGCCGCCCGTTGCATACCCTGTGCATAGAGATGCAGCTGAGTTGCTGTCGACACGCAATATGTATACTTACCCCTGCCACAAGCATCAAGCGTCTCGTCCGACCCATCGGCACAGTCCTGCCGCCCGTTGCACACCCTGTGCATAGAGATGCAGCTGAGTTGCTGTCGACACGCAATATGTATACTTACCCCTGCCACAAGCATCAGGCGTCTCGTCCGACCCATCGGCACAGTCCTGCCGCCCGTTGCACACCCTGTGCATAGAGATGCAGCTGAGTTGCTGTCGACACGCAATATGTATACTTATCCCTGCCACAAGCATCAGGCGTCTCGTCCGACCCATCGGCACAGTCCTGCCGCCCGTTGCACACCCTGTGCATAGAGATGCAGCTGAGTTGCTGTCGACACGCAATATGTATACTTACCCCTGCCACAAGCATCAGGCGTCTCGTCCGACCCATCGGCACAGTCCTGCCGCCCGTTGCACACCCTGTGCATAGAGATGCAGCTGAGTTGCTGTCGACACGCAATATGTATACTTACCCCTGCCACAAGCATCAGGCGTCTCGTCCGACCCATCGGCGCAGTCCTGCCGCCCGTTGCACACCCTGTGCATAGAGATGCAGCTGAGTTGCTGTCGACACGCAATATGTATACTTACCCCTGCCACAAGCATCAGGCGTCTCGTCCGACCCATCGGCACAGTCCTGCCGCCCGTTGCACACCCTGTGCATAGAGATGCAGCTGAGTTGCTGTCGACACGCAATATGTATACTTACCCCTGCCACAAGCATCAGGCGTCTCGTCCGACCCATCGGCACAGTCCTGCCGCCCGTTGCACACCCTGTGCATAGAGATGCAGCTGAGTTGCTGTCGGCACGCAATATGTATACTTACCCCTGCCACAAGCATCAGGCGTCTCGTCCGACCCATCGGCACAGTCCTGCCGCCCGTTGCACACCCTGTGCATAGAGATGCAGCTGAGTTGCTGTCGACACGCAATATGTATACTTACCCCTGCCACAAGCATCAAGCGTCTCGTCCGACCCATCGGCACAGTCCTGCCGCCCGTTGCACACCCTGTGCATAGAGATGCAGCTGAGTTGCTGTCGACACGCAATATGTATACTTACCCCTGCCACAAGCATCAGGCGTCTCGTCCGACCCATCGGCACAGTCCTGCCGCCCGTTGCACACCCTGTGCATAGAGATGCAGCTGAGTTGCTGTCGACACGCAATATGTATACTTACCCCTGCCACAAGCATCAGGCGTCTCGTCCGACCCATCGGCACAGTTCTGCCGCCCGTTGCACACCCTGTGCATAGAGATGCAGCTGAGTTGCTGTCGACACGCAATATGTATACTTACCCCTGCCACAAGCATCAGGCGTCTCGTCCGACCCATCGGCACAGTCCTGCCGCCCGTTGCACACCCTGTGCATAGAGATGCAGCTGAGTTGCTGTCGACACGCAATATGTATACTTACCCCTGCCACAAGCATCAGGCGTCTCGTCCGACCCATCGGCACAGTCCTGCCGCCCGTTGCACACCCTGTGCATAGAGATGCAGCTGAGTTGCTGTCGACACGCAATATGTATACTTACCCCTGCCACAAGCATCAGGCGTCTCGTCCGACCCATCGGCACAGTCCTGCCGCCCGTTGCACACCCTGTGCATAGAGATGCAGCTGAGTTGCTGTCGACACGCAATATGTATACTTACCCCTGCCACAAGCATCAAGCGTCTCGTCCGACCCATCGGCACAGTCCTGCCGCCCGTTGCACACCCTGTGCATAGAGATGCAGCTGAGTTGCTGTCGACACGCAATATGTATACTTACCCCTGCCACAAGCATCAGGCGTCTCGTCCGACCCATCGGCACAGTCCTGCCGCCCGTTGCACACCCTGTGCATAGAGATGCAGCTGAGTTGCTGTCGACACGCAATATGTATACTTACCCCTGCCACAAGCATCAGGCGTCTCGTCCGACCCATCGGCACAGTCCTGCCGCCCGTTGCATACCCTGTGCATAGAGATGCAGCTGAGTTGCTGTCGACACGCAATATGTATACTTACCCCTGCTACAAGCATCAGGCGTCTCGTCCGACCCATCGGCACAGTCCTGCCGCCCGTTGCACACCCTGTGCATAGAGATGCAGCTGAGTTGCTGTCGACACGCAATATGTATACTTACCCCTGCCACAAGCATCAGGCGTCTCGTCCGACCCATCGGCACAGTCCTGCCGCCCGTTGCACACCCTGTGCATAGAGATGCAGCTGAGTTGCTGTCGACACGCAATATGTATACTTACCCCTGCCACAAGCATCAGGCGTCTCGTCCGACCCATCGGCACAGTCCTGCCGCCCGTTGCACACCCTGTGCATAGAGATGCAGCTGAGTTGCTGTCGACACGCAATATGTATACTTACCCCTGCCACAAGCATCAGGCGTCTCGTCCGACCCATCGGCACAGTCCTGCCGCCCGTTGCACACCCTGTGCATAGAGATGCAGCTGAGTTGCTGTCGACACGCAATATGTATACTTACCCCTGCCACAAGCATCAGGCGTCTCGTCCGACCCATCGGCACAGTTCTGCCGCCCGTTGCACACCCTGTGCATAGAGATGCAGCTGAGTTGCTGTCGACACGCAATATGTATACTTACCCCTGCCACAAGCATCAGGCGTCTCGTCCGACCCATCGGCACAGTCCTGCCGCCCGTTGCACACCCTGTGCATAGAGATGCAGCTGAGTTGCTGTCGGCACGCGAACAAGCCGTGCGGCGCGCACCGAACATCGCAGTCGTGCTCGTCAGTCCCGCCGGGACAGTCGACCCTCATGTTGCAACTGGGGAAAAGACTTGGGTAAGGTTTTGGTCATTCGAGTGTTATTTATAGTGAGACCTACCGACCAGCACCCTAATCTAAATTTTGCGCAACACACTATCAATCGGAATCTGAATCATTTTGAAGAAAATTGCTAATCCATTGCTTCATAAGTTCGAAAAATTTGTCTGCACAACTCGTAAATAACGCAATGAATGTTGTTGAACTGTCAAAATGAAACCGATTCCGATTGTCAATGTGTTACGCAATTGCCCCGCTGTTCTGTAACAATCTCACCGTCAAAACTTAGGTGAAAAGAGTTGTCAGTAGAAAAAAAAAAGGGTTTGGTTAGGTTACTTTTCCTATACCTAGTCATACACTAGTCAATATGGCTGCGTACGCATAACAGGTGGCTTGCTTAGCGTCCAGAGCCTAATGATTGAACAAGAACATCCTTCGATACACGCTATAGTCCGCGCGGAACTTTGCCCCCGATAGTTAAAAAAGACGTATCTAACAAAAAGTAAAAACGGAGAAATAAATGTTTTAAACGGGAAATTAATTGCTGTAGGAAGTTAGAAAAATATTAAAAATACAGGCAGATGGATGCGCCTTTTTTTCTGATTCCAGTAATGTATGTAACTCAAATCTGGAAAAAATGTTAGATGCGTTTTTTTTCCTATCGGAGGCAGAACTAGTTGGCCGCGCCTTACGTGGGGGCGGGGGGGAGGCGGCGGGTTGCCGAGTGTTCGCAACGCACTACTGAGTAATGCGCCCCCGCCCCGCTCTCCCAACCTCACATACCTAAGGCGCGGCCAACTAGTTCCGCGCGGACTATAGGCAACTAGCGAAGGCGCCGAGCGCGCAGTGCGGCCGAACATTCTAGAGAGCCTTCGTTTCACTTCGTTACTCGTAAGGTGACACGCTAGGACCTAGACGCTACGAATATAAAGCAAGCCACCTGCCAGTGCGTACGTAGCCTTCATGTTAACCCCATCACCAACGTATATTAAGTGAGGCGCCACTGACGCGTGCACTCCGCACTCTCAACCTCATAGCTAGTAAAAATAAAATAAAAAAGCTTTATTGACACAAAAATATTTTACAAAATGATTTTAGCAAACAGTAGGTACAATTCTGCAATTGAACACAATTCGATTGACCACTAACACCTAAACTAGGCCGAGCCTATACCTTAGGCGTTAGATCTTCCCGTGTAACTATCTACAGACGTGTACATTAAGATCCAATTGTATATTGTAAACAACTTTTGCACATTAAACCAATACAATAAATAATACTAACTAACATAATAACATACAGATTAAACTGCGGGTACTCTTACTGCGGGTATAATGTAATAGAAATAATATTATAACTAATTTGTTGACATATTCATTGTACATTTTTTCCAAATACCGTCAACTAAAAAAAACAAATAGTTTGACCACTGAATGTATGAACTTGCGACTTTTTAATATTTTTTTTTTTTCTATTCTGATTATGTTATTTTACTTAAATTGCTACTACTACTACTAGTGACACGGACCTATTCTGTTGTTCTCTGAGTGAGTTCACAAAGAATGCATTGTTTGTAATAAGTTACAAAAAATTATAATAAGGAGTTCAGAAATAAGTTAGGATAAGAGTTTAGATAAGTGTACACTATCGCAATTAGGTTTTCCTGTAAGAATAGATGTAAGTTGGAAAAAAAAAATGCCAGTCTTCTGGGCACGTTTCCGGATGACAGCGATGCGGACGAATACTTCGACGCCTAAGTGTCCTTTGTTTTATTTTATTTTATTTTTATGTATTTGTATATTGTAAGTTAGTTAGTCATTTATTTTAGTATCTAGTGTATATTTATGTAGTTAGTTACTTATTATGAAGCAAAAAATAAATTATTAATCTACAAGGACATCACGATAGCCGCTGAGCAGATCTAACCGAGCTGTGCGCGGCAAACAAATGCTGGTGTTGAGTTCACAAGCGTACTCCCAGGCCGCGCAGCTTGAAGGCATTTCCTGTGGAGATATAGATTAAGAAGAATAGAAAAGCTTTACAGTAAAACGGGGCTACTTTGACTTCCAGGGTTACTTTGACAAGGCCGATCACAACGCTATGACGCGTTCCCCACACCCCGCGCCTCGCGCAATATTACTCGAGGTCACGCACACTTGCTGAGCACACGTGAAAACCGATTTTGGCGCTCTGTTAAAGTAGTTCCAACGCCTGTCAAAGTAACCCTGGAAGTCAAAGTAGCCCCGTTTTGCGGTATGTCATCCAATGATCGGAATAGGCTGAGTATATTTACCTAAACTTCGGAGAACAGAGACAGAAAACTTTGATTCATGTATTCGAATTATATTTACCATCCTTAAATTAACCGTTATATCATACATTACATATAATTGGAATACATTAATTAAAGTTCGGCTATTTATTTCGGGATTTTACGTGAAAATCCCGAAAATTTGGTAAACGCAAGTTTAGTTAAAAATAGCCTTTACCCATATTAAATAAAGCTTATTTTCAACTTATTTAAGATTTTTCCCGAATTCCGGGAAAAAAAATGTCGTCGTAAGAAAGTCTCCACTTTCTGTTTCTGTTCTCCGAAGTTAAGGTAAATATACTCAGCCTATTCCGATCACATCAGCACAATAAAAGCAGTAAACAGGAAAATACACAACATGACCCGGAATTAATCAAACACGTGTTTGGTTAATTTTTTTCAAGATTTTAGATTTGGGAAATGACAATTTATAATGATTACTAGCTGCGCCTCGCGGTTTCACCCGCATAAGTTTCGATCCCGTTGGAATATCGGGATAAAAACTATCCTATGTCCTTTCCCGGGACTCAAATTATATCTATACCAAATTTTATCTAAATCGGTACAGTGGTTTAGGTGTGAAAAGGCAACATACAGACAGGCAGACAGACAGAGTTACTTTCGAATTTATAATATTATAGTATGGATGGATGTAACGGTTACTATGGACCTCCTGTTTCGATTTGGCGCAAGTTTTCAATTTCTTCTCGTATTGAAAAATATTCAAATTTTTCGTCATGGGTGCCGTTTTAATTGTTTTCGAGGGGGCCAAAGTCGACAGTGAGGTCAAAATGTAAATCCAAGATGGCAGCTGCGAAAATTTTTTTTCATCATGGGTATCGTTTGGCAAGTATCGTGTAACAAGGAACTTGTCTCCCCCGCCCGCACACGTTTTTTAACCGACGAAAAAACGGAGGAGGTTCTGAAGTCGACGCGTAGTTTTTTTTTTTTGAAGTGAAACTGCTTTACGCCTCGCTTGACTTGGGGAGTAAGCTGGCGAACGCGTGACGTAAGCGCTACGAAAAGTGTGATCGGGCGAGGCTAACGGGAGTTGAGTGGGGGATATAAGCAAGAGTAAGCAGTGCGCGCGCACATTTTTTTTCTCTCTTCCTCTCATAGCCAAATACGTTTGAAGTTTCACTTCAGTCGCGTGGTCATAAGCACACTCGGTTTTTTTTTATGTATGATCAGTTAATCACGCATAGCTTTTTACAAAGCAGTCCGATTTTGATAATTCTTTTTTGTTCCTTCACTTACCGTGACAATTACTGGCACTGGGTCTTCACAGTCTTCTTCGTCGGAGAAATCGGAGCAGTCCTGGTGGTTGTCACATACACGTCGCAGCTCCACGCATTCTCTGTTCCTGCATTGATAGAACCCTGGACTGCAGGTCATGTTCACTGCAAAGAAAATCGATGGTCATCATAGACTGTAAGTGTGAGGTTTAATAATGAGCGTAATTTAATTCGGTGAAATAATCATAATCAGCCTATAACGTTCCCACTGCTGGGACACAGGCCTCCTCTCTGTGAGAGGAAGTGGACCGCGGGCCCAGTGCGGGTTGGTAGATGTCACATGTCTTCGAATTTTTTGTTCTAGGACATGTCGGTTTCCTCAAGATGTTTTCCTTCACCGTTTTGAGGGCAGTGGTGATGAAATATTTTACACAACATAAAGTACCTGTCAGGGTTTGATCCTACGACCCACAACTCGTAAGTCGCTGCCGTTACTACTGGGCCACCATTGCTCTCTATCTATCTACTAGCTTCTGCCCGCAACTTCATCCGCATGAAATTTCACCCTCCCCCATTCACCCCCTTAGGGGTGGAATTTCGAAAAACCCTTTCTTAGTGGATACCTACTCTTCACTAAGAACACACCCTCCAAATTTCATGTCTCTAAGACCAGCGGTTTAGGCTGTGCGTTGATATATCAGTCAGTCAGTCAGGACTTTGAATTTTATATGTATAGATGGTCAAATAATAATTATCGTAGGTATCGTTCAAAGAGATGTATTTCACAAACCACAGTCGACTTCATCAGATCCGTCGTTGCAGTCTTCAATACCGTCGCAGGTCCAGGTCTTCAATATACAGGAGCCGGATGCACACCTGGAGAAAATGATGCAAGCGTAAGTACAGTCGCCAACACATCAAGCTACCCGAAACTGGCAAATTTTCCCAATACGATGCGACGTCGCGTCGTGCCACGAGTCACGACGCGGCATCGTTTTAACGTTTAAATGAAAAGTTACTACAATCATATACCATCATATTCGTCGTAGCACGACGCGACGTCGTATCGTGCTTATGTGTTGAAGCCCTTATGGTTTAGCGATAAAGTTGAAAATCAATTAAAGAAATTTGACAGATTGTAGTAGCTTGATGTTTTGGCGTCTGTACGAGTCATACAACATGCTTGAACCATTGAAATCGGTAAGAAAAATATATAACTACTTCTGCCCGCGACTTCGTCCGCGTAAAATTTCTTGTTCCCCCGACTACCCCCTCGCATCGCATCGCCCGCACTATCTATTTCTTCGTTTTCGCTTAGCGTTCTTTCTTACTTTTTGCTCGGCTCCTCAGAATCATAGCGTGATGTTAGATAGCCTATAGCCTTCCTCAAGGACTGGGCTATCAAATGCAAAAGGATTTTTTTTAATCCGTTTGATCGGTCCAGAGATTGGCGCGTGCAAACAAACAAACTCTTCAGCTTTTTTATTTCTTAGTATAGATTTGCGGAACTAAGGTTGTGCATTCTAGAGAACACAACGGTGCAAATAGTTGATTTCAGAGTGACTAGCACTATTAAATGTTCGAAGTTGTAGCGTAAATTGAACTTTATTGTGTAGGATTTAAAGTTATTTTTCCATGAACTCTATAATTGTTTATATTTTTGACAAATAAATTGCGAATACATATTACTACACAACTCTAACTATCCCTTTGGTCAATGAAGGTGTATTGGTATGTCATGTTTATATATCTACTCACATAAACTCAGTCTCAAAGCAAGTATGAATGCCGCACTCCGAGGCCTGCTCGTCCGCTCCGTCGGGACAGTCGCGTTGACCGTCGCACAACTGCGCCCGCGACACGCAGATCGAAGAGTTTGTGCATTCGAACTCTGTGTCACTGCATATCCTTGATTGAGGGGCTGGTGGGGAAAGAGGTGTACAATTATGGAGTATACACTTCATGGGAAATTAGCTATTGGAACCGTGCACCTAGCTTCTGAAAATTCATAAGTGTTTATGTGAAAGTCCGTCCGTCCGTCCGTCCGTCCGTCTGTACGGACGGACCAATCACCCTGCGCCGCCTAAACGAAACAGCAGGCATACATTTTCGTCGCGCCGTAGAAAGAGAGGCGGATACTTCCTCTCCTTCGCCGCGCCGGCTGTCTACTCTCCATCCGTCTTACGGTCACGTGTCCTGACGCGATGTCCTGACGCGAGTTTAACATATTTTACCCATTACAAAAAAGTGTACAACGCCGCTAAAGAAGTTTTCACTTCAAAAAATAATTTGAGTTTTCTCTCAAAGAAAAAAATAAAAGAGAAAATACATTTATTAGCACTAAACGTGATAAGAAAAAAATAAAGCACATAAACACAAAAAGAACAAGTGAATCTTGAAAAGCATTTGAAAGCAACATTCAAAAGATCATGAAAAGCTTTCTCTATTACAATAAAAAAACCCGCTGGTATCTTACTTGGTTTTTCAGTAGAACACAATGAAGCCTTGTCTCTGTTAATGCACAACCCTTGGCAGAAGACCTCTTCTGACGAACATTTTTTGGGAGGCACTGAATAAAAAAAAATAACACAAACTGTCAAATTACGCTGAATCATAGAAAAGGCTACGCCGTAGCACAGTGCTACGCTGTAGCATAGGCAAACTACGCTGTAGCAAGGAAAACACGGCACAGAGCTATGTTGTAGCAGAGACCGAGTTACGCCTGTAGGTAGGAAATTGTAAGCAAGGCCGTAGCACGGTTTCGCGTCGAGCTAAACTGAAGCATAACACAAGCTACGCCGTAGCACGGTTTCGCGTCGAGCTAAACTGAAACACAACACAAGCTACGCCGTAGCACAAATCAAGCTACGCTGTCGAACACATCAAGCTACGCTTTAGCATAGAACTTGCTACGCCGTAGCACAGAGCTTGCTACGCCGTAGCACAGAGCTTACTACGCCGTAGAACAGAGCTTACTACGCCGTAGAACAGAGCTTACTACGCCGTAGCGCAGAGCTTGCTACGTCGTAGCACTGATCAAGCTACGCTGTAGCACAGATCAAGTAACCCTGTAGCATGATCGAGAATTATTTAGAACCAATCTTAAAAAAAAAATTACTTACCTATACAACCTTCTTCATCTTCAGCCATCGGACAGTCCGCCTTGCCGTCACACCTGCCTGATTTTGCCACGCAAAGATTGCTCTTATGGCACAGGATTTGATCCACATTACATATGGCCAACTTGGTGCATTGGCCATCTTTCACCAACAAGCCAGGAGGGCACAAACATTTGTAACCCATTTGGAAGTGAGCCGGATTCTCGTGTGGGGTCGCGTGGGGTTCTTGAACACAGACGTCGGAACATGGGTTTTTCAGACAGGGATGGTTCAAAAGTGGGTCTTTTGGGTCAGGAAGGGAAGTCGTCGCATGGAGTAGGAGCTGTGTGTTGTTTGGGAAAAGGGCTGGAAAAATAATTGAATGCAATGTAATTATTTATTTGTAACGACGACTATAATTGAGGCATATAGAATCAAAGGCAGAAAAGCGCCACACTTTAAAAAAAAAATAACTAAGATGGAGAATAAACTCAGAGAGTATAAAAAACGTTTTTTTTTCGGTTCCTGAATATTTTACATAGAGACACTTAGCTACCTTTGATTCTATATGTCTCAATTCGTATATTTGTCGCAGCAAGATGGTTGAAGCCGTGATATAGTTAGTTATATCCCTTTCTTTCTACTTCCTAGGGATATAGCTATTAATGTAATATTTATAATATATGAAAGCGTCTTCGAGGAATATAATATGATACGAGCACGATCTAGTAATATAACTATCTTACTAAACTAATCTAGTTTTGAAAGAAAAGCTGACGCATGATATTATCTTAGTAAGAAATCGCGTAACAGATAATACCGGCCAAGACAGACTCGCGCACCGACGGTCCCGTACAAATTGGTAGGTACGTAAATAGTTTATCAAGGGATTTTTTTTATGTCGGATTTTTTCCTTTACTTGTGCTACATGACCTTGCTTCTTGCACATTTTCATGATTTTAATGAAACTTCGTATGCCTAAGCAGGATATAAAGGTCTAAAAAGTTAGTAAAGAACATTTTCGAAATGTGTTATTTAGAAAAAAGATAAAGTAACTACAAATCTATGTTTCTATGGAAAATTTAAAAATATCTAAGAAAAAGGTGCGTGCTAACTAAAACACCCAAATGCTTTGTTAGAAACCGCTACTTCTTACCGAGATCGATCCTGCGTATCTTGTGCGAAGTCTGGTGTATGTCCGACCAGAAGAGACGCGAGGTGCGTCTGTCTGTCCAGAACACGTAGCTGTCTGCCACGGCGAGGCTCGTCACAGTCGTTGATAGCTCGCGGTAGTTCTCTCTACCGGTGCCTGATAGAAATGGTTATGATGAGGTTTTAAGAGTGAATTTTAATGTATTAGTACCTAGTAGAATGTTTATTGCAAAAGTAAGTACTGTAATGCTATTCTGTAAAAATCTCATCATGAAAACTTAGGTGAAATCATGGTATAAATATAATTGTACCATGGGTGAAATGAGCTTAATGTGAGCTGTCAATAGTGTCAATCCCTAGCATCAAGTGGAATGACAGCTCACTTCACCTAAGTTATCACGGTGATGTTTTTACAGAATAGCACCACTGTACGTAGAAAAATTTAAAATTAGTTAGTTCAAAATACCTTTATATACAATAACTAATACATTTCACATAGGCAAATTGGATTTTGGGAAAAGGCTGCACAAATAGTGAAAAAAAAAAGATATTGAATATCTTTGGTATTAACAGTATTGGCACGGGTGAGAGGCAGGCAATTTTTTTTTTTTGTTTATCCGCATTACATAATATGTCCAACATATTACCATGGATTTACATGATTATGAAACGGGTGCTTTGAAATTATTCGTCGATTATTAAAAAAAAAAAAATAGACGTTACATTCATTTTGACCGCGTAGGTGTTGCAGTTTTTTATGAAACAGCTTTTTTTTTAAGCTGGGAGTACCCAAAGCAGACTGAGCAGTACGCTAAGCTACTGCCTTGCTGATTGGCCATTGACTAGCTTTTTTTTTTTTTAATCTAGCCTGCGCTGTCCCACTCCTGGGCAAAGGCCTCCTTCCACTCCTTCCATTTTTCGCGAGTCCGCGCGTCCTCCCTCCAATTTTGACGGAACCTATCCAGCTCGTCCCGCCATCTCCTACGTGGTCTGCCGCGACCCCGCCTCACTGTCTCAGGGCACCAATTCTGCGCTATTTGGGCCCACAGTTTGTCCGGCATGCGGCAGACATGTCCTGCCCAGTCCCATTTAAGTTGAGCAGCCTTTTGAGCCACGTCAACTATCTTCGTTTTGGAGCGCAGTATTGTGTTTCGAACACGATCCCATTGACTAGCTTATATTTTTTTATTTTAAGTGACGGTCGGATGACCTAGAGAAGGTGGCTGGGACAGACTGGATGCGGAAGGCGGAGGACAGGGTGTTGTGGCGCAGTCTGGGAGAGGCCTATGTCAAGCTGAGAACTGCGATAGGCTGAGCTGATATTTTAACCACGACATAAGCTATCTTAGTGCATACCGATCAGAGAATAGCAGAAGTAGTTATTACCTAAAATGAAGATGGAGTCACTTACCTTCAGGATGTATGTAGTCGATGACACCGTTGCTCTCGTCGGATACGTACACCTGGTCCATGTGCTGGACATAGCGCAGACGAATGTGAGGCCCTAGTGAAATTACATCAAAATATTTTACTAAAAATTTACATAAGCCCAGCACTCCTTTAAGGGGTAGGTAGATGTGCACATTTTGACAGTTATACTTCCCATGAAATCCAGCGGGGTAACTGCGTAACACAGTATCAGTAGCAATAGGTTTCATTTTGACAGTTCAACAACATTCATTGCGTTATTTGCGTTGGTGAGCAAACAAATTTTTCTAACATAGGAAGCGATGGATTAGCAATATCCTTCAAAAAGATTCAAATTGAGTGTGTTAAGGAGTGCAGGAAGCAGGTTGCATTTTACAGTAGAATTCGTCTATTCCAAAAGTATCTGATGAAAATGTAGCATTTTGAAAGTTCAACAATATTCATTGCGTTATTTACGTTCTTCTTCTTAGCGTGTCGATGGCAATCTAAATGTACTCGGCCCAGAATTCGGCCACTTGTTTGGCGCCATCACTAGCGTCCATTAGTTCTTGTAACGTGCAGCTGACAGGACACGCAGGGCACGATATTAAGTGTCCCATCGTTTGTTTACGTTGTTGAGCACACAAATTTTTCGAACATATATGAATCAATGGATTAATAGCAGTTTCCTTCATTTTTTTAATCAAACAATTTATTGTTGGAAAGGTGATGAGATATAAAGATGAAACCTTACCACAGAAGAATTGTGTTACAAATTCCCTTTACTGAGGGATTGTGCAAGAATTTCACCTGAACAGGGTTTGTTTACAATTTCGTCAGACAGTTTTGGAACAGACTATAGGACCCTGCAAAAAACTTTACCTTTCAAGTTGTTCATGATGACGTGTTTCCGGCCCTCTCCGTCGAGTCCAATGCTGTCGATGTGTATGTTGTAGTGCATCTCACTCTCCACCACGGCTACCATCATCCTCCTGCAGATTGGAAATTAAATTGACAAAACGTTTCACTATTAAAAAGAGTATAGAGGTATGAGGAACAGGGTGTAAAGTTCACCCATCCCTCATTATCATTAAGCAGCATTTTTCTTCGCTCAGTAAACAGCACGTAAGCCCAAGTACGAACTTTTCTAACTGAACAGACAGCTGTGCTGCTGGGGAGTTTGTTCCGCCACTTCTTCTCCCCAGCGAAAGCACTAGGAAGTGGCGAAGGGCGGGCGTTTTGGAGGACTGTCTATTGTAATTTTGACGTTCGAAAAGTGCTGATTCTCAGCCTAGTTTGAATAAATGACTTTTCATTTTTGATTTTGAACGGGCGCGTTTTTCCCGCGGCGAGTTTTTTTCGCGCAATAGATTTTCAACGCACTGCGTAGCGCCGAGGGTTGAAAATCCAACAATGTTTTTTTTTGACGCGTTGGGATGCGCTCTGTTGGATTCTTAATGCTCGGCTCAACACTGACAGTTGAAAATCCAGTGCACAATAAAATCTAGCCGCAATATACGTCCGTAGTACTAACGTGGGCTTACATCTGGCAAGTGGAATAGGTTCGACCAATTCAAGTGAAGACTCTTCCACTTTGGACCATTATCTGGTAAAAGAAGAAAAAAGAAGTAAGTAGCCAGGGTCGTCGGATATAAGTAAGAAACCGATTGACATTTTCGAATGAAATTTAATTTGATAAGTGAACTGTTTGTTTTCTATTAATTAAATTTAATTTTATTCTAAAACATCTATCGGTTTCTTATTAAACTTCCATATCCGACGACCCTGGTTACTTATCTTCTTTGGTGACCGTATCTTTAATGGGAGTTCCCGAAACCTTTCATCCTTCCATTAGTACTGAGACTGACTAAAAGTCGGTATGTATTAAAAATTTAAAATACCCACCATCATCATCAGCCTACAGCAGTCCACTGCTGGACATAGGCTTCTCCAAATGCACACCATTTAACTCGATTCTCGGCCACTCTCATCCAGCTGCTACCAGCCACCCTGCGAAGATCGTCGCTCCACCTAGTCTAAAGGCGTCCTACCTTACGATTGTTGGTTCGCGGTCTCCACTCGACAACACGTCTACCCCAAGCGACCGCCGCACATCTCTTGCGCTCCATGTTTTATACATGTACCGCCCTTTTTTTGGTCCTTCGAGCCGGATTACAGACATAGAAAACGGCCTTTCTTTCAAGACCGAAGAAATTATATCTCAGAGACCTGTAAGGACATACCCATAATCCGGCAACACACACAAGCTGATAGGCACCTCCTGCTCCTCGAACCTGTGCACCAGAGCTCGCTTCTGTGTCCTGAGAGAGACTACTTCTACGACACGACGGCCCGCGTCCAGTATGTAGAGGTTATCTGTTGCATAATCTATAAAAAATAGGGGGTTGTTAAGATTTTAAGGATTTGGCAAAAAAAAGATATAAGTAATTATAAATCATGCATGGTGTGGTGACATAACCACTAACATGACCTATGTGTGGCATGTGGCGAGGCGCCCCGTTGTGCGCCGAAAAAAAGTGTTATGGGTCATTCTAGACAATGTCTTTTCCCACAGAGGAAATTAATAAGTATCTTACACACGTCTACATCTCTTTTTATCTCTTCACCTATCGCAAGTATGCTGGAAGAGATTTCTTTAGAAATAAGCATCGCCTTTGCATGTACTTGTTCCTTTCTTCTTGTCTGTTATAAATGTGTGTACAGTCAACAAAAGAGATACGTATGCAGGATCGTCGGATATAGTTGAAGTTTAGTAAGAAACCGATGGATGTTGTCGATTGAAAATTAATTTGATCTTAAATGAGCTGTTTGTTTTCCATTAATAAAAATTTTATTCGACAATATCCATCGGTTTCTTAAACTCTATATCCGACGATTCTGTATACTTATCCCTTTTCTTGACTGTACATAAATGGTTAAATAAATAAAAGCTAGTGCTCCATAAAAAGGTGTTGCCGGAGGTGCATATTACGAACTACCTATTTAATATTTTTATTTATTTATGTAAACCAGCGTCAGGCATTAGTTGTCTGACATTTATGCTGAACTGGGCCTATTTGGCGCAGCCGTGAGCCACACAATACTGTTTTAAGTTTTTCTTTTTTTTTTTTTTTATGTGAAAACTTAGACGTGTTGGGCATTTTTTGAAATGGGAAACACCGTGCGACACCGCGCTACATTCGGATGTGTCCGGCTGTCCTCGGGATGTACTTCCGATATGTCAGTGAGTGATGGCAAAGTATTCTATTTGTGTTTAGTTTATATGACGATTAAAAAAATACACACGAAGTTGGTCAAGTAATTTGATTTGGTAACCGCGGTTCCAGTTCGAGTGGGTCCAGTTGACCAAAGACTCAAGTTTTTACTTATGTCGGCGCTCCCGGAGTGCCACTGTTTTTTTATGTTGTTTTTATATGATATTGTGTGCCTTCCTTAACCTGGGTCAAATAAAGTTATTTTATTTCTTTCTCTATTTTTCACTTACCAAAATCCATGTCTACAACGTTTTCTAATCCGTTGTAGACCAGCAGATGCGTGAGTCCTAGAGTGAAGTCGCTCATGTTAATGTAGTTTATAGTCCTTCGCTGACCATCGTAGATGAATAACGAATCTGAAATTAATGAACTCTTGTAGATGACGGCTGAGGGTTGACTGAGATTATAGGGTGCCCTCAGGCTAGTTGGGGTCAGCTAAAAGGAGTTTTGTAAGATTAACCTCAACGAAACTTGAAAGTAATGGCTTTACTTTCTTTTTTTATACTT
Organism: Amphipoea oculea; assembly: GCA_945859645.1. Taxonomy (NCBI): domain Eukaryota; kingdom Metazoa; phylum Arthropoda; class Insecta; order Lepidoptera; family Noctuidae; genus Amphipoea; species Amphipoea oculea. The sequence goes on from OX243881.1 coordinate 16,137,952, forward strand.
TGTTTTTAAACCCCGGGCGTTTGTGCACTACAAGGAATTTTGCTGTTCGGCAGTCATATATTTTAAGGTCCCATTATGGCACGCCATAAAAAAGAAATAGAGAGCAGTGGTGGCCCAGTGGTATCGGCCGCGACTTACGAGTTGTAGGTCGTAGGTTCGAACCCAGACAGGCGCTTTACTTTGTGTAAAATTATTTCATCACCACTGCTCTCAAAACGGTGAAGGAAAACATCGTGAGGAAACCGGCATGTCCTAGAACCAAAAATTCAACGACATGTGACATCTACCAACCCGCACTGGGCCCGCGTGGTGGATTACGGCCCACTCCCTCTCACAGAGAGGAGGCCTGTGTCCCAGCAGTGGGAACATTATAGGCTGATGATGATGATAAAAAAGAAATACATAGTTACATACATTATCAACCTACAATGCTCCCGCACGATGCTTGGACTCAGAGCCCTCACCTCCATGATAGATGGCCGTAATTATCCACAACGCCGAGGAGCCACGACCTCACAGAGAGGAGACCTGACTCCCAGCAGTGGGAACATTATAGGCTGATTTTGCTATGCTTGTCTTACCTCTAAACTGATCATAGGCCATAGCCTGCACGCGTCCTATGTCGAAGTGTGTGGCGTGACACTCCGGGTTGCCGAGCGCGTCGTACTGTATCTTCGTGAACAGCTGACCTCCGGCCACCACCAGGTACTTGGGCCGGTAGTCGCCGACATCTGCAGGTGATAAAGTGGAGGAATAGAATATATGCGAAGGGAATGCGCTATACGTATGGAAAAATAACTTTCATTTCTACACAATAAAGTTCCGTTTACGCTACAACTTCAATGATTTTTATAACATTTTCAATAGTGCTAGTCACTTTAAAATCAACTTAATTTTCATTGTAATAAAGTTGATATTTGTTTTACTTGAAATAGGGTGGGGGTGTGCAGCACTACTCACTTTTACTATAGGTAAGTACATCTCTTTTATACAGTCAACTCGGGTAACATTGGAGCACTTATGGGACATTTTCTGTTCTGCTTTTTGAGCAGCTTTTGTAATCATTAAGATTTGTTGCCATGGGTCGAATGATCGAATGAGCAGTGGTGGCCAAGTGGTAACGGCCGCGACTTACCGAGTTGTAGGTCGTAGGTCCGAACCCAGACAGACGCTTTACTTTATGTAAATTATTTCATCACCACTGCCCTCAAGACGGTGAAGGAAAACATCGTGGGGAAACCGGAATGTCCTAAGACGAAAAATGTTGTCGACTCACCCACAAATAAATGAACTTCGTGCGAGTCGCTTATTAGAAAAAATCATATTATTTAAAAGTGTCGGGCGAGCAAATTCGTGAAATGGCGTAACAAAGTCAAGGGTCTTAATAGTTACAGGTTGTACTTACGATGGCAGACGTTATCGACGATGTCCATGCCATCGGGACAGGCACACACGTGGCTGACGTTGGAGCTGACGAGGCAGATGTGCGAGCAGTTGTTGTTGCTGCAGGGGTTCGAGCTGGCGTTCATCAGCACCGGGTGGTACATATGCATGCCTACAACAAATAGCATTGAAATCACGCTTGTTTTTCTCGAAGAGATAGGCAGAGTTGTATTGCACAGACGCCAGCTCATCAAGCTACCCGAAACTGTCAAATTTTCCCAATCAACTTTGAACCTTTATGTCTCAGCGATAAAGTTGAAAATCTTTTAAAGAAATTTGACAGATTGCAGTAGCTTGATGGGCTGGCGTCTATACATCCACAATTTTGACGGTTTTGTTTAAGTCCCTTGTATTTATTAGGGGACTCGTAATCCTGAGTTCCTGACTCGAGGCTTCTACTGAGAAATTCCCAGTGGAAATCCCATTAACGATCTGGGAAGTTCTCAGCCAGACTTGCGACCATCATTTAGACAGTCCAGACTTTTAGAGACACGATTTTGTAAAAAGACTAAGGTCAGGTTCAATCGGACAAGAAAAACCTATTCACATTTCAGTTTATGCGTATACAGGGTCCCATTGAAATAGATGGACAATTTTTAACATAGCGCTCAGTACGTCTAACCAAAGATATCCATGCTAAAAAAAACACTGAATAAAGTGATATGATTTTGACCTAAAATAATAAATTGCCCGCACATTAGTGTATTTTCGTTAGCTGATTATTTTTCTTGTAAAGTATCTAATGCGTTTTTCTTATGTATTTTTTTACCATCGTCCTTATTTTGGTGCTCTGAATGATTTCTAAAAGTTTGTCCACCTATTATGAATTCTAAAAATCCATAAAATAGAGTTGCTATCCAATGAGACGTCTGCTGCGTATGTGTTGTTTTATAACTATTAAAAGCATTTATTTTTTGTGTAAAGAATATTCTATCGTTATCATCATTCATTCATTTCAGCCAAAAGACGTCCACTGCTGGACATAGGCCTCCCTCAAGCACCGCCACTTTGACCGGTGCCACTGATCGGTTCTGTGCTTCTCACATTTCACCTTTGGCTTTCCAACGCTACATCTTCCGGTACGCGGTCGCCACTCCAGAATCTTTCAGCCCCATCAGCCAGATGGCCGTTCTGCGAGCAATGTGCTCTGCCCACTTAAGCCTTTATCGCTATAAAATAACATAACTTGCTTCTGCCCGCGACTTCGTCCGCGTGAAATTTCACCCTCCCCCTATTCACCCTTTTAGGGGTGGAATTTCGAAAAACCCTTTCTTAGTGGATACCTACTCTTCACAAAGAATACACCCTCCAAATTTCATGTCTCTAGGACCAGCGGTTTAGGTTTTGTACGTTGATATATCAGTCAGTGTTGTGTACAAGCATAGGGAACTCGCCGCTGCAGCGTGGCCGAGCGAGAGCGAGACGTCGGTCCGCGATCGCCCGCACGCACCCGCACGCCTCACCCCGCATACTGTGTGACAGTTGCATGTTCAAATAAACGACAGTGCGTTTACAGCCAGCGAGAGTTTTACTTGTCCCATGTCCCGTATCTAACAGTCAGTCAGGATTTTGAATTTTATATAATAGATAATATACAATAAACTCACCAATCACAGGAGTATCAAGCTTCATCAGCACATTCCTCTTCTGTGCGGTGCCGTGCAGTTTATCCGTCGTCTGAATGCTGTTGGAGATCCAGTCACTCCAGAACACGGTGTTCTCGAACACCGCGATGGAGTAGGGATGGTGGAATGGCTCTTCGAACAGCGACTGTTGATGAAATGGGAGATGTAGATAATTTAGGAGGGAAAAGTAGCTTCATCACAGAAGTGAGATGAAGTAATACAGGGTGATTGGAAGATGGGTGCAAAGCTTTAAGGTGATATCATAGACAATTTAGAACCGTTTAAGCCATAGTTGTCTTAGATAGTCTTACCAATTTTTTTTTTTACCTAAGTTTTGTTTCGAAAATTCCCAAAATTTTAAGTATACTGCTTAAATTATTTATAGTTTATAATTTGTTTTAAGTAAAAAAAAATTGGTAAGACCGTCTAAGACAACCATTGCTTAAATGGTTCTAAATTGTCTGTACTCTATCTTCGCCTTAAAGTTTTGCACCCATCTTCCAATCACCCTGTTAAATAAATCACGCCCATATCCCTCGACAGAGTAGTCAGAGGTATTAGTAGACTCTCATTACGCCAGTTATACTCAAATACCTCTAGCCTATTGGCACAGCTATTGGCATCAACCGAGCCTCCGGGCTGCTAATGAGAAATTCCTGACGGGAAACCCCAATTACACTGTTTCATCTGGATCAATCTGCGACCCCGTGCTATATGCAACCACGAGCCTAAGGTAGCTACGTAAAGTAATGTGCCATAATATAGCCAGCCAATACCACTCATGTCTTCGGCGAAATGGCACGATGATCAAATGGTGAACTTCGTATCTTTCGTCATGTATGGTCTAAACCTAAGAATGCTGAACTAATTTCTTTGGTGCAGTACAATACCATCAACCTTTTTTTTTTTTTTTGTTTTCGGGGGGTTCCTTCAAAAGGCACCCGACCTCCGAGGAGGGGCGGTCGGGGAGTGTGGGATTATTACCTCACTAAAACCACCCCGGTGATCACCACCAGCACATAGTGGTCCCAATCGGTAAGGCTACGATAGCAAAGTCTGACAAAACTCACATAAACATGCTTCCCATTAATCATAACGACTTTGACAGTCCTGTCCACGAAGTACAGGCGGCCGTTGGGCGCGTCGATGGCCAGGCCGGTCGCGAACACGTCCATGTGGTCCACCAGCACGTCGGGCCGGCTGCCGTCCATACGCGCCGACATTATCACCGAGCGCTGGTGCCAGTCCGCCCAGTACATTTTACTGTGGAGAATAGGGGGCTTAAAGATCTTGAAATGGGGATGTCACCTACAGCTCATCACTCGGTGAGACCTTGTAATGGATGCAGTTAATTTTTAAATGAATTTCTGGGACCAATTTGCAGGTCCCACAAACTAGTTTACTCTCAGCCGAGATTATTTGAAATTGGTAATAATTTCTGCCATTTGGGAGGAAAAAATCGAGCTTCGCCTACGGGGACGTTGTGCATCCCTTTCCTTAATGATATGCTCTAAATTTATTTTATAACACGTTGAATAAGATATTTTAATTTGTCGCACATATTCAATTTCACCTGTATACTACAACTAGCTGCGCCCCGCGGTTTCACCCGCATAAGTCTCGATCCCGTGGGAATATCGGGATAAAAACTATCCTATGTCCTTCCCCGGGACTCAAACTATCTCTATACCAAATTTCATGAGCGTGAAGAAGTAACAAACATATAAACACACATACACACACACAAACACTCACAAACTTTCGCATTTATAATATTAGTGTGACTACTTCTAGGACTGACACATCCCTTGAATGACAGCTCACTTCAAGCTCAATTCACCTAAGTTTGCACGGTGCGATTTTTACAGAATAGGTCGGCTGGTCATAGGTTCGACTTACCAACTGAACTTCGACAAACTTTACTACGACAAAATTTTAATTCGACACTACGGAACTCCGACACGTCTTCATTTCGACAATACTTTAGTTCGAAATGCCTTAAGTCCGACACTACTGTACTCCGATAAAGCGTTTCTTCGACATGACTTAACTAGGAAATGATGCGACTTCGACGACGTGCTACTTCGACAACAGTAACTATGGTAGTCCGACATGAGTCAATTTCGACATACTCTACTCCGGCATGCTGTACTTCGACAATATCAGATATTTCAGATATTTCGAGTTCTTTCATTTTCTGTGTTCCTTTGTTCTTTCTTAACTCTATAATAGTTTTAAAAATATTAATTTTCTTTCTATTTAAGAGCACTATACATTTTTTTTTTAGTAGTAGTCGGTAGTCACCCCCTTTCTAGCCATATCATCTTTCACAAATTTAGTTGTTCCCTAATGTCGCAGAATAATTTCGAAGTAGCATCGTGTCTCAGATATATAACGTCGAAGTAAGATATTGTCGAAGTACAGCATGCCGGAGTAGAGTATGTCGAAATTGACTCATGTCGGACTACCATAGTTGTCGAAGTAGCACGTCGTCGAAGTCGCATCGTTTCCTAGTTAAGTCATGTCGAAGAAACGCTTTATCGGAGTACAGTAGTGTCGGACTTAAGGCATTTCGAACTAAAGTATTGTTACGAGCTTGGGGTTCGTGACAATAAAAACTGCCGATTTAATAACCAAAAATAGACACTTTAATTAAAAACAGCAATTACAATTTTAACACACTAATTATAAAACACAATCGCACTACAAGATCACTTGAAAGTCGCACTTGAAGATCGCTTCGATGTTTTCGCTTGTATCGCTTATCCAACACTGTATGCCGGCTTGCAGGCACACCGGCCTTATATAGGCCTCGGATAGTTCCAGAACCTTCTACCGTAGAAACATCTAGAATGTTCGAGTACATACCGAACCCGACGGACCAGACGTCGATAGTTCTGGAAAGTTCTATCATCGAAGTTTCTAGGAAGGGACCCGAATAATTATAAGTTCTGCTACTCGATACTAGATGGCGCTAGTGGTAGCTAATGTCGCCATCAATTGTGGCGCGCAACACTGCCCCCTCCTAAGACATGCTCGTCCCGAGCATTATTGGCCCCATAATAACGCGCCAGTCGATCCACATGGACGATCTTAGGAGTACCTCTTGCACCTTTCTGTATCCGGTAGGTTACGTCATTGATCTTTGTCACAATCCGGTACGGTCCGTCCCATTTAGCTTGAAGCTTAGGAGATTTCCCTTTGCTGCGGACTGGATTGTGCAACCACACTAGTGATCCTTCGTCGAACTCTTTATTGTTCATTTTGCGGTCATAACGGGTTTTCATCTTCTCAGACATTTGCTGGCCCGATTGTCTGACGTGCTCATTGATGTCATTCATTTTGTTCCGCAAGTCATTCGCATAATCGGTTATACTGCGTGGGGCATCAGGCGGTATTCCAGTGATCAGGTCTGCAGGCAGCCGTAACTCCCTTCCAAAGTTTGCGAAAGCTGGTGTCACCGATGTACTTTCGTGAACAGCACTTCGATATGACAACAAAAACGGTTGTATGTGCTTGTCCCAATCTCGTTGCCGATTTTCCACAACTTTTGCCAGGTATCTCTCCAATGTCTGATTAAATCGTTCTACCATTCCATCCGACTGTGGGTGGTAAGAAGTTGTTCTCGTTTTATGTGTACCCATTACTCGGCAAGTTTCCTGGAATATTTGGGACTCAAAATTCCTTCCCTGATCACTGTGAATCTCTAAAGGTACTCCAAAACGGCAGAAGACTTCATGGACTAGTTTATCTGCGACTGTCGAAGCTTCTTGATTTGGTATGGCGAAGACTTCCGGCCACTTAGTGAAGTAATCCATTACAACCATGAAATACTTGTTACCACTATCACTTTCCGGAAACGGTCCCGCAACATCTAGGGCTATCCTCTCCCATGGTGCACCAACATTGTACAATTTCAATGCACCTCTACTACGAGTCTGAGGTCCCTTTACAGCTGCACAACTTGTACATTTCCGACACCAGTCCTCGACATCGTCCCGACAGTGGACCCAGTAAAACCGTTCTCGTATCTTCAGTAGAGTCCGTTTTACTCCCAGATGACCTCCTGAACAACCATTATGGTACAGCTGTAGAACATCAGGTACTTTAGCTATAGGGACAACCATTTGAAAATGACAGCTGTCTCCTCGAGCATTTTCCCATTTACGGCACAGGACTCCTTCCTGAATCACCAAGCTGTCCCATTGGGCCCAATAGCTTTTTGTGATCGAACTCATCGCTGAGACGTCGCTCCACGTGGGCTTAGGTGCACCGGCCTTTATCCACTCGAGAATCGGCTTGAGGTCTGAATCTTCCTGCTGGGCACGTTGTAGGGTTTCCTTCCACTCGTTGCTGAGGTCTGTCTTGAGCATCCTCACAGGTACGACTTCTTTACTTTCTTGCCTAGTACAATGCTTGCAGTCTTCAGGACAAGGTCTTCTTGACAATGCATCCGCGTTGCCATGAGATTTTCCGCTGCGATGTTCGACCACGAAGTCGTATTCCTGCAGTAGTTCAATCCATCTCGCAACTTGACCTTCTGGATTTTTGAACTGCAATAGCCATTTCAGTGCAGCATGGTCAGTTCGTAAGTGGAATTTCCGCCCCAGAAGATATTTGCTAAAATGCTGCAATGACTTTACCACAGCAAGCAATTCCCGTCTCGTGACACAATAGTTCCTTTCCGGCTTTGACAACGACTTGCTGAAGTACGCTATTACAACCTCTTGATCACCATTCCGTTGAGACAATACACCACCAAGTCCTATGTCACTTGCGTCTGTGTCAACTATAAATTCCTTGCCTGCATCAGGGTACCCCAAAATAGGTGTTTTGCACAGTCGGTCCTTTAACTCCTGGAATGCGATGTTGCAACTTTCATCCCAGCAGAAATGTCGCTTCTCCTCGGTTAGCTTGTGCAGGGGTTTGGCTATATCCGCAAAGTTCTTAACAAATCGCCGATAATAAGAGCACAAACCCAAAAATGCTCTGACCTGCGTCTTGTCTTTTGGAACTGGCCAATCCTTGACAGCGGTGATTTTCTCAGGATCCGTGCGGATACCTTCTTCCGACACTACATACCCCAAAAAGCTAACTTGTCGTTTGAATAGTGAACACTTCTTCGGACTTAACTTGAGGTTGGCACTCTGGATCTTCATGAGCACGCGTTCCAGGTTTTGAAGATGTTCTTCAAACGTGCGGCCTACGATGATGATGTCATCCAAGTAGACCAGACAGGCATCGCCAATTAGCCCGGTAAGTACAAGTTCCATCAACCTTTCAAACGTTGCCGGAGCATTGCACAATCCAAACGGCATAACTTTAAATTGCCAAAGACCCTTTCCTGTCGAGAACGCAGTTTTCTCCTTGTCCTTGGGATCGATTTCAACTTGCCAGTAGCCACTTTTCAGGTCTAGAGTGCTAAACCACTTTACTCCAGTAAGCATGTCCAGCGTGTCATCAATTCTTGGCAAAGGATAGCTGTCCTTCTTCGTAACGTCGTTCAGACGACGATAGTCAACACAAAACCGCATGCTGCCGTCCTTCTTCCTTACCAGCACTACAGGTGAACACCATGGACTAGATGAAGGTTCAATAACACCATCCTTCACCATTCCTTCGATCATGGTTTCCACTTCCTTTTCACGTGCTACCGGCAATCTCCTTGGCCGCTGACGGATAGGCAATTCTTCTCCTGTGTTTATTTTGTGTTGAACTAAGCCAGTCTTCCCGATGTCAGCATCGTTTGCCGAGAAAACATCAGCGTACTTGAGTAACATCCTCCTAGCCTTCACCATTTCATTTTGGGACAGAGCGCTACGGCAGTCTTCTAAAAGTGTGGACACTTTCGTGTGTGCATCCTTGCTGAGGGTCCCAGTCGATAGATATTGGCATCGACGCAACCAATCCACTTCCTCGCAAGTACCAACCAGTGTGCCTTTCTCTATAATCTGTTCCTGATCACAAAGGTTCAGCACACGTACCCCTGAGATGTCGGTGGCTCTGACCAAAGTTCGTGCCACTTTCCATGGAAGGTCATTGTCTACCCTTTCCACGAGTACACAACGATTAGTTTTCCCAGGATTCCGAGGAAGACTAACCGGCACAATCGTTTCTGATCTCGGCGGAAGAACAATCTTTTTAAGGCTGTACACATTCCCTGGTAATGCCCCTTCCATAAAAAGTTCCTCTTGTCCACATTTCAAAACCCCTTGCTTGACGTCAATCTCGCAATAATTCTTCCTCATAAAGTCCAGGCCCAAGATGCAATCGTCCGTTATATCAGCCACGATGACATTATGCAGGTAGATTCTGTTACCTAGCTTCAACTTCATCTTCTTCTCTCCATGGACGGGTATGCGCTGACCGGTGGCTGTTACCAAATTAATGCGTTCTCGGTTGTATGCGGAGTCCCCAAGGAACCGACATAGAAGTTGGGAACTGACGACCGTACGAGAGGCTCCAGTATCTATGGTCAGCTTACACGGCGTTCCGTTGACCTCGCCCTTGATGATTAAGCTGTTCCCGTCAAGGGTTTGTGTGATCGAAATCCTTGGGGCTCTTTGAGCATCAGCCAGCACCCGCCCCGCAGTCCTGGCTATTACTCGTTTCCCTGCTGCTGTTGCTGGGCGGTGCTGTTAGCCGCACTACCCTCTGGAGCTCGGTCTTCTCTTTCTGCAGTTCGCTTAGGGCAACTGGATCGAAGGTGGCCCCTTTCCCCACAGCCGTAGCACCTAGGGCTGTATCCTTTATTGCGGTCGCGAACTGTAGCCGCTGCAACCTCCCTGACACGATGGGAACGATGATCCTGCCGCACAGCTTCCACCTCCAGTGCATGGGCCAAGGCGTCCTTAAGCGTCCCGTGGTGACCGAGCCTCACAGCAGCCCTAACTTCAAGGTCGCGGATGCCGTCGATAAATACCTGCACCAAATTCCCATCAATAAGCGCAGGTACAGACTGGTATGCTTTCCGAACCAGCTTCTCAACTTCAAGGGCCCACTGCTGCAGGTTTTCGTTATTGCGTTGCACGCGATCCTTGAGCTGCGCACGAAACACGTGTTCCAGGTGAGCATCGCCATACCGAGCTTCCAATGCCTCAAGGAGCTGCTCGTAAGTCACTTCTTTGCTGAGAGCTTCCAGCACAGTTAAGGCCTGATCGCGCAGGCCTAGGGTGAGGGCAGTCATGGCCTGACTCTTATTCCACCCGTTCGCCTTCATGACAGCCTCAAACTGAACTTTGTAGGCTGACCAGGAAGAAGTTCCGTCGAACGGTGGCACTTTGAATCCCCGTAGCGAAGGTGTTGTAGCTACGGGGGCTGCGATTCCGTCCTCAAGTTTAAGGTAATCCAGCGTTTTCTTCACATCAGCCATTACGGTTTTCTTCACGTCAGCCATCACGGTTTCCTTCACATCAGCCATCACGGTTTCCTTCACATCAGCCATCACGTTGTCAACCCGATTATTCACTTGGTCAATTCGGGTTTCAGCTTCCAACAGGCGGTTGTCATGTTGAGCAACCTTATCCTTCACCTCCTTCATGTCTTTCCCGAAGGTAGCGTGAAGGTCCTTCAGAAGGAGCATCTGCTCTTCCTGGCGGCGGGCCTGTTCCTCCTGTCGGCGGGACTGCTCCTGCTGACAGCGGGCCTGTTCCTCCTTATCTCGCTGGAGCTGTTCCTCCAGCCGACGAGCCTGTTCCTCCTGACGGCGGGCCTGTTCCTCCTGTCGGCGGGCCTGCTCCTCCTGTCGGCGGGCCTGCTCCTGCAGCATCATCATTAGTGCAGCAAAATCTGGTGCTGATGATGCTGTAGCAGCTGTGGACGGGCCGGCCTCCGTGATCGGTAGTTGTCCCTCCGACGTCTGTGGCGCTGCTCCACCGAATCGCCTCTGATCTGTTTCTTGCTGGCGTTGACTCCGGGTACGGATACCCTCCGTGTCGTCCTTCGGCAAAATCGGCATAATCCTTGCTTCTGACACCAATTGTTACGAGCTTGGGGTTCGTGACAATAAAAACTGCCGATTTAATAACCAAAAATAGACACTTTAATTAAAAACAGCAATTACAATTTTAACACACTAATTATAAAACACAATCGCACTACAAGATCACTTGAAAGTCGCACTTGAAGATCGCTTCGATGTTTTCGCTTGTATCGCTTATCCAACACTGTATGCCGGCTTGCAGGCACACCGGCCTTATATAGGCCTCGGATAGTTCCAGAACCTTCTACCGTAGAAACATCTAGAATGTTCGAGTACATACCGAACCCGACGGACCAGACGTCGATAGTTCTGGAAAGTTCTATCATCGAAGTTTCTAGAAGGGACCCGAATAATTATAAGTTCTGCTACTCGATACTAGATGGCGCTAGTGGTAGCTAATGTCGCCATCAATTGTGGCGCGCAACAGTATTGTCGAAATGAAGACGTGTCGGAGTTCCGTAGTGTCGAATTAAAATCTTCTCATGTTCCTAGCACTGCGGGCTGTGCTGGCGCCGCTGCTGCAGCTGCTGAGACCCTCAAACGGCGCAAATACTGTAACCTTGTGGGCAACTACAGCTTTGAGCCGTTTGGGGTCGAAACGCTCGGGTCATGGGGCCCGAGCGCGCGTCTCCTTTTTAAGGAAATTTCTCGCCGGCTGGTCGATACTTCACGTGACCAGAGGGCTGGGTCGTTCTTTGGCCAAAGAATTAGCATTGCCATTCAACGTGGCAATGCTGCCAGTCTTCTGGGCACGTTTCCGGATGACAGCGATGCGGATGAATACTTCGACGCCTAAGTTTTTTATTTTTATATATTCGTATTGTAAGTTAGTTAGTCATTTATTTTAGTATCTAGTGTATATAGTTAGTTTCTAAAAGAATAAATAAATCTTGTCGTAGTAAAGTTTGTCGAAGTTCAGTTTGTAAGTCATCGGACAGTCAGAAAGATTGCCAATGGAGGAAGGGGGCGGGTTGTGGGTTGTTTTTGTTGTTGTGGGAAGACAGGTATGACGAAATAAAAACCTAAAGATAATTTTGGGAGAACTTACCCATTCCTGGCATCAAGGGTGACAAATCTGGGATGCTTAGTGTCCGTGTTGATGGTGGTGCATATGGAGCCGTCAGCCCTACACGCGGAGATGATGCCGCGCTCTGCGTCACTGAAGTAGATGTTCCCGCCGAGGTAGTCCACTGCGATGTCACCCGGATTTTCGAGACCGAGCCCTACCAGCACCTGTGGACGAAGATCCGATTATACAGGACATTTTTTAATTAATTGGCGAAACTCTAACTTACTTAACTTAGCGGCACAGAGGAGCATTAAAAAAAAAAGACGAGTTGCACTCCGGGAGTGCCGGCAGAAGTGAAAACTTGAATATTAACGTTGAAATAAATCAATTATTAATTGTATTAATATAACTCATTTTTTTTCACTATTTCTGCGTCACTTTTTTCATTAATAGATGCACTTTGTTCAATTTCCATATTTTAAACACTTTATATACATGAATTTTACGATTACACAGCAGTGTTGCTACTACACAGACGGTCGAGCTATCAGCTGTCCATCCATCCATCCACATCCACACCCACGTCCACGTGATGTGGACGTGGACGTGGACGCCATCCATCCATTGTCGTGTGTCACTTGGTTCACTTCGGTTGGCGCCGCCGTAGAAAGAGAGGGGGGGGGGGGAATCTCTCCTGACGGTCACGTGTCCTGACGCGATGTCCTGAAGCGAGTTTAACATTTTTTACCCATTACAAAAAAGTGTGCAACGCCGCTAAAGAAGTTTTCACTTCAAAAATGTGATTTCAAGTTACTTACTTCGCGCGACACGAGAGCATAGACGACGTCATAAGCTATGTTGTTTATGTTATTGGTATTAGATACTGATTACAAAAGACTTGTTAGGCCAACCCCAATTAAATTAGGATCACCGAGAGAATGATGACTCGACACGTTCGTAAAGTGGTGATAAACAAATTCTAATCCATTCTGAAGGTCCTTTCGAAATTAATGGAATTTAGAAAAACCGAGAGCAGTGGTGGCTCTGTGAAGATGCCCGGACTTATGAGTTGATGACGCGGCTGACGGAGACCGAGTATTTTTTTTACTTCTAGAATAACTAAGTTCCCACATAGCCGTAGGTAAGTTTTTCGTGTCAAGAAAATCGAGGGAGTGATGTGGCAACATCTAAACCGCCCATGTATAAGGTGCTATAAAAATATATGCCACGATTTCAATGGGAGACAGTATTTTATACGAACTACACACACTGCAAAATCTGACATGATATGGGATATCAGAGTTGGCAAGAAAAAGAAATAAGAATAAATTTAAGCGTTCACCTGTTTTGTTTCTTTGATGTCGTCGAGTTGTGCCTTGAATATAGACTGGTGACCCTGTGCTGTTTCTACCCAGTAGATGTATGTACCGTCGAATGATACGCCGTGAGCCTTATAAGAAAAATGCATATTTTTAGGGCAGATTTCACGAAAGTTTTATACCAAGAATAAGTCTTATAGCATTGCCATACAACATGGCAATGCTGCCAGACTTTTGGGCACGTTTCCTGTTGACAGCGATGCGGAAGAATTTTTTGATGCCCTTTGATTATTTCCCCTCCCTTTTTATATACTTGTAACATATTATTATTTTAAGATTGTTAGCTTTTTAAATTATGTAAATATTTGAATCTTAAATAAAAATAACTAATAGTCTTAGCATTATATGTTCCCATTGCTGGGACACAGGCCTCCGCTCTGTGAGAGGGAGTGGGACGTAATTTTCCATCCGGGCCCAGTGCGGGTTGGTGGATGTCACATGTGTTCGAATTTCAAGAATAAGTTTTATCCTGAAAATAAATTTTGAATTACTTACATATGTACACACAAACTAATATATATATATACTATATACAAAATAAAAAATAATATATACAAATGATATATACAAATGATAATAATAATAATAAAAAAAAAGACAGGAGTTCATTGGGCATCGAAAAATTCGTCCGCATCGCTGTCAATGGGATAAGTGCCCAAAAGGCTGGCAGCATTGCCACGTTGGATGGCAATGCTTATTCTTTGAGCTAAAAATAGGCCAGCCCTCTGGTCACGCGAAGAGTCAACCAAACGCTTGGCGATATCGCGAAATATGCGATGAGCACTCGGACCCCAAGGTCCTAGCGTTTCAACCCCAAACGGCTCAAACATATAGCTCCCAATAAGGTTGTTATATTTGCGCCGTTTGAGGTTTTCTGCTCCTGCAGCAGCCGCCCCAGCACCGCCCGCCGTGCTAGGAAGATGGGATGATAAATGGAAAATAAATTTTGAATTTTTTCCGACTGTCAAAATTATTCCAAGGATTTAAAAATAAATCATCTTCCTAGCTCCCAGTCTAACCTGATGCAGCTAAATACCATTATTTTACATGGAACGACTGCCTATCTGACCTTCGCAACCCAGTTACTGGGTAATACTGGTTGGACTGGTTACCCCTTGGTAAGACTGGTTGTCAGATTTTCGGGCTTCTGACGACCCGTAACGACAGTCAAAGATCCACAAATGACAGCCAGGATCAACGGCTTAACGTGCTTTCCGAGGCACGGAGGGTCTTGGTATGTAAAGATGGTCACCCATCCACGGACCAACCGCGGCAAGCGTAGCTTAACCTGATCGATCGACCCGTGCGGCTGATATTACTTAGCCACAAATAAATGCTTTGGTAAAATCAGCCCTAAGAATAACAAAATATTGTACAGTCAGTGGTATCGGATATTAAGATGGTTGGAGGGAGGGATGGGGGGGTAAGACCACAGAAAAGTGGTGGGACCAAAGAGGATTTAAACAACATACTGACCTGTTTGACGCCAGTAGCTACAGTGACCATCTGCTTGGACTTGATCTTCAAGTATCTGATGTCATGACGTGTACTAAAGAACAGCATCGCTTCCGGTGCTAAAATATAAATAACATCAAGCCCATATTCTCAGAAGCACTAGGCAGAGGTGTTTTGTAGGTTATTTGGAATAAACCTTTTCATCGTGCTAAGTAGTAGCGGGTAAAAAAATATGGGGGTATTCCTCGAAAGGCACCAATTTTAAAACACACCAAATGATTCGAAAGTCTATCGATATCATTTATTACGAATCCTTCATGCTCTTCTCTATGTTTGATCGTTGATTCATTTCGAGGAGTAAAATTATAAGTACCTAATTTTTTTTTTTTGTGGAATTCTTTTGGTGCTTTCGAGGAATATCCCAAAATATGAAAACAAAATCCACTCACCGCCAGCATAACACAGGTACTTAAACTCATCCTTGCTATACCCAGGATCACATTCGCAAGTAAAGTGTCCATCCAAGTTGACACAGGTATGGGAACACTGTGGCCTTTCCATAAGGCACTCGTTGACGTCATCGCACTTTTTGGTGGCGTAATTGTACTGACGCATGGACAGGGTGGGTAGACAAAGACAGGTGGGTCCGTGGCGTTCTGGAGAACATTGAGTGTCGTTGCCTGAGCAGTTGTAGTTTGTGCACATTGTATGCCCTGTAGAAGTAGGGTTATAATAGTTACAGTTAGTCATTCTAAGTCAAGGGGTAAAGGCGCGTCCCCAATACGGGCCGCGCGGCCTCCTAGCCTCGCGAGGTTCCCCCCCCCTCGTGAGGCTCTTGCTGTTGTTTGCAACGCGTCCCCATTATAAGAACTTACGAGGCTCGGCCGCGCGGCTCGGCCTCACGGAGTCGCTAGGCCCTAGTGGAGACGCGGCTTAAGACGTCCTCGTAACATAGGTCCAGTTGAAAACCAATGTCGGGCATTTTTTACAGCCGTGAGTGAGGTACACAATACTAGTAGGTAATCAAAATATAGTAAAAATAATTACATAAAATGATTACATAATCAGTCTATGTATAATGTTCCCAGAGCTGGGACACAGGCCTCATCTCAGTGAGAGGGAGTGGGTCGTAATCCACCACGTGGGCCCAGTGCGGGTTGGCAGATATCACATGTCTTCGAATTTTTGGTTCTAGGACATGCCGGATTCCTCACGATGTTTTCCTTCACCGTTTTGAGAGCAGTGGCGATGAAATAATTTACACAAAGTAAAGCGCCTGTCTGGATTCGAACCAACGACCTAAAACTCGTAAGTCGCGGCCGTTACCACTAGGCCACCACTACTCTCACAAAAAATGATTAAGAAAGCAAAATCTCTTCCAACTATGTAAAGGCATATGTCTTGAAAATGTAAAAGTGTTTAGTTTTTACCAATCGTTTATGTAACTTTTAATTTTAGTTGTATCTTTCGGCGAAACCGTCGCTCAATTTATAATTATTAAGTATATAGGTATCTCATTTTGAGTGAAAATTACCTGCAAAAACTGAAAAAAATAACTCACAATTTTTGCAGAACAACCCCTCATCGCTGCCATCGCGGCAGTCTTGAATGTCATTACACATCATGTTGCTGGGCAGACAGTAGGAGGAGTCCAGGCATTTGTAGTTGCGTTCTCCAAGACTGGGCAGTTCCTGGCAGTAGGAGCCGTCCAGGATCGCGTGAGGAAGGGTGACGTGTCCTGCAGAAATTATATCACTTATTTAATCTGTATTCGCGACTTATTTGCTAAAAATATAAACAAATATGAGTTAATGGAACACAAGTGCAGTTTACGCTACAACTTCAAATATTTTTTTAACTTTTTCAATAGTACTAGTCACTCTGAAATCAACCTACTTAATTACTATTTTATTTAAATAATATTTAACAAAAATAACAAAGTTAAAACCTAACTTAACTAAAACTATGCAAAAACTAAAATATAGCGTCGAAAAATTTTATTCATCCGCATCGCTGTCGACTGGTAATGTACCCAAGAGACTGGCGGCATTGCCACGTTGTATGGCAATGCTTAGCCTTTGGCCAAGGTAAAAGCCAGCCCTTGGGTCACGGGAAGTGTCAACCAGCCGTTTTGAAATTTCTTTAAAAAGACCATGAGCACTCGGACCCCACGGCCCGAGGGTTTCAACCCCAAACGGCTCGAAAATATAATTTCCGATAAGGTTATTATATTTTCGCCGCTTGAGGTTTTCCGCAGCCGCAGCAGCAGCGCCAGCACAGCATGCCGATCCAGGAAGGTGGGATGGCGCAAGAGTATCGACACAAGTTGCGTCCCACACTAAAGGCCTACCCACCTTCCAAGGAAATAGAGACATACCGTCCGGCCTCTTGCCATCGTCGCGTACCAAGCCATTGGGTTCTAATACAGCTGGAACGCCGACGGTAACAAGAGCTCGTCGGTTGATGTCATTAATGTTCGCGTGGCGCTCTAAGCGACCCGCACTTCGGCTGCAAGACAGGCCGTGGTGTCCGAGGCTGTTGACATCTTCGCCACAGTGACAGCGATGAGGGGAACAGCAAGGAGTACCTAGTCTCCTACCTTAATTACTATTAAGATAAAGTTGATATTTGTTTGACTTGAAATGACATCAATTTGAAACAAATTTGAATAGACTTTGGGTAATTAGGTAATTTTGCTGCTTTATGAGCAAACGTTGTTTTAAATAGGTACAAAAATTGCGCTCTCGCGCGACCGATACCACTGGGCCACCACTGCTCCACCACTGCTCCTCTGATAGCATTGCATAACATCAAACTAATTTTCGGATAGCATTGCATAACATGAAACTAATTTTCGGATAGCATTGCATAACATCAGACTAATTTTCGGATAGCATTGCATAACATGAAACTAATTTTCGGATAGCATTGCATAACATCAAACTAATTTTCGGATAGCATTGCATAACAATAAACGAATTTTCGGATAGCATTGCATAACATCAAACTAATTTTCGGATAGCATTGCATAACATCAAACTAATTTTGGGATAGCATTGCATAACATCAAACTAATTTTCGGATAGCATTGCATAACATCAAACTAATTTTCGGATAGCATTGCATAACATCAAACAAATTTTCGGATAGCATTGCATAACATCAAACTAATTTTCGGATAGCATTGCATAACATCAAACAAATTTTTGGGATAGCATTGCATAACATCAAACTAATTTTCGGATAGCATTACCTACATAACACCACGCCTATAATCCCAGGGGTAGGCTGACGTACAGTATAGGTTACGTGACGGAAGATCGGAGGCGTTTTATGGCGCCGTAGACCTACTTAGGTATTTGATATTAATTTCAACTTGATACCTCCACGCGTTCCTGAGAAAAAGGGTATTAACTTACAGACAGACAGACGACGAAGTGATCCGTTTTTGCCTTTTCAGGTACAGACGCCAGCACATCAAGCCACCCGAAACTGTGAAATTTTCCCAATCAACTTTCAACCTTATAATTTAGTAATAAAGTTGAAAATCTATTAAATGAGTTTGACAGATTGTGGTAGTTTGATGTGCTGGCGTCTGTAAAAAACCCTAAAAAACAAGGTGATCAAGTGCACTTACGACACAAATCCTGCTCATTCTCGTCACTCTTGTCCTCGCAGTCGTACATGCCGTCGCACACCCACAGGTACGAGATGCACTTGCCGTCGCCACACTCGAAACCCTTGCAAGTCGACTGTTGATAAACGCATGTTTTAATTAGGTACAAAACATACCGAAGCAGCGATGCTTGTATGTACGTTTCGCGCAACCCTGCACATTAATTGCGTAACACACTATCAATCGGAATCAGAATCATTTTGAAGCAAATTGCTATTCCATTGCTTCATAAGTTCGAAAAATTTATCTGCTCAACACGTATCTAAATAACGCAATGAATGTTGTTGAACTGTCAAAATGAAACCGATTCCGATTGATAATGTGTTAACTACGCAATTGCCCCGCCGGGCAGCCACCCTCGTGGCAGTACCAAGCTACTATTTTTAGAGAAATATTTAATCCTCTAAGGGCTGATTTAATTAACGCCAGATAATTTTATCCGAGGAATAATTTTGAATTTTTGACAGTTCTTCCATACAAAATCTATCAGACGTAAATTTTATTCCACGAATAAAAATTATCTATCGATTGAGAAATCAGCCCTAAATAGAGGATTAAATATTTTATTTTTATTGTAAGGTTTTAGAGTCTAAAACGTAGGTAATAATGAACAATGTAGGTAGTTAGACATTTTTTTTTAATAAATGTGCAATTTTTTTTTTTACCTTCTGACCTTTTCTCAAAGTTGGTGGCAGTAACATTGTTTTGACCATACATGTTTCAAGAACCAAAATGTTTCCTTTGTTTTGGTAAAATAAATTGTTTACTATGTTTTGTACCTATACGATGGATACAATGTTATGGAACAAAGGTTGTTGACAGTAAAATATACTATGTTAGTATAGACTGAAAAAGATAGCTCTTTGAGGCTGACTGTATCCGTAGCAGTCGGGAACGCGGTGCAGTTGACTTCGTCGCTGCCGTCATCGCAGTCGGGCTCGTTGTTACATATCTACGTCAAACATGATAGCTGCAGGTACTCACATTATCCTTAGCAGTCGGCAACGCGGTGCAGTTGACTTCGTCGCTGCCGTCATCGCAGTCGGGCTCGTTGTTGCATAACCACGTCAACGGGATACATTTCTTGGTGTCCTGGCAGATGTACTGATGGGTCTCGTTGCAGAACTCGTCGTATGGCTTGTGGTCTGCTGCAGAAGATGGTAGAAGATTGAAATATTTAAATAATTTGATATTTATTGAAAAATCTGTATTTAGAGCACCGTACTCAAATACACAAGCGACACGTTGTTGCCTCTG
This sequence comes from Amphipoea oculea, assembly GCA_945859645.1. Taxonomy (NCBI): domain Eukaryota; kingdom Metazoa; phylum Arthropoda; class Insecta; order Lepidoptera; family Noctuidae; genus Amphipoea; species Amphipoea oculea. The sequence continues at coordinate 16,157,777 of OX243881.1, forward strand.
TCGAAGGTCGACACGTGTCGCTCGTGTTTATGCACACTTACCCCCTTATTCATAAACCCTAAGACGACCCACTGACCAACAGTGCTTATAGTTAAGTAGCGATTAGAGACTGTTTAACCAGGATTACATTTTTTACTTATTAACCATCGTTTATAAATAAACCTCTAATTGCTCAGAACTTTCGTGCATGAGACAATTTTTTGTTTACGATTTTGGTTCAATTTAAGCTTGAAACTAGTCGTAAGAGACACGGGACTAAATACATACGTACAGACGCCAACACGTCAAGCTACCCGAAGCTGTCAAATTTTCCCAATCAACTTTGAACCTTATATTTTAGCGATAAAGTTGAAAGTCTATGAAAGAAATTTGACAGATTTTAGTAGCTTGATGTGCTGCCGTCTGTACGTACAATATACTAGTATAGTATTTTTATCACACGAAGTGACGCGCGCTTTACTTGTGGGTATCAAGTGTATAAACACGCTGTGACTATGTATGTAAGCCCAGGAGCTCTCATTGCCGTCCAAAACAAGGGCGAAATCGTGCGATAAAAAGACTGTAAACACGCTGTGAATGTGTGCATGAAGACGAGTAGCGTCAGCACATAACACACACCACACATACACTTGAATTCCGACTTCGCCATTGTCTCGATAGGTCACGAGAGCTTATTTGTACCCTTGGTAATCACAAGTAAAGCGCGCGTCCCTTCGTGAGATAAAAATACTGTACCGACATACGGGTAGAATTGTTAAGATTTTTTTTTATGTTGATAAAAAACCTATTTTACGGACAACAGTACAGTCACGAGTAGCTAATCCCGCTCCAGCCTGTCCTTTGCTGCCCTCTCCCAGCGACGCCCTAAGCCGAGGTTCGTACCCCACAGGCTGCCCTTAGCGTGTAGACGCTTAGTTTTTTAAGCCCTGGCTGTAGGCATTAATTTATTAAGGCAGTCTACACCCACAGGAGACGACAACCTCCTAGGTTAAACTGCAAGGTGCCGTTCCCAAAAAAAAACTGTGGCACTCCGGGTGTGCCGACAGAAGTGAAAACAAAACACAAACAGAATACTTGCCATCACTAACTGATATTATCGGATATTGTCGGATTTCGTAACAACATATCTATAAATACCTTATTCTATGAGGAAATTGTGTTTGAACCATGCGTAAGTGTGAGGTGTTTATGCTTGTGACTTTATTTAGGATATTTTACACTTCCAAAATTTAAATCTTCAACGGTCACAATGTAAATAGTAGATAAAACAATGGCCGCCGAACTGAATTAGCTATGTTTGACGGCTGAGAAAAAACAATGGCCGCCGAACTGCATCAGCTTAATGCTTGACGGCTGAGAAGTTAATTAAGTAGGTAATCACAACTTACTGCAAAAGTTCTCATCGGTGCCATCGTCGCAGTCAACAATACCGTCGCAGTACTGCATCTGTTCGATGCAGCCTCCCCCAATGCACAGGAACTTGTCGTCACCCATACATTCAACCTCAAATTGCTGCATGTCATCTGCAAACTCTGCCCTGCACCACGCGAGGTATATTACGAATATTATGCTTTGGTATTTCATTCTGGGAAAAGAGAAATTAATGTTAGTTGGTAGAAAAATGCTTTAATTGAGGAGTGTGTAAAAAAAAATAGAAGAAAATTAGAATAGGTGGTCTCACTTGAAATAAAATTGAAAAATATTTACAAACTTACTGCACTTTCAATTTATTTTGATCTATTGAAACGCGAAAACGTGTGAAAATCAAAAAAAATCATTTGAAAATGCAGAAAGTTAGTTTAACGATACCCGGAAATACAAGAAAACCATTATTTTCTTGCATTTCCGGGTATACATAAAGCTGCGTCCACTAGGGCCTCGCGGCTCCGTGAGGCCGAGCCTCGTGAGTTCTTTATAGGGACGCGTTGCAATTGCAAACAAGAGCAAAGCCTCACGAGGCCGGGCCTCGCGAGGCTTTGAGGCCGCGCGGCCCGTAGTGGGGACGTGCCATAAGATTGATTATAATCAATCACGATTGCAGCGTAATACCGGTCGTAGCGATGCTTGTAGAAAGCCTATGTCCAGCGTGACACAGCAGTATTTTGGCTAAGAAGATGATTATGTATTAAACTTTAAAAATATACTAATGCACTTACCTAATAGTTTTCTAAAGTTTCTTCGCATAATAATAGAGGTATCAATAAAATATATAAATAAGTAATCTTGAAAATTAATTTTAAAGATTTCACGTGGCTGCAAGCAAAGCGGAAGGCAAACAGAACGGAAATTGACGATGAGATGAGAATCATACAGTTGAAAATAGTTTTCATCTACCCGCCTTTTTCTTTCATAAAAACATTACAAAACGTTGTTGAGATGTTTACTGTAATAAAATCAAACATTTTTTACCAAAACAGATTTAAAAATGTTTGAGTTGTTCAAAGTCAAGGTAATAAAATCAAAGTCTTTATTTTATTCTATTCATGAAAATATAATTAATTATTTGTAATGTTCAGTTTACAAGGAATAGCAAATGTTGTAACGAAACGTAATAACGACATCTAGCATATGAAGTTGCCAATTACAATTCAACTTCCCAATGAATGGTAAATTGAAATTACCCGTTGTAAAGTTTCTATATTTATGTCTGTAATTATATGGTGTACATAATAAAGAGTATTCTATTCCATTCTAATTACTTAGTATTCCTGAAGCAATACGTTATCCGGTGGGCTTCTCAAACAATATGTATCCATATTAGTATCAGTCAGTGCATTATTTATTCTGTATGAGCGTCTGAACTTGAATAAAACTTAAAAAATGAAATAATATTTCCCTTGATTCCCTGAAAGATTTATATAATACAATTTATCATTTGATCTTAGCAACCCCGTTTTTAACTTTTTACTCTGTGGTTGACAGGTCAGAGTCCAACTTTCTTCTAAGTTTATTTTAAGTTTTAAATTAGAATTTACTGTAGTTTATAATTTGCATTAATTGTTTTAGAAGTCTCCGTCGAATCCAGTGTTAATCGGCATAAGTTTTCCGGCAGCCATGGCATCCCAAATATCAAAATTAGTGTTGCCTAACTATCGATAGTCGATGTATCGATAGTTGACCTCGAAAAATAGTCACAATATCGATAGCCCTATCGATACTATTGAAATTTTACAATACTATCGATACTATCGATAGTATCTATCCAAGAAATTGAGCAATACTATTGATAAAGTGCAATACTATCGATAGTATCGATACTATTGGGTATAGATACTATCGATAGTATCGATACTATCACTATTATGGCGTATTTAACTGCAATCACTGTCGATACTATCGATAGTATCGATACTATCGATAGTTTTACTACATCGATATTTTACCAAAACACAATTGTATCGTGTTGGATTCAAACCTTTATTAGTGGCTTATTATGCAGAAAAAGTGAAGTGTACATCGAATTTACTAATTAATAATATTATCACATATCTTGCAACTAATTTTGGAGTCATTAATCTTTTCAAAAAATGACCACATTGCCGATTTTTTATTTTTATCTGCCATCACGATTCAAACACTCACGCAAATCACTTTTAAAATCTACAAATGGTTGGCAACCTAATCGCGGTCACATAAATTAAGTGAGTAGGTACTTATTATTAAATCTATAGTATACAATAACAGGAAGTTACTAGATAATACAACTATTTTCAATATGAACTAATAATGTTGACTAAAATTCCGGTGCAATACTATTGAACTTTGGGTAAATATCGATGTAGTAAAACTATCGATAGTATCGATAGTATCGACAGTGATTGCAGTTAAATACGCCATAATAGTGATAGTATCGATACTATCGATAGTATCTATACCCAATAGTATCGATACTATCGATAGTATTGCACTTTATCAATAGTATTGCTCAATTTCTTGGATAGATACTATCGATAGTATCGATAGTATTGTAAAATTTCAATAGTATCGATAGGGCTATCGATATTATGACTATTTTTCGAGGTCACGATAGTATCGACAACCTATCGATAGGCAATCGATAGTAAGGCAACACTAATCAAAATCTTTACTAAAAGTTTCCCACGTCGGATCCACGGCTAAATTCGGTAGGTTTTGTCGTACGTCTTTCAATTTTATACTTGACGACTTTTCTAAACGTAACTAAAGTAATAAATTCTATATTACACAATCCGTAAAGCTGAAAAGTATTACGGATTACCAGTTGAATATTTAGCATTTTCCCATAATTCGTTTATGGACGTAAACTTTGGACTTTTGTATGAATTTTTTATTGGCATTGTTGGCAATTAATTTTGTTCAGTTCCGTGCCAAATTGTGAGTGCAAGGTTCATGTCATATAAGTACTGGAAGGTATTCTGTACTCTAAATGTATACTGTTCCTACTTTGATATGATTTCAAGGACATATTGTGCATGTAACTGTCTTAAACTTCGGAAAATGTACTTTTAGACACCGCCAGACGAGCTCTCAGTGTAGGAGCAGCATTACAGACGAAAAGGGCGTCGCTGCCAGACCGCACTGGCCATAATGTGGTCCTTGTTGACGGAGTACGAACACCCTTCTTGGTTTCGTTCACTGATTATTCCAAGATGATGCCTCATGAGCTTGCCAGACATTCCTTGTTGTAAGTATTGCTTATAACTTTATGCATTTCTGTGTATATTTATTTGTGCACCATTTATTACCTTAAGTACACTGTTGACATTACACAATAAAAGTCGGTTGTTGGTCGTAATACACCTCTTACTAGAATATGCATTAGAACATTAGATTTATTATAAAGATGAAGATAATGATTGCAGACATTGCAGAGATAATATTACCTTATAATGTTTATAAATAAGGCTGACCTTGATATCTTACCTACTTTATTAGTCAAGTAGTCTAGTCTATAATAATATTTAAATGTAATTTATTTTAAAATAGACATTTATTTTGCAAATATGCATAATCCTAATATTATAAATGCGAAAGTAAGTTTGTTTGTTACCTTTTCACCCCTAAACCAATGAACCGGTCATCCTGAAAATTAGCATATACATTGTCAAGAGTACAGAAACGGACGTAGGGTACCTTTCATCCCAAAAAAAAACCGAGCGCTGCTGAGTGCTGTTCTCGAGGAAAACGACAATAACATTATTATGACAATAGATGGCCCACATGTATTGTTGTTTTCCTCGAGAACAGCACTTTTTTTCGACATGAAAGGTACCCTATGTCCAGAACACAGTCCCCCCTACACCCCCCTCCTGTCCCTATGTACATATCAGAAATAAATTAAAACCGTGTACACCCCGAGGACAGCCGAACACATCCGAATGTAGCGCGGTGTCGGTAACAGTGTCGCGAGTTCAATGGTTTTTTCCCATCTCAAAAAATGCCCAAAGAGCCTAAAGAAGTTTTCACTTCAAAAATAGACATAGATAGAAGTTACACAAACATCTATCTGCAAACTAGTTTTAATTAAAGGACCAAAGTCCAATTAGCTATACACAGGGAATATACTCTGAAGGCAACTGATTACCAATCATTCTTATTGTAGGTTAGGTACAGTTGCGTGACACGACATAGTTTATGTTTATGATAAGAATCTGTAAGAAAGAAACAGAAAAATATTTTACTTGGGGGGGGGGGGGACAGGATATACAATAGTAAAAATGGAGCATTTAAAACTATCAAAGTTACATTAAAAACAACCAACAAGAAAGGCCTATGCAACGCAATCCGTTACGTATCGCGGGTTGATGCAATTTGTTTTCTTCTTCCATACTTCTTTATTAGTTGTCATCTCAGTAGTCACCATCACCCCCTTTCTAGCCAAAGATTCTAATAAAAATAAACTGATATAAAACCAAAGTAATTCCTACATATTACTTTACTAGCAGCGCCCCGCGGTTTCACCCGCATAAGTTTCGATCCCGTGGGAATACCGAGATAAAACTATCCTATGTCCTTTCCCGGGACTCAAACTATCTCTATACCAAATTTCATCTAAATCGGTTCAGCGGTTTAAGCATGAAGAGGTAACAGACAGACAGACACGCTTTCGCATTTATAAATAACTAGCTGCGCCCCGCGGTTTCATCCGCATAAGTTTCGATCCCGTGGGAATACCGGGTTAAAAACTATCTTGTGTCCTTTCGTGGGAATCAAACTATCTGTATACCAAATTTCATCTATATCGGTTCAGCGGTTTAAGCGTGAAGAGGTAACAGACAGACAGACACGCTTTCGCATTTATAAATAACTAGCTGCGCCCCGCGGTTTCACCCGCATAAGTTTCGATCCCGTGGGAATACCGGGATAAAAACTATCTTATGTCCTTTCGTGGGAATCAAACTATCTGTATACCAAATTTCATCTATATTGGTTCAGCGGTTTAAGCGTGAAGAGGTAACAGAGACACTTTCGCATTTATAATATTAGAATGGATTGCAGCTTAAGCTTTTTTCCCATTCTACTATAATGTAAACATTATAAAATGTAGAAAGATATTTTTTTTTTTTATATTTACTTATTCACTTTAAAAGCTCAATTTCAAATTGAATTATAATGAATTGCAATTTATTACAAGTTTTTCGCAGATTATTTTTTTATGTCAAAGTGAATAGTTATAATAATAGCATTTAAGTGGTAGTGCATTTTCAACTCTAAATTAAAATTGAATTTTAATGTAATGTAATTTATCTTGAGTTTTTTGGAAATACATAATACTTTTGTGAACATAACTTCGCCAAATCGCCTCTAACTACTTCAAATAGCTGCGCCCCGCAGTCACCCGCATAAGTCTCGATCCAGTATAAATATCGCGATAAAAACTATCCTATGTCCTAATCCAGGTCATGGCCTACCCATGTGTCAAACTTCATCCAAAACCGTTCAGCCGTTTTAGCGTGAAAGCGTAACAACCATACATACAAAAAATCTAATCGTTTCTTTTTATAATATTAGTTTAGAATAAATAAATAAATTTATAGACGACTCCGCCTTGGAGTGTAAATGTGGTGCTGTTCCACAAACGATGGGACACTTAATATCGTGCCCTGCGTGTCCTGTCAGCTGCACGTTACAGGAACTGATGGACGCTAGTGATGGCGCCAAACAAGTAGCCGAATTCTGGGCCGAGTACATTTAGATTGCCATCGACACGCTAAGAAGAAGAAGTTTAGAATAATGATGACCACAACCCCCAAGAGTTAACTTGAGACCCGAGCGGCCCCTCCCCACCCCATCTCTGTGACCGCTCTTGCCATCGATCAGTACCGCGCGCTTACGTCATCCGAGCGAAGTCTCAAGTTCACTCTTGCTTTTTGTATTTATATCAAACCATATAATCTTCTCATTGCAATCATAATATTCAATCATTAATGTTCATGCCAAATATGTACTAGATACTTGCATTTTGGCACTTTCTGTTACTATGCTATGTAAACATACTGTATGAACATAACGTATTACATTTATGAATGAACTTACGTCACAAGCATACGTAGATAACATCGGGCCTGTATTTTCCGAAGGGATGGGCAAAATTATACAGGGTTATTTGAAATTGTCTAGATAAACTCCGCGGACGCACATAATCAGCCTATAATGTTCCCACTGCTGGGACACAGGCCTCCTCTCTGTGAGAGGGAGTGGGCCATAATCCACCACGCGGGCCCAGTGCGGATTGGTAGATGTCAAATGTCTTCGATTTTTTGGTTCTAGGACATGCCGGTTTCCTCACGATGTTTTCCTTCACCGTTTTTGAGAGCAATGGTGATGAAATAATTTACACAAAGTAAAGCACCTGTCTGGGTTCGAACCTATGACCTACAACTCGTAAGTCGCGGCCTTTGCCACTGGGCCGCCGCGGACGCGATGGGTATCAATATCTGAACATGATAAAACGAAATTCGTTGAGTTTTGAAGTTAAGAAAATGCTACGTTTCTGCTTGTTTGTTAACATACAAATGTTTAGCGATCGTGAAATTTATGATAAACACGAATATGTCTACTGTGAGCTATGTGACCACTAATCCGATACAATAATATGATCAATTTTACTTTTCATTCCTTTAGGGGTCTCCTCCAAAAAACCGGCATATCAAAGGATGTGATCGACTACATCGTATACGGCACGGTTATCCAGGAGGTGAAGACATCCAACATCGGACGCGAGGCAGCCCTAGCGGCCGGCTTTAGCGACAAGACACCCGCGCACACCGTCACCATGGCGTGCATCTCCTCCAACCAGGCCATCACTACAGGTACAGTTCAACTAGTAAAAAGATGCGCTTCGGTAATCTTCGTGTTTCCGAATTAGCACGAACGTCGTGCCACAGTAGGTTTACTTCTGTGGGGGTTAAACCAAAGCATCGGAGGCGAGACGGCCCTAGCGGCTGGCTTCAGCGGCAAGACGCTCGCGCACGCCGTCACCATGGCGTGCATCTCATCCAACCAGGCAATCACTACATGTGCATGGTGTGCGCTTCGAGAATCTTCGTCTGTCTTCGGAAATACGAACGCACGATGATGAGATAAAGGGCTTTTACATTACAGAGCATTGGTGTTTACAGAATATGTCGTGCGCGTTGTAGTAAATGTACAGTCTGTTATAGCAATTAGCTGACCCCTTAAAAATTAAACGAATTTGAACCTTCTGCTTGTTAGCAGTAAGCTTATCGAACTAGAACAGTTCAACGTCTACGATTAATAAAACAGTTATTCGAATTTGATATTTAACACGCAGTGTTAAGGTAGGTATGATCTTGAATATTGTTCTAACTTGTAATATGTATATTATTGCTAATTTCAACGACAATCACCATGTTCGTGTGGTCTAGTGGTAGCTGCAGTGAGCTAACAAGAGCGTGGTTGCGAGTTCGAAACCAACATATTTTCTGCTGCGCATTTTGTTTTATAATATTTTTTTTAAGTTATAAATAATAAATTATAACTTTAGCAACAAAAAAAAAAGCTGAACGAAAATAAAAAAACGATAATGATGGTAAAAACGACTTTATTTTATAAAAAAAAATATTATAAGAATAACGTAAATGATATAACAGTTACTAATAACGTTGTTACATACTTCACAGAGTTTAATGTAGTGAATCAACATGTTATAACATTTAGAAATATATAGGTATGTATTTCTATTTCATAACAATAACATCACTACATTAAATATCGTTGAACTAAATAAAATAGCATTATACGTTGATGTTTTACCTACTAGGTATACTATATATCAATTTGTTTTGTAAGTATGTAGTTATGTTTAGTTATAAATAAGGTTTTGACAAAGACTTCTCGTCGGTAAATATGACAACATAATCTTCCCAATTAAAATTGAGATATTCTTGGGCAAAGCGGACCCTTGCTTGGCGATGTGCAGCAGTCAGTTAAATTTTACGTGCTGGCTTGTATTGTTTCAGTCCAGCAACATGCAAATGTTTTCTGACCGTCTGAACAGAAACATTATACTGCATTGAGTAGGCAAAAATGGGTGTTCAGTATGCCTTCTAACAATTGCTTGATGATGTTCTGACACAGGAGTAACATTGCAGGTTTTGGTTCAGGACGATCCTTTTGAATATTCCCTGTCTCTTCAAAACGTCTTAGCCACAGTCTGACTGTATTTCTCTGAAACAACACAATAAGCATAATTTTAATAACCCGGTAATCATAATTTTTCGAATAAGTTTGCAAAAATACCTTTAGATAAACCACATTAGACCTACAAATGATCTCATAATGAAACAGTTAATTTTCTATTATTCTATACAGACGTTTTTAAGCCAACTAACGAATTAAGGAAGTATAAAAAAGAATACACTTACCGCTATATTAAGTTTCCTAGCAATCGCTTTAATACCAACATTCTCCTTATGCAAATACAATATTTTGTATTTTAAATAATCACTCAACTGAGACATGACGATTAAACTATCAAAACCGATAATAATAATTAATAAAAAGGCGTGAATTTTCGCAACTTAGTAAGGCAATATAAAAATGTTCGTGCGTATTCACTGCTATTTGTGCATAGAATGTCTTGTTCAATTTATTCTTCTACCCCATATTCCTAAAATCATTTCACTAGCAGTTTTTGTTGAATACGCATATTGACGTCGAACTACCCACTTATTGAAAAAGGTGAAACGTTTATCGTTTATCAACTTAATTGATATGCTTGTTCTTTACAATAATGCAAGAAATATGTAACGAACAATTTATATATTGAAAACAAAATTAAACATGAGACTAGATTTGAACTCGCATCTTGCACGTCTCAGCCTTACGCATGAACCACGACACCAGATTAACTTGAGTAAGATAGATGAAATAAGGTATTAGTAGCAATGACACAAATTATCACAACTTTAACCTAACCTTTAAGTCTTGCTGATTAAAAATGAAAATTGCGTAACAAATACCCATACATAGTAAATGATCTAACACCAACATCTTAAAGCTCAAATTTGCGTATCAAAATTATTTATTGTTTCTGTTCATCGAGTAGTGTTAGTCCGATTAACTCATACATATTGAATAACCTTTAATGTTATGAGAGGAGGGTGCAAAATCGAGTAATTTTTAGGGGGGTCAGCTAATTGCTATAACCCGCTGTACACGCCTACAAGGATCTTTCGGACCTCGTAGTTCCGATTTTGGCCACCCGCCAAAATACCCTTGTAGCGCTATATGTTCTTTTTTTCAGGCTGTACAAATATTCTTCCCTTTCCCCAGGCATTGGCATGATAGCCGCGGGCGCCTACGACGTCATCGTCGCGGGCGGCGTAGAGTTCATGTCAGACGTGCCGATCCGTCACTCTCGCAAGATGCGCTCCTTACTCCTTCGTCTGAACCGCGCCAAGACTCCGGCGCAGCGCCTGTCGCTCATCGCGTCTATTAGACCCGACTTCTTTGCGCCTGAGGTGAGTGTGTAAACCAGACAACAATAATTATAGTCTGTTCCAAAAGTATCTGATAACAGTGTAAACAAACCCAGCACCCTAATAGCGTAACACACTATAAATCTGAATCATTTTGAAGGATATTGCTAATCCATTGCTTCATATGTTCGAAATATGTGTCTGCTCAACAACGTAAATAACGCAATGAATGTTGTTGAACTGTTAAAATAATAATAGTAATATTCCACAGCTATCACACAACGCCATCTAGTCCCAAGCTAAGCAGAGCTTGTGTTATGGGTACTAGACAACTGATAAACATACTTATATATTTTCTAAAATGAAAGCCATTGCTACTGATAGTGTGTTACACAATTACGCCGCTCATCAGGCAATCACTCAATAAAGGGAATTAGCAACATATTCATCTGTATTTAGACGGTTTCAACTTTCATCACCACTTTTTCCAATAATTATTTTTTGAATAACATTATTAAATTGTAAGTGAAAATCATGTACGAAAATTTGAGTGCTGTAGTTCGCATGTGGCGATGTAGATGCCGCCACAAAGTTATGTAATACGGGCCTAAAACAAAGCGAAAAATTTCTTTCGAAAACAGCAACATAATAGCTTCCATTACGCATATTTTTTGCTGTTATTTTCCCATATCATTAACCGTCTGGACATCCTAGTCTATTAGAACCCATCCATAGTAATATTAGAAATTCAGAAGTAACTCTATCTTTATGTTACCTTTTCACGCCCAAACTACTGAACGGATTTCGATAAAATGCAAGGAGATAGATGGCATCCTGGGGAAGGCTACTTTTTGTCCCGGTAGTACGGTCCCGTGGGATAATTTCCGACGGTGAAGCTGCGGGCAGAACGTAGTTATAATTATTATCTTTTCCTCCTCAGTTACCGGCCGTCGCCGAGTTCTCGTCCGGAGAAACCATGGGTCACAGTGCGGACCGCTTGGCCGCTGCCTTTGGGGCCTCTCGTCAGGAACAGGATGACTACGCGCTGAGGTCGCACAAGTGCGCGATGGAGGCCCAGCAGAAGGGGTACTTCACTGATTTGATTCCTGTTAAAGGTACGTAGTAAATGTAGATGTTGGATATTCAATATTATTCTAAAAGGGTCCATTCGACGAATGGACCCTTTAATGGATTCGTATCTCGTGTCGACTACGACCAGTCAACGCCATATTTTCACAAATATGGCGTTGACGGGTCATCGTTTTAAATGCGTTATTATTATCATTATTATTAGCCATTTTTGTCCCACTGCAGGGCAAAGGCCTCCCTTCCCCCCTTCCGCTTATCCCTATCCAGTGCTGTTATACGCCAATCCTTGTGGAAAGAGTCGAGTTCGTCCCGCCATCTCATTCTAGGCCTGCCGCGTTGCCGTTTGCTGCTGTTTGGGACCCATTGTGTGGTTACTTTAGCCCATAATGCGTTGAATTACATAATATAAAAAAACGTGTGCGGTTGGGGCATCCCCGTCAGTTCCTTACGCGATACTCGCAAAACGACACAAGTGACAAAAATTTGAAAATTTTCGCAGCCGCCATCTTGGAATTTCATTTTGAACTCACTATCGACTTTAGCACTCTAACAATGAAAACTGTCGAGATAGAAAGTCGCATGGAGAGGGCATAACGCTTTTCGTTGTGACGAATTTAAATAACTTTTCAGGAAATGGCATGACGTTCATAATTTGACGAACGTAAAGATTGTTCGGATAACGAATGACACTTAGAAACAACTTGCCCTCCATACCTCCCTTCCCCTTTGATTTGCTATCTCTTTCTAATAAAAGTTTGTCTGTCACAGTTGACGGCAAGGACGGCGTGGTAGACAAGGACAACGGTATCCGCGTGTCCACTCCGGAGCAGCTCGCTAAACTGAAGCCGGCGTTCATCAAGCCGCACGGCACCGTCACCGCCGCTAACGCGTCTTTCTTGGTAAGTAAAATACCAACAATGGGCTTGATGCAGCGATGAAAACTCTTGCTAATGTAGGAAATTAAGCTTGACTCAAGATTCCGTACTATTTGGCAATACCTCGAAAAAACTCACCTAAAATACTGATATTTATGGAGACATCCTTTTTAAAACACACATTTTGAACATAAGTTGTCCGACTTGCAACGTGTGAAGACTAGACCTCCGGCACCCGGCGGCTTTGGTGTGTAGTAGAGAGACTATAAGCCTGTTCCAAAAGTCTCTGATAAAAGTGTAAACACGAACAACTGCTCAGATTATATTTTTACGCAATCAATCCTTAAAGGGAATTAGTAATACATTCTTCATCTGTATTTAGGTATCTTTATATCTACCACTTTTTCCAACATTACTGTTAAAAAAAAAAAGATTAAAAAAAATTGAAAAAAAAAAGGAAAGATTTTTTACTACCGTCAGTTGTACAAAAAAACACTTATCTAAACACTGCAGCGTTAAAACTAAGGGAAAGAGTGTTTTCGATGAACTCTGACACCCAAAGTAAGATTTAACTTGTGTTAGAGTGCCAGCGTCCTCGCCTATAATTAGTTGTAGGACAAGCACAGTATATTATTATTAAGATAACTTCATACTAGTAAATGCATATTATGATATTGTGGCCTATTAAAGTACCTATGCACCCATTGTAAAGTTTCTATATTTATGTGTGTAATTTATATGGTGTACATAATAAAGAGTATTCTATTTTATGTGGGGGTATGTGTATGTATTGAGAGAGAAAAAAAAAAGAAAAATCATCGAAGAAAATTGAGGTTATAAAATTTACCTCAGTTGTCAAATGATGATATCATTAAATGACGTCGTGGAAGGAACATTGCCATACAAAAAAAAATACAAATCATAAAATCCACTTGTCCCTACAGACTGACGGTGCCTCTGCGTGCTTGGTGATGTCTGAGAAAAAGGCTAAGGAGCTCGGTCTGAAGCCCAAGGCGTATCTGCGTGACTTCACGTATGTCGCTCAGGTGAGGAATACACATTGTCTTACTCTTAGGGCCCTATCTCACTAGGACACCAATGGCGGCGCAACCATGGTCGCATTGCCAGAAAATGTATGGTTGGTTGCGCATCCGATTGGACGCCTGGTGAGATACCCACCATAAAGCTGTATATATTTTGCAGGCAGGGCAACCATGGTTGCGACACCATGGTCTCCCAGTGAGATATAAGCCTTATTCTTCCAGGATAAACCATCTTAGTGATTTTAAAATTTTATTTATTAACAGGTAATGTTTATACAGCGTGTATCAAAAAAGTGTATTCATATTTAAGGGTGTGGTACAGACCATAATTCTGAACAACTGTCTCCATCAGACCAACATCTTAATTGAATGAATGAATGAATGAATTGCACCGATCCCAGCGTGGTTAAACCAGACTCGATTAATCGAATGAACCCCAAGATTCGCACTAGCTCCTGTAGCCTCATTTTCATGGTGCTGCAGCGACCAGCGAGAAAATTATCAAATGAACGCCGACTCCAAATAAATAAGGATAACGGCAGGAGAATGATGATTTCTGATATACATTGTAAACAATAGACATATAATGCTGGCTTCTCACGGCGTGAGATATCACAAGTCGCGCCGCGCCGGCCGATTTGTACGAGCGAGCATGCGCCAACAGGCGAGCACGCGTTACCCGTTCACTCCATATTAAATATGCGAGAGTACTTCACATTTGCGCGGGTCGATACGAAATGACTGTTGTTCATCCGCGCCACCCCGCGCACGCTCGAGTCACCACGAGTGCGCTCGCGCCGCGCCTTTGATGTACCGACTTCGAGCGAATCGGACGAGCTTGCATGCGCTAACCCGTGTTGCCTCGACACGGCCCGACCTTCACACGGTGCGTAGATGCGAGCTGGCGTGGCGCGACTTGTGATATCGCGCGCCGTGAGAAGCCAGCTTTATACACTTAACTATTTACTCTAGGAATCAATTAAATGATTAGCTAGCTATAAAAATAAATACAAAAACAAAAAGACCCTTAGAATTGGAAGCATGAAAGTACTCGTCCACATCGCTGTCATTCAGAAACGTGTCCAGAAGACTGGCAACATGAATGCTAATTCTTTGGGCAAAGATCAATCCTACCCTCCAATCACGGGAAGTGTCGACCAGTCTGCGAGTATAATCAATATTATCTATATTAATATGTAAAATTCAGTCCTGACTGACATATTATATATCAACGCACAGCCTAAACCGCTGGTCCTAAAGACATGAAATTTGTAGGGTGTGTTCTTTGTGAAGAGTAGGTATCCACTAAGAAAGGGTTTTTCGAAATTCCACCCCTAAGAGGGTGAATGGGGGGAGGGTGAAATTTCACGCGGACGAAGACGCGGGCAGAAGCTGTTGGGATTATAATTTAGGAAATATTTATTAATACAATTAGGTATAAGAACTTAAATAAAACAGTTAAAATAAAACAACATGTTCTTGTATAGGATCCCGTTGACCAGCTGCTGCTGGGACCCACGTACGGCATCCCCAAGATCTTGGATAAAGCCGGCCTCAAGATGAGCGACATCGACACCTGGGAGATCCACGAGGCTTTCGCTGTGAGTATAACAATACCAGCTGAGTACTGTCCCACTGTTGGGCAAAGACCTCTTCACATACAGAGAAGGCACGAGTATTGATCACCAAGCTAACGACGGATTGGCGATTTTAGAATTAACTCGAGTCCAGCCTTCATCACGATGTTTTCCTTCACGGATGTCAGTTATGTCCAAGATAATCTTAGAGTGTGAGTAACCGCCTAACAAAACAAAAACATATAAAACCTAGCATCGAAGACAAATAAAGTTGCGTATATTTAGTTTTTTTTTTTTTTCGTTAGCCTATACTCTCCGACTGCTGGGCAAAGGCCTTCCCCTAAATCCTTCCAGGATCTCTTTTTCCGCGCCACCTCGAATTTAGTTAACATTTAAAATATTTAAAAGGGCTGTTTAAAAACAAAATAGAAAAATAACTCAAAATAAAGTAATGTTTTGCCTATCATACGCCCGACGTTGTACACATAGGCTTCCTGTACATGACGCCGGAGCCGAACCGGCGTCGGACCGCATGTTTGTGCATACGAATGAGTATCGTGCATGCGCCGCGCCGAAACCGCGTATGTACCGCATAGAGGCGATTTTTTAGGGTTCCGTACCTCAAAAGGACAAACGGTACCCTTATAAGATCACTTCGTTGTCTGTCTGTCCGTCCGTCGGTCAAGACCCTTTTTCTCAGGAACGCGTGGAGTTATCATGTTGAAAATAATATCAAATACTCAGGGCTGCAATCCCTTGAAGCAGTGAAAAAATCAAACTTCTAAGTCAACGCAATTAAAAGATACGGGTGGTTATGTTCCGGAATCAAAACCTATAGGGTACATCCCGTTGACCGAGAATCATGAAATTTGGCAAGAAGCAATGTCATATAATACAATTATTATTATTAGCCTGTGACGTCCCACTGCAGGGCAAAGGCCTCCCAACTCTCTTTCCACCTCTCTCTGTTCAAAGCTGCTAAGGACCAGTTCTTGTTGAAGGAGTCCAGCTCATCCCGCCATCTCCGTCTGGGCCTGCCACGATGTTGTTTGCCATTAAGAGGGATTTAATACAAGTAAAAGAAAAATTCGAAAACTGTAAATTGGTAGCTACATTACAAAAAAAAAAAAATTTTTTCTCGTTATAAACTATTTACATAGCTACAAATTTGTACGGAACCCTCAGCGCGCGAGTCCGACTCGCACTTGACCGATTTTTATTCGTATACACCAACTTGCGGTCCGGCACTGCGCCGGTGCGATGTATACCGGCGTCATGTATATGAAGCCTTATAGTGCGAATGCTTTCAGAGCATTAGTTTTGCATGGGTACGCGTTTTTTTTTTTATTTTTCTAATGCAATAGAAAAAATATCAAGCCATAGAAAAATAAATAACGTGAATTGTGTATGCAAACGCTATAAAATAAAATTTGCCTTTCGAGTGTAAGAAAAATGTTCAGACATTTAAACACACATACTAAATTATGCGATGTGAGTTACTCGTACCATCGATTCCTACCGATTTATAGTGCGATTGAATTTCATGAAATTGTAAATTTTCAGGGCCAAATTCTGGCTAACTTGAAGGCCATGGACTCCGACTGGTTCGCGCAGACCTATCTTGGCCGTCAGTCTAAGGTAAGATTATTTATTTAAATAAATTCATCCCCATAGTTAATTAAAAGTTAGTTTTAATTAAATTAGTAACAGTTAAGTTAAATAATAAATAAATTCTTTATTGTCATAAAAAATGTGTACAAATGAAGTGGTGCCCTAACTCCTGCGCTAAAGTCAACAATGGCCGATTTCGAGCGGCCATTGTTGTTTACATCTTTGGCAAATTTGGCGCGGCCGGACCTTAGGTAGAAACACCTGTGGTAGGAGCCAGAATTTTATTTACTGGTATTTACTTACAATAAAAAAAAAAACGTCCCAACACGACTAGAAAGCGTTCTGCATCTCACTACATCATAATGGCAGACGGGTCATTGTTCTAAATCGAATGTGTATTAGGATTTTGCCATTCTATTTAAAATAAATATTGAGGGCGTTTGAACATGGGTGAATTGTATTTTTCTTGTGTGCAGGTTGGTGCTCCAGACCTTAGCAAGTGGAACAACTGGGGAGGATCACTCTCTATTGGACACCCCTTCGCTGCCACCGGGGTAAGTCATAAATGCACTTTTTTGAGGTCAAAAGCAACATGTCTGACAGTTTGGTTATAAGAACTTGTGAATATGAATTTTTTATACTAATTAGAAATTTAAAATCATTAAATAGGTACTACTTTTGCAGATATTTATGAGTAGTTGAAACATTTTTTACAGTAAATGATCAAAATAAACTCTAAAAATAGTACAAAAACATCAATGGCTGCATCTTTTCGGCAAAAGAACTGAAAATACTTCTAATTGTATTATTGAAGAAAATAATAGATTTTTAAACCTTCCTTACCTTGCCTAATGAGACACAACGAATATGTATTGTATAAGTTTTGAATAAAATTCAACACTGAAGTATTCCTTCTTACTTCCACAGGTCCGTCTATGCATGCACACTGCCCACCGTCTGGTGCGCGAAGATGGCCAGTTCGGCGTCATATCCGCTTGCGCGGCCGGTGGTCAGGGCGTCGCCATGATCCTGGAGAGACACCCCGATGCCACCTGCAACTAAACCATCATAATATGGACGTAGCAGGGACGAAAACTTAGTTAGGAAAAAAAATTCGTGAGGTGTGGAGTGAGGTGGCAACACAAAAAAAAATGTTGTGATATGGCAATACAGAAAGTAAATTTAAAAAATACGCGACGTATGCATAATCTC
This sequence comes from Amphipoea oculea, assembly GCA_945859645.1. Lineage (NCBI taxonomy): Eukaryota > Metazoa > Arthropoda > Insecta > Lepidoptera > Noctuidae > Amphipoea > Amphipoea oculea. The sequence continues at coordinate 16,176,106 of OX243881.1, forward strand.
CTTTTTTAAACTTGCTTTAAAAAAAGCTCTGTGGCTATATCCAAGATATGCCAGAAACTAGTAAATACAAAAAATCGTTTTTTTTTCCTATATTTTGAAGGGAAAAATTGTCTATGCCCCTGACTATGTCCGTAAACATCGAAATACTGTCACTACACTATAATCAGGGAATGTAAACACGTAAATGCAATTATGTGTAACCTAAAAGAATTATCCCTAAAATCTGGATTAAATGTACCGAGAATCCCTAAAAATAAGCCCAAATAACTTCCAGTAATTTATACTAGTTGCTAATAGGTCTAAGTATACTGACAAAATTCTGTTAAATTAAATTACTCGAAAACTGTATAAAAATTAGTTTTTTATAACAATTTTTATACAAAATGTACATTTGAAGATTGTACAAACGAATATATTATTTTATATATTCGTAATCTGTTAGTTTGATAGCATGTGTGTAAGGTCAATGTCCTGATATTTATTTCATAATCATTAGTTTTAAGAGCACATTATATATATCTGATGATTTATTGTTGTTATTAAAATTTATTCAAAAATTCTATTTTTGTTTTGTTATTTCTTTATCTTGACTGCATTAAAAAAAAAATACGATCTTCTACAATACGGCCGATATATCATGGCCGGTCTGAAAACCCCTTTAGGGTATATTTATGTTCTGTTCTGAACACAGACTCCGAAGCCCGCACCATGGACTTATAAAACTAAGTCCATGGTCCGAACTTCCGCGCATTTTCTCTCACTCGCTTCATGTCACCTTTTAGCAAGAGGATTTTCAAGAGATTTAGAAAAGTCAAGCATAAGGGTCCGTTCACACAGACCGGCTCGGAGAGGAGAGCAGATTCTTATCACGTTGAAAACAGAGTTTTTAGTATTTGTAGTAAGGATTATTTTTGCATGTGCACTGCTTTTGTCATTAAGAATGCTTGAATGCGCTCGGTGTGAAATAATAAGAGGAGCTGACCGGCTCCGATCGCGTACTTTTTCTCGTTCGCGCAGCTGTTCGGCTCCGATTGCATGCTCTTTCTCGCTCGTGCAGCCGATCGGCTCCGATTGCGTGCTCTTTCTCGCTCGCGCAGCAGATCGGCTCCGATTGCGTGCTCTTTCTCGCTCGCGCAGCCGATCGGCTCCGATTGCGTGCTCTTTCTCGCTCGCGCAGCCAATCGGCTCCGATTGCGTGCACGCCGCCCCACGCCGACCGCCATTTGCAGTGTATCCACCCGGCTACGAGCGCATCCGACCGGCTGCGAGTGTATCCGACCGGCTCCGAGCGCATACGACCGGCTGCGAGTGCATCCGACCGGCTGCGAGCGCATTCGACCGGCTCCGAGCGCATCCGCTTTCAGATAGCTTCCAGCCGGTCTATGTGAAATAGTTGGCGGCTCCGCTCCGACCAACTCCAAGCGTATACGATCCGGTCTGTGTGAAAAGAAAAATGCGCGCCGATGCTCTCCGAGCCGGTCTGTGTGAACGGACCCTAAACAATAACAATATCCGCTCGCACAACGACCCCACCACAGAACACATCTTAACATCACTAGCAACAAATTGGCTCTCTCAATCATTTTGAGCCAATTTGTTGCTAGCAAAGTCAAAGTCAAAGCATTTATTTCAAATAGGCACATAAAAGGCACTTTTGAACGTCAAGTAGCGATGTTAAAATCTGTGTGTGGATTTTGAAATCGGCAGCAAGTCACCGGCGGCGGCTAAAATCGCTGCGAGCATTGATATACTCAATGGCTGCGAGTGTGTGTGTACGTAGCAAAATTGAACTGCATGGCTATTCACACAACACAACCATTCGATACGCTTTCGTACCGTATCGAACATCAATCAATGTTATCGTAGGAGTCGTCTAAACGCTGTTCACATTTAAGCAAGTAATGCCTGTATTGGGAGACTCCGCTCTTTCATACCGTGTAGTACTTTGATAACAAAAAAATAATACAAAATACACTATCTAACTACCGCTATCCACTATCGATTGGATCCAATTTAGTGTAAACTTTAGGTTCTGACCGCCCTAGTCTAGTTCCCAAATTGTCTACGATCTAGGGCAGTGTAATCACGGCGCTACGATTAAGAACGACTAGTCGAAGTGTACTCTGTGACTAGTCGGCGTCCGCGCTTTGAGCCATTTGAGCAAGTTATCGAATTGCTTGGAATCGAGTCATATTGGACAGCTTTTTTTCCCCGGCATGCGGCACTTTCTCTTTTCCTTTTTTTTTAAGTCCATTTTTCTCACCGTTATGGCTAGAGCAAGCCCAATTTTCTGTTGTTTTGATAAATACGGCGCCATCGATAGAAAATTAGAAACGTACGATTTAAGGTTCGCGCACATTATGTCGGGCCGCAGCGGGTAGGGTCGCAGGGCAAAAACCCGCTTCAAATCGCTCGTATGTATTTTATATGAACTATCGCACAGTATGCCGGGGCGGAGCGGGCCCGGGCGCGGGTTCCTATCGATGTGCCACCTGCTGGCCTGCTGCGGCCCGCTCCGCCCCCATAGATCAACATACTAATATCCACCCCGCTGCGGCCCGACATAATGTGCGTGAACCTTTATGCCGGGGCCACACTAACGGGAAACGCCGATAATTATCGCGATGACGGGCGTTAATCGTAGGTGCAGCCACAACTTATCGCGATAATTATCGGCGTTTCCCGTTGGTGTGGCCCCGGAATTAGAATTCAATTTAGTGTAGTGTGATCAATAGCTTCCGACTTCCTAATTAGAGTAAGATTTCCTAAAAATTGGATAGTGTAATAAGCCAAAAAATGAATGAACCAAACAGTCAAAAACCATAGACAATCACTGTGGCGTCGTGCGAGCGGATATTGTTTATGCTCGACTTTTCTAAATCTTTTGGAAATTAGATAGCGGACGTAATTTTAATCAAAATTTCGTCTATTTGGTGCATGTTTTGTGAAAACTTGCGTGCATTTGATACGTTTACTGAAACTGTTCAAACGCACATTGAAAAGTGACGTATGAACGTTATGTGTATGCCAATAAGGCTAAAGTTTTTTTCGCGACCATTATAGCGGGAAATCTACGTTGTGACGCGCACAAACCGTGATTATTCGTCGCGAGCACTGGCGGAGTGTCGTAACAGCCTGGTTATGCGGCCATATATATTTTGACAGTGGACTCGTGATACAATTTGTTTTATTTGACAATGTCGGAGGAAATGGCGGTGTCTGATAACACAACTGGGGACGAAGCTAAAGTTAGCAACGATGAGGCAACGACGGCGACTGTGGCGGAGCCCGAGGAGGTGGCGATGGAGACGCCGGCCGAGCCTGTAGTTCCTGCTGTCGAGGAGCCCCCAACTTTGGCGGAAGGTAATACAAAAACTTTCACATAACCTAAGTGCCAACATCACGACATACTTTTTCATCAATTGGATTGTATTTTTTTAGTTTTATTCATGCTAAAGTGCAGTTGCAACTTTTTGATTGAAGATTGAGGTCAAATATCCGCACTTCCTAAACTTATTTTGGTAGAAAATAAGTTAGTTTACAATTTCATAGCTTGGTAGTTAGTTATCAGCCTGGAATACCAACAGAGCATAATTTTGTGGTAATTAGACAGTAATTAACAAACGCAGACACACCAATGTATTTATAAAGCTGCAGCGAACTCATTTTACTGATATTCGATAGAAATCCATGATCGGCTTTGTATCGGTTAGTATAAGATGACATCATAATTTTGCTGTGCTACATTAAACATTAAAGGGCATATGACCTTTCGAATTTATTTGTATAATATGTATCATTGTAATGTCAATATTCTGTAAATTAACACAAAATTTGTAGTATGTTACTGAGATTGATTTCTCGACTATGAAATAATGATTTGTATATATCGGAATGCATTTTATGGTTATGGAATAGACAAACATCTTAAAAGCTGCTTCTTAGATCGTCATAGTTATCAGTTTACAAAAACTTCACACCCATTTTTTAAATAGCCATGATTGTTTAATTTATTTTTAACTTCCGAGGTGCCAATTTTCCTACTTTAAATATTTTTAAATAGATTGTCCCACTAGGCATACAGTTTTGTGTTAATCACAGCTTTTTAGTTTTCAAAGGGGTATTATGAGGTAGCTCTTATCATAATATTGTCATAGATAGACAAACATACTCTGATTTTCATTATAAACATTACAATATTGTATAAACTTTACTCTTTGACCTGCTGCATGCCTGCATGCATGCATGCTATTACTAATACTATGGCTTGCAGTCACCTGGTATGCATTCAAGCTTCCAAATGAAATGTTCTTTTCAATTGGTTCGCTTCATGATGCAATTTCATTATTCTCCTGCCCTATCCCAATTTATTTGGGGCAGAGCAACATGTCTGTTTATCTATTAGTTGTCATCTCGGTAGTCACCCCCCTCTAACAATATCATCATTCACACAGTCCATCCATCGTTTCTTTGGTCTTCCCCTACTCTTATAGCCAGCCACATTCATAGTCAAAACTAATCTCACAACATTTTTCGTGTTGCAATTTATTTGCTTTGATTACTGAGGATGATCTATTTTTACGGCCACAGTAAGGTACTAAACAGGCTTCTTCTGGGTAAGCTTCCTCCATCGTCGACTTTGTCTCCACCTTTGACCTAGACTAGAGCAAGACCATTTCAAATACAAAAAAAAAAGCTATTGATGTTTGTAAATACTGGAATGTAGAACTAGTAGTCACTTGCTTTCTAGCTATATCATCTTTCACACAGTCCATCCATTCTTGCTTCAGTCTTCTCTTACTCTTATAACCTTTATGCATTTATGAACATTCACACTCAAAACTTTCCTTGCAACATTTTTGTTTCCTGATGCAATTTATTTGCATTATTTCTGAAGTTTGCTTATGTTACGTCCATAGTAGTGAAATGTGCTTGAGATGGAATGCGGAACTGCCTCACTGACAATCACTTACTGCCACTGTATGCATTATCATAGTTATGCACTTATCCTAATTTATTTGTGGTTAGTGCACTATTTCTTCTTTCAACAATAATCATAGCATTCAACCTCTTTATAGTCATATCATCTTTTAAATAATCCATTCATAGATTCTTTGGTCTTCCCTTACTTTTGGCTATATGCATAAGAGGTTTCCGTTGCAGCGTTGTTAGGATTATACTTTTAAGCCTGAACTAACCAATCCCATCTTTACAGAAGACCCAGGTCCAGAAATAGAACCAAATATCGAAAAGAAAGTAGAAGTGAAAGAAGAACCAGAATCTGACTACGTTGACGTACCAGTAGAGACCCCACTAGATGACGTAGAGATTAAGAAGGAGGAAGAATTAGATGTGAAAGAAGAAATTGAGACATTTGAGCATAATATCGAGGAAGATCTTAAGAGAGGAATCAAGCGGAGAGCTTCGTCCGCTTTCAGTGATGTTGACGATGAAGAGTTTAAAGGCTTTGATGAGATCAAACTTGAAATTCAGGCAGAAGACTACAATCGTATTTTGGGTATGTAACTAAACTTGACACTTGATATCCTGATTTATTTAATAATTATTGATTAGTGCTGTAAGTATATCATCAACAGCAAGACAATTATTGATTTTGCATGTGTACACCAACAGCTTAATGGGGGATGGGTAATAAAGGGGACTTATTACAGATGATCATGGAAAACTATTGTATCATAAGGCTTAGGGCTAGAATGTTTGTTCTCTTCTCCATAAAATCTCTATTGGGCCTGCGCCTGATCTCTCTCTGGTCATGTTGGATTTGCCATCCCATTGGACCTTGAGAGTGAGGTAAGAGAGAGTGCAGCTGTGTCTCCATTACATGCTTGTGCACTATAGTATCTTCTGCGCCGAAGGCTAGTCTTCATTGGGATTGGCTGCCATGGCTCAAATAATTATGGTCTGAAGAACTATTGTTATTAAAATCTATGAACAATACTGATTGGGCGAATTTCGAAATGAAATAGTAAATGTTGGTTTATGTTCCTACAAACAACAAACATTATGAATATCTCAATTTAATGTTAATAAACATAATATGTTCAGAGCGACTGGAGGCGGAGGTGACAGCAGCTAGAAAGGACCTGGTGCCACTGAGGACCGTTATGGCTACGCCCCCCGCACCCGGCAGAGCCTCTAAACGACCGCGCAAAGACACCGGTAAGTACCTGGTTATAGAAAGCAATTCAAGTGAGGTAATGGCCTGGTCAAAGGTTTAAGAGTGAGATTAATGCAAACTTTTGCTAGTAAATAAGTCAAAATATATTAAGGGAGTAGGTGGCGTTCTGTACATTCTGCCGGCCCACACGGGAAGAAGGCGTGAGTGTATGTATGTATGTATAGCTCCAAATACCTACTTTCTACTTCAATATGTTTTTGCTAAAACTATGTGGCCTACAGACTGGCATCAGCATATTTTGGTAGGTTTTATGAAATCCTTTTCCGAAGAGGGTCAAATACATATAGGTATAGACTACAATAAAGTTAGTGAATAATTGATGTACTTAATACTGACAACAAAAATCTATATGTATAAAATACAATGTCATGACTGACTGACTGATATATCACCGCACAGCCTAAACCGCTGGTCCTAGAGACATGAAATTTGGAGGGAACATTCTTTGTGAAGAGTAGGTGTCCACTAAGAAAGGGTTTTTCGAAATTCCACCCCTAAGAGGGTGAATGGGGGGAGGGTGAAATTTCACGCGGACGAAGTCGCGGGCAGAAGCTAGTACTGGATAATAGGATAGTATGACACTCAGATTAACCAAAAAATCTGTGTGAGAATGTAAATAACATACAATCATTTCTTTTTGTTGCAACCACAACTAAGTCTAGTTGCAATAAGCACATTTTACCACAGACTACCTTGAATTTCTAATTAAATGTTAACTGCAGCAGTGTTGCAACATCCTCGTCTAAATCTCGAGTAAAATAATTGTTTTATAGTGTTGCAAAACAACCTGCAGTTTACTCAAATTTAATCACAGTCTCAGATTATAGACATTGACTTTATTGTAAGTAAGAAAGCATTTTATAAGCTAGAATTTAGGTACAATACATCCAGAGTGGCAGGGACAACATAGCGCAAACTGAAACCGTGAATTCAGGACATGATTCTAGTGTAGACTAGCTAGATCTAGATATAGCATAGAATTTTTTAGTTAGCTATCAAAAACAATCTGCTGTTTCATAGAAAAGTGCAATACCTACGCGGTATGCAATAGTACATTTTCGTTTTATTAACTGACGAAAAGTTTCAAGGCAGTGGGGTTCAGAATTATGTACTGAATCAAAGGTAACAGATTGCGCATCAATGTCCCTGTCACCTTGTATACTAACCCCCTTACTAATAAACGTATTATATCAGATGAATAGTTACACACCGATTTCTCTCTTTCAGCTGTCAGTTATTTGACTTTCGAAAGAAAAAGACAGCGGTGTGTATAGGTCTATCAGAATCTCATGGCATAAAAAAAACGTTGAGATTTTCATATGGCAATGTCAATCCATATGAAAATCACTATTCTTTTTTTTATGAGATTCTGGTAGACCTATAACTATACAGGCGCTATACAATGTTTATTAGTGAGGGGGGAAGGGTTTATACTCAAGAGTAGAGGCAGAAACTTACACACATGCTATTACCCTTATTTTTGTTCTCAGTTTTAATAATGGGATCTATAAGTAATACAAAATTAAACCATTTTCTCAAACTTACCACAGAAAACCAATCGTTTACAGAATTATGCTATGTTTTCGTAATACTAGAAATAATGAATAAAGTGAGTTTGTCTTGCATTCGTTTGTATTTCATAGTACGAACAAATATACTTACACTAGCTTCTGCCCGTGACTTCGTCCGCATGAAATTTTGGACCTCGACCCACCGCGTGGCATCCCATTGCCCGTCCGCGATATTACTTTGTTTTCGCCTTGTGTTCTTTCTGGCCATTGAGTTAAATAACTAGAGAAGCAAACCTCAATAAAATGTGTCAAAAAAGTGTAATCCACTATTTAAACGTGACGACGTAGCTTTGAAACCACTAAACATTTAAAAGTAAACATATATCTGTCTCACTTACACAAGTCGCAAGAATAATACCGTCACTTAGATTAGAGAAAGACCGCAATATAAACATGCAATGGCGGGATGGGGTTGCCTACCCATGCAAAATTTTACCCAACTTTTTAAGCCATAAATGACGTTCAAAAAAAACGTTAGGCCAAATTATTTATAAAATATTTGAATTATGTATTTCTTATTCGATGTGTATTAGAAGTTTATAACTAATGACAATAATTAAGACATTTTCTTTTTAAATATTTTTTATTTATTCAGTTAGTATCTTTTCTCAGCAATCTGATTATTTCCACCCATTTATCACGGCGTGCTGCATCTTTAGGTACCCTGCAACGTTGTTATTATTTAAAAAATATTTAAAATCACTTATTCCAATAAATTAAAAACTCCCATAAATGTGGGAAACTAAAACTGAGTTTTAAATGGTAACACTGAACCTAATTTACAAAATTCTGCATTTTATTTATTTTACGTTGATATAAACACAGAAACAATAAAATTACGTGTGGAAAGTAATTCTGGTTAATTTATTATGTTTTTGTGATCTTGAATCGCACTCTTTCACTACGAATTTACCCATTTTGGCGATATTTTTGTCGTGTGTCACTTGGTTCACTTCGGTTGGCGCCACACAGAGCACTGAAGTGACATTAGCTACGCATACGGCTGTGGCCGTATGACAAGTGGCAACGCCTTGGCGCGGTAATTACTGATCTAGTGTAACATATATATCAATGTTTCTGGCTTATTTTCTTAAAGTAAACTATAGCCTTCCTCAAGAAGTGAGCTATCAAATGCAAAAATATTTTTTCAAATCCTACTGGTAGTTCCAAAGATTAGCGCATTCAAACAAAAATAACTCTTCTGCTTTATTATTAGCATAGATATAGATTAATAAATTAATTAATTGTTGTTACAGACGGATCCAGACCATCATCAGCGTTATCTTCAAGATCTGACGGCGACGGAGCTACTGATGTGAGTTCTTTCATTCTCGTTAAAACCACGCTTTTACTAACATTTTCTCACATGTCCTCTGTTGAGTATGGCCCTTTTTTTAATAGCTACAATAGATGACATTACATTTTGAAAAAAAAAAAGGAATAAAAAAAGTAACAGAAAAAAAGAATGAAATATTTTGAATTCTGTTTTCAAACTGTTTGTTAGACAGAGGTAGCACTATTGTAAGCTGATTTGACACGACATTAACCACATTCACACATAGTAACTCCACACCACACGGTAACGGTATAGTTTCTGATTCTGATAAGGATTGAAAACATGAAATATGTAACACATTATGCAACTATTCTAATATTTGAAGAATGAACGTATTATTTGCCCTCTAGTAGATAATTTGGTAAAACTTTTTATTAATAGGAAATTTTAGTACTTAAAAATTCGTTTGTCATGTTTAGAAAGTTCAAAAAAGGACAAAATCCGTCTGTCGACATTTAAAATCTTACGAAAATTACTTACTACTTATGCTAGTTTTTAATTTTCGTAAGATTTATTTTACTTTTCAGGTGCCTCCGAAGAAAATGGAATTTAAAAATCAAAAAAGGACTACATTCAAATGTAACGAAGAAGCATTGGCACAAGCTGTTCAGACAGAAAGAACAAAAAGGAAAGGCATTAGAGAACCTTGTCTTCACCATGGTGTCCCTCGCACAACAGTCGAGGATCTACTCTCGGGTAGGGCTAAAGAACAGCCTCAAAGAGTAGGTCCAGAGCCCATACTGAGCATTGATGGTGAGCGAAATGTAGTAGAATGGGTCAAAGAATTAACCAAGTGTGGGTTTTCAGTTAGCAAAGAGGCCTTGCTAAAATCAGTAGAGATATTAATAAATGAAATTGGAAAAGAAAATAAGTTCCCAGAAGGGCGCGCCAGAAAAGATTGGTATCTAGGTTTTCTTAGGAAGCATCCGGAGATAAACATAGAACCTGAAGGAATTAGCAAAGCCAGGGCAGCGGCAACAGAAAGCTCTATGAGAAAATGGTTTAAAGGTCTTGAAGATTTTTTGACTGAAAGAGGAATGGCTGACATAATGAACGATCCTGACAGAATATTCAATGCTGGTGAGACTAGATTTTCATTATCTCCAAAATCAGGTAAACTGCTTGCCCCGGAAGGCTACAAAAATGTTGAAAAGTTTAAAAGAGGCAACAAAAACGAAACACTGACGGTTTTTATAATGATGACCGCATCGGGGACGGTTTGCCCTCCACTTTTGGTATTTGCGTGCAATCTACCCTCAAAAGCGATTTTAGAAAATGTGCCAGGTGATTGGCTCATAGGAAGGTCTGAATCAGGTAGAATGAGCTTTGCTGTTTTTTACGAATACATTGCTAACGGCTTTAATAACTGGTTAGTGGAGAATAACGTAAAAAAACCAGTAATCGTTTTCGTAGATGGGCATAAATTGCAGAAAAACATGTCGATGCTCTCAAGTAAATTTTGTGAAGAAAATGGCATTATTTTTTACGCTTTACCCCCGAATACTGCTCATATCATGCCACCAGCTGAGGTTAGTGTGTTGAGACCTTTGAAACAAGACTGGGAAATAACTCTTAGGAACTGGCAAGCCAAACCCGGAAACCTTAAGAAGACTGTGACGAAGACAAATTTTAGCAAAGTGTTAAAAGAAATTCTGGATACAGATATGACGCAAACTATAAGGAAGGGGTTCAGAAATTGTGGGCTATTCCCCTTTGATGTAAATGCAGTGGATTCCACGAAATGCGTCGAAAACTTTAAAGAAAAGCGGCAGGAAAGATCGCCATCTTCTGGTGAGTTAACGAAACGAGACTTCTCAACTGCAATAAGAGTCATGGTTTTAATAAAGCACAATTTGTTAGAAAAAGGGATTGATCCGGATGCGGTTTGCACTGAAATAGAGTTGGCGAAGTCATCCTTCAAAGAACTGATTACTGAAGGTGTTAACTCTTCTACAATTGAATCTCGTGAACTACTAACCAATGCGGATGACATGACTAAGATAAATATAGATACCGCAGGAGATGATGTTGACAATGATTCTTTGCTTGTTGAATTGAGGTCAATTCCAAATTAACAGAATCAATTGATCTTTTGATATTGTTAAGTGACATTTCTGTTTTAAAAGTAAGTCAGAATGGCGAAATTAAGAGTCATTTATTCAAATGAGAATCAGTACTTTTTGAACGTCAAAATTACAAGACAGTCCACCAAAACGCCCGCCCTTCACCACTTTCTAGTGATTTAGCTGTGTTGAAAGAGTGGTGCAAAAAACTCCCCAGCAGCACAGCTGTCTGTTAAGTTCGAAGAACTTGATTCTATGCAATAGAATACATAGTAATTAAAACATTAGGATGTTATGTTATTCTAGAAGAGGTTCCTAAGGGAGATAAAGAGCATGATGAGGAATGCTACCTTGGCAAAGTGATGAAGCATCTCCGTCAAAAGTTATTATAGTAGCTAATGTGTGAAGTCTGAAGCCCAAAAGTCTGACAACCAGTCTTACCAAGGAGTATTGAGTGACCCAGTAACTGTGTTGTGAATGTCAGATCGGCAGTCACTCTATGAAAAATACTGGTATTTAGTTGCATCCGGTTGGACTGGAAGCCGACCGCAACATAATTGGGAACTAGCTAGGCAGATTGATTAATAGTAGCCGAAGTGCATAGTACTGTCGTTAAAATAAGCGATCCAGAAATATAATAACGTGTACACAGATGAAGAAGCTTAATAAATACGTATGTAACTGTAAAATTATATGCCAATTGTTCTTGTTCAAAATTATTTCTGATTTCCCATTAGTCCAAGAAACTTGGTATTAAGATTATTAAAGCGTAGATTTGAAAGTATTGCTTTTTTAATTATAGAACCTACTAGAGAACAAATAGTTCATTTTTCAAATAATATAATAGTGGCCAGTTCTCGGCTACTATTCTGCCAATTCAATGGCCGGACATTTTTGATATGGACAATTTGAAAGTGATGTTGACGAGTAAAGGATCTACAAATATCATACTGGCCATTTATAAACCATGTGAAATGATGAATGTTTATTTATATTGACTGCCTCGTTGTTCTAGTGGTTGCAAGCGCTACTGCTGAACAAGAGGTCCTGGGTTCGATTCCCAGGTGCGCCAAAGTGTTATTGGATTTCCAGCAGGAAGTTCTGAGTCTGGATTTGTGCCCGATTGATGGCAATAGTCTCGCCCCCTATTACATGGGACTGGGTGTACTATAGGTTCACTCACATATACAGGTGCCTAACCCTTTTGGGGTTACAAGAATGCTGTTATGTTGAATTTCTTACAATCCCGAAGGAAGGAAAGATGTATATCAGAACGTTCGGCCAGTCGAGATAGGGAGCTGGCTGCTACTCCAGTTTTTAGTGACGATTATGTGACGCATTAAGATGCCAGTCAAAGAATTTGTGACGGAACAGTTCGAAAGTTAGAAGCATTTATTTATGGCCGAACGACCTGATATCAGGTCGTTCGGCCAACCTGAATCTCCATAACTGAGGACCTTAGAGAAACTGTTACTGAATAAAGATTTAGTGACGATTTGGTGACAAACAACCAATGCTTTACTTTTACTCGTAATGCCACCGGTTAAAAGTAAAATGAATTTTGCTTCCTGGAACATCAGGACGTTCGGCCAACGTAATCTCCATAACTGAGGACCTGAGAGAAACCGTTAATGAATAAAGATTTAGTGACGAGACTGAAACGAATTTTTATTGCTTTATTTTTTTTTGTGACGGCCCCTTTAAATAGTAAATTGAAAATTTAACATATATAACCTCAAAACATTGGGATTATCGATTCCTCCACAACGAAGAAGCCCAGAGAAACCGTTAATGAATAAAGATTTAGTGACGGCACTGAAACGAACTTTTAGTGTTTTATTTTTTTTTGTGACGGCCCCTTTATATAGTAAATTGAAAATTTAAAATAATATTATATAACCTCAAAACATTGGGATTATCGATTCCTCCAAAACGAATAAGCCTAGAAGACTCGTAAAACCCCTGATGTGTTATAGGTTTTCAGTGCAATGGTGTCAGTATTTTTGTTGATTCACTATTCCGCAATATGGCGGATGGCGACTGAAATAGGGTGACCATGTATTCCTACCTCAGAATACAGAACAAACCAGAAACCGCGCTCAGTGTTAGTTGCATATCCCGTATTGTGTTTGTTCTGTATTCTGAGATTCCAACGAAACAAGTATTTATCAAGTACTTAATTAATGATACTTGATGATTAATGATTAATGATAATTGATACTTTAATCATATTATTATTTTATCATTATTGCTAGGGTCGAAATTAGATCGATAGTTTCAATTATTTTTATTCATTTGACAGTGACAGACACAGAAAAATAACAAAAAATAGAAGCAAAGAGATCATATTATACGGTCATATAAAGAGTTCATAACGCATGTTGGCGTGTGTAATGTTTTTTTATAACAATTTATTTCTAATGCATATTATATAAAATATTAGTTATTTGCACTTCTGATATTCCTCCGTCCGCGTATCTATTTATTTTGTTGCAATACCTACATCGTCACCGTATTTCAACTATTTCGATGTGTTTTGCTTCATTCAGTAGATAAATAGGTACCTACCGACTCGATAAATATTTGTTTCGTTGGAATACATGGTCACCCTATTTCAGTCGCCATCCGCCATAGTGCGGAATAGTGAATCAACAAAAATACTGACACCATTGCATTGAAAACCTATAACACATCAGGGGTTTTACGAGTCTTCTAGGCTTCTTCGTTGTGGAGGAATCGATAATCCCAATGTTTTGAGGTTATATATGTTAAATTTTCAATTTACTATATAAAGGGGCCGTCACAAAAAAAAATAAAACACTAAAAGTTCGTTTCAGTGCCGTCACTAAATCTTTATTCATTAACGGTTTCTCTGGGCTTCTTCGTTGTGGAGGAATCGATAATCCCAATGTTTTGAGGTTATATATGTTAAATTTTCAATTTACTATTTAAAGGGGCCGTCACAAAAAAAAATAAAGCAATAAAAATTCGTTTCAGTCTCGTCACTAAATCTTTATTCATTAACGGTTTCTCTCAGGTCCTCAGTTATGGAGATCACGTTGGCCGAACGTCCTGATGTTCTAGGAAGCAAAATTCATTTTACTTTTAACCGGTGGCATTACGAGTAAAAGTAAAGCATTGGTTGTTTGTCACCAAATCGTCACTAAATCTTTATTCAGTAACAGTTTCTCTAAGGTCCTCAGTTATGGAGATTCAGGTTGGCCGAACGACCTGATATCAGGTCGTTCGGCCATAAATAAATGCTTCTAACTTTCGAACTGTTCCGTCACAAATTCTTTGACTGGCATCTTTAAGCGTCACATAATCGTCACTAAAAACTGGAGTAGCAGCCAGCTCCCTGTCTCGACTGGCCGAACGTTCTGATATACATAAGGAAAGGGCCTATTCACTACAGGGGACCATTCTTTACTCAGTAAAGCGTCGCATTCATTGGGACACAAAGTTGGCAACTGTTGCGAAACGTTGTCTCCCGTAACATTAAAATTTTTCTGGCAACAACGCAACTTTGCTTCTTAATGAATACGGGGCTTAAGGTGCCTACAATTTTGCTCGATTTTGTTGATAGATTCTGATCATTGATGATCATTGATAAACTGTGCAAAGCCTGAATCGTTTACATAATATTTCATCTATCTACATACATAAAATTTAAAGTCCTGACTGACTGATATATCAACGTACAACCTAAACCGCTGGTCCTAGAGACATGAAATTTGGAGGGCGTGTTCTTTGTGAAGAGTAGGTATCCACTAAGAAATGGTTTTGCGAAATTCCACCCCTAAGAGGGTGAACGGGGGGACGGTGTAATTTGACGCGGACGAAGTCGAGGGCAGAAGCTAGTACTAATATAATGATTGAAGTTTTAACTTAACCTGTCTTTCTAATTTATCATCATCATTCTCCTGCCCTTATCCCAATTTATTTGGTGTCTTCGGAACATCTGTTTTTCTTCCATACTTCTCTATTAATCGTCATCTCGGTGATTACACACCCTCTTTCTAGCCATATCATCTTTCATCCATCGTTCTCACCGTTCATCGTGCCAACTTTTTTTAAGTAAAGCACGTAATACACCTGAAACTTGCATAAATGTATGCGAGTAGCTTGCATGATATTGTGACATTCACTAATCACAAGTTTTGGCACAATGACATGTGAGTAGGCGTACTTGTGTGTAGGTTACAGGCATTGTGCATTCACCTTTATAAACGCTACCCTTCAAATCGGCAGAGAAACGACTGTTTTAATAAATAACGATCTGTAAAGCACGGAATACGGGCCTAATCTTTGCAATTCACGAGCGCGCGTCATGGGACTCTTATGCCACTGTTATAAGGTATAAATTGTAATGACAGATAATATCAACAAAGACCGAGCAAACGTTGTAGGCTCCACTGTTTTGTTACTAACACTTTTACACGTATTTTTTTTTTATCTAGCCAGCATTCCATATTGAGGTTGAAATCAAACGCAAAAAGGTTAGGACTTTGTCCTATTTTTTGTACTATATGATGCATGCTTTCAGTAGGACTTAGCAGGTGGAAGTTTTGTGCTGGACTCTTGATATTTCTATATGATTAACAAATATTTTGCTCAATGTATCTTAGTAGTTTTTTCTTTTTGTTTTTAATAGCTGTTGCCTGCGGTTTTACTCGCATCTGTACTCAGTAAAATATCTTATTAAAACATGTTTTCTATGTGGTAAATTAAGAGATGATCAATCTATGGGTTCAGTTTTATCAAAATCTGTTCAACAGTTTATAAGTTTCAAATGAGGAAATATTTGAGATTAAAACAGTAGGAATAGTCAGTCCAGAGCTGTAGTGAAAAAAAAGTATTGGTAGAACAGTAAATGCATGTACGACTTGATTAATGTTATTTGGTTATCGGTAATGGCTGAATGACTTCTTATTGATGTTTATTAGAATGACGTTTAAACTTAACTTTGTCATAGAATCCCTAAGAAAATTAGAAAACAACTGCTTAAAATTGCTATTGCTAATATGCCAGAACAACTACACCTCTCAGTACAATATTCTTTTAGATTCTCAAAAAACTTTCAAAGCATGTTTGGACGAGAAAGTGAATAAAACTTTCTCGTCTTTTTAAAATTATTAAAAAAGTAGTCAATTATCAAAATTCTTCCTTGTTTCCCTATTTATTTCCTAAAACTAACTTTCAATCACCTTATGACAGGCCAGTGCAACCTCATCGCCCGCACAACGCGGCGGTCGTCGAGCCACCATTGAGATGTCTTCTCCCTTACTGCGGGTACCTCTGGAACGAGGGTGGAAGAGAGAGCTGGTGTACCGCGCGGCTCTCGACGCTCATTCGCGGCGTAACGCCGATATTTATTACTATACGCCTTATGGAAAGAAGCTGCGGTCTACTAGAGAGGTACGTAATCCCCTACTACGGCATTTTATAAACAGCCTATAATGTTCCCACTGCTGAGACATAGGTCTCCTCATTTCGAGAGGGAGCGGGCTTGTAATCTACCAAGCCGGCCCAATGCGGGTTGGTAGATGTCACATGTCTTCGAATTTTCGGTTATAGGACATGGCGGTTTCCTCACGATGGTTTCCTTCACCGTTTTGAGAGTAGTAGTGATAAAATTATTTACACGAAGTAAAGCGCATGCCTAGATTCGAACCCATGACTTACAACTCGGAAGTCAAATACCTAAATTAACACCAGCTGTATTATGTACACTTTCCTATGATCCACAATAAAGATGAATTGAATTGAAGTCGTGGCCGGTGTACTGGGCCACCACTGCTCCTTCACGTATTTATATCGCAACCACGTAACTCACTATTCACTCCTATAATGAATTCTGGTGATCAAACACTACTATACAATCATATCTAGGGCATATGCAGGAAGATTTTTTTATCACCATTCAAATTTTTACAGGGTGTTCTCCCCATGAATATGAACAACTTTCACTATGGGACCAACACTGAAATCACGAAAAAAAATCAGCTGTTTCATACATTTTGGTCAAGTAGGTTTTGAACTTTTGTATTAAACAGCAGATTTTTTTTTCGTGATTTCCGGAGTTGGTCCCTTAGTGAAACTTGTTCATATTCATGGGTAGAACACCCTGTAAAAATTTGGATGGTGATAAAAAAATCTTCCTGTATAGTGTTTGATCATCATCATGCTTCCCTTTAGTGGCTGCAAATCCTGCGTTAACTTACATAGCTATCATTTAAAGTCTGTAACCTCCCACCACTGGACAAAGGCCAGTTACTGAAATTACTCCAAAGGTACTAGAACTTAGTGGGGTTTGATTTTTGTGCAGGTCTCAGAACATCTGTCTGGCACGGGACTGACGGTAGAAAACTTCTCTTTCTTCAAAGAACCGCTTGGAGTTGACGACCCTGAGAAGGAAATTATAAGGTTGGTTATTTTGTTTTAAAAAAAATTATATTATTATGCCAAATAATTGGACCATCATCATCAGAAATTGCTCGTCAGAATACCTGATCCCTTTAACCAGTATTTATGTAAATTTTATAGAGTACAACCAAGACCAATGGTTTACTTTATTATTAAAATAACTTAGTATTAATCTGCATTCGAACCACAGAGCAACAAAACCTTCAACAACCCAGCAAAACTTAAATATCCCAAAACATTTATTCTAACATTACTTTCTCCTCAGAGACGCAAAACTAATCCGTCGCGTGGACTCCCCAGTCGCGGCGACAGTTCCGCCCGTGCAGGTTGAGGGCAAGAGAACGCCGAAACCCAAGGCTCCTAAAGGAGCCAGTCCTGAACCTGTACCTCCTGCTACCGCTGCAGCTGCTAACAAGTCACCTCCAGCTAAGATTAAGGTAATATCTTTAAGCTGAAAGAATTAAAAAGAAAGGTCTTAAAAGTGAATTAAACAATACCAATATCTTCCAACCAGGTGAAATCAATGGGATCCCGTCTAAGCAACAGCGCACCGCCGACTGCGCCCACGCCACCCGCCAAACAACAACAGAAAAAGCCGCCGCCACAACCCCAACAACAACAACAGCCACCACAGCCACAACAACAACCACCACCACCAACAACGGTCAGCAACACCGACAACAACAACTCCGCCGCGTGGAAGAAACCGAGGTACATAATATATGATCTATTTTACAATGTTTTGTGGCAAAGTGAACAGAATTGTGATAAATGATTTGTACTCAATTTTATTTTTATTAACGTTCTTGATCTCAATTTTAAACCCAAGAATAGATTTATTTTTCATTCCATATTTTACTGAATATTTTTATCATGAAAATTTCTTCCGGTAGCGCTGAATTTATTTAATGAGAATGCATTTGGGTGAAGTAGACTTCAGTATTACTTATATAAATAATTATAAAATCGTATGTATTTTTGCTACGTTACTACTCTCTTTTTTGAGATTTCTTTGTATTAATTATAGTAAAATTTACATTTTCCGACATATCTTGTTTACATTGCCATAAAAGACTAATAATTTACGATAGTTTGTAAGAAGTTCGTTTTCAATTTTTGACGTCAATTCTGCACGGTTCCGAAAAACGGTTGATACATTCCTTTACAAAACAATTAAATAAACGTTAGGGTGTTTTTTATTTTTATGTTATGTAATGTCCTTATGTTATTTTTAGATAAACTCTGATTACTGATTTTGTTATCAGTTTTCAAAGTTTTTTGATGTTGTAATATGTTTTAATGTGATATAATCCATGCTGAACTATTGTCCAATCACGTCCCAATAATCTATTCATATATATTGCCTTTGCGCATCTATAACAGTGAGCTATGAATGAAATACGGAACCCTAAAAATAAATAAAAACGTTACATTTTATTCGTTTTATTTTATACTTGCATGTTTTAGCAGTAATGGTGTTATTTACAAAATTATAAATTCATAAATATAAACACAAAAATATGATAAATTCAAGTAACTTTCAAGACTCTCCGTGACCCCGTGATCATAGTTACTATCACAGACGTGATGGACTATGAAGTTTTGTGAATTAGTTCAAAGTAATGTTGTAGGTAGACACTTATAAAAAACTCTGACATAATTCAACTATTTGACACCTTCCTAAAGTTTCGGTTTCCTAAAAGAGCGTTTCCGTCATGTTTATAACGGACGTCATGAAAACCTGTCATTTTCATCAGTATTTGGCATTAAGAGAGTAACCACACTTATTCAGCTCTATTCAACTTTTGTCCATAGAAAACAACGATTTTGTCGTTTTGCGTGGATGTGACGACCGACCCTTTCTTATTTTTTTTTTTGTGTAACGTAATTTCTTTCTTTTTCTTTCTTATTTTGTATGGAGATGCGTACGCATCCGTTCAGCTTTCCGCGTCTATTCAGATGCGTACGCATCTCCATATAAAATCGTTGGTTTCTATGGACAAAAGCTAAACAGATGAATAAGTGTGGTTGGTCCCTAAGGTGTCAAAAAACGCTCTGTATTTGGACATTACGGCCGAATGTCGCGGTCGGCTCTTCTAGGAAACCGTAGCTTAGGAGATTAAACGCACACCTATTTTCCAAATCGTCGATAACGTGCTTAGAAAGACGATTTCTAACCCTTTCTGTAATTCCACATTCCTAAATGCATATCAAAACTTGTGAAGCATGAGATTATATGACTTCGTCCCCCGTTCACTGTGGGGGGCTACTTGCTTAGCAATGAGCCCCCCCCGCGGGTACTGAGCGGAGGCGAGTGTAGTGCGCTCCCGGCCAGGCCTCCGCCCCCCGCGCCGCCGCCGCTGCAGGGCCGCCCGCCCGCCGAGCCCGCGCCCGAGCCCTCCAACATAGTGAGTATGGACACACATTTTTATCGTCTTTGCTCTAGGTTTCTGAAAGCCTGAGTACTGAATCTGCTGTCAAATCTTGAAGCTGTAACATTAAAAAAAATATCAGGCTTTCAGGAAGCTAGGAGAATATTTTGTATTAAAAAAAATTTCATAATGTAAGTGGATAGCATTTCGTAAAATGAATTATTGGTTGGCGGCACGGTTGGCGCAGTGGTTAAGCGAGTGACTGCTGCGCTGCGTGTCGCGGGTTCGATTCCCGCACGGAACAAATATTTGTAAGACCTACAAGTAGTTGTTCCGGGTCTGGCTGTTTGTGTATGTGAGTTTAAATGTTTGTAAACGCACCCACAATACAGGAGAAATTCCTAGTGTGAGGCAACGTTTAAAAAAAAAAAATATAATTAATATTCTGCACTAAAAATGCCTGCAGTTTGATATTAAAATTATCATAGGCCGGTTCCAAAAAGACCTAACTTTTTTGCTGTCATGGATGATTATTATCAGTCATAAGAACACAGTGGAAAGACTTGCTTAGTTTCAGTTTCTTTCATTTCACTTATATGGAATGCTATTGCTACAGGCGTTGGTCTAGCATCAGCCTTACCAAGCACTCAAATACGCAGCGTAAACGCTGAGCAAACGCGACGTCCACTTTTTATACAGTCACGTACTGCGCGATGTTAGCTCAGCATATGCATCTATAGTCTGTTCCTAAAGTATATGGTGAAAATGTAAACAAATGTATCGGAAACGTATGTAAACGTAACTACAATTTGTAGTGCCAACAACCCGAAATTATAATTCTAAAGGCGCATTCCACTAAACTTTTATACATAGAATAAGTCTTATCCTGAGAATAAATTTTGAATTTTTGACAGTTTTTCCATACTAGAACTGTCAGACGTCAATTTTATTCCATGAATAAAAGATATCTAACTTTGGTAAAATCAGCCCTTAATCACCATAAAGGTCATTTGCCAGTTGAGGTTAATTTTATAACCTCCAATTTAAAATTATTCAAATAATACTTGCTAGAAATCTTCTGTTAGACATAAAGTAAACGTCTTCTTAAATACAGATGAATGTGTTACTAATTCCATTCCTGAGTGATTGGATAAGAATGTAACCCGAACCCTAATTGCGTAACACACTAATCTATCGGAATCTGAATCATTTTGAAGCAAATTTCTAATCCATTGCTTCATAAGTTCGAAAAAATTGCTAATCTATCGGAATCTGAATCCTTTTGAAGCAAATTTCTAATCCAATAATTTCAAAAAAATTGTCTGTTCAACATGTAAATAACGGAATAAATGTTGTTGAACTGTCAAAATGAAACCGATTCCGATTAATAATGTGCTAACGCAATTACCCCGCTGAACATAGTTGTTTGCGTTTTCGCCACATAATTTTGGAACAGACTATATCATATGCGTTAGGTCTCCACAAACTAATCTCCCACCCTGCCATAGAGTTTCGAGGCTCAGAGCCCGGAAGCTCCCCGCGCGGCGGTGGTGCAGCCGTGACCATATCATATGCGTTAGGTCTCCACAAACTAATCTCCCACCCTGCCATAGAGTTTCGAGGCTCAGAGCCCGGAAGCTCCCCGCGCGGCGGTGGTGCAGCCGTGCTCGATGTCGTGCGGGCGCGGCGCCGTGCCGTCGCTGTCGTGCGCGGCGTGTCTGTGCCTGTACCATCCAGTCTGTGCGGGCTATATGCACGCCGCGCCGCCTGACCCGTTCTTTTGCAAGGTAATGTGAGGCTTTGGATATTTACTTAGTTTATTTTAGCTGTTCCGGGAGAAAAGGTTTGAATTTAAATAGGAATAAAAAACTTTTAATATACTTATTTGATGTGAACATTACATTTCTGTGTCGCATTTGACTCTTATCAGTAATCGCTGGAAACAATAGCACAGGCAGTTTCTTTTTTTTAAATGTTTCTTTGGTTTCCAGACTGACTTTTCCCAAAACTACTCAAAGTGCACTTTTATTTTTCTTCCAAATCGAACACATGGTTTCTTGAACGGCTATTCTCTATTTAAAAAAAAAAAGTATGTATCGCTATGTTTTGCCATCAACAACGTAATCTCTCGCGAATCACAAAACTCCCATACACTTTATGAGACCGTATATTAATTTTAGTTTATTCACCCACAGAACTGCCGCAAAACATCATCCCCACCCATCGAGCCGCCGCCCCTCACACACAAGTCCGGTATCACGACCACTAGCATACCGGTCCCGGTGCCCATTCCCGTGCCGGTCCCGGTACTCGCGCCGGTACCGAGGCGAGTTCCCGTGCCTGTACCGGTTCCCGTGCCGGCTAAAGTACCGAGGGATAAGCGGGTGCTGTTAAGGATGAAGGTAGGTGTTAAGCGCAGAATCCGGAAATCTTCTTGTAGGCACTTCCACTACGAAAATCACTCTTACTGTTACTTATGTTCTTCACATTTTTAGATTTGAAAATTGCATATTAGCCCCCTTACCGGGGTAGCGGGATTGTCCGAAAGGGTTACGGCTACCCCGGAACATAAAGGGCTA
This sequence comes from Amphipoea oculea, assembly GCA_945859645.1. NCBI lineage: Eukaryota > Metazoa > Arthropoda > Insecta > Lepidoptera > Noctuidae > Amphipoea > Amphipoea oculea. Next base: position 16,198,652 of record OX243881.1, read on the forward strand.
AGGAAGGAACACGGGTGGGTTTTAGTCAGTAAGAGTCTGACACTCCCTTCCGCTCCATCCAGGGCGGGAGGGGTCATTTGATGATTTGTTTGCTGCACCGGACGACGTCATTACGTCAGCGCCGGCTGTCGCTGAAAACCAGCGCTGGGGCTCTGTCCTGCATAGGGTCGCAGCATAATGCTGAGCGATAGCCGTTTTGCGTGGATGTGACGCATGTTTCCCCCTACCTTTTTATTTTATTTTTTGTGTTTTTGTTCTTTTTGCGTCATTTTCACCGCAAATAAACGTATTTTCTTTCTTTCTTCTTTTCTTTCATTCCCCATCCACAAAAAAAAAGCCCCCTTACTAATAAACGTTGTATAGCGTCTGTATAGTTACACAACCTTTTGTCTTCTTCTTTCGGAAGTCAAATTACTGACGACTGAAAGAGAGAAATCGGTGTGTAACTAACTATTCATCTGATGTAATACGTTTATTAGTAAGGGGGTAGGACTATACAATGTGTAATTAATTTGAAGTAGTCGCTAATTTGCAGTTAGTCTAAAATCAAACTGGGCTCGAAAACTGTATTGTTTAACCAAAGTTAATATTACTTGAATCTGCAGTTTTTAATAACGGATATATTTTTTTTAGTTTCATTAATTTGTAGTATGCATACAGCTTTTTGGTCGATATCAACAGATTACATTCATTCTTGCGGAAATTCCCTTGATAAACCCTAGAAACACAATCTTTTTACCCGTAACCATTGCCTTACTTACCAAAGTAACCTAGATACAAAATATCACCCTACGTTCTCCACCATAGGTAGCCGGCGGCACCCCAGACGGCGAACGCGTGTGGGCGGTAGCCGGCACGCCGCCTGTGCTCCCGGCCGCGACCGCGCCCACGCCGGCGCCCGCGCCGGTACCGGTACCCGTGCCGGTACCGGTACCCGTGCCGGTCCCGGTCCCCGCCGCCGTGGCCGCTCGCGCCCGGGCCCCGCGCCCCGCCTTACCCCAAGGCCTGGCGATACTGAACGGAAGACGCTTCGTGGTCGTGCCACGGAATATGGTGCATGCTGGAGCGGGACATGCAACTAAATGATGTCTCTAAATTATTTGTCACTCCATATCACACCACAATGATTATAACTTGCTCCGACAAATTCTAATTTATAGGATTTAATCAATTGTGATCAAAAAGGGCTTAAAAATATCATCCATTTTTAATGCTACTAGAGTCTGAGATCACTCAGTTTGTGACTGGCATAGGCTTCGCGGATTCAGCATACATCAATCAATGTTCAAAGTTCTTTTTTGTTAATTAGATACCGCAGGCCCGGCTTTATTGAATGAAGGAATATAGTGTATGCTGGTGCTGGACATGCAGCAGATTGCTTGTAGCAAAATGATCTTACTTTATGTTACACAATGTATTTAGTTTGATCAGGGAAACAAATGAGATGTAAACAGACACTTAAAGCCTAAACACGTGCGATTTAATTGCCTGTGGCATACCACTGGTACAAAAAAAAACAACCGACTTCAAAAAAAAAAACTACAAAGTGAAAAATAACTTTAATTTCGGAAGTCGGTGTTTTTGGATCTTTATTTTAGTTTTTTGCCACCGACATCCAAAATTAAAGTTATTCGGTTGTTTTTTTTTTTATTTTCACTTTTTTGTGGGTCAGTTTGTAATTAGTCTAAGTTACAATAGCCTAATGTCAACTGCTCATCACTTTTTTACAAAATATTGCTTTTCCTGATGCAAAGATGTTAACTGTTGAGGAGTTCTCTTAGTGAGAACCAGGAGAACTGGAACTGATTCAGAAGTCACCTTCAGCTCCACTTCACCATACGCATTGTGACGAGCATAAATTGCCTAGCAACCACATTAACCGGTCAAGCGTCGCGGTTCGCCGATCGGCGACGTAACAATAGAAAATCAATTGTGTCTCATTAGCGGCGCTTGACAAATTAAAGTACCTAATCGAATCGCAACCCGTGAAATACTTATTACTGAGTAGTTCCGATGGCCATCTGTGGTCTTCATCATCAGTTCCACTTCACCAAATATAAAAAATACCCAAATCACTAAGGTGTGCCTATAAAATTTGAGGGTTTCCCTCGATTTCCATGGGATTCCCTCATCAGATTCCGACTTAGTGACAATGGGACCAGCTCGAAAGCATACCCTTTCAAACAAAAAAAAGCCTGAATATTGGATGAATTCACACATACACGAAATTATATTGTAATTTTATTGTGTGAAATCAATAATGAAAATTGAAACTGATCGTAAACAGTGGTTACATCCCAACATACTGTTACGAGCTTGGGGTTCGTGACAATAAAAACTGCCGATTTAATAACCAAAAATAGACACTTTAATTAAAAACAGCAATTACAACTTTAACACACTAACAATAAAACACAATCGCACTACAAGATCACTTGAGAGTCGCACTTGAAGATCGCTTCGATGTTTTCGCTTGTATCGCTTATCCAACACTGAATGCCGGCTCGCAGGCACACCGGCCTTATATAGGCCTCGGATAGTTCCAGAACCTTCTACCGTAGAAACATCTAGAATGTTCGAGTACATACCGAACCCGACGGACCAGACGTCGATAGTTCTGGAAAGTTCTATCATCGAAGTTTCTAGAAGGGACCCGAATAATTATAAGTTCTGCTACTCGATACTAGATGGCGCTAGTGGTAGCTAATGTCGCCATCAATTGTGGCGCGTAACACTGCCCCCTCCTAAGACATGCTCGTCCCGAGCATTATTGGCCCCATAATAACGCGCCAGTCGATCCACATGGACGATCTTAGGAGTACCTCTTGCACCTTTCTGTATCCGGTAGGTTACGTCATTGATCTTTGTCACAATCCGGTACGGTCCGTTCCATTTAGCTTGAAGCTTAGGAGATTTCCCTTTGCTGCGGACTGGATTGTGCAACCACACTAGTGATCCTTCGTCGAACCCTTTATTGTTCATTTTGCGGTCATAACGGGTTTTCATCTTCTCAGACATTTGCTGGCCCGATTGTCTGACGTGCTCATTGATGTCATTCATTTTGTTCCGCAAGTCATTCGCATAATCGGTTATACTGCGTGGGGCATCAGGCGGTATTCCAGTGATCAGGTCTGCAGGCAGCCGTAACTCCCTTCCAAAGTTTGCGAAAGCTGGTGTCACCGATGTACTTTCGTGAACAGCACTTCGATATGACAACAAAAACGGTTGTATGTGCTTGTCCCAATCTCGTTGCCGATTTTCCACAACTTTTGCCAGGTATCTCTCCAATGTCTGATTAAATCGTTCCACCATTCCATCCGATTGTGGGTGGTAAGAAGTTGTTCTTGTTTTATGAGTGCCCATAACTCGACAAGTTTCCTGCAATATTTGGGACTCAAAATTCCTTCCTTGATCACTGTGAATCTCTAAAGGTACTCCAAAACGGCAAAAGACTTCATGGACTAGTTTATCTGCGACTGTCGAAGCTTCTTGATTTGGTATGGCGAAGACTTCCGGCCACTTAGTGAAGTAATCCATTACAACCATGAAATACTTGTTACCACTATCACTTTCCGGAAATGGTCCTGCAACATCCAGGGCTATCCTCTCCCATGGTGCACCAACATTGTATAATTTCAATGCACCTCTACTACGCGTCTGAGGTCCCTTTACAGCCGCACAACTTGTACATTTGCGACACCAGTCCTCGACATCGTCACGACAGTGGATCCAGTAAAACCGTTCTCGTATCTTCAGTAGAGTCCGTTTTACTCCCAGATGACCTCCTGAACAACCATTATGGTAAAGCTGTAGAACATCCGGTACTTGAGCTTTAGGGACAACAATTTGCAAATGACAGCTGTCCCCCCGAGCATTTTCCCATTTACGGCACAGGACTCCATCCTGAATCATCAAGCTGTCCCATTGGGCCCAATAGCTTTTTGTGATCGAACTCATCGCTGAGACGTCGCTCCACTTGGGCTTAGGTGCTCTGGCCTTTATCCACTCCAGAATCGGCTTGATGTCCGGATCTTCCTGCTGTGCACGCTGTAGGCTTTCCTTCCACTCGTTGCTGAGGTCTGTCCTGAGCATCCTCACAGGTACCACTTCCTTACCCTCTTGCCTAGTACCATACTTGCAGTCTTCAGGACAAGGTCTTCTAGACAATGCATCTGCGTTGCCATGAGATTTCCCGTCATAGTTTTGTGTGATCGAAATCCTCGGGGCTCTTTGAACATCAGACAGCACCCGCCCCGCAGTCCTGGCTATTACTCGTTTTCCTTGCTGCTGCTGGGCAGTGCTGTTAGCCGCACTACCCTCTGGAGACCAGCGATCTTCCCTTTCTGCAGTTCGCTTCGGGCAACTGGATCGAAGGTGGCCCCTTTCCCCACAGCCGTAGCACCTAGGGCTGTATCTTCTATTGCGGTCGCGAACTGTAGCCGCTGCACACTCTCTGACGCGATGGGAACGATGATCCTGCCGCACAGCTTCCACCTCCAGTGCATGGGCCAAGGCGTCCTTAAGCGTCCCGTGATGACCGAGCCTCACAGCAGCTCTAACTTCAAGGTCACGGATGCCGTCGATAAATACCTGCACCAGGTTCCCATCAATAAGCGCAGGTACAGACTGGTATGCTTTCCGAACCAGCTTCTCAACTTCAAGGGCCCACTGCTGCAGGTTTTCATTATTGCGTTGCACGCGATCCTTGAGCTGCGCACGAAACACGTGTTCCAGGTGAGCGTCGCCATACCGAGCCTCCAATGCCTCAAGGAGCTGCTCGTAAGTCACTTCTTTTCCAAGAGCTTCCAGCACAGTTAAGGCCTGATCACGCAGGCCTAGGGTGAGGGCAGTCATGGCCTGACTCTTATTCCACCCGTTCGCCTTCATGACAGCCTCAAACTGAATTTTGTAGGCCGACCAGGAAGAAGTTCCGTCGAACGGTGGCACTTTAAATCCACGTAGCGAAGGTGTTGTAGCTACGGGGGCTGCGATTCCATCCTCAAGTTTAAGGTAATCCAGCGTTTTCTTTACGTCAGCCATTACGGTTTCCTTCACGTCAGCCATCACGGTTTCCTTCACTTGGTCGATTCGGGTTTCAACTTCCAACAGGCGGTTTTCATGTTGGGCAACCTTATCTTTCACCTCCTTCATGTCTTTCCCGAAGGCAGCGTGAAGGTCCTTCATAAGGTGCATCTGCTCTTCCTGGCGGCGCACCTGCTCCTCCTTATCTCGCTGGAGCTGTTCTTCCAACCGAAGAGCCTGTTCCTCCTGCCGGCGGGCCTGTTCCTCCTTGTCCCGCTGGAGCTGTTCTTCCAACCGACGAGCCTGTTCCTCCTGTCGGCGGGCCTGTTCCTCCTGACGGCGGGCCTGTTCCTCCTGACGGCGGGCCTGTTCCTCTTGACGGCGGGCCTGTTCCTCCTTGTCTCGCTGGAGCTGTTCTTCCAACCGACGAGCCTGTTCCTCCTGTCGGCGGGCCTGTTCCTCCTGTCGGCGAGACTGCTCCTGCAGCATCATCATCAGAGCAGCAAAATCTGGTGCTGATGATGCTGGAGCAGCTGTGGACGGGCCGGTCTCCGTGATTGGTAGTTGGCCCCCCGACGTCTGTGGCGTTGCTCCACCGAATCGCCTCTGGTCCGTCTCTTGCTGGCGTTGACTCCGGGTACGGATACCCTCCGTGTCGTCCTTCGGTAGAATCGGCATGATTTTAATCCTTGCTTCTGACACCAATTGTTACGAGCTTGGGGTTCGTGACAATAAAAACTGCCGATTTAATAACCAAAAATAGACACTTTAATTAAAAACAGCAATTACAACTTTAACACACTAACAATAAAACACAATCGCACTACAAGATCACTTGAGAGTCGCACTTGAAGATCGCTTCGATGTTTTCGCTTGTATCGCTTATCCAACACTGAATGCCGGCTCGCAGGCACACCGGCCTTATATAGGCCTCGGATAGTTCCAGAACCTTCTACCGTAGAAACATCTAGAATGTTCGAGTACATACCGAACCCGACGGACCAGACGTCGATAGTTCTGGAAAGTTCTATCATCGAAGTTTCTAGAAGGGACCCGAATAATTATAAGTTCTGCTACTCGATACTAGATGGCGCTAGTGGTAGCTAATGTCGCCATCAATTGTGGCGCGTAACAATACTATACAAAAACTTGGGATATGACATAAATGCAACATATTTGTATTTTAAATGCAATCGACTTATTGACTTAAATAATTGAACTGTTTAGGAACAACTGTCTGTAATTGGGCCTAGTTAATAGACCCCTATTACACATAGGACTAAAAACTAGAAAACAATCATTCAAATTCCAAAATATTCATGCATGCATTTATTGCAGGCATTCATATTACGCTTAAAAGTGCCTACAACTTACACTAACTCGCACATAGATCGATATTAAATAGATATAGCAATAACTACTACATACGAATGTAATCACAATTAGCTTATAATAGTATCTAGTTAAATAGCTAGTATTTATAAGACTGTGAATTTTAAATAGCTTTATAATAATGGTGCCCGCAGACAGCCGACTGTTTACCTGCAGTTTGGTCGTTATCAAAATTATTTGTTATGGCTGGGGTCTATCTGACCACACGCCGACCCCGACCGACGACGGCCAAATGTTGTGTTCGTAAATACTCGGACGCGGTCTCGCTCGCACGCTGCCCGCAACTGCCAGTTGCGACGGCGGCAACGAACGTTTCGGCAAACAGCGGCGTGTCGGTCGTCTGACGTGACGTCACCGCAAGCAGTCGGTAGCGAGTGACGTTTTAAAGAAACCGTAGCCTTACATTGCGCTTAAGACACCAAAATGTCTCTGCCAATCGTTGAACGGCTGCCGACTTTTTTGTTGAGTTATAATAAACTATAACTAGCTGGAAAAAGTTTCAAGTACATTAAAAGCAAACTTGGTTCTAGCTCTATTTTGAAACAAACGAACTAAAAATAAACATAATAAAAAAAAATACTCACTGGCAGATCAGAACCGCTGGGTCTAAAAGCACTACTTCAATCTGTAAAATTTCTTAAATAGATTTTGAACTTTATCTTTAAAGCATTAGGTTCAAAGTTGATTGGGAAAATTTGACAGTTTCGGGTAGCTTGATGTGCTAAGGATTCCTTATATAAATGAAAGTCAAAACAAAGGAAGGATCCTTCTTGAAGAAGAATAAGGGGTTGAAAGTTTTTTTTTTTTTTTTTTCTCTTTATTTGTTTTGGGGTTTTTGTCTAAAAGGGTTGAAAGTTTGGATGAAAGTTCGTCATTTTTGCCTTGTATACTAATACACTAGACGTATTGGGTTATTCTATAAACCAATATAACTAAACAGTTTCGGTTGTCTGCGGGAGCTCTAAACAAGAATATCAGGCTTCCGCAGGAAAATAGTAAAACGAAAATTTATTAAAAAAAACAGGTGCTATAATTATGTGTACGAATCCTTACTTTTCACTGCATTTGTTGCTTTTTAGAAACTCAATAGGAATTATTTTTTTACTACACGAGTAGGTTTCGTAAGACTGTGGTCATGCACACGCGGCGCGTTGGTTATTTTAAATTATCTTGAGCTCTCAAAATTAAATTATTAATAATAATAATAGACCATATTTCGGTAATGGCGGCCAATCTCAACGGACACTACCCTTCGGCGTGGGAGATGTTATAGTGCACGCGGGCCCGTGGCTAAATAATTACAGCCGCACAGGTCGATCGATCAGGTTAAGCTACGCTTGCCGCGGTTGGTCTGTGGATGGACCTTCTTTACATATCGAGACCCCTCTGTGCCTTAACGTTAAGCCGTTGGTCCCGGTTGTCATTCGTGGATCTTTGACAGTCGTTACGGGTAGTCAGAAGCCCGAAAGTTTGACAACCAGTCTTACCAAGGGGTATTGTATTACCCAGTAACTGGGTTGTGTAGGTCAGATAGGTAGTCGCTCCATGTAAAATACTGGTATTCAGCTGCATCCGGTTAGGCTGGAAGCCGATCCCAACTTAGGAAAAGGCAGGCAGATGATGATGCGTGTGTGCGCAGACACAGGTGCACTCTCTCATAGCCCTCAGAGACGGCAATCCGCTACTCGCTTTCGCTGTACCAAACGCAGGACCAACGGTGACGCTTATGCGAGGAAGCATCACAACGCCAACTTCCAAATTTCAGTCGCAAGCGCCACTGCTGAGCGTTGGGTCCTGCTTTCAATTCCCGGACCGGGCAGTCTTTTTGTGTTTTTCCAATAAGAATTTCTTGGTAACAAAATGAGGTGCTATGAATCCCTCAAAAAGGTTACAAAACGCGCCGCCTGTGTCTCTCCACCAATTTGATTTATTTTACAATACACGTGAATAGACAAAATTGTTATTTACTCTAAATTAAACCGTGTTAATTATATTGGTATAGTAAGTAAACACATTGTAAACAGACTGATTATGTAATTCCACCCGTTATTTCATGTTAGATGAAGTCGTAAAATTGTTACTTTTAAGTTCGAATAGACATTTTAAACTCACAATATGTAAACCAGTGTCTTATCATTGTTTAACCGTAAATGAATGTATGATAATTTATTTAAACATATTTTATGTTCAGTTTTAATAACCATATTATGACCACATCGCCAATAATTATGATCTAATGAAAAATAAACTTCAAATCTGACAGCAATGTGGTCATTTTATGGTCAACTATGCTAACCATTTATGTTATTTTTTAAATTATTACAGTTTTATAGTAAAGAAACATAATTTGCTTGTCGTCTCTTTTTTAACCGACTTCTTAAAGAAGGAGGTAATTGATATTGGACATATTTTTGTATCCCTATTATTATGACACTTCGGACCACAAGCCGCTTGTGTGGCGATTATGTGATCAATGAGAATCGGCGGGATTCTTTTTTGCACTAACTAAACTTAACTTAGATTATTGCGATCCTGTTTTCACTGATGTAAAAAGAAAGAGACGGGGTGAGATGTCAAATTTAGTTAAATAGTTCTTTCGTTATGATGGAATGTAAAAACGCAAAAGTTTAAGATGTAAACTAGCTTGACAGCTCAACCATTTCTGTTCTTTTCCTACACTGCCTGTTAGTAAAAGATAGCACTATTCTAATTATATTTTAGCTGGTGAACAAGAGATTCGGCTCCCATTTTCTTTCTAACTAATATAAACTGACCATATTTTACTCACTATTGTTGTGGTCATAATTTTTAAAACCTTAATTTATTTAAAATAATGATTTATCTAAAACATTGTAAAGGAATGTATCAAACTTTAAAACAGAGTTCAAATAAAAAAAAGTAGTCGGAATTCGTTTCACGTTTTGATTTGACGGTACACCGGAATGTTTTGTTTACGGAGAAGGTATGTATTTATGTTTTTTTTTTATTGTTTCTAATTTTTTTTATTTTCTTTTTGACGCCTTAAATCTTTGTCGTAGACCCCTTGATTTTTTTTTTAGTGAATAAAAACGCATGCTTTTAACTAGTAGTTTGAACATAATGTTTTCTTGTAGTCCAAGACGTATCTATAACGTGCCTACGGATTTGTTTGACAAGTCCAAGTCTATAAAAAAAAGAAATTTGACATGTTATTTATACCAATTTCTGACTGACTGAGCATTGTTCTACTTTCTAGAATACAAGCCTTAGTTTTCCTTAGATTTTTAAGCGGCAATTTCGTAGGCACGGTAAAAAATTTCAACCATACTTAGCGCCAAGACTTGTGGTTGTCGCAGTCATAAAATGTGCGAGTAGAACGGTGAATATAAAGAATCTTGTCATTTCGCTCTTACTTTTCATGACCGCAGCTGCCACGAACGTCTGACGTATAGTCTTAAACGTCCAAATACTTGAATGTTTCCTTGTCTGCAGTGACGACAAGAGACGAGGTCGCGCAGTTAACGGTGCGGCGTCTCCGCCCACAGCGACAATGTCGCCGCGACGGCGCGGGCGACAGCGGGTCGATGACACCGATCACTTTACTGCCTTCTATAATAAGGCGCAGGAGAGGAATTATAATGTTGTTGTACAGGTATGTGTGGATTATGAAGGTATTATTAATTGATATTGAAGAGCAACCATGCAATTTCTTGCCCGTTCTTCGCCATAGGAATCTATACTTTGGAACGGGTAACTAGATTGAACTTTGTAACCCTAAATAAAAAGTGTGTCGTAAGTACGCTGTTTGTAGTACGTGTCAACACTCATATAATTAGTCGTCCAGGTGGTCAAAACTCATGCTATTATTATTGTCGAATTCCAACCTTACAGAAAATTTATAGTTAGTTTATATTATAGAATCCATTCATACAAACAAATAAGTTTTTTTTTTGGTTTCTGTACCCAAAGTGTAAAAACGGGACCCTATTACTAAGACTGCACTGTCCGTCTGTCTGTCACAAGGCTGTAACTCATGAACCGTAATAGACAGTTGAAATTTTCACGGATGATGTATTTTTGATGCCGCTATAACAACAAATACTAAAAACAGAATAAAATAACAAACGTGGCTCCCATACAACAAACGTGATTTTTCACATCACGTCATTTGCAAACATAATTCGAATATTTTAGATACCTTTCGGCAAATAGTAATGTCAGATTATTGTTTGTTACAGATCTTCCAATATCTAGGCATGCGTGACTTAGCGCATTGCGCGCGCGTGTGCAAGCTATGGCGACAACTGTCCACCACGCCTGCGCTCTGGAGGCACGTAAGGATGAAGAATTCACATGTAAGTGTACATTCAAACCATCTCGCCATGTTCTATGGTTTGGTTTCCGCGTTTAGTCCTTTAGGTTGACCATGGCGGTCGTCTGTGGTTATTCTAACCAGCCCAGCTCCCTCCAGAAGGTAGTAGGATTACATCTCCTGGTCTGTTAAGAACACCTGTGTAAGATCTGGGCGTCCCGAGGGTTTCTGTCCAGCGGGGCAATGGCGTAACACATTATCAATCGAAATCGGTTGCATTTTGACAGTTCAACAACATTCATTGCGTTATTTACGTGTTGAGCAGACAAATTTTTCGAACTTTGAAGCAATGGATTAGCAATTTGCTTCAAAATAATTCAGATTCCGATTGATAGTGTGTTACGCAAGGGTACTGATCTGGGTGACGCCTATGCATTCAAAGACCATCTCACCATTTCAGCTTTGTCTTGTATTGCGGATGTAGATAGAATGTCGTTTAATTGAAGTTAAATATGATTATTTTATCATAGCAATGATTTGTAATCGATTGGGTTCCTTTTCAAAGAGCTGAGAATCACAAGGCTATTGCAACTGAATATATATTTTTACATGAAATTACCATCATTTCATCAAGCTTCAACAAGTCAACTCACTTGAATAAGTCAAGAATATTACGTCGTACTTTTTACACGATTGTGGCGAAACTTAGAAGGAGCGTTATGTTTTTAATCTGTATGCTAATATGTATTTTTCTAAACAAATCTGTAAAAAAAAAAAAACTAACAGGCAGCTATCGGGGTATCTATCCATGTTACGCCGTTATAAATCATAATCGAATGGGTATTTTCTTTGTAAATACAGGTAAGTGATTGGGGAGGACTATGCGCGGCTCTCAAACGCCACGGCACGAAAAGACTGGACCTGCGCAAGATGTTATTACCACAAAACGACACCGTCTTCTGGGAGCAATTCGCGGAACACATATCTACCGTTGACACGTTGGAGAGGTCAGTATCATTTTTCTTTTTATCAGGGTATTTCCCTGATAAAAACCTTCAACATGTATCTAATAAACCATGCACGAAAGAAATGAGGAAAATAGAGTTTGCTTTAAAAAGTAAATTGAACAAACAACTGGTGTAACGACAAAGAAGAAGAATCTTTATTTATTTTATATTTGTTATTGCTGAATGGCCCTTGACCTCGATCACGCCTAATGGAAAGCGATGGATGAGGTTTATGATGGAAGAAGATGCCTAAGGCACCGGAACTCCCACGCATCGACGAAACACAGCAGGCTGCTTGACGTCGGAATCCGGTGGGAGGGTGGTCGCTAACCAGGCGGGCGTTAGCCCTACCACCGCAAGGGAAGAATTGGCCAGTTAAATAAGGTGTTGGGTGTGACTGTCCAGGATGCACCGAGCGCTCGGTTCAGTTGAGTAACTGGCAGAACAAGCTGCTCTACACGAGGAGGCTTCTTCATGCATCCCAAAAGCACTCTACTTACAATCTACATTATCAAAAGAAAAGGGCAATTTTAAATTAAATTAATTGTGCATTTCAATATTGCCCACTTTGTCATCTGACATGCGGCAGACTTGTCGGGTTCAGTCCCACTTAAGCTTAGCGACTTTCTGGGTAACGTCCGTGATCTTGGATCAACCACCGATTGGGTTCCACTAACGCACGACGCTATCGCGGCAGGCCGAGACGAAGATGGCGGGACGAACTTGACTCCTAACTAAAGGACTGGCCGGCACTCGCAAAAGACAGAATTGCTTGGAAAAGGGAGAGGGAGGCCTTTGCTCTGCAGTGGGACAATACAGGCTAGTTAGATTAGATAAGATTTCAATAAAATTGTTTTTAGGAAAGTGGTTTGATATTATGAGGAGCATCTCGCTCTGAAAGATTGTAGTTCACTAAATAAACAGCCTGCGTAAATATGCGCGTTACGCTCATACACAGATGATGCACTGTAGACAGCCTTCCATATCGACTACAATAGTAGTTTTTCCGTCCCAAAATCTATGTTATTTGAGCTTCGTTAATGGCAATAGGCTCGCCCCCTTTACATCCCCACATGGGACTTACACATACCTGGTGAAATGTGGGTCTACTATAGGTACACTTCTGCCTAACCGTAAGGCGATTGGCACACTGCACCGCATTACTCAGCGGGACGCAGATATCGTGCCCCCGCGCGTGATTTTTTACATACAAATTCAATAAAAACGCGTTTCCGTGCGGGGAATTTGGCTCCGTTTCACGCACCCCGCTGCGTGATGCGGTGCAGTGTGCCAATCGCCTAGCCCTTTGGGGATCACATGCGCGATATCCTGTTTTTATGTTATATCTATGTAGCCGGTTTTCTAATCCAAATATCGTCCTACCAGGATAGAGATGTGTCGCTGCCCGGCGCGCGCGGTGGAGGCGGTGTGTCGCGGGCTGCCCGGCCTGCGCGCGCTGTCCGCGCTCGCCATCCGCGACGCGCAGCTCGACCCGGCCCCGCTGGGCGCGCTGCCGCTGCTGCACGAGCTGCGGCTCAAGAGCATGGCCGGCCTGTCGCTCACGCAGGACCTGCGCCACCTGGCCGCGCTCACCAAGCTGCAGCACCTGTCGCTCACCAGCATCAAGGTATGTGCACTACACGTGACCCGTGAGAGCACACGCAGAATGAGATCTGATCTTATATGTAGAACAAAATCAAAAGTCATTTATTCAAATTCGGCTGAAAAACTGCACTTTTTGAACGTCAAAATTACACGAGACAGTCCCCAAAAACCGCCACTTCTTATTACTTTAGCTGGGTAAAAGTGGGGCAACAAACTCCTCAGCAGCGCAGCTGTCTCTTAAGTTAGAACAGTTTGCAACAAATTGAGGTTTAAAAGCGTACCATACTATCATAATTTTGAAGTTGACCTCATAATGTGCGACTTTAGGGTCAGTGTTTAGAAGGTCAAAGATATCTTTCATTTCGAGGTAAAATGTTTATTTGACTAGGCTACACATAACATTTTGTTTTTTTTTTTTTGCTAGGAATTGGGCTGGTGTGCTTGCGACGTGATCGGCTCCCTCCCCGAGCTGGAGTCCCTGGAGCTGGGCGAGTGCACGTTCCGCGCCGAGTTCGCGGGCGTGCTGGCGCGCCTGCTGCGGCTGCGGCGCCTGCGTCTGGAGCGCGGCACGCCGCACTGCGCCGCGCCCGACATCCTGCGCGCGCTCAGCACGCTGCCGCTGCTGACGCGCCTGGAGCTCGTGAACATCGACGTGAAGCTGGGCTTCGACGACGCGCTGGCCGCCTGCACCAACGTGCGGCGCCTGCTCATCATCCCCACCTACGTGTCGCAGTCCGCCACCACCAACAAGCAGGTCCTGTCCGGCGTGCTGCGCCTCAAGGACACGCTCACGCACCTCATGTGGGGCGTCACCATCGAGCTGCTGCGCGTCACGGAACTGTTCATCGACCAGTGCGAGCAGGCGGGCGAGCCCAAGCGGCGCGACGTGGGCGAGTGCATCCCGGTGCTGAAGCCGGTGCCGGGCTGCCGCCTGCCGGCGGGCCCCGCGGGCCCCGCGGGCCCCCCGCAGGTGGAGATCCTGCCGCTGCCGACACTGCAGCGCCTGCTGTCGCAGCAGCTGCCGCACACCAAGCTCAAGCTGCTGCGCATCCCCTTCCACGCCACGTGGCGCCAGTCGCTCGCAGACTTCCAGTAGTACCGCGACCTGTCGCAGGTATTGTACGAAAAAAACAAGCATTGTAACATTTTCTAACAGAAAACGTCGTGATAAACATGTAGTTTCACTATCATATAGCTAACATTAGCGCTTTTCAACTGCCAATGTAAACATATTATATACATGTAAATATTTACATCAGTAGATATTTTAGATATATATTATTATATATACATAATTATACCGCAATATATTATAGTGTATATAACCTAGAGAGAATTGGTTCTTATTGATGGTTAGGAAAATATTAAAGTTCGAAACTAGCTTCGAAAAGCTACTATGCTTAACACGGAATTGATCGTTGAACTGTTGAAAGAATGCCTTGGGACAAGCATTTACTTTACCTTAAATCTGTTTCGTGTAGAATCAGTCCTGGCACAATCCTCATTGTTACGAATAACGATACTAAACAAAACGCAATTTTGAAAAGTTTATTTTCGTGAAGAAACGTGACTAAAATCTCTAAAATGCAAGAAGCAGGTGTTGTGATCAATACTTTTTTCTTCTTGGTATGAAAAGAGGTTTTAACGTTGCAGTGGGGCAAAAACAGACTGGTTATAACACCTTACATGAAACAGAGTTAAATGCTTGTATCATCTATCATTAAAATTTACATATATACATTACAAAGAAGGTCAGTTATAGTAAGTAGTTTAAATCCTCCCAATCATTGTCGCTAGTGAAACCTACCTTTAATATATTATGTAGCCACAGATAATATCTACCTGTTCTAAGGTTTAATGCAAGCAATAAAATTAACTTAATAGCCGAATAGTAACGTAATAGCCAATGTAACCAATGCCTTAAAGAAACATCGTCGTATCAAACTTCAAGGATTAGAATTTAGAGAAGAACTATATTATGTACATATATGTGAATATGTAGGGAAGGCGCCGATCTGGGAACATATTCAATTTCATAAATACTTATAGTAGTATGTTATATTTTATTATATAATTGTTTATACAATGGTTATAGCTTGTTTCGTTGACACGTCAACTTTGTACTTCAGTGTCTGGTTATGACGGTTGATGAGTATAGTGTGTTTTTCCTTACATGTCTTCTTTAGTAAACAAATATGGCACAAAGGTTGGTTTTCACAACATCATTATCTGCCTAGCCTTTTTCGCAACTATGTTGGAGTCGGCTTCCAGACCCAGTCTAGCTAAATACCAGTATTTTACATAGACTGCCTATCTGACCTCCACAACCCAGTTACTAGGTAATACGATACTCCTTGGTAAGACTGGTTGTCAGACTTTCGGGCTTCCGACGACCCGTAACGACTGTCAAAGATCCAAGAATGTCAGCCGGGACCAACGGCTTGACGTGCTGTCCGAGGCACGGAGGGGTCTCGGTATGTAAAGATGGATGTTTTCACAACAATAAGTTCGGAACGTCCTGATTTTTGTAAGAACCGCATACTGTTGAAATAACATCAAAATCTGTTTCGAATGAACCATTAAAAAAATAACTCAGTAAGCCATATTTGTGTACGATTTGAGTCAAGCAAAGAAAACACACTTTAGGTAAAACAATGACGTTGATTGTACCATTAGGTACCTGTTAGTTATAATGTAGTGCCACTAAATGTAGGTACAAAAGGCCGGCTCAATATGACGAGCG
Source organism: Amphipoea oculea (assembly GCA_945859645.1). NCBI lineage: Eukaryota > Metazoa > Arthropoda > Insecta > Lepidoptera > Noctuidae > Amphipoea > Amphipoea oculea. The sequence goes on from OX243881.1 coordinate 16,214,712, forward strand.
AAAAAAGCGCAAAATTATTCTTGTTGCTTCTACATGTGAGAACAATGTAAATTCAAATTTACTTACGTTTTTTGCAATTTGCAACATCAGTGTCAGGTTATGTTGATTAAAATATGATTGAAATTTTATGCTATTGCAAAAAAAAACCTAAGAAAATTCAATTTCGGGAGTGCCCTGACGCTTTCGCCTTGAAGATAAACACTGCAGGTTAGAGATGACCTGTCTCAACTCATGGCTCCCGTTCACGACCATGACGCGTGGATCAGCACCGTTCAGCGCAATCACTTTGAAGGGAACCGAATGATCCGAGAAAGCGAGACATTTAACTGAATATACGTGAAGCGGGTCTCTTTGTGCGTGCGTTTTCACTCGTTGTATGAAGCCGACTTTCTGTACCTATTTATTTTGTGTCAGTTTAGTACATTTACAATAATGCGGGCTGGGAGATAAATTAACGCTATGTTAACTGACTACATAACTTGCTTAGCTAAATAACTAGACGTGGACATAGGACATACAATGGGTTGAGGAAAGTGGGTTTACTGGTCGAAAGTTTTGGCCCTAAACATCACTTTAAATCAGTATGTCGATTTTGATATTACTATGAGTGTTAATTTTTTTGAGCTTGACTCGAAATTAATGCTGCATTTTGTTTTACTAGCAGAGAATGAAAGATATTTCGCCAGGACTTGTTTTACCCTTTTAACGGCCCGACTATATCAGTTGTCGTGCCCACGGCGCACGCAATAAAAAAACGAGAAACAAATACCGATTAAACGAGCTGTGATGATGTAATAATAATACAGATTTAACGAGCTGTGTTATTTGGTCGTATATATACGACCCGGGCGGAATGGACACGAAAATATTTGTCGGATTAATCTGGCGTAAGCGTTTAAAGGGTTAAACCAGAACAGGTTCAACTCATTTGGATTGTTAAGATGGCATAATTGTTCTAAAGTTTGCCTAAATCTGTTTCCAAGAGTTTCATCTCAATTTCAATTCTGCCTAACCCTTTGGGGTTTACACGTGTGGTGTTATGTAATGTATAAACTTTTAGGGGACTTCAAATCTGCATAGATTTAAAATTAATGTGGCACAAAAGAATTGGCCATTATTCAAATGAATGAGCGAGCTCAGAAAACTAAAGATGATTTATTCAAAATCCACCACTTTCTCAACCCAAATGTCCTGAACATACCAATGAAAATTAAAACGTGTCTTAAGTCGCAATAATTAACGCATACACAGAGCGGATATGTATCGCATATTTATACCTATACTTTGGTACATAAATATAATATATATTTTTGTAATTACCCATTTCTTCCACAAACACCAATCGACTGCGGTCTCACAATTGTAAATGAAGTACTAGAATATAATAATATTATGAAAATGATTGAAAGTTATTAGTTTTATTACGAACATAGAAATATTAAATATATAAAATGTTTTAACGATAAGACTTGTAAATATTTTCTAAGATAAATTAATTTTATCAGTGCCTATAATTGATTTGTACATGATCATACTAACTGAGGCATGATTAGGTTCCGTGTGTATTGTTTTTTTAATTATTTTAGTTTAGATTACTTGCGAATCTAAAGTATTTTAATAAAATCCTGAAGGACTAATTAACTAACAGACTGTCAAACTCATGTCAATGGATTTGATTGGCTGTTTTAATCAAAGCAGTTAATATTGGTTTGACTGTTGTATTAGCCTTTTAGCAACTGAGTGTAAGTGAACTCTACCCACTGGTCTCGAATAACGCAAGTGATTCCATTTTCCGTTTTTCTTATTTTACCAAAAAAAAACATCGTAAATGTATGAAAACGATAAGAATAAAAGACTGAATCACTTATAAGGCTATTATTAAGAGTATTAAAGGCGTTGGCGACAACATTATTAAGTCAGTCTAATTCTTATACTGAAGAGTTAACACTTTAGATGCGCAAGTAATCGTAATATACTGTTTGAAGGCAGGAGAAGTCGCACGTTGTTATGCAGCCAAGTTAACAGCGATTTCGTCTACTTATAAACTATTAAGGGATGTTTATATCTAAACCAGACACAGGTTATGGCATTTTAAAGCAATATACGACATGCACCGCTCTATTTTCGACCAAAAAGGCGCATTTTTACAATTATTTTAGTAAAATATTAAAGTTGCTGCTGTGATTGGTTCAGATATAAATAAAAGTTTTCTTTATACATATAAATTAGTAGTAAAATTATGTGGCAATGTTTGAATATATTATTTTTTTAGGCTTGTATTATGAAGTACAAGGGCTTGTGAGTGATGGTAAGGGGCGCCTCGGGTGTCTCGAACGGACGTACATGAAAATTTTGTGTATGTATTTAATATATAGTTAAAAGAATGTATTTTAATACTTTACCTCCGGAATCTGAAAGCATGTTCAATCTCATGTAAACTTACAGGATTGGTCGATCCTACCTAAAGTCGACCAATCTGATATCAATTTGCTGATAAGAGACATGTTCAGGCTTTCAGGGAACTAGGGTTTAACTATCGTAGTTTATTAACAAAATGTAACATCTATAAAAGCTTTATAAGTGTTAATAAGTCTTTACAATAATAAGTGAAGATATAGAGCATTTTATTATTAAGACTCTTATAGAGTGTATGTTTAAGGGGATTATAATTTTGGTTCGAGCGAGGCGCCGAAGCAGATTGCTCGTATATCGGGATATTGCGGGGGCTATGAAAAAAAAAAACTATTTCTATATTACTTGCGGGATTCATAATAATTCTATCATTTGCTTCATCTTAATCGTTACGTCTGAGAGAACCAAAATCTTACGATCTCACAACTAGATAATGTGCTAAATTATTGTCACCCGGGGTCTGAAAGCCTGTTAGTAAATCTATTGTCGAATTTCATGTTAGAAATTGTGATTTGTTGATCAAAATTAGATTTGAACACCAATTTAAATTGGATTGGCCTTCAGAAGTTGAGGTGTTTCCTAATGGTTCTTATTTCAAGTCTTTTATATTCGTTTAGTGGCGTTTTAAATTGTTAATTTTTGGCTTCGAAGCAATCAGTTAAAAAATTATGGTTATTTAAAATATTTTTACCATGACCATTTTATTTGTGAAAACTTTGCTTTGCGGTTTGATATAATTTTGCCATTAAGTATTAATAAATCATCTTTCAACTCTCTTTCTATTTTATGATTTTAACTGGCGTTCGTTTTAATTTATCATAGAAAATTACATCTTGAGAAAACCGGCATATCCTAGAACTAAAAATTCAAATACATGTGACATCTACTAACCCGCACTGGGCCTAGGTGGTGGATTAGGGCCCATTCCCTCTTGAAGAGAGAATGTGTGTGCCCCAGAAGTGGGGACGTTGTTTGCTGATTATGCCGTAGAATTCTAGACCCTATCCCACAAATATTTTTTCCAAAAAGATATTTGCTTCGAAGCCCAAAATCTAAATACTGACTTATCATTATCACCATGACTTGTGTTAAAGCATAGCTTTTTAATATAATTTAGACGTCTATTGTTAATAATCTCAGATGCTTCTTGTATTCTAGTTTATATCTTTGGCTAGTTTTTGAGTTGATGTATAAAATGTAAATGACTTGCTTACAAAATGTTGTTGTGGGCGAACTTGATGTTATCTGCTACGATACTGCTGTTAAAGCGTGTTTTTGAACGAAAGGAAACTTGAGAGATTGTTTATATGATTCTGGATTTAAAACAATGGGTATAGGTAATCTATCAATGAATACTATTAACTAGTAGTCAAAGATCTCTTTGTGTAAGACCACAGATATAGATACACCTAGATAACGCAAGAGCACCTACTTCGCGTGCCAAAAATCGCACCAGTTTACGATCGAAAATCATAAGCCGCCACTTTCGCGCTCAGTCCTGCGTACTGCTGGCTGGGTGAGCGTGAGCGAGAGAGCGCGAGCTTGTGACGTCATAGTAGGTAGTCAAAAAGTGGCACGCTTAGTTTTCATGCAGTTCGTGATACTTGCGTTATCTAGGTATATCTGTGTGTGAGACCTCATCCCGGGAAATACTACTAACATTCATATTTCTGCCGCCAAGCGGTTCGCGGTGTTCGGGTTTGAAAGTTGGGTGAGACAGCACATGATATATTCTATTCTTTTTTTGCCTTCATATTATTTGTCAAATCTTTGTTCGCGAGTTCGATTGTTACAATTCATGTGAATAGTTATTTCGCTCCTACTTCAATGAACTAACGCCTCGTCTAGCAAAAACTACGCTAGCTACGATTCTTGATATTGATTCAAATCGATGGTTTAAAACTCAGATTTCAGCTTCCAGACAACTCGACGGGCAATCTTTCGTTCAGAAACATATAAATGTCGTGCAGATAACATGGAGTTGATTCCAAACGTGTTTGTTGACGGTGGGTGGAGATGCAGGATCTATTCTATAATTAGGTTATGTATAGGTTAAAGACAACTTTGCTGGTAAGCAGGGGCGACTTGTGAATAAATGGTTGCCGACAAACAGGGTGTTTTATTATTATATTCCTCTATTTTGTGTTCCCCCTGTATATGATGACTTGACTGTTGTATTCATCGAGAAACATAAGGGAATATCAAAGCCATCGTGGCTACAGTGCGGAAAAGAGACGGAACTATACAGGACTAATATCATCTCTTTTTATCACTGGAATAATTATTTCTGTAACAGTTCCCTAGAATATTAGTCACACGTACTTACACTTTACATCATGATCTTCTAGTCTAGGCGAAAGAAGTCCACTGCTACACAAGGGCCTTCCCCTAAGCATCACCACAGCGACCGATTCTGCGCTTCCCGCATTCTGTAGATTTCTACGACCTGTACTAGACCACACGAATTTTCTTCCGTGTAGTTGGTGTCATTATAAAAATAAAAAAACAACTGAATTAAAAAAAAAAACTACAAAGTGATAAATAACTTTAATTTCGGAAGTCGGTGTCGTTTGTTCCGAATTTTCGCTTTTTGACACCGACTTCCGAAATTAAAGTTATTTATCACTTTATAGTTTTTTTTGAAGTCGGTTGTTTTTTTTTGTAAAAAGGTTTTTATTTTTCACTTTTAGTTGTACCTACCCCACACAAATTCAATTACCACTAGTGCATTGAGGAATTAAGGACACTGACTAGAAGAATAAACAAAATTTGCATAGAAATGATGGAGGTGCAGTACATTTATGCATATAACTTCGTACATAAGAGTAATTACCTAATGTATTGTGTACTAAAACCTTCCTGACAGTAATGTAGATCACATTAATGAAATAATTATCAAAATCGGTTCATTAGTTTTTGAGAAAATCGCGGACATACATACATACGGGTCGAATACAGAACCTCCTTTTTGAAGTCGGTTAAAAATCATGCATATCTACATACACAAAACGTACATCAAATATTGTGCTTATTCTGAGCAGGTATCGAACCTGCAGCTAATAGTAAAGTTCTCGAAGTCCCGACACAAACAAAATCAATTATTTAAATGAGGCTAGTGACAAATCAATACAGCCAAAGATTACGAATGACAGAACCCAGAACGCTCTTTATCATTCAATCAGCCTAATTTATTCGATCTTGGTAACCTAATTATGTATCCCCCTTCCCTTTCTGCACATCATCATAAACCCTGCCTTTAGCAATCAAGCATTGGACTGATTGGACTATAAACCTCTCCTCCAATCGCACGCAATCTTCACAATGGATTTACCAATTTCGCGAGACATTCATATAGTCATACTCCAACTTGCCCGACTGCGTCAGAAAGCGTCTGCTGCTTTTCGTAAAGGGTCGTTATTCAAGGGGGTGGCAAATAAAAAGCACGTTTTTACTCTAATCGAGGTCGACGTCTCTGTATTTCCTCAGTTTTGGCATTAATAAGAAGCTGCGAAATTTCTTCCATGAGTCTCAGCTTCAATTGTTCGCTTTGTATGCTCCGAAGTAGCGCTCCTACGAATGGCAGGAATGTTGCAACGGGGTCATGTCGTTTTACTATAAGCGTGGCTGTTGCGATTTCTTCGTTAGTGTCTTCCGATCTGAAGACTACTGTAAGACCTTTGTGTTGGTCGTCGCTTGTGTCATCATCATCCGCCTCATCACCGTCGTCGGTACAATACACCTCGTCTGAAGAGTCCAGTAGAATCGGTTCGTCGTCGTATCCAGCCGGGTGACCCGCAGTGTCAGATGTTGAGGGGCCCGGCATCACCATTGAGACCGGCGAGCTACTTTTCGAACGCTGCTCATCTGGTTCTGACGGAATCTCTTCATCAGCTATTTCTTCTCCTTCGTCGTCACTTCTATGGCCGTTCTCCATTTTTACGGTTTGGAAAGCCTGAAAGTTACAATGATTAGTTGCGATTTGTACTTATCTGTAAACTACTTCGTACAACGAAAAACCTACCCAAAGCAAAATAAAATTGTCAAGTCGCCAACGACAACGTCCAATTGGTTTTTAAGTAAACTAATAAAAAAATAGATTGGAAAAATCTTTTTTTTATGAATGTAGTTGTAGAATGAATGTAGAGCGTAAACCCGTAAACAATAAATTGGTAATACGCTGATAATAGGTACCCGCGTAACCTCTACCAGAGCACTACATGACCTAAAGCGCGGTCACTGTCGGACTGCATAGAAAAGAAAGAGACGCGCGATGACAACGCTGGTAATTTATTGCAAAATATGAAGCAATTATCTATTTACGAAAAATCTATTGTTTGGACTAAAAAATTAAAACACTAGAGTTTTAGTATGTTGCTTGTGGAATAATTTAACAAAAAATCATAATGATTGTATGTAAATTAGTATGGTGTTTATTGTAAAAAGAAAGTTTTTAGAGGTATCTTCATGATTTTTTTCTATCGTACCAAATAAGTTGTATTATGTTTTCAACACACTATCTACCTAGCATATATTCTGAAGAATATCATATATTTTTTTGATTTTGTTTACTGTAGTCGATCATACTCTTATTGTTTCTAAAACTTGCGTTTTTTGCGTTTAGGTACTGTAAGCCCCTTAACAGCACGAGCGCAACAGGCGCAAAGTGCGTCGTTGCGAAAAATACGACGTCTTTTTTGACACCGGCAACACGCACCGATGCGTGCCGTCTTGCCGCGGCCCTCCGTGAACTCCGTCAAACCTGCCGTATTATTATAGTAGTACTCTTTGCGTCAAACGACCCAGTGACGCCGAGGAGAAGATACGTAAAATAGGTCCACATTGTCATTCCTCACAGCATGGCCGCAATTAATAATTTAATGTCTTATCGTCGCCTCCTCTCGACGAGAGAAACGACGTACCTATTCGCACTAGGATATGATTCCACGAAGGCATTTTCGGGACGCGAGGCGGCAACTTCAACATGATAGGAAACATTATTTCCGTAGGGCACCGCGGCCGCGGCATCAGCATCATTGACAACATTTTGAGAACTTTTCGCCCCGCACCGACTGAGGAGAATATTTCGCAAAGTCGCCTCCAAATCATCTCGAATATCGTGTATTAACTTTTAAACCATACTGCGCAGCCACGCGCGCTCTCCTCCCTAAAGAGCCGATCAATAATTTCGATAACGCCCACCCGGCCCACCTCTCGTCTTCACAATTTTGGGCACAAAGAAAGTTAGGTACGGCCTATTCTATATGAGTTTTTAAGAGTAAACTAAAAAGTTAACACCAACCACTTGTTACAGTTCAAAGTTTTCCGCGAGCAAAAAGCTTTACACCGCCTTTTATTTTCCTGCAAGTGGCTAAACGAGCTGTGATTTATGCCCTGTACGATTGATTACTGCCCTCTGTACGTAGTTGCAATATAGTATGCAGTTATTTACACCCCACCATCCCTTGTGTCGTCCGGTCAGCGATGCTTATTGGTTCCTGCAGGAAATTGACAGGTCTACGGATGTAGCTAGGTAGATAAACCATCTTCCTACCTTTATAGGTCATAAATCAGTTTGATAAATACTAAGTTTTCGCTGTCATCGGTGAAAGAGATAGCGAGATTAAGTGACGTCACATGCAAGGTGCGATTTTTCGCATAATCGTATTGTGAGACAAAATATTTGAAGGCCTAAACTTGGAGGTGAGAGAATGCTGGAACGACGTTCCTCTGTTTACTAAACAAAAGTCTAAGCTTGGAACTTTAAACACGTTTGGCCCAATTTTCGCGAATAGCGATCGATGGATGACGTCATGTTCGTGACGTTTGCCTGTTATACGTGAAGCGAACTTGTTGCGTTGAGGCTTATTTATTTTATTGTAGGAATCTGAAACGGGTTTATTACTCCGGTTTTATGAACTTTTATTATTTTCAGATGGAAAGTTACATATTATATCTCAATAAAATTCATTCTAGTACCAACTCGACTAACAGGAATAATGCAAAACCTTTCAAGTGATCGTCATAAACATGTAGATTGTTTTTACGCAACAATGCGTAAAAGATGCGCTTCCCTGGTGCGCAGGGTGTGAGGCGGATCCAACAGTGTCGTAAACCTGGTTGCGAGTAGCCTGGACTGTGTTTACGGGGGTCTGTTGTGCCGTCTCTCATGGGATGTCGCAACGGTGACCAACCATTTTATTTCTTGTGTTTTTGTTTAGTGTCTGTACTTACTAACATAGTCGTAAGTTTTACAAACAATCTTGTTTTGAGTCTTGGTTACTCTAATAAAGAAATTCTATTATTATTATAAATGACGAACAGATAAAGAAACGGCAATATTTGATCGCTGTATTTTTGTCGATCTGCTAATAAGGAAAAGTAATAGAATCCACTCGAACTGAAATACATCGATAATCATAATAGGACATCACTATCTTTATACCTATTTAATTGTTGCAGTGTTGCCAATTTTAATTTTTCTACCATATACGTAGTAATAGGTACTCCCAATGGCTTTTCCTAAGAAAATAGTTATATTAAACGCAAAGATCTCCAGTTTAGCCGTGCTTGAGTGACTAGTCGCCTAGTTTGAGGGTATCAGCTTATCAGAGGGGCAATTCTCGTAATTTTAAGAACGTTCAAAAATACCTCTAATTTCCCTACATTTTGACAAATTTTTGACGTTTCTTTGTCGCTGAGATGAGACTGCGACTAGATTTTTAACGTTTTAAATCACGAGAATTGGCCTCCAGGTAAAGAATTTAGTACAAATAAAACCACCAATTAATTACACAAAGTCACATTTATTAATTTTTCCTACGTCCTCCTTTCTTCCCGGCTTGCGGCTTGCCAAACGTCTTAGCACCGGGCCTGCCTTTACCAGGACTCTTACCCGGTCCCCCTTTTCCAGGACTCTTACCCGGCCCCCCCTTTCCTTTCTTCGGCATCCCTTTATTGCCCTTTTGAGGCATCCCTTTGTTCCCTTTCTGGGCCTTATTTGCGTCGTACCGGAGTCGTTTTGCCGCGGCCCGAGAGGTGTCTGTGAGGTCGTTAGCAAAGTTGCTCTGTTTTTTCTTGCTTTTATTGAAGGTTTTGTTAGGTCTGTGTTGTGGCTGGTCGTCGTTGTCGTCAACGGCGCGGATTCTGCGTTGCTTCTTCTTGCGTTTTTCCATTCGGGATTGGAGAAGGGCCACCTGTTGGGTTTAATCGGTTAGTTATTTGATGTTTGTTTCGCGAGTTGATACTTATTTTATCTAATACATATAATACTTAGTAGACATGTCCGATTCGACGATGAAATCGGGATCGTGAAGCTAAATGAAATGGTTAGGTAAATGGAATGTGATGGTTTTTTACATTTCGTTTAGGTAACATTTGGAGTTTAGGCTCCATGTTTTGGTGTTACAGTGTGTTCAGTAGATTTATCTATATTATAAAATTTCAAGTCCTGACTGACTGATATATCAACGCACAGCCTAAAACGCTGGTCATAGAGACATGAAATTTGGAGGGTGTGTTCTTTGTGAAGAGTAGGTATCCACTAAGAAAAGGTTTTTCGAAATTCCACCCCAAAGAGGGTGAATGGGGGAGGGTGAAATTTCTCGCGGACGAAGTCGCGGGCGGAAGCTAGTTTATTGATAAGCCAGCATATCCATTCACATTGATAAAGTTAACTGGTAAAATCTAACTGTTTTTGGTGATTAATGCAGACATGTCTAATAGACCTCCAGGCCGTATTTCGGCCTTGGAGGCTAATCTCAACAGACACTAGCCTTTTTCGCGGGAGATATAATAGTGCACGCGTGTGTGCGCAGACACAGGTGCACTATCTCTTCCCTCACTCTCATAGTCATAGTCCGATGGTACGTCACGTAATCCGACACGACCGGAGAGGCATGTTTAATTTGTACTTAGAACTCTAGTTTCACTGCATATTGAATTTCGAAAACATTTTTCCAACTAAGTTGAAAGCTTAAAAGAGTTGGTCATATCCTTACTTTAGTGATTTATGCGGCCTACCCAAATGTCCTTTCTTTGGTATTGTCCGTTGAATCGTTGAGCTCCTTAAGTTTTGAGTTGAGCTGCACGATTTCTGACAAATGCGTGCACTGACGGGATAGGCCCACTCAATCTGTGTAGTTCTTTCTTCAAAAGATCATCTCAGACATCGATCTACATGGTCTTCATATAACCTGACCAAGATTATGTCTGGACTTTAAAAGAGACTGTAAGAGACTGTGACTTCTGAGTTTGTTTCGGCCTTTCTTCTCAGAGTAGTCAGATAGGAAACGTCGACCTCATCTAGTTTTTAAAAATATGGTTGACGTATAAAAGTGTTTGTGCAAACCTACTTACAAAAATAAAATCATTTATCATTTACCTTCTCCATTTCCCTGTTGACTCGTTCTTCGGGCGTGTCCTTAGGTTTGTGTTTCGTCATTGGAGGCTTCTTGCGTTTCCTTCCGCCGCCGCCGTCGTCGCCAGAGTCGTCATCATCGTCGCGCTTGCGCTTCTTAGCTCGACCACCTTTTTTCTGCTTGTCTGAGAATGAAAAAATAAAAGTTTCAGACAAACAAATATAGACGATACACAAATATACATCCAGCCATAGAACATGTTGTGTAAGTTTTCATGTATCGTATTTAAGTATTTGTTTAACATGTGGAAAATGTCGTGGGTTATACATTTAATCACTCTGTAGCTCATATTTTATGTAATTTTGTAATTTGTAACCGTTTATTTTCCCAAATAAATAAAATAAACATGCAGAATTCGTTGGCAATCCTTAAATAGATAAATATAGAAAGTTTTTTTACTAGAAAAACTTACGTAAACGTAGGGCTCATCCAGCTGTAGTTTGAAAAATATTTTTTCAATGGTATGCCCAACTATTTCCGGACTCAAATAAAGGCAGCAGCCAGCACCTATTATTTAATCACGAGGCGACGCCTGTTGTTCGCGTATGTAGTCAATTGCATTATTTGGTATTTACCTTTATCCGGATGCTTGGTAAGCGCGAGCCTCTCTTTCTCCTCTCGCTTCTCCTTCGGCGACTGGAACCAGTCGCGCTGCCTCTTGAGCTCGATCTTGGGCCCCACCTGCTCGGCCCCCTCTGTCTTGATGGCCCCCTCTAGCTTGGCCGTCTGTTTCTCCATCTTGTTCATTTGCTTCTCTGCGTATTCTTCGTCGAGGATTGCGGCTGGCGTAATGGGAAAGTTAATATTATGTGTTGGTAATCTAATATATAAAAATATCGTGTGTTTGTTATCGAACTCCTCCGAATCGGCTTGACTGATTTTTATAAAACTTTTTGTATACATTTGGTAGATCTGAGAATATGTCGTAGGCTATTTTTTTTTTGCAAAGCAGCGTTTGCGGCGTCATATTTTATAAACATTGATATGTATGTGGTTAAACTGTTCGCTTGGTAAATATTGCAATATATCTATACTAATAATAATGCTGACGAGTTTGTTTGTTTGTTTGTACGCGCTAATCTCTGGAACTACCAGTCGGATTTGAAAAATCTTTTTGCATCACGCTAGGACCTTTAGGAGCCGAGCTAAAAGAAAAAAAAAGTCAAAAGAACGCTAAGCGATGACGAAGTGTTAGCGCGGGCAGGTGATGCGATGCGGCGGGGTGGGTCGAGGAACAAGAAATTTCACGCGGACGATGTCGCGGGCAAAATAATTCTACAGGGTGAAATTGAATTCGTGGGCATCCTTATAAGGGGTCATTGTAATCATCATTATGAACAACTTTTACTATGGGACCAAGACTGAAATAGCGAAAAAAAAAATCAGCTGTTCCATACATTTTGACGAGTTATTATGTGAACATAAATGCAAGGAACAGCTGATTTTTTTTCGCGATTTGCGGCTTAGTCTCATAGTAAAAGTTGTTCGTAACGATGAGTACAATGACCCCTTAAAAGGATGCCCATGAATTTAATTTCAGCCTGTATAATTTAATTTTTTTTTGTTTTTTTTTTTCTAAAACATTTTGTTCATATACCTTATGGAATCACTGGTCTCCAAGTCACAGGCTATAAACCTAGTTTGGGTGTCAGGAGATAATACTCAATGCACTTTATATTGTACCGTATTACTGTACTTGTAACCTTTGTGAACATTTTACTGGAAATAAATATTATTATTAATTGTTGCTTCATAATAAGTAACTAACTATATACACTAGATACTAAAATAAAAGAGTAACTAACTTACAATACAAATAAATAAAAACAAAGGACACTTAGGCGTCGAAGTATTCGTCCGCATCGCTGTCATCCGGAAACGTGCCCAGAAGAATTGTTGTAGCTGGCAGCATTGCCCCGTTGAATGGCAATGCTAATTCTTTGGCCAAAGAACGACCCAGCCCTCTGGTCACGTGAAGTATCGACCAGCCGGCGAGAAATTTCCTTAAAAAGGAGACGCGCGCTCGGGCCCCGTGACCCGAGCGTTTCGACCCCAAACGGCTCAAAGCTGTAGTTGCCCATGAGATTTGCGCCGCTTGAGGGTCTCAGCAAAATATTAACAAATTATTGGAAACATGGCTGGTATTCCACTTACCAATTTCCGGTTCCAGTCGAGCAAGCCGGTCTCTGTACTTGCCGACTATGTCGGGAGGGACTTGTCGCGACTTGACAGGCCGCTTCGCTCGCTTGACGATCGCCTTCACCAGCAGGCGCTCTGCTTCACCCGCCAGTGATACTGACACGCCTGCGCGACCCGCTCGGGCTGTTCTACCGACCTGTAGAGGACAGAAAAGAATGATATTTCTTAATACAATCAAATGAAGAAACAACTAGCTGTTCAAGTTAAAAACCTTTCCGTCCCTCTCCAGCGGGGTAATTGCGTAACACACTGTAGCAATGGGCTTAGGTCATTTTGACAGTTCAACAACATTCATTGCGTTATTTACGTGTTGAGCAGACTTATTTTTCGAACATACGATGCAATGGATTAGCAATATCCTTCAAAATGATTCAGATTGTGATTAGTAGCGTGTTACGCAATTAGGGTGCTAATCAGAATTACATAAGGATCGGTATTATGTTAATTATGATATTCTGGCTTTTGAAAAGTAACCGAATACACAAACATACTTTGTTGTCTCAACTAGCTTGAAGCACCATGGAAGCCCGCGAAATACAAAATTTCTTACGTTTTTTGCAATACTCAATATCTTTATTGCAATTTGCAGGTCAGTGCCTTGGTTTTATGTTGATCAAAATATGACACTGAGTTTGCTAAGTTATGGGCGTTACAGCACAGGGAGTTTTACAAAAAGTTCGGTTTTCTGCCGCGCTTAAGATTAAGACATCTTTGAGTCTGTGTTGAATACTTTCTTTAATTAAAAAGTTTATAAATTGACAGTAACTCAATTTTAATCTTGTAACAATAGGCAAGGTGAAGTTTCATATTAACTTTTGCGATTATTTTATGTTATGGTTATTTATTAAAAATAAGATCATATTATTATGAGGGTATGTCCAACCCTCTGGCGGCCACATCAGTAGCTACTAGCACGTCGACTTGCTACAGATATAGCCGTACTCTGCTACTCACCCTGTGTATATAATGCTCGAGCGTGGCGGGCAGCGTGAAGTTAAGCACAGTCTTCACGCCGGGTATGTCCAATCCTCTGGCAGCCACGTCAGTAGCTACTAGCACGTCGACTTGCTCCTCTTTGAAGCGTTTGAGAGAGTCTAAACGTTGAGGCTGGTTCAATGCGCCGTGGAGTTCTGCTACCTGAAAGAACAGACACGGTGTCATCCATGCTAATATTAAAAATTCGAAAGTAACTCTGTCTGTCTATCTGTCTGTCTGTATGTTACCTTTTCACGCCTAAACCGTTGAACCGATTTAGATGGAATTTGGTATAGAGATAGTTTGAGTCCCGAGAAAGGACATAGGATACTTTTTCTCCCGATATTCCCACGGGATCGGGACTTATGCGGGTCAAACCGCGGGGCGCAGCTAGTCTAAAATAAGTTTGGAATGCTTTATGTAAATGTTTCGTGAGCGTGTATTTTTAAATCGACATAAGTATCGTATAGTTTTCGTAGACACAATTGAAAAGTGTGGAATAGGTTTTATCAGGGACACACATTTGCACCCGTTGCCTCGTTGAGGAATGATAGCTTCGGCTGAACAAAGCGAATGAAAAAAGGTACGGATGCAAAAGGAAAGATAATGTAAGAGATATACAGGGTGTTACGGAAAGGGTATATCAATACAAACGGGTTGAAGAGTGTATCTGGTCTAGAATCTCTGTACAAAATTTCAACTCAAAAGCATTAACTTTGAAAATGCTTAATATTTTTTTATTTCGATAGTTTATTAAATCGAAAACTGCAAACTCGAAGGCTGCAAATGGGTCATCCTGTTTAAATTGGTGGAGCGACAAAAGGAGTAAAAAATATTGATGTAAAACGTAGTATAAAGGCTAGGTACGAAAGTGAGGGAAAGGGAAGAGATATAGTCGACCTCGTAATTCGTTCACCGTCCCAAGGTTGAATGTCACCTGCACGTCAAAAACGTCCAGATTTATTGTTTCCTTCGAACTAATGTGACAGTTAGATAGTTTCAACTTTAGTGTAGTTTCAAATTACTGGAAGTTTTTGTCAAAAATGGTAAAGCGATTACGAGGTCGACTATACAAATGTATAAAGAAAGGAAGACTTAAATTAAACTTTTTTTAAACATTTAAAAGGCAGATAAATTAGAAATGCATTACCTTGACTCCCAACAACCCCAAAGCCACATGTAACCGATGCGCCTGCTTCTTGGTCTGCACGAAGATGACGGCTCTGTCCCTGAACGTACGACACACGAGCGCCGCTAGCATCGCCTCGCGGTCGCACTCGCGCTCGCGACGGATCCTGAAATGTGGCTTATTGTTTAGGACATAAAGTATAAACTAGATTGTGGTATGAAAGACAAAGGCAGATTTCAGGTCCTTTTGTGATTATTCTGTGCGTAATTTCTGACAGCCAGTTTTTAATACGAAAATTTCAGCACTTCCCTAATTTATCTTTATAAAATTTATTCAAACTTTATGCACATGTATAAAAAAAATACTGTACAAAGGCGGACCTAATGCCTGAGGCATTTTCTACCAGTTAACCTTAGAGTGATGCAGAGACAAAACATGGCAGGTGCAACATACGGGATAAATAGCTAGGAAATGACTATAGAATACAAGAATAAATACTAATACATAGCAGTGGCGAAGGTACCATACAACTCGATTTCCACTGGCTTCCCTTCGAAAATTCAGAACATAACCACACTATAGTCAATTCATAATTGAATTATTTTTTTTGCTCCGGCTTACCTCTGTCATAAATTCACCCTTCGCCACTGATACATAGATCATCATAGATATACATACATACATATAAACAAAATGAACTGTCAGGAGAAAAAATGATCGGTAGAGGAGAAAACGAATCCAGCAAATCAGCGCTGGGACGTTACGGGTTACGGCCAACTTAACAAAATACGAATAACGTACAAAATACGTTTATACTTAAGTAAAAAAATTAATAGTGAGTTATGTTTTATCCATTTACTTAACAATTTGTTTTGGTAGAAGTTCTTTACCGCGGCTTGAGGTAGGAGTTGACTAGTATTGAAAGAGAAATTGTCACATAAGCAAAAAGCATTATGCCCGCTCCATGGGCCCTCCCTCTCTCTGACTCTTTCTATTATACACCGTGTTCCGGACGATATACATAAACTTCAAACAGATGTTCAGACCATGGAATTTTATAAGTCAATCTCAAATCAACCTTTCTTAAATAAAAAAATCGAAACAATCTATGAAGAAAATAAAACTCACCTCACAAACTCCTGCCTCAAATTGAACGCGACGTCCTTATTCGAGTCCACAAACAGCTTGACCGGCTTCTTCAGCGACACGGCAGCTAAATCCTTGACCTGCTCACTCATAGTGGCAGAGAACAGCATGCTCTGACGCTTGGGAGAGCACTGGCGGATGATCTCCTTCATTTGCTCCGCGAAGTACTCGTCTAGCATTCTACGGGAGAAAGGGGATTAAGAAAATCATCCTCCCACCCTTACAGAATATTTTCTTCTTCCATACATCTTTATTAAGGTGCGTTTAAACGGCGCGCAAACATGCGAGCCGAGCGATGCGAGGCGCGTGATGCAGCGCGCCACGCGCCGTTTAAACAGTTACGCTCGGCGCAGCTCGGCGCGGCTCGGCACGGCTCGGCAAAGTTCGTACGATCCATCGTTTGTCGGTTTTTTGACACGGATCAAAGGCGCGCACGGCTCGGCTTGTGTTAATACGCGCCGTGTATACGAGTAGGCTTGCGTTCGGATTTAGCCAAGCCGCATATACACGGATGGCGCGGCTCGCGTGGGATCGTGCTACCCCGCGCCGTTTAAATGCACCTTTAGCCGTCATCACAATTGGCTATTTGACAGTTGTAACGATAAAATATATAATATGTTAGATATAGTAGCATATAGGTTCACAATAATCATACAATAGGTTTTATGCATTAAAATAAATTGTAAATATTTTATTTTTGAAAAATAAATTAGAGATTTTTTATCTGTGGATTACAAAAACTGAAACGCGAACGGCCATGATCGAGCATCGTATGACGTCACATCACAATAAATAAAACGTTGTGTGTTACTGTGTTTTATCATCGTTGGCAGTTTGCTGATTTTCCACACAAAATATACTTTTTATGCAACTTTTTATGCAAACTTTCCACACAAAATATGTTTAAGAGTTGAAGCGTCGTAGTTAGCTTTACTTAGTTTATTGAAATGTGACGTCACAGCCATAAATGTCACGTGATCGGCTGTTTCCGCGCGAATTTCAAAATACGGAATGAAAAAAAACATTTTTTATCGAATAAACAACGCTTTTTTAAGAAAAAAAATAATTGTAAGAGGTATAAAATAAACCTACGTATATTTAAAAATATCTTTTCGAAAACTGTCAAATAGCCAATTGTCAGGCACCTACTTACTAGCCATTTTCACACAATCTTACGAAAATGTGGGTTTCAATTATTTTTCGGATACGTACTTCGAATAGACTGCGCTGGATTGATAACAATCTAAGAGATAGGAGCTCTCATGGTAACGCTAAATCATGTAAAATGCGATCAAATTGTAATATTATTCTGACTGATGAAGACTGAAAATAGAAATCGTTATTTGCGCTTCAATGAAATTCAGTTCTAATAATATTATCAATCTTTAAAAAGGCGACAAAACAAGAACATTTTGAAATTGGCAACTTAGTTTTGTTTTCTGGTGATAATAGGGCATTATGACGGCACCGCTTTCAAAGGTAACCGCTAATCTATAAAAAAAATCGAGATTTTTTGACAATCTTACCTGTCAGCCTCATCAAGTACTAATACTTCAATGGAGTGCAGTCCAAACGACGGCGTGTTCCGTATGTGGTCGATCAGACGACCCGGCGTCGCTATCACTATGTCGGGGTTGCGACGGAGCATGGTTTCCTATAACAAAGTACGTAACTTAGTTATCAACTACTAGCAGCGCCCCGCGGTTTCACCAACATAAGTTTCGATCCCGTGGGAATATCGGGATAAAAACTATCCTATGTCCTTTCCCGGGACTCAAACTATCTCTATACCAAATTTCATCTAAATCGGTTCAGCGGTTTAAGCGTGAAGAGGTAACAGACAGACACACTTTCGCTGTTATAATATTAGTATGGATTGAGGTAAATTATCGTCGACTAGCTGCACCCCGCGGTTTCACTCGTATAAGTCTCGATCCCGTGGGGAAATCGGGTTATAAAGTATCCTATGTCCTAATCCAGGTCATGGTTTACCCATGTGCCAAATTTCATCCAAATCCGTTCAGTCCTTTTAGCGTGAAAGCGTAACAAACATACCAAAAATTTGTTTAGATATACTCGGCGTTTATTGATGGCTATCATCGTGGACTATAAAACCATCCACCTGGGACAGGGTTGTCGCTGGGGTCTTCTTATAGGTAGTCAGGACATAGGTTAGGTTTTATCATAGTAAACTAAGAACAGCTCAGGCATGTTTTGTGATGTTTTAAGTAACAAATAAATTGAGCTATTGCCGTTTACCGCTGGACACGGAGTTTTTCTCTAAAGATATTTTTTTTTCCGTTAGCCTGTACTGTCCCACTGCTGGGCAAAGGCCTCCCCCTTTTCCTTGTGCTGTGCCTTCTCCGTCCAGTCGGTTAGGAATGAGTCTAAGTCGTCACGCCAGCGTTTCTTAGGCCTGCCTCGGTGACGACGCCCGTCTTCAGGCACCCACTGTGTGACGACTTTGGCTCATCTGTCTGGATGCATCCTATAAGTGTGACCCGCCCAGTCCCACTTCAGCCTCGCAGACTTGCCACCAACATCAGCGATACCTGTCTTGGAGCGTATTGTGGTGTTGCGAATTTGGTCGGTGAGTTTAATCTTTAAGATACTACGCTCCATCGTTCTTTCTAAAGATATAACATTTCATTTTTTTTTTGTTATCCTATTTTGTGTCCCACTGCTGGGCAAAGGTCTCCCATTTTACCTTCCAAACCTCCCTGTCTTGTGCGATCTCTGGCCATGTTGGCGCTGCGAATGATATTAGAACGTCACACCACCTTCGCCTTGGTCTACCTCGACAAACATTTCATCTCCTGACCTGATATTTAACGTCGAGCCCTCCGATGGATAAGCCGACAGTGACTGCTGTGAACTGTGACAACTGCCTCGTTACTGAGTGTACCTGCACGAAAAAAACATTACGTTCAAATTATCTTCCAATAATGAAAGAAGAACTATCAAAAAATGCAAAACATATAAACAGAGTATGAGCAAACACAGCAATGTCTTAGCCAAGAGTATTCTAAACAGACAAGGGGACCTCCTAAAGAGATGGCAAATCCTGAACTTGGACCAGAGACTGAAAATTTAAAATTTATTTATAGTCCGGAACTAGTTGGCCGCTGAGGTAGGGACAGGGGTGAGGCGGCGGTTCGCAACGCGCGTACTAAGTAATGCGCCCCCGACCCTCCGTCCCACCGCTCACATACCTAAGGCGCGACCAACTAGTTCCGCGCGGACTATAGTGCTGAACCAAATAATGTGAATGTTTAGTGGAACACCACTAAAAGAATCTCACACGAAGACCCCATCTGATTATGGCTAGAAAGCCGATCGCAGATAAAAGAACACCAAAAAAAGAATGTTCAGCACCCTAATTGCGTAACACATTATCAATCGGAATCTGAATAATTTGAAGCAAATTGCTAATCCATTGCTTCATAAGTTCGAAAAATTTGTCTACTCAACACGTAAATAACGCAATGAATGTTGTTGAACTGTCAAAATAAAACCGATTCCTATTGATAAGGTGTTACACAACCCCGCTGATTGTCAAGCTAGGCAAAGAAAAGGCTGAAATGCTATTTTTTACAAACCTGAGCCCCCAACTCCCTAGTAGGTACTAAAACCAGCACGCGAGTGAGTCTCTCGCCGCCGGCTGTCTTGTAGAGCAGTCGCTCTAGTATGGGCAGCATGTAGGCCGCTGTCTTACCAGTGCCCGTCGCTGCGCAGGCGCATATGTCCTTACCTGAGAGATAGAGGGGAGAAATATAGATAATCTATGAAGCAGTGGCGTGCACTGGTTTTCGGAATAGGTAGGCACTAGGCCGGGTCTAGTCTAGGTAGATGTGGTCACTTATCAGAAAAAATAAACGTGTCGTCGGGGGACCCCCGGCAGGAAATAAGTTCAAAATGAAAATAATTCAGTGAGTTTGTTAATTGTGGGGCACACACACTAAAATGTAATTGACAGGCGTATGTTGAAATGTCTGGAACTGGATACCTAAGCAGCAGGTTGTGGGTTAAAAACTTAGACGATTACTGGTATTTTATCACACTAATATTATAAAGGCGAAAGTTTGTCTGTGTGTTTATATGTTTTTTATTTCTTCACGCTCAAGCGGCTGCACCAATTTTGATAAAATTTTGTATGGAGGTAGCTGACACCCTGGATTAGCATATAGGCTACTTTTATCCCGATATTCCCACGGGATTGACAATTACGCGGGTGAAACCGCGTGACGCAGCTAGTTTTTATTATAAATTGGAAAAGTTTGTGTAGAAAAGGAAACCTATACTTGTATTTTGGTTAAGTGTGAAATACAGGGTGTTTCTAAATCAAGGTCCACAAAAGGAATGAGGTAAAGATGATGTTATTGCAACTCCATTTTACATGCAATTTTCAAGATCCAGAGCTGAGCAGAGCCACTTTTATCAAACATCCTGTTTAATTGTTTCTGTGTTTGTAGATTATTTTATTGTGAGGAACAACAAAAAACATTGTATTACTTACTCTATAGAGGTATGAGGAACAGGGTGTAAAGTTCACTCATCCTCCATAGAAAAGGGAGGATGCTCCGACCAGACGGGTGTTCTGTCTGGTGGGCTACTGCCCTGCGATTGATGTCAGGACGTTGTATACAGGGTGAAATTGAATTCATGAGCATCCTTTTAAGGGGCCATTGTAATCATCATTATGAACAACTTTCACTATGGGACCAAACCTGAAATTGCGAAACAAAATGAGCTTTTCCCTACATTTTGATGAGTTATGTGAACATAAATGCAAGGAACAGCTGATTTTTTTTCGTGATTTTAGGTTTAGTCCCATAGTAAAATTTGTTCATAATGATGAGTACAATGACCCCTTAAAAGGATGCCCATGAATTTAATTTCACTCTGTATATGCTATTTGCGCGGTAAGCAGTGCTTGCGCGATGCAGGATTTTTGCGTGACGTCAGTATGCTGCGAAGTTCGATGTGGCGATGCAAATGCCGCCACATCACTCCCCTCCGGAGACCGAAGGTCGATAGTTAGTGTTCGTCTTTGCCTTACTAAGGTCAATGATTGGTTTCCCTCAATTTTAAAAGCTTCGATGTTAAAAGGTGGAAATAATAAAACTCACCCAGCAAAGCCACAGGTATGGTAGCAGCCTGAATAGGCGTCGGATGCACATAGTTTAACGCGCCAATAGCCTTCAGCAGTGGTCGGGACAGATTCATCATGTAGAAGGAAGCATTCTCGTCGTACGGCGGAGGCTCCTCGAAGAAGTCTGAGTCGTATTCTATGCGGGCGCCTTGTTCTACATCGTCTTCCAGCTCCTGGTAGGGTAGAGAGAACGATGGTATATATACAAAATTGAGGCATGTAGAATCAAAGGTAGCTAAGCGCCACAATTTCAAAAGATTAACTAAGATGGAGAATAAATGAAAACCACTGACTCTTTAATTAGAAAAACGTTTTTTTCGGTTCCTGAAAATTTGACATGGAGGCACTTAGCTACCTTTGATTCTATATGCCTCAATTGTTTTGATGTCTTCAGCTCATGTATGTGGGGTAAAATGTAGGGAAAGTGTTTATGGGAAACAGTGGGGCAATTCCCATATTTTTAAGAATGTTCGTAAGTCTTTGTAAAATTTATATATTTATGTCTGTAACTTATATGATGTATAAATATATATAATAAAAAAAATCAGCTGTTCCCTACATTTATGTTCGCATAACTCGCCAAAATGTAGGGAACAGCTGATTTTTTTTTCGCGATTTCAGGTTTGGTCCCATAGTAAAAGTTGTTCATAATGATGAGTATAGTCTCCCATTTCGATTTGTCGCATGTGTTCAATTTCACCCTGTATAATAAAGAGTATTCTATTCAAATCTCAGTCTCATTCTGTCAAAAATATAATCAATTTCCCTACATTTTTGACAAGTTTTTGACAGAGATTGTCGCTGATATGAGATTGCGACTTGAATTTTAACGTTTTTTTAAGTACGAGAAATGGCCTTTAGGTTATTTTATAAAAGGAAGAGACATAAAAATCAAATTTAAGTTTTCTTATTTTATTGTTGAATGGACCTGAGGTCAAAAGCAGGTCAGGATCATACCTGATGGAAAGAGATGGATGAAGTCTATGTTGAAGGCATATAAGGGTTATAATTGTAGAAGGGATTACAACTAAAGAAATAGGTGCTTCAGCATTTTTTTTGGAAATTCAAGGGTTGAATTTGGGGATGAATGTTTGTTGTGTGGCAAATTCAAAAGGAATTATTTAATTTAATTATAGTTTCACTTCAAGTATTTCAATAACTTACCTCTTGTAACTTTTGTTTCTTGGTGAGCTTTTTCGGTTTTGTTTTGATTTCATCTTTTTTAAGCTCATCATCTGATATCTCTAGCTCACCAACATCACTGTCTGAAATATTAATGAAAAATTAAATATAATGTTATGTGCATGACTGTACGTATGTAGGCCACAAGGGTCGATCGATCAGGTTAAGCTACGCTTGCCGCGGTTGGTCTGTGAACCATCTTTACATACCGAGACCCCTCCGTGCCTCGGAAAGCACGTTAAACTGTTGGTCCCGACTGTCATTTGTGGATCTTTGACAGTCATTACGGGTCATCAGGATCCCGAAAGTCTGACAAGGGTATTACCTACCCAGTCTTACCAAGGGTATTACCCAATGACTGGGTTGCGGAGGTCAGATAGGCAGTCGCTCCACGTAAAACACTAGTATTCAGCTGTTAGACTGGAAGCCAACCCCAAAAATAGTTGCAAATAGGCTAGGTTGATGATTTTGTGTATGACTGAATGACTGTATGTGTATTACTTTTGGAAAAATGTTTCTCAGCACAGCAAACATTTTAATTGATAAATGAGCCATCTTTTTTGCTTGACCGTTCTTTAAAAGAGGTATTAATCTGTTTGCCAGGTACCAGAAAATTCTACTGAAATTTTTTCTATCCATACGGCCATACCCCCTTACTAATAAACATTCTATATAGGTACACAACGCTTTGTCTTCTTCTTTCGAAAGTCAAATTACTGACGACTGAAAGAGAGAAATCGGTATGTAACTATTCATCCATAATATAATAAATTCGAAAGTAACTCTGTCTGTATGTTACCATTTCACTCTTAAACCACTGAACAGATTTAGATGAAATTTGACAGAGAGATACATTGCATTGCGGGGAAGGACATAGGGTAGTTTTTATCCCAGAAATCATCCTTTAAGGGGGTGAAAAGGGGGGTGGAAGTTTTTATGGGGAATCAATAACCGCTGAACCAATTTAGATGAAATTTGGTATGGAGATAGTTTGAGTTGTGGGGAAAGATATAAAATAGTTTTTATCACCGAAATTATCCCTTAAGGGTGTAAAAAGGGGGTGGAGGTTTGTAAAGGGAGTCAATAAAAAATTACTATGGTAATACTTTTACTGCGGGTGAAACCGCGGGGCACAGCTAGTCTGATATAATATGTTTATTAGTAAGGAGGATAGTCAATATATTGTTCCCTCTGACACTGAGAGGAGGGCTGTGTCCCAGCAGAAGGAAAATTATAGGCTGATAATGCTTATATTATTGTTGTTACCTTTCCTATCAACATCAGAGTCTGTATCAACGTCCTCAGCATTGCCATGTACCTTCACAGCGGCTCTTCTCCTTTCAATTTTCTCATCTATAGTCCGCTTTACATTACGTCTTACGTATTTGTGTAGATCGTCCCATGTGTTCTGAAAAAAGACGAAATAATTAATGTGATGGAATAAAAATGGTGGTACTAAAAGTGAATTTTATTTTGAGTTAATTGGTTGTATTGATCAGAATCTACATTTACCAAAAATGGACTAGAAAAGTTAGAGATCTCTTAAAATTGATAAGCAAGATAGACCATATTGTTATTTTTAATAATAAAAATGACATACCTTGTTGTATTCATCTACAGAACCAACAAATTTGAATGCAGGATTGAAATCTGCTTTTCGCTTAACTTTCTGTTTAGATGGTTGATACTGAAAATAAATTAAGTAAATTTTAGATACAGTAGTATAAAATGCATTTTTTTGATAAAATATTTTTTTTAAGTCAGCTGATATTACTGCATACAATTGTTGTCTTTTAGCGTGTAAATACAATTCATTCATTGTGAATGTTTTGTATTGGTAAAATCCACATGCTGCTATATTTTTCAAAGACATTTTTCAGGTATTTAGTGTGGTTTGGAAAATAAATACAAAGTGCTGTTTACCTCAATTTCTTCGTCCGATTCTTCCGAGAAATCTTCAACCTCCTCACCATCTTGTATTGTTTTGATAAATTCCGGTATTTCTGTGGATACCTTCATGATTATTTTATTTATTCACACGACATGCTTACACTATTTTTGTAAATAAATGTATTTTGAGGTTATCCTTCAAATCGCATGTTGCTTTAACGTTCCGTTTCATGACATTGACAATAGGCAGTACTTAAACGTCAAAGTCATTACCGAAAACGAACTCTGTACTTGTAATGGATTTTTTGTTCGTTCAAAAATACTAGAATCATTAAAAAATAAGAAGGTACTACCTTTAGGGGGAATATATTATTAGTGTATTACAACATACATTATATGAGAAGGTATCGTCAATTTTTACCTAAATGAATAGTGAACAAAAGATTTCCACAAAAAACAGATAACTTTCTTTGAGATTTTCATTGCAGCCCTATACATAATTACATATACATACATACATAATCAGCCTATAAATGTTCCCACTGCTGGGACACAGGCCTCCTCTCTGTGAGAAAGAGTGGGCCGTAATCCACCACGCGAGCCCAGTGCGGGTTGGTAGATGTCACATGTCTTCGAATTTTTGGTTCTAGGACATGCCGGTTTCCTCACGATGTTTTCCTTCACCGTTTTTGAGAGCAGTGGTGATGAAATAATTTACACAAAGTAAAGCACCTGTCTGGGTTCGAACCTACGACCTACAACTCGTAAGTCGCGGCCTTTACCTATGGGCCACCACTGCTCTGCTAGTATACATAATTAGTCGATTTTATTTATGTGACGTTTAGCGAAACGATTTCACTGATTGGCGAAGACAAATTAAAGGCGGAAACACATTATTAAAACGCGACGCGACCCGACGAAACGTGATGCGTGTTGAGTCGAATCAAATGTATTGTTTTCTATAGACCCGTTCACACTATGAACATCCGACGCGACGCCATGCGCGCACACGCCACCCGATCCAGAGGTGCCAGGTCGGTGTGTTGCCCATGGTGGGGGTAAACACGCCATCCGACGCGGCGCGCTCGGTATGTTTCTAGACAACACCCAACGCCACGCGTCAGTCGTTCGAGAACTGTCCCAGAGCGTATATGCATTCTTCGACCCCATCCCTGTTCTTCAAACTGTCAAACGGAATTTATGCCAATATAATATTATTTTTTGCATTTATTTAGCGAAATGACCGACAAACAATTAATTGAGTTGGTAAAACGATATCCTGTTCTATATGGCATGAAATTTTATTTTTCTTGAGTCGTTTAACTATCATATATGTACCCAAAATTTGCATCAAATCTTCAAAGTCATCATCTGACTCGTTATTTATTAAATCCATAGTACAAAACCATACACTTCCACTGCTGTTAGCTAACTGTATTCAGAAATTGCTAGTATGTCGTCGCGTCGCGTGTTGGTAATGTGCACGGTGCACATCGGGTGTCGACACGTTGCGTCGCGTCGCGTTTTAATAATGTGTTTCCGCCTTATAAGGCGGAAACACATTATTAAAACGCGACGCGACGCAATTAATTGTTTGTCGGTCATTTCGCTAAATAAATGCAAAAAATAATATTATATTGGCATAAATTCCGTTTGACAGTTTGAAGAACAGGGATGGGGTCGAAGAATGCATATACGCTCTGGGACAGTTCTCGAACGACTGACGCGTGGCGTTGGGTGTTGTCTAGAAACATACCGAGCGCGCCGCGTCGGATGGCGTGTTTACCCCCACCATGGGCAACACACCGACCTGGCACCTCTGGATCGGGTGGCGTGTGCGCGCATGGCGTCGCGTCGGATGTTCATAGTGTGAACGGGTCTATAGAAAACAATACATTTGATTCGACTCAACACGCATCACGTTTCGTCGGGTCGCGTCGCGTTTTAATAATGTGTTTCCGCCTTTACTATAATGGGTTTGGGCGCATTGGGCATCACTAGTGTCATGTCATACATGTCAACTTTTCGCAAGTGTATGGCAGAAAATTAAATATTTTTCGCCGATAAATCATTAAAAATGGCAGATCAACTAAGTATTCACGATGATATTAAATTGTAAGTATATTATTCTATATGAAATGTTAGTGTTTACCCGCAAAATGATGTAAAT
Source organism: Amphipoea oculea (assembly GCA_945859645.1). Classification (NCBI taxonomy): domain Eukaryota; kingdom Metazoa; phylum Arthropoda; class Insecta; order Lepidoptera; family Noctuidae; genus Amphipoea; species Amphipoea oculea. Next base: position 16,241,384 of record OX243881.1, read on the forward strand.
ACAGTCTGTTTAAATCGTCACCTTACGTTTGTCTTGCACTCATGTTTTCCCTGAAGCCGTAGAAAATGTTGTCCTAAATGCTGTGTGATTATTACCAATAGTTATTTTAGATCGTATAAAAATCCACTTCATCTTAAAAAATCACAACATTTAATGATATATTTACGTTGTTTAATCGCGTGCTAAATCCACATACAAGACATGGTTTACTGCAGATAATGTCGTAAATACAATGGAGCCGAGTCTAATTATTACGTCACGTGCATTAATTTGATGACTGTGCCATAATTACACTGTTATTCCATAGACATGTTAAAAAATGTCCTAGACACAAGCTAGGATAGTTTCTGAAGACCTGAGACGCAAGACAAACTAAGAGCAACCAACCTGCACCATGCAACTATGTTTACAAATAAAAGCACTGACTTCACTGGAAAAAGTCGAAAGACTAATAAATGGTAAATCAATCATAAAGACTGAAACAAGTATGATGCATCAGTGGTCTTATTTAGTTGTTATTGTGATTTGATATTAATTAAATAATAAGTACTGTTTACATAATGTTAAGTTTCATAGTATTTTTTTTTAATTGTTCCCTTCTTATACATAATTATATTATTGCAAAAGCAACAGGGTTTTTTTTTCGGTAATGCTCTCATACAGAAAAGGCACAAGCAGTGATCATTGTAATATAATACAAAGTAAAAACTTATTTGGAAATAACAATCTTTACTTGCAATAAAATATGTTCTTGTTTGTTATCAGCCCACAACAACCTATTATTCAAAAAGCTGATCACTACCTCATCTTATCTCTATTCTATATAATTAATTAACTTTCAGATACACAACTTCAGATAAGTTTTATTTCGAGCCCACAATAAACCCCACGGAGATACTGATCATAGACCGCAACACTGGGGAGACTGTTGTTAAAGGTATGTCTATTTTATTTGTTTAACACAAACATTACATAACTTCATGCTTGTATGTGCTCTCAAAACAGTGAAGGAAAACATTGTGAGGAAACCGGCTTGTTCTAGAACCAAAAATTCGAAGACATATGACATCTACCAGCCCGCACTGGGCCCTGGTAGTGGATTACAGCTCACTCCCCCTCACACAGAGTGGAGGCCCGGCAGGTGGATCATTATAGGTTGATAATGCCAAGATAGAACCCAGGTCCCTATGTTTAATACCAAAAACAAACAAGGCAAAACATTTAGGTATTTCCCTTTTTCTTTTCAGAATTTAGCCAAGTCAAAATTCCCATACCAGCGAGTGCATATCGACCAGTATGTGGCTTCCTGGGCTCCATCAAACTGCTATCTGGATTATATTTAGTTGTGGCCAAATATAGAATTTTGGTGAGTATTTATTTAATTGCAAAAAGAAAGTAAATATGTTCATTTTCGGTAAACATAACGCACAGAAAGAACAGAAACACAAAAATAGAACAAGTTGGGTTAAAATATGTCACATCCACGCAAAACCGCTGTCGCTCAGCATAATGCTAAGACCCTATGTGAGACAGAGCTGAACACTGGTTTTCAGCGACAGCCAGTGTTAATTTAGATATAGTATTCCTTATTAAAGAGGATGAAAAGGTGAAAATGTAGATTTGGTAGTAGGTTGCCAAGCTTATGTGTATTTTTGATCACTAGTTATCTGATCGAATAATAGTTTTTTATAAGGAAACAGTGCCTTTTCTGTGTGGTTTTTGTGAACTATTCTCAAATCTCAAGAAATTCAGACCTCTGAGTTTCTTTCAGTGTTTCTTCAAAGAGTAGTTAAATTGGAAACACTGACTATCTAGTTTTTAAAAATATTATTGACACATGAAAGTGTGTGTATAAAACTACTTATGAAATAAAAAAATATTTAATTATTATTATAATCCATCCTGCTTAATTTTTTAAACAAGGAGGCTTTATTTAGTAGGCAACATATTTAAGTTGCTAAATGTAAACCTCTCACTAAAACATATGATGTCCTTGTCCACAGATGGGCAAGCTCAATGGTCATAAAATATACCAGTTGGCGGGCGCCGACATCATACCGTACGCGCGCTCCAACACACACCTGACCAGCAAACAGGTAAGGTTATAAAAATGTGGAAAATCCAAAAGTGCACGACTCATAATGCTCATTTGATCGTATAATAATCCATAGATATAGATATATACAACTAAACACTGTTTACTTAAAAAAAAATGTAAACAAATATGAATTAATGGAAAAATAACTTTAATTCCTATACAATAAAGTTCAGTTTACGCTACAACTTCAAACATTTTTATAACTTTTTCAAGTCACTCCAAAATCAACTTAATAATCATTGAAATAAAGTTGATATTTGTTTAACTTGAAATAGGTTGGGTGTTCAGCACTGCGCAGTTTTACTATAGCTTTCCTAGCCCGCGACTTCGCCCGGGTGGAGGTCGGAAATTATCCCATCATCATCCACAGCCTTCACTCACAGCTAAGCATAGACCTCCTTTGTCCGGGAGTGTGGGATTGTCCGAAAGGGTTACCGCTACCCCGTAACATAAAGGGCTAAGGAAGGAACACGGGTGGGTTTTAGTCAGTAAGAGTCTGACACTCCTTTCATCAAATGACCCCCTTCCGCTCCACCCAGAGCGGGAGGGGGTCATTTGATGATTTCCCATCAAAAAAAAAAAAAGAGTCCTCCTTTCTCGTGCCAATCTCCACGCCCCCGCGCCATCCTCACCCAGGTTCTAATCGCGAGGGCAACAATGTCGTCAGCCCATGACGCCGCCGGACGACCAACACTTCGTCTTTCAGTCCGTGGACGCCACTCGGTCACTGCCTTAGGGCTCCAACACTTAAACACGATACGACGCTACGACGCGGCATCGTTTTAACGTTTGAATGAAAAGTTACTACAATCATATACCATCATATTCGTCGTAGCACGACGCGACGTCGTATCGTGTTTATGTGATGGAGCCCTTACTCCACCTGCCATCACTGCACCTTGCTAGTAAATAAAAATAATCGGGATATAAATTATTGTCTACCTTTCTGCCTAATTTCATGGAAATCTGTTCAGCCGTTAAGGCGTGAAAAGGTAACAGACATACAGAGTTGATTCGCATTTATAATTAAGTACAGTTCGACACAACTTAGATGTAGCATCGGCAAAATTCGTAAAACCGATCACATCCGAACTAAGGGCGCCTTCAAAATCACCAATACGAATTACGAACGTTTTACGAATTTTGCCGATGCTACATCTAAGTTGTGTCGAACTGTAAGTATTTACAAATTTTATTTTTATTAGCATGTGATGTTCTACTGCAGGGCAAAGGCCTCCCTACTCTCTTTCCACTTCTCTCGGTTCAAAGCTGCTAAGGACCTGTTCTTGTTGAAGGAGTCCAGCTCATCCTTCCGTCTCCATCTGGGCCTGCCACGATGTCGCTATTATAATATTAAACTTAATTGTTAATCTTCGAGCCTGTTCTCTTATTTATAACGTTTATATAGTTAACCTTGAACCTTGTTAATGAGGAGATCCACAGCAGAACCAAGGTAACCGACATAGCCCGAAGAATTGCCAAACGTAAGTGGCAGTGGGCAGGGCACATTGCTCGCAGAACAGATGTCCGATGGGGCCGAAAGGTTCTGGAGTGGCGACCGTGTACCGGAAGACGTAGCGTTGAAAGGCCACAAGGTGGACCAACGACCTTGTGAAGGCCGCAGGAACCCGTTGGATGCGAGAAGCACAGAACCGGTCGAAGTGGAGGTGCTTGCGGGAGGCCTATGTCCAGCAGCGGACGTCTTTCCGCTGAAATGATGATGATGATGATATAGTTAATCTTCTGTGGTCTACTTGGAAGTCCCTGAACCGTCTCTTATCCAGAGACGGTTCAGGGACTTCCAAGTAGACCAAGTGGGAAGTTGTAACGCCAACCTGGTGAAGTGGGACTACCTCGACGGAACGGCAGTAGGGTGTGGTTGTGGAGTTATGTCGCAAACCATGCTCCACCTCCTATCCTGCCCTCTGTGTCCTAAAACATGCAGCTAAAGTGACCTCTGCGTTGCCACCAACGACGCCGTGGAAGTGGCGAGGCTTTGGGCCAACAAGATCTGTCATACAATCGTGCCTGTGCAGTGACACGATGAAGAAGTTTAGATAGTGAATCCAATCGATTACAAATCAATGCCATAGTAAATGTGTCGTAATGATAGAATACCGAACGGTCAATTTCGTCAGTAAAATTGCGAATAAGTTGTCAGGCTTTTTGACGTCATAGTTTGCGCATTGGTAGCGGTTGGCTGTTGCGTAACGAGTCATAGGTTCGACTGAAAAATTACTGAGTAAAGTGTTATTAAGCTATTGCATAGCTTTTATCGCGGGCTTTGAGTGCGGCGACCGAATCAAGAAATTCCGTAACGAAAATAAACCTAACAACCCCCACTCCGACCGGCACAGCGGTGCGGCGTTGAAAGCCGTGCATCGTCTAACGTCGTTTCAGTTCGGCAGACTTCGGCACGGTGTTTGTGTGCGTGCGACTAGACGTATGCGTGTAGACTGTACGAAGCTCGCATAAGTTGATAAAAAATGCTATGCAATAGCTTTACCGCGGCAGTCCCCGAGTGCCACACGTATTTTTTATTTTTTACTGTTTTCTTGTTATTAACAATTGACTTAATATTATTTTGCCAACAGATCGAAGACAACAACACATACGAGCGTATGATCCGCCTCGCGCTCGACACTCCCGGCATCTACTTCTCATACAGCTACGACCTAACGCATTGCCTGCAGAGGCTGCATTCTGTCACACCCGACTTCCATAGGGTAATTCAAATTAATTTATTTCACATAAACCTACACGGATACTTATGAAACGTCAGAAGATGGGTGCACGGTTCCAATTGGTCATTTCCTATGGAGAAGAGCCGGCAAGAAACTCTATGGTTACTCTTTTAAAAATAATTGACATATACAATTTTTCAAATTTATACAATGTAACAAAATATGAAAAGGTCAACAATAACATTGCCTAGTTTGCAAGACGTGTATACGTCTGCCTTGCCTTTTCCCAACTATGTTGGGGTCGGCTTCCAATCTAACCTGATGCAGCTGAATACCAATACTTTACATGGAGCGACAGCCTATCTGACCTCCACAACCCAATACTCTCTGACTACTCGTAATGTCTGTCAAAAATCTACGAATGACAGCTGGGCCCAACAGCTTAGCATGCTATCCGAGGCACGGTATGTCTTGTATGGCTACCCATCCCCGGACTGACCTCGGCAAGCGTTGCTAAACCCCTGTGGCTGTTAGTTAGCCACGAGCCCCTCATCAATGCAGTTACCTAATACGATAATAATAATAATAAAGTTGTTTATTTCCAGATGTCCATCACAAACCGAGCTGACCCTCGGTTCCTGTGGAACGGGTTCTTGCTGAGAGACTTCTCACATCATCAGTACTCACGGTTCACGCTGCCACTCATACAAGGGTGTATCCTTTTTAATGTAAAAATACTTTAGAATTGTGTTATGAGACAATTAGGTATGCCACATGAAAATCCGTACCTAATATTGTAAATTCGAGAGTAACTCTGTCTGTCTGTATGTTACCTTTTCACGCCTTAACCGCTGAACCGATTTAGATTTGGGATAGAGATAGTTGTGAGTCCCGGGAAAAGACATAGGATACTTTTATCCCGATATTCCCACGGGATCGAGACTTATGCGGGTGAAACCGCGGGGCGCAGCTAGTGTGTAATAACAACATGAGACAAAGGACAATTACCAAAAAAGACATAAGCTGCGTTATAAACACAATAAAGCGTTATCTACCAAAAATAATGCAACAATTTTGAGTATTCTCAGCCGTACTCAGCGCTTCTCCTCCATTTTTATTATGCGCACAGCCAAAGTGTGGAACTCTGCCGGCATCTGTGTTCCCTCCCACATTTAACCCGTCTGCCTTCAAATCAAGAGTGAACAGGCATCTTCTGGGCACGCTCGTTCCATCATAGACCTCATCTATCGCTTTCCATCAGGCGTGATCGGGGTCAAGAGCGAGCCTATTTAGCAAAAAAAATAATAGCCTGGTAGAATCATGTAAAGTCTGCGCCACTCTCATTTTGTTTTGTTGTCTCAATATCTTCTTCAATATTCTTAACATGTTTCCTTGACTCGTACCCAGTCGTATCCATAAACAACGTGACAGTGAACGGCCACCAGCTAACGTGGTCGCTGGTGTCGCGGCGCTGCGTCGACAGGGCCGGCACTCGCTTCTTTATGAGAGGGGTCGATGCTCAGGTGAGTCAGATTAGTCTATTGTAGCCCCCTGCTGGAATAAAGACCACGAAATCCAAGTAAAACAGTACCTTCATCCTTTAGTTCAAATAGTGGATTTGGTCCATTCACCAAATAAAATTTAACACATTTTTATGTGAAGAATATGATGATCCTCTGCGGGATATAGGCGTGATGTTATGTTATTTTTATGTGACCCTAAACATCATACCAACATCATATCATTTGACCTTGTGAAGGTCGCAGGAATCCGCTGGAAGTGGGAAGCACAGAACCGGTCGAAGTGGCGGTGTTTGGGGAAGGCCTATGTCCAGCAGTGGACGTCTTTCGGCTGAAATGATGATGATGAAACATAATTCTAACTGCTTGAACAAAAGCCAATACTGCCCTCGTAACAGCAAATGCAGTACTAGCAAAATGGCGGTTTCGAAAAAACGCGTTTAAGTGCTTTTTTTTTTCAATGTTTTTTTTCAATTTTTTTCAATTTCATCATGTTTCAGCCATAGAAAAAAAAATTCTACGTATAGCTTGAAGTCTCCCCATGTCTTCTTATTTCTTATTAGCCTGTGACATCCCACTGCAGGGCAAAGGCCTCCCTACTCTCTCATGAGAGAGTAGGGGTTTAGGCAAATTAACCCACCGCGCTTGTGCGAGTTGGTGGGTGTACAGTGGACCGCCTGACTGGATCCGTGGGCGCCGCCTTTGACGTGCTAGATGTTCATCAGTCGCCGCCCTGAGTTGATATCCTGCACTAATATCGACTGTTCCATCCGAGCCTATTTGGGTGTATTTATCCCATAGCCTACGGGTGGCGTTCTACATTTAGTTCAATACTAAATGCACGACAGTTTAAAGTCATATCGAGGACTAACTACTCCTACTCCCCATGTCATTTTTGACAAAAATGGAAAATCGTAATAATGTCGATTACTGCATTTGCTATTATGAGGGCTTCTGCCCTCATAATAGCAAATGCAGTAATCGACATTACTTTTGCCCGACGATGATTTTTACGTTGCCCGACGTCGATTTCCACGTCACGGCACCGTGACGCGGCATATTTATGTGTTTGAGCCCTAAAGATCATAAAACGTGGGAGCGAGATGACACCGTCTGTCTTGCTCGCTTCCACGTTTTATACCCTCTGCTGCCACGAACGTTACCTTTTATTCGTTTTATTGAAATAACCTCTTCTTTACAGGGCAATGTCGCGAACTTCGTTGAAACAGAACAGATAGTTGAACGAGGTGGTGAGAAATCTTCCTTCGTCCAGACCAGAGGTTCCATCCCCCTGTTCTGGAGCCAGTACCCTAACATCAAGTACAAGCCGGCGATGGAGCTGTCGCACGAAGACCATGTGGCCGCGTACACCAAGCATTTGAGGGACCAGCAGCAGAGGTACGGGAACCAGGTGCTCGTCAATCTGGTGAGTGGAACTGTGGAGATACTTGGGTACAACAGACGTCCTTGGGACTATGTGTAGGACATGGGTAGATTTTCGTTATTTATCGTCATTTACAGGTGTTATTAATATTATATTATTTATAATACGGCACCGCACCACAACCGCGGCACGTGTCACATCCCAACATATATTGTGTCAAACGAAATAACAAACGAATACCAATATACTATACTTTCAATGTAAGTGAAAAAACCAATGTAAGTGAAAAAAAAAACCAAAAAAAAATTTGTGCGATGAATGATGAAATGATGATAAATAACGAAAATCTACCCACATACACACATTTTCAGAAATAACTCACTTAGGTTTGATGATCTGTTCCGAAATATAGAATACTCTTTTTTATGTACACCATACAGATTACAGATATGAATGTAGAAATTTTACGTAGGGTGACACAATGGGCGGTCTCATCGCTAAAATAGATATACATATTACCATTGGATGGATTTAATAGGAATAGGAGAGAAAATAATGCAGGTAGTTTGTGGTGTAACATTTATTACAACTAACTGACCGGGCAGACGATGTCCTGTTTTCTAGAGCTCGATCGCAACGCCACCTACTGGGTCCAATTGTGAATCCATCCAGGGACCCGCTCAAACACACACAAAAAATTTCATCAAAATCGGTCCAGCCGTTTGGAGGAGTTCGGTGATATACACAAATACAGAAGAATTATATCAATAAAGATTAATACATACATAAAATAGAATGAAAAATTAATGGTAAATATGTCAGATAAATGGTCCTTTTAAGTGTCTATTCATAGGGCATTCATAGTTCTGAAATACGTCTAAAAACCAGTTATCCTTACCATCTCCCATTTATAGTGGCACAAGTCAGATTAAATACATCGTGAAAGCTTCTTCACAAACACAACAACGTAACACCAGAGGGGCAATTTTCGTAATTTTAAGAACGTTCACAGTCTGATCTCAGTCTCAATCTGTCAAAAATACCTCTAAAATCCCTACATTTTTGACAAGTTGGTGACATTGAGTGTCGCTGAGATTCCGACTAGATTTTTAACGTTTTTAACTTTTTGAACGCCATTGTCACATATATGTGACAAACGAAATCTTACCCTGAACGCCAACGTCACAAATATATGACAAAATGCACGTCACACGGGTCGCACTATATTATGAAATAAACAATTTAATTATTACTTTTGTGTGTTTTTATTTATATAATTTAAAAGTTTAAGCTTCCGTCTATATTGTATTGCATGAAACTATATAAATAAACCACCAATATCGAGAAATTTGTTGTTTTAAGTGTGTGTGTGTGTTGTTTTGTTAAAGTGGCCTGGCGTCAGGGGTACGATACGTTTATACTCTGGTGTTCAAAAGGTTAATGACGAGAATTAGCCTTCAGTTTTGTTCAAAAATATGGTTGCACCACTACTTGCAGCACATACTGAACCCCCTTTTTCTTTCTCAGATCGACCAGCACGGTAAAGAAGAAGCTCTAGAGCGAGGTTTCCGTGCCGCCGTCGCCGCGGCCGCTTTACCGGGCGTCAGATACGAGCCCTTTGACTTCCACGCAGAGTGCCGGTCTATGAGATACTACCGGTTAAACGTGCTCATAGATAGGATAGCACACGAACAGGTACGAACAACTGCCGAACTAATACGAACACTGCCGAACTAACACGATGCATAGACTTCCATGTGGGTGAAATCATAGACTTAGAGAGTGGACTGAGCGTTCCCTATCCAGCTGTAAAATATTTGGGATGCATGAAGAAGCCTCCTCGTGTAGCGCAGTTTGTTCCGCCAGTTACTCAACTGAACCGAGCGCTCGGCGCATCCTGGACAGTCTCACTCAACACCTTATTTGACTGGCCAATACTTCCCTTGCGGTGGTACAGCTAACGCCCACCTGGTTTGCGACCACCCTCCCACCGGATTCCGACGTCAAGCAGCCTGCTGTGTTTCGTCGATGCGTGGGAGTTCCAGTGCCTTAGGCATCTTCTGGGCACGCTCGTTCCATCATAGACCTCATCCATCGCTTTCCATCAGGCGTGATCGAGGTCAAGAGCGGGCCCATTCAACAATAAAAAAAAAAAAATACGGGCAGAAAAGTGTGAAAGGGACAAAGCGAGCGTACGGCCAGTAGTCGTCTTTTTCTAGGATTTTGATTGGTCCGCGTCACAGCCTTGCAGAAGCGGATGAATTGTATACTTCATGCAGACAGAGATAGGTATTGGCCGCACGATCGCTTTATCTCTTTCTAGAGAGTGGTCAATTTCATAAGGGTATTGCTCAGTCCATTCTATAAGTCTATGGGTTAAATGGAGGTCCATGAGACACGAACAAGTTTATTAATGGTGTGCGGGGGGCATAAAAACGATGATTTACGATGTTTCCCGAGCGTTACCGACAAACGAAGAGCGATATGTTTCCGTGCCGCAGTCATGAACAGGTTAGCGCACGTAGAGTGCGTTTCAATAAATAGTTCCTATGCTATAATGTTTGTTCCCCTGTCCGTCACGATAGTAGATATGGGAAGACGATTCTGTAGATTTGAAAGTTATTTAACCGGTCAAGCGGCGCGCGTCGCCAATGTGCGACGAAACAATAGAAAATCAATTGTGTCTCATTGGCGGAGCTTGACAGATTAAGGTTTTAAATATTAACTAACTAGCTGCGCCACGCTGTCTCACCCGCATAAATTTCGATCTCGTGGGAATATCGGGACAAAAAGTAGCCTATATGTTAATCCAGGGTGTCAGCTACCTCCATACAAAATTTTATCAAAATTGGTCCAGCCGTTTGAGCGTGAAGAAGTAACAAACATATAAACACACACACACAAACTTTCGCATTTATAATATTAGTGTAATTTCCAACAGACAGAATTCGGCTACTTCCTCTCCCGGGGAGGCACAGTCCTGCTGCGCCAGAGTGGAGTATTCCGAACCAACTGCGTGGATTGCCTGGACAGGACCAACGTGGTGCAGAGTCTGTTTGCCAGGTAATTCGGTCTTTTCATTTCACTAATGAGCAGCATGCGTTGCATGAACACCATAGAAACGATGCAGTAGTGGCCCAGAGGACACGGCAGCAACGTACGAGTCACGTACGAGTCATGTACGAGTCACGTACGTCTTAATTTGGTCACCTCTTAGCTGCCATGGCTTGTTTTAATATTTGAATTGTTTTTCTTTATCTTTTTACTAGCTGACCCGCCGAACTTCGTACCGCCTCAGAATCATTACCGAAATCAGTTTTTGAGATATCGTCAAAAAAACCGTTCCATACAAAATGTATGAGAAAATGAATTATCTTCATTATTATTTTTCTCGTGTATTTTTCCGTGTTTTAATAGTTATTCTGCTATTCGGGGCGGAGACAAATCCCACAGATCAAACATCGTAAAAGTCGTAAATAACCCGACTATGTTTTATTTATTTAGATTACGGACGCTTTTAAAGTGCACGTCTTTCTACATCAACGTACAGTACCCGGCGATAAATATTGCACATCGACCTTTGGAAAGAAACAATCGGCTAATTTCGGCTTCGTAGTGCGTTATCTCTGTCGCACACTACCTATGTGACGTTAACTGACATTTTGTCAGTCGTTGTTCAAGTGCGATAGGGTGCAGTCGCGTCCAGTTCAAAATATATATCTAGAGTTATTAACACCCCCAAATTTAAATAATTTAAAGTTGTAATATGGCATCTTTAGGAAAAATAGGGGAACCTTTTTATTTTACCCCAACCTAAAGCAATCATTTATAGAAAAATTGGTGTACCTATTTTATACAAAGAATAAAAAGAATTATCAAAAGAAGCAAATCATAATTGTTTTAACAGCTCCTAATAGATACCGGACTGTTTGTATTTCGTGCGACAGAGATAACGCTCTACGAAGCCGATTGTCTCTTTCCAAAGATCGATGTGCAATATTTATCGCCGGGTACTGTAACTAATATTTACGGGTCGTCAAATTAGCTAAATTTGCCAAAGATGTAAACAACAATGGCCGCTCGAAATCGAATAAAATCGATATACATGAACATTTGTTTTAAGTAATGTTTGTTTTCGTCTAGATAGCTCGGTTTAGACGAAAACAAACATTACTTAAAATAAATGTTCTGGTATATCGATTTTATTCAATTTCGAGCGGCCATTGTGGTTTACATCTTTGGCTTTAGCGCGGCCAGACTTTACATATTTTTTATTTACAGGCTGCAGCTGAACGCGGTGCTCAGGCTGTTAGCAGTCACCAGCAGCGATGATGAGAAGCATCCGTATCTGGATAAGCTGTTTAATAATGTAAGTACATACCTATAAGACGAAACGTCTAAACTCCAAAAGAAAATGAATTGTCCATACAACGCATAGTAATTGTATTGCTAAGGGGATCGTCCTTTAATCATGTGAGGTTTGAAATGGGGGGAGGGGATTAGAAAAAACACGAATGTTGACAATCACGTGTATTTTTTTGTGCGACAAACAGAAATTAATAAAATATTTTTTACAAGAGATATTTTAACAGAGAGAGAATTTACATGGACGAACAAAAGTAGCCAAAACAGACAACCGGATACAGTAGTAGTGTCAGTTTTTTTTTTTTTGTTAATACTGACAATATTTACCGCTGACATTCTCGATAGGTTTGGTTGTACAGACGTCAGCACATCAAGCTACTACAATCTGTTAAATTTCTTTAATAGATTTCAACTTTACCGCTAAAGCATAAGGTTCAAAGTTGATTGGGAAAATTTTACAGTTTCGGGTAGCTTGATGTGCTGGCGTCTGTACGTATTCAATAATCACCGCTGACATTCTCGATAGGTTTGTTTGTTCATTTATTCAACAATATGATATTTTAAACAACACGAAGTTGTCTTAACAAATAATAGTAGATTGTACAACAAAAGCATAAAAGAAGCTATTTTACCCCGAGACGTTTATATCCACGCGAGCCGCAGGCGAGGGTGGATAGTTAAGTCGAGGGGTAAAATGGCTCGTTTATGCCTGAGTTATACACTCTGCTTTTCACTTCGATTGCGAGAAAATGAAACAGGCATAAAGTATACAGTACATAATTAATCAAAAATGTTGCAAAGCATAGCTAATTCCCGCCACCACAGATAATACCGCCACGAAACTTTTTAAAAGTTTTTTTTTCTAATTTCAACATTTGTCATTCGACTTGGGTACTTCATACTGCCAAGTCATAAAATCGTTTCTTTGCGTTTTTAAATAATAAATGACAACTAATTTACCTGATGTTATTAAATTAACGATAGAAAACACGGAAGTGGAATAAATTAAAGAAAATGAAATAAATCACGACTTTAATCTGCGAAGTTTTATTGTGCGTGTGGCTGTTGGGCCTGATTACCTTAGTCTCAGAAAAAAAAATTACTTTATGTACTAGAACGTAAAAAGCGATTTTATGTCGCCTAAGCACAACATAAAGACGAACTTTTAGAGCATGAGAAGTGAAAATATTATTATTCCAACCCTGTGGCTACCCCAGGTGTGGGCCGACCACGCGGACACGATCTCCACGCAGTACTCGGGTACCGGCGCGCTGAAGACAGACTTCACGCGCACCGGCAAGCGGACACACTTCGGCCTCATACGCGACGGCATCAACTCGCTCACGAGATACTACAAGAATAACTTCAGCGATGGATTTAGACAGGTTCGTTGCGTAAATTATTGCTTATCGACATATCGACAAGAATTCGAACAAGACTGAGGGCTCCAACACATAAACACGACACGACGTCGCGTCGTGCTACGACGCGGCATCGTTTTAACGTTTGAATGAAAAGTTACTACAATCATATACCATCATATTCGTCGTAGCACGACGCGACGTCGTATCGTGTTTATGTGTTGGAGCCCTTATACATTTTTACACTAGGGTTGTCTCTGCAAGACCAGTGGTGGCCAAGTGGTAAAGGCCGCGACTTCCGCGTTGTAGGTAGGTGAAATACTGAAAACTATAGTTTTCTTCGAAGATCAATGTACAGACGCCAGCACATCAAGCTACTACAATCTGTCGAATTTATTTAATAGATTTTCAACTTTATCACTAAAACATAAGGTCTAAGTTGTTTGAGAAAATTTGACAGTTTCGGGTAGCTTGATGTGCTGGCGTCTGTACAAAACATATCCAGAATGTTCGATGGCAAACGTCGTTCAAAATTGGTAAGCATCATCAAGAAGCTCAACCATATATAAGAAGCACTTGAAATATGCCTTAGGGGAGAGGGGGGGAGGTGATGTGCTATACTCCGCGACATTCGAATTTTCTTACGTTTTTTGCAATTTGCAGGTCAGTATCAGGTTGGATGTTGATGATGATTATAAGGCTAACCTGGCGCTTACCCATTAAGCTTATTTAAGACATCCACGGAAAGGGAGTGACCTATTATTATTTGCCAAAGTTCTGAATCTATTTACAGTCAAACTCCAACACAAAGCATTTATTTCAAATAAACCAATTACAGGCACTTTTGAACTGTCAAGGGTTCGGTCAGTCAGAAAGATGAAGCTAATTGCCCATTCCAAAGCTTTAGGTCTTTATGGAGAAGAACAGACAAGAAACTCCACGGACACTCTTTTAAATCAAAATATGGTTGCAATTGATAATATTTATGTCCAGGACTCAATCGACCTATTCCTGGGTAAATACGTGATCACTGACGGCGAGGGCAACACGCTGCCGTGTCCGCTTCGCCGGGACAGAGACTGGAAATACATTACAGTAAGTTAAATACACCATTTTTATCCATCTACCTATCCTGCGTTCGCGATTTATTTGCCAAAAATGTAAACAAATATGAGTTCATGGAAAAATAACTTTAATTCCTACACAATAAAGTTCAGTTTACGCTACAACTTCAAACACACTGAAATCAACTTAATTATCATTGAAATAAAGTTGATATTTGTTTAACTTGAAATAGGGTGGGGGTGTGCAGTACCGCGTACTTTTTATATAGGCGGGCCGCCGCCGGGCCCAGAGGTCGAAACTCCCACCAATGGCTTCACTCGTTTGTTCTGTAACAATTTTCGACCTCGCCTAGCATCCCACCGGCGTAATTTCGGCAGTTCGGTGACGGTAGGGGGACGTGGGAGTCCTGTCACAACAATCTATAATGATTACGTGATTAAAGTCACTAAAGACGAAGGCAACTGATCGAGCTAAAATACACTTAGGCTCACGAGGAGCACAAATCACAAACATTACAGTAAGATTAATAGTTATTTTTAAATTACTGCGCTGTGGTAGTGAAACGCGCGTGCATGACAAGGTTCTTTTTTTGAAAACGAGTTGCATAATGAAATTTAGTACAACATAATAACACTCGTTTGGATGATATTATGGTTACTATGACACTGGTTGTTTTAATGTTGGCAATAAGCTAACTGTTTCAGAAATTTTCATAGAGGATTTATAGCATGTGTGTATGTAGATAAACTCGTTTATAATTATTTGATAGTTATCCTTTTTTTTTTGCTCTTTTAAGATTTTGTCTGCGAAGTTGAGCTAACAGTTGTGTATTCAATAAACGAAAACTTCGGTCTCACTCTTAGGGCAGCGAAAAGGAAAAACATAAAAATATCCCGATCTTGAATAAATATGTAAAAAATGCTGAAATAATGATTTCTTGTGTCTCCTAGTTCCCATCAGTCCTGCTGGTAGCGATGTCAATGTTCTGCGCGAGCGCAACTCTGCCGCAGCGCTACACAAGCGAAGTGCTGCTGTACCTTATGTTCTGGGGCGCCGCCGTCACTGCGACACTCACCTTTATATTCAGGTAAATAATGAACCACTAGGTTCCGCCCGCAGATTTGTCCATGTGGGTTGGGTACCCTGTAAACTAAGCTATTTTTCGGCAGAAAAAGTATCCAGCCTCATTCTTCAGGCCTTGCTTTGAGCTTTTCGAATCGATTCAGAGGACAGCAAGAAGTAACAAATGAACAGAAAAACACTTTCGGGTTTATGAAACGGTGAAGGAAAACATCGTGAGGAAAACATGTACTAGAACCAAAAATTCGAAAACATGTGACATCTACCAACCCGCACTGGGCCCGCGTGGTGGATAACGGCCCACTCCTCACAGAAAGAAGGCCTGTGTCCCAGTAGTGGGAAATTTATAGGCTGATTATGCTGATGGATTTATGATAGTACTAGCTGCGCCCCGCAGTTTCACCCGCATAATTTTAAATCCCGTGGGAATATCGGGATAAAAAGTAGCCTACATGTTAATCCCGGGTGTCAAGCTACCTCCATACAAAATGTTATCAAAATTCGTCCTACCGTTTGAGCGTGACGAAGTAACAAACATATAAACACACATTCACAAACTTTCGCCTTATAATATTAGTTTGATATCTATACTACCATAAATCCGAATGTGTATTTTATTCGTGTGTTTATTGACTCGCCCAAAAGTGTGTAACTCAGAAGCATATGTTTGTAAATTAACTTTTACATCACGATTATTTTTTTTGTTTTTTGCATTTTATTGAACAGTCTTCTAAAACCTTGGAAACCGTGACTATAATCCATCACCCTGATTACACACTATCAATCACTATCTCAGTAATTTCAAAGGATATTGCTAATCCATTGCTTCATATATTAGGTCCTTACATATGAAATTGGCGTTTTTCGTACTGGCCACTTTAATCACGAATTTCTCCTCTTTGGTAAGGAATTCCAAATTCAAATTTGTACAGCTATTTACTCATGTATTTGTGCTTCGATGACCGTCATTCATTTATTTTTTTTCTTCTGTTTTTTCTGTTTGCGTCACTCATTTTACAAAATGGAAAATTTAAAATATCGCATTATTTACGAGTACGAGTTCCGCCGTGGCACTAGTGCTGCGGAAACGACTCGAAGGGTGAATGATGTGTATGGCGGTCATGTTGCAAAAGAAAACACAGTTCGTTTTTGGTTCCAACGTTTTCGTTCTGGAAATTTCGACCTGCAGAACAAGCCCCGTGGACGGCCTGAGACCCAAGTTGATAATGGAGAATTGAAGGCTATTGTGGAAGCGGACCCATCGCAAACCACGTCCGAGTTAGCTGCAGGCTTCGATGTTAGTAAAAGCTAGCGGCTAAACAACCAAGGCTGGTCAATCGCTCCACGCCACTGCTGCTTCATGACAACGCCAGACCACACACTGCGCAACAGACGGCTACCAAATTAGAAGAGCTTGAATTGGAATGTCTTAGACATCCTCCGTACTCCCCGGACCTTGCTCCAACAGATTACCATTTTTTTCGCAATTTGGATAACTTTTTGCAAGGGAAAAAATTCAACTCCGATGGGGCAGTCCAAATCGCCTTCAAAGATTTTATTGATTCCCGTCCGACTGGTTTTTTTAGTAAAGGGATCAATGAACTACCTATAAGATGGCAAAAGTGCATTGAAAACAATGGTTCATACTTTGATTAATTAAATATATTATATTAAAAAATATTCGACTTTTTGTTCCTTCCATACAAAACGCCAATTTCATATGTAAGGACCTAATATATGTTCGAAAAATTTCTCTGCTCAACAACGTAAATAACGCAATGAATGTTGTTGAACTGTCAAAATTAAAGCCGTTCCTACTGTTGGAGGCAACTACCCCGCTGATTGTTTTTTTGTGTTATTGTTAATGGTACTAAGATTGATGAGAATGTAACTGTCCCAGGCACGGCAAGGAGTTCGTGGACTGGCCGCGGCTGGACGCGGGCGGACTGGCCGCCGCGCGCGCCCTGCCGCCGCCGTCGTCCTTATGATCGCAGACCTGCCGCTCGTAGTCGTCGTCTAAAATACTTCCGTCTTCTTCTAACGTTCCCGTTTGAGTGGTGAGCGAGTGAGATAGGTAGCTATTAGATGGTCTTTTGTACTGGTGTTGTTTTGTTAGGAAGTGTGTTTTGTCAAATCTTGGGTTTGATTGGTTGACCAATTAGAGGATAATGTTAGTGTTTCGAGTTATGGAACAACAAACTAACTGGCACACTTAACAAAGTTCAAATTCCATTGCAACTAACAACTTATTAGGACGTTTTTGTTACAAATGGTCACTCACGAATCAACTTAAAATACATTTTACTAAAGTAGATAACTGATTAATTGGCGATGGAATGTAAATTATCTGAGATTATAAAAACTGCTATAGATACACTGCTACAAGAATCTTTCGACGTTCGAATGACGTTGACATGGGGCGCTGTTGGTAAAAAAATTTACAATTGTTCTGTGAAATGTATTGAAAAAGCAAGATGGCGGTGCTAGTTCCAATTTTGGCCACGCGCCTAACGGATATTGTAGTGCTATAAAACGTCGTTGGTATATGTTCAAACATCTTCTATATTAGTTTTATTTATTATGACTACTATCGTTTATAGAAGTTTGTTAGCTATTTTGGTCAACCAATCAGAAGCTAACATGAATATTGACAGAAACATTATGTTACTAAATAATGTTTTCCAAGAGTTCCGTATTTGTATAAAGTGTGTTATAATATTATATTGGATTGTAATGGGGTAAAATTTTATACTTATTTTATTTATCATGAAAATGTTTATTGTTATGGTCAGAGGAAAGACATTTTCTGTATTACCACTTTTCTAATGTGCGCATGTATGTTCACGTCACCTGCCCATAATACGTATGGAAATACGTGCACGTTATAACGATATCGTGGACGGAAATTTAAAAGCGTCTTTCTGTTGTTACGTCATAAGTGACATGTACTTGACAGATGTTACGTCATACGTGACAGGTACTTTCCATACATTTTACTTCCCTGTGTTATCGTGATTCCGTGACGTAGACGTGGACTTCCACGATAATTTTGTCAAAGGGCTTAATAGTCTTGCGTTGATTCTGAATGTGAATAAAAAAGATTTTCGCCATTTAATATAGGTGATCTTCAGTCCTGTTTTTTGAAGGGTCAGGCAGAATCTAAAGCCGTACGGAATTGTGGAACTATTTCTGAAAAGTTGTGAAGGAAATTGACACGATTTGACTCCAAAAGAAAGGTAATTTTTGATAAAAGCGAAAGGCCAAATATAGTATTGTGTCGTTCTTTGAATAGTACAAAGTGTAGAAATTCCAGTAGAAATATTTATAAAGTGAGTTTAAAAACAACACTAGTATAAAAACGCCATTCTAAAAACATCTTACATACGACCTTTTTCTTCTATTAGGACACATCAATCAAAGTCTACCACAGTTTAAATTGTACTTTATTCCTTTCACCATAGAGTTCATTTTGTGTCTTTGACAAAGATATTAAATGTCCAATTGTACAAATATTGAATCATATTTACAAGCCTTATGGAGATTATTTATGTAGTCAGCTAAATGAATTGATTGGTTAAAAAGTAAAATGTCCTATCCCGAGCTGCCATAGTAAAACTCGGGACTTGACATTGGGGCTTGCACGTTTTTATCTAAATCGTTCGCATTTGACATCCAATGTTTTAAAATAAGCCCAACCACGCACGGGCGATTTCTTTACGCGACGATATTTGATGGTGCACCGGATTTTAAACTCTCGGGGAGCTGAAAATCCAAATATGTGCTCTGTTGGATTTTCAATCCTCGGCTCAATACCGAGAATTGAAAATCCAGTGCGCCATGGTCTGTTACACTTTGATTTATAGTGCCTATCCGGACACTGTGATACAAGACCTCAAACAGCTCTAAGTGTATTTCATCAAACATTTATTTACGTGCAACACCAAGACTGCCATTGTTCTTTTGATTGATAGATTGATTAGTTTATCTGACCAACTAAATAATTACCAAAGACGTTAGACCAAACTTGTTGCTGTTTTTGCTTTGTATGTCAATCAAGATGTATATTTATGAGGCGATTATTTGAACCTTAGCTAATTTGAATTTTGTATTGTCGGAATAGTTTCCTAGAAAAGCGGTGGCGTGGCGGTCGCAGTGACAGCTGTCACGAAAATGATGGCAGCGGGGTTTGACTTACTGTGTCAAAGAACGCTCTACAGTGCGTTTCAACAAATACTTCCTTTGCCGTTATGTTGGCAGCAATGTATACCATTTCTTATTCTTCACCACTCCTTAATGTTTTGAGCATGATTCTAACACGGAAACCTTATAAATCTTTAAAAAAAATCCGCAGAATCGTCTTCCCATATCTACTATCTTGACAGACATGGGCACAAAACACATATACTCCTAGCGGAGGACAGGGGAGCCAACATTATAACATAGGAAGTACTTGTTGAAACGCACTCTAGGTATTGAAACTTGACAGCTTACTTCACCAGACTTCACCTAAGTTTTTATTGTGAGATTTTTCAGAATAGACCGGCTGACGTTTGAGATTATCACGAATCCACGACGTCCTTGGGACTATAAAATGCTAAGAGCTCATCTTTATTCTGGACATACAAGATTCTCAAGGTTAGCTTAGGTTCAGGTATACGTCTGTATATTTGACGAATAAAAATATATATTAGCATTCCATTGATGACTAACGCATGCGATTTGTCTTACCTTCTGTGTCCATTTAAGACTCTTTATTTTAATACTCAGTTCACTCAAGAGCAATTTTTGTTTAGCCCTATTTTTGTTTTTTGGAAGGCTCAGCTAGTACCTTAGGGAAGCTAACAGACCAGACGATACTTTAATATTAGTGTCATAACGTGCAATCCAGACAGCGTGAATTTGCTTTAAAACTCTTGAGGGCCCAGTCTGCGTCGATTTTTTTTACAAATTAGCACTTTACACTAATGAAAATAAAGTGTATTATTCATTGTCATATTTTCTAACATACTCATGAACATAAATACGAATTTCCTTTTAATAAGTTTCTTAAAAAGGTCCGACAAATCGCAGCGTCCCGCGCACCGCGACAGAACAAAATGTATTTGTAAAAAATAGTCGTGAGTGTGCGCGTTAAGTTAAAGTTAGCTTCTATAGTATAAAAGATAATTTGTCGCTGTGGTCCTATACCATGTTCCTGGTCAAGGAATTGACAGTTTTATTGTGTGGTTGCATTGGCGTTTGGGTTTTTGAGGTAAAGAGTATTTTAAATGCTGGTTTCCGAATTTGTGATAGGGCCTATCATACGGCTGTGTAGGCGGAAACCGGCATGTCCTAGAACCAAAAATTTGTAGATGTGAAATCTACCAACCCGCATTGGGCCCACGTGGTAGATTACATACAGCCCACTCCCTCTCGAAGAGAGGAGGACTGTGTCCCAGCAGTGGGAACATTATAGACTGATTATGCTATACGGGCCTGTACACTCATAGTTTACAGACTGAAAAAAAAAACACTATTCTCTGTAACATCAATTTTATTGCTTTAAAAAAAAGTACCACTCATTCTCCTGCTTCTTGCTTTTAAAAAAAGTATAATTCATTTTATTTAAAAAATATGCCACTACTATTGCATTTAAATAGAATAAAATGCTCTCACAAATTCAGTATACTTTCGGATATGTAGTGGATGATCACCCATCCACGAACCGACCGCGGCAAGCGTAGCTTAACCTTCAATCGGTTCGATTGTTAGTAAACATAGGTACTTTATTGTTTCAACATCAATATTTTCACAAGATAATAAACAACTCGCAAAAACAATTTTATTGTTTCGCCCGAGGCATTGACCCTTACATTGTCAGCTGTCAGTCAGGACAAGGCGGGCCAACGACATTGACTGAACAAAACAAAAGCCTTGAACTGCTTATCTAAAAAAAAAAAAAGAGTAGAGTTGATCACATAAAATATTGACGTGATGTTAGTCCAAAGGTGGTTTATTATCCTCCTATTCCCAAGTTTTATTTTAACCGACTTCAAAAAAGGAGGTTCTGTATTCGATCCGTATGTATGTGTCACCTCAATTTTTTCAAAAAAAAACTAAGGAACCAATTTGTTTTTTTTTTTTTACATAGGTAATCGAAATTCAATAATAGTTCCAAACTTAAAAACCCAAACGCTTATGTATTGTTCCGTTTCCAGTACAGATTCTAAACGACGACTCGAGACGGCCGGATACTCCATATCCATAGGAATAACATTGCGAATATAAATCGTTATAGCATTTATACGCACTAGGGATGCGCTCTGATGGATTCTCAACGCCAAAAGTTGTAAATCCTGGGCGCGGTAAAATAAGCGCCGAGTTAATAAGCGCCCCGTCTGTAAATCTTTGACTAAAAATGTATATTTGTTATTTTTGTTTTTTTTTTAGAGGAAGGTCATGACCGCTATGTTTTGTAAAGCGGTAGAAAAGTTCCCATTTAGATAGAGATGCTATTTGACTATTGTAATTTTTAACTATGTATCGAGCTAATCTTTAATAATTGCCTTTCTATCTACCTCTTTAGCGAGTACCGCTTCCAGAAAATAAAGCGGTGATACATGAAAATATACTTTTTATTTCCGCAGTGTTATTTCAAATGGCGTGTTATTGTAATAATATTGTTATATTTTGTCATCTTGTGTAATTTAATAATTTTAATCTTGTAATTTTTATGGAGAAGATATTTCAATAAACAATGAATCAAATTTTGGTTTGTTTATTTTACTTTACGGTACCATGATAATCAATCAAGGGCTAGTAAAACGGTCTAAGAGGATTGACGCATATAATTCGGTCTGTGACCAATGACCATGAATTGTTACAATGTCTGCAATTTAATATGCAAGTGCTTAAAAAAATTGATGAGTACATAATGTCAATAAACTTCGCAAGTCGTAAGAAGTCGCTCACAATAAAAAAATATGTAAATGAAAGATTTTTATTCAAATGTATTCCTTTTGAATGCGTCATTACATGAACGCATTCATATCGATTGCTGTCAGTCAAGCTGTCACCGCTCTGTCTACGACCATTCTGAAACCAAAACCCAAAGCCTTTGTAAACTTCTGTAAAAAATGCAGTTTGTTAAAACATCTTGCTTAAATTAACACAAAAATTAGGAGTATCAGATAAATTCAAAATAGTCGAAACAATTTGATAGATTTGTAACCACGGGACATGGATATAAGAACAAAAGATTTCTTGAAACGTCACTGATAAATTATCTCGCCGACCCTAGTTTCAGAACGCAAGTTCCGTCGCCAGCGAGCGAAATACGCGAACAGAGTACACCGATATTTATCGCCGTATTATCTTGTACACTAATAAAATACTATAATTCTATGATAATATATTTTAAATTTTATACAGCCTTCGGTATTCTGTGACACGGTGTGAGTTTTGTGTTAAATTAGAGACAAAAAATGTGTTAAATAGAGTGAAGGATTTTGCTTGTTTTTTTCGCGATTGTCGGCGCCAGAATGTCTGATGAGCTTGAGGCTCGTATGTGGGACGATGGGGGCTCCCGGTACGAGTCCAGGAGCCGCGGGCCGTACTTCGAGTCGGCCTTCGCTTCCTCAGAACATTTGGACAGAGCCCCTTTGTTGTCTGAGGTAAAACAAATTTTATGAAATTTTTTATCGCCTTAAAGTTATAGTTTACTTTATTGTGTCCATAATATTTCGTATTTTATATTAAAAAGTAGTAACGTATTTTCAGTAAGTTAACATCTTCAATTTCCAACTAAGTAAAGTATTGTATTATGGAGTCACCTAATTAGTGTTGTCTTAGAAAGTTCATATTATAACTCCAATATTATTTATTTAATTGCACAGCTTTCTAAAATATCTCAAGTACCTAATTGTTGTTTTCTACAAATGCGTTCATACATATTTTTTAACAACAGTTGTGGGCTAATCTTGTGTGAAAATTTAATTTCTTAAACTATTATTACTAAAATATTTAATGTTAATCCATACTGCGCGAATGTTACATGATTAGCATGTTAGGGACTTGGCAACCAAATAAAACAGAGCAAAAGGTATCATCATATTAGTTAAAATTTTATTAGAGTCAATGAAACGACATACCAAGACTGGCTGCCATACTCAAATATTTCTAAAATAAATATTTGATAAAGATAAGATAACAATATGTAGACTGTGATACTTACCAAGTTTTGGTAGTTTCTTTTTGAACATTATCATAGTGTCATTACTAATTATCTGTGTACTGTACTTTATTTGTTATTTAGTACATTACCTCCGTCGAAGATGGTATCCGGACTAATGTTAAGCATTTTTGGGCTTTCATTTCTTCCCGTAAATCTTCTACTAGCTTCCCTTCTACCATGCATTACAGTAACCATTCAGCCAATAACCCTGAAGACATCTGTAATCTGTTCTCAAGCTTTTTTAATTCAGTATACGAGCCATCCGTTTCAACTGATGGTATTTCATCGCATTGCGGAGATTATTCTGAAACCTGCTCACTGCTTAGTAACATTCAGTTTACTACCGATGAAATATTAGATGCACTAAGAGCATTAGATCCATCTAAAGGCCCGGGACCAGATGGTCTACCAGTTGTGTTCATTAAACAGACTGCCGTTAATCTGTGTGTGCCATTGCGAATTATTTTTAATTTATCTATTTCACAAGGAGCCTTTCCCCAAGCATGGAAACTCGCAAACATAACTCCTGTTTACAAGTCGGGACCTAAACAGGATATCGAGAATTATCGTCCTATATCGATATTATCCGTTTTTTCAAAGCTTTTTGAGAGGCTTGTTCATGATAAAGTTTACCCTCTACTGCATAATAACATAATTCCACAACAACATGGATTCGTCAAAAAAAGATCAACTACCACTAACCTGATAACTTTTGTTGACTATTTATTTAACAGTATGGACTCTCGTATTCAAGTTGATACTATATACACGGACTTCCAAAAAGCTTTTGACAAAGTGGACCATCAATTGCTGTTGAGTAAAATTGCCTTTAATGGGATACGTGGAAACCTATTGAGATGGTTCACTTCTTACGTTCTTAACAGATCTCAAAAAGTTGTTATAAACGGCTTTAATTCTGCGACCTTAAATGTTACTTCCGGTGTTCCTCAGGGCTCTATACTGGGTCCTCTTTTGTTTATTATGTTTATTAATGATATAGGTACGTGTTTTCAAAATTCTAAAGTATTACTATATGCAGACGATCTAAAAATGTTTAGGCCGATTGTTAATTTACGTGACTGTTTACTTTTGCAGGAAGATTTAAATAGATTCTCTGCTTATTGTGTAAAAAACAAACTTAAATTGAGCATATCCAAATGCCATTGCATTAGTTTTACCAAAAATAAAAACGTAATTAAATATGTATATTCATTGAACAATATAGATCTAGCAAGAGAAACAGTGGTTCGTGATCTTGGTATTTTGTTAGATGATAAGCTCCATCTTGATGCTCATGTTGCTAAAATTGTGAACAATGCTTTTCGTATGTACGGTTTTGTGATGAGATCGGCTCAGGAATTTAAACGCCCTGGTACTTATTTATACCTATATAAAACCTTGGTCAGGTCTCAGTTGGAGTACGCGGTCCCGGTGTGGAATCCCTTCTATGAAAAATATTCTAATATGATAGAAAAAGTACAACGCAAATTTTTAAAGGCCGTGCATTTCCGTTGTTTTCACACGTATGCAACTTACAGTGACTTACTGAATAAATTTAAAGTTCAAAACCTTAAATCTAGACGTATAATGTTGGATTCGACGTTTCTGTTTGATTTATGTAACAATTCATATGATTGTATAGACATAAGCAATAGAATAAGTTATGTAGTACCCAGAACTACTATATGTCGAGGTGTGCGCGCACGACCGCTATTTGCTGTAACCTCGTGTCGATCAAACGCAGGATCGCGAGCACCCCTACGGCGTCTTACTGCTCAGTTCAATAAGATTTTCCGGGATATCGAGTTCTTTGCCGTTTCTGCTGGAAAATTTAGAAGTATTGTGTTTAAAATCATAGCAGAATTAAGTACATAACAATCCTTAAATCAAAATTTAAATTTTTATTTAAATTTTAATTCAATTATATCTTCTTTCTCTTTTTATTATTTTCACCTGTATAGTGTATGTTTCAGTTTAGTTTAATTTTTTTTTTTTTTAAGTATTTTACCATGCTCTCTTTTGAATGTATGTAATCTATATCGCATGTCGTTCGTGTTTGTTTAACTTTTTAATATTTTGTGGAAAATGTTGTTGGTTATACATTTATACTCCCATTTTAGTCTTAAGTTCTATACCTTACATTATAATGTGTAACCGTTTATTTTCCCTAATAAAATAAAATAAAATAAAATAAAATTATGGTAATAACCATTATCATCTGCACAGAGCTCTCAAAAACATAATTTCAACCACCCTTAAAATGGTGATGACAGACACATTATAAGAAACATCGTCTATTCTTTTTCTAAAACTAAATTTATCCTTTGGTACAACAAAACTCTACTTCAATACCAGAACAAAGGATAATCAATTTATTCTCATTACTCGGGATTTGAATGCGGAAAGCACAGAACCGGTGGAAGTGGTGGTGCTTGGGGGAGGCATATGTCCAGCATTGGACGTCTTTCAGCTGAAATGATGATGATGATGACTCTGGAATTTACAGGAGAGCTTGTGGCTAAGTACAACATCCGCACAGGTATAAAGATCATGTTAAGCATCCAAAACTAATTAAATAGCCAATGACATCAGAGGGGCAATTCTCTTAATTTTACAAACGTTCACAGACTGATCTCAGTCTCAATCTGTCAAATAATACTTCTAATTTCCCTACATTTTGACAAGTTTTTGACATTTGTTTATTGCCAAGATGAGACTGCGACTAGATTTTGAATGTTTTAAATTACGAGAATTGGTCTTCTGGGCTATGAACGTTACAAAATTTATCATCCAGAATAATAAGCCCTCTTAAGGCGATATTACAATAATCATGATTGTATACATACTTCTGCTTCTAAACTGCCCAGTGGTCACCACATACAGGGCAAAGTACTACGGTAGCCCAGGTACCCTCTGTGAGACGGTTGGTAACATTAAGACGTTGCTGGCCTTCCTTGAGGAGGTGGATCAAGTAATAATTTTCCCACCCGTATGCAAATGAAATGAAATCATTTATTTCTTTGTAAACATGGGCAAATATTAGCAAAATACGCGTATTGACGTGGAGTGCCGCCACTCCACGTCAATACGCGTATTTTGCTAATATTCACTAGCCCGTATTACCAACCTATTATTGAATAGAGTAATTATTACTCTATTCAATAATAGTTTGGTAATTTAACAGACAGCTGTGCTGCTGGGGAGTTTGTTGCGCCACTTCTTACCTTTTTTTTTTTTCGCGGTGGAAATCCTCATGGACTTCCTCTACCGTGGGGGTGACAGAGGGGCATGCCGGACTCTTACCGGCTAAAACCACCACAGTGTTCCACCTCTACCCATGGCCGGGGGTGCGGGATTCGCATAAACATTCCGCTCCCCCGATAGACCTCGACCCGCTGTTCCTCAGCGGGTCCCACATACCTATAATTGCGCCACTTCGTACTAGCTAAAGCACTGGGTAGTTGTGTCGGGCGGCCGTTTTAGGGGACTATGTAATTTTGATGTTCAAAAATTGCTCATGGTGAAATGAACAAAATTAGAATCATCATGTGCCCATACAGTTTCAAATATTTAAAAATGCGCCCCGCGGTTTCTCCCGCATAACTTTCGATGCCGTGGGAATATCGGGATAAAAAGTATCCTATGTGTAAATCCTGGCTATATAAACTATCTGTGTGCCAAATTTTATCCAAATCCATTCAGTAGTTTGTGCGTGAAGAAGTAACAAACATACGCACAAACTTTCGCCTTTATAATATTAAGTGTGATAACTAGCAGCGCCCCGCGGTTTCACCCGCGTAAGTTTCGATGCCATGGGAATATCGGGATAAAAAGTATCCTATGTGTTAATCTGGGTTATTTATTTATTTATTTATCTCATGGAAAACCAACAGCTTTACATAAATACAATAAATACACTGGAATAAGAAACATGAAGCCAATTATAGGTTTTCACGGCTAGCTAAACAATAATACAGAAAGAGATCTTATACACGACAAATTAACAATGACATAAGCGCACCAGTCATCAAAACGGTATCGCCAAACATGAGGGATAAACTACAATATAATAAAATAAAATAAGTACCACAACTAAATTAACACTTAATAATTATTTTTAAAGAAATCAAGGTTCAGCCCATTGCGTACGCTTGAGCCTTTCGTTGAAAATAAATCAAAAGAGAACTGCTTGCATAAGTCATTAAAGTCTTTACTCGGTCGCACTAAAAATGAGTTTTGCCTGTAGTTGGAAGAAGATAGCGGAATAGCGATAGGTGGATTAAATCTGAGTAATCGCTGGGGAATATTAAAATACAGTTTACGTAGAAGCTGCGGACAATCCACCTCATTGGATACAATTTTGAGCAAAAATGAACAGTCTGCTAATCGACGACGGTTAATAAGTGGTTGTAGGTGAAATTTCCTGCAAAGATTCAGATAGTCACAACTGTGAAATGGCAACCGCAAACGATAACACAGAAACCTAACAAATCTTTTCTGCACACCCTCTATGCGATCGATGTGCACGCCATAACGCGGGTTCCAAATTTGAGAAGCATATTCTAAGTGACTTCTCACAAATGAGCAATACAATATCTTGATAGTTTTCACTTTCTTAAAACACGCTGCCAGTCTCATTACAAAACCTAATGCTCTGGATGCTTTAGCCACTATTTGCTCCACGTGAACATTAAACTGAAGTTTACAGTCGTGGTATACGCCCAGGTCACGAACTCCGTCACACCTCTGTAGGGGCTGCCCTTTCAGACTATAGGAGGTATGAAGTGGAAAGCGTTTTCTGCTAAACGAAATCACGGAGCATTTAGTAGGGTTTAGGTCTAGTTTATTGACGCGGCAGTATTCATCAAGTCTCAATAAGTCAGATTGGAGAGCACCCATATCACTAAACGACGTTATAGAAGTAAATATCTTCATATCATCAGCAAAACAAAGAAGGTTAGAGTTATGGAAACACGAGTCGATATCATTTACGTAAATAATGAAGAGTAACGGGCCCATCAGGGAACCCTGGGGAACACCACTGGGAACCGAAACCCAGCTCGAAATGTAGTTGCTGACAACTACAGCTTGAGACCTGTTATCTAAGTAAGACGAAAACCAGCGAAGTAGGTCACCTCTAATACCGATGTTAAAGAGTTTTGCTTTAAGTAAGTCATGATCAATTCTGTCAAACGCTTTGCTATAGTCCGTGTAAACGACATCGACCTGCGCCCCCCTGTCCATACTAAGCGTTAAAAAATCATTAAGCAGTGCTAGGTTGGAGACTGTTGAACGACCCTTCAAAAACCCGTGTTGTGAAGAACTAAAAGATGATTTTGACTGAAAGATGATTTGACGTTCAAAAGTGCCTTTTTGTGCCTATTTGAAATAAATGCTTTGACTTTGACTTTGAACTAAGTGCAGCGTAGACCTGGTCATAGACCAATCGTTCAAAAACTTTAGCCAGTATACACAGTTTGGAAATGGATCTATAGTTAACTATTTCGTTTTTGTGCCCTTTTTTATGGACTGGTGTAATAAAGGCAGACTTCCAAATATGGGGCACCGTACAAGTTGATAGGGATTTTTTAAATAATAGCGAACGATATCGGTAAGGCAATAGTTTTTGCACAACCAATCAGGAACAAAGGTGATAAATGGTCCGGTCCTGCTGATTTTGACGGATCTAGTTTACTAAGTAGCTTCCCTACATCATCTATATTAATTTCAATGGAATGGATATCAGAGAGTAAATTAGGATTGGAAGTAGTTTGGAAAGTACAGTTACTGTGGTTACTATGGGGTGGGCCTGAGAAGCTGCCAGGGTTAAGAAACGTAGAATAAAAGTGAGAAGAAAAAGCATTGCGAATGGACTCAGGGGTAGATACTGACACGTCATTATATTTGAAATAGTTTGGTAAGACATTAGACTTTGAACGCTGCTTAACAAATCTCCAAAACGATTTCGGGTTTTTTTCTATTGATGTTATAAACTACCTGTGTGCCAAATTTTATCCAAATCCATGCAGTAGTTTTTGCGTGAAAGAGTAACAAACATCCATCCATCTATTCTCACACACTTTCGCGTTTATAATATTACTAGCTGCGCCCCGCGGTTTTACCCGCATAAGTCTCTATCCCGTTTGAATATCGGGATAAAAAGTACCCTATGTCCTTTTCCGGGACTCAAGCTATCTCTATACCAAATTTCATCAAAATTGGTCCAGCCGTTTGAGCGTGAAGAAGTAACAAACATATAAACACACACACACACACAGACACACTCACAAAATTTCGCCTTTATAATATTAGTGTGATAGTAGAAGTAGGAAGGATTAGTAGGATATTAGTGTGACAAAGTCGGGTTAGTTACACCATTTATAACTTAAGAACGGCTGGACCGATTTTAGTATATTTGATTTGTCTCCGCCCCTTATAGCAGAATAACTAATTAAAGGCGGGAAAAAATCTCGAAAAATAAAGGGAGTAATGAAAATAATTCATTTTTTAACCGACTTCAAAAAAGGAGGTTCTGTATTCGATCCGTATGTATGTTTGTATGTCCGCGATTTTCTCAAAAACTAGCGAACCAATTTTGATACTTAATTCTTTCACTAATGTGATCTACATACTTTCAGGAAGGTTTTAGTATATAATACATTAGGTAATTATTCTTATGTACGAAGTTATATGCATAAATGTACTGCATGTCCGGCATTTCTATGCGAATTTTGATGATTCTTCTAGTCGGTGTCTTCAATGCACTAGTGTTAATTGAACTTGTGTGGGGTAGGTTACAACTAAAAAGTGAGAAATAAAAACTTTTTGACAAAAAAAAACAACCGAATTCAATAATAAAAACACTACAAAGTGATAAATAACTTTAATTTCGGAAGTCGGTGTCAAAAAACGAAAACGCGGAACCAACGACACCGAATTCCGAAATTAAAGTTATTTATCACTTTATAGTGTTTTTATTTTTGAAGTCGGTTGTTTTTTTTTTGTCATTATTCTGGAAGTCAGTTTGGAAGTCTGTTCACAAGGGCACAGGAGCTAATAAAAATTTGTTTTACATGAAATAAGTAGTTTATTGTATTAGATAAAATTTATCAATATTTTCGATACAATTGATAATAGTAATCTTATCTGAGTATAAAATGTTTTACTTAGTGGCTTAAATTACCAAATCTAGACCATGCTGAATGATGTTTAAAGAATGAAAATTAAATACCTATGAAAATATAAAAAAGTATTTGATCATTCAACCTTTTATCAGAATTTCAGAAGATTAACTGAATATTAAGTTTCTATGGCATTGGTCCCGGCTGTTATTTCTAGATCTTTGACTGTCGTCACAGATAAGTAGTCAAAAGTCCGAAAGTCTGACAACCAGTGTTACCCAGTAACTGTGTTGTGGAGGTCAGCAATACTGGTATTCAACTGCATCTGGTTAGATTGGAAGCCGACCACAACATAGTTGAGAAAAGGCTAGGCAGATGATGTAATCTGTTCCTTTGTAGGATATGGTGTTGAGTCAATGTAATGACTAGTTGGCCGCGCCTTAGATATGTGAGCGGTGGGACGAAGGGGCGGGGGCGCATTTCTCAGTACATTGCGTTGCGAACCGCCGCCGCACCCCTGTCCCCACCTCAGCGGCCAACTAGTTCTGCGCGGACTATAGCTTAGGGATGCTGCACACTTGTTTGGGTGACCAAAATACCGGACATTAAGCATCGCATTCACGATCAAATTTGAGTGTCGTAAAATCAATAGTAGGTCATTGCAATGTAACTCATAATTCATTATTATAAATTATAAATTAGAATGATTGCCGTGAGTTTGATAAATCTCTCGGCAATCATTCTAATCTCTACCTTACTTTACCGAGATGAGAGCTACATTGCAATGACTTACGAATGATCGTGAATGCCCTATGTTACAAGGCTAACAGCAGTTACAGCTGAAGCTGAAGAATAATTGATTCCATTTTAATACCTAAAACAGTGCAATGCAGTAGATTGTCTTTTTTAACAGACTTCAAAAAAGGAGGTTCTTTGATTGTATAATTGAAACTACATAATTATTTTATATCCAAAGCGCGCGCGGTTGCGCTTGCTGCTTCATACTAATGAGACAGCAAACAGCTTTTTCTCACATAATACTGATAAAGACATAACAATGAAACTTATTCATACAATATTGATACTATTCCCACAATGTAATTAAACCTTGTAGATCGGACTATTGTGACGCGCGATATCGTAATCATAACCTATCAATTTTTATAGAACTACGAGTTTTGAATGATCCCGCCAGTGCTATTCTGTAAACATCTCACCGTGAAAACGTAGGTGAAGTGATAGCAAAACTAGTTTTTATTTTTTATTGGCAGCGCCCTTCGGTTTCACCCGCATAAGTGTCGATCCCGTAGGAATATCGGGATAAAAACTATCCTATGTCCTTTCCCGGGACTCAAGCTATCCCTACACCAAATTTCATCTAAATCGGTTCAGCGGTTTAGGCGTGAAGAGGTAACAGACAGGCAGACAGACACACTAGTTTTCGCATTTATAAATTACTATGGATGGATATTTAGTATGGATTTTATTTATTGCTGAATGGGCCCGCTCTTGACCTCGATCACGCCTGATGGAAAGCGATGGATGAAGTCTATGATGGAACGAGCGAGTTTATAATATGGTCCATTCGATTGAAACTCCGTACTACGCAAAGCCAGATCAAGGTCGAAGTTACACTGACATGCGGTTAGCTGTAGGTTCATCATAAGCCTACCCACTGCCCACAGTTAGATATTTGCGCGGCATTTAACTCGATCCGCGGCCACTCTCATCCAGCTGCTACCAGCTTCCCTTTGAATATAAGTAATGGAGTGCACCTATATACGTTGCCCTTTATTTTATGTCCTAAATAAATATTGTCACTCCCACAGATAATAGATAGACCTAGATAACGCAAGTATCACGAACTGTATGAAAACTAAGCGTGCCACTTTTTGACTACCTACTATAACGTCACAAGCTCGCGCTCTCGCTTACGCTCACCCAGCCAGCAGTATGCAGGACTGAGCGCGAAAGTGGCGGCTTACGATTTTCGAACGTAAGCTAGTGCGATTTTTGGCACGCGAAATAGTTGCTCTTGCGTTATCTAGGTGTATCTATATCTGTGGTCGCTCCATCTTGCTTGCGGACGTCCCAAGTTTCAACTCCCACCCTACTATTGACGAATTGCGATATCCATCCACCATAGATATCGATATCCGTGCCATCCACTCAAGCACACGTCTCAATCATTATGATACGAAACACGTGGATTCATAAATAAATAAATGAATGAATAAAAACTATCAATTAGGCGCAGAATAATTACCTACTAAGTAAATGGAGTGTAAATTACAAATAAAGCCATTAATAATACACGGAAAGCATAAATAAATATGGTAATTAATAATTTGCGTATTTTGGGCGTGTGTAAAAACAAAAATACTTACTTAAGACTGATGAGTATTTCTTTCACTGATCCCATAGCGCCGAGGCGCTTGAAGATCTGCAGCCAGCAGCGCGGCAGCGGTCCCGCTCGTCGATGTCTCGATGGTTCTCATGTTACGTGTCGTAAAACACTGGATTCTTCTGCACTTCGTCTATTAAACGCTCCCTATAGTTTCTCGAATTCATCTAAAGGTATTTTTAGCTAGCTTCCATAAAGATTAAATGTCATACAAACATACGTATAGTTCGGAATCGAAGTTCGGTTAGGTACATACCTACTACATTAGAGATGGTCCGATGCATCCTGGATTCTCGCCCAACCGCCATTCTCGCATAACATCATAATCAGCCTATAATATTCCCATTGATAGGACACAGGCCTCCTCTCGGTGAGAGGGAGTGGGCGGTACCTAATCCGCCACGCGGGCCCAATGTGGGTTGGTAGATGTCACATGTCTCCGAATTCTTGATTCTAGGAAATCACGATCGGTCGGTCGAGAGCAATGGTGATGAAATAATTTTCACAAAGTAAAGCGCCTGTCAGGGTTCGAAGTTTCGAACCTGCGACCTGCAACTCGTAAGTCACGGTTGGTCATTACCACAGCTCGCCAACCTCGCGGTTAGGTAAATTTTTCCTAGTACCAACACTCCATATCTATCAAAGTTTCGAAGCATCTAGGCACCTCAAAAAAAGAACGAAAATCAAAACGAATCACGCACGTACAGAACGGAACACTCCGTAACCTCCTAATATAAAACGTGGAAGCTACAATAAAAAATAAAACGCTCATAAGAGACTCCATTAACTTTTAAAGATGCATCGTAAAGAAAAGAGGTCACAAAACTTTCATGTCACATGTTGCTGAAGCAACAATCTACATCTAAGTCTAATACTAGTTTCTGTTCGCGGCTTCGGCCGTGTGGTTGTCGGAAATTATCCCACGGGAACATGCTACCGGCACACCTACCGGGACAAAAAGTAGCCTATGTCCATAGGCTACTAGTCCTGGTAGCACGTTTCGCCAATTTGGCAAGGAGATCGAAATAGAAGATGGCGTCCTGTGGAAGGCCCCAGGATGCCATCTATATCCTTGCCAAATTTTATCGAAACGCGTTCATTGGTTTAGGCTTGAAAAGGTAACATACAGCCAGATTTACTTTGGAATTATTTATAACTTTAGTATGGATGGATGTTCCTTTTATCTGTTAACTAACATAATATCGGAGACATAAGCAAATTTACCTATTCAATATCTGAATATTCGATTGCCGCTTCATCGTACGCCCGAGGTCAATACCCTCACATCAGTAACCCATTCGGTTATGTTGATAGTACAATATAACAGTACATACTACAGATATGTTACGAACATGCGGAGTGGGTAAACAACTGCAGTCGAGTCAACATAGATTTTTATTATGGATTCATGAGATTCCCTCGGTTTTCCATCTCGTTGTGAGTTGAGTGATATATTGTGTGCGCAGTACGTCTTTTTACTTCGATAGGGGCTTGTAGCTAAGTAATAACAGCCGCACGGGTCGCTTGCCGCGGTTCGTCCATGGATGGGTGACTATCTGTATAACAAGATCTCTCCGTGCCTCGGAAAGCACGCCTTTGATCTCGGCTGTCATTTTGTGGATCTTTGACAGTCGTTACGGATTGTCAGAAGCCCGAAAGTCAGACAACCAGCCTTACCAAGGGGTATCGTATTAGGTACCCAATAACTGGGTAGTGGAGGTCAGATAGATAGTCGCTCCATGTAAAGTACTGGAATATGTATGCCTTCAACTCTTTGATTTTCTGGTTGGCCAATAGATATTTTGATGTCGATTGAATTGAAATGCGTTAGTCCACGTCTTCAATTAGAGCGATAAATCGATTCCCACGTTTTAATCTTGGTGATATTATACCTACAAGCGTCGGCTGAATTGAGCTCAATTACGTGTGAGCGTATCGAGATAATACCTACGACATTACCTGTTTGAATCTTACTCAATTTCATCAGCAGCAAATTAACGATAAAATATTAAACCAAACGATAGTATAAACTTGATTTGTCAAAGTTCGACTTCGGCCGCTCGAAGAAGTCGAAGATGTGGTTAAAAAAAAAACATACCGTCGAATTGAGAACCTCCTCCTTTTTCAAAGTCGTTTAAAAAGTAAGAGTGCAGTGTTCAAGGTAATCTTGGGACGCAAACGCTGCAAGATGAGGATGAGTGTAAGGAACCTTGATAATCGGAATTCGGAATTTCATTTCGACAATTGCTTCATAGGTGTGAAAAATTCTTCTGTTACGTAATTATCCCGCAGCCCGGCGATCAATAACTCGTTGGTTCTCTATAGCTATGCCAATCATTTTAATTAAAAAAACATCGTTCAACTTTTGGTGTAACATAAATTAAAATAAACGTCAGCAGAATGTAAATAATTGTTTAATTTAGCTCCACGTGATGTTAATTAAACCAGTGTGTGTAGCAATAGCAAAGGCCGGGTTATATTTATTTTTAAAATACCTGAACTCGGATGTTTGGGGCGCAGTGAAGTACAATTCTGCCTAAAACTATATTTGTCCCATGGGATGGGGTGCGTAGTGGGGGGCGTGCTTTGTATCTCGGCCTGTCCAGTAGGACAGGCCGAGATACAAAGATCATTAAAACCCCTATTACACTACACGATATTTTAGGGCCCGATATTTAGGTGATGTGTTTTTTTTATAGGGGCTTTTCCTCTCTTTTCCAGCGCTGGGGCTCTGTCTTGCATAAGGTCGCAGCATATAGCCGTTTTGCATGGATGTGACGCATGTTTTACCCTCTTTTTAATTTTTTTTTTTTTTGTGTTTATGTTCTTTTTTGCGTCATGTTCACCGCAAATAAACGTATTTTCTTTCTTTCTTTCTCTTATTACACCATCCCGATTTACTGAAAGGGTCCCTGAATATCGGGTAGTGTAATGAGGCTTAGCATGTGCATTGGCTAAGCGTTTTTCCTGTCACTTTCGCACAACTGTCATACTACAAGTGCAAGATAGAAACGGGAACATGTCTAAGCCTAGCTTTTTCCCAACTATGTTGGGGTCGGCTTCCAGTCTACCGGGTGCAGCTGAGTACCAGTATTTTACATAGAGCGACTGACTATCTGACCTCCACAACCCAGTTTTTGGGTAATACGAAATCCCTTGGTAAGACTGGTTATAAGTAACGTAGATCCAGCACCCTAATTGCGTAACACACTATCAATCAAAATCTGAACCTGTAACCTGTTAGAGCGGTTTCGCACTACGTCCGATCCGAATCCGAGAAATCAATCCAAATTGGTTGAATTGGAGGCAATTTCGGATGTAGTGCGCAACCTCTCATACAAATAGGACTACGGTCACTTCGGACCTGCATTTCTCGGATTCAGATCGGACGTAGTGCGAAACCGCCCTAAGTGTGTTACGCGAGTACCCCGCCCGCGCCCGCGCCGGTCTGAGATACAAAGTTGAATTTTAGCGTTTTACCTACGCTCCGCGCTCTGATCTGTCAAAATGCACTTATTTTGAAAGATCGAAGCGTAAGTTTACGCTAAGTTTTGTTTCTGTATCTTACTATATATGTTAATGTCGCCAGATTGGTGGCCTGGATTCGGCAAGGATAATCAACAGGCGATAAGTTTAATAAAATAGCGTCCTCGAATGGAGAAATACATTGCATGAGGAATTGCCCTGTCTCAGCAAAATGGGTATAACGACGGTGCAGGCAGCATTTTATCTACACCCATGCAATAAATCCTCTATAAAAGTTTCTGAAACAAATAGCTTATTGCCAACATTAAAACAACTAGTGTCATAGTAACCATGATATCATCCAAACGAGTGTAATAATGTTGTTCTTTAGTACGTGGTGGTAGTGAAACGCGCGTGCATGACAATGTTCTTTTTTTATATTGGAGTTGCATAATGAAATAAATATTTCATCACAGCGCCGTAATGAAAAAAAAAAACTTATAGGTTATTCGAATTCACGTCGTATCCCACCATTTTTGTTCGATAATAGTATTGCAATGTACAATACCCTAGGGTTTCAGAACCTTTTATAGAGGATTCATATCATGGGTGCAGATAAAGTCTTATATGCAACTGTACATAATTAGGTACTGAAACACTCATGTGTTACCCACGTTCGTGTTTTAATACCCCTTATTATACAACAGTTGCATAAATAAGTATTATTGGTTATTGGTGCTTGCAGCGTTATTCTTGACATCGATTCTATAAGCACGATTTGTGCTCACGGGCTTAAAACAAAAAATACGCGAAGATTAACACAACATCACGCCTGTATCCCTCGTAAGGTTGGGCAGAGGTATATCTATTGTACACCCACATTTTAATAGGTGGCTAGCTTATTACCATCAACCGGGCACGAATCCAGACTCCGGGCTGCGACAGAAATTCTAGATGGAAAACACAATAACGTAAAATTCTAGTGTTTTCTGTTGGAATTAAGAATTTAACATAATTTTCAAGTTATGGAACAACAAACTGAATTTTATACTTAAACAAAGTTCAAATTCCATTGCAACCGAAAACTTATTAGGACCTTTTTGTTACAAATGGTCACTCAACAAAAATCAACTTAGAATACATTTCACTAAAGTACAGACCGCCAGCACATCAACCTACCCGAAACTATCACATTTTCCCAATCAACTTTGAACCTTATGCTTTAGTGATAAAGTTGAAAATCAATTAAAGAAATTTGACAGATTGTAGTAGGTTGATGTGCTGGCGTCTGTACATAACCGATTAAGAGGCGATGGAATGTAAATAATCCGAGATTATGAGCACTGCTATAAGTAAATCTATTTCAACTAAGTAACATTTTTATAAGTCCACCGTCTAATGAGTGCGCTACTTAAGTAAACCAAGTATTTTAAATATCACACTAATATTATAAAGGCGAAAGTTTGTGAGTGTGTGTGTGTTTTTATATGTTTGTTACTTCTTCACGCTCAAACGGCTGGACCAATTTTGATAACATTTTGTATGGCGGTAGCTGACACCCGGGATTAACATATAGGTATAGGCTACTTTTTATCCCGATATTCCCACGGGATCGAAACTTATGCGGGTGAAACCGCGAGACGAAGCTAGTCACTCCATAATTTATCGATGTTACACAGAATCCGTGCCACAATAACTGTACCACACCATGACCTAGTTGAAACAATAAATAATCTAACAAACAATGTTATACTGTGAAGTTATCAAACTATGCAAAATACCCGCAGAGCTGTTGAAATAATAAATAATATGCTGAGTTGTCGTCACCCGTTATCAAACGTTTTGGTCGAATATACGTGTGTGATAAGCGTGGTTCCATAACTTCTATATTTTTTTTGCGGCAGGATTTTAATATCCGTTACGTGTGCGCGTAGATACAGTTTTATTTATAGCTGTGTTTTATGTTAGTTAACGGAACAAATTATAAAATGCCCAAAATCCTAGGAAGAGAATTTATCACATTCACATCACACTAATACGTATTATAAAGGCGAAAGTTTGTAGGTGTGTTTGTATGTTTGTTACTTCTTCACGCACAAACGGCTGGACCAATTTGAACGAAATTTGGCACACAGATAGTTTATAACCAGGATTACCATATAGGATACTTTTTTTATGCTCTTGACCCCGATCACGCCTGATGGAAAGCGATAGATGAGGTCTACGATGGAACGAGCGTGCCCATAAGATGCCTGTTACCCCGATATTCCCACGGGGTCGAGACTTATGCGGGTGAAACCGCGGGGCACTGCACTGCTAGTAACATAATATAAAAACACGACTGTGATCCCCGAAGGGTTAGGCAGAGATGTACCTATGTAGCGGTATCTACAAACACCACATGCGAACTACGTCATACTGATGTCGCACAAAATCCTGCATCTCGCAAGCAGAGTTTACCGCGCAACTAGCATATACAGGGTTATTGGAAAAACACCATCAACCTCTTAAGAGGTCATTGTACTCATCATTATGAACAACTTTTACTATGGGACCAAACCTGAAATCGCGAAAAAAATCAGCTGTTCCCTACATTTTGACGAGTTATACGAACATAAATGTAAGGAACAGCTGATTTTTTTTCAATGCAAACAGAGAACATAATAGGACCAAACCCCGTAATTTGTCACGTTTCTTTAACTTGCATACAGGTTGAAATTGAAAACATGCGACAAATCGAAATGGGAGATTGTACTCGTCATTATGAACAACTTTTACTATGGGATCAAACCTGAACACGCGAAAAAAAAATCAACTGTTCCCTGCATTTTGACGAGTTATGCGAACATAAAAGTAGGGAACAACTGATTTTTTTTTCGCGATTTCAGGTTTGGTCCCATAGTAAAAGTTGTTCATAATGATGAGTATAATCTCCCATTTCGATTTGTCGCATGTTTTCAATTTCACCCTGTATACGTATATGCAAGATGTTTGATTATTTTAAACATTCAGGAGCGTTTATTTCCAACATCTATGCAACAAGATGTAAGCAAGTAGGTATGGGCAGTCCGGCTCCCACTTGGCCGTTTTTTATAAATATCTTTATGTACGGTAGGCTGCAAAAGTGCATGGGTAGTACAGAAACAAAATCGTATGAAGCGAGAAATGACGCCATCTAGCGTAAAACCAGTTAACGACTAACAAAATTGAATTATGCTGTTATTAGATGGCGTTGCTTTACTTTATATGATAAAATATTTTTGCAGTTTCTTTTTGTCTCTTCAAATATTCAAACAATTTATAATTAATAGTTTCTTTTACAGAAAATTGATCCTAATTATCAACCTACTATGTTAAAATTGAATATCAATTTATAAGTAGGTAGGTATTTGATATTCTAAGTTTGAGTTTTCAAACTTGAGAGGGTAGGTTAAATATGGATTTATAAATAATTGGTAGGTGGTATGAATAATACTTAAATCGAAGATTTATGACAGCTCAATTGATCGTTCGCTAAGTTCATTTCGATTACCTCGTTCGAGTGCCTTTTGTTCAGTTTTTATTTATGATCAGGCGGATTACTTATTTTACCAAAACGAGCACGAGTTATAATATTGATTTCGTTACAAGAGCTCAAATAATAGCTTTGAATAATCAAGCCAAAAACTTGTCAGAAATAGCCAGAGACCAGTGTAAACGTAAGTAGTTTTATTTTTACACTTTTATATTAAAAACTGCATTATTTTTTTGTTACTATACTACATAATAATCATTATTGCGTATTATATATTTCTGTTTTATTGTTGCAGAGAAAAACAGTTGTTCTTTGAGTACGACGATTTGAAGAGGAGGGTTCTTTGAAACACCATCAAAGAACTGGTAGACCACGACTTATAAAACACATTGCAGCATCAAACCATGATAAGGCAGTATGAAGAAAATGGATTTCTGCCGCCGAACCACTATGCTGGTTTATTTGACACAAGTTTTGACACGGAGCCGCGTCAAAACTTGTGCCGCGAAGGCATGCTGTGAAACCCTTGCTCACGGAAAACCATAAAAGGGCAAGATTACAGTTCGCTTTGGATCACATAAACTTCGATTGGAGTAATGTCATCATTACAGATGTAAAAACTTTCAAGTCCAGTGAACACGGACGCTTATGTTTGTGGCGTCGAAATAATACGCGATACACAAGTGGTTACGTAGCTACGAGCTAAATAATTATACTTAGATAATATCTATTATTTATATTGACTGGAGACCTGGTTATGTGTGTATAAACTATAACTTACGTATTTTTAATAATTTAAAAAGTTATGAACACTTTAAGTTTAAACAACATAGTTTTTAGTTTTTTATGTTGCCTACTAACCATTTGATATGTTTTTGT
The DNA here is from genome assembly GCA_945859645.1 of Amphipoea oculea. Lineage (NCBI taxonomy): Eukaryota > Metazoa > Arthropoda > Insecta > Lepidoptera > Noctuidae > Amphipoea > Amphipoea oculea. The sequence continues at coordinate 16,282,536 of OX243881.1, forward strand.
GCAATTTTGTAGTTTTTAGCCTACTTATTTAGTATCCATTTAATCCGTTTGACCTTTGTAATAAAATAACCTGGTCTCCTGTTTGTTTTTATTGAGGTTACATAAGCTTCAATCCTCTTTCCGATTTTGGAAACGAATACTTAAGCTATCGCCTCAATAACTTCATAATATTATAATGTTATACCTATAATATTTAATAAACTGACTATTAAATTTGAATAATAAACTGTAAGAAATAAACCTCTATAATTTTTTATAGTGCCTTTTTTTGCGAGCCCACAAGGCGAGCCTGTTTACCTGCGATGAATCTGCTCTTTTTTCCTGTTGCTAAGTAACTACCTACAAATTCGAATATTAAATTAATTATTAAAATACCCACTCGTTAGCTTAATAAATATATTCCTATCGGTTTCTGTTATTATTTTTATCATTTAAGCTACGTATGCTGGTAATTGTAATGTAATAATTAGATAAATGTATTAGCCTTGTAATTCCTTCGTTTCTTCCTAACTCCTTACTTACGTTTCGTAAATTAGTCATAGTTGTGAAGAAACCAACGCCATCTAGTTTATTTTCGAAAACTTGAATTCAAATGTTCACGGGAAAATAGACACTAAGGTACCCATGCAATTTTGCTGGCGACTGTACATAAAGCCTCTATTTTCGTCCATTTAGATACGCTTCTGTAATTTTCTTCCCCAAAAGCTTACATTGCGATCCTTATGGCTATATTATATCGCTGTAACATTACGATCCTTACGGCTATATTGTATTGTATGGCTGTAATCTCCTTAAAAGCTATAGAATATTCCTCGACGGATTCAAAGTCTGCTTCGTATTTGAATGCGGCTCAATTTCAATTTATGGGCCGGCTTATTGGACTGCTGTTGGCAATTTGAAAGAGACAAAAAGTTTTATTCGGGACGTAGATTGGCATGACCCTACGCTCCCGCTTTTAACATAATTCTTCTGTTAAATTAAATATGCTATCCAGAAAATAAGGACATTGGAAGTACTTGGTAAAGGAACACACATCAGTTTATAAAGTTCTCACTGCTCCGACACAGCACAGGTCTCCTCTCCCTAATCCACCACGCGGGCCCTGTGCGTGTTGGTTGATGTCACATGTCTTCGAGTCTTTGGGTCTAGGACACGCTGCCGGTCGATTCTGTTAGATTCTCACCGTGATAACTTAGGTGAAGTGAGCTCATTCCGTGCGAAATCATTCCATCTGATGCTAGGGATTGACATTATTGACAGCTCACTTTAATAAGCTCACTTCACCCAAATTATCAAGGTGAGACTTTTACAGAATATCACTACTGGTTTCCTCACGATGTTTTCCTTCACTGCTTTGAGAGCAGTGGCGATGAAATAAATTACACTAAGTAAAGCGCCTATATAGGTTCGAACCTACGACCTTTAACCGTTAGAAGCCTGCTTTTTCAAATTAAATTAAAATAAACAAACATCATTGCAGTAGCCAGATAATCAGATACAGGGAAAAAAATAAAAAAATCTCACAATTCATATTTTATATATTTATTTCGAAAGAAAACGGGTATCAATTTTGATACTTTAGGGTAGGCATAAACTAAAACAAAGCAAACTAAAAACAAACTAATTGCAAGTGTACAATTCGATTTAAAAGTCCTGTATTAAGGATAAATCAATGCACTTATTTACATGCTAATCTAAAAATAAACTAATCACATCGTTAGTGAGCGACTGCCTATCTGACTTCCCCAATCCAGTTACTGGGTAATACGAAACCCGTTGGTAAAACTGGTTGTCAGACTTTCGGGCTTCTGACTACTCGTAACGACTGTGTGGTCTACAAATGTCAGCCGGGTCCATCTACTTTCCGAGGTACGGATAGGGTCTCGATATATAATGGATGGTCACCCATCCACGGACTGACCTCGGAAAGTGTAGCTTAACTTTCGATCGATCCGTGCGGCTGTCAATATTTAGCTAGGTGCCCGAGTCGACTAGTCTAGGTATATCTTACGAAATAAATAAACTACCTCAAGCGACCTATGTGTTCTGTGTCCTCTGATGTTGTTTATAGTCCATAAGTTTCTGCTCCATTGACACCGGCGCGTTAGCCTTTCTATACGAAAGGTCGTGCTGTCATGCGGTCATTAGCCGGGGTATGGCCGGGGCAGTCTAAAGGACTACGAGAATCTAACGTTTGGCAGAGTTTTTTTTTTTGCTATTCTTACATAAACCCGGCGTGGGTCTTCCCCATGAGAAAGCAGGAATTACAGAACCTCATCTGCTAAGATCCTTACATACTCCTTTTGGTTCGTTTGCGTTCAAAAATCTGGTCATACACACACGCCGGTTGCGAGTCCTACGCACTTGACCTTTCTAGAGAACATCACATGTTCGAAAATTAAAAAGTGTCTGCTCAACAATGTAAATAACGCAATGAACTGTCAAAATGAAAGCCATTTATAGTTAGCGCCACGAAAGATGAGACTGGACCCCGCCTTCCGCGCTCTTTCCGCCGCCCCTATGACGTCCGGTCCCGTCCCGCGCTCAGACCTCATACCGCTAAAGAGACCTAAAATCGTGTACTGCGCAAGTCAAACCACGTGGTGTGTCAAGTCTCATCTTTCGTCATCGTGGCACGCATTGTACGCAATTACCAGGACTACTTCCAGTACGATGTTAAGGCAAATCATGAAGCAAACAGTTACATATAACAACAGGAAAACTCTTATCAAAGTAATTAGGCAGTAATAGGTACCAGTTAATAACTATTACCTTGTTCTCGTAACTAATCGCTACCACGCTTCACCGCCCACGCCTCTGCTAACAGTGCAGCATTTCATTTACCGTTATTTTTATTATATGCCTTGTCAACGAACAGAGACCGGAGGGGCAATTCTCGTAATTTTAAGAACGTTCAGTCAGTCTGATCTCAGTCTGAATCTGTCAAAAATACCTCTAATTCCCCTAAATTTTTGACAAGTTTTTGAATTGTCGCTGAGATTGTGACTAGATTTTGAACGTTTTTAATTACGAGAATTGGCCTTCTGTCTGTTACAGTAGTTGAGGGAGTGAACCCTGAACAACAAGTCAAAAATATAAAATACCACTTACAAATCCACTTAAATAAAAAATGTATATTATGAGACATGGATGTTTGGAGACTTGACTATTTTGCCACTTGAACGTTTAGATATTTTGCAACTTGGAGGTTTCGAGACTTAGGTCTTATGAGATTTGAACTTTTTGCTACCATATGTTATTTTGCAACTTGAACGTTATGAGACTAAAGGAAGATGACTTCTCATGTACTCTTTGAGCCTAGATTACCATAGGAGAATTGCTATAAGTACTTAATTGGTCATCGCAGTTTCTTATTATTAGAAGACGTTTATGAAACTCCTGACGTTATGCCTTCGTTGAATGTTACGAGTACGACTTACGAAATGGACCTCAACACCCTTGAGTGAGGGGTCTAAAACTCTCCAACTCGGAAACCATACGGAGAGGCTGTAAGGGCTCCCACACATAAACACGATAGGACGTCGCGTCGTACCACGACACAGCATCGTTTCACCGTTTGAATGACTTATTATTATTATAAGCCTGTGTTGTCTCACTGCAGGGTCTACAGGGCAAAGGTCTCCCTTCCCTCTTTCCACTTTTCCCGGTTTGAATGATACGTCACTAAAATCATATCCGTCGTAGCACGACGCGGCGTCGTATCGTGTTTATGTGTGGGAGCCCTTACGCCACGAGTTCCCCAATAAAGTAGTTCACAACGAATAATACACAGAAAAGGTAAAAATACATATTTGCCTGATCGACACAAATACATCGCGTTTTCCAGACATCCATTGGGTTGCCAAGAGTTCAAAAGACACGATATCCAATTCCGCAGAGTGGTCTAAGAATAAGGTACCGCCCTCCTGTCTGCTCAATCCGTTTTGTAGGTCTATTATTCACAGCTAGAGAAACAACAATCAAACCTGACCTATTTATCTAACAATAGGACTCGAGTTCATTGCAGAGCGCGTGCAGCTGGTGCAACTTACAAAGAATTAGTTGACGATGCAAATCTGCTGCGGATTTGTACGGGTGGCGTTATGCCTAGAGCGAATTGTGAGCACTAATTCGCTAAATAGGTGCGGCGATTATTTTCTGATAAAAAAGTATTTTTGAGCTCTGTTTTACGATTATTTTATCATAATACTATTTTATTTTTATGAAGTATTTTTGAATAAGTCTTTTCCTTGAACATTTGACTGTACACTCAATTTTTTCCTGACTTGTAATATGTACAGACGCCAGCACATCAAGCTACCCGAAACTGTCAAATTTTCCCAATCAACTTTGGACCTAATGCTTTAGCGATAAAGTTGAAAATCTATTAAAGAAATTTGACAGATTGTAGTAGCTTGATGTGCTGGCGTCTGTACAAACACTACCAACACGCCTAACTGTACGAAATAAAATTGAGCGTATTACGGTGGCCTACGTTTGGGCAGAGCGCCTTAAATCTGACGTTTTGTATTTGTGACTTGAGTTTGTAAACGCCATCACAGTACAAGTGGTGCTATTCTGTAAAAAGATCACCGTGATAACTTAGGGGCTGTCTCCACGAGCGAGAGAACCGCGGCGATAGTCTCGCCGTGCCATCAAATTTTCGCCGCGATGATATCGCCGTGTGGAGACCGTGTCATTCCACCTGATACTAGGGATTGACACTATGGACAGCTCACTTCAACTAAGTTTTCATGATGAGTTTTATACAGAATAGCATTACAGGAGAAAACTCTGAGGAGAGGCAACTTTTTATTTAAAAATCCTTATTAGTCAAACTCCTCAAAACGTTATAATATTTTTTTTGACAATAGTTTTTGACGATCACGGAACTACCCACTAGTGCACTTACAATATGTCATTAACGCCGTAATAACTAGATCCCACGACACAGGGTATCTTAGTGTGGGGTCTAGCGCTACTTTTTTGCACTATATCTATAATATTTTTTATTTTACTATCACTTGTTTGTTGTACTAAGCATGTCATCAAAATGTGTCTAAATAAATTTTATTATTTATTATTATTGTTATTAGTTTCTTACTTTATTTGTGTGAAGCAACACCCTAATTGCGTAACATATCAATCACAGTCTGAATAATTTTGAAGGATATTGCTAATCCAATGCTTCATTATGTTCGAAAAACTAGTCTGCTCAACAACGTAATTAACGCAATGAATGTTGTTGAACTGTCAAAATGAATGCCATTGCTACCCTGTTAGTTTGTTACGCAATTACCTCGCTGGCTCTTTATCACCAAATGTGGTTAGAACTAGTCTTCAGTTATTGTACTGCACTTGATCAATATCCATGAATCGTTTAGAACCTTTTGTCTATAGCGTAACTGTAACAGACACATAGTCTGTGGTAAAAGACGTTCCATTTTTAAACATGATTGGCACTGGCAGGTCCTGTCTATTTTAAACGACGGCGACGTTCCGTTTTCAAACATGATTGGCACTTTCAAGTCTATTCTAAATGATGTTCCATTTCTGAAACGTGGCTGGCACTGGCAGGTCTATTCTGCGAATGTTAGCATAGAATAGATAGCTATTATATTATCGTTGAACTTACCATTGAGATTAGGCTCAAACGATGATGATATAGGGTGGGTGCATGACGACTGAGGTGGGTCTAATCCATTACCGTTACGCTCAGATCGTGTTCTGTAGATAAGATATTGTGTCTAGTGATCTGATCTGTCCTATTTCTTTTTAAACGACGAAAAAAAGGAGGAGGTTCCCAACACAATATAAATAAAGGTCCCAAGTCGACGCGTATTTTTTTGTCTGTGTCCTTTTTTTGGGATCCGTTCGTACGGATGGGTATTACACAATATCCTTCAACATTATTCAGATTTAGATTGATATAAATGCAATAAGGGTTCAGGTCCATCCGTCAGTCTGTCACAGCTATATTCTTAATCGTTGATGTTGTGTAGGATATCATCGTTTTTATAGCAAAATTGTCTAAACTTGCATTATCATTCAGATTTCTTGTATAAGTATATTTCATTCGTAGGCGTTCTAAAAATAATTCGGCAGTGATTCCCGCCTAAATGAGCAAAATTCTTCGAATTCCTAACTTAGCTCTCTTTGTAAAACTTTGTTCCAATTTCGAAATTAAACCAGAAATTCTAAAGTGTACCGACATTTCTATAAAATAATTTACGAAAACATAATACCTAACCGGCAAAAAAAAGTTTGAAAAATGAAAATAAAACTATATAAACCCACTTAAAAGGTTATTTATTTTAGGAACACGGTATATAAAGCGTGACATTCACGGTGCGACACAATCTGTTTGTCAATGTAAATTGAATGGCCTTTGTGTACGTGTGAAAACTGTTTCATGTGTGCTAATTGTTTAGTTGTTACGTTGTGATAAATTGCGGGATTTATGCAAAGTACGGCGCCCTAATTGCGTAACTCACTGTCAATCTTAATCTTAATCAATTTGCTGGATATTGTTAATCCATTGCTTCATTAGGTTCGAAAAATTTGTCTGCTCAACAACGTAAATAACGCAACGAATGTTGTTGAACTGTGAAAATGAAACCCATATGTCATGGTTTCGTTTTTAGGGTTCCGTAGCCAAATGGCAAAAAACGGAACCCTTATAGATTCGTCATGTCTGTCTGTCCGTCCATCCGTATGTCACAGCCACTTTTTTCCGAAACTATAAGAACTATACTATTGAAACTTGGTAAGTAGATGTATTCTGTGAACCTCAGTAAGATTTTCACACAAAAATAGAAAAAAAACAATAAATTTTGGGGTTCCCCATACTTACAACTGAAACTCCAAAATTTTTTTTTCATCAAACCTGTACGTGTGGGGTATCTATGGATAGGTCTTCAAAAATGATATTGAGGTTTCAAATATCATTTTTTTCTGAACTGAATAGTTTGCGCGAGAGACACTTCCAAAGTGGTAAAATATGTGTCCCCCCCCCTCTAACTTCTAAAATAAGAGAATGATAAAATTAAAAAATATATATAATGTACATTACCATGTAAACTTCCACCGAAAATTGGTTTGAACGAGATCTAGTAAGTAGTTTTTTTTAATACGTCATAAATCGAAAACCGCAATTTACCTTTCACAAAGTTACAACGAACTACAAGAACTTTTATATTATGTTACTTGCTGCTACGGAACCCTTCATGGGCGAGTCCGACTCGCACTTGGCCGGTTTTTAATTCTTTTACCTATTGTGGTATAGTAATTTTATTTTAGGTGCATCGTCCTTACATATTATTATACAATTAATGTACCTATGCAAAATATTGTAAAACATTTTAAAAGAGTAGCGGTGAAGTTTCTTGCCCATTCTTCTCCATACGAAAACTACCTTTTGGAAGGGGCGACTAGAATCAATTCTATTTTAATGTACTTTAATGCAAGTATTTGAATTTTTGACGTTCAAAAGTGCCTTATGTGCCTATTTGAAATAAATGCTTTGACTTTTGACTTTGACATTGCTAGTTTGCTATTGATAGTGTGTTATACAGGGTGACTGGAAATTAGTGGCGGAGCCGTTAAGGGGAGGTAGTCTAGGGTTTTTCCGACAGATATCACTATGAGACCTACCGTCCTTACTTAACCCTTTCCAAGATATTCCTACTTAAAGAGATAGTAATAAATCCTAAAAAAAAGTGATTTTGGCCTACTTTTTTTTGTTTTGCAACAAAGATATTCTAAATAAGTAATATTAATTGTAAAATTTCCGCTACTGTCATTATTTTATGCAAAAACTGCTAAACAAAAAGTAGGAATATCTTGGAAAGGGTTAAGTAAGGACGGTAGGTCTCATAGTGATATCTGTCGGAATAACCCTAGACTACCTCCCCTTAACGGCTCCGCCACTAATTTCCAGTCACCCTGTATACGCAATTACCTCGCAGTATTATGTAGGTGCAATGTGAGGTTTATAAAATGAAACTTAATAATAACCCTTACTAATAAACGTATTAAGTATATCAGATGAATATACACATCGATTTCTCTCTTTCACTCGTCAGTAATTTGAGTTTCGAAAGAAGAAGACAAAGCTTTGTGTAACCATATAAACGCTGTACAACGTTTATTAGTAAGGGGGTTATTAGATAACGCTGTATAAAGGTAAGTAATGATTAGTGACTGTTTAACCATACAATTTTGGCGTTTTAACGTCTCATAACTTTAATCAACGTTTATAATATAGCGATTTAATGATACTTGCACACAAACTTAAATAAATTCTATTTGTATTTCGATATTCTACTAACTCATTAATGATTCATCACCACTGACTAACATAAAATGACAAAACAAAAACCCCATTGTTTTAACTTTTAATCAAATACAATGAAAAAGTAGCCTTGATATTGTCTCGAGTGTTAAGAGGAAACGCGGTCACGTGGTCGTGGGCGTTCATTCTTTACAATGTTTTATTAATATAAGTAACTAGCTTCTGCCCGCGACTTAGTCCGGGTGAAATTTCCGCCCCCGACCCATCGCGTCGCATCCCATCACTCGCCCGTGCTACTAATTCGTTTTCGCTTAGCATTCTATCTGACATTTTTTCCTATTGCTCGGCTCTTAAAGGTCGCAGCGTGATATTAATAGCCTATAACTTTCCTCAAGCACTGGGCTATCAAATTAATGCAAAAAGAATTATTCAAATCCGACGGGTAGTTCCGGAGATTACCTTCCTACACACAAACTTACAAACAGATTTTACCTCTTTATAACATTAGTATAGATTACGCCAAAAAACAAACAAACAATATACGGGACATGGCGTATTTGCTCTAGTATCATTAACCAGGGAATACGTTAGTATGGAATGAACGCCAATGACCACGTGACCGCATTTCCTCTTAAGACAATGACGCAGCGCCAGTGGGCTGCCTTATTTTCTTTCCCTACCCACTTTGTGCAAAAGCTAACATCCTATTCTATCCAAATATATTATGTTAGTCTTCGAGAGTTGATTTAGCAGCGATGAGCTCTTGTGATTGTAAAGTTAAAGAAACGGCTTTTTGTGCCAAGATGGAAAAACTAAACGTAAGTTCGTTCTCTTTGCCAATTTCTTATGTATAACAGTTTAATGTTGTACCTAGCTTAGTATCGATTATCCATCCTGTTTTAGAAACCTTTTTTGGTTGCTAATTTCTAAAGTGACGATATTATCGAGGACGTCCCCGTGTCCACGTCCATATTGTAATCTCATCTGCATAGCCTTTTCCCATATGTTGGGGTCGGCTTCCAGTCTTACCGGATTCAGCTGAATATCAGTATTTTACATGGAGCGACTGCCTATCTGAGCTCCACAACCCAGTTACTGGGTAATACGATACCCCTTGGTAAGACTGGTTGTCAGACTTTCGGGCTTTTGACGACCCGTAACGACTGTCAAAGATCCACGAATGACAGTCAGGACCAACTGCTTAACGCGCTTTCCGAGGCATGGAGGGGCCTTGTCTTGATGGTATGTAAAGATGGTCACCCATCCACGGACCAACCGCATCAAGCCCCATTTTTCAATTCTCGTAATTTTAAGAACGTTCACAGTCTGATCTCAGTCTCAATCTGTCAAAAATACCTCTAATTTCACTACATTTTTGACAAGTTTTTGACATTGATTGTCGCTGTGATGAGATTGCGACTGGATTTTGAATGTTAGTTATTACGGGAATTGCCCTTCAGGTGTTATTGGGTTTTTCAATTTGCAATTTCTTAGTAACAACCCGGAACGGTGTGATGATACCCCGTGTCTCGGTGCATTCGTAACGCCGTTGGTCCTGCGCCTGATCGTGTCGGATTGCCGTCCCATCGGACTTTGAGAGTGAGGGAAGAGAGAGTGCAACTGTGTATGCGTACAGTCTTGTGAACTGTAATACCTCCCGCGACGAAGGCTATTCTCCGCTGAGATTGGCTGCCAGCTGCCATGGCCGAAATTCGGTCTGTAGGACTATTACTATTATTTCTTCAGAATCTGCTGCGTAGTTTTGCCCTGAAAACGCACTAAAGGGGCAAACAGAGAGATTCCCTTTGTAGAACCCCACTGTAGTCTTACTAACTCGTCATGTACTTATTGTCTTCAGGAGACCTACACGGACGTACCGGTGACGCCTTCCTCGGACGTGGAGCACTGCCACTGGAAGCCGCAAGCGGAGCCCCCGAGCGCCATCCCTCAGCTGTTGACCGCGCTCGTACTATGTGGCATTTTTATGGTAAGTACTCGTAGTTAAGCACCATAGAAAATCCATACTAACATGATAAAAGCGAAAGTGTGTCTATCTGTTACCTCTTCACGCTTAAACCGCTGAACCGATTTAGATGAAATTTGGTATAGAGATAGTTTGAGTCTCGGGAAAGGACATAGGATAGTTTTCATCCCGATATTCCCACGGGATCGACACTTATGCGAATGAAACCGCGGGGCGCTGCTAGTCTTTCATAAATCTGTGTTAAGGACCATCTAGAAACGCTGTCTCCTTTCTTTGGTTTCCCACTGCTGAACAAACGCTGCGTTCGTTTAGCCAGGTAGAAACACGCCGAATTAAAATAATCGCGACAATAATCGGACGTTTTTGTTGAAATCTTAACCGGTCAATCGTCGCAGTTCGCCGATCGGCGACGAAACAATAGAAAATCAATTGTGTCTCATTAGCGGCGCTTGACAGAATAATAAGCATCACTTCATGTTCATATATTTTTACTAGTAGTAGAAGTTTCTTTTTAACTAGCTTTTGCCCACGGCTTGGTCCGCGTAAAGGTCGGATATTATCCCACGGGAACGTAGGTATCTAACGGGAAACATACAATGTCATAGCCCAGATCATGGTCTATCTGTGTTCCAAACTTCATTCAAAATTTCAAATACGTTTAGCAGGACGTGACAAGGTAACAGACAGACATACATGGCAGTTACTTTCGCATTTATAATATTAGTTACTTTTGGTATAATTGTATTAGGGCGAATCACACCAAACTTTTATATCTAGTCTTATCCTGAGAATCGATTTTGAATTTTTGCTAGTTTTTCCATACTAGAACTATCAGACGTCAATTTTATTCCACGGATAAAATATATATCTCTGACGTTGGTGAAATCAGCCCTAAGTATAGATAATGGGATATCATGCTTGAAAGTATCAAAGTTTATTACTATCACAATAAAATGTAAGACAATTAAGTAAGGATAGGGCTCGTTACTTGGCCCGAAATTACCGATTTGCTCACCCGATTGTATGAGCCGACAACAGAGGTCTATAGAATTATACGACCATGTCATAGACACGACCCATTATCGGACCAGACAATGGATAATGTCCGGATATATGGGGGCGCCTAAATGACGGTAAAAGGCGGCCTGCCTCACAAAAGAAAATGCGTGATTATCCGTGGTAGCACACGGAAAATCATCCATTTTCTTTATACACTATTCTGCCTCAACATAGTTGTGCTCATTATTGGGTATTTTTATCTAAAGGACTGCCGACAAAAGAGACGGGTTTGTAGGCCTTATTACAGTTTCTTTTGACTTGTCCACATTTCTGTAGCGGTATCTACAACGCCACATGTAAACCACGCGTCATACTGACGTCACGCAAAATCCTGCATCTCGCAAGCAGAGTTTACCGCGCAACTAGCATAGATAGGCCCCACATGAATCATCGGGCGGTTGCCCGCCAGACATAACACCCGTCTGGTCGGAGGATCTTTACTTTTCTATGGAGGATGAGTGAACTTTATACCCTGGTCCTCATACCTCTATATTTCATTTAGCATTGGCTATTAACGGCTTTTTCTGATCATCATCATTATCATAATCAGCCTATAATGTTCCCACTGCTGGGACACAGGCCTCCTCTCTGTGAGAGGGAGTAGGCCGTAATCCACCATGCGCGCCCAGTGCGGGTTGGTGGGATGTCACATGTCTTCACATTTTTGATTCTAGTACATGTCGGTTTCCTTACGATGTTTTCCTTGACCGTATATGATGAAATAATTAACATAAAGTAAAGTGCCTGCTTGGGTTCCAACCCACGACCTACAAACCCGTAAGTCGCGGCTGTTACCACTGCTTCTTTTTCTGATAAACTAACAAAAAAAAAAATTTTTCCTAACATTAGTGCAAGCATAGATATCCGATATCCGTGAGTGCAAGATACAATTTTTTTTACACGATCAAAAGTTGATTGTAAGTTAAGTTTGAGTTGACTAGTAGAACCTGAAACATTTTCAAAATTGAAAAAGAAAATCAACTTTTAATCGCGTAGGCTTGGCTTATTATCCCGGTAACACGTTCCCGTGGGATAGTTTCCGGAGTCGACGGCAGGCGAAACCGCGGGTAGAAACTAGTGTATCTATATAGTTTTAAGTTTACGATAACTATCTGACCTATAAAATGTGACACAGGGTGTTTTTCATGCTCTTAGCTCTAACACTTATATTACGGAAAGTTCAAGTGGAAATGTCGTTTATGGGTGGGTCAACGCACAATCTCCTCCAGTAGAATGATATTTTGTAGTAAACACTATGTCGACGGTCCCTAGCTCCCTTATTCCTTACAAAATATGTTGTCATATTTTTTTTTCATACAACTGAATGACTGGTTCGTTAGTTTAATGCTCCCAACTACTCCCAAGCCATATGTCTTCGAATTTTTGGTTCTATCTAGGTCCTAAATACAACCAAAAATTCGAAACCGATATTTATAGGCATGTCCTAGATTCTAGGACATGCCTATAAATATCGGTGTTCCTTTATACCTTCGGGGATCAGTGTGACATTATATTATTACTAGTTGTTGCCTGCGACTTTTTCTGCGATCTAGGATGAAAAGAAACCTATGTCCTTCCCCAGGTCATGGTCTATCCATGTGCCAAAGGTGAATGCCGTCAAATATAGGACGCCCTGAACCAAACGAAAAGTCCGCTGTCACAGCCAAACCTAGCGTATTTGGAGGAGAATTTAATGCCCTTCCTATATTGCTAACTAATTTTTACATGGATTCCCGCAATTCGTATTTATTCTACTTAATATTTTGAGTTTACGTTCGAGAAAATGACGAATGAACGATGACGATGAATGATGCGAGGCATCGGTATGGATTATCACACAAAGATTACGTTATATGGAAAAGCACCTGAACGTTTTCGTTAATAAGGATTTTCACTATGTTTAAATAGTCCAGATGAAACCAATATTGAACAACAGTGACCAAGCTGTCGGCGGTCAGGGCTCCAGAAAGAGGAACCTAACAATACGAGTGTATACAGAAGAACCGCTTTCTGAATCAATCCAACTGCTTAACGAGAGCATCGGTTTCCGCTCGGCACAAATGACGAACTTCCATACAAACTTTCATGAACTATTTAACCCCCTTAGGGGGTGAATTTTTTTAAATCTTTCGGTAGTGCTCACCATCGTTTTATAAGGAACGCTTGTATTAAAATTTCAAGCTTCTAGACCCTGCGGTCTAGGTTGTATGTTGTCTGTCAGTGAATGACTACGATTTTTATGAAGTAGATTGTTGTTTCTCTAGGTATGCGAGCTGATCGGCGGCTACCTAGCCGGCAGTCTGTCCGTCATGAGCGACGCGGCTCATATGCTGAGCGACTGCGGGGGGTTTGCGCTGGCGCTGCTCGCCTTCCACTGCGCGAAGAGACGCCCCGATGTTGCCATGTCTTATGGGTACAAGCGTGCTGGTAAGTGGCAATGAACTGTGGTAATTATAGGGTTTTAGAAAAGCGGTTTTGGAAGGCTGACGCAGATCTGCAAAAATCGTCCTACATCACTTTTGTACATCTTGTATGAACCATTGCACACTGCAGGTGGGCAGAAATAAGCTTCTTTTTGTATTGTAAGCCCACGTACGCACGGACGCAAAAATATCGCGGCGGGATTTTATCGCGCAAAATAAAAAACGCCGTGCGACGAGCAGGTGCGGGGTGGGTGCCGGGTGGCTCTAATGAGCTGTGACCTTTAAGGTCACAGCTCATTAGAGCCACGTCGCACGGCGTCCACTCGTTGTCGACAGGTGGTCCACGGGTGGACGCCGCGTTATCACCAATAAACGTCGCGCGGTCAACCAGTGGACCCCGCGCGGTCAACGAGTGAACGCCGAGTGGTCAACGAGTGGACGTCGCTTGGTCCAAGAATTTTCGAGTAGTCTGTTAACAATTGGCACTAGGTCTACACGTGTGTTTCGTAATGTCAAATTTTACAAATCATTCGCGGGCAGCGCGCGGTCCACTCTGGACCCGCGCATTGGCAACGCGCAGTCAACACAAGGCAATCATGCGAGCAGCGAGTTGTCACCGAGTGGGCCACCCGCCGTCGGCGCGTGGAAGGTTTACGACCGAGGCGATCTGGTGACGCTACGGAGGTGATATAGTGAGCGCATACCCATACAAGTCCATATAAAGAATACTAGCCGCAGGAGGCGAGGCGGTGCGGGGTGGGTGCCGGGTGGCTCTAATGAGCTGTGACCTTAAAACCACACGGTGTCCTGCTGCTACCTATAGCCGGGGGTGCTGGAGTACTTGCGCATTTCGTCACACTCCCCCGGCACAACAGAGCGCATCCTAGCGTGTCAAAAACAATATTTTTTTATTGCTGAATGGGCCTGCTCTTGACATCGATCACGCCTGATGAAAAGCGATAGAGTGAGGTCTATCATGAAACGAACGTACCCAGGAGATGCCTAAGGCACTGGAACTCCCACGCATCGACGAAAGACAGCAGGCTGCTTGACTGCGGTGGGAGAGTGGTCGCAAACCAGGCGGGCGTTAGCCCTACCACCGCAAGGAAAGAATTGGCCAGTCAAATAAGGTGTTGGGTGTAACTGCCCAGGATGCGCCGAGCGCGAGCGTTCAGTTGAGTAACTGGCGGAACAAACTGCGCTACACGAGGAGGCTACTTCATGCATCCCACAATGTGTTCTTGTAATTGTAAAATTATTTAATAACGTCGACTTTTCTATACAAACCCGAAATCTGACATCCAACCATCTTGTTACAGAAGTCCTCGGCGCCATGCTATCAGTTCTCCTAATCTGGATTTTGACTGGCATATTCGTATACGTGGCCGTGGTCCGTTTACACACGGGCGAGTACAACATCGAGCCCGACATGATGATGATCGTGTCGGGCTGCGGGGTCGGCTTCAATGTCATACTGGCGCTAGTGCTGCACGGCTGCGCGTCTGATATCGGTGAGTACTGACTGTCCTAGCCGTGGTCCGTTTACACGCCGCGAGAACAACATTGAAATTTAGTGAAATTGACAACATTTCATATTTTTAACCTGCATGTATTCTTACGTTATATAAAAGTAAATTCAAATCTATGGCACCCATATTTTTTCGTTTTTCGAAATTATGTACTTTTCATTCATAATTTTAACTTTGAAATTCGGTGTATTCTAAAAAGACGTAAGTGCCAGATGACGTCAGCCTTACGGTAAAACGGCGATATTACCACAGTATAATATACTTCTTAGGTGACATTGACATGTCTTGTTTGATGTAATGTTTTCAATCAAAGACATTGGAATGCGTAAAGGTAACTAACTACCTCATTTCGCCGTTTATGTGACGTCATCACATGTTTTTTGATTTTTATATTTTTTCTCAGAAATTTGGAAATAAAAAAATAAAATAAAAATATATTTGAACTCAGGATACGAAAATAAAGAAATAGTATTTTTGTTTTAAGGTCGTGTCAGGTTTGAAATGTTGTCAATTGTCAGCAAAGTTTGATGCTCACAGTTCCCCTGAGACTGTTAAATATTGCACTTATTGATAAATGCTTTATTGGTATTACGAATATTCTGAGGCTGTTCAATCTTTCAAACGAATTTTTCTTTAGGTTAGAAAAATGTTTGACCTACAAAATCATTTACCACCTCTAAGGGCCTGTGCACACCACGTTTTTTAAAAGCGCCGTTGGCGCGCGTTTGTAGCGATACAGACGCGATAAGCACGCGAGTCAGACGCAGCCTGTAGACCTTCTGTAGGATAAAAGCGCGCCGTCGAAGCACGTTTCTAAAACGCGCGTTTAAAAAACTTGGTGTGCACAGGGCCTTATATACAGGGTGAATTTTCCAAGTGGGCGTGGATGGCCAAATTCTAAACTATGAGGAACAGCGAAAAGTGCTCAAAGGAGTCGCGGGCTCGATTTTGATAAAAACTAAAACTGCGTCATTGGATTTTTGAAAAATCAATATTTCTAGCCAGGAATCGAACCTGTTGATTTTGAAAAAAAAAAAAAAAACACACACTGTATTATTACACCATTCGATAGTGTCCCTAATAAGGATCAAATTCTGGGAAGTAATGACATACGGCAAACATAGGGAAAATGTTGAATTTTAATAAACTGCTTCTTTTTTCATACCTTGTTCGAAATGATGCTCAATATTTTTACTACCAAAACACTCGTAGCGCAGTCACCTTCACAAAATTATGTTCTAAATTCAAAATTTTAATTGCAGTACAATCCTTTAGACGTCGAATCCAGCTATGTATTCAAAACAATTGTCATTATTTTGAACAATTAATCAGTTAAGGTTTAATAGGTCGGTAGCATAAGAAAATAAAAAAGTATTTTGACAAAAATGAGCTCTTTCCTTTAGTTTGCCGTATGTCATTACTTCCCAGAATTTGATCCTTATTAGCGACACTATCAAATGGTGTAATAATACAGTGTGTGTTTTTTTTTTCAAAATCAACAGGTTCGAGTCTTGGCCAGAAATATTGATTTTTCAAAAATCCAATGATGCGGTTTTAGTTTTCATCAAAATCGAGCCCGCGACTCCTTTGAGTACTTTTCGCTATTCCTCATAGTTTCGGATTTGGCCATCTACGCCCACTTGAAAAATTCACCCTGTATATTAACTTGATTTCTTTCCCTCTAGCCCACCACCACACACACGGCGGCGCGGCCTGCGCCCACGCTCACTCACACGGCTCCACTGGAGGCGCCTCCCGGGGCTGGAGACTGTTCCGAAGATCACGAGAACACAAACAGACTAACGGCTCGCTGGTCAACGGAGACTACACCATGAAGGACCTGGCGACCGTCGAGACCAACGTCGTGGGCTCACAGCCGAGGTAATTTAGAGCAACATAGACCTTACCGGATAGGGAATTAGTGCTAATTTATTTTGTGGGAAATCGGTTTGGAGGCAGGAGTACAAAACCGAAAAGAACAGTTTGAGAGTTAGCACTGTTCCGATTTGATGCAATACTTTTAAGGTTTCGACCTAAACAGGAAAAACGGAACGATCTGAACACTTGGTTCCGTACTTCAAAAGGAAAAACGGAACCCTTAGGGTCTCACCACATTTATCGACGCGGAATCGGCTAACGCCGGTGAAAAAAGCATTTATGTCTACGTAATAAGGGTGTTACGCATCGGCTCGGCTCGGACGACGCGGCGCGACGCCGATCGACGGCGAAACGAGCCGTTTGCCTATTAGCTCGGCGATTAGTCGAGTAGTTTGGTGATACGCACTCGGCTTAAGCCGATTCCGCGTCGATAAATGTGTGGACACCCTTATACGATCACTTTGTTGTCCGTCTGTCTGTCTGTCTGTCAAGACCCTTTATCTCAGGAACGCGTGGAGGTATCGAGTTGAAATTATAAAAAACCATATACTATATAACCTTTCTGCGTTGTGAATAATTCGCATCGCGCCGATTCGCAGTTTTGTGTACAAGCCCTGACGTCGACTACGTGCCGCTCGTGTGTTTGGGCACCGTACTCAAAAACATGAGCGACACGTTGCCGACGCGTCGGCGGGTGTGTGGACGGCTGTGGTTGCCTCTGTTGTGTGAGCACTAACACGGTAATTGTTACAGGAACATCAACCTCCGGGCAGCACTGATCCACGTCATCGGCGACCTCATACAGAGCTGTGGAGTACTGCTCGCCTCAATACTTATTAAGTTCTATGTAAGTATATGTATGTAGGTATCTTATAGACGAATAAATGTCCTTTACTAACTTTTTAGACCTTTGTGTGCGTACGAAGTTTCGTTAAAATCGGTTCTTAAATCAGTTTGTAACAAAACATCGAGCGTCGTGTTCGAAGTGCGGTTCGATAAAATTTAAAAACGGCGAATGCTCGATGTTCTGTTACAAGTAAATGCCCTAGTCTATACTCACTTTACAAGCAATATACCTTGATTTACTTGTTTCCAGCCTGAAGCGAAGGTGGTGGACCCTATCTGCACGTTCGTGTTCAGTTTCTTAGTGCTGCTGACGTCGGCGCAGGTGGTGCGGGACGCGCTCGCCATGCTCATGCAGGCTGTGCCCAAGAACTTCAGGTAAGTGCTACTTTTTTTGTGCTGGCAACATTTTTTTAGGGCTCGCAACATCGCACGATAAACAAAGGTAAAAGAGACTAAAGTGGAAAGAGGGAAGGGAGGCCTTTGCCCTGTAGTGGGACAACACAGGCTTATAAAAAAAAGAGACTCTCTCGACCGAATTCAGTCGTTATATACAGGAAAAAAATAACCAGTACGCAAACTGTAACAATGAATTCATCATATGATTCTAGACCCCTTAGTGTAGAATGTTTGTCGGTTATCCAAAAAAAAAACGTGTGGAGTCGGGGAACCCCCGAAAGAAACGAAGCTCAGAAAAATTTGAAAATGTTTGCAGCCGTCATCTTGGATTTTCATTTTGACCTCACTATCGGCTTCAGCACCCTCGAAAACATACATATTTTAGACATACCTATATATTTTTTAAAATATTTATAAGTATTTTATTATTGCAGGTATCGTGAATGCGTGGCCATGTTGTCTTCGCTGAACGGCGTGCGCCACGTACACTCGCTGCACGTGTGGGCTCTGTCCACGCATTACGTTATCCTCACAGCACATGTGGCTATTGGTAAGTATCATTGCTATAACATTCAAGAGTATTCTACTTCTTAATATTTCCAAAAAAAAAAAACATAACATCTCGCCCGTATTTCTCGACGGGTTAGGCAGAGGTGTAAAAAAAAAACACTCCGGGAGTGCCGACAGATGTGAAAACAAAACACAAACAATACTTTGCTATCACTCACTGACATATCTATCGGATATACATTAAAACCGAGTACATCCCGAGGATAGCCGAACACATCTGAAGTGGTGTCGGTTACGATAACAGTGGCGCGAATTCAATGGTTTTTTTCCATCTTAAAGAATGCCCAACGCGCTTAAAAAAGTTTTCACTTCAACAAGATGGCAGCTTTAGTTCCGATTTTGGTCACGCGTCACAATAACTTTATAGCGCTGTATGTCGTCCACGTAAACCTACTGATGCGCCTTCTATATCTACAGGGTGTTACAGAAAGGGTATATCAATACAAACGGGTTGAAGAGTGTATCTGGTCTAGAATCTCTGTACAAAATTTCAGCTCAAAAGCAGTAACTTTGAAAATGCTTAATATTTTTTTATTTCGATAGTTTATTAAATTGAAATCATAACAAACGTGTCACCGCACTTCGAGGGTCATTATCCTTTATCTGTAGTGTGTCTGTGCGCCTAGTACACGCACATCACGCTGCCGCGCGCCAGTGCAGCGCCGTAATGTCGAAATAAAAAAATATTAAGCATTTTCAAAGTTAATGCTTTTGAGCTAAAATTTTGTACAGAGATTCTAGACCAGATACACTCTTCAACCCGTTTGTATTGATATACCCTTTCCGTAACACCCTGTATGTAACCTACTGAGGTGTGCAAATTAATATGTCAGGTAGGTACTAATAGCAACATTATAAAGGCGAAAGTTTGTGAGTGTGTGTATGTTTGTTACTTTTTCACGCTCAAACGCCTGAACCAATTTTGATAAAATTTTGTATGGAGGTAGCTGATACCCTGGATTAACATATAGGCTACTTTTTATCCCGATATTCTTACGGGATCGACATTTATGCGCGGGGCGCAGCTATTTCAAGATATTTAGTAAAACACAAGTAGTACCTACAGTAGTTGCAGTAGTTACATGGGACTTAAACATGACTGGCGAAATGTGTGTGGTGGGTGATAGGTACACCTATGTCTTGCCTTTTATTTCGACATCACGGCGCTGCACTGGCAGCGCCGTGATGTCGAAATAAAAAAATATTAAGCATTTTCAAAGTTAATGTTTTTGAGCTGAAATTTTGTACAGAGATTCTAGACCAGATACACTCTTCAACCCGTTTGTATTGATATACCCTTTCTGTAACATCCTGTATACTGTTTCCTATATTTTTTGCCCCCCCCAGACGAGCTGACGGAGCCCGAGGCGGTGCTGCACGCGTGCCAGCAGCTGGCGCGCGCGGAGCTGGGCGTGGCGTTGGCCACGTTCCAGGTGGAGCGCTACTCGCCGCGCATGCTGGCGTGCGACACGTGCGCGCTGCAGCCCGCGCACACGCCCTGACATCTCACCACCCTCGCCTAGGCAGGTCGGTAGCGTCCGAGAATTCTCAAATATCACTTCTTCTTCATCGTTCCTTCGATGCTGAAGATCGCGCCCACATAAGACGCGACCACAGATATAGATATACCTAGATAACGCAAGTATCACGAACTGTGTGAAAACTAAGCGTGCCACTTTTTGACTACCTACTATGATGTCACAAGCTCGCGCTCTCTCGCTCACGCTCACCCAGCCAGCAGTACGCAGGACTGAGCGCGAAAGTGGCGGCTTATGATTTTCGATCGTAAACTGGTGCGATTTTTGGCACGCGAAGTAGGTGCTCTTGCGTTATCTAGGTATATCTATATCTGTGGACGCGACCAAGTTTTCTATTTTGTATTACCATTTTTACAATATTATGGATTAACTACTTGGAATTCTTCAATGCTTTTGAGTGACAAATGACGATCTGAAACCGGAGTAGGAGTTACCCGAGAGGATATCGGTGACTTGAGAAACTTGTATTGTTTTAGACGATCTAGGAGCCCTATAAATATCCTAATAATCTGATATGCTTGTGTGACGGGTCGTTGAGCTCTAAAATATGGTTTAGTTTCACGATTAATTGCTGCATGCGTGCCATTTGTCGGGATAGGTCAACTCAGCTACTATGGCTCTATTCCATTAAAAGATAACTGAAATAAATAATGTCCTCTGAGTTTGTTTCTATTGCTATTACAAGCACTTACGACAGAAATCAATAATGAAATTGACATTTTTATTTTATTCCACAGGAAGTGACAACATAATAAATGAAGCCTCAGACAATTGATTTGATTGACGCAATTTGTACACGATGCATTTAAAGGGGCCAGCTATCAATCAACAACTTGATTGATTGATTGAAGAACAGTGTTGATATTCTAAGCTAAGGAAAATGACAAATTAGTGTTGTTTATCAATCTCCAAATTGATCCATGAAAAAGTGATTGAATGGTTGATAAAGTTGGAGTTTTGTATTTTTTGAAACGGTTGAGTAGTTAGGACCAAGTGAGAAGTGGCATCAGTCATCAATTTGATTGAAAGATTGATTGATTAATAGACTAAATTGTTGAATTAGTGTATTTAATATTGCTAGAACTTTTGAAATGGAAATATTGTAATGATAAAATGCATACTTGATCTCAAGGAAATAACTTTCAGAATAATTTAAAAGAGACAAATTACATAAAAAAAATATTGATTTTTCTAGCTTGTTTCTACAAAGCGCTTATGTATTTAAATTTTAAGGTATATTGAACACTATACAGGTATTTGATTTTGGTAAATTCCGGACGATTGCCTGCTAAGTGTGTCACCTGCCTTAGAATTTGTAAAATGTAAAAGAAAAATTAAACCTACAAATATTTTCCAGACATGAATACTGTTTGACTTGTAAAAAGAAATTAACGCATAATATTATTGTTATTTTTTAAATAAATAACGTAGAAAGAAAAACAATAAACAGTAGACTTTGTAAAAGGAAAGTATTATAATTCGTGCCAATATTAAAAAAAAAGATGCATTCCAAATCGTTGACCCGATGTATTAAATTAAAAAGATATTATATTTAGCTAATTTATTATTAAAAAAAAATGTATGTTTTAGATTATAAGCGAATTATTAAAAATCAATTATTATTTAGTACCTATTAAATAATGTTTAATGTGTATAAATTGATATTTAAAATGCAATTTTGTAAATTTGTAACTGTTCATTGTTGAAAAAACTTTTTCAAAAGTTATTAGGGTTCAATCATAAGTTACGTAATCTAGGTGACGTTTCAGGGTTCTGTAGCGAAAGGATGCCATCGGAATATTTTTTACCGAGCTAACAATGGGTGTCTGTCACGAGGTTATTTATAAAGAGGATATCCAGATGAAATTATAAAAAGCTTGTAAAAATAATCTATTTTCTTCCCACATTTATCAGACAGAAGAGGGGCTTGTGGCTAAGTAATAACAGCCGCACGGGTCGATCGATCAGGTTAAGCTACGCTTGCCGCGGTTGGTCCGTGGATGGGTGACCATCTTCACATACCAAGACCCCTCCGTGCCTCGGAAAGTACGTTAAGTCGTTGGTTCCGGCTGTCATTCGTGGATATTTGACAGTCGTTACGGGTAGTCAGAAGCCCGAAAGTCTGACAGACAACAAGGGGTCTCGTATTACCCAGTAACTGGGTTGTGGAGGTCAGAAAGGCAGTCGCTCCATGTAAATAAAACAGTAGTATTCAGCTGCATCCGGTTAGACTAGAAGCCGACCCTAACATAGTTGGGAAAAGGGTGGGCAGATGATAATTTATCAGACAGAAATTGTTATAAAACGCACAATTAGATCTTTAATCATCAATTTATATATTTATTTTAATTGAAATCGATATATTTTTGTCTAATTGAGATAAATAAAATCGATACCTACAATTTTTTGTTAAGTTAATTTGTCTCATTAAGCTCCGCTAATGAGACACAAGTGATTTTCTTTTGTATCGTACTACATTGGGTACGCGCGGAGCTTGACCGGTTAAAACTTAATGAAAATATACTTAAATGGGTTACGTAACTTGTGTTTGGTTCTCAAATGCAATGAATTTCCGTTTGTACAATTGATTCCAAATACTGTAATCTTAGTCTTAAGTTGTTTATTCATACAAATGATGCTATTCGTTCATACAAGGAGGCTTGCTGTCAGTTTGCCCAGTACGATCTGCTCAGTAACTTTACGCCCTAATTGGAAACTTATTGATGGAACGCCGTATACAGAGGGCGGGCAGGGTTACCATAATACTAATAAAAATATACCGATTTTTATGTATAGTCGTCCACTTAATTGCTTGACCATTTTTGACACCAATTCCCAGTAAATTGAAACTATCTAACTGTCAAAGACTGCGGCGGCATGACGTCACGCAAAATGCTGCATTGCGCAAGAACTACGGAACACACTGACGTCACGCAAAATGCTGCATTTCGCAAGCAGTTTGACGCGCGACTCCCATATAATTATACAACGTCCCGACATTAATATTCAGACAGTAGCCCACCAGACACAACACGCATCTGGTCGGAGGATCCTCCCTTTTCTATAGAGGATGAGTGAACTTTACACCCTGTTCCTCTTTCCTCTATAAGACCTTGTCTTTTTTACGTGCAAGTGACCTTACCTTAAGTTACCTTAGAGTGGTCAAGCAATTACGAAGTCCACTATACTAACGATATACATAAGAAGGACTTTTCTATTTAAAAATAGTTCGTTCTGTAGAAAATAATCCTTTAGTCTTCAATGGCACGGATAAAAGCAAAGTTATATTACGAATAATGAAAGAATCTATGGTGACCATGCATGCCCTTTGTTGACGGCACATGGAAAAAGTCGTTATAAAATCGATATTATGTGCTAAATACAGTAATGTGAATCTCGTTGCTGTTAGCATATTTTATATTTACCATCAAATCCAAAATAAAGATTAACATGGATCCCTGTTCAGAAACTCACCCTGTATACCGGGTCAAATAAATTTAGTTAGCGAAACTCTGCCGACTTCAGAAGTATCGATATCTAAACACTATAAAATTAAAACGACACCCATCACGTCTGTGAAGTTTACACAATAAAAAACTGATTTTTAAACTCATATACAGGAATATTTTTTATTCAGTGCGCAAACTTTGCCAAAATAAACTTAGATGAATTTTATTAAACACCTATTTTTTATTTTGACATGTCTTAGTACAAAAAAATAAAGTTGATCGTAAACGAAAGATGTCTACTTTGAAATTGATTTTATGGCTACTCGCCGGCGAGTGGCGAAGCGAAACGTGCTATGTGCAGACGTCAGCACATTCAACTTTGAACCTTATGCTTTAGCGATAAAGTTAAAAATGTATTGCTTGATGGGCTAATGACGTCTGTAGAGTGTACCTACCTATCAGCTGTGCGCTCTTGGATCTCGCTCGAAGAAATCGAAAATCGTTTCTTCGATTTCAACCGCCAGTCGAGGTCTGCCTGACAGACCCTTGTGCGTGATTCCGGGTCCTGAACTGACCGTGATCAAGCAGCCATTGACTGGCTGCTAAACTGGTCCTTTCATTAGGGACCACGGGGTTAAGGATACCATGGGCTCGCATTCGAGGTATGCTCTCCGTCGCATACATTCTGCGAGCTGCTCGTAAACTTTCACCACTTAATAAATACACTCGCACCATCTCATAAAACTCGCGGTTACTAAAGTCCGACATCGTGACCGGTAGGTACCTACGAGTACGACACACTTGCGACGCGGGGGTTGCACGGGAAAGCGATTGGACGCGAGGTCACGAAGCGCATGCGATGAGCAGACTGTCATGTCGGGGTCGGGAGTCCGGGGTGACCGCCCGGGCACCACTCTGCGCCCGGGACTTCCCCGCTGCAATTCCGCCACGTGCGCCGCCCGGCGCGCGCGCCCATTGTTATTATTACGAAAAGATAGTGTCCATAATTTGCTGATTTAGAGTCGGATAAAAACGTGAAAAAAAGTTTTGAAAAAATTATAGAAATGTATTCTATTACTGATACTGAACCACCAAAAATTTTTTGCGCACTCCTTAAAAAAAATATTCCTGTATAAGTGACTACACTAACTGGGGTCGGTGACCCCCCAAAGAAAATCGTCAAATTAATTCCTTTTTTTATCGTGTTTAGGTAGCGATACCCATCACGTCCGCGGAGTTTTTTACTACCTAATTTTATTTGTCCCTGTATTTTGAAACACTATCGATAGATTCATTCATTTAAAATGTGCTCGCAAATACGAGTTATCTTCGATTCGCGTAAAGTTTAAAACCAATTTACCTAATGCATAGTTAAGCATATAATTATTGTTATTTAAGTTTATTTATTTATTGCGCTGTTTGTATTATTTGTAGTGACTGAATTTTGACGTTGCTGAAGCGTGATTTTGAATAAAAAAATCAGCTGTTCCCTACACTTATGTTCACATAACTCGTCAAAATGTAGGGAACAGCTGATTTTTTTTCGCGATTTCATGTTTGGTCCCATAGTAAAAGTTGTTCAT
Organism: Amphipoea oculea; assembly: GCA_945859645.1. Lineage (NCBI taxonomy): Eukaryota > Metazoa > Arthropoda > Insecta > Lepidoptera > Noctuidae > Amphipoea > Amphipoea oculea. Next base: position 16,308,084 of record OX243881.1, read on the forward strand.
AATGATGAGTACAATGACCCCTTAGGAGGAAAACGGTGATTAAAATTTCACCCTGTTTTACAGTGATTAAGAGGTGACCCAGTGGTTACGAGGCCTGGCAGCCAACGATAAGTTCAAAACCCAGAAGTATAAAATCGTTGATTTCAATATTATTAAACTGAATTGAAAATTCCTTGTGCTTTAAGTTGCTCAAGGGACAAGGAATGTTTGTAATGTATAATTTATACAAGGTTAAATTAACTGGCGAAACATCACAGACTCGCTAGAATGTAATGATTATAAAAAAAATATTTTCTTAACGCAAGATTTCAAGTCGCTGATTACGGGGTCAACGGCCGCTGGCAGTATAGTTGTAAAAACATTGTTTTTTCATCGCCAATTATATCTATCACCTCTGTGAAGTTATATCAGTTAATTTAAATTGACCTTGTATTACTAAATGGCTAATAATTAAACCACCTATTTATCCAACTTTCTATAAAATTAGTCGATTTTAGAGGCTACATTCAAAACACGCTACAGCAATTATCTTGTACTTAATGTATTTACTCGTAGCTTATGGTTGAATTTTTGTGCTCAAAATAGTAAATAATTGTGATAGCTTTACAAGTTGTTCATTGCATTCCCTTGTTGTAACGTAGTGTTGTTTATATTGTATAGATGGACAGGGTACGCGGATGGGTGATGAACTGGATTCTGTAAAGATTTTATTCTTATTATTTTTTTTTGTTTTTAAGGCTAAACTCTGCTTCTGGAATTCAGATCAGTACATGTGCTGTCAAATTTAATGTTAGCTGTGATGATTGTATGACTAGAATAATAGCAACCAATCATGTAACAGCTGATTTTTATAACGCCAGATAATTTTATCCGCGGAATAATTTTGATTTTTTGACAGTTCTTCCGTGCAAAATCTGTCAGACGATAATTTATTCCACGAATAAAAATTATTTGTCGATTGAAAAATCAATCCTAAGTTGACAGCGGATTGCGTTGAAAATGATTTCAGAGACCGGAGCTTAGCCCAGATTTTAATTATGTGAATTGTCTTCCACAAAGAAAATTATTATTATGACAAGTTTTTAATATTTAGGCGCGCTCGCACCAGAAATCACTAGATACGTTTAGCGGTAAGCGAATTTAAAACATGCATCGTTCTGTTTCTATCAATCGTTTGGAGATATAAATAGAATGATGTTTCTAGAGCGCATCCCGACGCGTCAAAAAAACACGTTGGATTTTCAACTCTCGGCTCTAAGGAAGTGCGTTGAAAATCCTGTACGCGAAAAGAAATCACCGCAGGAAAAACGCGCTGGGCTAGTGGACGCTAGTGATTTGTGATACAAGTGGCCCTTAATTTTATAACATTATTTTAATCACTTTATCTAGTCTTCCGTTACCTTATTTAATAAAAGAATCAAGTTTGTTACCCCAAACGCGCCTAAGAAAAGTATTTAGCTATATGAAAAGCGATTTAGTAATAAGCAAATAGTCGATTAGTAAGTTTTAATATGTTAACCAAAATGTAACGAAACATGTAGCTGTTGTAATTATTATCTTTTTATATTTATCAATTTTCATCTATTATTGTATTGTAACGCGAATTATTAGTAGAAACTTTATTGTTTTGGGATCTGTTCCTGTTGAAAATATTTAAATTGGCGTGTTTTTAGAGTTTCTCCAAAGTAATCGATTGTGTCGGCTTTAATCGATTAGAAATTATCGTTTACGGCTTCCTTATCTTTTTAAATGTTTGTTTCTAAAAGGCGAAAGCGCCTAGATAGCCCGCGAAATTAAAATTTTCTTGTGATTTTTGCAATTTGCAGGTCAGTATCAAGTTGTATATTGAATAAAATCCTATTCGCGACCGTAACAAATATGTATTTCCAGAATTATTGGAATTATCAATAGTTAGAATTGACCTCAAATATAATATAATATTCCACAACTATCACACAACGCCATCTAGTCCCAAGCTAAGTAGAGCTTGTGTTATGGGTACTAGACAACTGATAAACATACTTATATATTTCTAAATACATACATATTATAGATAAATTACACCCAGACACAGAACAAATGATCGTGCTCATCACACAAACATTTGTCCTGGGTGAGAATCGAACCCACGACCTCCGGCATAGCAGTCAGGGTCACTAACCACTAGACCATCAGGAATGAATGAATGTCACTATTTCATGAAAAATGGTCATTTGGTAGGGTAATGTGAGTTTAGAGATAGAGATTATAGGATTGTAAGCTTGATGATTTTAATGATTATAATTCTGGAAACACATATTTTGTTACGGTTGCGAATCATATTTTGGTTAACGAACAACCTGTCAATGGTGGCGATTCCCTTGTTCACAAGTTTGTGAACTAAATTTAAGTTCAGTGCGTCTTTTTCTTTCTATTTCATTAAGAAAAGGACAGAAGATAAATGTCAGTTTAGTCCTGTCAATATAATCAGCGCCGTCGCAACATGTCTTTTTATTCCATACTTCTCTATTATTCGTCATCTCGGTAGTCACCCAGTCAAGGCAGATAGTTTAATGCAAATTGTTCCTGTTTTGAATTTATTTGGTACATAGCACCTATCTGGAAACTAAAAGTGGCCTTAAAGCCTGATTAGACGGTGCGATTTAATTGCCTGTGGCATACCATAATAAAACGTTACGTTCGAAAAGTGCTGATTCTCAGCCTAGATTGAATAAATGACTTTTGATTTTGATAAGTTGCATCGTCTAAAAATAAAAATATTGTATGCAAGAAAATCACGATTTAATAACGGATATTTTCAACAGAAACAGATCATTAGTTCTTGGAGCCAAAATGTAACCAAAAAGACGTATTTTTATAACTGATTTGTGTATGTATATTATTAAGTAAGGATTGGATGTTTCTTTAAGACCGTTTGTTTAGCATTCAGTGTTGTTTCCGTCCTGTGCGTTTTGTTCTGTTGTACTTGTACTGAATAAAGTCATTATTGAAAATTATATTCTTTTTTTATTTAACATAACATCACGTATGTAATTGAAGACGTGAGTGGATGAAGGGGATATGTCACAAAATTCTAATTTCGAGAAAATTGAGTTCAAAGTTTCACATAAACTTTATGTGAAACTTTGAACTCTCAATTCCCCTAGGCCTTAAGGGCCATGTCTCAATGGAACACCATTGGCGACGCAACCATAGTCGCACTGCTAAAAAATTGGGTGCGGGCTCGTAGTCCCACTATTGTGACTTAACAGGAATTTGCAATAATGGTGTAGTTTTTCTACACCATTTAGCACTTATTATTAATGCGGTGAAAAAATATCGATATGAAATTGTGTTTGGTAGAGAAGTGTATAGTGTACCTACATATTTATTTTGTGTATAGACTACAGGCACAGAATACTTAATAGTACTGCAGGCCCATGTCAAAAAAATGGATGCTCGTATATAGGACGATATAAGAGCAAAAAATAATAAGATTCAGCACTATGCCGTCACTTGTAAGCTGTTATTAAATATAGATAAAAACTTTTTGACAATTTTTTAATCGATACAAAGATTTCTCCTCCTTATTTATTGTAGGTATTATTTTATCGATTTGTAGCCGCGCGCTAGGGGCACGGCAATTGATATTTAGCCAAGCGATTAAAAGAAGTATAAAATAAAACCACGAGTGACTTATTAATATTAATTTATTATAATAATGTGAAGGCATCACCTCGTATGTACAACGTACACGTTACCGCTAACTTTTGTACAATTTATCACAACTGACAACATAATTTCTAAAGCTGTTTTAAGGCCCCGCTAACGCCACTCCGGTAGAACAATTTTTATGAATTTTTCATAGAAATTGTTCCACCAGTGTTGCGTCACGCCTGATTGCGGGAGCCTTTAAGCTGCGTCCCCACTTGTAACATATTCGCCATCAATACTTCTAACTAGTGGAATATGAGTAGCAATATGCGATGTGTAAGGCGCGTCGCCCACACGAGCTAGAGTCGAGGCGGCGTCGAGGCGCGGGCGCACGTTTTCTATAGGAATAAATACATTGTATTTTGTGGGCGACGCGCCTAAAGGAACTGCGAAATTGTTGAATTTACAGTTCGCGTTACAGAAGTCTTTCGCTCTGAAACTAGGTTTTCCGATGCGCACGGCATGACAAAAAAAAACTTTACGTAACGCGAACTGTAAATTCAAATTATATCTAGTGGATAGTTAAATCAGTTTTAATATCTTGAAATGCAAAAATTCTTGTTCACATTATGCGAGACATGTTGGTCACTTTGTTGAGTTGTTGGTGACTTTGTTACGAGTGAGGACGCAACTTTACGGATCGATGGCAGACTGAAATTATATTTTTAAATATTGCTGATAGATTTTGAATAGATAAATAAATTACACTAAAATTACAAACCTTAATATTCTAACTGAAATGTTAGATTGCTTTGTATTCAAATAAAACAAAGTTTCGCCAATTAATTTCATTTTAAGGTAAAGTTAAATTATTTGTCGAAACTTTATTGTTTCTGTTAAAGTGAAACTTTATTGTTCATTTTTGTTTCTTTCTTTATTGTTTGAACTTTCTATGACATTGGTGAGTTTCGCCAATATATTCAATTTGATTTTGCATAAGGCATTTGTCCCACCATCGAGGAGAAAGCGACCAGCTATCGACAATTTTCTCACTCAAGCTATTCTGTCGGTAAAAGAGATACATATACACCTATTAATAGTTGATCGCCGACTGTTCACACCACACGGGCGAGAACTCTGTCAAACAAACAACTAGTTTTTAATTGCTCGCTCTACTCGCTTCTCGCTAATCGCCGGCAGTAGGACACCTGCCTAAGACGGAACTATTACAAAAATGGCTTTTCAAACAACAATAAACAAATACATAACATCTATCTACGACCGATCCGTGAGCAAAACACTGATACAATAATTATTCTTGTTATGCTATATAAAACATTTTCAGTTTACTTGCATGCATTTTTATTACATTTGTTTAAAAAATATTTTAATTTAATAGTTATTTCTCAGCTGCTGTCTATAAAGGAATGTAAGTATTATATAAAGCTATGCAAGCATGTAGAAAGCTTCAGTGCATAGCACCATGATTGGAATTAAAATTTTGGGCAGAATTACGTAAAAACTATTGACAAACAAAATCGATATCAAACGAGCGAAATATCGATTGAATTAGGAGCAAAATTGATCTAAATAGTACACGCTTTATATATAGATATATTGATTGATGGCAAACCGCTCTTTGTTTCTATGAAAGCTAAAAATAGATTTTATGCTGCGAGTAAGCCCTCGTACCCACCTCGTGGCATTTTTATCGCGCACTAGTGATTTAAACAGCTCCGCTTAGCGTCGAGAGTTAGAAATCCAATAGTCTATTTGACGTGTTGGGATGCCCTCTGTTGGATTCCCAGTGTACGGCACAAGACCGAGAGTTGAAAATCCAACGCGCGGTTAAAAAAACGTCACGTTGCGAGGCTGGGCTAAAACGAGCGTGCATACCATATTGAACATTGGTTGTATCGCTCACAGATCAATCAATCTTTCAATCCATAATGTTATCAACAAGATGTTGGTATAATTAATTTAGAGCTGCCTATACTGAAACTGATTTATTTATTCCTCAATATAATAACTTTAGTAAGTGACACATTTCTTTAAAAATAGCTGCATTTCTGAGTATTACATAAAAATAGGTAATTTCATGTAGCATTATATACTTTTCTTCCTTACGAACCTGCCATATTTGATATTTCTTATAAAATATAGTGACTGTACATTGCATTTTTCTTATATTAACATCAATACCCGACCGTTAATATGGCACATCGGGTTAGAGAGAAAGTTCGGATTTGTAGTCGCCAATTTCAAATTTAAGAAATATTTTAATTCACACAAACCTACAATGAGCACTTGTGAAACGTCAGAAGCTAGCTGCTCGGTTCCAATTGGTCGTTTCCTATGGAGGAGTGCCGGCAAGAAACTCCGCGGTTAAACTTACTCTTAAAAATAATTGGCTTTTACAATGTTTTCGATTTACACTGTTAACCCGTCAAACGACTACATTACCTACAAGAAGCAGTTTCCATATAAGCACTCAACGCTTTTCACGATTATAATATGTATTATCGTTTCGGAGGTATTTTTCTTAATAACAAATTTTAATCTGTCAAGCTCTGCTAATGAGACACAATTGATTTTCTATTGTTTCGTCACCGATCGGTAATGCTGGTCCGTATGACGTTTGTCGGGTTAACAGGTTTGGGTGCACAGTGTAGGCCTGCTAACAACTGCTAGTCAGGTAAAGTTCGATGTGCCATATTTACGACCGGTAGGTACTGTATACCATTTTGCTATGCTTGCAAGTATTTGTGCTACAATATTATATTATGCGTCCCTTCAGCTAAAAGCGTCTAAAGTGGCGACCCTAGTTTACAGCTTAATTTATTATTGCGATATCATTTAAAGTTTAGTTTTTTTAGCAATGCGTAAGTCAAATGGCAAAGGGAAAAGTCGGCAGTCGGCAGTGGCTTTGTTTTTTAATCGATGAAAAAAGTAGGAGGTTTTCAAGTCGACGCGTATATGTATATTTTTAAATAAATTATACACATAAAAACATGTAAGATGCATTCTAGTTAAGATACATGGGTTTTAAAGTTACAATTTTAATCTAGCTCCAAAACAGTCTTATGGCAATTATACATGGTTCCATTTTTTCGGTTTAGATGAAACAACCAAAATGAATCGTGTAAAAAGTAAATCAATTTGGTTGAACCGTGTATTCTTGCTATTACTGACCGTTTAAATTTAAATGTTTCATCATCTACCTAGCCTTTTCCCAAGTAATATAGAGTCGGCGTCCAGTCTAACCTGGTGCAACTGAATATCAGTATTTTACATGGAGCGACCGCCCATCATACCTTCACAAGCCAGTTGTAATCTTGTAATACTACGATACCCCTTAGTAAGACTGGTTGTCGCTTCTGACAATCCGTATCGACTGCTAAAGATCTACGAATGACAGCCAGGTCCAACGGCTTAACGTGCTTTCAATGCACGGAAGTAATGGGTCATCCATCCATGGACCAACCTCGGCAAGCGTCGCCTTGAAGATCAACCCTTGCGGCTATTATTATTTAGTCATCATCATCATCTGCCTAGCCTTTAACCAACTATGTTGGGGTCGGCTTCCAGTCTAACCGGATGCAGCTGAATACCAGTATTTTACATGGAGCGACAGCCTATCAGACCTCCACAACCCAGTTACTGGGTAATACGATACCCCTTGGTAAGACTGACTTTGACTTGAGACTTGGTATTATTATTTAGTCACGAGCATGAAATATTTGTCTTACATTTTACGTCCATTTAAATAAAAATGCCTTTTACATACCAATTCGAGTTACGCATTGCTAGAAATAAGAATAATTAACGATGTTTCGACTAGAGTCGCCGACTACACCTACTTGCTGAAATACAACTTACAATAATCAACAACTTCATTTACACAAACTAACATCTCCAATCATCTCTATATACTTGTGTTCAAACATAATGGAATTGATTTAACAATATACTTTTATAATATATCAAACAAGGTATGGAAGACGGATGCTTTATTTACGCGAAGTAAAATAATTGCACATCAACTTTAAAGGTAAAGAACCTCCTGCTTTTTTGAAGTCGATTAAAAATAGCGTAAATGTGCGTTTTTATAATTTAAAACGTGACGATATTATTGTGGACGTGCACGTCCACGTCACGGCCTCGCAATAACACAAGGAAGTAAAATGTATGGAAATATACAGGAAGATGTTTTTAACACCATTCAAATTTTTACAGGGTGTTCTACCCATGAATATGAACAACTTTCACTATGGGACCAACTCTGAAATCATGAAAAAAAAATCAGCTGTTTCATACAAAAGTTCAATACCTACTTGACCAAAATGTATGAAACAGCAGATTTCTTTTTCGTGATTTCAGAGTTGGTCCCATAGTGAAAGTTGTTCATATTCATGGGTAGAACACCCTGTAAAATTTTGGATGGTGATAAAAAAGTCTTCCTGTATGTAGACGGTTTTATATTTTCGTCTACGACAACGTTATAATAACGTGCACGTATTTCCATACACTTTATGGACGTGGGAGTCGACGATAACATCGTGACGTTAGAAGGTAATTATAAAAGCGCACAATGCAGTTACAGAAAACTGCCACGAGATGGCGTTAACGATAATATTTTGTCTGGTCGCTTTTGGTTAAAGATCACTTTGACAAATGACAAACACTCGGCCATCTCTCGCTTAAACAAATACAAAGCGTCCAACAAACAACCCCATTCAACGTAGAAATCACATTCTCAGGGTAGCCCTTCCCCATTCTCCTCTGCATTAATTTTAGGCAATTTTTTATTATATAGGCAGTGTTTTCTTGGTTATTTTAAATTGTGACGAAATGTATATTAAAAGCATATAATTAAACTTCGCGTAAATAAAACAAAGGTGGTATACAATTTGAACACAAAATTGATGATATTTTACGTATTATTTTGTCATATACAATTCTATAAATATTTTTTTATATGGGTATACAATCCAGAACACAATATGTTTTTTTAAAATAAAAATTCAAAATAAAACTAGTAATATAAAATTTTGTCATGATTTTGGAGTATTACATCAAAATATTGATAATATCACTATTTTTTAATATTTATTTTATATATTTAAACTTCTTATAAATAAAATTGGCGGGTGATTGTACTTCGTACATGGCTATTCACAAAATTGTTGAGATTACAAAAATAATGAGAAAAAAAAATTAAATAAATATAATACTGTTAACATTAGGATAAAATTATTTATAATTAATTATGCCAATTGATGATAATTTTAAGGGACATCGTAAACATCGATACCCCGAATTAAAATTTTATCTAAATCCGTCTACAGAAAAAAATGTAATATTAAGCTCAAGACACAGAAGTAATATGAAATAACTGAAATTGCGTTTACACAAGCAAACCAGTTGCGTATTGGTGATTATTTAAACTGACATCTCGACAATATTGAGCATTCCAATGTTTTTAGGGTTCCGTACCCAAAAGATGCCAAGGGGAGCCTATAACTAAGGCTTTGCTGCCCGTCCGTCTGTCACAGGGCTGACCTTTTGAGCCGTAATAGGTAGACACTTGAAATTTTCAGTGTGTACTACTTTGCCCCCGATAGTTAAAAAGACGTATTTAACAAAAAGTAAAACGGAGAAATAAATGTTTTAATGAACGAAACGGGAAATTAAATGCTTTTGATTTGGCAAATTAATTACTGGCGGAAGTTAGAAAAATATTAAAAATACAGGCAGATGCGCCTTTTTTTCTGATTCTGGCAATGTATGTAACTCAAATCTGGAAAGAAAATTAGATGCGTCTTTTTTCCTATCGGGGGCAGTACTATATGGCCGCTTAAACAACAAATAATAAAAATAAAGTTAAAAATTAAAGGAGATTTTATCGGCGTTTGAAAAAAATTTAGTGTTAAATATAGTACGGTGGTACGGAACCCTACATATGCGAGTCCGATTCGCACTTGGCCGCTTTTTTTTTAATTGGGAAGCAGTTTCGCAATTTTAGTTGCCTGACTCCGAACTGTTGCAGTGTCTTGAGCCTCCAACACCACTGGAAAAAATGCACTTGGCATTGCACAGCCGATAATAATACAAGATAATAATAATTTGTTAAAATAAAAATAATAAAAGCTTATTCAATTGAGACATAATGATGATCTTAGTATCATAGAGGGCGCTACTGCGTTTTTGGGTACATAGTTGAAAAAGTTCGTAATTATTTTGAAATTATGAGATAATGTTACAAGTTTGACTTTAAATTGGGCGGACCGCATTGCATCGCAAAATTCCTCCTACATTACTTATTGGTACAGTCAGCATCAAAAGTCGATTAACACTGTCATTTTTACATGTTATCAAATTGACAACAATTTTTCTCAATAAACTGCTTTTTAGCTTGTCACATAATAGCAAAGAGTTTATACTCTAAAGAAAATTCTTCTGCTGCAATTTTGAACAAATATTTTGCTCAATAACTAAGATTAAAAAAACTGAAGTGTTAATCGACTTTTGCTGCTGACCGTACATCTTGTATGAATCATCACACCACACTGCAGGCGGGCCGCACCTTTTTCGGCCCGATGCGACTGCAAAGCTGCGTTTCCACCAGAGATGTGCGAGGATGCTTAGCGAGGGATGTGTGTGAAACCAACCAATAACATCACTTCATTTTCATACCTTGAACTAAGTTAGCGATGTTATTGGTTAGTTTTACACACATTCATCGCTACGCATCCTCGCTCATCTCTAGTAGAAACGCAGCCTAATGTGCGCTTAGCTTTACAGCATGTTTATTTGACGCGAAAACTCGCAACGTGTAACCACAGCCTAATAAAACCATAGACTTTAATAGACATCATCAACTTGTTAAATAAAACCCACACAGCAGCGTTCCTCTAAACTTTCAGTCATTCCGCAAACATACTAACAGTACTACGTCACATCTAACTGTTCTAGAACACCAAGTTCATAGGCAAGAGTTAGGCGATGCTTATATTAAGCTAGGAGTACGTTATTATCTGTACTTATTGCGAACGATCAACATTTTACTACTAACCTAAGGTTTGGGGAGGAGATATGATGCCTAATAAATTATATAAAATAGATAAAAAATGTTATAAGATTTTTTTCCTCAAGATTTGGCGTATTATAGTTGCTTAAAAAGGCAAAAATAAGTCTTTTGTGGCAAGAAATAATAATTATACCTTAGTTAGGGACGCAAACGAATTTTGAATTAGTCCTTTTTCCTATCCGAAATGTGCTTAGACACTTTAACCTTTTGACCGCTTGTGTCGCATTTATGCGACACGTTTCCGTGCCCCTACCGCCCGTTTCGTATTTCTGCGACAGAGAACATGCATGATTTTTTCGTTCTATTTTCGTCCTATTAACTGCGTGGTACAATTAAAACCATTATTAAATAGAGATAAAAACTTTTTGACTATTTTTTTATCGATACAACGATTGCTCCTCCTTATTTATTGTAGGTATTATTTTATCTTGATTTTAACCGCGCTCTAGGGGCACGGCAACTGATATTTAGCCAAGCGCCTAAAAGGTTAAACCAGTATTTGAATTTATTTCAAATAGTTCTGCTGGATGCGGGAAGCACAGAGTTTATGTACAGTCAACAAAAGAGATAAGTATGCAGGATCGTCGGATATAGTTGAAGTTTAGTAAGAAACCGATGGATGTTGTCGATTGAAATTTAATTTGATAAATGAGCCGTTTGTTTTCTATTAATAAAATTAAATTTTATTCGAGAACATCCATCTGTTTCTTACTAAACTTCAACTATATCCGACGATCCTGCATATTTATCTCTTTTGTTGACTGTACATACATAAACTTACATGCATGTACATATGTCAAAATTATTATTTACCAACGTAGTAAACAAAGGCAAGAATAAGCATTTTTTTTCAAAGTTATCACATAGTTAAACATCTCCTCCCCTTATTAATTTAAAACATCACGGGAACTCTTAAGACTACGCATTTCAGCAACAACTCGACACGAACATAAATTATATTCTTCACACTTGTTCTAAATTAAATGTACTTTTGTACGAAATTAAGGGAATATTAAGCTGTGTTCACTGGGCGACTTTTGGGCAACAAAAAGTCGCAAGCAAAGTACCGCAACGTTGCTTTTAAATCTTATAATGCTAGTGTCATTCGACCTGAAGATGGTTATATTTTATAACTTTACCGCTGATTCAGACTGATTCTTCTAGGACTAGCGTAAAACATTTTCATTTGAAGGATATTGCTAATCCATTGTTTCGTACGTTCGAAAAATGTGTCTACTTAACAACGTAAATAACGCAATGGATGTTGTTGAACTGTCAAAATGAAATCCATTGCTACTGATAGTGTGTTACGCAATTACCCCGCTGGATCGAATTCAAGATGGTGAAATATTTACAATGGAAATAAATTGCAACGAAACAGCGTGGTATCATAATTTGGTTTGGCGTTAATAAAATTACAATTTCACAGTCGATAAACCCACCGAACTTTGCAAGAGCAAAATATATCTTATTTAAAATTATTTTCAAATTAATTTTCTATCATGTTGCACCTGCTGTGTTTTGTCTCTGCATCATCCTAAAGTCCGTCTTTGTACGGTTATTTTTTACTTGTGCATAATAAAATAAATAAATAAATTTATTTCTCATCACAAATGTTGTTGTGAAAAGGAAGTGCTTAATCTAATAAATATTCTTAACATTTGTGAGAGACTGGTGCCCGAAAAAGGCATAAAATACCTGTGTTACGGGTAAAAAGCGGGTGCATAAAGTTTTAATAAATAAATATCTACTAAGAACGTATGGTAAACCAGCCACATTGGTTCAAGAATATTTTTATCCCTAATATTTTATTCATCAGAGTTTTAGGCAGCTTTGCAAATGATATTATTGTTTTTCTATGACTATAAATAAAGGCAATATTCTGAGCATACATATAGCCTACACTTCAGGTAGTATAGTCCACACTCCGGGCAATATAGCCCACACTCCGGGCAATATAGCCCAAACTCCGGGCAACATAGCCCACACCCCGGGCAATAAAGGCCACACTCCGGGCAATATAGCCCACACACCGGGCAATATAGCCCACACTCCGGGCAACATAGCCCACACTCCGGGCAATAAAGTTCACACTCCGGGCAATATAGCCCAATACTCGTCGCCCAGTGAATACAGCTCCACGCTGATATGTGTACTAATCGACGAATAAGCGGTAAATTGAGTAGCTTTCTTTTTTAATCCATAGATCTTATAATTAAACGAGACTTCTTACGTGTTGGCGTATTTCTGCAACAACTTTCACATATAAAATAATCGCAATAATTATACGTTATAGTAAAATAGATCTGCATATAAACGTTTTTTTTTTGTAAAAGTGTGATCTTAATGTTGTATTGGACCTAGATAACGGAAGAGCAACTACTTCGCGTGCCAAAAATCGCACCAGCTTATGTTCGAAAATCGTAAGCCGCTACTTTCGCGCTCAGTCCTGCGTACTGCTGGCTGGGTGAGCGTGAGCGAGAGAGCGCGAGCTTGTGACGTCATAGTAGGTATTCAAAAAGTGGCAAGCTTAGTTTTCATACAGTTCGTGATACTTGCGTTATTTAGGTCTATCTATATCTGTGATTGGTTGCATTATTATAAACTGGTTGCATTTACTTAGCCTCCATGTCTGGCGATACACCCATCAAACTATTCTATTATGTCACGTTAAAATATTTTTTTAAATCGCTCTAGAAATTCACCAATATTATCATTCTCTTGCCTATCTCCCATTTTATTTGAGGGCAGCGCAAAATTCGCCAACCTGTAAGAATCATCCTTAAGAGGAAATGCGGTCGGAGGGTTTTGAAAAAGCCTAATTAAAAAGTCATAATTCGATGTTTGGCTCTCGCCTATTTCCTCCCCAATATTGAACCAATTTAAAAGATATTTCATAAACCGAATAAGAAGGTATTATTCTGTGTCCCTATGTTTTTCTTTTTTCATTAATAGTTGTCGAATTTGTACACTAGGCCTCTGTTGACAGCGGTTTAAATCGGCATTTTTTGAGGGTACTAGTGCTTATAAAAATAATGTACAATCAAAAAGGAAAACATAGGGACATACAAGTAGTTAATATTTATTATTCTGTAAAAAACATTGCTTTATGGTCATTAACCAGAAAAAAAAACAGACGAGAGCGTTTCCATGGAGAACCGACCACCCGCATTTCCTCTTAAACGCAGATATTAGGCGCTAATTACAGACTAGTTTAATAAACTTGTGTTGGTGTTGTTACCTGCCCGCTAGAGGGCGTTATTTGTCTATTTCACAAAGGAGTCAGCATAGAGTGAGAGAAATATTGCTATCTTTCTCTTGCAAGGAGAAAAAGAAAGAGACGGCACGAATATGTGCAGTGATTGTGAGCTTTAATAATTTCTAACGTGACGACATCATCGTGGATGTGGACATGGACTTCCACGTCACGGCATCACGATAACACAGGGAAGTAAAATGTATGGAAATGTAGACGTTTTTTAATTTCCGTCCACGATAACGTTTTATTAAGCTATTGCATAGCTTTTATCGCGGCCTTTGAGCGTGCCGACCGATTCAAGAAATTCCGTAACGAAAATAAACCTAACACCCCCCCACTCCGACCGGCACAGCGGTGCGGCGTTGAAAGCCGTGCATCGTCCAACGTCGTTTCAGTTCGGCAGACTTCGGCACGGTGTTTGTGTGCGTGCGACTAGACGTATGCGTGTAGACTGTACGAAGCTCGCATAAGTTGATAAAAAATGCTATGCAATAGCTTTACCGCGGCAGTCCCCGAGTGCCACACTTTTTTTTTTTTATGGACGTAGACGTAATATCGTCACGTTAGATATTATAAAAACGCACATCTAAAAACATCTTCACTCCAAACTTACTTCTAAGTAATATATTATTTAATTTTATAGTTATGGCACTAACGCTGTTAATATTGGTTCGATTTCAAGTTTCTTTTCGACGTGTAAAACTGTTGAAAAAAAAACCTATTTACAGAAACATATATCATTTAATTTGAACCAGCACCCTAATTGCGCAACACACTATCAATCGGAATCTGAATCATTTTGAAGCAAATTGCTAATCCATTGCTTCATAAGTTCGAAAAATTGTGTCTGCTCAACACGTAAATAACGCAATGAATGTTGTTGAACTGTCAAAATGAAACCGATTCCGATTGATAATGTGTTACGCAATTGCCCCGTAGGATTTATCCAAAACACATATCGCCTTGTATGTCTAACTACTATTAATACAGCTGGCTATACAGTAGAAAACAACAAAAAACACATTACCACTCCTTTGCGTCGCGCAGTCGGGTAAAAATATATGGACCTGTTTTAGAAAGCGATAGCGATTTAGGCAAGAAAAATATCTTGTACCTAAAATAACGTCAGGCCTGTAATTCCTATAGGGTTAGATAGAAGGTGCCTAAATTACTATAGCTTAAAAAAAACATTACATCTAATAGACAGAACATATACCATGCAGTCACTAATAGTAAAAGTGCGCAGTACTACACACCCCCACGCTATTTCAAATTAAACAAATATCAACTTTATTTCAATCACAAATAAGTTGATTTCAGAGTGACAAGCACTATTGAAAAAGTTATAAAAGTTGTAGCGTAAACTGAACCCTATTGTGTAGGAATTAAAGTTACATTTCCATTAATTCATATTTGTTTACATTTTTGATTTCCTATTCAGGTTTTAACAAAAAAATGAGAAATATTTTTAAAGTGTTTTTTTATATAAGTGCCATTGTTGGTACTAAAAAGTGTTAGTGCCACAACTATTAGTAGTTACTAAGTGGAATGATTACTCGATGTATTAAACCGTTATAAGCGTAACTGTTCAACTGTGCTTCTTTGTATTGTGAAACTAACTGTTCTTGTTTGCACTGCATAGATGACCTGAAAAAGAGTTTTATTGTTTTCATAACGTTACATCAGAAGGCCAATTCCTGTCATTAAAAATGTTCAAAATCTAGTCGCAATCACATTCAACGACAATCAATGTCAAAAACTTGTCAAAAATTTATGGAAATTAGAGGTATTGTTGACAGATTGGACTGTGAACGTTCCTAAAATTACGAGATTTGCCCCTCAGGTCGCCAGTTATATTTAATTCCTATGAAATAAGTGGCCCGCCTATTGCCATTGACCGGGTTCAAATCATCCAGCATTTACTTTCGCTGAATTGGCATGTTGCAGTTGATTTTTATCGCCCGGCTCGGCTTACCGTACGTGCGGCTAAACTGAGCGGTCTTTTTCCCGAACATGTATCTACAAATACGACGTTATTGCCCGGGCGTGCCGAACAAGTGTACCACGGCTTACTGACGAAACATAATAAATTATAGCGTTACTTACCATGTCAGTATCTATGTTCAGGCGAGTGCGGCGAGCGCGGCTGCCGCACGACCACGCCGGCTAGTCGCTCGCAGACCGCTTCTAGTTGTGCGTCCAACATCAACGATGCTATCTGGTCGTCTGTTAGCATTTCCACGCTGTAATAAATGAAAAAAAGTTAAATATATTCAATTAATTCTTAAAAATAATGATAGGGGCCTAGGGAGAGTGCAATCAATCGATCATTCAGCTGCGAGCATTGGCTACAGATAGATAGATCATTTATTAGTCCAAAACATAAGTATACACGCATATGGCATGCAAAATGTTACATAAAATTATAGCACAGTCATGTTTTGCCTTAACGGCGCACAAATATAAACTGGTAGCTCATTTTTATTAGTAGGTTTGTCCATTATTCAAAGCAATTAACATGTCAAATGAGAAAAAAAAAATAACAATGTTTATATATATTACAAGTATTTATTATAGTAAATAGTATGTGTGTGTATATAACTTATTTATGTATTTATATATAACTTATTTATGTGTTTGTGTACCTAATTTTAAGTTTATTTTTTATCATTGTTCCTCTCAGCCAAAGCACCTGTCATCTAATCTCTTCACCACCCTTGGTTGACTGGTAGGGAATGCCTAAGGCCATTAAGTCCGCCTTTGTACCTTTTTGTGCGAAAAGTTTAAATAAATAAATAATCAAATTATAATAAATATACTACAGGATAGTGTCATCAACTCGTCATCGAAATGTATAATAATAATAATGTATAATAGCCCGTCAAAAAGTCAAAGTAATTCGGAATAAAAAATCTACATATTATTTCACACACGTTAGATCAATTTACTTGAATATTATACATAATCTCAATAATGAATTTAAAACAACAGATGTAAAACAGAAGGTAAATAAAACTATAAAAAAACTATAAAGGCGTGAAATAGATAGCTGAAAGGAGCGGCGAGCTTCATATACGGACTACTGGCGCGAGTTCAAACATTTCGGGTGTCCAGGTCAATTTTTTAAAGCACTGCGTGGCAGCAGAAAGTAGCTGTCTTTACGACCGCCGTTTCGCTGATCTGGCTCCACAACTACAAAGTTGTGGAGCCAGATCAGCGAAACGCAGTGTAATTTTCGTCGCTCAAGATTATTTCATTCTTTCTGAGTATATCTTGGATATTACAGACGTCAGTGAAGGAAAATATCATGAGGAAACATGGACTAGCTAATATACGTCTAAAATCATCAACACGTCTTTAGCAAGCGTGGTGATCAATTCTCGTGCCTTCATTGTACGAGAAGAGGTCTTTACCCAGCAGTGAGACAGTAATTAGGCTAGTGTTTATTAATATTAATATTAATCAAATTAAGTGTTTGACAGTTTTTTGTGACGTTGGCAAGTTTGACAGCCTTAGTGTCCAAACACACTATGCCGAAGGTACGCCGCCGAAATTCCGTGGCTGATTTTACGTTCAGACTTATTCGGCTGATATGACACACCGTAAGTGCCGAACTTACGCGACAGAAATTCAGTTGCGTAACTTTGTGTGTACAACGGGCGGACACGCGGGGCGCGGGCATGCCTGCCTCCCGCTGCTCCCCGCCCCGGATCTTCTTTGGCAATCGAACCGAACTTCCGTCGCGTATAATGTGTGCTCTACAGAATACGTTGCCGCCGAATTGCCGCTGAACTAACGCCCGACCGAAATTCGGCTGTACGCTATAACGCAACGTAATTTCGGCATAATGTGTCGTCAGTAATTCAAATAACATTGCAGGCGTAATCATGCCGAACTTCGGTCGCGTACCTTCGGCATAGTGTGTTTAGACACTTAAGGACTCACCTAGCTAGACTATCAGTATCGGAGTACCGCTCGTCGCTGGCGGACGAGGCGGCGCGCGGCGACGCGGCGCGACGCGGCGTGCGCGGCGCCGACACCGAGCCGCGCCGCTCGCCGAACAGGGACAGGCCTGGGGGACATACAATACTACATTATCAATACAATCATAGAGTAGTAATGTTCATTATATGTAAGAAGAGACGGGAGTCCCATAGAAAAAGATGAAAACGTCGCTTGTATGAAACTTGTACTGAAACTGAATACCAACATAACAAAAATGACACAGACTATGCACAGACAGCGGTAGCCGCCATCATGTTTAGTACACGTTTCATAGTTTCTTTTTTATTAGACAGTGGCGTCAGACTGAATACAATATCAACATGTCACCATATCAGAGATTTTGATTTTAGCAGTGAGCCAGTTTTAATACGTATTTAGCCGCTTTAAAGGTGCTCCCTCATCGGGAGCATTCGCCTGTAATGTAACGTTACAGATTCGAGCATTACATCAGTGAGGGAGGAAAATCGAGCATTATAGCGCGCACCTTGTAATGATACAGAACGAGTATTACATCAGTGAAGGAGGAGAACCGAGCATTACAGCGCGCACCTTGTAATGATACAATGTGTAATACCTTGATACAACTTATAACATCAATGCGCTCCACTTGTAAAAAGTCAAATCTGAAATGTTACATTATAAGCGAATGCTCGTCAGTCAGGGGGGTAATATTGTAATGTAATGCTCAAAGTCGAATCTGTAATGCTACATTACACGCGAATGCTCTTGGTAAGGGAGCACCTTTACGTATACTACATTTTTTACTAAAACTAAAATGAAATTGTTTATTCTTCAAATAGGATATCGGAATCACTGTTACACGTCATACTATATAAACTAAATAAAAAATAAGCTACATGAGGTCGGCGTTTCCTATCTGACAACTTTAAGAAGAAAGGCCGAAACAAACTCAGAGGTCACAGTCTCTTTCAAAGTTTAGACATAATCTTGATCAGATCATGTGAAGACCATGTAGATTGGTGTCTGAAATGGTCTAATAACCACACAGATTTGAGTGGACCAGTCCAGTCAGTGCAAGCATTTGTCAGTAATCGTGTAGCTTAACTCAGAACTTGAGGAGCTCAACGACTCGACAAACAATCCTAACTCGCTAACTATATATAATATTATTAATGCGAAAGTAAGTTTATTTGTTACCTTCTCACGCCTAAACCACTGAACCGGTCATCCAGAAAATTTGCATATACGTTGTCAGGAGTACAGAAACGGACATAAGGTACCTTTCACGCCGAAAAAAAGTGCTGTTCCCGAGGAAAACAACAATAACGTTATTATGATAATAGATGGCGCCACGTGTATTGTTGTTTTCCTCGGGAACAGCACTTTTTTTCGAGATGGAAGGTACCCTATGTCCGTTTCTGTACACCTGACCACGTATATGCAAAATTTCAGGATGATCGGTTCAGTGGTTTAGGCGTGAAAAGGTAACAAAGAAACAAAGAAACTTACTTTTAGTTAGGATAGGATTTCACGCGAACGAAGTCGCGGGCAGCCGCTAGTACCAAATAAAGGACATTTGGGTTATGATTTTGTTTCAAAATTCTTCGGATTATGATAGAGTGTTACGAAATATTTTGTCGGCTGGTTTTCCTTTACTATCACAGCACACTGACCTTGGAACATCTCCTTGACCTTCTCCCCAGTGTCATGCAGCAAAGCGTCCAGGCTCTGTCTGCGCGGCCGCTCGAAGTCTTCCCGCAGCACATGCGTGCGGGGCGCAGTCCGTATGATGCGCCGGGGCTCCGCGGCCGAAGCCCGGGACTCCACGGGGCTCGGTGGAGACCATTTTTCGGGGGTTGAACGGGCACGGAGAGAGCATTTTTCGAAGCTTACCTGTGAAGGTGTAAAGTGAATTTTTGCGAGAATGGTTATTTTGGTTTAATTTACCAAAAAAGTGGTGAAAGAAATCTAGCGCTCGATTTCAGAGCAAACCGAAACTTGTTTTTGTTTTAAAGCACATGGTAAAGCCAAAAATGAAAAACTTTTATTTTTGCACAGAGCAAAATTTTCAAAGATAATGTGATTGATTAAAAAAAAAGTTGTTGTACTCGTTTGTTGATGTTTTTTAAACTTCTTTTTAATAGAATATAATAATTTACTACTTTTTATTATTTACACCATATAAAAAGTAATACCTTGGGTAACCAGGAAGTCTTTAAACAGACTCCAAACCCAGGTTGGCCGAAGCAATGAAAACCTGTTTAGGTGGAGGTTCATAGACGACTTCGCCTTGGAGTGTAAATGTGGTGCTGTTCCACAAACGATCATGTGCTGCGTGTCCTGTCAGCTGCACGTTACAGGAACTGATGGAGGCTGGTGATGGCGCCAAACAAGTAGCCAAGTTCTGGGCCAAGTCCATTTAGATTGCTGTCGACATGCTAAGAAGAAGTAATACTTTGTGAATAATCTTTGCCTACCTCCTCAGGGCTGGAATAATCCAGATCTATTTCCGTCCAGGTGTCGTTGTCAGGCAGACATCTTGGCCTCTGTGCGTCCGCCGCCCTTCGCAGCCACTCTCTAACGCTAGCGTCAGTGCTGGTCTCGCATAGCTCCTCCAGTTTGTCGCTAGATGTCGTGTTGGTGTCGCTCGCTGTGTCCGTGATCGTTGAGCGATCTATGTCTGGGTAAGAAAGAACCTTACAGCACTTACACATAGTAAACTAATCTATACTATCATCAAACCTGTTTCTGTATTTATACAGGAAGATTTTTCTGTCACACGAGACACGAAAAAAAAATCTGCTGTTTAATACAAAAGTTCAATACCTACTATACTACAATGTATGAAACAGCTGATGTTTTTTTCGTGATTTCTGAGTTGGTCTCATAGTGAAAGTTGTTCATATTCATGGGTAGAACACCCTGTAAAAATTTGGATGGTGATAAAAAAATCTTTCTGTATACAGGGTTATTGGAAAAACACAAACAACCTCTTAAGAGATTATTGTACTCATCATTATGAACAACTTTTACTAAGGGACCAAACCTGAAATCGCAAAAAAAAAAATCAGCGGTTCCCTAGATTTATGTTCGTATAACACGTCAAAATGTAGGGAACAGTTATGAGAAGGGAACTACAACTCACCGTTTCTAGTCGATTGTCTTCTAGACCGATGCTTGTGTATTTCATCGGAGATTCTCTCCAAATTCCTTAATGCTGAGGAGTACTGCTGCTTCGCGTCAGCCACCTGTTCCTCCAGGGTTTGGATCCTCGCCTTTTGAGCCTCTAAAGCCGTGTTAATTCGCGCTTTCTCCTCGAAGTAAGGTCTGGAATTTTATGGACTGTTGGAATTGCTAAGTTGTGTAGTGATTTTGAAATCAATCAATCTTCCTAGCCTGTTCCCAACTAGTATGTTGGGGTCAGCTTCCAGTCTAGCCGGATGCAGCTGAATACCAGTATTTTACATGGAGCGACTGCCTATCTGACTTTCACAACCCAGTTACTGGGTAACACGATACCCCTACGTAAGACTGGTTTTTTTACTTTCACGTCGGCGAATACCGCGAAAATGTTAAGTTTTTATACATACAGGGTGTTTACTATTCATGATATTATGCTACTGAAAAATAGTCCCAAAAGATGCTATATCAAATTCGCGACATTTTCGTCATCCAGTAAAAAACAGTTTGCAGATGATGTTTTTTTAAGTCTCGTGTTCTTCGCATAGCCTTTTAAAATAATAATTAATTATTACGTTAGTATTAATATTGCATAAAAGTGTGTCAACATCCGGACAAACGTATCGAGGTTTTTGTGATGTTTCTATTTTGTTTTGTTGCTTAATTAATAAACAATAAAAAAAAAATATTAAATAAAAACAGAATGCCGACAAAATAAGCAGCTGTTGCCAGCGAATGCGAAGTAGGTGGTATTAATACTTTAATTACTTATTACTTCTTATTAATTAAGCATGCAAGCATCCATTTTAGAAAATCAAAGGTACTTTCTACTGTTGTATTTTAGTTTAGGAGAAGATTTTGAAGTAACTACTTTATAATCTGTTCAAAAAGTATCCGATAAAAGTGTAAACAAACTTTGTTCAGATAAAATATTTACGCAACCTATTTCTATTTAGACTTAGTAACACATTCGTCTGTATTTATTAGGTTTCAATTCAACTTTATATTTCAACAATAATTATGGTTTGAACAACATTATCAAATTGTAATTGAAAAATCATCGAAGAAAATTATGGTTATAAAATTAACTTCCATTGTGCAATGTCAAAGAACTCATTTTGTTTTGTAAGTGGCATTAAAAAAATTCTGATCTATTTGTTTACATTTTCATCTTTTGAAACAGACCATTCAAATAACATGCTTATTTATTTTTTTTAGTATGACGTTTCCTGGAAAAAAAAAACATTATTCTTGATATCCACTGTTTTATGTGTGCAAAATCTGTCTACTTTTTATTTCATTTATCAAAAAATTCTCTTTGCCAGTAAACGTCAATATAATGCTAACATAGAACTAAAAACATGCGTAATAATAATAATAAAATGCAGTACCAATAGTGTGCACGTGCTGCGCCGGCGCGTGCCTGAAAGAGAGAGCACTGTGCGACTAGTCAAGCAAATATAGTGCGGGGTTAGTGTTCAATAGGCGGACTGACAAATGCTATAATGTTCTAGACGTTAAAGGCCTTATAGACTGCGGGAATCAGAAGGAGAAACTCCATCTTATGGATTCATAATCCCTCGATTATGAAGTTCTTCTCTATAGAGAGCTTTTTTTTAATGACCCCTCCCGCTATGGGTGGAGCGGAAGGGAGTGTGAGACTCTTACTGACTAAAACCCATCCGTGTTCCTTCCTTAGCCCTTTATGTTCCGGGGTAGCGGTAACCCTTGCGGACAATCCGCAACTAGCTTCAACTTTCTGACTAACTGACCGACTCTTTGACAATTCAAACGTGCCTGTAAATGGTTCAATTGAAATAAATGCTTTGATTTGTGTTTATAAGCAGACACGATCATTTTTAATTAATTGGTTCACAGACGTGATAGATTTCGCCGCCTAATAGCTAACCCTGGTTGGCTTCTGGTCTGGTTAGTTGCTTGTGGTTATTTTTTTTTTGTTTCATCACATCTGGAGTTTCTTTTGAATTGTCAAGATCTTTTTTTTTGTTTCATCACATCTGGAGTTTCTTTTGAATTGTCAAGGAGATCTTTTTTTTGTTTCATCACATCTGGGATTTCTTTTGAATTGTCAAGATCTTTTTTTTTGTTTCATCACATCTGGAGTTTCTTTTGAATTGTCAAGGAGATTTTTTTTTTGTTTCATCACATCTGGAGTTTCTCTTGAATTGTCAAGGAGATCTTTTTTTGTTTCATCACATCTGGAGTTTCTTCTGAATTGTCAAGGAGATCTTTTTTTTTGTTTCATCACATCTGGGATTTCTTTTGAATGGTCAAGATCTTTTTTTTTTGTTTCATCACATCTGGGATTTCTTTTGAATGGTCAAGATCTTTTTTTTTTTGTTTCATCACATCTGGAGTTTCTTTTGAAATGTCAAGGAGATCTTTTTTTGTTTCATCACATCTGGGATTTCTTTTGAATTGTCAAGATCTTTTTTTTTGTTTCATCACATCTGGAGCTTCTTTTGAATTGTCAAGGAGATTTTTTTTTGTTTCACCACAATATCTGGAGTTTCTTTTGAATTGTCAAGGAGTTGGTCAGATATTTAATTAAGAGTAGGTTGTAATCATTCTAAAGAATATATTCCGGTGAAGGATAGGGGATTTTTTTTATTTATTAATCAGAATTTCGTTTTTTCTTTGCGAAAAATATCGTTTTCGCGCAGCATTTGTCTGTACACCATACAAACTACTTATATTAGTGTTAAGAATAAATCAAACTAAACTAGCTTCTCAACTACATAGTATGGAAATAGAAGAACAATTTGCATTAAAAGGGTAATTTTATTTGCATTGCAAGCATTAAGTGAAGCTATTGCTAAATAAAAAAGGTTTTGTAAATTGGTGTTAGGGTAAAAAAGATTAAAATATTCACTACAAGATGTACACCCTTACATTTTGATCATTTTAATCCTTAAAAGGGGTAATTGTACTAATCATTATGAACAACTTTTACTATGGGACCAACCTTGAAATCGTAAAAAAAAATCTGTTGATCCATACATAATTTCGAGTTATGCTAATTGATTATGATTTGTTGTTCATAATGATTAGTAAAATGACCCCTTTTAAGGATTAAAATGATCACTAAATGGCTAAACAATGTCTGGAAGCTCGAATAATCCAATAAGTTGAAAAAAGTGAGCGCAGTTTTCATAGTCATAAATAAACCCTCGCTTTCTAGTCTAAGGGTCAAATCACACCGAGATGGCAGCGAAGCGGCGAGCAGTTTCAGTGTCATATAATTTTAAACTTTATCTTCATTACAATAAGACATAGTATTGCTTGAGAAACTTGAGTCGTCGGAGTGCTCGCGGCGCCGCGGGCGGCCGCGCGACCTTTCAAGTTTCTCAAGTGATACTATGTAGTATAGTAATGAAGATAAAGTTTAAAATTATATCACATAGAACGGCGCTGCTCTTTCAGTGGGGTTTGACCCTAATAAGCACACTAACCTGGACTTAGCAATATGCCTCTTGAGTCCATTCTGCAGCTGCTGCACCAGTGTGGTCGCGGCGCGGTGTGCGGCCGCCTTGGTGCGCTGTGTCACCGTGGCGCTCGCGCGGTCGCATTCCGCCTGACGTTCCATTAAATTATTACATAAAAATTTCTTTATTGAATGTAACTTATAATACAGGGTGGCAATAGGGTTGCCAGCCCTACATTTAGAGGCCTAAATACTATATTAAAAAAAAAATTGTTGGTCAAACTACTACATTTTTATTCCAATACAAAATATGGCTGGTATTAGTAGTATTAATTTCGAGTGCAGTGCGATGCGCGCTCGAACACAGACGTGTTTCCACTGTGCACGGCACGAATTTTATTCGCGTTTTGCGCGGCCATAGCCGCTGCCCGTAAACACTATGAGTTCCAAACAACTCATAGTCAATGAATTGCTGGCATTCCTGGTCCATGCTATCGATTACATGGACGAGGTGAGCATCCTGCAGATATGCCGGTCTAATTACAAGGAGGACGAGATCAGCAGCGGAAAACTGTTACTGTTCCAGTCACTTGGAAAACTCGACCAGATGCCGTCTCGCCGCAGAGATGGAACCGAGAAGAGTATTCAAGATATCATCGATATGTTGAAGAAAACTGACCCAGACGACGTGCCTGATTTCGTGGCGAAGGAGCTAAGTAAACTGCCCCCCGTCACGTTCGATCACGTCGACGTTACGCGACTGTTAAAGGACATCACTTCTTTGAAAGCGGAGATGACCAAGATGCAGTCCAGAATGGAGGCATCAGAAAAAACCAATACTGAACTACGTGCAGAAATAGCATCATTGCGCAACATTGGTTCGGTAATTGGGTCACCTGAGGCCTCAAAGGTGAACACACGACGAGGGGCGCAAAATGCATCCGTCGGCAGTTTTGAATCGGCGAACACAAGTGCGTCACCAGCTGCCGATATCGCTGAGCAAGCGCCGCCCGCCGCCGCCGTCGCCCGCGCCACAACATCGGCTGCGGAAACGTCACGCGTTGGTACGTCGACCCCTAAACGTGCCTACGCTGCTATTGTCACCAGCGGACAATCAGATACGTCGCAGCCTAAGCGACAAACCAAAAAAGGGGAAAAACCGATAAAGGGTGCTCAACCTGCCCTGACTGCGGTCCGTAGCTCTTTGCCAAGAGCCAGCCAAG
The DNA here is from genome assembly GCA_945859645.1 of Amphipoea oculea. Lineage (NCBI taxonomy): Eukaryota > Metazoa > Arthropoda > Insecta > Lepidoptera > Noctuidae > Amphipoea > Amphipoea oculea. The sequence continues at coordinate 16,333,880 of OX243881.1, forward strand.
TTGATGAGGAGGGTTTCACGAAAGTAGAAAGGAAGAAAAAGAAGCCCTTTTCTCGCAACCTGTGTGGCACCGCACCGAGTGGACCCAACATGTTGCTGCGCCCTGCTGTGCCTACGACGCAGCTGTACCTTTCGCGTCTGCATCACTCCACGACAACTGAGGACGTAGTGCAGTATTTGAAGGTGAAGACCAACTGGACTCTGAGGGTGGAAAGGTTGGAATCGCGCCACAACATCAACTTTAAATCATTCGTGGTACGAGTTCCAACCCAACATCTACAGACCTGCCTGAAAGTGGATTTTTGGCCGAAAGGTGTCGTATATCGACGTTTCCGAGGACGGTTACGCGACACCACGCAGCGAAACACGACGCCGACAACGTTACGTGTATAGTCATAGCTTTAAGGTTTTTAATATGTATTAGTTTATTATAGTGTTACGAGCTTGGGGTTCGTGACAATAAAAACTGCCGATTTAATAACGAAAAATAGACACTTTAATTAAAAACAGCAATTACAACTTTAACACACTAACAATAAAACACAATCGCACTACAAGATCACTTGAAAGTCGCACTTGAAGATTGCTTCGATGTTTTCGCTTGTATCGCTTATCCAACACTGTATGCGGCGCTCGCAGGCACACCGGCCTTATATAGGCCTCGGATAGTTCCAGAAACTTCTACCGTAGAAACATCTAGAATGTTCGAGTACATACCGAACCCGACGGACCAGACGTCGATAGTTCTGGAAAGTTCTATCATCGAAGTTTCTAGAAGGGACCCGAATAATTATAAGTTCTGCTACTCGATACTAGATGGCGCTAGTGGTAGCTAATGTCGCCATCAATTGTGGCGCGCAACAATAGCATAAGATTATTTTGTGTATTTTATCTATGGGCCTCAGTTGCCTGATAATAAAATGATTATTATTATTATTTCCTTTATTTCATTATGTACATATAAATTATATTTTTAAATATTAGTATAAAAAATATATAAAAACAATTATTATTATTATTAATATCATAAAAAAATTAATGGTATTTTGTATCCTTAATTTAGAGTTTAATAATGGTTATAATACATTAAAAAAAATGTTAATAAAGGTTTGAAGTAGCAAAAACTATGCATTTAGAATAAAAATATTTTTTGAAACATACCTGCTATATATATTTTTTTTATTGCCATCTAGGTACTATTTTAACAGACAATGCATTCGAAAATACTATATTTTGATAAAATAAAGGCGGCAGGACACCGACGTGCAAACTGAAACCATGCGTTCAGCACATGATTTAGACCCCCTAGTATACAAATTTTCATGTTATTAGAAAAAATCTGATGTTTCATAGAAAAGTGCAATACCTACATGGTCAAAATCTATTGTACTGCTAATTTTGTTTTTAAATTACGGATGAAAAATTTCAACACAGGGGGGTTCAAATCCTGCCAGGGCTGCAGGTTGTTCAAAAGAGTCACCGTGGCCTTGTACAGGCAACTGAAGGAACACAGGTGGGTTTTAGTCAGTAAAAGTCTGACATGCCTGCCCTCCCGCTCCGCCCAGAGCGGGTTATTTTTTAAGTTATTTGATAATTTTCCGGCCAAAAAAAGGGGTTCAGAATCATGATTGTACTGAATCCATGGTAACAGGTGGAGTGGTTGAGCATCTCCTGGCAAGCTGAGTTGGGTGAGTCACGCGTTGCCGTCTGCCATCCCGTGTTCTGTTACACACTGTCTTTAACTAAGTCTAACCTGGTTGACTCTGTGCGTGGCATGGTTGAGCATCTCTTGCCAGGCTGGGTCGAGCGTGAGACCTGCGTTACCCTCTGCCAGTCGAGCCAGTCCTTGTTCTGCGAGGTAAACCATTTCGCGTGCTGCTGCGTGCGCGCTGTTGGCTTTGTCATACGCAATTGTCGCGGTTTGTAGGTCTTGTGACGTCTGTAAAGAAATAAAAACATTGTTTGCTGAAACTGTAAAAAGTCATACTCATTTACTAAAAAACTTTAATATTACCACGGCTATTACTAAGTGTACAAGATCTATCTGTCATTCGGTCATTAGGGCTGTATTGATTTAGCTGTAGTGGGTGACCAGTTGAAATGTTCACAGAATATGGCCACTATTTTAATAGTAAAAAGAAAGTAAAGTATAGTTTGCATCAAACTTTATGGTGGCTCTGAAGTGCACTACTATGCGCAGTGCCCTACCCTTCACCTCCACTGACCCATTAATTTGTTAACGCACAGAGAGTCGCCTCATGGTCCGAGTCACCATAAAGTTTGAATCAGGCTGTACTATAGCACAGAATACTTAAAGTACTACGTACAGAAAGGACACTCCCTTCCCCGCACTAACATCAGTTACCGCACCTCACCCCGCACTTTGGCGTATTCGTCGCAGTTCTTTAACAAGAGCGCTCGCAAACACAAGTACCTCACGCACACATTCATACAAACATCATTTTTTAATGTAGTAGTAGTAGGTAATTATTTTGCGAGCGTTGTATGGAGTGTCCGGGGTGTGACTATAGTTTAGCTATGGTGGTATGCTCTTCATCCGTCTTATACTTACAATGTTAGCCCTAAACCTGGCTTCATAGTAAGGTCTTGCTTTATGGACGCTGGTGCCCAGCTTCTTAGTGAGCTGCTGTATTCGCAGATGCCCCTCAGCAAGCAGACGACGGAATGCCAGCCGAGCCTCGTCCAACTCAACCTCAAGGCGGTTGATCTCATCTGTTGAGGTGTTTAGTCGTTCTAGCTCAATCTGTAAAAGATATATCAGGATGTTTTATAAGAGTGATAGATATGTTTCTATTTTGAGTCAAATAATTTATACAAACTGATAACAACTTGTAATAACCCCTGTACTTTTTAATGTGACAACCTAATCGCCACTCTGTAGTTGTATTTAGTTAAGTGTGTTTTTGAAAACTCCAAACCTAGCAAAACCATAGGTGCCTAGAAAAAATCACAGTTCCTTCAGATTGATGGGACAGTGGGTGTATTAAGGGTGGGGAAGTTCACATGGCGGGTCTAAAAGGTGTGTCATTATGTGAATATTGAAAGGGAATGTGTTTCCATATTTGCAGCACTTAAGGTAAAAAAATTAGAAGCTTTATTTGATGCTGACACTACAATATCTTAACCAATATTTATTAAAATAATGAATTACCAAATCAACTTAAATTATTTAACTAAAGTTACTGTAGTACTTTGTTTATAACAAAAGAATAAAACCATTTTGATACAATGAAAGCTATGAATAGGTAAATAGTTTGTAGTTAGATTATTTAATATTTTATCAATATGTATTGAAAGCTGAAACTTTTATTGTTCTGTCAGCATACCAAGGACAACATGTACTCAAGTCTTACATTGTTTGATTGCCCACAATTCTGTTGCATAACAAAAACATATGATCGAATCGCAGATTCATTTTAAAATCGCATTATTCCAAAGATTTTAACACTGTTTTGATAGAAAACATACGGAGTCGTTATATTTAATCCTTAGGTAATCATGACTAGACAAAACCAGGATGTATTTATGCAAAATACAGTTATCTTCTTTCTAAATTACCTTTGAAAATATCGATTACCCTTACCTGAACGCGAGGATCCAATGCTTCAGAGCATTCGGCGGCGCTTTCGTTCATTGTTTCCTCAAATCAAAGGCATTTTAACAAAAGCTAAAGTCAACAAAACCTTTCCTCTTGTTATTACTTTTGTTTTTTTTGTAGAATAAACATTAACATCGCTGAAAACAAAAAGAAAAGAAATATCAACTTTGGTTCTTCGATTCAATACCGCCCGCTGCCAGAACACAGACTAGAAATTGAAATGTCATTGGATAGTTTCTTCTGGTTAGTCGATTTCTGGGTCCTTTTTATTATGTAGAACCAGCTTTATGTTCGTTCGTTTTAGTTCCCCGTTTGTTAATCTCTAAGCTGCCACGTCATAATTTTATTGTTGTTTTATTTACTCTAACGTAAACAATTCACATACTTATTATTAATTATATCTGAATCACTCATCATCAAGAGGTGCGACATTTATACAAATTGTAATAAAACTCTGGTTTCACTTGCCGAATTTTATTCAGGAAGGCTTTCCGGACGTTTACGCCCTCAATGTCTCTGGCTTTATTTATTATCTGTTTTGGTTGACAACAGCTGTCGTCTTTACAATCATTCATTCGCTAATCGCTTCACTCTCATTCATTCGTAATTTCGTAAATCGCAGGGTTTGTCATCATCAATTTAGTAACAGTGAATTTTTAACAAAATGGTATTTCCTTAGTAATTTAAACTTGGTAATTTATGTTTATTAGTGCTACAATTGTTATACTGTTTACTGTGTATTGCAGGCGACTGAAGTTGAGGACACAATCAAGCGAATTCAAGCCCATAAGGGTGTTATGGGAGTCATCATAGTGAATCACGAAGGTTTGGTCGATTTTAACGTATTACCATGGATACAATAGCATAATTTATGCTTGGCAAGTCTTGAACATTTTGCTTTTGTACGCACCTCGACCAATAAATACTTAACATATTAGCGAAGAAAATCTGATAGTTATGTTTGTGTTTCTACTTTCTAATTTCAGGTATACCGATAAAAAGTTCGCTGGACAATGCTACATCTGTGCTGTACTCGGGTCTGATCGGTCAGCTCACTGAAAAAGCGAAAAATGTTGTGCGCGAAATGGTAAATATTTGTATTTTGCTGTTTATTTATTCACATCAGTACCCTCCATTAGCAGTTCCATAGTTCTAAGCTACAGTCTGTTCCTTTTGCAATCGGTAATTCTGTTTATCCACCCCAATAATAATATAATACACGGAAAGAGAATCCACCCTAAGCCCATCAATTCTGTTCTGTTGTAGTTATCCAACTAGGCCTAGGGTGGATTCTCAGACATGCATTTCCGCATATCCACCTTAGGGTGGATGAACAGAATAACCTGATTCAACCTATTTAGGTACTACCTACTTAGCTTAATTTTTTTTGCTGTCTACTAAGTAAATAATCGGAGAACAAAAAAAAAATATTTCTTTTTTCTTTCCTTTGCAGGACACCACGAATGAGCTGACATTTCTTCGTGTGAGGAGTAGGAGACATGAGATCCTGATTGCACCGGATCGTGAATTCATACTTATTGTCATACAGAATACTTCAGACTAGTCTCACAGTGCAAAAATCTAGCACATAATTGGAAAAAGGGGCCTTTTAAACCACAAAAGTATCTATAATTGAAACCAAAAGGGAAAATTCAGGCCCTCCAATTAGACTATCAATAATTGTATAGTCTAGCACCCTACATTATTTATTTGACTATAAATTCAAATAGAAATTAGGCTACACAAAATTTCATAGCTTTGGATCAATGCTGTGGTCGCCCCTAAAATGACATGCATTGCACTAGCAGAACTCACTGAGTGTAACTAGAATAGACTCATTTAATTTTAAAAGCTTTCAAAAGTAACATAAGGATAACTTATTGCATTGCTAAAACTTCACAACTGCATTCTGGCTACGAAACTTCTAAAGTGCCATTCTTGTAATGTGTATTTTGTTAATCTCTACATAGGTACTGCATGAACTGTTAATGTGCATTTTTATAACAAAATAGTTCCATCAAAGTGTTGGTTACCCATCTCTACTCAAGTAGTACACCTAGTCAAAGTATTGGAAATAAACATTGCTTTGGATCATGAAAGACTATACATGATGCACATTCCATGTTGTAGTTCACTTGTAGAGGGTGCATAAGTACCTTCAAGAATAAAAATATGTACTGAACTCAACAGTTTATTGAACCAAGTTGCAATTTTTTTGTTAGTGGTAGGGATAACATATTTTATGTTTTAATATTACTTATTATCTTGCATTAGGTTTTTTTTTTTTAGTTATAAGCTCATCTTGATATTTTTGAGTCAAAAATCGTAATTCTAAGTATGGATGATTCATCATAGATTTTTGACTGTGATTTTTTTAATTTATGTATTGTAAGAACACTAATAAATATTTATACACCACTGAGCTCTCGTTTCTCTGATTCAGTTTCCCAGTAGGTAGTTTTTTTTTTTTTAATCTTGGAGTCCACGTTTGAAAAACTCTGCCAGGCGAAAGGTTGTGCCAGTTATCGAAATCACGTCTTGCTATAGGACTGATCGTAGGAACCTAGTGTAAATAAATAGCGCGAAGAACATTGAGATAGTTTAGGTTTATTCCCGGTCGTGCCCACTGGGTACGAATGGGAAAAACAAGTTTCGTTCCTCCCCATTGGTGACGATTGGAACTTTTTATTTCCCACTCGTTCCGTTATAGACCGAGTCAAAATGCAGTAATGGGGATTTCAATAACCAGATTTCACGGATTGTTAAAATGTTTTAATTACGACTTTCTGACCAAGAGTGAACAACGTTTTTGATTAAAAATAATTTAAAAAGACTGAATCACAGGTAATCAACGAATTTACAATAATTCTCTCAAAATTATGCATCACAGATAATCAATGCTTACAGTTTTGGGGTGCGCATCACAGATAATCAACTTATTTACATAAATTCAGTTTTAAGGTGCGTATCACAGATAATCAACTAATTAAAATATTTGAATCACTATTTAGGTAGTCAGTACTGCTCTCTAAGACCAAACTACTATCATCTACTCGGTAATTGTAAGTAGTTATGATTATCTGTGATACGCACCTTAAAACTGTATGTTTATCAAGTTGATTATCTGCGATGCATAATTTTGGGAGAATTATTGTAAATTCGTTGATTACCTGTGATTCAGTCTTTTTAAATCAAAAACGTTGTTCACTCTTGGTCAGAAAGTCGTAATTAATGCATTTTAACAATCCGTGAAATCTGTTATTTAAATCCCCATTACTGCATTTTAACTCTCGGTCTATCAGCCTAATTGCGGAACGCCAAATCGTCAAATGATTCTGATCAGTTGGCTTCATTTCTATCACAATTGGCTTCATTTTACGATTTTCGAATTGCGAAACTCTAGTTTCTGCGCAGGGCCTTAACGTTCATAATTGGTTTCATAATAAACTAGAGTTTCGCAATTCGAAAATCGTAAAATGAAGCCAATTGTGATAGAAATGAAGCCAACTGATCAGAATCATTTGACGATTTGGCGTTCCGCAATTAGGCTGCAGAACGAGTGGGAAATAAAAGTTCCAATCGTCACTACTGGGGAGGAACGAAACTTTTTTTTTCCCATTCGTACCCAGTGGGCACGACCGGGAATGAACGATAGTATTGAAACGTATTTATAAGAAGAGAGTTTATCCAGGTATGTTTGTGACGGTACAAATAAAACCATGACAATACTGATAAAAATATTTTATTCTTACCCTGGAGAAATATTCCACAAAAATATCTACCACATTATTTCTTCGAGGAACACTGCACTGCCAAATATTAAGTATCTTACCCTGGAAATATTGCAAATATCTACCACATTAATTCTTCGAGGAACACTGCACTGCCAAAATATGAAGTAGATTTTTTCATGTGTCTAGCTCCTTCACACACGTCCTATGGTTTGTCTGTGATTAAGGCGTGTGCACAGGAGCGCAAATGGCATTTTCATTATTAAATCACTCGTAAATTGATAACAATAAACTGATCAAGAAAGCAAGGAGGGTTGAAATAAGATGAAACTTGACTGATAGTGTACCTACCTATTGCTATTACAGGGTGACCCAAAATAATGTTGACAAAAGGTTTTACGAATTATGTTATCAATTTTATACGTGAATTAAATAAGGTTATGGACGCCTATTTTTTACAATTTACCGCACTTCCTCCACAAATATTGTCCCAAAACTCCAGTGTGAGTTGCCTTTAGTTCAACAACACTTCTATGACGCGTAGCACATACCCTTGCTTCTAAAATAGATCCTAAACTGTACCTAATCAATCGGATTCAGATCAGGCGACTAGGGTGGCCATTCTTTGCAGCTGATGAAACCAGGAAAATCTCAGGTATTGCACCCCTTCTTACCGTGCTGTAAGGAAGAAGCACATTTTCAAGAATTTCTCGTCGGTCCCTTTTCTACAAAACCTAGGGGAGTTTTGCCAGTGGTGCAAATCGCACGCCAAACTGTAAAACTGTTTCAGCGTTTTGGTGATGTGGAATAAATGCAGCAGCTCCAGGACGAGTGGAAGACCAGATATCCTGTCATTTTGGTGATTATGGGCTTGTTCTATTGAAAATAATTTTTCGTCAGAGAATAAATGATCTATTCCCATTTTGACGCTGCGGAGCGTTGTTAAACCTAATTTTTTAGACCTTATCCATAAGCAATTCCGCTTTTCCGAGTTTATGTGACACCAATTGTAGATTATGTTTTACGATAGGTACGCTGAATATCGTGGAGCGACTAATCACAGTCTCGCGAAATTTTTCTCACCTTGGTCTGTGGATTACGGACTAATCTTGGGTAGTTTGATAAAATGTGTCGGTTCCTAGAAGTTCAACAGTCCTCTTGCGTACTCTTCCAGCATGGTCTTCGATGTTGTAGAGCTCGTTATAAAATTTAATTGCTGAAGAAACTAACTGGCGACTAACAACAAGAAATAATGGCATGGCAGTTATGGCTCCGCGTTGCACTGACATAGCGAAATAAATATATTTTTAACACATTTTAGCAAACAATGTTAAAAATGACGTCGAAGAATGTGTAGGTTCTTATACAATAACAAAACACAAAAGAAAATGAAAAAATATTCCTATAAGGAAATTTAAAACTTTTTAATTTTGTCAAGTTTATTTTGGGCCACGGTGTATAAAACAAGTAGTGTATTTGCTTTCTTGATCATAGTCGCCATTTCCTCCCTTTTGCCATTGTGCATAAAAATCATCATCTCCTCGCGTTTCCTCAACGACTACTGTGCGGGTAGTCGAAACGAAAACGTCTATTTGTGTTAAGTGGGTACTTACTTACTCATCAACCGAGTTGATCCTCCTATTTAGTTAGATTTTACCATCTTCATACTTTCATAGTCCAAGAGAGGTCATTTATATTGTTTATCATTTAGGAACTAAGTTCCCACGCTACTTTAATATCATGCTTTAATTATATATTTGTATTTAAATGAATACTTAGGTTTTTATCAGTCCAGTCCAGTCTTCGATCAGCTAGTTTCTTCAAGTTTTGTATTGTAGTTGTGAATACAAAAATAATATAATGATTTATATTTTTACATCTGATTGAATTGAATTCGTGTCATATTGCCTGCCTTGATAACGAATCCAGTGTCTCCTTACAAATAGCTCTTTGTTTTATGAATGTAGCCTTAATTTTTTTTTATGTGCATTGGAAATATCCCATGGCTTGCAGCATTTTGATTTCAAAGGTTTTATCTCCGATTTGTTTCAATATCTAAACACACTATAATGTAAGTAAAGGTAGCGAAGATACTTCGTAAAATTTGTAGCTCTATAATGTTTTGTTTACGCCTTTTTTGTAGGCCATTATTTAGAATGATTTTTGGCTTTACCAAATATAAGAGCCTTATTGAGCAAAAACACAGATTTTGCTTTGTAGGCCGTCGGAAATAGACAAAAAAAGTGGCTAAATTCGTAAAGCGTGATGTAGTTCTGCATTTTTGGTATGTTGTATGGGTCTGTTAGGGTAGTGTAAATTCAAATTTGCAACTTCGAAAAACTTGTGGAAACTAAGAAAATCGAGAAAACTTCGAAATTTTGGGACTTTTTTCACTATTTGCTCTCCAGGGCCAAAACTATGCATTTTTTGCGAACAATGTTCCGTACACTTATAAACTGTATTAAATTGCCTACAATTTGAGCCTAAATGCAGCTCTATTGACCCCAAAGGAGTCAAGCTATGGCACTTCAAAGACGACCAATTTTTCTTGAAAATTGAAATTTTCAGGTTTTCCACACTTATTTCGCGAAATATTGGCAAAACCACTTGCCCTACGAAGAAAAGTTACTGAAAATATTTTATAGTACATTTATTTAGCTTTTATTAGAGCCCAAAACGAAGTCTGTGAGACTAGCAGTTCACTCACAATCTCAAAAAAACGAAAAGAAGGTAAAATGGGTTATAGAGGCAAAAGACTCAATGTATACAGGGTTATTGGAAATTAGACCGGAATCTTATAAGGGGCGATGGGGGACACCATTTGCAACAATATTGACCCCAAAAGTAATATAACCTCTCCGTCCATAGCAAAAAGATTTGTAAATCGTAGAACTCTTTCTTTTGTCTTTGTTGTGTGTGGATGTCGATTGATGGCGCAATGTACAGACGCCAGCACATCAACCTACTACAATCTGTCAAATTTCTTTAATAGATTTTCAACTTTATCACTTAAATATAAGGTTCAAAGTTGATTGGGAAAATCTGACAGTTTCGGGTAGGTTGATGTGCTGGCGTCTGTACCATTGAAGTTAACTTTAATGGTTAACATTTTTTAATTTTAAGTGGTTATTGCAGGGATACGTTACATTTGTCTCGATTATTCCATTCCGAATATCAATAACATAAGCTGAGAGTACCTTCCCGCTGTGAAGGCGGTAACAGTGTAAGCGTGTAATGCAAACACTTATGTAGTCGTCGATGGGGCATACCTCTTGCATACTGTTTTTGGCATCGTAACTCATTTGTACAGGCAATTATAGATGCCTACGTCACATGTACGTTGAACCGCTTTGGCAGGAACGTATCAGTGGTGTTTGACGGGTACCCGGAACGAGAGTGCCGATCGGAGCACAAAATCTGCCGAGTGATTCAGACGATATCTTGATTCTTCAACTGAAATTATTTTTGACTCCTCCACGATTATAGAAGTGCCCCAGGAGAAGATGATGTCGAACAATCCAAACAAAGAACGTCTCATTCAACATCTCTGCTCTGCATTATGTCTCGAAGGAATTGAAACGAAGACAGTGACGGATGATGCAGACCGCGATATTATTCTAATGGCGTTAGAGAAAACCAAGAGCCACGCCCATGTGATCGTAGTGGGAGAGGACGTAGACCTGCTTGTTCTCTGTGGGTTGGGTTCTAACATCCAGAACTTGCGCATTCAGAAACGTGGACGTAACAGACATGAGGCCGGGTGCATTCAGTATACCACTAGCGCGTTTAACCAAGGAGAAGTTGAAATGCCCAATGGATTTAAACTGTTTATACATGCTTTTACTAGGTGTGATACCACGTCCGCCCTTTTCTGGCAAGGAAAACAGAAATTGTGGGGTCAATTTCAAAAGAGGCAAGACCTAGTAGACCAGCGGCGCAATTGCGTTACACGTTATCAATCGGAATCGGTTTCATTTTGACAGTTCAACAACATTCATTGCGTTATTTACGTGTTGAGCAGACACATTTTTCGAACTTATGAAGCAATGGATTAGCAATTTGCTTCAAAATGATACAGATTCCGATTGATAGTGTGTCACGCAATTAGGGTGCTGGCTACCATCTTCCTCCAAACAGATGCAACGCATGCGTATATTGCGGAAGCTGACGTAAAGTGTCTGGTGGCTCTTTACGGAGGCGTTGCAGGTACTCAGACACTACAAGACCTGCGGTTCCAGTTGTTTGTGAAGACAGCGGCAAGCGCAAAAGTGAATCTGGCACGTTTGCCCCCTACTACCGAGGCATCTTCTTTTCATGCGTTTCGCACCTACCACCAAGTGCAAAAATGGCTGGGGTAGAAAAGGATCCCACCGAGTGGTGTTGGGAAATCAGCTCCCGCGGCCTAACCCCGACCACAACAAACAAAGAGCCAGCTCCCGCACAGCTTCTAAAAATGATAGCCTGCAAATGCAAAAAGGGATGTAGAGGGGCATGTAGTAGTTTAAAAGCTGGGCTGAAATGCTCGGCTCTTTGTTTGAAAGTCGTGTAATAACGTCGCGTTGATTTCTGTTGACGAAGTAATAACGTCGCGTTGATTTCTGTTGACGAAGACAGCGACGATTCAGAGCAAGATGAAGGAAGACTTCTTCCTCAGAATGATGAAGAAAGACACGAAGAGGAAGAAGAACACGAGCGCATTCTTTTTCATCTTTCTCAAAATGAAAACCATCCTGATGAAAGGGAATCCCAACCAAAGAAAAAACGACGATTGACTAAGAACAGTTCTTAGTCAATCGTCGTTTTTCCGGTTTCATTTTTTTTTTTTTTTTAATTCGGTCATTGATTTTGTTTTGCCTAGAACTTAGATTCCAAATCAAACTTCGAGCGAGATTATTGCAAGTGACCTCCCACCAAAATTCCTGTCTAATTTCCAATAACCCTATATATATTTTAGTCTTTTGTCTCTATAACACATTATACCTTCTATTCGTTTTTTTGAGATTGTGAGTGAACTGCTAGTCTCACAGACTTCGTTTTGGGCTCTAATAAAAGCTAAATAAATGTACTTACTACAAAACATTTTTAGTAACTTTTCTTCGTAGGGCAAGTGGTTTTGCCAATATTTCGCGAAATAAGTGTGGAAAACCTGAAAATTTCAATTTTCAAGAAAAATTGGTCATCTTTCAAGTGCCATAGCTTGGCTCCTTTGGGGTCAATAGAGCTGTATTTAGGCTTAAATTGTAGGCAATTTAATACAGTTTATAAGTGTACGGAACATCGTTCGCAAAAAAATGCATAGTTTTGGCCCTGGAGAGCAAATAGTGAAAAAAGTCCCAAAATTTCGAAGTTTTTCTCGATTTTCTCTACCCTACCCTAATAGACCCATACAACATACCAAAAATGCAGAACTACATGACGCTTTGCGAATTTAATGTCTTTATCCGACGGCCTATTGACCAATGAGTTCACCTCAATTATTTATAGTTTTCAAAAACTTATTTTCATTTACGTTTATAGCTGCCACTTACATTTTTGGGTTGCCATACCAATTGTATACTATACAAATTAAAGATTTATGTTTTTATTATTTTATTTATTCATAGTCACACAAAAATTGAATACATTTATATTTTCTGTTGTTCAACATGTTTCAATGTAATATCTTATTTATTTAAGAAAGTGCAAACCTTTTTGGATACTTTTGTAACTTTTATGGCTAGCAACTTTCTCCTGTCATCTAGTCTATGTGCATTTTAACATTTACTAATTTAAAACATGTTGAAGTCGTTTTAAGAATACTAATATTATTAAAAAATACTTACTAACAAAGATATTTTTTTTATAAAATTGCTTGTTTGGAATTTCATATAAATACTTTTATTGCGATTCACCTAGTTGAATGCGCGTACGCATTTTACATTTTTTTTTTGTTGGCAGCACTTCCATGCTTAAATGCTGTTTGTATTACAAAACAAAAAAGTTATCCTTTTGTCAACATAATAGTTTTAAAACGATTTATACCATCTATTTTTTCAAATGGAAAATAAACATTATGTGTTATGTTTGGTCCATAAAATAAAATTAGTTTTTAGTAAAGTGGGAAACATTTTGTGTACTTTGAAGTTGTATTGTTTTTCTTCTGCAGAGTTTAGCTTTTTAGTCTTCATTTTTTTCTGTATATTTTTATTTATCCTGTGGTTTTAGATCCAATACAACTTTATTACTCACCAGTTTAATGGGAGCGCTTTCTTACCGTCCTGAAAATTGAAACGAAAATATTATTATAGAGACGAAGATGTGTGATTGAGATAAAAATAAAATTACATGCAACAAAAAAATAAATATGTATCCCAAACCATTGTTAATGAAGCAAAACTAAAAAGGTGTGCACGGGCGCTTTTCCAATTGAGTTGGTTAATTTTGATGGGATACATGTAATTTACTTGAAACTAAAACTGTGGTTGTGAACATAAATACTTGGTAATGAACATCATGAGGTACAAAGTTACAATGAATATCAACTACGAGGTGACAATAATGCTTCGACGTTCCGTTCCAGTTTTCATCACTACTTTAATCTCCGATAATTTTCTTTACAGTGTTGTCTTAGTTATCGCTGGTAGCAGCTGGTTTGGAGAGCCTATTTGTAGCACTGAACAGCTTATGACGGTCTTAGGAAAATCGTCACCTCATAGGACACCTGAAGTATTGGATCGCGCCGTCGTGCACTAAAACAAGTACGAACGGCAAGTTGCTCTACTTGGGCGGACGCGCGTAGGGCTCAGGGCGCGCGTAGTGCCTAGGCGCGTGATGCTGCTGTTGCGAATGCATCGGGTTTTGCCTGCGCGTGCCCACTGCGCGCGCCGTCTTGTAGTCGCGATTGTCGTCCTTGTAGCCGTAGCCCCCTTCATCTTCGTAGCCGTAGCGGTCGTGGCTACGCTCGTAGTAGTAGTCCGGTTCGGGCGCTGCGCCTCGGACTGGGCCACGGATCTGTGGAGTGGGAGGGTTTTTATAGGACTTGGTTAAGACCGACAAGCCTGTCTGGAAAATACACAAGTTTAGAATTTTGCTGTGTTTGAATTATACTTTTTGCTATAAATGTAAAATGTTACATGTATGTCTTTAGGGACTCTTCTGATTACCTGTGTTAAAGGAGAATGGCAGAAGTTCATAGAACGCTGGCATTAAACTTTTTTAGTTTCCACAGAAATAAAAGTGGCATGGTTTGATAGGGAATATTATGAGCTTTTGTTAAAAAAAAAAATAATAATAACAATGGGGTTAAAGAGAAATCTTAAATTTGTAAATGTGAGGTTAAGTGCATTAATGTTTGTACTTTAATAGGTTATTTTACCTCTATTACTATTTTAACGCATAAATGTTTATTGTATGCATAACATATTGCTAATTTATGCTTTGTAATGACTTCAAAAATGATAAATTATCTACTTGTTGAAGTTTGTTTAGTTCAATGATTTACCCACTGATCATAGACCTAATGACAGTTTCAAGTGTAGGTACTCGGTCAGTTTTAATTAAACTCAGTAGTGACAGAAAACTCAGGAGACTCTAGAGACTCACTTATCGGAATCTAAGCATATAATAGGAATAATAATAATCAATAAGAATAATAATAAAATAATAATGTAAGCACATAGGAAACGTCGAGGTCCAAGTCTAGCAACAGTCGTTCAGAAAGGTAGGAGTCTTCGAAATCCAAAAGCAAGCCAGGTCGTTGTAAAAATCCACGTAAAAATTTGGGCGCACAAAACATTCACACCAGCACAAAATAGTAGCGAGCGAGCGAATGTGACTTGTGAAGTTTTGTGTGTCATCTTAGTCTATCAAAAAGTATTCTGTGGTCATCTTCTAAAGAGTCATGTTTGTTTGTTTGCCATGACAACACTGTCACATAGTATAACAAGTCCAAAAAGCCTTGTTTCCGGCTGCTCAACTTACTCATATTTAACGAGATTTAATCCCAATTCTCAATAATAAAGTTAATCTGGCTATCAATACATAAAAATAAGCGCTTTTTTTTAAATAGCTTTGAATTCTGTACCTTTCCAAAATTAGCAATGCCAAAAACTGCCATCTCCTTTAACTAGTTTAAATTTACAAGTAAGCAAACTTAGGGTCTGTTTCAATATCTCAGGATAGTTGCTACCCAAATGAAAAATTTAAATACTGAAGAGAATTTGTATGAACTAATAATGTGTACTTTTACCAACCTTTTATACTGTGTTTTCATACAAATAAATATATTAATATTATAAAAAAAAAACAAATGATACATACCGGCGGTTCCGGCGGCTGCGCATACACGTCATCGTACGGGTAAGTCTCCATAGCAGAACGCGCGCGGTCCAGAATGCTGATGACCTTGTTCTTAGGCGGCATGGAGCGCTGCATGGGCGGCGCGGGCGCCATGCGGGGCGGAGGCCTACCACCGCGCGGGGCTCCTGCGGGGGCAGCGCTAGAAGGAGGCTCGAACGAGAAAGAGCGCGGGTTCACCGTGCTATTGAAGCCGCCAGGGCCGCGCGGGCCAGCCGGGAAGTCTGCCAAAACGCCATTTTATGTGCATAGTGCGACCCACGCTCGTCTCGCTGCTCAACTTAGAAAGGTATAGGCTTCAACTCGTAACAGGGTTAACTAAGCTTAGGCAAAGTAGTAGCCATTTATAAAAGGGGAAAATTGTGTATGTAGTTTTACCTACAATTTGTATGAGTTTGCTGTTTCAGAACTATCTATTTGATTTTAAGCTTGTTTCTAATATCTTAACACGGACAAAGAAATAGATAGCAGATTTTTTTAACGAATAGCAAAATACTGATGGTTAGTAATATCTGTCATTCCTGACATGTTCATGAGGAACAAAGTATCTTTAGTGAAACTGTGATGTTCGTTTACAGATTCAATCGAAAGTTTTAAAAGGCTTCTTTCATAAAAAGATGTTTCTATTTGTACTTACCACCTCTCTCAATATCCCTCATCTGGGTCTGCCAGATCATGTCATTAGTGTCGGGCAGGAGGTACTTCTTAACCTCGGCGAGAGCGTACGCGATGCGCGCGTGGGCCTCGGCCGGCGGCGCCAGTGCACTGATCTCCACGTGAAGCTCGTCCGTCAGATGCGCGTACTTCGGGTCCAAGGAGGTGCGGAGCTCTTCTTCTTTTTGTCTATGGGAAGGAAAGAGTATTTTACTAGTGTTTATACAGGGTGACTGGAAATTAGTGGCGGAGCCGTTAAGGGGAGGTAGTCTAGGGTTATTCCGACAGATATCACTATGAGACCTACCGTCCTTACTTAACCCTTTCCAAGATATTCCTACTTTTTGTTTAGCAGTTTTTGCATAAAATAATGACAGTAGCGGAAATTTTACAATTAATATTACTTATTTAGAATATCTTTGTTGCAAAACAAAAAAAAGTAGGCCAAAATCACTTTTTTTTAGGATTTATTACTATCTCTTTAAGTAGGAATATCTTGGAAAGGGTTAAGTAAGGACGGTAGGTCTCATAGTGATATCTGTCGGAAAAACCCTAGACTACCTCCCCTTAACGGCTCCGCCACTAATTTCCAGTCACCCTGTATATTAGCAGTGCTGTTACAGAAATGTACATAAGTCTTCACACGTGACTACTAGCTGACTTGGCGAACTTCGTACCGCCTAAATGTATGAGAAAATGAATTATCTTCATTATTTTTTTTTTCATGAATGTTTCCCATGTTTTAATAGTTATTCTGCTAGATGGAACGGAGACAAATCCAACATCATAAAAATTGGTCCAGCCGAGTTATAAATGGTGTAACTAACCCGAAGTTGTTTTATATGATTAATATGGTGTACATAATAACAAGCATTCTATTTTATAATAATGTGTACAATAAACTTTAAATCAGTAAGTTTGACATTTCTTGCCCATTCTGCTCCATACAGAACTATCTTTTGGAACTAGAATCAATTATATATTTTCTTGTAAATGAAGAATTTGTGAGTGTTATTTAATGTAGTAGTTATGTTTCAAGTATATTTTGATAAATACCTGTCCCTCATGGATCCTCTGCCTAGAACAGCCATTTTGCACATGGTCTCCTCTTGCAGATGCTTCATTGTGTTGCCCTTAGGGCCTAATAGCTTGCCAACGAAATTAAACTGTGGAAGAAAGGGTTTTGTAAGTATTGGAGGTTAGACAGACAGTTGCTCCATGTTAAATACCGGTATTCCGCTGCATCTGGTTAGACTGAAAGCTGAAGTTTTGTATTTAGCACATGTATATAACCTTATATTTATTGTTTTACCAAGTTGTAAGATAATATACAGTCAACATTTTTATCAAAGTGTGTGGGAATATCGGGATAAACGTAGCCCATATGTTAATCCAGGGTGTCAGCTACCTACATACCAAATTTTATCAAAATTGGTCCAGCCGTTTAAGTGTGAAGAATAATAATAATAATAATAATAATAATAGTTTTATTGCCACAAGAAATATACATTAGTATACACTGTTTAACATGAAGCTAATTAACGCTGCAGTAGTTTGTATACAGATATTGTGAGCCCTGCCTCTCAAACTAGGATAACCTGTATCTCAAGAGACAGTGTTCAGCTGTGAGGTTACTTAAAAATATTGATCAAACAACTGCGGACTGTGCAGAAGTAACAAACATATAAACACACACACACACAAACTTTCAACTTTATAATATTATAGTGTGATGTGTTGAAATTACCTACACCTGAGCCTACAGCCCAGGGTTTTGGGAGTACCACGAACCCTAAGCTGTTAGGCCTACTATCAACACCCAACTGGCAAATCTAGCATCCATAGTCAGTTTTTCTTTTTAAACCTTTTTTTTTCTAATAATAATCTATTTCTGATTCATTACATCCATATTTGTTAGTACAATTACGATTATGAACCGCTCCTAACCCTCTTGCCTGAAGGAAAGCAATGGATGAGTTCTACAATGGAATAAGAGGACATAGAAGATACAACAATCAGAAGGCCTATTCCCACATTTTTGTGATCACACTCAGCGACAATATGGTTGAAGGACACTGAATAAGATGCAATAGAAGTTTTATTGTAATTTTGTCTGGGGGCAATCATTGTCCCGTAGTGATAATGTTAAAAATCCTATAAAATTTTCAACAGACAGATTAGAATGAGACCATTCTTAAAAATACTGGAGTTGCTCCTCAGATAATAATTTTAAAAGGAGTATAGTGTATAGTCTTACCTTAGGATGCTCCTTAACTGGTACCAAGACCTTAACCGTCACCTTTGTAGGCTTGTCACGAAAGACATCAAGATATTTAGAGTCCTTGCCTGGTATCCTACCAGACGCTTGGACTTTTGTGACCTCTGTAAAAGCAGATTAAAATTAAAGTTGAAATAATACCAATCTGGAACCATTATTGCAATTTACTGGTGAATTATGTGACTGAAACATAGCCTTAGGGGTGCTATGGAGTGAGGACTAGGAAAAATTTTAGTAAGTCTTTTTTTTTTCGGAAATCAGCAATTTTTTTGCAGTATCAGGTTAACCTTATTCATAGAAACAATTTAGGTTCTGAGAAGCATGGCCCTACGAAGCACAATTTCGGAGTTGGTCAGTGGGTCGTCTTAGGGGCGGATTTGTTTACTCAATTTTGCAATTTAACATGACCATAGTGTCAATGACCTTTTGAAAGGAACAGGTTTAAAAAAAAGTTTAACAATATAGCACCCGAGGTGGTACAATGGTTATGTACCACTTATTCACTAATAAAGACTTGCCATCTAATAGCTAGAGATTGAATACAAATGAAGCTTGGCACATATTGCCACATAGTTTGGCATCATACCGCTCCAATGGGTTCAATGACCATGGATAAATCATTACTAGAGGATATTCTGACAAAAAAAGAATGGTAAATGTTTAATAATGATTTGATAAATGCATATCTTGTGATTGGCTGTTATTTTCGTGTTAACTACTTAAAATAGTGTTCACTCATTTGTGGGAACTCATAGGAAGCATCATTGATCTGTGTCTTACGGAGTAATTTCTTGGTAATAAAATAAGGCTCAATTCAGAATGAAACCAACATTATCTATGCATTGGATCATTGCTCTCAATTATGGTATATGGTATGATACGTCTTCATGTTTGTTGCTAACTTTCGGAAGATGCAAGATCCATGCATCGTTTTAGATCGATAAATAAGTAAAAGCATTCTCAACATCGAGGTTACCTTGGTCAATAAGTTTTGTAATAATGGGAAACTTAGCATTATTAAGTTTTATCTTCTCGCTCAATAGCTCTCTCATGTATTCACCGGCTTTTTCATTTATTTTAGGATTGTCTTCGCCATCTTGTTCGTTTTCCATATTTGCATCTTGCGGCGCATTACGCTTGAAATCACTACTGTTATATCCGTTTTTATTATCGTATTTTTCAGCCATTGCTAAATAGCTTTACAGCTACACACTATCAACAAGCACCTCAAAAATTATTTACTTCACAATTACACAGAATCAGCGTCGGCCATGCAAAAGGAAATCAATTGACGCGTACACGGAGAGCCGGGGCATGGAATAAACAATGCGCTTATTGTCTACGGTTTTAGGGATATCCGGTAAAACAGGGCAATTCGATTGGCTGATGATTTTTCTTTCAATGTTGGTACTTTGTTGTTAAATTGTCTATTGTACTAAAAGAGACTTTAGACGATCAAACGGCATCAGTTGTATAATCCAACTAGTGACGTTTGATCTCCGCTAAGAGTATAGTGTTCTGTGCGTTTGATCGTTTATGATTTCTCTACCCGGATCCAAGTTGGGTCAATGATCGCTGAGTCCACATCGCACATATCGATAACCTCGCGAGCCAAGTCAAGATACTTGATTTGTTTATCTTTCTCGGCTTTCGCGTCATGCAGCACCGTTGTGTAATTATCATTCATTTATAAAATTACTCCTCGTTTCCTTTCTAATCAATCACTCAATGTATATTCTAAAGTACTACTTTAATTATGTTACAAAAATACCTAATTATAATAATGTTTATCCTTTAAACATTTTGTAACATAAACGTTTTTACTTAGTAGCGTTTCCAATCGACTTTGATAGCGAATCGAGCGGTTGTGAATAGTGGGTTCTGTTTCCAATCATAACTATAGACTTGGGGGAACCTTACACGATTAATCTTGGCATCATTGCAATCCGGTCAATGTAATTAGTCGATCTGAACTGTTGACGATCGGGAAAAAAGTTTCATTCGTTCAGTGTTGACGATCGGGAATACTTTTCGATTATGCCCGCAGCCTAATTGCGGAACGCCAAATCGTCAAATGATTCTGATCAGTTGGCTTCATTTCTATCACAATTGGCTTCATTTTACCATTTTCGAATTGCGAAACTCTAGTTTCTGCGCAGGGCCTTAACGTTCATAATTGGTTTCATAATAAACTAGAGTTTCGCAATTCGAAAATCGTAAAATGAAGCCAATTGTGATAGAAATGAAGCCAACTGATCAGAATCATTTGACGATTTGGCGTTCCGCAATTAGGTAGATCAGTAACATGACAATCGTTAACACTATTGATAATCGGGACTTGTATGTCAGCCTCACGCACAGCTGATTCGCTAGGTTTAATTCGGGCGAGAACACACAATTTGATTGAATACGGCCTCTTTAGAAAATGACGTCTAGAAGGAGCGAAGAAAAAAAAACGAACTTGGCCCATGGACTTATTATATTGGCATATAATAAGTAATGTATGTATATTCATTATTTCTTTTTTCGTGAACCTGGGAATGGCAAAACCCATGTTTTAATAGTTTTCTGCTATTCGGGGCAGAGACAAATCCAACAAATCAAAGATTATAAAAATCGGTCCAGCTCTAGCGGCTCTTGAGTTATAAATGTATATATATGGGTGTAAGTTACACCCAAAATGTTATAGGGGGCAAGCCTACTGCCATCAAACTCAAAGCATTTATTTCAATTAAATCATTTACAGGCGAATTTATAATATAAAACAAAATCGGCTTAGTTACACGGTGTAACTAACCCGATTTTGTTTTATATTATAAATAGATTTTGAATTGTTTCTTCATTTGTTTTTTTTACATTGTTCTCACATACCTATAGAAGCAACAAGAATAATGTACCCAGGATTTTGTAATATTATCTTGATTTAAAAGAGTGTCCTTGGAGTTTCTTGCCCGTTCTTCTCCATAGAGTTCTACGTTTTGGAATGGGCAACTAGCTTCAACTGTCTTACTAACTGACCGACTATTTAATTTTGACAATTCAAAAGTGCCTGTAAATGGTTTAATTGAAATAAATGCTTTGAGTTTGACGGCAGTAGGCTCGCCCCCTATAACAATTTCAAGGATCAAACATTCGGTCATATTTAATTGAGGATATTAAAACAACATTTCTAGGTAAAATTTATTAAATATTAGGTACTTGAAAAGATAGGCAACAGAAAACATTATTGCATGGCTATGATGGACCTTTAAAGCTAAGCGCACATGACAGCCGCGTCGGGCTCAAGGAAAAAAGTGCGGTGCAGCCCGCCCTAATGTGCGTTAGCTTTAATATCGCATCGCTCATCACTTTTCTTTTCCCTTCTTGTCCTTTAACTTGTGACGCGTCCGCGCATGTTGTATGACCACGATGTTGAACTCGCGGTCAGGTGCCATCATTATTTCGTTCTTCTTGGTATGGATTCGTAATATCATTATTTCTTCCAATGGATTCTGAACAAAAAAACAAAACATGTATCATGTATAATTCTGATTGTTTTTTTTATAGCTAAGGAAGTGGGTAGCGGTGTATAGTACGGTCAACTGCACGTCGCTCAAGTAGCCCGCAAAATTAACATTTTCTCTTTCCGGGGGGGAGGGGGGTGGAGGTGTTTTACCTCTTGCATTCAGTTGGCTGCATTGTTTTGGTAGCTAGTAAAAGCTGATTGAGGCATCAGTGGCATTCTTTAGGTCGTCAAAGGTCATTTTCAGAAACCCAACCGTCACAAAATCCCCAGCGTCAGCTTCAGCCCTATTATATGACCAGATCATTGTTCATTCCAAGGTTGCCTGGAAGAGATCGCAGAAAGCAATAAGGCCACCCCTTGCATATTTCGAGTTGAGAGTTTGTTTTATTTTTTTGCTCATCGTTCAATATTATTCAGATTGAGGACAATAGTGTGTTACGCAATTAGGGTGCAGTTTGGTCCAAGATGCTATTTCAGAAAATTGAAAATAAATAAATAATAACGTTTAGTGAAATTAAAATCAAACTCACAAACTTTCGCCTTTATAATAATTAGTGTGATAATTATTATAAAGGCGAAAGTTTGTGAGTGTGTTTGTATGTTTGTTACTTCTTCACGCATAAACTACAGAACGGATTTGGATGAAATTTGGCGCACAGATAGTTTATAACCAGAATTAACACTCAAGAAACTTTTTATCCCGATATTCTCACGGGATCGAAACTTATGCGGGTGAAACCTCGGGGCACAGCTTGTCCATAAAACGAAAACGCGAAACCGTATAGGTACGCGTGTTAAATTAATGTCGCCATTGAAGCAGCACGCAGTATAAGTATATAGGTATATAAATAAAAAATAAAATCATACCACTTCCTTGATATACATTTGTGACAGCACACCAAACTTATGAAGAGCTCTTCCATAATTCGTAGCGCTCGTGACGCTAATATTCGTCAATATCGGAACCCCTGGTGGAAAGCACACTTCATATTAATATTAATACCTGCGGAATGTTTATTCTGTTTGATTTGCGCGTAAAATCGTTCTCGGAGATGAAAATGTGACTCAAGGACGAATGCCTTTGTCTTCGGGTGAATAATAAAATGAATATTGTTTTGTAACGTATCATAAAAGATGTATAACAGCCGCACGGGTTGATCTTTAAGATTAAGCAACGCTTGCGGAGGTCGGTCCGCGGATGGTCACTCATCCACGGACAGATCCATTACGTACCGAGACCCCTCCGTGCCTCAGAAAGCACGTTAAGCAGTTCCCGGCTGTCATTCAGAGATCTTTGACAGTCGTGAGACGTCAGAAGCCAGAAAGTCTGACAAACAGTCTTACCAAAGGGTAAACTAGTATCATGTTACCCAGTTTCTGAGTTGTGGAGGTCAGATAGGCAGTCGCTCCATGTAAAACAGTATTCAACTAAATGCGGTTAGACTGGAAGCCGACTCCAACATACACACATCAAAAGCGTCAATCGATCAAGTCTCAAGATCAGATCAAGCACGTTTTTGCTATATTTTTTTTATTATTATATTTTTTGTAACTCATAAGGATACTTTTTTTTTTATTAAATTTCGTCATTTGAAAAAAGGAATACTTATTGAATTTCGATCAAAAGATGAAAATCTTTTGTCAAGTTGTATTCCTATATAAAATCCTGCAGCGGGTTTGACGCCAAATCAGTAAAATGTCAGCCATACTTCTGAGAGGAATTAATACAAAAGAACGTTATTATGGAGAGAAGACGGCGTTCCAACTATAAGAAATCGTTTGCAGGAAGTCAATTTCCGTTGCCGAACGCAGCTGCGTGTGTGTACCACAGTATTTAATTGAGCCCCGCAATCGCAGACCCCGTTTATAATGTTTGCTTGTTTGTTGTTTGTTTGTAGTGTTTGCTGATGAATGGAAGAAGATAATGCGTGCTTGTCTGGTGTTTTGTGAGAGACGATATGCGAGGGTGTCCACTGTTACATGTTAGTTTATGATGTAGGTATTTAATTTATTTAACCATTTACTCAAACAAATATAGTAATTTTAATCCACGAATTGTATATCTTTGAATTTGAATTTAATTTTTGTATTGTATGTTATTTGAATGCTTATTTATTCTAATTTTTATAATTCTATGTTAATTAATGTAATTGGACCTGTGCCGTTTTAATTAACTATAAATAAATAAATAATAAATAAATAATAATGGGCTCGTGAACACAGAAATTGAGCAGAAAAAGAGTGGCGTTTTGTGTGTTTTTCAGACGAATCTTGCTTTGGTACGAGACTTACTATCGCGGACACTCCCGCCTGACCACCGCTAAGTTCATTTTTGCCTGCACTCAAAAAATAGAAGAGCTCTCTAGTAAGGCCGCCAAGGTCAAATAGTTCGTTCGTAAAATTCACAAAAGGAGTACACGTGATGCGTCACTAAGCTACGCAGTCCAGGTTGCAACTAATTGCGTTATCGCTTTCCTAATAGGCGAAAACTTTAAGGAGGCGTGGCTTGGCGCCGCCACAGGATTTAGGCGAAAAATTTTTTAAGTGATCAGGCGGAAAAGGCCGCGATGGTACAGACGCCAGCACATCAACCTACCCGAAACTGTCAGATTTTCCCAATCAACTTTGAACCTTATGTTTTAGTAATAAAGTTGAAAATCTATTAAAGAAATTTGACAGATTGTAGTAGGTTGATGTGCTGGCGTCTGTACATGGACATATTGGAGGACCCCTGTAAAATCATGCCAGGAAGTCCATGCATATAGTGGTGGAACAATCACGATATGGGCGGGGATCGGCGGCGGAAGAACCGAACTAAGGGCTCGTACAGATAGCGATCCGTTTTACAGGTCCGTTATTTTATCGCGTACCTATGTAGTTGTATGAGCGAGTTCACACACAAAATAGTATTCCGGATTCATTCAGTAATCATGTCACTCCGGCCAATAAGTAATCCGTTAAAACGGATCTAGTAAAAACGGACCTATATGTGTACGAGCCCTGATTTGGATCAGAGGCAATCTCAATGCATAGATTTACGCTGTAACGGTTGTATCAGTGATTGTCATTCCTTGCTTACCCATTTGCTGCGTGCTTTATTTCTGGTTCATCGTCATCATCATTTCTGGTTATTTTATTGTATTTATAAGGAAAAACCAACAGTGACACATTACATTTTGTAGGAAGAAATACAAAAAAGATACGGCCAAATGTGTAACCAATAACATCTTCAACGGAATATTATAATATGTTACAGTCAACAAAAGAGAAGTATGTAGGATCGTCGGATATAGTTGAAGTTTAGTAAGAAACCGATGGATGTTCTCGAATAAAATTTAATTTTATTAATAGAAAACAAACAGCTCATTTATCAAATTAAATTTTAGTCGACAACATCCATCGGTTTCTTACTAAACTTCAACTATATCCGACGATCCTGCATACTTATCTCTTTTGTTGACTGTACATGTCGCAGATGGATTGTAGAATCGGCTGTTTTACAAAACCACTAGTTGTTTTACAAAACAGCTCCGTTATGTAAATGTATCTTTATTAACTTACTCTACTGAGTAGCGTCTACTCGTATAAGTACCTTCTCTGTTAGTCATTATAACTCCTTCGACGGAATCATCGTCCATTATTCTGTCCACAATTGGATTTGATGTGTTTATTGTAGCCGTCTGAAATCAGGAATAAAGGCTACTTTTTATCCCGATATTTCCACGGGATCGATAGTTGTGCGGGTGAAACCACGGGGCGCAGCTAGTAATACATGATTAGTTGATTACCATACAAAATTGGGGTCCTGGTAGCACTGTACTTAATTTTTTTTTGTCTCCTGCTTACCGTTCTCGCCAGCCACTCATCTCTCGTGTCTTTCAATAAGTTAGTTATTATTTTCATTATAACGATGACGCACGAAATTTCTGAAACAATCGTACAATACATAGGTAATCGCACTATAATGTTCGCATTTTCGCAGTAAGAAAGGGAACATGCGCTTGCGCTTTTTAATTATAAGGCGAAGAGGAGAGACCGGAGTCTCCTTATAGACAGAAGCACTAGATAGCCGCACGTCGGGACTATGCCAAGGCTTCTACTCAGCATGATCCTGTGCTATGGGGATCCACAGCACAGCGCTGATTCTCAGTGGTCACCTGAAAACTACGTACGAAAACCAAGTCAGGTTTAACCGGTCAAGCGGCGCGGTTCGCCGATCGGCGACGAAACAATAGAAAATCAATTGTGTCTCATTAGCGGAGCTTGACAGATTAAAGATTTGTATCCACAGATAATTATTTGTTTATTTTTAATAGGAGCCGCCGCCGAGAAGCCGAGAAGGGCGGCCTCCTATTTTAATCAACATACAACCTGATAATGACCTGCAAATTGCAAAAAACGTAAGAAGTAAGAAATTGTTTCACACGTATCACAACCGCACCACATCCACAACACGTGGGCGGGCGCTAATTTTTATGAATATTAATAGTTAAATTCACACGGACCACATTTTGCCGTCATTATCGACCGCGTGTTTCATACCGACCATATCGCAGCCACGTCGCAACCACAACGCAACCACCAGCGACACCGCGAACAAGCGACCGGTCACATGCAACCGCAAGAAGCCGCAGCAACACTATTCACACGTAACCACAGCTTGACCACATTCTGTCGCTGCGATGTGGTGTGGATGTGGTACGTGTGAATGGGCTCTTAGAGTCGAATACTGGTAAAAATGACAGATTTTCACGACGGCCGTTATAATATAACGGCACCACTTTCCTAGTAAAACCCAAGCTTAATAAAGGAATACCTCAGATTGGATGTCTTGGTGTATCTTGTTAGTCTGTTGTATGTTTGGCCACTCACAAGCCGCGCGCTCGTCGTCGCAGCCATCAAGAGCTTGTTCGTTTTAGTGACCATTCGAAATGCGACCAACTCATCGGGCAAATCTTGTTGGTTATGAAAGACTTACGTAAAAAGTTTCTATGCCTGTGTAAAAGCAAATAATTCGTATGTCAGTGGTAACAACACCAGTATAATCATTGATCATTACATTTTGCATTGTTAGTATGAACTTAAAAACTATGTTAGTACCTAATAACTAAGAGACGCTTAGTCCTCTGGGTGAGGCTCCACACCAGTGGGCTGTATAACTTACTAGCTTCAGCCCGCGACTTCGTTCGGTGAAACTTCTTGTTTCCCCCGAGCCACCCCGTCGTATCGCATCACCCGCCCGCGTTCTTTTTGACTTTTTTTCTTTTTGCTCGGCTCTTAAGGATCATAGCGTGATGTTAAATAGCTTATAGCCTTCCTCAAGAATTGGGCTATCAAATGCAAGAAGAATTTTTGAAATCCGACTGGTGGTTCCAGAGATTACCCCTACATACAAACTTGCAAACTTACAAACAAATACCTCTTTATAATATTAGTATAGATTGCCTACATTCAAGATGCTGTTACTGCTCCTACGCAATCTGCTTAGCAGTGAGGCTGTCTATTTGCGCCAGGTGGCCATCAATGCCGTCTGTGCGCGACTCAGCGAACATTGTTGATCGACGCACTGCAGAAGCGTGGTAGACGTAACAGCACGATGCGCAGAGAATTGTAAGCCCTTTGGGTATATCTGAACCACAGGCTCGCTGAGTACAGAGATGTGCAATACGTTTTGAATAAAGTGACTTATTTATTACTTTAGTATAGTTGGCCACTTTATCTCTTGGAACTCCGTACTTCTAGGCCAGCTCCCAAGATCAAAGTGGTACCACGGACCCGCAGGCGACTGTTACTGGCACCCTAATTGCGTAACGCAAATCAAATCAAATAATATATTAGCATAAAAAAAACAGCCTATACTGTTCCCACTACTGGGACACAGGCCTCCTCTCTGTGAGAGGGAGTGGGCCGTAATCCACCACGCGGGCCCAGTGCGGGTTGGTATTTATTTGCATAATACATGTTAAAAAGGTGTTACAGGTATAAAAGGTACATTGTATTATAACCTACTGAGGTGTGCAAATTAATATACATATTAGGTAGGTACTAATAGCAACATTATAAAGGCGAAAGTTTGTGAGTGTGTGTGTGTTTGTTACTTTTTCACGCTCAAACGGCTGAACCAATTTTGATAAAATTTCGTATGGAGGTAGCTGATACCCTGGATTAACATATAGGCTACTTTTTAACCCGATATTCCCACGGGATCGACATTTATGCGCGGGGCGCAGCTATTTCAAGATATTTAGTAAAACACAAGTAGTACCTACAGTAGTTGCAGTAGTTACATGGGACTTAAACATGACTGGCGAAATGTGTGTGGTGGGTGATAGGTACACCTATGTCTTGCCTTTTAGGGAATACAGTTGTTGTGTTCGTTGTTATTTAGCAAATTAGAGGGTTGGAACGGTTGAAAAAAAAAATTATACGCAATAAATTTATCGTTTTAATTAGAAAAAAAGAGAGGCTTGTGTTCCATCCTAGCTCGGACAGATTAAATTTATTTTCACCATTGATATAACGACGCAGGATAGCCTTTACCAAAAGTGGTCATCCTAGTAGCGGCTCAGCAGTTTTAATATCATCAGCATTGTGCCAGAATATAGCAGTTCGTCGTGGACGTGGTACAACAACAGCTCCCCTGACATCACCTGTTTTCAGAAAACATCCGCCAGGCAACCATCGATGCGACGATCTGCTAGAGTGACTTCATCAGCCAGTGTCACTCTTATCCGACCTTTTCGGTGACTTTAATTTCGTTTGAAAACGGGGCTGCCCCATTTGCTGCGCCGTCAGGTAGGTACATAATATTTTATTGGACCTATCGATGGTATAGGTACCTTGTGTGACTTGTAGTTTTGCACGGGGTCGGTAGCATTTGCTACATCTGCTGCTCGGGTAATCCGGCTCTTATCCGACATATTGAATAATTCACTACCTGGTTATATACCTGGTTGCGATGTGTAGTTGTATCTATAAAGTTTTTAATCATTTCTATATCGCTACGTATTTTATTAATGTCTTCAGCTAGTTTATTTAACGTGATCTCTGGGCTGTCTGACTTATGTGGTTTGCCACCGTCTTTTTTGACAATAACTTTATGTATTTCATCCAGTTTCATTTGGTACAGCATAGTGTCTTGCACTTCATCTGATTGCCTTTTCTGTAAATGAACATTTTCAAAAATGGCTTCCTTTAAATGAGAGTGCAAAATGTGACCGTTACTGCGCGTAGCTTCACGTGGGTGTAGAACGATACGATTCTCCCAACGTGTGTTCTTAAACCATCTTTTGTATAGATTCGTTGGGAGTATTTTTTTAATGAAATTTTGACAACCGATGTCTTCAAACGACGTAATGAATTGCAGCTGTTTTTCTAATCTGTTTAATTTACCTATAATTTCCAAACTATTGACATCGTTAACGGCGACACCGACTAAGAGGTTCATTAGAATTATTGAAACAATTACAAGAAATAACACAAATGTTAAACGTATCATAATAAGAGATGCTGATGCATCCTCAACGCGCTTCGCATTAATTAGCTCATTATAACCAAACTCAGATGTCATCATGACCATCGTCGTCAGGAGAGAAGACCAAGGACCGTCAAATGGTGGTTGTGCATGGAACTGTATCATGAAACATATGGAGAAACCTAATATGAGAAAGCCGAATGATACAAGAATCTGAAAGGAAAAAAAAAGAAATGAATAACTACGACTCTCTCCTCACTCTAACCCATTTAGCATCGATTTATATAAAATAAGCTCACCTTAAATACTTTGGTAGCCACTTTTCCGTACATCAGAACATAATACCCATAGTCCGGGAGTCTGGAGAGCAGGAACATCATTCTGACCCAGGTGACGAGTAGCGTAGCTGAGCCGAAGAGCCGCACCCATTCTGGATTGGGTTTTGAATCCCACGACACAACTTGAGGCAAGATAATCGCAAGCGTAGTGGACAAGCATTTCACTGCCGTCTCTAAAGATAGAAGGTACCTCTTGCTTTTCATATTAATGTCGATGATCTCCTGGTGATAAAAAATGTGTTTTCACCTGTTAATAATATAACCCACGAAGAATTTGATGATGTATATAATGATGATTTTACCTGTATTGTAAGTAAGCAGGCCGTTAAATAAATGATATAAATCCAAACATTACAACGAAATATGCTTGGCACAGGTTCTAATTTTTTGTCTTTATACCAGAACAAAGATAGTGCAAAAACGTTGAGAGACAACACAAAGCACACGTGCAATACCAACGTGACATAGAAAAATGATAATAATGATCTCCATTTTAGGTACAAAAAGCTTTGCACCAAAGGATGAAGGAGTAGCCTGTCCTGGTCATATCTGTTTCCGGTATTATTCAGAGCCTTAATTACCGCCATATGTTTCATATCAGGTTTGGGGAATAAAACTCTATAGTCTACTTCAACCTCACAGTTAGAATCCTGACCTTTGCTAGTTATATATGAGTCGAATATTTCTTGCATGAATTCAGTTGGTTTTGATACGTTATTCATCAAAAGGTCGATGGGGACAAACTTTCTCTTTTGCGCGAAGTAGTAAGTTTCATTTACATTTGCGCTACCAGATAGGTCAGCTCCGTAGCGGAGTAGTAATTTTATCATTTCTTTGTTTCCGCGACTACAAGCTTCGTGCAATGGTGTTCGACCCGCGACAATAGCGTGAACTGTTTCTCTGTCATGTTTTATAATCATTTCTGCTATTTCATGATGGTTTTTAATTGCAGCTATGTGAAGAAGTGACGTCTTTGTTATTTCATTATTTTTGCAGTTAATATTGGAGCAATCCAGTAACTTTACTCTAGCACCTTTGGAGATAAGCAATCTAGCACATTCGGGTTGGTTATATACCAAAGCGTAATATAACGGTGGACCAAAGCGGTCAGATGTGTCGATTAGTTTCATTGTATTGGTTTTCTTGTATGAGTAATCAAGTAAACATTCTAGTATATCCTTGCTGCCCAGTTTGACAGCTAAATGTAATACGTTCGTTTCACCTGAACGTAGATTATTAGTAAATGACTGTTGGTTGCAGGTTCTAAATGTGTAACCGTTGTGTCTTGTACATTCGTTAGTTAGTGGGTTGTCCTCTTGAAGTATTTTCCTGTTACAAAATTTTTCTGTAATACAGCCCATGGAAGATTCTTCATTGGCCTGTAAGTCATTACAACTTTTAGAATTTTTAGTTGAAATAGATGTCAATACTTTCAAGATTTCAATATGAACAGTATGTAGAGCTGAATAATAAAATTATCTCTACATCGGAATTACGAATCATAATATTTGGAACTAACTAAACAAGCAACATTTTGAACTAAGAATTTTAAAGCGTTTATGTTAAGATACTGACTTTATGCTTAATTTAATCTATAACGGAATACCTTCATGTTGGTAGCCCCGGCTCCGAGAGCTATACAAACTCCTTCTTTCCACTTTGCTTCGACTGCCGCGCACAGCACGGTGGTACCAGACTGATCTTTCGCGTTAACAGTAGGTAAGTCCTGGTTTGGATTACTGCGCTTATGATCTACTATCAACTAAAAAAAAAACCTGTAATATTAGTTAAGAACAACTAACCTAATTTTTCTTAAGGTCATCAGATCAATTAACCGAAATTATAGTTTTTTATTGTCAAATGGGCCTGCTCCTGACCTCGATCACGCCTGATGGAAAGCGATGGATGAGGTCTATGATGGAACGAGCGTGCTCAAAAGATGCCTGTTCACTCTTTCTTTGAAGGCAGACGGGTTAAACGTGGAAGGGAACACAGACGCTGGCAGAGAGTTCCACACTTTGGCTGTGCGCATAATAAATGTGGAGCGTTGAGTACGACAGGTCGGGATATCATAGAAGTGTGGATGGTACGTTGCAGTACGTTTGGTAGTCCGGTAGTAAAAGGGGCGATGGTGGGATCAGATCGTAGAGCTCCTGCGCACAGTCTGTAGAAGACCGACAGGGAAGCAATATTACGCCGATGAGCCAAGCTGTGAAGCCTGACCACCAACGTCCCGTCGCCTAGAAGTCTTCTAGCTCTGCGTTCCACCGAGTCAAGTGCAGCAAACTGGTATGGACAGGACCGAAGAATGAGACAATTCTTAGATCGGGATTAGCTGCATTGGCATGTTCATGGTAAATCAGTTTAAAAATTGTAAAAGAAGCGTTTGTTTTAGAATAAGACATATATTTTCTGACGCGTAAATGTGAACACGTCCTCTTGTAATAAATAGCTAACATTCAGTATAGCTTCTTATTTAACGGCAATGTCATATCTAATCAGGTTCCAGGGCCTAAACAGGCAGCAGCTTCTTCATGTACGCCATTGTTTGTAAAATGAACAAATTAAGCATTTGATTTTGCTACTAAAGGACGAAGGACTTCAAGCTTGACAGTGTGTGTCGGGCGGTGATTCTATGCAGTTAAAACCAGGTCTCCACAGCAGTGTTTTTCTTTACTGTACCTAAGACAGATGTAGGCAAAACGGTGCTAGAAGAATACAAGAAGTGGAAAGCCGAGCGCTAGACGCGATTATGCTGTTCAGTTTACAATTGACAGTTCTAGATCGCCTTTATTCAATGGCGAGTTGCCATTGAATAAATGAGACCTATTTGGAACGGTACTTGTGAAAATCAGTAGGATTAATTATTTTTTCAAGCAATGAACGGCATTCGGTATAATTATGATGATCAGGTCAGGTGTGTTCAAGATAGGGGGACTAAGGGTGCCCAGACACGGGGTCGTCTCACGCCCGTGTGCTGGTTTAGTCCCTGGGGTGGTCACGGCGTGCTTTTTTTTCTGGTGCGCCGGTGATGGGGAATACTCCCCAATGGAGGGTCCGATGACGGACAGCCGCGGCGGGTTCACGGATGAGTGCTAACACGTGCCCGTGTTCCCGCCGTAAGCGGCAGAGGACACCGTGGAGTTTTAGTGGGTTAGGGTTCCACATTACAACAATATCTCCCCGTGGTAGTGCAGAATGCATGAGCATTTCTCCACGACAAATAAAAAAGGTTTGTTCAAGATTACCCAAGAAAGATTAAAATAGTACTAGATTATGATAAGTTTCTTAGATATCATGCTCAGTTTTAGAACAGCGTACTAGTGCTTCCGTAACAGAGTATCCTTAAATTTTTGGCGTTAAATACCTGCAACAGTTTTTTGTTACGTTTCTTTACACAAATATGCATGGCAGTCAGCCCGTGGCTGTTCCAGGCGGTGGTAGACGCGCCACCATGCAGAATCCGTTCCACGACCGCCTCACTCTCTAGCTCAACCGCTGTATGCAGCAGAGTGTCTGTCTTTTCCATATAGTATCTCAAGACCTTGCCACCGGCTTCTAAAAGTATTTCTACCGTGTCCTCGAAACTGAAAATAATTTTTAGATACATAACTTTTTTTTCTTAGTCCAAATTTTTGTCGTTTGACACAATTACCTTTTAGTTAAGTGACTTACTTGTTTATATCAATCTTGTGTCCGTTGTAATGCGCACAGCCAGCAACGTCCAGTGGAGTCCTACAAAGCTGGTCTTGCGCACTCGCGTCAGCGCCGGCGGCGAGTAGCAACTGCACGCAATGGTGGTGCGCGTGGGCACTGGCTGCGTGCAGCGGCGTCCATCCCAGTTGGAACGACGGCAGCTGAATGCGCGGAGAATATATAAATGAAACGACAAGTTGACCGCTCCAATCGGTACACACAGTTTTGTCTGATTTTGTTATTATATCATCATCATCATCATCATCAGCCTATAATGTTCCCACTGCTGGGACACAGGCCTCCTCTCTGTGAGAGGGAGTGGGCCGTAATCCACCACGCGGGCCCAGTGCGGGTTGGTAGATGTCACATGTCTTTGAATTTTTGGTTCTAGGACATGCCGGTTTCCTCACGATGTTTTCCTTCACCGTTTTGAGAGCAGTGGTGATGAAATAATTTACACAAAGTAAAGCGCCTGTCTGGGTTCGAACCTACGACCTACAACACATAAGTCGCGGCCGATACCACTGGGCCACCACTGCTCTGTTATTATATATGTAGATGTAAATAATGTTGGTGAGTTTAGATGCGTTTTACTCTGTTACTAAATTGCCAGAGCCGTTGGCCCCGCGGCTGTCATTCGTGGATCTTTGACAGTCGTTACGGGTCGTCAGAAGCCCAAAAATCTAACAACCAGTCTTACCAAGGGGTATCATATTACCTAGGTCAGATAGGCAGTCGCTCCATGTAAAATACTATATAACCAGCTAAAATTTCAGTAGAGAGAGCTATGGTCGTGGGGGGTTGGAGATAAACTCAGTACAGTTCCGTTTAAAAAAAAGTTTAAAGCAAATATAAGGTTTAGCTGCATCCGGTTAGACTGGAAGCCGACCCCAACATAGTTGGGAAAGGTTAGGCAGATGATGATATTACTAAATTAAATTATGAAATATTGCTGTGATGCAAGCACCCACCAGTTCCAAAACGTTCCTGTGTGTGTGGTCTACACCGTCTCCCCAGCCATCGGGCAGTGGAAGCACTTTGCTAGGATGACAGCGTATGTTTATAAACTCATTCACTGGTTCACAATGCTTCTTAACTTCGTCTACGGTAGATGAAATAAATAATTCTTCGACGCGTTTTCTCAAATCTGAAAATATGTAAGCTTTACCCAGCAACTATGATCGTTAGGTCCACAGATATAGATATACCTAGATAACGCAAGTATCACGAACTGTATGAAAACTAAGCGTGCCACTTTTTGACCATACCACTACTAGAGGGCGCTACTGATCGTAAAAATAATCACAAATGGCTTCTGAATGTGCAGGATGTTATCAGAAAATACCAGAAGCAGAAAGCCTTACCTGTGCGCATTGCAAAAGAACATACGACTTAAAATGTGCTAATGTTTCAATCCATCATTTTACAAAATTGATGACTTTTGATCATAAAACTAAATGGCAATGTCAAGCTTGCTACTGCAAAACCCCTAAAATCGGTAATATAAACACCCCTATACGCCAAAAAGACTGCCAGCTACCACAACAAACAAAATCACCTTCTGATGAAAGTAATGTCACTATTAGAAGAGTAAATAACACAAACAACTACACTTTCAACTCTGAAGACCTAACTATACTAGGCGACACACTGAACACAGAAGAAAAGGAAACAGCCTCTCAAACCGAACTAACGCTACAAAATCTAAGTGAAATTATAATACTCCGCCTTAAGGAAAATAATAAATCCATTATAACCGAAATTAAAAATACAATTCAATCCGAGATAAATAAAGCCATCACTAAATTAAAGGTAGATATCGAACAAGAAACAGACGCCTTAAATAAACAGAACGAACTAAGAAAGGAAGAAATAGAAAAAGTTACCTTGAAAATTGAAAACTTAACAAAAGAAAATGAGAAAATAAAAAAAGAAATGTTAGATATAATAAGCAGAAAAGATAACCCGACCGCGATTTGCACTGAAACAAACAGGAAGAAAATAGTTCTCTACGGATTTACTGAATATTACAAAGAACCGGAATTTGACCTACACAACAGAATCATTGAACTATTCTACAACACAATGAACGTAGACCTGACGGGATATATTGAAGAGACATACAGAGTGGGTAGATATAACAGCAACAACAATAGGCCACTTGTCATAGAACTAATTAGCAAAAGTATGGCCAAGTACGTAATAAGTAATGGCCAATACCTTCAAGGTACCCGGTTATTTATCTCAGAGTTCCTAGATACCAATACGAGAAGGGAAAGGCAATTAATGCGACAAGAAATGCTTCAGGCTCGAAGAAACGGATTATTTGCAATTATCAAAAACAATCAATTGTTTATTGAAGGACAGAAAGTTACCCAAAAAAACGAAACATACAAAGCGTCACAAAACAATGACTCGAACCAAACCACATATAATTACAATGTAGACCGAATCTGCGACCTACCTACCACCAACGAAGACCCTACGAATCACTCCTTTCGAAAGCATAGACCTACCTTGTAAAATTCTCTTCCAAAACATGCAAAGCTTAAATAACAAGCAACACATTATAGAAGCATTTTTAACAGAAAACCCTATCTATCAAGCTATATGCATATCTGAGTCCTGGCTATCCGAAGAAAAAATTTCCCTTATCCAATTTAGCGGTTATAATATTGCATCCTCATACTGCCGGAAAACTCGAGGAGGAGGCGGCGTATGCATCCTCTTACAAGAACATTTTGAGTATACAGAGAAAAATGATATCACAAACATGTCTACAGAATATATACTGGAAGTGTGCGCTACTGAGTTACCTAAACAAAACCTTTTATTAATTACTATGTACTGGAATAGAAGAGAGGAAGATATATTTATTGATAAATTAAAGCAAATTCTAAACTATTTAAATATAAAGTATAATAAATTTAACATTGTTATAGGCGGAGATTTCAACATTAATATTTTAGACAAAAACTTAAAAACTAACCAGTTTCTAGAGCTCATGCTAGAATACAAATTCACTCAACAGATAAAAAGACCTACGCGTATTACAGACACATCCTCAACATGTCTTGATCTAATATTTACGAATTTCAGAGACAATAATATGTTCACAACCGTAGAAAACTTCGGACTTTCGGATCACAGTGGAACAATTATAAACCTAAGCATACCTAAACCAGCAAAAAAAATCACCTGGTATACAAATAAAAGATTATTTAACAAAGCGAACATTGAAAAATTTAAATCTATACTTAGTACACAAAACTGGCACGAAATTATACAAACAAACAATAATATAAATGAAAATTATAATTCATTCAACAACCTTTTAATAAAAATTTTAAATCAATATATTCCTATTCAGAAAATGAAACTAAAAACCAACTATAAAAAATACTGGCTAACTACAGGCATTAGAGTTTCCTGCAAAAACAAAAGATTGTTAAAATTATTCTCTACTAAAACCAAAAACCAAATAATTACACAACACTATAAAAAATACGAGAAAATTTTAAAAAGTTTAGTTACCACTGCAAAAAAATTACAATACATAAACAAAATAAAGAAATCAGACAACAAAGTAAAAACGATGTGGAGCATTATAAATGAGAGAACAAATAAAAAACCAAAAAAGGAAAAGAGTAACATACAATTACAACACAATAATACTTTTATATCCGAACCCAAACAAATTGCGAATATTTTTAATGACTTCTTTGCGTCAATAGGAGAAAACAGCAAAAATCCACCTGGCAGTGCACTGGGTAGCATGTCAACACTAAATCCCACGGAAAACACCATGTTCCTTAGCCCAGTAGAAGCTTGGGAAGTGAACAAATTAATAAAAAACCTAAAAAATAAACAAAGTTACGGCTTAGACGAAATTCCACCTACATTATTGAAAGAATGCGCAAATGAACTCACCTTACCATTTTATCTATTATTAAATCAGTCTTTTACAGAAGGCACTTTCCCCGAATTATTAAAAAAATCATTAATTAAACCAATCCATAAGAAGAACACAAAATCTGATCCAAATAATTATCGCCCTATAGCTCTCTTGCCCTCAGCATCTAAGATTTTCGAAAAAGCTATGTGTGATCGAATTTATTCTTTTTGCGAAAAATTTAATCTACTAAGTGAGTGTCAGAACGGTTTCCGAAAAAATCGTTCCACCACATTAGCTGTTTATAAATATATTCAAGAAGCCCTTAATATTATAAATAACAAGGAATACGCCGTGGGGATACTATTGGACATGACCAAAGCATACGACAAGGTACAATTTCAAATACTACTTAATAAACTGTATGGAATAGGAATCCGCGGGAAAGCCCATGAATGGCTTACGTCATATTTAAAAAATAGAGAACATGTGGTTGAAATCGAATACTTTAACCACATTAGTAGAGAAATAGAAAAAATCCGATCAAAAAGCAAAATAACTAACGCTTCAATTCCCCAAGGAAGTGTCATAGGCTGCCTATTATTCCTCGTTTACATCAACGACTTGCCGGAAACCATGGAGGGGCCATGTGTTTTATTCGCGGATGACATATCCTTATTAGTCTCATGTAAAAACAGCACAAACATAGAAGACAAACTCAGTTCCACACTCACAAAAACATGTAACTGGATGACCTCACATAATTTAGAAATTAATTATACTAAAACTAAATTAATGACTTTCCACCCCTATCAAAAGGCTCCCCTACACATAAATTTCTCTTTTAACGGCTTAAAATTGG
The DNA here is from genome assembly GCA_945859645.1 of Amphipoea oculea. Taxonomy (NCBI): domain Eukaryota; kingdom Metazoa; phylum Arthropoda; class Insecta; order Lepidoptera; family Noctuidae; genus Amphipoea; species Amphipoea oculea. The sequence continues at coordinate 16,372,262 of OX243881.1, forward strand.
AAACAGTAAATGAATTTACACTACTTGGACTAACAATAGATAAAAATATTAACTGGAAAACACAAATACAAAAAACCCGTTCAAAAATTTCTAAATTCTCATACGCTCTCCGCGAAATCAAAAAGACAACGAATCTGCAAACTGCCCTCACCACCTATTATGCGTATGCCAATGCATGGCTTAGCTACGGCGTAATTCTCTGGGGAAATAGTACAGATGCACTGACACTCTTTACCCTACAAAAGAAATTAGTCAGAATCTTGGTAAATATTGACCAAACTGACAGCTGCAAACCCTATTTTCTAAAACATAAAATTCTAACCCTCCCCAGTATTTACATTCTAGAAATATGTAAATTTGTCCGTAAGCACCAAGCATTTTACACAAAACGCGAAGACATCCAATCACAGTACACACTTAGGCACCAATCTAGGCTAAACATACCAACATCCAAGCTAAAAATGCATTCTACAAGTCCCTACGTAATGTCTATAAAAGTATATAACAAACTACCTGATATAATAAAGAAAGAAGAAAAGTTAAATATATTCATAAATAAACTTAAGAAACTACTGATAAATAAATGCTATTACTCATTAGATGAATATTTAAATGATAAACATAATAATAAAAAATAAAAAAAATATAAAAAAATAATGACAACAACGCAATAGGTAGGTATGTTTAAAATATGTAACTTATACAGTAATTATTAATAAATAATATATAATAGTAATATTTAATAAATAATATAATAAATAATAATTATATAAAATAGCAATAATAAAATATTAAATTTTTTATAATTATCCAAAGAAAAACAATTATAATTATAATACATAAAATAAAAATACAGATATATAAAATATTCTAAAATAATTATGTAGGTACATCCTGCAGATATAATAATACATAAATAATAGATAAGCGAAATGTTTAGTATATAGTATTATTCGTGATCTACTGACTCGGATTATAATTTAATAAGTAAGTTAATAAGTAACTAGTTCCTACAAAACAATTATCTCCAAAAACAGGGCTTCCTCTCTCCTACCATTTTTGCTGTGCCCTACAGAGTCCATAATGATCTTAATTACTTACATATAAGTTACCACCTAAGTACACATTATGGTAAAGCAATAAAGTATTGAGTATTGAGTATTGACTACCTACTATGACGTCACAAGCTCGCGCTCACGCTCACGCAGTATATTTATATAGTATATTTTTTTTATTTTATTTAAGTATGCATATACGCGTCACGTTGCAGTAGGAAACTGATTTACATCCGTCACCTCACACACAGGTCCAATTGAAAACCAGCGTCAGGCACTAGTTGTCTGGCATTTTTGCTGACCTGGCCCTTTGTAGCGCAGCCGTGAGGCACACTTTCCTGCTTATTTTTTTTTTATATCGGACTTTATACTTTTTTTGAAGTGAAAACTTCTTTAGCGGCGTTGCACACTTTTTGTAATGGGTAAAAAATATTAAACTCGCGTCAGGACACGTGACCGTCAGGAGAGATTTCCCCCCCCCCCATTGACATATTACTCCTTTTGAAATCATTGCCCCCCCCTCTTTCTACGGCGGCGCAAACCGAAATGAACAAAGTTTATTGACACACAATGGATGGATGGATAGATGGAAGTGGAATTCGAAGTGGAAGCCGAAGTGGAAGTCGAAGTGGAAGTCGAAGTGGAATTCGAAGTGGAAGTAGAAGTGGAATTCGAAGTGGAAGCCGAAGTTGAATTCGAAGTGGAAGTCGAAGTGGAAGTCGAAGTGGAAGTCGAAGTGGAAGTCGAAGTGGAAGTCGAAGTGGAAGTCGAAGTTGAATTCGAAGTGGAAGTCGAAGTGGAAGTCGAAGTGGAAGTCGAAGTGGAAGTCGAAGTGGAAGTCGAAGTGGAAGTCGAAGTGGAAGTCGAAGTGGAAGTCGAAGTGGAAGTCGAAGTTGAATTCGAAGTGGAAGTCGAAGTGGAAGTCGAAGTGGAAGTCGAAGTGGAAGTCGAAGTGGAAGTCGAAGTGGAAGTCGAAGTGGAAGTCGAAGTGGAAGTCGAAGTGGAAGTCGAAGTGGAAGTCGAAGTGGAAGTCGAAGTGGAAGTCGAAGTGGAAGTGGACGTGGAAGTGGACGTGGACGTGGACACACTGCTGTGTATTCGTACTTAACATTCGTGTATATAAAGTGTTTAAAATATGGAAATTGAACAAAGTGCATCTATTAATGAAAAAAGGGACGCAGAAATAGTGAAAAAAAATGAGTTATATTAATTCAATAATTGATTTATTTCAACGTTAATATTCAAGTTTTCTCTTCTGCCGGCACTCCCGGAGTGCAACCCGTCTTTTTTTTTTATAGTTTACTTTTTGTTTTTATTTGATGTATGTGTCTGGTGTATTGTGTGTCTTTGAGTCTGTGCTAAATAAATGTATTTTCTTTCTTTCTTTTCTTTCTTTCAGTACGCAGGACTGAGCGCGAAAGTGGCAGCTTATGATTTTTGATCGTAAACTGGTTTGATTTTTGGCACGCGAAGTAGGCGCTCTTGGGTTATCTATGTGTATCTATATCTGTGGTTAGGTCGTTATAACAAAAGCAACAAATTAATTTACCTTCTGGAAATTTCAGCAATGAAGCAATATGTTTCACGTTCCCTGCCCAAGCGGCTAAGTGGAAGGGTGTTCTGCCCTGCTGATCACATCTGGAGCTAGCAGCTCCTGACCTGAGCAGCAGGTCTAGGGCGTCGTTGTCGTACATGGCTGCGATGTGGCAGCCAGACACGTGGTTCAGACAGCACGTCGCGTTTGGGTTGGCACCGATTGTCATCAATCTATTAACGAACAGTTTCGTTACTCTGTCTTTGGCCGGTAAGGCTCTTTAAGTTTCATAAATTGTTGTGCAGTAGTAACCAAGAGGTGTTTTCAGAAATCCTAATACTACTTATTTATTTGTTTGGTTTGCGGCTTCGCCCGTGTGGTGGTCGAGAATTATCCTACGGGATTATTATACATATACAAGTTATAAATTACTACCTGTGTGCCAAATTTCATCCAAATCCGTTCAGCCATTTTTGCGTGATTGAGTACCTAACAAACATCCAAACTTTTACTTTATATTTTGGCGCGAGGGTGGCCAGGTTTTGTATGTACCATTTTTATTGTTGAAGGAGACCTGCTATTTAGAAAGCCTACGTGGTCTTGAGGGTTTTTATTCGCCATCATTTAAAAGGAAATGAATATTTAACACAAAATTAATTTAATTTGACAAAAATATGATTAAAACTAATAAAAGTAAGTTTGTTTGTTACGCTTTCACGCTAAAACGGCTGAACGGATTTGGATGAAATTTGGCACATGGGTAGACCATGACCTGGAGAAGGATATAGGCTACTTTTCATCCTAGATTGCAGACGAAGTCGCGGGCAACTGCAAGTTAACAATAAAACGATTCGATAATGTGACAGAGATTCATCTAGAGATAACATTTAATATTTATTTCATTAAATCGGTCCAAAGGGTCAAACTTATTACAATTTATTATTTGTCTATCTGTTACATATTCACTACTTAGCGGCTAGACGGATTTGGATGAACGGCATACGGTTAGGTCATGATTTGGGTTAGGACATCGGATACTTTTACCCCAGTAGTATGTCCTCATGGAACGTCATCCACACCGCGGGCAAAAGTTTGTCGTAGCCATAGATTTTCTATGGTCGTAGCATACTATTGATTTGGACATCATTTAACCGTGAGCTCAACAAAAAGTAGTGGAACACGCCTCAAAAATGGCGGCGATCACAGACAATAGAAGAATCTAAAACATTCAAGTATGAATCCTGGACCATTATTGTTGTAATTTTTAATCAACTCGGTCAGTTTTTTAATATTTTTTAATTAATTTTGCCGGACTCGCTGTTCACGATATAATGTGAACTTTTTAGGACTATTTATCTTTGGTTTTGTTTTTCTTTTTATTGTCTATTTTTTGATACGTAGCTGTTTTTTTCACTTTCTGTCAATATTATATTTCTATACCGAATGGCTGTGTTTTTCTTATTCTTATAAAATATAAGAAATCCAACCTTTTTTGTTTTATTTGGAGCGGCTTGCTCTTGACTCAAGCCTAGGTCAAAGGTGCCAGAGTCAAAGTCGACGATGGAGCGAGCTTACCCAGAAGAAGCCTGTTCAGTGTTCACTCTCACTTTAAAGAGATTCGGGTTGTATGCGCTCGGAAAAACAGACGCAGGTAGAGAGTTCCACTCTTTTGCTGTGCGCATTATAAACGACATTTGCAAACCTGCAGCCTAAGCAGTCGGTAATACTCGCTCTTGTCGTACATAGTGTTCATGGCAGAAATGTTTTTTTTTTTTTTTTGTAAATATCCATTTTTTTTTTTTATTGTTCAGCACCACCAACCCTATAGAGTTACTTAAGTATCGATCTAGTCTCGCTCACCTGTTCATGTGTGCGATGTCACCACCTGGAATCAGCTCCATAAGTCGTGCGTTCAACATCTCACACGGGATCGCATTATTCATATCAGAGCTCCTTCCAAGACCGCGATCTAAAATTAAACAACAGTCTAAACAATGATAAAAGTCTTATCAGGCGGAAACAAGGTGCAGGCCTTTAACGGTTGGGTCATGCCAGTTTTGATGTAGGTACTCCTTCGGCATACTCAGACCGAAACTGACCGAACTGCTGACTGAAAATCGAATGAGGTTGGAATGATAATGAGGCTGTATATCCCGCGAAAATGTGGGTTTTTTAAAAGAGGCTTTTTTAAATGCTAAGACCCTCCATAATTGCAAGATATGCAGTCTCAGGGAATATTTTCTAGAAACGGACGTGGGGATGCATTGAGGTGTCTTCGTGGTGGACAAGGGCTTTACCCCACTCTCTTGTCTAAAAAGAACTGGCGCAAGCCAGTAGTGCTTGACACTAATGATCGCATGGAGGTATGGTAAGAAGCTTCACGGACGAATTAATAAGAATTTTTTTAATCCGACTGGTAGTTCTAAAGATTACCGGGGGTGCGGGATTGTCCGAAAGGGTTACCGCTACCCCGGAACATAAAGGGCCAAGGAAGGAACACGGATGGGTTTTAGTCAGTAAGAGTCTGACACTCCCTTCCGCTCCACCCAGAGCGGGAGAGGTCATTTGATGATTTCCCATCCATAAAAAAAAAAAAAGTTCTAAAGATTAATGCGTTCAAACAAACTCTTCAGCTTTAGATATTATTAGTACCTCATCATCATCTGCCTAGCCTTTTCCCAACTATGTTGGGGTCGGCTTCCAGTCTAACCGGATGCAGCTGAATATCAGTATTTTACATGGAGCGACTGCCTATCTGACCTCCACAACCCAGTTACTGGGTAATACGATACCCCTTGGTAAGACTGGTTGTCAGTCTTACGGGCTTCTGACTACCCGTAACGACTGTCAAAGATCCACGAATGACAGCAGGGACCAACGGCTAACGACACGTGTCTCGACCGAGACCTAGAAGTTATTAATATTTCTTAAACATAACTAAGGCAATGACTAACAGAGAGAAAGAAACAATCATAGTAAACAATATTCCTATTGATTATGTGGATGAGTATACATATCTGGGGCAAATAATCAAGATAAATAATATGTCAAGCAAAGAGATTGAGACACGCATAGGACATGCTTGGAAGAAATACTGGGCACACAGAGAAATAATGAAAGACAAAACAATACACATCGCGGTCAAAGGAAAGCATTTAACACTTTAACACTTGCATACTGGGATATCCTAATATATGGATGCCAGACTTGGGCACTCACTAAATCTCACACAAGCCAAACTTCGAACTTGCCAGCGAAGCATGAAACGAAGCATGATGGGGAAAAGGAAAATAGATAAAATCAACCACAGCAAAATTAGGAAAGCTACAAAGACCCAAGATGTGGTGTTGAAATTAAGAACGCTAAAGTGGAAATTAAGAACGCTAAAGTGGAAATTAAGAACGCTAAAGTGGAAATGGGCTGGCCATGTAATGAGAGAAGAAGAGAAATCGAACAAAGTAGTAACATTGTGGTACCCAAAAAAGGGAAAGAGAAAAAAGGGAAAACCATTCAGAAGATGGGAAGATGATGTGGTTAAAACAGCTGGAAAAAGCTGGACTAGACTGGCGCGGGAGAGAGAAGATTGGAAAGTGCTGGAGGAGGCCTTTGCCAAAGGGCACACAGAATAAAACAAACTTATACATAATAATAAAAAAAAATATATATACTTATGTATACTTATGTCTGATAAAGGCTATAAATAAATAAATAAACATAAATTGCCTGTCGCACTAAAGACCAGTCGAACTTACGACTTACGTATTTATCATTTGGTTCGAGTATTTGCCGTTTTTCCTGCGAGGTTATCACCGAGTTGTGTTTGAGTGTTCGCTATTTGTCATTTACTTCACTATTTATGTGCGGGGACTTTCATTATATGTTTACGTTTACGACCGGTATATTCTGTAAAAATCCCAACGTGAAAACTTTGGTGAAGTGAGCAGTCATTCTACTGATGCCAGGGATTGAAGCAATTGACAGCTTACTTCACCTTTTAGATTTTTACAGAATACATACAATAGGCGAAAACTGAGTCGTAAACGTCACGTAAGATCTAACAGAGCACCAAATTTCTGTGCGGGGAAGCTGATCTTCACTCCATCTTCCAGGTGTCTCTTTGTTATTAAGGTATTTTTTCTTTGTGTTAAATGTGTAACCTACACAATACACCAGTGTACTTAATAATTATTATTGTAACAAGGAAAAATACCTTGACTCATATGCAGAGTGTGGCGTAAATATTGGTCCACAGTTAAGGAGTTGATATACCAGATAATGTATTATAACATATTATTTCATTTTGATTTCTGTTAATTACTGCTGAATACTAGAGCTATCGTGTAAAATTGTGGTTTTTTTATGTAAATTAAGAGCTTTTGAAGAAAAAGTTAGTTATTTTTTTATTTTAACCCTAATTTTTAACATAATTATGCAAATTCAAGAGCGATTTTTGTAAAAAAAAAAATGTACTACTAAAATGGTTAAAATTTTAATATGTTAACAGCAAATTATCTGGTATAATATCGAATCCTTAACGGTGGACCACTATTTACGCCACACCCTGTATTATGAGGAGTTATTTTTAGAAAAGCCCCTCTTGAAGACGGTCAACGTGGTTTAATGTAATCAGTCAGTAAAAGTCTCACATGAAAGTATATGCGAAAAACGGGCCATGTGCGTGGACTACAAACAGTAAAGGTTATAGTATTTTTGTGTCACAAAGCGACGCGCTTGACTTGTGGTTACCAAGTGGACAAACATGTAACCACAAGTAAAGCGAAGTAAAGTAAAGCGAGACAAAAATCCATACTAATATTATAAATTCGAAAGTAACTCTGTCTGTCTGTCTGTATGTTACCTTTTCACGCCTAAACCGCTGAACCGATTTAGATGAAATTTGGTATCGAGATAGTTTGAGTCTCGGGAAATTACATAGGATACTTTTATCCCGATATTCCCACAGGATCGAGACTTATGCGGGTGAAACCGCGGGGCGCAGCTTTGAGTTTGAGTTTGGACATGACGAAATTATATTTTGGTTCTGGTTGGCTACGGATCCCTGTGCAATACCTAAACTTAAATTAATAATATGACTCGATATTTTAAATAACAATTTATATTTTATCCATTTAGGTACTACTTCAGTATTTTGACGCTTCTTTGCTTGAAGTTATTTATTTTCGTACCTAGTGTAGGTAAATAGGAACCATAATGTATGTTAATTTTCTTCCGTTTAATAAAACAACAATGTTACCTGGATTTCGCGGCACAGGATGTGTTATAGGTCGACCACTATTGTTCTTGGTTCTTGGCATCTTAACAATTCGTGTGCAATGCACTCGACACACGCAAATACTAAAGGTTACTTCAAGTGTTGGTAGGTCTATAATAAATTAATTTAAACGTAGATCATTTTCCTTATTCACACTTTTCCTCATCATTTTCGGTGCAAAAATATTGAAATTAAGCGAATATTAACCATGAATATCATAATCAGCCCATAACGTTCTAACTGTTGGGACACAGGCCTCCTCTTTGTGAGAGGGAGTGCGCCATAATCCATCACGCAGGCCTCCGGCATGCCGCGGGCGGTTGGCGGATGTCACATAAATGTGGTTTTCACACTTAAGTTTTCACTTCAAAAATCGAAGACATATGTCTTCGATTTTTGAAGTGAAAACTTCTTTAGGAGCGTTGGGCTTTTTATGAGATGGGAAAAATCATTGAATTCGCGCCACTGTTACCGTAACCGACACCGCTTCGGATGTGTTCGGCTGTCCTCGGGGTGTACTCGGTTTTAATGTATATCGTGAAAGATGGCAAAGTATTCTGTTTGCGTTTTGTTTTCACTTCTGTTTTTTTTTTATTTTGGCCCTAGGACATGCTGGTTTCCACACGATGTTTTCCTTCACCATTTTGAGTGCCGTGGTGATGAAATTAAATACATGAAGTAAAGTGCCTGCCTGGGTTGTAACCCACGACCTACAACTCGTAAGTTGGGGCGTTGGGACTGATACCAGTAGGACAACAATAGGGCCATGGGATCAAGTACATGTTTACTCAAAAATTATAACATTTTTGGTTTTCTTTCTGTTTTTTTATACTTTTAAGGAGTTTTCAGTTGCATAACACTAGATGTTGAGTAAAATTGTTACTAATCCATTGGGTTAGTAACAATTTTCTGTAAATAACAGTCTTCTAATCCATTCTATTCTATAGGTCTTGTAGATTCACAAATGTGATTTGTCGGCCATTTCCTATTTTTAGTTAAGTACCTGACACTGATTAACAGGCTTACACTGCCCCTCATAGTTATTTCTTAGTACTGTAATTTAAAAACATTGTTGCCACTTTCATACTTCGTCTTATGTAGTCATTTCTTATTCTATCTATTCGCGTATCACCATACATCCCAATTGCCTTTCATTTATCCCTTTTGTGGCCCAACATTCTGATCCATACGAGATAGCTGGTCTAACCATTGTTTTATCTCATAATCTGTGTATACGTAGCTACAAGGTTTAGAAAAAATACAAAAATTGACGCAATTTATAGATTTAATAACAAAATATAATACAATCATATGTATGTAGTATGTACGTCATACTATTGGAGCAATAATATATTGTAGGTTTGTATTTAAATAATTTATAATATATATAACGAATGCAATGTTGAATACGATTGGTATTTTCTAATCATTATTACTTATAACTAGTAATGGTGCAGACTTGTTACTATTAATGGAGCGACGTTTAGTTGTATTTATAAAGTTTTTAATCATTTTTATATCATTACGTATTTCATTATTATCTTGTATTAATTTATTAATATCTTCTATTATTTTGTTCAACGCGTTATCTGGACCCCCTGACTTAGGTGGTTCTCTTTGAACAATAACTTTGTACATTTCTTCCAGTTTCATTTGGTACAGCATCGTGCCTTGCTCGTCGTCCGATTGCTTCTTCTGTAATTGAGCCTTTTCGAAAATGGCTTCTCTTAAGCGAGCAGGCAATCGATTACAGTTACTACACGTAGCTTGACGTGGTCGTAAAACGATAACGTTCTCCCATTTTACGTTCTTTAACAATCTTTTATATAAACACTTAGGGAGTATCTTTTTGATGAATTTGTTACAAACGATGTCTTCGAGTGATGTTATAAATTCTACCTGTTTTTCCAATCTCTTTATATTACCTATAATTTCTAAATTATTGACATCATTAACTGCAACACCGACTAAGAGATTCATGAGAACTATTGAAACAAGAATGAGAAATGACAAAAATATTAAACGTAATATCAAGATAGACGCTGATGCTTTTGCAGCGCTTTCCTTGCTCAATGTGTCATTATAATCAAACTCTGATGTCATCATGACCATCGTCATCATAAAAGCAGACCAAGGTCCTTCAAAAGGTGGTTTTGCACGAAACTGTATCATGAAGCTAACGGAGAAACCAAATATGAGGAAGACGAACGACACAAGAATCTGAAACAAAATAATCATAATAATTTTGCGTATGCAATGAATGTGGATCTGAAACCAACAACTCCCCTAGCACCGACAATTTTAGTAATATACCAACTCACCTTGAATACTTTGCTCGCAACTTTTCCAAACATTAGAACATAATATCCCCAGTTAGGGAATCTGGAGAGAAGGAACATCATTTCAAACCAGGAGAGGAGCAGTGCCACCGTGGCGATGAGTCGCGCGTACTCAGCGCTGGATTCTAAATCCCACGACACTACTCGAGGCAAAAACAATGCTAGCGTAATAGACCCGAACTTTGCCCATGTCTCTAAACATAGAAGGTACCTCTTGCTTTTAATTTTTATGAAGATGATCTCCTGGTGATAAAAAAACAATCATACATTATTATCCAGTTGAAATTAAAACTGATTGTTACAGTTGCATTAAGAAATATTATGCTCGAATTACCTGAATTGCAATTAAGCAAATAGTCAAATTCATAATATGTATCCATATACTACTACTCAAAATTATTGGCCTTTCTTTAATTTTATCTTTATAATAGAACACAGAAATTGCGTACACGTTGAGAGACAACACAAAGCACACATGCAGTACTAAAATACTATAAAAAAATGATAAGAATGATCTCCATTTTAGATACAAAAAACTTTGCACTAAGGGATGAAGCAGTAGTCTGTGTTGGTCGTATCTATTTCCAGAATTAATCAGAGCTTTGATCACTCTCATTTGTTTCATGTTGTGTTTATTTGGGACTAAAACTCCATAGTCTACTGCAACTTCACAATTAGATTCCTGGAGACTCACTCCTTGGCTAGATATATATGAGTCAAATATTTCTTGCATGAACTCAGTGGGTTTTGATAAGTTATTCATTAAGATATCTATGGGGGCCAGCTTTGTTTTATTAATTCCATTTCTTCCGGCTCCAGAAAGGTCAGCTCCTTTACGGAGTAGTAGTACAATCATTTCTCTGTTTCCGTGACAGCAAGCTTCATGCAAAGGTGTTCGTCCGGCGGAATCAGCAACATGAATAGTTTCACTGTCATGTTTTATAATCATTTCTGCTATTTCATAATAGTTTTTACTTGCAGCTATATGCAAAAGTGATGTCCATCTTAAAATGTCTTTATCAATGAAATTAAGGCATTCTAGAAAAGCGTTTACTTGAGCCCCTTTGAAGACGAGTAGTTCTGCACAAATGAGGTGATTATTTATTACAGCGTAGAGTAATGGTGGACCCATGCTGTCAAACCTATTTATCAATTTTGCTGTTACGTTGCTATTATATTCTAGTAAATGTTCTAGTATATCTCTCCTGCCATATTTAGCAGCTACGTGGAACACGTTAGCTTTATCTGATATTTCTACTTCTATGCTGGAACCTGCTTCGAGCAACAATTTGAGGGCATCTAATTGATTACAACTGATTGCTTTAAAAAGTGCAGTCTCTCCTTTTTCATTGCGAAAATCGATGGTGTTGTTATATTTTGCGAAAGATAATATTGCTTGTAGTATATCTATGTTGCCCAATTGTGCTGCAATGTGAATAGGAGATTCTCCGTTGGCCTGAAAGCAATCTTAATTTTAAGAAATCTCTTCCAAATTATGATTATTTATCAGTAACATTTTGTGGAATTACCTTCATGGTGATGCTAGCGCCTGCACCGAGAGCTATACAGACTCCTTGTGTCCACTCTGTTTTGACAGCTGCGCAGAGCACGGTGGAGCCTGATCGATCTTTCACATCCACAGTCGCCAAGTACGGATCTTCATTGCTATACTCATGATTTGCTAACAACTATATAAAAATGGACATAAAATATTAGTTTCAGCCTAAATGCCACCTTTCTGACTAGTTTCTATCTATACCACGGCATGAGCTGTTGTCATAGTTACAATACGATAGAAGAATTGATATTATGTCGTAAACTTTACATTACAATCTAATCAACATCATGATATTAGGTCCTTACATATGAAATTGGCGTTTTGTATGGAAGGAACAAAAAGTCGAATATTTTTTAATATAATATATTTAATTAATCAAAGTATGAACCATTGTTTTCAATGCACTTTTGCCATCTTATAGGTAGTTCATTGATCCCTTTACTAAAAAAATCAGTCGGACGGGAATCAATAAAATCTTTGAAGGCGATTTGGACTGCCCCATCGGAGTTGAATTTTTTCCCTTGCAAAAAGTTATCCAAATTGCGAAAAAAATGGTAATCTGTTGGAGCAAGGTCCGGGGAGTATGGAGGATGTCTAAGACATTCCAATTCAAGCTCTTCTAATTTGGTAGCCGTCTGTTGCGCAGTGTGTGGTCTGGCGTTGTCGTGAAGCAGCAGTGGCGTGGAGCGATTGACCAGCCTTGGTTGTTTAGCCGCTAGCTTTTCCATCATGGTTTGTAATTGCTGACAATAGACATCAGCTGTAATAGTCTGGCCAGATTTGAGAAAACTGTAATGAACAATACCGGCACTAGTCCACCAAACGCTTACAAGTAACTTTTTTGGGGTTAATTTTCGCTTGGGGCAGGATTTGGCTGGCTGGCCAGGATCCAACCATTGCGCTGAGCGCTTCCGATTATCGTAAAGAATCCATTTTTCATCACAGGTAATGATTCGGTTTAAAATACCTTCATTGTTGTGCCGGTTCAGTAATGTAACGCAGCAGTCGACGCGCGTTTGCCGGTTTGCTTCAGTCAATTCGTGAGGTACCCACCTTTCAAGCTTTTTAATCTTCCCAATTTGCTTCAAGTGAATTAAAACAGTTTTATCACTAACATCGAAGCCTGCAGCTAACTCGGACGTGGTTTGCGATGGGTCCGCTTCCACAATAGCCTTCAATTCTCCATTATCAACTTGGGTCTCAGGCCGTCCACGGGGCTTGTTCTGCAGGTCGAAATTTCCAGAACGAAAACGTTGGAACCAAAAACGAACTGTGTTTCCTTTTGCAACATGACCGCCATACACATCATTCACCCTTCGAGTCGTTTCCGCAGCACTAGTGCCACGGCGGAACTCGTACTCGTAAATAATGCGATATTTTAAATTTTCCATTTTGTAAAATGAGTGACGCAAACAGAAAAAACAGAAGAAAAAAAACAAATGAATGACGGTCATCGAAGCACAAATACATGAGTAAATAGCTGTACAAATTTGAATTTGGAATTCCTTACCAAAGAGGAGAAATTCGTGATTAAAGTGGCCAGTACGAAAAACGCCAATTTCATATGTAAGGACCTAGGTAATATTAATTGGATTTGCTGGATTGCCAGAACTTTCCATGGGCAGTCCTTCTATCCAGCAATGAACGTCATTCTGATGATATGACGACAAGTAGGATTATATTGGAAAAAAGATTTTCATATTTATTATATTTAAAAGTTTTGAACTAGAAAACTATTGCTAATAAAGTTTCTTGGGCCTTGTCCTTAAATCTTCGGGCGTCAGATTACCTGCAACAGTTCTTTGTTCCGTTTTTTTACGCAAACGTGCATGGCAGTGAGCCCTTTGCTGTTCCAGGCAGTGGCAGACGCGCCACCCTGTAGCATCTGTTCCACGGCCGCCTCGCTCTCAAGCTCAACCGCGGTATGCAGTGGTGTGTCTAGCGGATTAGTTTTGTGACAGACCTTCTGGAACTTGCCACCGGCATCTAAAAGGATTTTTACTGTTTCCTTGAAACTGTAAATAAAATATTTTACATTCATAACTTTTTTCTTTAGTCTAGTTAAAAGTTGTACTGCACAATCATCACATTTTGGTTAGGTGGTTTACTTGTTTATGTCAATTTTGTGTCCCATGTAATGCGCACAGCCAGCAACGTCCAGTGGAGTTCTACAAAGCAGATCAAGCGCACTTGCATCAGCGCCGGCGGCGAGTAGCAACTGCATGCAATGGTGCTGCGCGCGGGCGCTGGCTGCGTGTAGCGGCGTCCATCCTTGCTGGAACAGTGGCATCTGACCGCACGGAAAAATGTTTTGTTTGAATAAATGAAGACGAGGTCATAATTCCTCCCAATAGTCTGTTCATACTATGGTGCGGAAAAATTTACAAGACGATTTTTTTTTGTACTATCACTGCGCTTGGTACTTAAAAACTTTCACAAGCACCCACAATTTCTTTAATATGTCTGCAGTTGTGCTCCATGCCGTCGCTCCATTCATCCGGCAGTGTAGACTCGATGTTGAGTCGACATGGTGTGTTTGTTAACCCATTCACTGGTTGACTATGTCTTTTAACTTCTTCCACGGTTCCAGGTGACAAAATGCCTTGATTTAAGATGCTTTTTCGCAGAGCTGAAAATAATGATTTCCACGTAGAGTTTATGTTTCTTATGTTGACTTATTATTATTAGCCTGTGATGTCCCACTGTAGGGCAAATGATTCCCTACTCTCTTATATTGACTTATTAAGCAAATATTTGCGGCGTAATTGCGCAATGCATTTAATGTTGACAATGCAATATTATTAGCAGCAGGATTAGGAATTTTCTTCAAAATCCTTCCGATTGTGACAGAAATTTTGTTATGCAATTGTAGTGCTACATCCTAATTGCGTAACATAAGTACTATTAATCTTAATCTGAATTATTTTGAAGAACATTGCTAATCTATTGCATCATATGTTTGAAAAACATTGTCTGCTTAACAACGTGAATAACGCAATGAATGTTGTTGAATTGTCAAAATGAAAACCATTGCTACTGATAATGAGTTACGCACTCCACAAGTCTACTATACCCAATAACTAATTTTACCTTCCGGAAAATTCAGCAGTAAAGCAATTTGCTTTCCGTTCCCTGCCCAGGCGGCTAAGTGTAGGGGTGTTCTGCCCTGCTTGTCAGACCTGGAGCCAGCAGCTCCTGACCTGAGCAGCAGGTCTAAGGCGTCGTTGTCGTACATGGCTGCGATGTGGCAGGCAGACACGTGGGTTAGACGGCACGTCGCGTTTGGATTGGCACCCATTGCCATCATTCTAAAACAAAGGTTCATAGTACTTTATCGAAAGGTGGGTTCGTAACAACAAGACCAGTACCCTAATTGCGTTACACACTATCAATCGGAATCAGAATCATTTTGAAGCAAATCGCTAATCCATTGCTTCATAAGTTCGAAAAATTTGTCTGCTCAACCCGTAAATAACGCAATGAATGTTGTTGAACTGTCAAAATGAAACCGATTCCGATTGATAATATGTTACGCAATTGCCCTGTACTAGCACCCGAGCATTTGGTAGAAGTTCTGATTTCTGTGTGTCGTTACATTCGCGACTACTTAGCATTTAGACAGTAACGTGTTCAGGGCGGTGATGGGGTTGCCCCGCTACTGCAGCGCCTCGGGCATGTTCGCGGAGGCGCGCACCGCACCGACTGCTTTTACGCGACGATGCGCAAGCGGTGCGCGTCTCTGGTGCGCAGAGTGCGGGGCAGCGTCAACACTGTCCTGGCGATGATCGCCAACAGACTGGATTGCCCTTACATCCGGCAATGCTGCAGCAGACATATTGTTAGATTGTGACTGTTTGTTAGTTTTTGTCTGTGCTTTTTATCCTGTCTGTATTCTTTTGTGTATCTATTTTTATTATAATATGAGTCTTGTTACTTGAATTAAATTAATTTTATTTATTTAGCTACACAAAGTGTGCGAGTGAACACTCTGAGTGAACATAGACTCTTTGACAAAAGTGCCTATAAATGTATTTTTTTTTGTTAGCCTATTTTGTGTCCCACTGCTGGGCAAAGGCCTCAACTTTTTTATCTTTTTTTCTTCAATGGTTTAATTAAAATAAATGCTTCGAGTTTGATATCTAAAAACGAAAAAAAAAAACAGTTTTCCTAAACTCATAGTTTCAAGTAGCGACACTACCCGCGGCCATCGGCCCTGTGATCGGTTGAATCTACTCGTAGTATGAGTTTAGAAAAGCATGCTTAGATACCGATGCCCATCACGGCTATGGACTTTCGCTAGCTAATTTTAAATGACCCTATGTAATAAGTGCAATTGCTTGTGGAACCAGGGCTCTGAACGGGTTTAAAAAGAGCGGTTATTAACCGGTTAATTCCATAATTCGTAATTTTTTTTCGTCTATTTTTTAACACTCCCAACAAGTTATAATGACATTAGTACCCCAGAACTTTATGGAAAAAAATGTTTGATCTAAGGACGTCAAATACAACCGGCAACGTCCAGACCGTGCTCGCGCGAGAGTGGCAGGGGCCGGGGGGGTTCAAACTTTGTTTTAACCGGTTAATTTTCACTATCAAAACCAAAATTCATAAAAAACCGGTTTCCCGCATAAACCGGTAAAAACCGATAAAGTGCAACTTTTAACCTAAGTCGATTTTTGGTTTGGGGTCAATGACCGTAACCGGTTAAGAATTTCAACCGGTTTCCGAGCCCTGTATGGAACTGCATAACATGTGGATTTGCTCGTATTGCATCAGCTGGCCTTAGTACCTTACCTGCTCATAAACGCTGTATCACCTTCCGGAATCGATTCTAAGAGTTGTGTGTTCAATCTAGTCACGTGGCTCGCGCTTCGTCTCATTGATAGCGTTCCTTCGAGTATCTCCAAAGTATTCATAGTTAGGTTCGTTGCAAGGGCTGCCGGGAAGAATGGTTTAACATTTGCTTTGTATTTGCTAGCTGTTGGAATGTCCAATCTGAAAATAAGTTACTTAAAGTAGTTATTTTGTTCATCGTGTTTAAAAATAGATAGACGCTCGTCTGTGAAGTTAATACAAAAAAAAAACATATTTTTGAAATTCATATTTTAAGTAGGTAACTACACTATCTACGGTCGTTAAAAGAATAATATTTTTTAAACTTGGTACGCATAAGGATACAAAGGTCTAAAAAGTTAGTTAAGAACATTCTCGACCGATTTTAAATTTTCCATAGAAACAGAGATTTCCAGTTAACTTTTTTTGTAAAAGACATTTTGAAAATATTCTTTACTATCTTTTTAGACCTTTTTTTTTTTTCTTGCGGTGGAAATCCTCATGGACTTCCTCTATCGTGGGGGTGACAGAGGGGCATGCCGGACTCTTACCGGCTAAAACCACCGCGGTGTTCCACCTCTACCTATAGCCGGGGGTGCGGGATTCGCAACAGCATTCACCGCTCCCATCTTTTTAGACCTTTGTATCCTGCTTATGCCTATGAAGTTTCATTAAAATCGGTTCATTCATTTCAAAAAACAAGGGCTTGAAAGTTTGTATGAAATGCCGTACTTCGTAAACGATACCTATCACGTTTGCGGAGTTTTGCTTGATAATTTTATTTGACCCTATATAAGAATAGCACATTAAAATAAAATAACACAAAATGACAAACAATTGTCAGCAAGTCAGTAGCAGGACTACTTGAGCGGTGAATGCTTATGCGAATCCCGCACCCCCGGCCATAGGTAGAGGTTGAACACCGCGGTGGTTTTAGCCGGTAAGAGTCCGCCATGCCCCTCTGTCACCTCCACGATGGAGGAAGTTCATGAGGATTTCCACCGCGCACAAAAAAAAGGGGTGTGTCGGAAGGACATCTCGTGACGGCTAGTCAGCTATCGACTGTAATGCGAGAAAAAATTACATTTCTAATTAATAACGGTGCACAATATAGTTTTCTCTCTTCTATCTAAAGCTAGAAGTCAATGAGATTGAAGAGAGACACGTACCGGTATCCTTGCCTATTGTCCAGACTCCTTGTCTTCAGGTGACGTTGGAGTGCTGGCTCCAAGTAATTTTGGGTATCATCCTTTGTTTCTTGACCTAAAATAATAAAAACATCAATACAGTCTAACCTCATTGCTTTCGAACTTATGAGATCTTTTACAACTGTGTGCGTAAAGGCAGGAAAATAGTCAAATTCATGTATGAGGGGCTCGTGGCAGTTTCATTATCATCATTTCAGCCGAAAGACGTCCACTGCTGGACATAGGCCTCCCCCAAGCACCTCCACTTCAACCGGTTCTGTGTTTCTCGCATCATACGGGTTCCTACGGCCTTCACAAGGTCGTCGGTCCACCTTGTGGGAGGCCTTCCAATGCTACGTCTTCCGGTACGTGGTCGCCACGCCAGAACCTTTCGGCCCCATCAGCCATCTGCTCTGCGAGCAATGTGCCCTGCCTACTGCCAATTAAGTTTGGCAATTCTTCGGGATATGTCGGTTAACTTGGTTCTCTTGCGGATCTCCTCATTTCTGATTCGATCACGCAGGGAATCTCCAAGCATAGCACTCTCCATTGCCCTTTGGGTGACTTTTAGCCTTCTAATAAGGCCCATTGTGAGCGACCACGTTTCAGTGCCATATTATGTCATCACTTTTTTTTTATGGATGGGAAATCATCAAATGATGATGATGATTAATGATGATGATGATGAATGCTCTGGGTGGAGCGGAAGGGAGTGTCAGACTCTTACTGACTAAAACCATCCGTGTTCATTCCTTAGCCCTTTATGTTCCGGGGTAGCGGTAACCCTTTCGGACAATCCCGCACCCCCGGCAGGCTTCGGCCCTGTCAGGCCCCTTCCTTTTTGCTGACATCTCTTTGAGATGCGCGTGGATCACGTACGCGCCGTCCGGCACGGGCCTGGTCCTGATCGGACGGTGAGCTATTCATTACTCTCCGTCCGCAGGCCCGCGCCTACGGTGGCCGGGAGTCGTCACGCGGCTCCCGCCGCCCGGAGCGTCTCCCGCGGCGGCTGGGACGTGAGGCTCTCTCTCTCAGCCATCCCGCCACCTCCTTCGCTAGCATGACTGCTTCGCAGAAGGAGGTGACTGTCTCCCACTCCCTCTCGCCACGGACCATGGCTTGAACCAGAGCCGGACGCGAGAGGATTATGTCATCACTGGCAACACGCACTGGTCAAAGACTTTCGTCTTGAGACACTGTGGTATGTGGGACGAGAAGATATTGCGTAGCTTCCTGAACGCTGCCCAGCCGAGCAGTTTGATGGTCTGTAATTCCCTTAAACATGAGCATACCTTTCTGATACACGTTGTACAGTTATCCTGTTTACCTTTTGACAAGTTTACTACAAGTTTTGTAGAAAATCTTTACAACATGTTGGAAGTGTAAACGATAAACGAAAATAGTAGACACAACATTCAGAAAACATTTTGGTGTAATGAATACAAGTTTTTGGCTTTATAATATTGGCTTATACAGGGTTATTGGAAAAACACCAACAACCTCTTAAGACAACTTTTACTATGGGACCAAACCTGAAATCGCGAAAAAAAAATCAGTTGCTCCCTACATTTATGTTAGTACAACTCGTCAAAATGTAGGGAACAGCTGTTTTTTATTTCGCGATGTCAGGTTTGGTCACATAGTAAAATTTGTTCATAATGATGAGTACAATGACCTCTTAAGAGGTTGTTGGTATATTTCCAATAACCCTGTATATTCAATGCACAAGTTAAACAATACAAAGGCGTAGGTACCTACAATAATGTTCTTTGTCGTCTATCAAACGGTATGTTGTTTTCCTCTCACTGAGATTCAAATCATGACACATTTATAGACCACTAACATTATTAACAATAATAAACATGTAATACTGTAGTCTTGCCTTAGTATGTGCACATTTTCTAAAATAGAAGAATGATTAGTATAATCGGGCTATAACGTTCCCATTGTTGGGACATAGGCCTCCTCTCTGTGCGAGGCAGTGGGCAATAATCTACCACGCGGGCTCAGTGCGGGTTGGTAGATGTCACATGTCTTCGAATTTTTGGTTCTAGGACATGCCGGTTTCCTCAAGATGTTTTCCTTTTTGTTTTGACAGCAGTGGTGATGAAATAATTTACACAAAGTAATGTGCCTGCTTGGGTTTGAACCACCGACCTACCACATATGACTGGGCTACCACTGCTCTCTAAACAATAATTAAGTAGGCATTTATATTGGCAAAATATTCTGCATCGCTGTCAACGGGCCCAAAAAACTGGCAGCATTATCATTTTGTATGGCCTTATTGCCTTGAAAACATCGCGAAGATATCGACATATCCTAAAACCTCGAAGATAGGTGACAGCTATCAACCCACACTGGGCCCGCGTGGTGGATTACGGCCTACTCCCATTCACGGAGAGGAGGCCTGTGCCCCAGCAATGTGTGCCCATGATTATGCTATGGCGTTGTTGTTATAACCTTTAGTCAGTGGGTAAAGGCTGGGTAAAGGCTATTTTTAACTTTACTTGCGTTTACCAAATTTTCGGGATTTTCACGTAAAATCCCGAAATAAATAGTCCAACTTTAATTCATGTATTCCAATTATATGTAATGTATGATATAACGGTTAATTTAAGGATGGTAAATATAATTCGAATACAGGAATCAAAGTTAGACTATTTATTTCGGGATTTTACGTGAAAATCCCGAAAATTTGGTAAACGCAAGTTTAGTTAAAAATAGCCTTTACCCATATTAAATAAAGCTTATTTTCAACTTATTTAAGATTTTTCCCGAATTCCGGAAAAAAAAATGTCGTTAGGAAGTCTCCACTTTCTGTCTCTGTTCTCCGAAGTTTAGGTAAATATACTCAGCCTATTCCGATCACTGGTGATAATAGATATAGTTAAAAATATTTTTTTCTTTCTGTTATTGCACCTACTGTCTATTGTCTCTGCATCACCCTAAGGTAGACTGGTAGAAAATGCCCGAGGCATTAAGTCCGCCTTTGTACAGTTTTTACTTGTGCATAAAGTTTTGTACAGTTTTTACTTGTGCATAAAGTTTCAATAAATAAAAAATGATTTATTTTCTGTATGTAGGTTTATACAAAAATTTTTATACATCAATAATATTTTTTTTAAGCTAGATGAGGTCGTCGTTTCCTATCTGACTACTCTGAGAAGAAAGGCCGAAACAAACTCAGAGGTCACAGTCTCTTTTAAAGTCCAGACAAAATCTTGGTCAGATCATGTGACCATGTAGATTGGTGTCTGAAATTATCTTTTGAGGAAAGAACCACACAGATTGAGCGGATCTGTCCAGTCAGTGCACGCATTTGTCAAAAATCGTGCAGCTCAACTCAGAACTTGAGGAGCTCAACGATTCGACGAACAATATCAAAGAAAGGATATTTGGGTAGGCCACGTAAATTAGTCAAACTGCCAGATCATGATTAAAACTTACTAAGAAGGAAAACAGAAAAAAGAAATACAGAAAAAATAAATGACTCACACATTCACAATAATTAAATAAAATAAAAATACTTTACAAAGTAAATATTCATGTTATTGTATATATCAAATTCATAATGTCAATGTGTATATAAAATATGAGTGGAACGTATAATTAGTGCGTGTTGGACTGATATGAGCTACCGACAAGCTAATCTCAATCCTATTGTTGTAGAAATACGAAACGCTTTAAAAGCGATTGTCACTTGTCTAAGCCCTCAGATGATGATGACCATAGAATAAGGGGCCGTCTCCACGAGCGAGAAAATCGCGGCGATAGTCTTGCCGTGCCATCAAATTTTCGCCGCGATGATATCGCCGTGATTCTCTCGTTCGTGGCGACGGCCCCTTAGACATAGATTTTTTTAAATAATACCTGAGTCGCGAGGAGTGTGATATGTTACACGTTTTGCCTCTCGGCTATCATTTTGTTTGGTCCTCAACATGGTCACAATTCGTGCACAATGCTCTCAAAGCACGCAAATACTGATTTACTCTAAGTTATTAATTATACATACAATATAGGTATATAAATAATTTTCCTCATTAAAACCATTTGACCACAAATAAAGTGACTCTTAGATATTGTTATTGGTGCAGATTCTGTTGTTCACAAATAAGTTCAGTGCATCTTTTTCTTTCTATTTCATTTAGAAAAGGACAGAAAATCAATTTTAGTTTAGTTCTCTCAAATTAATCAGCGCCTGACGTAAATTGACTTAATTTTAGTAGGTAAGTTTTTAATCACGTCTAAACTTGTATGGAGTAGTGTCAGGCGCTGATTAATTTAACAGGACTGAACTAAAATTTATCTTCTGTCCTTTTCATAATAAAATAGAAAGAAAAAGATGCACTGAACTTAAAAGTTTAGTTTGTGAACAAAGGAATCAGCACCATTGTTGTAGGTACAAAGTGTTAAAAATTAACCCGACAAACTGTAAGAGGTGCTTTAGACCATCGAACTGACCACTTTTACTAGGTATGGGTCCAACTCTGAAATCACGAAAAAAAAATCAGCTGTTTCACATACTTTGGTCAAGTAGGTATTGAACTTTTGTATTAAACAGCAGATTTTTTAAATAAGACAAGATTACTTTGTAAAATACTATTTTGTTTAATACGGTTCTAAAACAGTCTAAAGATGCATCTTAAAAAACATAAAAAATACAATCGTACGCACTTTTATCATCTTGGCATTAAAACAACTGTAATATTTAAAAACTTTTTTACAAAAAAAAAAACAACCGACTTCAAAAAAAACACTACAAAGTGATAAATAACTTTAATTTCGGAAGTCGGTGTCGTTGGTTCCGCATTTTCGGTTTTTGACACCGACTTCCGAAATGAAAGTTATTTATCACTTTGTAGTGTTTTTTTTGAAGTCGGTTGTTTTTTTTTTGTAAAAAAGTTTTTATTTTTCACTTTTTAGTTGTACCTACCCCACAAAAAAGTAAACAAAAAAATCGTTAATGTGGACAATGCAGATAAATTTTTAGATTTTTGTTGATTTTTCAAAAACCGCTTGTCCGATTTCGATAAAATTTTCATGGGACCATTTGGGAACTATACCCTTTCCAACAAAAAAAGAATTTTTCAAATCGGTTGGCAAGCGACGGAGTTATGCGCGAACAAACACAAAAAAAAAACAAAAAAAAAAAAAACATACAAACTTCCGAATTGAGAACCTCCTCCTTTTTTAGAAGTCGGTTAAAAAATAAATAAACTATATTTCAGCACACAACTCATAGTCACAACAGTAAACATACAGAATGTATATTTGTCATAGATTTGTATAAACATGCTAATATTAAAAAGGAGAATTAATTATTCTCTGGCTAAATTACTAATTAATATGACTCCTCGATCAACAACTAGGCCTATCGCAGTCCACTGATAGATATAGGCCTCTCCTAGGCTCAAAACACCGTGTCCTCTGACTTCCGATCCGCATCCAGTTTGTCCCAGCCATCTTTATAAGCTCGGTCCATCTAGCTGGGGGCATCCCATACTACGTTTGCCGATACGCGGTCTTCACTCGACTCGTCTGCTCCACCGGCCATCGGGCATACCATTCCAACTTCTCAGTACTCTCTATTACTTTTTTTTACTATTACTATCTAATTTGCTCAAAATCAGGTCCATTTTAAAACTAAGGTCATCTATAGATGATTGGATTTGGTTTATAGATGATTTAGTTTGGTTTTTGATGTCCATAAGCGCGGTATCCAGTTCCATCAGATTTTTCGAAACGTCTTTATTAGTAGTATTACTTTGTAATATGCCAGTTTTCAAATCCTTTATTTTTAAGTTATCTTGTTTCATTTTAACTGTAGCTCTATATATTGCGTCCAACTTTTTTTTATAATTCTGTGATCCTAATTCATCATCCATTTGTTTCTTCCGAGATTGAGCTTTCTCAAAAATAGCCTCCCTTATATGGGATGGTAGAGATCTGTAACATTTTGATTTTGGTACACTTGGACTTAGGACGAAGACATTTAAAATTTTCTTCCTATTTGTTAGCATATCTTCTAGCCAATTTGGCAAAATTTTCTTAAATAGTCTATTGTAGACTAGATGTTCTAGAGATCCTAAAAACTCGACTTGTTTGCATAGTCTTCTGACATTTCCTAAAACTTGTAAATTATGTAGATCATTGACAGCTACACCCACCATTAGATTCATGAGAACTATGGATGCTAGTATTAGAAATATTAAAAATACGACGCGAATTACTAGCAATGAAGTGACGAATTCTTTGGAGTCTTGTGGTTTGACTAGGTCTTCATAGTCGAACTCAGAAGTCATCATAACTATGGTCTTGACGAGGGCAGCCCAAGGAGACTCGAAAGGCATTTGTGAATGAAACTGTATCATGAAGCTGAGGGCGAACCCTATCACCAGGAATGCAAAAGTTAAGAGAATCTGAAAAGAAGAATACCCAATTAAATTGCAATTAATCTGTTTCTAAAAGAAGTGCATTTTACCAACAAGAAAAATAATTCTGAGGTTGATAGTGGCGTAGTGGTAGACTAACAATTATAAAATGATCACCTTGATAACGTTTGAGGACACCTTTCCAAACATCAGCACGTAGTATCCCCAGTTGGGGAACCGGGACAGTAAGAACATCATCTCCAGCCAGGACAGTAGCAGAGCCCCCGTGGCCACGTGTCTGGCCCAGTCCACTCCGGTCATGGTAGTCTCCGTGGCATAAGGTAGGATCACAGCCAAGCATACAGAACTGAACTTTACCCAAGTTTCTAACTGAAAGAAGTATCCGTTGCTAACGTTCATGTAAAGGACTTCCTGCAACATAATTTCATGGTGTATTTAACAAGATTTTTAACCGACTTTTTAATAGGTAAAAATAGAATATTGAGAAGTATGTGAGTGAAGCATTGTGAAACAAAATAAGGCGAGGACATAAGACGACACAGTTTTCGTATTGGAATCATGTTGGCACAATCATACGTTAGTCTTGTTCAAATACATAAACACAACCACAATTTATTTATTGAAACAACAGAAGATATGAATCTTCTGTGGATTGTATGCTCATTAAAGACTCACCTGGGCAACTATCAAGATAATAGTAATATACAAGACTACTGCCCACGCAGTAGAATTTAGAATCAGTGGTGGAGGATTCTTTGTATCTTTGTAAAAAAATACTGATATAATAAACGTTGTCAACGATAGCACAAAGAAAGCATTAAAAGCTAACATCATATAGAAGAAAGGCAAGAGAGCTTTCCACTTTAAGTACAGAAAACTTTCTAGTAATGGGTGTACCAGTAGGCGCCTCTGTCCATACCTATCTCCTGTCTTCAGTAGCGCATCTATGACCTTCATTTGTACCTTCTCTTCAGCTTTAGGTACCAAAATTTTATAGTTTACTGTGACTTCACACTTGGGATCTTGAAGATTTGAATCATTGGTTGAAATACATGTATCAAAGATATCTTCCATAAATTCTGTAGGCTTTGACAAGTTGTTCATAATCATATCTATTGCAGTATTCCTACATTTATTAGGACCGTTTGTAGTGTGAGATATATCTGCCCCTTCTTTGAGAAGTAGTGTGATCATATCTCTGCTTCCATAGTGACTAGCTGTGTGAAGTGGAGTCCAGCCCATATAATTTATAATATGTACAGTGTCCTCATTATTGAACATGATAATTTTTGCAATTTCCACATTATTGTGAATTGCAGCTATGTGCAAGGGCGTCGAACCTTTCTGAATTCCGTAAGAAGTCCTGAGACTCCTGTAAGCGTTTTTGGTTAAAAGTATCTTGACACATTTGGGATGATTGTTCTCTACAGCAAAATGTATAGGACCATAACCTTTTTTGTCATCAGCTGTTAGGTAATTAATCATTCTCCTAGTTATTGTATAGTCGTGATCTAATAATGCTGTAAGTACTTCCAGGTTTCCTTTTTGAGAAGCTACATGGAAGATGTTGACTTGTCTCGTCAGTGTTTTTGTTATTAAAGCTCCTTCTTTAAGGAGTCTTTTAACGCATTCGAGGTGTCCGTGGATAACAGCTTTGAATAAAGCAGTTTCTCTTTGACTGTTAGTTGTATCGATAACGTCTTTTTGTTTTGCTACATTCAGGATTTCATTTAGTATTTCCACGTTTCCCTTCATTGCTGCAAAGTGGATTGGTGTCTCACATTTGTTATCCTGAAATATAAGATGACATATTTGATATACTTTTTAATAATGGCCAAGAAATATGTAGCAATGATATTTATGATATTAAGCGGCTATAGTGTCGGAACTTGATGTCTTAATTTAATTAAAATGTTAGCATTATGATTAAAGGAGTTACAAACTCTTGCTGTGATACTGGCTCCTGCTTCTATCGCGGCGCTAACTCCTGGTCCCCATTCCTCTAGGATGGCTTTATGAAGTACAGTATGCCCATCCTTGTCTTTTAAATCTATAACATCTGGAATATCTACATCGCTGATCCCGTGTGTTGCCAGTATCTAAAAAGATAATAACTAATTATGTTATATAAAAAAATGCATTATCAAATCATACATTATTATTGGAGATTGTAAATGTCATTGGTATTAAAAAAACTCTTAAGTCCAACGTTTTTGTTGGAGATTCCGAATCCATTGTAGCAGCATGAATGTGAGGACTATGTAAGTAATTTTTTTCTTTCTCATTTTCATCATTGTCTGGCAGTTTGAGTATTTATGCGGCCTACCTAAATGCCCTTTCTTTGTATAAAATGTTCCTTTGTTTTCTTCTTTTTGTCACAATGTTTGTCTGGTCATTGAGCGTCATGTTCGTGAACGGACGCCGTCGGTTGAGACTGGTCATCTCTTAACTGCCACGGCTTATTTTTAATCTTATTGTATTGTTTCTTCATTTGTGTGTTTTTTTTTTTACATTGTTCTCACATATAGAAGCAACAAGAATAATGTACTCAGGATTTTGTAATATCTTCATTTAAAAGAGTGTCCATGGAGTTTCTTGCCCGTTCTTCTCCATAGAGATCTACGCTTTGGAATGGGCGACTAGCTTCAACTTTCTGACTAACTGACCGACTACTTAATTTTGACAATTCAAAAGTGCCTGTAATGGTTTAATTGAAATAAATGCTTTGAGTTTGAGTTGAGTTTGAGTTTGAGCTCCTTAAGTTCTGAGTTGAGCTACACGATTACTGACAAATACTTGCATTGACTGGACAGGTCCACTCAAATCTGTGGGGTTATTTCCTCTAAAGATCATTTCAGGCACTAATCTAATGGTCTTCACGTGATCTGACCAAGATTATGTCTGGAATTTAAAATATACTGTTGTGACATCCAAATTTGAAATTTGAGGTGGAAAAAACACTTGGCTAGACGTGGTGATGGCTGGTGGAGCAAAGCCCTAACGGAATGGTAGCCGAGAAACGGTACAAGGAGAGTTGGCAGACCATTAGCCAAGTGGGTGGACGACCTTCAGAAAATCACGGGAAAGACCTGGATGAGACTCGCATAGACAATGGCAAGCAAGCATAGCGTAAAAGGGAGGTGGCCTATACTCAACAGTGATTGGAAAAAGGTTGCCAATGATGATGATGATGATATCAACAAATGCTTACAGTCACAGTCAGCAACTATAATTATGCCTCACTTCTCGCCATGGTTCTTGTTCTCACCTGCAAATGTTCCTTAAGTTTTTTCTTAACACATATATGCAATGGGGTTTGTCCTGCACGGTTCAGCCAATTGACAGGCACCTTGTTAGCCACGAGCACCAAGACCGCCTCCAAACTGCCTAATTCTACTGCGGTGTGAAGAGGAGTGTCAACTGTCTTCCTGTTCCTGATTCTGAAGTTCTGGCAGTTCGAACTGATGAGCATTTTCACTAAATCTGCGAAACTATAATCGGGTGATACGTATTTTCATGATATTGTTACAATTATTAACGTTAACCATGTGTTAATTATTGTAAGTGAAATGAAATTTGATATAGTCTTTTATTGTCAACATGTCGATACCGGAAATATGAAATAACGTAAGGGACATTTTGTCGAAAATTAGTTATATATATCATTGGATTCGGAATTTCTTGCTCTATCGATTGGTATATTTAAAATCTCAATATCTCAAAAAAAATGTCCCTTACATTACATATTTTCCGTAGGTCTAGACCATTTTTTTTATAAAAACTGGCTGTATAGGACGTTCTAAATTAATATTTTTATAAAAACTAATGTAAGTCTCTTTACTCACAGTATTTGGTATTTACATTAAAAAAAATCGAGAACATTTTACTACAGGTCTTATACATTAGTGTTCCCTGAGTAGGTGCAAATACCATGTCCCTTACGTTAAATTGTGGCTCGAATTATCATAATCATATTGACCCATACGTTAATTTGACAGCATCGAAAATAATTGACCTGTCCTTTATATCTAAAACTCATATAAACGAATATTATTATACGTCTCTGTCACACGCAAAACGGTGCAACATGTCTGAGCTAGATAGCAATACAGATTTTGTGTTTGATTTTACCTGCGCGGTCGTGACCCTTTCTTAGTATTTCGTAACACTGTTTGTGACATTACACATCTTCATTTAAGTAATACATCATCGTTTTCATCGATCTAACTACAAGTACCTACCTAGTGAAAGTTTTAGGTATCTGGATTCTAAACATGAGTGATGAAAAGTTATCTTCATTTCTCTAGCCCGCAGGCAAAAATTTATGAACATTATAGGAATCACATAAACAGGTAATTATTTCTTACTACTTTTAGTAAATTATTGTTTAGTCATAAATGGAGTTCAGTAATTAAAAAATTGGTCTATTTAGATGGAATAAAACCTTAAATCCTTGCTGAAGAACTATAGACCCATCTCACTTCTGAGCGACGTATACAAGCGTTCTCGAGGGTCGTCACAAACCGTCTCGCCAGAATACTTGACGAGTTCCAGCCGCCAGAACAAGCCGGTTTTCGAAAAGGCTTCAGCACCGTACACCACATCCATACTGTTTTGCAAATTGAACAGAAGACCGAGGAGTACAATCAGACGCTGTGTATGGCATTTGTGGACTATGAGAAAGCCTTCGACTTCATCGAAATATGGGCAGTTCTGGCCTCTCTGCAACGATGTCGAATTGACTGGCGCTATCCAGGTCCAGGTCCAGATCCAGGATGAGAAAACCAGCCCCATCCAACTGCTTAGAGTGGTGAGACAGGGGGATATCCCCTAAATTGTTTACAAATGCGTTGGAGGACGTCTTCAAGACGCTGGATTGAACTGGACTATCAACGTGAACGGCGAGTACATTTCAGATCTTCGATTTGCCGATGACATCGTCATAATGGCAGATACACTGGAACAGCTAAACCAAATGCTGCACAGCCTAAATGTAGCTCCTCGGCGGGTTGGCCTCGGCATGAATTTGGACAAGACGAAAGTCATGTACAATTCGCACGTCTTGCCGAGTCCAATCTACATCGAAGGGTCGCTTCTCGAAGTTGTGAAGGATTATGTCTACCTAGGGCAAATATACTAGCTCGGTAGACACAACTTTGAGAAAGAAGCCGACAGAAGAAGCCGTCAAGTCTTCTCGTCGCCTATCCCGCAGTCTTTAAAGACTAAGATCTTCAACCAGTGCGTTCTGCCCGTCATGATATATGGTGCCGAAACGTGGACACTGAAGGTCGGGCTGGTCCACAAATTCAAGGTCGCTCAGCGTGCTATGGACCGAGCTATGCTCGGAGTCTCTTTGAAAGATAAAATCAGGATTGAAATTTTCCAGAAAAGAACCGGAGTTATCGACATAGCTTGCAGAGTAAACAGTTGCCACCCCACCAGCCCCACACACACAGTGGGTTCCACTTCAGTTGGCCACACAGCCCACTGCCACTTCAGTTGAAGTGGCAGTGGGCTGGCCATGTTTATCAAAGGACCGATGGCCGGTGGAGCAGACGAGTCCTGAGTGGAGACCGCGTATCGGCAAGCGTAGTGTGGGACGCCCCCCAGCTAGATGGACGAACGACCTCAAAAAGGTTGCTGGAACGAACTGGATGCCGAATTCGGAGGACAGGGTGTTGAGACGCAGCCTGGGAGAGGTCTATGTTCAGCAGTGGACTGCAATAGGCTGAGTTGATTGATTGAGATAGAATAATTTGAATCGTAATAAAAACATACCGTCCATTAGGTAAAATATTGGTAAGTATGATATGTAATTGTGTGTAGTAAGTACGTCATGTAAAAATTACAACTTATTAAACAGTTAACGCAGGATGAATAGACAGCATGCATGTTATCATTCGAAGGGAGATTAAAAAATTGATGGTTTGGGGACCTTTCCAGTGGCCATCATTTATGGAATCAGCC
The DNA here is from genome assembly GCA_945859645.1 of Amphipoea oculea. Lineage (NCBI taxonomy): Eukaryota > Metazoa > Arthropoda > Insecta > Lepidoptera > Noctuidae > Amphipoea > Amphipoea oculea. The sequence continues at coordinate 16,402,402 of OX243881.1, forward strand.
AGAAAAAGTCCTCTTGCTTATCGAGCAATTATGTTGTACTTAGCATAATGTATGCGACTTATTTGCGTTTAAAAAAATGGATTACTAAGTACAAATAAAAGTTTTAATCTATTTTATTCGTTTATTTTTTATCCTTTTATGTCAGCAAGTAGGTTTAAACTATGTTGACAGGCGCAGTAGGTCATGAATGTATTAAATTCTATTTTTTGGATTTATTAATAACAGCATAAGCAATAAAGAGTACACCGTTAAGAGACCTTTACTTTGAAAAACACTAAATGTTTATTTCCTATAATGTCCCTTACATCAAAAAACATTATTTGTTTATTTCCTATAATGTCCCTTACATCAATGCTGTTCATTTACATTTCAAATTTTGTTAACGTATGTCACATGTATTCATTATTATTTAACGTAAGGGACATGCTATCTTTAAAACTATAGGTTTTAATCAATATTTGCTATTTTAGCTTAAAAGAATGAAGAAATCTAAGAAACTTTGTCCTAGACACTTTTTACATAAAACAAATAGTTAAAAAGTTATAGTCAGTTTTTCTAAAAAAATATCTTATTTTTGCTCTCCTGTAAACCTTAGTTTTGTCCCTTACGTTATTTCATATTTCCGGTATCGATGTGTCGATACATGTTGCACTACCCCATCTTCCTTGCACGCGCTGCCATCGACAGCGACGCGGAAGAATTTTTTGATGCCCTATGATTTATTTACCTTTGTTTTGTTGTATATACATGCACATATTATTATTTTATAATGTCTATTATTTGGTAACTGGTAAAGAAAGATTTCTGAAATATGTACCATGTGTTTTGGGACAGTTTCTGTGAACTGCAGTCTCAAAATCAATAAAAGAAATGGCTAACTGTAGGGGTGAAATACTTAGAATTGTCGCTTTGATGGATATTATAGCGTTGCGGACCGGCAAGTTTGCCTTTACATGCCACAAAATAGAAGATACTGCATCGATATATATGTAGTTCATGAGTTTAGAAGGTACGTAAATTTCACTACTTATAGCTTAATCAACCGCAAAATGACATACTTCTGTGGATCTATATTCTGATCAGCATAGTATGCTGACCCGGCGATGTCAAGGGGGGTTCTGCCGACGAGGTCACGGGCACACTGCTCTGCGCCTGCGGCGATCAGGAGGCGCGCGCAGTGAGACTGACCACGTGCGCTCGCCACGTGCAAAGCTGACCAACCCAGTTGGAATATCGGCAGCTGATGGTGAAACAGAAAAAAATCCTTCATACATTTTTGTAAAAAATTCCACCTTGTCTGGGTAATTACCTACATTGTTAGCAAAAATAAATGATTCTGTACATACGGCTACACATCAAGCTATACATAACCACTATAACCTGACTTCTGATTAAAATAAAAACCTATACAATTTGAGGTCAACTAAAACTGTAAATGTATAGCTTGATGTGTAGCCGTGTGTACAAGGCTCACTAACGCCGCCTTCTTGTATTTTCAATACAATGTCACGAAACTTTTTACAAATGTTTACCAACAATGCCCCCCCCCCCCTTCCCAATGTTATTCAAGCGCCAACAGATCCTAGTAGCACGCTGCACTAGTATGAGAATATTACAGTATAGCCTATCGGCGTTTTAGCTAGGCTGACTGGTCTGTCAAATATTTTTTGAAAACTATTTTTGTGGAACTACTATCGAAGTTATTATGATAATTGACAAGATCTTTAATTTTATCTTCACCGTTTTTTTTCTTTATTGTTTTTTTAAATTATCCTTTACTCCCAATCAAAGTTTCGCTGACGTCACCAGGCCAAATGGGTTTGCTGCAAAAAAATTATACAAAAACAAAGAACATACGCTTTTTTCGAACTCCTTGCAGTTATGGTCAACTGCACTATCCTTCCAGTAAGTCGGCAGCTTTGCCTTGCTTGCGCCGAAGTCACACTTCACGTTGACCAGCTCTTTGACGTCCGGGCTCAGTTTCTTGACTTCCTCCTCCGTTGCTATGGTCATTTCTTCCGCATCCAGTCTGTTTTGCAAATCTGTAACATGTTATTGATATCTTGGTCATATTTTTTTTATCTTTTTGGATAAGGTTAGAGCTGTTGTGGACTAGTCTTGTTTAGTTCTAAAGCTTCGTATGTACTAGTGACCACAACCACGGGTCTGAACGACGCCTCGGCTCAAGGCTGTTCAAGTGGACACGTTCCGCAACTTGAGATGAGATCGTTTTGGGATGAGCCATATTTCCTTATTTTTTTATTACATTCGAAGGAAGCGTTTTGTTAGCATTGTTTCAAATCAGGCTGAGAATCAGCACTTTTCGAACGTCAAAATTACATAAGACAGTCCCCCAAAACGCCCGCTCTTCAGCACTTCCTAGTGCTTTCGCATAAATTCGTATAAATTACTAGCTGCAGCCTCAGTTGTTGTGAAATCGATGCTGCTCAGATGGATACTCTGCTTAGTAATACAAATATCCTCGCGGCCATAGTATATACCAAAATGAAGAGGTGTGAAAAATTACAAATTTTTCACAATAATAATGCTAACGAACCTTCAGGGAATCCAAGTAAAACAGCAATCTGCCTCACATTCCCTGCCCAAGCGGCTAAGTGCAGCGGCGTCCGGCCAAGTCTGTCCAGCCTCTGCCTTTCTGCCCCAGCGTTGAGGAGTGTAGTGAGGGCATCGTCAGACCTCATCGCTGCCAGGTGGCAGACTGATACACAGTCTATGCCACAGGTCGCGTTGGGGTTAGCTCCAGCCTTGATCAGTCTGGAAAAACCAATTACATTTTATCAGTTCAAAATTGAAAAGGATGTAAATAATAAATAAAGTCTTCCATACCGAATTTCAGCCATTGGGACCAATCTCAGCGGAGACTTCCCTCCGCCGCGGGAGTTATTATAGTGCACAAGTGTGTGCGCAGACACAGGTGCACTCTCTCTTCCCTCACTCTCATTGCCCGATGGGACGGCAATCCAACATGACCGACCAACGGCTTAACGTGCTTTCCGAGGCACTGGCGCATCACACCGCCAACTTCCTCGCTCAGGGCTGTTACTAAGAAATTTCCAATGGAAAAACCTAATAACAGTTTGCCCGATCCAGGAATCGAACCAAGGACCCCACGCTCAGCAGTCGCTCTTACGACCACAAGACCAACGGTGCAGGTAAAAAGGCATTGTCTCGACTTACGAGGTGGTCATTTATGAGTGCGGGTTAGATATACAAGGTAGGTAGTCAATCCAACCTTTGATTTGAATGATGATCAGTTTGGGCCAGTGTAGTCTTATAATAGATTTCTTCACCTCTCAATTTCATTTACATCGCGATGCTTGACTGCTTCTAGTAACAACGTGTTTAGTCTCGTGAATCTTCGGTTGGCGGAGCCGAACTTGGGAAGGGTGAGTGCGGGGGCCATCAACTTGTCGTCAGAATACAAGGCTTCTGATGAATCGTCATTTTCCAGTCCAGATCCGGAAGTTGTCTGTTTCAGAACGGGTTGGCGATCGCTGGAATTATAATGATTGTCAATTAAAGTTTTGAAGATACACCTTCATTCCTTATAACAGGTGTAGACGTCTAGTAACTGAAGATTTCGTAATTTTATTGAAATCAAATCAATTTTATCATCATTTTCCCCAATTTCTTTTATAGCCTTGCGTTTGACAACTACCCTAGCTTCACTATGAAATCATTTCGCTAGGCCTAAGAATAATTCATTTCCAGAAATCAAATTCCATTGCGATCTCACTTCATTTAGAAAACTATACTTTTTTTTATAAATAAGGCATTTCGAAATCACGGACGATACTGATAGCGCCAAACTCGTGTCCAAATTTTAAACGAGCACTGAGGCATGTTTTCCGTCGGAGCGTTCGAATGCTACTAGATTATGTGTGCACTCAAATGTTGAATTGGGTGCACATTCGGTGAGGACATTTTTTGCCGCTGATTGTGTATCTAATTCTTTTTAGTGATCGATGGCTACGAGCCACAATTTAGATTGTCATCTTCGCCACCTGAGACGCGACTTGCGCCAAGCAACAAGCGCGCACGTCACTTATTTCCATCTGTCGCTCCGCAATCGGTGGCTCTTAACAACTTCTTTCATTGTACTCTCCACAGTCGCTGTCGCAAGACACTTGTCGCTCGAGCTTGTAGCTCGTTGCCACCGGGGGAGACGAAGAATAAGGTAGGTACTTACTCTACCGTATCGAAGAGGCTTATACTCCTGGGTCGCTGCAGCGCTGCACGTTGCACATCATTGCCGCTGACTGTTGGCTGCAAAAGCGGCTGCACATCATTGCCACTGACTGTTGGCTGCAAAAGCGGCTGCACACTGCACCCCTCGTCTTTGGCTGAGTAGTGGGCTAATTTCAAATTATCAAAATCATCATTCAGCCGAAAGACGTCCACTGCTAGACAAAGGCCTATTCTAAGTATCGCCATAATGACCGGCACCCTAATTGGGTACCGCACTATAAATCGGAATCTGAATTATTTTGAAACAAATTGCTAATCCATTGCTTCATAAGTTCGATTTGTCTGCTCAACACGTAATAACGCAATGAATGTTGCTGAACTGTCAAAATGAAACCGATTCTGATTGATAATGTGTTAAGCAATTGCCCCGCGGTTCTGACCATTCCGCATCCAGCGGATTCCCAAGACCTTCACCAGAGCGCATAGACCAAGTGGCATTTTATCAGCGATAACAATGATGGAAAAGTTTAAAATGTATTGGACTGACATAAGCTACCGAAAAGTATTGTCAATCCTGCGGGCTAATTGCCAAACACACTATCACTAGCAACGGGATTCATTTTGACAGTTCAACAACATTCATTGCGGTATTTACATCGTTGAGCAAACAAACTAATTTTATTTTTAAATTTTTAAAATCTCAGTTTTGACAGTGAGAATTTTACAGAATAGACCGTCTGTTTTTCAAGTTTAGCAATCAATAAGATTATATGAACTTAGAGGGTTGTATGATTTTAAAGATTATAATTCTATTTGTTACGGTCGCGAATCAAATTTTATCTACACCCATGCTATAAATCTATTATGCTATAAGTCCTCTATAAAAGTTTCTGAAACAGTTAGCTTATTGCCAACATTAAAAACAACCAGTGTCATAGTAACCATAATATCATCCAAACGAGTGTTATAATGTTGTACTAAATTTCATTATGCAACCCCTTTTCAAAAAAAGAACATTGTCATGCACGCGCGTTTCACTACCACAGCGCAGTAATTTAAAAAAATAACCTATAGGTTATTCGAATTCATGTCGTATCCCACCGGCCGCCATTTTTGTTCCATATTAGTATTGCAAAAAACTGTTTCAGATCCTTTTATAGAGGATTCATATCATGGGTGTAGATAAAGTCTTGTATGCAACTGTGTACAGTTGCATACAATTATGTATAATTAGGTAATGTGATACTATTATCACACTCGGCACACAAGGCAAAATACCCCTTATTATACAACAGTTGCATACTGAACTATTAATCAACATACAACCTGACACTGACCTGCAAATTGCAAAAAAACGTAAGAAAATTTGAATTTCGCGGCGTTCTTAATCTCAGATAATTTACATTCCCTACTTTAGAGATTCTAAGTCAATTTTTGCTTGACCATTTATACAAAAAGGTTCTAATAAATTTTTGGTTGTAATGGAATTTGAACTTTGTTGTAGAGGACATTCAGCTTGTTGTTTTCTAACTTGAAAATTATCTCAAATTCTTAATTTAAATATAAGTAATGTACGTGGCTTTTTGTTTTAAGTTTACTCTCAATGAAATTGTTTATGGGTGCCAGTACTGACAGCAATACAATGGTGCATTCATATTGTTAATCAATGGATTTGCGATACTTCGTGATGTAATTAAAATAATTAAAGTTAGTTGTTCTCTTTGATCAACAACTTGCTATGTTAATTTAACGACTACGTAGCTATTTAAGTTATGTATTTTGTACCTATTTCATAAATAAGATTCGTTGAGATGTACTTATTTGTCGTGATGGCCCAGTGGTTAAGGGTACCTTCTCATGTACGGGGTTGTGGTTTCAAATCCGGGCAAGTTGAATAATGCACAGGCTGTTTGCTGTGCCTCCATGCCATACAGTTGCTGGTGCTACGTCCACGTACCACGTAGGTACTCTGGCCGCAATTAATGATCTCATTATCTGAGTAGCCTTTTCCCAAATATGTACACACTAACTTAATGATCTGCACTTAATGATCTCTTGGGCTTTAATCCAACAAACGATCTGTTTGCGGACGAATGGACGAAGATTTTATCGGCATGTCAGAAGTACTGTGTGAGGGATTTATGAAAGTGTTGTTACAACTTTATAACCTTTTACTTGATGATTTTATCTTTTATGTGTGCATTGTATGTCTTTAATTTCTGAAGTGAGTTTTAAAACGTTTTAATTAAAATAATAAATAAATGGGACAGGATACTGTTATAAACCTGGCACAAACCAGAAGGGGGCAATGCTCGTAATTTTAAGAACATTCACAGTTTGATTTCAGTCTCAATCTGTCAAAAATACCTATAATTTCCCTACATTTTTGACAAGTTTTCGACATTGATTGTATCTGAGATGAGATTGCGACTAGATTTTGAACGCGTTTAATTAGAGGAATTAACCTTCTGGTTCCATGCTGCAACATACACAGGCACACACAGACACAAAAACACACACATAGCATCACCATTTATTATTACACTAGCGACTCGCCCCTGCTATACGCAGGTTTTTTGGTTCCGTGCTGCAACATACACAGGCACAAGCACACACATAGCATCACCATTTATTATTACACTAGCGACTCGCCCCTGCTATACGCAGGTTTTTTGGTTCCGTGCTGCAAAATACACAGGCACAAGCACACACATAGCATCACCATTTATTATTACACTAGCGACTAGCCCCTGCTATACGCAGGTTTTTTGGTTCCGTGCTGCAACATACACAGGCACAAGCACACACATAGCATCACCATTTATTATTACACTAGCGACTAGCCCCTGCTATACGCAGGTTTTTTGGTTCCGTGCTGCAAAATACACAGGCACAAGCACACACATAGCATCACCATTTATTATTACACTAGCGACTAGCCCCTGCTATACGCAGGTTTTTTGGTTCCGTGCTGTAACATACACAGGCACAAGCACACACATAGCATCACCATTTATTATTACAATAGCGACTCGCCCCTGCTATACGCAGGTTTTTTGGTTCCGTGCTGCAACATACACAGGCACAAGTACACACATAGCATCACCATTTATTATTACACTAGCGACTAGCCCCTGCTATACGCAGGTTTTTTGGTTCCGTGCTGCAACATACACAGGCACAAGCACACACATAGCATCACCATTTATTATTACACTAGCGACTCGCCCCTGCTATACGCAGGTGTTTTGGTTCCGTGCTGCAACATACACAGGCACAAGCACACACATAGCATCACCATTTATTATTACACTAGCGACTCGCCCCTACTATACGCAGGTTTTTACGGCTTGATAAAACATCGAAATTTCTTTATTATATGTAAGTTAAATGATAATGATAAATGATTTATTTTCTGTAAGTAGGTTTGTACAAACACATTTACACATCAATCATATCTTTTTAAGCTAGATGAGGTCGGCGTTTCCTATCTGACTACTCTGAGAAGAAAGGCCGAAACAAACTCAGAGGTCACAGTCTCTTTTAAAGTCCAGATAAAGTGTTGGTCAGATCATGTGAAGACCATGTAGATTGGTGTCTGAAATGGTCTTTTGAGGAAAGAACCACACAGATTGAGCGGACCTGTGCAGCTTAACTCAGAACTTGAGGAGCTCAACGATTCGACGAACAATACCAAAGAAAGGACATTTGTGTAGGCCGCGTAAATTACTCAGACTGGCAGATCATGATTAAAACTAATTAAGAAGGAAAACAGAAAAAAGAAATGACCCACATAGTCCTCACTTTTTACACAATTAATTAAAATAAAAATACTTTACAAAGTAAATATTCATGTCAAAATTAAAATTTTAATTAAATTGTCAAACTTAAATATCAATGTATTATTTAAACAAATCTTCCGAAATAAATTATCTAAATGATGGCGAAGACCGCATCCAAATCCATTCATACAAGCAGACACGAAAAGTGATTTTGTTTTAAACTACGTAAGTATAGAAGATTCACTATTGACGTCACATGTTGATTATAGATAACGTTGCAATGTAGTACAGGAGACTCCCTTCACATAAGTACCCACAGATTAAAAATAAACTGGCAATTACTATGTTTATAGACTTTTGTCGTGGCGTTTCTCTCATAATAATAGCACTTCAGTTCTATTGCACTACATATCAGACCAAATAAAAAAGTCAAGACATAGCGCTGCGAACAATACAGTGAAGCATGCCAAAACTTCTCCACACTGTGCATACACGCTCACACGCACACAATACCTATTTACAATCAAACAACACCTCACTAAGTGCACATTATGTTTACGAAAGCGGCTTCACTTTACTGATGACAGCCCTCTGTCTTGGTTTTTTATTTGGTCTGAGCACTACATATAGAAGGCACTACAGACTTTAATACTTAGTACGTCTTTTTAACCACAAACAAAAAAAAAAAACACAAACTTTTGAACCAGGAAAACAGGTTTATATGAAGTTGATCACTGACTTACCAGAATAACGAGTATTGTTATCACTTATCACAGAAATGTTGTTTTTTTGCATGGTTTTCGCACACGGTAAGCAACAACATGGATGCTTGCGTTCTCGGTAGACAGTGGCGAAGTAAATTGTTTATTTTTCCTCGTTTTGCGTCTAACTAACCGGTCCAGTAGGAAATATCTCTTTTACGCTGATTCATTCATAAGTTAATATTTATTCATGTGTACTCGTGGCTAAATAACGACGGCCGCGGTTCGATCAAAGGTTAAGCTACGCCGCGGCCGGTTCGTGGATGGGTGACCATCCGATACATATCGAGGATCTTTGACAGTCGTTACGGATACTCAGAAACCCGAAGTTTGACATCCAGGCAGCCTTGTCGCGCGTTCGCCCGACATTTTTGTTACGTAACAACCTAATTACTATTAATTGTATGTTTTTTTTTGTATTGACTTTGAACCGTTGTTGGGCGAAATAAATGTTATTTATATTTATTTATAGACTCGTCCCCTACTACGGGAGGCTAAAAAAATTCGAAGGACACAATATAGTATTTTGTTTTTTGTTAGAGGTAATTTTCACAGAATTATGCATATATTTATTTATTTTATTTTACAGTTTTTGGTAAACATACAGCTAAACACTTTTGCACGATTGAGAGTAACAAGAATAAGGCCAATTTAAAGTTTTCACTGATAGAAGAGAGCATATAAACAAACAAAATATTTGAGAAAGTAAACAGTGTTTTGAGTAAAAACATTATCATAAGTTGATAAAAATGTGTTTCCAACAGCTTAAATTATTATCGATTATTTATATACCTGAGAGTTGTACAATGCTATATACATAGATATAACATGATTCCTAATAGGTATTAGTGTTGGTTATGTTAAGGTAAAATGATTTTCCCTATTTGGACTGCAATAGTGGTTACTAATTTTATTAGCTTAGTCAAAATATAAGGAGGATAATTTGTACCACAATTACTAAGTACTTTTAGTGGGTCCGTGGCTTACGCCCCCAGTGGTCGAGGCACCTGTGGCCGACGCCCCCGATTCGATAAATTTAATATCTTTATTTTTTTGTGCTTTTCCACTTAGTACAGTAAATGAGAAAACTGTTTCATCATAATAATAAAGTATTTTGCCTTGCTAAACAAAAGCTATCTATCAAATAGCAGAGAGAATAGATCGCCACTTAACCCTACACACCTTTTTCTCCATTAAAAGCATATTTATTATGTACAAACATCCAAAAAATCAAAAATAAGTACTTCATATAAAATGTTAGTGAATGTTGTTAATAAACATTTATAATAAATTAGGTACCATTATGGAAATTTTATCTTTCAACTTCAACCAACTCGTCAACTAACTGAGCCAAACCAATTATTGATAACAATAAAAAGTCCGTCTTTTTGTCCACAAAATTGAAAACAATAAGGAAGTATGAATAGATATTACGTCTATCTCTTTCATACCAGAGTCAAGTTATTGAATATTGCAATATGCAACAGATAAGAAAGTTTAGTGCGTCATCTCACAATGACGAGCGAAGGTCCTTCCCAAGGGCTCGTGCGAAATAATTACAATATAGTTAAAAATAGAATTGGTGAAAAAAATGTTGTGCCTGACAGTACATTTGATCAAAAATTGCTTTAAGTTAAATTAATCGAATCGGGGGCGTCGGCCACAGGTGCCTCGACCACTGGGGGCGTAAGCCACGGACCCCTTTTAGTTATTCTGTGCCACAATTTAAGAGATGGCAACGTCGCAGATAGCTGTACAATATTCCGGTATTTAATTTTTAATTAATATTACTAAATTAAATGAATAAATAAAACATTTAGAAGGTTTCTAATGGCTTTATTTACAACTAAAACGAAATATTGAGTGTCACGATGTTAGTTTGCAATTCATAATCAATATTTTATAATTTCATCCATACTAATATTATAATGTCGAAGGTAACTCTGTCTGTCTGTATGTCACCTTTTCACGCCTAAACCACTGAACGGATTTAGATGAAATTTGGCAGAGAGATAGATTGCATTCCGGGGAAGGACATACGATAGTTTTTATCCCAGAAATCATTCTTTAAGGGGATGAAAAGGGGGGTGGAAGTTTGTATGGGGAATCAATAAAAAACGACTATAATACTTTTATCGCTGATTAAACCGCGGGGCACAGATAGTTTAGTAATAAACAGCGAAATATTTGCCTGCCGCGGATTTTGTTTTCCTGTTCCACAATTTCTTCAGATTGTGTTCAAAAGTGTGTACGCAATTGGAATGTTGTTCAGGAGGACTCATAATACGAGCTAGATTTAGACTAACTATAGTTCACAACATCACATACGGTACCTGGCTATTTTTATATGCTATAAAACAATGTAAAGTGCGCCCGACGGCCCATCAAAGGCTTAATGCCACACAGAATGGACCGTTCACCAGGTAGGAATTTGTTAATAAGTACACAATAAGAGGAAATGTAAGTAGTCCAAGTGTTAGATGAGCAGTGGTGGCCCAGTAGAAACAGCCACGACTTACGAGTTGTAGGTCGTAGGTTCGAAATCAAGCAGACATTTTACTTTGTGTAAATTATTTCATCACCACTGCTCTCAAAATGGTGAAGGAAAACATCGAATAGAACTAAGTATTCGAAGACATGTGACATCCACCAACCAGCACTGGGCCCGCGTGGTGGATTACGGCTCACTCCCTTTCACAGAGAGGAGGCCTGTGTCCCAGCAGTGGGAACGTTATAGAGACTGATTATGCTAATGCTAAGTTTTAACTCGAATCTTTAAGATTGTCTCAGTTAGACAATTATGTCAGGATCAGACAAACTTGAAGTATTTTTTACGTTAGTACCAAAGGCAAACAGACTGAGTGCCCACCTAATAGGCGATAAGGCACCTGATAACCGGTTCTACCCGTGAGAACCTGTAATTGGCTTTATGTCTCATATAATATTGTTATGCTTCTGTTATAGCTGTTGGTTCTCCTATGAATAAATAAATAAATAAGGACAGCTCATCTTTGTCCACTTTTAAAATCGTGGTAAAAAGTACTAAGTTTTCTTACCTCACGCCTTAAACATCATTAGCCTACTCCTGCTAATATTATAAATGTGAAAGTTTGTGAGGATGTTTGTTACTCCTTCACGCAAAAACTGCTGAACGAATTTTGATGAAATTTTGCAGTAATATAGCTTATACGTCAGAATAGTATATTATAATACTTTTTATCCCGATATTCCCTCGGGATCGACACTTATGCGGGTGAAGCCGCGGGGCGCTGCTAGTACCATATAGTTCTCTACTTTTGTCTACTATACTACTCAAAACAAAATAAGAGCCACCATGTATTTTGTGTATTCTAATAATTGTATTGGGTTTGAAGGTAAATAAATAATTAAATTGAATTAGCTAGCTAATTTTTAATGCAAAAACCTTAAAATTAATTATTATATATTGTATCTTCTTCTTCCTTTAATCCACACAAATGTTGTCTATAACAGATTTATTTTCTACAATTCATCTGTAATTTATGTAATATAGGTATATTATGTATAGTCAACAAGAGAGATAAGTATGCAGGAACATCGGATATACTTGAAGATTATTAAGAAACCGATGGATGTTGGCGACTGTAATTTAATTTGATAAATGAGCTATTTGTTTTCTATTAATGAAATGTAATTTTATTCGACAACATCGACAGATTTCTTACTAAACTTCAGCTATTTCCGACGATCCTGCGTACTTATCTCTTTTTTTGACTGTACATAATAGAGAAAAAAAAATGTAATACGAAGATAAGAAATATCTAAATCAAATAAAATTATATCTACATCTATCTACACTAATATTATAAAGAGGAAAACTTTGTTTGTATGTTTGTTTGTTTGTACTGAATAGGCTCAAAAACTACTGGACCGATTTTAAAAATTCTTTCACCATTCGAAAGCTACATTATCCACGAGTAACATAGGCTATATTTTATTTTGGAAAAAAATAGGGTTCCGTAAGATATTTGGGTTTTTCGGACACAAGGTGTAAAAAATCAACCAGAAAAGTTACTTATTTTGCGTACGCTGCCTAAACTATAAAAGATAGAACCATAAAATGTTCTAATTAATTGTAGATCTTATAAATATCTACAAAAAAGTCCGCGACACACTATACCCATCTATGTCGAGTGAGGCACAGCAACCATTTTTTTATTTAAAAATCTTGAATTTTTTTTGGACTACATTTAAACGCGTTTATTTTACTCATGCTATTAATCCTTATCAAAATAAATGATTTCATCACTAAGAACAGTTTATGGAGATAATATTTGGTCTTTGAATGATTAAAATTGGACGTTTGGTTTTGAAGTTATGGCGAAATTAAAATGACCTCCGAAGCTCTGCTAATGTCATGGGTGGTATCACGCAGCCTGCGGATAATGACTGCGTCGTCAATGTTACTGTCGGTGTCTGTGAATTGACCTGGGAATCATTTTGCTGACCGTGTCTTTCCTGGGTAGGCTTTTTGCAGCGGTAACCGACATCCACGCGGGCGGAGCCGCGGGCGACCGCTAGTAGATAATATCTCGAAAACTGGTGAATTTCGGCCATACATATGGGGGCTTCAATTTGTTGCATTTTGGCCTTGCTATCCGCTCCTGACGGATATACGTCGTATTAAAAGAAACCCTGTATATAACTGACGAAATATAGGTGTATTTACTAGGTACATAAGTCACCTCTTCCTAATCCTTCGGGGAGGATTAGTCGTGATGTAAAATGTTACATTATGTGTTATATAAAATGGAACTTCTGCTTAATTTTCTACGTGTTTTATGAAATGTACGGTCACGGACTCGGACACAGAGGCATCTTAATATTCTATCAATACAGGAATTTCGCTGAGATCCAATAGCCATACAATCTTGGAAAAGTCCCCGGTATCCCCCTCACTATAAAGTTATAGGTGCTGCAAGATGCAAGGGTGAAAATGGAAAAAGAGGAACAATTTTTACTTGTGCACGCTCTTGGTACTTTTAAATCAAATGCTTTCAGTCTCAGCTAGATGAACGGACGACCTAAAGAAGGTGGCTGGGGTAGACTGGATGCGGAAGGCGGAGGACAGGGTGCTGTGGCGCAGTCTGGGAGAGGCCTATGTCCAGCAGTGGACTGCGATATTCTGAGTTGATTGATTGAGTCTCAGCGTATGTAATCTATGTTTTTAAAAACCTTATCATCATCTGCCCAGCCTTTTCCCAACTGTGTTGGGGTCCGCTTCCAATCTAACCAGATGCAGCTGAATACCAGTATTTTACATGAAGCGACTGCCTATCTAACCTCCGCAACCCAGTTACGATACCCCTTGGTAAGATTGGTTGTCAGACTTTCAGGCTTCTGAAGACCCGTAACGACTGTCAAAGATCCACGAATGACAGCCGGGACCAATGGCTTAACGTGCTTGCCGAGGCATAGATGGTTTTTAAAGTTGGTCACCCATCCACGGAACAACCGCGGCAAGGGAAGCTTAACCTGATCGATCGACCTGTGCGGCTGTTATTACTTAGCCACAAGTCCCTATGTTTATTAACATCTCTCAAAACAATCGCACGTTTTTAAAAACCTATTGTATAAAAAAGGATAATATAATGTCGGAATAAAATAAAAATAATAAAATAAATATAAAATCGGAATATTTTTTTAAAAGCTTTTGTGGGGCGATTTAAAATGAATGAAGTTAATGCATACCGTTGAATTTTTAAATTTAATAAAACTATTTCCCTCAAACTATTTCACAGATTTAAAAAGAGCCATGTCGATGCCGGAGTATATGGAACCACCTTTTATTGAAACCTAACATCTTATTGGACCTCAGGCAATATTAATTGCACTAACACCAACCAACTAGGTACCATTTTCTGCCATTGGATCTTAGGCGACTCATTAATGATGTGTGTTTTTTGATTAACATAGCGAATGGCTCGATTGACTGCCCTGAACGTTGGCAAAGTTAGCATTTCGCACTAACATTATTGGATTACGTAAAAGGCCGCTTCTAGGTGTGCCTTCTGCCACTACTAATTATAGGAGTAATGCTTTTCTTATAAGGCGACCCATACACCTACAATAATATTGCGCAATTGTGATGATTGCGCAACATTATTGAACGTATAGGGGTAGTATTGAAGATTGCGCAATGATTGAGTAAAAGATTGAGGACTTTTAAATTTTATTGCACAATATTTATTTATTGTGTCTTGTGTATGGTATATTGCCCAATATTTTTTAGTCAACAGTTCGGAGCGGTCGCGTACGCACGCGTGTATTTTTGCAGCGAAAATGGCACAAAAAACTTCAGCGAAACAAAAGGAACGAGAATTCATTGTCGAGTGCATTCAATTATATCGTGATTTTTCATCAACCAGCCCTTAGTCCAGATTCGGCGTTTTCGTTTTTGCCGTTTCGCCACAATTAAACACACGATAGCTGCAGCCAAATCTTTTTCAGACATGGTGCACTGAAGAAAGTTATGACGAGAATGCTTGTTCAATTTTATTGTCTCAATTTAATTGTACCGTGTGGGTTTCGGAGCTCATGAATCATATTGTGCAATCATCACAATTGCGCAATATTATTGTAAGTGTATGGGTCGCCAGAAGCGCTCGAAGCTTCAATGATGTACTTCAATGGTGTATCTTCTGAACATGATGTTGACTTATTTTGCACTAAGATAAGCACAGCGAGGACGCTCTTAGCCAAATCATTTTTTGCGAACGATACGCCGTCTAGTGGTTCTTAAACTCATATGTAGTAACATAAATAAATAAATTAAACTAACTTAACCTGCTTACTTATGTAGGTACACAATGTACTTTAATTGTTAGGCTTTAAGTAATCGATGTGTTATACAGGGTGTTACGGAAAGGGTATATCAATACAAACGGGTTGAAGAGTGTATCTGGTCTAGAATCTCTGTACAAAATTTCAGCTCATAAGCAGTAACTTTGAAAATGCTTAATATTTTTTTATTTCGATAGTTTAATAAATTCAAATTATAACAAACGTGTCACCGCACTACGAGCGTCATTATCCATTTTTTGTAGTGTGTCTGTGCGCCTAGTACACACACATCACGCCGCCGCGCGCCAGTGCAGCACCGTGATGTCGAAATAAAAAAATATTAAGCATTTTCAAAGTTAATGCTTTTGAGCTGAAATTTTGTACAGATATTCTAGACCAGATACACTTTTCAACCCGTTTGTATTGATATACCCTTTCCGTAACACCCTGTATATCTGTGGAGGCTTTGTTATTAGCAACTTGATAATGTGTTGTTGTTACCTATTATTTGTAATTAGTCTGTAAGCCTTCTTAAAAGTAGTAAATAAATAAACACTACAACTACTAGGAAACTTTCCTAAACGTCGCAAGTCAGGTCAAAACACCTTATCTCCTATATTTATCGTAACATTTCCTCTAATATATTAGCCGCGTGGACGTATAACTCCATCCGGTGTATGTACACCATCCATCCACCCGTAGGCAGGCTCCACCACGTGCCATGAATTTTAAAAACAATAAACTTTAAGACTGGAACACGGTTTTATTTTGAAGGTTCCGTATCGTAGTGGAGAGCGGTGATGATTTAGACATGGCGCACACTATGCGATGTGTTATTGCGGCAGCTCGGCGACTAGGCGCAACGGCAGGCTGCGCCCGACAAATTTTCATATTTATTTGGTGTTGTTCACATGGTTCTCACATGATCTGGCCATGATTATTTCTGGACTTTAAAAGAGACCTCTGAGTTTTTTCGGTCTTTCTTCTCAGGGTAGTACGTTAGGAAACACCGAACTCATCTAGTTTAAAAACATAATTTATTTTTTCTTGTAAAAGTGTCTTTATGAACCAATTTACAGAAATAAATATTATTTATCATTATCACTTCATATCAATGTATTCAAATGCGTGCTCTTCCTTAAGTCTTTATTAAATAAACGTGTTTCCTTACTTTCAATGCACCAAGGAACCCTAATCCACATGCTTCAAGCACATACGTCGAGAACGAACGCTCGCGTCGTGTGATCGATTATTTAAGACGGTGAGAAATTATTAGCCGTGCTTGTAAACTTCACTGCCCAAGTAAATTAAAAGTAAACTGTTCCATTTTGTAAATTGTTTACGTGAGATGGAATGAAGTAGATGCACTTTGAGGGGATGTTAACATACATGCCAATTTTGTAGGTTTATTCAAGGTGAATACGACATTAAATTAAACTGCGTATAGTTAATGAACCTGCCTATAGTTAATGAAGTTTCCAGCATGCATACAAACATTTAGTCAAATATATCCAATAATTTAGTGACTATAGCTAGTCAAAGATCGGCATTATCAGTCCTATTTAGTTTGTTTCAAAAATCACGTTTTCAATTTCGATGCTAGGATTTATTTAATACTTTTAATATAATCCTATGCATTATTATTGTCAGTGTTTTCATTTATTATCGTCCCCACATTATATATATTCTTGCTTTTGACGATTTGATTGGTCCAGTAGATATAGTGATTTTCATGTTGTGTTTCAAAAAATGATTCTGGTTCATCGCTCAGGCACTCCTGACTGATTTCAACATCCATATTTTTTTAAAAGATTTTATCAACACTCACCTGCATTGCAAAAATATTTATATTCGTATAAATGGAAATACCATCAATTGGAAACAAGGCTTTGAATAGACCTTACATTTAAGATAAAGACCTCGGTAGGAACTCGAAAGGCTATTTTAATGCACCCCAGTTTTTTGTATTTTTCAGTCATCATTCAGTCCATCCCATTTCATGGCTATAATCGAAGTAAAACTACCTACTTAGAACAAATCATAAAACTCATCTCCTTAAATCTAGATTATTCTGCTTCAAAGACATGCCGATAACCAGCATGCGGGTAGTGCCTAGATACGGCCATAATGGCCGGCTGATATTACCCCATTTTCGGTTTATGAAGACTTCGATGAGCGATCCTAGCGCCCAACTTCGGACTAAACCGACTAAGTTTCAAGTTACCGGGTTTGTAAACATAGGGTTAGATACGATGTGCGGAATCACTAGCTGTTATTAAAGTTGTTTCTGACTGTATTTTGTCAAGAAGGCTCAGCCACCATGGACTGCCTCTTTGGTGGCTCTTGTCTAGTGGTGGCAAGCGTTACTGCTGAGCAAAATCAAAAGTCATTTATTCAAACTACTTGTACTTGACTGTAACAAACACCATCATCCTACATCTCCGCACACTTCACCTGCACACTAAACACACATTACACTATACCTATTTTTTATTATCGTTTTTTGTTTTCTTTTGGTTAATTTGTTAAATTTTGTTATATAATAATATGTTTCTTTTTTCTTCCCTTCATAATTTGTCTTGAGTTATAACTTTGACCGTTGTAATGTTAATATTAATTGGGCTTAATTCGGGGTGAGAGCCTGGTGATCCGTCACACAGGGTATCCTAGTATGGACGCCAGTCTCTCACAAAGGATCATATTTTATGCATTTTTGTTATAACGCTATAATTCCTGTCTCTGTTTATAACTATGTGAACCTTTGTGAGGAGAGAAAAATAAAGATTATTATTATTATTAAACTAGGCTGAGAATCAGCACTTTTCGAACGTCAAAATTACAAAAGACAGTCCCCCAAAACGTCCGCCCTTCGCCACTTCCTAGTGCTTTCGCTGGGGAGAAGAATTGGCGGAACAAACTCCACAGCAGCACAGCTGTCTGTTCAGTTAGAAAATAATTATAATTAGGTAAGAAAGGTAAAGTAAGCTAAAGGTAAGGAAATCCGCTAAAGAATCTGTAAAAAAAGACGGGTTGCACTCCGGGAGTGCCGGCAGAAGTGAAAACATGAATATTAACGTTGTGCATTTTTGATACTTATTTTTCATTAATATGCACTTTGTTCAATTTCCATATTTTAAATACTCTATCTACACTAATTTTACGAATACACAGCAGTGTGGCCACTACACAGACAGTCGAGCCATCAGCTGTCACTATCCATGGATGCGCGTACCACGCTGTAACATAAACACACACGAACATTTGCGCAAGCGCCCTGCGCCGCCTAAACGAAAGAGCAGGCATACATTTTCGCCGCGCCGTAGAAAGAGAGGGGGATACTTCCTGTCCTACGCCGCGCCGGCTGTCTACTCTCCATCCGTCTTACGAATTTTCGATCAGGTCACGTGTCCTGACGCGATGTCCTGACGCGAGTTTAAAATTTTTTACCCATTACAAAAAAAGTGTACAACGCCGCTAAAGAAGTTTTCACTTCAAAAAATCGAAAAACCATCGGACACACATAATGCATCATATGACTCCGCGTCAAAGTTGCGACAAACAAATACGCGACAAATGTTAGGGCGACAATACGATATGTCGACCAAAGGAAAACATAGGGACACAGTATCATCATCATCATTTCAGCCGAAAGACGTCCACTGCTGGACATAGGCCTCCCCCAAGCACCTCCACTTCGACCGGTTTTGTGCTTCTCGCATCCAACGAGTTCCTGCGGCCTTCACAAGGTCGTCGGTCCACCTTGTGGGAGGCCTTCCAACGCTACGCCTTCCGGTACGCGGTCGCCACTCCAGAACCTTTCGGCCCCATCGGCCATCTGTTCTGCGAGCAATGTGCCCTGCCCACTGCCACTTAAGTTTGGCAATTCTTCGGGCTATGTCGGTTACCTTGGTTCTCCTGCGGATCTCTTCATTTCTGATTCGATCCCGCAGGGAAACTCCAAGCATAGCCCTCTCCATTGCCCTTTGGGTGACTTTCAGCCTTCTAATAAGGCCCATTGTGAGCGACCACGTTTCAGTGCCATATGTCATCACTGGCAACACGCACTGGTCAAAGACTTTCGTCTTGAGACACTGCGGTATGTGGGACGAGAAGATATTGCGAAGCTTCCCGAACGCTGCCCAGCCGAGTCGGATTCGACGATTGACCTCTTTCTCGAAGTTGGACCTACCTAACTGGACAGTTTGTCCTAGGTAAATATACTCGTCCACGACTTCGAGTGTAGCGTCTCCGATCTTCATGAGAGTGGGTGTTACATGGGCATTTTACATGACCTTCGTTTTGTCCATGTTCATTTTCAGACCCACTCTTTCAGAGGCTCCACTGAGGTCATCGAGCATTGTACTGAGGTCCTCCATAGTCTCAGCCATGACTACTATATCGTCGGCAAACCGAAGGTGAGTTATGTACTCGCCATTGATATTAAGGCCAGCTCCTTTCCAGTCCAGAACCTTGAAGACACCCTCCAGAGCAGCGGTGAACAGTTTCGGAGAGATAACGTCTCCCTGTCTCACACCTCGCTGCAGAAGGATAGGTTTCGAGGTCTGGTCCTGGAGTCGGACTGACATAGTGGCGTTTTTGTACAGACACTTCAGAACCTCGATGTACCGATAGTCGATCTGGCACCGTTGAAAAGACTGCAGTACAGCCCATATCTCGATCGAATCAAAGGCTTTCTCGTAGTCCACAAACGCTAAGCAGAGAGGCAGGTATACTCTTCGGTCTTCTGTATAACCTGTCGCAGCGTATGTATGTGTTCTACGGTGCTAAAGCCTTTACGGAATCCGGCTTGTTCGGGAGGCTGGAAGTCGTCAAACCTGCGCGCGAGACGGTTCGTGATGACTCTCGAAAACAGCTTGTAGACATGGCTCAGAAGTGAGATGGGCCTATAATTCTTAAGAAGGGCATTGTCACCCTTCTTAAAGAAAAGTATCACCACACCTCTGTTCCATGCCTGTGGTGTTTTACCCTCGAGTATGACGGAATCAAACAGCCTCTGAAGGGCCTTAAGAACGGGTTTTCCGCCGGCCTTCAGGAGCTCGGCCGTAATTCCGTCATCACCCGGTGCCTTGTTGTTTTTAAGCTGCTTCAGAGCCATCCTAATCTCGTACAGGCTGACGTCCAGGATGTCTTCGGTATAGTGTCGGATCAATCTAGCTCTTGGGTCGTTTGCCAGACTCGTAACGGGGTTGCTTGTTGACGTGTATAACTGTCCATAGAACCTCTCGATCTCTCTCAACAGCTCAGGTTTGGCGGATACGATCCTGCCATCATCAGTCTTCAGTTTCATAAGCTGGCTCTGCCCAATAGACTGGGACACAGTATATATCCTTCTTATTCTGTTTATGAAATATCTTTTAAATTGGTCCAATATTGGAGGAGAAAATAGGCGAGAGCCAAACATCCAATTACGACTTTTTACTTAGGCTTTTGCAAAAAGTCTCTCCGACCGCATTTCCTCTTAATGTGGTATTGCCTAGTTCTAATATTTTTAGGGTTACCATACCCTTACCTTAAACGGAAGTTGTCCGTCTGTCTCATTGTCTGTCTGTCAGGCTGTCAAGACGGTTTTCTTTGGAACGTGTGGAGGTGTCAAGATGAATTTAATATAAAACACTTAGGTCTACAGTCTCTTGGAGTTCTAAAATCAAACTTCTAAGTCAATGTATATGTTGATGCTCGTAAGTAAATCAAAACCGTTACTTGCCGTTGACTTAGAATCATGAAACTTGGCAAGAAGCAGGGTCATAGCACAAATAAAGGGAAAAATTCCGAAAATCTGTAATTTGTAGTTCTATAATTTTTTTTTTTTTCAGTTGGAGAATTGACCGTGACGTACGTATATCGATGTATGGGAGAACATATTCTACTACAATATTAAGTTTGTTTTTGGGATAAATTCAACCCAACTCATCATCATTTGCTTAGCCTTTTCCTAACTATGTTGAGGTCGGCTTCCAGTCTAATCGGATGCAACTGAAACCAGTATTTTACATGTAGCGACTGCCTATCTGACCTCCACAACCCAGTTACTAGGTAATACGATACCCCTTGGTAAGACAGGTTGTCAGATTTTCGGGCTTCTGACCACCCGTAACGACTCATCCTAACCCTTATTGTGCGTGGTGTAACTCACATTTGGCCGGTATTTTTTTTGGATTTTCAGTCACCTAAGATAACAACCGTTATAGATACCTACTTGTTGGACGCACCCGCACATAATATCGGCCCGTAGGTCCCCCTGTATCAGCCACCGCGGATGGATTATCAGGGGCGTTGATGGAATACCTGTGTTTTCAACTTATTTTCTTAAAAACTTTGATTGTGTTACAAAAGTCCCAACTTAATAAAACTTGAAATAATAATGTTTCATTAATATTACAGCAGCAATGTATATAAGACTCGTTTAATTCGTTATGCAAATTGATATGTTTTGACAGTATCGCAATTGCATGATTTTTGTACAGGTTGGGGTTCTGGTTTTGTGTTCGTCATCTTGTTCGTGTCTCATGCACGCGAAATAGAGGCTTATGGGTAAGTAATAAGAATAACAGCCGCACGGGTCGATCGATTTTGAAAATTTCTCAGAATTTGTCACAAAATATAATTTTTCTCTAAACTCTCCAATGGCGACAATGACCTAAAGCGCGGTCACTGACTGTCGGACTGCATAGAAAAGAAAGAGAAGCGCGATGACACAACCCTGGTAATTTATTGCAAATTATATGAACCAATTATCTATTTAAAAAAACTATTTAATAATAAATAATCCATCACTGAATGCAGTTTGGCATAAGAAATTTAATGGTATATTTTTAATTTATTAGATAATTAAAATTGTTAATGAAGAGATAAACTGCTTTTAAAGACAATTAAGAGGTGTTTGAACATTTTGAAGTGAAACTTCTTTACGCACGCTTGTCTTGGGGAGTAAGCTGGCGAACGCGTGATGTAAGCGTTACGAAAAGTGTGATCGGGCGAGGTGAACGGGAGTTGAGTGGGGGATATAAGCAAGAGAAAGCAGTGCGCGCGCAAATTTTCTTTCTCTCTTCCTCTCATAGCCAAATACGTTTGAAGTTTCACTTCAGTCGTGTGGTCATAAGCACACTCGGTTTTCTTTTATGCATTAACCCTTCGTATGCCGGAACGTAGATCTACACGAGACACAATGGCTTTTTAATTGTGTCTGTAATTACGGCATACAACCGGTTAATGTATATTTAATTATGTTTTGACTTCCATCTCTGTATTAAAATTAGACATGAAAAATTATTTCTTTTTGTCAAACTTATTTAAGATGCTTTAAGAAACCAACTTTTTCACCGTTTTCTGAAACCTCCGCCGCCTTTAAGCTTCCCGCTCAAACCTAGCCTCTTCCTCACGTCAAACAACGGGCCACTCAACATTTACAAACAGTACCTAATTTTCTTACTACCTAATTAACTTGCTACTTTTATTTTAGAAAATTAGGTTTACGCGCAAAAAATTAAAACCCTTGAAATCCAATTAGTTTTCCGGGCACAGCTAGTATAATTACATGTATAATTAATGTATACAGAATATTGTAAAACGTCTTTAAAAGAGTAACGGTGGAGTTTCTTGGTTATGATTCTTCTAACATAACGCCAACATAATAGAGTTAGTGTGTTTAAGGTGAATGGGTAGTTGTAGCCCGCGAAATTCAAATTTTCTTACGTTTTTTGCAATTTTCAGGTCAGTGTCAGGTTGTATCTTGATCAAAATATGATTCGCGACTATAACCGGTATGTATTTACAGAATTATAATAATTAAAATCATTAATACATCTTTCTAAGTTAGATTTCTATCGTTAAGAACAAATCTCGTATGGAAAAGTGTTAGGTAGTGGTAGAAATAATAATAATAATAATATTCCACAACTATCACACAACGCCATCTAGTCCCAAGCTAAGCAGAGCTTGTGTTATGGGTACTAGACAACTGATAAACATACTTATATATTTCTAAATACATACATATTATAGATAAATCTAAACTATAGAGATATATTAATGATTCTAATGATTATAATTCTGTAAATACATGTCTATTATAGTCGCGAATCATATTTGGATCAAGATACAACCTGACACTGACCTGAAAATTGCAAAAAACGTAAAAAAATTGAATTTCGCGGGCTACAACTACCCATTCACCTTAAGTGTGCCCGACAGATATGTGTGGCTTCGACGGCGGCTGCCTCAGCTGCTGGTTGTACCTCGTGGACGCAGTAATCTGTTAAATGAGGCACCCCTGACGCGGGCGCTTCGCACGCTTAACCTTGTAGCAGAGGTGACAGATATCTTTGCTTGTACACGGAGTGAATTCACAAGGATATCATTATTATGTAAGTAATACGTTTTAGAAAATAAGTTTTTATAATAAGGTTTGCTTCACTATTGCATTGGGTTGTACCCGTAATTGGAAATTATGTCGTTCAAAAGTGCCTCTTACGAGTATGTGCCTATTTGTAATAAATGATTTGACTTTGAATGTTAAACCAATTCCGCCATAAAAAATAAGGCTTTGTTTTAAAATGTACCAAGACAAAGGCTCGGGTCGCTCGGATCAAATATTCAAGGGTCCTGCCTGTGTCGGTACATAAATTCGGATCAAAATTCCGTGAACTGCGACACCGAGTGTCTGATGCATGTTTCATTCTGTACGTTTCGTTGTGTACGGCCTTGTGAGAGGTCGCATACTTGCAAAACTGTACATATTTTAAAGTGTCCAACACTATTTGATCAGAAAGTCCGTTTCGTTTCGCCTCGTGGGCGTTTTTGGAGGATATTTTACTTTGTAGAAGTACTGGAGTTTGTTTTATTGTTCTTTCAATAATTTAGAACCAATTGGACACGTTTAATATTGACAGGAAAGTTCTGCCCGCGACTTCCACCAGCGTGGACGTTAACTATACCTACCATAAAACATGTCCTTTGGCACTCGGTAATAGTGTAGCTTTCTATCAGGCACATATTTATTATGATAAGCGATAAATGATGCTGATGATAAATATAAAAAATCGTTTATTGTCACAATTAGCCTGTAATACATTGAGACGTGTTTGGAGCCTCCTTTTAGGCAAACAATGCCTGTATTAGGAGACTCCGCTCTTCCATATCATTGGCGTATTATACATAAACTAAATGTGATGTGACGCTTAAGATTACTTAGTTATTTTTTTTATTGATGAATTACAATAACTATAAAAAACAAAAATAAAAAAAAATTGGAAATTAAAACTTAAAAATTAAAAAATCAAATTAAATTGATAAATGAAGTTACTAACAATAAATAACATATTTTCTTGTTGTTGTAGTGGACAAAATGATGATGATAGCTGATGTTAATTTTTCTAAATTGTTAAAAAAAATTAAACTATGGCCGAAATACAGTGTGGAGGGCTATATTTATTAAATAATGTTAAGTAGCACTTCTTTTTGTAAACTTCAAAAATAATTCCTATTTGGGGTCAGTTGATCACAGTTCTAATCTCACTTAAATCAATTGGTCGGAGTGCTCTAGTTTAATTACTGCGACCAATTCTGCTCGCGCTTCGTTGGTCACAGTTCTGACCAAACCTAACGCGTTGGGTCGGGGTACCCTAGGTTAGTTACTGCGACCAACTAAGTATTAGAAAAACTAGCCAAGAATGTTAAAAAGAGGCTTATTTATTTAAAAAAGTTTGCATCATTAGAAGCCTAAAATGGTTTTAGAGGTTCATTAATTATAAAAAAGCGGTCATAATTAGGAGGTCAATTAGGTACATATTTCTCTCTTCATTAGAAAGAGCTTGTACCCATGTGTACCACAAGTGGTACAAAATACCCTCTCGTCCCCAGTTCAAATAGATCAAACTCGACGTTCAGAGCGAACATTGAAAATATGTATACTTAGAGTGTGGTTGCAGCAGATCTTAAGGCAAGTTAGATTAAACCAGACTAAAATCTCCAGTGAGTTCAACTTCGGCCAGCCAGTCATTGCGGTTTGCTACTAGGGGAACAACTCGAATTGTAAGTCACTTTTGTATTTAGTAGGCTCTATGAGCGACTGCCTTATTGGTCTATTGGTCGCCAGTATGAGTTTGATCCCCGAGTTGGGCTAAGTTTTTTTTTTTGGACTTTTAATTAGGTAATCCATACTTTAATATTATAAATGTGAAAGTGTGTCTGTCTGTCTGTTACCTCTTCGCGCTTAAACCGCTGAACCGATTTAGATGGGTATAAAGATAGTTTGAGTCCTGATAAAGGACATAGGATAGTTTTTATCCCGATATTCCCACGGGATCGACACTTATGCGGGTGAAACCGTGGGCCGCATAACGATGCAGCGACGATTACGCTTGAATTAATTTACTGACTCTCGAAGTCTTGCATAATCAGCCTATAACGTTCCCACTGCTGGGATGCAGGTCTTCTATCTAGAGGAAGTGGGCCGTAATCCACCACGCGGGCTCAGTACGGGTTGGTAGATGTTTTGGTTCTAGGACATGCCGGTTTCCTCACGATGACTTCCTTTACCGTTTTGAGAGCAGTGGTGATGAATAAAATTACAATTAAGCGCCTGGGTTTGAACCCACGACATACAACTCGTCAGTCAGGGCCGTTACCACTGCCGGGCCAGCGGAATTTGCCGGGTCAGCGAGATTGTCCGAAAGGGTTACCGCTGCCCCGGAACATAAAGGGCTAAGGAAGGAACACGGGTGGGTTTTAGTCAGTAAGAGTCTGACACACCCTTCCGCTCCACCCAGAGCGGGAGGAGGCATTTGATGATTTCCCATCCACAAAAAAAAAGGGCTGTTACCACTGGGCCACCACGGCTCGAAGTTTTGACTTGACAATCTGCCAGCAACCGAATTGTGGACCTACAATACTTTCATTGCGAAGATTGTTAAGGAAATTCCTAATTTATTCTGCTCAACAACGTAAATAACGCAGTTCCATATAATTATAACGGTACGCAGACACGCAGGATGCAAGAAGGTGGAGAACAGGGTGTTGTGGCGCAGCCTGGGAAAGGCCTATGTCCAGCAGTGGACTGCGATAGGCTGA
The DNA here is from genome assembly GCA_945859645.1 of Amphipoea oculea. NCBI lineage: Eukaryota > Metazoa > Arthropoda > Insecta > Lepidoptera > Noctuidae > Amphipoea > Amphipoea oculea. The sequence goes on from OX243881.1 coordinate 16,429,064, forward strand.
GTTGGCTAAGTTGACCTACGCAGAATGTAAGCGCTTCCAAAAAGTTTTGTTATTTCGAGATTCGAGTACAAATCGAGTGCCAGCAGTAACGTCCGGTTTGTAGTACAAAGTTTACGCTCAAAGGCCGCTGTTTATCTTTACAACAAATAAAACGGATTAAGTTCCCCGAAGGTCTCTTATAGTTAACTGTGAACCTTTCGCGAATCTCCCGCGAGAGTGGGGAGACTATGGAAGATCATGCTAATTATCTATCCTATACATACGTATTAGGATAAATATCTGTGGGATAACAGTAACACGCTTTCTACGTTTTTTATCTCACGACGCGACGCGCGTTGTACTTGTGGTAACCAAGAACACGCTGTGAATGTGTGCGTGAAGATGAGTAGCGTCACTCATGATGTAGTATTTAAGTTACCTGTACTCAAAGTTGTTTGAAATAAATAAAGATTAAAAAAAAAGATTATTATTATATCTATTTTTTTTACTTTTTTCGACATCACGGCGTAACGCCTAAAAGTTATTTAATGGAATTTACTTTAAAACATAGAATTATCATAACAAAGTTTACTCAAAGTAGTTTTAAATTTAATTCATTTATTTTTTTAAATAAAAAACGGAGGAAAGTCGTTTTGGCACATAGGTAGGTACGTCGTTTTATTCCGAGCGCACGCACACTATAGCCATCACTCTTCTTTTGCGTTTCAAAAGTAATTGCATCACTTTCGCTCGCTTAGTAGGTTTTCGAGGATTTTAGATTTTCGAGGGTATTATTCTTGTTAGGTACTCAATACTCTATTGGGGTGATTGGGGTCATGCCCTTAGTATTAAATGAAAAAAAAAATCGTTAAGCCACTGAATCGATCGTTATGAAATTTGACAAATTAAATACGTAGCCTTGAACCTAGAAAAGTAGGTAGCCTACTTTCATCCTGGATATTCTGATAAAAAAATATAAAATTATTACAAAATACACGCGGACGAAGTTTGGATGTTCTCTGCGATTCTTTAGTAAGCACCTTAAAATTGCTCTGATTTTGAAATCGATTAACCATCAACTCGATTAACCATTAACTTATAAGAAGAAAGAACAAATAAGACTGCCCGCTACACCACTGTAGACTTTAGCAGTTTTCCTCGTAGAGGCGATCGGCAGCGGCGGCGACCTCTCGCGTCCGGCCCTGGTTCAAGTCATGGTCCGGGGCGAGAGGGAGTGGGAGGCAGTCACCTCCTTCTGTGAAGCAGTCATGCTAGCGAAGGAGGTGGCAGGATGGCTGAGGGAGAGAGCCTCACGTCCCAGCCGCCGCGGGAGACGCTCCGGGCGTCGGGAGCCGCGTGACGACTCCCGGCCACCGTAGGCGCGGGCCTGCGGACGGAGAGTAATGGGTAGCTCACCGTCCGATCAGGACCAGGCCCGTGCCGGACGGCACGTATGTGTTCCACGCCTCAAAGAGATGTCAGCATAAAGGCAGGGCCCTGTTAGGGCCGAAGCCTGCCGGGGTAGCGGGATTGTCCGAAAGGGTTACCGCTACCCCGGAACACAAAGGGCTAAGGAAGGAACATGGATGGGTTTTAGTCAGTAAGAGTCTGACACTCCTATCCGCTCCACCCAGAGCGGGAGGCGTCATTTGATGATTTCCCATTAAAAAAAAAATACTTTAGCAGTTTCACTTCTTGTTGGAGTATGCAATGTAGATGAATGAGCAAAAAATCACAATAATTATTACTGAAAAAACAATTTAACCTATTTTGTATATAAGTATTGCTGATTTTTTTTTAAAGATGAATTTATTTGATTTACGTTTCTTCGTAGAAATCAATCGTCAACACAAAACTATAAACAAATGACGGATATTATATGCACTTTGTTAAATACAAATGAGATTAACAAAATAGCAAAGATATCAAACAATTATATTTTCGTTACAGCAACGTTTAAATTCCTTTGTAATATTATCTGCTAACCCTTATCTGTTGATAAGGCTAACCGCAAATAGAGTTACAAATGGTTTAGACATGACATGGTTTTGATTGGCAATTCCCGTATTTTTAAGAACGTATACATTATAATCTCAGTCTCAATCTGTCAAAAATATCTCTAATTTCCCTACATTTTTGACATTGCGATGATATTTTCGAGAACTGGCCTTCCGGTTGCTACTATGTACAGACGCCAGCACATCAACTTACTACAATCTGTCAAATTTCTTTAATAGATTTTCAACTTTATCACTAAAACATAAGGTTCAAAGTTGATTGGGAAAATTTCACAGTTTCGGGTAGGTTGACGTGCTGGCGTCTGTACATAGGTATGTTAATTATAGGCAATTAAGCTGATTGCAGGTGATTATGAGAAAGAGATAGCAGCATTCATTTAGACACGTGAACTAATGAGAGGACGATAGAGTGAAAAATGTATAGATACATAATAATACCAACCTATTACCTACTGTCCCACTGCTGGGCAAAGTGGTCTTCTTGTCGTAGATAGAATTAATAGGAATTCATTTAGGGCTGATTTTTCCATCGTCAGATAACTTTTATTTGAGGAATAAAATTGACGTTGACAGTTTTTGTATGAAATAACTGTCAAAATTTAAAAATTATTCCTCGAATAAAGTTAGCAGATTATTGAAAAATCTGCTCTTATTTGCATAAAACATGGTAATAACCGGTGTTAAAATAGTATAAGAATTGCACAAACATGTTCAGCTAGGATAAAACATAGCGATGGTCATACGTTGACAACTTGTAATCCATATTTTTTCGCAAAATGAGTTACGCCTATCAAATTTTTTTAATAATTTGGCGCTTTGTTTGATTAAAAAAATGATATAGGTACGTAAGTTATTTTGCGAAAAAATGTGGGTTACAAGTTGTCAACGTATAAGAATAAGAATAATTTTTATTCATAAGTTCACATAAATAAATTACATAAAAGTTACATCATTACAAAGTTACATATTAATTATTATAAAGAAAATATTAAACTATGCCTAAAATAAATGTAGTGTATAACTTATATACAGGGTGTCCCTGGAAGTATGGATCAAATCGAATAGGGACGTGGGCAAGGTCATTTCAAAATGTTTTAGCAAAAAAAAAACAACAAAAAAAATACAAAAAAAAAGAGAAGAAAGATCGAATTCGTGAAAACTATCAGGGCTATCAATTTTTTTTTTACATAGCCCTGATAGTATTTTTTTATGATTAATTTCTTTGAACACTAAGCGAAGTAATTGAAAAAAAAAATCGGTCATAACTTTTGAACCGTAAAAACATTCACTCACATTCTCAGGGTTAAAAAGTTTGGAAATGACCTTGCCCACGCCCCTATTCGATTTGATCCATACTTCCAGGGACACCCTGTATATTGGTTAAAGGCATAATGAATACAATAGCGACCTGCCTGATGTAGGTTTATTCAAACCTGTTTTTCAGGACATCACTTAACAACGATGAGTGCTTTAGTGCACTATTATGTTACTTTAGATAGGGCTAGCATTGATACATAATAATTATATTTTAAAATAAAAATTGAGTATACCATCGATAGCATGAAAAACTTAACGGTTTACCAAAATGCGTTGAATTCTTTTAACATTGACAGCGTTACGGACGAATTTTTTTATACCCAATGAGCGCCTCCTTTTTCTTATTTTTTTTTAATATATAATTGTACATAATAATATAATTATATTTTAGTGTTAGCTTGTATATTGTATTTCAACTTTAGTAATCACACTCATTTAACCACGTGTACAATGATAGATGGTGTATCATCGTGTCGACGTCTTTATGAAACAGCAAAACGGAAAAACGACTATTAATAATTTTATTGTGGTTGCTTATCACTTGCAGACAGTATAAACACTGAATTTTATCTTTTTCCTTTATAATTTATGCTATAACTACTACAAAATAATTGCACGGTTATTTTTGTTTAATATTGTGGGTACGACTGCTCTCGAAAACGGTAAAGGAAAACATCATGAGGAAACGTCATGGCAAAAATTCGAAGACTGGCTGGTATTAATTGAGTATAGGTAATTTTAGGACTTACGACTATTCGTTTGAAGTGATGTATCGTGGGACATAGACTGTCCCACAGTTTGATTACTCAATAAGACGTCATTTGAGCCCCGGCATGTAACAGTTATTTACTCTTTCCTGGATGTTAAAGTCTAAAAAAGTATCCTTTTAAGCCAAACAACCGTGCCACTTGTATTAAACAAAATATAGTCGGTGGAGAACGTGTTTTGTGCGAAAAAAAACAAAAATTAGCATCACTACAAAAAAAAACTGTCATGAGATGTCTTGGGATACCCGGTTGGAACGATGTTCATAGAACATTTTGACCATCACGACACTTTAGGTACGTAACAACACGAAATATTACGCTTTTTTCGTTTTAACTCTAACCTGTTTATTTATAAACGTTGCTTGAAGATAAGTAATGTTTAGCGACTGTTTAACCATACATTTTGACGTTTAAACGTCACTTAACTTTAATCATCGTTCATAAACAAATCCCTAAGTGGGCAGAGTATAATGTCCGTTAAGGAACTCCATAAATTACATAAATCCATACTAATATTAGGTCCTTACATATGAAATTGGCGTTTTTCGTACTGGCCACTTTAATCACGAATTTCTCCTCTTTGGTAAGGAATTCCAAATTCAAATTTGTACAGCTATTTACTCATGTATTTGTGCTTCGATGACCGTCATTCATTTGTTTTTTTTCTTCTGTTTTTTCTGTTTGCGTCACTCATTTTACAAAATGGAAAATTTAAAATATCGCATTATTTACGAGTACGAGTTCCGCCGTGGCACTAGTGCTGCGGAAACGACTCGAAGGGTGAATGATGTGTATGGCGGTCATGTTGCAAAAGAAAACACAGTTCGTTTTTGGTTCCAACGTTTTCGTTCTGGAAATTTCGACCTGCAGAACAAGCCCCGTGGACGGCCTGAGACCCAAGTTGATAATGGAGAATTGAAGGCTATTGTGGAAGCGGACCCATCGCAAACCACGTCCGAGTTAGCTGCAGGCTTCGATGTTAGTGATAAAACTGTTTTAATTCACTTGAAGCAAATTGGGAAGATTAAAAAGCTTGAAAGCACGACAACGCCAGACCACACACTGCGCAACAGACGGCTACCAAATTAGAAGAGCTTGAATTGGAATGTCTTAGACATCCTCCGTACTCCCCGGACCTTGCTCCAACAGATTACCATTTTTTTCGCAATTTGGATAACTTTTTGCAAGGGAAAAAATTCAACTCCGATGGGGCAGTCCAAATCGCCTTCAAAGATTTTATTGATTCCCGTCCGACTGGTTTTTTTAGTAAAGGGATCAATGAACTACCTATAAGATGGCAAAAGTGCATTGAAAACAATGGTTCATACTTTGATTAATTAAATATATTATATTAAAAAATATTCGACTTTTTGTTCCTTCCATACAAAACGCCAATTTCATATGTAAGGACCTAATATTATAAATTTCAAACTAACTGTCTGTCTGTATGTTACCTTTTCACGCCTAAAAAGCTGAACCGTTTTCGGATGAAACTTGGTATAGAGATAGATTGCATCCCGGGAAAGGACATAGGATAGTTTTTATCCCAATATTACCACGGGATCGACACTTATGCGGGTGAAACCGCGGGACGCAGCTAATAAAAACAATAAAAATAAAATTCGCTAAACTACACCTAACCCACCTCTTGCTCGTCATTCGTTTGTAGTCACAATCCCAACAGTGACGAAACAACCAAAAAAATATCATCTTGCCACCTCTATGACATTCCTAAGTCTACCTGCCGATATTAGGAAAGGAAATTGATAATGATAAGGCGCAATCATTGGCTGTAGACGTTCTGCAGTGTCCGAGTGTAGAGTTATGTGACTGTGTTGTGCCTAAAATGTGTTTGGATATGTAGCCATGCCTATTATTAAAGGTAAGTTTTTTTTTGTCGTTTATAGAGGGGGAGACCCAGGTGCAAGAAGCAGAGTGGTTTTTTTGGAAATAGTTCAAATTTTTTTTTATGTTTGATGTGTTATTTGCACAAGGACACCATGTCGCAATAACATGTATTGCGACATAGCGATTAAAACTTTTTTTTTATCCTTGTCGTAGGACACCGTGTTGGCTGTACAAATATTAGTCAAGTCCAAACGTTGTTCTGTGTTAGTCTGAAAATCATATTTGGTTTAATTGCTTGCTATGTTCAACCTGTTGAACTCCCTGCTTAGATTACCTATATCCTGAAATCGAAGCCTTAACTGTATGTGCGTGACCGCGCTCACGCACATAACAGGGTGGCAGGGACATCAACGCCGCGGGCCTTCGGACGGAGAGTAATGGGTAGCTCACCGTCCGATCAGGACCAGGTCCGTGCCGGACGGCGCGTACGTGTTCCACGCGCGCCTCAAAGAGATGTCAGCATAAAGGAAGGGGCCTGCCAGGGCCGAAGCCTGCCGGGGGTGCGGGATTGTCCGAAAGGGTTACCGCTACCCCGGGACACAAAGGGCTAAGGAAGGAACACGGGTGGGTTTCAGTCAGTAAGAGTCTGACACTTCCCTCCGCTCCACTCAGAGCGGGAGGGGTCATTTGATGATTTCCCATCCATAAAAAAAAAACGCAAACTGTTACTTGATCAGCACATGATTCTAGGATCCCTAGAGTAGAAAATTTCAGACGGTTGTAAAAAAAAAAAAAACTTTTTCATAGAAAAGTACAATACCTTCGCGATCAAAATGTATGGAACAGCTAATATTTTTTTAATAAAAAAACCCTTATTTCAGTTCAGAAAAAACCATTTATAAAAACAAAAACTAGTAGCACTTTATGAGAAGCCTTAGGTGCTAGGTTTTTATAAATGCCCTGGACCCCACACTAGGATTCTCTGTGTCGTGGGGCCCAGTCTCTTCACAAGTAAGGCTAACATTTTAATTTATGTACCTAAGTGATGTAATTAATTAAAAAAAATAATGCAATAGAAAAAAAATACAATTAATACCCTGAGTAGTACAGAGTTTATAAAATAAAGAATTAAAAAACTAACTACGAGTAACTATAATTATTATGTTGTAGAAAGACGGTTTAATAACTAACGACTAATTCCCTCTCACAGAGACGAGGCCGGTGTCCCAGCAGTGGGAACATTATAGGCTGATTATGTTATGTTATGACGAATTTTAACGCAGGCGGGTTCAGAATCATATAATCAATCCATGGTAACAGGTTGTGATGCGTCGATAATCCTGCAACCCTGTTTCTATTATAGTTGACTATTTCTGACCTTTGTGAGGATGGGCAGGTAATACATATTATATACTTTTATTGTATTCCGGCTGTGAGTATTGTTTTGTTTTTGGATGAGATACAATTCAGCTGTTCTGCCTACACTAGCTTGAAACCTTTACTGGTTTATCTACTAACCCCTTACTAATAAACGTTGTATAGCGTCTGTATAGTTACATAACGCTTTGTCTTCTTCTTTCAAAAGTCAAATTACTGACGAGTGAAAGAGAGAAATCGGTGTGTAACTATTCATCTGATATAATACGTTTATTTATAGTAAGTGGTAAGTAAATACCTAAACTCCAAATATTTTATATAAAATAAAATAAAACGAATTTTCCATTCAAACTATTTAAGCTCTGAAACACATGGCCCTATATGGTTTCTATAGAAAATTTGTTTTTATGGACAAGGTCAACCCGATACTGCAATAAAATTGTTACTTTTACTGACTTTTTAGACTAGATTATTTAAAATTGTGTAGTTAATCTGTTGATGAAAAAAACCATCATACGTTTTAATAAGTGGTGCAATATTTTAAACCATACTTATTTTTTATTTTGTTTTAGTTTTGTGATATTTCTGTACAAAATTAATATTTATCATACACGTTATTAGATGTAGCGTTGGAAGGCCTCCCACAAGGTGGACCAACGACCTTGTGAAGGCCGCAGGAACTTGTTGGATGCGAGAAGCACAAAACCGGTCGAAGTGGAGGTGCTTGGAGGAGGCCTTTGTCCAGCAGTGGACGTCTTTTGGCTGTAATGATGATGATAATAATTATTAAATAATAATAATTATCGCTTAACTATAAAAAAAAAAGTATGGGTATAAGAGTATCTAAATAATTGAGAAATTATTGCAGGAAAGGAAGCAGGAAAAGGTCGGAAGCAAGCCTATTGATAAGACCGATTTATCTACACTATCAGATCATTTTATACAACATATTTTTTTATAGCCATGACTAAGCGAAGTTTCTTAGAGAATGGCATTTTTGGCTTATCTTTGTTCCACATAATATTATGACTAATTTGAAACTTAAAGGTTAGGCAATGGTTTTGGCACCTATTACTAAGGGACTGACGGGAGATAGTTATTGAGCGCAGCCAGTTCCAGATTAACCCATAAGCAAATTAAGCAATTGCTTAGGGCATCACGTCTCGGGGGGCACAATAAACAGCACCGAAAAAATATTTGTTAGCACATGAAAGGCAAGGCTGTTAGTGAGCAAGATATTACAAGACCCGGAAGTCATTCTAGAGACGTGGGGCCAATCTAACAAATACGAGGAGACTAGTGGATAGGAGGACCTGTAGCGGTATCTAAAACACCACATGCAAACAACGCGTCATACTGACGTCACGCAAATCCTGCATCTCGCAAGCAGAGTTTACCGCGCAACTAGCATAGATATAACAGCCTGACATGAATCATCGGGCAGTTGCCCGCCAGACACAAGACCCGCCTGGTCGGAGGATCCTCCCTTTTCTATAGAGTATGAGTGAACTTTACACCCTGTTCCTCATACTTCTATAGGCCCACCGGCGTGGATTGCTTAGGGCATCCAGTAGTCTTAATCCGACACTGAGTGCAGCAGGTGAAAGATAACATTCAAACGTGGCTTTGTCTGGGCTGGAATGCATTACATATGGCGCAATTACATTTGATCGTACTCACGAATTCGATTGCCTATAGCATTCGGGCAAAAAACCAAGTGTAAATGAACGGCTCGAGTATGCCCGCCTTCGGACAACCTAGTCCAGTTTCATCGTTTCGGTTTCCAGATTCTGATACCTAGGTACCCGAATGGCGGATGACATGGCGTCCGTAGGTAGGTCCTTGCCCGAACGCGGGCGCAGGTCTTAGCCCTTTCCCAACTATGTTGGGGTCGGCTTCCAGTCTAACCGGATGCAGCTGAATACCAGTATTTTACACGGAGCGACCGCCTATCTGACCTCCACAACCCAGTTACTGGGTACTACAATACCCCTTGGTAGTTGTTGACAGACTTCTGACTACCCGTAACGACTGTCAAAGATCCACGAATGGCAGCCGGGACCAGCGGCTTAACGTGCTTTCCGAGTCACGCAGGAGTCTCATTCTGTAAAGACGGTCACCCATCCACGGACCAACCGCGGCAAGAGTAGCTTAACCTGATCGATCGACCTGTGCGGCTGTTATTGCTTAGCCACGGGCCCCTCCTTAGCCGATATTTTTACCGGGAACATTACAGGCTGATAGATATGCTGTCCATGTTACACATTCTAAGTAAATCATTCACAATTTTGTTCAATTGTTTTGTAAGGTCGTTTTGAAGACAATTGCAGACAAATTATCTGTAGTATGTAATTCTATTGTTGACTACTAAGATTACTAAGTCTTAGGTAATACCACGCACCGGGAGTTCCCATACGTTACCGACACAGTTACTAAAATTGTAACGCCTCCTAATTTACCTATACATACTTTGATACTGTAGTGTACTTTGTTCAACCAGTCTAACCATGGGGTAGGTATCGTGTTACCCAGTAACTGCAACTCAGTTGTATCGGGCAAAGACTTACCAACTGAATTTCGACAAACTTTAAGGTTGAGGCCAAACGAATGTAATTTTTTGAGTTGTGAGTCGCTTGTTTTGTGTATCGCATTTTACGTTCAACTGAAATTCGGCTAGGCTGCCAGACGGACGGACGTAACTTCGGTCGCATTCTGTAACATAACTGACGCTTGCCTCGCTAACCTTCCTCACCCCGAGCGCAATTCGGTTGAAATAACGCGCGTGAGTCAGCAGACAACTCATTTTGCGTCGCCGTGTGGTACAAACAGGACTTTACTATGAAACCGATTGCAGCGTAAATTCCGCGGGTCCGTGGCTTACGCCCCCAGTGGTCGAGGCACCTGTGGCCGACGCCCCCGATTCGATTAATTTAATTTAAAGCAATTTTTGATCAAATGTACTGTCAGGCACAACTTTTTTTTCACCAATTCTATTTTTAACTATATTGTAATTATTTCGCACGAGCCCTTGGGAAGGACCTTCGCTCGTCATTGTGAGATGACACACTAAACTTTCTAATCTGTTGCATATTGCAATATTCAATAACTTGACTCTGGTATGAAAGAGATAGATATAATATTTATTCATACTTCCTTATTGTTTTCAATTTTGTGAACAAAAAGACGGACTTTTTATTGTTATCAATAATTGGTTAGGCGCAGTTAGTTGACGAGTTGGTTGAAGTTATAGATGGGCAATCCACCGGGTTGAAACCCGGTGCTTTTGGTAAACACCCGATAAACACCCAACTTTCCGGGTGTTTATGGGTGTTTACGGGTGTTTATCGGGTGTTTATCAAAAGCGCCGGGTTTAAATCGGGTGGATTGCCCATCTGTAGTTGAAGTTGAAAGATAAAATTTCCATAATGGCACCTAATTTATTATAAATGTTTATTAACAACATTCACTAACATTTTATATGAAGTACTTATTTTTGATTTTTTTGATGTTTGTACATAATAAATATGCTTTTAATGGAGAAAAAGGTGTGTAGGGTTAAGTGGCGATCTATTCTCTCTGCTATTTGATAGATAGCTTTTGTTTAGCAAGGCAAAATACTTTATTATTATGATGAAACACTTTTCTCATTTACTGTACTAAGTGGAAAAGCACAAAAAAATAAAGATATTAAATTTATCGAATCGGGGGCGTCGGCCACAGGTGCCTCGACCACTGGGGGCGTAAGCCACGGAACCAATTCCGCGACTAAGCCGACCCCAAGATAGTTGGGAAATGGCTAGGCAGAATGATTGATCGTAGTGTTCTTTGTCCATTGGTTACTGGGTTTAACTGAAGGGAAAGGTCGTGAATTTAGATCCCACCTGTTGCACTATTTATGTGAACCTACTTCTTGCAATAGCATGCTTAGTAAAAGTGGTCGCACATTTATCAGCATCGTACAGTCACGTCTAAAAGTATGTATACACTTGGCAATTTTCAATTGCGATTTTTTCGTGAAACAACGTTGAAATACGACACTTAACATAAACCTATGGGCTCGAAAATACTATTTTCGTAATAACATAAAATTTCATTCAAAAATAAAGGAGAAAGTCGCGTTTGAATAAAGCCAAGTGTATACATACTTTTAGACGTGACTGTACGCACTGCACGCGTCGTACGCGCCGTACGCGCCGCATTTAGTTTTTTCAATATTCGAACTAGTTGTTCCTAATTATTTTAAAGGTTACTATTATTAGCACCATCTTTGAAAACGTTTAAATAGTAAAGTTGAGTAGGGCACTTGCAAAGTCCGCTATGTTGAAAGAATAATAATTTTGGGAAATCGAATAAAACCTCTATAGTTAAAATGGAGTTATTAAAATTCATATTACAACATATTTCTGAAAAATATTGTCACAGAGAATTAATTTGTTATAGTAAATAAAATCCCAATACCGTAGTTATCTTTTTATTAGTATTTAAAAATTAAACATAACCACTTTTGCAAAAGTATTTTTAACATAAACAGTTTTGCAATAGTATGAAATTAACATGAAGAGTTTTGAAACAGTACCAAAATTAAATCCTAAACCTAAATAATCATCTTACAATAATATTATACTCTTATTTCTGTTTCTTCATCCATTAATGTTTCCTCAGTATCGGTATCTTCGTCTAAAGCAGCTTTAGTTTGGTTTTCTTGAAGAAATATATAATATTTTAGACTATCGACCTTAGCCCAATCCTATCCAAAATGTTTAATTAGTAGGTTTTTATCATCATTTAATTTTGCTGGATTTATAAGAACGCCTAAATTGATCAAAGGAGGTTCTATCTGTTCAAACGATTTACCTCTTTTACAAACATTGCCGTAATTCACCATCTCCGATACATAATGCGGTTCCCCGATTTTGCCATTCCTGTCTTTTCTCAAAAAAAAAAAAACCTTTTGGAGGCATTAAATTGGAAATGCCAAGATCCAGGCAATTTCAGTACCTAAGTCTTTGGTGTTTGATTTCCAATCTTAAAAATTTAAATCTTTGCCAAGTCTCAGCACCGTACCGTATTTTTGGAAAATATCAAAATAGGTCTCTGATTCTGCAATGACTTCTAGAGGCCGTGTAGCCCTTTCAACATTTCCAAAAATACGGTCAGAGCCCTGATTCACAACCATACGACAGGCTATCGTATCGAAAACCTGACATTTCGATAACCTGATTTGACTTCCCCTCAACAGCAAATAGCTGTTGGAAGAATAGCGGGCGTCTATTTGATTTAAACTGACAAAATTATCGGGTTTTGGACTTGTGAACAGCGTTGAGAAGACTCCTAAGATAACAATGATTAATGTTCGATACGATACGAAAGCATATCTAGTGTTTGTGAATAAGGGGGCAGGAGGCAAAAATGAATGCCCTACAACTGGAAATATTATTGTAATTCTTTTTATACTAGATACTTAGTGACAATGATAGTCAAGATGACGGCGTTTGCACGAGTCACTGCGTAATATGGCGAGTTTTGAAAGTTAATTGTAACTTAGAGTTTTTTGAAAGTTAACTGTCAATCAATATAGCAAGTTTTGCAGGAGTACTGAATATTTAACCTAAATTTATGCGTAACATACGGAGTTTTGGTCGAGATTGATAGTTGCTTATGAAAGCATTTTAAACAACAAATAAAATGGCCGCACTATCTGATTTTCTTATTTTTTTTAACTTAGCGGAGTTTGCAAGTGGACTACTCAGTTATTGCAATTGTTTTTGTTAGCTTCAAATGATTGTGTTTTCCTCTTAGGAAATACGTACTTATTCTTTTTGAGTAATATTAAATGGTAGGTAGATATAAGTACCAAAATGTGCACACACATAGGACAAGTAACATTTCCAATGATTAACAAAAATACATTGTATGCCAATGATCTCATGAAGTGTTTTGGAAATAATAATTTATTTATCCATTTATTTCAGGCATCAAGGCCCATATAAATACATACAATACAATATTAATATAACTTAAAAATACTATAAAATACATACAACGTTATAATTACACTAAAAATTAACGCACAAGTGTCCGCGTCGTGTTTCGCTGACTGGTGTCATGTAGCCGGCCACGAAACCGGCGGTACACAACACCCTTCGGCCAGAACTCTTCCTTGAGGAACTTCTCGAGATGATGTGTTGGAACACTCACCACGAACGAGTTGAAGTTCGTGTTGTGACGCGACTCTAACTTCTCGACCCTCAAAGTCCAGTTGGTCTTCACACGCAAGTACTCCACGATCTCCTCAACCTTCGTGGAGTGGTGCAGTCTGGACACGTATAGCTGCGTCGTCGGGATTGCTGGACGCAGCAGCATGTTGGGTCCTGCCAGCGCGGTACCGCACTGGTTTTTATATTATTTTTTTATTGCTGAATGGTCACGCTCTTGACCTCGATCACGCCTGATGGAAAGCGATGGATGAGGTCTATGATGGAACGAGCGTGCCCAGAAGATGCCTAAGGCACTGGAACTTCCACGTATCGACGAAACAGAGCAGGCTGCTTGACGCCGGACTCCAGTGGTTGCAAACCAGGCGGGCGTTAGCCCTACCACCGCAAGGGAAGAATTGGCCAGTCAAATAAGGTGTTGGGTGTGACTGTCCAGGATGCGCCGAGCGCTCGGTTCAGTTGAGTAACTAGCGGAACAAACTGCGCTACACGAGGAGGCTTCTTCATGCATCCCAAAATGAAGAAGCCTCCTCGTGTAACATTCCATCTTCATGATTCCGACAAGGAGGCTTCCTCTTCTTCTTCTTCACCACCTTGATGAATCCATCCTTGTCGCACGTGACCTTCTTTGTACCCTGCCTTTTCAAAACCTTGTTGGGTTTCGACCGGCTCTATTTACCCCCTAATAATCTTTGTGAAAGCTGAGGAAGAGACACTAATCAAATATCTCGACTTAGCACACGAGGTTGTTGACATGTGGAATGAGAGCTCTCAGCTGACATTGTGCCGATTGTCGTATCGGCCAATGGCCCGATGGCCAAAAGCCTCGACCAACATTTCTCAAGGCTCTCGTTAGGCGGTTGGATCAAGAGCCTGATTCAGAAGGTACTCCAGTACTCCTCGATACGGCTCGCATTGTGAGGACGTTCCTGTCTCTGGAGCCCTAACCACCGGTAGCTTGGACTCTACTCCCGACCCACTTTCACCCGACCCGGTTCACTATTTTGTATATTTTTAAATGTTTTTATTTAAGTACTTATTTTTTTTTATTTTAAGAAAAAAAATTTAAAAAATTTAGATTTTTTTTTAATTTATAAGATAAGGAATTGAATAAATAAACGAAAATGTAATATTTAAACAAAACTTATATCTAAATAAGAAAACATCGAACATTTCAAGCCAACAGATCCTTTTCATTGGATGGGGAAGATTCCATTATCTTTTCACACACAGATTTAAAAAAACAACATTCTTGTATCATCGTAATTCGTCATTCTTTGACCTTCTACTAGTTTACCGACACTCTTAGCAAAAGCAATCTGTGTAGTTTATATTACCAGTACACATAGTGCGGTCATGCGATATTCGACAGTGTGAACTAGCCTAAAATGAATTTTAAAATTGAAAAAAAAAAACGTGGCTTGTAGCAAGTGAATTATCAATAGTAAAATAAAACTGAATTTTAAGTTGTGGCGTTAATGTGTACGGAAAAAATAAAAAAGAAACAGAAGTAAAATAATGTGTGTGCGTATGTGAAGTTTCTCGCAAATTAACCGGATAGTGTCAACATTGTCTTGATATGGAAGAGTGGAGCCTCCTAATAGGTACAGGCATTTTTTGCCTAAAAGGAGGTTCCAATCACTAACCAGTTATGTAATCTCATACGGTTATGACATAAACAATTTTTTTAATGTAAGGCAATTTCGGAAATGTGTGTAAGCAATTTCGTTTTGTATGATTCCATTGCATAGTTTATTGTTTTCGCGTGTCGCATGTTGATTTGATGAACCGTCTTTTTGGAGACGTCTCGAGTGGATATAATTTCAATATTTTGAGCTATATTAAGACCATCTGATTGTTTTATCGGATTCTTATCAATAGCACTAACGGGTTTAATACCGTAATTACAGAAACAGTTAAAAAGCCATTGTGTCTCGCGTAGATCCACATTTCCGACAAACGAAAGGTTTAACCAATTACGGATTTTTAGTGTACCTACTAATATTTTTATAACATGCTGTTGCTCCTCTATATCTACACGTCATTAAAATCTGTTCAGCCGTTTAAGTATATATGCATGAGTAATAAACATTTATTGGAAATTGCCGAGTTAACGCAACTGTCTAATCGGTAAAACCGACGAATCAGTGAAACTGACTAATCAACGAAACTGGCGAATTAAATAAACTGACGACTGAAGGAAACTGACCACTGATACACGGGCTCGTTATGATACCTAGATCTATTTCTTTATATTATTTGGATATATGTAACTGCCTCGGAAAACACGTTAAGCCGCTGGTTCGAGCTGTCATTCGTCGATCTTTGACAGTCGTTACGGGTTGTCAGAAGCCCGAAAGTCTGACAACCAGTTTTACCAAAGGGTAACGTATTACCCAGTAACTGGATTGTAGTCACATTGGCAGTCGCTCCATGTAAAATACTGGTATTTAGCTGCACCGGTTAGACTGGAAGCCGACCCTAACAAATTGGGAAAATGCTACGCCAATTGAATCTGTAGCTACTTCGTCCCATTAAAATCTGTTCGGCCGTTCAAGGTTAACAAACATGTAGACTATGTTACGATGGATCTATTTGTTAATATTATTTAGATATAACTGTAAGCGTACTTAGAAAAGGATTGCCGTAACTACTATCTTATCTCCAAACATATAAAACCGAATGTCATGATCCATTCGCAAGTACATCGACCTAATTCAGCCAAAGATAGCCATATTTATATACCTATAGACTAATGTAACTGTTATTTATACTAATGTAGCTGATAAGTAGTTGTAGTTGACAGTGCCGAAACGTGGACACTGACAGTCGGGCTGGTCCACAGATTTAAACGCTCCGCAGACAGCGGTCATTTTGACCGCGAGAGACATCAGCCGACAAACACCGGCGGCGCGGTCTTTTTGCCCCCTATGTGCGTTGGTAGTAGGTATAGGATTCCCTTTGCACTATCGTTCGCGGTCAAATTGACCGGCCCGGCCCGCGCTACCGCGTTTCGCGCTTTAAAATCGCTCAGCGCGCTATGGAGCCGACTATGCTCGGAGTTTCTTTGAAGGACAAAAATAGAAACAAAAGAAAAAAGAAAGCAAGCTAATGTGATAGTGGGCTGGCCATGTTTGTCGAAGGACCGATGGCCGGTGGAGCAGACAAGTCCTGCATTCACAACCACTCGATGTTATCTTAGGAGTCCTCTGAACGCTGTTCACAAGGCCAAAACCCGAAAATTTTGTCAGTTTAAATCAAATAGACAACCGCTATTCTTCCGACAGCTGTTTGATGTCGGGGGCAAGGCAGATCAGGTTATTGAAATGTGTCAGTTTCGATACGATAGCCTGTCAGATGGTTGTGAATAGCTATGTTGGAATGGAGACCGCGTATCGGCAAGCGTAGTGTGGGACGCCCCCCAGCTAGACGGACGGACGACCTAAAGAAGGTGGCTGGGACGGACTGGATGCGGAAGGCGTAGGACAGGGTATTGTGGCGCAGTCTGGAAGAAGCCTATGTCCAACAGTGAACTGCGCTAGTCTGCATTGATTGGACTGATAGTTATATTTATTCAGTAATGTTATTCAAATAAGTAGGTAATATGGCAATGCTGCCAGCCTTTTGGGCACTGTTCCTGTTGACAGCGATGCGGACGAATTCCTTGATG
Source organism: Amphipoea oculea (assembly GCA_945859645.1). Taxonomy (NCBI): domain Eukaryota; kingdom Metazoa; phylum Arthropoda; class Insecta; order Lepidoptera; family Noctuidae; genus Amphipoea; species Amphipoea oculea. The sequence goes on from OX243881.1 coordinate 16,446,255, forward strand.
CCCTATGATTATCTTGTTTATTTTTTCATATAATTGTACATATTATTATAGTTATAGTTTATATGTTAGCTTATATTATGTAAATATCTATACAAATCAATTTTATAGGAATGCGAAAAAAACAAGTAATATGTCCGTATGAAGTGTAAGAACTTACATTGTCTCGTTAATAAATTTCGTAGAAAAAAAAAACAAATCAATGTAGACACTACCCGGTTAATACCCGGAAACTACACGGTTAATACCCGGACACTACCCGGTTAATACCCTTACACTACCCGGCTAATACCCGGACACTACCCGGCTAATACCCGGCTAATACCCGGATACTACCCGGTTACAACACCACCACCAAAACACAGAATGCCCGAAGTAATGGATTGGAAAGTGGACGCTAAATGCTGTAAAAAAATAACTTCATTATTCTCTGAAGGCAAGTATTGCGCTATAACTCAAAGGAAGATAGGCAGAAGCATGAGATCTGTGATTTATGGACATCTTCACATATGGATATACCTTTGAGGTTGAATTTTTAGTTTTCTAGTTGGTCGTATTTTCTTTCGATTTTTACCCGAATGCGGCGGCGGTACCCAAAAGGAGGGGTAATGTTTTATTTCATTTGTTTAGTGCTTGAAAAACATAGATTGTTATAATTTATAGAAAAAATCTTTTAAGCGCCTATTATTTTTTTAGTTGGTTCTTGGAATTTATAGTTTGTTCGCGTGCACCTAGAAGAAAGCGTATGCAGTCGGGGTACCCCCGTCAGGATTTCCAATGCTCCTTATGCCGGGGCCACACCAACGGGAAACGCCGATAATTATCGCGATGACGGGCGTTAGTCGTAGGTGCAGCCACAACTTATTGCGATAATTTATCGGCGTTTCCCGTTGGTGTGGCCCCGGCATATGCGATACGCGCACGCTACACACTCGAATATAATAGAAAGAGACAGAGAAGGAGAGAGCAAAAGTCGCATGGAGGGGACATAACTTGTTTTCCTTACGTGACCATTTCTACCAGTCAAATCCTATCACAAGCCGCGTATGAGCGAGTTATCATGAGAGACTTGATTAACCACTCTAGGAATAAACCAAGACAAAAGAAAATGCTTGAAATCTTAGACGGAAAAACAGTAACCAAACGCATCAAGAACCAGAAATTCGTTCCAAAACGCCATGTATGCGTAAGCCCGTAAGCCCTTAATTAGAAGCCGTTAGACCATTGATGATAACATAAGCTTTCCTTCACAGATATAGAGCGGGGCCAAGAGGATGAGGCTACTCATCCGCTCCTCAATCCTAATGAGGGCGACCTCCGCATCAGGATGCCCAGGCCGAGGCAACTGGGACTTTGCAACAAGTACGTAACACTTTTATGTTTATTATCGCTTTCTTCAGCGTTGAGGTTTCGAGTTGCAAATACAGAAAAGACTTTAGGAAGGTCTTTCCCCTGCATATTACAGCCTTTTAATAATAAAAATATTTCCTTGACAGACCCTCCGAACGTCAACCGCTAACCAAGTTGACGATGCCAGACCTCCAGACTCCATCATCAGTAGGGTCCACAGTCAACAGCACCCCGATCCTGGAGTCAGGAACCACGATGTCCAAGCCCTGGAGACGAGGAGACAGGCGGCTGCAGAGGCTGAACACGGAACTGCTGGAGGCTATTGAGGCACATGATCTTGAGGAGGTGGAAAGGTGAGATTTTTTAAATGTATGGGGGTTGGTCCTAGTATGGTTTCTGTTTGCATTAATGTCAGCTATCGATTTATGAGTTTTAAATGAGGCCGCCATTTTGAAAAAAAAAAAAAATCAAAATGGCGGACATATAGGTATGCCAGGCTCCATATAAAAAACTTCAATCTCCGAAAGACACTTTAACAACTTTTACGTATGGAATGAACGGATAATATAAAACAAAATAAAAGCATGTTCAATTAATTAGTCACTCTGATGGTCTGCTAAGTCTTAATTATCTGAGATGCTACCTACTACTGTATAATGATGTCTACATCTCACCAAACTCAAGGTAAATGCGCTCAAACATGGCGTGCCTTGTAGTTGTCGAGCAATATCTAATAACACAAATTATCACGGGAGGTCAGTGCGTATAAATTTAAACATAACACTTCTCCGACACACGTTTGTTTGCTGTGAAAAACAACGGTTGATTCGCCGTGTGTAGGCACGGTCGTCGGTGAGTTGAGAATCTGGTGACTTGCTCATGAGGGGTCAGAGTTGTACATCACTTTGGAAGTTTATTGACAGACACGTTAGCACTACGGCACGGTACCGTCGCCGTATACGATGGAACCGATGGTATTCCGTATTATATACAAGCTCACACGATTGTTTTGCTGTACGGCGCGCCGTACCTTAAAGAAACCGTGCCGTATAAGTCGGAACCTAGTGACTGGAAGTCTATTTGATAATAGACTTTTACTGACTGATAAAAAAGATGATCATACAAATCCCAATACTTTAACAGATCTCTGCCTATCGCAGGTTACTGAACGCCGGCGCCAGTCCCAACGCAACATGTCGCCTGGGCTTCGTATCCGCCTGCCACACGGCTGCCCTCATCGGAGGAGACGCCCTGAGCCTGCTCATCAAGTTCGGAGCCGAGAAGCTGAGGATCGATAAACTTGGCAGGACTCCGCTGCACTTGGCGGCGTGGGCAGGGAATGCGAGACAGGTTGCCGTGCTGCTGGACTTCCCTGAAGGTAATTTTAAAATGACCTCTATTAGCAACTTAGCCGTGCGCTTATACGTTTTGACAAAACATAGAGATTTCTTTATTATATGTAAGTTAAATAATAATGGCAGTGAAAACTATACATCAAAATCTATTGCGTTGTTTAGAATTAAGCGGTCCACTGAAGTGACAAACACGAAAAGTGAAAGTTTGTGATGTTTTTTTTTTGACTATGTAATTTATAGATGAGCTGTTGTCCGTGGTTATACTCGCGAGCCCAATTTGTTTTCCGTTGCTCCTTGAAAACTAAAACACAATTTTCGATAGACACAATTATATTTATTACTAACCACCTAAATAAGCAGACATATAAACTAAATAAACCACCAATTTTGACGAAACCATTCTAAAAATACTGTTCCTTCTCTTCTTTCCAAGACTGGTTCAGTCTAGTTGATGCTATATCTTCTGTCTCCTCATAACCACAACGAGGTGGAACTCGGCATCAGGCGCCACCACCGCTTCAGTCTTTTTGGAGACCAGCCGTAAGACCACGAGCTCGTCAGTCACATCCTGAAATCATGTAAAAATGCCTCATTAGTCTACTAGATGCAGCTATTCATCCGGCTATTCTCGGGTTGGGGTAGCCAACATCTGCCTAGCCGCGCGGCTGCCGAGCATGGAGTTTTTCGAGCTCCTGGGTTAGCGTGTTATTGGGTTTACCATTTTAGGAAACACCTTCTATTGCCTTACGACTCTCAGCCCCTAACAAAAAACAAAGAACAAGTTTGTAAGACTGAGCGCTGCAGGTCAGCCTTGGTTAGTCGCCACGTCAACCATATCAGCTCTGAACTTTACAATGACATAAATATAAGAATTAATATTTACCCTATGACTAAAAGTCTACTGAAGAGAAAAGTGAAAATACGCAGTGCTGCACACCCCCACCCTATTTCAAGTTAAACAAATATCAACTTTATTTCAATGACAATTAAGTTGATTTCAGAGTGACTAGCACTATTGAAAAGATTATAAAAATGAAGTTGTAGCATAAACTGAACTTTATTGTGTTGGAATTAAAGTTTTTTTTCCATTAAATCATATTTGTTTACATTTTTGGCAAATAAATCGCGAACGCAGATTAGGTATTATTATGGCACTTTTACGTATCCATCAACCCGCACTGGGCCCGCGTGGTGGATCATGGCCCACTCCCACTCACAGAGAGGAGGCCTGTGACCCAGCAGTGGGAACATTATAGGCTGATTATTATACTGCACTTTTGCTTACAATTTCCTTGAGTGCATTAGTGGCGCTAGCTGACAGGTTTCTCATGTGGGTCGAGTAGGTAGCAGCCGTCAAGCTGTCCAGGGTTGTGGTCTCGGGGAAACCTGTTGGTAGGGTTCAATTGTGCACGTGTTATTCCGTTTATCCATCCCAAAAAATCCACCCTAAGGTGGATACGCGAAAAAGCATGTCCGAGAATCCATCTTAGGCCTAGTTGAATAATAGTTATTGCCGAGTGTGATAAACTGATAATATTATCACATGAGTGTGATTGAATCCTCTATAAAGGTTCTGAAACAGTTTTTTGCAATACTATTATCGAACAAAAATGGCGGCCGGCGGGATACGACGTGAATTATCGAATAACCTATAAGTTTTTTTTGTAAATTACGGCGCTGTGGTAGTGAAACGCGCGTGCATGACAATGTTCTTTTTTTGAAAAGGAGTTTCATAATGTTTAGTATAACATTATAACACTCGTTTGGATGATAAAATTATTATGGTTACTATGACACGGTTGTATTAATGTTGGCAATAAGCTAACAGTTTCAGAAACTTTTATAGAGGATTTATAGCACGGGTGTAGAAAAACACACTTTATAGGCTTAGGGTCTTGGACATGCGTTCCGTGTACCTTAGGGTGGATTTTTGGGGTGGATAGAAACGTTTATCCACCAGTCTGATGGAAATTAGTACGAATTTGTAAGTTTAGTAACCGCCACCTATTATTTTAATGTTTAGAAGGGACTTGTGGCCTAATAGCCGCACGGGTTTATCGATCAGGTTAAGCTACGCTTGCCGCAGTCGGTCCGTGGATGGGTGAACATCTTTACATACCGTAACCCCTTCGAGCGTCGTACTGGCTGTTATTCGTAGATCTACGGCAGACGTTAGTACAGCCCGAAAGTCTGGCAGCTAAACGTGCCGTGGGGTATCGTATTACCCAGTAATGTTTTAGAGGTTAGATAGGCAGACTCTCCGTATAAAATAGTGGTGTTCAGCTTCATCCGGACAGATTATATTTCTTCGAATCTTTGTTTTAATCTATACAACTAAATAAAATTGGAGTGTCTGTTTGTAATATTAAAATAACCGCTTTTTACTAAATGCATATGGATGTATACAGGGTACATATATACCAAAATAACATTTCTAAAATTTTTTGTCTGTCTGTCTGTCTGTTTGTTCCGGCTAATCTCTGAGACGGCTGGACCGATTTTGACGGGACTTTCACTGGCAGATAGCTGATGTAATAAGGAGTAGCCTAAATTACTTTTATTACTTTTATTTTAGAAAAAGAATTAGGGTTCAAAAATTAGGGTAAAAAAATTAAAACGTTTTCCGTCATGGACGTGAATGAAGTCGCGGGCACGGCTAGTAGAATTATATAGAAGCTATGTTCTCATCCTCACCTTCGCAGTTAACTATAATGGTTCCAACGACACTTCCGCTTTCGTTGATCCGTATCATCGTGTTGGTGGCACCAGGGCCCTGCAAAGAGTTTTCTTATGTAAGAGAGGCAAGCTGTGTTTGAGTGTGTGTGTGTGTTTAAATGAGAACCAGCGTGCATGTATGACCAGATGTAAAACGGTGTGGCGGCATCTATATCGCTACATGCGAATTACTTATCACACTGACGTCACGCAAAATCCTGCATCGCGCAAGTAGAGTTTACCGCGTGACTAGCATATATACAACGTCCCGACACCAATACGACACCCAATTAATGGTCGAAGGATCCTCCCTTTTCTATGGAGGATGAGTTAACTTTACACCCTGTTCCTCAACACATGTAAGTATAGTTATAAATGTAAAGGAAGCAAAAGCAGGTGGCATTCTGTAGTTACTGCATCCTAACCCCCACTGGAAAAAAGCGTGAGTATGTTTACATAAATGCGTTAGAGAATTTTCTGCCGGTCGATGAGGCGACGCTTGGAGGAGGCTTATGGCCAGCTGTGGACGTCTTTCGGCTTAACGATGATCATGATGCATGTAATAAGAAATGTGCTACCTTCTCCGCTGACACTTCAGCGTTAGCTGTTTTTGCAATCCGAAATTTGGATAAAAGCGTCCATAGTAATACGCACCATGAAATTGCCTGCTATTTCCATGGTTGTTGTAAAATTATCGACAGTTCTTCAAATTAATCTCTTCTTGAAAGATAGCTATAAAAATATTCCATCAAAAACTTTCTCAACAATGACGTTTGACGGCTGAATGTTCTTTTTCTGGTAGAGTTTTTTTTAAAGCCAATTTTTGTTTAGTGGCCAGGATTATTCTTTGATTGTTAAGGTTGCGATCGAAATGTTGCTATTAAATCATTTCTCTTGGGTTGCAACAGACTGTGATCAATGTATTGTTCTTTATTTCGGCCTAAGTAGTATTGCTGGTTCTATTAACAATTATAATTCTGAATTACCTACACAGAGACCCTCTTTGCTACATATTCTAGCTCCCTAATTGCTTAAGACACTATCAATCAAGATCTGAATGTCGTTGTACTGTTAAAATGAAAGCCATCGCTAATGTCAGTATATTACGCAAATACACCGCTGAAGATTATATTTTTAGGGTTCCGTACCCAAAGGGTAAAAACGGGACCCCATTACTAAGACTCCACTGTCCGTCCATCTGTCTGTCTGTCACCAGGCTGTGTATCATGAACCGTGATAGCTAGACTGTTGAAATTTTTACAGACGATGTATTTCTGTTGCCGCTAGAACAACAAATACTAAAAACAGAATAAAATAAATATTTAAGGGGGGCTCGCATATAACAAACGTGATTTTTTTGCCGTTTTTTTGCACGATATTAATAACGGCAACAGTTAGACGCTTGAAATATTTACAGAATAACTACTTAGTTGTATATTCACTTCAAAAATAAATAATGAAATTAAAATAAAATAAATTATGGGGGACTCCTATACAACAAACGTGATTTTTTTATATTACGTAGTGTTAAATATGGTACGGTGGTACGGAACCCTTCGTGTGCGAGACCGACTCGCACTTGGCCGGTTTTTTAATCCACTAGTAATTCGCAGAGCGGTGGCATGCTCCAGCCAAAGAGCCAAAATGGTCTACGACACACGACACACTTTGCACAACAACATCCTTGTGCCACAAAGACTGAAAATCCGAAACTATTTTTTAAATTGTGTCGTCCCATTCACTGGCGATCGATCAAAAGAAAGACTGAAGCTGTGGAGAGACAGTGCTTCCTTAGCCAAACCATTCGTTCCACCCGCTGAAGAACCCCCGCCTGGACATGTGTTACCTTGGGTAACCTGGAAGTCTTTAAACAGACTCCGGTTCCAGGTTGGCCGAAGCAAGGAAAACATGTTCAGAGCCCTGATTCACAACCATACGACAGGCTATCGTATCGAAAACCTGACATTTCGATAACCTGATTAGACTTCCCCTCAACAGCAAATAGCTATTGGAAGAATAGCGGGCGTCTATTTGATTTAAACTGACAAAATTTTCGGGTTTTGGACTTGTGAACAGCATTGAGAAGACTCCTACGATAACAATGATTAATGTTCGTTACGATACGGAAGCATATCGAGTGTTTGTGAATAAGGGGGCAGGTGGAAATTCATAGACGACTCCGCCTTGGAGAGTAAATGTGGTGCTGTTCCGCAAACGATGGGACACTTTATGTCGTGTCCTGCTTGTTCTGTCTATTGCACATTACTGATGGACTCTATTGATGGCGCCAAATACGTAGTCGAATTCTGGGCTTGCCATCAACACGCTAAGAAGAAGATTTCAAAATCTAATATAAATGTTTGCCTTCTCTTTCAGATATCCAAGAGAGGGTAGGCACAGAGAGCATGTCCTCAGAAACAGAGGAGGACGTGAGGAAGCTGTGTCCTCTCATCAAGGAGATGACCAACGTGCGCTGTGACCTGGGGGAGGTCGATATGACACTACCTAAACCCTGGAAGGATAATATAGACCATAACTGTCGGGATATTCGAGGGAGTGTGAGTGAAACTTTAATTTAATTAAGTTGTTGATAAGGATGCGTACGGAACCCAATTACTAAGCCTACGCTCGCCCGCTGTCTGTCTAGAGTATAGAGGGCCAAATTGAATTAGTTAGAAAAACTCCGCAGACGTGAGGGGTATCGATATCAAAACATGATCAAATAAAAACTTTTTTACAAATAAAACAACCGACTTAAAAAAAAAACACTACAAGTGATAAATAAATTTAACTTTGGAAGTCGGTGTCAAAAAAAGAAAATGCGGAACCAATGACATCCAAACATAGATACAGCTAATAAAAAGTAAAGGGAGTCTCCATACAAGAAACATGTCTTTTTCGCCGTATTTTGCTTTCTGGTACGAAACTCTTCGTGTGCGAACCCGGCTCATACTTGGCCTTGGTCGGATTTTTTTAACCGACTTCAAAAAAGGAGGTTCTGTATTCGACCGGTATGTATGTATGTTTGTGTGTCCGCGATTTTCTCAAAAACTAATAAACCAATTTTGATATTTCTTTCATTAATGTATAAATTTAAATGTGTGTGTATTAATGTATATAGTAGCTGCGCCCCGCGGTTTTACCCGCATAAGTTTCGATTCCAGGGGAATATCGGGATAAAAAGTAGCCTATATGTTAATCCAGTACCTCCATACAAAATGTGTCAGGTACCTCCATACAAAATTTAATCAAAATTGGTCTAGCCGTTTGAGCGTGAAGAAGTAACAAACATATAAACACACAAACTTTCGCCTTTATAATATTAGTGTGATTATAGTACAAGCCTGTGTTGTCTCACTGCAAGGCAAAGGCCTCCCTTCCCTCTTTCCACTTTTCCCGGTCTACTGCGATTGTGGGCCAATCCTTTAAGAAGCAGTCCAGCTCATCACGCCATCTCTTTCTGGACCTACCCCGCGATCGTTTCCTGCCATTTGGGATCCAATTTAACCTACGAATATTGAAACTAAGAGCTTGGCTGACAGTAATAACTCACTATCACCTTGGGAATAACATTGGATTCGGTATCCAAACTCAAACTAACTGGATTAGCTAAGTAGAACATTATGTAATTTGGAGAGTAGTTAGGAACACTTACAAGATTGCAGGCTCTATTAGATTGTAATGGCTAAGTTTTAATCGTGTTTGCTTTCGAGGCATGTGATTTTTAAATCAGAATCCGCACTCTGGGACTGTTTTGTCTCTCTTTCCTTTTTAATCCATCTAAAGGTGGTCTTTAAAAAAAGATCGCTCTTCGCGATAAGACCGCCTTTTGTGTCATCCTTTGCAAAATTTCCCTCTACCGTTTATATCTGTAATTAATTTATATGGTGTACATAATAATGAGTTATTCTATTCTGTAGAAGATCTATTGAAAAATTCCTACTATTCTACTCCTACTAATATTATAAACGTGAAAGTTTATGAGGATGGATGGATGGATGGATGGATGTTACTCTTTCGCGCAAAAACTATTGAACGGATTTTGATGATAGTTTACAGCAATATATGTAGCTTACTAGCTGCGCCCCGCGGTTTCACCTGCATAAGTTTCGGCCCCGTGGGAATATCGGGATAAAAACTATCCTATGTCCTTTCCCGGGACTCAAACTATCGCCATACCAAATTTCATCTAAATCGGTTCAGTGGTTTAAGTTTGAAAAGGTAACATACAGACAGACAGAGTTACTTTTGAATTTATAATATTAGTATGGATAGATCAAAATAACACATAGGCTATTTTTTATCGCGATATTCCCACGGGATCGACTCTTATGCGTGTGAAACCGTGGGGCGCTGCTAGTATAACATAACATGACGTCTCTAATCCCCGAAGTGTAAAGCAAAAGTGTATCTATAATACACCCACGTTTCGCCAGTTATGTTTAAATCCCATGTGAAAGGGGGCGAGACTGGTGCTATCAACTGGGCAGAAATACGAACTCCGGGCAGCTACTGCGAAATTCTTAATGGCAAAACACAAAAATACTTTGCTCGACCTGGGAACGAACCCAGCACCTCATATGCAGCAGTAGCACTTGCAACCACTAGACCAATGAGGAATAATGTAAACAATTAGTAGTTTTGGTGGAACGGTACGCATAGTGCGCGAGTCCGTTTTTGTTTACCGTTTCTGCTGCAAATCCTGGCAGCATATTGGAGTTTAAATTTTTATACAGGTTGATTGGAAGATGGGTGCAAAGCTTTAAGGCGAAAATAGTACAGTTTAGGACCATTTAAGCCATGGTTTAAGCCTGGGAGAGGCCTATGTCCAGCAGTGGACTATGATAGGCTGAGTTGATTGATTGATTGAAGCCATGGTTGTATTAGACGGCCTTACCAATTTTTTTTAGTAGTCTTGCAAATTCCCAACATTTTAATGAAACTGCTTATTAAATGATAAATGGCCAAATTGAATGATAAATGAATTAGTTTTTATTTCATTTAAAGTATGTGTAAGCAATCTAGCAAATCATGTTTTAGACCTCTGTGTCATTAGACATAAAAAACATAAAAAATAGGTAAAAAAAAATTTGAAGGCTTCGTCTAAGGACAACCATGGCTTAAGTGGTTCTAAATTGTCTGTACTATCTTCGCCTTAAAGCTTTGAAACCATCTTCCAATCACCCTGTATATTGCAGTTTAAAGCTTTTTCACCAGGGAATCGAATTCAGCACCTCATGCTCAGCAGTAGCGCGACAATTGGCGAAATATGAGCGGGGATTGCAGGCGTGATGTTATGATTACGTCATTCCTGTATGCCCTTTTTTTTTTTGATGCGCGTTGGAAATCCTCATGGACTTCCTCCATCGTGGAGGTGACAGAGGGGCATGCCGGACTCTTACCGGCTAAAACCACCGCGGTGTTCCACCTCTACCTATAGCCGGGGTGCGGGATTCGCATAAGCATTCACCGCATGTTTGTAAATATGTGAGCACCATGTATCTATCAGATTTAATGTATATGTCATGGTTTCGTTTTTAATTCTTTTACCTATTGTGATAGAGTAATTTGATTTTAGGTGCATCGTCCTCACATATTATTATTATAATGAATGGACCTAGGTCAAATATTGTAAAACATTTTAAAAGAGTAACGGTGGAGTTTCTTGCCAATTCTTCTCCATACGAAAACTACCTTTTGGAAGGGGCGACTAGAATCAATTCTATTTTATTTAATGTAATTTTTTACGTTCAAAAGTGCCTTTTATGTGCCTATCTATATCTATACTAATATTATAAAGAGGTCAAATTTGTTTGTAAGTTTGTATGTAGGGGGTAATCTCTGGAACTACCAGTCAGGTTTAAAAATTCTTCTTGCATTTGATAGCCCAATTCTTGAGGAAGGCTATAGGCTATTTAACGTCACGCTATGACCCTTAGGAGCCGAGCAAAAGCGCTATGGGGAAACGAAGTGATAGAGCAGGAGACGCGGGCAAGTGATGCAATACGACGAAATGGGTCGAGGGAATAAGAAATTTCACGCGAACGAAGTCGCGGGCAGAAGCTAGTTTGAAGTAAATGCTTTGACTTTGAATTTGACAGCTCTCCTCCTATTCCTGTATGACCTAAAATTGTCGGGAAATATTGAAATCTACATACACATTGTCAGGCACGCTGCGGTTGAATGAAACACGTTTCATCGATAAAGTATGCATCGCACGCATTCATCACTGGCGAATATAATTTCAACGCACGTTGCAGGAATGGGTATCGCAGTATAATTTGCTGATGGCTTTATCCGTCAAATTAATTTTGGTCGTAGGCTTGAATATGCGTATCTAGGAGTATCAACAAAGGCACATTTACCTCTATAAACGCCCCTTAAAGTTAATTTAAATGCCTACATAGTATAAAGAGTTGTTGAGAGTTTGTTGTGTCTTTTTGGAAGTTGGTTGTTTTTTTTTTTACTTATAACAGTTTTTATTTTTCACTTTTAACTTTGTACTTACCCCACACAAATTCGTATAACACTACTTGCTATGTAAATATCAGTGACAGGAGCTCATTATTTTAACATCACAAATATAAACTAAGTGGCAAAAATACGTATTATTAAAACTTACTCAAAAACTAACCAAAGCAAAGTTAATAAAATTTATATGGACCACCCCTGAGGTATATCCTATCTATTAAAAAAGTATTTTAAACATACAAAAAAAAAACATACAGTCGAATTGAGAACCTCCTCCTTTTTGAATTCGGTTAAAATACATCTCAAGATAATGAAGATCATTGTTTGTAACGTAGTGTAAACAATAGTACTTTTGCGAATTCACCCAGTGACGTGTAAATATGTAAGTATATCAATTTCGACCTGCCGATGTATTCTGTAAAATTCTCACCGTGATAACTTAGGTGACGTGAGCTTGTAGTGAAATGTCATCACATCCGATGCTAGGGATTGACACTATCGACAGCTCACTTCACCTATGTTTTCACGGTGAGATGTTTTACCTTCGCACCATTAATTAAAATCTAATTAATGGTGCGAATTGCTCGAGCGAGTTGTTATGTAATGATTAGCGGCAGTTTAACCATACATTTAAATATCTCAACTTTAATCAGCGTTTATAAATAAACCCTAAACCCCCTTAATAATAAACGTATTATATCAGATGAATAGTTACACACCGATTTCTCTCTTTCAGTCGTCAGTAATTTGAGTATCGAAAGAAGAAAACAAAGCGTTGTGTAACTATACAGACGCTATACCACGTTTATTAGTAAGGGAGTTAATATACCTATATAATATAATATAAATAGTTTATTTCGACCAACACAGGATCATACTAGGCACACAAAAAAAATAAAAACAAAAGCACATACAATATTAAAAGATACAAAGATACAATACGAACCATAAACATTATTACATACTTCGATTGCCCACTATGCGAACCATACAGCAATGGTTCAGGTACTGACAACCGAACTTCTGCGCGAATCCCTCAGGATGCCGCTGGAGCTAGCCCGAACCCTGCGCACCAGGGATGTGCACCGTTTTCGCATAGTAGAATAAAAACAGACTTCTTGCGACTCGGCTACAGAATCGAGGCAGCCCCATCAGCACCCTGAATGCATTATTATATTGCACACGCAAGGCGTTGTACTGTCTGCGCGTGTATGAGACCCACAGGCTGCTCGTGTAGAAAGATGTACAATATGCTCTGAACAATGTTGTTTTCACTTAAGTGGTACAACGAGCAAACCTGCGTGTCGTCGTGTTTTCACATTATAACTTGTCGTAAAAAAAATCACAGGTACAATAAGGTTGCGGTTGGGTTGCTCTGGTCTCGTCTGGCGCCCATGTGCTGGTTTGGTCCCTGGGGTGGTCACGGCGTGCTATGTGTTCTGGTGCGCCGGTGATGGGGAATACTCCCCAGAGGAGGGTTCGGTGACGGACAGCTGCAGCGGGTTCACGGATGAGTGCTAACGCGTGCCCGTGTTCCCGCCGTAAGCGGCAGAGGAGGACACCGTGGAGTTTTAGTGGGTTAGAGTCCCACATAACTGCACTATCTCCCCGTGGTAGTGCAGAATGCATGAGCATTTCTCCACGATAAAAAAAAATGGGTTGCTCTGGTCAGAGGTAAAATAACTGCAAAGGGACTGCACGTTCTAATGAGTTACTACTTCTGCCGTTACATGACAAGTTACTAGTAATCTTTCAGTTTGTTGACTTCCAATTCCACTGTAGGCTCATCAGTCGTTCTGCCTATTTCCAAGAGAACCGTGTTTTTATTTTCGTAACCTAAAGGTTCGGCCATAGCGGTACAGCGTTAGCGATGCGCGAAATTGTCGAAAGTGTCTTCGGCTTTCGCATCACTAAGCTGCGGGGTAATTGCGTAACATACTAACAGGAGCAATGGCTTCCATTTTGACAGTTCAACAACATTCATTGCGTTATTTACGTTGTTGAGCAGACAAATTTTTTGAACATATGAAGCAATGGATTAACCTCCTTCAAAATTATTCTGATTGTGATTGAAAGTGTTACGCAATTAGGGTGCTGGTCCTGATCCATCGGCCCGTGTGGCTGTTATTACTTAACCACGAGCTCCTCTTCATGCCTCGTGCCTTGTGTGGGTCTGATTAAATGATTTGGAGAGCCAAAGAGCAGTGGCGGCCCAGTGGTAATAGCCCCGACTTACGAATTGTAGGTCGTGGGTTCGAACCCAGGCAGGCGTTTTACTTTGAGTAAATAATTTCATCAGCACTGCTTTAAAAACGGTGAAAGAACACATCGTGAGGAAACCGGGATATCCTAGAACAAATAAATCAAAGACATGTGACATCTACCAACCCGCACTGGGCCCGTGTGGCAGATTACAGCCCAGTCCCTCTCACCGAGAGGAGGCCTGAGTCCCAGCAGGGGGAACATTATAGGCTTCTGTTGCATCTGCATCCCAGAGTCTACAAACATTCAGGGCTGATTTTTCAATCGACAGATAATTCTTATCCGTGGAATAAAATTGACGTCTACCAGATTCTGTATAGAAGAACTGTCTAAAATCAAATTTTTTTTTTTTTTTTTATCCAGCCTGCGCTGTCCCACTCCAGGGCAAAGGCCTCCCTCCACTCCTTCCATTTTTCGCGAGCCCGCGCGTCCTCCCTCCAGTTTTGACGGAACCTATCCAGCTCGTCCCGCCATCTCCTGCGTGGTCTGCCGCGACCCCACCTCACTGTCTCAGGGCACCAATTCTGCGCTATTTGGGCCCATAGTTTGTCCAGCATGCGGCAGACATGTCCTGCCCAGTCCCATTTAAGTTGAGCAGCCTTTTGAGCCACGTCAGCTATCTTTGTTTTGGAGCGCAGTATTGTGTTTCGAACACGATCCGTTAATTTAACGCCTAGTATACTGCGCTCCATTGCTCGTTGGCAGACCTTGAGTTTGGACTTCTGGATGTTAGTCAAAGACAAAGTTTGTGCACCATAGGTTAAGACGGGAAGAATACACATGTCCATGAGATTATTTATCGGATAAAATTAAATATCTGTCGACTAAAATATTTCTTCCCGCTGCCCGCTACCGCACCCACTCTGCTCTGACCTTCCCAGTAAAATAATTTTGTATAGGCCAGGCTGCGGCCACAGGCTGGTTACCGCTGACATGTTTGATGAATGGCGCCGGAACGTGCCTCAATGTCTCGGGTACGACCCCCGGCTAATGAAACCACGGATGATATTACGGATACTGAGTGCTCGGATCTCCAGATGAAGATTGAGTTAGTTCTGCGATGATGTGAATGGGAGAGAAAAATGTGGAAGGACGGAAGTGTGATTATGTTATCATTTAATTTTGTTTATTTTTGTAAAATCGTGAGGTAAAGAAAATAGGTACAGTTCGACACAATTTAGATGTAGCATCGGCAAATTTCGTAAAACCGATTACATCCGAACTGAGTGCGTCTTCAAAATCACCAATCTTTATTACTACTTTAGGAAAAATTGATCTTTATGCGAACTCAATAACTTAGAAAGTCATAACAAAACACATTCGTGAAATTGATGCATAGATTTAAAAAAGCTAGAAAAATAAATGATCACGTAATTAAAATCTTTGCTTTTTAGATTCGATTTGAAGGATACAAGGCTAGAACGATGAATATCACAAAACAAACTTTTTATTTTATTTTCTTGCTAAATGCTAAACTTTCGAGATGTTTATTGTTAAAACTTCACTTCATAATATATTGTTTAAATAATTTGTATCATTTTATTATTACATATAATTATACATAGCATGATAAATAAATATAATATGAAAAAGGTTCTAGTCTTATACCTTCAATGTAGCTTTTATTGTCTAGGTAATACACAGTAAGCAGGATTCACTTGTTAACATTAAGTTCGGACGACATGAGTAGCTTGAGCCCCAAACTAGACAGTTTATAGTCTGTATCTTGGGGCTCGGAGTACGAATTCCAGAGTGGAGACTAGAAAGGTGGATTCAGGTATGGTATGGTACTTACGTGTGTATGTGTGATGTTTGTGTGGTGTGTGTGTTTGTTTTAAGTACCATCCGAGGACGTGCGTATGAATACACAAGGCACGACCGAGGATCTTTTCAAAGCGAGGACCTTTTCGAGGGTCCTCGGTTTGACTTGACCAAAGATTCGTAGGTATTCTGCAAGCGATTTTGACTCTTTCTGTATATTTAATACGAAAAAGTTGTCTGAAGCTCATGAGTTATTAGGTGTGTAGGTACCTACGAAATAAGAAAAAAACAAACGAATAGTGCCTTTGCCGTGTCGCCATACCCCGTGTCCTAACCGAAAGCGACCGTACAAACGATCGCGCCAATTGCGTACTTACACGATGATCGCTTTCGGTTAGGATGTGACCTTAGGGTCAGCGCAGATAGAGCAGCTCGCAGCTAGATGCTGACGCAGGTTTAATTGATTATGAAGTACTACTATTGCCGCGGGGTCCGAGTGCTCATCGAGTATTTCTTGACACCACCAAGCGGTTGTGTCGAGTCTTCACGTGACCAGAGGGCTGGCCTATTTTAAGGTCAAAGAATCAACATTGCCATCCAACGTGGCAACGCTGCCAGCCTTTTGGGCACTTTTCCCACTGACAGCAATGCGGACGAATTTTTTGATACTCAAATTCAAAGTTAAAGCATTTATTAAAAAAAAGTTTTTTTTTATACAATGAGTTATTTCCTTCAATTTTTTTTGGTCCCCTTTATATATTTGTACAGACGCCAGCACATCAAGCTACCTGTCAAACTGTCAAATTTTCCCTTTCAACCGTAAACTTTAGGCTTTAACGATAAGGTTGAAAATCTATTAAAGAAATTTGACAGATTGTAGTAGCTTGATGTGCTGGCGTCTGTACATTATAATATATATTTTTTTAGGGTAACGTTTTTCTTAATAAAATTATAGTTAGTAAGACGAGAACGCTTCATTTATTTTTGAATCGAAGATTAGTCGTTCACACCCATAGGAAACCATTTAAACTTACAAAGCTCCCATTCTTACCCAGATGCCACTCTTCCAACCCGGCTGGACCCCTCTCCACGTTGCCAGCTCGTGCGCTCGGAAGCACTGCACCCGTCTGCTGTTAGCAGCTGGAGCCGACCCTAACATCACGGACCTGGAGGGACGGACACCGCTGGATGTGGCCGGCTACGCATACTACTATGAACAGGTTGTCAATGACAAACAGTGAGTATTTTAGATCTATGTTATAAACTAAGGCGCACTTGCACCAAAAATCACTAAGTAGCGTTTAGCGCTAAATATTTCTGTTTTTCTGGTTTTCTGTTTTTTTATCTGTCGGCTAAGGAAGGAACATGGGTGGGTTTTAGTCAGTCAGAGTCTGACACTCCCTTCCGCTCCACCCAGAGCGCGAGGGGTCATTTGATGACTAAAAAAAATACAACTGAGTATTTTGTATTTCAAGTGCCTACCTGTTGCCTTTATTGATATCGAGCAAAAAAGGGCAAAAAAAAGCGTTTGTTGTATTGGAGCCCCCCTTAAATAGTTATTTTATTTTGTTTTCAGTATTTGTTGTTATAGCGGCAACAGAAATACATAATTTGTTAACATTTCAACTGTCTAGCTATCGCGGTTCTTGAGAAACAGCCTGGTGACAGACAGACGGACGGACGGACGGACAGATAGCGAAGTCTTAGTAATAGGGTCCCGTTTTTACCCTTTGGGTACGGAACCCTAAATAGGTCCATTCAAGACGCAACCTTCAGAATAAATAACACTCCTCAAACCGTCCTACCTCCATTACAGCAGCTATCCAAACATCTAGCGACAACCCACTCTATCTTATATTATGTCCTAATTAGAAATTCGCTTTGTAATTACAACATTATTCTAGCTTTAGTAGAATTTCTTAGGCTGGGGTCACACCAGCGATGATCGTCACGAGGCATCGCATTCTGATACGAATGAGCCTGCCCTTAGAGCCAATTTATATGATAGGTACCGCTGGCTCCCAGCCATTATACAAAATTAAATTGTTTTATACAAAATCTGTGTATTTTTAATCTTTGTTTTATTTTGATATCTAGTAAATAACGTAAAGTTTACCTTACACTCGAATCCTTATTCTTGTATCAACAAGACAATACTAAACCAACCAAATTATGCAGATACTTACTTGTATGTAGATCCAATTAGACTGTCTGGCAGCTCTGCGGATACAAGCAGATGTCACCAACCATTATCGGCTATCGTAGCGAAAGAGTGCCGCTAGCCCCATGGCTAAGCTACGCACTTGTACTTAGCTTCACTTTGTACGAAAATGTAGGCAGGATCTTCCAATGCAAGTCTGCAACTTAGACGGCCATTCTATACACGAAACAAATGCTGGAAAACAAATTAATCGTGGCAAATCTCTCCGTGCGCATGCTGCGCAGCAGTTGATGGTCGATTGAGGCGAATCCCGTGCGGAATGCAGGGCAGTGAGTGCGTCCATACGGACGGAGTTGTTCAAACTGGCGAACGAACAATAAAATGAAAATAAAATAAACAACATTTAGACAGGTTTAAAAAAAAAAGGTTTTTTTTTCAATTTGTTATGGAGCGCAGTATAATAGGCGTTAAATTAACGGATCGTGTTCGAAACACAATACTGCGCTCCAAAACAAAGATAGTTGACGTGGCTCAAAACGCTGCTCAACTTAAATGGGACTGGGCAGGACATGTCTGCCGCATGCCGAACAAACTGTGGGCCCAAATAGCGCAGAATTGGTGCCCTGAGACAGTGCGGCGGGGTCGCGGCAGACCACGTAGGAGATGGCGGGACGAGCTGGATAGGTTCCGTCAAAACTGAAGTGAGGACGCGCGGGCTCGCGAAAAATGGAAGGAGTGGAGGGAGGCCTTTGCCCAGGAGTGGGACAGCGCAGGATAGATAAAAAAAAATTCTTATTAAATGTTTACAAGAACAAAATAAAAAAAATATGTTCTAAGGTACTAACGCGACATTTTGCTAAAGAGACATTCTGCAAAAGAATAATTGTGATGAAGCGACCTTTTGAGAAAGAATCATTCTGCGAAATCGGAATTATGAGAAAGAGACATTTTACGACCAGCAGACATTTTGCGAAAGAGACGTTTCGTGACTAAGCCCTTTTTAGCTAGCGAAACATACAAATCTTCGGCTCGATATCGCCACGAAGTTCGCGTGACGATATACATGTACGCAGGTGTGCTCCCAGCATTATAGAATCCAGTTCAGTGTTAAACGTAGCGTAAAATCTCCTAAGAACATATATCATTCTAAGTATACTAAGATATTTTTTAAGGAAAGATGTATGGTGCCCAAGGGAAATCGCGGTTATAAGAATTTTTGATTGTTTTAGGGACATGTAATAAAAAAATTGTGAAAAATTGAAAATCTTTTTTTTTTTTGTCTTCTTTCTTTGTCCAGGCGGTTTTCCTTTGGAATGCGCTCCCTCAGAATATCGGGACGGTAACCAATCGGTTCACATTTAAAGTGAAAGCTCGAGAAAACATATATAAGAAGTTGGCAGATTCGTCTCAGAATTAAGTTGTTGTAGGGTATCTTATTTATGTCTCATAACTTTTTTTTTAAATATATTTTTGTATGTATGTAGGTACGTATGTATTTATTCTTATATCTTAGTTATAAATATTTTCTTTTTTTTTCTGTTATTGCACCTACTGTGTATTGTCTCTGCATCACCCTAAGGTAAATTGGTAGAAAATTCCCAAGGCATTAAGTCCGCCTTTGTACAGTTTTTACTTGTGCATGAAGTTTTAATAAATAAATAAAATAGCGGCATTGTTTAGTGAAAGTAAATTCCCGTGTGTGTCAGTCTAAATGTCCCCAAAACGGTAACTGATTTTTGGCGCAGAAAACGTTGGAACAATTTGGATACTGGAAATTATATTTTCAGAAGAACGTTTTTTTTTCCATTAGTAAGTCTTATGCCCGGTTACTGAAGAATTCTTAAACGGAGTTTAAACTTTCAATAGCTGTTGATTCGACATAATTATCTATTTAAGCGAATTCCTTCCTTATGCTCGGTTTTTGAGGTTCTCAGATAAATCGTCGATAATAATTCACTCGACTTTTAAGCTAAATTCTTCCTTAATGACGTGTTCAGAAACACGATATCGAACTAATAATCACTATCGAATGGATAAACTCCGTTTAAAAACCTCAGAAACCGGGCATTAGTAAGGTCTGTAATAAACATGACGTTGCGTTCGAGCTAAATTTTAAAACAAGTCTTTAAGGAAACGTTACTTGATAGTTTATTATAGTTTAGTAGTACGAGATTAGCTATTTTAAAGCTTTGGTCATGAGAGCAGTGGTGGCCCAGTGGTAACTTGGTGCTTTACCCAGTAGGTTGGTTCGGCCGCGAGGCACCGCCAGTAACCGCGGCCTCAGTCGCCGCGACACGTAATTATATACAGGGTGTTACGGAAAGGGTATATCAATACAAACGGGTTGAAGGGTGTATCTCGTCTAGAATCTCTGTACAAAATTTCAGCTCAAAAGCAGTAACTTTGAAAATGGTTAATATTTTTTCATTTCGATAGTTTATAAAATTGAAATCATAAAAAACGTGTCACCGCAATACGAGGGTCATTACACATTATCTGTAGTGTGTCTGTGCGCCTAGTACACGCACATCACGCCGCTGCCCGCCAGTGCAGCGCCGTGATGACGAAATTAAAAAAAAAAATTAAGCATTTTCAAAGTTAATGCTTTCAAGCTGAAATTTTGTACAGAGATTCTAGACCAGATACACTCTTCAACCCGTTTGTATTGATATACCCTTTCCGTAACACCCTGTATAATATATTATACGTTTAGACACACATCCTTTAGTACACCCGGGTTGGAGATCTGATATTAAGTTTATTCTCTTTCCAGCCTAGTAGAAGTAATAAAAATGCTGCTCAAAGCTGGTGGCAACTTCAACACGATGAAGAGTAATAAACTCAACAACATGGATACCCCCCTGCATACAGCGGTGGAAATCGAAAGTCTGGAGGCCATACAAGAACTGCTGGATGCAGGTGCAGATGTGACCTGCTTGAACAAGGCGGGACAGACTCCGCTGCATGTGTGTGTGAAGAAGAATTTGGAAGAACATTTGCAGGTGAGACTTGGAGATAAAAATTATCTTTTGGAATCCACCACTTGGATGTACCTATGTCTTCTTACTATAAGTATTCATGTTCAGAAAACAAGGAAAAATATAAAAAAAAAACCGGCCAGGTGCGAGTCGGACTCGCACACGAAGGGTTCCGTACTAGGTAAAAAACGCCGAAAGAGAAAACACGTTTCTTTTCTATTATTTATTGTTATAGCGGTAATAAAAATACACACTCTGTGAAAATTTCAACTATCTACCTATTACGGTTCATGAGTTTCGGCCCGCTGACAGACAGACGGACGGCGGACAGTAGAGGCTTTGTAATAGAGTTCCATTGGCAACCTTTAGGTAACCTTAAAAACTAGTAATACACTTCATAGGAGCCTTAGGTGCTAAAAAATCCGGTGTTCATTTTCAATCATTTTGAAGAGTTATACGAACATAAATGTAGGGAACAGCTGACTTTTTTTTTTCGCGATTTCAGGTTTGGTCCCATAATAAAAGTTGTTCATAATGATGAGTACAATGACCGCCTAAATTTATGGGATATAAAAAAAACACGTTGTATAAATCCAAAACTCAAATATGGCTGCCTTTTCTATAAGTACTTGGTACCTATCTCAGCCGAACTTGATGGAACAAAATTTAAAAATTGCTAAAACATTAATTTATCGTTCACTTAATGAGTAAAAGGAATTCCAATTAAAAACTTCAAAGTAAAATTTACGTAATACAATTTATTAAAAAGTAAAAATCTTTTTTAAATAAACCAATATTGTGTAATTCTATTGCAGCTTTTTGCCAACTACGACTATATGAACGCGAACCCACTGCTGGCCATAGTAGATGTTAAGGACAAGGAAGGTCATTCAGTTCTGCAGGCTGCTGTGGAAGCGGCATGGGTTCCAGGAGTATGCATTGCTTTGGAAGCAGGAGCTGATGTTACATCTAAGGTAAGATATCATTCATCATATAAAATTGATGGAAAACTTTAAACGCTACCATACTTTTCACAATTTCTGTAAAAAAATCCTGTGGTTTAATAAAACAAATAAAATTCAATTCAAATAGTTTTATTGGTTTACAGGCTAACGACGGAGAGACTCCGATCCACTCGGCAGCTGCATTAGGAAACTTGGACGTCCTCAATGAAATCCTTAGTATCGCCAAACAGAGAGATGCATTAGACTATCAAAACGAAGAAGGAGAAACTGCTCTATTCAAAGCAATTATACACGGCCATGTAAACTGTTTGAAACAAATCCTCAATGAAGGAGCTAATTTAAAAATAACTCTCCCGGGAGAAACGAATATATTTCACGTAGCAGCCGACTATGGACATCTAGAAGTTCTAAAAGTACTTCTAGAATTTAATGAAGCAGTCACTGAAGCTTTAATCAACACTTTAACAGCAGCAGACAGAAGAGGCTTCGGTCCATTACATTTTGCAGTCTACAACAACCATCCGGCTTGCGTAGAATTACTCCTATCGAAAAGGGCAGATATTAGACTTAGGACAACTTGCAGTCCGCACAAATCTTCAACTCCATTACATTTAGCTGCCGTCAAAAATACCGTAGATATAGCAAAAATTATACTGAAATTCGACAAAACTACTGTCCATGAAGTGAATAGTATGGGATGGTTCCCACTACACTCAGCAAGCCACCATGGTAGTAGAGATGTTATAACTCTGCTGCTACGCGAAGGAGCAGATCTTTCAGGATACACAGATGGCCCAAAGAAATACAGAAGAACAGCTATCGATATGATTATCAACAATCTATCGAAACCTACTGATTTTATAGAAGATGTTTTTGATTCGTACATATCAAGTAATGGTCAGGATTTGCAGGATCATAACTGCGAAGTGACTGTTGATTATGGAATCTTGATGCCGACAGTCTGTGAGATGGAACAAATGAAAGTCATTGAAGCCCTCCTAAAGACTGGAAATAGATATGGACAGAGAAAGTTACTCGTCCATCCGTTAGTGGAGAGTTTTCTGTTTTTAAAATGGAAGGCGCTGTTACCATTTTTTTACACAATCATAGGCTTATATGCAGTTTTCTTGTCATCATTAACTATCTTCATTGTGTCAGTATTCTTCTATAGAGATACGAAAGAAACATCGCCTGAATGGTTGAATCCTGAAATCTGGAGTTATGTAGTTTATGCCTCGATAGTGTTGATACTTTTGCAGGTTAGTAATTAATATACTACGTAACACCGACTCTTTTATCTATTGACAAGATCTTCCTCTTAGCGTGTCGATAGCAATCTAAATGTACTCGGACCAGAATTCAACTGCTTGTTTGGCGCCATCACTAGCGTCCATCAGTTCCTGTAACACGCAGGGCACTATATTAAGTGTCCCATCGTTTGTGGAACAGCACCACATTTACACTCCAAGGCGGAGTCGTCTATAAATCTCCACCTGAACAGGACCTAGTGAACTAATTTTAACATTAATGTGCGAAATAATTGCATTGCTCGATACTAAGTACTTTCAAATGTTAAGGCTCAACATTAATTATTATTATCATGCATTATTATTAAATAAATATGCTCCATTTGTTGGTTATTTTCTCCATTTCACTTTTCTTCACCATTATCATCTAAAGCAATCAAATGCTGGATCTGTGTCTTTGATGATAGCTCTTTATTTTTTAATTACAGGAACTCCTCTACATGAACGTAAGAAGCAGTAGATACTTCTTACAACTTGAGACTTGGGTGAAGTTCGGATCCTTGGGCTTCGCAGTCATCCTACCATATACGGTGGTCGTGGTGAACTTGAAGGAGGATGAGTGGCCTCGACACGTGGCCACAGTGGCCCTGCTACTGTCCTGGCTGGAGATGATGTTCCTGCTGTCCAGGTTTCCGAACTGGGGATACTATGTGCTGATGTTTGGGAAAGTTGCGTCTAATGTTGTGAAGGTGGGTCTCGAGTTTTAAAAGGATTTTATTACTCATAAATGTTCAGTACGTTTGTAAATACGCTTGTTTAATTCCGAAAGGAAACTGTAATGATTACTTTATGGAAGGAGAAGGACTTTTAAATATGATTATTTGGGACTCTCACGTAAACAGCTAGTTTAACGTTGAAGGCTCCCGGAGACCAGCGCGATGCGACGGTGCGACGCGTTTCTGGTAGAGCAATTTCCATGAAGTTTTCATAGACATTTTTCGACTAGAGTCACATCGCGCCTTTCTGCGGGAGCCTTAAGAGTTTCTTACTTTTCAAAAAACTTACTTCTCATCAAATTCTTATAAATGTTTATATTTTGTTTCAGATTCTCCTTACTTTCATGTTCCTGGTCATCGGTTTCTCCCTCAGCTTCATGATACAGTTCCGTTCACAAATACCCTTCGATGGTCCCTGGGCTGCCCTCGTCAAGACAATAGTTATGATGACGTCAGAGTTTGATTACGTTGCCCTTTTCGATGAAGAGCATTCCAAAGAACTGGCTACCTCCCTCGTCATCGTCAGGATCATCTTTCTCGTCTTCCTCATTTTAGCAGCTATAGTACTTATGAACTTACTAGTCGGTGTTGCAGTTAATGACATCAATGATTTAGAAGTACTCGGTAACATTAGAAGATTAGTCAAGCAAGTAGAATTCTTAGGAACTTTAGACACTTTAGTTTATAACAGAATTTTTAACGCAATATTACCAAAGAGAGTGAATACAAGCTTGAAAAATAAACGCAATGTCGTTAGCGTGATGTGTCTAAGACCTGGGAAACCTCGGTGGAAGCACTCGAGGTCTCTTCCATCAAGGATTAAAGATGCCATTTTCACCAAAGCTCAGCTACAAAAGAAACAAATCGAAGATGAAATGGGTCTCCAAGCCTTCAAAACGAAGCTCAACGACATGCATGATGCAATAATGAGTATCAACAAAATGAATGAAGAAAAAGAAGAGCAAAAGAAATCAGAATGTCAGGTAAGGCCTGTAATAGAATTACCTAAACCTAGGAAGAATAATAATTTCGATGAAGTGGCAAATACATTACATGAGTTAGATGATGCTGTTATAGAAATGAAGAATCAGAATCAAGAATATGTAGAGGAATCCAAGTCAGCCTTGGAAACGTTGAATGTTAAAATAGATCAGGTATATGTAGAACTTGAAATGATTAAGCAGTTCTTGAGCAGTTTAGAGAATAAGCTGAATAAATAATGATTGTGTTCTGTTTTTAATAAAGTGCTAATAGCTTTAGTTCACTGTCATTTGTTCCATTTGAACTGCGCGTTCAATATTCCCCCTTCCATCCGAACATTGCTTAAGAGCTAGTTTTTATTTAGGATATACAAGTTGTACCCATATATGTTAGTAAAAAAAGCAGGGGCGGCTCAGCGGTATCGCTACCGTTTTACGGGTTATAGTAGGTCCCGCCAGCACAACACCCATCTGAGCCCTGATTCACAAACATACGATAGGCGATCGTATCGAAAACCTGACATTTCGATAATCTGATTTGACTTCCCCTCAACAGCAAATAGCTGTTGGAAGAATAGCGGGCATCTAATTGATTTAAACTGACAAAATTTTCGGGTTTTGGACTTGTGAACAGCATTGAGAAGACTCCTACGATATGTTCGATACGATACGGAAACATATCGAGTGTTTGTAAATAAGGGGTCTGGTCGGAGGATCCTCCCTTTTCTATGGAGGATGAGTGAACTCTACACCCTGTTCCTCATACCTCTATAACAGTAACAGATTTCTACGTAACCTACATTGTTGCCCCAATAATGAGCAATAACAAGCAATGTCACGTTCCTAACATAGAAATAAGTTCACATTAATGAAGTCTTGCACAACACTAAATACTTACATAGGTATAAGAATCAAAATGATTTACTACAAGCCCAGTTGCTAAACAAAACCAATATTTCTTGACCCCTGACATTCCTCGCAAACTATCTTTTCTCCTTATATTTTCTTAGAGGGAGAGAAGGGTGGAAGGTCTACTTATAAAAGATATGAGGTGCGACGCTGGCAGAATAGTGATACATGGTTTTGTTGGCATTAAAGGAAAAATATGGTTTATTTTGATACTGAGCCCTGATTGGCTATTGTAGGTTTGTTGGTCTAATTAAAGGTTGTCTGTAGTTGATTTTTACCTTAACAAAACATATGTATGGTAAATTATCTTGAAAATCCATTGCACGTCGAGGAACGTAATGCAAACATTTTGTGATTTTTAACTGATCAAAAAAGAAGGAGGTTTTCATTTCGTCTGTAAGTTTTTTTATTGTTTATGTATCTGTCTATATAATGATAAGTTACCTAAATCTCCGGCATTTCTAAACTCAATTGAATGATATTTTTTTCTATCTATTTGTAGGATGTATGGCCCTCGCCATGCACCTATATTCATTCAAGATTATGTGTGGACTTTAAAAGAGACTATGACCTCTGAGTTTTTTTCGGCCTTTCTTCTCAGAGTAGTCAGATAGGAAATGCTGATCTCATCTCATTTAAAAAAATATTATTGACGTGTAAAAGTGTTTGTACAAACCTACATAAGGCTGATTTGATTGTTTTTTTTTTTTTAGGTATTCTATTATATTTTTCCAACGCCAGATATTTTTATCCGATGTATATAATTTTGAATTTTTGACAGATCTTCCATACAAAATTAGTCGGACGTCAATTTTATTCCATTAATAAAAAATATCTGTCAATTCAAAAATCAACTCTTACTGAAATAGAATTTCCCGTATTTCTAAAAAATTCCGCATTCAAAGTCAAATAATTTATTTCAAATAGGCACATAAAAGGCACTTTTGAACATTTCTAATCTGTCTCAATCTCTCGAAAATAACTCTAAGGCCGGACATACACGGACAGCTTGCTGGCTGCTTCAAGCTGCGACTGCATAGAAAACTACAGTCTTCTACGTACACACATGTACGAAACCACTCGAGCAGTCACGACTGACTCGGGCGGTCGGCAGCGCGATGAAATTTCATAGTGCGGTCAAGCAGTCGCCAGGCATACACTGACTGCTCGAGTTGTCCACTATAAAAACCGCAGAGAGTTGATACCTACTGCTGCAACAGCAAGCAGGCAGGTATCAATAGCAGCTTCAAGCGGTTGAATTTGACTGCACGAGCAGTCCGTGTATTCCGTGTAGGCAGCCTTAGTTAACAGAATTTTTGTCAAATTGTTAACATTGACTGTCCCTGGGGTGATATTGTGACAATAGTCCGCGCGAAACTAGTTGGCCGCGCCTTAGATATGTGAGCGGTGGGACGGAGGGGCGGGGGCGCACTATTCAGTACGCGCCTTGCGAACCGCCGCCTCACCCCTGTCCCCACCTCAGCGGCCAACTAGTTCCGCGCGGACTGTAGAATTAGACCGTTTTTAAATTCAGAAATTGGCCTGATGAAAAAATTCGTAGATAGAGTAGATTGATAATTAATTGACGTGTGGTATTAATCATCATGAACTTTTGAAATAAAATTAGTCACATCAAAACTACCATTTGACATTTCAAAATAAAGTGGGCATGACTAATTAATTATAATTAGGTACATTTGATTAGTGAGTGAATAGATTGACACTAATGGTTCCGTAATGAGCGCCGTAATGGAACTGTGATGTATGCAATATTAAGGTGAGGCTCCATGAAGGTGAGGCGTAGGGTGCTAGATGCCACGGGAGTTGGTTTATCGTGTAACTTGCCCTTAAGTAATGCGGGCTTTACACAGGTGACTATAATGGCAATTCAGCTAGGCCGCAGGTTACTAAAATCGCAAGTTTCAAAGTAGAGTAGGTTTCGACTTCTGTCGTGCGGCAACAGGTCGCATCATCGCGTGCGCCGGGTGACTAAAATCGACCGTGAGAAAAAAAAAAACAACCGACTTCAAAAAAATAAACTACAAATTGATAAATAACTATAATTTCAGAAGTCGGAGTCGTTGGGTTCGCATTTTTGTTTTTTGACACCGACTTCCGAAATTAATGTTATTTATCACATTGTAGTTTTTTTTTGAAGTCGGTTGTTTTTTTTCTAAAGAAGTTTTTATTTTTCACTTTTTAGTTGAACCTACTCCACAATTGAAGAATTGAAAACACCGACTAGAAGAATCATCAAAATTCGCATAGATATGCCGGAGATGCTGTACATTTATGCATATAACTTCATACATAAGAAAAATTACTTGTTGTATTTATATACTAAAACCTTCCTGAAAGTATGTAAATCACATTAGTGAAAGAATTATCAAAATAGATTCATCAGTTTTTGAAAAAATCGCGGACATACATACATACATACGGATCGAATACAGAACCTCCTTTTTTGAAGTCGGTTAAAAATGCTCAGTCGCAGGCGATCGCCCGCCGCCTGTTGGTCGGCATTTTGATGCAAATTGAACTAGTCACCTGCAATTTTTATCTACATGTGTAAATGGGATGGCGTTTCAGTTTTTGAGGCGATTTTGTTAGCGACCAGAAGCATGGCGAAAATCGGCCTAGTGCAAATTAGGCACGGCCTCGGGCGATGCGACTTGTGTAGAGACTTGTGCCAAGCGACACACGCGTCCGTCACCTGTTTTGTTGCGCGCGTCCGTCGCTCCGCAAGTCGCGTCACGGCGACTCGTGGCATGCTCTAGACAACTTCCTTCATTATGTTTTCTCCGTAGTCGCTGTTGCAAGACGCGTGTCGCTTGAGCGTATAGCTCGTGGCCACGGGGTACAAACTTCTGTTATTTTTACTGCCGAACTGCAATTAATTTATTTTAATTTGCCGAAACTTCCGCTCAACAACTGCCGCTTTAAACCAGTGCCATAGGTACATAAATGTAGCTCTTGCATTCTAGCTATACATTACCATTATGATCATATAATACTATGATTTTTAATCGCCTACCTTTGCCTTTTGAACGTCATCTGAAGACGAGAAAAGACCGGACTCCTGTTTTTCTGCGTGTTTTCACTCGCTTTGGCAACTTGGTTAGGTTTTAAACTGGCTTCATCAGTCTCTATCATGTCTCTTATTATCACATTTAAACGTCTATCCATCCATAGTTCACATTCCCCCGAACTCAGTATACACCAATAAAAAGAATTCTCATACCTACATATCATTTACGAACTACCGTGTGCCCGACGAGTGAATGCGTTCCTGAAACCTGTCAGTTTCATACAAACGAATACGTGTTTTGCGAATTTGATCTTTATTAGCACGCATTCTCTCTCTCGACGGCCGGACTGTAATAAAAAGTGACTCGCCTATAATACGAAAAGAAAAAAGATGTACAGACGCCATCACATCAAGCTACTACAATCTGTCTTTCTTTGAAAGATTTTCAACTTTATCGCTAAAGCATAAGGGAAGAAAAGTAACACGAAGTTGATTGGGAAAATTTGACAGTTTCGGGTAACTTGATGTGCTAGCGTCTGTACTTTCATTAGACCATTCGCGAAGATCTAATAAAAGGCATCTCGGGCAATATGGAGCTCCATATTGCCCGAGATACCTTTTATTAGATCTTCGTAATGAGCTATTTGTTCTGATTTACCGGCAAATATACGGGAAATTATTGCCTATTGGCTGTGGTTGAGCTATTTCTTATGTTTGTCGTACTGAACTATGAATGGGTTTTTTATGCATTATGTATAAATAAGTATTAAAAAAAATTATGATTGTTGCCTCCACATTGTATGTAGCTCAGTGATAGACGGACAGACAGACAGAGGGCGGCGTAGGGAGACGAGTTAGTTAGTTGGGTTCTGTTGGCACTCTTTTTGCACGAAACCCAAACAAAGTTACAGTAAAAAACCGCTGTACATATAACGCGGTTTAATTTGGTTTTAATAAATGAGTGTGCGTTTAATTTGTGCAAACTTGGAGCGATACATAATACAAATGATACAAATACACTCTCTGTATTAATACAAGTGTTACAATTATTTATGTTACTGTTAAAAGCAAATTAATTTTGGTTCGGGTGTTTTTGTGTGGTACAAGTTATAAGATTATAACACCAGCGCGTAGCGGGGCAATTGCGTAGCACATTATCGATCGGAATCGGTTTCATTTTGACAGTTCAACAACATTCATTTCGTTATTGACGTGTTGAGTACAATTTTTTCGAACTTATGAAGCAATGGATTAGCAATTTGCTTCAAAATGATTCAGATTCCGATTAATAGTGTCAATTAGGGTACCGGTTTTTGAAAAGCTGATCAACCTAAAAAACTTACATGTAAACTGCAGTATATGGTTGAATTTAGAACCCAATAAAATTTCCAAAAAAAAAAAACAACCGACACAAACCACAACCGACATACATACATACGGGTCAAATACAGAACCTCCTTTTTTGAAGTCGGTTAAAAATATAGCTGGTGTTACCGGTATCAGCAGCAGTCAATGAAATTACTTGATATTTTATATTTGACATTCAAAAGGTTTCCAGTGTTCTATGACCCAGTAACTGGGTTGTGGAGGTCAGATAGGCATTCGCTTCATGTAAAATACTGGTATTGAGCTGCATCTGGTTAGACTGAAAGCTGACTCTAACATAGTTGGGAAGATGCTAGGCAGATAGACAGGTTTGCAGTGCATCATGCGTCAGTTTATAAATTACTATTGACGTGTTATGTTCGCGGTCATTGGCCATCCAAAAGAGCAATCGCTGTTATTAACAGGCCAGGAGATGTAATCCAGTTCTGGGGGGAAGTGAGCAGACGACCGCCATGGTTCACGCACAATGTGCTACTTGAAAGAGTAAGTGCGGAAATTAAATCTGTTATAGTCCTTGTGACGTTGCAAAACTAAATAGTAGCGACATCTGTCGTGGAATAGCAGCGGGCGTTTGTCATGGTGGTTTACGTAACGCAAAGACGGTTTTTTGTGTTTAGTAAATAAATTACAGTTTATCAGTTAATTAAAACAAATAAACAAACATTCATAATTCACCATATTTTTAAATTAAAAAACAATGTCGAATGTATTAAAGATAAAAATCGATAATAATCTTATATAGTCTGTGGAAGATTATTCGAGAAACTGTCAGATTGGTTTGGAAAAAACGGTGTTCCGTGTCCGGTCTTTTACGACCAAGAACACGAGCCTGGGGGCTGTTTGAGAGGGACTTTATATCCTGAGAGGAACGGGATGTGCCCAAATAACCCGATGGGGTTTTAATATAAATCCAGAAAGAGCAGAATCCTGTGAGTATTCAACCATTTGCTTTATTCTTGCTGGTTAGCCTATAGCCCAGGTCTCTTGCATGTGTGTTCTGACACGAGGACGTTGTTACAGGTCTGGCTTGTTATTGCACGGTGCCTTCTTTTGATTGGTGCTATGCGCAGCTAAATTGATGCCTGGATGTTGCGCCGTTGTGTGATGATTTGGAATTCATCAGAGCGCAGGCGGCTTTAAGGTTATCCCTTGCGGTGTGGTCATCCGACGTTCAGGAAGGCCTTACTTAGCCGGTTCCCGGTTATGAGGGAAGTACGCCACTCCAGGTAACGAAAGCGTCACCATCTCGTCCGTAGGCCGCGTTCGCCTGTGCTCACAGGAACCTCCTGTGAGCGAAGCCAAGGACCGACGATCCGTCAACTGACTGAGGTCAGAACTAACTGATTGGTCAACTGAATGTGGTCAACTGAGAGACTTCAACTGATTGAGATCAAAACTGAGAGGTTATTGTGTAAGAGTATAATTTAACCTATGAGAGAGTTAGGCCTTTTGTAAAAAGGCTAGGTGTTAAGACCAGTTGTTGTAAGATATTGTGTCTCGGGTTTGCTTAGCATATTAGTTATTTTCCCCATATGAGCACAGTCCAAATAGGTCGACACATGTACGTGAGCTAGTAAGGTTATTGATCTATTCCCTCGCGGACTCGCATAGCGACTCTGAGAAACTGCTATTGTCTCATGCAGGTTTTCACCCATACCACTAGGTACGGAGACTAGTTGTGTGGGTGAATGCCATAGTAGCAGGGAAAGAGGCATTATTTTAGTGGCTCGCCACTTTGTTTGTATGTGAGCCTTAATTTTGTATTAATTCCAATAAACTTGTATTGTGTAAGAAGGTATTTGTTTAATTGAATCTTTCCTTAGCAGAATATACCCTATAAATTTACTTTAGCACGGTGGTGAGTAGTATAGTTCAAATAGAAACCATCATCAGCTTGTTTCCAATTAATTTCTGTAAACTACGCACGGGCCAGTGTTACATCCTCGCGGAATTAGTTGGCCGCTGAGGTGGGGACAGGGGTGAGGCGGCGGCGGCGGTTCGCAAGGCGCGTACTGAGTAATGCCCTCCCGCCCTTCCGTTCCACCGCTCACATACCTAAGGCGCGGCCAACTAGTTCCGCGCGGACTATAACATAGAACATAGTGGCGAATCGCTTTCAAAGACTTTCAACAGGATTGACTGAAACTTTTCAGTAGTTAAAGCCAATCGAATACATTCTTGACTTTTCCATCATCTTATCGCTGAGTACCACTACGCCTGCGTAGTTTTCGTACTATCCCACTTCGAAATTCAACACCCGGCCCAACTTCTTTAAAAGGTAGTTTTCAAAAATGAATTAGTATCTACGCTCTTTATTATTTCTTTAGATAAGTAGATATTGCAAGTTCATTGATGAAAGGAAAAATAATTTTCATATAAACTATATTTATCTCGAATAGAATGTCACTTTGTCAAGGTCCTCTGTTTGTAGTTCTCAATTGTCGCGTGTGTGTTGGCGCAGCTAGTTTTATAGTCTTTTTAAGGTCTTAATCCATTTAGCCAGACAGGGGCAGCCCCATGCAACCCGAGCTTGCTTGCATGTCTGTCATCACACTTATATCACACTAATATTATAAATGCGAAAGTTTGTGAGTGAGTGTGTGTTTATATGTTTGTTACTTCTTCACGCTCAAACGGCTGGACCAATTTTGATAAAATTTCGCATGGAGGTAGCTGACACCCTGGATTAATATGTAGGCTACTTTTTATCCCAATATTCCCACGGGATAGACATTTACGCGGGTGAAACCGCGGGGCGCAGCTAGTTTATAATATAATTAACAGAACTCTCTGTTACTGAAACTGATTACTCAATCAGTTTGTATTAATTTAAGAAAAATAAACACGAAACCTATTCGCTATTCGTATAAAACCCACATCATACAAAAAATGTCGTAAACCGCTTCATCTTACGCCTTGCAACCACAACAGTACCCGATTTTAATCAAACCCATACGAATTTACAAATGGCTGCTATTTCGCTTACGGTTTCACTATATTTTTTACAGCTTTTGGGATCGATTCGCGATTATATACTTCTTATATGGGATTGGTCATAAAATTAGGGTTGAAATGGAAGGATGCTTTTCCGTGCGGTATGTGAAAGGGGTCCAAAAGTGTTGGGATCAGACTTGAGTGAGACTACTAATTTTGAAATCTATTTTTATCCCAAGTTACCTGCGCTTTGTTTGTCAGCCACGCATTCGTGTGTTGCGTGGCTGTGGAGTCTTTGGTCAACTGGACCCACTCACACACGCTCACTCGACTCAATCAAATTTTAAATAGGTCGGCAGGACCCACTGCCCAATTTCATCATTAGTACAGTCACGAAGTAAAACCGAATCTTTTGGGTTGCAGTGGACAATCCCGCATGGAATTTTAAACAAAGTAAAACAAAGTTTATGTACTTAGCTTTGTAGCTTAACCGTGGACTGCTGTGGAGCAGCGCAAACACACAGTACACACACACAAACCCACGCTCACAGTACAAATTATTCCATGCAACCACAAACGCCACAATAAGCAGCAAGTTAATATAGGTACCATTAATAAATTTGTTTAAGTAAAGGATAGGATACATTGCATTAACGGATAATCCATTAACTCAGTCAATAAGATTGTAAGGCATAACATTGAATGCTTGATTGAGTAATGCCGTTTATATTTAATTATGTACGCCCATTTTCCTGTTGTGTAATTAATTAGTGTAGGTTATCTTTGAGTTTATATTTCCTGTTTCAGATAAGTTATGATATCAGGTGTTACTCTGAGCAAATTGATGGCACTAAAGTGTATTTTTGAAGAAAATGTTTGAACTATAACTTCAGTCTAAAATATAAAGTATGACGATCAAATTTTTCTCTACTTTCGATACATTTCTTCTCAACACTAGTTACACAAGTACAATGTGATTTGTAGACTATTTGACACTAGTAAAATAGTCTACAAATCACATTGTACTTCGACAAGAATCCATTTTGATTTTAATATTTGCTACCCGTTGCTATGGAAAGAATAAATGTAATGCTTTGTCTTCATAGAAACGCGAGTCTACGGGTCGCCCCGTGCTCGGGCAGAAGAGATGTCGATTTGGATATAAAGAACTTTGTCTATTCTTCGCAGAATAGAGATAGAATTAGTCATGCTACGCGAGCGAATAATTCAACAGTGAAAACATCGTATATAATATTCTCATTCACATAAACGTACACTCAACAAAAGAGATAAGTATGTAGGATCGTCGGATATAGTTGAAGTTTAATAAGAAACCGATGGATGTTCTCGAATAAAATTTGATTTTATTAATCCATATTAATATTATAAATTCTAAAGTAACTCTCTCTGTCTGTCTCTCTGTCTGTCTGTATGTTACCTTTTCACGCCTAAACCACTGAACGGATTTCGATAAAATTTGGCGGAGAGGTAGATTACATCCCGGGGAAGGATATAGGATAGTTTTTATCCCGATATACCCACGGGATCGACACTTCTGCGAGCGAAACCGCGGGGCGCAGATAGTAGAAAATAAACAAATCAAACAGCAGCTAATTTATCAAATGCAATTTCAGTCGACTACATCCATCGGTTTCTCATTAAACTTCAACTATATCCGACAATCCTGCATACTTATCTCTATTTTTGACTGTACATAAAAAAGCCATCACATATTTCTACACTTTCCTGCAATGACAAGTAACCCGGTCAGTGATATAGGTCAGGGTAATGTCAAATTTATTAGATGCATGGTCGCAGCGATGCAAGCAGATGGAACGGTAAGCAGCCTTCCGGGGCCCATCAAACATTCACTGTTTCAACTGACCTCGGGCTGACAAAGTTAGGTACATTTTTAACCAATTCTTTGCACCGGAAATGTTCTGTTACTTATACAATAGGTATCAAATTGCTTTCCGTAAAATATTTAAGGATAAGAATTTAAATGGACTCTCAGCAGTAGCATAAGTTGAAGGATAAAATATTTCTTTAGAGAAAAAAAAAAAATCAGTTACAATTTTAATTTGTTCATCCTCTCTCCGACTTTGCTGTGTTTCTGTGTCTAGTGTGTGTTGTTAGTACAACGCCCCCCTGTCAATGTCATTCCAGCATCAAACGTTCCTTGTAGCCTCGGCGTCCTTAGGTATGCTTACGACTGCCGAGGCAGCTCTCAGGCGCCCGAAGCCGCCCGAAGCAGCCCTTAGGCGCCCGAAGCCGTCGTAAGGCGCCCGAGCTGTACCGAGCCGCACCGATGCCCACCGATAGTGGGCGCCGCGGCCGCGCCTTAGCGATAACGTTAAAAATCTATTAAGAGTCTATACTACCTCAGCTAAAATTCACTCTTTATCTCGCTCATACGATACTGCTCGCGGAGTGAGTGAGAGCGAGACAGAGTGCGGTGCTGGGCGGCAGGCAGCGCCAATAGTTTAGGTATTTGCTTTTTACAGTGAAAAATAACGGTAATTATAAAAAAATAAATAACATAAGACCTGCTTTAAAGTAAGTTTAGTTAGTATGCAAAGTTTCATGATGTAGTTTGACGTATTTTTTGAATACCAGCGGTTTATTGTTCGGGTTAGAGGTAACTTTGGATTTTATTCTATCGAGAAAATTTTATGGAATCGTGTTTTCGTCTAACATAGGACTTAGCATTAATCCTCAACTTTACCATATTTATTTATTTGATTTACACGGCTTATGAAACCAATTACATAAATCAAAGTATTAATAAGTACTAGCATAAAACAAACTAATAACAACAATTAAATTCTATTATTTTCACAATAATTTAGGCACATAACCATTAAATTGGCGAATTTATTATCGGAAAGATCGCAGTCCGGGTTGGCCTCCACGAGCTTATTTAGTGCGGTCAATACGCGAGGTACGGGGGACGCAGCACGGGCCACACTCCGACACGAAGGCACGGCTAGCAGTCGATGTTTTCTGCCACACCATATATTTATTTCGTTACAATCGTGCAGTATTTTCGACATAACGGAGGATCACGCTAAGCCATTTGAGGTAGTATAGGCTCTTAAAGGACAGATTGTAGTAGCTCGATGTGCTGGCGTCTGTACCTAATACCTTCATGTATTTTGTCGGAGCATCAGTCTATATTACCTCTTAGTAGGGCAAACTAGGGTGCAGCCGCTGGCGCTGAGCCCGATCGCCGGAACTGACGACCGATACCAGTTCCGTTAGTTCGGGCCCGACCTGCTCCCGATACCGGGGAGAAACGATATCCATGTAATAGCTATAATATTAGCTTAGCTTATTATGGTTATTTTTATGTGTTGCCCACATAAAAAGCCAAATTGATCCAGAGGAATTTGTCCTGTTTTTTTTTTTGTATTACACACAAATACACAGGGTGAAATTTTAATCACCGATTTCCTGTTAAGGGGTCATTGTACTCATCATTATGAACAACTTTTACAATGGCACCAAACTTGAAATCGTGAAAAAAATCAGCTGTTCCCTACCTACATTTATGTTCGCATAAAGGTATGATTCCGATTTCGGCAGCACGCAGCAATGTCGCGCAGCATTGCTGCCGTGCTCGGAATGTAATCTCATATAAACCCATAGAAAATGTATGAGGACCAGTACTTAGTGCTGCGACCGCACTGCCGCGGCAGCACTGCTGCATGCTGCCGAGATCGGAATCATACCTTTCCTCGTCAAAATGTAGGGAACAGCGGATTTGGCAATTTATTATTTTAGGTCAAAATAAAATCACTTTTTTTTTGCTTGGATATCTTTGGTTAAACGTACTGAGCGCTGTGTTAAAATTTGTCCGTCTATTTTAATGGGACCCCGTAGGAGGATGTTTAGAAACCACATTTGCTGGATTCGTTTTCTCCTCTGCCAATCATTTTTCCCCTGAGAGTTCATTTGGTTTATATGTATGTATCTATGTATATATTCTTGTATTTTATAGTCATTTCCTAGCAAGTTATCCTGTATGTTGCACCTGCCATGTTTTGTCTCTGCATCACCCTAAGGTTGACTGGTAGGAAGGTCTCAGTACCTGGAAACCTTCATGAAGGAAGAGTTTTGGCCGAAAGGTGTAGCGTACCGACGTTTTCGTGGAAGGTTACGCGACACCACGCAGCGCAACACGACGCCGACACTTCGTGCACAATAGTTAGTTTTTGTAATTAAAATATGTATGTTTAGGATAAGGTATTTATCTATGGGCCTGCGTCGCCTGAAATAAATGGATTATTATTATTATTATTAAGTCCGCCTTTGTACAGTATTTTTTACTTGTGCATAAAGTTTTAATACATAAATAAATTATATCGAATAAAATAAATATATCTAAGAAAAGGAAATTATCACATAATAACAAAGGAGTTTAATCCCTACTTACATATTCAGTTCCAAGCGCTTTCGCTTCAGTATCAATAAGACCACAACAGAATTTACTCTTTGTGGCCATTTGAACACGCCTGAACGAAGTTCAAACATTTTCGGCTACTGATATGTAACTCGTCGACGAATTCGGAGCCGAAACGTGCTGCGGTCGGGTTGTTGAGAACTGTCTTTGAGCTTAATGTATTGATACAGTGAAAGGCAAAATTATTGTCCGATCCAAGTTGGATTGGTTTTAGAATATTAGGGATTTTCGTAGATTCAATTTAGTAGTCATTTAGTAATTTTTGATAGTCCCAAAAAAAACAATCACCACATTTTAACAGGATTATTTTTAACTATGTATTATACCGCTAATATTTGAAATAGCATTTTACAGTGTAAATTATATTTGTCGTAACGTAAATTATGGTTGATTAATTCGAACTATTCATGCTAATGGAGCTTCTTTTTAGGGTTCCGTAGTCAACTAGGAACCCTTATAGTTTCGCCATGTCTGTCTGTCCGTCCGTCCGTCTGTCCGTCCTCGCTTAATCTCTGTGACCGTTAGCACTAGAAAGCTGAAATTTGGTACCAATATGTATATCAATCACGCCGACAAAGTGGTAAAATAAAAATTAGAAAAAAATGTTTTAGTAGGGTAGCCCCCCTATATGTAAAGTGGGAAGTGATTTTTTTTTTTAATTTCAACCCCAACGTGTGATATGTTGTTGGAAAGGTATTTAAAATTGAATAGGGGTTTACTAAAATCATATTTTGATAATGTCAATAATTTCGGAAATAATCGCTCCAAAAGTAAAAAACAATGTGTCCCCCCCCCTCTAACTTTTGAACCATAAGTTTAGAAAATATGAAAAAAATCTGAAAAGTATAACTTTATAAGGACTTTCTAGGAAAATTATTTTGAACTTGATAGAAACAACAGTTTTTGTACAAAAAAGACAAAAAGTTGTACAAAATCATTTCTGGACTAAGTTCGTAGTATAATCGTATATGCAAGCATTTTTTTTAACTTCGTTTACATATTTTATTATCCTGAACGTATCTTTTTTCAAACAAAAAAAGAATTATTAAAATCGGTTCTCGCAATCCAAAATTACCACCGAAAACTTCTGGCACGATGTATTAATTAGTAACCCAATTCCCCGAGAGATGGCGCTGTAGGTACTTATTACATTGGGTCGGCGGCGGCGGGGCAATTGCGTAACAGTTTATTAATCGGAATCGGTTTCATTTTGACAGTTCAACAACATTCATTGCGTTATTTACGTGTTCAGCAGACAAATTTTTCGAACTTATGAAGCAATGGATTAGCAATTGGCTTCGAAATGTTTCTGATTCCGATTGATAGTGTGTTACGCAATTAGGGTGCGGGTATTATCGAATTGTACGTGGGAACACTTATTGTGACGGACGGGAAACTACGGAACCCTACACTGAGCGTGGCCCGACACGCTCTTGGCCGGTTTTTTTTTATTTGTATTTATTTACATATTGGACGAGGAATTTATTATGAATCATTTAATTTAAATTAGTAGTAGTATTAATAGTTTCAGTCTTCAAGCCACTGCAGGGTAAACGCATCTCGCGTATCTAGAACTAGCTTCTGCCCGCGATTTCGTCCGCGTGAAATTTCACCTTGCCCCCATCCACCCTCTTAGGGGTGGAATTTCGAAAAACCCTTTCTTAGTGGATACCTAATCTTCATAAATAACACACCCTCCAAATGTCATGTCTCTAGGACCAGCGGTTTAGGCTGTGCGTTGATGTATCAGTCAGTCAGGACTTTGAATTTTATATGTATAGATAGGTAGATGGTTGCTCACAGTGTAACTCATCATCATCTGCCTAGCCTTTTCCCTAATGTTGGGGTCGGGTTCCAGTATAACCAGATGCAGCTGAATACCAGAATTGTACATGGAGCAACTGCCGATCTGACCTTCAACACCCCGGTTAAGTAGGTACTGGATACCACGTAACCCCTTCACCCCGTCGTTTTTGCGTCGGGGGTTATAAAATGGTAGGCGTCAAAATTTATTTTCTTGATATTCTCGTTAATTACTCGTCGCAATATATTTTCATATTATATTTTTATGAGGTACGTTGAAGGTACATTCCTCTGGTAAATATTATGTAACCATAAGATAACTTTTACATTCATTATCAGATTCACCCGTCATTCTGACTGTCAGGACTGCGGCTCACTTTATTATTTGTAATTGTTCTTGTTTCATGGAGGTACATTGAATTTCATTAAAGGTACATTCAAGTACATTGCTGCTACTTTTTTTTTATATATAACATATTCATTTCTGCAACAATACACCTGTCATTCTGACCCACACAAATCCTTAACTTTAACTAGACCAGTTCAAAACAAACATAAATACAGACCTATCGCCAACGTCATCACATATGATATATTAGCAGTCCGGGATGACCCAAACCTATAAATCGACGCATTGTCTCAAATAATAGCACAATATTAACTGCTTATCATGCAAATGTATAGAGTATTGTGGCTTGTGAGTTGTTATACTGTAAGTTATTAGGTGAGGAAATGCTACATGGTTGAAGGCAAGTAAGATTTCGAAGTCTA
The DNA here is from genome assembly GCA_945859645.1 of Amphipoea oculea. Classification (NCBI taxonomy): domain Eukaryota; kingdom Metazoa; phylum Arthropoda; class Insecta; order Lepidoptera; family Noctuidae; genus Amphipoea; species Amphipoea oculea. The sequence goes on from OX243881.1 coordinate 16,486,566, forward strand.
AACAGCTCCATTGAGTTGTTGCCCAATTGTTATTTGTTTTGTTTGTTGTTATTTGTTGTTGTTGCTGTTGTTGAGCTCCATTGATATGTTTAGCATCATTATGCTGCATCATTATCATAATCAGCGTATACCTAATGTTCCCACTGCTGGGACATATGCCTCCTCTCTGTGAGAGGGAGTGGGCCGTAATCCACTACGCGGGCAAAGGAGTGTACGACTAAATGCCGACAGACACTACGCCGACAGACTGAACACCGACAAGACTTTACTTCGACGGGACTCTTCGCCGACAGGACACTTCGCCGACAGGACTCTTCGCCCACAGGACTCTTCGCCGACAGGACTCTTCACCGACAGGGCTCATCAGCGATGCAAATTATCTCCGATAATCAGATACTTACTTTGGAAATCGATTATGCTTTTCTTGTAATTACACAATTCATAAAAAATAAAGATCTCGCATTGGTTTTCAGTATAGGTACATATATGTATAATATCATTATGTAAAGATACCCATATAAAAATGCATAGAAAAAAAAAACAAATTTATTTAAACTTAAACAAACCTCTTAGTAACCAAACCTAAATCATTCTAATAACAACAACTTTTTAATTAAATATTATTTTGTGTTTTAAAATTAATAATATAGGATAAACCTTTTAGAAATGCCATCACATCTAACTTGTTTTTGTTGTTCAAATGTACCATCAACTTTTCGTTGATTATATTAATTTTCTTCTTCCGTGGTTTTATTATGCCTGCTGATAGTCTCTCAATTTCGCATTTTGTATTTTTTTGTTCCTTTATAATTTCATCTATAGTTTTAAATATATTCCATTTTTTCTTATTTAGCAATGTGTTCCACCTATTGTGCCAACTTTCGACAGCGTTTTGTGTGGTTGGTGTGCCTGCTTCAATGGAATCAGATATTGACCAGATATATTCAAAATATGCATTTTTATTATTTCAAACATAATGTTCTTCGATTTATGAGAAAGAAATGCGTAAACTAATAATAATCAAATAATAATTGTAGATTTTGCTCAGTTGCAAATATAATAACAGTTTCGCCATTGTAATCGTAATGACCTACTAAAAACTGTTCCTTTTCAAAGTTTTGGTAATTATCTGGTATGTAGAAAAGAATAATCGATTTCCAAAGTAAGTATCTGATTATCGGAGATAATTTGCGTCGCTGATGAGCCCTGTCGGTGAAGAGTCCTGTCGGCGAAGAGTCCTGTGGGCGAAGAGTCCTGTCGGCGAAGTGTCCTGACGGCGAAGAGTCCCGTCGAAGTAAAGTCTTGTCGGTGTTCAGTCTGTCGGCGTAGTGTCTGTCGGCATTTAGTCGTACACTCCGGGCAAAGAAAGGGTTGGTGCATGTTACATGTCTTCGATTTTTTCTTGTCGGTTCTTCTCCATAGGAAACGACCAATTGAAACCGAGCACTTAGCTTCTGACGTTTCATACGTAGGTTTATGTAAAGTGATTTTTTTTAAATCTTATTTTGTTTCGGGGCTTTTATCACAGATGATTATGTCAGATGAAATGAATGTTTGATTTGATTTCAATTATGCTAAAAATATTTCACTAAGAAATAAAACAAACTGTTACTTGCCTATAATCACGGATGTATCTTTAGGTAGCTATAATATAGGTACAAAACTTGTTTAAAGCCTAGAAAAATGATTTGATGATTTCAATCTTAGTCTAAAGATGGTCCTTGTTTTGTAATAAGGCAGATAAAGTTTTTGCTAAAGCTATTGTGAAGGATTAATGAGCCCTTCTAAGAATTTATTTTATTAGGTTCACCATCAATTGATTACACTAATACAACCACGTAATACATTTTTAAAACGTAAAATAACAGTGTATCAATTACTTATAGGTAAACAAAACGTGCATAAAACAATTAATCAAAGAAATAAGCTAACTTACTTGGTAATAAGCGCTAATATTGATAAAGTTAAATCTGTAAAAAGTTACATTGAAATGTTAATTTAAATCAAACAATGTTACGATTTATTTTGATTGAACGTTTTTACATACTGCTGACTAAACTAGCACTGTCTTTGCCTGAACAAAAAAAAAACCTAATAAAATATTTGACACCACGTTCTAAAATTATTTGACTGTTCGAATGGAACCCGTGCTAAATTATAGCCAGCCAGCACTACATAAGGTTGACTTTAGCAGACAACCTTTTACTACGATAAAGACCTAAATTCGATTCCGTTTGTGTCTGCTACTGGACAACAAAACATCATTACCAACACAGTACACAGATAAATACACCCACATAACATGATAAAGCTCCGAGATGATATATCAACATGCAGCCATAAACTTGGGGTCTGAATGGAGGTCCTCGTAAAAGTCCTATCGGCAACCGTTTGGCAGGAAGACGAGACATTCAGAGCATTATCGCCTCACAGGATGGAATGGCACCGGGGTTCTTTTGTAGGGTTTGCAGCTTAGGTATACAGCATCCGTATAAGAAAGGTGTGTTCATATTTAAGGTTGTGCTACAGACTATCTAACTGAAGTAAATCCATGGGATCAACATTGTGATCACGAGGAAATTGTTCGCTGTCCCATTCGGCTGATTATTTTATCGCAATTACGAAATTGTCTCATCATGGAAAAATATGTTCAGTTTGATTGACATTTTAATTACATTTTGACATTTTAAGTGCATTTTGACATTTTGACTATTATGTATTATTAATTGTATTGAACTGTTATTATTATTTTTTAAATCTAATTGTGTTTAAATTTAAAATGTTCTTAATTTTTATTAGTTACCTATTCATGCATTTAAATTTTGCATGTCGAATCTTGGGCAGAATGCATGGCTCAACTTTAATTCTTCACGACCTTATTTGTATACTTACGTGCATTCTAGCAAATAAATAATTTGATTTGATTTGATGTTCCATACTCATATAAGTGTGACCACACCTTTTATTTGTGATCCTGGGAACCTTATTGTTATTAAGTCTTTTAGTGAATTCACGAAATATTTATAAGTAGTTTTATATGGAGTAGCCCAGAGGCCGTATTACGAAGTATTAATGCCATCATGATTCCAATCCGAAAAAGGGATGTGCTATATAGATCATGTATACTCTGAAAAAATAATGTCTTACTTTACCAGATTAAAGCGATTTCATTAAGACTTACTTACTTTAGGTATACAGTAAGAAGGTTACCAATGGGGTTGCATAAAATCTCAATGTCATTGTTCTATTGGTTAATATTTCTCCGTTTCTCCGCTCCGCAGCCTCGCTCCGCGTCATTGGACAGGCAGCCTTAAGCCCAGGTTTCCACTTGATTTTCAGCGAACTGCTTAGCGCCGATGGTATGATGGGATTATAAGTTTATTCCTCGAAAGGCATCAACGATGAAACATAGAGAAGAGCATAATGTATTCGTAATAAATGATATTAGACGTTTTATTTGGTGCGTTACAAAGTTGGTGCGTTTCGAGGAATACCTACCCCATTTTTACGTCTGTGCGAACGTGAAGAAATTTTGTACCCCGGAATAGTTAAATCAAACATTTACTCTATTCTGCATAACGTGGTTCACAAACTACGCGCGATGTATCGCTTCGTCACATTTTGCGAAATAAAATGACGGTGCGGCAACAGCTAATTACTACTAAAGCAATTCCATTTTTTTGTATGAAAAAATATGACATAAGATCAATAATGGTTCTTTACTATTGTAATCTATATACATGTCGCAACCGGTCATTCGTTTGACTATTCGGAACGCCAGCGCCATCTGGCGGCGCTTGACAGAGTCTAGACTGAGTTCGTGTGGGGTCGACAACAGCGCGACAGAACGATTGGAGCCCTCTTGGACATTGGACATCAAACGAACAACATGCGCTTAGAAACTGTCCCGCGTTCCGTATCTGGTTGTATTGTATCGTGTACCTATAGTGTGTGATTTGCTAGTGTGATTAAATTGTTCGTAAAATTATAATCTGATTTGAACTGCAACCGTTTTTCTATTGCGCAATATCCAACATAATACCCATAGTTCGCCCACAGTAGTTGAAATATGGCTGATAATAACGAAACACACATGCCTTCTCCGTTATACAGAATACTGTCTTCGAATTGGACCAATCGCGAATTGGACCAACAGCGAATTGGACATATTTTTGAACATTGGACCAATCGCGAATTGGTCCAATCGCGCCTAAAGGTTCCATTGAAGCCGTGTCAGATATTTTTATGGCACCTTATATACACGTAAGTATGTATATTATAGTGTGTATATATTTTACTTTTATTTTATCGTGTTTGAATATTAATACCCAGAACGTTTGTAGAATTTTGCTAGCTAATTTAATTTAACCCTGTCTAACTAGGTCAACAAGTAATTCAAGTTGTCTTCAATATTCTTGGAAACCTTTCAACCTAATCACTTTTGATTAAAGTATAACTCATTCAATCAGCTCAATAATATTCAATCAGGTAAAAGATTGAATCAAACTAATATTACAAAGGCGTAAATAAATATGAGTTTATGGAAAAATAACTTTAAATCCTACAAAATAAAGTTCAGTTTACGCTACAACTTCGCACATTCTTATAACTTTTTTTCAATAGTGTTAGTCACTGAAACCAACTTAATGACATCCATAATTATGTGATATTATAAATTCGAAAGTAACTCTGTCTGTCTGTTACCTTTTCACGCCTAAACCGCTGAACCGATTTCGATTGGTATGGAGATAGTTTGAGTCCCGGGAAAGGACATAAATCGTCGACCGTAGGTTCAATTGAGGTAAGGGACAAAATACCCAAAATGAGTTGAGTATACAGTTTTTTTCAGAATTTTTCGCTCTATCGAATGATGAATATGAAAAAATTCTAGCTTAAGAAAATGTCCCGTACCCTTATTATTTTTGGATCCAAATTTCAAATCAGCTCCATAATAACGTCCGAAATAAAACTTTGTCGGCCTCTCCTGAAAAATCGTATTTTGTCCCTTACCTCAATTGAACCTACGGTCGACGATATGATAGTTTTATCCCGATATTCCCACGGGATCGAAACTTACGCTAGTGAAACCGCGGGGCGCTGCTAGTTTAAAATAAAGTTGATTTTTTTAACTTGAAATAATATTATCTAATTTGAAACATAAGTTACATATGAATACATAAAGTCTATTCAGACTTTATGTATTCATATGTAATTTCTCAGTTGCAGCCCGGAGTCTAGATTTGTACCCGGTAGATAGCAATAAGCCCTCTAGGTATTACATAGGACTTAAACATAAGTGGCGAAACGTGGGGGTGTTGACAATGCCGATTCTAGCAGCAGCTGCCGAGGCGTCTCTCCTCTATGACATTACATGATTCAGGTAAGTATTGTAGATTTCCCATAGCCGTTGGTTGACCTAAAGCGCGGTCACTGTCGGACTGCATAGAAAAGAAAGAGAAGCGCGATGACGCAACGCTGGTAATTTATTGCAAAATATGAAGCAATTATCTATTTACAAAAAAAATCTATTGTTTGGACTGAAAAATTAAAACACTAGAGTTTTAGTAGGTATGTTGCTTGTAGAAAAATCTGACAAAAAACCATATTGATTATAGGTATGTATATTAGTATGATTTTTATTGTAAAAAGAAAGTTTTTAGAGGTGTCTTCGTGATTTTTTTTCTATCATACCAAATAAGTTGTACTATGTTTTCAACACACTATCTACCTAGCATTTAGGCTGAAGAATATCATATATTTTTTATGATTTTATGTACTGTAGTCGATCATACACTTTTATTGTTTCTAAAACTTAAAAACAGAGATATTGCGTGTTTCTCATTGTTATCTAGTTTGTCACTCGTAAGGGTGACACTTCTGTCGACTGCTTACTCGTACTATGTGTTTTATGTGTTATTGATTTCCCATATTTTATATCCATAACTTTCGTCAATTCCCTCTTCATCAGGAGCGCAAATATACCCACTCTCGCTGCCGATCGCGTAAAATTTTATGACTAACAGGAATAAGTTCCTATCATAATATTCGATTGTAGTTGGTCTCTTTTTTATTACTGTTCGAGCGCTGTTATAAGGGCCCTCATTGACGGGTAAATATAATAATATAATATATAATATTCCACAACTATCACACAACGCCATCTAGTCCCAAGCTAAGCAGAGCTTGTGTTATGGGTACTAGACAACTGATAAACATACTTATATATTTCTAAATACATACATACTACAGATAAATTACACCCAGACACAGAACAAATGATCGTGCTCATCACACAAACATTTGTCCTGGGTGGGAATCGAACCCACGACCTCCGGCATAGCAGTCAGGGTCACTAACCACTAGACCATCAGGCCTGTCAAATATCGCCGTATCGTCACCGATTCGATGAACACCGATTCATACAGGTAGCGCCATCCATAAGACGCGCCCCACTCTTCTTCCTAATCGCTTACAGTAAAAGTGTGCAACATTCCGCTAGTGTTTTAGTTTTGTCGATACACAGTAATTACTTATTAATGGGTAATTGTGCGTATCAAAAAACTAAAACACTAGCGGGATTAACTAGCGGACTTACCAACTGAATTTCGACAAACCGTAATACGACAAGATTTTATTTCGACAATATTATTGCAAACTTTCGGCGCTGCATTATTCGGCGTCGCATATTTCGAAGTCATGTAGCGGACTCATGGAACTCCGACACGTCTTCACTTCGTCAATACTTTAGTTCGAAATACCTTAAGTCCGACACTACTGTACTCCGACAAAACGTTTCTTCGACATGACGTAACTAGGAAACGATGCGACTTCGACGACATGCTTCTTCGACAACAATGGTAGTCCGACATGAGTCAATTTCGACGTACTTTACTTTGACTGTTTTTTGTTTTAAAATGTTCGGAATAGTCCGAATAATGTTATATTGGAAAAGTTTTCCAGAAAATTAACAAAATGGACGAAATCTGACATCCTTTTTTCTATTGGATATTTATTTGAACCACAGATATAGATACACCTAGATAACGCAAGAGCACCTACTTCGCGTGCCAAAAATCGCACCAGTTTACGATCGAAAATCATAAGCCGCCACTTTCGCGCTCAGTCCTGCGTACTGCTGGCTGGGTGAGCGTGAGCGAGAGAGCGCGAGCTTGTGACGTCATAGTAGGTAGTCAAAAAGTGGCACGCTTAGTTTTTATACAGTTCGTGATACTTGCGTTATCTAAGTCTATCTATATCTGTGGTTTGAACTATTGAAATTTGGACAGGGCAACGTTCGTAGGGTCAGCTAGTATAAGATAAAAATAAAACACAAACTCTTCTATGATCGTATTTATTATAACTACTCATGTTCAGTGCACACTTGTAAACAAACAATCATAAATAATAGAGGCTGAAACGGTGTTGTTATGATAGAACGAAATAAAGCTTAGCTAGATCATCACATTCATATTATACTCGTATAGGCCAAAGTTTGTGAGTGTGAGGGTATGTGTGTGTTTATATGTTTGTTACTTCTTCATGCTCAAACGGCTGGACCAATTTTGATAAAATTTTGTATGGAGGTAGCTGACACCCTGGATTAACATATAGGCTACGTTTTATCCCGATATTCCTACGGGATCGAAACTTACACGGGTGGAACCTCGGGGCGCAGCTAGTAAGTATTATAAAGGCGAAAGTTTGTGAGGTGTTTGTATGTTTGTTACTTCTTCACGCACAAACGGCTGAACGAATTTGGATGAAATTTGGCACACAGTTATTAATTAAATTGACAATCAACCTAATTTTTGTTTTTCTGCCACTTTTGGCAACTGAGCCGATGTTGACTATTCTGCCAGCGTCACCAACATAAATTATCTGTAAGTATATTCAAATCACAACTGTCATTCTTTGACCGTAGTATGTTATAATATACATACAGGGTGTTACGGAAAGGGTATATCAATACAAACGGGTTGAAGAGTGTATCTGGTCTAGAATCTCTGTACAAAATTTCAGCTCAAAAGCATTAACTTTGAAAATGCTTAATATTTTTTTATTTCGACACCACGGCGCTGCACTGGCGTGCGGCGGCGTGATGTGCTTGTACTAGGAGCACAGACACACTACAGATATTGGATAATGACCCTCGTAGTGTGGTGACACGTTTGTTATGATTTCAATTTAATAAACTATCGAAATAAATAAATATTAAGCATTTTCAAAGTTACTGATTTTGAGCTGAAATTTTGTACAGAGATTCTAGAACAGACACTCTTCAACCCGTTTGTATTGATATACCCATTCCGCAACACCCTGTATAACTTGTTTTTTTTTTTTACTGTGTTTAGTTAATTTGTGATCTTCCTACACGAGTCGCAATAAATACTTTTTCTTTCTTTGCCTATTATTATTGTTCTAAAAACCTACTAAACTATCAGAGCACGTCAGGGTGGAAGCATCCACACCAGAATTGGAACAAGCCAATAATTAATTGATGCAATTCTATCATAAACACACTGTTTCAACCACATGTCGGTAAACCTAAATAACCACAAAATAACAATAATTGAATCGCTTAAATGAAAACAAGCATCGTATTGCATTTAATGGAAGACACAATAGAAACTATTAATTTTTAACAATATTAGTAAAATTATTATACAAGGTGTATTCAAATTATTTTAAATATTTTAAAATTATTTTTTGGAGAATTTAATTTTTAATTATTATTCTGCCAAGTCTCTTGTTAAATGTAATTATGTCGTAATGTAAGAGATAATAATTAATAGGATTAGTCTTTTTAATTTTTTTACACCTTGTATTTACAAAAATACAGTAATTGTGCTGAAATAATCTAATAGAATACAAAACAACCAAACTTGAACATAATTATAATTTGATAATGATGAAGTTTTTTTTTTTTCAATATAAATCAGCGAATATTTTAACTATAACACATCATTCAGCATTTTTTATAATTATTTCATGTCGGAATTAGGATTATCAAAATTAAAATTATGTTAAAAATTATGACTTTTATTGAAACTATACAAGTTGATTAACTCAAAATGAAATTTAATCAATTTTGTAATGCTGAAGCGATATAAATATAATACAGGGTCGAATTATATGAGCTAGCGATACTTCACAGAAGTGATGAGTACCGATGTCTAAACACGATAAAATTAAATGAAAACAGACTTTCCTTAATATTTGGGTTGACCAAACATTGATAAATGATTTTATTTTTGTAAGTAGGTTCGCACAAACACTTTTACACGTCAATAATATTTTATTTAAACTAGATGAGGTCGGCGTTTCCTATCTGACTAGTCTGAGAAGAAAGGCCGAAACAAACTTGGAGGTCACAGTCTCTTTTAAAGTCCAGACATAATCTTGGTCAGGTTATATGAAGACCATGTAGATCGATGTTTGAGATGGTGGAATTAAGCAACTACACTACCAATGGTCGCTGATCCCAAAAAAAAATCTGTACTTTTTGGTTTATCATATCGCACACCTAGATCTAAACAGCGATTAACTAAAAAAAAAAACACTGTTTTCAAAAAAGTTGAAACTGATTACCATCTCCCTGTGCACTACAGGAGTTTGCTGTATTGATCAATACTTTTTAAATGCAGATAGAACAATGATGTTATAAGTTTTTGCATCTGTTTTGTTGGTCACTAGGTAGTGAGTTAAGGAATTCGATGGTATGCATACCTCAAATATTTAGATTTTAGAGTAAGCTCTCTTTAGATTTAGGTGTGCGATATTTAGAAATCAATACCCATCAGATCTGCGAGGTTCCGCTAACTAATTTAATTCGACCCTGGATATTTATCAAAAGGAATCCCTAATTCAAACATGAAATAAAATATTTTCAGCCGAGATCACGTTCAAACTTGTGATTTTTTCTAACTATCTAATATATCACAAAACACAGACGAGATTTGTAAGCGATTAAACACCATAATTATTTACATTAATTTATAATACTTCACTGTTATTTTATTATTTACTTAGGATTTAAGCTTAGTTACATTAAGTTAAAACTTAATTTTATAATTATTTGACACTCATTTAAAATATTAATTTTACATTATTTTTAAATATTTGAAAATGACATTTCTACCTAGTGATTTCCATCATTTTGTCGATAACTTGTAGTTTCCCCAAAAATAGTGATATCGATTCGCAATTTAAATTGCACTTAAGCAGAAAGTTTAAACGCTAATAATAAGATATAAATAAGTATAAAAGTATGATACTTCTACTTTATGGGAAACTTAGGCCAGGTTCACACAGGCGTATTTTTATCGCGCGCTGCATTTCCAACATTCGGTATTGAGCTGAGCATTGAGAAACCAACAGAGCGCATCCCAGCGCGTCAAGAAAACACATTGTTGGATTTTCAACCCTCGGCGATAAGCAGAGCGATGAAAATCCAGTGCCCCAGAAAATCCGAACCCGGGCTTATGTGGCATCAAAATTCGTTTCGTTGTTCGTGCGCCATTTTCAAATATTTCGTTTCGCAACTTATTTTAAACGTTACAATTTGAACTGCACGTGGACGTTGCCTTTATCGTTCGTTATTTAACTTTGCAATCGTTATCCCGAGTCCTAATAGAAAGCGATCGTCGCGTTCATATGTCACTTTTTGTTAGGTAAACCGTAAGGCGCCCTCTATCGGTGCGACCACGCGTTCCGTTTCACCGAACAAAAAGTGATATATGAATGTGACGATCGCTTTCTATGACGCGGCCATAATGTCGTAATCAATTACATTAGAATATTATAGAATTATTTTCTACCATTTATCGTTTATTTTTAAAGTTCCACTACATGTCAAAAGAGTTTTATCGTAATTTTTTACAATGACTCTAAAGCAAAAATATGGAACTTTTAATTTAATTATTACATTAAACATTAAACTTGTAATAGGTACTTATTTATTTAAATATTTCGAACTTGCTATTGGTAAAAACGTGTGCTTTAAAACGATTTTATGGTGTGCCTGACATATTTTTATTTTATTTTAATACTGTAATCTGACAAAAGAATTTTCAAACCATGTGCACTGTGCTGTGAATCAGTTTCTCTATTATTCGATACGGTGATATTAATTATTATTAAAATATAAATATTATTATGATTATGAATCGGTTGTATTTCAAATTATGTTCTCTGTCAAATAAATAATTTAAGTCTCAATTCCATTTTTATTAAACCAGAATAAAAAAATACAGTGTGTTTTTATTTTGATATAATATATTTGGTTTTGTCAACGGAATTACTTATGACCACCAGCAGATTCGATCATAATGAGTGGTAATTTTTCATTCATTTTTTTTTTCTAACCGTGTTTTGATAATCCTCACTGGTTTGATTTATTTGGACATTTCGCGGGTTTCAAGTAATTTATGGACACTTTTAGATATTTAAGCATAAAGCTTAAATGCAGTGACAGGTGTGTGAGAATTTACGGTAAAATTGTGTGTCTGACTGTGATCATTTGTAAGTTTGTGTGTGTGCATTATTTGTTAGGTGTTTGTGTGTGTATATTGAATTTATTCTACAATTTATACATATGGTACAGCAAGTATAATTTGAATTAAAACCGACATTTAAAGTTTTAAAAACGTTTTATATTGTGAAATATAGATTAATTATATCTTCGTCTGCTAATATTTGGCTTACCGCTATATATAGTGATATATTCTCTATATACAATACTCCCCTAAAAGGCATAGGATAATAAATACACAGTGGTCCGTTAATTATTATCTAAAAGCCCTACTTTTATGGGGTTTTCAAAAATAAATACACTGATCAAAAAATGTTTAACACTGAGCTCTAGAAGCACGGGCGATTTTTTACGGCACGCTGGATTTTCAATTATTCTTGGTATTATTGTCAAACAGATTTTTGACGTGCTGGAATGCGCGTCAAAAACACTCTTTTGGACTTTTATCGCAGTGCGTTAAAAATCAAGTGTGCAAAAAAAATTACTCGTGTGTACGAGGGCTTATATAAATGGCTCGTTAGTCGTTAACTTCACGAGATTTATAATTATGTTTTTTTTTAATTCAATAAACTGTGATATAATTTATGACTAGCGTAATACTCTTTTTGATCAGCGTTAATAGGCCCGCCTAGAATTAAATTATTTTAGGAAAGGAAAAAAGAAACTTCGCGGGGTATTTTTTTTACTAATTTCTTGACATCGAAGAATATTATAAATAGTGCCTCGTATTTGAGGTCTCGAATTTGATTAACAGGTTGTGCAAAAGTGCATTAAGATTTTTGCTTTTATATCATTCCTGAAATGGTCTTTTTATCTCAGCTTAGCTGATTGCTTTTCTTGTCCCCACTGAAAAATGTCATCGATTTATATTTATTTTCCTAGTGAGTTATATCTTCCTTTCCTTTCGTAGAACACATTTTGTCCTTAAATAATATTCATAAATTCCTATAATTTAATTATAATTATAATTAAATACACGAAAAACGAAACAAAACACAAGTGCTTATTAATAACATAAAACATGTAATTTCTCGGAAACCAGAAATGAGGTTCTATTTTTTAATCATCCTTTCCTTGTCACTTAGTCCAAGCATCTACACCACAAATAGTTGTCTATGATCACTCAAATACAGCATGATTATTTACTAAATAGCACATTTTATCCTGGCATCGACAATTTTTTGTTTCACTTGATATTAAAAACGAATCAATCACACCCTTGAATCCTTGCACAGTAAGCAGTGTTACATGATCGAAGGTCAAAATATTTTTAAATTACTTATGTAAAATTTCAAGTTCGATAGCAATAGTGCCCACTGAGAAAGATGGCTGTAACATAATGTCTAATGTTTTAGCTGCTTAGAAACTTAAAAAAAAGCAGATATGAATTATTTGATGTCACCATCAAACTTAGTGACAAAAAATTATACACAAATAGAAAGACTACATTAGGGCGAAAACATCCATGAAAATTGACGTTTTGTATGGATATAACGGTAGGATGCGCGAAAACGTTACCACGCATGGATTGGTAGGCACGTGCTTATCTGTCTTCGATATTTTTTGGTGATGTTTATTTTCGTGGTTATTTTCTACTAAATGTCTCTTCTTGATAATACACAAGTATAAAAATTTCGACACTCGATTCAGTATTCAGCTTCCATTCCACAATTACATAATCTTATTCATCTGGAAAAAAAACTCTTAAAACAATATAATTATATACTTACATAATATACAGGATGTTACAGAAAGGGTATATCAATACAAACGGGTTGAAGAGTGTATCTGGTCTAGAATCTCTGTACAAAATTTCAGCTCAAAAGCATTAACTTTGAAAATGCTTAATATTTTTTTATTTCGACATCACGGCGCTGCACTGGCGCGTGGCAGCGTGATGTGCGTGTACTAGGCGCACAGACACACTACAGATAATGGATAGTGACCCTCGTGGTTTGTTATGATTTCAATTTAATAAACTATCGAAATAATTAAATATTAAGCATTTTCAAAGTTACTGCTTTTGAGCTGAAATTTTGTACAGAGATTCTAGACCAGATACAGTCTTCAACCCGTTTGTATTGATATACCCTTTCTGTAACACTCTGTATATAATTATATAATAAATACATATTCGTCATAAAGCAGGTACGAATTAACATTTAAATAAATAAATAAAAATAAAAATAAATAAATAAAATAAAATTTACCTTAAATTATACTAAAATTAATTCGATTTATTGATTCGACTAGATACAGACTAGGTTATCATTTGACTAGATATTTATAAATTATGCTAGGTTGATATTGACGCCCACGCCAGCCATGAACTCGTCTCTTATAAGTGGTAGAAGGGCTGCGTGCCTGGAACAAGAAAATAAACATTAATAAAAATAATAATCAAGAAGAAGAAGAGGCTGCAGAGGCTCTCGTTGGGCAGCTGGATCCCTTGATCTTTAAGCCCTTGCTTGATTCAGAATGCAGTACTTTTGGACACGGATCGCATTGTCAGGAGGTTCCTCTATCTGGAGCCCTGACCGCCGGTGACCCTGGTCCCGATACCAGTGGGCTACTGTTTTTTAAATTTTTTAATGTTTTTATATTTTTTATGTTCTAATATATAATTTATAATTATGTAAATAAAGGAGATAATAATCATAAAAAAACATTGTGTGATAATTTCCTAGACTTTTCTAAAATAATGAATTAACCAAAATTGGGACAACCTGTATATAGAATGACAGGAGCAACAGTTACCGTGGATTCTGAAAATTGCTGTTCCATACATTTTGACCGCGTATTGCACTTTTTTATGAAAGAGCAGATTTTTTTATTGAGAACCGACGAAAAAATTCTACGCTAGAGAGAGTCTAGAGTCACTTCAGAGTTAGGGACAATTCAGTTCCTGCCATCCTGTGGCCGTTCAATCAAAATCGTGAAATTGTCCAATTGTTTGACAAATCCGACTCCGGTTCGTCGGTCAAACAGGGCTTTTAGAGCAACGAATCCCTGTGTGGACAAAAGCTCGAGCGAGAGTAGATTTTCGTCACAAAGTAGTTAATAAAGCGTAATTAAGTTGCGTCGTGTATGGACGGCCATTGGAATTCTAGTGCTGTGACGTTCTCGTTACTCATTGGTGATTTGAGTCCATAATCTAACTGATTGATGTTTCACTAAATATTCGTTCAGGATTAAATGAATTTCGAGGGTTGTGTGGTTGTATGTTGGTCGCTCACAATAGGCCTTATTAGAAGGCTGAAAGTCACCCAAAGGGCAATGGCGAGGGCTATGGGACTTACCGCTGACAATATTTAAAAAAATAGTTTTGAAACTATTATTAATTAAAAGATATAGAAGACAAGTCAATAGAATCCGTAATTTGTAAGTTAGACTAATTGACATTGCTTATTGTGAATACATTTGCACGCCATATTAGGGCAGGATATGCTGAAACTAATTTACTGTAACACCTTATGTACCATATTCTAGCAAATAAATACTTTGATTTGATTAAAATGGTGCAAATAAACTGAGTACCTAAAAATTCATTGTGGTTGCAAATTAAGCTTAGATAGAATAGCAAACATTCTAGATTTGTTTTGACTTTGATTTGATATGCTTGGAGTTTCTCTGCGTGATCGAATCAGAAATGAAGAGATCCGCAGGAGAACCAAGGTAACCGACATAGCCCGAAGAATTGCCAAACTTAAGTGGCAGTGGGCTGGGCACATTGCTCGCAGAACAGATGGCCGATGGGGCCGAAAGGTTCTGGAGTGGCGACCGCGTACCGGAAAACGTAGCGTTGGAAGGCTTCCCACAAGGTGAACCGACGACCTTGTGAAGGGCCGCAGGAACTCGTTGGATGCGAAGAAGCACAAAACCGGTCGAAGTGGAGGTGCTTGGGGGAGGCCTATGTCCAGCAGTGGACGTCTTTCGGCTGAAATGATGATGATGATGATGATGATGAGAAGGTTGTCTTGATGGTTTTAATGATTATAACTCTGTAAAGTCATATTTATATTTTTATTACGGTCGCGAATCACCTTTTGTTCAACAAACAACCTGTAAATTGCAAAAAAAACCTAAGAAATCCCTCCTATTAAAAATTAACTTTGCTGTGCCCGACATGGTCCATAATTGTCAAAGTCAAAGCATTTATATCAAATAGACACATAAAAGGCACTTTTGAACGTCAAAAATTACCTTAAAATAGAGTTGATTCTATTATAGTCGCCCATTCCAAAAGGTAGTTTTCGTATGGGAAAGAATGGGCAAGAAACTCCACCGATACTCTTTTAAAATGTTTTACAATATTTCGCATGGGTAATTAATTATATAACAACATGTGAGGACGATGTACCTAAAATAAAATTACTATACCACAATAGGTAAAAGAATTAAAAACGAATTGATTCGATGTTTTAACATACCAACTTACATAATGTAGGTACACATTATGGAATGCAATAAAGTATTGAGTATTGAAAATTTGAATTTCGCGGGCTACTGTGGCAACTCTTAAACGAAAATTATTCCAAGAATAAAATAGGTGTAAAATAGAAACATTGTTTATAATTTGACCGGGACAGGATTCAAACTATGAACGGTAGGGATGTCACGTTCTGCCAGCGTTCAGTCTGGTTGATCATACTCGTTGAGCCGCGAGTCGTATGGTGGGGCACGTATGCGATGTTTGTTGACAACTCTGTCATATGGCAGGGCTGTCAAGCGTGTTTGTTCTTTATTAAGGCGACTATATGACCTAAAGCGCGATCACTGTCGGACTGCATAGAAAAGAAAGAGAAGCGCGACGACACTACGCTGGTAATTTATTGCGAAATATGAAACTATTATCTATTTACAAAAAATCTATTGTTTGGACTAAAAAATTAAAACACTAGTTCTTTAGTATGTTGCTTGTAGAATAATCTGAAAAAAAATCGTAATGATTGTATGTATATTAGTATGTTTTTTATTGTAAAAAGAAAGTTTTTAGAGGTATCTTCACATTTTTTTTTCTATCGTATCAAATATGTTGTATTATGTTTTCAACACACTATCTACCTAGCATATCCTGAAGAATATCATATATTTTTCTGATTTTGTTTACTGTAGTCGATCATATACTTTTATTGCTTCTTAAACTTGCGTTTTGGTCCTGTAATATCCTTAAGGAGCCTGCCGCACCGCCGACGACGAAACACTAGCTATTTCCACGTTCATGAAACGTACTTACAAAAGATTGTAAGTCCCGTGTAAGTCTAAGAGATACTTATATGTATTAATATTTGCCGATAGTAATTATACTGTAAAATGTGTGATGTACAGACGCCAGCACATCAAGCTACCGGAACTGTCAAATTTTCCCAATCAACTTTGAACTTTATGTTTTAGCGATAAAGTTTAAAATCTATTAAAGAAATTTGACAGATTGTAGTAGCTTGATGTGCTGGCGTCTGTACACGAGAGCAAATAAATAACTTATATTTGATCGGTAACTGCTCACACTGTTGCACCGCGCCCCGATGAGTACTTGTTTGTCGCAGCGACAAGAGCGGTCAAAGAGAATACTCACTTAGCGACGCTCGCTTGGCGAGCAAAACAGTCGCTGAGGGACTTACAGGTTTTCTAACTAAACAAACAGCTATGCTGCTGAGGAGTTTGTTGCGCCACTTCTTCCTCCCAACTAAAGCAATAGGAAGTGGTGAAGGGCGAACGTTTTGGGGGACTGTCTTATGTAATTTTGACGTTCGAAAAGTGCTGATTCTCAGTACCTATAATTTGATTCTATGACTATTTTTTCACGCTTTGTACATGGGCATAAATTCAAATTTAAAATTTGTGTTGCCTAGCTAGGCGTTGTTATTTTTGACTGGTTTTTGATTTGGACTTAATTTGATAAAAATGGTATCTTTTGAAAGTTTTCATTTTTTTTTTTAGTATCTCCGGTTAAGATCAAATTATATTAAGTGTTCAGATAACTAGTTTGTTTGAAGGTTATAATGATTTTTAAACCAAATTCAGAACGACAAAGCTAAACACAGACCTCAATAGATTTCAATTTAATTCGACAAAAATGATCAATGTATCTGTATAAAGTTTTATCTAGTTTATTGTTATTTTAGGTTTTATTTATGTTTTGTTTTATTGCTAAATGGGCCCACTCTTGACCCCGATCACGCCTGATGGAAAGCGATAGATGAGGTCTATGATGAAACGAGCGTGCCCAGAAGATGCCTGTTCACTCTTGATCTATCGACACTTTTCTGTTTTGTGTGTTGATATTTCAATAACATTCCAGACTCTCCCGAAATTGAAAGTTGTTAAACATAGCCCGAGGTATCAGTCTGTAGTTCTATATAACAAATTGCCTATAGAATTCGAAACAATACAAACTTATTTAAAAACAAATTGAGGACCTACTTGTTGGGGAAAGGCTACTACAGTATCAATGAATTCCTAGATGACACATGACATTGTAACTTATTTTATTGCTTTTGTTTTTATTTTATTGCTGTTTTTATTATTTTGACATTTATTATACTTGAATTTTTAATTATTATTGGTTTTATTTACTTTTCGAAATGTATTTAATGAATTTTATTTTAATTGCAAATGTAATACGTTATTTTTTTAAATTTCAACACAATGTATTTATATTGTTATGAAATAAATGACTTACTTATGACTTATGACTCACATTGTCAATTACGTTGACAACTTGTCCTTTGGTGGCAACCCTAGCTAGCTTATGCATACAGTGGACAGGGAAACAAGTTTTCAAATACACCGGTATCAACTCCCAATTGTACTTGGTAATTAGGGTTTCACGGTATTTGGACAGCCCGTAATACCAGCCAGTTGGGTTTGGGATTCGAAATTATAATTACGAAAGTACCAAGTCTTTCAACAAGAAAAACGATAAGTGAGTTGAAACAGGGATTACCATGACAGCAATTCGAATTGCAAAAGATGGAAAGATTTGGATGTAAAAAAGTAGCAAGACCTTGTGTTCTGTATAGACTATGCAAGAAGCGTCACTGTCCTTATTACGCATAGTTATAAGTAAATTTCTGGTGACCTGTAATACAGTTTTTTTTCTAAAACTTACTTCAGGCACCAGCTTTCACAATGGAATTTATATAGTTCAAAATTGTTAAGTGCTACAAAACCATTGTAAGCGAAATTAAATAAACTTATTATACTAGACACTGGAATTTTATTTACAATCTTCTCCAAACATGATGTCAAAGGTTCGTGAGCTTCAGTTAATACTCGTATTAATAATATTAATGTCTGTTATAGTATGAACTTAAACATAGACATATAAAAAAAGTTCCGGTCTATGAAGACAATCATAATACTTTATAGTCATCAAAAGATTTGAATATAAGCATAATCAGCCCATATTAGCACAAACAGCATGTTTCCACTGCTAGAACACAGGCCTCCTCTCTGTGAGAGGGAGTGGGCTGTAATCCACCACGGGCCCAGTGCGGGTTGGTAGATGTCACAAGTCTTCGAATGTTAAGTTCTAGGACATGCCGGTTTTCTTACGACGTTTTCCTTCACCGTTTGGAGAGCAGTGGTGATTCAATAATTTACACAAAGTAAAGTGCCTACTTTGGTTCGAACCTACGACCTACAAATCGTAAGTTGCGGCCATTTCCACTGGGCCACCACTGCTATTAGATAGTTAATAGTTATCCAGTTTAAATAAAATCGATGTGATGTATGACTAGTTAGTTGGTATCGCTTCCTGCATGAAACCCTTGACCTAACTACCGAACGAGAGCCTCTTCAGGTATTGCTCGATGCTCTTGGCTATTAGACGATTGGCCGTAGCTATTATCGATATGTACTATGACCGCCCCGGGCTACCTTGTGTGTTTTCAACTAATGGTTATGTCAGGGTAAGTTTAGTGAATTTATATCTCATTCGTAGATATTTAACAAGGGTGTAAAACCCGTTTAACGAAGCCGAAAGGCATTTTACCGTACGTCCAGTCATTGTGATCAGCACCCTAATTGCGTAACACACTATCAATCGGAATCAAAATCATTTCGAAGCCAATTGCTAATCCATTGCTTCATAAGTTCGAAAAAATTTGTCTGCTCAACACGTAAATAACACAATGAATATTGTTGAACTGTCAATATGAAACCTATTTCGATTGATAAAGTGTTACGCAATTGCCTCGCAGGTTTTTGTATTGAAGCATACCTGGGAACCTTTAGACTAGGGAGTTCGCGAAAACTAGTTTTAAATGTTATAACCTAACTTTGAATATCCCTTAAACTCCTGGGGCCGTATTACGAACTATTAATGCCATCATGATTCCGGTGCGAAAAAAGAATGGTGCTATCGGCGATGTATAGCTCCATCTCTCTCTTAAACTGGAATCATTATGGCATTAAATCGTTATAATACGGCATCTGTACCGTTGCATCTAGAACCCAAAAGCAGAATGTTTTTCGTGCATTCCATTGCGCGCTGCCCTGAGCTGAGCAGATTTTATATACCAAGTATAATTAAGTCGTTTCCGCGCTATTGACATACATGCTATTGCCGCTGAATTTGCGTGCTATTTCTATTGTTGTTTGTGATTGTCGTTTTCAGGCTATTGTTTTGAAGCTCAATTTTAGTAAAGTTTGATAATTATACAAAACTAGCAGCGGTTTCACCCGCATAAGTGTCGATCCCGTGGGAATATCGGGACAAAAACTATCCTATGGTCCTTTCTCCGGGACTCAAACTATCTATATACCAAATTTCATCTAAATCAGCTCAGCGGTTTAAGCGTGAAGAGGTAACAGACAGACACACTTTCGCATTTATAATATTATAAGTATGGATGCGTAGATAATGGCAATGTGATGGGTCTTTTTACACCCTGTATTATGAGTATTAATTGTTTCTATTAACGATGCCCATGGCGATTTACGGTGACCATCTCTAAGAAAGACGGATCTCATCTCACAAGTCGCCACAACATGGATTCTGTCATAAGGAAGATGACAGCGATGTCCGCCTCGAATGATCTTACCTTGTCTTTGAGGATTTGAACCTCCTTCTTATACCAAAATTATCCTAGAATACTCCATAGTACCTCTTTTTCTACCTAACCCTTTCCCAACTCTGTTGGGGTCGGCTTCCAGTCTAACACGATGCAGCTGAATACCAGTATTTCATATAGAGCGACTGCCTATCTGTCCACAACCCAGTCACTGGGTAACACGATACCCCTTGGATTGGTTGTCAGACTTTTGGGCTCCTGACTACCCGTAACGACTGTCAAAGATCTACGAAGACCATAGTACTTATCTGTTACAATTTAAACAACTAATTTCAAGATCTTACTTCTTGGCAATCGGCAAAGCGAAGGCTTCGTTTACCAGACCATACATTTGCGGAAGAAGCCACGACCCAATAGGCAGATACTAGTAGGTTCTAAGAACAAGACAGCGATACCTTACAAGAGGGTGAAAGGCATTTCTCTCATGGCATGGCAACTCCAAATGGCCCTATCAGAATACCAGCGCTGTGACATTTATTTTTTAAATGTTGCAGCATCATGCTGAGATAGGAGCCTTTTGGCCTCGTATAGGAGTTTCTGTTCATTTTTCTTTTTTTATATAACTTGGTTTTTTTTTACTGTGTTTAGTTTAGTTTGTGATCTTCCTATACGAGTCGCAATAAATACTTTTCTTTCTTTCTAAATGTGCTGAGTCAGATCGCGCTTTACCAGCGACATGGCACCAACCAGATGCCACTTATCTCATATCAAAGTTATCTATTAAAATACTCACATAATCTAAATCCCTTTTTGGAAGAGGCTCATGTCCAGCAGTGGACTGGGATACGCAGAGTAGTATGTCAGCTGCTGTCTACATAGAAAGGTTTAAAACTGTTAATTTCTCACAAACCATGCCTGATAAAAAGCCACTCTGAAAACGGTAGCAGCGCTCATAGGGTTGGGTTTAATACTCACTCATGGGGAGCGGGCCACGCGGGCGCGTGTTTGTGTGTGGCAGCCCTAGCGCGCGCAAGCAGGGTCATCACAGCGCGCTTAGTCGGCGACATTGCGGCTCGAGCACCGCCGAGCAGAGGGCGCTTGCGCGCTGTGCTCGCAGCCCCCGGACCAGCCGCACCTGGCACATAAAACGTCTACAGTCCTCTCACAGTTATTGAACCTCTGATTTTGCAAAGTGGTCTTTATCATCGTTACAATAAAGTTGCTATTGGGTTGCTGCCAGTTACAAGTCTCTTTATCATCTTTATCTCCCACCTGGACATGAGTTACCTTGGGTAACCTGGAAGTCTTTAAACAGACTCCGGGCCCAGGTTGGCCGAAGCAAGGAAAACCTGTTCAGGTGGAGATTTATAGACGACTCCGTCTTGGAGTGTAAATGTGGTGCTGTTCCACAAACGATGGGACACTTAATATCGTGCCCTGCGTGTCCTGTCAGCTGCACGTTACAAGAACTGATGGACGCTAGTGATGGCGCCAAACAAGTGGCCGAATTCTGGGCCGAGTACATTTAGATTGCTATCGACACGCTAAGAAGAAGATCTTTATCTACCTAACCTTTTCCCAACGATATTGGGGTCGGCTTCCTGCCTAACCGGATGCAGCTGAATACCAGTATTTTACATGGAGCGACTGTCTATTTGACTTCCACAACCCAGTGACTCGGTAATATGGTACTCCATGGTATGGCTGATCTTTATCATCGTTATAATATGGGTTGCTGCTGCCAGAGGTAAAATAACCGTGAAAGGCCTGTACATGCGTTCTGTTGAAGGGTTCGGTTGGTTGTTTACGAAAGTGGCAACCCTGGTTAATTTGGGTCCTAGACGAGGTCACTTTTTTCATTGTTCAACGCACAGATTGATTTTTGGTCCCAAGATTTTAGGAATTTTTTGGTGTCAAAATTGTTGTAATTGCAAATAGTGACCTTGTCTTCGGGGGCTGGGAGCATATTATATGAGAAAGATTAAGTCAAATAATAAATTATGATAGGGTTATATTACGAGACCAGAGTACCCACATGTTTTTTTTTATTTTGCCTAAACTGCCCCAGTGCTTAGGGAAGGCCTCCCCCAAATCCTTCCATGCATTCTGAAACGTTTACTTAATAGTCAACCGGTTAGCTGAAGAGTCGAGGACGACCCAAGCTTAGATAGTTGAATTATGTAGACAAAGATTGAAGAACTGTTGGAGTGAGAAATTCGAGAGAAAAAGCTAGAAATAGGTTACGTTGGAGTATTAAAATCTCTAGAGGGGCCCGTGGCTAAATAATAACAGCCGCACAGGTCGATCGATCAGGTTAAGCTACGCTTGCCGCGGTTGGTCTGTGAATGGGTGACCATCTTTACATACCGAGACCCCTCCAAGCCTCGGAAAGCACGTTAAGCCGTTGGTCCCGGCTGTCATTCGTGGATCTTTGACAGTCGTTACGGGTAGTCAGAAGCCCGAAAGTCTGATAACCACTCTTACCAAGGAGTATCGTATTACCCAGTAACTGGGTTGTGGAGGTCAGGTAGGCAGTCGCTCCATGTAAAGTACTGGTATTCAGCTGCATCCGGTTAGACTAGGCTAGGTAGATGATGGAGTAATAATCTCTACTTAGACCTATAAGCGGCGGCGACGGCTTACGCGTAGCTTATAGAACGCTTATAGAAGCGGCTATAAAGCCTCAGATGATGATGGTGATGATATTATGACTGCCTTCTATAAAGGTTAAATGTCCCTCTCTCACTTCTCATGTCCCCATAGATATCCGACATGTCCCTCTTGAACTTAAGGGCCCATTCACACGTACCACAACCGCACCACATCGCAGCGACAAAATGTGGTCAAGCTGTGTGCATAGTGTCGCTGCGGCTTCTTGCGGTTACGTTGTGGTCCCTACAAAATGCTTGCGATGTGGCCGGCCGCTAGTTGGCGGTGTCCCTGGTGGTTGCGTTGTGGTTGCGACGTGGCTATCGGTATCACATACGCGGTCAATAACGACGGCAAAATATGGTCCGTTTGAATTTAACCATTAATATTCATACAAATTAGCGCCCGCCCACATATTGTGGTTGTGGTAGTCGTACGTGTGAAACTAGCCTAAAAGCCACAATTTTAGAAGACCTAGGCATATCCTTTACGCATTCAGTATACAATATGTAACTACATAATAAGAACTAGGCAAATAACAGTCACACGTCCGATGTACAGTGAAAACAAACCAAAATGGACGAAGTACTTACTACGTTAGACCCTATGTGCGTGCGTAGATTTGTAATGTGACCACAATTTTCTCCCACAATCAGTGTAACTAATTTATTGAATAAACAATGTTTTATTCATAACAGTAAAAAATCAGATTATGTATTATGATTACTTATAACATAATATTCTAATTGGGGTGCTTAGTGGCCTGCGTTAATTCCAGGACATGTTGTATAAGGTAGGCAATTACCTACTATCCAAGGGCATAATCCAATTCGATGGCGTGTGACGTCACGTTACATGAGATTCAATTGGCTGTCTTAACTAGCCTGTGGCTGATTCGATACAGCCTTGAGAATTGGTTAACTGGTTTGGTTGGATTATGGTTTGAAATTAGTTGTTTACGGTTGTTTGTCTTCTTTAATCACCTACGTAAGGTTTAATTTTATTGATTCCAATAAAATTAAACCTTACGTAGGTGATTCACACGTCGTGTGCCCCATATGATTTCCCATGGGTAAAAATGACAAACTGTCATATACATTTTCTTCCCCTCTCGTTTAGGGAAAGAATTTTCAAAAATCCTTCCTTAGTGCTCACTTTCATTATATGTATATGGCATCCGGCAATTGACGTTTACAACAAAACAAGGCACGCCACCTAGCGGCAACTGTCACGACTAGAGTTGGCGTGTTTTGACGGAGTCGGGACGTTTCCGCTTAGTTACGAGGTTGAAGAGGACGCGTCAAGTGGCGCATTCCTTATCCCGGTGATCGAGCAGGCAGACGCTTCGGAACTGTCCTACGTTTTGTTGAAACCATCATCAACATACCAGCCTGTCATTGTCTAATAGTAGTCGAGTTGTGTACCTACAGTGTGTGATTCGCTAATGTGATTAATTTGTTCGTAAAATTATAAACTAATTTGAACTGTAACAGTTTTTCTATTGCGCAATAACTAACACTGCCCATAATGGTACGCCCACAGTAATTAAATGTGCCTGATGATGACGAGATAAAGATACCGGTTCCGTTATGTATAAAGAAAGAAAGAAAGAAAGAAAATACATTTATTTAGCACAGACTAAAGGACACACAATACATTAGATACATCAGATAAAAAACAAAACAAAGATCAAATAAAAAGCGTAAAGTCCGATGTAAGTAATTTGCAGGAAAGTGTGCCTCACGGCTGCGCCAAAAAGGCCCAGTTCAGCAATAATGCCAGACAACTAGTGCCTGACGCTGGTTTTCAACTGGACCTGATGTGTGAGGTGACGGATGTAAATCAGCTTTACGATGCAACGTGATGTGTGTATGCTTACTTACTTAAATAAAATATGCGTAAGACAAGAAAAAAATAAAAATAGTAACAAATAAGTAGATACCTACACACATAAATAGTGTGAGTTGAATAAAATTCCAAAAATAAGCAATGAATGATAATTATCATCGTGCAAATGAGGCTGATACATAAACGAGACGGCCGCATGATAGACCAAAACCTGTCTTCCACGTTCCAACACATTGTCGTAATTAATTTTTATAATTATATATAAGAAACTCGAAGGCAACGTTTCATGCCATTAGACCCAGCGGTTTAAGCTGTGCTTTGTCTGTCAGTACATAATTTAAGATTTTTATTTAGTAGTGCACTGAACTGGTGCTCTGAGACAGTGGGTCAGGGTCGTGGCATACCACGGACGAGAGGGCGGAGCGAGCTAGATAGGTTCCATCAAAACTGGAAGGAGGACGCGCGGGCTCCCGAAAAATCTCAGTGTCTCACTAGCGGAGCTTAATGAGTTAAAAAAACTTTTTTTCAAAAAAAACAACCGGCTTCAAAAAAAAAACACAAAGTGATGAATAACTTTAATTTCGGAAGTCGGTGTCGTTGGGTTCGCATTTTAGTTTTTTTGACACCGAGTTATTTATCACTTTGTAGTTTTTTTTTTGAAGTCGGTTGTTTTTTTTGTAAAAAAAAAATATTTTTCACCTTTTCGTTGTACCTACCCCACACAAATTCAATTAATATTAGTGCATTGAAGAATTGAAGACACTGACTAGAAGATTCATCAAAATTCGCATACAAATGCCGGAGATGCTGTACATTCATGCATATAACTTCGTAAATAAGAATAATTACCTACTGTATTATACACTAAAACCTTTCTGAAAGTATGTAGATCATACTAGTAAAAGAATTATCAAAATTGGTTAATTGGTTTTTGAGAAAATCGCGGACATACAAACATACATACATACGGGTCGAATACAGGACCTCCTTTTTTGAAGTCGGTTAAAAAATGTAAGCCTAGCGCAGTTTATTAGGTACTATAAAATATTTCAGAGTTTTCTAGGTTTCAGATAAATAACTACCACTTTTCTGCTAAAATGAACTGAATATTAAACAGCATGGTGATTTCTCTACCACATTCTAAAATAACAACAACAAAACAAAAAAATAACAGTCAACGTAACCAGAGACCGAAAAATTCAAAAGCCAAGCGGGTACAAACTTCTTAATACAAAGTTTCAATTTAACTAAAACCTTCAGTCATCTGCCGACTTAAGCCCCAGATCACGTCACAGCAAACAATTAAGTCAACTGTACTAATAAAATACAACTGAGCATTTTCTTAAGACACGACTAAATGACGTCTAGACGAATCGCTCAACTTTGCTCAGCTTACGATGCCACTTTGTTTGACTTAAGTAAGGAACGTTGAGCGTTTTGTGAAAATAATACATTTAGGGAGTTTTGTAAGTTTGCAATTTCTGTCGTGGTTTTAGTGCTAAATAATTCAACTGGGGATGTATGGCCAAAGTAAGGTGAGGCTAAGGTCGAATGACGTCGATGGTCAACCGTTCAACCCAATCCAGTGCAGGAAATTAATTGGTAAGAAAATTATTATCTAGCAACTTAAATTATCCGTATATTCAAAACACAACTGTCATTCTTCGACAGTTGTATGAATTGGTTGTAACACGGTAGATTGACGTAGGGTGTCAATTTGCTTAACAATTAATTTTCCAGACTGGACATGACAGCCGGATTTTGCCTTAAGACCCTAATTCATGTGCTTAAAGCCACCGAATTCGACTGATTTCATATGGATTTGATCGGTGGTGAGTCATTCAATAATTATCGTCTATATCGATCTATAGAAACAACACTTTCTGTAGCCAATTGGCTTCCATATAATAACTATAAAAATGATTTTTGCCCCGATTTTATATAATAATAGTTCGATTAGTTTCTTCATCCATTATACAATCATAAAGTCTCAAAACAATTTTCTTCAGTATCAAAGAACCTCAACCATCAACCTCTCAAACGTCTTTTTAACTTTACAATATTCAACGGTTCACTTCGAAATGGTTTCCAATTAAGGCTCCGTGGTCTCAGACGTTTCAATTAAAACCTTGTCATTGTTCTGAATGTGCTCAAACGATTAGCTTAGTTTTTAGATTTGTTTTAATCTACAGAAACCAAGCTTTGTTGCGGCTATCTTTGTAGTTCTCGAAGTAAGCTTAATTGGTTTTCGGAAATCATTTTAAGCTTGGTTTTGGTTCTGTGGTTCTTTTGAATAAAGTGATAGCAAAGGACTTTGAACGAATATGGAGTGTGTGCTGGCATAAAATACAGAGACATTGCCGAAATAGATTTTTTCGGATTTTCTGTTTGATGCAGATACTATTTTGTTTATCCTACTGTAAGCTTTTGTGTCGTATTGTATAATTGCATAGCACATGTGTGAGTACTATATACATACTATAAAGCTACCATTTACTGGGTAAGTCTTTCATTGACTTGAATGTGCTCTGGCGGCTGAGAGTATGTCATGCTCACTCAAATGTCTCGCTGATGGTGGCGCATGTGTTGGATCATTTAGCTTCCTTCAAAATGGTTGAGCTGAATGGTGCTAATACATGCGTCATGTTCGTGAACGGGCGCCGTCAGTAGGGACTGGTCATCTCTTTGCTGCCATGGCTTATTTTAATTTAATATTTGAATTGCTTTTTATTTTCTCGTCTTTTCATTATGGACGCTTTTAACGTTCTGCATCGTTCTCACATGTATAATTTTTAACATGAATGATTTAACCAAGACTTTGTAACCATATTATTTTGATTAAAAAGAGTGTCCATAGAGTTTCTTGCCCGTTCTTCTCCATAGGTACCTACGCTTTGGAATGAGCAACTAGCATCATCTTTCTGACTGACCGACCCCTTGACAATTCAAAAGTGCCTGTAATTGGTTTAATTGAAATTTAAAATGCTTTGAGTTTGAGTTCGTCCTTAGTCAGTATACAACACCCTAACATAAATAATACGAATTATTCTTAAAATCTTCAAGTATCAATTTTGTTTTTGTGAAATATGTGTGTAATATGGGATTACATACGTGATGTTTGTGCTAGTTATTTTCTGAAATAACTGAATCCGAACTTAAATCTCTTCAAATGAAAAGGAATAAAAGGTCGCAAAGCCATTACTCTCAAATTACTCCTCCATTTAAAATACACCGACATTTTTGAATAAACAATTTGAATGTTACGAGAATTTCATAGTTAGCATTGTTATTTTATGATGCTATTAGTAACACAGACGGCTAGGTTTCAAAGTAAAGCTGTTTTAATTGTAGTCAACTGAGGTCTTAAAACTTCTCTTTGAATTGTAAGTTTTTGAATAATATTCCTGATTTAATAATTGTTACTAAGATTTTTAGTCGAAGATTTATTCAAATCCTTCAAAGTATTACTAAGAGTACTTCAGACGGTGAAATTGCTATTGAATAAGTATTCCTTTAAATTAAAACTTTGGCTAATTTATAACAAGATTTACAGTTTCGTATTTAGTTTGTGTATTAGCAAATGTTTCTAATCGCCAATCGAAAGTTTAATTATTGTTGCAAAAGAACCTTTATTTTCGAATACGCGAGAGGCTTGAAATATAAACAGATTAGCTTATAAATTTTGTTGGCCCAACACAGATTTTCTTTTGCTACTCTATTGTAGTTAATGGATTTGCATTCTTTATGAAGCTCTCAGTATTGGGATGTTTAATATGTAAGTCTTTATTAACATCTCTCATCTCATCTTGGTTCTTTAAACAATTTGTATCATGCCCAATTACTACTCGTGACCTTACTATCCAGTATCAAACCCTCATGTATTGTTGTGCTCAATTTTGAAAGTTTTATAGAGGTATGAGGAACAGGGTGTAAAGTTCACTCATACTCTATAGAAAAGGGAGGATCCTCCGACCAGACGGGTGTTGTATTTGGCGGGCAACTGCCCGATGATTCATGTCGGGCTGGTGTATCTATGCTAGTTGCGCGGTAAGCTCTGCTTGCGCGATGCAGGATTTGCGTGACGTCAGTATGACGCGTTGTTCGCATGTGGCGTTGTAGATACCGCTATAGTTTTAATCAATATAGATCTATAGGTGTAATTCGGTGCTTACTCGAAAAAAAAAAAAACAAAATCAAAACTCCGACCTAAAAAATGTTCTCTAAAATTTTGAGCTTAGTCTGGGAGCTAAATAAAGTGCGACGTACCGACCTTGCGTCGCGAGCGTGTGGACCGCGGCCGGCTTTACGCCTCGCAGCGCAGGGTGGGCGTGCAGTACGCCCCCCAGCACTGGGCTGCTAAGCCCCAAGATGTCGCCGCCACCTGGTTAGTTACGTTAGTGAGCTTAGTTTTGTATTAGCAAATTGTCCAATCAGATTAAATGTTATTTATTCAAATTAGACTGATAAGTAGCACTTTTTGGAAGCACTTTGGCACTTTTTCATAATTAATAACACAAAACGAAAATCATTCAAAGTAATTTCCTAGCTAGTTATTATCCTGTATGTTGCACCTGCCATGTTTTGTCTCTGCATCACCCTGAGGTTGAATGGTAGAAAATGCCTCAGGCATTAAGTCCGCCTTTGTACAGTATTTTTTTACTTGTGCATAAAGTTTTAATAAATAAATAAAACGCTCGCCCTTCACCACTTCCTACTGCCTGAGCTAGGGAGAAGTGGCGCAACAAAGGTTTTTGGTCACAGGTAGTTAGTATTCGGTCATTTGACAGAAAGCTCAATGGAAATACTATATTTTGTAACGTAGCTAGCTGGCTTTACACCTCAGAGCGCGGGGTGGTGCAGTACGCCAGCACTGAGCTGCCGAGCCCCAAGATGTCGCCGACACCAGTAAGTCAATTCTCGTAATTTAAACCGTTCAAAATCTGGTCGCAGTCTCATCTCGGCGTCAAACAAATGTCAAAAATTTGTCAAAATGCAGGGAAATTAGAGGTAAGTATCTTTGACAGATTGAGACTGAAATCAGACTGCGAACGTTCTTAAAATTACGAAAATTGCCCCTCTGTTTAGTTAGGTTAGCGAGTTAAGTTATATTTTAATAACTTGTAAGATTTAGAGTAGGTAGTGTTGCGGTAATGTGGCTATCACCACGATATTATGTAACACTCAAACTCTGTAACTACGCTAAAGTGGCTTTTATACAAAGTGGCGTGGACATTGGACGTGAAACTTGTTAAAATGGATTCATTACATCATTTGGACCACTTTGCTTTAAAAATTTTCGTCGTTACTACGCTAGAATCACGTACTGAATTCATGGTTTAGGTTTACGCGTCGATGTCATTGCAAATATTGATTTACGAAATGGTTACATTTACGAAATTCAGGTCGGATAATTACCGCAACCTAAATAGATTACGCAGACTATATTTTAGGCACGTTAAAGAATAAAGTAGGTAATTATTCTAGATGAGTTGAAACTGCTTGTTGTGAGTCGTTGGTCTTTGTTGCAAGTCACTCCAATCTACACAGTCAGAAGCAGGCCTACACGTTGGTACCTACAAACATTTTACGATAAATTTAATTGCTTTTTTTAAACCAACCTGGAAATACAGGTTGTGGCGTAAATAGTGGTCCACCGTTAAGGATTCGATATACCAGATAATTTACTATAACATATTACAATTTTAACCATTTTAGTAGTCCATTTTTTTACAAAAATCGCTATTGAATTTGCATGATTATGTTAAAAATTAGTGTTAAAATAGAGAGGAACTAACTTTTTTTTCAAAAGCTCTAAATTTATATAAAAAACCATCATTTTACACGATAGCTCTAGTATTCAGCAGTTGTTAACAAAAATCATAACGAAAAAATAATGGTTTGTGTTGAAACTACAACCAGGTAGAAATTTCGAAAATAAAGAACAAAAATAAAAATATTTTCGGAACCCTTGGATAAAAATAGTTAAAATTTTAATATGTAATAGTAAATTATCTGGCATATCGAATCCTTAACGGTGGACCACTATTTACGCCACACCCTGTATATGGTTGTAAAAACCCTCAAGTTGTGCCCTAAAAAGTTATTTATTTCCTACCGTAAATGTTTCAGTGGCATATTGGAAACCCCTTTTAAACTTTCCTGTGTTCAAATACACACTATATTTTCCGAGCTTAGTTCTGGAGTGTTGCTTTGTGCTTAGTTTTTGAACTGTGCTTAAGCTCGGAAAGTATCGTTGCAACTAATGATCAACAGTTGAAACTTTGTTCGGAATTGTTTAAAAGTTAATGGTCCGTTGTTTTCTAAGGGGTGTCAGGGGTGTGTACACAATTGTTCGGGTCGGCATGGCTTGGCGCAGCCGGGCGGCAAAATTGAATATACCTTTTGTATAAAGCCGCTCGGCTAAGCTCGAATTGTGCCGAGCCGACCCTATCGTCATAAAGCGAGAGTAGATGTCGAATGAAGTTTGCCGATCGGCATGAACCGTGTGAAATGAAACCCGAAAATGTTTAGTAATTACTTCTGGTCTTTGGTGTTTAACTAATACTGCCGAATCGAATGTGCCGACCCGAAAATTTGAGCAGCACCCCTAAGAATACTACCAAGTTCTGTAGACTACGGAGAAAGAGGGTAGTTTTTAGTTTGCTTTACGTAAATACTTGGTTATTGGTAAATGGTGGATTCTGTGAAAATTCGCACAGAGTTGTTTAGTTGTAAAACTTAAAGCGCGGTGTGCACACCCGCACTGGGCCCGCGTGGTGAATTACGGCTCACTCCCTCTCACTGAAAGGAGGCCTGTGTCCTAACAGTGGGTATAAATGTCAAAGAATGGCGTTAGTGTATTGAATATACGGACAATTTGAGTTGTTTTCTCAAACTGACTTTAAATTAAACTTACCAAGTATCGAGTTCTGTGTGAGTAGGTGGTGAGTGGGTGGCTGTTGCAGCACCCCCCCTCCGACCAAGACTCCGTGTCCCGTGTGACCTGCTGCCAGCTGTGAACAAATATGGGATAGTTTGCATCACGGTATGTCAGAAGGCCAAATCTCGTACTTACTTAAAAATCGTTCAATTGGTTCGATCTGCCGAGTTCGGCCGATGACGGATTAGGTGTACGCGAGCCCTAAGGTCTTTACAACGTGAAGGAAGGAGACAATATAAATTCGTATTAATAAACATAATTTAACAAGAGGTAAATAATTAAAAAACTTCAAAAGCCTCACTCTACTCAATGATTTACAAATACAAAATGTTTTATTCAAGAAATTTCTTACAAAAATGGGTGGTTGTGTTTGGGGACTCCTTTTAAGCAATTTTTGCCTGTGTTAGGAGACCCCCGCTCTTCCATAGCAGTAATTACAACAGTAACAAATATGTGGGTAATTAAACTTATGCTTAATTACTTATTTCTATTGATAATATTTATTTTTAATTTAAAAAAGGAATATAAAGATTTTTAAAGAAATTAGTTTGTTATTTAATAGGTTCCCCCAACTTGTTATTATTTTTTGTGTTTATGTTATTTTTATGCGTCATGTTCGCCGCAAATAAACGTATTTTCTTTCTCTTCTTTCTTTTCTTTCTTTGGGTGCTTACATAAAGAAACAGGTTTCCTGTGCAGGCGAGTCTGTGCGGGTCGCTACCGATCGGTGCAGGTGAAATAGTCCCACATTATCTTATGCGCTCACACATAAGGAAACAGGTAAAACATGTAACCGTTTCCTTCCGAAGATCAACCTGCAGAGACCTGTACTGGGGGTCGGGACCGAAATCTTTATGTGAGCACCCTTTGAAATGTTGACATGTTTTTGAATTTGACTATAGGGAAGCCGTTAGATCAAAGCGATTTGTAAAGACGAGCCCTTTGTATAGTCTTGGCAATAAGGATAAAAATGTAGATTTACCAAGCCAGAACTTCAATCAACAACAGAATAGAATACTCTTTATTATGTACACCATATAAATTACAGACATAAATATAGAAACTTTACAATGGGTGACACAATGGGCGGTCTTGTCGCTAAGAGCGATCTTTTAAAGACAACCTTTGGATGGATTAAAAAATGGGGAAGGACAGACATATACTGTAGGTAGTCTGTGGTGTACCATTTACACAATACAATACATACATACATAAAGTATATTATACTAATCGAAATAAATATATACAGAAAACTAATTAAACGAAAAAACACAAAAGTATCACTAGTTTTTTCCGGGCAGGTTTTACTCTCGCAAAAAGTAACCAAAAAGGTTTTGTTTCTGCCAAAATCCGATTTCATTGGAAACAGAAGTCGTCCAATATATAGCTCTGTAGCTCTGCTCTCTATGACGTGCACTGTCCTGAACAAATATGCTCGCCTCTTCTCTATTTCAGGACGTGACATTTTTTCAGTAGCCAAAAAGTTCTCACAGCAAAAAAATATTTTTGCTTTCCAAAATCTGCAAAAAGGAAGAAAAAGCCTTAGCACGAACCCGCGACGTAACGAATTTCGAACGATTTTTGAATCATACACAGTGTGAGGCCCGTAGATAAATAATAATAGCCGCACAGGTCGATCGACCAGGTTAAGCTACGCTTGCCGCGGTTGGTCTGTGGACGGGTGACCATCTTTACATACGAAGACACCTACATGCCTCGGAAAGCACGTTAAGCCGTTGGTCCCGGCTG
The DNA here is from genome assembly GCA_945859645.1 of Amphipoea oculea. Classification (NCBI taxonomy): domain Eukaryota; kingdom Metazoa; phylum Arthropoda; class Insecta; order Lepidoptera; family Noctuidae; genus Amphipoea; species Amphipoea oculea. Next base: position 16,520,299 of record OX243881.1, read on the forward strand.
CCATTCGTGGATCTTTGACAGTCGTTACGGGTAGTCAGAAGCCCGAAAGTCCCAGTCTTACCAAGGGGTATCGTATTACCCAGTAACTGGGTTTTGGATGTCAGATAGGCAGTCGCTCCATGTAAAATACTGGTATTCAGCTGCATCTGGTTAGACTCGAAGCCGACCCCAACGTAGTTAGGAAAAGGCTAGGCAGATGATGAGGCTCGCCCCCTAATACTTGGGGCTTCAACATAAATGGCGAAATGTGTACTATAGGTACAAGTACACTTCTGCCCTTCGCAGGATAACAAGACATGATGTTATGAGAGTTTATGTTACGTTTATCCGCGGGTTCGTGTTTGGCTCACAATGCTATTGAAGCGAAAATCCCGTTCGATTCGCTTGTTTCCTTTTACTTTGCGGTCTGGGACTAATTAGTCGGTTTTTGTCAAAGAAAAGTTCGGTTCTTTTTAAGCTACGAATTCTGGAGGTAGTCTTTTTTACGGAAAGCATATTCAATGATTTTATTGTAAATGTCTGCTGAAATAAACCTTACCACCACAATGGTAACAAAAGCGTATTGTTCGTAGAATAGACCTATCAGGATAATGATTAATTGAATTTTATACTCTCCCAAAAAAAAAACAATAGGCTTCATTTTATGTAACGGACAGCTGTTGTTTTGACAAAAGCCTACGCTAATGCTACGCCGTAGACCCATGCGCAGCGTAAGCTACGCCGTAGCTCCGCGCGTAGCCAAACTATACTCCATTTTGTTTATTTGTCAGGTGAAAGAAAGAAAGAAGAAATGTATATTCTTCATATATCTATGGCACAAACAAAACGCATAATATTGCAAATAAAAAAAAATGGTTGTCTATAAAGTCGGTTTACGTAGGTACGATCATTTTACGTGATAACGTTATTGATGCGTCACAAGCCGAACGCTTAGGCCGATCGTGCCTCTCTATCGCTTGTTCCGCGCTCTCGCTTGCACGCTCGGCTCAGGCGGAACGTGACAATGAGTCATGCTTTTTCGTGCGTGCAGCCGGCGTTCATCGATTTATAAGGCGTTATCACGTCAAAAATACATAAAATATACACATACAACATAGTCAAAAGCCTCGTACTACAGTACATAAAAAGTTGAAAATATCATCCATTGCGTTGTTAGGGCCGACCACGGAAAACGCACATTAATTGACATTGACAATACAAATTAGTCCGTGATGCGCCCGCAACACTGGGTGCGTAGTTGCTACAGATTAGTAATCTGTGGTGCGTCGTACTCGCAACCGGCGCGCGTATATGACCAGATGAAGGTAACTTCTCTTCTTAGTTTGTGACCAGATGTATGAACATAAACGAAGCAAAAGGAGTATGTAAGGATCGTTGCAGGTGGGGTTTTGCAGTTCTTGCCTACCCCATAGGAAAAAGTCGTGACTTTATGATATGTATGGATAAGAGGAGAAAAAAATAGAATAGAATGGAATAGAATACTCTTTATCCAAATTGTATTGCTAGATGTTAACTGTGCCGAGTGCAGTGGTTGGTGAATATAGGGAAAGTAATCCTGCTAGGCAATAGTCAGATTTTCATTTGTGGCTTTTTTTGGAGAGAGTTAAACTTTTCCGTGAAACTTTTGAAAGTCATAGCTTTATTTTTCGTATTTGAATAGTCAGTTAGAGATTCTTTGGATAGAGCTTAGCTAGCCAGAATTTTAGCAGTCAAAGCATTGTTGTCTGGAGTATTTGACAGCAGTCTACGACATTCTAATCACAGAACACATATACTCCTAACGGAGATTCTATTTCTAAAAAGCTGAAAATCGGATTTCTAGAATGCATAAATATTTTTGCATGCGTAGTTCATTCATACAAAAATAAGTTTTCTATAGAAATGTTAAATTCCTCATATCTCGTCTTTAAATCAGTGTCCATTTAAAATACACACTACATTAAGAATATGATTGTTTGATTTACAAATTATTTTGGTATTACGAGTACGTTTGAATGAAATGTCTACTAACAATTATGGAATTTCCGTAAACAAAAGATTATTATTAACAAGGTTTCCTCACCTGATGATGAGCAGCAGACAAATGATCGGGTGCTGGGGTCGGTGCTGGTGGTGAGAAGTCCCGAGCGTTGGCACCGTGGTTGATGGTGATACCACCAGGCAGGGCGGCCGGCGCTGGTGACGGCGGCACCCCTGAGAGCTGGTGATTGAAGAGAAAGGTTAATAAAATAGCTTCACGAGTTAATTTATCTCTGGTTCGGGTGCTTACGATGCTCAATACTCTTCTGACGTAAATATGGGAGTTTGACTTGTTTGCCGGGAGATGGATAGATGTGTGTCGTGAATGTTTAAGATTCTGTGAAATGATAGTAAGTAAATAGTTGTACTGTACAGACGTCAGCACGTGAAGCTACTACAATCTGTCAAATTTCTTTAATAGATTTTCAACTTTATCGCTGAACAATAAGGTTCAAAGTAGATTGGGAATATTTGACAGTTTCGGGTATTTTGATATGCTGGCGTCTGTACCTACTTTTTTCTTGATTGTATTTTTAAAAATAACACTGTATAGCAGTGTTATTTTCATCTAAACAGTGTTTTTTATTTTAAACGTTTGTTTTTTTTTTCATTTTTCAGGTTCTTTTATTTTGTTAAGATTTAACTGTACAAAGTCTTAGATATATTTTAATCTGTTATGTAGTGCACATAATATACATTTTTTAGGGTTTAAAACAGGATGTAGTGACGAAAAGGGTACCTATGCTTATATAGTTTGGTCATGGTGAGAGGATGAATGCAAGGCGACTAACAAACCACCAGAGATTAGCGCCTTCAAACAAACTCTTCAGTTTTATTATTAATATTAATATTATGTGCGAAACGTGTATTTCCAATTGTAAACCCATACGAATTTACGGTAACGTTTACTTCGCACGTTCGTGTTAACCCCATTATTATTGCTTTATACATTTAAATATTACATTATAAAGATTTGTAGTAGTAAATATACAGGAAGATATTTTTATCACCACCCAAATTTTTACAGGGTGTTTTACTCGTAAATATGAACGACTTTCACTATGGAACCAACTCTGAAATCACGGAAAAAAGTCAGCTGTTTCATACACTTTGGTCAAGTAGGTATTGAACTTTTGTATTAAACAGCTGATTGTTTTTTTCGTGATTTCAGAGTTAGTCCCATAATGAAAGTTGTTCATATTCATGGGTAGAACAACCTGTAAAAATTTGGATGGTGATAAAAAAATCTTCCTGTATATTATGTTTAACTAGCTGCGCCCCGCGGTTTCACCCGCATAAGACTCGATCCCGTGGGAAAATCGGAATAAAAACTATCCTATGTCCTTTTCCGGGACTCAAACTATCTCTATACCAAATTTCATCTAAATCGGTTCAGCGGTTTGAGCGTGAAGTAGTAACAAACATATAAACACACACACACACACACTCACAAACTTTCGCCTTTATAATATTAGTGTGATTATATGGCCTCTATAGGGTAAAAAACCGCCTCCATTTTTATCCATGTAGGTATATCTGTCTTGAGCTGTAATCAACCAGTTTTTTCCCGCTGTTTTTACAACATCGTCGACCCAACTTTTCCTTTGTCGAACTTTTTATCTTTTTTCAGTGGGACCAAGCCACTTCATTGTTTGTAATGTCCATCTGTTATCCTGGTACCTAGCTAGGTGGCCTGTCCACTTCCATTTCAAGGTCATGGCGTGTTGTAGAACATCTTTGTTTTTTTTTGTTGCGTATATCTGCATTTCGTGTTTTAGTTATGCCCCATAGCACCTTTATAATATACGCGCCGCACTATGTAGGTACCATTTTGTTGAAACTCAGATGTGCCTTCTCGACATCCGTGTGTCCCTAACGGGATGCAGCAGAATACCAGCGTCAGGTATTGTACCTGGCATATGCTGAGCTGGACTCATATTTGGTGCAACTATGAGACACACACCGCCCAGTAGTGATCGACCGTTATAAATGACATATATGAGGCGTCTATGGGTCAATTTATCTTTTTAATCTTTGTTTTTTTTTTCTCACCTTTTTTGATGTTTTTTTTAATGCCTGTATTGTGTGTTTTGTTGCACTAAGTAATCGTTTTATCTATCTATCTATCATAGCCATTCATAAAAAAAAAACTTACGTGTGCCTGAGAATAAAAAAAATTGTATGGAAGACGTATTTAATAACCATATCTATAGATCCGTAACTAACCGACAATTCCTCTACGCCTTATACATAAACGGATCACAGATGTGAGTAACACGAACATATTTTATCAAAATGAACCAATACATCATATGAATCAATTCACTAAACGAATCGCAGCCCTCTGAGCATGAGGCTCTGACATTTACGAATCAAACCCAATTTTTACATAACTTCATACAACTCTATATAATTTTTCATCCGGCATGTCTGAATGCTCTAATAACGGATCGCTGGACCCTTATCCGTCAATACGGAGGGTCCAATTTATGGCCTATTGTGTTTCGAACGTACTGTTACAATTTTGATTTGAGCGCGGGTGTCTGTATTGGTACTCGTACGTTTCGCTCCATAAAATTGTTTCGGAATGGAGGACGGTGTTGTGTAATTTAGTTTTGTGATTTTCGTTTTAGTATTTTCAGATGGAACGGTTTATTACCCGGATTGGCTTTAAGGTGTGATCCACAGATATAGATAGACCTAGATAACGCAAGTATCATGATCTGTATGAAAACCTAGCGTGCCATTTTTTGACTACGTCACAAGCATGTAGAGGTATGAGAAACAGCGTGTAAAGTTCACTCATACTCCATAGAAAAGGGAGGATCCTCCGACCTGACGGGTGTTGTGTCTGGCGGGCAACTGCCCGATGATTCATGTCGGGCTGTTGTATCTATGCTAGTTGCGCGATAAACTCTGCTTGCGAGATGCAGGATTTGCGTGACGTCAGTATGACGCGTTGTTCGCATGTGGCGTTGTAAATACCACCACAAGCACTATTTATTGATGGAAAAATCAAATCGATTTGAAGACGCCGCCGCGTGCGGCACCCGTCTCGCCCCACCCCCGGGGCCTAGCGCCATCAGCGCTCACGCTCACCCAGCCAGCAGTACACAGGACTGAGCGCGAAAGTTGCGGCTTACGATTTTTTACATAAGCTGGTGCGATTTTGGCACGCGAAGTAGTTGCTCTTGCGTTATCTAGGTGTATCTATATCTGTAGTGTGACCAGCAGGTAAATCAGGTTTAAATTTTTTCTTTTATATATTATCTCTCATATCAGACTAGCAGCCGTGCCCGCGACTTTGTTCGCGTGCATGTTGGAAAACAAATGGGACTTCATGGGATTTTTTGCGCGGAACCCTAATTCTTTTTCGAAAACAAAATTGGCTTACGTTACGCCTTACATCAGCTATCTGACAGTGAGAGTCCCGTCAAAATCAGTCCAACCATTTCGTAGATTAGCCGAAAAAGACAGACAAAATATTTATGAATATAAAGAGAATATCTACAAGGTTTACCAAGGTTAGGGACGCCCCCCAGCTAAATGGACGGACGACATAAAGAAGGTGGCTGGGGTAGACTGGATGCGGAAGACCTTGACCTCGTAGATCAATTAATCAATCAACTCAGCCTATCGCAGTCCACTGCTGGACATAGGCCTCTCCCAGACTGCGATAGGCTGAGTTGATTGATTGATCTACAAGGTTGTAGGTATTTTGTTTGCCTGATTTTTCTGTGCACACGAAAATAGTCTTAACTGAACAAACTTGCGTCAGTTAGTTGACGCAGGTTCGTTCAGTTTGTCCCCTCCATATGTAATAAGCTTTCATGAACACTTTGCATCTTAATCAACTAACATTGGTTAACAAACGAGACCAGAATATTCAAGTAGTGTAGTAAATACGTATAGAATTTGTGTGAGTGTTGATTAAGTAATTCTGACTGAAACCAAGATATTTTCTTAATGATTTATGTTATTCAAGACTAGTCGTATTTATTGAGTTATGTAATAAAGTTCTGCGAGCAATGTGCTCTGCCCACTGTTGGTTACCTTAGTTCTTTTGCGGATCTCCTCATTTCTGATTCGATCACGCAGGAAAACTCCAAGCATAGCCCTCTCCATTGCCCTTTGGGTGACTTTTAGCCTTCTAATAAGGCCCATTGTGAGCGTGTTTTTTTATTCTGTGTTTTTGCAACCATGCAGCCAATGTCACCCGAAGTACACACGAACCGCATGTGGCCAGCTGCACCTAGTTGTACCCGGCTAAACCTACGTGTAGCCGCACTTCGGCTATTAGCCGTGACATATACATACAAATAATATATCTATCTACTCATACTTACTCTCTGTTTATGTGTAGGGTCTCTGAGAGGGAGGGCCTCCTCGCTGCCACTCCGGGAGGAATCGGGAGGAGAGAGGCGACGCTGTTCGCTCTGTGAGGACAAGATCTGCATCTCCAGCATCTGCTCCTGCCTGATATCATCGTTGTAGTCCTGAAAAGAGATTGGATAGTTAATAAAAAACAGTTTGTGTCACAAACCAACGTTTAGTACGCAGGGCAACATATTAAGCTATATATTTCCAGTAGTATATGCTGACTTCTTACTGTACGAAAATTCTATACTATGAGAGATCAGCTAAAACTGGAAATATAGCTTGACTAGCTTCTGCCCGCAACTTGGTCCGCGTGAAATTTCACCCTCCACCCTCTTAGGGGTGGAATTTCGAAAACCCTTTCCTAGTGGATACCTACCCTTTACAAAGAACACACCCTCCAAATTTCATGTCTCTCTAGGACCCGCGGTTTAGGCTGTGCGTTGATATATCAGTCAGTTAGGACTTTGGATTTTATACAACGTGTCCCAAAATTCAACGGCAAGCGGACACCAGAGGGTGGACCTGCTCATGACTACTCGAGAAAAAATATCTAATTTTTTTTGGTAAATACAAAAAATTCATTGAAATCCTTCAAAGTTTGGCACCCCTGGTATTTTTAACTACCATAACCACACTTTTTCAAATACTTCTGTTTTTTTTTTTTGTATCGGGAACCTAAATAACACTGCTATCCACCACAACCCTTAAAAATTCCAGAATGCCTGTAGTTTTTACACAAAAATCAATTAAAATTATTTTTTTTTCTTAAAATTTTCAAACTTGTTTACTCAAAAAATTGAGATATTTTTTTGTCATTATTTTTTCTCGAGTAGTCATGAGCAGGTCCACCCACTGGTGGCTTATCGTTGAATTTTGGGACACGTTGTATATAAAGAAACGTCGCGTCGCCGTGTAAGTAAGTATACAGCGGCCATTTTCGGAATTAATGATATCATTTTTATATTGTTGTTATTTATCGGGTGATATTTATCATCATTTCCGTGTCCTTCTTCAGATACCAGGCTACCTACCTGTCAAATTTTATAGCGATCGTTCAGGTCGTTCGTTCAGCTAACAGACTTACTTTCGCTTTTATAAAATTTGTATATCATCATCAGCCGTTGATGCTGTTCCCCCTGCTGGGGCATAGGCCTCCTCTTTTCGATGGGCTTTAAATTACCACGCGGGCCCGGTACGGGTTGGTGGATGTCCTACGTCTTCGAATTTTTTGTTCTGGGATATGCCGGTCTTTTTTTTTTGTAAAGGTACTGCGTAATTTGATTCAGAGCGACCCGAGCTAAATGTATTAACAAAATTGTGTGAGTAAAAAACCAGCGGCATAAAAAAAACAATGGCTTCCCAAACAGACAAACGTCCTTCCGCCAGATACATAATCATAAAAAAAGTCCTTTTATTCAGTTTCGGCTATTTGCACAACAACACTGTTATAAATTCTGCCTTAATCGCTTCTTGTCCAGACTTTTTGGTCGTCACGAATATTCTACAAACATAGCCGTCACCCGATAAGGAATACTTGGACTTATTTATTACCTTGACTTCAAGAATAATATGAAAAGAAAGTTCTGTTGTTCGTTACTTATAACTTACTTTATGTATTGGATTAGTAAAATGTATAACACTATAGTTATCTGTGCGCGCAGCTGTCAAAAACTATTTGATATTTTGACAAACAGATTTGTATACGCACTAAGAGAACTACGCAAAACAGCGAACGAAGAAGCTGCACTCAACGCCTATCACGGCTACGTAGCGTCTGTATTGAGGTACGGCTTACTCCTTTGGGGTAACTCATCACACATACAAAGAGCATTCATAGCGCAAAAAAAATGCTTACGAGCAATAACTGGGGCGCCTCCATACGAGAGCTGTAAACCAATTTTTAAAAAGCTAAAGGTTCTAACTCTATCCTCTACTTACATTTTTGAAATAGCCATATTTGTCAAGAAAAACTCTCACTTCTTCTCCACAGTAGCCGAAAACAATAGATTTGCAAAAAGGGACCCCACCAAATTAAAAAACCCATTTTGTAATAGCACTCTCCACTACAGAAACAGCTACCTTATGTCCATTAAAATATATAACCATATCCCAAAAATAATAAGAGAGCTACCATTTAATCTTTACGAAAAAAATCTGAAAAATTGGCTTCTCCAAAATAATTTTTACACTCTAAAAGAATTTTTTGATTATAAGGGTAAATAATACATGTATGTATACATTTTTTTTTGTTTTAAATAATAAGGTACCTAGATTTATTTAGGTAGTTGTAAAATATAAAAATTGTTATTGTTGTGTTTTTATTTGATATTGTATATTAGAGTATAAAATATGTCCATAGTTATAAGTGTTTTTTATTGTTTATTAGAGTTTAAGTTAGGTTTTATACCTACCCACGTGTACATTAATACATTAATTTCACGTCGTAAATATTCGTATGCCGCTATTAGCGGAGGATGTGTTTAACTTATCCATTTGTACCAACCAACTTTGTACCTACCATATCCGACGAATAAATGTCTATGTCTATGTCTATGACATAATGGTGAAAGTAATAAAAAAAAAATCGACTTCAAAAAGAAATTAATACAAAATTATGAAATAACTTTAATTTCGGAAGTCGATGTCTTGGGATCTGTATTTTAGTTTTAGTTTAATTCCCACCGAGTTCCGAGAATTTTGTGTTACCTAATTTCTTTTTGAAGTCGATTTTTTTTTAATTACTTTTTTATTTCATAATTTTTAGGCTTAAGAAGAAACTGGAATATTTTGTTTTTAATAAGTAGGTAAGTAATAGTTTTGTTTTAAATATTGTACTAGAATTTGACCACAGGTCGTATCAATAAACCAGGCGGTCACACTTACACGTATTAATCCATATCTTGAAAATTACTGAATCGATTTTGATGAAACTCGCACTGTGACCAAGTTGAAGTAAATGTAAGCCAATAAAAAAAAATGGTCACGATCCGATCAACAGTTGCGGAGAAATGCGTGGACAAACATACATACATCTATGAAATTTTATATATTTATTTGGATGCCCTAATAGATTGTCATATGTGAATATATTGCAGTTCCAATAATATTACATAAATACGTGTCGAATTGATAACCTCTTTTTTTTGAAGTTGGTAAAAATAAAATGAAAAAGTTATCCTAGGATACGATAGAAACCGTGGACAACGTCTAGTATCATTTTCTGTTCTAAGCCACTGTTACACCAGCCAATTTTCATCTAGCATGTTCGACCCATAAATCTTCCTAAACTATTACTGCACATCCTCGTAACACTTCCACCTCAAGAAATAGCTGTAAACACATAAGTCACAAAGCCAATACGTTTAAATATAGTGCAAGCTGAGATATTGCATCTGGTATGGTTGTTGCATCGGTCATTGTAATTTAAACCTTATGTCAATGTTTAGAAAAAAAAAACACTACAAAGTGATAAATAACTTTAATTTCGGAAGTCGGTGTCGTTGGTTTCACATTTTCGTTTTTTGACACCCACTTCCGAAATTAACGTTATTTATCATTTTGTAGTGTTTTTTTTTGAAGTCGGTTGTTTTTTTTTTTGTAAAAAAGTTTTTATTTTTCACTTTTCAGTTGTAACCTACCCCACACAAATTCAATTAACACTTGTGCATTGAAGAATTGAAGACACCGACTAGAAGAATCATCAAAATTCGCGTAGAAATGCCGAACATGCAGTACATTTATGCATATAACTTCGTACATAAGAATAATTACCTAATGTATTATATACTTAAATCTTCCTGAAAGTATGTAGATCATATTAATGAAAGAATTATCAAAATTGGTTTATTAGTTTTTGAGAAAATCACGGACATACAAACATACATACATACGGATCGAATACAGAACCTCCTTTTTTGAAGTCGGTTAAAAATCACATGATGCGCTCGTGTTTTGCAACGAGCATGCTGAACGAAAGACTACAATATACTCACTGACCCTGTATTATAAAAGTGTTTATTAGAGGACAGTGACTATCCTCCATTAGAAAAATAACGGCCAAATCACAACAATTATTGGAGTAATAGTGTTGAAATGAGGGGCTTGTGGTTAAGTAATGCAAGCAACACGGGTCGATCTATCAGGTTAAGCTACGCTTGGTACTGTTGGTCCGTAGATGGGTGACCATCTTTACATATCAAGACCCCTCCGTGTCTCGGAAAGCACGTTAAGCCGTAGGTCCCGGCTGTCATTCGTGGATCTTTGACAGTCGTTACGGGTAGTCAGAAGCCTGAAAGTCTGACAACCAGTCTTACCAAGGGGTATCGTATTACCCAGTAACTGGGTTGTGGAGGTCAGATAGCCAGTCGCTCCATGTAAAATACTAATATTCTGCTGCATGAGGTTATTAGACTGGAAGCCGACCCCAACATAGTTGGGAAAAGGCTAGGCAGATGATGATTTAATTGAGTATGCGTGATGGTTTGTATCCTCGAACAAACTAAAGTAATGAAGCAATTTCATCTAGTGAGTTGTCATATGATTTGAAGCAACGGACGTCAGAGGGAGGGGGTCAGGACATATGATATTGCCCATATATTGCCTATGGATCGTTCACAATCACATCATTTGACGTGATGTTTCTACGGTAAGATTTCGTTCATAAGAAGTTTCATCATCATCATTTCAGCCGAAAGACGTCCACTGCTGGACATAGGCCTCCCCAAGCACCTCCACTTCGACCGGTTTTGTGCTTCTCGCGTCCAACGAGTTCCTGCGGCCTTCACAAGGTCGTCGGTCCACCTTGTGGGAGGCCTTCCAACGATACGTCGTCCGGTACGCGGTCGCCACTCCAGAACCTTTTGGCCCCATCGGCCTTCTGTTCTGCGAGCAATGTGCCTTGCCCACTTCCGCTTAAGTTTGGCAATTCTTCGGGCTATGTCGGTTACTTTGGTTCTCCTTCGGATCTCTTCATGTTTGATTCGATCACGTAGAGAAACTCCAAGCATAGCCCTCTCCATTGCACTTTGGGTGACTTTCAGCCTTCTAATAAGGCCCATTGTGAGCGACCACGTTTCAGTGCCATATGTCATAACTGGCAACACGCACTCGTCAAAGACTTTCGTCTTGAGACACTGTGGTATGTGGGACGAGAAGATATTGCGTGGTTTCCCGAACGCTGCCCAGCCCAGTCGGATTCGAGGATTGACCTCTTTCTCGAAGTTGGACTTACCTAACATAAGAAGTTTAGGTTTTGGTAACTCTTTTTATGAATATTCAATTATCTGGTAGGAAGTGCCTATAAATTTACCATATGTGAAAAAGACCCTCGACCGCTCAAAAAAAGTTGGAAAAAAACCTACAGTAAGTATGTTTTTCCCAACTTTTTCACTGTATAAGTATTATCAGCCTATAATGTTCCCACTGCCGGGACTCAGGCCTCCTCTTTATGAGAAGCCGTGGGCCGTAATCCACCACGCAAGCCTAGTGCGGGTTGGTTGATGTCAAATGCCTTCGAATTTTTTGGTTCTAGGACATGCCGGTTTCCTCACGATGTTTTCCTACCCCGTTTTGAGAGCAATGGTGATGAAATTAAATATAGTAAAGTATGTAAAGTAAAGTGCCTGCCTGGGATCGAACTCACGACCTACAACTTGTAAGTCGGGGCCGATACGACTGCGCCATCACTTTTCCCCTTGTTTTATTGCTAAGTTTTTAAAGTAAAAGTTTTATGTTTTATAGAGTGAAATTAAATTCATAGGCATCCTTTTAAAGGGTCATTGTACTCATCATTATGAACAAATTTTACTATGGGACTAAACCTAAAATCGCGAAAAAAATCATCTGTTCCTTGCAATTGTGTTCACATAACTCGTCAAAATGTAGGGAAGACCTGATTTTTTTTCGCGATTTCAGGTTTGGTTCCATAGTAAAAGTTGTTCATAATGATGATTACAATGACCCCTTAAAAGGATGCCCATGAATTCAATTTCACCCTGTATATAATATAAGCCTTCAGTGTTCCTGTTTTCAACATCCATTATCTAATAGGTACAGCTCATCACTTCCAAACAACGTTTTCTGATTTGAACGAACATTTACGACGACTAAGCCATAAAACCTTATTATACATTATAGTCCTGTACGTAATGCACCGTTTTATGGGCCACCTCCTATCTCCTGATGCGTTTCCGCATCCCGTCTTATATGCAGGTTCTTGTGTGGGTGTTGGAGAATTGATAAGAACTCGTTTAAGTACTGCAGACCCACCGTACCCCTGGCCGTACCCCTGGTGGTACGGTGGGTATTTAAAAGTTAAACGATACGACCAGGTAGTAGTGTTGTATCACTAGTTAAAACCACTTCACCGTCTCGTTTATGTATCAGCCTCATTTGCTCGATCATAATTATCATATCATATTGTGTCGTCTCATTTGCTTATTTTTGGAATGTTATTCAACGCACACTATTTATGTAGGTAGGTATCTACTTATTCGTAACTATTTCTTTTGTCTTACATATATTTTATTTAAGTATGCATACACACGTCACGTTGTAGTGTAAAACTGATTTACATCCGTCACCTCACACATCAGGTCCAGTTGAAAACCAGTGTCAGGCACTAGTTGTCTGGCATTATTGCTGAACTGGGCCTTTTTGGCGCAGCCGTGAGGCACACTTTCCTGCTAATTACTTACATCGGACTTTACGCTTTTTATTTGATCTTTGTTTCGTTTTTTTTATCTGATGTATCTGGTGTATTGTGTGTATTTTAGTCTGTGCTAAATAAATGTATTTTCTTTCTTTTCTTTCTTTCTGACAAAAACAATTTTATTTAGTCATTTTATAGTGAGTTCACTGAAAAAAATGAATCACATTAAAGCGATTTCATTAAGACTTACTGACTTGAGGTTCGCTTCCAGTGTAACCGGATGCAGCTGAATATAAGTATCTTACTGCCTATCTGACTATCTGTTACCCCTTGGTAAGACTGGTTGTCAGACTTGGGCTTCCGACTACCCGTAACGACTTTCAGATATCTACAATTCAGCCAAGACCAACGGCTTAACGTGGTTTCCGAGGCACGGAGAGGTCTTGGTATGTTATGGATAGTTGCCCATCTATGGACCGACCTCGGCAAACGAAGCTTAACCTTCGTTCGACGCGTTCGGCTGAATTGTGCGGTAATTTGATACAAATTCTTACGATTGAGAACTTTATATATCTCTTAACAATGTTAGCTCTTCAAAACCTATTAGAATATATTAAAGTAATTTCACAATAATCTGGCTTTTACGAGTAGCTGACGACGGAGGAATTTACGACGTTTTCATAATATTTGATGGCACCATCAGCGGCATTAATGTTAAATTGATTTTAAACTTTATACCTATTTTATGGGAGACCAGCTTCAGAGCTGGGCCATGAAACTACCGCAGTTATTTCCAATTAAAAAATATCAAGTAAAATAACATATTCAAATATTTACATAATTTAAAAAGAGAGGGAGAGGAAATAATAAAAGAGCATCAAAAATTCGTCCGCATTAAGCACTAAGGCCATGGGGCCCGAGTGCCCACTTAGTATTTCGAGACATCGCCAAGCGGTTGGTCGGCTCTTCACGTGACCAGAGGGCTGGCCTATTTTTTGGCCAAAGAATCAGCATTGCCATTCAACGTGGCAATGCTGCCAGCCTTTTGGGCACGTTTCCTGTTGACAGCGATGCGGACGAGTTTTTTGATGCCCTTTGATTAATATCAAGTTCAATAAAAATAACAAGTGTCCAAGTTATTACTGTACCACTGCAGGGCAAAGGTCTCTAAAGAAAGAAAGAAAAAGTATATTATTGCGACCGTACAGGAAAATCACAAACTAAACTCTGAAAAAAATAATTTCTTACTAGACTTACTTTCTTTGTACAGTAAGAAGAAATGTTTGTGAAACAGTAAAAGACAAAACAGTAGCTTTTAGTGATTAAACATACTATTTACTGAAAAAACAACAACAAAAAGTAAAAAGGAAAACCACCATTACTGTAGTGTAAGTAAACAATGGTTTGAACGATATCACCAAATGAATAAAACAGTTAATTTTGTGGGGATCCCTTCTTTTCGCATAATGTTCTTTTTCCTAATATACTTTGGCATAACTATTTTGGCATAATTTGTTTTGGCATAATAATACTTTGCCATATTTTTTTTGGCATACGGTTTATGTTGGCATCTTCAAGGCTAATTTGTTTTCGCATAAATTTAATTCGCATAATACTAAACGACGTCAGGGGCACCCCGAAATTCGGTTTGGTTAGGTTCCTTTAAACCCTGCAGACAGAAATAGGTACCCCGCGCAGCGGGGCTCCGTCGACCTGACATCGTTAGAAATAAAACGAGCATGCTAAATTTATGCTTTAGAATGTTATGCTTAATCATTATTATGATTAAAGAAATTATGCTTAAAAAAATTATGCGTAAGCTGTTATGCGTAAATAATGTTATGCGAAAATACAATTAGAAGAGACAAAAGTATGCCAAGTTATATTAGGTCTTAAAATTTTATGCAAATGGATAGGGAACCAATTTTGTGATAACAAAAAGAAAAATGAAACAGAAAGTCCTATACGAGGCCAAAAGGCTCCTATCTCAGCATGATGCTGCAACATTAAAAAAATAAATGTCGCAGCGCTGGTATTCTGATCATGGACTTATTATAAAACCTTAAGTCCATGATTCTGATATATTCTATTGTAGTCTATGGAAAGGGCTCTCTGTGATGTCATGGGCAGTTACAGAAATAAATCTATACTAATATTATAAATTCGAAAGTAACTCTGTCTGTCTGTATGTTACCTTTTCACGCCTAAACCGCTGAACCGATTTAGATGAAATTTGGTATAGAGATAGTTTGAGTCCCGGGGAAGGACATAGGATACTTTTTATCCCGATATTCCCACGGGATCGACATTTACGCGGGTGAATAAACAATAAATTAGATAATACGTAAAATATTAGCAAATAAAATAAAATATTCATTTTTAATCCGCGCCAGACGTAACCGCATTACTCGTCTATGCTTTGAGTGTATATACATATAGAGTGAGTGTGTGTGTACAGAATGTTTTTTTTTACCAGTTCCAAATTTTTACAGGTTGTCCTACCCATGAATATGGACAACGTTCACTATGGGACCCACTCTGATATCAGGAAAAAAAATCAGCTGTTTCATACATTTTGGTCAAGTAGGTGTTGAAATTTTGTATTAAACAGTAGTTTTTTTTTTCGTGCCCTTCTGTCCTCTAGGGTCAATTTTATTTAGGTTCGATAAAATCCTTACAAACAAAGCCTTTATGGCTGTTGTTTTATGTGTTATTCTAACCAAGGAATAAAAGAATCTCTATTTTTAGCCACCTAGGTAAAGTGAGCAGTGGTAACCCAGTTGTCATGGTATCGTAGGTCTCGGGTTCGGACCCAGGCAAGCAAAATATTTTGTGTAATTTATTTCACCACCACTGCTTTCAAAATGGTGAACGAAAACATCGTGAGGAAACCGTCTTATCCTTGGAACAAAAACCCGAAGACATGTGACATCGCGTGGTGGATTATGGCCTGCTTCCTCTCACAGAGAGGAGGCCTGTGTCCCAGCAGTGGGAACGTTGAAGGCTGATTACTTATCTAGGTATAGTAGAAGATCTCATCATAAATTCAATGTTTATATCTTCAAAAAATACGCAGACACTAAAATTTAAGAAAATACGCAGGCAGCGCCGGCTGTCACACTCGTATTAAACATACAATACGCACGCACGGTACGCTGCGTATTAAAATTCACGAGTTAATATCTCAACGGCGGCGTTTCGCTGCCTCTCTGTATATGCCAAAAGCATTGGCGGTGTGATCATTTATGTAGTGTGCAAGTATTGGTGCGTGAAGGCGAAAATATGGGTGTCGTAATTGGACTCGGGTTGCAAAGGTTTTTAGGGTTCCGTACCCAAAGGGTAAAAACGGGGACCCTATTACTAAGACTTCGCTGTCTGTCCGTCCGTCTGTCTGTCACCAGGCTGTATCTCAAGAACCGCGATAGCTAGACAGTTGAAATTTTCACAAATTATGTATTTCTGTTGCCGCTATAACAACAAAATTACTAAAAACAAAATAAAATAAATATTTAAGGGGGGCTCCCATACAACAAACGCGATTTTTTTGCCCTTTTTTGCTCGATATCAATAGTGGCAACAAGTAGGCACTTGAAATATTCAGAAAATAGTCAGTTGTATTTTTACTTTAATAATAAATCATAAAATTAAAATAAAAAGATATTTGTTATTTGAGTACCAACTGTTTACCTAGTCAATGTTACGGAACCCTTCGTGCTCGAATCCGACTCGCACTTAGCCGGTTTTTTTGTATGTTTTTCCATTTGCTAAGGTATGTTTAACTTTTCAGTGTCTGGAGTGAATATGTATATTATCTTTATTAATGTCTGACTCAGGTATGAATGAAAGGCAATTGCATGCAGTTGAAATGAGAATGCTAAGAGGGATGTGTGGTGTTACACGAATGGATAGAATAAGAAATGAGTACAGTTCGACACAACTTAGATGTAGCATCGGCAAAATTCGTAAAACCGATCACATCCGAACTAAGTGCGCCTTCAAAATCACCAATCTTTATTACTACTTTAGGAAAAATTTATCAATTTTTCCTAAAGTAGTAATAAAGATTTACGAATACGAATTACGAACGTTTTACGAATTTTGCCGATGCTACATCTAAGTTGTGTCGAACTGTACAGTCAACAAAAGAGATAAGTATGCAGATCGTCGGATATAGTTGAAGTATAGTAAGAAACCGATGGATGCTCTCGAATAAAATTAAATTTTATTAATAGAAAACAAACAACTTATTTATCAAATTAAATTTCAGTCGACAATATCCATCGGTTTCTCACTAAACTTCAACTATATCCGACGATCCTGCATACTTAACTCTTGTGAAGGCCGCAGGAACTCGTTGGATGCGAGAAGCACACAACCGGTCGAAGTGGATGTGCTTGGGGGAGACCTGTGTCCAGCAGTGGACGTCTTTCGGCTGAAATAATGATGATGATGAATGATAAAATTTCAACGCTGGGGGTTCTATATTCATGAACTGAATCCAAGGTCGTCGATGTCCCTGCAACCCTATATACGGACAATTTAAGTTCCTAGTCAATGTCCGAAGCTCGAAAGTCTGTCAGAGAAGTTTTAAGGACCTCTTCCCCAGTGGCGTGCATTGCATATAGGCATATAAGCAGCGCCTACCTCGATATATCAACATATTAAGCCTGTAAATTATATATTGGTGTGTGCCCCACAATTAAGAAACTCACTTAATTATTTATTTATTATTTATTTATATATACTTTATTGTACACCACTAAAATACATAACATGAAATAAACACATTAAACACTACAAAATATACAATGGGCGGCCTTATCGCTTTCTGCGATCTCTTCCAGGGGGAATCATCATTCCTAACAAAAAACAAAATCTTCATACAAACACGCGCGGCAGTAGGCAGTCGCCGGACGGCATACTCGGCTCCCGTACTATTCGCACATTGTCATTGGTCTTTACTCGTTCAAGTTAATACGACAAAATTAAAAATACGTACGTCTTAAGCGTAATACCATGACGTTCGACCTTCGCAATTTATCACCCTTAAATAGGCACGCGTACTCAAATAACTACACTTTTGACCTCACTTTATTTTCTGATTTGTGACCGCGTTTGCCTAGACTAGACCCGGCCTAGTGCCTACCTATTCTGAAAACTAATGCACACCACGCTCTTCACCAACTCACCGGTACTAAGAACCTCCTTAACTCAGCCAGTGCGTAAGCGATCCTGGCATGCGCCTCGGCTGGCGTGGCGAACGCGCTGATCTCAACATGAAGCTCGTCTGATAGGTGTGCGAACTTCGGGTCCCCTGATACACGCAGTTCTTCCTCCTGGGGGCAAAAGATCTTGTTAACTTTGTTGTTGTTGTTTTGGTTCAACAATTAGAGCAGTTAGTGAAATTAGAGGAGATAATATGGGGTAACTTTAGCTGAAAACATTATAAATGGCTGCAGCTATGATAGCCGAGTTTTTGAATATTAATACAGCAATAAAAAAATCTTAATGGAAAATAACACGGACTATAGTCACTGTTATACATGATTTTTGAAAGCCTGAAAACAATGTTAAAAGCATTGCGACGTTACGTATTGTGCATTTGTGAACGAATCTTAGAATACGTGGCGTTGCCTGTATTAGGCAAGAGGTAATACTGGCTGGTGTCCGCAACTCCACGTCAATGCGCGTATTTTGCGTTGCCTGTATTATGTTTATATCATATTAGTTAATCTGGAACGCACCCTTTTCAAGTGGAAATACTAAGCTACGGTCCGGGGCACTGCCCATAGCGTTCCCTCTTCTTACTTGTAATTTTTTAAACCATCACGGAACACGGACTAGTTTGTTCCTACTAGTTTTATTAGTTATATGACTGCGTAGCGGTATCTGCAACGCCACATGCGAACAACGCGTCATACTGACGTCACGCAAAATTCTGCATCACACAAGCAGAGTTTACTGCGCAACTAGCATATATACAATGGCCCGACTTGAATCATCGGGCAGTTGCCCGTCAGACAGAACACCCGTCTGGTCGGAGGATCCTCCCTTTTCTATAGAGGATGAGTGAACTTTACACCCTGTTCCTCGCACCCCTCTTATTGTGCTAAACAGTGGTCCTAACTTTAAACTATAATACATGTGTGACAATTATAGTATTATTAACTACAAGTTGGAGTTTCTCTTCCGCTCTTCCATCACAACGTTACCTTCAATATACGTAAGAGGAGACAGGTAGAGTACCTTTCACTTATACCAAACCATGGTCTTTATTTACCTTCTGTCGATCCTTCATAGATCCTCGACCTAGGACTGCCATCTTGCACATGGTGTCTTCTTGTAACCTCTTCAACGAGTTTCCTTTAGGACCTAGCAGCTTTCCCACGAAGTTGAACTGTAACAAAGATAATTTTGACATTAATTATCGAATTTAGGTGATGTTCTTCAGAAAGGTCAATGGCAACTGGCGTGCGACCGGTATGATGTATGAACGTAAACGAGGCAAAAGGAGTATGTAACGATCGCATGTGGCGTTCTATAGGTCCTTACTACCTTCATGGTATGAAAGCGTGAGTATTATAATAAGTACCTATGTAGAAGGGAAAAAAAATTGTACTTTTCCAATTTGAACTAAACGCTTATTGTAAACTAGCTGCGCCCCTCGGTTTCTCCCGCATAAGTGTCGATCCCGTGGGAATATCGGAAAAAAACTATCCTATGTCCTTCCTCGGGACTCAAACTATCTCTATACCAAATTTTATATAAATCGGTTCAGTGGTTTAGGCGTGAAAACGTAACATACAGACAGACAGACAGAGTTATTTTCGAATTTTTAATATTAGTATGGATGTAGGTTCCAAAAATTTGGAAAATCCAAAAGTGCACGACTAATGCTAATACTAATTTCATCGTATAAAAAAGCATAGATATTATATTAGTTAGTTCTTGACGTGATAACGTCTTATAAATCGATGAACACCGGCTGCACGCACGAAAAAGCATGACTCATTGAGCCTGAGCCGCCTGAGCTGAGTGTGCAAGCGAGAGCGCGGAACAAGCGATAGAGAGGCACGATCGGATGTTTTCTTATGACGTTATCACGTAAAATTTTCGTCCGTAAACCGACTTTACAGACAACCAAAGTTTTTTATTCATCATAATTAAACTACTTTGAATAAAAGAGCCATTTTCACTAGGGTTCTTCGTATACGACATCCATTCTTCCAACAACTGTAGGGAGCAAGGCAAATTAGTAATTGAAAAAGTCATTTTCGATTTGACAACCTGTCGAATGGTTGTGAATAGCTATGCATAATCAGAGATTTTTGAGGGGTTTTTGTAGCCATATTTATCTACAAATAAATATTTGACTTTGACTTTTGTTCGACACTATTGAATAACAAGCAACGATTTATCACGAAATGAATTCTTAACATAAATTATCACGCTTGTAATCTTCGAAGAGTATGGCAGCCTTGGACCTGTACACCAAAATTACGCCAGTATTTTTATAATAAATTCTGTATTGCTGCTAGTTCAAACAATCTTCTCCACTTCGCTTATTCCTTAGCTTTTTTTGCTAACTTAGAAATAACTGGTACAAGGAAAACGTCTCTGTTTTAATAAGTATTCCTTGAAATAACAGCTGGAAGCTGGAACTCTCCGAGTCTGTTGTTTTTAGCTCTGACATTCATACCTTTACTTCTACAGTGATATTTCACAGTTTTTACTGAGAATTTTCAATTGTAGTTGTTAATTTATTCTCAACTAGCTTCTGCCCGCGACTTCGTTCGCGTGAAATTTCTTATTCCCTCGACCCATCTCGTCGTATTGCATCACTTGCCCGCGTCTCCTGCTCTCTCACTTCGTTTCCCCATAGCGCTTTTGCTCGGCTCCTAAGGGTTATAGCGTGATGTTAAATAGCCTATAGTCTTCCTCAAGAATTGGGCTATCAAATGCAAGAATAATTTTTTAAATCCGATTGGTAGTTCTAGAGATTACCCCCTACATACAAACTTACAAAAAAAAATTACCTCTTTATAATATTAGTATTATAATACTATTATAGACTAGCTGCGCCCCGCGGTTTCACCCGCGTAAGTCTCGATCCCGTGGGAATATCGGGTTAAAAAGTATCCTATGTCCTTTCCCGGGACTCAAACTATCTCTATACCAAATTTCATCTAAATCGGTTCAGCGGTTTAGGCGTGAAAAGGTAACATACAGACAGACAGAGTTACTTCCGAATTTATAATATTAAGTATGGATGTTCAAGTTTCAATAATATAATTTTACACTTACGCTTGGAGGGGCTCGTGGCTAAGTAATAACAGCCCCACGGATCGATCAAAAGTTAAGCTACGCTTGCCGCGGTGGATGGTCACCCTCATTCATTACAAATCGAGTCGATTACAATCGAGTGGGCATCGTGGGGAGATCGTGGAGTACTTGCGTGTGAAGACCAACTGGACTTTGAGGGTCGAGAAGTTGGAATCGCGTCACAACACGAACTTCAAGTCGTTCGTGGTGCGTGTTCCGACACACCATCTCGAGAAGTTCCTCAAGGAAGAGTTCTGGCCGAAGGGTGTTGTGTATCGCCGGTTTCGTGGCCGGCTACATGACACCAGTCAGCGAAACACGACGCAGACACTTCGTGTTTAGTTTAGTTAGTTTCTTAGTGAGATAATAATGTTGTATGTATTTATAGTATTTTTAAGTTATATTATTATTGTATTTTATGTGTTTTTATATGGGCCTTGATGCCTGAAATAAATGGATAAATAAATAAATAAATAAATAAATTAAAGTTATTTTTCCAAATACTCATATTTATTTACATGTTTGGCAAATTAATCGGGAACGGTGACTAAATGAGTTGGTCAATGAATATTATGGAACTACTCGTATTTTCCAGCAGTTTTATTATACTAACTAACATCATCTCTTTTCTAGAATGTTCTACGGTCAACAGTGGATATTTGCCAGTATCACCAAGGGAATATTTGTCTTTTTGTATTTGCTTAAACAGTGGTGCCCAACGACCGTGAGATTTTTGACTGTTGGCACAATGAATCGCAAACACTCTCGAGACTTGTTTAGAACAGAGACACGAATGGATACGACTTAACATTATATTTTTTTAAGACTAGATGTTTATATTTTGAGCTGACATTTATTTAGGGATAAGTATTATTACCAGTTTATCGGTTGGCTTACGATACAATTAAACTTTAATCGAAAACATTAAAACTTTCGAAATTATGTAGGTAGGCTTATGCCCGACAGTGGAGGTTGTAGTACTTATTTAAAGTAATGACGAAAGTTCTGGTACAAGCTATTCATCGTTGTTATTCTGTAATACCCGGTTTCTGAAGTTTTTAAACGGAGTTTATCCATTCGATAGTGATTATTGGTTCAATATCGTGTTTTTAAACACGTCATTAAGGAAGAATTTAGCTTAAAAGTCGAGTGAATTATTATCGAGGGTTTATCTGAGAACCTCAAATACCGAACATAAGGAAGGAATTAACTTAAATAGATAATTATGTCGAATCAACAGCTATTGAAAGATTAAACTCCGTGTTCTATTCACTTCTGTATTGCTATCAAAATGATGAAGATACTAATAAAAACTTTGCATAATCTATATTATGCCGCCAGTCTCTTGGGTACATTACCAGTCGACAGCGATGCGGATGAATTTTTCGACGCTATATTTTAGTCTGTGTATAGTTTTAGTTAAGTTAGGTTTTAATTTTGTTTTTTTTTTGTTAATTATTGTAAATTAGGTAAAGTGTTTTTGTAAAGAGGCCTATGTCCAGCAGTGGACGTCTTTCGGCTGAAATGAATGATGATGAGGTAAAGTGTTTAAAAATAATATACGGAATTCTAACAGAATATTAATAACACCCATCTATATTAATATTATAAAGAGGTATATTTGTGAGTTTGTATGTAAACTTCGAAATTACTGATCTGATTCCGAAAATTCTTTCACTTATAGGAATCTAAAGTATAGACCGCCGAGTGTTATAGGATACATTTTATATTAAAACAAGAAATTTTACGCGGCGTCTTTGCGAGCAGAAGCTAGTACACAAGCTAGGTCACTTTAATTTAGCTAGCTAAACTCTGCAAGCGTGATGTATCGATGTCTAAACACGATAAATAAAAATAAATAAAATGGTTTGATATTTTTGGGGTTCCGTACCTCTAAAGGAAAAAGCGGAACCCTTATAGGATCACTTTGTTGTCCGTCCGTCCGTCCGTCTGTCTGTCTGTCAAGACGATTTTTCTCAGGAACGCGTGGAGGTATCAAGCTGGAATTTATATCAAATACTACTACGGCTACTGTCCCTTATAGTACAGATAATGGAAAAATTGCGAAAACCGTAAATTTTTAGTTGCATCATATAATAAACATATTTTAAACAGGTTTGTACGGAACCCTCGGTGCGCGAGTCCGACTCGCACTTGTTTTTGGCGTCAACGACTCTGGCAGCTATGTTACTTACTTAAAGTTTGAGTTCAGAAAAACTGTTTTCTTTTGTTTTATTATGTTTAGATTGTCAAAACCCATCACGTCTGTGAAGTTTCGTCACGTTATTTGACCCTGCATAATAAACTCTTTGCCACAAACACCGCGCTTGACCAACATATGACCACAAAACACCTTAGTTCCCCACGACAAATAATTTCCCATTTGTATCGACACTCTCTGTAAATTCAAGACAGATTCTGTTACCTCATTTACCACCGGAGAGGTACAAATGAAGACCATTAATTTTGTATTCTGAATAATTGTGTATCTCTCGAGCTAGGAGGAATCTGGAGTTGGTTGCACCGTATAATTACTAGACGGCATGAGCTACAAGAAGGTAGCAAAGTGTATATTGATGAGTGTTGCTTGAATATGCTGTGTGGCAGAAACAGATGAAAATTTCTGGCGGAGGGGGTTTAAGGATTATTTTAGAGAAGTAGCATCTAGTATCCTTTGGAGGGACTTATGGCTAAGTAATATCAGCTGCACGGGTCGATCGACCAGGTTCAGCTACGCTTGCCGCGGTTGGTCTGTGGATGGGTTACCATCTTTACATACCAAGATCCCTCCGTGCCTCGGGAAGCACGTTAAGCCATTGGTCCCGGCTGTCATTCGAGCTTTGACAGTCGTTACGGGTCGTCAGAAGCCCGAAAATCTGACAACTAGTCTTACCAAGGGGTATCGTATTACCCAGTACCTGGGTTGTGGAGGTCTGATAGGCAGTCGTTCCATGTAAAATACTGGTATTCAGCTGCATCCGGTTAGACTGGAACCCGACCCCAACATAGTTGGGAAAAGGTCTTGGTATGAAAAGATGGTCACCCATCCACGGACCAACCGCGGCAAGCGTAGCTTAACCTGATCGATTGACCTGTGCGGCTGATATTACTTAGCCACAAGCCCCTCAGCCCCAGCCCCAGCTTTATTATTAGTTTAGAAGATAATTATAATTCCCTATAGAAGAACAAAGAATAAAAAAAAAAATACTTGTAACTAAGACCGTCTCCATTCCAATATTATTCCCTCAGCACTAGTGCGGAACGTCGTCACTAATTGTCGGTCAGGCAACAGTGTGCACACAGCTCTCACTATAGTTTGCACCACTGGCGCATCGATCAATTAGTTGTTCGCAACTCTTCTAGTCTGTGACCTTAATTGGATGGGACCTTAGCGTGTTTAGTAATTGGTTTCTGAAAGCCTGACCAGTTTCGCTGTCAAATCTCGTGTGAGTTGTTGTGATTGGCCGTCTGAAATTGCCATAGACAATTAAATTAGCTGTCAAAATCAATTTATAGTTATTGGTTGAATGTAATCACAGCAGCTGCCAATCAGTTCGTATGAGATTTGACAAACAGAGGGTTGGTTCCCGTATTTTTATGAACGTTCACATTACAATCTGTCTCAACCTGTCAAAAATACATCTACTTTCCTTACACTTTTGACAAGTTTTTGACGTTGGTTGTCGCTGAAATGAGATTGCGACTAGAATTTGAATGTCTTTAATAACTGGAATTGGCGTAAGATAAAATAATATGTGTCATAATATGTTAGAATTGATAAACTCGAACCCTTTTACACATCACTTTATTGGTACTCAAGACTCAACACAGTAAAATAGTAATTGTAACTCTAGCAAGACCGCTTTCATCATGGTTTTAGCTGAGAGACAAAATGAAATTTTTCACTTTTCCCGCCGTTTTTTCATCAGAGGATTATTTATGGGTTGCCACAACCGAAAAGCATAAAATTTAAAAAAATGACAATGTTGCAACCCACAAATAATATTAGTTAAATAGTTGATTAGGTAATGGGTGATACGGGCTGGTGTCCGCAACTCCACGTCAATGCGCGTAATTGTGTATGCTAATACATACAGATGGTACTGATTCCAATTGGCTTCAGCACGGTAATATTCACTTGTGAACAATAGGTTTCGAAGTCAGTAGTGGTTACCTATGCAAACAGATTGGCTATTAGCAAGATGCTGTACTTACTAGGAGACCAGTCGCGACGGAATAATCCTTAATCACCAAGCCTGGCAGAGGTTTTGGTGATGTTATTTGCTTTAGCAGTTAAGCAGTCGCGCTATCGACGCAAACCCTCAATTGGCATGTAATAATCACCAGTCTGGGCAGGCGAATCACCAGTCTGGGTTGCCAACTGCTTATAATTTGCACTTACAACTCACTACACTACAAAACAAAAGTACCAGGGCCACATAGCATAGTAAGACATTCCACAATAAGTCTCGGGTACTGTTGACTATCTTATTGATGCAATCTCATCCTTCTGGCCTGACAAAGGCCGATTTAGCGGTTATTACTGCAAATGCCATAATCTCCACTTTTACTACACGGTTTGGTGATTCAAGTCCCTATAACAACCACCCACCGCACCGTACAGGTTGCCAACAGCCTATAATTTGCACAAAACTAACCACAGTACAAAACAAAAGTACCAGGACCACACAACACAGCAAGAAATTCCACTATAAATCTCGTGTAACCATTACAGGGGTAAATAGTTCGACCAGCGAACAACAGATCAGCAGGGATCGCCAATTAAAGGGATTTAAAGCTCTTAATCAACAATCAAGCACTTGAGCACGGGTGAGTTATTTTCCGAGCTAATTGCGTCGACTGGGATTCTGTTGTTTTGTGGTGTGTATTAGTACTTTAGCTGTTGTGTATCCAGTATACTGTACATAATGTTGCTATCTTTATCGAACTAGCAAAAATAGAAAGAGACGCGAGAGAGGTAATCTATTACGCTAGCTATCAAATAGGTTGATGGTGATTTGGCAAATAATCACAGCGGTACAAAATAGAGATTAGGATAGGTATTAACGAAATAATTGATCTTGGAGTTTGAATGTGATTTGCTTAATTACAACAGGAGTTTTTCTCTCGAAGGCTCGCGTGATTTCGCCGATTAAACTCATAGGTATTCTATAATCTGTCTTGATAACAATCAGCCTATAATGTTCCCACTGCTGGGACACAAGCCTCCTCTCTGTGAGAGAGAGTGGGTCATAATCCACCACGCGCGTCCAGTGCGGGTTTGGTGGATGTTACATGTCTTCGAATTTTTGGTCCTAGGAAATACCGGTTTCGTTACGATGTTTTCCTTCACCGTTTTCAGTATACAATATTAAAACTAGACAGCTTTTTCAATCGACAGATAATTTTTATTCGTTAAATAAAATTGACGTTTTTATATGGAAGAACTGTCAAAAATTCAAAATTATTCCTCCGTAAAAATTATCTGGCGCTGGAAAAATCAGCCCTAAATATTACAACTATTTCTAAATAAAAAATGGAAAAAGAGATAATTATTTAATTAGAATTAACGACTAAAATAGAGGAAACAATTGTAGCCTCCATGTGAAGAATAAAACAAAAAATAAAATCGAAAAATTATTATTGTTAAAAAACTTTAATAGCAACGAAATTGCAACCACCAGAGCGAGTAATCTAAAACTACTCTAAAATATCTAAAATGGCGGACAGACGCGTTGGAAACTGCCACAGATAATATAATACCCTACGTAAAACTGTTTTATGATTTCGTTCCATCCGTGGCAACAAAATGTTTTTATTTATCCCTCGGGATCTACACCGGATTAGGGATTGGAGCTTTTCTATGTTCACTTTCATAACATTGTCTATTGTCTCTAGCTAAACGTGACGTTGAATTTATTTATCCAACAATGATAATATTAAGTGAACCATTTTCATTGTTAGCGTGTCTCATTCAGTTCCTGAGGCGATTTTTACACAATACCTAATCAAAGATCACTTTGAAATTCGAATGGTAAGAAGATAGGCAACCTAAAGCAGTGTTCGTAATCTATTTTCTTTCTTAAATAAATGTATTTTCTTTCTTTCTTTAATCGCAGTTCATTCTATTGCCAATATTTATCTCTAAGGGCCAAAGCACACACGCTACTTTTTGCATCGGCGATCGGCGATTCAGCTGCTTTTTTAACCGACTTCTAAAAAAGGAGGAGGTTCTCAATTCGAATGTTTGTATGTTTTTTTTTTTTTTTTTTTTTTTGTGTTTGTTCGCGCATAACTCCGTCGCTTGCCAACCGATTTGAAAAATTGTTTTTTTGTTGGAAAGGGTATAGTTCCCAAATGGTCCCATAAAAATTTTATCGAAATCGGACAAGCGGTTTTTGAAAAATCAACAAAAATCTAAAAATTTATCTGCATTGTCCACATTAACGATTTTTTTGTTTACTTTTTTGTGGGGTAGGTACAACTAAAAAGTGAAAAATAAAAACTTTTTTACAAAAAAAAAAACAACCGACTTCAAAAAAGACACTACAAAGTGATAAATAACTTTAATTTCGGAAGTCGGTGTCAAAAAACGAAAATGCGGAACCAACGACACCGACTTCCGAAATTAAAGTTATTTATCACTTTGTAGTGTCTTTTTTGAAGTCGGTTGTTTTTTTTTTTGTAAAAAAGTTTTTTAGAAGCTAAATGCAGCGACCAAGCATTCCACACCTCACACTTAAAAACGCCAAACGCGGCGATTCAGTCGCTTTTCGGAAGCTCGATACAGCGGCTGAACGCTACACTCCGCACACATTCGGATGCCGGTCGCAGCGATTTGGCATTTGCGCCAGCATCGGAGCAGTCGCTAAAACGCGCGCTTCCGATACCACGTCCGAACGCAGAGAGTCGCCAAAACGCGATGCAGCAGCGGAGCCGTCGCTACAACCCGCGATTCAGATACCGCTTCCGAACGCAGAGAGTCGCCAAAACGCGATGCAGCATCGATACAGCCGCAAAATCGCCGATCGCCGATGCAAAAAGTAGCGTGTGTGCTTTGGCTCTAAGTAGATTTTTGAGTGACCATTTGTAATAAAAAGGTTCTAAGTAATAAGTTTTTGGTTGCAATGGAATTTGAACTTTGTTTAGTATAAAATTCAGTTTGTTGTTCCATAAGAACAAACACCGCATACCGTGATCATTTACTATCCAATTATATGTCGACGGTTCGAAAAGTTACAGAATATCACTAACTGTGATGCATTGAATTTTTTTTTTCATTAAGTATGCTAGCCCATTCTCACGAATAAAAATCAAAACAAAAAAAATCTGTTTAAAACCTTGTATACAACCTAATTCACCAGCAAAAAACACCACAATAAATTGCTAGTATCCACCAAAACGACCGGATATTATCAAATTTTCTTTATCTCCCTAATTGTTATTCCAATTACAGTCCCCCGGCGATAAATCGGACGATAACGCCCGATTTTGGACGATAACGTCCGATTTCGTACGAAGTCAACATTACCAATAATTGATGCTCATAAAAATTAAAACATTGTTCTTCGTTCTTTTTAACTGCCAGTCCGGTTTCTCTTATTAATGCCCGGGGAGTGAAGGGGAATGAGTGAGCGAAATGAATGAGTTGCGGTTCAAAGGGAATTGGGCTAAATGGGTTTGAAGGTGATCGATTGGTTTACGATCGGGCTAAATGTTTTTGTGTCAGTAGCTTAGTCTGTAGGTAGTTCAAAGATATAATAAAATAGTCTTCCATACCGTAATTCGTCAATGGCGGCCAATGTCAACGGAGCCTAGCCATTTATGCGGGAGATATTATAGTACACAAGTCGCTGCTTAAATCC
Source organism: Amphipoea oculea (assembly GCA_945859645.1). Taxonomy (NCBI): domain Eukaryota; kingdom Metazoa; phylum Arthropoda; class Insecta; order Lepidoptera; family Noctuidae; genus Amphipoea; species Amphipoea oculea. Next base: position 16,549,534 of record OX243881.1, read on the forward strand.
AAAAAGGGCCATAAGTCGAAAAAATTACAATAAGTATATCCTTTTTAAAACAAATTTGATCTCAAGTTAGCCACCTAAGTGTCAAAATACAAAAAGGGCTGTTGTGCGATTAGCTCCATTTTTAATGCGAAAATACTGGGTGTCTTTTTCGAATATAAAAATATAGGCAGAATTGATACGATGTTTGCTTTAAAAAGGATTTGTAATTGTTTTGACTTGTTCATGGCCCTGTTGAATTTAAGCAGCGTAGATACAGGTGCACTCACTCTTCCCTCACTCTCATAATCCGATGGGAAGGCAATCTGATACGACCGGAGAGAGATATCAGGCGCAAGACTACCGGCCTAACGTGCTTTCCAAGGCACGGGGATATCACACCGCCACCTTCCAAACTCCGAGCTGTAAATGAGAAATTCCTAATGGAAAAACCTAATAACGCTTTGCCTGACCTGGGAATCGAACCCGAGACCCCTCGCTCAGCAGTAGCACTTGCAAACTCGAGACCAACGGGGTAGTTCATGTTTAAGGCGACTACATGACCTAAAGCGCGGTCACTGTCTGACTGCATAGAAAAGAAAGAAGCGCGATGACACAACGCTGGTAATTTATTGCAAAATATGAAGCAATGATATAGGTACAGGAAGATTTTTTCATCACCAACAAAATTTTTACAGGGTGTTCTACCCATGAATATGAACAACTTTCACTATGGGACCAACTCTGAAATCACGAAAAAAAATCTGCTGTTTCATACAAAAGTTCAATACCTACTTGACCAAAATGTATGACACAGCTGATTTTTTTTCGTGATTTCAGAGTTGGTCCCAGTGAAAGTTGTTCATATTCATGGATAGATCACCCTGTAAAAATTTGGATGGTGATAAAAAATCTCCCTGTATTTACAAAAAATCTATTGTTTGGACTAAAAATTAAAACACTAGTGCTTTAGTATGTTGCTTGTAGAATAATCTGACAAAAATCAGAATGATTGTATGTATATTAGTATCATAGATATACATTTCTATGATTAGTATGGTTTTTATTGTAAAAATGAAGTTTTTAGAGGTACTTATCTTGATGACTTTTTCTATCGTATCGTAAATTAGTTTTATTGTGTTTTCAACACACTATCTACCTAGCATAAATATCCTTTTTCTGATTTTGCTTACTGTAGTCGATCATATATACTTTTAGGCATTATAAAACTTGCGTTTTTTGCGTTTAGTCCCCATAAAGATTGAGAGAGAACCCTCAGCACTCGTGAGCGCTTCCATAGCAGGGAATCCTTCATGCGTCTACGCACGTGTTTGCACGAGCGAGCGAATTTCGCACGAATACGCATGCAAAGTGAGCACGTCAAAGACTGACATCCCACAAGTTAATCAGTGCGGTCTCCACAATACAACCCAGTGATAAGGGTTTAACAGCCCGCATGTCGACAGCGGTCCCTGCACACATGACTAACCGTGGTCCGTCGTAAATGGATTACATGCATTATCCGTTCGATTGGTTTATTTGTGTTGTGGGTTATTGTACTTAAATAATAATTGTAGAATCAAAATACAATGTACAAATATAAATCCATACTAATATTATAAATGCGAAAGTGTATCTGTCTGTTCGCTTAACACTTTGACAGCGGATCACGTACTAATTAATACTAATAATATTGGAATAAATAAAATGCTTGGCTGTCAAAGTGTTAAGCTGCTGAACCGATTTAGATGAAAGGTATACAGATAATTTGAGTCCCGGGAAAGGATATAGGATAGTTTTATCCCGACATTCTCAAGAGATCGAAACTTATGCGGGTAAAACCGCGGGGCACTGCTAGAACTGCTAAAGGAACTATCTAGTCGCAGTAGTTCCTTTAGCTTTTGCAGAGAAACTACTGATCCAAAAATTCTCAGTAGTTCCTTCAAAGCAACTGCTAAAGAAACTGTCTAGTCTCAGTAGTTCCTTTAGCTTTTGCAAACGAACTACTGATCCAAAAGTTTTCAGTAGTTCGTTCAAAGCAACTGCTAATGAAACTGTCTAGTCTCAGTAGTTCCTTTAGCTTTTGCAAACGAACTACTGAGCCAAAAGTTCTCAGTAGTTCCTTCAAAGCAACTGCTAAAGAAACTGTCTAGTCTCAGTAGTTCCTTTAGCTTTTGCAAAGGAACTACTGATCCAAAAGTTCTCAGTAGTTCCTTCAAAGCAACTGCTAATGAAACTGTCTAGTCTCAGTAGTTCCTTTAGCTTTTGCAAACGAACTACTGAGCCAAAAGTTCTGAGTAGTTCCTTCAAAGCAACTGCTAAAGAAACTGTCTAGTCTCAGTAGTTCCTTTAGCTTTTGCAAAGGAACTACTGATCCAAAAGTTCTCAGTAGTTCCTTCAAAGGAACTACTAAAGGAACTAGTGAGCACAAATGTTTGTTTCACCTTAAACATTATGTCATACATACATTAAGGCAGCCCCAGTAAGTAACAAAAGTGCTTGTATCATTGTGTTGGATCATTTAGCTCCCTTCAAAATGGTTGAGCTGAATGGTGCTGATACATGCGTCATGTTCGTGAACGGGCGCCGTCAGTAGGGACTGGTCATCTCTTTGCTGCCATGGCTTATTTTAATTTCTTATTTGAATTGTTGTTTTTTCTCATCTTTTCATTATGGACGCTTTTAACGTTCTGCATCGTTCTCACATGTATAATTTTTAACATGAATGATGTAACCAAGACTTTGTAACCACATTATTTTGATTTAAAAGAGTGTCCATGGAGTTTCTTGCCCGTTCTTCTCCATAGGTACCTACGCTTTGGAATGGGCAACTAGCTTCATTTTTTCTGACTGACTGACTTCTTGACAATTCAAAAGTGCCTGTAAATGGTTTAATTGAAATAAATGCTTTGAGTTTGAGTTTGTAATAGGGGGCGCGTCTATTGACATCAACCGGGAACGGATCCAGACTCTTGGCTGTCACTGAAAAATTCAAGATGGCAAAGCCCAAATAAATACTTCTTTATTAATTTTACTTATGTCTATTAAATTCGAGCTTCTTTTCCCAGTTTTTTTTTAATACTCGAATTTAACAGAGATAATTAATTAAATACATTAAATTAAAATTACTTTAAACTAAAAAGTTGTTCTAATTTTTATATTTCATCTGTTTCAATGCTGATTTATTGTATTATTTTTTTTCTTTAAAAATGCTTTAACCCGTGAATCGAACCCAGGACATGCTCAGCAGTACAGTTTGCGACCACGAAACCAAAGTGGAAGTCATTTTCACAATATTAATAACGTAAAAAACGGAGATTTGTGACGTAGTGAATGCGGAACGAGGGCTGACACAATTTCATACAATATTCGCAGAGCGTCGCTTTGTTTAGAAAATGTTTTTGTTACAAAATGAAATCCACTTAAAAATGTACAGACGCCAGCACATCAAGGTACTACAATCTGTCAAATTTATTAATAGATTTTCAACTTTATCGCTAAAGCGTAAGGTTCATAGTTGATTGGGAAATTTGACAGTTTCGGGTAGCTTGATGTGCTGGCGTCTGCACATAAAAAAAAAACTTTTTGCAGAAAACGCGCTGTGTACTTGCTGACAAATGATCATGCCGCCTATATACAATATTTACATCTTGTATATATACATGTACATGAAGCTTTATGGGGTATATCCGTTTTACCCGTTGATATACCCCACTCTATTTGTACTGGGTATAGTCGGGTACAATGAATTGAGGGTGCGCGTCGCGTATTTGGTTAAATTACTGCGTGCCATCGAACATAATCCAGGAGTGCTGTAGCGCTTGAGTCTTTGTAAACAGATTAAATCCTCTACGCTTTTCAGAAGTTATACTCAATATATTCTATCAGTAATTACGTTCACATAAATATTGACTAGGAAACTTGTATCGATGATATAAATGATAGGCTCTCATGATAGCGAGATTCCAAGAACATCAAGTGACCGGCGGGGCAATTGACAACATTTCATATTTTTAACCTGCATGTATTATTACGTTATATAAAAGTAAATTCAAATCTAGGGCACCCATATTTTTTCGTTTTTCGAAATTATGTACTTTTCATTCATAATTTTAACTTTGAAATTCGGTGTATTCTAAAAAGACGTAAGTGCCAGATGACGGTAGAATGGCGATATTACCTTTGCTTTATTGTGACCCGTCAAAAAAACTGTTAGATGTCACTTGTCTCAGTCGTTGTTTTGGTTCCGTCATTGGCGTATATTTTTCATTGGGATCCATTTTATTGGCGAAATATCAATAAAAAATTGATAATATTAACAGTAAGCAGCGTGTCGAGTTGATAGGAAAAAATATTGTTGAATTCAATTCAGTTTTTTAGTTGTTTTCTAGTTACACTTCTTAGGCGACATTGACATGTCTTGTTTGATATAATGTTTTCAATCAAAGACATTGGAATGCGCAAAGGTAACTACCTCATTCCGCCGTTTATGTGACGTCATCACATGTTTTTTGACTTTTATTTTTTTTTTCTCAGAAATTTAGAAATAAAACAATAAAATAAAATCATATTTGAACTCAGGATACGAAAATAAAGAAATAGTATTTTTGTTTTAAGGTCGTGTCAGGTTTGAAATGTTGTCAATTGCGTAACACATTATCAATCGGAATCGGTTTCATTTTGACAGTTCAACAACACTCATTGCGTTATTTACGTGTTGAGCAGACAAATTTTTCAAACTTATGAAGCAATGGATTAGCAATTTGCTTCAAAATGATTCTGATTCCGATTGATAGTGCGTTACGCAATTAGGGTGCAGGCCTTGCAGTTTCGACAAATATAACGACAAAAATTGGTCGTTAAGTCCAATCGAAGTCAAATTTCTTTAATACATTTTCAACCTTATGCTTTCGAAATAAAGTTGAAACTATTAAAGGAAATTGACAACGATACGACTTAGCGACCGATTTTTGTCGATGTCTAATGTCGAATCTGCACCCGACGGGCTGGGTAGGGTTTAAAGTTTTAACTAGCTCGCATAGTCGCGTGATTTCCTTGTCACTTAACCGGTGGAATACCGTAATCACAGAAACAATTAAAAATCCACGTTCGGATTTATAATACGAAGGATTAATCAATCGACGAGTGCAGTGGCGTCCCACTTCCTGTGCAGTATTTTCATTAGTATGGTCAAAGCTTAAAGCCACATTTACATGATGCAAGTTTCTTGCTTTTGGCCTAAAATAAAATGGAAGCAACAAAATTACTTCCATCATCTAAACGCAAACAGTGTTTTTTTTTTTTAATCAAAAAATATAAAATATACGTTAAATACAGATTTTCTTAAATCTATGTCAAGTTCACCATGGTTTGTGCCCGAGCTAGGTAATCCTGTATTTCAGGCAGCAGGCGTTTAGACGATGCAATTCTTCTTCTTAACGTGTCGTGTATATTTATGTCTGTAATTTATATGGTGTACATAATAAAGAGTATTCTATTCTATTCTAAATGGACTCGGCCCAGAATTCGGCTACTTGTTTGGCGCCATTACCAGCGTCCACCAGTTCCTGTAACGTGCAGCTGACAGGACACGCAGGACACGATATTAAGTGTCCCATCGTTTGTGGAACAGCGCCACATCTACATTCAAAGGCGGAGTCATCTACTCAAGTTATTTTGTTGCTTCAATTAGACGGTGCAAGTTTTGTTCTTGCTGCAACTCATGGTATGCCAATTAACCAATTACAACCAAATTATGGCAATTTAACCCATTGAATGACACTGAACGGGACACCCTAGAAGTTTTTTCGCAGCAATGCCACAGACACACCCACAGAACATTAATATGGACACACCAAAGTGCCCGTGACACACAAGGCATAGACAAGTAATGAGGTTACGTTTGGCGCGGATTAAAAATTAATATTTTATTTTATTTGCTAATATTTTACATGTTAAGTCTATTTTAATATTATTTATTTCTGTAATTGTCCGTGACATCACAGCTTCGGGCCCTATCAGAATACCAGCGCTGCGACATTTATTTTTTAAATGTCGCAGCATCATGCTGAGATAGGAGCCTTTTGGCCTCGTATAGGAGTTTCTGTCTCATTTTTCTTTTTGTTACTTTTTTTTATATAACTTGGTTTTTTATTTTTTACTGTGTTTAGTTTAGTTTGTGATCTTCCTGTACGAGTCGCAATAAATACTTTTTCTGTCTTTCTTTTTTTTTTTATTACGTCTGGGGCCGTTTAGTGTCCCGCAAAGAGTTGATCGCACCGTGTAATCAGGCTTACATCTCAGATCTACCAAGTAACTTTCATCAAAAATCATTACTTGAAATGAGATTTGAAAATCAGTTTCAATCTCATTTGCCTGCAGAATTCAGGCCTCAATCAGTATCAGTAATTACATTCCCCCATACAAAATTACTAGTATACTTGTATCGATGATATAAACAAGTGGCCCGCATGATAGTGAGCTGCGATCGCTGAGAGATGAACAAACATGGACGCCGAGAGCATCGAATGACCTGGGGAACGGTTACAGTGGGAGAGACTAGCGATTTTGTATCAAGGGCATTGCATTATACAGGGTTCAAACTCAAACTCAATGCATATATTTCAATTAAACCATTTACAGGCACTTTTGAATTGTCAAGAAGTCAGTCAGTCAGAAAATATGAAGCTAGTTGCCCATTCCAAAGCGTAGGTACCTATGGAGAAGAACGGGCAAGAAACTCCATGGACACTCTTTTAAATCAAAATAATGTGGTTACAAAGTCCTGGTTACATCATTCATGTTAAAAATTATACATGTGAGAACGATGCAGAACGTTAAAAGCGTCCATAATGAAAAGATGAGAAAAAACAACAATTCAAATAATAAATTAAAATAAGCCATGGCAGCAAAGAGATGACCAGTCCCTGCTGACGGCGCCCGTTCACGAACATGACGCATGCATCATCGGTTATTGGTAAAACACTAACAACCTCTTAAGAGGTCATTGTACTCATCATTATGAATAACTTTTACTATGGGACCAAACCTGAAATCGTGAAAACAAAAATCAGCTGTTCCCTACATTTATGTTCGTATAACTCGTCAAAATGTAGGGAACAGCAGATTTTTTTTTTCACGATTTCAGGTTTGGTCCCATGTCCGCGTGATTTCGGTCCCTGACCCATCGTGTGGCATCTCATCGATATTACTACTTAGACATCCCCATTCATAGTAAAAGTTGTTCATAATGATAAGTACAATCTCCCATTTCGGTTTGTCGCATGTTTTCAATTTCAACCTGTGTTATAGGCTGTTTATGCTTATGCTATGGTGGATTTATTAGAAAGTAATGGTTTAGGCCGCTTATACAGGGTGTTACGGAAAGGGTATATCAATACAAACGGGTTGAAGAGTGTATCTGGTTTAGAATCTCTGTACAAAATTTCAGCTCAAAAGCAGTAACTTTGAAAATGCTTAATATTTTTTTATTTCGATAGTTTATTAAATTGAAATCATAAAAAACGTGTCACCGCACTACGAGGGTCATTATCCATTATCTGTAGTGTGTCTGTGCACCTAGTACACGCACATCACGCCGGCGCGCGCCAGTGCAGCGCCGTGATTTCGAAATAAAAAAAATATTAAGAATTTTCAAAGTTGATGCTTTTGAGCTGATATTTTGTACAGAGATTCTAGACCAGATACACTCTTCAACCCGTTTGTATTGATATACCCTTTCCGTAATACCCTGTAGACATGGTAAATCAAGGGCGGAGGAAGGGACCACTGCACGCACACACAAATGCACCATACGTTTAGCCTAATTGCCAACCTAAGTCATTAATAAAAATTACTCGCTCTGCTCTTAAACCTTGACCCAAAATCGATCGTAACTACGCTGATATAAAGTGGTCTCCTAATTGTCATTTACGGCCTTATATCAGGCCATTATAGTTACAATAAAGTACCTAATGTGATTGGTTAGAGGCCGTATTCTGAACGACTAGTGATGGGCAAGTCCGGGATCGAACGGTCAATAATACGGGATCGGATGTTCAATAATCCGGGACTGAGTTCGTAAATATTTTGTTATGAGGGTTTTTCTTTATTGGGTTCATACTGAATGTGCTGTTGTGTTTCTTTGTAAGGGTAAGTTAGATTGTAAATTGTATAAACTTTAGGTTATTTTTAGGTTATTTTGTGCAGCTGTTAAGCGAATTTAGGGGCTTTTAAGTTGGGTAAAGTAGGTTAATGGGTCCCAAAATGAGGCTGTGGAATTAAACGATCCAGCTATGGGTTCGTTATTTATAATGAAGGGGTTGGGAACAATTGTTAGAAATATTATCTTTAAGCATAATAGTAGAATTACTGAGATGGTGAAGTATCCTTGTTATTATATAAAACATTATGATACGTGTGACTTAAGTAGTTCATTATTGCACGGCGTGCATTAATAGACTACTTACGTCACACGTATCGTATACTATTTTATGGCTCGTGTGACCTAAACCCGCACTTCAGTCATGCTGTGTAAAAATTAGTACATTTTTAAGTAATAAGTCTCAGAAAAGCATGACTTAAGTGCGGGTTTAGGTCACACAGTGCTATAAATATTATTAAGGGGTCCATGGCTAAATAATAACAGCCGCACATTGATCAATCAAGTTAAGCTACGCTTGCCGCGGTTGGTCTGTGGATGGGTGACCATCTTTACATACCGAGACCCCTCCGTGCCTCGGAAAGCATGTTAAGCTGTTGATCCCGGCTGTCATTCGTAGATATTTGACAGTCGTGGTAATCAGTAGCCCGAAAGTCTGACAACCAGTCTTACCAAGGGGTATTGTATTACGTATTACCCAGTAAATGGATTGTGGAGGTTAGATAGGCAGTCGCTCCATGTAAAATACTGGCATTCAGCTGCATCCGGTTAGACTGGAAGCTGACCCCAATTTAGTTGGGACCAGGCTAGGCAGATGATGATTATCCAGCAGAGCTACAAAAACACGCTTCTAAATACCCTTCATAAAATCCGAGATTTAAAAACAAAACATCACGTCATAAAATCCCGGGTTGTGCTCAAAATCCCGGGACACGTGACAGCACTAGTAATGACTCCACGGTGGCCTATTAGCTCTCTATTTGTAGCTCCGGGATATCGTTTGCTCTCTCTACGTGATCAAGATTTTATATTTGTTTACTTAGGGTGTAGACTATGTAGTGCTGGAGTTTCGACCTGAGAATATAATGATTAAGGGTATTAAGGTCGTTTAGCTCATGGCTAAAGAGGAAGCCTCCTTCATTAGAAGCACAGACATAGATAGAATAGAATAGAATTAATTTCCAACGTAAGTGTTAACATTGTATACCACAACTTAAGGTGAATGGGTAGTTGTAGCCCGCGAAATTCAATTTTTCTTAAGTTTTTTGCAATTTGCAGATCAGTGTCAGGTTGTATCTTGATCCAAATATGATTCGCGACTATAATAGACACGTATTTACAGAATCATAGTCATTAGAATCATTAATATTGTTACAATTAGGATTTTGTATCTGTTGTGACAAACTAGTGGGTATGGTAATATGAAACAACAACTATCTCAAACACTGTTTATTAAAAAACTGTAAACTAATATAACAAAATGAGTTCACCAATAACAAATTGTTGCCAGCCAGCTAATAAGGAAATATAGAGAGCGAAGGTCGTGGGGGGTTGGAGATAAACCCTGTACTGTTCCGTTTGAAATGAGTATAAGTTAAAAGTTAATAATTATTATAAAACTAAGGAGAAAGTAACCTTCCAGTTATTGATTAATTTAAAATCTATTAAATGGGCGCCAGGGACTTTGAGAGTCCCGGATCCCGGAGCCGACGAAGGTGTCCAATACTATTCCGGACGGGGTAGGATGTCGAACCCGAGATCCACAAATTAAATTGTGATGCAGGCCGGTTTCCAGTAACGAAAACCGGACCCAGACAATCAACTGGTTCCTACGGGAACCGTAATAAGGTATAATAAAAAGTTAAAGTAGGTAAAAGAAAAAACCGTCATTAATACATCTCTTTCAGTTAGATTTCTACCACAAACACTTTTCCATACGAGATTTGTTCTTAAAGGTAGAAATCTAACTTAAAAAGATGTATTAATGATTCTAATTATTATAATTCTGTAAATACATACCGGTTATAGTCGCGAATCATATTTTGATCAAGATACAACCTGACACTGACCTGAAAATTGCAAAAAACGTAAGAAAAATTGAATTTCGCGGGCTACAACTACCCATTCACCTTAAGACTAATTATAATAACAAAAAATCTGATGTCAGAACTATGTTTGAACAAAAAAACTAATTGGCGGTATAAGTACAGATAAAAATTCTTTACCTTCCGCGCTAGTCATATACATGTGTTACGGCATGGTAAGGATTCTCGCCCTAGAAATACCAACTGTAAATTAATTGTCATAAGGACAGTTATCCAATGTATGGTCATAAAGGAGTATACAAAAGATGCGTTAACTGCTAATGAGTTTGGCGTAAACAAGTAGTACATGCAAAAATATCAGACAACGTGACCTATAATAACAAACAATAAGTGTTATTATCGGTTCATAAATTAAAAGCCAAGATAACGCAAGTATCACGATCTGTATGAAAACCAAGCGTGCCATTTTTTGATTACCTACTATGACGTCACAAGCGCTCTTTAGTGATGGGAAAATCAAATCGATTCAAAGACGCCGCCGCGTGCGGCACCGTCTCGCCCCACCCCGGGGCCTAGCGCCATCAGCGCTCACGCTCACCCAGCCAGCAGTATACAGGACTGAGGACGAAAATGGCGGGTTACGATTCTTGTACGTAAGCTGGTGCGGTCATTTAGGTGTATCTACAGGGTGTAATTAAATTCATGGGCATCCTTTTGAGGGGTCATTGTACTCATCATTATGAACAAATTTTACTATTGGACTAAACATAAAATCGCGAAAAAAAAAAAAACAGCTGTTCCTTGCATTTATGTCCACATAGCTCGTCAAAATGTAGGGAAGAGCTGGTTTTTTTTCGCGATTTCAGGTTTGGTCCCATAGTAAAAGTTGTTCATAATGATGATTACAATGACCCCTTAAAAGGATGCCCATGAATCCAATTTCACTCTGTATATCTGTGATTAGAAGTTTCCTTCATAACGCAAGGGTTTTTGAAAGAAAGATAAGATAGACCTAAATGAATGAGAAAAAAAAAACAATGAATGAATGAGTCGTTGAATGAATGGGGTGAGAATTGTATTTTTTTGTTATGTATTTTCTGGTGTACAATAAAGTGTAGATAAATAAATAAACAAGCAGAAATATACTTCTGCGGAGTAATTGCGTATCACACTATCAGTACGAATGGGTTTCATTTTGACAGTTCAACGACATACATTGCGCTATTTACGTTGTTGAGCAGACACATTTTTCGAACTTAAGAAGCAATGGTTTAGCAATATCTTTCAAAATGATTCAGATTAATATAGATAATGTGTTAGGCAATTAGGGTGCTGTACGGTTATAATAACATTACCATGTCATTTTCCAGATTAAGGTACACAGAGTAAGCAGGAAAATGGACGCGCAAGCTGTTACCAGTGTTGAAATTTATCGCCGGTTATTAGGAAAAAAATTGCTGTTCTATACATTTTTACCGCATAGGTACTGCACTTTTTAGGGTTCCGTTTTTTACTTTGAGGTAGGCATGCCTCAAAAGGAAAAAACGGAACCCTTATAGGATCACTTTGTTGTCCGTCTGTCTGTCTGTCTATCAAGACCTTATATTTTGGGAACGCTTGGAGGTATCGAGTTGAAATTAAAACTATATAAGTAGGTCTACAGTCCCTTGAAACTGTGAAAATCAAACTTCTAAGTTAACGTAAAAAAAAACATACGGCCGTTTATGCCGCTAAAAACGTACCTATAATTATTTCGCCACTCTCTAGGGAATCAAAATTTATAGGGTATTTCCCGATGACCTAGAACCATGATATTTGACAAGAAGCAATATGTCATGTAGCACAAGTAAAGGATAAAATCAGAAAACCATAAATTTGTAGTTACATACCTACAAATTTGTACGGAACCCTAGGTGCGCGAGTCCGACTCGCATTTGATCGGTTTTTTTTAAATAAAATAGCAGTTTTTTTTTGATAACCGATGTATAACTACCCATTCGGTCTAGAATCATGTGCTTAATTTATGATTATAGTTTGCGTGTCGATGGTGTCCCTGCCATGCTGTGTATAAGGTGTTTCAAAATGAACCCAACAAACTTTAAGAGGTGGACCATCGAACTGAACAACTTTCACTATGGGACCAACTCTGAAATCACGAAAAAAAAGTCAGCTGTTTCATATATTTTGGTCTAGTAGGTATTGAACTTTTGTATTAAACAGCTGATATTTTTTCGTGTGTTATTACGAGTATGATGTGATTTATGTTCGCAACATGTCTTTTTCTCACATACTTCTCTATTAGTCGTCATCTCGGTAGTCACCCCTTTTCTTATCATATCATCTTTCACAGAGGCCATCCATCGTTTCTTTGATCTCCCCTTGTAGTCCTTAACATTTATACTCTAAACATTCCTCACGAAATTTTCCTCATTCCTCCGTAACACATGCCCATACCATGACAACCGATTTCCACACAACTTTTCAGTTACCGGTGCGCCACTTTCAGACTTCCTTTATGTTCCCATTTCTTATTCTATCTATTTGTATAAAACCATACATCTCAGCTGCATGGAATTGCCTATAGAGATATGAGGAATAGGGTGTAAATTTCACTCATACTCTTTAGAAAAGGGACTGCCCAATGATTCATGTCGGGCCGTTGTATCTATGCTAGTTGCGCGGTAAACTCTGCTTGCGAGATGCAGGATTTGCGTGACGTCAGTATGACGCGATGTTCGCATGTGGCGGTGTAGATACCGCTACATGCCTTTCATTTAACCCAATCGGCAATCCAAAGTCTACGATCTAATAATAAAACTGCTTAAGTTTCTAATGTACCGTAGCATTTGCTACGAGCAAGCTGCGAATACTCGTAGCAAGAGCTACGAGACAGATGCTACGACGCCGACGCTACGAATCTTTGAAGATATAAACACTTTCTAATACGTTACTCATTTTCATTTACGCAGAAAACATGCACTATTAACTTTTAGCCTTTCAAAATCGTCACAAGGACACCATACTGTCCATACATCCCAAAAACGACTCAATTGCCTTTGCAACCCTGTCCTTTTCAAACAATTCATCAAAAACATTTCACGAATTCACGGCATCCTGTTACTCGGGATTGGAGCAATTTTTTTTCTGTTAACAATGACAGACGAATGAAAGAGAAATTGGCTATAGAGACTGTGTTATATAGACTGGTTTGTTTGTAATACGAGGTGTAAGGGCGACGACATATTGGACGATAGTACCTACATGATGTAAGGCATCTGTTCCACAGCCAACGAGGAAGTGACTAGCTATCAAGAAACGTACAAAAGATTCTAAGTCCCGTGTAAGTAAAAGAGAATTATACAGGGTGTTCGGCAGAACGTTGAACACACGAAAATGGCAGATAGGTGCGGTCGTCTGCTATCTACCCCGCCCAAAAAAAATACCTAGGCCCCATAGTTTATTTTTTTTATTTTTAACTAGCTGCGCCCCGCGGTTTCACCCACATAAGTCTCGATCCCGTGGGAATATCGGAACAAAAACTATCCTATGTCCTTTCCTGGGACTCAAGCTATCTCTATACCAAATTTCATCCAAATCGGTTCAGCGGTTTAGACGTGAATAGGTAACATACAGACAGACAGACATAGGTATGGATAGCCGATGTTACTATTTGCACCAAACAATAATTTTAGATAATTCTACCAACAGTCGAGACAAAAACAAAAAAAAGTGTTTCCAGTTTCGTCTATCCTACATATTAAAGGCCTTCAAAGTTTTAAAACTCATGAATTTCAGTAATAAAAAAAAACTATGGGGCCTGGGTAATTTTTTTTGACCCCATCTATCTGCATTTTTGTGTGTTCAACGTTCTGCCGAACAGCCTGTATTAACAGTTGATCGCTGACTCGTTTGTTGCAGCGAAAAGAGCTATCCAAGAGAGTACTCGCTTATTGACGCTTACTTGGCGGGCATAACACACATGGAAAACACAGTACACGTGCCGCGGCCAGCGGTGGAGCGGCGCCCTAAAGTGCGACAATACATTGGACGTAATGCGACACGCGAAGCGATTGTTAGTCGCACGCGTGAGGGTGTTCTAACAAGGAAAGGTGCCCTTTTGATCTTTGGGAGATTGGTGTGAAATATTTTTTTGTTTTGTTGAAAGTTTGCGTCGTTGACTTTGTAACGGTAGAATGAAAAGTTCCGTTTACTTATTTCGTAACTGAGTTATAGCCATGTCTTTTCCGAATGAGGTTGCCACTAAGGTATTACTGAAGATGTACCTATAATTTGTGCCACTGTCACTACCAACACTGTGTTGCTTAGTTCAAAGTCAAAGCATTTATTTCAAACTAGCTGCGCTTCGCGGTTTCACCCGCATAAGTCACGATCCCGTGGGAATATCAGGATAAAAAGTATCTTATGTCCTTTCCCGGGACTCAAACTATCTCTATACCAAATTTCATCTAAATCGGTTCAGCGGTTTAGGCGTGAAAAGGTAACATACAGACAAACAGACAGAGTTACATTCGAATTTATAATACTAGTATGGATAGGCACATAAAAGGCACTTTTGAACGTCAAAAATTACATTAAAATAGAATTGATTCTAGTCGCCTCTTCCAAAAGGTAGTTTTCGTATGGAGAAGAATGGGCAAGAAACTCCACCGTTACTCTTTTAAAATGTTTTACAAGATTTTATTATTATATTTAGTATAGTAGTATTATATGTAGTATTTAGTTTATTATATTAGTAGTTACTAGCAAATGTCTATTGCAGAATGTTTTTTACCCGACTGCGCGACGCAAAGGAGTGGTAATGTGTTTATTTTCTAACTATGATCAGCAACGTGCTTTTAATTATACTATCCGTAGCGTTGGAAGACCGACAAGGTGGACCGAAGGCCTACTAAAGGCCGCAAGAATACGTGGATGCGAGAAGCACAGAACCGATCGAAGTGGCGGTGCTTGGGGGAGGCCTATGTCCAGCAGTCCTTCGGCTGAAATGATAACGCTGATCTCAAATGAGCAAATACCTATCCTATTGCAGATAGCAACACATCATACAACAACATAACATAATCAGCCTATAATGTTCCCACTGCTGGGACACAGGCCTCCTCTCTGTAAAAGGGAGTGGGCCGTAATCTAGCACGCGGGCCCAGTGCGGATTGGTAGATGTCACATGTCTTCGAATTTTTGGTTCTAGAACATGCATGCAGTGGTGATGAAATAATTTACACGAAGTAAAGCCCCTGTGGGTTCGAATTTACGACCTACAACTCGTAAGTCGCGGCCGTTACCACTGGGCCAAGACAGCTTTAACAGCAACATATCAACACGCCTGTATTTATCGAAGGGGTACACCCATATTGTACAAGTTATTTTACAAGTCCCGCGTAATAGTAGCGCTCAGTTATCGGCAAAAGCCTCCCCGCCTTTTGCCAATAACTGAGCATAAGCCTGTACTCCGGGTTGGTACTGAAAGTTTGGCTAGATACGCACTGACAGGTAGCTTCCTTAGCGTCTCCAGTCTAGCGAGTCATCTTGCGAGTAGTGAAGTGAAACGAATGCTCTAGAATTTTCGCAACTAGTCGCCTGGCGTGTATCAAGGACGCCAGCCACCTACCAGTCAGAACGTAGCCTAATGGATAAATCCTCACGTCATTTTGTCAAAAAAAAAAATTTTAAGTAAAACCTAGACTTTATTTCTGAAATGAGAATTTCTAGTTTATTTATTTTAAGCCGCTGCACAGTTACGAGCATAAGTATGTATACATTTGGCTTCATCCAAAGGCGAGTTTCTCCTTTATTTTCAAATAATATTGTATGTTATTACGAATAAAGTATTTTCGAACCCATAGGTTTGTGTAAAGTGTCGCATTTCAACGTTGCATTCGTTATTTCACAAAAAAATCGCAATTGAAAGTTGCCAAGCGTTGACATATTAGTGTTCGTGACTGTACACAGCCAAAACCCCAAACAAACGTACTTTCTCATTTATCATACTACCAAGTAGCATGGTTCAATCAATTTCAGTGTGTTATCGCTAATGTACTTTTTGTGGATTTTATCGGCCTGAGGGAGCGATTTGATTTATCTATATAGGGTTTTTATAGCCATGGGGTTTTAATACTTATTGATCGTCTTTCGGATACGGTTTTTAGCGGCTTTTGTTTCCATTATTAGGAAAAACGGCGTGACGTTTTTTACACAGGGTGTATTTCTGCGATAACTTGATAAAGTATCGATAAAGGTACCGTTGCAATCGTGGTCGCGCGACTGTATAAAGTGGGGTCCTAGGTTAGATTTCCAGGTCGGGCAAAGCGTTATTGGATTTTTTCATTAGGAAATTTCAGTACTTAGCATTCCAGAATTAGGAAGTTGGTGGTGTGATAACCCCGTGCCTCGGAAAGCTCGTTAAGCCATTGGTCCTGGCTTATATGTATATCTTTGACAGTCGTTACGTCGGAAGCCCGACAGCCTGACAACCAGCTTACTAAGGGATATCGTTTTACCCAGTAACTGGGTTGTGGAGGTCAGATAGGCAGTCGCTCCATGTAAAATACTGGTAGTCAGCTGCATCCTGTTAGACTGGAAGCCAACCCTAACATAGTTGGGAAAAGGCTACAATAGACAGATGATGATTTTGCCCAAATGGTCCTTTAGCATTTTCAACATTTCCCGAATGGTCCTTTAATATGTAAAGATGGTCACCCATCCACGGACCAACCGCGGCAAGCGTAGC
Organism: Amphipoea oculea; assembly: GCA_945859645.1. NCBI lineage: Eukaryota > Metazoa > Arthropoda > Insecta > Lepidoptera > Noctuidae > Amphipoea > Amphipoea oculea. Next base: position 16,566,464 of record OX243881.1, read on the forward strand.
TTAGCCTGACCGATCGACCCGTGCGGCTGTTATTACTTAGCTACAAACCCCTCCCATTTGGGCCAAAATGAGTTATTTAATTTATCGATACCGGAAATATGAAATAACGTAAGGGACATTTTGTCGAAAATGAGTTATATATATCATTGGATTCGAAATTTCTTGCTCTATCGATTGGTATATTTAAAATCTCAATGTCCCTTACATTACATATTTTCCGCAGGTCTAAACCATTATTTTTATAAAAACTGGCTGTATAGGACGTTTTAAATTAATATTAAAAAAAAAAACTAATGTAAGTCTCTTTACTCACAGTATTTGGTATTTACATTAAAAAAAAATCGAGAACATTTTACAACAGGTCTCATACATTAGTGTTCCCTGAGTAGGTGCAAATACCATGTCCCTTACGTTAAATTGTGGCTTGAATTATCATAATCATATTGACCCATACGTTAATTTGTCAGCATCGAAAATAATTGACCTGTCCTTTACATCTAAAACTTATCTAAACGAATATTATTACATCTCTGTCACACGCAAAACGGTGCAACATGTCTGAGCTAGATAGCAATACGGATTTTGTGTTTGATTTTACCTGCGCGGTCGTGACCCTTTCTTAGTATTTCGTAACACTGTTTGTGACATTACACATCTTCATTTAAGTAATACATCATCGTTTTCATTGATCTAACTACAAGTACCTAGTGAAAGTTTTATCTGGATTCTAAACATGAGTGATGAAAAGTTATCATCACTTCTCTAGCCCGCAGGCAAAAATTTATGGACATTATAGGAATCACATAAACAGGTAATTATTTCTTACTACTTTTGGTAAATTATTGTTTAGTCATAAATGGAGTTCAGTAATTAAAAAATTGATCTATGTAGATGGAATAAAACCTTGAGTCCTTGCTGAAGAACTATAGCCCCATCTCACTTCTGAGCCACGTATACAAGCGTTCTCGAGGGTCGTCACAAACCGTCTCGCCAGAATACTTGACGAGTTCCAGCCGCCAGAACAAGCCGGTTTACAAAAAGGCTTCAGCACCGTAAACCACATCCATACTGTTCTGCAAATTGAACAGAAGACCGAGGAGTACAATCAGACGCTGTGTATGGCATTTGTGGACTACGAGAAAGCCTTCGACTTCAACGAAATATGGGCAGTTCTGGCCTTTCTGCAACGATGTCGAATTGACTGGCGCTACATCGAAGTGTTGAAATGTTTGTATGACACTGCCATGATGTCTGTCCAGATCCAGGATCAGAAAACCAGCCCCATCCAACTGCTCAGAGTGGTGAGACAGGGGTATATTATATCCCCTAAATTGTTTACAAATGCGTTGGAGGACGTCTTCAAGACGCTGTATTGAACTGGAGTATCAACGTGAACAGCGAGTACATTTCAGATCTTCGATTTGCCGATGACATCGTCATAATGGCAGAGATGCTAGAACAGCTAAACCAAATGCTGCACAGCCTATATGTAGCTCCTCGGCGGGTTAGCCTCGGCATGAATTTGGACAAGACGAAAGTCATGTACAATTCGCAGGTCTTGCCGAGTCCAATCTACATCGAAGGGTCGCTGCTCGAAGTTGTGAAGGATTATGTAGGGCAAATAATCCAGCTCGGTAGACACAACCTTGAGAAAGAAGCCGACAGAAGAAGCCGTCAAGTCTTCTCGTCGCGTATCCCGCAGTGTTTGAAGACTAAGATCTTCAACCAGTGCGTTCTGCCCGTCATGATATATGGTGCCGAAACGTGGACACTGACGGTCGAGCTGGCCCACAAATTCAAGGTCGCTCAGCACGCTATGTACCGAGCTTTGCTCGGAGTCTCTTTGAAAGATATAATCAGGATTGAAATTTTCCGGAAAAGAACCGGAGTTACCATCATAGCTTGCAGAGTAAACTGTTGCCACCCCACCAGCCCCACACACACAGTGGGCTGGCCATGTTTATCGAAGGACCGATGGCCGGTGGAGCAGACGAGTCCTGAGTGGAGACCACGTATCGGCAAGTGTAGTGTGGGACCCCCCCCCGGCAAGATGGACGGACGGCCTAAAAAAGGTGGCTGGAACGGACTGGATGCCGAAGGCGGAGGGCAGGGTGTTGTGACGCAGCCTGGAAGTGGTCTATGTTCAGCAGTGGACTGCAATAGGCTGAGTTGATTGATTGAGATAGAATAATTCGAATCCTAATAAAACATACCTTCCATTAGGTAAAATATTGGTAAGTATGATATATAATTGTGTGTAGTAAGTAGGTCATGTAAAAATTACAACTTATTAAGCAGTTAACGCAGGATGAATAGACAGCATGCATGTTATCACTCAAAGGAAGATTAATAAACTGATGGTTTGGCCTTTCCAGTGGCCATCATTTATGGAATCAGCCAGAAAAAGACCTCCTGCTTATGGAGCAATTGTGTTGTACTTAGAATAATTTATGCGAGTTATTTGCGTTTATAAAAGAGGATTAGTGAGTACAAATAAATTTTTTAATCTGTTTTATTCGTTTATTTTTTATCCTTTTATGTCAGCAAGTAGCTTTAAAGTAAAGTATATTGATATGCGCAGTAGGTCATGAATGTATTAAATTATATTTTTTCAATTTATTAATAACAGCATAAGCAATAAAGAGTACACCATTAAGAGACCTTTACTTTGAAAAACACTACTTCAAAATCAACCGAAGATGGTGTTATTTGCAGATGACACATCATTGATCTTTAAGATAGACAGACGGGCACAAAATCTTGACGACGTGAATAACTCTATTCTTCAGGTCCAAGATTGGTTTACGGTAAATAATTTGGTACTAAATGAAAAGAAAACCAAATGCATTAGATTTAAATTACCAAATGTTAGAAGTAGCGAATGTGACATCATACTGAATGGAGAAAAACTAGAATTTGTTGATCAAACGGTTTTCCTGGGAATCACGCTAGACGAGAAATTACAATGGGGACCTCACATAACATCTCTTGCGGGGCGGCTTAGCTCGGCCGCTTATGCTGTTAGGAAGATACGACAGTTAACAGATGTAGAAACCGCGCGTTTAGTCTATTTTAGCTACTTTCACAGCATTATGTCGTACGGCATTTTACTATGGGGTCGAGCTGCTGACATTGAATCCATCTTTATTTTGCAAAAGAGAGCTGTCAGAGCCATTTATAATCTACGTCGCCGCGAATCTCTCAGGGAACTATTTAAAAGGATTAATATTATGACGGTACCTTGCCAATTCATTTATGAAAATATAATGTATGTAAGAAAAAATCTACATCTTTTTAACAAAATAAGCGATAGACATAACTTTAATACAAGAAATAAAGATAAAATACATCAACCATTTTTCAGATTAGCCAAAGTACATACATCTTTTATGGGGTACTGTGTTAAATGTTACAATAAAATACCTTGTGATATATTGCAATTAAATGAAAGAAAATTTAAAACTCACATTAAACGTACACTTTGTAAACAAGCATACTATAAATTAGAAGATTATATCCAAGATAAGAACGCTTGGAAACATGCTGGTCCTGCTCCATAGGACAATCTAGAGTCTAGACAAAATCAAACTGGTTGCTAATTTAATTGTAAATTTTTTTATTCTTTTTTTTTACATTTATTACTCACACCCTGACTTATTACTTGTATTTTGTTTTTTAATTAAAATCGTTTTGCTTGTACCATGTTTGTAAATATGTGAGCACCATGTATCTATCAGATAATTAATTTATATGTCATGGTTTCGTTTTTAATTCTTTTACCTATTGTGGTATAGTAATTTTATTGTAGGTGCATCGTCCTCACATGTTATTATATAATTAATGTACCCATGCAAAATATTGTACCTAAACATTTTAAAAGAGTAACGGTGGAGTTTCTTGCCCGTTCTTCTCCATACGAAAACTACCTTTTGGAATGGGCGACTAGAATCAATTCTATTTTAAGATAATTTTTGACGTTCAAAAGTGCCTTTTATGTGCCTATTTGAAATAAATGCTTTGACTTTGACTTTGACTTTGACTTTGACACTAAATGTTTATTTCCTATAATGTCCCTTACATCAATGCTGTTCATTTACATCTCAAATTTTGTTAACGTATGTCACCCGTATTCATTATTATTTAACGTAAGGGACATGCTATCTTTAAAACTGTAGGTTTTAATCAATGTTTGCTATTTTAGCTTAAAAGAATGAAGAAATCTAAGAAACTTTGTCCTAGACACTTTTTACATAAAACAAATAGTTAAAAAGTTATAGTCAGTTTTTGTAAAAAAATATCTTATTTTTGCTCTCCTGTAAACCTTAGTTTTGTCCCTTACGTTATTTCATATTTCCGGTATCGTTATATCGTTGGATTCAACGATAGCCACAGTCCATAGAGACAATCAGAGCCTAAAAAAATTGGCTCTGGTTGTCTTGAAACCTAAACAGATCGACGTAGCAAAAACAATCTAATCCAAGGATATAACTCATTTTGGCCCAAATGGCGCTTTAGCATTTTCTCTTCTCCAGTAATGTAGTGTAAGCATAAAATAATAACATAAGAAAAAAATGAGAAGCATTCGCACAAAACACAATAAATTACTTTTTTTTCTCAGGAAATAAATTCGTAACAAAACACATACTGCCAATACAAGGACGGCTTAAGCCTCCAAGCAAACTCATGTAATTTTTCAACGTGTAATAGCGAGGAAATGCTAGATAGCCATATTCGTACGTGGGGTACTGATGGTACCACGGAGTAATAAGCAAATGGAGTGCTCACACGTTTGTGTCTGTAGAATGGAATCTCAAGAATGTATTTAGTGAAAGATGTTCGTGAACGGGCGCCGTCAGTAGGGACTGGTCATCTTTTTGCTGCCACAGCTTATTTTAATTTAATATTTGAATTGCTTTTTTTTCTCTCGTCTTTTCATTATGGACGCTTTTAACGTTCTGCATCGTTCTCACATGTATAATTTTTAACATGAATGATGTAACCAAGATTGTAAACATATTATTTTAATTTAAAAGAGTGTCCATGGAGTTTCTTGCCCATTCTTCACCATAGGTACCTACGCTTTGGAATGGGCAATTAGCTTCATCTTTCTGACTGGCCGACCCCTTGACAATTCAAAAGTGCCTGTAATTGGTTTAATTGAAATAAATGCTTTGAGTTTGAGTGCCGTCGAGGAAAGAAAGATTCGGTAGGGCAGTGTTACTGGGTTTTTCCATCAGGAATTTCTAAAAACTAGCGCAGAGTGTATATTTGTGCCTGGTTGCAGCAAAAATAAGGTATTTAGTAGTTGTCGATGTCAATAGAAAAGTGGTATGATGAAATCGTCATTCATCATTTCAGCCGAAAGATTGCATTGATTGCACATTCACTGCTGGACATAGGCCTCCCCCAAGCACCTCCACATCGATTAAATGTTGTATAGAGGTAGCTGACACCCTGGATTAACATATAGGCTACTTTTTATCCCGATATTCTTGAAACTTATGCGGGTGAAACCGTGGGGCGCTGCTAGTAGAACCATAAACGCCATAACTATATGAAGAGAAATCACAGGCCAGGCACGGTAGAGAGAGAAATACAAAGACGTTGATGAAGCCATCTTAGTCGTTCACATTCTCACTCCATTTACTACCCACTCAGCATTCAGTAGCGAAAGTGATGCTTTATTTATCACACGCAGAGCGATGGAATGACGGGGGTATTCGCTCATTCGAGCTAAATTGAGCGTTGAAGCAAACAAGAACGGGTTCCGTAGGCCTCTGCAATGTTTTCATTTGAGTTGTATAAGATAAAAGAGGACTGCCTCGCGGATCTAGTGATCGCAAGCGTAACTACTGAGCATGAGGCCCAGCGGCTGCGTAACACTCTAACAGTAGTAATAGCTTTTGACAGTTCTGTAGAGGTGTGTGGAACAGGGTGTAAAGTTCATTCATCCTCCATAGAAAAGAGAGGATCCTCCGACCAGACGGGTGTTGTGTCTGGCGGGCAACTGCCCGATGATTCATGTCGGGCCGTTGTATCTATGCAAGTTGCGCGGTAAACTCTGCTTGCGAGATGCAGGATTTTGCGTGACGTCACTATGACGTGTTGTTCGCATCCTTTCGGCTGTCGTCCAAATTTTTCTTTTCCTCTTCTGTGTTTTATGATTATTTTCTTCTTCTTCTAATGCAATAGCCAAAATTACTACGTCAACAACAACCATTTTCAAAAATTATAACTCGTCAACACGGTAGGAATGAAACTATTTGACTTGGCCTAGAAACGGATACGTTCGCAAGCGACGAACGGAGCCGATCGTATGCGTCGACATCGTGCCAGACGCGATCGGCTGTCGCCGCATCCGTTCGTATCCTTTCCGATCCGTTACGTTTGGTGGTAATCATACTTTACTGGCGTAAATATGTTACCTATGTGTGTTTTATAAGATTGCGAAGGAGAAAACAAAGATGGCGGTTGTGCAAACGTTTTGTTTAGGTCTGAGACAAAAGTTTGAAATACTGTTTGTTGAATAGAGTGATTTTGGTTTTTGGAAATCTTGTACTGTAAGCGATATTGGTGTCGATTCCCTTTTTCACAAACGAAAAAGTTAGAAAAATGTTTGATGTTTTAGCGTAAACTGAACTTTATTGTGTAGGAATTAATGTTATTTTTCCATTAATTTCATATTTGTTTACAGTTTTGGCAAATAAATCGCAAATGCAGATTAGAATACTTTATTATCCTAGTAGTATACTCCCGTGGGATAATTTCAGACCTTCACGCGAGCGATGCCGCGGGCAAACCTAGGTTCCCATAAGCAGGCTTCTACTGCATTCGCAAAAACATATTCGTGCAACGTCACCATTCCATCGATTTACGTAGGTACCTAATCAAAATGACTAAGTGCGGAACCCTAAAGGTATTGCGTTCCGTATTCGTATATTAACGCACGTGCAACTCCAACGAAACGATATTTTTACGTCGAAACGATTTCAATTCATCTACCAAACGTGACTGGCAGGGCTCCCTTATTTATGTAAGCGAAAATAACGCTATTTATTATATTCAAGAATAACCAATTTTGTGGTAGGGAGAAAAATTGGTTTGATTTTCAATATTTTTTTGTTGGTACTTCATCATCATCTGCCTAGCCTTTTCGATTTTTGCCTTTCGGCTTCCAGTCTAACTGGATGCAGCTGAATACCAGTATTTACATGGAGCGACTGCCTATCTGACCTCCACAACCCAGTAACTGGGTAATACGATACCCCTTGGTAAGACTGGTTGTCAGACTTTCGGGCTTCTGACTACCCGTAACGACTCTCAAAGATCCACGAATGACAGGCGGGACCAACGGCTTAACGTGCTTTCCGAGGCACGGAGGGGTCTCGGTATGTAAATATAGTCACCAATCCACAGACCAATCGCGGCAAGCGTAGCTTAACCTGATCGTTCGACTTGTGCGGCTATTATCATTTTGCCTGTTGGTACTTAATTTACAAAAATATTTTTCATTGTATGTTGAACAATGTTCATAATCTCAGAATTCTCAGATAATTAACATTCCATCGCCACTTAATTCGTTATCTACTTTAGTGAAATGTATTCTAAGTTGATTTTTGAGTGACCATTTTTTTTAAAAAAAGGTCCTAATAAGATTTTGGTTGCAATGGAATTTGAATCAGGGCATCGCACCGGAATAACTGACACAAACCCTAGCGCTGAGCGTTGGGAGAATCCCGGGAAAAACATAATGTATTTTTTTAATAACGATCCCGAGTGGTCTGCGTGGGCTTAATTTCCGGGAAATATGGTATTATTTTTTTATATGGAAATTCGCAATAGCCGCCTGGCGTGCCTTTAGACATTTGAGCTTTGTTATTGACCTTGGGCTCACCCCCTAGAGGCGTATAGCTTCTGCCCGCGACTTCCTCCGCGTGGAAATTCACCCTCCCCCCATTCACCCTCTTAGGGGTGGAATTTGGAAAAACCCTTTCTTAGTGGATACCTACTCTTCACAAAGAACACACCCTCCAAATTTCATGTCTCTAGGACCAGCGGTTTAGGCTGTGTGTTGATATATCAGTCAGTCAGGACTTTGAATTTTATATTAGTGTAGATTGATGGGTATAAACTTACTTGGCGTTTGGTCACCTAAACGCCACTTACACAGGGTGCAAGGATCATCTATGTGCGCACTATAAAACCATGAATTCAGCACATGATTCTGGACCCCTTTTTGTGTATGGGAAATCATCAAATGACTTCTCCCGCTCTGGGTGGAGCGGAAGGGAGTGTCAGACTGTTACTGACTAAAACCCACACGTGTTCTTTCCTTAGCCCTTTATGTTCCGCAGCAGCGGTAACCCTTTCGGACAATCCCGCTGACCCGGCGGGCTTCGGCCCTAACGGGCCCCTTCGCTTATGCTGACATCTCTGTGAGGCGCGCGTGGAACACATAAGCGCCGTCCGGCACGGGCCTGGTCCTGATCGGACGGTGAGCTACCCATTACTCTCCATCCGCAGGCCCGCGCCTACGGTAGCCGGGCGGCTGGGACGTGAGGCTCTCTCCCTCAACCACCCCGACACCTCCTTCGCCAGCATGACTGCTTCGCAGAAGGAGGTAACTGCCTCCCACTCCCTCTCGCTCCGGACCATACTACTACTACTTACTTGGCGTTTGGTCATCCAAACGCCACTTACACAGGGTGGAAGGAACATCAATGTGCGCAGTATAAAACCATAAATTCAGCTCATGATTTTACACAATGAACAATTTCTACCCCTAGCGTAGAAATTGTTCATTGGTTAACAAATAAAAATCTGCCGTTTCATAGAAAAGTGCAATACCAGCGTGGTGAAAATGTAGGGTGTTCCATAAATTTTTCAGTCAAAAACATTTTGGGTGTTTCATAGTTCCGTAACAGTTTGCTTCACACGGGCAGTCGCCACATTTACTGACCGTACCGACCGAAAGTTATGAACTGTTACTTTGTAAGCACGGCCTGTATGGCAATTTCCTAATTAATTATGTATGAATAATGGAGGCTAGTGGAGTGGTCTGTGTGAATTTTGAATTACACAGATGTATGGGAGGCAAGGCTTTTAAGTACGCATAGAAAACTAAGTATTATAGAAGTGGCTGGAAGGATTTGGATGTCAATGATGTCAATTTTTACGTGTCGTGTGTATAGTTAGCTCAACGTCGTCGTCGAACTTCAGACTCGTTTTTGGAGGCGATTAAAAATATCCGGCTTCATTTAAATATTTGAAATGAAGCGATAATCATTTGATCTGAACAATTTTTTATACTAAACTAGCTGATTCGGCCAACTTCGTATCGCCTCAGAATCAATAAGAACGAATGTATGAGAAAATTATCTTAATTTTTTTATTCCCTATATTTTTCCGTTGTCTAGTTATTCTGCTATTCGGGGTGGAGACAAATCCAACAAATTTTGATTTGATCATAAAAAATGCACTAGCCGTTCTTGAACCAAAAAATGTTGTAAGTAACCCGACTTTGTTTTATATAATATACGAGTATATAGATAAAATTTACAATAGGTACTAGGTAAAGTTTCCGGGGTCTAGCTAACAGCAACGACTGTTTCTCGGTATACAGACCTCGAGGATGTGCAAAAAGTGCGCATAACGGGCATACCACATTGACTTAACCCCAATACATTCTAATACGTTAACGCAAGCACAGCTAGAGATCACAATATAAACGAACCACAGCTACAACCGAAATATTCCTTCTTAAACTAAAAACTACTTGTGAGTACTTACTTTTGGATGATCCCGAACCGGCACGACGACTCGCACGCAGACTTTGACCGGCTTGTCTCGAGTGATATCCAGCATCCTTCTCTCACCACGCCATTCACCTGGGAACAATGAGAAAAAAGATTTAATATCAAAGTTTAAGAGGGTACACTCTCAGAGCTGGCATATGTTATGAAGAGATCCGCAGGAGAACCAAGGTTACCGACATAGCCCGAAGAATTGCCAAACTTTAATGGCAGTGGGCAGGGCACATTGCTCGCAGAACAAATGGCCGATGGGGCCAAAAGGTTCTAATGTGGCGGCCGCGTACCAGAAAACATAGCGTTTAAAGGCCTCCCACAAGGTGGACCGATGACCTTGTGAAGGCCGCAGGAATCCGCTGGATGTGGGAAGCACAGAACCGGTCGAAGTGGCGGTGCTTGGGGGAGGCCTATGTCCAGCAGTAGACGTCTTTCGGCTAAAGTGGTGTTGGTGACATTTAGAATGCGAGCTGTTTATATCAGATAGTTTTGTGGCATTTGTATACCTACCTATGCGGCAGTTGTTCGCATTAGCAGACACGGTCATTGGGTAGGTGATATATCTATGGCGGTTCTCAGGCACATAACCATACTGATGAGGATATCCATTTGAAGTGGGGGAGACTCCGCCACAGGGGTTTGAACGTACTGTTGAACCAATACAAATATTCGTCTTGTCAATTATCATCATTGGATTGGTGATAGGAGTGAGATAGTTTCGATGAGGATATAATTTTGAATATAGTTGTTGGTCGAGCCACGAGGGATTACATAATAAATTGTTGTCCACCATGTTGAATCGGTTGAAATTTTCTGGTCGGCTAAGGTGAACTGAACGAGATGAATAGTAAAATCCATTTGGTGTTGCGGGATTTCTCAGCGTCACGTCTTGGCGATACATTGTTTCACTTTTTGACACTGCTTGAGGAATCTGATGATAAACTAGGTCGGAAACCAGTTATACAGACGGATTGGTAACTAGACGGCTGGTTCCTTCAGTATTTGAATACCAATCTATCAGCAGTTGCACATATGAGGTGTTTTCTCAACGACTGTTAGATTTAAACTGAACATTTCTTTCAAAATACCTCCCTTTTATACATTTTACAACCTGAAAAAGAAAAAACTCCCCACTTTTGTGAAACAAGTCGCAGTGACGCAAATTCTATGAAACTTCCAAACTTGGAGTTTCAACAGCTTCTTAAAAATGTGAACAACGTGAAGGGTTAACGGACCTTTTGAAAGGATTTGTGTTAAATGTTTCGCAATGACAAAACGTGTGTTTTACGTAAGTTATTTTTTTGGCTTCCATAAAATACTTTATTTCTGCCTAAGCATTTCACAATGACCAAGCGTTGAACAATAGCATTTTCAGAATCCGATACTTTTTTGGCTTCGGTAAAGTTATTTCTGTTGTTAAAATACCACTCTCATTTGCTCAATATTTATTGAAATATTTTGCAGCGCAAATACGGGCAATACTTGAACAATTTTATTGTACAAGGGCGCTGTGTTTAGAAGAGACAAAACTTGCATGCAATCATTGCCTTGGTGTACCGACGCCAGCACATCAAGCTACCCGAAACTGTCAAATTTTCCCAATCAACTTTGAACCTTACGATTTAGCCCTAAAGTTGAAAATCTATTAAAGAAATTTGACAGATTGTAGTAGTTGGATGTGCAGGCGTCTGTACAAACAGAAGTCGCATGCAATTATTGAATGGCAAAACTTGCATACATTTATTATATGCCATTATCTGGAAATCGCACGCATGTTAACACTTGCATGCAATTTCTCAGCTCTTGAACGTTTCAGAATCATTTGCTGTGTAAATGTGGGTTTTACGGAGAAAATTAAAAATATATTCTTTATAAGAAACCTCGCAGCTGCATTAAAGCTACTGGAAGCCAGAACTCATTTTACAGTCAAAATTACAGCTATAAATTGCCCCGGGGCCACTTCCCCCGGCTATATAACCAGGCTGACAAAAGCCCTGGTGTTAGGGACCTGTCCCACCGCTGGCGATTAACGAGAAGCGAGTAGAGCTAGCAAATAAAAACGAGCAGCGAGTGCAGGAGAGGAGGTATGCGTAGCCGCGAATGTACAAGCGTGAGGCTCGCGAGTGTTCAGCGCGTCAAGCGAGCGTCGCTAAGGGCCAAAGCACACACGCTACTTTTAGCATCGGCGATCGGCGAGTTTGCGGCTGTATTGATGTTGCATCGCCTTTTGGCGACTCTCTGCATTCGGACGCGGTATCGTAATCGCGCATTTTAACGACTGCTCCGATGCTGCATCGCGATTTCGCGACTTCCTGCGTTCGGACGTGGTATCGGAATCGCGCGTTTTAGCGACTTCTCCGATGCTGGCGCAAATGCCAAATCGCTGCGACCGGCATCCGAATGTGTGCGGAGGGTAGCGTTCAGCCGCTGTGTCGAGCTTCCGAAAAGCGACTGAATCGCCGCGTTTGGCATTTTTAAGTGTGCGGTGTGGAATGCTCGGTCGCTGCATTTAGCTTCTAAAAAACGGCAAAATCGCCGATCGCCGATGCTAAAAGTAGCGTGTGTGCTTTGGCTCTAAGCGAATACTTTCTTTGATAGCTCATGTCGCTGCGACAAACGAGTATACTTACACGGGACCTAGGGCTTGTGAAGAAGGGGCTTGCGGCTAAGTAATATCAGCCGCACGGGTCGATCGATCAGGTTAAGCTACGCTTGCCGCGGTTGGCCCGTGGATGGGATACCATCTTTACATACCAAGTCCCCTCTATGCTTCGGAAAGCACGTTAAAACGTTGGTCCCGGTTGTCATTCGTGGATCTTTGACAGTCGTGACAGGTCGTCAGAAGCCGGAAAGTCTGACAACCAGTCTTACTAAGGGGTATCGTATTACCCAGTAACTGGGTTGTGGAGCTCAGATAGGCAGTCTATCCATGTAAAATACTGGTATCCAGCTGCATCCATTTAAACTGAAAGCCGCCCCCAATATAGTTGGGAAAAGGCTAGGCAGATGATGATTTACACGGCACCTAAAATCTTTTGTACAGACGTCAGCACATCAAGCTACCCGAAACTGTCAAATTTTCCCAATTAACTTTGAACCTTATGCTTTAGCGATAAAGTTGAAAATCTAATAAAGAAATTTGACAGATTGTAGTAGCTTGATGTGCTAGCGTCTGTACGTTTCTTGAGCGAGAAAATCGTTTATATCTAGTCGCTTCCTCGTTGGTGGTGGGACAGTCAAAGTCAAAGTCAAAGCATTTATTTCAAATAGGCACAAAAAAGGCACTTTTGAACGTCAAAAATTATCTTAAAATAGAATTGATTCTAGTCGCCCATTCCAAAAGGTAGTTTTCGTATGGAGAAGAATGGGCAAAAAACTCCACCGTTACTCTTTTAAAATGTTTTAGGTACAATACATACATAGGTACAAAACAGATGCCTTAGGGTCAGCTCACACAGGGACGCGACGCGACGCGACGCGACGTGACGCTGCGCGCATACTTTAAAAGAGCGACTCAAAATATAACTTTATTTTCTACACGAAAAGATACACATTTCATTGTGAGAGTTCAGAATGCGTTGCACCATGCAGCGCTGCGCCTCGTGTCGTGATGCCTCGCGGAGTAGAGCGATGCATCGCGACGCAGCGGTGCATCGCCGGCACGTGCGGCGTGCAAGAGCGGCGCTGCGCCACATGAAGCAGCGCGACGCCGCGTGGCGCAGCCAAGGCCGCCGCGCCGTGGCGAATTCTCTTTACTATATTATGGGTGGACGCGGGGCGAAGCGGGAGCACGTGGCGAATGTAGACACGCTCCGCTGCGCCACGAGGCATCTTGCTGCGCAGCAAGGCCTCGTGTTGCCAACGATTTTACGATGCGCCTCGCGACGTTGCGATGCGTCTAGCGGCGGCGCGCGGCGCGAAATCACTGGCCTCTTCCAGTACCGTCGCGTCACGGTGTGAGCTGACCCTTACGGTCGGCCAACTTTAGTAACTTTTCAAATAGCAAATCCCATAAAACACAAATACATAGTGAAAATACTTAACGCTCTGTATTAGTTTGTTTGTTTCGCGTTATTCAGAACGCGGGTAGTTCGAAATTAGTTTCAAAACAAACAGAGTCACTTGTGTTGTTTAGCGATAAGGGTGCTTGGGTAGCCCTGAGTCTTTTGTGAATCGAGATATTATTATCTATCTTTACATATTATTTTAAGCCGTTTTCCGTGTCTGTCTGTGTGATCGTGCGTAACACACTAACAGTAGGAATGGCTTATATTTTGACAGTTCAACAACAATTATTGCGTTATTTACGTTGTTGAGCAGACAAATTTTTCGAACATATGAAGCAATGCATTAGCAATATTCTTAAAAAACTTTTATTCATCTGTAATTGTACAGATATTTACATAATATAATCTAACATACATAAATAGTCATAGGGCATCAAAGAATTCGTCCGCATCGCTGTCAACAGGAACAATGCCCAAAAGGCTGGCAGCATTGCCACGTTGTGTGGCAATGCTAATTCTTTGGCCAAGAAATAGGCCAGCCCTCTGGTCACGTGAAGAATCGACTAACCGCTTGGCGATATCTCGAAAAACCAAGTGGGCAGTCGGACCCCATGGCCCTAGTGTTTCAACCCCAAACGGCTCGAACATATTACTCCCAATCAGGTTGCAATATTTATCATTTGATAGGTGGTGTGTTGCACGTTGTTCTTCTAAACTATGCAACAGATTTTGATGCGGTTTTCACGATAATTTTTACGGTGCGGTTAGCGTGCTGTACCGTAAAGAAACCGTGCCGTGTGCAAAGAGCCGTTGGTCCCGGCTGTCCTTCGTGGATCTTTGACAGTCATTACGGGCCGTCAGAAGTCCGAAAGTCTGACAACCAGTCTTACTAAGGGGTACCGTATTACTCAGTAACTGGGTAGTAGAGGTCAGATAGGCAGTCGCGTCTGGTATTTAGCTGCATTCGGTCAGACTGGAAACCGACCCCAACATGGTTGGAAAAAGGCTAGAACCGTATGACTACATACTTAAGTCGTTGGTCTAGTGGTCGCAGGTCCGAAATTTTTCATAAGGATTTTCTCAGTATCAGCCCTGTAGTCTGGATTTATGCCAAGTAAAAATAGTGTGGGCGACCTTATTGTCACTGGGTACCATCGAGGAATTTTCCGACTGATCACTTAAAATTTTTTTCGCCTAAATCCTACGGCGGCGCGGCGCCAAGCCACGCGCCCTTAAAGTTTTCGTCTATTAGGAAAGCGATAACGCAATTAGTTGCAACCTGCACTGCGCAGCTTAGTGGCGCATCACGTGTACTCCTATTGTGAATTTTACGGACAAACTATTTGCTGCTTTAGAATTGAAATTATTGTCGTACACACTCATTTACACTAAGAGGTTGTTAATCTTTAAAAGTACATACACTGTTATATCATAAAATAAACATTCTCTGACAGGTCCTGTACTCCTGTCATTATTAAAGTCAATAATATCATTAATGTTAAACGTAGCGATCATCAATTACATTTAAATAATAAATATTTAGTGAATCGAATAAAAGTTAATTTGATTTTACACGAATCGACTTTCAGAGCCGTTTCGCCATATTTAATTCCCTATTGACAGCTGTCATTTTGCCCGCCAATTTTATCGCTGAGTACCGAAACCGCTTAGTGTGGTGACATGGATGCATGGAATTAGTATGTACTATATAGTTTTTTTTATTTAAAACTCTTTGGTATAATGTGTAGTTTATTTCATAAAAATATGTTTAAAACACGAAACTAACGAATTCTAGCCATTTTAAGTAGCTAATGAAGTAAAATATCGTAACTCCACTCAATTTATTACTTCTGTTTCGTGGCATCGTATATGAATAACTCCTAATAATTTAATATTATTTATGGACAACCATCCAGACATCAAACAACTATCCAGGCTAAATAAATATTAGATTCTGCCCGTCACTATACCAATAGACTTCCAGATTTATTAAATTTACTGAATAAACAAACGAAGCATACATCAATACACAAACATTGCATCAAATAGGTAGAGTCACGAGCATAAATATACTCGTATTACTACTAGTTGTTGCCCGCGACTTCGTCTGCGTTTCAGGATAAAAAGTAGTCTATGTCCTTACCCAGGTCATGGTCTATCTGTGTGCCAAATTTCATCCATATCCGTTCTGCCATTTTAAAGTAACATTCGCATCTTATATCTTATCTTATAAATAAAAATGAATCGCCGAAATGTATGTACGCGCATAACTTCCGAACGACTGCACCAAATTGTATAATTATTTTTTTGTTGTGTTTAGTATTGCCAGGACAAAGTTTGTATGAAAGAAAATTTCAGAAATTCGAAAAAACATTGCACCCGTGCGAAGCTGGGGCGGGCCGCTAGTTTATAATATTAGTTAGAACTAGCTGCGCCCCGCGGTTTCATAAGTGTCGATCCCGTAAGAATATCGGGATAAAAGTAGCATATATGTTAATCCAGGGTGTCAGCTACCTCCATACAAAATTTTATCAAAATTGGTCCAGCCGTTTGAGCGTGAAGGAGTAACAAACATATAAACACACACACATATAAACACACACCCCCTCACAAACTGTCGCCTTGATAATATTAGTGTGAAAGTGAATAGTGTGAATGTGAATAGTGTGAATTAGTGTGAATAGTGTGAATGTGAATATTGTGATGTGATGTGATGGACTGAATTTAACTGAGTAGGTAGGTAGGTAAGGGACATATATTTTGAAGCCTATACAGCATTCTTTATTTTGGTGTCGCTTATCTCGTCACATAGTTCCTTGTGTTTGGTGTTCCTTCGATGTCAAATTATTTTGTGCTGCTACTTGTAAAAATGATCACATGTATTTGCCGTCATCTTGACGACAGATATTTATGGATGCATCATTAAATCAGATATTATTGTCGAGCTGTTCATTAATATATCTATGGCTGTACTGTGTGTCTGTACCTAGGTATGTTATCTGTCCTATTTCAACAATAGAAACAATGCACAGCTACATATTTTGACATTTCACATATTTCCCGTTAAATCCAATCGTTTTAGCTATAAATTTCCGTATCAATAAATACACTGTCGCTCAAACTTTTTAGAAATAAAATACGTCATTTTAGGTGAACCGGCTAACTAACATCGAAATAATAAAACTGAATTGCATTGCACTTGTCACCCGTACATTGTCGGTGTTATTAGTTAAGTACTAACATAGGTTAAGATTATTGTTACTAACCCAATGGATCTCTGTTATCTGAAATAAATAAATAATAAATAATTGTTTTGTAACTGGAGCTATTTTAAAAAACGGAAAATTTAAGGTTTTCCTCATTTATGATGCGGCCGATGAATAATGGGCCATCTGAACAACTTGGCTCTCCGAAGTTTTGCGTATATTCTCAAAATAATAAAATAGCAATCTGCTAAGCAGATTACTTCATTTTTACAAGCATTTATTCGGTAAACAAAATTAATTTGATCGTTAGGCCTTTTGTCCACCACCGCGTCAACCGGACGTCTACAAGAACGAGATGATAGCGCCGAAGACGTCACCGGGAGGTCACGTTCAATTCGAATAATCTCGTTTCTCGTTGATGTCCCTTTGACTTCCCGTTCACAATAATTGCGGTGGACAAACGCTGTTAATTCACCAAAGGTGTGGGTTGTACCATTGTAAAATTTCAAGAAAAATGGACAGCACTCTGTGTCAGCACAATTCTATTGACCTTTTATTATTATTCAAGTAATAGAGAGAAAACCTACTTTGTTTGGCGATCGGCTCCCATCGGTCCATTCAACCCATATCCGCCATATTTAATTCACATTTGACACCTGTCATTTTGCGCGCCAAATCGACCTTTGACCGTTTATTTTTCAAATGGTAACGTAATCCCGTGTCAAAACTGGAAGCATGGCTGTGAAAACATAAAGGATTAATTTTGACGTGGATAGGATTATTTAAGCATTCATTTTATTATTGACAGGCTTTGGTTGTATTAGTTATAACTATAATTTAACTAATATAATGGAACGGGTGATTTTATAACCTAAAAAACATACAAAGATGTCATCAGATGCACTATCATTAAATTTTAAAACAAAAAAAAAATCGTTTGTGCATCCTTCGTAAAGACGAGCCAATAATTACTTCTCAGACAAAATATATATGACGCACTTCTCGGGTCTTTTCTGTAAAAAATTGCACCGTGAAAACTTTGGTGAAGTTACCTTGAAGTGAACTGTCATTTTACTATCAAGTAGAATGACAGTTCACTTCAAGGGTTCAGTTCACTATGGATTAAAACTATATTCACAGCTCACTTCAAACTGACTCCCCCTAAGTTTTCACGCTCCAATTTGCTCGACAATTATTTTTTTAGAAAACTAAAATATTAATCGTTTTGTTCGTTGGCGACTGTACCTGTCTATGAATGTTAAAAAACCGGCCAAGTGCGAGGGTTCCGTACAAACCTGTTTAAAATATTTTTATTATAGTTATGATGTAGCTAAAATTTACGGTTTTCGCAATTTTCCCTTTATCTGTGCTATAAGACGTTGCTTCGTACCAAATTTCAAGATTCTGAGTTCACAGGAGAGTTCACTGTAGGTTTTGATTCCCTTGCGAGTGTCGAAAATTTGCGGCATAAACTGCTGTATCTTTTGATTGCGTTGGCTTAGTAGTTTGATTTTTTCACAGCTCTAAGGGACAGTAGACTTGAGTATTTGATATAAATTCCAGCTTGATACCTCCACACGTTCCTGAGAAAAAGGGTCTTGATAGACAGACATACGGACAGACAGACGGACGGACGGACGGACGGACAACAAAGTGATCCTATTAGGGTTCCATTTTTTCCTTTCGAGGTACGGAACCCTAAAAAAAGAAAACATGTTTCGTTTTCGTTTAAGGAAAAAAAATAATAAACAGGATGACTGTTTATTGGTTGTTTTCCTTAAACTAATAAAAAAAAAAAAATTATAGAGACAGAAAATTCCTTAGAGCTTCTGTTCACGTTTAGTAAAATGTCTACTAGAAGTCACTCGTTCGTAGAAGTTAATTAAAATGTGTCAGGTTCTTTCTTTTTTTTATTTATGTAGACATTTACTAGCTTTTTCTAGTTGGCAATAAAGTGTATTTCTGTGCAGTTTAGATTGCGTGCTTTTTATAATAATATTTAATTAAAGAGTTCATAGCTAGGGTTTAGTTACGTTTATTTTTTATTTTTATTAATATTTTCTCATGCAAGGTTGACCATTGAACTAGTATTTTAATTTGAAAATTAAAGTTTAACGACTAAGGTTTAAAGTATTTAAAAAAAATAGTAATTAGGTTAGTCGCATGTATTTTTTACTTAATTAAATTAAGTTTCTAGAACATTAACACAATAATGAAATAAGGCAGGTTGCGCGAAACATGGTGGCCCACTGGTAATGGCCGCAACATATGAGTTGTAGGTCGTAGATTCGAACCCAGACAGGCGCTTTACTGTCTGTAAATTATTTCATCACCACTGCCCCTAAAACGGCGAAGGAAAACCTTGTGAGGAAACCGGCATGTCCTGGAATAAAAAAATCGACAGACATGTGATATCTACCAAGCTGCACTCAGCCCGCGTGTTGGATTACGAATCAGAATCAGAAATCAGTTATTTGCAAGTAATGTAGGTAACAAAACATAGTTTTGATGGCGTAAAAAAGAAAAAAACTATTGGATCCAGTACATTCTACCGTATGCCATAATCATAAGTATTGCAAATCTATCTTAATCAATAATTGTCAGGTAATCAGTTCTTATGTCAGACTAGCTGTACCCCGCGGTTTCACCCACGATAAAAGTATTATAGTCCTTTTTTATTGATTCCCTTTACAAATCCCCCCCCCCCCCTTTTTACACCCTTAAGGGATAATTTCGGGGATAAAAATTATTCTATATCCTTCCCTACAACTCAAACTATCTCCAATCGGTTCAGCGGTTATTGATTCTCCATACAAACTTCCACCCCCCTTTTTTTTTTTTTTTTTTATGGATGGGAAATCATCAAATGACCCCTCCCGCTCTGGGTGGAGCGAAGGGAGTGTCAGACTCTTACTGACTAAAACCCATCCGTGTTCCTTCCTTAGCCCTTTCTGTTCCGGGGTAGCGGTAACCCTTTCGGACAATCCCGCACCCCCGGCAGGCTTCGGCCCTGGCAGGCCCCTTCCTTTCTGCTGACATCTCTTTGAGGCGCGCGTGGAACACGTACGCGCCGTCCGGCACGGGCCTGGTCCTGATCGGACGGTGAGCTACCCATTACTCTCCGTCCGCAGGCCCGCGCCTACGGTGGCCGGGAGTCGTCACGCGGCTCCCGACGCCCGGAGCGTCTCCCGCGGCGGCTGGGGTGTGAGGCTCTCTCCCTCAGCCGTTCAGCCACCTCCTTCGCTAGCATGACTGCTTCGCAGAAGGAGGTGACCGCCACCCACTCCCTCTCGCCCCGGACCATGGCTTGAACCAGGGCCGGACGCGAGAGGTCGCCGCCGCTGTCGATCGCCTCTACGAGGGCACGGCGGTGCTCCGCCCATGCGGGGCAGACCTCCACCGTATGCTCCACCGTGTCCTCTGGGCGATCCTCGCAGTGGTGACACCCGGGCGTCTCCTCCCGCCTGATGATGTGCAGGAACCTCCCAAAACATCCGTGTCCGGTGAGGACCTGCGTCAGGCGATAGGTGAGGACGCCGTGACGCCTCTCTAGCCACTCCTCAAAGAGGGGTCTTATCGCCACTATCGTGGCGTGCCCTGCGCTGGGTTGCGAAAGTCGCTCCTTCCATGCCACCATGAGATCGCGCCGGAGGTCTGTCCGCTCCGCCGCGATTTGCCGCGGAAGCGGAGTTTCCCCCCGGCTCAGTGCCTCCGCGCGCCACTCATACAGGCGCGCTAGGACTATCGCCTCCAGGTCCCATGGCGGCAGTCCGGCAAGGAGGCTTGCCGCCTCGCCCGAGATCGTGCGGTACCCCCGGATCAGCCTTACGGCTACCACCTTTTGGGGCGCGTTCAGATAGTGGGCGGCTCGCCGCCGCAGAGAACGCGCCCACACCGGGGCCCCGTATAGGGCCATGGACCGCACGACCCCCGCGTAAAGCCTCCGGCAGGAGGTGTTTGGCCCCCCCAGGTTGGGCAGGAGCCGCTTGAAGGCGGCCCCGGTCCTCTCCAGTTTGGGGGCCAAACGTCGGAAGTGTTCGACGAAGTTCCACCGGCTGTCGAGGACGAGACCCAGGTATCTCATCGTTGCCTCGACGCCGATGTGAACCCCTCCCACCGTTAGTTGGGATCCCGATAGTGGCCCGTTCCGAGGCCCATGGAAAGACATGGCCTCGGACTTGTGCAATGCCACCTCGAGACCCAACCGCCGGATTCTTTCCACGACTATCGCAACCCCGCGTGTCATCGCGTCGGCCGCCGCCTGATGCGACCTCCCTTGTGCCAGGACCAGCGTGTCGTCAGCGTAGCAAACCACGCTGACGCCATCAGGGAGGTCGGCCCGCAGCACCCAGTCGTAACCGATGTCCCACAGGAGCGGCCCCAGAACCGATCCCTGTGGGACACCGCACGACATCTCTCGCCGGTTCCACTCCCCGTTGCGACCGGGGTAGATGACGGCTCTGTCCGTCAGATACGCCCCAACTACTCGACGGAGGTAGGTCGGCACCCGGTGATACCGGAGTGCCTCCCCAATACAGCTCCAGGGCAGGGTGTTAAACGCGTTGGCGATGTCAAGTGACACCGCCACGACCACCCCACCCCGGGTCACCGCGTCCCCCGTCGTGAGGGCTCTCACGCGCATGATGGCGTCCACCGTCGAGCGCCCCTTGCGGAAGCCAAACTGGCTATCCGCAAGATCCGGCCCCGTCCTCACTAGGTGCCCGACGAGGCGGCCTGCAATCACTCTCTCAAAGAGCTTGCCGACCTCGTCGAGCAGCACTATGGGCCGGTATGCGGACGGAGAGTCCGCAGGGCGCCCTGGCTTCTGAATGAGGACCAGCTTCCCCGTCTTCCAACGGAGTGGAAACTGGCCCCTCTCCATGCATGCGCTTAAGAGCGCCTCTAGTCGAGGCCCGAGAGCCCTCGAGGCCAGGACCCAGACTTTACCCGGCAAGCCGTCGGGTCCTGGGGCGGTATTTTTGGCCTTCAGCCTGCCTACCGCCGCTCTCAGATCTACCCCGGTCACTTCAGGGATGTCGTCGTCGTCGTCTTCGTGGTCCGCTTCGGGCACCGCAAGTGGCGGAGCCATGGGCGGGGGAGTATGCTCCCCCCGTGAAGGGAACAGAGTGCTCACCACCTCCTCCACCAGCTGTGGGCGGAGACTCTGCGTCAGCGGGGGGGCCCAGGTGCGGAGTTTATTCCGCACCATTTTGTAAGGGCGCCCCCATGGATCTCTGTTCAGAGTCTCCACCATCTCTTCGCGGGCCGTATCCTTGGCCCGCTGGACAGCCCCTTGGAGGGCGGTCTTCGCCGCTCTGTACCCCTCGTACAGCTCCGCCTCTGTGGCTTCCGCATCCGGAGGGCGGATGCGGAGCCTGCGGTGCCTGGTGTACCGGTGTCGCGCGTCGACGCACGCCTTGCGTAGCGACTCCACCTCCTGCGACCACCAGTACACCTGACGTCGGGCGCATCCTGGCCGGACTCGGGGCATTGCCACGTCACATATATCGGACATGGCCTCCTGGAGCCATTCCGCCTCATTGTCAATATCGGCAGGCCTGTCCGGTGATGACACCCAGGCCTGCACGATCGAGGCTTCCAGGAGGAGCTCCCGGTCCAGCTGCTTCAGCGCCCACCGCGGACCACTCGGGGCCTGCTGGACCAGCGCGCTAGAGGTCTGGGTGGAGACGTCGAACCGGATATACCGGTGGTCGGAGTAGGTCTCCACCTCCTCCATGACGCGCCAGTCACTGACACGCTGTGACAGAGCGGGGCTGGCGAACGAGATGTCCACTACGGACTCACCCCGCATCCGCACACACGTAGGGACCGAACCCCGATTTAGGACGACCAGGCCTGTTTCCAGGGCCCAGTCCTCCACCATCCTGCCCCGCACATCCGTGTAACGGGAACCCCAGGCCAAATTCTTGGCGTTGAAGTCCCCGACCACTAGCACGGAGAAGGAATGGTTTCCGGCGACGACGACACTCAACTCTGTTAAAGAGTTCTGGAACTCGGCGAGAGTTCGGTTCGGAGAGAAGTACACTCCCACTACTACGATCTCTCCGAACCGTGCCGCTACGCACCCCTGTCCCTTCGTGACACCTTCGAGGGACGGGGTACCGGCGGCAGCCGACGAAACTATGGTCACTGAGCCGCTCAGGTCCTCCACCCAGTTATCCCTGGGCGGGACAAAGTACGGCTCAGCGACCACGGCGATGTTAATCGACCACTGCGCCATGCTCTGGAGCAGCAGGTCCTGAGCGCAGGCACAGTGGTTGATGTTCGCCTGGAGGAGGCGCAATGGAGCCATTACTCCTCCATTTCAGCCCCCTCCCGGGCCCTTTGTGAGGGCCCCCCGGCGTTGGCGGCGGCGGCGGCGACAGCAGCAGCGGCGGCGACGGTGGGGGTGGCGACGGCGGCGGAGGGCCTGCCTTTTCTCCTGGTCCCGGTGGGTGGAGCGCAGGACTTGCTCCCCGCCCGGTGATCGGCCGGCTTGCCAGCAGCCGCACATGCGACGCAGTGCGGCGCGGCGCTGCACGAGCCAGCCGTATGTCCGGGCTGACCGCAGCGGAAGCACAGAGTGCTGCGGTCCTCCGAGGTGCACTGGACGCCAACGTGGTGCCCCACATGGCATCGGAAGCACCTCAGAGGCCTGGGTTCCAGCAGTTTAACCTGCGCTGACACCCAGCCCACCAGGAGTCTTCGGCCCTCGACGATTATTCTGGCCGCCGTCACGGGGCAGCTTACCGTCACGGTTCGCATGCCCGCGAAACCAGGACGAATGGTGCCCGCCTTCACCTGATCGGCCAGACACCCGCCCGTCCTGGCGACGGCGGCCACCACCTCTCCCTCCGTTACGGAGTCGTCCAGGCCCAGGATACGCATGTCTGCGCACTTGACGGGCCTGGAGACTCGAGCCTCGTCCGCGTTGAGGGACGCCCTTAGCTTCTCAGCCAGGGCGTCAGCGGTCGGGCCACTCGTCGCACCGGGGATCTCCAGCATGCGGGCGCCAGTAGCGGTCACCCTATGCCGAAGGCCCCCGGTGATCCCCAGCTCCTGGAGGTCCACCGTCTCTCGTGCCTTGGTGAGCACGTCGCAGTACGTCACTCCCCTCTTAGCCGCTTCCGGCTGTAGCGTTATAACTACAGCCGCGGTCTTTGGGGAGCGAAGACTAGCCGCGACGGCTCGCTCCTTGCGACGCCTCCTTTGCGCCTTTTTTCTGGCCGCCTTGGCCGCCTTCTTCTTCTCCCCGACCACCTGCCACTCGGCGTCAGTCGTGGGAGATTTTTGGGGGCGGGGCGTAGGCTCCGGGGCCTTTCCCTCCCGAGTCGTCCCGCCCTTCTGGTTCGGCGCCGGAGTCTTGCCGGCAGGCGCCGGTTTTGCCGGCGCCGGGGTTTTGCCGGCAGGCGCCGGTTTCGCCGGCGCCGGGGCACCGCGACCCGACGCCGATTTGGCCGGCGCCTGGGCCCGGCCTGACGGCCCGGGTTCAGGGGCGGCAGCTGCCGCAGCGGCCGCGTACGAGGCCGCCTTCGGCCCCGGGGCCGTCCTGCCCGCCAGGGGGGGGCGCAGGACTATACCCTCCAGAGCGGAGAACCGCGCCTGGAAGGTTGCCAGCTCCTGCCGAACCAGGTTCAGGACCTGGTTCTCCACCGGGACGGGCTGGCTTGCCGGTTTTGCCTGCACGCCGCCGGCGACCCTCAGGCCGGCCAGGTCTGCTTGGAGCCTCCCATTCTCCTCTTGGAGAAGCTCCATGGCGGCCTTCAGGCGGGCGACCTCCGCCCGCAGTTCGGCCACTTCGCTGGCTGAAGGACCAGCATAGTTGGCCGCCTCCGCTGCTGCCATGATGGAGGCCTGTGCCGAGAGTATGGCCCTGTTCTTAGAAGCTTGTAGCTTCTTCAGGGACACATCCCGGATCGCGGCCTCCACGACCGCCGCAAACCTGAGCTTGCGGTCCGCATCGGGGCCGCCAGCCTCACTCGCCTCGTCACTTGAGGGCCCCGAAGCGACCGCGCGACCGGTCCCCCCCTCCTTTGCGGGCTCCTCCGCTCGCTCTGCCGCCTCCCGGGCAGTGAGTCCCCGCCCCTTGCCTCGCTCTCTTACTCCTCCCCGCCTACTGGTGGGGATTTTTCTGGCCGAGGCCAGCTCCCCGTCAGTGGACGACCCCTGGCCGTCCTCTGACCTTGGCCGCTTGCTGTGGACCTTCGTCGTCGCAGCGGCCGTCTCCTTGGCACGGCGGCTCTCTGAGCCTCCCGTGCTTGCGTCTCCTGATGCAGCGTCAGACTCCGACCCCGCATCACTCCTCACCTCTTCAGTTTGCGATTTATTCGATTTTTTTTACCATAGTTAACTTCCACCCCCCTTAAAGGATGATTTCTGAGGTAAAAACTATCCTATGTCCTTCCCGGGATGCAGTCAATCTCTCAGCCAAATTTCATCTTAATCCGTTCAGTGGTTTAGGCATGAAAAGGTAACATACAGACAGACAGACAGACAGAGTTACTTTCGAATTTATAATATTATTATAGTATATAGTATTAGTATGGATTCTTTAAAGGAAAACATAATAACCACAATATTAAAAAATCTTACTTAGAAATATTAGCTGTAAAAACTCGCTAGTAACTGTTGTAAAGTTGGTACATGTTAGATAGAGCCAAGAAAAAATGGCTTTAGAAAAGACATCTTTCTCATCCCGTCTCCCCGAAGCAAGGTAAGCAACATTTCAGGCTACAGCAACTTAAAACGAACATACATTCTTCATGCCTTAGGGACTACAGCACTGCAACTTTGCCTACCTTACGAACCGGATGCTAGTGTTGCCAACGTATGAATCAATAATACTTTACGCTTCCGGCAAATGGAGGAGAATTTCCGGAGTTGAGTTTCTAAAGGGATTTTGAAGATAACCGGCTGGATTATAATAATACCTACCTATTATTACGCAGACTGCACTTTTTAAAGCAGTGGTGGCCCAGCTGAGGGGTCGCACAGGCCGATCGATCAGGTTAAGCTACACTTGCCGCGGTTGTTCCGTGGATGGGTGACCACGTTTACATACCAAGACCCCTTCGTGCCTCAGAAAGCACGTTAAGCCGTTGGTCCTGGCTGTCATTAGTGGATCTTTGACAGTCGTTACGGGTAGTCGGAACAGAAGCCCGAAAGTCTGACAACCAGTCTCACCCAGGGGCTATCGTTTTACCCAGTAACTAGGTTGTGGAGGTCAGATAGGCAGTCGTTCCGTGTAAAATACTGGTATTCAGCTACATCCGGTTAGACTGGAAGCCAACCCCAACATAGTTGGGAAAAGGCTGGTAAAAAGGGAGATGACAGTGCCAACGACAGGTGATGGTGTGACGGGTGATGGCAATGGTAACGGCCTCGACTTACAAGTTCTAGGTTCGATTCACTTTGCAAAAATTATTTCATCACTGCTACTCTGAAAACGATGAAGGAACACATCGTGAGGAAACCGGCATGTCCTAGAACCAAAAATTCGGAGACATGTGACATCTACCAACCTGCACTGGGCCCACTCCCCCTCACAGAGAGAAGGCCTGTGTCCCAGCAGTGGGAACATTATAGGTTCCTTAAGTTTCCTCACGATGTTTTCCTTCACCGTTTTGAGAGCAGTGGTCATGAAATAATTTACACAAAGTAAAGCGCCTGAACCTACGACCTACAACTCGTAAGTCGCGGCCTTTACACTGGGCCACCACTGCTCTGTAGTATTGTAAAAATTTATAAAAGCCGAGATTATTACGCCTAAAGTACATTGACGTCACCAATGACGTCACTGATCATTAGGTATTCCAATGTTGGGAAAAACACATCTAAAGGCGGGCACACAAGATATCTCGTCCACTAATGAACGAACCGCTTAGCGCTAATGCAAGCAGATAGTCTACTAATGACCCTTGTGTATATGGCTTTATACCTTGCTTTTGGCTATTTGTATGTGTATCGATTTTGTTTGTATGTACATACAATGCAATTTTGAAGTTATTAATGTAGGACAAAGTTTGGGCTTTTAGGATAAAAAAGGCTTTTATGGACACTAGCATCAGTTACATATAATAGAATTGGTTCATCAATTCCGTCCACAATTGATAAAAATATCGAAGCACATACATTAATGAAAAATACAGACGAATATAGAGCCTCCTCCTTTATTGAAGTCGGTTATAATAGATCAATATTTAGCAACTTACCATTCCTAAAGGCATCAGAAATAAATTAAACAACATTGCGATGACATACATGTTCTTAACATTTTGTTCCTTAAAAATCCTAATGCTGAGCTCATAATTGTTGTTGCTGGTATTTTTTTATTTACTTAAAATAACCACATTGTGCAAGTTAAAATTAAATATTTGCGCACCATATTTGATTATAGAATGTAAAGGGGCCATTTTAATTTTAAAATCA
The DNA here is from genome assembly GCA_945859645.1 of Amphipoea oculea. Lineage (NCBI taxonomy): Eukaryota > Metazoa > Arthropoda > Insecta > Lepidoptera > Noctuidae > Amphipoea > Amphipoea oculea. The sequence goes on from OX243881.1 coordinate 16,593,911, forward strand.
CACGTTCTAAACCCACATTCTGGCAAATAAATGAACTTGAAGCAAACATTTACACATGAATCTAAGGCGCGTCGCCCACACGTGCTAGAGTCGAGGCGGCGACGAGGCGCGGGCGCACGTTTTCTATAGGAATAAATATAGGTATGTATGTATAGGCGACATACCTATACTTATTCCTATACAAAACGTGCGCCCGCGCCTCGACGCCGCCTCGACTCTAGGTCGTGTGGGCGACGCGCCTAAAAATCTTCATGAAACAGCCGTGTCTATTTTTTTTCATGCTAATTGCCACTTAAACAGGGCGGCCGCCACTCAAAATGAATGTAGATCAAATGTGTAGGTAGATGAAACATTTTCCGCGTCAAATGCAAACCTAAGACCTGAGGACCTGCTCCCATTGACGGTACTGCACGGCAAGGGATTTTAAAGGTCATATAACACACGTATCAAACCGGAAAGGGATCTGCACCGTATCAACTTGAGCCGTTCAGTATTCTTTATATGAAACTCCCTACTGCAACTCACACTAATCGGAATCGTAACGTAATCGCCTCGCCTCAGGACAAGCTCACGAACCGCGGTGCGGTGCGTTACGGCTCGTCGTCCCCGAGCTTACGTCTCTTCGACCACCCTTGCCCCTCTCACCCCTCCCTCGTCAGCGCGGCGTCGCCTAGCCGAGGCCGAGTCGACGTATCGGAGCTTCTGATCCGCTTTGGTTACGTGCTTACGTTAGGTTGACGCCTGTTTGACGGCGAGGCGAAAGGCGATACTGTGCCGATCCCTTTCCGATTTGATACGTGTGCTACGACCTTTAGGCGCCGAACAGGAATGTAACTATGTAGTTTGACAATAGAATTGAAATTTCAATGATAATCATCGTAGGTACCAACACAGATGCAGTGTGCTTAGGTACGAGCCATATTATTAAAATTTCAATTTTATTGTCGAACTATTACGTTAAATTCCTATTCGGCGCATAAAAATCCCTTGCCGTGCCGTGTCGTCCGAGGGCACAGGCCCCTACCGTCGGAAGTGAATTTGTAAGAACTGTGTCAGAAATTGACTTTTAGATGTAGTGAATATACTTATTTCGGCTTACAGTGTATTTAAATTAATTTGAATAATGCATTATCTTTATAATATTCTTCTTTATTATATTGGCGGTCTTCGAAGGAATGTGGCGTTAGCTGATGATTTTTAAATGGCATTTATTATGTTAGCTTTCAAGGTGTATTGAATTGTTTTTTTGAAGTGAAAACTTCTTTAGTGTTGGGCATTTTTTGAGATGGGAACAAACTATTGAGCTCGCGCCACTGTTACCGTATTCGACACCGCTTCGGATGTGTTCGGCTGTCCTCGGGATGTATTCTATTTTAATGTATTTCCGATATGTCAGTGAGTGATGGCAAAGTATTCTGTTTGTGTTTTGTTTTCACTTCTGTCGGCACTGTTTTTTTATTACATGAAAACCAGGTGCATAGTGGCAGTGAGCTGGCAATGTTCGTCGAAGGACCGATGACCTCTGGAGCAAATGAGTCCTGTAGTAGAGACCGCGTATCGGCAAGCGTATTGTGGGACGCACCTCAGCTACATGGACCAAAGAACTTTAGAAGGTGGCTGGGACTTACTGGATGTGGAAGGCGGAGGACAGGCTGTTGTGGCGCAGCCTGGGAGAGGCCTATGTCCAGCAGTGAACTGCAATAGGCTGAGTTGATGAGGTGCACTGAATGAAAGGGAGGAATTTGCCCAGAAGTAAAAGATCACAAGCGAAAAAGAAACACGAAATTAATTGAGTCGTATTGATTGAACAGCGACGAGCAATCCAATTAGTTGAACTCTAGTTTAATGGTTTGTAGTGAATGGGAATGGTTTAGCAATTGAATGTACATACGCCTCCCCCAGACCCCCAAGCACCTCCACTTCGACCGGTTTTGTGCTTCTCGCATCCAACGGGTTCCTGTGGTTTTATTTATTTATTTGTATTCAAAAACAAGTAACAAGGACTCAATAAATGTTAGTAACAATAGTTCTTAACAACTACGTTAGTAAATTTAACCTACACACTTAACCACTTAACCTAACACTGCAATACTGGTTAATGCAAATCCCTGCTACAAGCTCAACACTGATGTGGAAAGCTTGCAGCAGCGATTCACATATAAGCAGTCCAGTCTGCCAGTCTGTCTGTCTGTTTTCACAAGGCCGTCGGTTCACCTTGTGGAGGGCCTTCCAACGCTAAGCCTTCCGGTACGCAGTCGCCACTCCAGAACCTTTCAGCCCCATCAGCCATCTGTTCTACGAGCAATGTGCCCTGCCCACAACACAACATGACAATAGTATACATTTTCATAATTGAACTGTCAGATTCTAAGCCGCAGTTCCCGAATTCAGTGTTTCAAGTTAATCAAATAAACAAAACATCGGCTACCATACAATCAAATCAGAAACAGCGAAACTATTAACAAACCATTGCCCCAAGCTCTGAATCTCTAATTCTGTATGCCTTATAACTAATCCGACATCCAACGGCTGTCAAACTTCAAAAGCAAACAGCTAGAGGAAAACCACCGGTATTTGTTAGATGATAGAGTCTTTTTTGGCGAGACAAATTCGTTTTTAGTTTTAAAGTGGTTTATATGGATGGGTTTTCAGTTGCAGCGGGTAAAAATCATGGACTTATAGTGATATTTTGTTGACATTTGTGGTTATTCTGTTAGTGACAGAAGCTTGCTAAAGGGTACCCAGTAACAGGATTGTGGAGATCAGATAAGCAGTCGCTCAAATTAAAATGTTGGTTGACAGTTGCATCTGGTTAGACTGAAAGGCGACCTCAACGAATTTAGGAAAAGGGTCGGCAGATAGAAATAGTGTTAGTAAAAGAATTTGATGAAACAAAGTAGGGTAAATGGTGGACGTGAATGAAGAAACGTGCGCAAAAAAAAACTATGATCATGTAAACTACATTATTAATCTGTTTTTTAATTAAATTAACAAAGTGTCCAACTCGCGGAACTATAAAAAATAGGATCCGATTCGAAGGACGAAATTATTATAGTATCCGACTCGCAGGACTAAAATAAAATTAACGGAAGGTAATCCTACCCTAAAACTCAATATGGTTTAGTTTGGCTACCGGAAGAGAGGTCCCTGCTGTCAAAACTTTGCGTATCGTAAAAGCTAGGCACTTCTACGTTTTGTCTTTTGATAAGTTAATATTTCGTTTAGCACATGCAGAAGAAGAAGAAGAAGAAGATAATAATAATGCCACTGTCAAAATTTAAAATCGTACTGCAGAAACTTCTTCTTGACAAATAAATGGTACTATACAATGGACGAGTTTTTAAACGATAACGAGTTATAATTAATAATGCTGCATTTAAAATTTTCAAACCTGTAATTTTTTTATGAATAATAGAATGTTTCTTTTTATTAATATCATTTTTTTTGTGTCTTAAGACATGGTGTACTATTTTATATGTATGACCTATTGTATACCTGTTTCACAAATAAACTTAATAATAACTTAATATTAACTTTTAATTTTAATATTTGTGATTAATATTAAAATTATTTGTACTTAGGGTTGATTTTTCTAACGGCAGATAATTCTATTCGAGGAATAATTAAGAAATTTTGAAAGTTATTTCATACAAAAAATGTCAAACGTCAATTTTATTCCTCGAATAAAAGTTATCTGGAGATGGAAAATCAGCCCTTAGTTATATATGAATGACATTTGAATATTTGTACACCATCGACCAATGTTATGGTAGAGTGTATAGAACTTAAAAAAATATTAACGCCATACTATGTAAAACTACATTCTTACAAACAATTAGCATTGCCATACAACGTGACAATGTTGCCAGCCTTTTGAGCACTGTTCCTGTTGACAGCGATGCGGACGAATTCTATGATGCCCTATGATTATTTTGTTTATTTTTTCATATAATTATAGTTTATATGTTAGCTTATATTATGTAAATAATGTAAATATCTATATTATTTGTATAGATATTTACATTATTTACATAATACAAATAAACTTACAAATAAATAAATTCAAATTCTCTAACTCCAAGTCTTGGACTAACTACCATCTAATTTCAATGTCCAGTTAGCAACTCAAACACGGGCAGATCTGACCTAACCCCCCGACCGCGCTAACTAGGGCCCTGCACTAAACAAACGAACTCCAGGTCTATATTACCCCGCAGTTGTTTGACTTGACAACTCCGGCGATTGGGTCAATCTACAAACCTAGTCTAGTTGGACTAACACTAGTTATAGGGACGGTGGTTGTAGAGTAGAAGTGAGTCATATTTATCGAAACAGTAAAAAAAAACAGGTTTTTTAAACTAGCAACATGGAACAGATCTCTCAAAACCGAAAAAAACAGTTCTTGCATCTTTCACCCGTTCCATAAGTTCCACAACCCACCTACAACAGAAACATTGCCGTAACTGGTGTGTATGTTTATCTGTGTAACCTAAAAGCTCTTCTCTATTTAGCTTAAGGATGTATACTTTGTCGGAAAGAGAGAGTATCAAACGAAACTCTTGAAACAGTTTGGAACAAGCTCTTTTCTCTTCTGACTTATTGTAATAGAAAGAGATAGCATCTGTTCTCAGGAACAAGCCCTTATAAATCTGTTGCAATTAAAGAGAGTATTTGCAATGCAACAGATTGTAATTGTAACAGGCTGTTATTTTGGAACAGGATTTCGGAACTGTTATTTCCCTGGAACTGGAACAGGTGAAACAGGTTTCTAATTTTACCTGTTACTGACCACCTCTATAAAGTATTAATGAGGGTTAATAATGTATGGGGTTTGATTTCGTGTTTTGCAGAGGGTAGCTTGGAATGACATAGATGTATATACTCACGCCTTATTCCCATAGGGGTAAGCAGAAACTACACAGAACGCCACCTGCTAAGAACCTTACATACTCCTTTTGCTTCGTTTGTGTGCATACATCTGGGCATAGGTACACATACGCCCGAAATCGACTGCAGTTTTTGGGTAAGGTATGCCGTTCATAGTTTATGTTTAAATTTTTTGTTCATCATCATCATCATCATCATTTCAGCCGAAAGACGTCCACTGCTGGACATAGGCCTCCCCCAAGCACCTCCACTTCGACCGGTTTTGTGCTTCTCGCATCCAACGAGTTCCTGCGGCCTTCACAAGGTCGTCGGTCCACCTTGTGGGAGGCCTTCCAACGCTACGCCTTCCGGTACGCGGTCGCCACTCCAGAACCTTTCGGCCCCATCGGCCATCTGTTCTGCGAGCAATGTGCCCTGCCCACTGCCACTTAAGTTTGGCAATTCTTCGGGCTATGTCGGTTACCTTGGTTCTCCTGCGGATCTCTTCATTTCTGATTCGATCCCGCAGGGAATTTTTTGTTGCATACATTAAATGGTGTTTTCGAAATTGAGTGTGGTGATCAGAAAAAAAATTTATAATATATGCCAGGTCGTCACCATTTTATATCCTGCATATCTTGATGTCTAAAACCCGTAACGTCCGATCAGCAAGAATTTTGCCAACAATGGTAGATATTATCTAGTTTGTTCAGTAAGCGTAACATAGTGCAATTTTATAGCAGTGGACACTGGCGTGGTTGCTTATATTGCGAACTATTCAGAAATTTTACGTAAAAATGCGTCCATAAACTGAACTTCATCGCCCATATTTTCCAAATAGCTTAGATAACAGAGAGTGTGACAAATCCCTCGCGTCACATCAATGGCGGACTTATCCGGTGCGCACCGCCGTAAACCCGTTGAAACCAGTGCAATCCGGTTCGAGAGAATGAAGACTAGATCGATGAAAGTGGAAATTTTAGAACTGCGACTGTCCTAGTTTTAGTTTAGAAATCGGAGGGATCTATTTTGATTAGTGTAAAAACTTTGGACGTGAACACTGAAGAGCTCGTCATTCATTAAGGTGGAAAAGACTGGTCTAAGTAGAACAGTGATATTTGAAAAAATAAGAAGCAAAGGTAGTGTCTGATCTAGTTAAAGATAAGACAGAATAAATCTTCTTTAGATTTTACGATAGTTAATATAATCACTGTAATATTATAAAGGCGAAAGTTTGTGAGTGTGTGTGTGTGTTTATATGTTTGTTACTTTTTACGCTCAAACGGCTGGACCATTTTTGTTAAAATTTTGTATGGAGGTAGCTGACACCCTGGATTAACATATAGACTACTTTTTATCCCGGAATTCCCACGGGATCGACACTTATGCGGGTTAAACCGCGGGGCGCAGCTAGTTTTTTCAGAAGTACACTTGGCAACGTAAGTTGCTGATAACTGAAGAGTTCAATCGCATAATCAGTCTAAAATGCTCCCACTGCTGTTACACAGGCCTCCTCTCTGAGAGACGGCTGTAATCTACGACGCGGGCCCAGAGCGGGTTGATAGATGTCACATGTCTTCGAAGTTTTGGTTCTAAGATATGTCGGTTTCCTCACGATGTTTTGCTCCATCGTTTTGAGAGCAGTGGTGAAGAAATAATTAACAAAAAAAAGCATCTGTCTGTATTTGAACCTATGACCTACAACTCGTAAGTCGCGGCCGTTACCACTGGGCTACCACTGCTCTCGTAACCGTACAGTAAAGAATACTTTTACGTTTTCAGACATAGGATGACTATATCGAGCGAACGGAATTAAGTTTTCAAATACGTTGCACACTTGATACCAGAAGTTAAATCTACAAAAATAAACCAGTAAGAACTGAGAAAAACAGTCCAGATAACCAACGGTAAATATGGAAGCTGAGCAGCAATTGTCCGAATGATCGTCCAAAATGGTGTCAAACGAGAGGAAGCTGTGTTTCGGGCAGCTGCGGGCGTTGGGTCAGCGCCAACTGATAAGGAGGCTCCGGAAGTTTTAGATGAGCCACGGAGTATGGAATGGGTGGAGGGCTAATGTGTATAAAGTTTTGTAATGTCAGAAGATTAGGTGCTTGGTTACTGGACTGTTTATTACTTTTTTATTTATGGCTTTGGTTTCAAAGTTATTAATGCCTTCAAAATGTTATTAGTTTATAACCTACCTGATATAACATTCGGTAATAACCTTATTTTTTTTAGCCTATACTGCCCCACTGCTGGGCAAAGGCCTCCCCCAAATCCTTCCAGGAACTCTTTTCCCGCGCCACCTCGAACCAGCCTTCGTGGTACGCGTCCAGGTCATCTCGCCATATCTTTTTGGGCCGGCCTCGGCGGGCGGCGCCGCCCATCTTCAGGCACCCATTGTGTGGAGATACAATAACCTTATAAAAAGATTTTATAATAAGGTAGGTAATAAGCACACACACAGTTGTGAGAAGATTAAAATTCAGAAACTAGTACTTTTCTTATATTGTGGTATTATATCATTATTGAATTTATTATTTATAGTCGACTTCTGCAACAAATAATGAAGCCTCCATTTCCATTGCTGTTGTGACGGCATCTAAACCACATATGCGAACTAAGCATCATACTGACGTCACGCACAATCCTGCATCGCGCAAGCAGAGTTTCCTGCGAAACGAGCATATATATACGTACAACGTCCCGACAGCAGTTGCCCACCAGACATAACACCCGTCGGGTCGGAAGATCCTCCCTTTTCTATGGAGATTGAGTGAACTTTATATACACCCTGCTTCTCATGTTTCTAAACTGTCACAGAAGTTCGCGACAAAATAACATAAAGGTAAACACTCCATTTATTACTGTTCTGTGAAAAGTACCTCTTAAATTCTGTGGGAGTTTCAGACGATAAGATCTCAGGACGAGGGCTTACTATCTGTTGCACTGATAAATACTGGCTTTTTAACTTTACTTTTAACATTCACAGTGTATATTGAAACTGAAACATTTGGGCAATCTGATAGCATTGGAGTTTTTGGCTCAAAACTGGGAAATCCAATACGTGATTCGGATACAGATAATGTTCTGCTGTCAAAACTAGTTTTTAATTTATTGAAAAACATGAGGGAATTACGTGTTATCAAATAAAGTGAAATACATTAGGGTATTTTGGGAATTCGTGGTGGTAGGAACGCCCAAACAGAAACCATTAACAGCATATGATTCTAGACTCCCGAGCGTAGAAATTTTTCGTCGATACTAAAAAAAAAAAAAAAAACACGTTATGCCTCGATGTCTCTGCCATCCTGTATTTATTTATTGCATTTATAATCTGAGGGATGTGCTATGAAGAGATAACTTTGTTGAAATTATCCATGCGATAGATTAACCATTTTGGTCCGTTGATCTTGTATTAGCGGCTTATGATTACCAGTTAATTAGTTAATAACTAGGCAAATTATGATAATTGGCACCAACAAGGATCGAATAAGGGCAGGATTTAGTGTAACACTGAGGTCGGTCGCATACCGTCGGTCACGCTTATCAAGACAATATCATCTGCCTAGCCATTTCCTAACTATATTGGAGTCGCATGCACAGCTGTAGCGCTTGACCAATGAGGCAGTCAAACATTGTTATAACCAAGTTTATTTATGCCATTAAATCCACATACTTAACAACATACTGTCATTAAGTAAACAATGCCCAGCATAAGCCACTTGGAACGTTGCCTACCGTTACACCACAGCAGCACAACGTTCCTACGCTTGCATTGTATTTTAATTTGAGTGTCACAACAATTTAACTGCAAGTTTGAATACACTGTGGCTTTAGTGTGGCGGACGTAACAAGTGGAAGTGTAGTTTTGTTGTTGTATTGTAAGAAAGTTTGGGTTAATTGTTGTGACTTCGCTTTAGGTTTAACGCGTTAAATTGAGAAGACACCACTGCATTCAAAATTTGAGAGTAAAGCTACATTTTTTCTAGAAGAGCGTTTCCTTCATCTTTATAACAGACGTCATAAAAATCTGCCATTTTCACCATTATTGCCATCAAATACACAAGAAGGCAAGGTAAGTTTAAGGTATCAAAAAATGCTCTGTATTTTCACATTACGGACGCATGTGGCAGTCACCGATATTTGTCCCAAGCGGGCGCCAATGTTTACTACTTTGGCGCCCATTTGGGACAAACAAAAGACCGATCAATTTTGTTTTATGGTCAAAGGCGCTGTTCTTTATTATTTAGAAAAAGTATCTGTATCAACTCTTTTGTCCATTAAATAAGTAATCTCAGCCCATTTTTTTTTTAAACTTGGTACTACTTAATAGTGGAGTAAGGTGTGGAGCAAGGTGGTGACAGAATGGTATCCAAGGGATGGCAAAAGAAATCGGGGAAGACAGCTTACCCGATGGGAGGAGGAAATTAAGCTGACCGCAGGTCCAAACTGGAGGAGGATACCCCGCGACAGACGACAATGGAAATTGTTAGAGGAGGCCTATGCCATGAGGCACACCGAAATTCGAGACATTTTGTGATTCTTTTGTTGTAGGTACATATTATAGTAAATTTTGATGTCTAGTTTTCGGAATAAAAGGCTTTATTATTATTATTACTACTTGATAAGAATCTTAGATTCATTCATTCATTCCTTCACTGACAGACAACCAACAGCCTAAACCGCTGGTATGAAACCTTGCGCAAGAGTTTCAACAGGGTGGCATCCCTATCGACGAGCAAACTGAAACTATGAATCCAGCGCACGATTCTAGACTACTTAGATTAAAAACAATCAGTTGTTTCATAGAAATATACAGTACCCACGTGATAAAATGTATGGAACAGGTAATTTTTTTTAATAACTGGCGAAAAATTTCTCAAAATTTCAGATCCATGTACGTAGTACGAATTCATGGTACCTAACAGGCTGCGCAACGATGTCCCCGCCACACTCTACACAACGAAGGGGAGCACTTAGGAAAGAATTTTGAAAATCCATTACCTAAAGCGGTTAAAATGGGGATGCAAGTTTGTATGGAAGCTTATCACTTTTGCCGATAGAAAATATCATCGGTCACACGGCTTATTGGCACAATTCTGTAGTGTCAGTTATTGGGGTGCATCAAAATAGCAAGCTGATACATGAAGAGGAACTCTACGACAGACTCGCTACCAATCTTGCTGACTGTCTGCCTGATATTTCCATCTCAGCATTAGCTATTCTTATGTAACTCTTGGGAGAAAACGTGACATTTGACGGTTCTATCTCTACGTACATATACTACTATTATTTCATCGTATTTAGATATCGATATCCATATCGTCTGCGGAGTTTTGCTAGCTAATTTAATTTGCCCTGCAAACTATTTATCTTTACTAATAATAAAGCCGAGGAGTTTGTTTACCTGTTTATTTGAACGCGCTTGAAACTACCAGATGGATTTGAAGAAATCTTTGTTGAGAAAAGCTATAATACGCTACTGACAGTGGCGTGCATTGCATATAGGCATATAAGCAGTGCCTACCTCGATATATCAACAAAAGCCTGTCAATTACATTTTAGTGGGTATGCCCCACAATTAAGAAACTCACAAAATTATCATACCTAACAAAAAACAAAATCTTCATACAAACACGCGCGGCAGTAGGCAGTCGCCGGACGGCCTACTCGGCTCCCGTACTATTCGCACATTGTCATTGGTCTTTACTCGTTCAAATTAATACGACAAAATTAAAAATACGTACGTCTCACGCGTAACACCACGACGTTCGACCTTCGCAATTTATCACCCTTAAGTAGGCATGCCTACTCAAATAACTACACTTTTTTTTCTGATTAGTGACCGCGTTTGTCTAGATTAGACCCAGCCTAGTGCCTACCTATTCTGAAAAGCAATGTACGCCACTGGCTACTGAACATCATCCTAGAAAGCTAAGGAGCCCAGCAAGATAAAAAAAGGTCAGGAAGAACCCAAAGCGAAAAAGAAGTAATCTCCCCGCTTTCGTCTGCCGTGAACCATAGACGTTCGCGCGTGAACAGATTTTCTAACATTAATTTTGAATTGTTATTCTGTTCGATTTTTCATTAAAGAACTATGAATCTTTTAGAGGATTCCAACTCCCATTAGTGAATGTTTTGCCCATCTTTCAGTTCACCCTTTGAAAACTAATTTTAAATGCAAATGTAATTGCAAACCATTAGTTTCCGTCCGGGATCGAACTGACGGTGACCGCGTTTTTGCTCATCTCCAGCTGTTCATGCGTTACCGCACGTACTTACTTACTGCAATAACGTTGAGGAGTGACTGGTCCTAATTCCAGCAGTACGTATAAGTATGTATTATATAATGAATGCCTATGCCAAATATTGTAAAACATTTTAAAAGAGTAACGGTGGCAGTGGCGAAGGTATCATACAACCCGATTCCCACCGGCTTCCCTTCGAAAATTCAGAACATAACCACACTATAGTCAATTCATAATTGAATTATTTTATGGCATTTTTTTTTTTTGCTCCGGCTTGCCTCTGTCATAAATTCACCCTTCGCCATTGAATGGTGGACTTGCCCATTCTTCTCCATACGAATACTACCTTTTGGAAAGGGCGACTAGAATCAATTCTATTTTAATCTGTCAAACTCCGCTAATGAGACACAATTGATTTTCTATTGTTTCGTCGCCAACGGGCGACGCGCGCCACTTGACCGGTTAATGTAAGTTTTGACGTTCAAAAGTGCCTTTTATGTGCCTATTTGAAATAAATGCTTTGACTTTGACTTTATTATTAATTACATGGTGTAGGTACAACGAATTGTTGGATGAATCTCTCCTAGCTAGATTACTGATTTATCTGTATTTAGGAGAGACAGTTTCAACTCCCTGTTTGAGTAGCAGTGGATTTGACAGGTCAATGATTACCTTGCTCTTATGTTTTTGAGGCATGTTTTCGATATTAAATTGTAATTTGTGACAGATTTGCAGATAAAGTCCTATTAGTAACCAAATGATATTTAATAAATTTGTTCAAAAATTGTTTTTTTTTTTTTAATGTCGTTTGTTTTTTTTTTTGGTTGTTCCTACACAAATTCATATAACACTACCTGCTTGCTACGAGTATGAAAATATTAGTGACAGGAAGTTATTAAAACATCATCAATATAAACAAGTGGAAAATATTTGTGTTGACATTTTCTTGGTGAAGCATATGAAGTCCATGCAGAATTATGTCTGAGAAGATGGTCTCATGAGGAAAAAAACACACAGATTTGAATGGCCCTGTGCAGTCAATGCACACATTTCTCAGTATCTAATCGTGTAGTTGAACTCAGAATACCATAATCATCCTATAATGTTCCCACTGCTGGGACACAGGCCTATATCCCCTCAAGCGTCAAGTGTACACCAAGTGTACACAGCAGTGTCATTGTTAAAACAATGACTTTACTGCGCCCATTCAACTACTCCTACGCGTGGGTTGTTTCGACAGGTAGACGGACAAAAATGTGAGAGGATATTCTATAATCTACTACGCCTGGGCCCAGTGCAGGTTGGTAGATGTCACTTGTCTTCGAATTTTCGGTTATAGGACATGCCGGTTTCCTAACGATTTTTTCCTTCAACGTTTTGAGAGCAATCGTGATGAAATTATTTACACAAAGTAAAACGCCTGCCTGGGCTCGAACCCGCGGCCTCCAACTCGTAAGTCGGGGCCGGAGACACCACTGCTCACAAATAACTTAATACGATAACACAAATGAAAAAGAATAGCCACTGGCATTCATACAAGAATTCCTATCGATGTTTACAGGTTTATTTATGTGTAAAATGATTCGTTCTCGATATAAATTGACAATTATTCAATTAGTGATTGATTCATAATTAAGTATGTAATTATTTCCTTTCATTGTGTGTATATCAATAAGGGCTCAGAAAAACTGGTTGCGATTTGGCGCAGTGATCAGTAAAAAGTTTCAGGCAGATTCGCCAGACGAAAAAAGGCTTTTACAGACTTTCCAAAAAACATCATTTGCCTTTTAACTAAAAAACATTACCGTCCCCGGTTCCCAGAAAACTATGACTCCTGTTACCATCAAATGGACCCGGTACTTCCGTCCGCCATATTGTCCGTCGGATCTAACTAGTTCCAACTGGTTCAATCGAGTTAGCGTCGCTCCAAACCGGATGCATTCGGACGGCATCGGACGGGATCGGACACGGCCCGCGCCGGTCAATAAAAGTTAGTTCCGCAACCATTATAAGATTCCGTGTGAATTATTTAGTTACCTACTCGTAGCTTCTCCCTGGTTTTCAATTCAATTAGTTTTTTTTTTGTTTATTTTTGCTGTTTACGGTTTTAATTTATTTATTTTAAAGGACCATTCAATATTTTCTGATTTCTGTTGAACATGATCTCAAATCAAATCAAATCTCAAATCGTTTATTGCAATCCATAATGTACAATTACAGGTGGTAAATAAAAAAATATAGAAACAATTATGGACCCTGTCGGGCACAGCAAATTTTTAAAAAGTAAGAGAGAGGAAGAGCGCTTTATTAATTTTCCTTGTTATAAAGTTAGAATTATTTTATTGCATGAGCCTGTATAGATCTGAGACCTGTGCATATATCTACGTCCTTTTCTGAAAATGGTTTTTTAAGAAAGAAAGAAAACAAGCTTTATTTGTCACAGAAACACGTGTAGGTATACAAAAAGATAAGATAACTCAAATTAAAAAAAATGCAAAGAGAGAGAAAATCCAAGCAAGCGAAAGACCGCAAGCCGCGTTAAGGAAATTCGTTCCAAAAACAGATTAAGGTAAGATAACAAAGAGTAAACAACAACAACATAATAAAGAGTATTCTATTCTATTCTATTCTATAAGGTAAGTGATAAAGGTGGTTTAACTTATTGTTACAATGCAGAGTCCAAAAGCAAATTAAACAAACAATAAACAATATTTATTTGTTCAAGACTTAAACCTATTTATAATTTTTTTTTGTCGGTGTCGTTGGGTTCGCATTTTCGTTCTTTGACACCGACAGCTATTTTTCACTTTTTAGCGTCTTTTTTGGAAGTCGGTTGTTTTATTTTTGGAAAAAAGTATTAACTCAAATTCGCTACTTGCTATGTAAATATCAGTGACAGGAAGTCATTATAACATCATCAATATAAACTATGTGGCAAAAATACGTATTATTGATGCTAACTCAAAAACTACCCAAGTAAAGTTAATAAAATTTATATGGGACCACCCCTGAGGCATATCCTTTCCAGAAAAAAAAAAATTGATATCTATTTACAATTGCCGGAGATATCGCGTAACAAACATACAAAAAAAAAAAACAACATACAGTCGAATTGAGAACCTCTTCTTTTTTGAAGTCGGTTAATTAGACTTTATAACTTAGTGGCAAGATGCAAGATATGACTGTGCAACTGGGCTTAAACTAGGAGGACTCTTGTGTGCTATAATCACCAGTAACTCTTATTGATTTATCCAACATTGTCTCGTATTATAAGCATACACAGGACAATACCTACTACTGGCATTAAGTTAACTGACACTATGTACAGCCAACAAAAGAGATAAGTATGCAAGATCGTCGGATATAGTTAAAGTTTAGTAAGAAACCGATGGATGTTGTCGATGTTTGTTTTCTATTGATAAAATAAAATTTTATTCGAGAATATCCACCGGTTTCTTACTAAACTTCAACTATATCAGACGATCCTGCATACTTATCTATTTTGTTGACTGTACTCAAGCCGTGGCAAAAAGAGAGTGAGTGGCAAACAGATTGATAAGCTGTCTGTCCAGTGAGCGCCGTACAAATCTTTGCACCGCCCTTCCTAAAGGCTCTTTTATTATGAAAACAAACAAAGCTATAATAGGCCCGTTACTGTGAAGAGCCATTGTCTTTCCTCAAGACTGCTCTTCATCATATTCGGCCTTTATTTCTTTTGTATTACATTGCGTTAGTTTGGCACAATAACTTCACTTATGCCTCATTCATGTCAAAAAGGTTGCCAGGCTCGAATGGGACTGGGCGGGTCATGTCAGCCGTATGCATAATGACTGTTAGTCGACTCTTCACGTGACCAGAGGGTTGGCCTATTTCTTGGCCAAAGAATTAGCATTGCCATACAATGTGGCAATGCTGCCAGCCTCTTGGGCACTGTTCCTGTTGACAGCGATGCGGACGAATTCTTTGATGCCCTATGATTGTTTTGTTTATTTTTTCATATAATTGTACATATTATTATAGTTTATATGTTACCTTATATTATGAAAATATCTATAAAAATAATGACTGCTGGGTAAGAAGTCTTCACTCAATGGGTTCCTGAATATGGAGGCCGACCCAGACAGAGGTGGCGCGATGACTTTGAAGCGAACCATGAGAGCTGGTTCGAAACGTGGGGAGGCCTTTGAGTAATGGCAAGTAAAAAAAAAAGACGGGTTGCACTCCGGGAGTGCCGGCAGAAGTGAAAACTTGAATATTAACGTTGAAATAAATCAATTATTAATTGAATTAATATAACTAAGTTTTTTTCACTATTTCTGCGTCACTTTTTTCATTAATCGATGCACTTTGTTCAATTTCCATTTTTTGAAACACTTTATATACACGAATTTTACGAATACACAGCAGTGTGGCTACTACACAGACAGTCGAGCCATCAGCTGTCCATCCACGTCCGCGTCCGCGTCCGGGTCCGCGTCCACCATCACCATCACATCACATCACATCACCATCGCCATCACCATCGCCATCACCATCGCCATCACCATCGCCATCACCATCTCCATCACCATCGCCATCACCATCGCCATCACCATCGCCATCGCCATCACCATCCATCCATCCATTATCGTGTCTCACTTGGTTCACTTCGGTTGGCGCCGCCGCCACGCCGCCGCGCCGTAGAAAGAGATGGGGGGGGGAATCTCTCCTGACTGTCACGTGTCCTGACGCGATGCCCTGACGCGAGTTTAACATTTTTTACCCATTACAAAAAGTGTTCAACGCCGCTAAAGAAGTTTTCACTTCAAAAAAGTATGAGGCTTATTCTCCAATATTTCTGTGAATGGATTTAGGTTGCTCAAGCCAGGGCAAAAATATAAGCTAATCAGCAGCGAGTAGAGGGGCAATTCTCGTAATTTTAAGAAGGTTACAGTCTGATCTCAGTCTTAACCGTATAGTTCGGTAGCGCCCCCTTTAGGACCCGAACACACAAACCTCCGCCGGCTCGGTAATGACCCCTTTAGGACCCAAGAATTACGACATACGACACCCTACATTGATTATGTAAATATTTATTAAGCTACCCATCAAATCTTACGAATGTGCGTTAATTAAGAGAGTTGGATAAAAAACTCATATGTTAACGCCATTAAATATTTCATATTTAGCGCGCAAGCTTATTACTTTACCTTTATAAAATTCAAGTCTGTAAATGCGATAATCGCCATTTTGTTGTCAGTGGTGGTCGAGGCTAAAAAACATAAAAATTGGGGATTTCGAACATCCAAACTCCACCACAGGGGCAGTGAATACTACATAATTTAATTATTTGACGAATTCATACGTTGTTCAAGTTAAAATAAGTAGTGGTAATGAAGTTTTTTTATATCTAATGTCGAAGTTTCGCGCCAATATTGCGTGTTTACATTTTTACTTTTCACAAATATCACACACACACAAGTAGATAAGATTTAAAATGTGACAAATATTATTGTAAATGTTATTAACAACACGAAAATGCCCAAATCTTAACGTAATATTGAAACACAGGTCGAATAACACGTATTATTCATTACCACTACTCAATTTGTGTTCAAAATCGCCGTCCATGATTGTTTTTTTTATCGTAATGATGTGCGAAAGCGATTATGCAAAACGATTTTTTTTTTAATTTCGATTGACTCGGGTAATTAATATGTCGAATATCTGAAATCGATACTCAGAAATTGAAATAAAATTATTTTAAGCATTAAATACAATAAGCATTGTTTATAATAATGATTTATGCTTTTCTAATGTAATTTTAATAGTTTTTTGGACATTCAATTGAACTGAGTCAATAACACTGAGGACCTTAGACCATAGTCATTTATTGAATTTCGCGCCGAATTTGTTTCTATATTTGAATTTATCTTCGAATGCGCTCGCCGTATAAAATTATTTTTATGTATTTTACAATTAAGTATTTATTTTTGATACTTTTCTAATAGTTTGCTACAGAATGCCCAGTATACATTTTTTAGGTAGGCTGAGCAGAAGTTTGGGAATGATGATAAATTAATTGTATAAATTGCGTATTCCGCAATCACGTCTTTACATTTTAATATGTGTTGTTAGTTTTATGAGCTTGGTAGTTTTTGTTTCTATTAATTTACTTGAGTAAAGGTAATTGTTTGTTTTTGTGGTAGTTTCCCAACGAAATTTAAAAAAATCTTTCCATGTTTATGTCGGACCACGCACAGTGAAAGGTTCCGTTAAGGTTGAATATTCACGCATGCACAATGTACATCATCATTAATTTGATCGACTGCAAAAATCAGTTTGTTTTTCATAAACCCATCATTCATAAGGTACCTACTCAAAAATTAAAGTGCCAGCCAGAGAAGCAAAGTCCTACTGTTTTCTTATGGGGAATAACATCTTGAGCATTTCTTACTATTGAGATTGAAAATGCCAAAAATCTTATTTTTAACCGACTTCTTATAACAAGTGTTTTAAGCATAACATTTAAAAATACCAACTTCAAATTAAATATAACGTCCCGAATATATTTTGACTGTGACCAAATGTAAGTATGTACGCAGTATAGAATGAGAGATTTGCTATATTATTTGAAGACCAGACGTCTGATAGGATCTCTTGGAATCTAGAATAATCACAGAACTATATTTTGTAGTTTTTTTTTATTTTTATTTTAGGCTGTGGTTTCAGATATATTGTTTCTAAATAACTTTTTTTTAGTTATTAAAAATATGTTTGTGACCCTCACGACAAACCCTTTCATTTGATATATCACACGGTACTTACAGTAAGCAAAGCTTTTTCATTTCTCATACTCGGAAAGTAGTATTTGTTTGATCCGAATAGCGGGTGGAAGACGTTGCTTCCCACTTTAAGGCGGGAAAGACTCATAGTAATTGCTTCCCTCTCTAGGTCGGGAATGAATAAAAAAATAGAACTAAATTGGTTGGAAGTAGTCAGCTACGAAATTTTTACATAATTAAGAAAAATGTTGCGGTCTTGTGAGTGTATAAACAGCCAGTGTGAAAAAAAATACCTATCAAGCGGGACGGCCCGCGGCAGTGACGCGGTGTGTTCCATATTTAAAATAGCACACAAATTGTTCTAATATTCCAATTAATTTTAAATAGGTACCTATTATTCATGTTATTCTTATCAATAAATATTTTAGAAAAAACACTATTTTTTACTTTCCTTATATTCGAAATGAAAAGTAGAGTATTTAACACGGGTGAAAGTCATCAATTCCTACTCGGACTATAGTCTAAATACCTCGTATGGGAATAGATTCCTTTCGACCCTTGTATAACAATCTACTATTTACCCGACTGCACCAGAAGGAGGGTTATGTTTTTCGAGAGTATGTAAGTATGTATAATTGTTTGGCACGCTCTGCGGCCTGAACAGCTCGATGGATTTTAGCTTGAGAGGTGTCGTTAGATTCGTATTTACTGTGAGAGTGACACTGGGCATATCAAAATAGAAAAAAACAAAATGGCGGATTTTTGGCGCCATAGCCTTCAATCATTTTTACCGACTTCACAAAAAGGAGGAGGTACTATGTTCGGCTGTTTGTATGTTTTTTATTTTTATCATCATCATTATTATTTTTATTTTGTATGTTTGTTCATCGAATACTCCGCCAATTGTCGATGGATTTTCAAAATTTTTTTTTTGTTCGAAAGTAGATAGTTCTGAGGTGGTCCCATTGTCACCAAGTTAGGATCTGATGATGGGATCTTAGAGAAATCGAGGGCAACCCTCAAATTTTATAGGCTCACTTATTGTTTTTCGCATATTTTATGAAGTATCTTGTTTATTTGCGTATGGTTGTCACCATCTCAGGTAGCTGGGCTGATGATGGAAGGTACAACTCCTTAACAGTAAGAAGTTACTCAAACAGGCAAGGACTGTTTTAGTAAATTGTTTTGATGTTTGATAGGGCATTTGTCACATTTGGTCTCATGATCATCAAGTCATGACCTGATGTTGCAGTCAGGATAGTCTGCAGAGTACCTAACTCCTCGACAACTAACAGCAGATATATCGTGTTTAGGCTCATTGAAAAGGGCTTGATGTGTGGATAAACGTACTGTTAATGAGGAACACCGAAGTACATAGAGACCTGATGCTGAAGCCAGGAGCATCAGAAAAAGTACAAACCTTGAAATAACAGCACCGTAGTCGTGTTTGGGCTCATTTTAAACAGGACTAAATTTTAAGTTCAATGCAATGTTGACATAAGTCTGGCCTGATGCTGCAGCCAGGATTATCAGCTTCTAGTCTAAAAACATCAGGTCAGGATTTGATGATGAGATCCTGGAGAAATCGAAGGAACTCTTCAAATATTATAGGCACACCTATAGCGATTTGGGTATTTTTTATAGTAACAGTAGTAGTAGTAGTATTTTTTATACTCGGAAAGCACCATTTGGTGAAGTGGAGCTGATAATGAAGACCACAGATGGCCACCGGAACTACTCAATAATATCTAAGTATTTCACGGGTTGCGAGTCGATTACTTTAATATGGTTGCTAAGCAATTCATGCTCGTCACAATGTGAATGGTGATATGGAGCTGATGGTGGACCTGGAGAACTCCTCAACAATTAACTTCCCTGCATCGGGAAAAGCAATATTTTGTTTGTAAAAGGCGATGATCACTAGGCTATTGTAACTTATATAAATTATAAGCAGACCCACTAAAAAGCGTGAAATAAAAACTTTTTAAGAAAAAAAAAACCGACTTCCAAAAAAACACTACAAAGTGAAAAATAACTTTAATTTCGGAAGTCGGTGGCAAAAAACTAAAATACAGATCCAAAGACACCGACTTCCGAAATTAAAGTTATTTTTCACTTTGTAGTGTTTTTTTGGAAGTCGGTTTTTTTTTTTTCTCAATACCTATCGATTGGGGTATCAAAATAAAGGGTTTTAAAAGGTGATTACAAAAATATATACAACTTATATGGTTTAAAAATAGTTCAAAGTGACAAATCGTAAAAAACACGTATCAAGAACTAAATCGTCTGCGAAACACATCTTTCACATTTGTAACCTAAAAAGCTGGAAATAAAAAAAAGTAATTAGAAAAATTAAAAAAACCGACTGCATCCTTGTACTAAAACTAACTGAAAAGCTAAAAACAAGCCCATTTTAAATTAAATAAAATTTGGAAGCGGACGGGACCCATTTGAGTTTGAAACTATAATGGTATTTTTTTTATCTAATGTGACCCCAAAAAGTGACCATATTCATAATTAATTTATTCATGTTACACGTCCGTATTTGAGTCACAGAAATTTATATGTGTACCAAATTTCAACTTAATCGGTCCAGTAGATTATAGACAGACACACGAGTGAGGGTATAAGGGTTCCGTTTTTTCATTCGGACGTAGGGAACCATAAAAAGTTACACCCCTATCCACACTGTACGTGTTTGTACTTATTAAAATGATTATATTTCAAAAAACTATTAATTCATGATAAAATATACCAAAGAGTTTTTATTCAGTCTCTACAATTTTTTTATTTTTTTAAAATACCGATTATCGATTAGGCTTTATGACATTTTTGAATCGGAATAAGAAAATTGGGTGGATGGTCAGCACTAAGAGGTGTCACGTCGCAACACACACAAACACAATTTTTAGTAATTTTTATCAAGATTTGATCATGTTTTTTATGTAGTTTATGTATGAAAAATGGTAAAAGTAAGTATGCAGAGAGAATGACAATATCTTTATTTTTCCCTTTTGCATATTTTCATCATGAGATTAGATGGTTTATGTACATATTTTCAGCGATTTTGAGGTGTCTACCTTTTGGATAGGTGTGGTAATATCTATTTTATACAACTTTCACAGTAGAATGACGCGGTTTTACCGACCTCAGCATATAGTTAGAGATATTTGCCACAAACTTATTATACAAAATAGGCGCGGTAACACAGTTTTCTTAATAAATTCGAATGCTGAAAGTTAAAGTAAATTTCTGATTATCATGACGTAATTCGCAACACCCCGTCGAGTCAGCTGGTGTGTCAAATGTCAAAATTTTGTCGAGCAGAGAGGTTAATCTGTCAAAAATACCTCTAATTTCCTTACATTTTTGCAAGATTTTTGACATTTGTTTGCCGCCGAGATGACACTGCGACTAGATTTTGAATGTATTAAATTACGAAAATTTTGAGGGGCGTGGCTAAATAATATTAGCCGCACAGGTCGATGGATCAGGTTAAGCTATGCTTGCCGCGGTTGGTCTATGATAGGTGATCATCTTTACACACCGAGACCCCTCCGTGCCTCGGGTCCCGGCTGTCATTAGTGGATCTTTGATAGTCGTTACGTGTAGTCAGAAGCCCGAAAGTCTGACAACCAGTCTTACCAAGGGTTATCGTATTACCCAGTAACTGGGTTGTGGAGGTCAGATAGGCAGTCGCTCCATGAAAAATACTGGTATTCAGCTGCATCCGGTTAGACTGGAAGCCGACCCCGACATAGTTGGGAAAAGGCTAGGCAGATGATGAAATTACGAGAATTGGTTTTCAGGTCGTAGCAGATAGCAGACTACCCACCGTTCAGTGTGCACGGGATAAACGCTTACTGCCGTACCAGGCTCTTTTATTAAGGGAACAAACAAAGCTTTAATAGGCATGGTACTGTGAAGGCTCATTGTGTTTCCTCAAGACCACTCTTCATCTCATTCGTCATTTCTTTCTTTTGTTCCAAATCTTTTGTATTGCGTTAGTTAACACAAAACCTTCACTCGTGCAGTCGTGCCCCATTCATGTTTATTTAGTTACAAAAGCATACCAAAACAACGTGTCCTTTGATAATTATTTGCGCTCATTCATTCAGTGGACGCGTTCGTTCATTTCACTAACGAGCGGTGCGTTGTTCACAAACGCTTATGTTCACTTGTTCGTTCATTCATTCATTCGTTCTTTTTAGTTTAGCGTGACGGAGTTTGTATTCGAGTGAGCGATAAGATTTAATTAAATATTTTTTCAGGCGTTTTCTGATTTTAATGTTTCGGGTATTTTTAATGGTCAGTGTTCATTAGGAAATGCGTGACTAGCAGCTTAATAGCATAATTAGCCTATTATGTTGGCAATGCTGGGACACAGGCCTCCTCTCGGTGAGAGGGAGTGGGCTGTAATCCACCACGCGGGCCAAATGTGGGTTGGTGGATGTCACATGTCTTCGAATTTTTAGTTCTAGGACAAGCCGGTTTCCTCACGATGTTTTCCTTCACCGTTTTGAGAGTAGTGGTGATGAAATAATTTACACAGAGAAAAGCGAATCGCGCCTGCTTGGGTACCACTGTGCCGTCAATGCACAAGCTATTAGCATTTTGATGAAAATAAAATCGTTATTTCGTCAGTTTTAGATAGGTACAGACGCCAGCAAATCTAGCTCCCCAAAACTGTCAAAGGAGAACGAGTAAGACCGTACGCAGAGACAAAGTTAATTGTAGCATTATGGACTATGTCAGTATTTGTTGACCTCATGGAGTAGTTTAATTAATCCTAAGACAGCATGTCTGAATTCACTTGGAGAAAAAAGATATTTAAGGAAGTTAAATTGGTTTTGAGAAGACGGTACCCAGAGACAAGGTTAATTGTAGCATTATGAACTATGTCGGTATTTGTTGACCTCATGGAGTAGTTTAATTAATCCTAAGACAGCATGTCTGAATTCACTTGGAGAAAAAAGATATTTAAGGAAGTTAAATTGGTTTTGAGAAGACGGTACCCAGAGACAAGGTTAATTGTAGCATTATGAACTATGTCGGTATTTGTTGACCTCATGGAGTAGTTTAATTAATCCTAAGACAGCATGTCTGAATTCAATTGGAGAAAAAAGATATTTAAGGAAGTTAAATTGGTTTTGAGAAGACTGTACCCAGAGACAAGGTTAATTGTAGCATTATGAACTATGTCGGTATTTGTTGACCTCATGGAGTAGTTTAATTAATCCTAAGACAGCATGTCTGAATTCACTTGGAGAAAAAAGATATTTATGGAACTTAAATTGTTTTTGAGAAGACCGTACCCAGAGATAAAGTTAATTGTAGCAATATGAACTATGTCGGTATTTGTTGACCTCATGGAGTAGTTTAATTAATCCTAAGACAGCATGTCTGAATTCACTTGGAGAAAAAAGATATTTAAGGAAGTTAAATTGTTTTATTAAATAGAATAAAATAAAAGAATAGAACGTTATTTATTCTCATTAATTATTATTTTAACTCCTTTATTTCATTATATATGTTTATACAAATTATATTTTTAAATATTAGAACATAAAAACATTTAAAAATATAAAAAAGTTGTAGCCCACCGGTATTAGGAACAGGTCTATGCTATCGGCAATCAGGGCTCCAGAGAGAAGAACCTCCTAATAATGTGGGTCGTGTCAAGAAGTTCCGCTTTCTGAAACAAGTCCTTGATCCAGCTGCCCAACGAGAGCCTCCTCAGGTGCTAGTCGACGTTTTTGGCTATTAAGCCATAGGCTGTCACGACTATTGGCACAATGATCGCTGAGTCCACGTTTAACAACCTCGTTGTTAACATGTTTATCTTTCCCGGCACACACGAGAGTCGCAATCATGCAGTGGCGTGCACAGAGATTTCAGACAGGGTATGCACAAAAAAAAAACTACATCAATCAACCGTTTGAAAATGATTCTATTTAAACATACTTCACCAGCAGGTCTCAAAGGTATAATTTCCCATTTTTACAATAATCTTACTAAATAATAATTACTCGACAGTCAATCACTTGCGCCATATGATATTAGGACTTGGTTCTACGCATACATCTATAGGGTACCTACATGCCTCTTTGCAAATGCTCTGACACGTATGATTTTGCGAGTCTTAATTGGTATGTGACTAAACTAAACAAGATAAGTTCCTCCTCGTTGAGGTTAGGAAATGGTACATCACTTTCTTCCATCGCTGTGAAACGTACCCTTTGGCGGTTGATATTACAGTCCACAACATATTAGTCACCAAACCTGTTGGAAACGTTAATTCTGTCTTCTATTATTTCGACAATATTGTTAGCGTGTGGATTATTCTAAAATGGATCACGGAACGTGTTCAATAAGGCTCCAGCGATTTAGAAAACTAACAGAACTTGATTAAAAATTAATTAAAATTGATTTAGAACTTGTATTGTGTTTTGTTTTTATTTCTTTTTTGTATCTCATTTTATGCTGCATTGTCGGTTGCCAGCAAATATGCTGACTAAGGATTAATTAAACTAATCCATGAGGGCAACGAATACCGACATAGCTCATAATCTCTGCTCCGAATAGCAGAATAGCTAATACCACATGGGAAAAAATTATCAAAAAAAAAAATTAAAGGCGGCACGAAGTTCGCCGGGTCAGCTAGTATTGAATAAGAACCAATATAAGTATGGTAATTACAATAATGAATAAAGATAATGAACTTTCCCATTACTTTATTAAAACAATTTAACATCCTTAAATATCTTTTTTCTCCAAGTGAATTCAGACATGCTGTCTTAGGATTAATTAAACTACTCCATGAGGTCAACAAATTCCGACATAGTTCATAATGCTACAATTAACCTTGTCTCTGGGTACGTACCGTCTTCTCAAAACCAATTTAATTTTCTTAAATATCTTTTTTCTCCAAGTGAATTCAGACATGCTGTCTTAGGATTAATTAAACTACTCCATGAGGTCAACAAATTCCGACATAGTTCATAATGCTACAATTAACCTTGTCTCTGGGTAGGTACCGTCTTCTCAAAACCAATTTAATTTTCTTAAATATCTTTTTTCTCCAATTGAATTCAGACCTGCTGTCTTAGGATTAATTAAACTACTCCATGAGGTCAACAAATACCGACATAGTTCATAATGCTACAATTAACCTTGTCTCTGGGTACCGTCTTCTCAAAACCAATTTAATTTCCTTAAATATCTTTTTTCTCCAAGTGAATTCAGACATGCTGTCTTAGGATTAATTAAACTACTCCATGAGGGCAACGAATATCGATATAGCTCATAATGCTACAATCATCTTTTTTTTTGGGTACGGGGCCCATACAACTTTACCCATTGTTCTTTTCCCAATCAACTTTGAACCTTATGCTTCAGCAATAAAGTTGAAAATATATTAAATTTTACAGATTCTAGTAGCTTGATGTGCTGGCGTCTGTACAATAATTATTGATTAAGTTTAGTTGGTTTATTTATTTTGTTGACGAATGGCCGCACACGTTTAGGTCATCTATTTATTTTCAATTATAGGAACTGACATGGGCTCTCCCTATTATATGGCACTGATGGTACTTGAACAGAACTGGCGAAATGACGGTACCTTTAAGGACACCTCTGCCTAAAGGCCTCCTCTTTTACCTTTCAAACACCTCACTGTCTTGTGCGACCTCTGGCCATGTTGGCCCTGCAAATGATATAAGATCGTCACACCACCTTCGCCTTGGTCTACCTCGACGGCGATGTCCTGCCTCAGGCGTCCAGTGAGTGACGATCTTTGCCCATCTCTCCGGGTGCATTCGTGAGACGTGTCCGGCCCACTCCCACTTCAGCCTGGCTGTTTTTTCTTCAACAGCCGCTACTTGAGTTATGGAGCGCAGCGTAGTGTTTCTAAGGCGCTATGTTATCTTATGTTATACTGCATGATTTTTTTTATCGTGTCGAAAATTATACAGGCAGAAAACCCTTTAAAAATTTCGACACGGTAAAAAAAATCATCCAGTATGTTATTAATAAAAGAAGAATACCACGTTCATAAGCCCAACCAAATAAAAATCTCAAAATGGCGGAACATGTGTATTCCACAGACCAAAATAATAATTAAAATAGTGAGCGCTTCCCGCCGCCTGCTGCACAGACATGTTCTTATAAATTGTAAAACTTCAAAGACATCTTTTAGTTTCGCAGTCAAGCGAGGCAGTTGAAGGTTTGATAAGGGTGTGAGGGAGAGGATGTAGCGATTTTGTTATTCAATTTTAAATTAGTTACTAGTATCGTAATTCGTGGCCACGTGGTTGTGGAGGTCAGGTAGGGAGTCGCTCCATGTAAAATAATAACAGCCGCACAGGTCGATCGATCAGGTTAAGCTATGCTTGCCGCGGTTGGTCTGTGGATGGGTGACCATCTTTACATACCGAGACCCCTCCGTGCCTCGGAAAGCACGTTAAGCCGCTGATCCCGGCTGTCATTCGTGGGTCTTTGACAGTCGTTACGGGTAGTCAGAAATCCGAAAGTCTGACAACCAGTCTTACGAGTACCAAGGGATATCGTAATACCCAGTAACTGGGTTGTGGAGGTCAGATAGGCTGTCGCTCCATGTAAAATACTGGTATTCAGCTGCATCTGGTTAGACTGGAAGCCGACCCCAACATAGTTGGGAAAAGGCTAGGCAGATGATGATGATGATGAATTAAATTTTCTTAGCAGTAAAACATTTGCATGCCTAAATGCGTAGAACAATTTTTTATGACCTGTGTTCAGCAATAAGACTTGATTTGAAAGGTTTTACTTGAACCTCATGATACAGCGCAGAGTGCAGAGTTGATCAACCGAATAAGATTTCCTCCGGTACTATCTCTGCTAAGAGTATGTTAGATCGAAGATGTCTGTCAGAAACATACTAATAAAAACATTGAAAAAATCGAAATGGAAATATAGAATAATTGACAAAATCAATTGATGCTGATGATGATGTTGTTGAAAAGCATGCTTGCTTATAAGACTGCATTTGTAAAATTATGCCTTTCTCTGAGGACATCTGTGTCGTAAGAAATTTGAGTGAAAAAAAATATAAAATACAGGGTGAAATTGAATTCATGGGCATCCTTTTAAGGGGTCATTGTACTCATCATTATGAACAACTTTTACTATGGGACTAAACCTAAAATCGCGAAAAAAAATCCGCTGTTCCTTGCATTTATGTTCACATAACTGGACAAAATGTACGGAAAACCTGATTTTTTTTCGCGATTTCAGGTTTGGTCCTATAGTAAAAGTTGTTCATAATGATGATTACAATGACCCCTTAAAAGGATGCCCATGAATTCAATTTCAACCTGTACATGTGTTCTTCCCACACAGAAAGAACCATTGCCGAATCACTCATCTATTTTTTTTGCGTGCTTGTGTAATTATATATTTGTTTTGTTTTACTAATATAGGTATTCCAGCACGTTTTTTTGTGACAATAAAACATGTTTTCATTCATTCTTATCGTTCACTAGTCTTGGCAAAAGTGGCATCAAAACGACCATGTCAGCTAACCGCTACCGCTTGCACTTGGACCACAAAACCGTTTATACTGTGGTACTCAGGTTCGCACTCCAGCTCACACGCGCACGCATCAACCTGCACTAAAGTTTAGAGACTAAAGATTTTAGTGCGCGACGACTTAGTTTAGTACAGCACTATTGTTATAATATAGTTCTAAGAAATGGAAGAACCTTAATGAGTTTGAGTTTGAACCCAGACTTCTGCAATAAAAATAAACATGAAGACCCTCTTCGTGTAGCACAGTTTGTTCCACCAGTTACAACCGAGCGTTCGGCGCATCCTGGACAGTCATATCCAACACCTTATTTGACTGGCCAAATCTTCCCTTGCGGTGGTAGGGCTAATGCCCGCCTGGTTTGCGACCACCCTCCCACCGGAGTCCGGCGTCAAGCAGCCTGCTGTGTTTCGTCGATGCGTGGGAGTTCCAGTGCCTTAGGTATCTTCTGGGCACGCTCGTTCCATCATAGACCTCATCCATCGCTTTCCATCAGGCGTGATCGAGGTCAAGAGCGGGCCCATTCAGAAATAAAAAAAAGCCTCTATCGTCTTGAACCCAGTACACCATTGCAGTCAGTTCCTGAAGCTGTATCGGTGATCATCATCCATAGCTCGACTTCATAAACTACTGGTCATAAGCCTCTCTTTTCTTGTGCTAAGCCTTATCCAGGTTTTGCCCACGGTGGCAACAATGTCGTCTGCCCATCTCGCCGCTGGACGACCGACATCTCGTCTTCCAGTAAATTCAGTCAGCTGTATCAGTACTTAAGTTTTTATTCTAACTTTTATTTGTGTCCCATTTTGAAGAAAAACTTCGTTATCTTTCAAACCGCTCTGTTTAGTGGAACTTTGAATGCCGATCAATCAATCAACTCAGCCTATCGCAGTCTACTTCTGGACATAGGCGTCTCCCAGACTGCGCCACAGCACCCTGTCCTCCGCCTTCCGCATCCAGTCTACCCCAGCCACCTTCTTTAGGTCGTCCGTCCATCTAGCTGGGGTACGTCCCACACTACGCTTGCCGGTACGCGGTCTCCACTCCAGGACTCGTCTGCTCCACCGGCCATCGGTCCTTCGACAGACATGGCCAGCCCACTGCCACTTCAGTTTGCTTACTCTGCAAGCTATGTCGGTAATTCCGGTTGAATGTATTTTATAATAAAAATTCTGTCTTCATAAACTTAAAAATTGTGCTAGTATAGAAATAAAAGTGGGTATAAAGCTACTTTTTTTTCTTTCACTTGTTCAACACAGCACAATTATTTTAAAGCAAAGAAATACTGCAAGAATAAAATAAAAATTCCAACAAATGGAACTGCAGCCAATATCGAAATAATGGCGTCCAGAGGCTAGACATAAATCGCACTGGATAGAAAACATCTGATACTTAAAGCTGTGTACACACATCGTGAGGAAACTGGCATGTTCTGGAACCAAAAATTCGAAGACTTGTGGCATCCACCAACCCGCACTGGGCCCGCGGCGTGGCCCACTTCTTCTCACAGAGAGAAAGCCTTTGTCTCAGCAGTGATACGAATGCTGATTTTGCTGCAAACATCGCGAGGCATGTGCTGCGATTGGTTTGTTACATATGCCTCAGGCTTTATGGACGGGGTGGTCACTGTGAGCATCCCTCGCAGCATCGTTTTTGGTGGCGATGTAAAGAAAGAAAGACATTTATTTAGCACAGACATTAAAGACACACAATATAATATACGTCTTTACATCAGATAAAAACAAATAAACTTCACATGTATAACTTTGTGAAAGAATTTTTTTTATTTTTTTATTTTACACTAGCTGCGCCCCGCGGTTTCACCCGCATAAGTTTCGATGCAGTAGGAATATCGGGATAAAAAGTAGCCTATATCTTAATGCAAGGTATCAGCTAACTCTATACAAAATTTTATCGAAATTGGTCCAGCCGTTTGAGCGTTAACTCACAAACTTTCGCCTTTATAATAATAGTGTGATAAAAAGTGAAAAGTCCGATATGAGAAATAGCAGGAATGAAAATGTGATGTGGCGATTCATTAACCTCTAAACCACAAAGTGCTGCATGAAGACAGCGTGTGACATGTGCATCAAATGGTAAACCTCGCAGGTGACGCGAGGCTCAAGCTGAAGCATTAGGACATAAAAAAACTTTTTTACAAAAAAAACAACCGACTTCAAAAAAAACAATACAAAGTGAAAAATAACTTTAATTTCGGAAGTCGGTGTCGTTGGTTCCGCATTTTCGTTTTTTGACACCGACTTCCGAAATTAAAGTTATTTTTCACTTTGTAGTGTTTTTTTTGAAGTCGGTTGTTTTTTTTGTAAAAAAGTTTTTATTTTTCACTTTTTAGTTGTACCTACCCCACACCAATTCAATTAACACTAGTGCATTGAAGAATTGAAGACACGACTCGAAGAATCATCAAAATTCCCATAGAAATGCCGGAGATGCAGTACATTTATGCATATAACTTCGTACATAAGAATAGTTACCTAATGTATTATATACTAAAACCTTCCTGAAAATATGTAGATCACAGTAATGAAAGAATTATCAAAATCGGTTCAGTAGTTTTTGAGATAATCGCGGACATACAAACATACATACATACATACGGGTCGAATACAGAACCTCCTTTTTTAAAGTCGGTTAATTAATGTCGGTTAAAAAAAAAAAACATTTGCGTCGCATGCCCCACAGTGTATGTATGCACCATAAACATGTCATAACAAATTCAGTAGAGGTATTCTGTAAAAAAAGGGAAACCTTAAATGAAATGTGCTGTCAATATTGTTAAACCGTAATTAAAAACTTTCAAAATCTAGTCGCGATCTCATCTCAGCGACAATCAATGTCAAAAAGGTAGGGAAATTATAGGTAATTTGACAGATTGAGACTGAGATCAGAAGGCCAATTCTCTTAATTTAAAACGATCAAAATCTTGTCGCAGTCTCATCTCAGCGACAAACAAATGTCAAAAACTTCTCAAAATGTAGGTAAATTAGAGGTATTTTTGACAGATTGAGACTGAGATCAGACTGTGAACGTTCATAAAATTACGAGAATTGCCCCTCAGATTGTGAACGTTCTCAAAATTACGAGAATTGCCCCTCAGTTGAAATGACAGCTCACAGTAAGATATTTACAGAAAATACTGGCTGAATGGAGAATCTCACAATGACATGCAAGGTACGTTCTTTTGTGAAAGTTCCAAGCACGTGTATTTGCAGTGAATTGGCACTCAATGGCATGCGTGGCAAACTATTAGCTGCACACGCCTGGCTGTGTCTGTACGCAGCTTTAGATATTTTCTTTATCTTTTTATCAACCCGGATACTAGATACATCATTATTATCTTCAAGAGTCATAAATTAAACGAAATCCTCCTTACTGCAAATACTGTTGCATTAAATCAAAATATGCACTTGGACATTATCCAAATTGCCCGGCTATTTCGGTGTTTGTATTCTGTGATTGTAATAGCTCTGCTCTGCAAGTGTTTGTGGTTGTTGAAAATTTTATTGAATTTATTGCTTTGACCTATTAGCACACCCCGGACACTCCATACAACGCTGGCAAAATAATTACCTACTACTACTACATTAAAAAATGACGTTTGTATACGTATGAATGTGTGCGTGAGGTACTTGTGTTTGCGAGCGCTCTTTGTTAAAGAACTGCGACGGTAACCTCGAAGTGCGGGGTGAGGTGCGGTAACTGATGTTAGTGCGGGGAAGGGAGTGGCCTTTCTGTACGTAGTACAGACAGCAGCACATCAAAGTAAACTCTATACATATCTATAACTACGACGCGCCGTATAGTGTTAGAAAGAAAGTATCCTTGGCATGATTGGTGGAGTTTTCAACGTTTCTAAAATTGTCCAATGGTTGCACATACTGATAATTGGGAGCCAATTATCATGTCTCACTAGGAATAAGCCACACCCACATGCCCTTGCGCGTCCGCCACCGCTCCCGGGTTTTCCCGAACGTTTGTTTATTACTTTATTTTTATTCATTACGTCCCTTGGAGTCGTAACAACAGCAACTGCGTCGTGTGCAACTGTGCTGTGCATATTTGGGCTGTGCGTTTAAATAATAATATAAAATCGAAGTCAACAAGAATGCCGCCTGAGTTGACACACATTGAAACGGAGCGCATCATAGCCCTTAGATTAAGTGGTTGCCGTGTGAATTGTGATTGATATTTGTCGGCAGACGGGCATAACGGTGAGTAATACTTTTTGTAATTATAATTTTTAAATTAAAATAAACAAAGGTTACTATTGAAACAAGGGTCAATAGTGTTTTACTATAGAATTTTCGGATTAAGTTAACAGAAGGGATAGGTAGGTAGGTATCTTCTTTGTGTTCTTTCCTAATGAGTTCCCGATATTGTAAGTTTTTAGGTTTAACGCTGCGCGCTGTTTCAAGCGTCATATAAAATGTAGTGTAGGTAACCGTGAAAGCTTAAATTCAGAGTTATACATAAGTAAACAGAATTGGATGAACTGATTTTGATTCCATTTAGTCATGGAACATTGTAAACAAAAGTTATTACAGTAGGTTGTGATTGGATTTTAAAGTAAATACCTACGCAATTACGCACAGTAACGAACGCTGGGCGTGCGAATACTGAATATTTGACTGAGTTTTTAGATCAGCAAAGTGATAAATAATTTAGAATAGTGTAAAAGTGATAGAATAGGAATATAATAGGATAGTAATTATGACTCTTATGACCCTATCCGCGCTCCAGGGCGTAAGTTGATACGGACTATTACTGTTTTACTGAGTAAGATTTGAATTTCTAATAAAATAAGATTTAAGTAGGTATTTTGTATTGTTCTAATTAGCTTTCTAACTTGTTTTTATTATTAGTTTTCGTGTTAGTATCTGATAGGAATATTTAACGTAGAATTTTTGAGAATTTTAATGTGAAGAAAAATGATAGAATAATTACGTAACTTGAAAACGAGGTTTTTTGTTTATAGGAATATTTGCGTGATTTTAGTGTCAATTGAGAGTATTATGTTTATAAATGATATTCTAGTTTGTTGTCCACGGGTTTTAGAGATAGAAAAAAATTTGTATAATGAAAACATGGCTAAGTTCGATTTAAGTGAGTTAATGTTCTAGAAAGTTTTTATTGTATAGAGATAGGACAAATGTTGTTACGTAATACAAAAGAGGAATACATAGTCTACATAATATAATGAAATCGTAACGATCAGGCATAAAGAACATTCAAAACAGGGCTTTTAAAGTGTCAGACCCAAGAGAAAATTACCTACATGTAAAAATGGTCTAAAAATCAATGATCTCTTTGCCTATAGTAATTGAGTAATAATGGGCAAAAAAACTATAGCTATATTTCTCGTTCCAGAAAAAAACAGTTTACTTCTGGCTCTTCGGCGGTGGGAAGAATGCGGAAGCATAGAAGCCAACTCTACGCGAGGGCCACTATGGCGGCAGACGATGCGGCTATGGTCGCTGCACACTCTGCCGATCCTTTTCTAAGCACACGAGTGACCTCTACTTCGTACAGCGTGAGTCCATGTGTAGCTTGTAATCACACTTACCTATCACCTTAACTTATTCATCACTAGAGATCGGATATTCGGATGCATATTCACCTAAAGTTGAGAAATTGGCTAATATGGAATGCGCTTTTGTATCTAAAAAATCTGGCGATTCCGAGGTTCTGATTATAGAATTGGATGTATAATTATTTATTTACTTTCAAAAGTTGGCTTATATGGAATGCACTTTTGTATCGATCATCAAAATCCCGCGATTCCGGATTTTTTTGTTTTTTCCGACTATAGAATCGGATGCATTTCTACCTACCTAATATTGAAAAGTAGGTAGGCAGATACCAAACTGCAATAGCAAACAACGTCAAGATAAGATAACGGACTACATATGTTATTTAGAATAATTTTATTTATGTAGTTCCTTCCTTCCATACTATACACCCGACTACTTAGTT
The DNA here is from genome assembly GCA_945859645.1 of Amphipoea oculea. Taxonomy (NCBI): domain Eukaryota; kingdom Metazoa; phylum Arthropoda; class Insecta; order Lepidoptera; family Noctuidae; genus Amphipoea; species Amphipoea oculea. Next base: position 16,627,348 of record OX243881.1, read on the forward strand.
ATGCATTTCGGGTGTTCCTGGCATCCCGGGATTTTTTTTAAGAAAAAATATATTAAGGAGCCGCTTCCAAATTTCAGCGCTAAAAATTCACTTTAGGTAAATAAGCATCTGAATATCCGATCTCTATTCATCACTAACATAAAACATGGTTTTCATAAACAGTGAATAACAAAATTGATTAAAATAATACCTACTACCTAAGTGTGCATCCTAAGCAGCGTTGCCAATGCCTATTTTCTAGATTCCCCAAAATCATAGGTGAAAATCCCCGAATTTGGGGAGAGCAAAATTCTGATTGGCTGATTCCCACAAAAATATTTCATAAAATAAACTCATTTCTATACCAAAAATCAATAGATTCAAACGGAACGCAGCCCCGAAGAATCGTTGAAATGACGTAATGCTGCCATAAAAAAAATTGAGCCTGGAATTTACCGGAAAAATTTTAACACAAAATACCCAACGGTGTTGAGATTCCCCGCAGCTTGGGGAAATCCCCACAAATTGGCAACCGCACCGCGCAGGCGGAATGAACGGCGCATTAAACAAATATTTAACACATTTGAGCTTGACCGGACTTTGTCCGGCTCTTTAATTTGTCCGGATTTTTTGGCATAAACATAATATTTTCTTCAAAATAAAAATAGTTTTACGTAAAATGATCAAACATGTCGCTAGTTTCTGGTATAAATATTAATTTTTATATAATTTAAATATGAATTTCCTGCTTTCTTTTTTTATCACAAAAAAATATAGATCATCGGTAAAGAAACTGCTTCTTTCTAAATATTGTAAACGTTTGAGTTTTGATATCGACATTATAAAAACCAAAGGAAAATAAACGAAACACGCGCGCACGCATCAATTTCCCGCGTGCACCAAGGACAGGTATCGACACTATCGACGAGTAAATCCGCTCCGCAATCCGCCATACGCGGTGCGCCGCCATCACTCAGGACCCACACTAATAGACAAAAATGTAGTTGGAAGGACGCACGGCCAGCTCGGCGCTCATTCAAACCGGTTTTACGCACACCGCGCAGCCAATGCTCGGCCAGACTTAGTGAATGTTATTACTATTAATACTATTAGTTAAATCTTCAGTTCTTTACAACCATAGCTTACAGCCCACCTCTACAAAGGTGGAAGTTCTCAATTCGACAGATTGTTTATTTGTGTATTTTGAAGAATATTTTTAACCGTCCCATACTTATTTAAAGTCTATTCAAACTTATGTTTCAAATTAATATTATTTCAAGTTAAACAAATATCAACTTTATTTTTAATGGCAATTAAGTTGATTTCAGAGTGACTAGCACTATTGAAAAAGTTAAAGTTGTAGCTTAAAAAAATTTATTATTGTAACTTCATTGTGTTATGTGTAGGATTTAATCTGTCAAGCTCCGCTAATGAGACACAATTGATTTTCTATTGTTTCGTCGCCAATGAGCGACGCGCGCTGCTTGACCGGTTAAAGTTATTTTTCCATAAACTCATTTTTGTTTACATTTTTGGCAAATAAATCGCGAATGCAGATTAGTTAAGTTGGCCCGTACAATTTCTCATAAGTAATTGACAAAATTTTCTTTGTTTTAGATATCAATGGACACAGTCAGGAGGCGCCTGAAGGACGCCGGTAAGAAATGCCGCCGCCCTGCTAAGAAGTTCATAATGACCCAGGCGCATAAGTTTTTGCCTAGAGTTTTATAATTTTGACTGGGCAAACACATTTTGTTGAAAGTATATTTTAATTTATAGTAAGTAGGTATTTGTTAAGTTTTCAGTTATATGAATATTTAAAAATAAAAAGGTTAAGATTATATTGCTCCATGTCCTTCCTCAGGCTTCAAACTATCTCCATATTTTTCATCACAATTGCCTAGCGGTTTGGCCGCAAAGGCATAGACAAAGTTCTTTCGCATTTTATAATATTAGAATTGATAATTCTTCTAATAATGTGGTAAAGATAGTATGATAATTACTGTAAATTCAAATTTAATACTTCTTTTCGCACCATTTTTATATTCTTGAGAATTTTTCCTTTACTATTGTTGGTGATAATTTAAGTTACGGCCGTCACCCGCTAGCGGGACGGCACGACAAGGGATTTTAGTAAGCGAAAATTATTTGAGATCTTATTTTATCATGGTTAGCGTTCACAATTCGGCATGGCAGAACGTGTTGAAATATGCCAAAGCAGGCGGTGACGTAACAATGAAATGTGAGTGTTAACAGTGTTAAATTAGATTCGAAATCATCTGTGGGTATTACAAAAATCCCCTGTCGTGCCGTGTCGCCAATAATAACGCCTTCCAAAGGTCCGGGGCCTGAAGGTCCCTAGCTGTGCAGACATTAAAAAAAAAATCTTTATTCACATAATAAGTTACAGAAAATTTTAATCTATTGTGTAGTTTGGTTTTATTTATAAGTATATTTGTTTTTATGTTTTTTATAAGTTATGTTTATAAATAAAAATATTATGATTGTTATTCCGCATTTATTTTGATATTTTTCCCGCAGTTTCACACGCGTTCCCGTAGGAACCTATCCTATATCCTTTTCTGATAGGTAGGTAATTAGGTATGCAAAATTCCATGATGGTCGGTTGTGTAGTTATGCGCCAAAAGTAGGGGGGTTAGCTACTGCCGTATCTATCATACGGGAGGCCGCGACGGTATATTTATTTAGTTAAAAAAACGTCACCGTCCTTTTTGCAAAAGACCCCGCCAAGATATTTTGATATGGGGCCCCATTATGGCTAGCTACGCCACTGCGTGAAAACTGAAAGCGTAACAAATAAACTCACTTTCGCATTTTATGTGGCTTCACCCGAGTTCCCATAGGAATAGGTTCCTATGGGAACTGACATCCTTTTACAGAAAAGGACATGGGTTTCCATTAAGATATTCATTGAAATCAAAATATAATGTCAAGGGCAATTTTGTTAAAATTAAATACTTGTGAATAGCGTATTTATTTGGATAAGGATTAGTATCATGTAACACCTTCGCAAATAATGCATTATTTTAGAACAAATTTGATTACCATGGATTATAGTGAGTCAACCTTAACACTTTCACTGCCCAGCACCCGGCTCCCGGGTCGAGCGAGAAATTCGTTCGTGTGCCCACATGGTCACATGTATCTACTCGTATATTTACGACTCTGGAGCCGAGTTGTGGACACACAAACGAATTTCTCGCTCGACCCGGGAGCCGGGTGCTGGGCAGTAAAAGTGTTAAAAGATACCTTTTTTAGAACTTTTAAAGAGGAACAATTCTGTCATACATGATTTTTGCGTAACTTTAACCGTTTACGTAGCGTACGCAACGGAAGCTCTCAAAGGGATCATTTTTCCAGTTTTTGCAACATTTTTCATTGACACTCCGCTCCTATTGATCTTAGCGTGATGTTATATAGCCTATGTCAATAAATGGACAAGCTTTTCTCAAAAAAGTTGTTTTTAATTTGAACCAGCAGTTCCTGCTTGAGATTAGCGCGTTCAACCAAACAAACAAACAGTCTTAGTATAGATTTAGGATGTAAAGTAGGTAACGATAATAAATAATTGATTAGAATTTTATTTGAAAATTAATAACCTTTGAAATCGTATCTTATAACTAGCGCAATAAGGTTGAACTTGCATGTAAAAGCAAACTTCTTGAGGTATAGGTAATTCCGTTACTACGTTCAACCTTATTGTTTGAGTAATAAGATCGTGTAGCGGACGAAACGATCTCAAACACGACGGAATGACAAAAGCCTTTTTGTAGGTATAATTAATTGGCTAAACTTCACACACGTTCGTGATGGAGTAAGTATCCATATTTTTTTCAAATTTCAAGCAGAGATTGTGTTATGGGTTTTCAGAAATTAATTTCGTAAAAATGGAATAAAAGAGCAAGAACCGCGCTAAAACAGGTGACCGCCAGTCCGTTAGTAAGTAGGTAAAAAAACCCGGAAGGGTCATTAAAACCAAAAAAAGAAATGTTTTTCTTACATCATATTATACCTACCTGTCTACTTAACAATATTCATCGAGAGCGTGAAATTTCGCTAGTCAATAATGTAACGGTGTATACCATATTTACCTACCTGTTTAAATGTAATATGAGTAGGTAATACCTACTTAATACTCAGGTAATTTTCCAACAAATATGTAAAAATAAAGGATTAAATAAAAGATACTTTAAATAAAAAATATTGATTATAAGTTTTCATAATTATCTATTTTAGGCATTGCGCGGGCCGCTTGCTTTTATTACCATGCCATTATTTCGATTCGAATCAAGTATTCAACTTGCGACGCTATTTCTTATCGCACAATATTTTATTCTACACGACGACGCGCATACGCACACACTCTCACGTCCGCACTGCAGCACGAAACATTACAAGTAAGAACAGACAAAAAGCTATTTATCTCTTTCGCACGATTCTCGCTGTTGTTGCTCATAAGGCGTTCAAGGTCAAAGTGTAGTAACTTGATGTGCTGGCGACTGTACTTTAAGTATTCTGTGCTATTAGTGTTGGAGGAGGGGATTCCGTGGATTAGCGGCGAAAGTAATTAATTTGTGAGGTGGAATTTATGTATTAATGTTTTTTTTTTATTATGTGAGGTTATTTTCATACAGGATGCTTTTTTATAGTATCAGAAATATATTTATGAGCAATGGAATCTCCTGTCTTGAAAGATAATTTTGAAAAGTTGATGCAAATCGAGTAAAATCAAAATTTTTGCGCTCAGGTAGGTAATTCAATTCATCATAAAAAGCCTATATTATTCCCACTGCTGGGACACAGGCCTTCGCTCTTCGAGAAGGAGTGGGCTATTATCTACCACGCAGCCCAGTGCGTGTTGGTAGATGTCACATGTCTCCGAATCTTTGGTTCTAGGACATGCCGGTTCCCTCACGATGTTCATCATTTTGAGAGCAGTTGTGATGAAATAATTTACACAAAGTAAAGCGCCTGTCTGTGTTTAAACCCACGACCTACAACTCGTAAGTCAGGGCCGTTACCACTGAGTCACCACTGCTTGAGATTTGAGATTTGATTTGAGATTTGCTTAAATTCAATCACCTGAAGTTGATTACTCATGCCGGGGCCACACCAGCGGGAAACGCCTATAATTATCGCGATAATTTGTGACTGCACTTACGATTAACGCCCGTCATCGCGATAATTACCGGCGTTTCCCGTTGGTGTGGCCCCGGCATTACTGTGTACGATATCATCCATACTAATATTATAAATTCGATAATATTTTAAATTCGAAAGTAACTCTGTCTGTCTGTCTATCTGTCTGTCTGTATGTCACCTTTTCACGCCTAAACCACTGAACCGATTTAGATGAAATTTGGCATAGAGATAGTTTGATTCCCGGGAAAGGACATAGGATAGTTTTTATCCCGATATTCCCACGGGGTCGAAAAATATGCGGGTGAATCCGCAGGGCGCAGCTAGTACAAAATAAATAGTCTTAAAAAAAGTACGACCACAGAAGTTTTATGTAAACATTTCCACAGAAAATATCGTTGAGTAATTTCCATACAGCAATATTTTAATACCAAACACACGCACGTCATTCATCCTTATCAGAGTTTAACACCTGCAGCCTCCGCCATCTCTCATTATGCGATGTTTTTCTTCAATCCCAGGTTTGCATGGTATATTGGGAAAAAACCGGCTAAGTGCGAATCGGACTCACGTATGTAGGGTTCCGTAACTAGACACAATCATGTCTGTGGCTTTACTGACTTACCACTATTTTTATTATTGCGTTGTTTTATTATAAACATTTTTACGATGGTTGACGCTAGTGATTAATAAAAGAAAGAAAGGAAAGAAGAATTTGTTAATTGCCATCTTGAGTGAAAAGCGACCATTTAGCAATAAGACAACACAGCGTGATCTCGCAAAATTGTCAGCAAGAAACTTGTAAGTAATATTTTGTAACAATTTTATAATTTAATAAAAGAGTGTCCGTGGAGTTTCTTACCCATTCTTCTCCATAGGTTCATATTAGGTGGAGGTACAGTCACGAGCACCAATATGTCAACACTTGGCAATTTTCAATTGCGATTTTTTCGTGAAATAACGAATGCAACGTTGAAATACGACACTTAACATAAACGTATGGGTTCGAAAATACTATGTTCGTCAGAACATAAAGTTTCATTCAAAAATAAAGGAGAAATTCAAGTTTGAATAAGGCTTTATTCCAACTTGAATTTCTCCTTTATTTTTGAATGAAACTTTATGTTCTGAGTCACGTCTATAAGTATGTATACACTTGGCTAAGTGTATACATACTTATAGACGTGACTGTACCTACTACGCATATTTCTGACTGACCGACTCCTAGACAATTCAAAGGTGCCGGTAATTGGTTTATCACACTGTCACACTAATATTATAAAGGCGAAAGTATGTGAGTGTGTGTGTGGCTATATGTTTGTTACTTCTTCACGCTCAAACGGCTGGACCAATTTTGATAAAATTTTGTATGGAGGTAGCTGGTACCCTGGATTAACATATAGGCTACTTTTTATCCCGATATTCCCACGGGGTCGACATTTACGCGGGTGAAACCGCGGGGCGCAGCTAGTTTGACATAAATGCTTTGAGTTTGAGTTTTCTAATCAAATCATTTATTCGTTTGCAAACATGACTTATTATGTTATGCTGAAATAGGAGCCTTTTTTCGCCTCGCATAGGTAATTTGTGTTCCACGCGTGCCTCAAAGAGATGTTAGCAAAGAGGAAGGGGCCTGCCAGGGCCGAAGCCTGCCGGGGGTGCGGGATTGTCCGAAAACGTTACCGCTATCCCGGAACATAAAGGGCTAAGGAAGGAACACGGATGGGTTTTAGTCAGTAAGAGTCTGACACTCCCTTCCGCTTCACCCAGAGCGGGAGGGGTCATTTGATGATGTCCTATCCATAAAAAAAAGTTTTTTTTTTGTTTTTATTCTAATTTTGTTACTTTAAAATGCTCCTTTTTCTGTTTTTATTTCCTGTGCGGTCCCAAATACAATATTTTTCTCTCTTTGTTTAATTAGTACAATCAGTTATAGCAATTTTACAATTATTTTATATTTTATTTACTTTGCTCAAATAAATAAAATATAAAAGAATTATATAATTATATCGATTCGTATTCTAAAAAATCTCAACCATTTATGCAAAGGTGGGTGAAATAATTGCTATCTAACTGTACATAGATGTTTTCTTGGCACCATGCAGATACGGAACCCTAAAAACGTAGCGAAACCACGCGAGTGAGCAAGCTAAAATAAAAACAACGCAGGCGAGGCTTGCAATATTAAATTTTATAGTTTCCGATGCAAGCCGCGGGCTGTATGGTGGCCTTTCCAGAAATTTTCTTAATATATATTGCTTTATTTTATGCTGTGTTCTGCCCCCTTATTCACAAATACTCGATATGCTTCCGTACCGTATCGAACATTAATCATTGTTATCGTAGGAGTCTTCTCAACGCTGTTCACAAGTCCAAAACCCGAAAATTTTGTCAGTTTAAATCAAATAGACGCCCGCTATTCTTCCAACAGCTATTTGCTGTTGAGGGGAATTCAAATCAGGTTATCAAAATGTCAGGTTTTCGATACGATAACCTATCGTATGGTTGTGAATCACGGCTCTGGTCTGGATTTCTTTTGTGTATTGTTACGGGTTGCCTTTGCTCTGCTACGGATCTCTTCATTTCTGATTCGATCGCGTAGGGAATCTCCAAGCAAAACTAGCCTTACTGATCCTCATTGGCTGATACTTAAACTTCACGTCATGAATAACTACGCGTAATAGGATTTTCAACTTTCGGCGCTAAGCCGAGGGTTTAAAATCCGTTCAGCGTATATTTAGGTATCGCCTATCGTTAATAAAAACGGACATAATTCGCTCTTTTTTTTTTTGAAGCGCTTTCAGAGAAAAACGTTGACACATTACGTACCTATTTCAAGATTTGAAAATACCTACCACCACTTTTCAGACCTTGGGGACCCTTACCCAATATATTTTAAGTATATCACGATTCTATTTTACTATCAAATACTTTCAGCTTTTTAGGCTTTTGCACAAAGACCCTGAAACGGGCGATAAAACGCACATTATATATGAGAAAGATAAAACTGTCTTTCCCATCCCTAGTTCCAAAGATATCTCCGTTTTCTTTTACAAAAAGATTATCAAAAACACAATCACGGCTTAGGTTATGCCGTATTATTTGTTAAAAGGCGAGACACCGTTTAAAAGAAAACTGAAAATACAAAAACCTTTTCTTTTTCGCTTTAAGGTCGCATTCATAAATACCGCCTGGAATTTTTATAGTACTAGCTGTGAACGTGACTGCCTACGGTAGATTTATTGTAACTGAATTATAGTGGCCATAACCCCATGTCCTTTTAAGGTATTTAGTTGTCGCTCTCTATTCATATTATTATATAATTATGACAATTTATTATAGGATTATCTAATACGTAACCCGAGAGACACAGTCAGTGGGCAGCCGTAGAGCATTTAGTGTATTTATCAACCGACCGGCCGTAGACAATTATTTCGAAGACATTCCCGAGACAAAATACTGCTTATATTAGTGTACTGTGGTTTAAGTATATAATAATATAATATATTCTTTATTTCGGACTACTCACAATCCATATAGTGGGCACCCATAGAGTATTTAGTGTATTTATCTACCGACCGGCCGGAGGCAATTATTTCGAAGACATTGCCGAGACAAAATACTGCTTACATTAGTGTACTGTGGTTTAAGTATATAATAATATAATATATTCTTTATTTCGGAGTACTTACAATCCATGTAGTATTAGTAACAATGACTTAAAAACTATGTTAGTAAACTTTTACAAACTAAAACAACTAAAAATATATTATCTAAGGGAGACTGGTAGAAAATGCTTAAGGCATTAAGTCCGTCTTTGTACAGTTTTTACTTGTGCATAAAGTTTTAATAAATAAATAAAATAAAAATGACGAGGCCCCACACACATTGGCATATGCCTCCGTACCCAGGGCCTTATAAAGGGACTTTACACTTTGTTTAATCATGTTTTCAGGATAATGTATAGCCGACTTAGTAATTCTACCATTTTTGGCAATATTCCTAGAAAAAAACTTGTTTTATCTCTTTATCTTTGTAAATCACTTATGGTAGGTACACATACTATGTGAAAGTAACTGAAACATACACACACACAGCACAGATAGTTCAGCGTTGGAGATCTCATTATTGGGTTCAATTATTTCCTTTACTATTTACGGTTCATCATTATCAACTTATAATGTTCCCAATGCTGGGACACAGGCCTCTTCTCTTCGAGAGAGAGTGGGGTCTACCACACGGGCCCAGTGCAGGTTGGTAGATGTCACATGTCTACAAATTTTTGGTTCTAGGACATGCCGTTTTCGTCATGATTTTTTCTTTCAACATTCTGAGAGTAGTGGTGATGAAATTATTTACACAAAATAAAGCACCTGCCTGGGTTCGAACGCACGACCTTCATCTCGTAAGTCGGAGCCGACCTATGGGCCACCACTGCTCTCTATTTTCGGTTACTACATATTTATTCGACCCCCCAAATTAAAACTTTAACACATAGGGAGAACTAGTATAGCATAGTTCGGCAACTGTTCTAGTGGATATGTATTCAGAAACCATTTGTAACGATGGCAACAAAAACTATCGAAATAAACTTTTAGTTGTTTCACCTCTAAAAGTTCACTATACACAGTCTAAATGTGTAGTACAGTCGAACTAGCATTTGTTATAGAGGCAGCTAACTTGTTTGTTGTGTGTACATTACGATACTTGTGACTTAAGTAGTCCATTATTGCACGCCGTGCATTAATACTACAGATGTCACACTTATCGTATACTATTTTATAGCATGACCTAAACGCGTGAGTAAAAATGGACTACTTAAGGTGATATATTTAAAAAAAAGTGGTTTTTCTATTTCGTGTAACTTGTTAGGTATGTGGAATAGAGATTTAACATTTTGGCATGATGTTTTTTTGACTCTTTGGTCTAGTATTAGTAGTACAATGAATTTTTCTCGATACAAAAAAATTGCAAAGTTATACAGGGTGGTCCAAAAGTCGTGGATCAAACAAAATAGGGAGATGAAGGAGGTCATTTCCAACAAAAAATCTTTCTACAGCATGGTCTTAATTCAATTGCCCTAAAAGTTATGAATATTTGTGTATACCGAGTTCTTTTACAATTAGACGAATTTAAAAAAATGTGATATAAAACAATAAAACAAACTGTGTTGTATTACTACTAGATAATGTATCAGCACTACAAAGTTCTATTAGGGCTCTGAGTATCAAATTTCCAGAGCAATTTATTTTTTTCCAAAAATTTTGTAACGTTACCAAAAATTATTTCTCACTTTAAAAGAGTTGGAAATGACCTCCTGTATCCCCCTACTTCGTTTGATCCACGACTTTTGGACCAGCCTGTATATCTATTTTTTACTTTTTTCGACATCACGGCGTAACGCTTAAGATTTATTCATTGGAATTTACTTTAAAATAGAGAATTATCATATCAAAGTTTACTACAAATTAGTTTTTAATTTAATTCATTTGTTTTGTTAAAAAAAGGAGGAAATTCGTTTTGGTACATACGTCGTTCGAGCACACGCAAATCATTGCCATCTCTTCTTTTGCGTTTCAAAAGTAATTGCATCACTTTCGCTCGCTTAGTAGATCAGTCGCCGGTTTTTATTTTCGAGGTAGCGCCACGAAAAAGCACAAGCAAGTCACAGATAAGCATGACTTAAGTGCGAGTTTAGGTCACACAGTGCTATAACAGTTATTATGTACAGACGCCAACACATCAACCTACTACAATCTGTCAAATTTCTTTAATAGATTTTCAACTTTATCACTAAAGCATAAGGTTTAAAGTTGATTGGGAAAATCTGACAGTTTCGGGTATGTTGATGTGCTGGCGTCTGTACAAAATAAACATAATGATTGTCTCTGTAGTGCAACAGTGTGTAGTGTAGCAGTAGCAACTGCTCAGCATGAGCATCCTGCGTTTGATTCCCAGGTTGAGCAAAATGGAATGGGTTTTTATATTAAGAATTTCTCAGTAGCAGTCCAGAGTCTGAAACTGTGCCCGGTTGATGACAATAGGCTCGCCCCCTTTTAAATGGGACTTTAACATAAATGACGAAATATGGGTGTACTTTACGTACACCTCTACCTAACCCTCCAGGAGTACAAGCGTGAGGTATTATTATTATTAGCCTGTGACGTCCCACTGCAGGACAAAGGCCTCCCTACTCTCTTTCCACCTCTCTTTGTTCAAAGCTGCTAAGGACCAGTTTTTGTTGAAGGAGTCCAGCTCATCCCGCCATCTCCGTCTGGGCCTGCCACGATGTCGTTTGCCATTAAGAGGGACCCATTGGGTCGTAAGTTTGGCCCGCTGTTCGTCTGACATGCGGCAGATGTGTCCAGCCCAGTTCCATTTTAGCGTGGTGTAGTAAATACATTTTCAACACACTTGCTCGTAAAATGGCTCTTAATGCACAAATTTTAGATCCATAATGCAGTGTATTACAAACGCGTGCTTTTTCTTTACGTTACGGTACTTGTGCTTTATTTCCACAGATAACTATTTAATTTACTAGTCGGAGGTCGGAGAAGTGCGTTTTTTTTTAATCTCTTCAAAGAGACTTCATGCCAAAAAGAATCCGCGAGCCATATTTTACTTTTTTTTATTAAATAGTCTGAATTGTCCTTGGTGGGGACCAAGATGAACTAAAATTTATTTACCTTAAGATGAATGCGCAGTTGTAGCCCACGAAATTAAATTTTTCTAACGTTTTTTGCAATTTTCAGGTCAGTGTCAGGTTGTATCTTGATCAAAATATGATTCGCGACTATAACAGATACGTATTTACAGAATTATAATCATTAGAATCATTAAATACATCTTTCTAAGTTAGATTTGTTCCATAAGAACAAATCTCCTATGGAAAAGTTCTTAGGGAACAAATCTAACTTAAATCTATATATTAATGATTCTAATGACTATAATTCTTTAAATACATATCTATTATATAAATATACATTTTGATCAAGATACAACCTGATACTGACCTGCGAATAGTAAAAAACTGAAAAAAAAAAAATATTTCGCGGTCTACCACTGCGCATTCACCTAAGGGTGCATCCACACATAGCGAGGCATGTGCCGCAAATGATTTTTTTATATGTATGGTTGCCTCAGGCTGAGGCATCTAACATACAAAAAAAACACTTGCGGCGCATGGCTCGCTCTGTCTGGATGCACCTTATAATTTTCCGTCATCCCTCCCGTAACCAAACGGAAAAGACCACTGGCGTTCTATTATTGCGGATTCTCACTGAATTAATGTAATTTCTCTATGCAAATAGTACTTTCTAATTCCATACTAAAGTCAAAGTCTACTTACTCTATGGGTAAACCTGCGCGCGCACGTCAGCGCGGCGCGCGGAATGTCAAACCAAGCCCGCCATTATCCATACAAGTTAATATTTAACAATACAAGTCTGTTTTTTTCCTCACAAGTGTGTTGAAAAACGTCGTATGATACGCGTGTGCATTGATAATTAAACTCTCGGCTACCTTATCGCGCTAGCCTACGGCTCGCGCGAATAATACTGCCTCGAGTTTAATGATCAACATAGCACATATGTATCATAATGTACTATTTTCTCCCTGTATTCCAAATAGCTTGTTCAACTGTACCTACATTTATCCGCAATGGAATATAGCTTAAAATTGCCCGCAGTAAAGCATTTATCGCATGTAAACATAACATAGTTAGTAACATAAAACATAGTTCTATGCGTACAAAAATGAACAATTTATATTCGATGGCAGTCAAAACCCAAAGGTTATTATAGACTAGAGCATTTACTTGTAACAGCACATCGACCATTCGCCGTTTAAATCCGTGCACGCACGAACGAACAAAAACATGGCGAACACGAACCTATCCATATACCAACCGCGGCAAGCGTAGCTTAAAGTCACAAGTCCCCTATTACTTAATTGAAATTAAAATATTTGTAGGTACAATGTTTATAATCAGCTTTTAATCTAATCAGTACCTTCTTAATATCTACCGAGCTACATCTAACAAGAAAACACAAGTTTGACATCCTAATTAATAGCCGAGCTACAATTTGTCAGATATTTAGCTGAACCTCGTCCTGAGCGGCCGCTCGACATTAAACATGACGTTTACAATTTATTAGCTAACCGCAGTTTAACGTTATTTACGACTAACTTATAGTTCAGTGTTTCAGTTAACTTTGTGGGAAATCTGCCCAAATGTCATATGCTGCTTGTAAATCTAAATAGATCGAGATTTATGTTCAAGACGTTCAGTCCACGTGAAGCAACTTTTATGTTTGACGAGTAACAGTTTATCTATATTTATTTTTATAGATATTTACATAATATAAGCTAACATATAAACTATAATAATATGTACAAATATATGAAAAAATAAACAAAGTAATCCCTATGATTACTTTGTTTATTTTTTCATATATTTGTACATATTATTAATCATCAAAGAATTCGTCCGCATCGCGGTCAACAGGAACAGTGCCCAAAAGGCTGGCAGCATTGCCACGTTGTATGGCAATGCTAATTCTTTGGCCAAGAAATAGGCCAGCCCTCTGGTCACGTGAAGAGTCGACTATAGTATAGTTAAAATCTCGCTGCAGACTCGGTCATAAATCATTCGTATTTCGCTCTCTTTCCCACTCACGACGTGTGGGCGTGGCCTGCCCATAAGGCCCGTGAGTGGGAAAGAGAGCGAAACACGAATGATTTGTGACCGAGTCTGCAGCGAGATTTTAACTATACTATAGTTTATAACGTACAGACTTGCTTCCGCGTATTCACCTTAGGGTGGATTATTTTTTTGTAGCTCACCGTCCGATCAGGACCAGGCCCGTGCCAGACGGCGCGTATGTGTTCCACGCGCGCCTCAAAGAGATGTCAGCACAAGGGAAGGGGCTCGTTAGGGCCGAAGCTGGGTTAGCGGGATTGTCCGAAAGGGGTAACCGCTACCCCAGAACATAAAGGGCTAAGGAACACGGGTGGGTTTTAGTCAGTAAGAGTCTGACACTCCCTTCCACTCCACCCGGAACGGTCACGTGTCCTGACGCGAGTTTAACATTTTTTACCCATTACAAAAAGTGTACAACGCCGCTAAAGAAGTTTTCACTTAAAAAAAAATTACATACGCTTGACATCACCAACTTAACTACTACAATATATTCAGTGGGAATACATTGTGAGAGAACTTAATAGCTTGAAATTACCAATTACCTAATTCATTACCCGTCACTGCACAGCCTCGTATCAAATCATAAAACGGGGTTCTAGAGTCTAGACAGTTATTCCTGAAACCTGAGTATTAGTAGAAGCCGTGGCGTACCTATACCGTTTAGGGCCCGTGGCAAATTCAAGGGATGGGGCCCTCCCTCAATGTAAAGAAGCTCAATCAACGTTATAGTTTTTTTTTAAGCTATTGCATAGCCTTTATCGCGGGCTTTGAGCGCGGCGACCGAATCAAGAAATTCCGTAACGAAAATAAACCTAACACCCCCCACTCCGACCAGCACAGCGGTGCGGCGGCGTTGAAAGCCGTGCATCGTCTAACGTCGTTTCAGTTCGGCAGACTTCGGCACGGTGTTTGTGTGCGTGCGACTAGACGTATGCGTGTAGACGTGGTGGTGACCACGCTCAAAAAGTGTAACTTGAATTAATATCATAGAAAAAACTTGAAATTATATCCACGAAAAAAAATAAATATTGCATAAATATTATGATTGCATTAGTTGATAAAAAATGCTATGCAATAGCTTTACCGCGGCAGTCCCCGAGTGCCACACGTTTTTTTTTTTTATTAGAACTTCTCCCGCGACTTCTTCCGCGTACATTTCATATTTTCCCCTACAAAATTTAACACCTGACTGTTTCTCTCCTTATGTTAGGATCCTCCTGTGCTCATGGCTCTCTCGGGCCGGGGGCCCCCTCTAGCTGGGGGCCCGTGGCATTTTGCCCCAATGCCACCCTATAGTTACGAGACACTGTAACTGTTCCTCACAATGTTTTCCTTTACCGTTTTGAGATGTCATGACTTAAACTGTATAAATGAACAGTTTAGTGTATCTAATTAGATGGGTAACCCTGGACGCGCAACGGAAATGGATATTGTTTTAGAAGATACTGCTACTGCCTCGTTGATCTGGGTTCGATTCCCGAATGGGGTAAAGTGTTATATTTGGATTTATGCCCGGTTGATGACAATAGGCTTGCCTCCTATTACATGAGACTTGAACATATTTAGCGAAATGTGGGCGAAACCCTCAATTTCTTATTATTTAGTGTCCAAGATAATGGTTGACGTCATCATCTACCTAGCCTTTTCCCAACTATGCTGGGATCAGCTTCCAGTCTAACAGGATGCAGCTTAATACCGGTATTTTACATGAAGCGACTGCCTATCTGACCTCCCCAACCCTGTTACTGGGTAAAACGATACTCCTTGGTAAGACTGGTTGCCAGACTTTCGGGCTTCTGACTACCCGTAACGACTGTCAAAGATCTACGAATGACAGCCGGGAGCAATGGCTTAACGTGCTTTCCAAGGCACGTAGGAGTTTCGGTATGTAAAGAGGTTCACCCATCCACAGACCAACCGCTGCAAGCGTAGCTTAACCTGATCGATCGGCCTGTGTGGCTGTTATTATTTAGCCACGAGCCCAAGTACTACCACATGTATTCAATGGGAATACATTGTAAGGAAAATTAATAGCCTGAAATTGCCAATTACCTAGTTCAGTACACCCTGCACTTCCCGCCTTGAGCCTAATCAGCTCATAAAACGGGGCTCTAGACAGTTAATCCCGAAACCTGAATTTCAGTTGAAGACATTGTAGTTACTGTGTTGCAATGACAGAAAATTGAGTGAAACATAAAATTAAATATCAAATCTCAGCGAAGACCAGCCTTCGGCGCGGGAGATACTATAGTGCACAAATGCGGTGTTTTCTTTCTTCCCTTACTCTCATTGTCTAATGGGACGGCAATCCGATACGAACGAAGAGAGGTCAGGCGCAGGATCAACGGCTTAACTTGCTTTCCGAGGCACGAGGGCATCACACCGCCAACTTCCAAACTCCGGGGGCTGTTACTAAAAAATCCCTTATGGAAAAACTCAATAACACTTTGCCCGACCTGGGAGTCGAACCCAGGACCCCACGCTCAGTAGTCGCGCTTGCAACCACGAGACCAACAGGGCAGTCGAATGAAGGGAATATTCCCATTTGAGCACCAATCAATATTTTACCGTGGTGCTCAAAGCGGAACAATAAAATATATTCAACTTTATTCCCTTTTGAGCACCTATGGTGCGGTAGCTTCTAGTGACGGGGTGTATAATAAAACATATCGATAAAAATTGGCAGTATTTTTATTTTTTAGGATTATTATAATTTTTAGGAAACTAAGTAATTATTATTAATGAAGTCTTTAAACAGACTCCGGACCCAGGTTGGCCGAAGCAAGGAAAACCTGTTCAGGTGGAGATTTATAGACGACTCCGCCTTGGAGTGTAAATGTGGTGCTGTTCCACAAACGATGGGACACTTAATATCGTGCCCTACGTGTCCTGTCAGCTGCACGTTACAGAAACTGATGGACGCTAGTAATGGCGCCAAACAAGTAGCCGAATTCTGGCAGAGTACATTTAGATTGCTATCGACACACTAAGAAGAAGAAGAATGAAGTATAGAAACTGATTGGTTTGAAGGTGAACGTCTATAGAAGTTGTAACCCTACATCGCCCCACATCACGCAATTCCTTACACTGTAAGCAGTTATTTAGCGACTCAGTGAGACGGAAGCTCCAGATATAAACTCGCAAACATTTCGGCAAGATTATCTGAACGATGTATGAGATATGGATAGTTTGCTCGCCTGTTACTTTGTGCCTACAGTGTATGTTCTTGGATATTTGTAAGATGATGTTGATGTGTTTGATACTAAAAATATGTTCAATATTTTCATTTAAAAGAATCTCCATGGAGTTTCTTGCCCGTTCTTCTCCATACGATTTTACTACGCTTTGGAATGGCAACTAGCTTCATCTTTTTGGCTGACCGACTCCTTGATATGCCTGTAATTTGGTTTGATTGAAAAAAAAAAGACGGGTTGCACTCCGGGAGTGCCGGCAAAAGTGAAAACTTGAATATTAACTTTGAAATAAATCAACTATTAATTGAATTAATATAATTTTTCTTTCTTCGTCACTTTTTTCATTAATAGATGCACTTTGTTCAATTTCCATATTTTAAACACTTTATATACACGAATTTTACGAATATACAACAGTGTGGCCACTACACAGACGGTCGAGCCATCAGCTATCACCATCCATGGATGCGAGTGGCACGCTGTAACATAAACACACACTAACATTCGCGCAAGCGCCCTGTGCCGCCTACACGAAACAGCAGGCATACATTTTCGCCGCGCCGTAGAAAGAGAGGGGGATACTTCCTCTCCTTCGCCGCGCCGGCTGTCTACTCTCCATCCGTCTTACGAATTTTCGATCAGGTCACGTATCCTGACGGTCACGTGTCCTGACGCGAGTTTAACATTTTTTACCCATTACAAAAAAGTGTACAACGCCGCTAAAGAAGTTTTCACTTAAAAAAATGCTTTGAGTTTGAGTAAAGAAAAATGTTGGCCAGTTGGCAGTCTTCTGCACTCAACACGTTCCCGGATGACATCGATGTGGAAGAGTACTTCGAAGGCTTAGTGTTATTTTTTCCGATATTTGTATAATTAATCCTTATTACATAGTAAAACAAAGTCGCCAGTGCCTGCACATAACTTCCGAATGACTGCGCCAAATTGGATAATTCTTTTTTTGTTGTTGTGTTCGGTATTGCCAGGACAAGGATTGTATGAAATAAAATTTCGGAAATTCGAAAAAAAAATTGCAAACTCAAACTCAATGCATTTATTTCAATAAAATTAAACCACTTACAGGCACTTTTGAATTGTCAAGAAGTCAGTCAGTCAGAAAATATGAAGCTAGTTGCCCATTCCAAAGCGTAGGTACCTATGGAGAAGAACGGGTAAGAAACTCCATGGAGACTCTTTTAAATTATATTTTTTAAATTATATTGCAGCCGGGCAAAGCTGGGGCGTTCCGCTAGTTAGTTAAAATATAATTAAGTACCTAGTGTAAATATTTATGTAAACAAGACAAAAGGAGTAGGTATGTAAGGATTGTATTATACAGGGTGAATTTTCCAAGTGGGCGTGGATGGCCAAATTCTAAACTATGAGGAATAGCGAAAAGTACTCAAAGGAGTCGCGGGCTCGATTTTGATAAAAACTAAAATTGCGTCATTGGATTTTTGAAAAATCAATATTTCTAGCCAGGAATCCAACCTGTTGATTTTGAAAAAAAAAACACACACTGTATTATTACACCATTCGATAGTGTCCCTAATGAGGATCAAATTCTGGGAAGTAATGACATACGGCAAACTTAAGGAAAATGTTGAATTTTAATAAACTGCTTCTTTTTTCATACCTTGTTCGAAATGATACTCAATATTTTTACACCCGAAACACTCGTAGCGCAGTCACCTTCACAAAATTATGTTCTAAATTCAAATTTTTAATTGCAGTACAATCCTTGAGACGTCGAATCCAGCTATGTATTCAAAAACAATTGTCATAATTTTGAACAATTAATCAGTTAAGGTTTAATAGGTAGGTAGCATAAGAAAATAAAAAAGTATTTTGATAAAAATGAGCCCTTTCCTTTAGTTTGCCGTATGTCATTACTTCCCAGAATTTGATCCTTATTAGCGACACTATCGAATGGTGTAATAATACAGCGTGTGTTTTTTTTTTCAAAATCAACTGGTTCGATTCCTGGCCAGAAATATTGATTTTTAAAAAATCCAATGATGCAGTTTTAGTTTTCATCAAAATCGAGCCCGCGACTCCTTTGAGTACTTTTCGCTATTCCTCATAGTTTCAGATTTGGCCATCCACGCCCACTTGAAAAATTCACCCTGTATATGTAGTTTCTGCTTATCTATATGGGAAGAAAGCGTGAGCTTATGTATGTTACATACATACAAATACAATACAAAATCGTTTATTGGCACAATTAACCTATAAATACATTAAGACGTGTTTGGAATCTCCCTTTAGGCAAACAATGCCTGTATTAGGAGACTCCGCTCTTCTATATCACTGCCGTATTATACATAAACTAATTGTGATGTGACCCTTAAGATTATTTAATTTAATTTTTGTTAAATATATAAAAAAAAATTACTTATAAAAAAAAAAAAGCTAAAAATAGTTACTACTACATTTATTTACTGTAGTAAAGAAAAAGTTAAAACGATTTTATATTCCGTTGCTGATGCCTTTCATTTTGTTTAAATGTTACATATTCCTAACCATTTTAATAAACTTTGTAGTATTTGGGAATGTAATCGTAACCCGTATTTAAGAGACCCGCGCAGGAACATTACCTACTTGTTGTTGCGATCTTGTTCTCGTGGCTGTAATAAGTAGGCAGACATACATTTTTTTTTTCTTAGCGTTGTATTGTAGCGCTTAGGTGGTGTGAGGCAATAATACTACAGATGTAGGTGCGACGAAAGTATATAATATTACAAATAAATGAGGAATAGTGGAGCGTGTAGCGTGTAGTGTGGAGAGTGCTCATTACCAATGTGTACATGTTTTATTGTAAACTAATGGGCACAAGTAGTGACCTCCTTATAACGTAAATCGACCAATAGGAGTTCAGCTAAAATGTTTGGTATGTGATTTAGTTTCTAAAGAAATCCGTGCGGGGGCGCGCAGGTCGCCGTCGTGTTGTTGTTCGGTCGAGGCGACCGCGTCGACGGCTCAGCGCGGCGGAGCCCTAGAGTCCCGCGCACAGCGGCGGCGGACGGATGTGTATTTATGTATTGCAGGCGCAGCTACAGCGTATACTGTTCCACTGATGGGCAAAGGCCTCCCCCAAATCCTACCAGGAACTCTTTTCCCGCGCCACCTCAAACCAGCCCTCGTGGTACGCGTCCAGGTCATCTCGCCATCTCTTTCTGGGCCGGCCTCCGCGGCGCCGTCCATTTTCGGGCACCCATTGTGAGGAGATTTTTGACCTAAAAATTTTTTTTTTTTGGGTTTCCTTATTCACTTTCATATTATGCATTTAGTAAAAAGCTGTTATTTTAACATTACAAACAGAGAGTCTAATTTTATTTATTTGTATAGATGAATAGATACTTGGATAGATGTTATAACATTTTATTTGGTTATTTCCGTTTATTTCATGTGTCAATAACTTCAGATGACGTATTGAACTAACCCGATGACGTAACTCAATTTACAATCGCTCATAAATTATAGAACCACTAATGATCTAAACATTGCGATCTAATTGAAACTTCTCATTACACTTGCATAATCATGTCCACTGCAGACGAAATCGAACCTTATCTGTAATCGAATTAAGTTCAGAACGGATTGAGTTAATCAAAATAGTGTTTGGTCTAGGATAATCAGTGCGTTGTAAGCGATTTTGAAGCTTGAACTTTGGTGGTAAGGTAGATATTTGATTGTGTGGTTACAAGCGATTTGTCGTACTACTAATCAAGTATAGGTAATATTGGTTGAAACGTCATTAATCATGATGTTTGAATATTGACACTTAAGTACATATCGTAAGGCACATTAGATGAAACTGAATTATTACCTAATGCATCATCATCAGTCTGTTGATGTTACGATGATTGATTTGTAACTCAAAGCATTAATTACACATACATACATAAAGTCTATTCAAACATATGTTTCAAATTAATATTATTTCAAGTTAAACAAATATCAACTTTATTTTAAAGGCAATGAAGTTGATTTCAGAGTGAAGCACTATTGAAAAAGTTATAAAAATGTTTGTGAGAAGTTTTAGTGCAAACTGAGCTTTATAGTATAGGATTTAAAGTTCTTTTTCCATAAACTCATGCCGTCTTCCCATGTGTTAGGCAGACACTGCAGTAGCAACCTGCTACGATCCTTACCACCACCATACCACTTTCATTCATGATGAAGGGTCAGTACACCGCGACGCGACGCGGCGCGCCGTTTTCAAGATAGCAATACAATTTTATTATAGACCTAACCTTCTACACAAAAAGGTACACAATTCTGTGTGCCTGCTACGTCGAGCTACGCCGCGCGGCGCAGCGCGGCGTCGCGCGGCCCTCCTCACTGATGTGTACCTTTTTGTGTAGTAGATAAGGTCTATAATTGTATTGCTATCTTGAAAACTGCGCGCCGCGTCGCGTCGCGGTGTGAACTGACCCGAACGGGTATTAAAAAAAAAATCGAAGACATGTGACATCCACCAACCCGCACTAGGCCCGCATGGTGGAATAGGGCCCACTCCCCCTCACTGAGAGCAGGCCTGTGTCCCAGCAGAACATTTTAGGCTGATTATGTATATAACCTTTCAGTAAAGTATTTAATGATCCACTGCCGTCTCTCCTACCACCACCTACCTAAGGGTTCCTTTTATTAATGAAGTCGATATTTTACGCCAAATACCTACCACTCTGGGCGGTTTTCGCGCGCATAAATTTAAAGCACCATAAGGGGTCTGTCTACGGAAAAAAAACATAATTTGAGCCACAAATTAAGATGTTTCTTGAAAAGGCTGATTCCCTTTTTATATTATGCTGTTAAATGTTAAGGGTTTTGTGGGGCAGATATTTATTTATTTTTTAGGTTATTTATGAGTGGCAGTATAAAGTGGTTGAGCTTAAAATTGGTGCCGCTTTTATTTCGTTCTCTTTACTTTACGGCTTGTGGCTAATTAAAAACCTCGTTCTGATCGACATACATAATTATAAGGTGCTATAAAAATATCTGCCACGGCTTCAATGGGAGACAGTATTCTGTATATAGATTACAATAGTAAAGATTCATTATTGATCTTATGTCATAAAAATTTTTTCATACAAAAAACAAAATGTGCGTATAAATTTGAATTGATTTAGTTGCATGAAACCGTCCCATTGTAATTAGCTGTTGCCGCACCGAGAGATAGAAATTGTTTTCATTGACGAAGCGACACATCGCACTTAGTTTGTGAACCACGTTATGCAGAATAGAGTAAATGTTTATTTAATTACTTTATTTTCTCATATTGATTTTACTATTCCGGGGTACAAAATTTCTTCCTTACTGTAATTTATATACAAAATACTGTCTCTCATTGAAGCCGTGGCAGACATTTTTATAGCACCTTATATAATGCAAGATCAGTTCTGAATGGTTAACCATTTCTTGAGCAACGTCTCCCTTTGTCTAAATGTCCCATCGTTTTCTTGCCTTTACCTTTATTTATTTAGGGTCGAAGCATCTTGTCTTCTTCTTCTTGTTTTTTTTTTTTTATCTTTTACAGCCGACATCAGTATTCACCCCCTATCTAGCTGTATCATCTAATTCATCAATATATTCATCGCTTGCCAAATTTTCTTCTAATTATTTCTTGTAACCACTCAAACTCATACTTTTCTTCCTATATTATACTCACTTTGTTATCCTGTCTGCTGGTCTTGTATATTTTCGACGAAAAAATTTAGCGGTTTTCACTCACTTTTTAGCTTATAACATTTCTCTTCCGGGGTGATAAATTGCATATGTGTTTTGTTCTTTTTGTGTTCACGAAATTAAAGTAATAAGGTATACTCATATTACTCGTGTTATGTCCTATATGCTGACGAGGGAGCAAAATTATCAAAAAGTCAGTATAAAAGGGGATTTTCCCATTGTGATTTGGACTCAGTTATTAAAAATGATATTGAAAACGTGCTGGTGACGGTCTTGGTTTAAAACAACGGCTCCCTGGTTCCCACCATTCATTCATTTTAGAAAATAAAAGCTATAGTTTTACCAAGGGGTATCGTATTACCCTGTAACTGGATTATGGAGGTCAGATAGGCAGTCGCTCCATGTAAAATACTGGTATTCAGTTGCATTCGGTTAGACTGGAAGCCGACCCCAGCATAGTTGGGAATAGGCTAGTCAAATGAGATGAAAAGCTAGTGAAAATCATATAGGCCATTAATTAAGAAGACCGGTCAAAAACATTACCAATAGCAAAAACATTCAGTGATTGCAGTTAGCTATTAGAAGATATTGACTATACTTACAGAAAGAATCATCCATACTAATATCCATACTAATATTATAAATTCAAAAGTAACTCTGTCTGTCTGTATGTTACCTTTTCACGCCTAAACCGCTGAACCGATTTCAATGAAATTTGGTACAAAGATAGTTTGAGTCCCGGGAAAGGGCATAGGATAGTTTTTATCCCGATATTCCCACGGGATCGAAACTTACGCGGGTGAAACCGCGGGGTGCAGCTAATTGGACTATATTTTTTAATGGATTCCCATACGTGGGTCTGCACTCACACAACTCCAAGATTTGTCAAGTTATTTATCAGCAAAATCAGCAATTTGAGGAACGTTCGTAGTCATTACTAATTTGCTAAGATAAGCCTACTCGCAATAAATGTTCAAATTAATGCTCAACATAAATTTCAGGAACGTCTTGAGCCGAGTGTAAATAAACCGGTACTTATTTTACTGTTTGAGAGGAGTGTAAGTGAAAAGCTGATGACTATAGAGATCGGATATTCGGATGCATATTTACCTAAAGTGAATTTTTAGAATGAAGCCTCGTATCCACTAGGTAACATTTGACGCGCGACACGTGAATCTCAACATGTACGGCAACGCTGCACAACAGCGCGCGACGTTGCCAGCTGGCGCGCAACAAATGTTCAAACAAACAAACAAATGTTCTGCATCAACATTCAACAAGTTGCGAAACATGTTGAGCAATATGTCGCGCGTCAAATGTTGCCTAGTGGATACGAGGCTTGAAAGTATGGAAGCGGCTTCTTATAATATTTTTTCTGTAAAAAAATCGCGGGATGCCAGGAACACCGGGAATGCATAACTAGTCGGGTGTATAGTATGGAAGGAAGGAACTACATAAATAAAATTATCTAAATTATGTAGTCCGTTATCTTGACGTTGTTTGCTGTTTTTTAGACTTTATTGTAGTTTGGTATTTACCTAACTATTTTACAATATTAGGTAAGTAGATATGCATCCGATTCTATAGTCAGAAAAAAACACAAAATTCCGGAATTGCGGGATTTTTACGATCGATACAACAGCACATTGAGTATTAGTATTAGGTAACATCTCAACATTAGGTGAATATGCATCCGAATATGCGATCTCTACTGATGACTATGTATAAAAGAGGAGATTTGTGAGGTTTTCAACTCCATGTTTTTGTAGTGCCTCGGGACTGCGTACGCGCAAACTGACGGCTTCGCTGCGATCGGAGCAAACGTGTAGCATCCCTGTTTCGCAGAGTGCGTGCTAGCTCCAACAGTCTCCTGGTTATCAAGTTGTTTAAGTCATAATGTCTTGTAAATATTTCTAACATAATTGGAAGTATATTGTTACTAACGTTATGAGTATATTATGATACTTAAAAATAAATGTTTACTTGTATAAACTTTTTTTTTTATTTTGATCACCGTTTACCTCTTAAGGGGTCATTGTACTCATCATTATGAACAACTTTTACTATGGGACCAAACATGAAATCGCGAAAAAAAATCAACTTCTCCCTACATTTTGACGATTTATGCGAACATAAATGTAGGGAACAGCAGAATATTTTTGTCACGATTTCAGGTCTGGTCCCATAGTTTAAGTTGTTCATAATGATGAGTACACATTACCCGTTAAGAGGAAAACGGTGATTTAAATTTCACCCTGTATGAATATTACTATTCAAAGCCTCGTTTGAAAACGCTCCCGCCTATAACTCAGTCTCCCTTATAATTCAACTCCCAGGCATACGGATGCAACCATCGGACTCTCGATATTTGCATCCAGGAGATGGCGCTGCAAGAACCATGAATAATTTAGTAGCCTGGAAATATTTATACAGGGAGACTTCACCTGTGACATCGGGAAGGGGGGAGCAGAAGTGCAGGTGGCTGAAATATTGTTATTTGTATTCATTGCGTTTTATGAGTGTTTTGCGAGTGAGTTGAGGTTGCAGGTGGGTTTTTGAAAGTGCTGTAATAAGGTTTTGCTACATGGAAGGTGCAGCGGTGAAGCAAGATTCTTGTGCAATATTATGAAAGAAAGAGGAGGAAAGTTTTGAGTATGAATGTCTAGACATTCCTTCATTATAGCCCTAGGGCTATAAAAGTAGGAACAAACCAAAGAAACGATGGATGGACTGTGTGAATGATGATATGGTTAGAAAGGGGGTACTATTGAGATGACGACTAATAGAGAAGTCATCATCTGCCTAACCTTTTCACAACTATGTTGGGGTCGGCTTCCAGTCTGACCTGATGCAGCTGAGTACCAGTATTTCACATGGAGCGACTGCCTATCTGACCTCCACAACCCAGTTACTAGGAAATACGAAACCCCTTGGTAAGACTGATTGTCAGACTTTCGGGTTTCTGACTACCCGTAATGACTGTCAAAGATCCACGAATGACAACCGGGACCAATGGATTAACGTGCTTTCCGAGACACAAAGGGGTCTTGATATGTGAAGATGGTCACCCATCCACGGACCTACCGCAGCAAGCGTAGCTTAACCTGATCGTGCGGCTGTTATTACTTAGCCACAAGCCCCTCCTATCGATGTGTCTGTGTATTTAATTTATTCTGATCAAATCTCATGATAAAATATATCATCCTCCTTTTAGGCTCCGCTATAGTCGGAAAATAGTTTTCAGAAAATGGGTGTTTGTTTGTTTGAACACTCTAATCTCTGGAACTACCGTTAACAATTCTTTTTGCATTTGATAACCCAATTCTTGGGGTAGACTATAGGCCATTAACATCACGCAAGGGCCCTTAGGAGCCGAGCACAACGAAACGAAGTAATAGCGCGGGCAGGCGATGCGATGCGATGGGGTGGATCGGCGGAACAAGAAACACGCGGACGAAGTCGCGGGCAGAAGCTAGTCACACTAATATTATAAAAGCGAAAGTTTGTGAATGTGTGTATACGTGTGTGTGTGTGTGTTTATTTGTTTGTTACTTCTTCACGCTCAAACGGCTGGACCAATTTTGATAAAATTTTGTATAAAGGTAGCTGACACCCTGTATTAACATATGGGCTACTTTTTATCCCGATATTACCACGGGATCGACACTTATGCGGGTGAAACCACGGAGCGCAGCTAGTATTTGATAAATATGGAAACTAAAAAGAAAGACAACCTCATTAAAATGTGCAAATTGCACAGTGCCAACCTTATAAAAACTATATTTTTTATTATGTCTCTTCTTAATATAAATACTTAATGTTATTCATCTTCTGTATAATTTCCTGTATTTCTCCTCGGAGCTTGCGACTGTCTTGGCAACATATTTTCTTTCTGCCCTGGTAGTGACACTATTAATTTTGTCATTTCTCCTATATCCGGCTTCCCGACACCGTGAAGAAAAGTACTTATAAGGTTTAATAAAAAGGAAATATAGGGTACTAGCTGCGCCCCGCGGTTTCACCCGCATAAGTTTCTATTTCTTGGGAATATCGGGATAAAAACTATCCTATGTCCTTTCTGGGGACTTAAACTATCTCCATACCATTCATCATTTCCATTTCATCTTAATCGGTTCAGTGGTTTAGGCGTGAATAGATAACATACAGACAGACAGACAGAGTTACTTTCGAATTTATAATATTAGTATGGAATATGGATCGTCTATTTGAAAAAGTAGACTTAAAATATATATTTAATCGATTGACAAACACTGAACGAGACACAATCAAAATCAAAAGTCATAATTATATTCAAATTAGACTGAGAATCAGCCGATCTATTCTGTAAATATCTCACCGTGAAAATTTAGGTGAGGTGAGAATAAAGTGAGCTGCCAGAATAATGTCAATCCCCCAGATGCTAGGTGGAATGACATCTCACTTCAAGCCCGCTTCATCTAAGTTTTCATGGGGAATTTTTACAGAACAGACTGGCACCACTTTGTGAACGTCAAAACATAAGACAGTCCCCTAAAACGCCCGCCCTTCTCCACTTCCTAGTACTTTCGCTGGGGAGAAGAAGTGGCGCAACAAACTCCCCAGCAGCACAGCTGTCTGTTCAGTTAGAAAAACTTTATTCTGTACAATAGTAAATTATTAAAATTACACGAAAAATAAAGTTTTATTTTTATTAGGCATATGGGCGTTTAGTGACCTTCAGGCCACGGACACGAAGTCAGCGGAGGCGGCGCGGCGGCGGCGGCGGTGGCGGCACGGGGAGCGGCCCAGCGGGCAGATCGCGCAGCGCTAGAGCGGCGGAGTGTTGTGTTATGAGAAAGAGGAAGAGAGAGAGAGAACAACACTACGTCAATGCAGGCACACGGTCACCACTAGACTAGTACGCACCGCTCGTACGCCGCTCGCCGCACCGCGCCTCTGCCTTCGAGGCCTGTTCAATATAAATCTATGCATTAAAACGCGCCGCTCCCCGCGCCGCTGCCGCTGACTTCGTGTCCGTGGCCTTAGTGTTACTATTTTTATCCATAGATTCTGTTTTGTTTTTCAGCTAGATGAACGTAGTGTTATGGGCAAGTAAAGGGAGAAAAACAAAGAAAATTAGTAGCTCAAATAAATCATTTGCTCTATTTTGTTTATGTCTTGATTTATCTAGCGAAAGCGATGACTTTGCTCGTAGAATTGTTAAAGTTTCATACAATATTGATAGTAGTCACTGTAATTTGCAAGGCTTCATGGTTAAACAAGAAATATGTTTGGCCGTCTATCTGAATGTTAACCTACCTGTGGTAAATACGACCCATCGCTAAAGAGGTCATCATCATCTGCCTAGCCTTTTCCCAACTATGTTGGGGTCGGCTTCCAATCTAACCGGATGCAGCTGAATGCCAGTATTTTACATGGAGTGACTGCCTATCTGACCTCCACAACCCAGTTACTGGGTAATACGATATGCCTTAGTATGACTGGTTGTCAGATTTTCGGACTTCTGACGACCCGTAACGACTGTCAAAGATCCACGAATGACAGCCGGGACAACAGCTTAAGGCGGGGTCTTGGTATGTAAAGATGGTCAGCCATTCTCGGACCAACCGCGGCAAGCGTAACTTAACCTGCGACCGACCCGTGCGGCAGTTATTACTTAGCCAGAAACTTACCACGACCACAACTAACATTTAAGTATATTATGTAAAGTGTCAACTATTATAATTATGTAAGTTATGGAAAAAATAAAGCCTTATTTGTTTATTTAATTAGCTAAACTACTAACATCAACACGTCTCCAGCTCCAGAACCGGCTTCTTTAAAATTAATCGCCCGCGCGGCGGTGCTTACGTTATGCGTTTGACGTTTATTGTAATCGCCAAGATGGCGGCACCTGCGCCCGGTAACTATGTACTTCCTGTGGATAAAACTGAATTAATGGTCTCCTTGTACAGTTGAGAACAGAAGGTGCTTGATGTATTAAAATAAATAGGTACCTTTACCTATTCTGACTAGTAAAATAACCACTAATAACGAAAAACTAAATAAAATGATCACATGGCTGAAACAAACATTTTACCTCTTTGACTTAGGGTTGATTTTTCAATCATCTGATAACTTTATTCGAGGAATCATTTTACGAAATCACTGTGCCATAGAATAATTTAGAAAGTTGAGTATAATGCAACCTTCAATATAGACATTCGTAAAATCTATGTTACGTAAGTTGTGTTGACGACTTTACAGTCACGTCTAAAAGTATGTATACACTTGGCAATTTTCAATTGCGATTTTTTCGTGAAATAACGAATGCAACGTTGAAATACGACACTTAACATAAACCTATGGGTTCGAAAATACTATTTTCGTAATAACATAAAATTTCATTAAAAAATAAAGGAGAAAATCACCTTTGAATAAAGCCAAGTGTATACATAGTTTTAGACGTGACTGTACGGGGTCCCTGTTATGACCCTTTTAAAACGATTATAAGGGACAGGTTAAGGTACTAATTGTTATCTCGGCTGAGGCAGTAGATATTATGGTTTTAGTTTATTGATTACTAGCTGCGCCCCGCGGTTTCACCCGCAGAAGTTTCGATCCCGTGGGAATATCGGGATAAAAACTATCCTATGTCCTTTCCCGGGACTCAAACTATGTCTGTACCAAATTTCACACAAATCGGTTCAGTAGTTTAGGCGTGAAGAAAAGACAGACAGACAGACAGAGTTACTTTCGCATTTATAATATTAGTTTGGATGATTAAATTGACGTCTGTTTTTGAAGGTAGATACAATCTGCTTTTGATGTTGAATAAAATTGTTGAAACAAAATTTTATACTGTAGTAATTAAAAACATTTGTATCGCATTCAATGTATGTTATGTTGATATAATGATTGCTCAATCATTAAATTAATAAAGTGTGCATCATTAGAAGCGCAAAACGTCTTTAGAGGTTCATTAATTTAAAAAAGTGTCCGTCATTAGTAGGACAACAAGTTTTGAGAGGATCAGTTAAGTATTTCTCAAAAAAAATCTCTATACATTCAAAGGCTTTGGTATTAAGATTACGAAAAAGATTAATGAAAGTATTAAGTTTTCCTTAAAAAATTTCAAAGAATATAAAAGGATACCTACCTAAAATAAACTATAATGTAAAAAAATCTAAATAACATTTTAATCATAAATTAAGACTAGACTGGACCAGAGGACTGGCCTATTTCTTGGCCAAAGAATTAGCATTGCCATACAACCAGCCTTTTGGGCACTGTTCCTGTTGACTGCGATGCGGACGAATTCTTTGATGCCCTATGATTATTTTGTTTATTTTTTCATATAGATGTACATATTATTATAGTTTATATGTTAGCTTACATTATGTAAATATTTAGTAATTATAATTAAAACTTTAAAAAAACCAAAGATTAGATATATCTTAGTTCAATTTATAATTAAACTCTTGAAAACCCTACTGTGTTCTTCATCATCATACATTTTTTTTTGCACCTGTTTCATGATTATCGTTATATATTTATAAAGGTTAGTATAATATTATGCTTTGTGTGTGTATTTATTGTGTTCTGTAAATGGTACACCACAGACTACCAACTCTCCTTCCCCTTTTTAATTCATTATGTCACCCTTTGTAAACTTTCTACACTTATATCTGTAATTTATATGGTGTCCATAATCTAGTCTGTTGTTGATCCTAATTTCCTCACAAACCTACGGAGAAATATCACGAGAATTATATCTACCATATTTTTTCTACTCTTACAACATGCCTAACAAAAATATCCCAGTAAATAATATCCCACTCCTCGCCCATACCAAATGTGCTCAATTAGTGACACACGTTCTCGTGTCACAGTTACTAGCACAGCCTGCAGAGCCACAGATAACAAAAACAACAGTTGGTAAACTTCAAGTGTCTTCGGTGAAACAAAACAGAAAACTGGATAGTTAACAGCCGGAGTGTGGGGCTAGGAAACGAGCGGGGGATGTAGCGGGAGCGATTTCTGTAAATAACTTATGAGTACCTACATTGGTGTAAAACACATCGCCATACGACGTGGCAATGCTGCCAACCTTTTGGGCACTTTTTCCGCATCGCTGAGATGCGGACGAATTTTTTGATGCCCTAAATTCAAACTCAAAGCATTTATTTTCTTCTTTCGAAAGTCAAATTACTGACGATCTGGTTGTTAGTGAAGACAACTTATTTTTGAGTGTGGTTTTGAGTTAGTAAATAGGTTGCTTGCCAGCCGTTATTTTCTACATATAATTACAAACAATAATTTGCAAAAAAATTACAACAAAGGTTACTAAAACTAACGAATTTTATAACAATCTAAGTTCATTTTTTTGTAGTTTTATTATCTCAACTCACAACAAACTATGAAGCCTTTAATTATTAACAGCAACACAAAAACTGTGGTTATAATTATCATCCTTTCCATTTTTAAAGGAAATTCACGTGTTTCACAAAAGATACACCCTTATCCGCCTCTCCCGCGAACTTCAGAGCCACAGAGCACGCAATATAGTACACCAGTGACCACGGCCGAAGCTCACATAATATCGCCACATTTGTACGGAGTACTCGCAAGAGATCACTCCTTGTCACGACGAAATAACAAATGCACTCATGCTGTACTCGTTTCAAATTGTACTGCAAATGGCTAGCGTGAAGTGAAAAATACGAAACTATGGAGAAAAATAGAACATAGTTTCGTGACTGACGGACAAACCAATGTAGATAGGACTAGCCATCTGTATGAAAAATTAATTTTAGCCTATGAAAACAAACTTTTTATAACCATATTCATGAGAGGGGAATGTTGAGAGCACAGATATAGATAGACCTAGATAACGCAAGTATCACGAACTGTATGAAAACTAAGCGTGCCACTTTTTGACTACCTACTATGACGTCACAAGCTCGCGCTCTCGCTCACGCTCACCCAGCCAGCAGTACGCAGGACTGAGCGGCGAAAGTGGCGGCTTATGGTTTTCGAACATAAGCTGGTGCGATTTTTAGCACGCGAAGTAGTTGCTCTTGCGTTATCTAGGTGTATCTATATCTGTGGTTGAGAGTAAAAGTGTCTGCTAAAGAACTTAAAAACCATATCCAGGAGAGTGGCTAAATAATACCAGCTGCACGAGTCGACCTTCAAGGTTAAGCAACGTTTGTCGAGGTCAGTCCGTGGATGGGTGACAATGCCTAATACAGGTTTCCAAGAAGTATGACTGATTGTGGAGGTCAGATAGGCAATCGCTCCATGTAATGGTATTCAGCTGCATCCGGTTAGACTGAAAGCTTACCCCAACATAATTATAGTTGGGAAAAGGCTAGGTAGATTGATTTAAGTATGAGAGGGAAAAATATGTTTTGTTGAGAGTTAAAGCACTAAAGAGTTAATATGTATATTATCCATAAAATAATTCAGACATTGTTACAAGACAAGTTTTTATTCGAAAAACGAGGGTGACTCGATGAAATAACAACGCTTGGCAATATGGTAATCACAGCTTCTTTTAATAAGGTGACGTAAGGACGCGTCTACCCAATGTCCTTTATTCACCTTTTACGAAAACGGGTCGGAAACAGCGTTTCAGCTGTCCTAAGCTCCTCATTCATCAATGTTACCTATTCAAAACTTTGCTTTTTACCTTTGTAACTAAAAGCACAAAGTTTGTCAAATTGTTTTCGATGAGATGTAATTTATCACTTTTATTATAATTTACTAGGTTCTGCCCGTAGCTTCGCCCGCGTGGAGGTCGGAAATTATAGGGGTCGCAGCAGGCGGGTTACGGGCATGGCCCTGAAAGCTCCGAGGTCTCATACTGTGCCCGTCAATACGGGCAAGTTTATTGCCCGACGATTGGTGTCTGGACATTGTATAATATGTATATGCTAGTCGCGCGGTAAACTCTGCTTGCGCGATGCAGGATTTAGCGTGATGTCAGTGTGATGCGTAGTTTGCATGTGGCGATATAGATGCCGCCACACGTTCAACCGTTAAAGCGTGATGAGGTAACAGACAGACAGAGCTATTTTCGCAATAAATAGTACTCAGTATGGATTAGTACACGCAAGGACGCGTCTGCCAAATGCCCTTTATTCACCTTTTAGGAAAACGGGTCGAGCGGGAACAGCGTTTCAACTATCTAAGCATCTCATTCATCAATATTATTCAATCTTTATTCGAACTAAAATGATAATAAATTACTTACTTCAGTAAAATCACAAAGTTTGACAATTTTGTTACCGATTAGAACCATTTGTCACTAAATACACGATCGCTTTTGATTATTTCAGATTTTATTGTATAATTCTGTTATAGTTACAAAGGAACTCAAAGTTCTATATTTTCTTTTCACAATCAAAGATTTAAGGACCAATTTATTCTTCTTGTATTTGATTTTAAATATATCTCCTTAGTTGTAGCGTTGGAAGTCCTCTCACAAGGTGGACCGATGACCTTGTGAAGACCGCAGGAATCCGATGGATGCGAGAAGCACAGAACCGGTCGAAGTGGTGGTGCTTGGGGAAGGACTATGTCCAGCAGTGGACGTCTTTCGGATGATGATGATATCGCCTTATGTTTCATGTGCTCATAAATTCCCATTACTAGCATAAATTCCTTACAGTTACGCTACACACAAAAGCATTTTGCTCGTGAAATAAAAATTGCAACTTTGATAAAAGATCGGTTTCATATTACTTAGTATGGTTTCGATAATACTAAGTATGTTCGTAACACTATAAAATATTCTATCAATACTTTAGTAGAAAATTGCTTTTGAATTTTGCTTAGGTAATTGTGCGCATGACTGTACCTTTAATAAGGGGTTCGTGGCTAAGTAATAACAGCCCCACGGGTCGATTGATCAGATTAAGCTATGCTTGCCACGGTCGGTCCGTGGATGTGTGACCATCTTTACTTACTGAGACCCCTCCGTGCTTCGGTAAGCACGTTAAGCCGTTGGTCCCGGCTGTCATTCTTGGATCTTTGACAGTCGTTAAGGGGCCGGCGAACTACGCATGCTAATGCGTTGTTCATACAAACGTAATACCAAAATAATTTGTAAATCAAACATGTTCTTAATGTAGTGTGTATTTATTCCGATTGGATTACAGATTATCTAGGTTCCCAAATATATATTTTGAAAGGACTCTGATATAAAGACGAGATATGAGGAATGTCAAATTTCTATATAAAACTTATTTTTCTCATAACTCGTCTTTAAATCAGTGTCCATTCAAAATGTATACTTATTTCGGAACCTAGATATTCTGTAATGCAATCGGAATAAATACACACTACATTAAGAATATGTTTGATTTACAAATTATTTTGGTATTACGTTTGTATGAACAACGTATGCTTCGCCGGCCTCTTAACCTTTTGAACGCCATTGTCACATGTATATGTGACAAACGAAATCTTACCCTGAACGCCAACGTCACAACTATATGACAAAATACACGTCGCATGGGTCGCACCATTTTGTGTGTTTTTATTTATAAATTTAAAAGTTTATGCTTCCGTCTATATTGTATTGAATGAAACTAATATAAATAAACCACCAATATCGAGAAATTTGTTGTTTTAAGTGTTATTATTTATTTAATTTAAAAGTTTATGCTTCCGTCTATATTATATTGCATGAAACTAATATAAATAAACCACCAATATAGAGTAATTTGTTGTTTTAAGTGTGTGTGTGTGTGTTGTTTTGTTAAAGTGGCCTGGCGTCAGGGGTACGGCGATACATTTATACTCTGGCGTTCAAAAGGTTAAGGGTCATCAGAAGCCGGAAAATCTGTACCTAAGTCAACTGAAAATATTTTTGTTATTACATTGCTTCAGCCACTCAGTTTCTATGTCACGTAACACATCCCAGACCCACATTAGTACATTCCAATTTCATTACCTACTCGTATATTGGCGAAAAGAACATCCAGAAATGTGCTAAACACATAATATTTCGCTTCGAAGTCGGCCAAATGCTGCTCAATAAGCAGTTCACGAGCACCAATCATCACAATAGCTTGAAAAATAGCAAGTAATAACAGCACGTCCAGCTTGCTGTGGGCCCATAAAACCAGCGGATTTATTTCTATAGTTTTGCTTTGTCGCGTCGACTAGGAAATATTGTATGGAAGTAGGTGTCTGGCAAGGTTTTAGAGTTTTTAAATCATGGTATAGTTGAAAGAAAGTTTTAGTTTCCGATAGGCTGTGGAGTGAGGTTTTAGTAGATTGAAATACAGGTATTTCAGAGCAGCATGCAGGAGATTTTGGAACGAAG
Organism: Amphipoea oculea; assembly: GCA_945859645.1. NCBI lineage: Eukaryota > Metazoa > Arthropoda > Insecta > Lepidoptera > Noctuidae > Amphipoea > Amphipoea oculea. The sequence goes on from OX243881.1 coordinate 16,662,383, forward strand.
TTTTTTACCGTAGCTTACGGTAGGCGTAAATTGGTAGAAAACGTTACGTAACAAAGAAGCGTTATGCCCCCTCCATGCAACTTTTTGTTATATTATATTTGTAATAATAGAAAGAGACAGAGAGAGATATAGTTGTCATGGTTTTCGAGAGTGCTGAAACTAATAATGATGTCAAAATGAAAATCCAAGATGGCAGCTGCGAATTTTTTTTAATTTTTCGACAGGGGTGTCGTTTTCATGGTTTTCAAGAATGCTTAAGCCGATAGTGAACTTCGTTCCTGACAGGTTTTTTTTTTATTTTCTGCACATACTGAAAAAAACTGGATTATAACGAGGACCTTAGTTATTACTAGCTTCTGCCCGCGACTTCGACCGCGCGAAATTCGTACTTTCCTCTAAAAGTTTCGAAAATGTACCTACCTATGTTGGTATTACCTTTATAATTAATTTAGATAAATAAGTATTCGGGCCAATTTTTAAGTTTATAGAACAAAGGAATCAGATTTTTCAAATAAACTCTATCCCTGCTTTTCACCCCGACAGGGGTGGAATTTTGAAAAATAGTTTATGACATTGGCTCGAGAAGTTGAGGCTTTAACTCTCATAGAGTTTAACCGATTTGCTCTTTCCTCTGCCGATTTTTGAGATCGCGTACCTAATTCTCATTCTCTTAGCTTTACTCGAAGTTCGAGATAAAGATAATGGTTTTTTAGCTGGCATTGTGTAATAATCTACGGTAACGAAAAGGCTGTCAGTTACCTAACAAAATAACCTACGTTAGAGGTCCTAACTTTAGCTACCTTACACTTAAAATCTTAATGACTATTTACACGAAAATATTCTAATAGAATTATACCCAGAAATATATACAACTCACAACAAAAAAGAAATAAAATAAAGCTGAAACGCCTGTGCAATACTATCTACCTATACCTACTTCACTTAAAAATAAATAGGTACCTATAACTACTTTAATTAATAAAAGAACCTACGCTTAATAATTTGTAATTTGAACGAATATTTAAACACTACCAAAACAACTCATACCTATTTTACAAAATAACAACAAAAGAAATTCAAATAAACTATTTAAAGTCTAAAAGTCGCGCTGATACGCACGGTTTCTCAATATCAATTATTGTCTGTCAATAAGGTCGAACGCTCTGAACGCATCAACAGCCAAATATTGAATGACGGACCTCCCGCCTTTTTATACCCTACCGCCGCCGCGACCCGTGTCGAGCGCGGCAACCGTTACACAAAAATAATCCTTATAGCATGATTATTCACGTGCGACGGCGGCGGCGCGATGGCTTATTTTACGTATAAGTTTGGTGTTTCTATATCGATTTCTATGATTCTTTTTTTATTGAATAGGTAATAATGTTAACTATTTTAAATTAGGGATGAGTGAGAGTATTATAAACGTGAGAGTAAACAAATATAATCAGAATGCTCCGAACTGCTAAGCTATCAGGAGTTACACGTGTTATTGTGAGTCAACCATAAAAGATAGACATATGCTGTTGCGGGATATTTTTTAGACAATTTTATGTAAAATATTTCGGTCATACATGATTTCTATGTAACTTTAACCATTAAGGCTGCACACGCGACGGAAGATTGAAAAATGGAGTAACTTCTCCCGTTTTCCCAACATTTCCCTTCACTACTCTGCTCCTATTGATTGTAGCGTGATGAAAAGTATACTATAACCTGCCCAGGAGTATGAAGAATAATTGTACCAAGTTTCGTTAAAATCCGTCGAGTAGTTTTTGTTTCTATAAGGAACATACAGACAGACAGACAGACAGAGAGACAAAAATTTTACTGATTGCATTTTTGGCATCAGTATCGATCACTAATCACCCCCTGATAGTTATTTTGAAAATATATTTCATGTACAGAATTGACCTCTCTACAGATTTATTATAAGTATAGATTGTATCAACGAATAAAATTTAAACCGATACGTAGTTTTTTTTTTCTAACTTTTTCGTATCTTAGAAAAATAGGCACAGACGCCAGCACATCAAGCTACCCGAAACTGTCAAATTTTCCCAATCAACTTTGAACCGTATGCTTTAGCAATAAAGTTGAAAATCTATTAATGAAATTTGACAGATTGTAGTAGCATGATGTGCTGACGTCTGTACCTATCATAAACTTAACTAAATGTAAAGTAATTTTTCTATTATTAGCAGCCACTAAACGACGAACGTGATTTTAATTTAGATTCTCGAGTACTCATAAAAATATCTTAAACATCTCTATGACGTAGGCCTCGCCATTTTAATTTTCCGCCATCTTAACTATTTAGGCTCATAAAAAAAGTAATTTTAGCACTTTTAAACAGCTGATAATTTGTTTATTATACCAACAACATTTAGAGGCATTTACTAATAATATTGAAGAAAACTTTATGATTTTCTTTTTTATTCAATGTAATGAAAAATGTACAGAGTGGGGTTGCCTGTGTAAAGAATGGAAAAATAATACAATGTCTACGGTTAGTTTTGTTTTGTCTGTATAATAAATAATAACGTTTCGTATATTGTCATGAATTACTGAGAACATTTTTTTGGCATAAACTCAAACATTTTTTTGTCAGTGCCCTTAGTATAAATATTTAAAACGAGTATGATTTATATCTAAAATCATGACAGAAATAAATGTTCAAATAAATTATAACATGTTCAAAAAGCGTTACTTTCTTATTTATTTTGTAAAGACTATTTATCTTAGTACAGTTTGTTTTAAACAAAAGCTATTTCGGTTGACACAAGCATTTAAAAGTTATGACTTATGAGATAAATAGAATGCGGTATTTGCTTCTTGAAAGTTTTAAGTATACTTGAACTTGTACAACCTAAACTTTTTTAGGGTTCCGTACCTCAAAAGGAATAACGGAACCCTTATAAGATCACTTTGTTATCCGTCTGTCTGTCCGCGGGTCAAGACCCTTTTTCTCAGGAACACGTGGATTTATCAAGTTGAAATTGATATCAAATACTCAATGTTGCAATCCTTTGAAACAGTGAAAAAATCAAAGTTACGGGCCAACGCAATCAAAAGATACGGGCGCTTATGTTCCGTTTATGCCGCATATTTTGACACTCGCAAGGGAATCAAAAACTATAGGGTACTTCCGGTTGAGCTAGAATCATGAAATTGGGCAAAAAGCAATGTCATGTAGCACAAGTAAAGAATTAAATCCGAAAACCGTAAATTATTTTCATTTCATTTCATGATTTACAGATTAAAAACATAACACGTTATGTTATTTACCCCCGCTGATTCCATGGCCCACCATGGCACGAGAGGTAACACTATTTCTATTGTACGACAGTTTCAATTTAAAACTGCGCAATAATCGAAGCATTCCGTGATGGCAGCGAGGAAATTAAGTTTGGTAACATAATGTGAGGAAAATTGGAAATTCCCAACGAGATTCGATAGAGGAAGGGAGAAGAGGAATATGAGGTGTAATTTGTTTGAAATGGAGGTGTAAATGAGAGGGTTTGAGATGCTTATTTTGTTGATTTTGTATTGGATTCTGATTATTCGACGCTCAATCTCTTCATCTCTGTCTTTGTCCACTATGCGAGTTTTTAACCAACGAATTTGTTTTTCTTTTATCGAATTCCACGCCTTAATTTTTTATAGAGTAGTCCGATTTTGACGAATAAATTTTTTAATATTCGCTTTATACTTCCTTTCCAAATGGAAAGGAAGTATAAAGCGAATATTAAAAAATTTAAATACATAGACTGGAAGCCAACTCTAACATAGTTTAGAAATGATCGGGCAGATGAGGGTTCCTAAAATTGCGTTCTATTTCGCATGGTAAATAAAAGCTTAAAGTGCCTACAGTAAAAACGGTACTCGGTCTCTCAAAATTTCATTGACAGTCGCGCACCGGCTGACCACGTAGCTAGAATACGTAATTCAGTAAATTCGGGTCACTGTACCACCCAGAGGTAGGGTTGCCGCATGCTGGTTGATTTGCATAGATAATATCTTCACATACTATTTAGTTGGGGATAAAATAATGTTGTTATTGTTTGTTACTAAAGTAGTTAGTTTTCGACTCTGCAATCGGCATTTTGTTTTTGTTGTAATTTTTGTTTGTTTTTTGACATAATTATGCTAGTGTCGCAATGCTATGTGTATTGTCTCTGAACCCAGGCATCAAGCAATGGACAAAATTGTCAACCATTCACTGTTTGAATACGAGGCTTTTGGCTGCTTTGTGTGTGTGAATTTTATGTTTTTTTTTTTTAATGTGCGTTTTGTTTGTGCAGAATATTTTTTTTTCTTCCATTATTTATTTTGATTCCTCTTTTTAATAATGAAGTTAGGTACTTACTCCTTCATAAAGACTTCTCTTTACGAAGGAATATCTTAGTTAATTAAATCAATAAACTTTCGATCTCTGCCTTCTTCGTCAGCACCTTAAATGTTGACAACCCGTCATTCAGGAATTAGCATTAATTATAAATGTTAAGTCGCTTAATTTTACCTAATTTACCTGTAGTTAGGAAGTGTTCAAACGATGACTTACCTGTAAATAAAACAAAGGAAGGTTATTAAACTGTAGTAAACAAACCCCCTTACTAATAAACGTTGTATAGCGTCTGTATAGTTACACAACGCTTTGTCTTCTTCCTTCGAAAGTCAAATTACTGACGACTGAAAGAGAAATCAGTGTGTAGCTATTCATCTGATATAATACGTTTATAAGGTTCCCATTGCTGGGACACGGGCCTCCTCTCTGTGAGGGAATGGGCCGTAAACCACCATGCGGGCCCAATGCCGGTTGGTAGATACCATTATGTCTTCGAATTTTTGGTCCTAGGACGTTTCATCACGATGTTTTCGCTAACCGTTTTGAGAGCAATGGTGATGAAATAAATGACACAAAGTATAGCGCCTGTCTGGGTTCGAACCCATGACCTTGCAACTTGAACAATGCTGGCCAGATAAACAGTCGCTCCATGTAAAATTCTGGTATTCAGCTGCATCAGGTTAGACTGGAAGCCAACCCATAACATAGTAGTGAAAAGGTAAATGCCGATTATGACCTAAAACAGGGTATTTTCGCCTAATTCTCTCCTACTGTTGGACAAAGGCCGCCCATTGTATATTTTGTAGTGTTTGATGTATTTTTTTCATGTTACGTATTTTTGTGGTGTACAATAAAGTATATATAAATAAATAAATAAAGGCCTCCCCCAAATCGTTCCAGGAACTCTTTCTCCGCGCCACCTCGAATCAGATTGGGTACACCTTTTAAAATATGCATGTCACACACAGCATACACCACATGATCCCAGTGTCACAAGTGCGACCCCTTAATTTCACAAGGCAGTGCACACATCACCGTTAAGCTGCGTCCACTGACCGGACCGCACGGCGCACGTGAAATTGCGGGCTCGCGGCAAATGCAAATAGCATACACTCCATTTTGAATCTGCCTATTTGCAAGCCTAGTGCTAGTGGCATTAAAAGAACAAAGGGCGCGCTGGTTTTGTGGCCACACTGTGGATAGAATTTCAGAAATGTTTGGGATTTATGAATAACTACTATGACAAAATGGTGTGATGCAAGCAGTGGTGGCCCAGTGGTAACGACCGCTACTTACGAGTTAAAGTTCGTAGGTTCGAACCCTGACAGGCGCTTTACTTTTTATAAATTATATATTTTATCACCGCTCTGCTCTCAAAACGGTGAAGGAAAACATCGTGAGAAAACCGGCATGTCCTAGAGCCAAAAACTCTAAGACATGTGACATCTACCAACACGCACTGGGCCCGCGTGGTGGATATCGGCCCAGAGAGGAGGACATAGAGGAGGCCTGTGTCCCAGCAGTGGGAACATTAAGGGCTGATTAAGCTGCTATGACAATATTATTTTTGGAGAGGTGTGTCTCCTCGAGAGGCTTTTGGCTAAGTAACAAAAGCCGCACGGGTCATTCGATCAGGTTAAGCTACGCTTGCCGCGTTTGGTCCGTGGATGTGTGACCATCTTTACATACCAAAGACCCCTCCGTGCCTCGCAAAGCACGTTAAGCCTTTGGTCCCGGCTGTCATTCGTGGATCTTTGACAGTCGTAACGGGTCGTCAGAAGCCCGAAAGTCTGACAACCAGTCTTAAAATTACCAAGGGGTTTCATATTACCCAGAAACTGGGTTGTGGAGGTTAGATAGGCAGTCGCTCCATGTACAATACTGGTACTCAGCTGCATCCAGTTAGACTGGAAGCCGACCCCAACATAGTTGGGAAAAGGCTAGGCAGATGATGTGTGTCTCCTGTTACATAGGACTTAAACATAACTGGTGAAATGTTTCGCCATGCCTGATGATACAGGAATGACGTTATGTCTATATCGATGAAATGAGTTTAAATAAAAAACTTCAAAGTTTCATATTTTCCGGGGAAAATCTCCTCTTAATTTCAACTCAAACTACTGGACTAAATTGTTTTTGAAGTGATTTCTTTTTGAGACAGCATTTTTTGAGATGGGAAAAACCATTGAATTCGCACCACTGTTACCGTAACCGACACCGCTTCGGATGTGTTCAATTGACCTCGGGATGTACTTGATTTTAATGTATTTCCGATATGTCAGTGAGTGATGGCAAAGTATTCTGTTTGTGTTTTGTTTATATGACGATTCAAAAGATACACACGTAATTGTTCAAGTTTTCACTTCTGTCGGCACTCCCGGAGTGCCACTGTTTTTTTCTGGTGTTCACACCTACTCGTAGTTTCAAGTAGTGCCAACGTTTACGTAACGAAATTCTCCTGACACAAGTTTCACGGCTATGACGTGTGACGGTGTGACGTCACAATTTGCTGAAAGGTCAATCATGTTTCTATTATGTTCGTATAATATTTAAGTGCTCGCTTTTCCCGCGACTTCGTTCGCTTTATACAGTGTTATTGGAAAAACACCAACAACCTCTTAAGAGGTCATTGAACTCATCATTTTGAACAACTTTTACTATGGGACCAAGCCTGAAATCGCGAAAAAAAAAAATCAGCTGTTCCCTACATTTATATTCGTATAACTCGTCAAAATGTAGGGAACAGCTGATTTTTTTTCGCGATTTCATGTTTGTTCCCATAGTAAAAGAGGTTGTTGGTGTTTCGTTTTTGCAATAACCCTTTATAACTTGTTCCAACGACCCACCACATCGCATTGCATCGTCCGCACGCGCTTTTACTTCGTTTTTGCTTAGCGTTCTTCCTGCCTTTTTTGCTCGTCTCCCAAGGGATAAAATTTAGCGTGATGTTACATAGCTTGTTTCCTTATGCCTGTATAACTTAGAGCCTTTAAGGTGAATGCGCAGTGGTAGACCGCGGAATTTAAATTTTTCTTACGTTTTTTGCAATTTGTAGGTCAGTGTCAGGATGTATCTTGATCAAAATATGATTTGCGACTATAATAGACATGTATTTACAGAATTATAGTCATTAGAATCATTAATAATTATATCTCTTTAAGTTAGATTTTTTAATATAAACACTTTTCCATACGAGATTTGTTCTTAACGGTAGAAATCTAACTTGGAAAGATGTATTAATGATTTTAATTATTATAATTCTGTAAATACGTACCTGTTATAGTTGCGAATCATATTTTGATCAAGATACAACCTGACACTGACCTGAAAATTGCAAAAAACGTAAGAAAAATTGAATTTCGCGGGCTACAACTGCGCATTCACCTATCAAACGCAATTTTTATTTTTATTTCTGAATGAGCCCGCTCTTGACCTCGATCACGCCTGATGGAAAGCGATGGATGAGGTCTATGATGGAACGAGCGTGCCCAGAAGATACCTAAGGCACTGGAACTCCCACGCATCGACGAAACACAACAGGCTGCTTGACGCTGGTCTCCGGTGGGAGGGTGGTCGCAAACCAGGCGGGCGTTAGCCCAACCACCGTAAAATACGGCTTTCAAACAAAAAAAAAAAACAATCTCTTTAGCTTTATTATATTACTATAGTTAGATTTATTTATAAATTCAGTCGCCTTAGATCATTATCAGACCGTGAAGTATTATTAAGGCTTATTAAGGCTTATTTGGGTAGCAATTAGGTAGTTAAAATGTTATTTTATTTTTAGTGTAGATACTGTGTTCACGCACGTCAAATTACTACAGAAATAAGTTGGAGTTTTAGTAGGATTTAGATTTCAGGACGTGATTTTATTTGCCATCAAAATTGGGGCCGTACTTTTTGGCGAAAAGGCGGAACGATTTAGAAATAATTTTTGGGATGCTTGAAGAAGCCACCTCGTGTAGCGCAGTTTGTTCCGCCAGATACTCAACTGAACCGAGCGCTCGGAGCATCCTGGACAGTCACACCCAACACCTTATTTGGTTGTCCAATTCTTCCCTTGCGGTAGTAGGGCTAACGCCTGCCTGGTTTGCGACCACTCTCCCACCGGAGTCAGGAGTCAAGCAGCCTGCTGTGTTTCATCGATGCGTGGGAGTTTCATTGCCTTAGGCATCTTCTGGGCACGCTCGTTCCATCATAGACCTCATCCATCGCTTTCCATCAGGCGTGATCGAGGTCAAGAGCGGCCCCATTCAGCAATAAAAATAAAAAAAAAACATTTGCATGTAGGTGGATTCTCCAGCTACATCTTAAAAATCTTAACTGACAGGCAAAGCACAGCCTAAACCGCTGGATCTAGATTCTAGATCCAGAATTTATGTTTAATGCTTCTAGATTCTAGAAGCATTAAACATATGTAGCGTTCAGGTTCATTATCTATCCTTCTTGATGGTACCATATTATTTTGTTATCATCGGAATGCAAACATTTGCGAATATTCAATATAAGACCCCTAAGAGTGATTAACTGTTTCAATATTTCGTTACCTACCGTCCAGGTTCGTCCTACGAAACTTCGCCATTATCTTTATCATGCAGCGTTTTGAAATGATTCGAACCGCCATAGAAATCTCATGACATACTTTTGGTTGTTATTAGTCGTGGGGACCATTTTGTCCAGTCCTCCTTTGTACAGACGCCAGCACATCAAGCTACCCGAAACTGTCAAATTTTCCCAATCAACTCTGAACCTTATGCTTTGGCGATAAAGTTGAAAATCTATGAGGTACAAAAGGAGACTCGTGGCTAAGTAATAACAGCCACACCGGTCGATCGATAAGCAAAATCAATTCATCCCCTTAATGGGTTAAATACTCCGGTAAAAGTGTGTATCGGAAGTTTGCCATTTTTATCCATCCATCATTGGGAAATCCCATCAGACACAAGGCTTGTAATAAATACAATTTACTGTACGTATATTAAATGCACCATATCTATTATAGGCCGACCGCTTAACTGAGACGTTGCCTAAGGTAGCTGCGCGGTGCGGGAGGGATGATAGTTGTCACAAGTTGACAAATCACTGAGCTCTCGCATCACGTCACCACACCCCTCCCACACTGCGCTCCTACCTCAGGCAACGTCTCAGTTAAGCGGTCGGCCTATACTTAGGTTCATGCAACAACTACACACACAATCAGTAAAATCAATTGGCTTTCTATAACTGTTTCCGAGATGGTAGTTTGTTTCATCATTTCAACCGAAAGACGTCCACTGCTGGACATAGGCCTCCCCCAAGCACCTCCACTTCGACCGGTTTTGTGCTTCTTGCATCCAACTAGTTCCTGCGGCCTTCACAAGGTCGTCGGTCCACCTTGTTAAGCCTTCCTACGCTACGTCTTCCGGTACGCGGTCGCCACTCCAGAACCTTTCGGCCCCATCGGCCATCTGTTCTGCGGGCAATGTGCCCTGCCCACTGCCTCTTAAGTTTGGCAATTCTTCAAGCTATATTGCTTACCTGGTTCTCCTGCGGATCTCTTCATTTCTGATTCGATCACGCAGGGAAACTCCAAGCACAGCCCTCTCCATTGCCCTTTGGGTGACTTTCAGCCTTTTAATAAGGCCCATTGTGAGCGACCACGTTTCAGTGCCATATGTCATCATATGTCATGTAGTTTGTTTAATTATTAAAAAAAAATGACAGATTGTAGTCGCTTGATGTTCTAGCGCCTTCAAAAAATCTTTCCAATCCGACTGGTAGTTCCAGAGATTAGCACATTCAAACAAACAAACAAACTCTTTAGCTTTATTATTAGTATAGATGTTTCTGCTCATTGCCCTGAACTTTCCTAAGCTTTAACATAAAATAATCCATAAAGAAAAGTATAATAGAAACATAAATAGAGCGAACGAATATTTCCTACCATTAGATGGGAAATATCAAATCCACATTCATTCTAATGAAGACTTTATCTTCATATTGTTTAAGTATCTTATTGTCTGCGTAGCATTGAAGGAATGTCTTTTATTCTTTTGTCTTAAAAGCCCTTGTGTATTCGGTAATGTCAGGTTTCGAGTGACAATATTGAAATTGAAAATGTTTTAAAAACTTTCGTGTTTCACAACCAGTCTATGACATTTAAGAAATGAGTTCGGAAGTGTTCATTTCGGTAATTTACCTTGATAAAATCAGGAAAATTAATCATTTATCAGATTGACGCAGTTGACAGTTCGTCAACTTTCTGTGTAAATAGCCATTTCATAAAACTGTCAAAGAATGACACTTATGATTCAAATACACGGAAAATTTAAAGTTGGGGTAGTCAATGAATTGCTCTGACTTGACGTATACCTACATACTTGCGTACAAATCCGTTTGGAGGATTTGTTTCAAGATCATCATCCTCTGCTTAGCCTTTTCCCAAGTATGTTGGGATCGGCTTCCAGTCTAACTGCATAATCAGCTTATAATGTTCCCACTGCTGGGACACAGGCCCTCTCTTGGTGAGAGGGAGTGGGACGTAATCCACCACGCGGGCCCAGTGCGGGTTGGTGGATATCACATGTCTTCGAATTTTTGGTTCTAGGACATGACATGTTTCTTCACGATGTTTTTATTTACCGTTTTGAGGACAGTGTTGATGAAATTAAATACACAAATTAAAGTGCCTGCCTGGTTTCGAACTCACGACCTACTCGTACAAGTCTCTTCTCATCCTCTAGCCCTGTTTAATGGTCTGAAATCGTCAACTGGTTGATTCGAGCTAGCGCTTTTTCTGTGCCTGAGAACATGGCCCATTGCTTTTTGCCAACATTGGGATGAAAACTATAGGAAAACAAAGACAGTTAAAGGCCGAATCGAAGGAAACCAGCAAGTTCTGGAACCAAAAATTCGAAGACATGTCACATCTAACAACCCGCACTGTGCCCGCGTGGTGGATTACAGCCCACTCGCTCTCACAGAGTCCCGAGGCCTGTATATGTGTCCCAGCAGTGGGAAAATTATAGGCTGTTTATGATTATGCTAAGACCGAATCCAATGGGAATCCGACGATGATACCTCAATCAAACCAAGCAACGGGTTTAAATGGTTCGCAGAAGGAAACAAAATCAATATTAATATTCGTAATTAATAACTCATCCGTCAAAAAGTTTCAATAGCGTCCATTTTACCAGAATTTCAATATTGAGTCTTTTATTTCGCCCTCTCTGTGCTCAGAGTGGGTTGTATTGAATTTAATTTGAAGTCCATTTATTAATTAGTCCAATAAACAATCGGACGATGTGATATGGGTGAAAAGAAAACATGGATTGTTAATTTTGTGTTTATTTGGTTTTGGATAGGGCACCATAAATTGGTATAGTCGACTAATGTCAGATTCTAGAAATTTCAGAGGAGTTTAAAATGCCAGAGTCAGATTCTATAAATGCCAGATTCTATAAATACCTATTATATTCTTTTAATGTCAGATTATTGTTTAAACATAATAAAATTCAACTCCTATATTCCACGAAGGCAAAGACCAGACCCACATTTCACCATTTTTATTCGCCTTTTATCTATTTAAATTTGCTATAGTATTATCACCTACTGCTTAGTTTGCTAAGCGGTTGTAAGCGCTCTGCTGAGCATGAGGTCCTAGTCCTAGGTTCGAACCCCATCGAGAAAAGTCTAACTTTGTTTTTCGATTAGAAAATTTTATGTAGTATCCTGTAGTTTGGACTGGACTTGTACCTACCCGGTTAACCCCTCAAGCGTCCACTGTAGACCAAGTGTACATAAGAAAAAGTGCTCGAAACGTCAACGGTACACCAAGTGTACACGACTATGTCATTGTTTTATTGTCATTGTGAAAACAATGACTTCACTGCGTCCATTCAACTACTCCGACACGTGGGGTGTGTCGACAGGTAGGCGGGCAAACGTGTGAGAAGTTAACTATCAAAAATCAAAATCATAAGTCAAATTAGGCTAAGAATTAGCACTTATTAAAATTTTGATGAAGTGGCGCAACAAACATCCCAGAAAAGGTAATAGGTAGGTTCACCTATAACATGGAACTTGTAACAACTGGTTAAAAGTGATTATTATAACCAAGGGATTTCAGACTTCAAATTATCGATAAACAATGTTACCTTCTCCAAAACATTAATCGTGAATCTACCTGCATATCCGTTAATCCAGAAATGAAGCTACAAAAATTTTTATAATAAGCACCAGCAGACGGACCAACAAAATAAATGAAATTATGCGGAACCCGCGTAATTCTCTGACATAATTACTTTTTGGGGATCGGTGTACAAAATGGGGAATTGCAGAAGGTTCAGCGAGTTTTACCACTGTTGTGATGAATAATGTGATACAATACAAAAATCAAATACAAAATCGTTTATTGTCACAATTAGCCTGTAGTTGAGACGTGTTTGGAGCCTCCCTTTAGGCAAACAATGCCTGTATTAGGAGACTCCGCTCTTCCATATCATTGGCGTATTATACATAAACTAAATGTGATGTGACCCTTAAGATTTTTTTTTATTGATGAATTACTTAAATATTAAAAAGTTAACTATAAAAACAAAAATAAAAAGATTAGAAATTAAAACTTAAAACAGTAATTTTTGTTCAATGTTGTGGTAATGATGTGTCCGACGCCTCGACAGGCCAATTTCAAGTGTCAGTAACCCTCAAACTTGTTTCAGAAACTCAACTGGGCCTTAATTCACTATGACCACTAAATAATTCCTTACTTCGAAACCACGTCAAGTTCTTAGTTAATCACGACATCTGCTAATAACGTATTCTCTATGACACTGAACAAAGCCGCGCGAAATGAACGCGAAGTTAAACTCAAAGCATTTATTTCAATTAAACCATTTACAAGCACTTTTGAACTGTCAAGAAGTCGGTCAGTCAGAAAATATGATGCTAGTTGCCCATTCCAAAGCGAAGTAGGTACCTGTAGAGGACAACGGACAAGAAACTCCATGGACACTCTATATTTTTACAAAAATATTAGTTACATCATTAATAATGTTGAATTTATAATTATATATGTGAGAACGATGTAAAAAAAAGACGAACGCGTTAAAAGCGTCCACAGTACAGCAAATAGAAACAATACAACAATCCAAAAATAAAATAATCCATACTTCCATACTAGACTAATATTATTAATTCGAAAGTTCCTCTGTCTGTCTATCTGACTGTCTGTATGTTACCTTTTCACGCCTAAACCATGGACCGATTTAGATCAAATTTGGTATAAAGATGGTTTGAGTCCTGGGGAAGGACATAGGATAGTTTTTATCCCGATATTCTCACGGGATCGACACTTATGCGGCTGAAACCGCGGGGCGCAGCTAGTTAAAAATAAGCCGAGGCAGCTAAGTGATGGCGCGGTTTGAACTGTCAAAATACATGTTGTCCGTACGGTTGACATTTGGATTCCTTACCGAGATATTGACGTGGTTTGCGCGTGGTAAAATTACGCGGGGAATAATAACTAGATACCATACAGAATTAGGGCCCTGCTTGTACGGGACACCCATGACTTGCTCTAAGATCAACTTGCACCACAAATCATTAAATGTCTTTAGCCTGTCTCTATCATCTTCAAACGATTGACCGAAACCGAACGATGTTTTAACTTGGTTAAGCGGCAAACGTATTTAGTGATTTATGGTGCAAACGGGCTTTAGATGACAGATATTTGATTTGATTTACTGAAACTATCATTTGATTTTTTTTTGCGTGTTGAAGGTACTGTAGGAGAATAACATCAATCAAACAATATCTTTCAGATAAACTAAATAATTATTACGGAACCGTTTTCCGTTTTTTTACATTTTTAGATATTTTATAATATGACATGTTACGCTAGACAGCTGACAACCTACTTCTTATTTTTTAACTGACTTTAAATAAAGTCGGTTAAAAAGGAGGTTCTGTTTTCAACCCGTATGTATGTATGTATGTATGTCCGCGATTATCGCAAAAACTACTGAACGGATTTTGATAATTCTTTCATTATTGTGATCTACATACTTTCAGGAAGGTTTTAGTACTTATATAATACATTAGGTAATTATTCTTATGTACGAAGTTATTATATGTATAAATGTACTGCATCTCCGGCATTCTATGTGACTTTGATGATTCTTCGAGTCGTGTCTTCAATTCTTCAATGCACTAGTGTTTATTGAATTTGTGTGGGGTAGGTACAACTAAAAAGTGGAAAATAAAAAGTTTTTTTCCAAAAAAAAACAACCGAGTTCAAAAAAAAACACTACAAAGTAAAAAATAACTTTAATTTCGGAAGTCGGTGTCAAAAAACGAAAATGCGAAACCAACGACACCGACTTCCGAAATTAAAGTTATTTTTTACTTTGTAGTGTTTTTTTTTGAAGTCGGTTGTTTTTTTTTTGTCTTCTCAATTCGTCTTGGCGTTTATTACATAATTTTATGCCCTTATCTTATAAGCCACAAACTAATCATGTCATAATCTTTAGAGTACCTATCTTAATGGAACTTCTGTTCGTATTATGTTGTGTGACTTGAGGGTGCTATTTTTAAACAGGGCTCAATTTGAATGGGATTAATGTGGGCTTAGCGCCTTTTTCACATTTAAGGTGGGCAGCACTTCAAGGGGGTAGGCAAACAAGGGAAAGTCCAGCCTCCGTTGTATTTTTTTAACAATTTTCTAATATAATTTTTCGTGTTTGATGTGTTAATTAAATTGCGGGATTGGGAGGACATCTTCCATAGCGTTTCATACTTTATAATCTGTGCTTCTTTCATATATCTATGGTCTGCACGCATTCAATTTGCACAGGATTTAGAAAGAGTCTGTAATCTTCTATTATGTGTTCTATAGCTATGTATAGTATGAAACAAA
Organism: Amphipoea oculea; assembly: GCA_945859645.1. Taxonomy (NCBI): domain Eukaryota; kingdom Metazoa; phylum Arthropoda; class Insecta; order Lepidoptera; family Noctuidae; genus Amphipoea; species Amphipoea oculea. Next base: position 16,677,625 of record OX243881.1, read on the forward strand.
GTAGCTTTTTGCGTCTGTCTGCGACCGCGTTTTTCTTCTAAGCTACGCGCCGGATTTTGACGCAGTTTTTACCAACATTCAGAAAATTTATTCCGGTTTATGTAAATAATATAAAATAAAAATTCTTCTTCTTAGCGTTTCGATAGCAATGTAAATGGCTCGGCCCAGAAGTAGGCTACTTTATTGGCGCCATCACCAGCGTCCACCAGTTCCTGTAACGTGCAGCTGACAGGACACGCAGGACACGACATTAAGTGTCCCATCGATTTTGGAACAGCACCACATTTACACTCCAAGGCGGAGTCGTCTATGAATCTCCACCTGAACAGGTTCTCCCTGCTTCGGCCAACCTGGGTCCGGAGTCTGTTTAAAGACTTTCAGGTTGCCCAAGGTAACTCATGTCCAGGTCCAGTACATTAATATTACATGCATTACATAATTATAATGAAGAAATCTCGATATTATGTCAAGTCATGTAAAGCAGGACAGGTCACTAGTACAGGTATAAGAAACATAAACGACGACGATCTACAAATATTAATCTGCCATTTCCAAATTACTATGTATAATAGAAGTGCGCAGTACCTATCTCACACCCCCACCCTATTTCAAGTTAAACAAATATCAACTTTATTTCAACGTTAATTAAGTTGATTTCAGAGTGACTAGCACTATTGAAAAAGTTATAAAAATGTTTGAAGTTGCAGCGTAAACTGAACTTTATTGTGTAGGAATTAAAGTTATTTTTCCATTAATTCATATTTGTTTACATTTTTGGCAAATAAATTGCTTACGCAGATTACATATTATGTTGGTGTCGGCATCCAGTCAAACCGTATGCAGCTGAATACTAGTATTTTACAAGGAGCGATTGTTTATCTGACCTCCACAATCTAGTTACTGCGTAACACTATACCCCTAGTAAGACTGGTTGCTAGACTTTTGGGCTTCTGACTACACAACACACACACACAACGACTGTCAAAGATCTACGCATGACATCCGAGACCAACGGATTAACGTTCTTTCCGAGGCTACATTTAAAGCCAGATACTGTATGTACGTATATCAAAATATAGGTACTTAATCCGAAATCCAATACTCTTTCACTAAAGGGCTACTCTAAGTGCTTTATACTAAGTACGTTTGCCCACTTCAGCCGTCACCGCGACCTCACCAAGAACGGGATTACGGCGCCGAAGTAGCAATACATGCATTTAAGCGGTTATCACTCTGCACCAGAAACTGCTCAGGTGTGCGGTGCTGCGGTTTTTAACTTTGACTGTATACCGCACGGAGATGCGGTGTCAGTGTGTTATACCCTAAGGTTTTTGTATAGAAATAAATATTCTACGTATATGTATTTTTTAACAGAATGGTGACTGAACATGTTTCCATATTTCTATAAAGTTTCAACTGGATAGCGACTTAAACATATGTCACTCCCGGTATGCGAGACCTTGCTTCTAAGACCATACTGAATCCTGAGTTCGGTCGAAGTCGACAAACGATCGCCGTCACCGGGATGTCTCGTTCGGTTTCGAACAATCTCGTTGCTCGGTGACGTCCGGGTGACGGCTGCGGTAGACAAACGCCCTAAGAGTTCCGCAAGGGGCAACTACTTTAATAAAATCCTAGTAAGCACTAGCAAGTAGTTCATTAAGCTTACATTGTGTTAAAATTGCGGCGAGTGCACTTAGCGGTAACGAGCTTAGGAAATATATTAAATTGGAGGCAACATGTGGTGCACAAAGTGCCTTTTTAAAGGGAGAAGAAAGGTGTAGTTTTGTCGTCGATGCTACCATAGCTTATTAGTATGTTATTGTTAGTACAGCGGCATGCGTCCACGGGAAGGTACTTTTTGTTTCATCTTTTTCAGTCGTCGGGTTATAGTATAATATATGTCACCGGAAAATAACAAGAACCGCAAATTTATAAATATCCTAGGAAATTTATAAACTTTCGTAGGATTCTAAACGAGAGATAAATTGTAGATATTATTTTACGCCCACATTTTCGCAAATTGATAAACTTACCGAACTCACGCGTAAAATAATAAGTACGCTCTGATTGGTTGAATGTGTCACGTGTTCCTTCTCCTTCCTCTCTACCGCCATTGTTCGCCACGCCACGGAACATAAAAAAACCGGTTTTTCGTGTGTTTTTTGCAAAGTTTTTAATGTTGAAACTGTGTTGAAACTGTGTTGGAACTGTGATAATAGTTTTATTTTGCTAAGGTTACTAAACTAGACCCATAATTGTACTTAAGTCTATGGACACAACCATTGCTACTGTCAACATCGACCAATCAGAGAGCAGTGTGTTATTTTCCGTATTTTAAAAAAGCGTAATATTAAATGCTCTTCTGTGATTGGTCGAACCGTTTAGAATCTTACGAATGGATATCCGTTAGTTTATAAATTTACCACGAGACGTTGCAAATTGATAAATTTACGAAAACGTGGGCGTAAAATAATAAAATTTGTCTCTCGTTTAGAATCCTACGAAAGTTTATAAATTTCCTAGGAAATTTATAAATTTGCGGTTCTTGTTATTTTCCGGTGACATATACACTTATTTTTTAAGCCTCTAGGGGGATGGACTTACAGAAATCCTTACTTAATGCACAAGGAACATAAGGAACTTTTGAAAAATGTAATGTTTCTAGACCCAGGTTTAGGCTTGCCGTCAGTGAGTGAAGATATTTTTTCCGAATGGGCCCGCTAAAGAAGGAAAGAGTAAGAAAGAAAATACGTTTATTTGCGGAAAACACGGTACAAAGAAAAAAAGAAAAACATAAAAAAACTGTGGCACTCCGGGAGTGCCGACAGAAGTAACAGAAAATTAAAATGAAAACAGAACACAAACAAAACACTTTGCCATCACTCACTGACATATCGGATATACATACATTAAAACCGAGTACATCCCGAGGACAGCCGAACACATCCAAAGCGGTGTCGTTACGGTAACGGTGGCGCGAATTCAATGGTTTTTCCCATGTCAAAAAATGCCCAACGCACATAAAGAAATTTTCACTTCAATAAGTTGGAGAAAAATATGCGTCACACCTACGCAAAGCTATGGATGAGGTCTATGATGTAACGAGCGTGGCCTGATGATAATGCCTGGGTTCCCTATCCATTTGCATAAAATTTTAAGACCTAATATAACTTGGCATACCTACTTTTGTTTCTCCTAATTATATTATCGCATAACATTATTTACGCATAACAGCTTACGTATATTTTTTTTACTAATCATAATAATTATTAAGCATAACATTCTAAAGCATAAATTTAGCATGCTCGTTTTATTTCTAACAACGTCATGTCAACGGAGCCCCGCTGCGCGGAGCTCCTATTTCTGTCTGCAGGGCTTAAAGGAACCTAACCAAACCGAACCTCGGGGTGCCCCTGACGTCGTTTAGTATTATGCGAATTAAATTTGTACCAAAACAAATTAGCCTTCAAGATAATTATGCTAACCTAAACTGTATGCCAAAAAAAATATGGCAAAGTATTATTATGGCAAAACAAATTATACCAAAATAGTTATGCCAAAGTATATTAAGAAAAAGAACATTATGCGAAAAGAAGTGTAAGCCTAATTAGTATAATGTACGTCTGATTAATATTATTCTATATAATCCTGGAATTATTATACCTTTAATAGATGTTGTATTGACTGTATTAAGTAGCATCAGGGAGGCAGATGTTAAAGTTTAAACATTTTTAATTTATAGTGAAATATATTTCATTGCTAATCTAAATGATAATAATTAAATGTATTATTAATTATCAACTAATTGTAGATGAATAATTGTTTGTTAATAGCCATTATATTAATTTAAGATAGTGTATTTATAATCGAAGTTAATGTCATAACTGACAATCGTTGTGACAGACAGACATCGCGCAACCGTTGTAAAATACAAAAAAAGGTGAATTTGGTGATTAAATTGCTGTGGAGTTATCACTGGATTTTATTTCTGTAACACTTCTGAGGCTATCCCGATAGCTTCAGAAGTGGGATACACGAAAAGTATTACTCTTTTGGACTTACGCCTACGAGAAAAACGTGAGTACGTTTATTTGTATTGTACCAACAACTTAATTGTTTGATTCGAATTTTATAACGTGAAAAATGTATGACTGTTGTCTTCTTTTGAAAAAAAGTATGTAAATCAAATATTAACACAACGTAATTACGACGAAATCGAATTGAGGTTATTTATCTCCTGTTTAAAGTGATAATTGTAACGGGTTGCTAGTTGGTAAGAAAGATCACTATAAATAAGATTGGCAAGGGTACTGGGGTCGATTCTTGCAATCGAAAAGAGTAAATAAATAGAATAGAATAGAATGCTCTTTATTATGTACACCATATAAGTTACAGACATAAATATAGAAACTTTACAATGGGTGACATAATGGGCGGTCTATGGTAAATGTTCTTTTCTTTCTCCGTTTCTGTAATGATTGCGTATTTCGAGATGAACATTGTGTGGTGTGCTACGGTGTTAGTAGCAGTACTATGTGATAAAAATCAAGCTTAATCAGGAGTGATTAAGTCACTATTACCGAAAAATATTAAACAACTACACATATAGCTGCATAAACTTAATCTATGTTAATGATGTTAAAAATAATGGTTTACTAAGCTGTCGTCTGTCAGTTTCAGTGCTCGACATGGAGAGAGAGATGAGTCAAACCCGAGATTATAGGACTCTTAGTCCGGACCCAGGAGTACCCAGGTTTGAGGGTCAGGGTCGGGAATCGGTAGACTTGAGGCGTGAGTGTAGCCACGCTACTTGGCCAAGAGTACCCATGTATGAGGGTCAGGCTAGGAGGACACTTTCGGAACAACCAGGGGTATCACGGGTGCGTGATACTGAGGTTGATAATAATTATGACAATATTGACGGAGAGCGTCAAGGACGAAGGGTGCTTCGCCCACAAAGGGTTAAGGAGAGATTTCTTCGTACGCCTTTGAGGTCAAGGTAGCCGTTCGTCGAGCGCTGGATCCTATAGCCGTGAGGGTACCAGAGAGAGAAGTACGAGTCGACGAGATAGGAGACCGGAGGACGATAAGGATTCACGGTCGGGTTCTATACGCGACCGGAAGAGGAGCCATCATCTTGAGCAAGGAGACGAGGGTGAACAACAAATGTCATCTACTTCTAAGAAACCTAGGATTGTAGACTCCACTGAGATTATTTTAGATAAATTTTTGTCAATTTTGCAATCAGTTAAGAGTTCAGATAAGTCGAAGTTGCCTTTTAATACTACTATTGTCCCCGAGTTTGATCCTATGACAAAGGAGCAAACTATTTTGACTTGGTTGACAAAGGTAGAAGAATGTTCAGAAATTTATGGCTGGGAAGATAGAGAAATAATTCACTATGCCCTGCCAAAGTTGATAGGTGTAGCGAAGACTTGGTATCAAAGTTTGCCGACAATGATGTATACGTGGAGTGAGTGGAAAAAGAAGTTGATTGAATCGTTTCCTGTTCGCGAAGACTATGCTGAACTCTTGACTGAAATGCTGGGCAAAAGGGTTAAATATGGAGAGTCACTTGAACATTACTATTATGCCAAAATTAATTTGTTAAATAGATGTAAGATCTATGGGCGTCAGGCTGTGGACTGCTTGCTATACGGCGTTGAAGATAGGGCTGTTAAAATAGGTGCGCAGGCTGCACAATTCTCTGAGCCAGAGCAAGTGTTGAAATATTTCAGAACTGTGAAAATAGGGCATGGTCGGGAAAATCCTGATTCTAGTTTTAAATCCCGAAACGAACGTAAAGATACAACTATTTTATCAAAACCAGAGGGTTTGAAAATGACGTGCTATAATTGCGATCAAATTGGTCATCCAAGTTTCCGTTGTGATAAACCCCCAGCTAAGTGCGTCACTTGCGATAAATCGGGTCATTTGTCAATTCACTGTTTTAAAAACAAACGCCTGAATAAAGATCGCGAAAACGAAACTAGTCTGAATAATAACAAAACCGAAAAACAAGTGTCCCAATTATGTTTATCTGAAGACTTGACTACTAAGTACATGCTTGAGATCAAACTCAATAACCATAATTTAGATTGTCATCTAGATTTAGGGAGTCAATGTTCTCTTATAAAGCTAACAAAAGCTAGGGAACTCAACTTAGACATTGTAGTACCAGAAGATTTACCTGTTCTTAGGGGTATAGGCGCTAACCTAATCTCGCCAGTAGGTATGACGATTGTTTCCGTCGAAGTACAAGGCATAAAGGAGACGATAAATTTATATGTAGTAAATGATTTCGTAATCAACCAGTCAGTTCTATTAGGACATTCCTTTACCGAGAAACCAGATATCGTTATTACAAAAACCCCTACCGCTGTGATATTCAACAAAATTCCGAGTGTTAAAATGCGTCTTGCAACTAGCGACGATACTGAAATCTCGTCGAATACTTTACGCGCTGTGCAAGTTTCTACTGATCCTAGCGTAGATGCACGAGTTTTTGTTAATGGTTCATTGCGGGGTCCAGAAGGGAAGGAATACTACCTCCTCCCTGGAGAATATGAGGTAAAGGGTGGGCGTAGCGCGCTACTGATTCACAATGCATCACCCAGTTCAATCACACTTGAGAAAGGAACCCTTTTGACACGAGTACAATATAAGTATCTTGAGAATTTGGAAAATATCTTAAACTCGTGCAATGTCACAATCTGTGAATCCCAAAACAATGACGTTTTCATCCTGTCTCGAATGCTCACACCACAAAACACCTGGCGGTAAGCGTGAAGGTGAACTGCACCCTATAGAAAGGCCAAGCGTACCGTTTCATACGGTTCATGCTGACCACTTGGGTCCATTTATAAGGAGTAAAAAAGGCAATTGTTATTTACTCGTTTTGGTCGACGGCTTTACAAAATATGTTATCGTAAAGCCGGTTAGAGACACCAAATCGGCGACCACAATAAAAGTACTCAAAGACCATATCAGCTATTTTGGTGTCCCAACACGCCTTATCACCGACAGGGGCACCAGATTCACTAGCGGGGTTTTTAGGGAGTTTGTAATGATATACGGCATCAAGCACATTATGAATGCCGTGGCAACTCCCAGGGCGAATGGTCAAGTTGAAAGATTCAACAGGACCATATTAGACGCCCTTTCTACTTCAGCCCACGGTAAAGACGAAAAATCTTGGGATGAACAAATTCTCGATATACAATTAGGTTTAAATACTACGACTCATAAGACGACGCAAAAGACTCCATCAGAGTTACTTTTCGGATCCAACATTAAGTGTAGGAGTGAAAGCATATTGAGTGAGATTTTAGACGATACCGTGACCGTAACATCGGCGGAGAAATTAGCAGAAGTAAGGGACGCAGCTGGAAAGAAAATAAGTGAGACTCGGATTAAAGATAGGGAAAGGTTTAATCGTCGTAGGAAACCAGCGAAGAATTATTCAGTAGGAGACTTAGTACGTGTAGAGCGACAGGTTCCTAACGACGGTCAATCACAAAAACCGGCTGTCAAATATCAGGGTCCGTACCGAGTAATAAAAGTACTTCCCAACGATAGATATGTCATCGAAGACACTCCCCTATCGCGCAAAAATAATCGTTGTTACGAAGCCGTCGTAGCAATCGACAAAATGCAGCCCTGGTTAAATTTTAGTAGAAACCTGGAAAGTAGTTGTGAAGAAAGTGGTTCAGATAATGAGTAAAAATAAATTTATAAAATAAAAACTAAATAAAAGCTATGTTCTTGTTCGTTAAAGTGTTTATTTATATTAATTTAATATAAATAAATTACTATCAAATTTAATGTACTATGATTAAATAAAATTATTTCGATTATATTAGATTAGTGTTTCATACAATTATAAGCCTCGATCAGCATTTCAAGTGCTTGTTGTGTCTAGATGTCACATCCGTGTAGATGTTTATGTCAGAACATAATACATTATTAATGTTTGAGTATCAGTCTGTAGCACTTACAAGCTACAGGTTCTGTTTGGTTTGGATTCTATGACCATGACAATAATTATTTCATTATGAATTGTACTGTGGTATAATAATAACAGTAATGATTCCTGTCTCAATTCAATCATTTCGTAATAAACGTATAAAAAAAAAATATATAATAATAATACACTGTTTATCCCGATAATAGTAACGTCATTCTTTTTCGCGAAGGGACTCGCTTTCACAGGAAGGCCGAGCTGTAAGCCTAATTAGTATAATGTACGTCTGATTAATATTATTCTATATAATCCTGGAATTATTATACCTTTAATAGATGTTGTATTGACTGTATTAAGTAGCATCAGGGAGGCAGATGTTAAAGTTTAAACATTTTTAATTTATAGTGAAATATATTTCATTGCTAATCTAAATGATAATAATTAAATGTATTATTAATTATCAACTAATTGTAGATGAATAATTGTTTGTTACTAGCCATTATATTAATTTAAGATAGTGTATTTATAATCGAAGTTAATGTCATAACTGACAATCGTTGTGACAGACAGACATCGCGCAACCGTTGTAAAATACAAAAAAAGGTGAATTTGGTGATTAAATTGCTGTGGAGTTATCACTGGATTTTATTTCTGTAACACTTCTGAGGCTATCCCGATAGAAGGGATTCCCTTATGCCTGTTCACTCTGGGTTTGAGGGCAGACGGGTCTTTAGAATAATAGAATAGGTCTATTACCAACAACTAAGCAGCATTTAACATATATTGTATCTATCAATTCAAGCATCAAATAATCTACAGAGCTTAGAAAACCGGTTTCAATAGTGATAAAGAGAAATCATTAAAAAATATATCCCGAGTAAAAGTAGAAAAAAAAACAACGTCGCTTGAAATGAAATAAAAATGTCAAAAGGACTAAAGCGCAGGCCATACCGGGAGCGAGCGGGCGAAGAGAGGCGAGTGAAACTAAGCGAAGCTTTGGCGAGCTAAACTATGTGGCTCATGGAATTATTATGTACTACGTACAACTGGAAGGTTCACTCAGATTATAAACGCGAGCCGAAAGAGAGGTTTCAAAACTTCACCCGTCCTTGTCAAAGTAGGGTAACCATATTTTATGTAATAGGTAGGTACATCGGATTTTACTAGGCCACCTTATAATTATAACTAGCTTCAGCCCGCGACTTCGTTCGCGTGAAACTTCTTGTTTCCCCCGAGCCACCCCGTCGTATCGCATCACCCGGCCGCGCTATCACTTAACGTTCTTTTTTACTTTTTTTCTTTTTGCTCGGCTCCTAAGGGTCATAGCGTGATGTTACATAGCCTATAGCCTTCCTCAAGAATTGGGCTATCAAATGCAAGAAGAATTTTTCAAATCCGACTGGTAGTTCCAGAGATTACCCCCTACATACAAACTTACAAACTTTACCTCTTTATAATATTATTAGTATAGATTACTCTATACACGCTCGTCGATTCTTGATGTTCTTTATGTTACATGCCTTTTCATCAGCACCTAGTAGCATGACATTTTCAATCGTAGGCACTAGGCATATTTTTAAAATTACAGTGACCACTCACGTCATCATTTTCCATCTTGTCTTTCATCGTCATAAATTATACTTAATAGAGGTAGACAGAAGTACATACTAGCATGTTTTGAATTATCCCCACCGACAAATCACCCTTGGTGGGGTTTAATCCAGTGGGGATTTTTCGTGTTATATTCCTGAAATCCCCTTGTTTGATATAAGTCGTGGTGGGGATTTAAAAAAAAAAAAATCATTAAATCCCAAGGGTGATTTGTCGGTGGGAATTTGAGAAATAATTCAAAACATGCTATAAGTGCTTCTCTCTACCCCTATTAAGTATAATTCATGCCGTGACGTGTTTCTTTCTAACGGAGGCCCCTACCTATAGCGATGAACGCGATGATCGTCTCAGTGCGATAGGCGATGGGCCCAACTACCTATAGTATCTAACCCCAGGTTCGCGCCGGCAACAAAACATGTTATAAACAGCTATCTATGTCTATCACTCTTTGAGGGTTTGATTGCGTTAGATAGATGTTAGGAACATGTTTTGTTGTCGGTGCGAGGTTGCAAAGATGTTTGTACGTTTTCAAATAAAATAATAGGTAGACAATATATTTAGGTGGGTCTAATAGACAATATACTTTATAATTTTTCTGAGGATGTTCGATATATGTTTTCATGTTTTGTAATGAAAAATTACAACCCAAAAGTTCGTAGGACTTCAAATTTGTGATAGTGCCATCACATGTTAGAGACCTAACGTTTATATTTATATCTCCCAAATATCGAATGGCAGCGAGCAGTAAATTAGCTTGTTTAATTTTTTCCGAGCATCTGTCAGGTAATCTTCGGGTTTGAAATGCAAGCTACATATTACAGAGTTATCAGTCAGCTTTCCAGGAATAAGCTCTAACCATTTTCTTCTTATTTCGGCATTCGACGGCAATCTAGAAAAAAAAACTGTTTTGTTAGGTTCTGATTTTACATTTAGTATGTTCACCCTATTTATTACAAAAACAACTCACCTGTGAAAGGATATTCCACAACCAGGGTAAAATTATTTATGACACCCACTCACACCACAGAAAGTATTCACCATTTTAAAAAAAAACAACAGTCGCATCGATTCTCAAATCGCATCAAAAGCATAAAAATAAAACAATTACAACAACGAACAAGACGCCACTAAATTAGTTTTTGTTCTTAATAAGTAAACCTGTAAGCGATATTGGGTAATTCGTTTTAGTACATAATTTATGCGGTACTCACATAAGTTTATCATATTATGCAAATAATACGTTTTAATTTTCGTTTCTTACACAATCTTATTCTACTAAAGGAATTAAATATTTTACATGGCAATCGTGCGAAAGAGACACAACGAAGCTTAAATTGTTCTCTCTCGAGCCCGTTTTTTACTGTTTATTTGGATATTCTAAAAACAACGATATCGTTTTAAAAATAGAGTTCAATTTTATTTGACAGGATTTTACCAGTAAGCCTTCCAGTTGTACGTAGTACATAATAATTCCATGATGTGGCTTCACACCACAGATATAGATAGAATTAGATAACGCAAGTATCACGAACTGTATGAAAACTAAGCGTGCCACTTTTTGACTACCTACTATGACGTCACAAGCTCGCGCTCTCGCTCACGCTCACCCAGCCAGCAGAACGCAGGACTGAGCGCGAAAGTGGCGGCTTACGATTTTCGAACGTAAGCTGGTGCGATTTTTGGCACGCGAAGTAGTTGCTCTTGCGTTATCTAGGTGTATCTATAACTGTGGTTCACACCGAAAGCTATGGTGGACGGGCGAGTGAGACGAGTGTCGATCGAGCGGGCGAACGGCGTAGATCCACAATTTGTCATAATTTGGTTCACACCGCACAGACAGAGCTGAGCTACGCGAAGGAACTTAAAAATTAGATTCGGTGCACGTAACCACTGAAAATCAGCGCTGCGCTGTGGGTCCCTTATAGCACAGCATCACGCTGAGTGGAAGCCTTCTTGTTACAATCATGACGTGCTGTTGACTATTTCTGCTTTCTGCTCAAGATTGAAGATCTATTTTGTTTTTCTTTTTCTTTATTCAATCAATCGTTCAATCTTCGTAGCTCTAGGGATTGGCTTCCAGTATAACCGGATGCAGCTGAATAGGTACCAGTATTTTACATGGAGCGACTGCTTATCTGACCTCCACGACCCAGTTACTGGGTAACACGCTACCCCTTGGTAAGACTGGTTGTTGGACTTTCGGGCTTCTGACGACCCGTAACAACTGTCAAAGATCCAAGAATGACAGCCGGGACCCACGGCTTAGCGTGCTTTCCGAGGCGCGAAGGGGTCTCTGTATGTAAAGATTAATTGTATATTATTATTTTATTTTTCTTAATAACTAGAGTTAATTATATTTTATTATGCACGTGTTTCTGTGACAAATAAACCTATTTTTCTTTCTTTCTTCCAAAAAGGTGAAACGAATGAAGCTCCCGGTGTGGCCTGCGCTTAAAGGCTGTCTTGTGCAGCATTAAAAAAGAAACGGGAGTAATAGGTACACGGGTTTATGTGTCCAATAAAAATAAGAGGGAATTTTTCTCTGTAGATTTATAAGTTAGAGATATTGTAAGTAACATTATAGAAGATTTTTTAAAACCTGAACCAATATTCGTTGAGAAAAATCAACTGAACTTCACTAGTCGTTGGTATTAATATCTATCATTCTAATATTATAAAGGCGAAAGTTTGTGTGAGTGTGTGTATATATGTTTGTTACTTCTTCACGCTCAAACGGCTGGTCCAATTTTGATAAAATTTTGTATGGAGGTAACTGATACCCTGGATTGACATATAGGCAACTTTTTATCCCGATATTCCCACGGGATCGACACTTGTGCGGGTGAAACCGCGGGGCGCAGCTAGTTGTTTATATATCACAATTTCAGCCGCAAGACATCCACTGCTGGACATAAGCCACCCCCAAGCACCGCCACTTCTATAACCGGTTCTGTGCTTCTGGCATCCAATGGATTCCTACGGCCTTTAAAAGGTCATCGGTCCACCTTAGAGGACGACTTCCAATGCTACGTCTTCCGGTACGCGTATTATAAAACAATCGTAAAACGAAACACTAAAATTTTTTTTCCGTCGCATATTTCTCAAAATTTTGAGCGTAAACTATCATCATATATTTTAAGTAACATTATCATTGTAAAGAAAATTCAATTAACTAAAGAAATACCTACTCCAATAAGCCTTTTATTTTGGTGGTCATTCAATGCAACCATAGAAATCTAACATTAAACGCATCGCTGTTTTGAACAACATTTGTTGCCGCGATGCGCTAAGTATTGTAAACTACCTAAAAATTTGCTTCTTTGCCCCTTACCTTAATGAAAATTAATACAACTAAAGAAACAATAAGAAGCCCCTGTATTGTTAATAAACGTCTTTATTTACGTTAAAGGCAAGTTTACCTAGACCACGAACTTCAGAGCTCGGGGCGTCGAGAAAATTGAGAGCCCTGCGGTTAGAACACCGGGCGGAACGCGCGATGTGGAACCTGAGACTCGGGTTAAAACTAGGATGTAATTATTTACGTACGTAGCAGTGGCGAAGGGTGAATTTATGACATAGGTTAGCCGGAGCAAAATAAAATGCCAAAAAAAATTTCACTTATGAATTGACTATAGTGTGGTTATGTTCTGAATTTTCGAAGGGAAGCCGGTGGGAATCGAGTTGCATGGTACCTTCGCCACTGGTACGTAGGTAAGGAACTTTAAGATAGTGGATAAATATTGGTAAAATCAGAATGAACGATTTTCCGGTTTGGATAAGGCTGTTGTGAACTTTTATAATTTCTAACGTCATCGATCGCCATCACGATAACACAGTTCAGCTGCACGATTACTGACAAATGCTTGCACTGACTGGACTGGTCCACTCAATCTGTGTGATTCTTTCTTCAAAAGACCATTTCAGACATCAACCTACATGGTCTTCACATGATCTGACCAAGATCATGTCTGGACTTTAAAAGAGACTGTGTTCTCTGAGTTTGTTTCGGCTTTTCTTCTCAGAGTAGTCAGATAGGAAACGCCGATCTCATATGATTTATGTGTAAAAGCGTTTGTACAAATCTACTTACAGAATAAAAATCATTTATCATGTATTATAGGGAAGTAAAATGTATGGAAATATACTTAATGATACGCTTTAAAATTTTTATCTACGATAACACGAATTTCCATATATTTTATGGACGTGAACGTCTCCGATTATATTATTATCGTCACGTTAGAAATTATAAAAGCGTACAATTAATGATCTGTCATTTACACCCAAGGACTCATTTTGAGTGTTTGACAAAGCGGTATGGACCAGTTGTGTTTTTGTAGTATACGTTAGGAATATTAGAACAATGGCAAATATTGGGGTGAGATGGGTTGAATTGACAAACAGCAGGATTATAACCAGAACGCTCTAGTAATAGTTCAGTCAGAGGTGTAGAATGCGTGAGCTTGGACCCTTTTTTTTTTCTCTCGGTGGAAATCCTCATGGACTTCCTCTATCGTAAGGGTGACAGAGGGGCATGCCGAACTCTTACCAGCTAAAACCACCGCGGTGTTCCACCTCTACTTAGGGCCGGGGGTGCGGGATTCGCATAAGCATTCACCGCTACCCCGGCAGGTCTCGACCCGCTGTTCTTCAGCGGGTCCCACCTCCCCATGCGCCCATTCCTATAATGGCCTATAATGGTGTTCCACCTCTACCTAGGGCCGGGGGTGAGGGATTAAGTGATTCCTTTAATAACTTGTTCAGGGTGCATACTAAAAGCCCTGACGTCTAGAAGGTGAGCAAGAGTGGAGGGTGGGGGTACAAAGTTCTCACTTTTGGGTTTTTCGCATATATCTAAAAAACGGTGCGTCGTGAGGTAAAATTTTCTTTTGCAAAATGAAATCTCACAAAATGTTCTACAATTTTTCCGAATTTTCAACCGTTTTCGAGCTCCACGCTCCGGAAAAATCATCATCATTTCAGCGGAAAGACGTCCACTGCTGGACATAGGCCTCCCCCAAGCACCTCCACTCCGACTGGTTCTGTGCTTCTCGCATACAACAAGTTCCTGCGGCCTTCACAAGATCGTCGGTCCATCTTGTGGGAAACCTTCCAACGCTTCGTCTTCAGGTACGCGGTCGCTACTCCCAGAACCTTTCGGCCCCATCGACCATCTGTTCTGCGAGCAATGTGCCATGCCCAGTGCCACTTAAGTTTGGCAATTCTTCTGCGGATCTCTTCATTTCTGATTCGATTACACAGGAAAACTCCATAACGTAGCGTAGTCATAGCATAGCATAAGAGAAGAGTGAAAGTGTTCAAATCTGACGGGTAATTCCAGAGGTTAGCGCGTTCAAACAAACAAACAAAAAACAATCAAACTCTTAGCTGTATACAAGATGTTAGGCGGAGGATTAGCCAAACAAGGAGGGTTCTTAGGAAGACCCATTTAAGAAATACATATTTAGTTTGAAGACACTAAAGGTAAAAAAAAATTAAGTCATGTTTTTTCTAGTCTTTCAAGAATTTCAAAAATTTTAGCTTTTGGCACCTATTATAAAATTGCTTTTACATGCGTCTGAAGTTTAATTTTTGTATGTTTTTGGGGTATCATGCATCCTTGGTCTAGAAAAGGCAATGATAGACTCAAACTCCAAGCATTAATTTCAATTAAACCATTTACAGGCACTTTTGAATTGTCAAGAAGTCGGTCAGTCAGTAAATATGTAGCTAGTTGCCCATTCCAAAGCGTAGGTACCTATGAAGAAGAACGGGCAAGAAACTCCATGGACACTCTTTTAAATTATATTTTTACAAAAATATCAGTTACATCATTAATGTTGAATTTAATTTATATGTGAGAACGATGTAAAAAAAAAGACTTACGCGTTAAAAGCGTCCAGAGTATAGCAAATAGTAACAAAACAACAATCCTAAAATAAAATAATTAAAAATAAGCCGAAGCACCTAAGTGATGACCAGCCCCAAATCACGGCGCCCGTTCACGAACATGACGCATAGATGCAAATAAGAACTGAATAATTCGTTCTGAGCGCTCAAAGTAAAAGAAATGAGAAAAAAACTCAAAAGCCCAGCTTTAACTAACTAAAATAAAACGGATCTAGGAACTCAAATACTTTTAATAAGTTCTGTAGATAATGCTCATTATAACTTTATGCGATATGTAATACTAAGGCTCTATGAATTTGTAATAAAATGATAATTTAGGGGAAAATGGAATGAAATGAAACAAAACATTTATTATTAGTTATTGTTTTTAACAATTACAAATTTTAATCAAATACTCCTCCCCTATTTCTCACACAAGTGCGACATCTTCGTTGGATTTCTTAGAAATATTACAAGTGCTAAAAGCAAACATTTTGGAAATTCCTAAAAGACTACAAAAAACATGTTATCAAAAAAAAAAAAACAACAGTGGCACTCCGGAAGTGCCGACAGAAGTGAAAACAAAACACAAACAGAATACTTTACCATCACTCACTGACATATCGGATATACATTAAAACCGACTACATCCCGAGGACAGTCGAACAAATCTGAAGCGGTGTCGGTTACGGTAACAGTGGCGCAAATTCAATGGTTTTTTCCCACAGATATAGATATACCTAGATAACGCAAGAGCACCTACTTCGCGTGCCAAAAATCGCACCAGTTTACGATCGAAAATCATAAGCCGCCACTGTCGCGCTCAGTCCTGCGTACTGCTGGCTGGGTGAGCGTGAGCGAGAGAGCGCGAGCTTGTGACGTCATAGTAGGTAGTCAAAAAGTGGCACGCTTAGTTTTCATACAGTTCGTGATACTTGCGTTATCTAGGTATATCTATATCTGTGTTTTTTCCCATCTCAAATAATGCCCAACGCCTAAAGGAGTTTTCACTTCAAAAACTTTTAGGGTATTCAAACTAAATATCATGGATTTCCTTCCTAAATGGAATCTACGAAACCCACTTGTTTCGCTAACCCTCCGCCTATCAAGCTGAATAAGTACATAGAATAAGTATAGATTGGACCTATCTAATCTAATTATACCTACTTCTTTGAACATTGTTACGTAAGAAACGAAGCAGGTTATTATTAGTTTAGTTATAACTTAATGTAGTTTCAACCCTCACGAACATTATTACCATTGTTTCAGGCCTTAGCACAAACAAAGCCACTTACGAACGCCCACACAATAGGTATCCATTGAGTTAAGCGATAAAATTAAAGATATTGTGTTGTAACTTATCTTGTAGGGGCTGCCTTTATTGTTTTGGTATACTAGCACAGAATACTTAAAGTACTACGTACAGAAAGGACACTCCCTTCCCCGCACTAACATCAGTTACCGCACCTCACCCCGCACTTCGGCGTATTCGTCGCAGTTATTTAACAAGAGCGCTCGCAAACACAAGTACCTCACGCACACATTCATACGTATACAAACGTCATTTTTTAATGCACCTAGTAGTAGTAGGTCATTATTTTGCGAGGGTTGTATGGAGTGTCCGGGGTGTGATACTAGGTAAGCCTATGGATTCTCCTCGAAGAATGGATTCCTTTTTTTAAGTTGAACAGTACAATCAAGGTCTAATTAATGATAGGCAACTTAAGATTTTTTTTTATTGCGGGTTAGGCCCGCTCTTGACCTCCATCACGCCTAATGGAAAGCGATGGATGAGGTCTATGATGGAACGAGCGTGCCCAGAAGATGCATAAGTCACTAGAACTCCCACGCACCCCTTTTGGGGCTTATCACCGTTCGTGTAATATAATGGATGGTAAGTAATCGTTTTTGGGATATAGAGGTTTGTTGGTTGGGCAGTGGTGGCCCAGTGGTATCAGCCGCGACTTACAAGTTGTAGGTCGTAGGTTCGAACCCCGACAGGCGCTTTACTTTGTGTAAATTATTTCATCACCACTGCTCTCAAAACGGTGAAGGAAAACATCGTGAGGAAACCGGCATGTCCTAGAACCAAAAATTCGAAGACATGTGACATCTACCAACCCGCACTGGGCCCGCGTGGTGGATTACGGCCCACTCCCTCTCACAGAGAGGAGGCCTGTGTCCCAGCAGTGGGAACGTTATAGGCTGATTATGTTGGTTGGGCTGCAAAATGTGATTTTGGATTTTTTGGACTTGATGGTGATCGTAAATACATACAGGTATATTCTATTGATGATTTTATTCAATTCAGATTGCGCTACAACGCAATCTGAATGTTATGTGTGGGATATAAAGTTGTTTTTAAAAAAGCACATATTTGGCAATTAATTCACAAACGCATTAGCAAGGTAAGTTTAATTCCAGCCAAGATTCTTCTGAATCTATCGAATTGAATAAAATCATCAATAGAATATACCTACCTGTATGTATTACGGTCACCATCGAGTCCAAAAATCCCAAATCACAATTTAATGCCCAACCAACAGACCACTATGTCCCAAAAACTCCTATTTCAAATGTTTTTATAAGTTTTTCAATAGCACTACTCATTTCCGTTTTCGGCACCAGTCTCTCACAAATGTTAAGGTTATTTTTTAGATTAAGCACTTCCTGTTCACAACAACATTTGTGATGAAAAATAAATTCATTTATTTTTATGTTTTAACATATCTCGGGACCATGGGGTCACGGTCCTTTGGAAGGCGTACGAGGGGCCGAAGCCAACTCGCAGAGGCCCGTTGGACGTTTTCAATGAAATGAGGCACCAACCGACGATTATCCCTATTCGCACTATGCAAGTGCACCCATTTTTTTTTTATTGTGAAGAATTAATGCTCATGCATTCTGCACTACCTAGGGGAGACAGTGCAGTTATGTGGGACTCTAACCCACTAAAACTCCACGGTGTCCACCTCTGCCGCTTACGGCGGGAACACGGGCACGCGTTAGCACTCATCCGTGAACCCGTCGCGGCTGCCCGTCACCGGACCCTCCTTTGGGGAGTATTCCCCATCACCGGCGCACCAGAACACATAACACGCCGTGACCACCCCAGGGACCAAACCAGCACATGGGCGCCAGACGACCCCGTGTCTGGGCACCCTTGGTCCCCCTGTGACGGGTCAGGTCATTGGCCCCGCCGCCTGCCAATGGCACTGCTCTCCCGCCGCGGCCTCCAACCCTCAGCCGCGATGCCTCCCATACGACATTGCGGCTCGCCTCAGCTTGCGATGTCGCCCAAGCGGCACCGCAACCTACTTGTTGGCCGCTACGTCGTCGGCTTACTGGCAAAAGCCTTGACGAGCGGCCCCTCAAGATGATGCAAGTGCACCCAAGGATAACTCCCGGTTGGTGTAGGACTATTGCAAGACATGGAAATAAAAATAATGGATTATGGGTCTTGGTGGCTAAAGTGAACTGGTATTCTAGGACTATGGAAAAACTATAGCCCCTGCCTGACCAATGTTCTGTATTATTTTTATTATGTCACCGTGCGTACAGTTTTCAACTGTTACCTACCTACCTACTTAGAGTTTTAACAAAATGCACAGACAGACAAGTAAACCCATCCAAAGGTTGTTTTAAATCCATCCAAAGGTTGTCTTTAAAAGATCGCTCTTAGCGATAAGACCGCCCATTGTGTCATCCATTGTAAAGTTTCTATATTTATGTCTGTAATTTATATGGTGTACATAATAAAGAGTATTCTATTTTATTCTGTTCTGATCGATTGATATTTTATTATTTAATCTTCCATCATTCTTCATACTTATTCCAAACTAGCTGACCCGGGGAACTTCGTACCGCCTCATTTCATCAAAAAAGCCGTTCCTTACAACATGTATGAGAAAGTGAATAATCTTAATTTTTTTTTTTTATGATTTTTTCCCATGTTTTGATAGTTTTTCTGCTTTTCGGGGCAAAGACAAATCTAACAAATCAATGATCATAAAACTCGGTCCAGCCGTTCTTGAGTTATAAATAGTGTTAACCCGACTTTGTTTTATTTATATCTTTCTTCATCCTTATTCCAAACTAGCAGCGCCCCGCGGTTTCATCCGCATAAGTTTCGAAAGACACGTGGCGCCATCTATTATCATAATAACGTTATTATTGTTTTCCTCAAGAACAGCACTCTTTTTCGAGATGAAGGGTACTCTATGTCCGTTTCTGTACACCTGATAACGTGTATGCAAAATTTCAGGATGATCGGTTCAGTGGTTTAGACGTGAAAAGGTAACAAACAAACTTACTTTCGCATTTATAATACTAGCTGCGCCCCGCGGTTTCACCCGCATAAGTCTCGATCCCGTGGGAATATCGGAATAAAAACTATCCTATGTCCTTCCTCGGGACTCAAACTATATACCAAATTTCATCTAAATCGGTTCAGTGGTTTAGGCGTGAAAAGGTGACGTACAGACAGACAAACAGACAGACAGAGTTACTTTCGAATTTATAATATTAGTGTGGATTAGTTAGGATAACCAGTACCTTACTCTTGAAAGCCACAAACTCCGAAAACAGAACAAACATCACGTGATTTTCTTTTTTGTTTGCGTCTCCTTTAGACCAAAAAAAAAAAGAAAATCACTTGACAGCTCTACACAGAATCACAGAATATTCAACAAAATGTTTTAACCAATAGAAGCAATCCCTACAGAGGCAAACAAAATGATCACCAACTAGATATCCCTGAAACTAAAGTAAATAAAAACGAATGTCTTTCAGGAATAACATTTTGTTAACCCAACAAAGAAAACTAAACTTTACGTTATTCAACACAAGGTTTATATTTGTGTACTGTTATCGGAAGATGTAATACACACAGCCACATAAGTCGTCGAGCATTGTAATGAATGAAAAATTAAGATAGTCGAGATAAATTGTGAAAATATTATTGAATCGGATAAAAATTATGGTGATATACACCCTTTATTTGAGTTATTGGGTGTTTTTTGCGGTATTTTTTTTTTTATAAAAAAACGTCGTATTCAGTGGGAAGATGTACTATTTTCGCGGAAACATAATTTTAACATACGAAGGCAGAATAATTGTTCCCAGTAATGCGGTAGACTGCAAATAACGCACTGAAAAACGCTATAAGTGGTTAATTATTGTTTGCCTTCTCTTTTGGGCCGTAAGATATATTTGGTTAATTCTTTGTTTCCAAGTGATGTTATTTCCACTTGAAAGTGTGAAATAAGTTTCTTTATAATGAGTAGTACTATTGAAAAATTTATAGAAATATTTGAAGCGCAATCTGAACGTTATGTGTGGGATACAAAGTTGTTTCTACAAAGCACATTTGTTTAGGTATATATTTGGCAACTAATGCGCAAACGCATTCGCAAGGCAAGTTCTTTAATTCCAGAAGAAATCCAAAAAATCCTAAATCACAATTTGCTGCCCAACCAACAAACCTCTATGTCCCAAAAACGATTACTTACCATCCATTCATATTACACGGCCGGTGATAAGCCCCAAAAGGGGCGCGGGGGCGAAGGCCTAAGCCATCGAACGACGGAGTCCAAGACTTTGTCTCCACTATTCACACAATGGGCACCATTTATCTTGTAGTCGGGGTTACGAATTGGCTTGAATGTTTTTGCTGTATTTTGACTTTATGTTGTAGTGTGGCTTTCAAGTTGATTTGGAATTGGAATCTTTATGGAATGTCGTGTCGGATTGATTTGTGTTGTGTTTTGTTTTGTTGCTGATTTGTCACTTGTCAGTCTAGGGTGTTTTGAGATATTTCGGGCGGTCTATAAAAATCTCACTGTGAAAACTTAGGTGAAGTAAGCTCTAATTCCACCTGTCGGACTTAATTAAGTGAGCTGTCAATGGTTCCCTATCCATTTGCATGCAATTTTAAGACCTAATATAACTTGGCATATAACATTATTTACGGATAACAGCTTACGCATAATTTTTTTAAGCATAATTTCTCTAATCATAATAATGATTAAGCATAACATTCTAAAGCATAAATTTAGCATGCTCGTTTTATTTCTAACAACGTCATGTCGACGGCAAATTAGCCTTAAAGATAATTATACCAAAATAAACCGTATATGCCAAAAAAAAATGGCAAAGTATTATTATGCCAAAACAAATTATCCCAAAGTATATTAGGAAACAGAACATTATGCGAAAAGAAGGGAGCCCGCTGTCAATAGTGTCAATCAGGTAGAGTGACAGTTCACTTCACCTAAATTTTTACGATGCGTTTTTTACAAAATGTATCGGCGGGTTATCTTTCTGTGTAAGGGTCTTTCGTGTAGACATTAATTTCACCATGTATACTTCTAGTATTGAATTTCTATAATTCATTGTTATTGTGAGTATCTGAATTCAATCCTGGCTGCTAGTAACAAAAACCTTAGCTTTTATTTAGATGCGATGTTTATTGTAAACGGTATTGTTGTTTGGTATTCGGCTGCATCCGGTTAGACTGGAAGCCGGCCGCAACATAGTTGGGAAAAGGCTAGACAGATGATGATGATGATGTTTATTGTAAATGAATGGCGCTGCATCGTGAGTTCTGGTAAAATTTGGAAAAGGCCTTTGTCCAGTAGTTGTATTTGACTTAGTTGAAACGACTTGTGAGCATCCACGCATTATGTTGTGACCAAATGTTTCAAAATTAAAACTGCTGGAAACGGAATAGACTAACATTATATTTAAATATTTTCTTAAAACGCCATGCTGCTATGCCGCGTGTCGGCGACAGGCCGTGACGCGTATTGGCGACAGGCCGCGACGAAGCGTGTCGGCAACAGGCTGCGACGCGTGTCGGCGACAGCCGCTGACAACATGCCGCTCGTGTATTTGAGCACCCGCGTACGCTTGCTAAGATTAAAGAGATAGATATATTGATATGATAAGATTATGCACAATGAGACAACCATGGCTTTTTAAACATAAAAAAATATTATGGGAAGAAAAAAACGTCATAAATTAACTTTTTGTTCAAGTATTCCAGTCCATTTCTATTTAATTCCAAGACTGCACCCGCCAAAACCATCCCCATTACCGTTAAACAGCCACCATTTTGTCTTAAATGACAGCTTAATTCGATTTTCGAATACCCAAAAGCGCGGGTTTTGACAATAAATAACCGCGGTAACACGTTGTCGTTTGCCGAACTGCGAAATGTTTAGGGTAGTGCCGTATTTTGTTAGACAATACGCGAAATGTATTTTGAATAATGTAATTGTCATTTTCACGTAATTAAGGTTATTTTGATAGAGAAATGAGTTTGGTAATGTTGATTAGATAACGCTACTAGAAAATTTACAACTGATTAATTATTTGGTTCATAATTTTGTAAATACGTAATGGGAATAAAATAAAAGTGCCTTTAATGCACTGTTGTAAAAAAATTGCAAAATTCAAATTGTATGAATGTAGACAGCCATTGATAACTGCTTTCAAATAGGTTCACATATAGGTAGATTCCAATTATGTACCTCTAGTTTAAGGCCCTAATATTCAATTTTTGTTTTTGTTTAGCCTATGTTGTCTTTCTGCTGGGCTCTCAAGTCCTTCCAAGAACTCTCTTCCCGCAGCACCTCAAAACAGCCCTCGCGGTAAATTTAATCCTACTACTTTAATATTATTATTTAAAAGTTTATATGTTTGGATGTTTGTTACTCAATCATACTGTTGTTAGGTACTTTTTATCCCGATATTTCCACGGGATCGAGACTTATGCGCAGGGCGCTGCTAATAAATAATTTCAAAATATGATAGCAAATTTATTTGACACTAGATGGTAGACTAGTTTTCTATTTGACTGCATTTTTTATATAATTAATATGACAACAATTAAGGCACTTTTTACAACCATACCGAAAAATAGCTAACCGTGAAAAATCAGCATGGTTAATTGCTCACAAGCAATCGTCTCAGTACGCAACTACGCGCCCCATAGCGTGTCCCAACCCTAAGCGCTCAAAGTCCCAATTTCTGCAACAGTCAGTAATTATTCAGTCCCATCTAACGACCAAGTGTTTGTCCCTTTAATATAATTTCTCTGGATCGTCACAACTTTGGGACAGAGACCAATGGGACTGTTTATTGCTTTGACAAAGTTTTATCCGTGCATCTCTGGCGTTTTGTTTGACTCCAGAGTCTTTTAAAAAGGCAAGCGTGAGTTGAATATTAAGCGACGAAATCCGAGTAGATTTTCTTTTTGTTTTTTGTTTGAAAGTGTTTAAATAGTTAAAGGAGTTCTTTGTTTGTGAAATAGTAGTGAAATTGATTAACGTTTAATCTATACTAGAACGCTGAAGAGTTTGTTTGTTTGAACCAGTGGCGTGCATTGGTTTTCAGAATAGGTATGCACTAGGCTGGGTCTAGTCTAGGCAAACGCGGTCACTCAAAAAAAAAACCGGCGAAGAGCGTGTCGGGCCACGCTCAGTGTAGGGTTCCGTAGTTTCCCGTCCGTCACAATAAGTGTTCCCACGTACAATTCGATAATACCCGACCCAATGTAATAAATACCTACAGCGCCATCTCTCGGGGAATTGGGTTACTAATTAGTACATAGACGTGCCAGAAGTTTTCGGTGGTAATTTTGGATTGCGAGAACCAATTTTAATCATTCTTTTTTTGTTTGAAAAAAGATACGTTCAGGATAATAAAATATGTAAACGAAGTTAAAAAAAAAAATGCTTGCATATACGTTTATACTACAAACTTAGTCCAGAAATGATTTTGTACAACTTTTGTCTTTTTTGTACAAAAACTGTTGTTTCTATCAAGTTCAAAATAATTTTCCTAGAAAGTCCTTATAAAGTTCTACTTTTCAGATTTTTTTCATATTTTCTAAACTTATGGTTCAAAAGTTAGAGGGGGGGGGGACACATTGTTTTTTTACTTTTGGAGCGATTGTTTCCGAAATTATTGACATTATCAAAAAATGATTCTAGTAAACCCATATTCATTTTTAAATACCTTTCCAACAATGTATCACACGTTAGGGTTGAAATTAAAAAAAAATCACTTCCCACTTTACATATAGGGGGGCTACCCTAATAAAACATTTTTTTTC
The DNA here is from genome assembly GCA_945859645.1 of Amphipoea oculea. Classification (NCBI taxonomy): domain Eukaryota; kingdom Metazoa; phylum Arthropoda; class Insecta; order Lepidoptera; family Noctuidae; genus Amphipoea; species Amphipoea oculea. Next base: position 16,702,209 of record OX243881.1, read on the forward strand.
CAATTTTTATTTTACTACTTTGTCGGCGTGATTGATATACATATTGGTACCAAATTTCAGTTTTCTAGTGCTAACGGTCACAGAGATTAAGCGAGGACGGACAGACGGACGGACGGACGGACAGACAGACATGGCGAAACTATAAGGGTTCCTAGTTGACTACGGAACCCTAAAAAGTGAGGTCAAAAGTGTGGTTATTTGAGTAGGCTTGCCTACTCAAGGGTGATTAATTGCGTACGTCGAACGTCATGGTATTACGCGTGAGACGTACCTACGTATTTTTAATTTTGTCGTATTAACTTGAACGAGTAAAGACCAATGACAATGTGTGAAAAGTATGGGAGCCGAGTAGGCCGTCCGGCGACTGTCTACTGCCGCGCGTGTTTGTATGAAGATTTTGTCTTTTGTTATTAATTTAGTGAGTTTCTTAATAGTGGGGCACACACACTAAAATGTACCTAATTGACAGGCTTATGTTGATATATCGAGGTAGGTACTGCTTATACATATACCTATATGCAATGCACGCCACTGGTTTGAACGCGCTAATCACAAAAAAAACAGTGGCACTCCGGGAGTGCCGACAGAAGTGAAAACTTGAACAATTACGTATGTATTTTTGAATCGTCATATTATAAACAAAATACTATGCCATCACTCATTGACATATCAGAAATGAATTAAAACCGAGTAAAACTCGAGGACAGCCGAACACATCCGAATGTAGCGCGGTGTCGGTAACAGTGTCGCGAGTTCAATGGTTTTTTCCCGTCTCAAAAAATGCACAACGCGCTTAAAGAAGCTTTTACTTTAAAAAAAAAGGTATAACATTACATAACATCACGCCTTATTTCCCGAGGGTTATGTAGAGGTGCGCCTAAATTTCGCCAGTCATGTTGAAGTCTCATGTAATAGGGGGCGAGCCTATGCCATCAACCAGGCACAAATCCAGCCTCCGGGCTGCTACTGAGGAATTTGAAATTGATTATTAAGGACGGTAGCAGGTGTCGTTCTGTACTTTCTACCTAAATCATAATCAGCCATAATGTTCCCACTGCTGGGACACAAGCCTCCTCTCGGTGAGAGGGATTGGGCCGTAATCCACCACGCGAGCCCAGTGCGGGTTGGCAGATGTCACATGTCTTTGAATTTATGGTTCTAGGACATGCCGGTTTCCTCGCGATGTCTTCCTTCACCGTTTTGAGAGCAGTGGTGATGAAATAATTTACAAAAAGTACTGCGCCTACCTGGGTTCGTATCTACGACCTAAAACTCGTAAGTCGCGGCCGTTCCCACTGGGCCACCTACACCTACATGCAAGGGAAAAATGTGTGAGGTTTATATTATTGTGTGAGTTATCACGAAATAACTTGCAAGCAAGGTCCCAACAAAATCACGCTATTATTATAAAGGTAAAAGTTTGTGAGTGTGTTTGTGCGTTTATTACTTCTTCACGCACAAACGGCTGAACGGATTTGGATGAATTTTGGCACACAGATAGTTTATAAACAGCATAAGATACTTTTTATCCCGATATTCTTACGGGATCAAAACTTATGCGGATGAAACCGCGAGACGCTGCTAGTATTTTCATAAAAGCTTACTTCGTCACTGATCCCCAAAAAGAACTTTTTAAATCCATTTTTTAACGAAACTTTGTTGAAAACAATGTTCTCCCATTGGGTGTTCCCAATGTTTTTGTACGAAAAATAATGTATTTTTTCTCCAAAACTTTAAAAGTTAAAGGACTTTAATGAGTTTGTACTTTTTGTCCCACGTTTTAAGGGACAGGTGTACATACTCCTTAAGCTAAGTAAATTCTTTTATTTAGGAGTTTTCTTTTTAAAAGGAAGTTAAGAGCCTAGTTTGTCAAGCCCACAGATATAGATACACCTAGATAAGGCAAGAGCAACTACTTCGCGTGCCAAAAATCGCACCAGCTTACGTACAAAAATCGTAAGCCGCCACTTTCGCGCTCAGTCCTGAGTACTGTAGTGCTATTCTGTAAAACATCTCACCGTGAAAACTTAGCTGAAGGGAACTTGAAGTGAGATATCAATAGTGTCAATCCCTAGCATCGGATGGGATGACAGTTCACTAGAAGCTCACTTCACCAAAGTTGCCAAGGTGAGAATTTTATAGAATATAATATAATATACGGCAGCTGGCTGGGTGAGCGTGAGCGCTAGCGCTAGGCCCCGGAGGTGGAGCGAGACGAATGCGCCATGCGGCTGGCGTCTTTGAATCGATTTGATTTTCCTATTACTAAATAGTGCTTGTGACGAACCAAGCGTGCCATTTTTTGACTACCTACTATGAAGTAGGTAGTCAAAAAATGGTTCGCTCGGTTTTCATACAAATCGTGATACTTGCGTTATCTAGGTCTATCTACAGGGTGTTACGGAAAGGGTATATCAATACAAACGGGTTGAAGAGTGTATCTGGTCTAGAATCTCTGTACAAAATTTCAGCTCAAAAGCATTCATTTTGAAAATGCTTATAAATTTTTTAATTCGACATCACGGCGCTGCACTGGCGCGCGGGGGCGTGATGTGCGTGTACTAGGCGCACAGACACATTACAGATAATGGATAATGACCCTCGTAGTGCGGTGACACGTTTGTTATGATTTCAATTTAATAAACTATCGAAATAAAAAAATATTAAGCATTTTCAAAGTAACTGCTTTTGAGCTGAAATTTTGTACTGAGATTCTAGACCAGATACACTCTTCAACCCGTTTGTATTGATATACCCTTTCTGTAACAGCCTGTATATCTGTGGTCAAGGCTATGGCTTGATTGGCACAAGAAAAGAGAGGCCTATGTCCAGCATTTGGTGAAATCGGGCTGTGGATGATTGTGTGAGGATAAAATCAAAAATGATTTTATTGTTGTACCTACTAGCTGCGCCCCGCGGTTTTACCCGCATATTTTTCGATCCCGTGGGAATATCTGGATAAAAAAATGATCCTATGTGTTATTCTAATGTATAAAATATATTACTGTAAAGTTTCATGAAATTATGTTCAGTCGTTTTTGCGTCCATTTATCCATCGTTTCTTTAGTCTTCCCCTACTCTTATAGCCATCGACATTCGTACTCATAGCTTTTCTTGCAGACTACTTAATATAATCAATTTTATCTACACCCATTCTAAAAAGTTTCTGAAACAGTTAGCTTATTGCCAACATTAAAACAACCAGTTTCATAGTAACCATAATATCATCCAAACGAGTGTTATAATGCTGTACTAAATTTCATCATGCGTTTCACTACCACAGCGCCGTAATTTAAAAAAATAACTTATAGGTTATTCGAATTCACGTCGTATCCCGCCGGCCGCCATTTTTGTTCGATATTAGTATTGCAAAAATCTGTTTCAGAACCTTTTTATAGAGGATTCATATCATGGGTGTAGATAAAGTCTTGTATGCAACTGTACATAATTAGGTATTAAAACACTCATGTGATACTATTATCGCACTCGGCCATTCGTGTTTTAATACCCCTTATTATAATACAGTTGCATAAATAACTATTAATTTATACTGATTTTTTACGTGATAATTAACAGAATAATGTTGACTTCTCTTTGTGATGATAAACCTACCAAATCCTTTATAAAGTCTTCTCTTTACGAAGGAGTACCTTAATTAATTAAATCAATTAACTTTCGATCTCCTTCCTCGTCAACACCTTAAATGTTGACAACCCGTCGTTCAGGAATTAGCATTAATTAATTATAAATGTTAACTCGCTTAATTTTATCTAATTAACCTGTAGTTAGAGGTGATTTGTTTTCGTTGGATCCCAGTTTTGCCTTACCTGTAAATAGAACAAAGGAAGGTTATTAAACAAAATAATCCATACTAATATTATAAATCACACTAATATTATAAAGGCGAAAGTTTGTGAGTGTGTGTGTGTTTATATGTTTGTTACTTCTTCACGCTCAAACGGCTAGACCGATTTAGATGAAATTTGGTATAGAGATAGCTTGAGTCCTGGGAAAGGACATAGGATACTTTTTATCCCGATATTGCCAAGGAATCGACATTTAAGCGGGTGAAACCGCGGGGCGCAGCTAGTTCGAAAGTAATTCTGTCTGTCTGTATGTTACCTTTTCACGCCTAAACCACTGAACGGATTTAGATGAAATTTGACAGAGAGATAGATTGCATCCCGGGGCAGGACATAGGATTGTTTTTATCCCAGAAATCATCCTTTAAAGGGGTGAAAAGGGGGGTGGAAGTTTGTATGGGGAATCAATAACCGCTGAACCGATTTAGATGATATTTTTTAAGATTTTGCTATGAAGATAGTTTGAGTTGTGGGGAAGGATATAGAATAGTTTTAATTCCCGAAATTATCCCTTAAGGGTGTAAAAAGCGGGGTGGAAATTTATAAAGGGAATCAATTAAAAAGGACTATAATACTTTTATCGCGGGTGAAACCGCGGGGCACAGCTAGTACCTAATGATATAAATTACATACAACTAAGTGGTTGGTCAACTCTTCACGGGACCCTCGCCTGGTCTATTTTTAGGTCATTGCCACTTAATAGTTTAGGCACTTTTCGTACTGACAGCGATGCGGATGAAGTTTTTGGTGCCCAATGAGCTCTTCCCCCATTTTGTCCTCTCAAGCTCATGCGCTTTTGTTCTGTTAAGCTCCGCTAATGAAACACAATAAAATTGATTTTCTATTGTTTCGTGACCGATCGGTCACGCGCGGGGCTTGACCGGTAATTGTACATAGTTATTGGATTTTCTATTACAAAAAAATCACTAGCAGCCAGAAGTCTGGATTTGTATCCAGTTAATGTTAACAGAAGCACCACATTTATATCTATTCTAATATCTATCTATTTATACAAAAGAAAGTCGGGTTAGTTACACCGTTTGTAAATCAAGTACCACGGGACCGATTTTAATGACAGGCCTGATGGTCTAGTGGTTAGTGACCCTGACTGCTATGCCGGAGGTCGTGGGTTCGATTCTCACCCAGGACAAATGTTTGTGTGATGAGCACGATCATTTTTTCTGTGTCTGGGTGTAATTTATCTATAGTATGTATTGCAGCATTAGTAGTTACTGCATGATGATTATTTTCGCCATTCGTCCTTCTTCAACATTATAATCAACCTCTTTTTGTACTGGCCCTATCAAAAACCTTTATTTTTATAATAATTTTGAAATAATTTCTTTTACGTGACATGAGATTTTTTCCTGGTGACATACTTCACTTGTCTATAGGTATAGTCTCTCATACGACGTCCGGAATTTTTATTGATTGAGGAAGTTACACCAAAATTTATTAAGTAAATCAACAAATCATAATTTATTGCATCGTGCTGTTAATTATTTGATTCGGGGTATGTATTTTTTATCTTTTTGGCCTTTCATAGCCTTTCGTCATGTTTCAATATATTAATCCCATCCGTTCTGTGCTAAGGGTTTCCTCACTTCTTCGACGGAAGACTACCTATATTCCTATTGACTGGATCGAATCCTATTGACTGGTATGTATAATTGTACGTTTTTTTGGGGTTTTATGAGATCTGCTTGCAACTCGGGATTCTTATGGTGATAATTTTTGCCCCAGATAGAAGTCCGAATTTTCTGCGAGCCGATTTATTCGGCTCCATCCACCCACCTACATATTAACATTTATCTGCGGCTCTGCGCTGCGCTGCACTGCATTTCATCGGACATCCTCTTCATGTAATATCTCAGAAGTCAGCAAGTGAGGTATTGGAACAACTGGCAGAGCTTCTACGTCACCGCGAAGGTTTTGGACAAGATACGGCAGATTTTTAAGTTTTTTTCCGTAGTAGATTTAGCCTTTCTTATTTTAAAATTTGTTAATTTTAAATATTTAAATATCGCGTTATTTAAAACTTTGAATACACTTAGTCGTACCTATTCTCAACAAAAGTTACGTCTTCGTTTTACGGATCTGGTTGCAACCGACTCATATCACGTCACGTAGCATTATCTACCATCTTTTTAAAAAAAATATTTTATAAGGTACACACTCCTAAGTTATTTCATAGTTAACTTTTAATAAGCCCCGTCGCGTTGTATTGAAAATCTAAATTTTATATTTTTTGATACTAACCACTAAATGTAAAATGTTATGCAATAGTTTCTGATTAACCCATGTGACAAGTTTTCATATTTAGTTTTTCTTTTTTTTTGTATTTTTATATTTTTTCCCTATTGTGATTTCGATTTTTTTTATTCAAAAAATTAAACGTGTTTGTCGGTGAAGTGTCTTTCCATTCATTTCGCTACAGTATGTATTTAGAAATATATAAGTATGTTTATCAGTTGTCTAGTACCCATAACACAAGCTCTGCTTAGCTTGGGACTAGATGGCGTTGTGTAATAGTTGTGGAATATTATATTATATATTATGATCTTTGGTTTGTTGGATTTGTCTCCACCCCAAGTAGCAGAATACCGATTAAAACATGGGGAAAATTCACAAAGAAAAAACAATATGGGTAAGATTTTCTCATACATTTTGTATGGATCAGCTCTTTTGATTCTGAGGCGATACGAAGTTGGCCGGGACAGCTAATATTCAACGAAACCATTGAAAAAACAGACGATGTTTTTGAATGTGCGATTCTATGTCGCAAAAGATGTTTGGCCAATGTCCTCCAAAGGTCAAAGGCAAAAAACCCCATTAAATACTCTTATTTCTTTATCTCCTTTCTTATTTTGACTTAGAACGTTATTTACAAGAGCCAAAGCGTCTCATAAATGTTTTTATGGGGTTACTCCCAACTTTTGTGAGGACATTGCCAATTTTTTTACAGCCATTATCCTATGTGACCTTCACAGCATTTTTTATAAGTTTTGACCTTCATAAAACATGGCGAATTATTAAACAAGACGAGATGAAGTTAGTTGGTTAAGGACAAAAAATTTTGTCGTATAAAACAATTATTCTAGTCCCTCTCATCAACTTTGCATGTTGTTATACTTTTTTACCCGATTGGGCCCAGCTAAAAGGAGGGTAATGAGCCTAATTTGAATGTGACTAAGTCATTTCAGATAGACCATTGCTGAATGAAATTGTTTCTTTACTGAAAAACAACCGGCTTAAATAATTTTATTTTCAGAGTCGGTGGCAAAAAACGAAAATACAAAACAAAATTCACCGACTTTCGAAATTAAAATATTTTTTCACTTTTTTTAGTGTTTTTTTGGATGTTACTCGTTTTTTTTTTATAAAGTTTTTATTTTTCACATTTTTAATTGTGGTACCTAAGTACCGGAAAACAATCGTATGCCTTCACTTGATAAGTAACACAAATGACTGTGGTGACAGGAAGTTATTACAAGTTATACCATCATAAACATACACTAAGTGAAAAAAATACGTATTATTGAAGTTAACTCAAAAACCGCATATAAGAACTTGACCAAATTTATATGAGACCACCTATAAGATAAAAAAAATACAACCGAATTGAGAACCTCGTCCTTTTTTGAAGTTGGTTAAAAAAAAGAAAGCATCGCTGAGGAAATTTACATTAATTGAAACTACGTTAATCTGTCAAGCTCCGCTAATGAGACACAATTGATTTTCTATTGTTTCGTCGCCGATCGGCGAACCGCGCCGCTTGACCGGTTAAATAAGTATTGTTAACATTATTATCAGCCATTTCTGTCCCACTGCAGGGCAAAGGCCTCCCTTCCCTCCTTCCACTTATCCCTATCCAGTGCTGTTACACGCCAATCCTTGTGGAAGGAGACGAGTTCGTCCCGCCATCTCATTCTGAGCCTGCCGCGTTGCCGTTTGCTGCTGTTTGCGACCCATTGTGTGGTTACTTTAGCCCATAGCGTTAACATCGTACACACCAAAATCCAATAGATATCTTATTTATTGAAACCTCAGAAGAACAAGATAAAATAAAACAAAAATATAGTGAGACAGCCACTACAATTCAGAGGACTCGATAAATAAACTTGTTTATGTTAGAAGGAACCACTTACCTACACGTAACGTCAGCATATTCATTGGGTAAATAATAGTCTTTACTAAAAAAAAAGTCTTGGGGAAACAATGAACTAACTCTACTGAAAGATACGATATATCGATAAAGTTGGTTGAAAGAAGGTTTTTGTTTTAGGTTACAAGGCAGTTTTGGGTCTTGGGTAAAATAGGGTATCCTTTTTTTGACGTTGGTAGTTTTTATTTTTTAAGAAAAATACGATATTTATTTTCATGAGGGTGTTTTGTGTGTTGAACAGTACTATTTTTAATATTCAAACACTGTTCTTCGTATAAAATAACTTTATTATACACACTGATTCCTGAGTACAGTGTCTTGCTTCGTAGCTCCATGATTACTGTCTCTGCACTGCCTTTTACAATTTAAAACGACTTTTTGCCCACTCAGAAATAACGAGAATGTTGTTGTCATAATCTTCTATATATATAAAAATGAAACCCGTTTTCCGTTGTCACGACATAACATGAAAACGGCTGGACCGATTTCGATGAAATTTGGTATAGAGATAGTTTGAGTCCCGGGAAAGGACATAGAATAGTTTTTATCCCGATATTCCCACGGGATCGACATTTACGCGGGTGAAACCGCGGGGCGCAGCTAGTGAAAAATAAATTTTAAAGTTTGATACAATATTAACCTGTCAAACACCGCGCGTCGCCTATTGGCGTAGAAACAATAGAAAATCAATTGTGTCTCATTAGCGGAGCTCGACAGATATCATTTGTTTTTGTTAATGTTGCTATAGTGGATATTATACGAGCTCCGCTAATGAGACACAATTGATTTTCTATTGTTTCGTCGCCAATTAGGCGACGCGTGGTGCTTGACCGATTAAAATAATAAGTACATGTTTTTTTTTTATTAAATCCAAACTTACGTAATTATCGACAAGTTTTAGTAGAATTCAGAACTGAATGAGGCAAATATATGTAGAAAGTGAGCAATATTAATTTTGAACTAGCTGCGCCCCGCGGCTTCACCCGCGTAAGTGTCGACTTCGTGGGAATATCGGGATAAAAAGTAGCCTATATGTTAATCCAGGGTGTCAGCTACCTCCATACAAAATTTAATTAAAATTGGTCGAGCTGTTTGAGTTGGAAGAAGTAACAAACATAAACACAAACACACTCACAAACTTTCGCCTTTATAATATTAGTGTGATGTGATAGTGTGATTAAAACATGAATTTGAAACAAGCTAACATGTGCGTATGGTATGGCATCCGCCGACAAGCGTCGACAACCTGTCACTCGTGTATTTGAGTACGATGCTCAAATACACGAGCGACATGTTGTCGACGGCTACCGCCGTTTCGCTCGTGTGTATGCAGACTAAGCTGCAAGACAACTTTTTGGCATAATCTTTTCCACAGACAAGAAATGAGAAGGGTATAGTAAAAGGGCGCAGTGTGCTGCACACCCCCACGCTATTTCAAGTTAAACAAATATCAACTTTATTTCAAAGATAATTAAGTTGATTTCAAAGTGACTAGCACTATTGAAAAAGTTATAAAAAGCTTTGAAGTTGTAGCGTAAACTGAACTTTAAGGTGTAGGAACGAAAGATATTTTTCCATTAATTCATATTTGTTTACATTTTTGGCAAATAAATCGGGAACGCAGGATAGGTAGCGTTTCCTTTCAGAGACTAAAAGCTTCAATACCAGGACACATAAATGTGAAAATTTATGTGTTGATACCAAAGTCATGATGATAAATTGAAAGATCTAGGTGTACGGGCTGCGTAGCAACAGTAATGTGTTTAAACCATCCATCTTCCTAACTGTCGTTAAGATAACGAAGACATTGTCGTAGCGTAGCTTTTATACTACCTAGATGCCATTAACTTATGTCCTTGATCTAAGTTAGAAGCCTTGGTTGACGAACTACGTAGGATCATAACAGGGGTAGGTAAGGGTTTGATAGGTCGAGCTATTTTCAGACGCATTCGATTTTATCATCGCACAAAATGTTAAGTATATAAAAAAAAAACAAGGAATGTATGGAAAATTAATGTTACTCGTAACATCTATTAAAACTACGATCAATACGATACTATGACGTGTTAGAAAGAAAGAAAAGAAAAGAAAAGAAACGAAAAGAAAAGAAAAGAAAAGGAAAGAAAAGAAAAGAAAAGAAAAGAAAAGAAAAGAAAAGAAAAGAAAAGAAAAGAAAGAAAGAAAATATGTTTATTTGTTCATCATCATCTGTCCCGCCTTTTCTATGTTGGGGTCGGCCTACAGTCAAACCGGATGCAGCTGAATACCACTACTTTACATGAAGCGACTGCCTATTTGACCTACACAACCCAGTTACTAGGTAATACGATACTCCTTGGTAAGACTGGTTGCCAGACTTTCGGGCTTCTAACGACCCGTAGCGACTGTCAAAGATCCACGAATGATAGCCGAGACCAAAGGCTTGACGTGCTTTCCGAGACACGGAGGGATCTTGATATATAGAGATGGTCACCCATCCACGGACCAACCGCGGCAAGCGTAACCCGATCGATCGACCCGTGCGGCTGTTATTACTTAGCCACAAGCCCACTTCATGTGGGACATCGCAGGCTAATAATAATCAATGTTCAATTATTAAGGAGGACAAGATGGGGGAAGACCTCATTGGGCACCACAAAATTCATCCGCATCGCTGTCAATAAGAAATGTGCCCAAAAGATTCGACTCATGTGGCTGTTATTACTTAGATACAAGCCCCTCCATATTATGACGTGTTATACAATCATATTGTCCAAGTATTATAATGTGGAAAAAAGTTTTTCGAATTTTGAAATGGAGCCATTATGCAATCAAGTCATAACATAGCATCATTTTTTATCAACCATTGAGTCAGACATCCTCGGGTGAAAGCATATTTTTGATTGTTAGATGCTTTTAACGACACAAAAGTTCTTTTTCACTTCTCATGCTCTAAAAGTTCGTCTTTATGTTGTGCGTAGGCGACATAAAGTCGCTTTTTATGATCTAGTGGTTAAAGTATTTTTTTTCTAAGACTAATATAATCAGGGCCAACAGCCCACACGCACAATACAACTTTATTTCATTTGCTTTAATTTATATAACTTCTGTGTTTTCTGTCGTTAATTTAATAAAACCACATAAAATAGTTGTCATTTATTATTTAAAAACGCAAAGAAACGTTTTTATGACTTTGCAGTATGAAGTCACATGTTGGAAATTAAAAAAAAACTTATAAAAAGTTTCGTGGCGGGAATTAGCTAATCTCTTCTGCAATTTTGCAACATTCTTTATGCCTGTTTCGTTTTCTCGCAATCGAAGTGAAAAGCAGAGCATATAACTCTGGCATAAACGAACCATTTTACCCATCGACTTAAGTGTCCATATTTAAAACGTCTCGGGGCTAAATGGCTTCTTTTATGCACTAGTTGTACAATCTACTATTGGTTTAAGATTAGGATCTTTATAAATGATAAGTAAATGATTTATTTTCTGTAAGTAGGTTTGTACCAAAACTTTTACACGTCGATCATATTTTTTTTAAGCTAGATGAGGTCGGCGTTTCCTATCTGACTACTCTGAGAAGAAAGGCCGAAACAAACTCAGAGGTCTCTTTTAAAGTCCAGACAAAATCTTGGTCAGATCATGTGAAGACCATGTAGATTGGTGTCTGAAATGGTCTTTGAGGAAAGAACCACAGAGATTGAGCGGACCTGTCCAGTCAGTGCACGCATTTGTCAAAAATCGTGCAGTTCAACTCAAAACTTGAGGAGCTCAGCGATTCGACGAACAATACCAAAGAAAGGACATTTGGGTAGGCCGCGTAAATTACTCAAACTGCCAGATCATGATTAAATCTAACTAAGAAGGAAAACAGAAAAAAAGAAATGACCCATATCACACTCATACTCCTCACATTCACAATAATTAAATAAAATAAAAAAATAAACCACATCTTGCGCCTCCAAAAGTTTGCCGTGGACTAACTAAGTTGTAGCACACCCCGGACACTCCATACAACGCTCGCAAAATAATTACCTACTACTACTACATTAAAAAATGACGTTTGTATACGTATGAATGTGTGCGTGAGGTACTTGTGTTTGCGAGCGCTCTTTGTTAAAGAACTGCGACGGTAACCTCGAAGTGCGGGGTGAGGTGCGGTAACTGATGTTAGTGCGGGGAAGGGAGTGGCCTTTCTGTACGTAGTACTTTAAGTATTCTGTGGTTGTAGTTTGTTCTTGGACATGTCAGTGACAAGTAATTCAAAGTTTAATGACGTCCGACAATCAAGGCCTCCTTCAAGAACAGAGCCTCATTCTGTCCTCGGAAAAGGCCTTGGCTTTCAATAATTATTCGTGGTATGAATTACCTTCTAATAGAGACAGAGATGGAGGCACGAATAAGCAGCGGTTGTGGGTTCAAATCGGAGCAAGTACCAATTGACTTTCAATTCATATGCACTTTCTATGTTTATCTTGGACTAATGTGGACTGACACCGGTGAAGGAAAACCTCGTGACGAAACCTGGACCTTATCAATATCAATACTTTTAAGTGTCTGTTTGTAATAGCAAAGTAACAGCTTTTTATTAATGAATATCACACTATTATCACATCACATCACACTAATATTACTCGTATAAAGGCGAAAGTTTGTGTGTGTGTTTATATATTTGTTACTTCTTCACGCTTAAACGCCTGGACCAATTTTGATAAAATTTTGTATGGAGGTAGCTGACATCCTGGATTTACCTATAGGCTACTTTTTATTCCGATATTCTCACGGAATCAACGTTTGCGCGGGTAAAACCGCGGGACGCAGCTAGTGAAAGTGTATACCTACGATACTTATACCAAAAAAACATTTTTTTATTATTTTTGTCTGTCTCATTGTTCCGCTTAATCTCTGAAACGACTGGACCGATTTCGACGGAACTTTCACTGACAGATAGCTGATGTTATGAAGTAACATATATGCTACTTTTAGCGTCGGTAGCACGTTCCCGTTGGATATTTTCTGATATCCACGGGGCGAATTTGCGGGCAGAAACTAGTAGTTAATTTACGTCTGAAATCGCCAACCCGTCTTGAGGAAGCTTTATTTTTAATGCTGAATGGGCCGCTCTTGACCTCAATCACGCCTGATGGAAAACGATGGATGAGGTCTATGATGGAACGAGCGTGCCCAGAAGATGCCTAAGGCACTGGGACTCCCACGCATCGACGAAAAATGGCTGGCTGCTTGACGCCGGACTCCGGTGGGAGGTTGGTCGCAAACCAGGCCGGCGTTAGCCACCGGAAGGGAATAATTGGCCAGAAATAAGGTATTGGGTGTATAGAGGTATGAGGAACAGGGTGTAAAGTTCACTCATACTCTATAGAAAAGGGAACCAGACGGGTGTTGTGTCTGGCGGGCAACTGCCCAATGAGTCATGTCGGGCTGTTGTATATATGCTAGTTGCGCAGTAAACTCTGCTTGCGCGATGCAGGATTTGCGTGACGTCAGTATGACGCGCTGTTCGCATGTGGCGTTGTAGATACCGCTACAGGTGTGACTGTCCAGGATGAGCCGAGCGCTCGGTTCAGTTGAGTAACTGGCAGAACAAACTGCGCTACACGAGGAGGCTTCTTCATGCATCCCAAAGCTTGGTGGTCAATGCCCGTGCCTTCTCTGTTTTCTTTTAGACCATTTGCTTATTGTTGTAACGACCCGTTTTTATTTTCTATGGCTTTGTCTTGTTTGGTTTGGAGAATCACTGACTCCTAAGACACAGGCACATACAGTACCCGGCGATAAATATTGCACATCGACCTTTGGAAAGAGACAATCGGCTAATTTCGGCTTCGTAAAGCGTTATCTCTGTCGCACACTACCTATGTGACGTTTTGCAGTCGCGTCCAGTTCAAAATATATAATTAGAGTTGTTAACACCCCCAAATTTAAATAATTTAAAGTTGCACTATGGCATCTTTAGGAAAAAGAGGGATACCTTTACGAGGTTACTCCAACCTAAAGCCATCATTTATAGAAAACTTGGTGTATTTTATACAAAGAATAAAAAGAATTATCAAAAGAAGCAAATCATAATTGTTTTAACAGCTCTTAATAGATACCGAACTGTTTGTATTTCGTGCGACAGAGATAACGCTCTACGAAGCCGAAATTAGCCGATTGTCTCTTTCCAAAGGTCGATGTGAAATATTTATCGCCGGGTACTGTAAGCCTAGTTTAGGAGTCAGGGAATCAAAATGATGGTGTCGTTGTTGTAAGCCTTATATGTATTTAGTTTTGGTTCTTGTTTTGTGACGGCTTTTGGTCAAATAAAGAATGTATTTTATTTATTTTTTCTCTGTATGAGAGAAGAGCTTTGCCCAGCAGTGGGACAATAATAAACTGGTATTATTATTGTAGCAACAGAACTCATAAATCTTCTTAAATCTAGTCATAGACTCAAAGAAGAAGGACAACAAAACAACGAATAAAAATACAATAAAATTTACTGCCTCACCAAATACGGTCAGCGAAAAAGGAAGTCGACCGCGACTTCGCATAATTGTGGCAAAAAGTCCCAGAACCCAACAAATACAAAGTGCGGACATAAATCCACGATACTCTGTTGTTTTTTTTTGCCGACCGTACCCAAGAAAACCCGGGGTTATTTTTCATTGTGGCCCATATATTATGTTTTGACTCCGGCCATGTTTGTTTAGGATGGAACAAGAGACATACGAACACACAGCTTCAGTAGGTAGATATTTGACTTTTGGCATTTTGGTGCTGCAGGAAATTTTAATTAGATATTAATAGAGAAGTTAGGATGATAAAATATATCTACTTAATGATAATTATTTTCGTGTAGTTATACAATATACATCGTGTGTCAGAAAGGTTGTGGTCATTATTAGTATTTAAAAGGGTTACATCCCGTTAAACTAGGGTTGCCAACCGTTCTCTAAAATAGAGTATTGTACTCTTTTTCTTGTAGATGTACTCTATAATCTATAACACTAATAGAGTACGCTAAAATACTCTTTTTACATAAACTGACTTTTAAAATGGATGTCGAAGATAATCTCTTAAAACTCCGCCCCTAAGGCGACCCACTGACCAATATTTTGGCTATATACTACAAAACAGAAATTAAAACCCATTGAACAATCATCTGCGCAAAAGTCAAAAAAATCATTGAAAAAGTTAGAATTTTTTATTGCTTATAGACAAATATATTTGGAGTCTTACATTTCTTCTAAAAACAATAAAAAATTGTTATGTACCGCAAAAAGTGCTAAAAAATTCATTTATTTAAATTGAATAAATTGTAGTCTTTTTTATTAATCTGTACTCTTTATTTACCCTTTCTGAAATCAGAAATACTCTACTTTTTCTAGAAAAAGTTGGCAACCCTACATCAAAATGAACCATGGGACCAACATCGTAATCGTGGAAAATTAATTAGTCGTCCCATACATTTGGGTCGAGTTGATAATTTTTTCGCGATTACAATGTTGGTCCCATGGAAAAAGTTATTGTTGGTTGATTAAAGTGTCTTTTATAAAATGATTGCTACTCATTTTATTCATCAACACTACCTAAAATACACGACCTAAATCTATATATTTTATATATATAAAACAAAGTTGGGTTAGTTACATCCATACTATAGCTAATATTATAAATACGAAAGTGTGTCGGTCTGTCTGTTACCTCTTCACGCTTAAACCGCTGAACCGATTTAGATGAAATTTGGTATAGACATGGTTTGAGTCCCGAGACCAACAAAGGATAGTTTTTATCTCGATATTCTCAACACCACACCACAGCACGAATAATACCACCTCGGGTATAATGATCAACATAGCACACATGTATAATAATGTACTATTCTCATACATTTAGTATGGAACGGATTTTTTAATGAATAAATTAACACAAGATTTACCTATTGATTCTGAAGCGGTATGAAGTTCGCCGGGTCAACTAGCATGTAAACATACAAAGACGTATTTACGCTACTCAACAGAATAGCAAATAAGTACGTATTGTTAAGACGGGTCCTCTAAGTACAAATGAGAAACCTTTTCTTGTCCCCGTAACTAAATTAAACGGACAAAGGTACGGCACCCTCCAAATCAAGTACAAGTATACACCTTAACTTAACCGCATTCACTTAAGTTACTTATCCTTCCTATCAAAATATATCACGTACCTTGGTCGAGCTTAGAAGATGGGAATATGTTAGGAATATACAAAGGCGGTCGTCTGAATATGAGCAAAATAAACATAGAAGGGTTTTGGTATGTTATTGTACAGGGTGTTCGGCAGAACGTTAAACACACGAAAATGGCACATAGATGAGGTCATCTGCTACCTACCCAGCCAAAAAAAAATACCCAGGCCCCATAGTTTTTTTTATTTTTTTTATTACCGAAATTCATGAGTTTTAAAACTTGAAGGCCTATAAGTTTATAAGCTGGCAACACTTTTTATTTGTCTCGACTATTGGTAGATTTATCTAAAATTATTGTTTGGTGCAAATACTAGAATCGGCTATAAAAAATAAAATAAAAAACTATGGGGCCTAGGTGTTTTTTTTTTGGGCTGGGTAGGTAGCAGACGACCAGGGCCGGATTAACCATTAGGCAGAGTAGGCGCCCCGCATCGGCTAAGACCCCCGCGCGCACAAAAAATTAATTGAAAATGTTTCATACTGTGAAAATGTAATCAATGACAATAGGTATTATTGGTTTTTTCGACGCCTGCTGTCAGTTGATGAAATACTTCATACTTACAAAACAGAACCATCTACTATCGAGTAGTATAAGTAATAATATGGATAACATTTTTGTATCCAAAAAAGGTTAAAAAGTTAATATTTAAACTTAATATACTTGACAAAACTATTTTCTTTCGTTTATTGTTTTTTATAAACGAAATAATCTTTTACTGTAAGTTCCTGAGGAGTTAAGCATCAGTCCGGTGATGCTGCTGATACTATTACTCACATCCTGTCATCAACTTTAAAAAAACTGATGATCTTCAAACGGCTGAAAAGGGGCCCCGAGAAATGCATTGCCTAAGGGCCCAGACATGGTGAATCCGGCCCTGCAGACAACCCCACCTGTCTGACATTTTCGTGTGTTCAACGTTCTGCCGAACACTCTGTGTATCTAGTGTGTTTTTATAAGATTCTAGAGACGGAACTAAAAGCAGTGGTTGGCTGGCTGGGTGACTCGCCGGTAAAGCTTGAGGGAGTAATGGATGATGACGTCACGCCGAAGTATTGGCACGAAAGCTGCGCTGACGATTACGGTATAAGTAGGGGTCACTTGCTGAAACGAAAACATGTCGCCTCGGTGATGACCGTAGCTCTGTAACAACGTGTCATGTTGTGCTATGATTCCCTGGTATGTACAAGTCTCATCCAAGTCTTCACCGCGATCTTTATTTTTACCCCCTTACTAAACGTAGGTAATTATATCAGATGAATAGTTACACACCGATTTCTCTCTTTCACTCGTCAGTAATTTGACTTTCGAAAGAAGAAGACAAAGCGTTGTGTAACTATACAGACGCTTTACAACGTTTGTTAGTAAGGGGTTATTCTATAAATCCTCCTTCACAAAGATTTCTACTGCTATTTTTGTTTTAAGCGCCGTAGCTCATTTGTTTATTATTACAAACTCCATGTTATCTCGCAGATCTGGGCCAAACATTACACTCGGTCCCAGCAGGCTATAAACCAGGGTATTGGGGCAAAGCGCCCTTCAACTTAGCCTCTTTAACTTAACTCCCTAAGTTACGAACTGGTGGCAATTAATTTTGACTACCTATTAGTACTTGCTTGCTTTAGCTTTTAGAAAAACACGCGAGAACGTCGTACTAAGTTATGCAAAAAGGTTCCAGAATAAGTAAATGCTAAACGGGAGCTTTTGTTTTGTTAGGTTTATCATGCTTCACACTAATATTATAAGGCGAAAATTAGTGAGTGTGTTTGTATGTTTGTAAGTTCTTCACGCACAAACGGCTCAACGGATTTGGATGAAATTTTGCATACAGATAAAAAGATTATCCCGATATTCCCACGGGACCGACACTAATGCGAGTGAAACCGCGGGGCGTTGCTAGTAAAGTAATAAGTTACAGTGACGTATTCTTAGATTTGATAGCCAAATTTACAATCTGGCTTTATTTAGTAACATCCTAAGTTTATAATAGCGTGTTCGATATGCTAATATTATGTTAGTTAAACTAATAAGCATAACAAAGTAATTAATAATATTATCAGTGACGTGTAAAGCTTAGGCGTATGTTACACGGTCAGTTTTTAATAAATTGTTGTCATTTCACTGATATTTTGAATTGAGATTTAAATCGTTAGATTTGCCCTCGCCGGTATTTTTACAGCACAAAAATGTCAATAATGAGACGAGTGATTCGTATTTTTGTGACAGCATGCGACATGTGTGTCAAAGGTGTAAAAACGAAACACAACTAAAATATTCAAGCGCAAATCAATTTTTACCCGACTATGGCGAAGCAAAAAAGAGGGTTATGATTTTGACCGGAATATATATGTATATGTATGTTCATCTGTTCCCTCATAACTTAAAAAGTACTAATAATAATTTGACAAATGAGGTATCGTTAGAAGCGTCTTGACCGTCCGCTGGTTATAGGCTATGTGACGTCGCACTAAATTCAATATGGCGGCCCTCTAGAGGACATAAAGTAATGAATTTAAAAATATATATTTTGGGATGGTGTCGTTCAAACAGAAATAAGCCCCAAAATAATTAAATAAAAAAAAAGTTTAAAACCTAAAACCCGACTACTGAAAAGGATGAAACAAGAAAGTACCTTCCGGTGGTCGCGTGCTACCATAGCTTATTTAGGACAGCGGCATGCGACCGATGCGGGAAGGTACTTTCTTGTTTCATCCTTTTCAGTAGTCCGGTTTTAGTTTTAAACTTTTTTTTTTATAAATTGCCGTTTGCTCTCTGAGTCTCTAAGATGTTTATAAGTGACAGAATTATTGAGCAAATTAGATACAGAAGATTCAGAACCAGTGTTTTGGTACATCCTTGGAAAAGTTATGTCTATCTTCTTCGTAGCTTATCGATGGCAGAAATTTTAAACATTTTTGGCCCAAAATTCAGCTGCGTGAAGTCCGCTCACTGACGCAGTCATAAGATCATCAAGTGCACAGGTGACAGGGCATGCGGCGCAGGATGGGAGGTGGGCCATTGTCTGTGGGGCGATACCGCATACGCACTTGAGCTCTGAGCCATCCGTGAACCCCTTTGTGGATGATACCACGATGGCAAATAGTTATGTCTATTAGTGGGCTGTTATAGGCTGCGTTGATGGATATTTTTGAAGTGAAAACTTCTTTAGCGGCGTTGTACATTTTTTTTGTAATGGGTAAAAAATGTTAAACTCGCGTCAGGACACGTGACCGTCAGGACACGTGACCTGATCGAAAATTCGTAAGACGGATGGAGAGTAGACAGCCGGCGCGGCGTAGGAGAGGAAGTATCCCCCTCTCTTTCTACGGCACGGCGAAAATGTATGCCTGCTGTTTCGTTTACGCGGCGCAGGGCGCTTGTTACAATAAATGTTACAATAAAATACCTTGTGATATATTGCAATTAAATGAAAGAAAATTTAAAACTCACATTAAACGTACACTTTGTAAACAAGCATACTATAAATTAGAAGATTATATCCAAGATAAGAACGCTTGGAAACATGCTGGTCCTGCTCCATAGGACAATCTAGAGTCTAGACAAAATCAAACTGGTTGCTTATTTAATTGTACATTTTTTTATTCTTTTTTAGGGTTCCGTACCTCAAAAGGAAAAAACGGAACCCTTATAGGATCACTTTGTTGTCCGTCTGTCCGTCCGTCCGTCCGTCTGTCAAGACCCTTTTTCTCAGGAACGCGTGAAGGTATGAAGCTGAAATTTATATCAATTACTCAGGTCTACTGTCCCTTGAAGCTGTGAAAAAATCAAACTTCTAAGCCAACGCAATCAAAAGATACAGCCGTTTATGCCGCAAATTTCTGCAAATTTTCGAAACTCGCACGGGAATCAAAACCTACAGGGTACTTCCCGTGAACTTAGAATCTTGAAATTTGGTACTAAGTAACGTCTTATAGTACAAATAAAGGAAAAATTGCGAAAACCGTAAATTTTTAGTTACATCATATAATAAAAAATATTTTTGAAAATTTTAAAGTTACTTCTTTTCTCATGAACGCGTATAGGTATTAAATTGAAATTAATATCAAATACTCAGGTCTATAATACCTTGAAGCTGTAACAAAATGAAACTTCTATGTCAACGCAATCAAAAGAAACGGCAATTTAAGCCGCATATTTTCAAACTCGCAACTACTCGCAAGGGAATCAAAACCTAAAGGGTACTTCCAGTCGACCTAGAATCTTGAAATTTGGCATGAAGCAATGTTTTATAGCACACATAAAGGAAAAATTCCGAAAACCTTAAATTTTTATACGGAACCCTCGTTGCGCGAGTCCGACTCGCACTTGGCCGGTTTTTTTTTACATTTATTACTCACACCCTGACTTATTACTTGTATTTTGTTTTTTAATTAAAATCGTTTTGCTTGTACCATGTTTGTAAATATGTGAGCACCATGTATCTATCAGATAATTAATTTATATGTCATGGTTTCGTTTTTAATTCTTTTACCTATTGTGGTATAGTAATTTTATTGTAGGTGCATCGTCCTCACATGTTATTATATAATTAATGTACCCATGCAAAATATTGTACCTAAACATTTTAAAAGAGTAACGGTGGAGTTTCTTGCCCGTTCTTCTCCATACGAAAACTACCTTTTGGAATGGGCGACTAGAATCAATTCTATTTTAAGATAATTTTTGACGTTCAAAAGTGCCTTTTATGTGCCTATTTGAAATAAATGCTTTGACTTTGACTTTGACTTTGCGCGAATGTTCGTATGTGTTTATGTTAACAGCGTTCCACGCGCATCCATGGATGGTGACAGCTGATGGCTCGACCGTCTGTGTAGTGGCCACACTGCTGTGTGTTCGTAAAATTCGTGTATATAAAGTGTTTAAAATATGGAAATTGAACAAAGTGCATCTATTAATGAAAAAAGTGACGTAGAAATAGCGAAAGGAAATGAGTTATATTAATTCAATTAATAGTTGATTATTCAAGTTTTCACTTCTGCCGGCGCTCCCGGAGTGCAACCCGTCGTTTTTTTTCTTTTGTTTTTTTTTTACTTTGTTTAGTTTAGTTTGTGATCTTCCTATACGAGTCGCAATAAATACTTTTTCTTTCTTTCTTTCCTTCTTTCTTTATATTATTTCCATTCACATAATGGTGGGCATGTAAAACATACCTTACCTACATTAGGCCAATTATAATTCATTTGTGGTTCAAATGAATTACGTAGTCCCATCATTAGGGGTACATTTTTTAAATCACTCCGTCCTCGAATAGGGTTTTTTTCACCATTAACTGCTCCATAATATTTTCATTATACAAATTACGGTAATGGCAGGAAGAGAGTCGTGAAAAATGATGTGTTGTAAAAAAAAATTACGGCTGTAAATGGTTTTTGCTTTCCTATGGAGGTGTAATGCAAAGAGAGTATTAATATTATTACGGGGCATTACCATACCGTGGCTAGGTATGATAATGCCCCGCGATTAACAAATTGAAGTACTTTTTCGATAGGTACCTAATAATATTAATACTTAATCTCTTCGCGATCTGTAATTTTTTTCGCGATTACGATTGTTTGTCCATTGAGAAAGTTGTTTACTTTTATGGTCTGTATCCTTAAATATAATGATCCTACAATGAAATGAAATTTTAATTTCTGAATTGTTTTTATCTGTTTTATAACGGACGCTTTCAACGTGCACATTTTTCTACATCGTTCTCGCATGTATAATTTCAACATGATTGATGTAACAATTTTATGATTGACCCCTTGACAATTCAAAAATGTCTGTAATTGGTTTATTAGGAATAAATATTTACCCCCTTATTCATAAAACTTATCAAACCTATTTTAGTTAAAATGGGGTTTGTCTCTTTCTTACACACAGAAATGACAACGTGACAGATAAAGACAAACGTTCTATAAACCTATTTTAGGATAAATAGGATTATGAATAAGGGGGTTAGAGTTTGAGATAAAATCTTACAATTATAAACAACTATCTAAGATCTCATCAGTGACATTTGCGACCAAAATATCAATGACGCAGTAGGTATGTAAGTTATAGTCCTCGCGGAACTAGTTGACCGCGCCTTAGGTATGTGAGCGGTGGGACGGAGGGGCGGGGGCGCATTACTCAGTACGTGCGCTGCGAACCGCCGCCGCCGCCTCACCGCTGTCCCCACCTAAGCGGCCAACTAGTTCGGCGCGGACTATAATTTAAATTTGATATAAACACGAACTTGCAAAATAATACCAAATGTGTATGCACTAATACACCTGCGCTTACCACTTCTGGGAATTCATCCGCGTGATGTTATACTCTTACAAAGTATTACAACAATTCGCCATTCCCACATAAAGTTTCCGACACGACGAACTAGGTGCAATATGTTTTGCATAAAAACAATTTAAATTTCAAAACATTGTAGCTAAAAGGAAGTGGAAACAGACATATCATAACATTTCGTGAGTGAAAGACATTTCAATGTTTACAAAGTATGGCTTTAGCAGGCTTTTTCGGCATGTCTGAGTAGTTTCAAACGTAATATTAAAGCCGAGCGCACATACTTGAAAAACAAGTTGAGGCACATAAAAAAGTTGCAGAGTTAAAATGCATTTTTCCTTTTCATGAATTCGGAAAAAAACATGACGGTTGTGCCTCGACTTTTTTTGACAGCAGAATTTTGATATTAGCAGAAGTGTGTTCATGGGTTTAATAGAATAGTTTGGCTGTTTTGCATCTTGGGTGCAAAACCGTAAAGTTTAATCTAGATATCCCAAGTCTTAAGTACAGTAGATTAAGTCACCACACACATGTATACTAAGACGCTCTTAAGATACATGTGTGGGATGACTTAATCACTATGCAACATTTGGCTTAGTGAAGTGTACTTGTTGTTTGCTCGTTTCAAGTCACTTAATTTAAGTAATTTGTTACACAACTGAATATTGTAAATCATCCTCTGCCTAGCCTTTTCCCAACTACGTTGGGTCGGTTTCCAGTCTAACCAGATGCAGCTGAAAATCAATATTTTATATGGACCGACTATATCTGACCTTCACAATCCAGTAACTGAGTAATGCGATGCCCCTTGGTAAGACTGGTTGTCAGATTTTCAGGCTTCGGACGACCCGTAATGACTATCAAAGATCCACGAATGACAGCCGGGACCAACGGCTTAACGTGCTGTCCGAGGCATGGAGGGGTCTTGGTATTTAAATATGGTTACCCATCCACGAACCAACCGCGGCAAGCGTAGCTTAACCTGATCGATCGACCCGTGCGGCTGATATTACTTAGCCACAAGCTCCTCCACCACAACTGAATATTGTAAATAATAGACAGAATAGTAATAGGCAATCAGTTATATTGTAGTAGCGGTGGTGGCCGAAAGCCAAGGGCGCCAATTTGCTAAATAATTAATTTCCCTGATTGTAACAACACGCAAAAAAAATGAGATCGAGATAAATCTCCTAGTCTCCTAATACAGGCATTGTTTGCCCAAAGGGAGGCTCCAAACACGTCCCAATGTATTACAGGCTAATTGTGACAATAAACGATTTTGTATTTATTTTGTATTTTATAAATCCTTGATAAGAACAGTGTTGGCTCAGTAGTAACGGCTCGACTTACGTGTTGTATGTCGTGAGTTCGAACCCAGGCAGGCACTTTACTTTGTGTGTTTATTTTCATCATATTGGAACATTATAGGTTGATTATGTAATTAGTAAAATGATTAGAACTTAGTCACATATGCTTACTAAAAGAAAGAAAGAAAGAAAATGCATTTATTTAGCACATACTAAAAGACACACAATACACCAGATACATCAGATAAAAAAGCAAAAAATAAAGACCAAATAAAAAGCGTAAGGTCCGATGTAAGTAATTAGCAGGAAAATATGCCTCACGGCTGCGCCAAAAAGGCCTAGTTCAGCAATAATGCCAGACTAGTGTTTAAAATTTCAAAACCACAGACAGCTGAGGTAAAAAAAAGTTAAATTGGCTGGTTTTTCAATCGACAGTTAATTTTTATTCGTGGAATAAAATTAACGTCAGACTGATTTAGTATGGAAGAACTGTCAAAAATTTAAAATTATTCCTCGGATAAAATTATCTGGTGTTGGAAAAATCAGCCCTGAGACATCCAACCAAAGTAAGGTTATCTATCTAATAGGTAGGTATATTGAGGCTTAGCATGAAGTGCACTGAATTTATTCACAACGACATGAACAATAGAAGTATACCACGAACCAACACGAGCAAAGATTAACCTACAAAAGAAAAATAACAATCATCTTTTATATTATCATAACCACAATGAGACGTGTAAGAAAATATTATGTCTTTCATGTTTAAATACTAACAATAATGCTGAAGAGTTTGAGTAATCGTCCTACATACCTACGGCCCTTTTAGGACAACTTGCAGAAAAACAAAATCCTAACTTTAATATATATTATAAATGCGAAAGTAAGTTTGTTTGTTACCTTTTCACGCCTAAACCACTGAACCGATCATCCTGAAATTTTGCATATACGTTGTCAGGTGTACAGAAACGGACATAGGGGGTACCCAATGTCCGAACAGCACTTTTTCCCGAGGCGAGGAAAACAACATTAACGTTATTATGATAATAGATGGCGCCACGTGTCTATTGAACTTTGTCACATTATTTAATTCTGAGGCGGTACGTACGAAGTTCGCCGGGTCAATCAAAATAAATTATATTTTCATTCTGCAAGTCGTCCTATGTTTTTTTTTGTATGGAATTTTAAACATTATCAACGTTTGGTACAGTTAGCAAGACAATATTTTTTGTTTATTTGTTTCAACGCGCTAAACTCTGAAACTACTAGTCGGATTTGAAAAATACTTTTTGCATTTAATGCCCAAATTCTTAAGGAGGGCTAGGCTACTTAACATCACGCTAAGATCCTTAGGAACCGAACAAAAAGAAAAAAAAAATCAGAAACAATGACAAGCGAAAACGAATTGATAGCACGGGCGATGCGATGTAACGGGTTGGGTCGGGCGAACAATACACGCGAGCGAAGTCGCGGCCAGAAGCTAGTTTCTAAATAAATTGAAACAAGCGACAATCTACATGGAAACATCATCTCGAACGGAGATAAAAGCAGAAGGTACTAGGCTGTCAGATACACAAAGGAGTATCTAATCAATCAGACATTGAATTGAAGACTTGGAGTACAAAACAGGGCTGTCACTTTAATAGAATATTGATCAGTCTTTTGTATCAAACACATTGAAGTAGCTTTGTATTTGTTAAGGTGGTACCCCGGCCAAATAACCTTGAGCATCCGTTCCCTCCTTGCCGCGCCCATAGAACTCGCACTATTTTTGGAATTATTTTAGTAAAAAAAGAATAGCGGTCTTTTTAAATACTTACATGAAATTGTGGATTATTTAGATTTTTAAATTATCTATCCATTGGTGAAATCTTAAAATTAATAGAACGTCAACTTTAGCAAAAGATGAATGCAATCGATAATTTTAGTCACTTTTTTAAAAGAAGATTTTAATGTATTAGTAACATATAAACAAAAACAAATAATAACATGCAATAGGATAGGATATCGAACATTAATAATGTGCTTTCAGATGTAGTTTATTTCTCATAGGTAATTATTGAGTTAATAGCCTCTGAATAACGAACAAAAACGCAGTTTTGGTCGGGGTACCGCCTTAAGTGAAGGAGTTGGTATCCAAATCTAATTTAAACTGTGTAATAAATCTATACCTACTTACGTATGAGTATTACAAAGAGGTAAAATTCGTTTGTACGTATGTAGAGGTAATCTCTCGAACTACCAGTCGGATTTGAAAGAATCTTTTTGCATTTGATGGGCCAATTTTTGAAGGAGGCAATTGGCTATTTAAGATCACGCTATGGGAGCCGAGCGAAAAAAGTCTGTCAAATTCCTTTAATAGATTTTCAACTTTATCGCTAAAGCATAAGGTTTAAAGTTGATTGGGAAAATTTGACAGTTTCGGGTAGCTTGATGTGCTGGCATCTGTACAACAAAAGGGAAAACACAGTTATCATCAAATCACGCCTTTATTGCTCGAAAGGATAGCTACAGTGTAATAGTGCATCCACATTTTCGGCAGTTACGTCATTGTGCTTATTACCAAATACCGGTTCTGCTTCTGTCCAAAATTCCTTTTGAAAAAACCCAATAACACTTTGCCAAACTCGGAGTTTAACTCCGACCCCACTCTTAGCTATCGCGCTTACGTCACCAATGAGGCAGTACCAAGGTCTGCATGAAAGATAGATAGATAGATAGATAAAACGTTTATTTAGTGTAACAAAAGACACAGTACAGGCATTAAAAAAAACATCAAAAACGGTGAGAAAAAAAAACAAAGATTAAAAAGATAAAATGACCCATAGACATATAGAGGTATGAGGAACAGGGTGTAAAGTTCACTCAACCTCCATAGAAAAAAGAGGATCCTCCGACCAGACGGGTGTTGTGTCTGGCGGGCAACTGCCCAATGAGTCATGTCGGGCCGTTGTATATATGCTAGTTGCGCGGTAAACTCTGCTTGCGAGATGCAGGATTTGCGTGACATCAGTATGACGCGTTGTTCGCATGTGGCGTTGTAGATACCGCTACAGATACCTCATACGACATTTAAAACAGTCGATCACTACTGGTCGGTGTGTGTCTCATGGTTGCACCATATAGGAGTCCAGCTCAGCATATGCCAGGTACAATACCTAATGCTGGTATTCTGCTGCATCCCGTTAGCATGCTCAACAATTGTTAATTTTCACCATTTATCACAATCATGAAAACGTATTATATTTACCGCTTACCTCTAATCAACTGTCATTTATCAAGTTTGACAATTCCCATAGCGGCCATTTTACCTAACCGCCATTTTAAACCATGACACCGAATTCTTCCCCGCATCCACGCTAAGTAAGCATCTCACGTACGTCCGTATGAACATAACCCGATGTTTTATGCCCTTTCATACGGGCTAGGGTGTAATGTATTTTGAATGGGCCACGTCACCTGTTACCGTGATGCTCATTTGATGGGTTGTGTGGAAGGCCTTTATTATCTGAGAGATTTATTGGTTTTTGTTCGTAGTTATTGTGTGGGTGCCATCTTTAATGGCTTTGTGCTGATGAGGGGAGGCTTTTTATGTCAAAAATTTTCATCTTCATTTTTTTATATTAATTTCCATGCACATCAAACATTTTACAATCAATAATTGAGGACCTTGCAGCAAAACGGAGACAAATCCAAATTTATGAAATGTGCCTCGTACATGCATCAAACGATAGTCCTAATTTTTGTTGAAATTGTAGGCGAAAAAACAGTAACGGCAAGAATTTGGATCTGCCTCCCTTTTGCTGCAAGGTCCTCAATTAAGTGTCGGTTTTCGTACATGAACCCTGCCACGGTGCTTCAGAATTCAGTGTTGGTATGCTGTTGAGTTATTAAACATTAAATTTAACATATACTCAGTAAAAAAATGTATCAAAACACAATGCGATAAGTTTCAGAAAAATACATAGGGGTGGCAGGGACCTCATACGGGCAAGCTGAAACCATGAACCAAAACTGGGCACAAAAAGACCTCATGCTTAGCACTTGTGAGCACTACACCAACGAAGGAGTCAAAAGGTAGAGAAAGTCGACATAAATTTATTCAAGTAATACATTTATGTTGACTTTCAAGCACAAAAAATCTTCTAAACCGAAAGCTGTAAAACCCTCAAAGGCATAAAAGTCGTAAAAATCTTCCACTACGCTACAAAATGTTCAAGTCCAAAAGTGACGTATGTTTAAAGCTAGTGTAAAATTCAGTACTTACGACTTTGTTTCTTACGGCATTTTCCTCTATGAATTATTTGTTAAGACCGTAAGGCTTAGTTTACACAAGCCGCTGTTAGAAACACAGTTGCGTTCAAGGCATAACAGAACCGAGGCCGAAACTGTATTTCATGTAAATAGCGAATAGAATTCGTGGGAATTTATGAAACTGACTGACTGTGTATTCAGTTTTAGGAAGTCCCAATTACTACACTATAGTCTGGCCTGTCATTTCAGTGTATTTGATTAGTGATAGTGTGTTTTGTTGATCATGTTCTTCAGAAAGGTCGGGTGCGTAGTACTGACAACCGGGGTGCGTGTATGACTAGATGAATAAACGTCATCGAAGCAAAAGGAGTATTTATGGGTCATAGCAAGTGGAGAGAAGGCGTAAGTTTATGTATGCGTGTATGTAAATTTGTGTGAGAAATGATTGTTATTTGTGTATGTGTAGAAACCGAAAGCTATAGGTACTTATTACTTATTTATTGGATTTCGTCAATACGAAACAAAATTGAGTAGCCTAGTTTACAGTACTCTTCCATAAAATACAAGTAGACATTGAACATTTCCGTCCCAATGCGAGAAAGACCGCAAATTAACACGTTGGTCCCCGTCTGCCTTCATCAAATGTGGTAATGCGGTTTCGGCATCCGTTGCGGTCTCGGCCTGTCGGTCTACACTCACCCTTATAAACGAAGTGTATATTGCAACAGTGGTTTCGTCAAAAGCCGAAACTTTGTAGTTTAATATGGGCATGTTTTAATATTTACAAGCAGAGTCTGGTTGCACGAAATTTTGGTCACTACGCAGGGTATAATGTTTGGAGATATATATTATTTTGAGTGCACCGTTTGATGTTGTAGTCTGTTTGGCCTGTTCTAGTTAAGTTTTGGAGATTTAAAATGAACATAATATATTTTGATAGTATTTTGTTATTTTCCAAAAAATTATCTTTGTTTGAGAATCCCTACAGCTAAGGTTTCCTAGAAGAGCAGTGTCCGCACTTAACGGCCGTAGTGACAGCTGTCATGAAAATGATGACAGCGACAAAGATTTAAATCGTTAGATTCGCCCTACCGTGTCAAAAGACAGTCGCGTTTCTATTTCATTTTGACTCCTCTGACACACAATGATACAGTACCCGGCGATAAATATTGCACATCGATCTTTGGAAAGAGACAATCGGCTAATTTCGGCTTCGTAGAGCGTTATCTCTGTCGCACGAAATACAAACAGTCCGGTATCTATTAGGAGCTGTTAAAACAATTATAATTTACTTCTTTTGATAATTCTTTTTATTCTTTGTATAAAATACACCAATTTTTCTATAAATGATTGCTTTAGGTTGGGGTAAAATAAAAAGGTTCCCCTATTTTTCCTAAAGATGCCATAGTACAACTTTAAATTATTTAAATTTGGGGGTGTTAACAACTCTAGATATATATTTTGAACTGGATGCGACCACACTCTATCGCACTTGAACAACGACTGACAAAACGTCAGTTAACGTCACATAGGTAGTGTGCGACAGAGATAACGCACTACGAAGCCGAAATTAGCCGATTGTTTCTTTCCAAAGGTCGATGTGCAATATTTATCGCCGGGTACTGTACAGTGACTTGATTTGTCTGACATGCAAACGCTATTGAATAATGTGTGAGCTCACTCTTCTCAGTATAAACACTTTTTCGCGTGACTAAGTGAGAGCAAATCTATCGATTTAAATCTTTAGGCAGCGGGGTTTGACTTAATGTCAAACACTGGTGTAAATGATAGATTGACATGATGGACGTTATGATATAAGGAAAACAGTGTCCTAGGATACCAAAACTTAATCGGTTTCTTTTTACATAGACAAGAGGAAGTCTAAAAGTGACACCGGTGACAGAAAATTTGTGTTAAAATCGGTATCCG
This sequence comes from Amphipoea oculea, assembly GCA_945859645.1. Taxonomy (NCBI): domain Eukaryota; kingdom Metazoa; phylum Arthropoda; class Insecta; order Lepidoptera; family Noctuidae; genus Amphipoea; species Amphipoea oculea. Next base: position 16,732,219 of record OX243881.1, read on the forward strand.
CATCGGTGAGGAATGTTCTGAGTATGAATGTGGATAGCTATAATTTAGATCAACATACAGCCTGACACTGACCTGCAAATTGCAAGAAACGTAAGAAAATTTTAATTTCGCGGCATACCCTGGAGGTTCTCCTTTAAAAGACAGAGTGTATAATGTATCAGCACCCTAATTGCGTAACACACTACCAATCGGAATCTGAATAATTTTGAAGCAAATTGCTAATCCATTGCTTCTTAAGTTCGAAAAATTTGTCTGCTCTACACGTAAACAACGCAATGAATGTTGTTGAACTGTCAAAATGAAACCGATTCCGATTGATAATGTGTTACGCAATTGCCCCGCAGGACTCCAAAGCAGGTAGTAAGTATTAAGTGCATTCGCGTAAATAAGTTAATCAATCTTGTCATCGCCTGGGGTTCTGATAACCGCATTTCCCTGTTGGGCCTACAGTTTGAGTTACATTCATCAATCTTCACATCCCTTTGGGGTGGGTAGACTTGAGTGTATCAATTATAGTTTTATATTGCCTTTATAGTACAGTTTAAACCAGTCAAGCAGCGCGCGTCGCCCATTGGCGACGAAACAATAGAAAATCAATTGGTCTCATTAGCGGAGCTTGACAGATTAACACATTGAACGACACTGAACGAGATACAATAGAAGTTTTATTGTTATTACGTCGAGGGGCGTTAAGGGTACTACATGACCTAAAGCGCGGTCAGTCGGACTGCATAGAAAAGAAAGAGAAGCGCGATGACACAACGCTGGTAATTTATTGCAAAATATGAAGCAATTATCTATTTACAAATAAATATATTGGTTGGACTAAAAAATTAAAACACTTGTGCTTTAGTATGTGTCTTGTAAAATAAACTGACAAAAAATCGGAATGATTGTATGTATACTAGTATGGTTTCTATTGTAAAACGAAAGTTTTTAGAGGTATATTCATGATTTTTCTGTATCATATGAAATTAGTTGTATTATGTTTTCAACACACTATCTACCTAGCATATATCCTGAAGAATACATATATTTTTCTGATTTTGTTTACTGTAGTCTACCATATACTTTTATTGATTCTGAAAGTTGCGTTTTTTGCGTTTAGGTCGTGTAATCCCCTTATGTGTCCCGCAAAGTGTTAAGAACTGGACTACTGAGCGTGGGGTCCTGCAAGCCAATTGCATTGTAGCGGTATCTACAACGCCACATATGAACAACGCGTCATACTGACGTCACGCAAATCCTGCATCGCGCAAGCAGAGTTTACCACGCAACTAGCATATATACAACAGCCCGACATGACTCATTGGGCAGTTGCCCGACATGACTCATTGGGCAGTTGCCCGCCAGACACAACACCCGTCTGGTCGGAGGATCCTCCCTTTTCTATAGAGTATGAGTGAACTTTACACCCTGTTCCTCATACCTCTATACTGGTGACCCCGAGCATGAACGTCAGCGCAGCCTTCGTGCACCTACTTCAGCGTGACGTCATCATCATCACTCCCGCAAGCTTTAGCGGCGAGTCATCCAGCCAGCCAGCATCCACGGCTTCAACGGGTATCCTGACCACTAGTATGCAGCGACCGCGCATACCTGGTCATCACCCTCAGCCTCATCAGCAACCTCGGCACAGCACACTGCACTTTCGGCCGGTCAACAAGCAGAGCCCTTCTCTCCTGGTCGACACCAGCAGTCAGCCTCAACCCGGCGCTGTACCACATGCGACGCACTGGAGCATAATGCAGCGCCACCCCGACTCACTGGGGACATCTTCGCAGACAGTTCCGACTCACCGTGAACTATGCGGCAACCGGTTCCGACTCACTGGAACCTCAGCTGGCCTGGCAAGCATCGCAAGATACAAGACTCAGCCCACTATCGACCTCCGGTCTCCGGGGGGGAGTGATGTAGCGGTATCTACAACGCCACATACGAACAACGCGTCATACTGACGTCACGCAAATCCTGCATCGCGCAAGCAGAGTTTACCACGCAACTAGCATATATACAACAGCCCGACATGACTCATTGGGCAGTTGCCCGCCAGACACAACACCCGTCTGGTCGGAGGATCCTCCCTTTTCTATAGAGTATGAGTGAACTTTACACCCTGTTCCTCATACCTCTATAGCATAATAGCGGTTTCGCACTATATCTGATCCGAATCCGAATCGGAAATGCTCTAAATTCTGACGGATAGGGTTCGGATCTAGCGCGCAATCCCTCATACAAATAGGACTATGGTCACTTCAGACCGGAATTTCTCGGATTCGGATCGGACGTAGTGCAAAACCGCCCTACACACTTTCAATCAAAATCTGAAGAATTTAGAAGAAAATTCACAATCTATCGCTTCATTCTTTATTTCGGACTACAAATACTCACAGTCCATATAGCATTAGTAACAATGAATAAATTTAGAATTGATATTCTCTTCAATTCTAACGTATTATCCCGCCAAGCACACCGAACTCCACAGTAAGACAAGGGTTCCAATAAAAATGTCTGGACTGTGACGTCTATGTGTATGTGTACCGAATACGGCTTCAGATACCGTATGCCAGCTACAAATATATCGTTTTTTCAAGAAATATTACAATGATCTTAGGAATAAATATTGAATTAACAGCAAAATTCTACTTTCTTACTATAAAAAATAATTTTACTCTGTAATTCAACAGTTCAATTATATCAAAACTAGCTGGGCCCCACGGTTGTACCCGCATAAGTCTCGATCCCGTGGGAATATCGGGATAAAAAGTATCCTATGTCCTTTCCCGGGACTCAAACAATCTCTATACCAAATTTCATCTAAATCGGTTCAGCGGTTTAGGCGTGAAAAGGTAACATACAGACAGGCAGACAGAGCTACTTTCGAATTTATATTATTACTAGCTTTGCCCCGCGGTTTCACCCGCGTAAATGTCGATCCCGTGGGAATATCGGGATAAAAACTACCCTATGTCCTTTTCCGGGACTCAAACTATCTCTATACCAAATTTCATCTAAATCGGTTTAGTGGTTTAGCCGTGAAGAAGTAACAAACATATAAACACACACACACACACACACACTCACAAACTTTCGCCTTTATAATATTAGTGTGATAGTATGGATGACTATTAATGACTAATAAAAACATATCGATAAAACGTTCACCTCTGGCACTAGGTACATTTCGTTCGGTCCGACACTCTTTTCGAATATTGACTATGGTCCCGACCAAGCTGAGCCAATCCGAACCTTTTTCGTAGTAGGACAACAATATTCGGTTCGACCGTGTGTCGGGTCGTTCCGATCATTCGAATGTGTCACATCGGAGTAGACACCCAGTAAACAGTGGACGTATGTCAGCCAAGTTATCTTGACGTGGCATTTTTTGTAGGAGACACACATATGAGGACTTGAGGAGTCCGTGGCTAAAATGATAACAGCCACACAGGTCGATCGATCAGGTTAAGCTACGCTTGCCGCGGTTGGTCTGTGGATGGGTGACCACCTTTACATACCGAGACCAAGAAAAATCTAACATTTCTTTACAAAACAACGTGAGAAAATTTTAATTTAGCAGGCCTTCAAGAAATCAAAAAGGAGTTGCAACGAAAACAATTATAATAATCTGACAATTTTTTACATCCGTGTGTCATCATCTGCCTAGCCTTTTCCCAACTATGTTGGGGTCGGCTTCCAGTCTAACCGAATGCAGCTGAATCCCAGTATTTTACATGTAGCGACTGCTTATCTGACCTCCACAACCCAGTTGTTGGGTAATACGATACCCCTTGGTAAGACTGGTTGTCAGACTTCCGGGGCTTCTGACTACCCACTAATTAAATTGAAATGTCTATTTTGGTCTACAATCGGCCAAGGCAGCAAAATCATTCAATATCTAACAGCTCAAATATTATTTTAATTAAGTGAAACATTCACAGAATGTTTGGCAGTTGCTCCTCCTAAGTAATTGTTCACTGCGCATTCCTGGCATTTGTTATTGTATTGCGATTTGATTGTGTATTCTACAATATGATGGGATTATATTGCAATCTTAACCATTTATTTTGTCTAATTGGAAAACTGGTGAGGCTTATAATATTATTATGTAATCAGGCTTTTACAGCCAAATTATTAATTTCAATTAGATCATTAATGGACACTTTTATAAGTCAAGAGTTTTCCACCACACGGGCCCAGTGCGGGTTGGTGGAAGTCAGATGTCTTCGAATTTTTGGTTCTAGGACGTGCCGGTTTCTTCGCAATTTTTTCCTTAACCGTTTTGAGAGCAGTGGTGATGAAATAATTTACATAAAGTAAAGTGCCTACTTGGGTTCGAACACCTGACCTACAACTCATAAGTCGCGGTTGCCAACACTGGGCCACCTCTGCTCTTCAATACAAAAGTTTAATTGCCCTTATCAAAAAAAATAATTCAGAGAGGTCTCGTACTTAGACGGTGTACACAAGTTACGGATTTTATTAGTCTTCAATGTTAGGATCAATGAACATCATCCTCCCACCCCTTATGACAATTTATTTGGTCAGCAAGACATATTTTTTTCTTTCATACGTCTCTGGTCCTTCGAGCCGGATGTTGGCGATTCTCAGAGGTGTTATAAATAAAATAGCGGACTGTAATAGGTATGGTTGGTATATCGAAGGACGCGCGCCTTTCGGACCGTTCTATTTGAAGTGAAGGGCAGTGCAAGCCAGTGGAGTTCGGCACCTCGTCCCCCGCTCCCCGCACGCTGCTGCACCGCTCCCGTAGACGCAGTGGCGGGCGCCCGGGCGGTGCTACGTTTTGTCTCCAACATCTCTATCAGCAGTAATTTCAGTATTCGCCCTAGCCATATCCATATTATTATTACTGCTATAATTAATATTACTTGCATCATCATCACTCGTAATTGAAGGAGTGCACTAGACTAAAACTTAATCTCTTTAAATTGTGATTTGTGTGTGTGCTATCTTTTGATGGAGGTCCTAAATCTATATCACACTAATATTATAAAGGCGAAAGTTTGTGTGTGTGTGTGTGTGCGTTTATGTTTGTTACTTCTTCACGCTCAAACGGCTGGACTAATTTTGAAAAAAAATTGTATTGTGGTAGCTGACAACCTGGATTAACATATAGGCTATTATTTATTCCGATATTCCCACGGAATCGACATTTACGCGGGTGAAACCGCGGGGCGCAGCTATTGAATAATAAAACGGAAGAGTTTGTTTTTGTGTGTCTGTGCGCGCTAAACTTTGGAACTACCATTCGGATGTAAAAAACCTTTTTGCATTTTATAGCCCAATTCTCGAGGAAGGCAAGCAATTTAACATCACGCTAGGGCCCTTAGGAGTCGAGCAAAAAGAACGAAAGTCAGAAAAAACGCTAAGCGAAAACGAAGTAGGTAACACCGCCGAGTACCTTTATGGATCCCTCTTTTGCAATTGGTATGATATTTTGAAAGAAATCCTATTAAGCCTAGGAATAACATTAGGAACACACTCCTTGACATTTGTTCCACAAAAATGTCACCCGTTAAGGATGATTTCCACCAAACGGCTCGCATCGGATCGGATCGGAAAGGATATGAATGTATGCGGCGACAGCCGATCGCATCCAGCAGCATTTGTCGAAGAAGCATGTCGTCGAAGTCGCATCGTTTCCTAGTTACCTAAGTCATGTCGAAGAAACGCTTCGTCGGAGTACAGTAGTGTCAGACTTAAGGTATTTCGAAGTATTTGTTGAAATGAAGACGTGTCGGAGTTCCATAGTGTCGAAATAAAATCTTGTCGTATTAAAGTTTGTCAAAATTCAGTTGGTAAGTCTGTCGACGCACACGATCGGCTCCGTACCATCGCTTGCGAACGTATCCGTTTGTGCGCCTAGTCAAATAGTTTCATTCCTACCGTGTTAACGTGTTCTAATTTTTGAAAATGGTTGAAGTTGACGTAGTATTGTTGTCTATTGCATTAGAAGAAGAAAATAATCATAAAACATAAGAGGAAAAGAAAAATTTGGACGACAGCCGAAAGGATTCGATAGGATATGACGACAGGCGTACGGAGCCGATCGCGCGTCGCAGCATACTTTCGGTTACGATCGCGTGTCGCTGAAGACGCCCGCGGTCAAGCTGCTGTGCGAGACTTGGTAATATAGACTTTAAATACTGTGTACACGATTTAATATCGTTTAAAGATTGTATAATAATCTGCCAGATGATATGATTAATGTAAAAAGTACAAGTATCTTCAAAAGTATGTTAAAACCTTATCCTTCAGTCTCATAACGTTCAAGTTGCAAAATAACCATGTATCTAAAATTTTGTAATTAACCATGTGCACTTCGTTTCTCTAGAACCCTATATATTATATTCGCTCTCTCTGTTTTCGCTCTCAGTTTTTGTATTATCGACTCACGGAGTCGAGATGTAATAGTCTAAGTGTATTATTTATAATCTCATATTTTAAGTGAACTATTTGCGTTCTTTATGAGAATAAATATCTTTAAACCGAAAATCCGTTCCGATCCGATGCGTTGCGAGACGTTTGGTGGAAATCATCCTTAAGTATCAAGTATCTTCCAACCTCTTCAAACGGTACCTACCAGAAACAAATTGCAAATGTCGCGGTCGGTTGGCGCGAAAGTCATTTTGGCGGGAGACGTACTTGTATCAGCCGCCATTTCTATAATCGTAAAGAGTGCTCCTCACAGATATAGATACACCTAGATAACGCAAGAGCACCTACTTCGCGTGCCAAAAATCGCACCAGTTTACGATCGAAAATCATAAGTCGCCACTTTCGCGCTCAGTCCTGCGTACTGCTGGCTGGGTGAGCGTGAGCGAGATAGCGCGAGCTTGTGACGTCATAGTAGGTAGTCAAAAAGTGGCACGCTTAGTTTTCAAACAGCTCGTTATACTTGCGTTATCTAGGTATATCTATATCTGTGGTGCTTCTCTTTGTGATATAGGTTAGTGTTAGCGCGAGAGAGTATTTTTGTGAAAGTGTTTCTGGGCTATTGATTTGTGGGTAACGATAATGTTATTGGTTGGAAACCTTTTGAGAAAACAGAAAACTCTTTTTTCGTCTTTTCAATTATCCTTCATGTGTGTGGTATGTCGTATGATGTAATTTAATTCATTTAATATTCAAATATTTACATATTTTAAAAAGCTAACAATCTTAAAATAATAATTATGTACAAGGATATAAAAAGGGAGGTGAAATAAATCAAAGGGCATCAAAAAATTTGTCCGCATCGCTGTCAACAGGAATCGTGCCCAAAAGGCTGGCAGCATTGCCACGATGTACGGCAATGCTGATTCGTTGGCCAAAAAATAGGCCAGCTCTCCGGTCGCATGAAGAGTCCCAACCGCTTGGCGATGTCTCGAAATACTAAGTGAGCACTCGGGCCCCATGGCCCTAATGTTTTAACCCCAAACGGATCAAAGAGATCGGAAAGATTTTATTATTAGTTTATATATAGTTAATACATTCTTTACCTGGATTAACACATAGGATACCTTCTTTAAATCCCGGTTGTACGTACATCCAGGATTTAAAGTACCCTATGTGTTAATCCAGTGACGGTAACGGGACGGTGACGTTCCCGGGGGACATTTTCCGACATCCACGTAGGCTAAGGCGATTGGCACATTGTACCGCATTACGCAGCAGGGTGCGTGAAACGGAGCCAAAATCCCCGCACGGAAGCGCGTTTTTATTGAATTATGTAAAAAATCACGCGCGGGAGCACGTTATTTGCGTCCCGCTGCGTAATGCGGTGCAGTGTGTCAATCGCCTTAGCCGCGGGCGAAAGCTAGAACTAGATAAATATAGGTATATTTGTGTTAAATAAGGTTATAGGTAGGTTAAGATAACAGCGACATATCGAGAGCCCTCCAGTTCATAGACCTTTGATAGTTTCTCGATGGCAGAAGTACGCTTCGCACTGTAGTGGGTAGAATAATATTATTATTAAGGCGGTACCCCGACCAAATAACCTTGAGCATTGCGACAGAGACAGAGAGCGACACGACTTCCTTATACGAAAGGGATGCAGCGCACCCTGCGCACGCCCCTTTATCATAGAACTCGCACAATATCTGGAATTATTTTAGTAAAAAAAGAATAGCGATCTTTTAAAATAAATTAAAACATGGATTATTTAGATTTTTAATTTATCTATCCATTGGTGAAATCCTCAAATTAATAAGACACCAAAAGATGCATGCAATCAATCATTTTAGTCACTTTTTTAAAAGGAGATTTTAAATGTATTAGCAACATATAAAAACAAATAATAACGTGGAATGTGATGATAGGATATCGAACATTAATAATGTGCTTTCAGATGTAGTTTATTTCTCATAATTATTGAGTTAATAGCCTCTGGATAATGAAGAAAATCGCGGTTTTGGTCGGGGTACCACCTTGACTGGCTTCTGCCACGAAATTTCTTGCTCCCCCGACCCCGTCGCATCGCATCGCCTACCTGCGCTAATACCGTTTCATTTTTGCTTAGCGTTATTACTGCCTTCTTTATTTTTGCTCGGCTCCTAAGAGGTCTAGCGTGATGTTAATAGCCTACAGCCTTTCTCAAGAATTCCGCGGTCAAATGCAAAAATAATTTTTGAAGTGACACTTCTTTACGCACGCTTGACTTGGGGAGTAAGCTGGCGAACGCGTGACGTAAGCGTTACGAAACGTGTGATCGGGCGAGGCGAACGGGAGTTGAGTGGGGGATATAAGCAAGAGAAAGCAGTGCGCGCGCACATTTTCTTTCTCTCTTCCTCTCATAGCCAAATACGTTTGAAGTTTCACTTCAGTCGTGTGGTCATAAGCACACTCGGCTTTTTTTTAATACAACTGGTTGTTCCAGGGATTAGTGTGTTACAAACAAACTCTTCAGTTTTATTATTAGTGTAGTATATACAACTGGTTAAATTAGCCGTTCAGTTAACTGCCTAGCCTTTTAACTAAACGGCGCCGTTCAACTAGCGGCCTAAATGATATTCCGCCAATGTGTCTTCATTCTTCTCCATAGGTACCTACGCTTTCGAATGGGCAACTAGCTTCATATTTTCTGACTGACTGACTTCTTGACAATTCAAAAGTGCCTGTAAATGGTTCAATTGAAATAAATGCTTTGAGTTTGAGTTCGAACTATATACTAGGCATTCACGTACAGTCAACAAAAGAGATAAATATGCAGGATCGTCGGATGTAGTAATTTCAGTCGACAACATCCATCGGTTTCTTACTAAACTTCAACTATATCCGACGATCCTGCATACTTGTCTCTTTTGTTGACTGTACTAGCCCTGTATATTTTAGTAATAAACACAAATGGAAGAATAGACATAACTTAATTATTATGGAAATAAAAACAACTTATAAGGATTTCTTTTGATTCGAACCCAGACAAGCGCTTTACTTTGTGTAAATTATCTCATCACCACTGCTCTCAAAACGGTGAACAAAAAAACATCGAAAGGAAACCGGCATGTCCGGCATGTTTCAACAATGTATGGAAGAGCGGAGTCTCCTAATACAGGCTTTATTAGCTTAAAAGGAGGCTCCAATCACTACCTAATTATGTAAGGAAACTTGTTAAAACTAATAAACATTTTTTTAATTTTTTTTTCATTTTCATTTTTCATGTCCTAGAACCAAAAATTCAAAGACATGAGACATCTGCCAACCCACACTGGGCCCGCGTGGTGGATTACGGCCCACTCCTTCTCACCGAGAGGAGGCCTGTGTCCCAGCAGTGGGAACATTACAGGCTGATTATAAGACGGATGAACATTTGAACAATTATAAAAAAATATAATACAATGAAACGGTCTTGGGTTATAAACATTCTGTTAGACGTTACTCCGAAAATTTTGTGAACCCAAATAGACTTTACCAGTAAAGCTTTAAAATACAATAGTGGTAGCCGCATGCTGTCATGAAAATAATGGCTCTGTGGTTTGACTTTACGGTATCAAAAAATGGTTTATAGCGACACCGACATCATCATCTGCCTAGCCTCTTCCCAACTATGTTAGAGTCGGCTTCCAGTCTAACCGAATGCAGCTGAATACCAGTATTTTACACGGAGCGACTGCCTATCTGACCACCACAACCCAGTTACTCGATAATACGATACCCCTTGGTAAGACTGGCTGTCAGATTTTTGTGCTTCTGACAACCAATAACGACTGTCAAGATCTACGAATGACAGCCGGGACCAAGAAGGGACTGTGATCATATCACGAATCACAATTTACAAGAAGGCCAATTCTCGTAATTTAAAACGTTCAAAATCTAGTCGCAGTCTCATCTCGGCGACAAACAAACATCAAAAACTTGTCAAAATGTAGGGAAATCAGAGGTAATTTTGAGAGATTGAGACTGAGATCTGAAGGCCAATTCTCGTAATTTAAAACGTTCAAAATCTAGTCGCAGTCTCATCTCAGCGACAAACAAATGTCAAAAACTTGTCAAAATGTAGGGGAATTTGAGGTATTTTTGACAGATTGAGACTGAGATCAGACTGTGAACGTTCTTAAAAATTACGAGAATTGCCCCTCAGACTGTGAACGTTATTAAAATTACGAGAATTGTCCCTAAGTTGTTACGAAAAAATACCTGGAACTGTTTTCTACAAAAAGTTAAAAACAAACATTCATAATAAAAATTCGACTCACAGCACCAAAATCAGTCGCGTAAAAAAATATTGCTTCAAACCAAATAAACACTGAAAAAAAAAGTATCTGAAAACATTCGTTGAAAGCCGCGCAGGAATTATAACCATGATATTTTTTTCGGTACCCATTCAAAAACGTGTGTTAAATTCAATCTCTTTGCAAATGACCTACTTTTTAGCTGTGAATGGATATGTTTTTTAGCTTTATGTTATTAGGGGTGAATATGCTGGATTTCAATTTCTCTTTCATTATATAATATAAGTCTGTAACTACTGTCCTTTGTGTAGAGGAAAAAAGACCTTGTGAGAATAAAGCTGGGAAAAGATGGGTAATAAAGGGCTCAATCAAGGATGGATCAAGTTTTGTTAAAAACAACTGCTGGCAAATAAACCACTGTTTCCTGTAAAGAAAGAAAGAAAGAAAATATATTTATTGCGATTCGCACAAGAAGATCACAAACTAAACAAAACACAGTCAAAAAAAAAATATATATATTATATATATAAAAAAAGTCATCATCATCATAATCAGCCTATAATGTTCCCACTGCTGGGACACAGGCCTCCTCTCAGTGAGAGGGAGTGGACCGTAATCCATCACGCGGGTCCATAGTAGGTTTGTGGATGTCACCTTCGAATTTTTGGTTCTAGGACATGCCGGTTTCCTCACTATGTTTTCCTTCACCGTTTTGAGAGCAGTGGTGATGAAATAATTTACACAAAGTGCCTGTCTGGGTTCGAACCTACACAACCTACAACTCGTAAGTCGTGTCCGTTACCACAGGGCCACCACTGCTCTAAAAAAAAGGAACAAAAAGGAAAATGAAACAGAAAATCCTATACGAGGCCAAAAGGCTCCTATCTCAGCATAATGTCGCGACATTCATCCTATCATTAGCAATTGCTACGTTTGGCCCACCATCAAAGCACATTTATATAGAATAGGGTAGTTTCCTGGGTAAAAAAAGAATAATTCTAATTAGTCCGTCAGTTATATTATGAGTGGGGGGTCGTGACGTCACGCCGTGCGACAATTTTTAGCACGGCGTGACGTCACGACCCCCCACTCCCAAATTTACGCGCTTTATCTTTGTCATTTTTTGTTTGATTGACAAAAGAAAAAATACGGGTCCATTATTTTTCGATAATCTAACTGACGGACTAATTAGAATTTTTTAGGAAACTAGCCTATTAGATACTTTTCCAGGTTATCCCTAACCAAAACCTACTCGATAATGCACTAAGGCATTAAGATATAAATTCAGCAGAATCAACATTCAACAACAACAAAAATACATTTCTCAAGCAGTTACAAATCGAAAAATCTAAACGAGCATTGAAATCGGCTTACAGGACCTGAACGCAAAAAAAACGCAAGTTTTAGAAATAATAAAAGTATTTGATCGACTACAGTAAACAACATCAGAAAAATATATGATATTCTTCAGGATATATGCTAGGTAGAACATAATACAACTAATTTGATACGATAGAAAATAATCATGAATATGCCTCTAAAAACTTTCTTTTTACAATAAAAACCTTACTAATATACATACAATCATTATGATTTTTTATCAGATTATTCTACAAGCAACATACTAAAGCACTAGAGTTTTAATTTTTTAGTTCAAACAATAGATTTTTGTAAATAGATAATTGCTTCATATTTTGCAATGAATTACCAGCGTTGTGTCATCGCGCTTCTCTTTCTATACAGTGCGACGAAGACCGCGCTTTAGGTCATGTAGTCGCCTTAAACCACGCACGCACCGCTTCCGGCATTCACTCGAACATTTAAGATTTTATGCTGATATTACGTTACTTAACGGGCCATTACAACTGGCAGCAAGCCACGGGCAGCCACGCGTTGCCAGCCCGCCTGCAGAACGGCAACAGTGCCAACACACCTGTGCCTTTGATTATCATCGGATCTTGAGAGATCTAGAGATAAATGATGGAGATTAGGTATGTGAGTTTAATAGCTGTGTGGATATGAGGGTAGGCCTATTGTAAATCGCGGGCCAAAATCTATCGATCTAAGATATTATCCAGCATGACCCACTCCACTCACTCACAACACACAATGGACGATTCCGCTGTCATTAAAATAAAAAACCGGTCGAGGGCGAGTCGGACTCGTATACCGAGGGTTCCGTGCGAAGTAGGTGTGTAACTACAAATTGACGGTTTTCGGATTTTTTCCTTTAATTATTGTGCTAGGTACATGACATTGCTTCTTACCACTTTTCATGATTCTAAGTCAACGGAAAAAAAAAAATTATCCCCTTGAGAATGTCGAAATACGAGTATATGTTTTTTGCGACATAAACGGCCATATCTTTTTTTCACGTTAACTTAGAAGTTTGATTTTTTCATAACTTCAAGGGACTATAGGCTTGAGTAATATGGTTTTAATTTCAACTCGATACCTCCATGCGTTCCCGAGAAAAATGGTCATGACAGACAGACGGACAACAAAGTGATCCTATAAGGATTCCGTTTTTTCCTTTTGAGTTACGAAACCCTAATAACAACCAAAAAAAGACCTGTTCGAGGCCAGGAAGGCTCGTATCTCAGCATAATGCTGCCAAGGGTTATTGTATTACCTAGTAACTGGTGAAGGTCAGACAGGCTGTCGCTCCATATAATACTGTGGCTTTTTTTTTTTTTGAGTGGGAAATTATCAAATAACTTCTCCCGCTCTGGGTGGAGCGAGAGGGCGTGTCAGACTTTTACTGACTAAAACGTACCCGTGTTCCTTCAGTTGCCTATGCCAGGGGCCACGGTATCTCTTTCGAACAACACGTGACCCCGGCAGGCATCGGTCCTGGTGGACCCCGTCAGTTAGTGCTGACATCTCTTTGAGGCGCGCGTGGAACACAACGCGCCGTCGACCCGGGCCTGGTCCTTACCGGACGGCGAGCTGCCCATTGCTCGCCATCCGCAAGCCCGCGCCTACGGTGGCCGGGAATCGGCTATCGATTTCCGACGCCCAGGGCGTCTCCTGCGGCGACTAGGGGCGCGAGGGCGCCAAGATTGCCCCTCCCTCATGCGCTCCGCCTCCTCCTTCGCGAGCATTACTGCTTTGTAGAAGGAGGCAACGGCTTCCCATGTATAACGGCTTCCCATGTATAACAGCTTCCCATGTATAACGGCTTCCCATGTATAACGGCTTCCCATGTATAACGGCTTCCCATGTATAACGGCTTCCCATGTATAACGGCTTCCCATGTATAACGGCTTCCCATGTATAAGACTGTGGCCTTAGATACAGCGGTGATCAGAAAACAATATTGTTCAGCCCGCTTCGCCATCGCTTGTCACTTCGCTACGTTCATAGCCCACTATATCTACAGCCTTATTATAGGCTCGAGGCAAATTGGAACCAGTGCAAACTGATTGCTCTACAAGATTATACACTGCTATTGGCAAGCTTGACCTGTTCCTGATGTAAATCAATGAATGATAAGCGTCACGGTCGACGGTCAGTCATAAGCCTGAATTAATGTCTGACGACTGATTTAGCATTACGATACTAGTCCATCCATGTTTGTATTGGATAAAACTATAAAATTCATCCATAGCATAATTAGCCTATAATATTTGTTTATTGTAAACTAGCAGCGCCCCGCGGTTTCACCCGCATAAGTTTCGATCCCGTCGGAATATCGGGATAAAAACTATCCTATGGCCTCTTCCGGGACTCAATCCATCTCTATATCAAATTTCATCTAAATCGGTTCACCGGCTTAAGCGTGATGAGGTAAGAGACAGACAGACACACTTTCACATTTATAATATATTTATTAATAGTATATTATTAGTATGGATTGGAAATAAATGCTTTGACTTTGATTTCAAAAACAAAACTATGAATAAACATTGGTTGTCTGTAAATTCGGTTTACGGACGATAATTTTACATGATAAAGTCATAAGAAAACATCCGATCGTGCCTCTCTATCGCTTGTTCCGCGCTCTCGCTTGCACACTCAGCTCAGGCGGAACATGACAAAGAGTCATGCTTTTTCGTGAGTGCAGCCGGCGTTCATCGATTTACAAGATGATAATATCACGTCAAAAAATACACCGTAACTAACATCGAGGTATTGACATTAGCACAATCATGAATAACGTTTCAGATTTCTTAGTTTCGTTAGTTTATTAGTAGCAAGACGGTTTGTTTGCCCTTTCACGACTGAACGCCTCGACCAGCCAACGTATAATTTGGCACACGGAATACACTGATCATTTTATATGATTAATTGTGAACGACACAATGCTAAACGCTTATTTTAGAGCCGAGTTAGTTATTATTGTTGATTCTTAGAACTAAATTGTTAATTTTGCCACCCATGGAACTCTTCTCAGTAGGAAACTACAATTTTAATATTTATGTATAATTTTTGACTTTCAAAAGTGTCTATAATAATCTGAACTGTTTTACTTAACTTTGACTCTTTTAAGTCATTATTTTTTACACTTTTTTATTTTACATAGCGGTTATAAAAGCAGCGTGTAATTTTTGTATGTAGGTATGTAATCAACATAAAAGATAATGAAGGAACATAAAAGTATGAGAAGGTAAGGAAAAGGAAGGTAAGATAAACAAAGATTCAAATCGTTAGATATGCCATTACTTGAGTTATTGCGGTCTGATTCCCTGAACCCCCCCTCCATGCCCCTCTCCTCGATCCCCTGCTAGTTCTTCTTCTGTTTTAATCTCTGTCTTATCCACTATAAACTTTCTGAAAAATCCATTACTTAATGAGCTAACCATAATGGCGTTTCCATAACAATCAAATCAAGCCACAGCATCGTTGGGGGCGTCAGAGGTTTTAATACGAAACAGAAACGTGACCATCTTTTGACGCGAACGGACGAATCTAACGATTTAAATCTTCGGTACTAACAGCATACACTGAAACGTAGGGACCTGTACTTACACAAGATTATGTTATTCTAACATCTGAGCAAAGTCCTTAGCAAAAGCTAGCAAATATCTAAATAGGAGAAGTTTCATGCCCTGAGACCACACGGTATTAGCCTTGACAACACTTGGGAATTCTCATAGCGAGAACTAAACGCGAGACGGTTCCACATGACTAGTGTTCCGTGCACATCAAAGCTGGACGGCGCAATAATTAAACGTTTTGTGAGGTGGCTAGAATTTCTGAGATGAAGTTTTGGTCTGTGGTAATATTATAAAGGCGAAATCACTAATATTATATACTAATATCACTAATATTATAAAGGCGAAAGTTTGTGAGTGTGTGTGTGTTTTTGTGTGTGTGTGTTAGTATGTTTGTTACTTCTTCACGCTCAAACGGCTGGACCAATTTTGATAAAATTTTGTATGGAGGTAGCTAACACATTGGATTAACATATAGGCTACTTTTTATCCCGATATTCCCACGGGATCGATATTGAAACCGCGGGGCGCAGCTAGTGATGAATATTGAGCCTAGCTTTTAGATACTTATATATTAAATCATTTTCTATGATGTAGCTAGCTGCCTGATTCTTCTTCTTAGCGTGACGAAGGGAAAAATAACACGAAAAAACTTGTCCTTTTAAATTATTTCTGCCTTAAAAATGCAATAAAAATCTTTTAGAAGGAAAGAAGAAGGTAAGATATTTTGACAAGCTATTTTTTTAATGTAATTAAATTAGACAAATATAGATACGTATTAGTCTAATAATAACGCTACGTAAAAGAAGCAGTGGAGGCAAACGAAAGAAGACAGAAAACTCGCGAATTTAGGGAGACACCTTTTTATCACTGAAATATTTCCTTGCTTATTATTTTCTCAACTTTTGAAAACGAATACCTATTTATTTACCCAAATAGGTATTTCATCTACATTATAAAATTCAATGTCCTGACTGACTGATATATCAACGCACAGTCCAAACCTAGAGACATGAAAATTGGAGGGTGTGTTCTTTGTGAAGAGTAGGTATCCAATAAAAAAGGATTTTTCGAAATTCTACCCCTAAGAGAGTGAATGGGGGAGGGTGAAATTTCAAGCAAGTTTCAATACAGAACCCAAATCATACAATCTAAACTTTGCTTGGACCCAAATAAATACGTCACGTCTATTATGATAGAGAACCCCAAAACTGAACAGGAAGACAAACTAAAACCATTTCGTACTATGAGAGAAACTTGTAGCTATAAAGATATTAAATGTGTCCGATGTCATTTTCTTTTGTGAGATGAAAACAATTTGGTCTCACATTACTTCGTTCAGAACATGTCATTTGTTAAGATATATCGTCAATGGTGCGGGTGGTATGACATTTGAGTCTTTCGGCGTCTTTTATATCTTTCTGTACTAGCTATAGAGTATATCGTGACGTCATAGAGTTTGCTGTGTAGTTACTTTTTTATTATTGCTGGATGGGCCCGCTCTTGACCTCGATCACGCCTGATGGAAAGCGATGGATAAGGTCTATGATGAAACTAGCGTACCCAGAACATACCTAAGGCACTGGAACTCCCACACATCGACGAAACACAGCAGGCTGCTTGACGCCGGATTCCGGTGGGAGGGTGGTCGCAAACCAGGTGGGCGTTAGCCCTACCACCGCAATGGAAGAATTGGCCAGTCAAATAAGGTGTTGGGTGGGACTATCCAGGATGCGCCCAGCGCTCGGTTCAGTTGAGTAACTGGCGGAACCAACTGCGCTATACGAGTAGGCTTCTTCATGTATCCCGAACTTACTTAACGGCCTTATCATTATGCTTATGTTTATGATTTATGGGATTCTGAAGGCCCTCTCAATCTGCGGGATTATTGCATAACACACTATCAGGATCAATGGCTTTCACTTTGACAGTTCAACAACATTCATTGCGTTATTTACGTTTTTGACGAGACACTTTTTCGAACATATGAAGCAATGGATTAGCAATACCTTTCCAAATGATTCAGAGTGAGATTGATAGTGTCTTACGCAATTAGGGTGCTGAGGACAGTTCTTCACAATCCGTTGCATTCCAAATAGCACGATTTCAGCGCAACATACAAAGTTCCTACTTAATATGCATAGCGTTCACTCGTTCCCAAAAAAAAACTTTCAAGTTCACCTACCCTAAAACACCTTCTTTTTATTATTCACATCAAGGTCACTCGCGAGGTATAAACCGAGGCCCGAGAGGACAATAAAAAGGTTTACTGCCTCTGTCCAATACCAAGGCAGCAGTGGAATTAGAGGCAAATTTGATGTATTGTGTCTTCCAATACATAGGTAAATAAATTGGATGGAAAGCTGCTCGTAATCCAGACAGGATGACTAGGAATTTTAGTGCTTTTTGTTTGTTTCAGTGTTGATATGAAATGTGTTTTATTTCCTTTCTTCGGTATTGTTCGATGAGTCAGTGAGCTCCCTAAGGCGGTGCTCACACTACATTGAACACCGCGCTTTGACTATAGAATCTTGATTTGTCTACAAAACCGCAGGGTATACGAGTAACACTCTTCTTCTTCTTAGCGTGTCGATAGCAATCTAAAAGTACTCGGCCTAGAATTCGGCCACTTGTTTGGCGCCATCACTAGCGTCCATCAGTTCCTGTAACGTGCAGCTGACAGGACACGCAGGGCACGATATTAAGTGTTTCATCGTTTGTGGAACAGCACCACATTTACACTCCAAGGCGGAGTCGTCTATAAATCTCCACCTGTACAAGTTTTCCTTGTTTCGGCCAACCTGGGTCCGGAGTCTGTTTAAAGACTTCCAGGTTACCCACGGTAACTCATATCCAGGTGGGAAGTCTTCCTGACACAGTCAAAGTCAAAATCGCAGTATCGCACACCGGAATGGTGTCCGGTGCAGTGTGATAACCGCCTAAGTTCTGAATTAACTTATACGATTACTGACAAATGCTTGCACTGACTGGACTGGTCCACTCAAATCTATGTGGTTCTTTTCTCAAAAGACCATTACAGAATAAATGATTACTTTCACTATCTTTTGTAGGTTCTCTTGTAAGTTCTGTATCGTTTTTTTTTATTATAGTGTATCTTTTAGACCAAAGTTGTAAATGGCCACCGCATTATACTCGTTCATTTATGTATAACTAGCTGCGCCCCGCGGTTTCACCCGCATAAGTGTCGATCCCGTGGGAATATCGGGATAAAAAGTAGCCTATGTCCTGTCCCGGGACTCAAACTATCTCTATACCAAATTTCATCTGAATCGGTTCAGCGGCTTGAGCGTGAAGAAGTAACAAACATATAAACACACACACACACACACTCACAAACTTTCGCGTTTATAATATTACTGTGATAGTGTGATTATACATTTCTTACATCATCTGACCAGAACCTACTTTAGTACATAATCAATTATAATCAATTTATCAATAAAAAACTGCTCGAGCATAAATTTCTCCTCTGTCTGTGTTGCCCTTAGTGCTTGGCCAGACTGGCAGCGCGGGCACGGCGCTGCGTACGCAAACATAAGAACTTCATTTGAGTGTCCATAGCGGGCACGCGGGCGCGGTGAGCGGCGCGGGCTGCTTGGCGCGGGGAGCGCGCGGGCAACTCACGCCATAACTCATTCATACAAGTGGCCGCAGTGGGTGCGCGGGCGGCCCGCGCGGGGACCGGGGAATAGAATAGAATATTCATTTATTTGCTCAGAATGTAGGTATTTACAATAAGGTGGTCATAATAATATTAAAGAATCCTTGTACATACTACCATTTTGGCATGCAAACATTGATGCGGTTCATCATCAAACATAACTTCTCAAACTAGTGTTCTCTGCTAAACTGTCTCAAACTAGTTCGAGCTTTTTTCTAGTAAAAATAAGTCTTCTTCATCCGTATTATATTTTGGCAAACACTGGACACGACAACACGCAGAACGCGCGCGATCTGCGGACAGGTAGATCGCGCGCGTTCCCGCACCCGCGCCCGCCCCGCGCTTGCGCTGCCAGTCTGGCCAAGCACTTAGAAGTCGTTGTGTAGAAATTAATCAAAGTTGTTCAAGGTTCGGCCTGACGTTAGAAACAGATGTTACCAAGTTCAAGACGGGTTAGGAAATTAAATTATTTTTAACTTCAAACTTTAACTTTTAAACAAATTGTTGCGCTCGTTTGGCTCTAGTTTCGGAAGTGGCTTCAAGTTTCGTTGCTTAGTCTATTTTTGAATACTTATGTAAGACTTTAGACGAACTTCGAAGTGACTATAAAATATTTTGCCACTACAAATTAGCATAGCCCATAATGTTCCCACTCCACGCGGGCCTAGTGACTGTGGGGGTTGGTTGATGTCATAAAATGTGTTCGAATTTTTTGTTCAAGGCCTGTGCGGTTTCCTCACGATGTTTATACCTTCACCGTTTTGAGAGCCGTGGTGATGAAACTAAATACACAAAGTAAAGTGCCTGTCTGGGTTCGAACTCACGACCTGCAACTCGTAAGTCGAGGCCGATTCCATAGGGCCACCACTTCTCTTACTCCAAGTTACATCAAGTTAACAAGTTACATCTAACAAAAATGTTGAAAGTAGTAAGCTGTATGTAGCCTTTTTATGGATCAAACTTAACATAATTTTACGCCTTTATTCCTAGAAAGGTTAGACACAACAGGTATTCCCACATTTGGTCAGTTATGTTTAAGCTCCTCGTAACAGGGGACGAGCCTATTGCCGTCAACCGGCACCCTAATTGACAACATTTCATATTTTTAACCTGCATGTATTATTCCGTTATATAAAAGTAAATTCAAATCTAGGGCACCCATATTTTTTCGTTTTTCGAAATTATGTACTTTTCATTCATAATTTTAACTTTGAAATTCGGTGTATTCTAAAAAGACGTAAGCGCCAGATGACGGTAGAATGGCGATATTACCTTTGCTTTATTGTGCCCCGTCAAAAAAACTGTTAGATGTCACTTGTCTCAGTCGTTGTTTTGGTTCCGTCATTGGCGTATATTTTTCATTGGGATCCATGTTATTGGCGAAATATCAATCAAAAATTGATAATATTAACAGTAAGCAGCGTGTCGAGTTGATAGGAAAAAATATTGTTGAATTCAATTCAGTTTTTTAGTAATTTTCTAGTTACACTTCTTAGGTGACATTGACATGTCTTGTTTGATATAATGTTTTCAATCAAAGACATTGGAATGCGCAAAGGTAACTACCTCATTCCGCCGTTTATGTGACGTCATCACATGTTTTTTGATATTTTTTTTTTTTTTTTAGAAATTTAGAAATAAAAAAATAAAATAAAAATATATTTGAACTCAGGATACGAAAATAAAGAAATAGTATTTTTGTTTTAAGGTCGTGTCAGGTTTGAAATGTTGTCAATTGCGTAATACAATATCAATCGGAATCTGAATCATTTTGAAGCAAATTGCTAATCCATTGCTTCATAAGTTCGAAAAATTTGTCAGCTCAACACGTAAATAACGCAATGAATGTTGTTGAACTGTCAAAATAAAACCGATTCCGATTGATGATGTGTTACGCAATTGCCCCGCGGGCAAAAATCCAGTTTGTCTACTCTGCAACGTAAATAACGCAATGAATGTTGTTGAACTGTCAAAATGAAAGCCATTGCTACTATTAGTGTGTTATGCAATTACCCCGCAGGTACAGACGCCAGCACATTAAACTACCCGAAACTGTCAAACTTTCCCAATCAACTTTGAACTTAAGGCTTTAACGATAAAGTTAAAAATCTATTAAAGAAATTTGACAGATTGTAGTAGCTTGATGTGCTGGCGTCTGTACAAAGTAGGAAAGAAAACATATAACGCAACAATGAGCCCAACAAACTCCCTACTACTTACGCTTAGACTTACCTCCATTGAAGTCGATACACACAATACCAAACTTCCAAAAAGAATTATATTAAAGACCACGTCCAACGAAACTCAAAAAGCATCTCCATTCAACCACAAAAGAACATTTACCACGCTTCAACTAGCAATATCAATATGAATTCAAGATTACAACCAGCGGCGAACTTTCCAGAAGTTTCACAAGATACCTACTCGTATCTATAAAGTTGCTAGTTCTGATACAGTTCGCACTTCGCATCTATCTTGTTGTTTCATGAGCTCCTAGTACCGAGACCAAGTTTCTCCTGGTAATATAGGAATCTGAATGAGTTCAACCGGGAAATAGGTTGGTTGGAAAATCTTCGCGGTATTTTGTTTGTTTAATGGAGTATGTTTTAATGGAATGAAGTTTTTGCATCTTTTACATTTTACACTTGGGTGTCGTACTGATTTATGAAACAAATGGATGTGTAAGCAGTGGCGTGCATTGTATATAGGCATATAAGCAGTGCCTACCTCGATATATCAACATAAGCCTGTCAATTACATTTTAGTGTGTGTGCCCCACTATTAAGAAACTCACTAATTTATCATACCTAACAAAAAACTAAATCTTCATACAAACACGCGCGGCAGTAGGCAGTCGCCAGACGGCCTACTCGGCTCCCTTAGGTACCTACTATTCGCACATTGTCATTGGTCTTACTCGTTCAAGTTAATACGACAAAATTAAAAATACGTACGTCTCACGCGTAATACCATGACGTTCGACCTTTGCAATTTATCACCCTTAAGTAGGTACTACTCAAATAACCACACTTTTGACCTCACTTTTTTTTCTGATTACTGACCGCGTTTGCCTAGACAAGACCCGGCCTAGTGCCTACCTATTCTGAAAACCAATGCACGCCACTGTGTGTAAGTATAAGTAACCGACATAAACGTATTTTCTTTCTTTCTTTCCATAGCTTGCAGAGTAAGCAAACTGAAGTGGCAGTAGGCTGGATATATTTGTCGAAGGACCGATGGCCGGTGGAGCAGACGAGTCATAGAGTGGACGCCGCGTATCGGCAAGCGTAGTGTGCGACGCCACCCTGCTAGATGGACCGACGACCTTAACGGGCTTACAGGACCTAAACGCAAAAACCGCAAGTTTTACATAAAATAAAAGTAGCTGATTACTGACTACAGTAAATAAAATCAGAAAAATATGTGATATTCTTCAGGATATATGCTAGGTAGATAGTGTGTTGAAAACATAATACGACAAATTTGATACGATAGAAAAAATCATGAAGATATCTCTAAAAATTTTCTTTTTACAATAAAAACCATACTAATATACATAGTTACAATCATTCAGATTTTTTGTCAGATTAAAGAACTAGTGTTTTAATTTTTTAGTCCAAATAATAGATTTTTTGTGAATAGACAATTGCTTCATATTTTGCAATAAATTACCAGCGTTGTGTCATCGCGCTTCTCTTTCTTTTCTATGCAGTCCGACAGTGACCGCGCTTTAGGTCATGTAGTTCCTATAAGAAGGTGGCTAAGACAAGATTGGATGCGGAAGGCGGAGGACAGGGTGTTGTGGCGCAGCCTGGGAGAAGCCTATGTCCAGCAGTGCACTGTGATAGGCTGAGTTGATTGAAGTCGAAAAACCGGACAGACTGTTATCCATAATATATGAAATCACGCCTATAATATTGCCCGAAGAGTCTGGCAGAGATGTGTATTTGATTCTCATAATTTCGCCAACATTTATAAGTCCCATATAATAAAGGGTGAGCTTATATCACTGTGGTTTGTGGGGATGTTGAATACATTGATGAGTATCTCTATCTTGGTCAAATAGTCCCGGTAAGACAAAACAAAGAAGTTGCAAGATGCACCGAAAATGCCTGGAGGAGCTATTGGGCTATGAAAGACCTAATGAAGGGTGATCATCCTTTGTCCCTTAAGATAAGACTTATTGACGTGTGCATACTTCTCATCCTGACATAATATGGTGGCCAAACATGGTCTTTGATAAATCAGCAGAGGTCCACGCTCGAGGTTTGCCCGAGGGCTATGGAACGGAGTATTCTGGGTATCAAACTAACAGACCGAGTTAGGAATACGACCATCCGTTCCATCACAGATTTTCTGTCACTATGTATTAGGACATTCAGTAATTCTGATGACGTGTTAGATGTCTTGCTTGGTATGCGTCCTATGACACATCCTACTATTTATGCAGCATCAAGCTGTTTGTCCGATGAAATCCTGTGGAATTTTGTGTTTTAGCCTGCGTATGCCTTGTTCATCCATTAGGTGGTTTGCCAGGTTATTTGGGTGGCGAGTTATTCTTTCTTTATATGACATGATATAGCATTTTATTTCCTCTTTGACTGTCGGTATTTTCAGATCATGGTGAAGTGCTTCATTTGGTACAAACCATGGCGCATTTGTGATTGTTCTTAGAAGCTTGTTCTGAAATCGCTGTATGATCTTTATGTTAGAGTGTGATGCTGTTCCCCATAGCTGAATGCCATAGGTCCATATAGGCTTGATTATAGCTTTGTAAACAAGGGTTTTATTTTCCAGGTGTAATTGTGACTTTCGACCAATCATCCAGTAGAACTTTCTTAATGTCAGTCCAAGTTGCTTCCGTTTAGTGAAAATGTGCTTTTTCCAAGTAAGACGTCTGTCGAGGTATAAACCAAGGTATTTGACATGTTCATCTTGAGGCACTTGTATCCCATTTAACTGTACTGGAGGGCAGGTATCCTTCCTCTTAGTGAATGTGACATTTACCGATTTGGTCTCGTTAGCTTTTATTCTCCAGTTTTTTAAGCCACAGGGCTATGTCGTCCAAACAGGTCTGGAGCATAGTTGATGCCATTTTATGATCAGTGTGGGACACTAGTACAGCTGTATCATCCGCAAAGGTTCCTGTAGTCGCTAAATTTGATATTGGGAGGTCAGCAGTATGAATCAAATATAAAATAGGTCCAAGCACACTGCCCTGAGGAACTCCAGCAATAATAGGGCATAGTTTTGATACAGCTTCGC
Organism: Amphipoea oculea; assembly: GCA_945859645.1. NCBI lineage: Eukaryota > Metazoa > Arthropoda > Insecta > Lepidoptera > Noctuidae > Amphipoea > Amphipoea oculea. The sequence goes on from OX243881.1 coordinate 16,756,773, forward strand.
CACTCTGCACAAAGAAATACCTATCCCTCAAGTACGACATCAAGATTAGGAAGACGTTGCTTGGGAAGCCGTATTTTATTTTATAGAGGAGACCTTCATGCCAAACTCTATCAAACGCTTGAGAGATGTCAAGGAATGCAGCAGCACAATACTCCTTATTTTCAAATGTATTGTGAATTTTACTAACTAGCCTGTGGGCTTGATCTATTGTGCCATGTCTCTGTCGGAACCCAAATTGATGATCGGGTATTAAATGTTTCTCTTTGATTATAGGCAGTAAGCGTAATAGAAGGAGCGATTCATAAACTTTTGAAGCTATTGGAAGCAAACTTATAGGCCGGTATGACTTCGGGTCTTCATGAAGTTTTCCTGGTTTAGGAATCATTAGGATTTTAGCTGTTTTCCATTGAGGAGGAAAAAAGCAAAGTCTTGACATGGCATTGTAAATAGACAGCAGGAAGGTTAGGCCAGAGTCTGGAAGTTGTTGCAGAATCATGCCAGTTATCAAATCGTAACCAGGGGCTTTTTTAGGTTTTATGTTATTTATAGCTTTAGTTAGTTCTTGCTTCGTAAACGTTATGTCGGGGCTTGTAGTTGAGTCACAATCCAGCAGAACCTCTGGATTGACAAAGATAACTGACGTCACTTGAAAAGCTGCTACGCTAAAATGGAACTGGGCTGGACACATCTGCCGCATGTCAGACGAACAATGGGCCAAACTTACGACCAAATGGGTCCCTCTTAATGGCAAGCGACATCGTGGCAGGCCCAGATGGAGATGGCGGGATGAGCTGGACTCCTTCAACAAGAACTGGTCCTTAGCAGCTTTGAACAGAGAGAGGTGGAAAGAGAGTAGGGAGGCCTTTGCCCTGCAGTGGGAGATCATCACACTAATATTATAAAGGCGAAAGTTTGTGAGTGTGTGTGTGTGAGTTTGTGTGTTTATATGTTTGTTACTTCTTCACGCTCAAACCGCTGAACCGATTTAGATGAAATTTGGTATAGAGATAGTTTGAGTCCCGGGAAAGGACATAGGCTACTTTTTATCCCGATATTCCCACGGGATCGAAACTTATGCGGGTGAAACCGCGGGGCGCAGCTAGTAGGCTAATAATAATAAATTATTGCCATTAACAAAAGTCCAAACCCCGGACTGTTATAGAGAAATTCCTAGTATCCATTTAATACCAAAAGATTTTTTTTAGTTTTCTTCATATTAATAAATATTGCACAATAGGCACTCAGCAAATTAGCAATTTATTAAAGTAAAAGCAAAAACTGTTTGCAATAAAATTGGATAGTTATTTTATGAATCTAACCGCGATTCGATACCATTTCATATCGGTCCAATTCCCGACTCCAATGAATCAAATAATAGGGGATTCATATTTATTTGCTGCTAGCCACAATTAATTCCGTGTCATGACTTTTTTTTTTCTGGCAATAATTTTGTTTTCTAGCTGAAATAAGAACGGGTTTGGAATAAAATTATAATGCGTCCAGCGGGGTAATTACCCCCTTACTAATAAACGTTGTATAGCGTCTGTATAGTTACACAACGGTTTGTCTTCTTCTTTCGAAAGTCAAATTACTGACGACTGAAAGAAAGAAATCGGTGTGTAACTCTTCATCTGATATAATACGGTTATTAGTAAGGGGGTAAGTAAAAATAGCGGTTATTTTGACAGTTCAGCAACGTTCGTTGCGTTTTTACGTTGTTGAGCAGACACTATATGAAGTAATGGATTAGTTATTGCTTTCAAAATGATTCAGATTGTGATTGATAGTGTGTTATGCAATTAGGGTACGAGCTTGCGATTACTAGACCAAAAATGCAGGTCAACTAAAAACATCCCTAATTAACACCTCAAGCGTCAAGTGTACATAAGAGAAAATGCTCGAAACGTCAACGGTATAGTTAGCGCCACAAAATATGAGACTTGACACCCCCTCCTGCGCTCTTTCCGCCGCTCCTATGACACCCGGTCCCGTCCCGAGCTCAGACCTCATGCCGCTAAAGAGACCTAAAATCGTGTACTACGCATGTCAAACCACGTGGTGTGTCAAGTCTCATCTTTCGTGGCACGCATTTGTTAGCTTGCATCTGGTAACCCTACTTATTAAATCGACTAATATTCGTATGCCACTCAATCAATAATTCGTTCATGTTCATGATGACATTCACTGTCATCCTCGACGGGAGACAACCGACAGCCGGCCTTCTTGTTCCAGACGCCAAGCGGTGAACACGTCGATGCTTTAGTTTCAGCGTAACAAGTCGTTGCAATTTGTAAAATCTAAAATCTTAGCAAGTAAATACGGGATTTATTTGTTTTGGAGATACACGAGTGTTTTTACAGATATTGTGGAAAGAAAATAAATTTGTATGCTATTAAATAATGTGTTTAGTTTTTTTTGTTGCGAACCCTTTTCATTTCTGAGCTGTAGCTAACACATTGTACACCAAGTGTCCAGTGTCATCGATCTATTGTCATTGTTAAAACAATGAATTTGATGCGCCCATTCAGCTACTCCGCGGTGGGGGGTGTTTCGACAGGTAGGCGGGCAAACTTGTGAGAGGTTAATGAAGGTTGAAACTGAATAAAAAGAGCACTCAACCACCTAGCCTCATGTCCGATATCCCAAACCACTTTAAACATTAATATTCATTACTACAAGTCTTCCGATAAAATGTATTATGGACTAATTGATCCAATTAGTGTCATTTGTCGCCAATCAAAGCGAGCGAAGTAATAAATTAACGCGTTTCGATAGGTTTCAATTAAACTCCAATATTAATTAATATTCCATTATTTTGGGGTGTTCAATTAATTAAAAGGAGTTTAAAGTTTGATATTTGAAATAGGTAAATGATTTAACTTTTGATTTTAGTTGGTTGTTTATTTATGGATTGGTTTGATTGAGTAGGAAGGTCTTTTCTTACTGGCTAATTTACTACTATACTCCATTTACTATAGCATTAGACAGAAGTTAAAAAAGGCTCTTTTAGGGGCACACTTTGTAATAAAAGTACAACAAACATTATTACAGTCAAGATTGATGTGGAGTTAAATATAATCAATTTAAATAACAGCAGTCACACATAATTATACTTATTTAACCTATCTACCTTCTGAAATTACAAGGCTTTCATTTAATGTTATTTAATTTTTACATAAAATATTGTCGTGTCAATGTTTAAAATCTAAAAGAAGCAGGGGCGGACAGTACCGGGAACGTTTTTCATGTCACTATAACTCTACCAAATCTAAAACGTTACCTATTCCCTTCATAAGTTGTGGCAGCAGGTGTTTTTTTATTTTGTTGGTTTATATAAAGTTGTTTTTAATAAACTGATTGTTACTAAAAATTGTTTCATTTCATGTACCTGTCCAAGCATCGTGACGAGTAGATAGATAAAATATGATTTATTGTATGCCATACATTGTAACTTACAAAAAAAGCATATACATTATTTATTAAAATTGCTTGAACTTAACTTGAAAATAAAAGGTTTCGCACTCCTGCTTCTGCGAGCCTCTTTTTTCTAATGTTATAATAAATGGAGTATAACTGTACCCGGGACTTCGTCCATGGGTTTAATATTTTTGCACGGAACACTAATTCTTTTTCTAGAAAATAGTTCCATCAAAATTGGTCTAGCCGTTTCGGAGATTAGCCGGAACAAACAGACAGGCAGACAATTTTTTTTTTTTGTTTTATTGTACCTTGCCTATACAGGAATATTTTTTCATCACCATCCAAATTTTTACAGGGTGTTCTACCCCTGAATATGAACAACTTTCACCATGGGACCAACTCTGAAATCACGAAAAAAAATCTGCTGTTTTATACATTTTGGTCAAGTATGTATTGAACTTTTGTATTAAACAGCAGATTTTTTTTTTCGTGAATTCAGAGTTGGTCCCATAGTGAAAATTGTTCATATTCATGGGTAGAACACTCTGTAAAAATTTGGATGGTGATAAAAAAATCTTTCTGTATACTTTCATATGCATTTAGTAAAAAGATTTTATTTGGACATTACAAATTGTAACTTCATTTTTATTCATTTGTATAGATCATACTCCTGCCCTTATTAATCCCAATTTATTTGTGCTCGGCGCAATGTCTTTTTCTTCCATACCTCTCTATTAGTCCTCATCTCGGTAGTCACCCTCTTTCTAACCATATCATCTTTCACAAAGTCCATCTATCGTTTCTTTGATCTTCCCCTACTCTTATAACCTTATATCCATACTCAAAACTTTCCTCACGACATTTTCCTGGTTTATTTACTAATCGATATGAAATGGAGAGGAGGTAAACAGTACCAGCATGCGTAGCATGATCGCCGTAGAAACGGGTTTTGTCGACGGAAGAAACTCAAAGCATTTATTTCAATTAAACCATTTACAGGCACTTTTGAATTGTCAAGAAATCAGTCAGTCAGAAAATATGAAGCTAGTTGCCCATTCCAAAGCGTAGGTACCTATGGAGAAGAACGGACAAGAAAAACCATGGACACTTTTTTAAATTAAATTTTTACATAAATATTAGTTACATCATTTATGTTGAATTTATAATTATATGTGAGAACGACGCGATGTAAAAATAAAAAAATTAGTTGTTCCTTAATGTCACAGAATAATTTCGAAGTAGCATCGTGTCTTAGATATGTAACGTCGAAGTAAGATATTGTCGAAGTACAGCATGCCGGAGTAGAGTACGTCGAAATTGACTCATGTCGGACTACCATAGTTGTCGAATTAAAATCTTGTCGTATTAAAGTTTGTCGAAGTTCAGTTGGTAAGTCTTCCCATCGATGGAATTATTTTATTTGAATGAGTAAACTTTATTGTATGTACGAGTAACTGATGGATTTCATTTTTTATCGATATAATAGAAACAATCCCTAATACCATGGAACCAAGCGTAATTCAAATTACCCATGGACCCGGTAATGGGTCGACCCACCGGGACCACGGGTAACGAGCGATGGCAATGTATCATTTTGTCTATTCTTCCGTCGACAAAACGTCGTCATGCTACGAGTGCAACATAGGTTTTATCATTTTCATCTTTCTGACGTCACTTGATTATCATGGAAGCAACAATATATATCAAGGTTTACACAGTTGCCAAGTTTGCATTCAAGAGAAATAGTCGTTTGATAAAGATGAATGAACATAATAATGAAAACATAACATTTATCATCACTCCTGTATTCCGAAGGGTTTGGCAGAGGTGTACCTATAGAATACCCACATTTCGCCGGTTATGTTTAAGTTCCATGTAATAGGGGGCGAGACTATTGCCATCAACCGGGCACAAATCCAGACTCCGGGCTGCTACCAGAAAACCCAATAACACTTTGCGCGACCCGGGAATCGAACCCAGGATCCCATACCTCAGTAGCATTTGCGAACACTAGACTAACGAAGCAGTCAGTGCAGTTATATGAAAACATATATTTTAAAAATATTCGTTCTACATTGAGCATAACCGAATAAACTTCAATAAAATACTACCTACACTAATACAACTCTTTAAAACGCATTCTTAATTTGCATGAAAAATTAATCACGAAATACAAAATCGGATTGAAATTGAGTTGGTTAATTCTTGCATAGCACCGGCCGCTTGATTATCCACCAATCACAACACGCAATGCCGCTGACGTCATTACACGGATGGTCGGTATTATGCAAATATGCAACGGGAATAATTCCACGTCCTGTTTAATTCGTATGCCAATAATTTTATTTGCCGGTCCTTGATTGCATGATAATTAGTATAATATTGGTTAGCTCAGAGTAATTTTAAAACCGGCTTTATTACGGGAATTTCATATTTAAACCGAATTATTTAATGGAACTTGAGCTGATGTTTGTTTTGGTTAATTCCTGTTTGTGAGGTAAATAGTTTATTTTATGTAATGTTCGTGACATTTATGGGAATTGGAGATTGCATATTATATTTAAACTTACATCTAAATAGGTTTTGTAGTGATGTTTTTATTATGGACTAGCTGACCCGGTGAACTTAGTACCGCCTCAGAATAAATAAAATGTTGTATTTCTTTTTTCGTTAATTTTTCCATGTTTTTATATCAAATTCAACAAATCAAAGATCATAAAAATCGGTACAGCCGTTTTTGAGTTATAAATGGTGTAACTAACCCGACTTTGTTTTATTTATATAGATTTGTTTATTATTGTGTATTTCGTCTATGGACCTTAGTTACCTGAAAATAAAGTAATTATTATTATTATACTGGTGCCTAAATTGGTACCGCTGCGCGCTGTCGCGATCGCCAGCGGCCATAATTTTTATTATTATTAAATTAAGCCACCCGAATTTTATGTTTTTTGAACCCGCCACCAACTTTGTCACAGGTGGTACATGTTACATAATTATTATATTGATAGAGATGGATATATAAAAACAAAATTGTTACACTTGAAGTTAAGAATTTTAATATTTCATGCATGTGATGTAATTCGCGAAGCTTATAGATAGATAGATAAAACGTTTACTTAGTGCAACAAAAGACACAATACAGGCATTAAAAAAAACATCACAAAGGTGACAAAAAAAAAAACAAAGATTAAAAAGATAAATTGACCCATAGACACCTCATATGACATTTATAACGGTCGATCACTACTGGGCGGTGTGTGTCTCATGGTTGCACCAAATAGGAGTCCAGCTCAGCATATGCCAGGTACAATACCTGACGCTGGTATGACTCGGCTCCCTTATCACAAGATGCCACTATTTGTTGACCCCTCGCTCCCCATTAACGTCTAACGTAATTTATGGCTGACCCCTACGAGGTTAGAAATGTAATAGATAGAGGCTGAAAACGAATTAGGTTGTCGTTTCTTTTTTTTAGAAACAGCACCTTAATTACGTAACACACTATCGATATCAATCTGAATCATTTTGAAGGATATTGCTAATCCATCTATTTAGATACATAATTATATAAAATTCAACGACCTGACTGAGATATCAACGCACAGCCTAAACCGCTGGTCCTAGAGACATGAAATTTGGAGGGTGTGTTCTTTGTGAAGAGTAGGTATCCATTAAAAAAGGGTTTTTCGAAATTCCACCCCTAAGAGGGTGAAATTTTGAATTTAAGGCGGTCAAAGTCGCGGGAAGAAGCTAATTGCTTCTTAAGGCGACTATACGACTAAAGCGCGGTCTTTGTCGGACCGGTAATTTATTGCAAAATATGAAGCAATTATCTATTTACAAAAAATCTATTGTTTGGACTAAAAATAAAAACACTAGTGCTTTAGTATGTTACTTGTAGAATAATCTGAGAAAAAATCATAATGATTACATGCATGTATATTAGTATGGTTTTTATTGTAAAAAGCAAGCTTTTTTTTTCCTATTGTTTCAAATTAGTTGTATTATGTTTTCAACACACTATCTACCTAGCATATATCCTAAAGAATATCATATATTTTTCTGATTTTGTTTACTGTAGTCGATCATATACTTTTATTGTTTCTAAAACTTGCGTTTTTTGCGTTTAGGTCCTGTAAGCCCCTTATGTTGGAAAAAACTGTCTGCTCAGCAACGTAAATAACGCAATAAATGTTGTTGAATTGTTAAAATGAAAGTCATTCAACGGTAAGTGTATCACGCAATTACCCCTTGGGTCTCTACAATTCGGTTTTACAACGATGATTAATAATATTTTATATTACCGTGGTTTAATTGCTAGATGCTTTCAGAAATTAGTTTATTTCGGTTACTTGGGCTTTTGTGTGTGATTATTATGCGTACGACTTTCAGACTCTACTGTCACTATCTTGCTTTTCATTATTTCTATTACCTCATACAGAAATCAAAGTAACTATAGAGGTATGAGGAACAGGGTGTAAAGTTCACTCATACTCCATAGAAAAGGGAGGATCCTCCGACCAGATGGGTGTTGTGTCTGGCGGGCAATTGCCCGATGATTCATGTCGGGCCGTTGTATCTATGCTAGTTGCGCGGTAAACTCTGCTTGCGAGATGCAGGATTTTGCGTGACTTCAGTATGACGCGTTGTTTGCATGTGGCGTTGTAGATACCGCTACATAACTATAAAAGACAATTTCTTGTACAGCTCGCGTCGACGTTAAAAAAGAGCTACGCAAACCAACTTTTATTTTAATATTTTGAGAAGTACAAAGTTAAATAAAGTCTAAGATATTTACTGTTTAAGTAAGACTAACATCTGCTCTTAACTTTTTATTACACAGCCGTGTCTTAATTTCTCAAAATTAATTCAGTCTAAACGAGAAAATACATCATGTCACATTTTTATCGTCCTCCTTGGAATTCTAATCCATTTTGAAAATTACGCAAACGTTCCAATTTATTCTTGACAATTTTAATTTTACGCAAAATAATAAAAACGACCCACGGTATATTCTTATTACGAATTTGTTATGCGTAGCGTAAAAATAATATAAGAAAACATTACGTATTATTTTATGCTAACGACAGCTATAAAGGCATTTTCGGCATCCATTTTAAGTTGAGCTTTGTGACTTCGAATTATTTTACCGCGAAGAGGTCAAGTTATTCAGTTGTTTAACATTCTCTAGGGGAACGCAGTACGATGCAGATTACAGGGAAATTTTGTCTTATTTGAATATAATAAAGCGTAAGATCGACGGTTTGTAAATATTCATACAATCAGAGTGGTTTATGTTAATTTACTTGTGTCACGACAACATTTTCAATATGGCTGAAATTTTGGCGCCAAAGTGGAGTATTATGCGGCTCGTTTGATATTAATTCCGATGTTTTGCTAAATTATTTTCTTTTGAATTCAAGCGTTTACATTACGCTAAATGGAATTCCAAGGAGTTTTTACGTTATCTTGGGTGTCTTATTTATTTAAACGTTTATGAGGAGAGCCGCCATCTTTGATTGGGGTCGTTTCGTTTTGATTATAAATTAGATGGTGTATTTTTTGTACATGATGAGATCTATTTTGGCGTGGGTTTAGGTGGATTAATTATTGTCGTTTAGTAAATCTAGGCTAAGGAAATTTGGTGCAAGAGCAGTAGGACTGCCTAGTTATAGGTCGTGGGTTCGAACCCACACAGGCACTTTACTTTGAGTAAATTATTTCATCACCATTGCTCTCAAAACGGTGAAGGAAAACATCGTGGGAAGTTCATCCTAGAACCAAACATTCAAAGACATATGACATCTACCAACCCGCAATGGGTACGCGTGGTAGATTATAGCCCACTCCTTCTCGAAGAGAGGAGCCCTGTGTCCCAGCATTGGGAACAATATAGGCTGATTATGATATTAATATTAGAAGGATAACTGGTAAATGTTTTTATATTCCAAGCATTTACTCGTACATTCTAAAGTTTAAAAGCATGAGTATAAGTATTCATCTACATCATCATCTGCCTAGCCTTTTCCCAACTATGTTGGGGTCGGCTTCCAGTCTAACTGCATGTAGCTGAATACCAGTATTTTAGATGGAGCGACTGCCTATCTGACCTCCACAACCCAGTTAATGGGTAATACGATACCCCTCGTTAGATTGGTTGTCAGACTTTCGGGGTTCTGACGACCCGTAACGACTGTCAAAGATCCACGAATGACAGTCGGGACCAACGGCTTAATGTGCTTTCCGAGGCATGGAGGGGTCTTGATATATGAAGATGGTCACCCATCCACGGGGCAACCGCGGCAATTTACAGTAAATTAGTTTCAATCTATATTTTTTATCACAATCACACTATCACACTAATATTATAAAGGCGAAAGTTTGTGACTTTATGTATGTGTTTATATGTTTGTTACTTCTTCACGCTAAAACGGCTGGACCAATTTTGATAAAATTTTGTATGGAGGTAGCTGACACCTTGGATTAACGTATAGGTTACTTTTTATCCCGATATTCCTACGGGATCGACATTTAAGCGGGTGAAACCGCGGGGCGCAGCTAGTTAAGGATTATATGAAAGTTAAATAATAATAATAATTAGTTATCATGATTGATTTCGCAGTAACGACAATAATTTCCCTAGATTTTTAACTTAATATGTATATTATGTTAACACAGCATGGTCAGTACTGCAATGTTCAACCAATCAATCAAGCCACCACTTTTGCATACCCACGAAAAGCTAACGGGGTTGAAACACGCAATCGTTATGGGTGTATTAATAAAAATGATCGTAAAGGTTTACTAGGAAATGTAGCGTAGGAAGGGGATTTTGACGCGCGAACAGATTTTGGAAGAAAAAGTGACGGTTAAAGGAAATTCGGGTGGTAGTTTCTCCATAGAAACGCTCTCGCCTGTTTTCTTTCTGGTTAATGACCATAAAGCAATGATTTTTTACAGAATAATAAATATTATTGTATGGTTTCGTCATGAGATCATCACGTGACTTTGTGCGGCCCTCTACGTTCTTACGGCTTTATAAGACTTTGGTACGGTCCCAGTTAGAATATGCCGTCCCGATCTGGAACCCTTTCTACGACAAATATGGTACTAGAATTGAAAGGGTACAGAAGAAGTTCTTACGGTCTATGAACTATAAGTGCTTCCGATCAAAGGTTCCTTACGTGCAGCTATTGAAACGGTATGGCTTACTGGATTTGGGATCTAGGCGGCTGTTACTTGATGTCATGACATTGCACGGCATATGCAGTAACAAATTTGACTGTATTGACCTCACAAACAAATTGTGTTACAAGGTACCCAGAAGTGTTAAAGTCAAAGTCAAAGCATTTATTTCAAATAGGCACATAAAAGGCACTTTTGAACGTCAAAAATTATCTTAAAATAGAATTGATTCTAGTCGCCCATTCCAAAAGGTAGTTTTCGTATGGAGAAGAACGGGCAAGAAACTCCACCGTTACTCTTTTAAAATGTTTAGGTACAATATTTTGCATGGGTACATTAATTATATAATAACATGTGAGGACGATGCACCTACAATAAAATTACTATACCACAATAGGTAAAAGAATTAAAAACGAAACCATGACATATAAATTAATTATCTGATAGATACATGGTGCTCACATATTTACAAACATGGTACAAGCAAAACGATTTTAATTAAAAAACAAAATACAAGTAATAAGTCAGGGTGTGAGTAATAAATATAAAAAAAAGAATAAAAAAATTTACAATTAAATTAGCAACCAGTTTGATTTTGTCTAGACTCTAGATTGTCCTATGGAGCAGGACCAGCATGTTTCCAAGCGTTCTTATCTTGGATATAATCTTCTAATTTATAGTATGCTTGTTTACAAAGTGTACGTTTAATGTGAGTTTTAAATTTTCTTTCATTTAATTGCAATATATCACAAGGTATTTTATTGTAACATTTAACACAGTACCCCATAAAAGATGTATGTACTTTGGCTAATCTGAAAAATGGTTGATGTATTTTATCTTTGTTTCTTGTATTAAAGTTATGTCTATCGCTTATTTTATTAAAAAGATGTAGATTTTTTCTTACATACATAATATTTTCATAAATGAATTGGCAAGGTACCGTCATAATATTAATCCTTTTAAATAGTTCCCTGAGAGATTCGCGGCGACGTAGATTATAAATGGCTCTGACAGCTCTCTTTTGCAAAATAAAGATGGATTCAATGTCAGCAGCTCGACCCCATAGTAAAATGCCGTACGACATAATGCTGTGAAAGTAGCTAAAATAGACTAAACGCGCGGTTTCTACATCTGTTAACTGTCTTATCTTCCTAACAGCATAAGCGGCCGAGCTAAGCCGCCCCGCAAGAGATGTTATGTGAGGTCCCCATTGTAATTTCTCGTCTAGCGTGATTCCCAGGAAAACCGTTTGATCAACAAATTCTAGTTTTTCTCCATTCAGTATGATGTCACATTCGCTACTTCTAACATTTGGTAATTTAAATCTAATGCATTTGCTTTTCTTTTCATTTAGTACCAAATTATTTACCGTAAACCAATCTTGGACCTGAAGAATAGAGTTATTCACGTCGTCAAGATTTTGTGCCCGTCTGTCTATCTTAAAGATCAATGATGTGTCATCTGCAAATAACACCATCTTCGGTTGATTTTGAAGTAATTGTGGTAAATCATTAATGTAAACTAAAAAGAGGAATGGACCCAATATCGAACCTTGAGGAACGCCCATTGCCATTTCAGACCCCAATGAGTTTACGCCGTTTACTTGAACTTTAAGCTTTCTATCTTTTAGATACGACTTTAGTAAATCAAGAGCTAAATTCCTAATCCCATAGTGCTCAAGTTTCAGCAGAAGTGTCTCATGGTTGACGCAATCGAACGCCTTTGAGAGGTCGCAAAAGATTCCAATGGCATCTTGCGCTTCTTCCCAGGCGTTAAAAATGTTCTTTATTAGGGTGACACCGGCGTCAGTGGTACAACGCCCTTTGGTGAAACCGTACTGTTGTTCATGAAAGATGGAATTTTTATTAAAGTGGCGTAACATTTGATTGAGCATCAACTTTTCAAACACCTTACTGAGATTGACGGAGTTATTCGAAGGGGAGTGCGCGTCCCTCAACTATTCCATACAGACATATGCAGGACTAACGCTGGGGAACGTGCACCTCTTCGTCGCCTTGTCGATTCTTACAACACACATTTTGTTGAATTGGACATATTTTATCTATCTAAGCTAAAATTTAAGAAAATGGCTCTGGATACTTTGTTTAGCGAGTATGTTAAGTAAAATTCAGCTAAGCTAAGTAGCACAGCAATATTATTGTGGCAGCGACTATTGTATTGTATTTTTCTTTTTCTTTTTTATGTCTTTAGCACTTCTAACCTTTAGTTAAATCGTGGACAATGGTGTGGGTTACGTGCTTGTTAAATTTTAGTTTAAGTATCTTTCTGTATTATTTGGCATGTAACTGTTTTTTGTCCCTAATAAATAAATAAAATAAATATTAACTACTTCTATGTCCCTATGTTTTCCTTTTTGACTATACATTATTTTTAGATGCACTAGAATCATCAAAAAATGTTGATTCAAACCACTGTCAACAGAGGCCTAGTGTACAAATTTGACAACTATTCATGAAAAACGAAAAACATTGGGACACAGTATACTTATAACCTTCTTATTCAGTTTGTGAAATATGAAATATTTTTTAAATTGGTCCAATATTGAAGGAGGAAATAGGCGAGAGCCAAACCTCGAATTATGACTTTTTACTTAGGCTTTTTTAAGTCTCTCCGACCGCATTTCCTCTTAAAGCAGTTGGGTTTTGAATTTGGGGCTATAATGGTGTCGAATTATGGTAAGCTGGATGAACAGAAAGAACTCTGAGCGAAATCGAAGGATTAGCGCGGGAAGATGATGCGATGCGACGAGGGTTGAGGGAACATGAAAATTTAGTGATTTAATAAAAGCTCCACTAGGTTGGCGATTATTTCCAGGTTTCTGACCGTATCTAATCAAACATTCCCATTGCCAACTATGTCGACAAACTGATTTCAAGCGAAGCGAGGTAGCCAAAGATTATAGATAGACTAGAATTTATCAGTTTAAAGTCGTCGCCTGCCCGCGCTGTTACTTCGTTTTCGCTCATCGTCCTTTCTGACATTTTATCTTTTTATTCGGCTCCTAATGGTCCTAGCATAATGTTAAATAGCCTATAGCCTTACCCAAGAATTGGGCTATCAAATACAAGAAGATTTTTTTCAAATCCGACTGGTAGTTACACGGATTAGCGTGTTCAAACAAAAACAAAAAAAAAAAAACTCTTCAGCTTTATTATCCATACTAATATTATAAATTCGAAAGTAACTCTGTCTGTCTGACTGTCTGTATGTTACCTTTTCACGCCTAACCCACTGAACCGATTTAGATGAAATTTGGTATAGAGATAGTTTGAGTCCCGGGAAAGGACATAAGATAGTTTTTATCCCAATATTCCGAAGGGATCTACACTTATGCGGGTAAACCGCGGGGCGCAGCTAGTTAGTATATAAATTACTACGTGGATCACCTGCATTGTTGCACAAAATAATAGTACGAACATACAATAATATTAAAACAACGCGGCGGCGTTTGTAACATAGCTAAATTATATGAATTTGTCAGAGCGACTATTTATTCTCACCCGTGACAGCTGTTACAAAATAACACAGTGAAATAAGCTTTCCTGCTTCTAAAACAATGTGACATTTATGGTGTTTTTTATCGTTTTACCGGCTCAATTATATTAGGCTGTAAATATCGAGTTTTTGGTAATAAATCGCTATAAAACATTGTGCAAAATTCCGTAACCACGCTTGAAATTTGTTAAGCAGTCACAGTATGTTTAGAATGTAGGTTTATCCGTATGTCCTTCGCGTATTTGAAACAAGGTCTATCCAAAAGTTAGTTGGTAGTTTTTCCACTTCAGATGTTATGTCACCATTATGTTAAAAAAATTAACTGTAACATTAACGTTCATAATGAATATCCAAGTATTCATCAGCCTATAGCAGACCACTGCTGGACATATAGAGGTATAAGGAACAGGGTGTAAAGTTCACTCATACACTATAGAAAGGGAGGATCCTCCGACCAGACGGGTGTTGTGTCTGGCGGGCAACTGCCCAATGATTCATGTCGGGCTGTTGTATCTATGCTAGTTGCGCGGTAAATTCTGCTTGCGAGATGCAGGATTTGCGTGACGTCTGTATGACGCGTTGTTCGCATGTGGCGTTTGTATATACCGCTACAGACATAGGCATCTCCTATTGCACGCCATTCAACTCGATTTTCGGTAACTCTCATTCAGCTGCTTAGTAAACGGCTTTTGGTGGTTAAAATACTTGAATTCCAGCTGCTAAAAGTCAGTTGAAGTTTATTAATTCTGCGGATATGTCGCAGACAACTGGTTAAATTAGCTGTTTAGTTAACCACCTGGCCTTTGGAAGTAGTGCTCGCCTCGCTTCGCTCTCTTTGCTCGCACGCGGTTGATCACAGTTCTAACCTAACCTAACCCATTTGGTCGGGGTGCCCTGGCTTAGTTACTGCGACCAATTCGGCTCTCGCGTGATTGGTTACAGTTCCAACCTAAACTACATAATATTGAATATCATTCAGGCCGTTAGTTGAACGGCCGCCGTTTAGTTAAAAGGCTAGGCGGTTAACTAAACGGCTAATTAAACTAGTTGGCTGCGATAGATACACAATATTTACAGGGTAGTAATGTTATTTAAACAATATTTTTAGCAAAATATCAATATTTTCTGCGGTCTTACGAACCGTAAATAAAAACTTTATACTGTTCAGTTAAAAAATTAACAAACTAAACTAGAATTTTAAATAGGGCAATGTATACAAGGTGACCTGTAAATTGACGTATTCCTTTCAGGGCTTGATAGCGTGACCCATTTGCAACAGTTACGCACCCCATATAGCATAGGCGAAAATTCATAGGATCCGGGAAAAAATAATGTTCATAATATATATTTTTGAAAATTTCCCAGAATTCGTCACTAAATTTCACTTTTCTGTAAACTGATAAATTGAATGGCATCTATCTACATGAATTTTGACACCACTTAGCTCAAAATTTTAATATGAGATTAAGCGTACAAATTACGGGGTACTTTCATAATAATTGAACAAAACTAATAACTTTGAACCAACGCTTTGAACTATTAATTTATATCTTGAAAGGTTACTATGAGAAATGACCGGTTACGTGTCTCGTGACGTAACAAGCTCGCGTGACCATTCAGACGTTGTTAAATTATTATTTATTAGTTTGTAAAAAAAAAGAATATGAAAGTATACACGCATTCATACAAAAAATTACATAACAAAGCAATTCTATGCAAAGAAACGCTGGAAAGTTAAACGATAGAATGATACTCAGTCATGACTCGCTGGTTAATGAACCTCGTATTAAAAATAGTTTTGAATTGAGAATAGTATGATATCTGTCAAATTCAAAATAGAGCATCGTTAGGTACTAGGTTTACACTTAACATCATATCATCGTTCTTCATCAAGGGTCTAAGCTTCTGAAATACATAGAAACAATTTATGCATACAGCTCAATCTGGCTCGCCATCTAACATATTTTTACCACGGCATGAGCCATTCTCGAAAAGTTGGTGGTAGAAATGGCGCCCAACATGGGACTAGAGTAACTACCCACGGTTTTGATAGAAATACTAAATCTGCCCTAAATATTAATAATTTTTTGACAATAGAGAATTTCAAGATACAGTTTAAGAAATTTACAAAGGCTACTTTAGTATTGTATTTACTATGTGAATAGAATCGGTGCCTCGGCGCCCACCGTGGGGCAACTCTCTACCCCATTGAGATTTGAAGGAGCTTTTAAAATAAATTTTTTCATCATGCATACCTAATAAACATAATTACCTGAGTAAAAGCAATAATGCCAATAAGTAAACGTCGACTACTTACTGCAGTCTTAAGTGATCAGAAATGGCGCCCACCGTGGGCCGAAAACAGGTTAAGTAAGCTAATAAAATTATGTTCTTAACTCGCGTATAATAATAAACTTACACACAGTGCCCGTAATTACCTCAGTAAACCACAAGCAACAAAAAGTTAAAATCGGATACTGAATTACTGATGTCTATCTAATTGGCGCCCACTGTGGGACTAATCACAGATTTAGGGAAGGTTCATATCTAACGGAACATGCGTCGCGTATTATCTATCAGTCGCGTAACGCCAGAACAGACAAATGTATAGAAAAACACTTGACCGTTCACACTCGACGCACTAACGCATCATCGGTTGAGTGTGAACGGTCAAGTGTTTTTCTATACATTTGTCTGTTCTGGCGTTACGCGACTGATAGATAATACGCGACGCATGTTCCGTCAGATATGAACCTTCCCTTAATGGAGCTACTTTGTTTTTAATAAAATACCACTTTATTATTCATGTATACATTTACGTTCATATACCTCAGTTCATTGATATATATGTTACACCCTCAGTTAAACAACAACACAAACATCGGATATAGCGGTCGAACTAGCTGAGTGAACGAAGTTGGCGCCCAACGCGGGACTAACTCAATGAAATTGAATGGAGCTGATATAAATTGTATTAATTATTATTGTATCTTTTATTATTGTAATTAGTTTTAAACTGATTAAATTTAAAAAATTACATAAATTACATCAAAGTAAAATCGATCACTTATAATTATTATTGCATTGCAAGTTTTTGGCGTTTTTGGCGTTTTCGAAAGAGCACGTGTATTTGGTAAAACATATTTTGTTTTTTTTTTTTTTATAAATGATAGGTATACCTAATGGAAAAATAAAAAAAAACACTTGCTTTCAATAGCTTCAAAATTATTTTAAAGAAGATAGCTTCACTAACTAAAATCAGTTAAAAATCTTCAATTCCAATTTAAAAGCTACTCCATACAATTCTTATCACTGAATGACGTCCATGATTCGCAGTCGGTCTGATTAAAGGGTTGTGATTGACCCACATTCAGTAGAGGAGAAGGGAGGGATAAGTGGGGAGAGGGGGGGGGGGGCGAGTTGGTCAATGATTGTGAATACAACTGCGCACCAATTGCCAAACGAGGGATTATTGTTTTTACTGGGTCTGCTTTAAAGAAATTATGGTTTACTGGCTTTTTGCCGTGGTTTCGTCCACTTGGTTGTCGCAAATTATCCCACGAGATCGTACTACTACGATAAAAATATTCTTTCTTTTAACGCAGGTTATGGCCTAGTCCAGGCCATGGTCATAATGGTAGTCAGTGACTCGACCTATCACTAGCTACCTGTACCTGTAACTATTCCACAACTGGACTAGGTCCTCTTCTCATTATAGAGAAAGAATGAATATTCATCAACATGGATGTAAGTCATGTGACCTATAGGGTTTCCCTTCGGCAAAAATGACGAACCATCAAACTTTAATTCCCTATTTAACCCCTTTAGGGGTCGATTTTTAAAAATCTTTCCGTATGCTCATTTTTGTTGTTTATGGAATTTTTGTGCAAATGTGCAAAAGTGTTGCGATAACGCGATTGTTTACATAAATTCAGATGTACACACGCGACTTTATTGATCGCGTGAGTACGTCATATTCAAACGAGATTGATGATCACATACTCACTCGACAATCGTTTTAGTTTAAGATGCTGCCTTAAGATAATTTCAAGCCGAAGATGCCTCACTGCGAAACCTCGCAGTTGCGGTTTAGCTCAATACCTAGATATCACCTCCATGTAAAACAAATTCATGCTAATAGACACTCACGCACATGATGAAGGATACTTCACTGCGATACATTGCAGGCGCCATGGGGGTCTACCTCGATGCCTGGCATGCACTTGTTTTACATAATGGTGACATCCAGGTAGCGAGCTAAACCGCGACCGCAAGGTATCGCAGTGAGGCATCTTTGGCATGTAACCCTTAGGCTACGGACATGAAGTCAGCGGGCACGAGGACGCGGGGTGGCGGCGCGGGGAGCGGCGCGTGTCAATGCATAGATTTATGTGGAACTGGCCTCGAAGGCAGCGGTGCGAGGAGCGGCGTACGAGCGATGCGCACCAGTCTAGCGGTGCCCGCGCGTCTTGTGCATTTTATTTTTTGCTTTTTAACGACTGGCGTTTCAAAATGTTGTCTCAAAAAGATGTCGTCGCTGTTTAGACATTAAATTCGCGATCAAAGACATAAATTTCTCATAACACATCACTACGCCGCTCTAGCGCCAAGCGATCTGCCCGCTGGCTTCGAGACCGGGTCTGCGTTGCCGCGTCGCCACCCCGAAATCGCTGACTTCGAGACCGAGGCTTTAGGGAAGAAACGAGAATTCATCAATACTCTTTCTCAACGCATCAAACCGTACAATATATATTATATCAACAGAAACATTCCAATACTAACTAAACTAATTAATAAAACGTTTGTTATTTTATCAATAATAGTTTTTCTCACACCGCCATAAACGTCACAACAATTTTATTTTTATAGCTGGCAACATTTCTTATGTCACACAGAAAAAACAAAAGAATTAAGAGGCAATATAATAGAATTACTACCACTGATGCGTATCCAATAATTTCTTGGGCGATGAAGGGTCTCATCTATAAATACGTAATAAAGAAGTCGCATTTCGTGTCTGTCTGTGTGAATGTGTCGTTCTTCTGAACTATGCAATTACAGATTTTTTTAGAAGGTTTGTGTATAAATAATACATTAAAATTAAACTGGAACTACTTATGCAAGATATAACCAATCCACACACATGCTAAAATGGAGATTAGTACACAGAAAGCTTTCAAAATGCACCTTCTATCGACCATAAAGATCAAAGTTGTGACGTTGCAAAACTAAATAGTAGCGACATCTGCCGTGGAATAGCAGCGGCGAACGTCATTGTAGTTTACGCGACGCAAGATGGCGTTGATGTTTTGTGTTTAGTAAATTAATTACAGTTTATTAGTTAATTAAATCAAATAAACAAACATACATAATTCACCATATTTTTAATTTAAAAACAATGTCGAATGTATTAAAGATAAAAATCGATAATAATCTTATATAGTCTGTGGAAGATTATTCGAGAAACTGTCAGATCTGACAGATCAGTCAGATCATTTTGATCTTTCAACTAAGGCTAGCCTATTTTTTGGCCAAAGAGTCAGCATTGCCATACAACGTGGCAATGCTGCCAGTCTTTTGGGCACTATTCTTATTGATAGCAATGCGGACGAATTTTTTGATGCCCTTAGATCATTTCACCACCTTTTTATATTATGTAGTTGAAAAAAATGATTAAACTTATATAAGATAAAGAATTCTCGACGTCTTGTCGAGTCGTAAAAACAGTACGAAGCAGGGGCGGATCGCTAGTATACCAATAAACGTTTTTTATTTCAGCATCAGTAGACACAACAATTCGTCGACGAGGCAGGAATTTGTTATAACTCTACGGTTAATGATATTGTTTTGTTGACTAGGAGATGTTTGTGACTTTTCTTGCTTTTAAGAATAAGAAAATTTATTTATTTGCAAAAAAGCCTCGGTTTTGCTAGCACCCTGATTACGTAACGCGTTATCAATCTCAATCTATAACATTTTGAAGGATATTGCTAATCCATTGCTTCATATGTTCGAAAAAAAATTCTGCTCAATAGGTAACTTAAATAACGCGATAAATAAAAACTTTATTCTAATCAGAAAAACACGGTAATTTAAAAAAAAAAAAACTATAAACATATTACATAAGTGATAGATTTTTACAAATTCCCTGGACCACGCTAGGATTCCCTGTGTGTAGTAGGGTTATTAATTTGTTAATTACACGAGTGTGTTCTTTTTTGTTTGTTAAAATTTGGCTGTGCAGCCTTAGTTATACAGGGTGAAATTAAAAACATGCGACAAATCGAAATGGGAAATTGTACTCATCATTATGAACAACTTTTACTATGGGAACAAACCTGAAATCGCGAATTATTAATTATATTAAGTATTTAAATATGTTATGTTGTGCAAGCATTTCTTAAACATACAAATAAATTAGCGCATTATATAATCCTATATTGATCTTATGCGTAGACACTAGAAAATGCCCCCTATGTAACCTTGTTTTTGATATTTACGGTATAAAAGTAAGCAGACAAATGAATCACCCATAAATAAAATAAGAGTTTGATCCAAAATTTATTAGACTTTCTTTTCAAGCGATATCAATCGCGGACCAATTTAAATGTAAGTATTTGGAACTTGGGGTTGATTTTTCAAACGACAGATAATTTTTATTCGTAGAATTAAATTGACGTTAGACAGTTTTTAACCGACTTTAAAAAAGGAGGTTCTGTATTCGACCCGTATGTATGTATGTATGTATGTATGTATGTATGTATGTATGTATGTTTGTATGTCCGCGATTATCTCAAGAACTTCTGAGCCGATTTTGATAATTATTTCATTAGTGTGATCTACATACTTTCAGGAAGGTTTTAGTATATAATACATTAGGTAATTATTCTTATGTACGAAGTTATATGCATAAATGTACTGCATCTCCGGTATTTCTATGCGAATTTTGATGATTCTTCGAGTTGTGTCTTCAATTCTTCAATGCACTAGTGTTAATTGAATTTATGTGGGGTAAGTACAACTAAAAAGTGAAAAATAAAAACTTTTTTACAAAAAAAACAACCGACTTCAAAAAAAAAAAATACTACAAAGTGAAAAATAACTTTAATTTCGGAAGTCGGTGTCTTTGGTTCCGCATTTTCGTTTTATGACACCAACTTCCGAAATTAAAGTTATTTTTCACTTTGTAGTATTTTTTTTTTGAAGTCGGTTGTTTTTTTTTGTAAAAAAGTTTTTATTGTATGGAACAACTGTCAAAAATTCAAAATTATACGTCCAAAGAAATTATCTGGCGATGGAAATATCAGCCGTAAGTCAAATAATGAACAACTTTCTCCATGGGAATAATCGGCTGCCCCATACATTTGGTTTGAGTAGGTTTGAAAGTTTCGTATGGGACAGTTCATAATTTTTTTGCGTTTACGATTTTGGTTCCATGGAGAAAGTTGTTCAAGTTGATGGTCTGTACCGTCCCAGTAAAGATGACCACACCTCCCTGATACATGCTGTATATATCAAAGAGATAACTCCTTTGAACAACAAACATAAATTAGGTACACATAGAGGAGATATTTGAATAGTAAATACCAAAGATAATTATTTTGAACTTTATTTGAATCTTACTAAGATTTCAAGTTCACTGAATGGAATCATTTAGTCTTGATATTAAATTTCCTGATACTTAGTTATTGTAATTTTAAACTTTAAAGAAATAATGATAAGTTCGGTATTACATTGTACAGTTTCGATTGCATTAATCTTTCTTAATATTTCAAGATGGTTGTCTAAGACAATAAAAATATATCATGGATCCACTAAATTGTGGGGAATTCTTCGATTTTTATTGACCATTTGTTATATTAACGTATGGGGTAGGTAAGGGTCCGTTTAAATCGTATTTTTTACTAATTCAATATTAAAAAGACGTCATAGTATTCATTTGATTTAAACAAATGTTACGTTGCTTTTGTTTGAAGATTGAACCAAAATAACGTTTTTGTTAAAAGAAATATCGGATTTTCAAAGAAAATAGCGTTTTCGAGACACAATTCTAGATTGAAATGTTTCTTTTTTGTGATTATTTTACGATCGTTAAATACTTTTTCTTGGAACTACAATTTTTCGCTAACAACAAAGTAAAGGGATTAATTCTTTTACACGTGTTTATTACGCGAAAAACATTTTTTTTTTTCTATTTAGGAAAATATTTTGCGAAATAATTTTAATCGAGTTCAAAAGAAATAATGGAAGATTATAATTTTCTGAGAAGAACTAACTTGTTACTATTGTTAGATAAATGTACTTCGAAAGATACCTTTTATTTGTCTAAAAAACTCATTTATGTTTTTTTTCAAAAACACATTGAAACAAGTATACTTCTACAATAGAAGGATATTCTGGCGCTCGAATGACATTGATAGGGGCGCGTCGTTTGTAAACATTTGTGCAATTGTTTTGTGAAATGTCACTTGAAATTTAAGATGGCGGCGTTAGTTCCGATTTTGGCCACACGTCGCAATAACCTTGCAGCGCTATAAGTATTATAAAAAGGACATTTTTTTTAAACTTTTAATTTAATCTTAGGGCAAAGGAGCCTAACTAATAAGAAACTCCATGGATCCTCATTTACAATAATTTAATATACAGGGTCCCATTAAAATAGATGTGTCAGTACTTCTAACCTAAGATATCCAAGCAAAAAAAAAAACACTGATTAAAGTGATTTTATTTTGACCTAAAATAATAAATTGCCGGCACATTACCTATGTATTTTCGTTAGCTGATTATTTTTCTTGTAAGTATCTAATACTTTTTTCTCATAATATTTTTTTACCATCATGCTTATTTTGGTGGTCTGAATGATTTCTAAGAGTTTGTCTATCTATTTTAATGGGAGCTTATATATAGAATACTTATTTACCAAATCATGTCATATTCCCCGACGGGGTAAGCACCGGGAGTTGAATTTGTATGTAAAAAATCACGCGCGGGGGCGCGTTATCTGCTCACCGCGACAGAGCGCGGTGCAGTGTGTGGAGCGCCTTACACGAAATTACCATGAAATACGTACCTACTATTGGCATAAACTGGGGACCATACCAATTGATAGGCAGTCATTATAAAATGCTAAATTATAATCATTTTCCTGTAGACAAAACCCTCCATTTTAATTATTATAACCACCAAAATAATCCGAAGTCAGATCTAAAATCCATTAAACCCAGGTGTTGAAACGTCACACTTCATTACTCCCTTTGTTAGCTTCATATCAATTAGAAACCATTCACTTGGGAGTTTATTTAAACAGCTTTGTTCAGGTGTGAGAAATGAGAGAATTTGGTAATGTTTTGGGTCAGGAATGACCCGAATGA
The DNA here is from genome assembly GCA_945859645.1 of Amphipoea oculea. Classification (NCBI taxonomy): domain Eukaryota; kingdom Metazoa; phylum Arthropoda; class Insecta; order Lepidoptera; family Noctuidae; genus Amphipoea; species Amphipoea oculea. The sequence goes on from OX243881.1 coordinate 16,780,268, forward strand.
CATGAATGTAAAGGAGCTTCCTCACCGGGAGCATTCGCCTGTAATGTAACATTACAGATTCGAACATTACATCAGTGAGGGAGAAAAGTCGAGCATTACAGCGCGCACCTTGTAATGTTACAAAACGAGTATTACATCAGTGACGGAGGAAAATCGAGCATTACAGCGCGCACCTTGTAATGATACAATGTGTAATACCTTGATACAACTTGTAAAATGAATGCGCGCAAAAGTCAAATCTGTAATGTTACATTACACGCGAATGCTCGTCAGTCAGGGAGGTAGTGTTATAATGTAACGCTCCAAGTCGAATCTGTAATGTTACATTACACGCGAATGCTCATCACTCAGGGAGGTAGTATTGTACCTAATGTAACGCTCAAAGTCGAATCTACATATAATGTTACGTTACACGCGGATTCTTCTGGTGAGGGAGCACCTTAAGAGCCCATACCTACCTCTTCTAAAATTCACTCTTTATCTCGCTCATACGATACTGCTCGCGGACTGAGTGAGAGCGAGACAGAGTGCGGTGCTGGGCGGCAGGCAGCGCTAATAGTTTAGGTATTTGCTTTTTACAGTGAAAATGATGGTAATTATTTAAAAAAAATAACATAACACCTGCTTTAAAGTAAGTTCAGTTAGTATGCAATGTTTCATGATTTAATTTGAAGTATTTTTTGAATACCAGCGGTTTATTGTTCGGGTTAGAGGTAACTTTGGATTTTTTTTCTATCGAGAAAATTTTGGAATCGTGTTTTAGTCTAACATAGGACTTAGCATTAATAACTTTACCATATATTTATTTCAAAATTAATGGTGCAGTATTTTCGACATAACGGAGGATCACGCTAAGCCATTTGAGGTAGTATGAGTCTTTGGTCAAATGTAACACAAAGATTCCGTAACTGAGACGTCAAAACGTATGGTGAGACATCAGTTTCTGTCCATTGATTTGTTTATTTAATCGTTTGGTAAACAGCCTGGTTGTTTGCGAGACTGCCGCTGCATATTCATAGACATTTGGAACAACAAAGGGTTTCCATCTATCGTCAGTTATAGGTATGGTCTTTCCTCAGGCTACTAATTAATCGTCAAATCGTCTGAAGAAGGCACAAAGCCGTCTTCAGCATAATTATTATAAAAGGTGTGCCAGATGGAATGCATCTTGGTGATTTTCCTTTGGCACCTTCTAAGTATTAAACTACAAACCGCTCTTCTAGAAACCATAGCTTTTTTTTAAGGTTCGTTTTTGAAAAATCATCTGCCTAGCCTTTTCCCAACTATGTTGGGATCAGCTTCCAGTCAAACCAGATGCAGCTGAATACCAGTATTTTACATGGAGCGACTGCCTATCTGATCTACACAACCTAGTTACGAGGTAATACGATACCCCTTGGTAAGACTGGTGGTCAGACTTTCAGGCTTCTGATTACCCGTAATGACTGTCAAAGATCCACGAATGACAGCCGGGACCAACGGCTTATACGGGCTTTGCAAAGCACGGGAGGGGCATGTAAAGATGGTCACCCATACACAGACCAACCGCCGCTGCTGTAATCACACTATCACACTAATATTATAAAGGCGAAAGTTTGTGAGTGTGTGTGTGTGTGTGTGCGTTTATATGTTCACTTCTTCACGCTCAAACGGCTAGACCAATTTCGATAAAATTTTGTATGGAAGTAGCTGACACCCTAGATTAACATATAGGCTACTTTTTATCTCGATATTCTCACGGGATCGACATTTACGTGGGTGAAACCGCGGGGCACAGCTAGTGTAATATTATTATATTAAAAAGTTGATTTGATGGTCTGGTAGAGTTAAAGCGTAACCAAGGGTGAGTGTTGTGTTGATTACAACCTCAATCAATCTACCCTATATTTGTAAATAACCCTTCAATTCTCGGAATTATTGGTCATCATAAAGTCGTTACTTCATAATGATATACGAGTGTGGATTACTCAGACTTTGTTTGTCGCGGGGTGAACATAATATATTATGATTACTGTTATTTTCTATTGAAAGTTGCGACGTTTTTTCGTATGTTAATATTTGATATTTACAAAGTTTTCCACGATTTGGCATCATTAGGATCGTCAAGCTAAAATTCAAAGCATATTTGTAAACGGGTCGATTGATCAGGCTAAGCTACGCTTTCCGCGGTTGGTCTGTGGATTGGTGACCATCTTTACATACCGAGACCCCTCCGTGGCTCGGAAAGCACGTTAAGCCGTTGGTCCCGGCTGACATTCGTAGATCTTTGACAGTCGTTACGGGTCGTCAGTAGCCCGAAAGTCTGACAACCAGTCTTACTAAGGGGTACCGTATCGTATTACCCAGTAACTGGGTTGTGGAGGTCAGATAGGCAGTAGCTCCATGTAAAGTACTGGTATTCAGCTGCATCCGGTTAGACTGGAAGCCGACCCCAACATAGTTGGGAAAAGGCTAGGCAGATGATGATGACAGGCACTTTTGTATTGTCAAGGAGTAGGTGAGGCCTAAAGAATAGAAATAGTCCTAATATTTATGCGATATAATTATGTACGTAAAATTTTATTTCGTTCACAAAAAGTCAAATCATTGCTGTCATTGCGGGTGATACCAGTGGAACGGTGCTATAGTCGTCATGTCAGTCATCATTATCATCTGCCTGGTCTTTTCCCAACTATGATGGGGTCGGCTTCCAGTCTATCCGGATGTATAGCTATGTATACCTACCAGTATTTTATATAGAGTGAAAGAAAGAAAAAGTATTTATTGCGACTCGTATAGGAAGATCACAAACTAAACTAAACAGAGTAAAAAAAAAAACAAGTTATATAAAAAAAAGGAATAAAAAGAAAAAAATGAAACATACGAGGCCAAAAGGCTCCTATCTCAGCATGATGCTGCGACATTTAAAAAGTAAATGTCACAGCGCTGGTATTCTGATAGGGCCCGCTGTGATGTCACGGGCTATTACAGAAATAAATAAATAATTTACTTGTCACGGGAATGGCACAAACACACAGGAGTGCTTCTGACAGCACTCTTGTGTGTCTGTGGCATTCCTGTGACAAGTAAAGAGTCGCAGGCGCCGACCTTCCGGCATGAATAAAATAAATATACTGAGAGTGACTGCCTATCCGACCGCAACAACCCAGTTACTGAATAACACGATACCCCTTGGTAAGATTGGTTGCCTGACATTCGGGCTTCTGTAAGTCTTTACCACGGGCCCGTCTCCGATGTGCCCTAGGTACTAACGGCCGCATATTGTAGGTAGAGTAACAGTGCCTACTTCCCCATAACGAATTAAAGAAACGTAGGTTTCAAAACCCAAATCTTTTACAATTTCACGCACTACGCTCCAAACGATATTTGGCGACGAAAATTTGACCCGAAAACCGTGTCGACGACAATCTTAAAAATCTGGCATTAAGGCGCAATTCCACTGCTGCACAGGAATTACACACGTTAGCTGTGCGGTTGCTCACGGTTGGGCACGGTTACTCTTTAAAAATAACTGGCTTTTACTATTATTTACTTAACAAAATAGAAAACGGTCTACAAATCTACAGTCTAAAAGGCCTACAACGTTGTCACATTCACAAAATATAAAAGAACCTATCAAAGCTGCTAAGTACACATAAACTTAGCCTAGCCGGGGGCAGCAATGGAACCGCGCCTTTACTTAGCTTAGATTCGGTCACAGAGCTCATAAAATATAAGTGAATCAGATAAGTCGACTTTGTGTTGACTTTCAAGTTAGTTATGTCGAAAGTCGCCGCATAGTCTGTCATTATGTTAGTTTTCAGGTTTCTGAAACCATAATCAGTGATTTTCGTAATCATCTGTGGGTATAATCATACTTAAGTCTATTGTAATGACTTTAATAATCATACTTTGCTACGCCTACGTACTGAAATCGGTTTTAATAATAATAACTAGCTGGGCCCCGCGGTTTCACCCGCGTATGTGTCGATCCCGTGGGAATATTGGGATAAAAAGTAGCCTATATGTTAATCCAGGGTATCAGCTACCTCCATACAAAATTTTATTAAAATTGGTCCAGTCGTTTGAGCGTGAAGAAGTAACAAACATATAAACACACACACTCACAAACCTTCGCCTTTATAATATTAGTGTGATGTGATATAGCTGCTTTAAAATGTTCTTGCTAGTAAAAATACTGGGGCTCATTATTAAAGCTACCGTACATGTTTAGTTGCCAGGAGTAGTGGTGGTCCAGTGGTAACGGCCGCGACTTACGAACTGTAGGTCGTAGGTTCGAACCCAGACAGGCGCTTTACTTTGTGTAAATTATTTCATCACCACTGCTCTCAAAACGGTGAAGGAAAACATCGTGAGGAAACCGGCATGTCCTAGAACCAAAAATTCGAAGACATGTGACATCTAACCAACCCGCATTGGGCCCGCGTGGTGGATTACGGCCCACTCCCTCTCACTGAGAGGAGGCCTGTGTCCCAGCAGTGGGAACGTTATAGGCTGATTATGATTACATGTTTAGTTCTACGTTCAAAATGATCAGATCCGTCTATCACTAACATCACAAAATCCGATTCGGATTTAAACATCGCCTACGAACGGCCTACGTGTCTACGAAAGGACAGGGCTTGTTAGCTACAAGGTCTTACTCGCCTACGAAAGGTCTTTTACGCCTACGAATGTTCTACGTGCCTACGAAGGCGTATACGACTACGACAGGTCTAAGCGCCTACGAAAGGCCTACGACAATTGGAGCAATCACTCCTTGAAACAAATTGTTTAAACTAAACATTCTCATCGTTTTGCGAATGTGCTTGCATCGTGCATCGGTCAGAATATTGAACTGTAGATCTACATGTGCCTTTAAAGACCACATACTTAATGCCAGCTGCTTCGTATTGGACTTAGTTCTTTATCAATATATTTGAATTTAGAATATCTTTGCTAATGGTTTTGGAAACACAAACTCAAATATCAATCAAAAATCCACTTAGGGCTGATTTTTCCAACGCCAGATAATTTTATTCGAGGAATAATTTTGAATTGTAGACAGTTGTTCCATTACTAAAAATGACAGACGTCAATTTTATTCTACGAATAAAAATTATCTGTCGATTAAAAAATCAGCCCTTATACTAATATAATTCTAAAGTAGATATGAGCTTAAGGTGAATGCGTAGTTGTATGCCGCGAAATTAAATTTTTCTTACGTTTGTTGCAATTTTCATGTGAGTGTCAGGTTGTATCTTGATCAAAATATGATACGCGACTATAACAGGTACGTATTTACAGAATTATAATAATTAGAATCTTAATTAATACATCTTTCTAAGTTAGATTTCTACCGTTAAGAACAAATCTGGTATGGAAAAGTGTTTATGGTAGAAATCTTACTTAAAGAGATATATTAATGATTCTAATGACTATGATTCTGTAAATACATGTCTATTATAGTCGCGAATCATATTTGGATCAAGATACAACCTGACAATGATATGAAAATTGCAAAAAACGTAAGAAAATTTAAATTTCGCGGTCTACCATGTTTCATTCACCTTAAATGGCAATACATAAAAGTTATCTAAGATTGGGTATTCAAGTTAAGCACTCACCGTTCTTATGCGCATAGTATCCAGTTCCCGAAGAGGAGCCACTTCCTGTTGAGGACCCCTGCTGAGGACGTCCCTCCTCGTCCACCTCGAGAGGCAGCGGAGTCGCCTCCATCGCAACACTCACTCACTCACTCACTTGTCACTCATCACTTTGCACACACAGCACTGTACCTGGAAAGAGAGAAAATTGTTGTTAGAACAAGTGAAACAAAAATCACAAAAGAAAACAAGATAATCCATACTAATATCCATTCTTTCTAATATCATAAATTCGAAAGTAACTCTGTCTGTCTGTCTATATGTTACCTTTTCACGCCTAAACCACTGAACGGATTTCGATGAAATTTTGCAGAGAGATAGATTGCATCCCGGGGAAGGACATAGGATAGTTTTCATCCCAGAAATCATCCTTTAAGGGGGTGAAAAGGGGGGTGGAAGTTTGTATAGGGAATCAATAACCGCTGAACCGATTTAGATGAAATTTGGTATGGAGATAGTTTGAGTTGTAGGGAAGGATATAGAATAGTTTTTATCTCCGAAGTTATCCTTTAAGGGTGTAAAAAGGGGGGTGGAGGTTTATAAAGGGAATCAATAAAAAATGACTAATACTTTTTCGCGGGCGAAACCGCGGGGCACAGCTCGTAACAACATAATAATTCACAAAAGAGTTTCAAGTAAGTATGGATTTTAGAATAATATCAAAGGCTCGCAACAAAAATTTTTCTTGGGAAAAATATTTTTTTATTAAATTATCAAATTAAGTGTAAGCCAGAAGGGCCCAAAGTCCAAACCTTAAGCTTCGCTTCCAGTGAAAGCTACCGTTTATCGCTTTACTATCTTCATAGAACCATAACTAGTAATAATATAATAATCACACTAATATTATAAAGGCGAAAGTTTGTGAGTGTGTGTGTGTTTATATGTTTGTTACTTCTTCTCTACAATTTTGATAAAATTTTGTATGGAGGTAGCTGACACCCTGGATTAACATATAGGCTACTTTTTATCCCAATATTCCCACGGGATCGACATTTACGCGGGTAAACCGCGGGGCGCAGCTAGTTGCTACATAAACAGTAGTTAACAATAACAAATGTAGTAACAAACATGTCTTCAAAGAATGTCTTCCTGCAAAGGTGTAGATTCAGATGTCTCTGGTGTCATAAACTTGAGCCGTTATATCGATACATTGTGCCAAACGATCGTTAAATATTACTGGCTATTGTTTTAGAACACCTCTAGTTTGTAGTTCAGTGTCAATGTTTTGTCCACGTGCGTTTTTATTGGCCCATCTGCCAAGGTCTACTTTGATAAATAGACGAAGGGTCATATAAAAAATACAAGGTGAAATTAGAGATAGAGAGCCACTATAAGCGACATTGATGCCGATTCTCTTGTTCACAAACTAAACTAAATTTAAGTTCAGTGCATCTTTTTCTTTCTATTTCATTAAGAAAAGGACAGAAGATAAATTTTAATTTAGTCCTGTCAAATTAATCAGCGCCTGACACTACTCCATACAAGTTTAGACGTGATTAAAAACTTGCCTACTAAAATTACATCAATTTACGTCAGGTGCTGATTAATTTGACAGGACTAAAGTAAACTTTATCTTCTGTCCTTTTCTTAATGAAAATAGAAAGAAAAAGATGCGCTGAACAAAAAATTTGTTTAGTTTGTGAACAACAGAATCGGCACCATGTGTCACTGTTTGTTTTCCATAGATCAAATCAAAATCATTTATTTGCATAAATACGGTACAGAAGGTTGGTAAAATGTAGGTACAGAATTTTATTGTTCTCTTATTCTGCCTTTAATTTCGGCGTGTCAAAGTCAAAGCATTTATTTCAACTAGGCACATAAAAGGCACTTTTGCTTTTGAACGTCAACAAATATCTTATAAAATAGAATTGATTCTAGTCGCCCATTCCAAAAGGTAGTTTTCGTATGGAGAAGAATGGGCAAGAAACTCCACCGTTACTCTTTTAAAATGTTTTAGATACAATATTTTGCATGGGTACATTAATTATATAATAACATGTGAGGACGATGCACCTAAAATAAAATTACTATACCACAATAGGTAAAAGAATTAAAAATGAAACCATGACATATAAATTAATTATCTGATAGATACATGGTGCTCACATATTTACAAACATGGCACAAGCAAAACGATTTTAATTAAAAAAAAAAAATACAAGTAATAAGTCAGGGTGTGAGTAATGTAGCTCACCGTCCGATCAGGACCAGGCCCGTGCCGGACGGCGCGTACGTGTTCCACGCGCGCCTCAAAGAGATGTCAGCATAAAGGAAGGGGCCTGCCAGGGCCGAAGCCTGCCGGGGGTGCGGGATTGTCCGAAAGGGTTACCGCTACCCCGGAACATAAAGGGCTAAGGAAGGAACACGGATGGGTTTTAGTCAGTAAGAGTCTGACACTCCCTTCGCTCCACCCAGAGCGGGAGGGGTCATTTGATGATTTCCCATCCATAAAAAAAAGGGTGTGAGTAATGAATGTAAAAACGAATAAAAAAAATTAGCAACCAGTTTGATTTTGTCTAGACTCTAGATTGTCCTACGGAGCAGGACCAGCATGTTTCCAAGCGTACTTATCTTATCTTAGCGTGCAAATATAAAATAAGGTTACATATTTTATTGAAATTAATTATTGCTCATAGCCATGCCATGCTCAGTAAACAGATACTTAATCCCGTTAAATTTGTATCTTTGACTTAAATAAATGTCACTATACCTAATAATGAAAAAATAATAATCATAAATGTCAATAATAATCATGTCAATAATGGAAGAAATTCGCCCACAATAGTAATAACAATAATAATTTAAAATAATCGTGCAGTTTACCAAACTTACAATTTATAAACCAAAAACTCATGTAGGTACACTATAAAAGCATTTTTCAATTAAAAACCTCGTCAAATTATTTTTAAATCTAGAAAATGGTAGCGTTTTTATAGCACATAATATAGCTGTTGTTGCCTGTAAATGCGAGATTCGTAATAAATAAAAACTAAGAAAATATCAGGAGAATATTGAATGTGGTTTAGATTTCATGTTATTGAGGTCGTTGTGTAGCACGTGAGCTTACGCCAACAATGCAACTGTTGAAGATCTAACGAATTCTCGCTAGCCACTCCAAGAAAACAATAACTAAAATACTAAAACTACAATTTATGACTCCTATAACCGGTATTACATAATTCGGCTAACCGTTCCAACAAACCCAACTAATATTTCTACTGCTAAGAGTATTTAAAACAATAGTACAGCGGTTTGAATGGACGCGGCTTGAAATATATTTACCTAACCGTATTAAATGTCCGGCGTCACTCGTAAACTAAACGTCTGACATCATACATACATGTCGTGCCAAGTGGCACTGACTGACATTTCCTTTATTGTATTATTTGTTTTCTTATTATATTTTGAAGTACTTTGCTCTAGTTTGGCGGACAAATCGAAATAAAAGTACCAACCAACCTTAGACACTATGCTAGAAAGTCTCATTTAAAGTCATTCGGAAATTAGCATCTGTCTTCGGAAAAAATAACGCGCGAAGATGAGATCTACTTAATAATATCTCCCGACCAATTTCGGTCACGGTGGCCAGTCTCAACGGAGATTAGCCAGGTACACAGGAGATATTATAGTGCACAAGTGTGTGCGTAAATACAGGTGCACTCTCTGTTCCTTTACTCTCATAGTCCGATGGGACGGCAATCCGACACGACCGGGGAGAAATCAGGCGCATGACCAACAGCTTAACGTGCTTTCCGAGGCACGGAGGGGTCTCGGTATGTAAAGATGGTCACCAATTCACAGATCAACCGCGGCAAGCGTAGCTTAACCTGATCGATTGACCTGTGCGAATGTTATTATTTAGCCACAGACCCCTCCACTCCATTGTCAATATAAATTTGTATTGTATGCCTAATAACTTTTTAAGCTTATTGGCTTACATGAAAGAGCATTGTAAAAGAATTTACTACTCAACACACTTACAACATTGTTTAAAAGCAAAATAATCATGGTTGTCATATGAACCTACTTCTTTGGATATTCTACATAATCACTGCTTTAAAGTACAATCACAACTGAAGTCAAATTCATCAGTGCCATTTTTAGACTAATGACCAATGAGAAACATCGCTTGCAATTATACCCGATGCTCATTTGTTGGCCTTCATCGGCTCATATTGCACACACCCGGCACCCATTCATAATAAAAGACAATCGCTTGTGTGTCGTGTCGTTGGCGGCGAGAGAGAGCGCTGTCGTGTCATGTTGGGCATGAAATGCACGACACAGATATATGACGCGCCAAGTGGCCGGTGATTGACGTTTTCTTCATACCTACAGCTCGAGTTTCCTAGGTGCTCAGGTGAATTGGATAAATAATATTGTTTTCTAAATGGTTATCTTTGTTTAATTGCCTGTCTTAGATGTCCTGCAGTAGCTAAAGTGTTGTTGATGAGAATAACCAACTAAGATTAGTTTGTCTAATGGTTAAAATAACCGGTCAAGTGCGAGTCGGACTCGCGCACCGAGGGTTCCGTACAAATTTGTAGGTATGCAACTACAAATTTACGGTTTGCGGATTTTTTTCCCTAAGCTTGTGCTATAGCTATATGACATTGTTTCTTGCCAAATTTCATGATTCTATGTCAACGGGATGTACCCTACAGGTTTTCATTGCCTTGCAAGTGTCAAAATATGCGGCATAAACGGAACATAAACGCCCGTATCTTTTGATTGCGTTGATTTAGGAGTTTGATTTTTTCACTGCTTCAAGGGATTGCAGCCCTGATAACTCCACGAGTTCCTGTGAAAAAGGGTCTTGACTAATAGACAGACAGACGGACAACGAAGTGATCTTATAAAGGTCCCGTTTTTTCTTTTGAGGTACGGAACCCTAAAAATTTAAACGAAGATTGACACAACATAAAATAACATCACGCCTATATTAAGGGTTAGGCAGATGTGCACATGGTATACGCACATTTCATCAGCGATCCTTTTGCCATCAACCGGACACAAATCCAGACTCTAAATGCTACTGAGATATTCGAGATGGAAAACTCAATAGCAAATTCCCGATCCGGGAATCGAACCCAGGATCTCATGCTCAGCAATACTTACCGCTTGCGACCACTGGACCAACAGGTGGATTTATTGTATTGTGAACATAACAAATACCATGTGCTATTTGTTCATACTCAGAATGTTTTTAATAGGTTTTCAGTGTTCATAGAATGCTACCGCTGCCAACAAAGATGACAAAAGTCATCGTTAATGTCTGTCACATCGCAAGGTTTTATCTCCGTAACAACAGACAGCTAGTCAGATCAATCACAGATTACGTGCTGTAGTCAACAGACAACTTGCAAAATTATTAAATACTAGCTGCGCCCCGCGGTTTCACCCGCGTAAGTTTCGATCCCGTGGGAATATCGGGATAAAAACTATCCTATGTCCTTTCCCGGGACTCAAACTATCTCTATACCAAATTTCATCGAAATCGGTTCAGTAGTTTAGGCGTGAAGAAAAGACAGACAGACAGACAGAGTTACTTTCGCATTTATAATATTAGTTTGGACTAGCTGTGCCCCGCGGTTTCACCCGCGATAAAAGTATTATAGTCCTTTTTTATTGATTCCCTTTACAAATCTCCACCCCCCTTTTTACACCCTTAAGGGATAATTTTGGGGATAAAACCTATTCTGTATCCTTCCCCACAACTCAAACCATCTCCATACCAAATTTCATCTAAATCGGTTCAGCGGTTATTGATTTCCCATACAAACTTCAACCCCCTTAAAGGATGGTTTCTGGGATAAAAACTATCCTATGTCCTTCCCCGGGATGCAGTCTATCTCTCTACCAAATTTCATCTAAACCCGTTCAGTGGTTTAGCCGTGAAAAGGTAACATATAGACAGACAGACAGACAGACAGAGTTACTTTCCAATTTATAATATCAAGTATGGATACCTATCTAGTGTTAGAGCGTGGCTTCAAACTAGGACAGCTTTTTAAACGATGTTACAAACTAAAACTCGAAGTATCACGAGCTTACTCGCCCTTCGTTCGTTATTTTACCATTTCTATTGAGTACTAGCTGCGCCCCGCGGTTACACCCGCGTAAATGTCTATCCCGTAGGAATATCGGGATAAAAAGTAGCCTAAATGTTAATCCAGGGTGACAGCTACCTCCATACAAAATTTTATCAAAATTGATTCAGCCGTTTGAGCGTGAAGAAGTAACAAACATATGCACACACACTCACAAACGTTCGCCTTTATAATATTAGTGTGATTTTATTTCGCATTTGATAGCCCAATTCATGAGGATTTAACATCTCGCTAGAACTCCTAGGGGCCGTCTCCACGAGTGAGAGAATCGCGGCGATATTATCGTCGTGCCACGTATTTCTATACACTCTCTTAGAACGTGTCTCCACACGGCGACATCATAGCCGACATTTTCGCTCAGCGGTCTCTCATAAGGGGCCGTCTCCACGAGCGAGAGAATCACGGCGATAGTCTCGCTGTGTCATCAAATTTTCGCGGCGATGATATCGCCGTGTGGAGACACGTTCTAAGAGAGTGTATAGAAATACGTGGCACGACGATAATATCGCCGCGATTCTCTCGCTCGTGGAGACGGCTTCTAAGTAACAGTTTGGACAGACGATGCGATGCGACGGTCGGGGGAATAAGAAATTTTACGCGGATGAAGTTGCGGGCAGAAGCTAGTCGGTTTATAAATGACGGAGTTCTGAGGGAACAAACATAATAACATGTTAAAAGAATTTTTTTTTTTGAGGTCGGTTAAAAAAACAAAAATAGGTATTGTCAGTCATATACAAAGTACATTGATAGCTAGCTCCACTCTCGTCCATCTATACCCTGCGGTCTTACTAAAACACTTCGCTCTTCATTCCGAGTGGCCCTTCACTTAATGAGACATTCGAAATAGCTGCGAAATGTACCCTAATTCACGAAGGACCCTTTTTGATAGTATTTATTTACTTATAGCTCCGGGATATTTTATTATAGGTGTAGGCGCTAAAGTGGCGTGAAAGTGGCTGGCAAATTTTGTATGTGCGTACGATTGCCATCTAAGTAGAAAATCGTAGAGAATTTAAGAGTTTATTTTACACTTGTACACTGATTTCTCTCTCTCTCTCTCTCTGTAGTCGGTCCCTCATATCTGAGGATCGTGGTCAGCTTCGGAGTTGCATCTGGAGCGGATGATCCGCCTCCACCGGTTTCTGTCCATCGCATCTCTTACCACCGTATAGAATTTAGAGGACGATGATTCCTTCACCTGATCGGTCCATCGTGTTGGTGAACGACTGCGCGATCGTTTGCTTTCGGTGTTCCCAACCACAATCAGTTTTTCCAAACTTTCATCGCCTCTGCGTACTATGTGGCCGAAATAGGAGAGAATGCGTTGTTGACACATGGTCGACAAGCGGGTCCTTATACGAAGCTGGGTTAAGATCGATGCATTGGTGCGTTTGGCAGTCCACGGTATTCTCAACATTCATCTCCAGCACCACATCTCAAATACACCAATCCTTTGTCTTTCTCGGGCCAAAATCGTCCACGTTTCTACACCATACAGGAAGATAGGGAATACTAGGGCTCGTCTCAATCTGATCTTGGTTGTGATACCAATTCCTCTCTTCTTCCAAATGTTCCTTAAACGGGTCATAGCATCTTTGGCCATCCCAATACGCCTTTTTATACACCTGATTTACAAATATCTATTGCAACAAATAATTAGAATATGATTTTTGAAAATTAAAGAACAAGGGTACATTACCAGTCGACAGCGATTCGGATGAATTTTTCGACGCTATATTTTAGTTTAGTTAGGTTTTAATTTTGTTATTTTTGTTAATTTATTAGGTATTAGTTATTATTTGCTTACTTATTATTTGAATTTACAACAGTAAAAAATGGTATAGGTACTACCTCCATTTTGGCTACAAATTAAAGTGAAATAATTTTATTTACAAAAAATAATTAAAATTCACAATAAAAATATAATTGATTCTATTATCTTCTCCATACGGAACTACCTTTTGGAAGGCCAAAATGTAGTTTTGTATGGAGAATAAATCCGTAGACAGATAGAATTGTCTTTATTATGTACACAATAAAAACACCTCTTTTAAAATTGTTCATCATATTTCGTATACATAAATACCTACATTAAATATATAACTATGTTTCAGTCTTAAAGTGAAACCTTTTTGCTGGTGGAAATAATAAATTACTATAATAATATCAAATATTTGCCGGGTACAAATATTATAAGTATTTATTATAGTAAATAGTATGTATGTGTATATAACTTATTTGTGTACCTAATTTTAAGTTTTATTTTATCATTGTTCCTCTCAACCAAAGCACCTGCCATCTAATCTCTTCACCACCCTGGTTGACTGGTAGAGAATGCCTAAGGCATTAAGTCCGCCTTTGTACCTTTTTGTGCGAAAAGTTTAAACAAATAAATAAATACAAACAACAAATGAATGCGTAAAAATGGGGCATTTTCACAAGGGTAGAAAATTAGGGGATTGCTTACAATGCAGGACAATTTGTCATAAAAACTATTAAGACAGATAAATTTTCGAAGTAGACCCATTTGATTACTTGACTAATCAAATTATATAGCTTTGTAACAAAATATATTATTATTTATATTTAGTCTTAAATAAAATGTGTTTACGTCTGTAATTGACGTAAACACTAGTCCATGTCTCTGTTCTCTTTTATTTGTAAATGTTTGTGTTGTTGATGTGCCTTAATAATAAATAAATAAAGTCAAAACCACACAATTAAAAACAAACTTTACGGACCGCAAAATATTCATTAGATTATAAAGCCTCCAAACACAAAACTCTTTGATAAATACGACGAATTAAAACTTCCCAGCCACCCGTTGGTACGGAAACTTCTAAGAAAGTCTATTATAATTTGTATGTCAAGAACGTCTTTCCTAATATATTTTCAGAGAACCTGAGATGAGTCGCCTCTTTTGAAACACCTGTGGCGTTTGTGAAGACTAGGGAGAAAAATATATAATTCTTGATCTATGATTCAATAATGATTAATGCTCGTGCCTTCTCTGTATGATAACGCTAGCTTTTGCCAGCGAGTTCGTCCGCGTAAAATTTCTTGTACCCCCGACCCGTCTCGTCGCATCACATCGCCTGCCCGCGTTATTACATTTTTCTTTCTGACTTTTTTGTTTTTGCACGGATCCTAAGAGTCCTAGTGTTAATAGCCTATAGCCTTCCTCAAGGATTAGGCTATCAAATTCAAAAATATTTTTTTAAATCTATTAGTTCCAGAGATTAGCGTGTTTAAACAAACAAACACAGCTTTATTATTAGTATAGATTTGCTCTGCAGTTGAATAGGTCGCTCCGCTAACGGTCAGTCGGTATTTGAAATTTTATATCATGACGTATTCCGTGACTGATAGAAGACGGATCACCGAATATAATAAATACAGTTTACAGAATTTTGGCCCGTTTTCACTAAAACTAAGTTCATAATTTGCCAGAAACATTACACAAACCACTAGAAGACGACTAGAAACCTAAGTTGCCTTATATTATTTTTAACCGACTTCAAAAACGGAGGTTCGGTATTCGACCCATACTACGGTGGCAATTAAGTTCCGGGAATTTGTCAATAAAAAACAAGAAAATGAAGTTTTAGGAAAAGTTTTACTATCGACCTTCACAATAGTCTCCCTCTAACTCTACACAACGATTCCAACGTTTCTCCCATGATTGGAAGCACCCTTGGTAGTCCTCCGAAGCTAGCCCGTTAAGCATCACGGTTACAGCTTCTTGGACCTCTTGTACGCCGCCATGATGAGTTCCCTTGAGGTGCGACTTCATCTTGGGGAATAGAAAAAAGTCGCAGCGAGCAATATCGGGGCTATAGGGTGGGTGAGGCAACATTGGGATGCCTTTTTTTGCCAAAAACTCTTGGACAACGAACGAGGAATGGGCCGGTGCATTGTCGTGATGCAAGATCCAGCCATCCTTGGCGAGTTCAGGTCGCATATGAAAAACACGAGCCCGCAGCGCTTAGGCGACGGTCAGACGTGATCAACATGCGCAAACGATCAACATTCGCGTCGGTACGAGAGGTGACGGGAGCTCCTTCACGTGGATCGTCTTCCACCAATTCACGCCCTTCCTTGAACCGCTTCGCCCATTCAAACACACGCGTTTTTGACATGCTATCGTCTCCATAGACAACCTGCAATTTTCGGAGGATTTCCGAGGGTTTTTCGCCAGATTTCACTAAAAATTGAGTCACAACACGTTGCTTGTGTTGCATTTTCACTACGCCACTAAAAAAGTTACTTGCAAAAAATACGCATAAAACACAAACCATGCGTGCTATCTACTTCAACTTTGAACTCTAATTAAAAGGAATATCCCCCCTCTTTGAGAGATGATGACGAATGAAAAAGTGTTGCCAGTTTTTTAATTATAACTAAATTCCCGGAACTTAATTGCCACACCACGTATGTATGTATGTTTGTATGTCAGCGATTTTCTCAAAAACTAACGAACCAATTTTGATAATTCATTCACTAATGTGATCTGCATACTTTCAGGAAGGTTTAAATATATAATACATTAGGTAATTATTCTTATGTACGAAGTTATATGCATAAATGTACTGCATCTCCGGCATTTCAATGCGAATTTTGATGATCTTCCAGTCAGTGTTTTCAATTCTTCAATGCACTAGTGTTAACAACTAAAAAGTGAAAAATAAAAACTTTTTTTTACAAAAAGAAAGCAGACTTCAAAAAAAACATTACAAAGTGATAAATAACTTTAATTTCGGAAGTCGGTGTCTTTGGTTTTGTATTTACGTTTTTTGCCACCGACTTCCGAAATTAAAGTTATTTTTCACTTTGTAGTGTTTCTTTTGGAAGTCGGTTGTATTTTTGTTAAGAAGTTTTTATTTCACGCTTTTTAGTGGGTCTGCTTATAATTTATCTAAGTTACAATAGCCTAGTGTCAACTTGCTCATCGCCTTTTACTAAATATTGCTTTTCCCGATACAGGGCAGTTAATTGTTGAGGAGTTCTCCTGGTCCACCATCAGCTCCATATCACCATTCACATCGTGGTGAGCATAAATTGCTTAGTAACCATATTAAAGTAATCGAATCGCAACCCGTGAAATACTTAGATATTATTGAGTAGTTCCGGTGGCCATCTGTGGTCTTCATCATCAGTTCCACTTCACTAAATGGTGCTTTCCGAGAGCAAATGCACGAGTTACTATAAAAAATATCCTAATCGCTATAGGTGTGCCTATAATATTTGAAGAGTTCCTTCGATTTCTCCAGGATCCAATCATCAGATCCTGACTTAGTGACTATGGGACCACTTCAGAAGTATCTCCTTTCGAACAAAAAAAGAATTTTGAAAATCGGTCCACAATTGGCGGAGTAATCGCGTAACAAACATTCAAAAAAAAAAAAAAAAACATACCGTCGAATTGAGAACCTCCTCCTTTTTTGATGTCGGTTAAAAATATGAAGTAACTAGCTGCGCACCGCGGTTTCACCCGCATAAGTTTCGATCCCGTGGGAATATCGGGATATTTTTTTTAATCAAAATTGGTCCCGCTGTTTGAACGCGTGAAGAAGTAACAAACATATAAACACACACACATACACACTCACAAAGTTTCGCCTTTATAATATTAGTATGATTGTATAGATAATTTAATGGAGATTAATTCTGTACTTTAAAAAAAATATTGAATGCAGTAGAAACGAAAATCATCAATATATTTAAAAAAAAATCTCGTCAATCAAATGTGAGATCTAAAAACACTGTAGCTTGCGAAAAAAATTAATTAATTGAGTCAATTTTTTTTTAAGTAATACATTCGTTTCACCCATAGGGGGAACCCTATTGAAAATGGCTATTTTGACATTTTAGGAAAAATCACACATTCACGAGCAATAACTAAGTAAATCTGAATGTAATCTCCAGAGGTCGGAGTAGGTAGATTGATTTTATATACTTGCGTCAAGATATTATAATATGGACATGCCATTTTATCCATAATGTGCGGGAAGTACCGGAAAAAGTTCCGGAATTGGAATTATGGAATAAAATAAAGTAAATAACATACAGATAGGCTCACAAAATCGTTTATTATATTAACACCCAATGAGTCATACAGGATACTTGCTTCTGATTGGTCGTTGCGTGCGGTCAATGCTTTGTGAACATAGATGAACATGAGATAAAGAAACAAAAGGCCCTGTCTAAGTTTTGTCTCATATTGTCAAGCGTCATTTCTAATTCAACAGTAAGGGACAAAATACGGTGTAACTATTCCAAGGTATTTTTGTATAAAATAAAATACTGATTTCTTTCACCATTACCTAACACTGGCAGCGTAGATTGATATTATTAATACGTTTTTCACCTTAAACACAAATTCGTGCTAATTTCAAAATTCCGGAACAAATATCATAATAAATATGAAGTTCCAGTATTTTGGAGGCATATCCATATTATCCTCTACGTTTGACGTCAACGAACTTAAATCAATCTACCTACTCCGACCTCTGGTAATCTCTCACAATATTACATTGCAATTTGCATTTATAAAATAATTATGCAACACAGAAATCCCTGCTACAGAAAACTTTTACATTTTACTTACATACCTCTCTGTTTCGACCCAGGGTTCGATGAATGATAGAATCTGACTCCAACTTTAAATGCGTTTATTATAAATATTTCCGTTACAAAGGATGGTTTTGCAAGCTAATGAATGCTACGAATGATGATTACGAATGAATGAGTGTATATAAGAACGTATGGACGAATGAATGGTCGCGGTGTAGGTTCGCTTGCTTGTCGCTTCAAGACATCTCAATCAGTGCGGTGCACGAACATCCTCCGGGGCCTTGGAAGCTCCTGACTCCAATGAAGCATCCTCTGTAGCATCCAGCAGGGGACATAGGTACTTCACACCTCTTCGGTAAGTGCCGGAAGTTGTCTTGATTTCGGCAACTCGAGCGACTCCGTCCTTTCCTGGGAACAGAGACTGAATACGACCTAATTTCCAAGACATGGGTGGAGCGTTTTCTTCCTTTAGCAATACCAAATCGCCAGCTTGTAGCGGTCGAGTGGGAACTCTCCACTTCTGCCTCTGTTGCAGCTCAGCTAAATACTCTAGCTGCCAGCGTCTCCAAAAACCTTGGCGCAGCTGTTCCAGTCGCTGAAAACGGTCCAGCCTATTGAAATTTAAGTTTTCCAGATTAGGGGACGGCATCGAAGTTAGCGGTCGTCCGATCAGGAAGTGACCCGGAGATAAGGACTGAGGGTCATCAGGACAGGAGGATAAGGGATATAAAGGGCGGCTGTTGAGGATAGCCTCGATTTGGCTGAACAAAGTGGCTAACTCCTCAAATGTCAAATGTGCATTACCTAAAACCCTTTTCAAGTGAAACTTGGCAGATTTCACGCCAGCCTCCCACAAGCCTCCGAAATGGGGCGCATACGCTGGTTGAAATTTAAACTTGATACCCTCACCCGATGCAAAGCCTGCAATATCATCAGCATGCCTTGAGATCAAGTCCTTAAGTTCCTTGTCTGCAGCAACGAAATTGCGGCCATTGTCGCAGAATATTTCTGTAGGTTTTCCTCTGCGAGCGATAAAACGTCGCAGCGAAAGTACAAAGGCATCTTTCGAAAGCTCACTCACAGCTTCGAGATGTAAGCATTTAAGTCGTAGACAGACAAAAATGCAAAGATAACATTTTGTAATTTTACATCCTCTCCCCTTCCTATCTGTTATCAAAAACGGACCAGCGAAGTCGACACCAGTGCTAGCAAATGGGAAGTCGGGGTTCACACGCTGTTCACGTAAGGAACCCATCATGGGAGTTAACGTTTTCCCGCTAGCCTTCCTACAAACAATGCACTGCCTCGCAGTGGTCCGCGCGAGATCTCTGCCAGCAAGGGGCCAGACGTACTCGCGAATGGATGCAAGAAGCAGCTGTGGACCAGCATGGAGAAGACGTAAATGCTCATGCTGAAACAACAATTTTACAAGTCTATGCTTAGCATGCAACAACATTGGATGACGCTTCTCAAATGAGTAAGAAGAATATTTCAGACGGCCTCCAACTCTCATAATATTTTTACTATCTAAGAAAGGACTTAAAGCTAACAACGGATTTTTAGGACTTAGTGTCTTTTGAGAACGAAGCATTTTCAATTCTGAACTATAAAGTTCCTCTTGAACAAGACGCACAAGCCCTTCTAACGAAGCCTTAAGTTCATCAGGCTGTAAAACACCCGTAATTTTATTATTAACTTGTTTGCAATTATGTATGAACCGAAGTACATAAGCAAAAGAACGTTGTAATCTAGAAAACTTTGAATATTTATCGAAGATAATTAATTTATTTGTTTCACTATCATTATTTGTACATACATTTGATTTTATCTCAGGTAAGTCACTAATATTGTTTATCATTTTACTATTCGCAGGCCAAAACGTATCCGACATAAGTAAATACGAAGGACCGTTCCACCATAAGCCTAAGTTATTAGTTTTATTTGCATATACTCCCCTTGATGCCAAGTCTGCCGGGTTGAGCGTGGTAGGCACATGACGCCATTCCGAGCCTTCGGTAAGCTCTAAGATACTGCACACTCTGTTAGCAACAAAAGTTTTTAGTTTATCATACCTGGCCTCTAACCATGCTAGCGCGATGGATGAGTCAGTCCAAAATGTCTTTCGAGAGATAACACATCGCAGTGCGCGACATGCGGCCGCGGCGAGCTGAGCTCCTAGCAAGCACGCACACAACTCAAGCCTGGGCACCGTAGTCGGCTTCACCGATGCAACGCGAGCCTTAGCACACAACAATCGCACTGTGACGTCACTTAGACTATTTGTTGATCTCAAGTAAACACATGCGGCATAGGCGGTCGTAGACGCATCACAGAAACAATGCATTTCTATCAAAACCGGATTGTTACATAACACATGACGGGGAATGAATAGATTGCGAATATTAGACATATTATTTACGAAAGATTGCCATGATTTAAGTATATTGTTAGGCACTGGTTCATCCCAGTTTATTTTTTGCACCCATAATTGTTGAATTAATATTTTAGGTTTGATAGTGAACAAACTTAATAGACCGAGAGGATCGAAAACTTTACATGAATCAGATAATATGGATCTTTTAGTGGGGTTGTCACTTCTATTTTCATAATTTGTGGGAAAATGTATGTAATCCTCATTAGGGTTCCACCCCACTCCTAACGTGTGTGATGATGAGCTGATGATCAGATCGCGTTGTACATTTTGGGATTCTGAAATTAAGGAGCGTGAATTCGACCGGTATTTACGCAATGCAAAGCAACCAGCTGACAAAGCATTTTCTATTGCGTCCCTAATTTTAATCAATTCAGCTTCATTATCGCAACCTGTCAACAAATCATCCACAAGAAAATCATTTTGTATTATGGCCTTTATTTCAGGGTCACTACATTCCTCGCCTAATTGCCATAAACAACGAGTACTTAAAAAACTTGAACTAGTGTATCCATACGTAACCGTGTTCAATCTGAGTGATTTCAATGGCTCAGTGTCACAATTACGCCATAAAATTATTTGCAAGTCACGATGATCTTCGTGAATTAGTACTTGCCTGTACATTTTTTCTATATCGCCTGATAAAACATAGGCGTATTGGCGAAATCTAAGCAAAATATTTAACAATGAATCTAGTATATTTGGCCCGGTTAACTGTAGATCATTAATGGAATATCCTGACGTTGTAGGTGCACTACCATTGAATACCACACGTAATTTTGTCGACTCGCTAGTCGGTTTTAACACTGCATGATGCGGAATAAAGTAAGATTGTTGTGGAACTAAAACACTAGATTCCGATAAATGCCCTAGGTCAGTATATTCCTGAATAAATTTTGAATACATGTTCTTCAGTTCCGGATTTTTTTTAAAACGTTTTTCTAACGCGATAAATTGCCTTTTAGCCATTATGAATGAATTGCCTAGACAGTTGGGTTCCGTATGAAGGGGCAACTTAACCATAAACCTGCCTTCATTATTTCGGGTGGTATTGGTACCAAAATGATGCTCACATGCTACCTCCTCCTCAGTCTCAAAATTGTTTGAGTGAGGAATTTGTTCCAATTCCCAGAACTTGGTTAACCTTTTGTCTAATAATTCATTTGACACACAATTATCTGTACTATCAATGGCAACATGATTACAATTAATAGATTTGTTTCGCGACTTACTAATATCTCGAACATACAGTGGGCCTGCCAAAATCCAACCTAACTTCGACCTACGCATTATAGGTTGGTTGGGACCAAGAGATATTTGTTCACCATCTATAACCGACCAAAACAAATCGACACCTATCAACATATCAACCTTAGCACATTGGTTGAATGTCGGGTCGGCTAATTTAATATTAGGAGGTAAGTTTATTTGCGAAATATCAAATGTTTTCTTAGGTAAATTACCTGTTAACTGAGGCAATACCAAGCATGACACATTTACTTTAAAATCATTGTGTTTTGATTTAATTTGCACTACACATCTCTGTAGTGATTGAGCAGTAGATATGTTTCCTATTCCTACAATATCGACCTGGATTGGCTGAGGAGTCAACTGAAGTTTATGTTTCAAACTATCAGAGATTAAAGAAGACTGACTCCCGCTGTCTAGCAGAGCTCGAATTGTTGTGTATTGATTCGTCACTGGATTAAAAACATCAACCAGAGCTGTTGACAGTAACACGCTATGGTCGGCTTTGACCGACATGCTAACTACGTCATCGGTAGCAACACTTGAAACTGGCTCGACTGGAGATTCAGTTGAGGATTCAGACGTGTGAACATTTGATGTACTCGCTGGCTGAGACGGTTCCCTATGCAACAAGGTGTTGTGTCTTCTATTACAAGTAGAACATGGACCTAACCTGCATTGGCGTGATGAGTGTCCCTTACGCAAGCAATTTAGGCACAGCTTCAATCTCATCACCTCCGAGGCTCGATCTGCTGGTGACTTGGCCAAAAAAGACGCACAATCGTACAAACGATGACTACCCTTGCACAGGATGCACGCGTCAGAGGACGCATCAGCATCAGCTGAAATGGCAAAAGACTTAGTGTGAGACTTGGCACCTTTATGAGAAGGAGAAGAATTTGTTTCACCCCTCGATGGCTTATTACTTTGAACAGCCTCTAAAATATTAGCTCGATTCTTGAGAAATTGAAAAAATTCCTGTAACGTAGGAGAATTTTCTGTTGTGTTTGTGTATTCCTCCCACTTGAACATAGTGCTGCTATCAAGCTTCGCTGAGGCCAAATGGACAACTAGACTGTCCCACCACTCTGTAGGCTCGCCCAGAGTCTTTAAGGCACGTAAGCCTTTAGAGACATGGTCTATCAGAGCTCGCAGAGACTTGGCAGAATCTCGAGAGGTAGGTGGAAAATTACAGAATGAATTAAAATGATTCCTTTTCAACTGTTTAATATTGTTGTACCTCTCGCAGAGGAGATTCCAGGCATCTTCGTAATTTGCAGAACAAACAGACAAGTTGCTGATTACATTGGAAGCTTCTCCCTCAAGGTAAGAGTTCAAGTAATGAAACTTGTGTATAGGTTCAATTGTGTCATTGCTGTGAATTAAGGAAACAAATGTATCACGGAATTCCATCCATTTAAAGAAATTACCATCAAACTTAGCTATTTTAATCAAAGGCAATTTGAAACCCATAGGTTTTTTACTGCAGCATTTAGAAGAATGAGAAGAATCGGGACTTCTACTAGGTTTCGGCAGATTAGCATCTATAAATAATTTAGCCTTTGCAATCAGCGAACTAAAATCACCTTCTATGGCATCTCTAATGTCAAGTTCATTTTCTAGCTCAGAGGAGTTTAATAATTCTATGTCTGATTGCAGATCTTCGAAATAAATAAACAATTCACGAAACCTTTCGTACCTATTTTCTAAAGTTTGCACTTCAGCTTCGGAAGGGTTTTCTAATGAAGTTAATTCTTTCAAAAAGTTATAAAACTTAGTTACGCGACCTTTGACTGAGCTACGCTTTATAATCAAATCTTTTAAATCATTTTTTGAATAACTAGTAGTAGGAACTTGAAGTTTAACACCTTCTACAGGTGTTTTAGAATGCGTATCACGTGCACTTGTGTGCGACATAGTTAAACTTCAGCAATACACAATTGAACGCACAAAGATAATGAAACAATAATAATACTTAATCTCAATCCAGCGCATGCGTCGATGATTCAAAGTCACAATCACAGGTAACGGGACAAATCAGCTGATGGTTCGGCTGGCGTTAGGCGATAGATAACGCGCCGAGTAAAATAATGGGCGTCGAGCGTCAGCTGGTCCGTTTTTCAAGGACACACTTCACTCACACACAGAATGCACTGGAATGTGTAATTACATAAGCATTAATTACTTATAAGAAATATAACGGTTTAGATCTTTAGAAATATGTGCGATTAAGCTTTTTAACTGGCAATTTGCGCATGCGCACGTGGCTGTGAAATCAATGAGCTGCACGGCTTGCGACTTATAAATGATTTTTAGGTATAATTTAATGATGAATGAGCTACTTAGCTTGACATTCGTATAAAAGTTGAATAATGAAGAAAGTCAGCACACTTTTCAAGCAAAGAGAGGACAGGAAATATGGGAAAATAATAGAGGAAATAAAGGATGGACCACTTCCCTGACTGGCTTCCCTGGCTGCGGCGCTCCTAATTCACAATATAGCTGACCGGCTGGGCTACAAGCTGTCTCTGGAATGATCTCCTGGCGATGAGTTTTAGCTCCAATCGTATTTCCTTGGCACTACGAGTATTAGATGGACTGTCCACAATATCGAGATTATCTAGCGGTTTCTCCTCAGGTTATAGAAACCAATCTCCTTTTGTTTCTTCAACGATGCTCAAATTGAAGATGAGATTCAACGGCTGGGCAACGTATTTCCAATCAGTGCGTCGAGTACAAAGTCCGCTTTCGGTAATGACGATGCAATAAGAAATATGCCGATAGCTGCGCAGAATCTTCTTGATTTTGGCTTGATCACGTCGGGGTCACCATGTTTCGACCCAGGGTTCGATGAATGATAGAATCTGACTCCAACTTTAAATGCGTTTATTATAAATATTTCCGTTACAAAGGATGGTTTTGCAAGCTAATGAATGCTACGAATGATGATTACGAATGAATGAGTGTATATAAGAACGTATGGACGAATGAATGGTCGCGGTGTAGGTTCGCTTGCTTGTCGCTTCAAGACATCTCAATCAGTGCGGTGCACGAACACTCTCTGTTTATTTAAGACCTTGGGTTTAAAGCAGATTATTATCTCTAAATCCTCTGACGGGAACGCTAAAGGCATCTCAGAATACAGTGCGATTATGTATTTTCTTGTTTATGCCGCCTGCATAAACAATCTCTTGGAACAAGATATTCAAAGCGAATCTAGAACCTTAGTTGGTAGCTGAAACTTGTGGAGCTTATTATTATAATAAACTAGCAGCGCCCCGCGGTTTCATCCACATATGTTTCGATCCCGTGGGAAATCGGGATAAAAAGTAAATATAATAACACCTAATATGTTAAACCTGGTTATAACCTATCTGTGTGCCAAATTTCATCCAAATCCGTTGAGTAGGTTTTGCGTGAAAGAGTAGCAAACATCCATCCATTTATCCTCACAAACATTTGCGTTTATACCTAATATTAGTAGGGAGTAGGATAAAGCAATTTAAATTTGTAAGAATCCTTTGTTGGATGGTGTTTAATTAACTTTAGGTATAGGTTAGCTATTGGAAAAGGGAAATATGCTTTTAAAAGAGCCACTATTTACCTGTTATTGCAATACATATATTGCAGGATAATCTTTTGTCTTGTAAAAGCTTGTCACAATTGTGGAATTAAATTTCCTTTCACTTCTAATTCAATAGTTGAGCACTTTCAAATTCATTGAAAAAAGCACTACAAATCACTTGCATCACCAAAAAGAAGTTTAGAATATTAAATCCTTATTGCACGAAAAAAAAACAATATTTAAAACCTTTTTCGTAAAAAGCACGTCTTGACACTTTATAGAAAAAAAAACACACTTCACAATTTCGAATTCCGAATCCGACTATTCAAATTTGGCACGGCGGGCAACTCGGTTGCTTTCCGCCTGTGGCTTGCAATAAACTGATGTTGCGTTTGGTTCGAGTCGCCACTATTTTTACAAATGTTCGAATAGCTCGGGAGCCCGACTATCTTTGTTTATTTTCATTTCATTTTACTTTTATTGCTCGTAAAAGTATTTAGATGATGTTGATGGAAAAGAAAAGCTATAAATCCGTATTTAATAACGTATAGACGTAACATAAAAATCGTGTTTCTCGAAGGGATCAGAAATGTGCTAGAGTACACGTAAACTTTAACGATGACTGGTTTACGTCTCACGTGAATAAATTGGGAATTTTATTGGGTACAGTTCTAGTTGGGAATTTACTACGGAATTTGATATAACCTCATTGAATTTTGTGAACAGGCAACACTGAGTATATATTTTTTTGGACACTGGCGTTAATGAAATGTCTACCATTAAAAATAATAACATATATTATACACTATCTGCGCCCCGCGGTTTCACCCGCGCAAATGTCGATCCTGTGGGAATATCGGGATAAAAACTACCCTATGTCCTTTTCCGGGACTCCAACTATCTCTATACCAAATTTCATCTAAATCGGTTCAGTGGTTTAGGCGTGAAGAAGTAACAAACATATAAACACACACACACACACACACTCACAAACTTTCGCCTTTATAATATTAGTGTGATAACATCATCACGGCTTTATCCGGTGGAATGCCGTAATTAACACAATTAAAAAGCCATTGTGTCTCGCGTGGGGATACCCTTTCGTATACTTAAACGTGGATACGTTTAAGTATACGAAAGGTTATACTCCGAAGGGTTTGGCAGAGGTGTACTTATAGTATAATCATAATTATCATAATCATAAAGTTTATTTGTGGAACATAGGTATACAATAGGTCTTACATATAAAATAGTACCCCAGTAATATACCCCATGTAATAGGAGACGAGCCTATTGCTATCAACGGGGCACAAATCTAGACTCCAAAACCCAATAACACTTTGCCCGACATGGTAATAGAACTCAGGGCCCCATGCTCAGCAATAGCTCTTGCGATCACTAGCTACATATATGCTATCATAATTGCAAAAAAGTTTACCAGAGATTTCACTCAGTTTCTCATAGTTTCCGCAGAGTTTCTAAGTACTAATAAACTATATTGCACTACACTTTTTGAAGAGTTGTTAACTTAACAAGTTAGCACCAAGTACGTAACTCACATCATAGAAGTTGTTGATGCATCTTGTCTAAAAACTGCTTTAAAGGTCAAGTTTCTTGAAAATTGTTTTTAAGATTTCTACGTTTGAATTTAACTTATTTTACTATACTGTAGAGGTATGAGGAACAGGCTGTTGTATCTATGCTAGTTGCGCGGTAAACTCTGCTTGCGAGATGCGGGATTTGCGTGACGTCAGTATGACGCGTTGTTCGCATGTGGCGTTGCAGATACCGCTACATTACCAATAACTCTGTTTTTCTGTGGCCATCTTCAAATGCACAACTAGGATCATTATTTTCTACACCGTTTGTTTATTGTTGGAAAATGTCGCCACGTGAAAGTTGCGGCGTCTCCTACTCCTTGCTTAAAAGGCGACTCTAAACGTCGTCGTAATGAAACGCACTTAGATACGTTAATTAAAAAAACTTTTTTTTACTGTTTTTTCTTTGCCGTTTCTTTTAAGCAAGTTGTTGGCTATTATGATCGTTTCATTGGAAATGTTTTAGATCATAATTTGCGTCCCGCGGTTTCACCCGCATAAGTTTCGATCTCGTGGGAATATCGGGATGAAAAGTAGCCTAAATGTCAATCCAGGGTGTCGGCTACCTCCATACAAAATTTTTTCAAAATTGGTCCAGCCGTTTGAGCGTGAACAAGCAACAAACGTATTACACACACACACTCACAAACTTTCGACTTTATAATATTAATGTGATTAGTGTGATTTCGGAAAATATCGCATTGCATTTTGTCTTTTAGCAAATCCCATTCAACAATAGCAACGAAGAAACATAATCTTATCTTCTTCTTTTGTATACTGAGGAGTTAGTTGCGCCACTCCTTCTTCTCAGTTAAAGCACTAGGGAGTGGCGGAGGGCGGAAGTTTTAGAAAATGTCTTACGCAATTTTAACATTAACAAAGTTCTGATTCTTAGCCTAATTAAATGACCGTTGATTTGTTTTGATCCGACTTCACATAAAAGAGGTTTCGTTTCAGACATATTTTTGAAGTGAAAACTTTTTTTGGCGCGTTGGGAATTTTTGAGATGGGAAAAAACTATTGAACTCCCGCCACTGTTACCGTAATCTACACCGCTTTGAATGTGTTCGGCTGTTCTCGGTTTTAATGTATATCCGATATATCAGTGAGTGATGGCAAAGTATTCTGTTTCTGTTTTGTATTCACTTCCGTCGGCATTCCCGGAGTGCCACTGTTTTTTTTTTACTTTTCTTGTCTAAATTTTCATCTGTTATTACGTTTTCTGGAAGCGCAAGTCTAATAATCGACTTCGATAAGTTAAATTGGTAGCTCACTGTCAAATTAGCTCTCAACACCATTCCCTTACTATCAGAATCTCAAGCTATGAATATATTAGATTCAGATTGGCAAATTTCAGCACATTCAACTGGCATCCTAGATTTCTCTGTGTGTTTACAACCAGTGGCATCTGCCGTGGCTTTTATTGCGCCGGTTCTGCAATTGTCTGCACATCATAAAATTTAAGGAGCACTATTTCGGATGCTTTGTGTAACGCCAGATAAATTACACTGTGATCTAGGACGAAGCGTTTCTATGCTAATTTAAGGAGGCTTTGTTGCATATGTTGCTGTGTTTCTTGAAGTCAAAGTGTTGGGGGGAGATTTACAGTTTCACACTTCCAAGTTGGCAAAGTGTCCAAAATATTTATTTAAAACTAAGACATTTCGTCAGGAAATCATGTCGTTTGGAAGATTTAGTTCAACGAAATTAGTGTCGTCATCGTAAACTGGTTCTTATATTTTATCTCTAAGAAAATTACTTATAATCTTAAGGGTCACTATACTTTTAGTTTATGTATAATACGCCAATGATAAATGGAAGAGCGGAGTCTCCTAATACAGGCATTGTTTGCCTAAAGGGAGGCTCCAAACACTTCTCAATGTATCAGGCTAATTGTGACAATAAACGATTTTGTATTGTATATTGAAACACCCTTAAAATTCAAATATCTCGAAAACTATTGAACTATTGACTATTGAATTTTGGCCGTACATGAGGGGTTCAATTTGTTGCGTTTTGACCCGGGGTATCAGCTCCTGGCGGATATACGTCGAATTACAAATAACCCTGTATGTTTTGTGTATTTCTTGTTTATATGTTTTATATTGTAGGTAGATGTTTGTTGTTCCTCTTGAATAAAAATAAAATAATATAATACTAGTATGTGTAAGCATAAGTATACCTACCAGGAAAAGAAACAAATTACTTTTATTATTGATTAAGGATCAAATCTAGAACCTCAGCGTCAGCCGACGCGTGCCGTTAGACCAATGAAGCGGAAAATTAGCTTTGAATCTAGGACAAAACATTTCTATGCTAATATAAGAAGCTTAGCCCTCGTACCCACGGGCGACTTTTTATCGCGCACTGGGTTTTGAACTCACTGGTCAGCGCCGAGGGTTGAAAATCAAACAGCGTATTATTTTGACGCGCTGGGTTGCACTGCTGTTGGATTCTCAATGCTCGGCTCAACACCGAGGATTTAAAATCCAGTGCGCATTAAGGTTATCGTCGCGTCAAAAAATCGCGCGTGCGACCCAAGAGTCAATGGAGAAATAGATTAGGTACGAACGCTGTGCACTGAGCTGGCGAGTCCTTTGTACGTGGACATAATAAATTATATAAAGGCTTTTGGGATTCTTGTATTAAATGTCATGAGTGAGTGTGTTGCGTGAGTTATGTGTCTCAAATGTAGATTAGAGGGAATCTGTATAGGTAGAGCAGTGGTGGCCCAGTGGTATCAGCCGCGACTTACAAGTTGTAGGTCGTAGTTTCGAACCCCGACAGGCGCTTTACTTTGTGTAAATTATTTCATCACCACTGCTCTCAAAACGGTGAAGGAAAACATCGTGAGGAAACCGGCATGTCCTAGAACCAAAAATTCGAAGACATTGTGACATCCACCAACCCGCACTGGGCCCGCGTGTTGGATTACGGCCCACTCCCTCTCACAGAGAGGAGGCCTGTGTCCCAGCAGTGGGAACGTTATAGGCTGATTATGTGTATAGGTAAGCATAATCAGCATATAATGTTCCCACTGCCGGGACACAGGCCTCCTCTCGGTGAGATGGGGTGACCCGTAATCCATCACGTGGGCCCAGTGCAGGTTGGCAGATATTGTCACGTCTTTGAATTTTGGTTCTAAGACATGCCGGTTTCTTCACAATGTTTTCTTTCACCGTTTTGAGAGCAGTGGTCATGTAATAATTTACACAAAGAATAGCGCCTTTCTGGGTTCGAACCTAAGTCCGGCCGAAGTCGCAGCCGTTACCACTTGGTCACCAGTGCTCCTACTTTCTTACTTTTTTAGCAGAATTACTAAAAAACTCATGAAATAATTTCCACAAAGTAAAGCGCCTATCTGAATTCGAACCTACGAAGTACAACTCGTAAGTCGATGCCTTTACCTCTGGGCCACAACATAATATTAAAGAAATTAACATCAAAACCCGGATTTTGTAACGGTGAATTCCGTTTCAGAAACCGGGCTTTAATGTTAATTACATTTAGCAAACTGGCTAACAAATTGTCAAGCGCGCGTAACTTGTTGTAATTAATTGAATAAATATTATCAACAGCTATGAGTTAATCGCATCACTTGACTTCCGTTTGATTTTGACGCATCGATAATTTTCGTTTTAGAAAGCGAGCGCTTTTAACTTCATAATTTATATTTATCGTTTTACTTAGTAGGTAGCCTGTTATCATTTTGGGAATTCGAAGATGACTTTTTTTAAATATCGCAGCTCTCTGACTACTTATTTAAGTCAAGTCATAACTTCAATTTAATGCTTTTTATTTATTTGTGCTATTAGTGAGAATTAGTAGTTGTTTGAGCTAAAAATAACAATTCAAATCTTTACAAATAAATCAATTTGGAGTGTCTGTTTGTAATATTAAAATAACCGCTTTTTACTAAATGCATATGGATGTATACACGGTACATAACATTTTTTACAATTTTGTCTATCTGTCTGTTTGTTCCGGCTAATCTCTGAAACGGCTGGACCGATTTTGACGGGACTTTTACAGACGGCAGATAGCTAATCGAATAAGGTATTAGGCTACTTTTATTTTAGAAAAAAAAATTAAGGTCCCATGAAAAAATGTCCACGCGGATGAAGTCGCGGGTAACGGCTAGTTATACCTAAAAATAAAACAGTCAACTCGTATGTAACACCGACCGAAAAAACTACGAATAACATTTTATTAAAAAGTAAATCAAGCAGAAATGCAAGACTAAATACCCAAAAACATAAAAACAAGGTTCTATGCAAGCAGAATAAAACCAAAGAGCATAATTCTAAAACTTTATTAAATCCAACACATTTTTAACATCCCAGCTCCCGAGCTTAACATCTTGGCATGTTTCCCGCGGCATATTATGACGGCTAGAAAAAAGAAGTGCTATTTTTCTTAATGCTTTTATTAACAAACGTATATCATCTTTTGGTCCCCATATAGACTGAGACGTACATGTTATTATTGTCCTCCTTTTTGTTCGAAAGAATTTATTGCCACACTGAAAAAATATTTTTTTTATTGATAGATAGTGTTTTTTTTTGTGGGCAATACTGTTTTTCTAATTTTATCTGTCATTTGTTTTGTAATTTATTAGCGGTTCTGATGATGGGATAAATGGTGTAGTTTATTTTTTTATCATGTATATTTTAAATCGAGACGCGTTTTGGCCGCGATTGTACGGTTTTTTTTTTTAATACCTATTAATTTGACGTGGTTGAGTGAAAGTGACTGATAGTGATAGTGGTAGTGTAGACATTAGCACGTTTAAACATATAAGGTGTTAAAACATTAACCCGAAATCTTTGAGAGGTGCTTCAGACCTTCGAACTAAACAACTTTCACTATGGGACCAAGGACCAGCTCTGAAATCCCGAAAAAAAAATCAGCTGTTTATTACAAAATGTATGAAACAGCTGATTTTTTTTTCGTGATTTCAGAGTTGGTCACATAGTAAAACTTGTTCATAATGATGAGTACAATGACCCCTTAAGAGGAAAACGGTGATTAAAATTTCGCGGTGTAAAAGTAGGTATCAAAATAGATTTCATTATCTTTGTTTCAAATTACCCCAAAAAATTGAATCTATAAGTCTGTTAGTCTGTAGGAATAAAAAAACCAGCCAAGTGCGTGTTGGAACTTTATCCCAAAATTAAACGTTGGAAAACTATGTTCTCCCATACATCGCTATAATTACGTCACGGTAAATTCTCAAACTGCCAATGTAAGTTTGTAATAACATTTTGTAACCTAATAAAATATATGTGATGAATCTACAACTCGGAGTTTTTCCCTTACTTGTGCACAACAAACATAAAGGTCTCACAAGACCTTGCTTCTAGCCTCATGATTCTAGGTCAACGGGAAGTGGACCCTATAGGTTTTGATTTACTTGCGAGTATCAAAATTTGTCGCAGAAATGGCCTTTTTTATTGTGGTGACTTAGAAGCTTGTTTTTTTTTTAAAGCTTTACGAGACCGCGAACGTATTTATTAATATTAATTTCAACTTGACACCTCCATGCTTTCCTGAGAAAAAGGGCCTTGACAGTCCAACAGACAGGCGGACGGACTGACAACGAAGTGATCCTCTGAGGGTTCCATTTTTTTAACTAAAAACAATATAAAAAGCTTTAAAAATATGTATTTTTGAATAAAATAAACAATAAAATCTACTGTAAACACACGAGCGCATTCGAAAGCGAAAATAAAGTGACAACTTGTCAAAGTACACTCGACTACACAAGTGTTTCGCAATTTAAATTTGCACGCAAATTAATGACATGCACGCCGTCAATTTGACGGCTCGCAACCAACCATTACCGAATTCATGGCGCCGCCGGGACTTGGAGGGGATCGCAATTCGGATAATTAACGCAAATTTTGCCAAATTAAGTGCAAAGGGTATGTCTGTATTTCTGTGTGGATTTAGAAATTCGTTTTTGGATGTTATAATATAATTGGAATAATCAGTGCTGTAAACTGCTGTTATTTCTTAATAATTTTGTTAATCCAGTACCTATAAAGATAGGTTAGTTTAGATTGCTGTATTAACGACAACAAATCCCTGCTATAGGCGTAAAATTTAGTATAATACTTATAATAGAATATGGCATTAACCAAAAAAAAAATTTTTTCAATGAAAATGTAGATTACGGAAAGAAAAAATTACAGTTATTTAAGGAACAACTACATGGCAAAAAAAAATGTTTTCCGTAGGTAGTACTAACTTGGGTCGCCTTTATAGCCTAAAAACCTCCTAAAAAGTTTGGTGCTCATTACGAGTAGGTACATAAATAATGTATTTACTCAAAAGAAGTACGTAGCAAAAAAGAAAGCCTGTGAAAGCGGTAGCATGTGGCATTCAGCACCTCTTAAAACCCCTTGGGAGAAAACGACATAAATTTATTTAGGTACGTACACTTTAAAATTTAAACCTCTACCCACGTTACACAGTAGGTACTCGAAAATTACGAATGCGTAGTTCAAACGATGCTTTTAAAATATTCAACTTGTATTTTTATTATTTTTACACATTCAATATAAACTCCTGTACATCACATTTTAAAAATTCGCAAAGAAAATATTTATTTTATCTAGCACTTTGCTCTGTGAGTGTACTCTTCGTATTGAGCTTGCAAATAATAAATATTTATTGTATAGAAACTCGCTCTATCATGGCTACTGTAGAATGATATAAAAAGTTTAGTTTAATTAAAATATCAGAAGGTGAATTCCCATAAATACGTAAAATTTGATAAACGCTATTTGACACAAACGTTTAATCACGTCAGCAAAAACTATGTCTTTCTTTAAACAACGTGTATAAACGGCTGCGGCTTATACCAATTCCTTCAAGCTACGTCATCGCGCCGTATCACTTTAACCTTTTGTCCGCCAGAGTATAAACGTATCGCCGTACCCCTGACGCCAGGCCACTTTAACAAAACAACACACACACAAACTTGAAACAACAAATTTCTCGATATTGGTGGTTTATTTATATTAGTTTCATGCAATACAATATAGACGGAAGCTTCAACTTTTAAATTATATAAATAAAAACACACAAAAGTAATGATTAAATTGTTTATTTCATAATATGGTGCAACTCGTGCGACGTGTTTTTTTTGACATATATTTGTGACGTTGGCGTTCAGGGTAAGATTTCGTTTGTCACATACATATGTGACAATAGCGTTCAAAAGGTTAAATTTTCGGACTGCTAGCGCCACTCCACGTTAGTTTTTTTCACTTTATAAGGCTACTCACACACATACATTGTAACTACGTATTTTGTATGAGAAAATAGTGCGCCGTACAACAAACATTTGAGTACCCAGATGCTCCGCTCAAAGTGTTAAAAACATTCAATATCTAGTCGCAATTTCATCTCTGCGACAATTAATGCCGAACACTTATCAAAAAACTAATCTCCGGTTACTATAAGTAAGGGCCTGCGGGCGGCGAAATTGGGGCTGTGTCGTCGCCCGAGCAGTTCGGCTCAAAGAGGTGGCACGCGGTAGTGCGGTCGTGGGATCGGCCGCACTTGGTGGTGGGGCCCGCAAGGCATGGCGAATGTACAATTAGTACCACCCGCCCCCGACTCATGGTACTAAATGGAACAATGGAGAGTCCGACATAACCCTCCGTCCGTCTCAGACTGAGGGTATCCAAGAGCATTTCCGTAAGGAAAAAAAAGTAACCTAAACTAAAGGAATTATGTATTGACAGATGGAGACAAAAATGTAAACGAATATGAATTCTTGGAAAAATAATTTTAAATCTTACACAATAAAGTTCAGTTTACGCTACAACTTCAAACATTTTTATAAGTTTTTCAATAGTGCTAGTCACTCTGAAATCAACTTAATGTTGTTAGATAAAGTTGATATTTGTTTAACTTGAAATAATTATTAATTTGAAACATAGGTTTGAATAAACTTTAAACATAATAATTATAAATTAAAATGACTTTTCGTGTCCGTCTTTGTAACCGGGTGTCCGGGTTCTTCTAAGCTCCGTAACTGAATTTAAAGCGGTTTTCACAATCATAATTTACGAAGAATTTATTCCGGAAGATTTTTGTGTATTACGAGTACATTACTTTAGAATGAAATTTACATTTAATAAAAAAAAACCTCTCCTTTCAAGTCGTAAAAACCGTGCATAACATGGATGGATACTCTAGGTCTTTATAAAATCATAATGCAAATATTAGTGCAAAACCGCGGAATCGCTGTATCCTTTGTGAGCATAAGCTTTCAGCTGAGAGATCTGACGTGCACGACTGACATGCAGGCAGCCAGTCATGCGTGACGCGGTTTATACACGGATATCGACCTATCCTTACTATGTATGTATGACGTGTTGTTTCTGTTAACTGAGAATAGAAACCAGGAGATTGAAAAGATA
The DNA here is from genome assembly GCA_945859645.1 of Amphipoea oculea. Lineage (NCBI taxonomy): Eukaryota > Metazoa > Arthropoda > Insecta > Lepidoptera > Noctuidae > Amphipoea > Amphipoea oculea. The sequence continues at coordinate 16,815,876 of OX243881.1, forward strand.
GTCTACTCTTAAGGTCGTAGCGCACGTATCAACTCGGAAAGGGATCGTTTTTAGTCTCTTTTATTGAGATATACAGATGATCTCGTCATCATCATCTGCCTAGCCTTCTCTCAACTATGGGTACTCCAAAGGTTGAGGTAGTTAAATTAAGGTAGGTACACAAAAAAACCACGTGACTTTGTTAACCGACTAAACGTAATAGGTACTAGTCTATTCAGTTGTCATGCTACGTCACAGTTGTACTTTTCAATTTAGCAATGTTATGATCCTATGGAGTATACATATAGTGGCTTCCAGAAATGTCAGTTGACATTTTTCTACTTCTGCCTATTCTTCCCTTGCGGTGGTAGGGCTAACGCCCGCCTGGTTTGCGACCACCCTCCCACCCACCCCGGCTGTATTTCGTCGATGCGTGGGAGTTCCAGTGCCTTAGGCATCTTCTAGGCACGCTCGTTCCATCATAGACCTCATCCATTACTTTCCATCAGGCGTGATGAGCGAGCCCATTCAGCAATAAAAAAAAGCTGTGTTACCGCATTATGATTTAAAATAAAAATTGAATAAGGGATTACTTGATTATTTTTTATGATAAGTCAAATTAGTAAATAACAAAGTCGTAGCAGTTCAAACATTTGGATCACTACATCTTTAAATCATAATGCGTTGAGTCACAGCTGAAGTTGAAAAATGACAACTAACATTTGGAGACCACTGTACATTGGGGTCGGCTTCCACTCTAACCGAATGCAGCCAATATTTCATACCGAGCGACTGTCTGATTTCAACAACCCAGTTACTGAGTAATACGATACCCTTGGTAAGACTGGTTGCCAGGCTTTGGGGCTTCTGACTACCCTTAACAACTATCAAAGATCTACAAATGACAGTCGGGACCAGCGACCAGTCGAGGTATGCAATGGATCCACGGACCGACCTTGGTAAGCAATGCTAACCTTAAAGATTGATCCGTGCGTAGTCAGCCTGTAATGTTCCCACTGCTGGGACACGGGGCTGCTCTCGGTGAGAGGGAGTTGGCCGTAATCCACAAGGCCCAGTGCGGATTGGTAAATGTCACATGTTTTCGAATTTTTGGTTCTAAAACATGCCGGTTTCCTCACGATGTTTTGATTCGTGCGGCGAGAAACTCGTCATTGTTATAGAAACACACATAGTAAACATATTACCAATGAACTAAAACTTGACTTAACATAACATACATAAACATTATGGTAATTTACACGTCGTGTCAGATTAATCCCCCTGTCTGATCAGTTGGTAAACCTGCGCCCGAATTGCGTAACACACTATCAATCGGAATCTAAATCATTTTGAAGCAAATTGCTAATCCATTGCTTCATAAGTTTGAAAAATTTGTCTTATCAACACGTAAATAACGCAATGAATATTGTTGAACTGTCAAAATGAAACCGATTCCGATTAATAATGTGTTACGCAATTGCCCCGCTGTTAAATCTCATGTTAGGTACTAGTTGTAATTTGGTGATAGAAATGATCCGTGGATGGGTGACCATCTTTACATACCAAGACCCCTCCGTGCCTCGGAAAGCACGTTAAGCCGTTGGTCCCGGCTGTCATTCGTGGAACTTTGACAGTCGTTACAGGTCGTCAGAAGCCCAAAAGTCTGACAACCAGTCTTACCAAGGGGTATCGTGTTACCCAGTAACTGGGTTGTGAAGGTCAGATAGGCAGACGTTCCATGTAAAATACTGGTATTCAACTACATATGGTTAGACTGGAAGCCTATATAAAAATGCTAGGCTTTATCGATTATCCGTTCGCACAATAAACTCAAACGCCTGTATAACATCACAAACAAAATAAACTTTAAACAAAATATTTATGTTTATATTCAGCCAGTTCTGTTTGGCTGAAGTGTACATCAAGATGCAACGTAAACACTCCATCGCAGTCGAGCGACCACCAACACGTGATCAGTTTGAATTGTCTGTTGATTTAATAATAGTTCTATCCACATATAAACAATAGTTCATGCCAGTAACTCGCCCATTGCAGATTAAACTACTCTCCTTGTACTCGTATTTATAGAACGTTTATTGATCATCAGGTCACGAGAACTTGTTCATCGCGTTCACGTGCGGATTTAAAAACCACTTCACTAATTATGTACAGGATGAAATTTTATAGGTGTGACAAATTAAAATATCTAATTCAGCGCACTATAAAGTAAATATGTATAGAGCATGTTATTAAAGGGCTTACAGGACCTAAACGCAAAAAACGCAAGTTTTAGAAACAATATAATTATAATAAATGATCGACTAAAGTAAACAAAATCAGAAAAATATTTGATATTCTACAACTAATTTGATACGATAGAAAAAAAATCATGAAGATACCTCTAAAATATTAAAGCACTAGTGTTTTAATTTTTAAGTCCGAACAATAGATTTAAAAAAAATAGATAATTGCTTTATATTTTGCAATAAATTACCAGGGTTGTGTCATCGCGCTTCTCTTTCTTTTCGACTTCAGGAAACGGATGTACAGACGCCAGCACATCAACCTACCCGAAACTGTCACATTTTCTCAATCAACTTTGAACCTTATGTTTTAGTGATAAAGTTGAAAATCAATTGAAGAAATTTGACAGATTGTAGTAGGTTGATGTGCTGGCGTCTGTACATACGTGCGCGTGGCGAGCCATTTGCAACGTCGCCGTTGCGCGCTATTTTTTTCGTAGGAACGGTCAAAACTAGGTAAATACCGCTAGATCAACACGTTGCCAACTTGCTTTATGGTTTGAACTCGGCGATAACTGGATTACATCGGGCGCGCGCTGAAATTGCAATAAACTTTATTTTAACCTTTTGAACGCCATTGTCACATATATGTGACAAACGAAATCTTACCCTGAACGCCAATGTCGCGTCACAAATATATAATGACAAAATACACGTCGCACGGGTCGCACCATATTATGAAATAAACAATTTAATCATTACTTTTGTGTGTTTTTATTTATATAATTTAAAAGTTTAAGCTTCCGTCTATATTGTATTGCATGAAACTAATATAAATAAACCACCAATATCGAGAATTTTGTTGTTTTAAGTGTGTGTGTGTTATTTTGTTAAAGTGGCCTGGCGTCAGGGGTACGGCCATACGTTTATACTCTGGCGTTCAAAAGGTTAAAGTAGGTTTAGAGAGCATGTTAGTAAGGAAAGGGATGCACATACGTGGAGCGATTTGCATCGTCATCGCGCGCTCTTTTTTTTCGTAGGAACGGTCAAAACTAGGTAAATACCGCTAGATCAACACGTTGCGAACTTGCTTTATGGTTTGAACTCGGCGATGACTGGATTACATCGGGCGCGCGCTAAAATTGCAATAAACTTTATTTTAATGGTAATTAAGTTGATTTCAGAGTGACTAGCACTATTAAAAAAGTTACAAAAATGTTTGAAGTTGTAGCGTAAACTGAACTTTGTTTTGTAGGATTTAAAGTTATTTTTCTATAAACTAATATTTGTTTATATTTTTGGCAAATAAATCGCAAATACAGATTAGATACAGACAGTTTTATTGCTTCCTCTACCGACGTATATATTAATTTAATCCACAGTTACTCCCAGATCTTGAGAGAAATGGAATTAATGAGATAATTTCATTTGCCTGTTAATATTTAATATATTCCGGTGGCGACAGGCTTATGCGAGTTTTACACAGGTGACTAAGTATAGCATATAAGTACGCACGATTTTCACCGCACGGGGAAAATCGACTGTCTTGGAGCGATGCTACACGGGCGTTGCCAGTGTGTTGCGTCGTCGCAGCGCAGTGATTTCGACGCAGTGAGTGTCATCAAATGACTCCTCCCGCTCTGGGTGGAGCGGAAGGGAGCGTCAGACTCTTACTGACTAAAACCCACCAGTGTTCCTTCCTTAGCCCTTTATGTTCCGGGGTAGCGGTAACCCTTTCGGACAATCCCGCACCCCCGGCAGGCTTCAGCCCTGGCAGGCCCCTTCCTTTTTACTGACATCTCTTTGAGGCGCGCGTGGAACACGTACGCGCCGTCTGGCACGGGCCTGGTTCTGATCGGACGGTGAGCTACCCATTACTCTCCGTCCGCAGGCCCGCGCCTACGGTGGCCGGGAGTCGTCACGCGGCTCCCGACGCCCGGAGCGTCTCCCGCGGAGTGTAAATCCCCCTTACGGCTGGATTAAATTAGACGATCTCACATAATCTATACATAGATTGGGAACTGTCTTCGTTAGCTGAGTTCTATTAAGTTCCGTGAGCAGCACGATTCAAGCGGCCAAATATTTAGATAATAATTATGATATACTAGCTGTTGCTCGTGATTTTGTTTGCGCATGTTTTGTATTTCATCATTTTTACAAAATATATATTATTCTGGTTAAAAATAACCTGTTCTTCTTTAGGTCTCGGGCTACAGAATTATCGGTAACAGAGAGGCGGGACAGAGTCAGTTAAATAATTTTGTGTCTTTCCCCATATTTTTCCAGCCTACGGATTAAAACTTACCGGTCCTAATCTTTGTAGAAGGAAAGAATTTAATCCAGATAAGGTATGTACACAATGCAGGTTCTCTAAGAGACAATCATCTACCCAGCCTTTTCCCAACTGTGTTGGGGTCGGCTTCCAGTCTAACCGGATGCAGCTGAATACCATTATTTTACATGGAGCGACTTTCTATCTGACCTCCACAACCCAGTTATTAGGTAATATGATACCCCTTGGTAAGACTGGTTGTCAGACTTTCGGGCTACTGACGACCCGTAACGACTGTCAAAGATCCACGAATGACAGTCGGGACCAACGGCTTAACGTGATTTCCGAGGCACGGAGGGGTCTTGGTATGTAAAGATGGTCACCCATCCACGGTCCAACCGCGGCAAGCGTAGTTTAACCTGATCGATCGAATTGTGCGGCTGTTATTTCTTAGCCACAAGCCCCTCAAGTTCTCTAAGAGACAATGTTTGTACAAAATAAATCTATACGACATCAAAAAAACGAAATTGTAAAAACTAACGAAGAAAATTGTTTCATGTGTCTACACGTGCCGTCCGTATCGAAGGACTAGGAATTACATATACGACCTAGAACTTGAATTTTATACCTAAAGCTTGTACCTAATGTTTTTTTGTGAGTACCTACGTAAGTAATTTAAAAAGGTTTTTTAGGAACTAATGTTGGTAGGTACTCTATATTAGACTAGCTGCGCTCCGCGGTTTCATCCGCATAAGTCTCGATCCCGGGAGAATACCGGGATTAAGAATCCTATGTTCTGATCATCAGTCAAAATCGGTCCAACCGTTTCGGAGATTACCCGGAACAAACATACAAACAAAAATCTTGAACATTATTTTTTTTTTGTTATACTTTCATATGCATTTAGTAGAAAGGTGTTATTTTGGCATTAGAAACAGACACTTCAATTTTATTTATTTGTATATATGTTGGTATATTGTGTTGTAGATAGTATGTATAGATATTTGTATAGATTTGCGGAAGCTACATTTTAAATCAGCCGATTCTCATAAACAAACCATAAACTTCTTATTATAAAATCAATACATTGCTAGTAGGAAACAGGAAAGGTAAACAACATAAAAACAGACGCCAGCACATCAAGCTACTACAATCTGTCAAATTTCTTTAATAGATTTTCAACTTTATCGCTAAAATATAAGGTTCAAAGTTGATTGGAAAAATTTGACAGTTTCGGGTAGCTTGATGTGCTGGCGTCTGTACATGGTTCTCAGAAATCACAAGATACAAGACTTGTATTATTTCAAGTCACTCAAAGACCAGAGCACAATTTGTTAGACAAACACACAGATATTTACTCTAGCAGTATCTAAGTACATTAGCTTTCAGACTAACCTGTGTACTCTGTGTACTAGAGTACACAAACTGTGTACTATATCTAATGTTCGTGTACTTCGCAATTACAGAGGAGCAGTTCTCTTGTTGTTCCATTAGAAAGGGATACCGGTTTTAAAAAGTAGATTGAGAAAGGAAACATAATATCTATTTTACCACTGTGAAAATGTAGGTTTCTTTCGTTCCTATTGTTGGTGATAATGATAATAGAATTTTGTCAGACTTATGGAGGTATGAGGAACAGGGTGTAAAGTTCACTCATATTCCATAGAAAAGGGAGGATCCTTCGACCAGACGAGTGTTGTGTCTGGCGAACAACTGCCCGATAATCCACGTCGGGCAGTTGTATCTAAGCTAGTTGCGCGGTAAACTCTGCTTGCGAGATGCAGGATTTTGCGTGGCGGCAGTATGACGCGTAGTTCGCATGGTGGCGTTGTAGATACCGCTACAGACTTCTGTAAACGCGAATCTATGTATTTGCGAAATGTGGTTTTTGTGACACTCCCTACCTAACTATTCTTTTATGATCGAAAATTATTCAATTTCTTTAAACCCGAATCCCTAATCAGCCTATAATGTTACCACTGCTGGGACATGTGCCTCCTCTTCATGAAAGGGAGTGAACCGTAATCCACCACGCTATGCCACGTTATTTTTATTAGCAGAGAGAAAGATGCTGCTGCCCAGTCTCTTGATGTAATGCGTAAGTATATTTATATGACTTTGAGTAATCCCCATGGTTATACCCATGGTTATATGAATCCTTTATATTTTCATGATTCTCTTATATAAGAGAATCATGAAAATATAAAGGATACTTAGTAATAAAAGCTCCGACAAAAAAATAAGAATTGTCCTTGCTCATAATATTAAATCTACTGCCTAAAATACTAACTTTCCGACTACTTTTGTCCGAATAAAAATGACGAAACGACCGAATGAGATACTGAAATCTTCGAAAAATTAACATGACTGTTTATTGCTATAATACTTTTCTACCAGCTTAAATTAGGTTTTAATATATACCTAGGTAAAGGTATTTGTATTCTCATTCGCTCGCTCTTGCATCCTATGTCGACGGAGCCCCGCTGCGGGGGCTCCTATTTCTATGTAAAGGATTTAAAGTAACCTAACCAAACCGAACCTCGGGGTGCCCTTCGCTCACTCTTGCATCCTAAGTGGGCGTATTTTAATTTGATTATTTTGACAAAACCTCTCTTGTCGGTATCTTAGTAATTTTGTCGGAGGTTCAGTATTTTATTCGGAAGTTTAGTTTTGTTATTCGAAGATCCATTTTTTTTAGTCGGCCACAGATCGTTGGACATTAATTTGTTTTTCGGAACCATTATTATTTCCCAAATATTGTATGATTGTATTTTTCAAAAATCCCACGAAACCGCATATTTACATGATGCAACTAGAATGTAACATTTTTCTTTAACACAATTTTCTCTAGACAATATTTTTGACAGTAACCTTTGAAAACATTATTTGATGTTCTCAGTTTTCAAATTTTATTTTACTGTTTTTACTAGTGACGTAATGTCACCGTCGCCGTCGATTTAATGTTTTGTTCATTCATGAGCGGATGGCGTGGGTGACAAGCTAGAGAGCCAATAAGAAAAAAAAAAAACTCTCAAAGACCATCTATCCAGCAGCCTAATTGCGGAACGCCAAATCGTCAAATGATTCTGATCAGTTGGCTTCATTTCTATCACAATTGGCTTCATTTTACGATTTTCGAATTGCGAAACTCTAGTTTCTGCGCAGGGCCTTAACGTTCATAATTGGTTTCATAATAAACTAGAGTTTCGCAATTCGAAAATCGTAAAATGAAGCCAATTGTGATAGAAATGAAGCCAACTGATCAGAATCATTTGACGATTTGGCGTTCCGCAATTAGGCTGCGGGACCGATTTAGAATTTATGAAATGCTTTTGGATTTATTGTTGTAAATTGATTGATTTATTTTTACTTGGTTTATTTTTGTGATTGAGTGGCATTCAAGTGGGTGGTTACCTGTCGTAAGTGGTCTCAGAAATAAATCTTGTCTTAGTTCATCACAATAAATTTCTATTTGGCTGCCAAAATATATCCATTCAGCCTAAACGGTTGTGGCGTGTAATTAAGGGGGAATTGCACCAATGAAACTGAACACGATCAACACATCTGAATAGCGTTAAAGAGCTGTCAGTGTCAATATTCCACAAGAATAATAACACTAATAGAATTGTCAGTTCTGGAATGCCTCTGTCATGAACGCGTTTAGATGTGATCGCGTTCAGTCTCATTGGTGTATTGCACCTTAAGTGCTCATACACTCAAGCAACACGCGTCGATGATAGAGGCCACTGCATCTGTCGACACCCATCGACACTCGCGGTCGACGCGTAGGCGGCTGTCGTCGAAAACGGATCTAGGACACTTGCGCGAAAAGATATTTTGCTAAAGACAATTGCGCGAAACGACAGTTCCGCGAATGGACTTTTGCGCGAATGGCAACCCTTGCGTTTTCGTGTGTAACAAATATACACACAGTAACAAATATCGTAACAAAAGTATTTTTGCTGTCAGTTATTTTTCTTCTAATAATTTATAACTGTGTTTAAACCAACTCCGCTGTTAAGAAAATTTCCCTCTAAATATACACATCGCCTTGTAATTGATATTGCGAGCGACCCTTTGTGGGAGTAATAAATAAATACCGTCACGGGAATATTATTATATGTAGATGTGGGCGGTGACCCACGTCAGTTCAAACGTGCAAATGATTTTAAATACACATATAACTGAATATCACGCATGTATCTCTCGGAAGTAAGTAAGTACAGTACGCTCACATTTCTCCAGGTATTTTTAACCGACTTCAAAAAAGGAGGTTCTGTATTCGACCCATATGTATGTATGTTTGCATGTCCGCGACTTTCTCAAAAACGAATGTATCAATTTTGATAATTCTTTCACTAGTGTAATCTAAATACTTTCAGGAAGGTTTTAGTATATACATTAGGAAATTATTCTTATATACCAAGTCATATGCATAAATGTACTGCATCTCCGGCATTTCTATGCGAATTTTGATGATTCTTCTAGACAGTGTCTTCAATTCTTCAATGCACTAGTGTTAATTGAATTTCTGTGGGGTAGGTACAGCAAAAAAGTGAAAAATAAAAACCTTTTTACAAAAAAAAAAACAACCGACTTAAAAAAGAATACTACAAATGGATAAATAACTTTAATTTTGGAAGTCGGTGTCAAAAAACGAAAATTCGGAACCAACGACACCGACTTCCACAATTATAGTAGATTGTACAACTAAGGCATAAAAGAAGCTATTTTACTCCGAGACGTTTATATCCACGCGAGCCGCAGGCGAGGGTGGATAGTTAAGTCGAGGGGTAAAATGGCTCGTTTATGCCTGAGTTATACACTCTGCTTTTCACTACGATTGCGAGAAAATGAAACAGGCATAAAGTATACAGTACATAATTAATCAAAAATGTTGCAAAGCATAGCTAATTCCCACCACCACAGATAATACCGCCACGAAACTTTTTTAAAGTTTTTTTTTTTTTTAATTTCAACATTTGTCATTCGATTTGGGTACTTCATACTGCCCAGTCATAAAAACGTTTCTTAGCGTTTTTAAATAATAAATGACAACTATTTTACCTGATTTTATTAAATTAACGATAGAAAACACGGAAGTGGTATAAATTAAAGAAAATGAAATAAATCACGACTTCGAAGTTTTATTGCGCGTGTGGCTGTTGGGCCTGATTACCTTAGTCTCAGAAAAAAAAATTACTTTATGCACTAGAACATAAAAAGCGATTTTATGTCGCCTACGCAAAACATAAAGACGGACTTTTAGAGCATGAGATGTGAAAAAGTTATTTATCACTTTGTATTCTTTTTTTAAAGTTGGTTGTTTTTTTAATCCCAGGACGCGAGCTTATTGCTATCAATTGGCCACGAATCAACACTCCGAGCTGCTTACAAAGACAATCTTTATAGATAACCCCAAACATAAACTCAAAGCATTTATTTCAAACTAGCTTCTGCCCGCGACTTTGTCCGCGTGAAATTTCACCCTCCCCCCCATACACCCTCTTAGGGGTGGATGGTTTCCTACAGCCCACTCCCTCTCGAAGAGAGAGGTCTGTGTCCCAGCAGTGGGAACATTATAGCACACCCCGGACACTCCATACAACGCTCGCAAAATAATTACCTACTACTACTACATTAAAAAATGACGTTTGTATACGTATGAATGTGTGCGTGAGGTACTTGTGTTTGCGAGCGCTCCACGGTGGTCACGTAGAAGGTCACAGGCCTCCGATGGTAATGATCGAGCTAAGCCATGATATCTGGTTCAGTTACTCAGTAGTTGTCATACTACCTGAGGCTATAAAAAGTTTTGCAATCTATTGTTCGCAACATTCCTTTTTCGGCATCGGAAGTGAACACATCTAAATAGTCATCAACCGTGTATTACCAAGCGCTAATTAGCCTAAGACGCGACGCGTGTTTTCAAGTTCCAACTTGTGTGTGACCTGTTATTTTGCAATGGACATTCAATTTACAGGTATGTATTATTAATTTACTTTACTATTTTGCATTTTCAATCCACCATTTTTTTTTAAATTGAGTGCTACGCCGCAGCGTTACTTACGTATTTATTTCTGTATTTTTGTTTATGTTGAAGCTTTTACTTATGTTTGTACCTACTTGTGCCATTGAGTTAGGTATAAAAATGTCGCTTAAAATCTCTACTACTAGACTTTAAAAAATTTACTTGCGGCATGCTGCAGCTGTAAGGTGCAGCCAGGGTCTACGCCGAGTGCCTGGGCGCGTAGCACTTGCTACGAAATATGTTTTGTTTTTAATCCGCATTTAACTATTTTTTGTTTAGTTTTAGGTACTAGTTTTGAGTGTTTTTTCAAAAGAATGCTTGTACTAGATACTTGGCTGTCTATTAAGGGCAGCACATCCGAACTGGAATGGTGGCGTCGAGTTTTTCAAGCCCTGATACGGTTGCTGCCTGAAGTTGAGAATTTGATTGCTGATGACTTAGAAAAAAGAGTTACTAATCTTTGTACAAGATTCGTAGCCATCTGGAAGCAAGTCTCTTGCAAGCATTCTCGCATGGTTTCTAAGTACAGAGACTGGCTGAACGAAATTGAAGTTTGCGTTCTGCCAACTTGTGCAGCAGCAGAGAGCCACGACATTCAACGGCCAGCAGCAGAGGCTTCGACGAGCACTCAACAGCATCAGTGCAGGAAGGACTTCGAGGAGTGTAGCAAGAGATCAAAACGCCGCAGACTCACAGAGTTAAGTAAAGTAGACAGTTCCGCGATAAATTATTTGTTGGATGATTCAAGTCGATCTAACGCCGGTTCTTTAAATTTCAACATTGACGAAGTCTTGTCTCTCATAAATGAGACTAAACCGACTAAACATCAGTATCTTATGGTGAAAGACTTCATTAATGCAAAATCACCGAATGAATTACCATCTTATACAAAAGTGTTGGAAGCTAAGAAGTGGTGTTATCCATCGCAAAAGTTTATCACGGAATCATCTGCTGAAGTAGAATTACAATCATTGTTAAATCATACTGCCGGATACTAGAATCCCAAAAAAACGTTTTGAATAATATTGACCTTAACAAAGAATTTGTTTTGATTGGAAAATGGGGTTTCGATGGGAGTACGGGGCACAGCGAATATAAACAGTGTTCGTCGTCCCTCGTCTGTACATAAGGTCCTCATTCATGGTTCGGAAGTAATTGACCACGCATTATTGTCAATAGGTGAGCTTTCGATAGAGGCCGCCGAATCTTGCAATAAGTTAGTTAAACAGTTTAGGCGTGACAACACGAGGAAAATGTGCCGGGTTGTCACAAACACCGACTTGATACATAGACTTCTTCTTAATTCGGATCCTTATATTTCTGGTTTAAGAAGGTTACCACGGTAGAAGAAGTCTATTCTATCTAAAGAGGTGTTGAATTTGTTGTCGGTATAGAATAAAATGTATATAGTTGTTAATAAATATTAGATTTACATTATTTTAGATACAGGTCCTATTATGTAACTATTAATATGTAAATAATATATTTTTTGTCCATTTCTGTGTTTGTAGTTAGGTAATAATTCGGTATTTATTTTGTTTTTACTATAAAAATGTAAATATTTAAGTTTATCAGTTATTAAGTTGCAACTCTTTTCTTGTATTTTAAATGTATTTCGTCAAGTATAATAACTGCATTAATTTTCGAATAAAAAAGTTTTTTAACATTGATTCGCTTATTTTCGTTATATTATAACGTAAAGTATTACAAAAAAGCATAATAATAATAATTAGTATTGATAACGACAATCATAACCTTCGCGAAACCCTATGACCGCCTCTCTTAGGGCGCGGAACCACCGTGCGCTCTTGTTAAAGAACTGCGACGAATACGTCGAAGTGCGGGGTGAGGTGCGGTAACTGATGTTATTGCGGGGAAGGGAGTGTCCTTTCTGTACGTAGTACTTTAAGTATTCTGTGATTATAGGTTAATTATGTTATGTTGTGTTAGTTACATCCATACTATACTCCATACTTATACTTGTCACACTAATCACACTAATATTATAAAGGCGAAAGTTTGTGAATGTGTGTGTGTGTTTATATGTTTGTTACCTACTTCTTCACGCTCAAACCGCTGAACCGATTTAGATGAAATTTGGTATAGAGATAGTTTGAGTCCCGGGAAAGGACATAGGCTTCTTTTTATCCCGATATTCCCACGGGATCGACATTTACGCGGGTGAAACCCAGCTTCAACTTTCTGACCAACTGACCGACTACTTAATTTTGACAACTCAAAAGTGCCTGTAATGGTTTAATTGAAATAAATGCTTTGAGTTTGAGTTTGAGTCCCGGGAAAGGACATAGGGTACTTTTTATCCCGATTTTCCCACGGGATCGAGACTTACACGGGTGAAACCGCGGGGCACAGCTAGTTTACATATATGTTATGAAGAACCCCAGGCAGGAAATAACTGCCTGTAATTCCCACGGCCCTAACATTATTATAAATATACTTTATTCAGTTTCATTAATTCCCGTTTCCTGTAATTTCCCGGATTCACATGATTGCGTTTTTATTCCGGGATTATGCGGACTTACTGTAATTGCAGGGACGGTAATTATTTTAATAACTTTCCGTGTGAAAAGATTACTGTTTTTACTGCATTAATTGTTTGTCGGTAAGTAATGGTAAGTATGGTAACGTTGAATTTAAATCTTGGTTCTTGGTGATTACGTTATTTTACGTTTATTTTTACATCCTACAGCGTGGCGCTCATTAATTTAATACACGTATACGGTTTCGCGTTTTCGTTTTATTAACATATTCTAATTTCATTTATGAATGAAATCTCTTTCATTATCTATACAAATAAAAACGTACTACTGGGAGGTGCCTACCGAGATGACGACATAAAGCAGTACAGTTAGCGCCATCCACGAAGACGCGCCCCAATCTTCTTCCTAATTGCTAGCGGTTCATCATCTGCCTAGCCTTTTCTCAACTATGTTGGCTTCCAGTCTAACCGGATGCAGCTGAATACCAGTATTTTAACATGGAGCAACCGCCTACCTGACCTCCACAACCCAGTTACTGGGTAATACGATACCCCAATGGTAAGACTGGTTGTCAGATTTTCGGGCTTCTGACGACCCGTAACGACTGTCAAAGATCCACGAATGACAGCCCGGGACCACCGGCTTAACGTGCTTTCCGAGGCACGGAGAGGTCTTGGCATGTAAAGATGGTCACCCATCCACAGACCAACCGCGGCAAGCGTAGCTTAACCTGATCGATCGACCCGCGCAGCTGATATTACTTAGCCACAAGCCCCTCCGGTTAATTCCGCTAGTGTTTTAAAGACAGAGAGGTGGAGATAAAGACATGTTGCACCGACTCCAAGTATGTTGGGATTAGGGAAGAATAATGATAAATGTGGCAAATTGGCGCTGATTTTCCTTCCATTTTATTTTCTCTTCTATTGCTAAATATCCCTTACTGACAGGTAAAACCAGAAAGAGACGGAAGTAATTTATTGCTGTCAGACTAATTTTATATTTTAAAACTCCAGCGTATTTTGAACCGTTATAATTATGTTTTTCGTCGCCTTCTCAGTTCAGTTTGGAAATGGTTTAACCTGATTTTGACACCTCTAATTTTTATTTATAGGACCTATTCGAAATCAGTGAAAATAAACAACGCTTTCAGTTTACGTCAGCGCGAGGCGATTCCCCCTATTTTTAAAAACGTTCGCGTTATAATCGCAGTCTCAATCTGTCAAAGGTGGATGTGTAATATCGTCGCTAATCTAAGTGACGTAACTGATTCGAAGCATATTTTACAGTGCAGTATTACTACTATTGCTATCGTGTTAATATTGTTTTAATCCAAACTAATATTATAAATGCGAAAGTAACTCTGTCTGTCTGTCTGTCTTTTCTTCACGCCTAAACTACTGAACCGATTTGTGTGAAATTTGGTACAGACATAGTTTGGAACTTGAGAAAGGACATAGGATAGTTTTTATCTCGATATTCCCACGGGATCGAAACTTATGCGGGTGAAACCGCGGGGCGCAGCTAGTAATAAATGTTTTAACAGATACAATCAATTAATCAATGTCATTTATTTAGTCAGACAAAGACTATCCACTAAATCACAAGTACACACATTTAACACAATACAAATTCAAACAAAATTAATATAATAAATAAAAATTTAAAATAACAAAATACCAAATATATTTTAAAACATAATAATTTAAAATAACATAACCGATTACAATTTTAAATATAATAATTGGTTAATTTAATTAATAACAACATAATAATTAAATTAAAATTATCATTGTGATCACCCCCACTCTTTAAATATGGGCGCATGTAGGGCCAACCAATGCCGCATAAATGGCCCGTCTAACCTGTCGGCGACGACGGCGAGGAGACTGTTGCCGCTGACCCTCTCTTTGCCCGCTGTCGCGGTTGGTTGATACGTCACTTCGTGAGATCTTTGTTTTTATTGTGGGAATACATGATCAGATATCAGATTCGACTTGGAAAATGTATCTAATTCCTATAGTTAGGTCGGCTTAGTCCAAAATGTCAGATAAGTCAGTTAGTTAGATTAGCGACGATATATGGCATAATAACACATAGTATTATAATACCTATCACTTGAAATAACGTTCATATGATATAATTTTTATATGCTATAAAAACGTATAACCTAATTTCATGTGATCGAATGTTATCACACTGATATTATAAAGGCGAAAGTTTGTGTGTGTGTGTGTTTTAGAAGAAAGAAAGAAAGAAAGAAAGAAAGAAAAAGTATTTATTGTGACTCGTACAGGAAGATCACAAACTAAACTAAACACAGTAAAAATAAAAACTAAGTTATATAAAAAAAATAAAGTAACAAAAAGAAAAATGATACAGAAACTCCTATACGAGGCCAAAAGGCTCCTATCTCAGCATGATGCTGCGACATTTAAAAAATAAATGTCGGAGCGCTGGTATTCTGATAGGGCCCGCAGCTGTGATGTCACGGGCAGTTACAGAAATAAATAAATAAATATTAAAATAGATTTAACCTGTAAAATATTAGCAAATAAAATTAAATCGCGCCAGACGTAACCTCATTACTTGTCTATGCCTTTAGTTTAGTGTCACAGGCACTTTGGTGGTCTGTGGCATTGCTGTGACAAGTAAAAGGTCGCAGGCGCCGATCTTCCGGCGTAAATAAATAAATACATTTTATAAAAATACATTACATTACGGCTGTCTAGTGGAACAGCATTACAGTGAATATATAAAGAAAGTGGAGTGTGAAAGTCAGTTAGCGGCATGGATGAAATGGTGAAATAAAAATAAACTAATGTTGAGTGTTATCAAGCTACAAATTTTACAAGAAACACATGACAAGGAAACAAAACATTGTGTAAGCCAGCAACATCAATTCGTCTGATGCTGTCAGTAAAAGAGTGAGATAAACAATAGAATTAATAAATTATCTAACTTGTGCCAATTGAACACCAAACAAAAACACGATGCGAAACAACTCCTGTGCCCATTCAGTGAAACAGTCGCTGCCTAGCGTTGGGAGTTGGGACCACCGTTGCAAGTTGCGTGCACATCAAGGGTAGGTTCAAAGTTTGGTATCTTTTTGAAGCTCCAGTAAATGCTGTTTAAATTTTAACCTGAAAGTACCAACTGTCTTTATAGCACGAAAAGGAGGTGGCAAGTCGTTCCAGCAACGAGAGGCAGCAAATTTGAAACTACCACGGAATGCAGCAGTTCTATGGGATGAGGCTAACATGAGGTAAGAAGAAGCTCTAGTCTTAATTTTGTTGACATCGCGTGACCAGGACAGTTTATTATATAAATAATCTGGTTTTTTTGTGAGAATTGTGCCAAAGAGTAGGGTAGCCAGGTGAAGCTTTCTGCGCGCTGACATTCTCATCAAATTACCCTTATTTAAAAAAGGTGTGATGTGTGACCGTGGTGGGACATTGTAACAGAATCTTGCACAAGCATTCTGCACCC
This sequence comes from Amphipoea oculea, assembly GCA_945859645.1. Lineage (NCBI taxonomy): Eukaryota > Metazoa > Arthropoda > Insecta > Lepidoptera > Noctuidae > Amphipoea > Amphipoea oculea. Next base: position 16,832,388 of record OX243881.1, read on the forward strand.
GCTGGATCAGTCTTTCGCTTCTACCGAGAATACATGCCCCATACACAGTGTCAGCGTAATTCAGCTTGGATAGAACAAGTGACTCACACAGCATGACACGCATATCCACACTTATGTAGGGACGGATGCGATACAAGACCTTGAGTCGGTAGAAGCAGTTGCGCACGGCCTCCAATATGTGTGCTTCAAAATGCAGCTGTCCATCAAATACTACACCCAGATTACGAGCTTCCAAAACCCTTTCCACGCCACATCCATCAATCCTCAGGTCCAGGTTGCAAGCAAGCATTTTGTTTAGGAAATCCCTAGAACCCATCACAATATACTTGGACTTACTGGGATTCAGGACCAGGGAGTTTCTTGTGGACCAAGCTGAGATCCTTTCCAAATCTTCATTAATTTTTTGTACAGTTTCAGCTACATCCTGTGACCGAAAGGAGAGGTACAACTGCAGATCGTCAGCATAAAGGTGAAACTTGGTGTTGATCAGACAGTTAGTGATGTCAGCACTGTACAGGATGAAGAGAAGCGGGCCTAGGATCGATCCCTGAGGCACGCCCCTGTGTACGTGCATTGGACCAGACGACATGGTATCTCCCCTGTCACTAGTCACCTGGACAAACTGCGATCGATTGCTGAGGTAACTCTCAAACCATTTAACAGTCTCGACTTCACACCCATAGTAAGACAGCTTGGAGAGTAGAAGTGACGTGTTAATTGAATCGAAAGCGCGCGAAAAGTCCAGTAGGACGAGCAGGGTTCCCATACCCTGGTCTCTGGCTTCAAGAATGTTACCGACAACATCCAGGAGCGCTGTTGCTGTGCTATGGGCCCTGCGAAAACCAGATTGAGCTAGTGGCAAGATATTGTGGTGCTCAAGATACGCCCTAAGTTGGTCAGAGACAACCCTTTCTAGAATCTTGGACAGACATGGAAGTAGGCTTATTGGACGGAGGTCTTTAACGCTAGTGGGGTTAGGTACTTTTGGGATTGGTCTAACTATTGCCATTTTCCACAGATCAGGGAAAGAAGAGTCGGCTATGGATCTGTTGATGATAGCTGTGATCACTGCAAGTGTTCTAGGAAGAGTCAACATCAGCATCTCCAGAGAAATTTGGTCTGAGCCCTGCGCATTGGACTTAAGACTACGCAAGATCCTCAGCACTGTATCCTGCTGGACCGGCTCAAGCTGGAAATGACTGTTACCGTGTCTATGATGCTCAAAATAAGTTAAATCTGCAGTAGTGACCTTCCCACTGCCTGGCACATCCAAAAAGTGTTGGTTGATAGAATCAGGGTTGTTACAGAAATGAGGCAGACTATGCTCTGGTTTTTTTGAAGTGGCTACAGTTGTTTTGATATGACTCCATAACTTCTTAGGTTGTTTAATATTATTATTGATATATGTTTTAAAATATGCGCACTTCTCACTATCAAAAGCAGCTCTGACAAGGTATTTAAACTCCTTGTAGGATTTAATATGATGTTCGGATTTTGTCGATTTAGACTTCAAATGGCACTTATCACGCAGCCTCATCATTTCCCTAACCGTGTCTGTTATCCAGGGGTAAGACTTCTCTTTAATTAGGACTTTTTTGAGGGGAGCATGCAAATCAAAAAGTGTAAGAATGTATTGATTAAACATGGATACCATTGAGTTCACATCTTCCAGACTTTCAATATGTTCCCAGTCCATTCTATTTAAATCCTCATTAAAGAATTCGGGGAGGATGTCTCTGAGTGGCCTGTAGGTAACCCAGTGTGGAGAAGGCTTCTCTAGTTTAAAATTAAATTCCACAGATATAATGGCATGGTGACCAAGCTCCGGTATGTGTGATACAGAGACCCCACACACACGGGCATCAGTGCACACAACATCAATCAAAGTTTCACTATGCTCTGTGAAATGGGTTGGCTCATTAATAATTTGTGTAAGCCTGCAACAATGCATAAAATTGTTCAGAAGTTTAGATTTGTTGTCACTTTGGTTTAAGACATTAATATTAAAGTCGCCAAGCAGGATAACCCTATCTGCGTTAGCAAAGGAGGAGAGAGAATCAGTAATTGCATCAAGGAAGGCATTCACATCAAGCCATGGCGCTCTGTATGCTGTACCAATAATAACTGAATGCGAATTGACGTTAAGTCGGAGCCACATCTGCTCAACCTGCGTCGCCGGCGGGTGCGGCACGGAACGCACGCGCACACCACGGCGCACATAGAAGCCCACGCCGCCGCCACGGCCGCGCACGGTGCGCGGCCGCGGCACGTGCCGCAGCCGGTAGCCCGGTACTGTCGGCGCGCGACCCTCCTCTCCCTGCCTGAGCCAGGTCTCATTTATCGCCATTATGTCTACCGAGAGGTTATCCATAGCCACTAGGAACTCCTCATGGCGCGAACCCAGCGACCCCGCATTGAATAACCCAACCTTTAAATTTCTTGTTGTCTTAATCATTTTCGTAAAATATAGTAGTTTGTAAATTTAATATTAATATTTTGAAAGTAGATAGCGTCAGGAGTATTACGTAATGTGGAGTGTTGCATAATAATGTGAGGTGTAAATATACTGAAATACATGTTGCTAGGTATAATCCATAAGAATAAAGAGTGAAGTATTGTAAATATTGCAGAAGTATACGTAGCCAGACTGCAATACTATATAAAATCCAAATAAACAATAGTATAATAAATATTGAAAACGTGAAAATATTGAGTGGAAGTGAGATAGAAATAAAATGTACATAGATATTCATAGGTCGAGCCGGGCCACTAGAAAAAACCAAAGTATACTGAGACAAGGAAACAGCCGGCCTCGCACAAGCCAATCTTAAAAATCTAAGTAAATACAAATCAGATAAATAGAGGTATAGTTTTAGGCAAATAGTACAATGATTGTCGAGGGCCAAGTAATCATAAATCCTTCGCAGCAGACACCTCACAGCCAAAAACCCGCTCAAGATCCTCCTCTGAACGGATGCAGTGGGTGGGCTTACCGTCACCCTGCTTAGCCAGAATACGTTTTTATATGTTTGTTACTTCTTTACGCTCAAACGGCTGGACCAATTTTGATAAAATTTTGTATAGAGGTAGCTGACACCCTGGATTAACATATAGGCTACTTTTTATCCCGATATTCCCACAGGATCGACACTTATGCGGGTGAAACCGCGGGGCGCAGCTAGTATTTCAGTTAACCTTCTTTTGCTCTAATAACATTTAGTATAACGTTCATTACATATAATTTATAATTTGTCTACGGCTGACCCTGGTGCCTTGGAGGAACGGCAAGTGCCTTATATGGGACGCAACTTGCGTCAGCACTGTTGCCGCCAGCCACCTTGGTCGCACCGTCCTCTCCCCGTCAGCAGCAGCGGAAGACGCTGCTGAGAGAAAGAGGGTGAAGTACGCGCCGTTAATGGACCGTTACCATTTTGTGCCCATTGCTGTCGAGACCATGGGTGCTTGGGGCACTGAGGCCAGGAAGCTCATGAGACAAGCTTCGGGAAAAAACGGGTGACTCCCGCTCCGGCTCGTTCTTGGTGCAAAGGTTAGCCATTGCCATTCAACGTGGCAATGCAGCAAGTGTTTTGGGCACCTTTGCGCCGGGAACAGTTAGGGGCGGGTTATTTGACTAATATAGACGTGTTTCTGAATTTATTGTATATTAATTAATGACATATGTAAGATATTATATTATTATTAAGTTTATATGTTAGCTTATATTATGTAAATATAAAAGTACGAATTTGATAAATACATATTTTACATTTGTCTATTGTAGAACATGATTTTCAACTACAATGTCAAGTTTGTTGTTGGTATTAATTCATTTCAACTACGGAGCCCTTCTTTGTGGTTGGCCGGGTTTTTTGAATACAGGAATTAGACTTCAGTTTTCGTATAGACATACGTACACAAACTCCCCTTCTTCTCATGGAGGTAGTACTTCTTATACATCGTTTGCGTTCTTACATCAGAGGGGCAATTCTCGTAATTTTAAGAACGTTCACAGTCAATCAATAAAAAAAAAACACCTCTAATTTCCTTACATTTTTGACAAGTTTACTGACATTTGTTTGTCGCCGAGATGAGACTGCGACTAGATTTTGAACGTTTTAAATTAGGAGAATTGGCCTTCTGGACACTTATAAATCATAGAATCACAGCAAAAGATCCAAAATAACCCCACTAAAATGCCAACCTTCCCCCAGCTATGTAGACGCGCCCATTCCGACGACAGATGCGATCTCTCCGTCATTTATATCAACATATTTCCCGCCAATTACGAATACCAGTGTCTTCGGAAGAATCAAGACGGAACGGAGACGGAAGTATTAGATGAATGGGTACAGTAAATCTCCTTAAAAACAAACAAAGGCTTTATGTACATATATGCACTTAGATGTCAAAAGAGTGCTTTGCGACTAGGATTACCCTGTATCACGATTGCCAACACGCCCAACACCTTCCTCCGGACCAAATATAAGTATTTTAAAATCGACAGCCTATTTTTAAGCCACATTAGAAATTGTTTAACCTGATTTTGACAGCTTTAATTTTCTTCAGTCTTTCATAAAAATTGAAATAAAAACTCAAAAACTCCTTTTGCCTCGTTAAGGTTCATACATCTGGTCAAACATGCACTAGTCATAGAATCACAGCAAAAATTCCAGAATAACCCACCAGAATGCCAACCTTTTCTGAGCTATGTAGACGCACCCATTCCGAACAGATGTGATTACTCTCTCATATATCAACATATTTCTCGCCAATTACAAATACCGCTGTCTCCCTATCAACATCAGTGTTCATAATATCTGAGTATTCCGTGTATTATTAAGTGTTCAATAATTTATTTTCAATCCTAGAATCAAATAGTTTGGCGGGACGCCAGCGATAATATTGTGCTCTTAAGATAGGAGTACAATGTTGAATTTTAAAAGAGTTGTGGAATTTAATAGTTAAAAAAGAAAATATATTTGTGTTTTTTTTTTTTTTTGTTTATGGTTTTTGACGAGCATCTGAATGAAAAACGTAGAGCAGTGATATCGATGCATGATTGAGGCATGTCTTAGAATCAAAAACTCGAAGGCATGTGACACCTAGCACCCCGCACTGGGCCCGCGTGTTGGATTACGGCCCACTCCCTTTCACAGAGAGGAGGCCTGTGTCCCAGCAGTGGGAACATTATAGGCTGATTATGCTAATATGCTATTGATATCGACAGGCTGATCTGAGTGAAACTATGGCTACCGCGTGTCTATGGATGTCTGAAGAACGTTCTTTGCATATAGAGATCATGTCTTTGAAAAATCATCGATGCCGCTACCTTGTAACAGTGATAGGGTGAAGAAATAGTATAAAGTCGAGATCTATAAACGTTACTTAACAAGTACTTTGGTTAAGCCTTATTCCTGTCGCACAATTCTAGCTTCAAGTACAAGTTAGAGACGGGAACATGACTAGGTCAAAACACGTCCTAAATAACGGTCATTAATCTCGGCCTAAAAGTCATTCTAATTTTAGGATTTCGGAATTGTCATTATACGGTTCTCCAGACCGTATTTTGACCACGGCGGCCAATCTAAACGGATTTTTTTTTTTTGGATACATGATGAAACCTCCTCTTGTAGCTCAGTTGGTTCCGCCAGTTACTCAACTGAACCGAGCGCTCGGCGCATCCTGGACAGTCACACCCAACACCTTATTTGACTGGCCAATTCTTGTCCTGCGGTGGTAGGGCTAACGGCCGCCTGGTTTGCGGCCACCCTCCAGTTCTAGTGCCTTAGGCATCTTCTGGGCACGCTCGTTCCATCACAGACCTCATCCATCGCTTTCCATCAGGCGTGATCGAGGTCAAGAGCGGGCCCATTCAGCAATAAAAAGAAAAAAAAATTCGGCCAATCTCAATCAGCCCTCGGCGCGGGAAATATTATAGTGCACAAGTATTTGCACAGACACATGCAGGTGCGCTCTCTTATAGTGTTGCCTATCGATAGTCTATCGATACTATCGATAGTATGATACAGGGCAATAGTATTGATATACAAAAATAGTATCGATACTATCGAAGACCAGCATATTTTTAGGAGCAATACTATCGATAGTATTTATAGTATCGATAGCTCACAAGTGACACAACATAAGGCACAGTGAGTAAGAATAGTTTAATACTACTTGCTACATAAGCTATAATTGGGAAACGATACTATTGGCGGTTATTAAACTATCAATGGTGTAATACTATCGATAGTTTTACAAACTATCAATAGTATTGATAGTTTTGATTATTTAATATAACGATACTATCGATAATATCGATAGTATCGATAGTTTTACTTTAAAAAAATCGATACTATCGATACTATTGATAGTATTATAATAAAATAGTATCGACACTATCGATACTATGGCTTACAATCAATAGTATTAGTTAATTTGTGATATCGATAGTATCGATGGTATCGATACTATCGATATCTCTATCGATATTGTTACTAGTTTTCGAGGTCATCTATCGATAGTGAAACTATCGATAGTTGGGCAACTCTACTCCTCTCTCATAACTCACTCTCATAGTCCGATGGGACGGCAATCCAACACGACTGGAGAGAGATCAGGCGCAGGACCATGTGCTTTCCGAAGCAGGGGGGTATCACACCGCCAACTTCCAAACTCCGGGCTGTTACTAAGAAATTCCAATGGATAATCCGAATAACCGAACTGGAACTGGGAATCGAACCCAGGGCCTCAGCAGCCGTGTAAGCAATCACGAGACAAAGGGGCATTGCTATTGGAATCACAAATTCGTAGTTCCATTATTATCAGTAGTACAGACAGCGTCAGAGAAAAGGAACCCCCTTTGGTTACTCAACAAAGGGGACTCATTACCAAAGTGGGTTTCTTTTCTCTGACGCTGTCCGTACCTACTTACGGAGCCCGCTACCTTTTCAAGAAACAAAATTCGATTTTAAATCTATTAGAGTTTCCTATTGAACTCAATCCCAATCTAGATTTAAAATGACATTCATGCCTGTGTTTCCTTAGAGAACACGGGTCTAGGTATAAAGTTAAAAGGCCAGGTACTCTGTTATAAAAGAGGTCGCCTTTACTTAGGAATAAATAGAGTGTCATTTGTTTGAAAGCCTGAGAACGTTGGAAGGACGTGTATGTGAATGATATGATTAAATTATATTATATACCCGTAGAGGTGCATTGGTGGCAATGATCAATAGAATCGGCACCATTGTATCCTTGCCCTAAACTATTAGTAGTAAAGAATGAGTATGAAGCCTCGCTAGTACGATGATCATAAAGTACTTAGGTCTATACTCTATTATGTAGTTTGTGGTTATGTACCTACCGGCCGATTTTATTTATTACTAGCTGCACCCCGCGGTTTCACCCGCATAAGTTTCGATCTCGTGGGAATATCGGGATAAAAAGTAGCCTATATTTTAATCCAGGGTGTCAGCTACCTCTATATTAAATTTCATCAAAATTGGTCCAGCCGTTTGAGCGTGAAGAAGTAACAAACATACAGGTAAACACACACACACTCACAAACTTTCGCCTTTTTAATTAGGTAGGCTTGCTCCATGGCGATTGGCGCTTGATGCTTTTTAAGATTATAGAATGCATTTTATATATTTTTATGTGAGACGCGCTTTATGCCTGCGGTTAGTTTCTTTAAAAAAGTTTTTTTTGAAAATCGTTATAATTATTTCAGTCGCTGTTATCACCACTGTTGTGTCTTTTATAAAAATTGGTGAAAAAAATACGAAAAAAGTTTTTTTATCGATTCTGAACATCACAAGATGCACGTAGTTTTCAGTTATTTTGTATGTATTATGATTTTGACAAAAAAATTTACTTATACTGTAACTATTTTTTTTTTGTTTGTTATTGGTTGTGTCATATACAGGTTTGGTAATAGAGACATGAAAGAGGGAGGTCTTCTGTTACAGGTATCTTTGTACTTAAAAGAAGACCTCTAAAATGTATTTCTCAAAACCTGTTGAGAATCAAATAAATAAAAAAATAAATCAACTGTTGTGCTTATTGGATTTAGAAAAATACAGACGGACAACGAATTTGTTCAATGCTACCTTATAACATTCTTTCCTAAAACCTAAATATTTTAATTTTGTTGTCTACTGTTGGCAGAAGATTTTTCCATTTAATTTTAATAATAACTACAAGGAGGGTGAGAATTATCTTTGATTGGTCACCAACAGGTGTCACCACTGTAAATCTTTTAAAAATATAGTAAGTACCAAAGTGATAGGTACAATAATTTTAGCGAAGTCTCGTTTATAAATATCGAGTCTAGACAAAATTATTTTCTAAAATAATATTTATTTCATGATCTTTGTTAATTTTTTTTAGCCGACTTCAAAAAAGGAGGTTATGTCTTCAATTCTTCAATGCACTAGTGTTAATTGAATTTGTGTGGGGTAGATACAACTAAAAAGTGAGAAATAAAAACTTTTTTACAAAAAAAAAAAAAAAAAACCGACTTCAAAAAAAAAACAGCCCAAAGTGATAAATAACTTTAATTTCTGAAGTCGGTGTCAAAAAACGAAAATGCGGAACCAACGACACCGACTTCCGAAATTAAAGTTATTTATCACTTTGTACTGTTTTTTGAAGTCGGTTGTTTTTTTTTTTGTAAAAAAGTTTTTTTATTTCATAATGTACAATATGCTGGTCTCAGCTGCATCTGGTTGGACTGGAAGCCAACCCCAACATAGTTGGGAAAAGGCTAGGTAGATGATGATATCAATGAAAATCAAGCTGCCAATTTTGAAAACACCAAGCATCTGTAACATTAAGCTATAGTTCTTTCACAGCCATTTTACCTTTGATTTTGCATCGCTGTCCAAATCATTGTGATCTTTATTCTCATTCTAATAAGGTATCTGTTAGCAGTGGCATGCATTGCATATAGGCATATAAGCAGTGCCTACCTCGATATATCAACATAAGCCTGTCAATTACATTTTAGTGTGTGCCCCACAATTAAGAAACTCACTAAATTATCATACCTAAACAAAAAACAAAATCTTCATAGAAACACGCGCGGCAGTAGGCAGTCGCCGGACGGCCTACTCGGCTCCCGTACTATTCGCACATTGTCATTGGTCATTATTCGATCAAGTTAATACGACAAAATTAAAAATACGTACGTCTTGCTCGTAATACCATGACGTTCGACCTTCGCAATTTATCACCCTTAAGTAGGCATGCCTACTCAAATAACCACACTTTTGATCTCCCTTTTTTTTCTGATTAGTGACCGCGTTTGTCTAGACTAGACCCGGCCTAGTGCCTACTTATTCTGAAAACCAATGCACGCAGCTGTTAGGTTGCTGTCACTTGCAAGTCTGTCAAAATCATTGTGAACTTTATATTCGTCACAATTAGGTTGTTGTTAGGTTGCTGATGTCAGAGGTAAATCAAATGTGAATGGGCTATAGTATTTCAGGTAGGTATCAGTATCACAATAAAAATCCTAATACGCTCTCAGGAATCTCATAAAACTTTTATTATCTGTCCAAATGTACGAGCCGGACTCGAACCCACTGTCTGTTTTGCGTAAACTCTTGTTGGCACTGTGCCAGTAGGGCCGGCGGCACTGGGTGCGAGTTACTAGGTCAGCAGAGATGTAGGTATTACCATTATGTGTGAATGTGGACGTACTTGTTTTTTTTTTTTTTTCTTCTAAATGGGTCCGCTCTTGACCCCGATCACGTCTGATGGAATGCGATAGATGAGGTCTATGATGGAACGAGCTAAATGTCCAGTGGAAATGGGACGAGCTAAATATCCAGTGGACATGGGAACGAGCTAAATGTCCAGTGGACATGGGAACGAGCTAAATGTCCAGTGGACATGGGAACGAGCTAAATGTCCAGTGGACATGGGAACGAGCTAAATGTCCAGTGGACATAGGAACGAGCTAAATGTTCAGTGGGCATGGGAACGAGCTAAAGGTTCAGTGGACATGGGAACGAGCTAAATGTTCAGTGGGCATGGGAACGAGCTAAAGGTTCAGTGGACATGGGAACGAGCTAAATGTTCAGTGGACATGGGAACGAGCTAAATGTCCAGTGGACATGGGAACGAGCTAAATGTCCAGTGGACATAGGAACGAGCTAAATGTTCAGTGGGCATGGGAACGAGCTAAATGTTCAGTGGACATGGGAACGAGCTAAATGTTCAGTGGACATGGGAACGAGCTAAATGTCCAGTGGACATGGGTCTTCGAATGGATAGTCATATCTAGTAGCACTAGACGCGTGGTGATTGAAATAATGATTGCCTTTCTCTCTACTACGATATTAAATTTTTTGATGCTTTTAATGACATACGGAAAACTTATAATCTGCGTTCGGGATTTATTTGCCAAAAATGTAAACAAATATGAATTAATGAAAAAATAAAGTCTATACAAAAAAAAAAATATTTTATTTTATTTGCTAATATTTTACATGATATTAAATCTATTTTAATATCTATTTATTTATTTCTGTAACTGTCCGTGACATCACAGCGGCGGGCACTATCAGATTACCAGCGCTGCGACATTTATTTTTTAAATATCGCAGCATCATGCTGAGATAGGAACCTTTTGGCCTCGTATAGGAGTTTCTGTTTCATTTTTCTTTTTTTTTATATAACTTGTTTTTTTTTTTACTGTGTTTAGTTGAACCGGTCAAGCGGCGCGGTTCGCCTATAGGCGACGAAACAATAGAAAATCAATTGTGTCTCATTAGCGGAGCTTGACAGATTAATTAGTTTGTGATCTTCCTGTACGAGTCGCAATAAATACTTTTTCTTTCTTTCTTTCAATATAAAGACTTAACAGTAAAGAAATATAATATGAAAAACGAGTATTTAATTCTTTTTAAATGTAGTTTACGTTTATTCTCGCGTTCGTAGGACTAGATATCCCTATATATAGCTGGATTTACATCACTGAACGAATTGCGCCAACTTATACACCATTTGAAATTTAAACAAACCTTTTTACCGTCCGTTCAACCGATTTTGACTTCTATTCCGTAGGTATAAGGATGACATTAAAATCAAAATCGAGGTTACAATACCAACTGTTTACTGCATCTGCCATGTTTCATGCCACCAATACAATAGAAGTCAAAATCGGTTGAACGGACGGCAAAAAAGGTTTATTTAAACGTCTAATCTTATTCCAAATAGAGTATATTCGTTGATAGTTTCACGTGTAATTAAATCCAAGCATTTGGTCTTAACATAATTTACCTAAACCACTACATTTAACAGAGAAAGTAGAAGTATGTGGAAAAGGGAGAGAGGAACTTAACAGGCTAGATATAAAGACTATAATACGTTAGGCAGACAGATCGCAGTTTCTATATTTATGTCTGTAATTTATATGGTATACATAATAACGAGTATCTAATCTATTCTATCGCAAAAACAAGTGGGCATGTGCTTCGGTCCGCACAGCAGAGGTGAAAAAGAAGAAAGTACCTTCCCATGGTCGCATGCCGCTGTACTAACATATTAGAAGCTATGGTAGCATGCGACCACGGCAAGGTACTTTCTTGTTTCATCCTTTTCAGTAGTCGGGTTTTAGTTTTTAAACTTATTTTTTTTTAAATTATTTTCGGGCTTATTTTATTAATATTTATATTTTTGCAATGTGCTAATTAAGCCCTTTCATTTGATACCAAACACGGGCTGTATAATTTTTTTTACCATGACTTTATGTCCGCTAGGGGGCGCCATGTTCAATTTAATGTGACGTCACATGGCCTATAACCAGCGAATGATCAAGACGCTTCTAAAGATACCTCATTTGTCCAATTATGACAAGAAGTTTAGAAGTTATGAAGGAACAGACGAACATACATACATACATACCGTTCAAATCATAACCCACCTTTTTGCTTCGCCGTAGTCGGGTAAAAAACGACTGGAGCCGAGTAAATATACGCGATTCAGCGTCCCCGACCCGCACCCTAATTGCGTAATACACTATCAATCGGAATCTGAATCATTTTGAAGCAAATTGCTAATCCATTGCTTCATAAGTTCGAAAAATTTATCTGCTCAACACGTAAATAACGCAATGAATGTTGTTGATTTGTCAAAATGGAACCGATTCCGATTGATGTTGTGTTCAATTTCGTTCACTGTTCAGATACACCGCAAAGTGCACCTAATGATGTTTTAAAACCTAAATAATAATTTAAACACATCACAACCGCGGTAAATGGCACCAAACCCTGTTTTAACTAAATATCGCTACATATAAAATGTCAACGCATCCGCCTGTCAGCGCGGAATGATTGTTGTGACATTTTTGCTAATGAGTAACACCTAAATTAAAAAAAAAATGTGCGTTGAGGCTTGTACCACACAAATTCGCAACGCGATTTCTATTTTTTTTTTTAAGTGAAAACTTCTTTTTTTTTTTGGCATTTTATGTGATGGGAAAAAACTATTGAACTCGCGCCACTGTTACCGTAATCGACACCGCTTTGGATGTGTTCGGCTGTCCTCGGGATGTAGTCAGTTTTAATGCATATCCGATATAAGTAAGTGAGTGATGGCATAGTATTCTGTTTGTGTTTTGTTTTCTGTCGGCACTCCCGGAGAGCCACTGTTTTTTTTTTGAATGGCGACAATAATTTAACACACATAGGTATGCGGTTTCGCATTTCCATTTTATGGCCATATTTTAATTTCATAAAATGTTTTTATCGATTATTTATTTTCAATTTTCTAAAATAGTATCGCTCGCGAATCGCATGCTGTCAAACTAGGCAACAAACCTTAACACATACATTTAAAGTCTATTTCAAACGACCGTGTTTCCGTCCCACAAAAAATAAAATACAAAATAAAGCGAGCGTCGCCGAGGTCGAAAGTAAGCGATCTAACGATAGATGATATAAGATCAAAGATGACGGCTGTGCCCACGTGAGTGACTTCTAAGATTACTCGTAGGTATGTTATGACAGGAAGTAGAGGAGGTTGATAATGACATCATGGTTCATCTCTGTAAATTAAAATAATAAATAAGTAATTAACAACTAATGGTGCCGATCTTGTTGTTCATAAACTAAACTAAATTTAGGTTCAGAGCATCTTTTCTTTCTATTTCATTAATAAAAGCACAGAAGATAAATTTTAGTTTACTCCGGTCAAATTATGATTAATTTGACAGGACTAAACTAAAATTGACGTCATTTTAGTAGGCAAGTTTTTAATCATGTCAGGCGTTGATTAATTTGACAGGACTAAACTAAAATTTATCTTCTGTGCTTTTCTTAATGAAATAGAAAGAAAAAGATGCAATGAATTTCGTTTAGTTTTTAAACAAGAGAATCGGCACCAATACCTAATTAATTAATAAAATTAACAAAATTATGTCCTAAGTTAACTAAAACTATACACAAACTAAAACATATCGTCGAAAAATTCATCCGCATCGCTGTCGACTGGCAATGTACCGAAGAGACTGGCGGCATTACCACGTTGTGTGGCAATGCTTAGCCCTTGGCCAAGGTAAAAGCCAGTCCTTGGGTCACGGGAAGTGTCAACCAGCCGTTTCGAAATTTCCTTAAAAATACCATGAGCACTCGGATTCAACTCCAAACGGCTCGAAAATATAATTTCCGATAAGGTTATCATACTTTCGCCGCTTGAGGTTTTCCGCAGCCGCAACAGCAGCGCGGTTCATCTTGGTGCAAATGTAGGAAAAATTGAGTACCTACGAGTAATTTCTAGAAAAAACTTATCAGAAATCAGAACATTTACTTAAACATTAAAGTAAAAACTTCTAACATAGCTGTGCACTTCCAGCATTTTCCTTTCAGTCTATACCTACATAATAATAAAATCATAGCAAAGTCAAAATGTTGTTTTTTTTTTTTTTGTTAAGTATTTTTTGCGAGGTTTGGGAATAATTCGAATGCCGAACGAAAATATAATTTTTAGAATGTTCGTCTTTTTGTCTATTTATCTGCTTGTCTGTTTGGCAACTTGAACAAAATCTAGCCGATAGTAAAAACTACCGCAAAGATATTCCCTAGAAGTTTGGTCAATCTGTAGGCTATAAATTATCACACTATTTGTTATGGGGAAGAGCAATATTGGAATTAGTTAGCACTAGCAACGCCCCGCGGTTTCACCCGCATAAGTCTCGTCCCCGTAAGAATATCGGAATAAAAAGTATCCTATGTCCTTTTCCGGGACTCAAACTATCTCTATGCTAAATTTCATCTAAATCGGTTCAGCGGTTTAAGCGTGAAGACGTAACAGACAGACAGACATAAACACTTTCGCATTTATAATATTAGTATGGATTCTTCCATAATTCACCTCAAATTGTAAAAAGACAAGCAAAAATATTGCAGATAGTTACAGATTTAACCTTTTAAATGATTATCATCAGGCATTTTAGTATACAGTGTGTCTCTGGAAGTATGGATCAAAATGGATCAAATCGAATAGGGGCGTGGGCAAGTTCATTTCCAAACGTTAAAAAAAAAAGAAAAAGAGAAGAGAAGCAAAACCGAATCGTTTTAAAAAAATCGTAACAAAAAACTATCAGGGCTATCAATTTAATTTTTTTAGATAGCCCTGATAGTATTTTTTTATGATTATTTTCTTTGAGCACTATGCGAAGTGATTGAAAATAAAATAAAAATTGGTCGTAACTTTTGAACCGTAAAAAAATTCACCGACATTCTCAGGGTTAAAAAGTTTGGAAATGTCCTTGCCCACGCCCCTATTCAAATTGATCCATATTTCCAGGGACACCCTGTATTGTGGTGTCTTACGATTTCCACGCGAACAAATTCGCGGGCAAAAGCCAGTAATAGATTAAACTCTCTCTTCGCCAGTTTTTCTTAAGTCGCCACTTCCGCAGTTCCCTTTGATCTTTATCAGACGTTTTTCTTTAAAACGAACTCTGGAACAAACACGAACATTACTCAAGAACGTCACCTCTCGACACCTAATTAGCAAATGTCGTTACGTTAACCAATTTAAACTATCTTGCTAGAAGTAGTTGGTTGTGTTTGTTGCGAAGCTTTTGGGAATGTAAAATTGGACAACTTTTGACTGGGATTTTCTGTAAAACTTGGGTAACATCAGCCTTTATTTCCCAGTGGATTCGGTAGAGATGTAAAACTGTCTTAAGATCTCCCAAACTGGTTTACAAAATAAAAAATAATTTAAAAAAATTAAACCGACTTCAAAAACAAATAAGTTAACTGAAAATGTAGTCACAAATGTCATTTTCACTTCTCATGCTCTAAAAGTCCGTCTTTATGTTGTGCTTAGGCGACATAAAATCGCTTTTTATGTTCTAGTGCATAAAGTAAAATTTTTCTAAGACTAAAGCACAATAAAACTTCGCAGATTAAAGTCGTGATTTATTTCATTTTCTTTAATTTATACCACTTCCGTGTTTTCTATCGTTAATTTAATAAAATCAGGTTAAATAGTTGTCATTTATTATTTAAAAAGGCAAAGAAACGTTTTCATTTTTTGGCAGTATGAAGTACCCAAGTCGAATGACAATGTTGAAAAATAAAAAAAAAACTTTTAAAAAGTTTCGTGGCGGTATTATCTGTGGTGGCGGGAATTAGCTATGGATGCAACATTTTTGATTAATTATGTACTGTTTACGTTATGCCTGTTTCATTTTCTCGCAATCGAAGTGAAAAGCAGAGTGTATAACTCAGGCATAAACGAGCCATTTTACCCCTCGACTTAACTATCCACCCTCGCCTGCGGCTCGGGTGGATATAAACATCTCGGGGTGAAATAGCTTCATTTATGCCTTAGTTGTACAATCTACTATAATTAATATACAATAAATTCAGAAATACGTCTAAATTAGTCAAATAACCCGCCCCTAACTGTTCCCGGCGCAAAGGTGCCCAAAACACTTGCTGAATTGCCACGTTGAATGGCAATGGCTAACCTTTGCACCAAGAACGAGCCGGAGCGGGAGTCACCCGTTTTTTCCCGAAGCTTGTGCCCTATCTCAGTCATGAGCTTCCTGGCCTCAGTGCCCCAAGCACCCATGGTCTCGACAGCAATGGGCACAAAATGGTAACGGTCCAAGTTACTGTTACTGTTAATGAAAATTATAAAATACTATTTTTATACATAAAGGTACACACGAAATTCACAAAAAAAAATATTAAGAAATCGGTCGCTAAAAAAATCTGCTGATCCCTACATATAAATGTAGGGATCAGCAGATTTTTATTTGGTAATCGATTTCTTTAATTTTTTTTTTTTTGTATATCGTCAGAAAAGGTGTATGTGTGTTTATTGCATATTTCTATGGTTTCTTTATTAAAAATCAAGGGGTTAGAGGTTTTGGGATGACTCTTCGCTATTTTTTTTTTCGTAAATAATATCCTATCCTCCTAAATATATCCTTATCGACACGAGAACCCTTTACCTTAGCTACAACACCGAAAAAAAAAAACAAAATTGTTAGAACAAATCACGTGCTTAGAAAATATTAAGGAGCCCACGGGAAATCAGGATAATCACAGATAACAGCGCCAGGCGACTTTCTATTACCAAAGATAAAATCAATACATATTTAGCACCTTAATGTTCTTACACGACCCAAACGAAATTATACTCTAAGACGCCTGGAAAAGGTTTCATTTTCTGTAGTACAGAATGTCATTAACACAAGACTTGCAGGATTGTACCGATTTGAAGCGAAATGAATTCTTAATACGATCTTAAAGTCAATACGGAATGTTGGAAAAAGTTAATGGTTTCTTAAGGTACAATAGTTTTTACAAGGCCATTTTGTATTTTGTTTTTTTGTAAGAGTATTCTATTCTATTCTATTCTATTGTAGTTGGAACCGAAGCGCTAATGTTTCATTCCCTGGCAATTTTGAAAGACCTAATGGATTGTCGATCGCTTTTTGTATTTTTTTTTTTCATGTTTCTTTTGCAACTGGTTTAACGTGTCGATAATTCCTAGAACGACAAACGACAGCTATACCTGCGGGGTAATTGCGTAATACCCCCACCCCCCTACCCCCTTACTAATAAACGTTGTATAGCGTCTGTATAGTTACACAACGCTTTGCCTTCTTCTTTCGAAAGTCAAATTACTGGCGACTGAAAGAGAGAAATCGGTATGTAGCTATTCAACTGATATAATACGTTTATTAGTAAGGGGGTAACAGTAACAATGGCTTATATTTTGACAGTTCAACAACATTAATTGCGTTATTTACGTTTTTGAGCCGACATATTTTTCGAACATATGAAGCAATGGATTGGCAATATCCTTCAAATTGATTCAGATTTGTTACGCTATTTAGGGTGCTGGTCACGTCCAAGCAATTCTCAGTATTGCATGAAATTGCATAAGATAATAATAATCCATACTTATATACTTAATATTATAAATTCGAAAGTAACTCTGTCTATCTGTCTGTATATTACCTTTTCACGCCTAAACCGCTGGACTGATTTCGATGAAATTTGGTATAGAGATAGTTTGAGTCCCGGGAAAGGACATAGGATAGTTTTTATCCCGATATTCCTCCGGGATCGAAACTTACGCGGGCGAAACCGCGAGGCGCTGCTAGTTACCTATAAGTAATTTATTCCCTCGTCATTATCTACTGTTGTTTTTAATAGTCTAGTCTTAGGTATTTATGTACCAATATACTTCTTTTTTTAGGGTTCCGTACCCTCCGTCTGTTTGTCTGTCTGCCAGCGGGCTGTATCTCATGAACCGCAATAGGTAGACAGTTGAAATTTTGAGTTTGTGTTTCTATGGTAACTCCATGTAAAATACTGGTATTTAGTTGCATCGGGTTAGACTGGAAGCCGACCCCAACATAGTTGGGAAAAACTAGGCAGATGATGATGTAGTAACAGAAGTCCCTCAAAGTCTGAAACCATTCCAACAAAATAATTAGGAAATCACATCACACTAATATTATAAAGGCGAAAGTTTGTGAGTGTGTGTGTGTTTATATGTTTTTTACTTCTTCACGCTCAAACGGCTTGACTAATTTTGATAAAGTTTTGTAAGGAGGTAGCTGACACTCTGGAATAACATATAGGCTACTTTTTATCCCGATATTTTTAAGGGATCAAAACTTATGCGGGTGAAACCGCGGGGCGCTGCTAAAAGAACAATTATCCCAAATCTACTTAATATTTTTGTAACTAAATTAAATCCAGAGGGATCCCAATTTTTTGCTGAAGTATTTTATGCCGGGGTAACCCTTACCCCTTATGTCCACTGAAGGGTTTCAAAACCTTGATCCGCCCTCGTTATGCAAAGTATTTTAGGTCCCCAAATGGCATTTTGATGAATAGTTTTTTTTTTTTTTCATTATAATGTGTTTGGGCCTCCTTGGATTTCATTTTAAATGACAGTGCCCTTACGGATTTTTTAAAGGTTTTATAAAAGGTCTTGTAATTTTCCTTCGTTTTGTGTAAAATAATTGATTTTGTTAAATTTTATGAGTGCTTAACATTCCTCTTTCATTCACTGATTTATTTTCACGTTGAGACACGTTTTGTGTTTAATATATTAAGCTAGTTGTGCCTCGCGGTTTTACCCACATAAGTCTCGATCTCGTGGGAATATCGTAAGTAGGTATTCTATATCCTAATCCAGGCCATGCTCGACCCATGTGTCAAATCCGTTCAGCCGTTTTAACGTGTAAGCGTTAAGAACAAACAAAAATCAAATCTTTCCTGTTTATAATATTAGTTTGGACAAAATTAGGACGATTAATTCCTTTAATAGAAGAGTATATTCAAATAAAGGAGAAATCCTTTCCACAGGAAATACTGCTAAATAAAAAAATAAGTTTAAAAAACTGTAACCCGACTACGGAAAAATAAAAAGAGATGTAAAAGAAAATATTTCAGACAGAAATCAAGACATCAGTACAACTATGGTCAATGTAAAGCCTGCATAAAAAAAACTGAAGTGTTCATCGTCTTTTGTCACTGACTGACTATGAGTCTTTGGTCAACTGGACCCACTCGAACTGGACCCGCGGGTCCAGTTGACCAAAGGAAAAATTTTCTATATTTTTATTGGTCAACTGGACCCACTGTCAAAATTAGACAAATATTAGACATGAATACATTATTACATAGATATGCATTTCATTCTATTACTCAAGCGGGGCAATTGCGTAACACATTATCAATCAGAATGGGTTTCATTTTGACAGTTCAACAACATTCATTGCGTTATTTACGTGTTCAGCACACAAATTTTTCGAACTTATAAAGTAATGGATTAGCAATTTGCTTCAAAATGATTCTGATTCCGATTGATAGTGTGTTACGCAATTAGGGTGCTGGCTCTCTAGGCTATGCTCACACATTAATATTACCCACGCCTTATATTTCCCATTTAATATTTTAATCTACAAATGTTCCAACAAACTTTCCCCAGATATAGGCTCGTTGATATCCCGAACGGAGGTAAAACCGGACATCCGGCTGATTGCACACAGTACGCGTGTTCAAATGTATTCCATATTACTAACGTATACGGGAATTAGGTCGGAATATCCGTGTCAAGGAGTTTCTAGAATGTTTTGATACTGATTTGTGTGGTTGGTGAGAATTATGTTGTTTATTATGCTTGGAGGGTTTTGCTAACCCACATTTGTAGTAGGTACGGTCGAACAAGCTATTTGGTATACAGGCAAGTAACTTGCAACTGCTTTTAAACAATGGTGTGCTGAGTTAGTCAATTATTTTATACCACTCTATTTAAATAAGAAAGAAAGAAAGAAGAAAGAAAAAAGTTTAATTAAGGATACCATAGGTAAGCTGAAAAAGTTATAACGCGCAAAATAAAACTAAATATTGGCAGTGTAGTGGAAAGATGAATACTTTTACCTGTATACCAAATAGCTGGTTCGACCGTACCATGCAGGATGTGGGAATCTCTGGTTGGATGTCTAAGGGCCTTATCACATTAGCGGTTTGCGAGCGGCTGCGGGGCGGGGCGGGCGCGCAGCGAATGCGTCGCGAACACGCCGCGGCTGCACAGCGAAGACGTCGCGGACGCGTGGCAAATTCGCAACGTTTTCGTCGCGTGTTTGTAGCAAGTTAACGACGTACAATACACTCAGTAACAATGGCGTCCACGCTGCTATTCGGGCGATCTCGTTGTGCGCCCGCAACGAATTCGCTGCGCATGCGCTGCGTGTTCGTTGCGCGCCTGCTACGCTTTGAGGACGCTCGCAATCCGCTAGTATGATAAGGCCCTAACTGTTTTTTTTTTTCGGATATTATAATGACTGGCTGAGGCTAGTTTGTACACTGTAACACACGGCGCCGGAAACCATTCTTCGTGCTTATGAATAATTACCTAATGTATTATATACTAAAACCTTCCTGAAAGTATGTTGTAGATCATAGTTCATAAGTTTTAAACAAACATACATACATACGGGTCGAATACAGAACCTCCTTCCTCCGCCTTTTTTGAAGTCGGTTAAAAACTATACATGCATTTCGTTGTTTTTCTTTTTTTATGAAACAGATATTTTCTCTAACGGAAAGAAATAAAAAAAAACTCGTAACTACAAGGTCTGTATAGTCAACAAAGAATTCAAAGGAGTACTCTTTCACACCCAATTGAGTCCGCCGCGCCGTATACAAAGTTATAACATTTTATATTTGTTAAATTATACTCAAGGAAAAAGTTATTCCCCTCCATTGTGGGTAGCGTTTGATGTAGTTTTGTGTGCTTTTTGTTAGAGTTTGAACGATAAGGTGTTATTGATATAAAGAAAATAAACAACAGATTATTTTAGAGCGTTTTTACTCCAAGACAATTAGACTATATGGATAAAATTCAATGCAAATGATAAAATGTGGTGAATTTGAAAATCGTTCGGAAATCATAGAATCATTGACATTCGCTTCAGAATCTCGGATGAAGTTCTGAAGCCATATATGATTCTCTATGCGAACATACCTTTTTATTGACACTAATAAGGTTCTAAGTCTTTTGCCTGTACAAGTTGTAATAGAATAAACGCAAATCCAAAAAGTAGTATGTTCACATCAGTATTTTTCATCATTACTTTGCCATGCTGAGAGGGGCCCGTGGCTAAATAATAACAGCCGCACAGGTCGATCGATCAGGTTAAGCTACGCTAGCCGCGGTTGGTCTGTGGATGGGTGACCATCTTTACATACCGAGACCCCTCCGTGCCTCGGAAAGCACGTTAAGCCGTTGGCCCCGGCTGTCATTCGTGGATCTTTGACAGTCGTTACGGGTAGTCAGAAGCCCGAAAGTCTGATAACCAGTCTTACCAAGGGGTATCGTATTACCCAGTAACTGGGTTGTGGAGGTCAGATTAGGCAGTCGCTCCATGTAAAATACTGGTATTCAGCTGCATCCGGTTAGACTGGAAGCCGACCCCAACATAGTTGGGAAAAGGCTAGGCAGATGATGATTTTGCCATGCTGACCGCCGATTGAGCCAAAGAAAATTAAATCTTATTCCAAGACAATAAGATTCAATTTTAAATGCATAAAATATTGCTAGGATCAACACGATTTTTTTTGTAATCATAGTTAGCTTTAAAAAAATAAGTTTTGGTCAAAGAAAATACGTTTATTTGCGGCATATTAGTCAGTCAAGACCATAGAAATGTCAAGACTTTGAATTATATATAATTATATAGATTTAAACGGCCATTTTATCCTTCTCCAGGTCAACGACCCTGCCGATTCTTTCCCCAAAATTCATAAAGCAACACAAGTCTTTGTTATGTAGGTAATCAATTATTTTCATACCTAATTCCACAACGAAAAAATACATTTGAAAGTTTAAATCTTTATTTCCTCGTTTCCCTAACACATTTGTTTCTGCCTGAAATACTTTAAACCTGTGAAATAAAGCAACAATTCTTGCTATTTGCCGCAGCCACCATTAATCAGATGTCTGCCAACATTTTGTCAAAGTCAATTAGAATTGTTACAACTATTAAGCACGAAATGCTTTTGTTATATTATATTTAAACTTTGCTTATGTAAATTGTAAGTAATGCATTCGATTTAGAACCCATTTACCATTGGTTGTGACAAAGTTTTTCCTAGAAGTAAATTTAATTTTCTTTCTCAGAAATAATATTAATAATAAATATTGGAAAGCTAAAGTCAGCCCGGGGCGGCGCGACTTGTGCAGGATTAAAAAGAAGCATTAGCAAGAAAAGAAAATCACTGCTAATTAGTTAGTGGAAGTCCGATCCGAGATAAAGTCGATTTTCATTTATTAAGAACATGGCTAACATAGGTACCTATTATAAGAAGGACTTAAACCTATAGAGGTATGAGGAACAGGGTGTAAAGTTCACTCAACCTCCATAGAAAAGGGAGGTTCCTCCGACCAGACGGGTGTTGTGTCTGGCGGGCAACTACCCGATGATTCATGTCGGGCTGTTGTATCTATGGTAGTTGCGCGGTAAACTCTGCTTGCGAGAAGCAGGATTTGCGTGACGTCAGTATGACGCGTTGTTCGCATGTGGCGTTGTAGATACCGCTACAAACCTATTTCATGTTTCATCTTATATGAGAACCAAATACCCGCTCCATCTTCACACCGTTCTCTATAACAACAGAATAGTGGAAATATTCCAAATAATAGTGTTACGTGAGTAAATAAACCAGATATTAAATGCATTGGCTATTTCTGAAGTTCGTACTGATCGCAGTTTTTTGGTAACCCTCCAAATCTTTGGTGCATCCGCGTTTATCGCGACCTGTAGTTTTAGGTAAGGGGAGCGCCGCGGTAGGAGGTCAAATCAAAGCATTGTATCTTCACATGGACTCACGGCTGCTTAGGAACCCATTACACGTACCTGTAACAATAAAAAATCTACTTAATAAAACACTTAAATACATTCATTGATTAAGACACACTGACAGACAATGCATAGCCTAAATCGCTGGGATTATAATCATGAATTTTTGCACAAGCTATCCTTATGAATATAACGAATGTGAACACAAGGAAGGATTTTTGAACATTCATCCCCTTCATAGGGGATGTCAGATACGTGGAAGCTCAGACCAAGCAAAAAACCAAGACAGAGGGCTGTCAACAGTAAAGTGAAGCCGGTTTCGTAAACATGTGTGCACTTAGTGAGGTGTAGTTTGATTGTAAATGGTTGTAAATGTGTGCGTGTGAGCGTGTATGCACAGAGCGAAGGTGTAGTTTTGGCATGCTTCACTGTATTGTTCGCAGCGCTATGTCTTTACTTTTTTATTCGGTCTAAGCGTAAAAGTTGGTACTTAGAATCACACTAATCACATGACACTAATATTATAAAGGCGAAAGTTTGTGAGTGTGTGTGTGTGTGTTTATATGTTTGTTACTTCTTCACGCTCAAACGGCTGAACCAATTTTGGTAAAATTTTGTATAGAGGTAGCTGACACACTGGATTATTTATAGGCTACCTTTTATCCCGATGTTCCCACGGGATCGACACATATGCGGGTGAAACCGCGGGGCGCATCATTACACCACGTCACAGGTTCATATCTCCCAGTCAAGGGGATTATTTCACCTCAGAAATCGTCGATTAAATGGTGGTGAGCACTGTCTCCTTGTCCACTTAGAAGTCCCTGAACCATCTCCGGACACAAGTGGGAAGATGTAAGTCCAATCTGGTAAAGTGTGTGTTGACGGAACGGCAGTAGGGTGTGATTGCGAAGCTATGTCGCAAAACATGCTCCACCTCCTATCCTGCCCTCTGTGTCCCAAAACATGCAGTTATGAAGGTATGAGGAACAGGATGTAAAGTTCACTCATACCTACTCTATAGAAAAGGGAGGATCCTCTGACCAGACGGGTGTTGTATCTGGCGGGCAAACGCCCGATGATTCATTTCGGGTCGTTGTATATATGCTAGTTGCGCGTTAAACTATGCTTGCGAGATGCAGGATTTCGTGACGTCAGTTTGACCCGTTGTTCGCATGTGGCGTTGTAGATACCGCTACACAGTCAAAGTGACCGCTACGCTGCGCGCTGCCACCGACAGCGCCGCGGAAGTGCCAAAGTTTTGGGCCAACAATATTTAAATACAGTCGTTCGACACCAAGAAGAACAACCTCCTTTCTCAAAAAAAAAAAAAATGTAACTCTGGGAGTGCCGACAGAAGTGGAAACTTAAACAATTACGTGTGTATTTTTTGAATCGTCATATAAACAAAACAAAAACAGAATACTTCGCCATCACTTACTGACATATCGGAAATACATTAAAACCGAGTACATCCCGAGGATAGCCGAACACATCCGAATGTAGCGCGGTGACGGTTACAGTGTCGCGAGTTCAATGGTTTTTTCCCATCTTAAAAAATGCCCATCGCGCCTAAAGAAGTTTTCACTTCAAAATCATTACATATAATACTGACATATAACAATTTAATGCACATTCACGGTTTAGCATGCCGCGTATCCACGACTTTCATTTGCCATTTATTACAGCGTCGATCTTGCAGTTTCTTGTATAACCAGCCAGGACAAAGCCACACACCACGTTACACCATTGAGACGCAAACGTTATGTTAATTCAAATAAATCTTGATTTACTTCGTAATAAAATTAATGCCTCTCTTGTTTGAGAAAATAAATTAGTGTGCATTCGTATGTGGAACTTTATTGTAGATGCTAGGGTTGACAAAAACTGTTTCAGGTATGTACTTTAAAAAGTTTCTATTATGCCTTAACTTTTTAAAGTACCTATGTACTTAAAAAGTTAAGGCAAAATAGAACTTACCTGCAATGGGTACCGTAGGTGGATTTAATCACGATATGAAAAGGCTAAGCAAAGTAATACGTGTGCGAAGTTATAGCGTAAACTGAACTTTATTGTTTAGGAATTAAAGTTATTTTTCCAATAATTCATATTTGTTTACATCTTTGGCAAATAAATCGCGAATGCACGGTAGATAGATACTACAATAATAATCATAATTACCGCAGACAGAATAAACAATACTAATTATTATGACAAGTAATAGGTATTTGTAATAATGTACTCGTAATTCTAATTGTTGGCGCCGCGGATCGCTAATGTGACGCTGTCAATGTCATCAACGTCAGGTGCTATCGAGATGTCAAATCAAACGCGCGCGCGCGCCTTTACCTTGAAGAAATGATGACACGCGTTTCGGTGTCAGTTTTTCTGCATCTTATTTTTCTTAATTACTCATTGTAAAGTTGACGATTAAACTAAAAACCGTTCAAAAAACAAGGAGTTCGTTATTTAACTCCCAAATACTAATTTCTGACAGCCCTAACCAACGAAAGTTTTAGTGTGATTAGTTTAATGTAAGTGTGAAGTAAATGATTATTATTGTATTTATGTAAGTACATTATATACGAGTCTATATTCTGTCTGTATTTATGAGTATATGAACTATTTGAGATATTTGTAGAACAATCGTAAGTGTGTCACTGTGGATTGTGTAATTTGCCGTGACAAAGAATTATTGTTTTTTTTTTTTTTTTTTGTTGTCTGTTTTGCAAGGTTATTCAGAGGTGCACGACTCTAGTAGTCGTGCATGCCAGAAAAAAATATTTGATAGTATTTCGTCATAGAGAGGCGACGTGGTGTTGTATTAGCGATAACGATGATGGTATATTATAAAATGTATGGAACTGATATAAGTTATGGTATTTTTATCTCACGGAGTTCACGTGTTGGGTGAGACTGTCTAGGATGCGCCGAGCGCTCGGTTCAGTTGAGTAACTGGCGGAACAAACTGCGCTACACGAGGAGGCTTCTTCATGCATCCCAAAAATTAGAGGTCAGCGAAACATGTCTTTTACTATCTGCGCCCCGCGGTTTTACCCGCATAAGTCTCGATCCCGTGGGAATATCGGGATAAAAAGTACCGTATGTCCTTTTCCGGGACTCAAGCTATCTCTATACCAAATTTCATCAAAATTGGTCCAGCTGTTTGAGCGTGAAGAAGTAACAAACATATAAACACACACACACACTCACAAACTTTCGCCTTTATAATATTAGTGTGATAGTGTGATTAGTGTGATGTGATAGTGTGAAGTGTGATTTGAAATTAGTTATTTCACAGTATCCTCACGAATACCTTCCATTTTGGAAATAGACGCCCATCAACTAAAACCACATTGCAACCTCATCACAAAGGAGGGAAATTCCCTGTAACACTCCACTGCTAAGCCAAAATCCTAAAAGCTTCCCGAGAGTAACAAAGCTGTTTCAAATAACCCTTAGTAGCCTCTCTCCATTAAACGAATGTCAAACGTACACCAAAACACTCTCCATATTGAAAATTAATTTTCAATAGCGTACAACGGCCATATCGCGGCCATTTTGTATTTCGGGGACCAATCATACTGATGGAGGAAGATATCGTTATTTACTGCCTTGCCGTCAACAAGTTAGCGTTTTCATTTCCCCTTTATGGAAAATTTTTGTGTGAATTGATGGTTGGATGAAAGTTCGATTTGATGTTATGATAATATTTTTGAATGGCTCCTGTCAGAATCGATGTTGATGTCCAAATGAATGTAGGATATTATTTGTTTTTGGAACGAAGTTCTTTAACGGATTTTAAGTTAGGAATAAACTGAAGAGAGAAATCGTCACGTGTCTCCCCCATGCGACTTTATCCATACTATAATATTATAAATTCGAAAGTAACTCTGTCTGTCTGTCTGTATGTTACTTTTCTCGCCTAAACCGCTGAACCGATGAACCGATTTATATGAAATTTGGTATAGAGATAGTTTGAGTTTCAGGAAAGGACATAGGATACTTTTTATCACAATATTCCCACGGGATCGAGACTTATGCGGGTGAAACCGCGGGGCGCAGCTAGTATATATAATACTAGCTGCGCCCCGCGGTTAGCTATATAAAATAATAGAAAGAGTCAGAGAGTTTTCATGGTTTTCGAGGGTGCTGAAGCAAATAGTGAGATCAAAATTAATCCAAGTGGCGACTGTGATTTTTTTTAAATGATCGTTGTTTTGAAATTTTCGCAGCCGCCAACTTGGATTTTCATTTTCGTTTCGTCGACCCCGACCCCACACGTTTTTTTTATTTTTGTATGATAAGCAACTTAAAGTTAATACATTTTTACTTAAAAAGTATGGAACAATTGTCTTCCATGTAATTTCTGTTGGACGTTGATAGCTACGCCACAGTATTTTATTTTCGCGGATATATTCGTTTTTTTATAATATTTTTATTTTATTTAGAATAGAATAGAATACCCTTTATTATGTAGACCATATAAATTACAGACATAATTATATTTAATTGTATAATAAACTTTGATTTAATTTAAACATATTAAACCACTAGCTGACCCGGCGAATTTCGTACCGCCTCAGAATCAATAAATAAAGAAAAAGCCGTTCCATGCAAAATGTATGAGAAAATGAATTACAAAAATTCAAAAATTACAGTTTTTTTTGACAGTTTTTCTATACTAGAATAAAATGGTCAGGCGTCAATTTTAATCCACGATAAAAACTTTGGTAGAATCAGCCCTAAGTATTTTATACTACAAGACTAATCCCTTCTAAGAGAAGATAAGAGTTTTAGCATGACAGTCACAAACAAAGGTTCACATTAATTTACTGAAACAAACGAATTCCTACTCCGAAAATACTCAAATAACAACATTTAAATTTCCTATAGAACTCATCAACAGTCCAATTCCAAAGTAATTATTACGTTTCATCAGGCCATAGACTTTCATAATGAAACGTCCGATACGCCAAATACGGCAAATGGGGTTATACGCCAAATGGGGTAATACGGAACGTCGTACCGAACCGTATTGCCGGTTCCGGGATCCGCAGTACCTAATTGTATCGACGGAATAATGATGTCGTCAATTTTGACTGTGGAATTATATTTTAGGAATTGCTTTTTTTTATTTAGGTTATTTATTTAGTGTACCTTTTGTTCAAGATTAGGTGGGTATTTATTTATGAGTGCTTTATAGCTGTTAGGTATAAATATATTCACATGGAAATAGAAAGTTAGATGAAATACCTCAAAAGGAAAAACGGAGCCCTTATAAGATCCCTTCGTTGTCCGTCTGTCTGTTCATAAGTCAAGACCCTTTTTCTCAAGAACGCGTGGAGTTATCAAGTTGAAATTAATATCAAACACTCAGGGCTGCAATTTCTTGAAGCAGTGAAAAAATCAAACGTCTAAGTCAACGCAATCAAAAGATACGGGCGTTTATGTTCCGAAATCAAAACCTATAGGCTAGTTCCCTATGGCTTAGAATCATGTTTGACAAGAAGCCATGTCATGTAGCACAAGTAATGGAAAAATCCGAAAACCGTAAATTAATAGGTAAATAAAAAAATACCGTGATAATCCATTTACATACCTAAGTGCAAACTTATACGGAAGCCTCGGTGCGCAAGTCCAACTCGCACTTGACCGTATTTTTTTATATCAATTTAATTACCTACCAAATTAAATTACATATAATTCAGACTAAGGTCCATACTTTGTTAGTATTTTGATGTAAGTTACAATAGTGCTAATGTAACTAGGTACTAATTGTTCATCTCATTTCAGAGGAAAGACGTCCACTGCTGGACATAGGCCTCCCGCAAGCACCTCCACTTCGACCGGTTCTGTGCTTCTCGCATCCAACAGGTTTCTGCGGCGTTCACAAGGTCGTCGGTCCACCTTGTGGGAGGCCTTCCAACGCTACGTCTTCAGGTACTATTGTTACTAAGATCAAAATACTAAAGAAAATCACAATCCCTCAAACACCTAATTACAATGATAGATATCTCCTACCATACATTCAATGACAATAGAATAATTTCCAATCTAAAGCGTTTTCCAATGGTCGTAACAGACGTAGGTACAATCGTGCAGCTATATGGAGTAGGCTTGTACCCGCTCAGCAATGGCTTCGGGCATTAGAGTGAAATGATATCATGATACGAGCTCAATCCGGGGTGCTACCACTGTTTTGTGGGAATAGAATAGAATACTCTTTATTATGTACATCATAAATATTACAGATATAAATGTAGAAAGTTTACAAAGAGTGACACAATGGGCGGTCTTATCGCTAAGAGCGATCTTTTAAAGACAACCTTTGGATGGATTAAAAAGGGGAATTAAAGACAAATAGGGGAAGGAGAAACAAATAAGGGGAAGGAGACACAAATAAGGGGAAGGAGACACAAATAAGGGGAAGGAGAGACAAATAGGGGAAGGAGGGACAAATAGAGGATGGACAGACAAATAGGGGAAGGAGAGACCAATAATAAGGGGAAGGAGAGACAAATAAGGGGAAGGAGAGACAAATAAGGGGAAGGATAGACAAATAAGGGGAAGGAGAGACAAAAAGGTGAAGGAGAGACAAATAATAAGGGGAAGGAGCGACAAATAAGGGGAAGGAGAGACAAAAAGGGGAAGGGGGGACAAATATGGGGAAGCAGAGATAAATAAGAATGTGTGAACTATTTTTACAAGATATTCAGTAGCTATACATATTCAATGGAAAATCCCTGTTTGAAAAAGTAAATCCTTATGTTTTAACACCCCTCTTTTTTCCTGAGAGGTTAGGCAGAGGTGTACACCCATATTTCGCCAGTTATGTTAGAGTCACATACCTAAGTATTACGTAGGGGTAAGCCCTTATAAAAAAAAACCGGTCCAGTGCGAGTCGCACTCGCGCCCCGAGGGTTCCGTACAAATTTGTAGGTATGTAAATAGTTTAATTTTTTTTTTTTTGTAATGTAACTACAAATTTACGTTTTTCGTATTTATTTCCTTTACTTGTGCTACATAACATTGCTTCTTGTCAAATTTCATGAGTCTAGGTCAACGGGAAGTACCTACCTTATAGGTTTTGATTTCTGAACTTATACGCCCGTATCTTTTAAATGCGTTGACTTAGAAGTTTGATTTTTGCACTGCTTCAAGAGATTGCAGCCCTGAGTATTTGATATTAATTTCAACTTGATAACTCCACGCCTTCCTGAAGAAAAAGGGTCTTGACTGACTGACAGTCAGACGGACAACGA
This sequence comes from Amphipoea oculea, assembly GCA_945859645.1. Classification (NCBI taxonomy): domain Eukaryota; kingdom Metazoa; phylum Arthropoda; class Insecta; order Lepidoptera; family Noctuidae; genus Amphipoea; species Amphipoea oculea. The sequence continues at coordinate 16,862,505 of OX243881.1, forward strand.
AGTGATCTTATAAGGGTACCGTTTTTCCTTTTTAGGTACGTTATCCTAAAAATCCAGATTACGATGAAAAGCTACTAATAATATACACTCCCGATCCTGTTTCAATCACTTAAACATCATCGCGAACAAAGAACCTTTCTTTTTCTAAACAAATGTATCGAGGGTAGGGGGAGGAAAAACGGGGGGAAAACGGGGGATTTCCCCGATCCCTGACGTGTCTATATTATACGCTTCTGTCTAATCTGACAGAGAAGAACTCTTTTGTCGTAGGCTGTCGTTGAGCTCCTACTAATTGTAAATCTCTAATTATTTTTGTGATATGTTTGGGATGGCGGGATGAGCTAGAATCCTTCTTGAAGAATTGGCCCACAATCGCAGTAAACCCGGAAAAGTGGAAAAAGGAAATTCGCTATTGTTTGTCTTGACTGATGGTTTATGTTACAAAGACACATAAGTTTATTTTTTATTTTTTATTATCTATTATAAATTTAGGGGCTTTTGGTCACAACACGACCATGCCAGTCCCATCATAACCTAATCCAATAACAGCTTTACACTATTCAGATTTCAAAACCTTATATACTATTTTATAAAGTAAGATGGCTGCATCCGAGACAGGCTCTGATAATATGCTTTGAGAGCCTGTCTCGGATGCAGCCATATACACACACACACATAAGTACAGTTTGTTTTATGCCGTAGCCTCGTTACTACCTTGTAATGAGTTCTGGTAATGTCGGAAACTGCTCAGAAAATCCCAAAGAGAATTAAAACCACTTGAGAGCCGATGAACCGATTTCGTCTAGGCACACGACTCTCCACTGAGGGCCGGGGGACGAAGAAAATAAAGCGGTTGTGATTGGCCGATGCAAGAATGTCAGGACGAATATTCCAAACATAATGATGCCCAAGTCAGTTTTGCAACAATAATATCGATATGTTGTATAGTCATTGGAAAATTCCCATGAAATAAACATAAATCCAAGATATACATATATCATATATATCAAGATATACATCGCAGCATAAGCTGAGATACGTGACTTTCTGGTCTTGCAAGTTTTATTGATTGTTGTGTTCGTATAATTGTTCCATTTTTTTTTTGTTTTTATTTCCTGTGCGTTTTCTAAATTCAACACTTTTCTATTTTTCGTTTCTTTAAAATAGAAAAATCTATTCCGCGTATGGGCAGCATTTGGAAAACTCCGTCAAGTCTTCTCGTCGCCTATCCCGCAGTGTTTGAAGACTAAGGTCTTCAACCAGTGCGTCCTGCCCATCACGACATACGGTGCTGAAACGTGGACACACAAATTTAAGGTCGCTCAGCGCGCTATGGAGCGAGCTATGCTCGGAGTCCCTTTGAAGGATAAAATCAGGAATGAAATTATCTGGAAAAGAACCGGAGTTACCGACATAGCTTGCAGAGTAAGCAAACTGAAGTGGCAGTGGGCTGGCCGTGTCTGTCGAAGGACTGATGGCCGGTGGAGCAGACGAGTCCTGGAGTGGAGACCGCGTACCGGCAAGCGTAGTATGGGACGTCCCCCAGCTAGATGGACGGACGACCTAAAGAAGGTGGCTGGGGTAGACTGGATGCGGAAGGCGGAGGACAGGGTGCTGTGGCGCACTCTGGGAGAGGCATATGTCCATTGTCCAGCAGTGGACTGCGATAGGCTGAGTTGATTGATTCCGCGTATAAACTCCATACCTACTCATAAAAATAAATACAGGGTGAGTCTAAATCGAGAACCATCAGTATGAGCTACTTCCCCTAACGCAACATTGTAATCAGAGATCGCGAACAGCGAATTGAATCTACATGTACCATATCAATACATTTGCACGCCCCATGGATTTGCTCGCATTTTCACCTCTCGCCACGAGATTGATGAGGGAAATTTTCTTGTTTATGTAGATTAAGTTTCATTGAAAGTAATATCATGTTAATTTAGTGTATTAAGAGGGATTAAGATAACCAGTGAAGCGATGGATGGATGGTACGTATTTTCTTTCTTTCTTGTATGAAAGATCATATGGCAAGAAATGTATGGAACAAGTGCTTACATAATCAGCCTGTAATGTTCCCACTACTGGGGCACAGGCCTCCTCTCTTCGAGAGGGAGTGTGCTGTAATTTACCACGCGGGCCCAGTGCGGGTTGGTGATGTCACATGTCTTTGAATTTTTGGTTCTAGGACATGCCAGTTTTCTCAAGATGTTTTCCAAATTTGATAAAATTTTGTATGGAGGGAGCTGACACCCTTTTTTTTTTTTTTTCCTCGCGGTAGAAATCCTCATGGACTTCCTCTATCGTGGGGGTGACAGAGGGGCATGCCGGACTCTTACCGGCTAAAACCACCGCGGTGTCCCACCTCTACCTATAGCCGGGGGTGCGGGATTCGCAACAGCATTCACCGCTCCCCCGACAGGCCTCGACCCGCTGTTCCTCAGCGGGTCCCACCTCCCCGTGCGCCCATTCGTGTAATGGCCGCACCCACTCTCGCGCGTGGAACACTGCAGCGCCAACTCGGGCCTGTCTGATCGGACGACGGACGCCCCTAGTCCGCCGACCGCAGGCCACCTTTCATGGAGGTCGCAGATCGTTTTGCACCCTTCTCGGGCGCCCGGTGCGTCTCCTGCGGGAGGGGAGAGAAGATGCGGCTTCTCTCCCGCTCGGCCGCCTCCTTTGCAGACATGACATCCTCGCAAAAGGAGGCAACTCCGTCCCATGCGCTCCCGTTCTCGACCATCGATTGAAGGGAGCTGACACCCTGGAATAACATATAGGCTACTTTTTATCCCGATATTCCCACGGGATCGACAATTACGCGGGTGAAACCACGGGGCGCAGCTAGTAAATAATATGTCCAAAAAACTACTTTAAAATTGTTCGAATTTACCATTTCTAACCATAGAACAGTGGTCAACAGACATAATCTATAATCAAGCCACATTCCTAAGTTTTCCATCCCCAAGTTTAAAGTTTCCGACACCTAATACGTGCAAATACATTCAAATTCCTTACCTAAAAGCTCCTTTGGGTACATTTACTTTCAGTAAATAAAAAAGTTGTCCCAAACTCAACCTTAAATGACAGATAGGTTGAATGGAGAGAATTTGAGAACGCGTGACGTCATCAGTTCGGCTTGATCGATGGTAGTATCAGTAAATAATGTCAGTAATGCTTGATGGTATCTGTTACATTACCTTTGGGTGGCACTTCGAAGTTTTTTGGAGGTTACTTTCGTGTTATTTTTGTTTGAAACTATTTGATGTGGTAGACAGGTATAGTACGCGCCACGAAAGATGAGACTTCACTTTTATCTTAAGCTTTATTATTTCGTTATAACCTTTATTTCACTATATATATATTAATTATATTTTTAAATATTAGAATATAAAAAAATATATATAAAAACATTTAAAAATATATACAAAAAAAATTTTTTTTCATTATAATATTGTTAAGAATTTTCATCTAAATGTCATCGATAAATCCCTGAATAGATATACTTACACATTATTAGCCTGCGCAGACGACGGATTTTTGCCCGCGGACTTTTTCGTCCGCGGTTGAACGTATGGAAATCTATGCAATAACGCACACGAAGGACAAGTAGACTGCTGGGATTTCCATACATTCTATCTTTGCGGACAATTTCTCCGCGGACAAAAGTCCCTCGTCTGCGCAGGCCTTATGTGTAACTATTTCGTACACGACTTACCTGCGCAAACTCCCCACTACTGAGCTTGTCAAGTCTCATCTTTCGTGGCGCGTATTATAAGTAATTTATTTGATTATATATAACATCTCAAGTGCGTAGATTTGCAGATGACATCGTCATACTGGTTGAATCGGTGCAGGACTTGCAGCAGAATAGAATAGAATACTCTTTATTATGTACGCCATATAAATTACAGACATAAATATAGAAACTTTACAGTGGGTGACACAATGGGCGGCTGGACGGCCTAGTTGATTCTTCTGTACGCATTGGTCTTCAGGTGAACTTGGACAAAACCCAGGTTATGTTTAACGAACACGTTACCCCGGGACCGATTGCTGACAACTATTAGCTGCTCTGTTCTTACATAACTAAAGGGGCTTACAGGACCTAAACGCAAAAAACGCAAATTTTAGAAACAATAAAAGTATATGATTGACTGCAGTAAACAAAATAATATAATTAGATTTAAATAATATGATATAATTAAAATAATATAATTAGTCAATGTTTAAGTCGATGAGGGTATTCTCTCTACTACCGAGATTTTAGCTAGAGTTTTTGTTCTTTTTTTGTTCTTTTGCTGTTTTTGTTTTCTTTTATTAGTTTGTTATTATTTTTTTTTTTTATTTGTAGCGTGAATGATGTGTTTTTTTTCTTCTCTTCTGTTGTGCATGCTGTGCACGTCTGTAATTGACGTAAACAAAAAATAACAGATAACAAATAAATAAATAAATCAAAAAAATATATGATATTCTTCAGGATACTCGTATATGCAAGGTAGATAGTGTATTGAAAACATAATACAACTTATTTGGTACGATAGAAAAAATCATGAAGATGGTCTCTAAAAATTTTCTTTTTACAATAATAACGATACTAATATACATACAATCATTAAGATTTTTTGTCAAATTATTCTACAAGGAACATACTAAAACTCTAGTGTTTTAATTTTATTAGTCCAAACAATAGATTTTTCGTAAATAGATAATTGCTTCATATTTTGCAATAAATTAGTTACCAGCGTTGTGTCATCGCGCTTCTCTTTCTTTTCTATGCAGTCCGACCAGTGGCGTGCATTGGTTTTCAGAATAGGTAGGCACTAGGCCGGGTCTAGTCTAGAAAACGCGGTCACTAATCAGAAAAAAAGTGAGGTCAAAAGTGTGGTTATTTGAGTAGGCATGCCTACTAGGATGATAAATTGCGAAGGTCGAATGACATGATATTACGCGTGACACGTATGTATTTTTAATTTTGTCGTGTTAACTGGAACGAATAAAGACCAATGACAAAGTGCGAATAGTGCGGGAGCCGAGTAGGCCGTCCGGCGACTGCCTACTGCCGCGCGTGTTTGTATGAAGATTTTGTTTTTTGTTAGGTATGATAATTTATTGAGTTTCTTAATTGTGGGGCACACCCACTAAAATGTAATTGACAGGCTTATGTTGATATATCGAGGTAGGCACTGCTTATATGCCTATATGCAATGCACGCCACTGAGTCCGACAGTGACCGCGCTTTAGGTCATGTAGTCCTCTTAATATTAATAAAATATTAAAAACCTATATGAATGGAACATGCCTTCCTTCTACGGGAGAACGCTGTCTGAATAGGTACCTATATAAATAAGGTTGAAAACCTGTTACCCCAGTAATCTAATCAATTGGCTTTGAGAATATCAATATTAGCTATGAACTCAATATCCGAGGGTCGAATTTATGAGTAGGTACGGATGAATGGCAGACGCGTTTTTTTTTGGTAGAAAGTGTGAAGGGTTCCGTAGTCAATTTTTGAAATAACTGTCCGAATATGAAAAAAGAAAATGTTGAGAACAATTATTTTTTTAATTGAGTTTTCGGAAAGTTCTTTAACGCGGCTTGCAGTTGGAGTAATCTGGTAGAAATCGTCATGTAACGTTATGCACCCTCCATGCGTCTTTCCTTCTCTCTGTCTCTTTCTATTATTTATAATAGAGGCAGAGAGAGAGAGAGAAATTATAGTTGTCACGATTTTCGATTGAGCTAAAGCCAGTGTGGTCAAAATGAAAATCTAAGATGGCGGCTGCGGAAACTTTCAAATTTTTCGTCGTGGGTGTCGTTTTCATGGTTTTTGAGGGTGTTAAAGCCGATAGCGAGGTCAAAATGAAAATCAAAGATGGCGACGACTTCATGAGAGCTTCTAAAAACTTGTACTAGATAGCTCTGTATTAAAAACTTGTAGGTATTAAATTCACATTTTCTCTCTCCTCCTATCTCTTTCTATTATACGAGTGTGTGTATCGCATAAGGAACTTCGTTCCTGGGGGTCTACTCCCTAAGTCCGTCAACGAAGTAACGAGCCCGTCCGACAGCGGTCCGATACGTCGGACTGAACCCTACTCCCTAACGATTTCGGATTCATCAGTTTCAAACGGAATCATAGACAATATTCGTGAACGAAAGACGCATAGCAATAGAGTTGCGCTATTTTACCGGTCGATTACCGATTTACTTATTTTGTAGTTTTCTAGCTTATTAAACAAAAATTAATAGTTTTGTCGTTAGAAAATTACCACATTTTTTAAAATATAATTTTTATTATGTCTTTAAATATAGATTTTAATTATTTTTGCCGTTTTGTCCGGAAACCAGCATCATCCTGTTGATACCTTTGCCTGTTTACTTTTTCAAGAAAATTTTCAAATGAAACGTCAAAGTATAGCACGGATTTTTCTATGGCTATAGTAAGTACGATGTTGTTGCTACCACGGAATATAAAAAAACAGGCTGCTACGCAGTGCCATTCCGCCGCCCGTGCACCTAGCGAGTAGCGCAACTAGCTGCTAGCGAGTAGCGCACCTAGCTGCTAGCGAGTAGCGCAGCAAAAGCGACGCGGGCGACAGAGAGAGAGAACCCCGATCGCGAACGTATACGGACGTACAACGGCGATCCTCCGCGACTCTCAGTCGCAAAGCCATTTATATATTTTTTACACAGTGTGCTTTATTCATTGTATGTTAAAAAGCCCATTAAATGATTATTTAAAGAAGTGACTTTTAAAAAAGTTCATAAACTTCGTTAGCGTGGAAGTTTTCTGTATTCTAATTAGCTTTTCATTCCATGGTTAATTGTGTAAAATGGCCCCAACCGCTGCAGCAACTCACGAGCAACTTGATGCTCTTCTTGATTTTATGGGTGAGAACCAAGAATTGGCTCGCGGATTATTGAAGGGTGCCGACGGGAGAGTTCGCTCAAAACGGCTATGGGAAAACCTGTGCAACTCCCATAACTCAATGGGAAGTTTCACTAAGCCCGTCGAGGAGCGGTAAAGGGTGAGGATCTAAAAGTAAACAAAAAATGGGTGGGACAAATTGGTAATACATCTCAATAAGTTGCAGAATCTTTCCTTCATTCTTGGATCAACACCACTTCGGGGTATGTGTCGAGGCAAAAGAGGTATTAAATCCGCACATAAGTCCCCGAATAATTCCCGAGTGAGCCTAGTTCCCGAGAGAGTAGTTCCCTATGAACTCAAAGTTGGGAATACTCGCCAACCCAAAGTTTTGGCGTAAATAAAATCAACGTTGCCTCCGCTCCTCTTGTGAAGCTTCTTCAATAATTAAAAAAGCAGCCATAGTTTGAAATTCTTTTATTTTAGTAACTTTCGTCGATAGCACGAGAACTATTTTGATGTCGTGTCAACTGACATAACTATCCGTCAATACCAGTGTCATGGTCAACTGTTCGGACGGGCAAAAACACATCGGGAGTAGGGACAACAGTCAAATCGCGTTGTCATTCATTCTTCGCTCGGGCCCCGAACGAATCATCCGTCCGTAGGTCATAGGGAGTAGGAAACGCCCGTAACGAAGGCCGAAACGACGGACTTCGTGCTTAGGGAGTAGACCCTCTGACCCCCAATTATTTTTTCTCTCATCATTCTGGGATTTCTCATTAGCAGCCCGGATTCTGAATTTTTTTCCGGGTGACAGCAACATACATTTTGTGTTACTCAAATGGGAATTCATTCATTCATTCCAACAGCCCAAAGACGTCCACTGCTGGACATAGGCCTCTCTCAAGCACGCCACTTCGACCGGTTCTGTGCTTCCCGCATCCAGCGGATTACTGCAGCCTTCACAAGGCCATCCTGTCCACCTTGTGGGCGGCCTTCCAACGCTACGGGAATACGAAAAAAAAAACAGTGGCACTCCGGGAGTTTCGACAGAAATGAAAACAAAACACAAACAGAATATTTTGCCATCACTCACTGACATATCGGATATACATACATTAAAACTGAGTACATCCCGAGGACAGCCGAACACATCCGAAGCGGTGTCGGTTACGGTAACAGTGGCGTGAATTCAATGGTTTCTTCTCATCTCAAAAAATGCCCAACGCGAAGTTTTCACTTCAAAAATGAACAAGCTACACATATCTATGGTTTTCTTATTTCAAGAGAAAGTATTCTTTTTTTTTTTACTGCGGTACCCTAATACAACGAAAGCCCGTTTCGAGCATAATTTAATTTGATTACAAAATGAAGCGTGAAGTTATTTGGAACATTTGAAATGCCGACGGTAGGCGGAAAATAATCAATATTAATTCGAGTGTTAATAAGTTAACTGAACGGATAAGAACATCTATAAGAGCAATAATATTTAGAAAACATTCCGGGCGATTGTGAGCAGTGGTTTTCAAACCTGCACCCTAATTGCGTAACACTATCAATCGGAATCTGAATCATTTTGAAGCAAATTGCTAATCCGTTGCTTCATAAGTTAGAAAAATTTGTCAGCTCAACACATAAATAACGCAATGAATGTTGTTGAACTGTCAAAATGAAACCGATTCCGACTGATAACGTGTTACCTACGCAATTGACCTGCTGGCTGGGTTTGAAAACCACCGCTCCTCCTTGCTTGAGCTCCTTGGAGCTCTTCCACTTCCAACTCAATCCTAATGAAACACACCTAAATGTCTATTACTATCTCTGATCTCTCACAGCTAGCGTTCACAGCTTATTCGTTAATTTAAACGAATTTACTCGCCCGAAACGGGCGAATCGACACACTTAAACAATGTTACTTTTTCTGTAGGCGACTCGCACGAAGTTCATTTATATGAGGACGAATCGATAACTCCATAAATTACGTAGGTATCAGGCAGTTGGCACATTATGAAGTTAAGAAAAAGTGCACGTTTCAAAATATTTTAGTCCATTTCTGTGTCCTGTTTTGTAGATTTATTACCGTTGGATACCGTTTTTGAATCCCATTTTAATATTTTTGGCGTTGGATCCCGCAAAACATTATTATGTATTTCCGTTGGATCCCGAATTTAAAAAATGCAAGATAATTACGTTTTATTGTCGTTGAATCCCGAAAAATATTTCCGTTGAATCCCGAATGCTTAAAAAAATATGAATGCGGGTACTTTCAACAACAAAATTGTTTATAATAAAATGAGGGGTTCACTAATGTTTCACCAAAACTCCATTGACAAATTTTTAGTTTACAACCAACGTTTCGTATACTATTTATTTCACAAACAACTCATTTTCTATATAATCTAGTCGTTTCTGGCACTCGCCGGCCGCTGCCGCGGCACCGCTCGCTTCGCTCGCTCGGCTCGTGCGTAGGGGTCACAGTTTTAACCTAACCTAACCTAACATTGTTTTTTTTTTTAATAATTAACCTAATCTAACTAGTTCGGTTCCGGGTAACCCACTAAAAATAATCTCTTTTTAGTGTTTGATAAAGGTAAATCACTTTTCTTCTGAAATGTACACATGTTGTTATAATATGGGATTCAACGGAAATAGCAAACGGGATCCATCGGTAATACCTAAAAAACGGGATCAAAAAACGGGATCCAACGGTAATAAACGGTTTTGTATACCTTCGAGTTACGACCGCGTACCGGAAGACGTGACGTTGAAAAGCTTCCCACAAGGTGGACCGATGACCTGATGAAGGCTGCAGGAATCCGCTGGTAGCGAGAAGCACAGAACCGGTCGAAGTGACGGTGCTTGGGGGAGGCCTATGTCCAGCAGTAGACGTCTTTTAACTGAAATGATGATGATTGAGAAACAAAACTCTTCAGGGCTGATTTTACCAAAGTCAGTTTTCATCTTTTAATCGTGGAATAAAATTGACGTCTGTTCTAGAATGGAAAAACTGTCAAGAATTCCAAATTTATTCTCAGGATAAAACTTATTCTAGGTATAAAAGTTTGGTGGAATGCGCCCATTAATAATTTTTTTTCTGTCGGTGGAAATCCTTATGGACTTCCTCTATCATGGGGGTGACAGAAGGGCACGCCGGACTCTTACCGGCTAAAATCACCGCGGTGTTCCACCTCTACCTATGGCCGGGGGTGCGGGATTCGCATAAGCATTCACCACTCCCCCGGCAGGTCTCTAATATAATGGCCCTCGAGTGGCGCGCGTGGAACACTGCAGCGCCAAATCGGGCCTGTCTGGTTGGACGAAGGACGCGTGGAATGCGCCCTAAGTATGTTAGAACTTCTTATGACTTAAACCAGAATCCATTGTAACAATGCAAATACAGGAGTACCGAAACGATCCCGCCCTTAAACGAACGCACGAAAATTAATATCTTTCGAGTTTTTGTTCAAATATCAAAGTTGATCATGTTTAACTTTCAACAAAGTTGGGAGCTTAGCAAATATGCGTAGGTACCTGCCCGTTTTCTTATTTATACTCGAAGTTCTGTTGCTTATTATGAAATGTTGAGTTTATTAAATGCAACAGGATTAGAAGTTTTTATTAATGTAAGGGAGTTTTGGAGTTTTTGGAAGGACATATTATTTTACTGAAAGGTTAACAGAAGTTGAGAATCCTTTGCTATAGAATTGGATGAACTAAATAGAAATCAGAAAGTTTTTAGGCTCCGACATATTTTCTTATTCCAAACGTCTAAAGGCTAATTTTTCAATCGACAGATATTTTTTATTCGTCGAATAAAATTGACGTCTGACAGTTTTTGTATGGAAGAACTGTCAAAAATTCAAAAATGGACCTACTTATACAAGACGGAACGAATCCACTTCCACACACATGCCAAAATCGAGACAAGTATACAGAAAGCTTTCAAAATGCACCTTCTATCGACCATGTAAAGATCAAAATGATCTGACTGAATTGATTGTTTTGTCTGAATTGTCAGATCATTGTGATCTTTACAGGGTCGATAGAAGGTGCATTTTGAAAGCTTTCTGTATACTTATCTCGATTTTGGCATGTGTGTGGATTGGTTCCGTCTTGCATAAGTAGGTCCAATTATTCCTCGGATAAAGTTATCTGCCGTTGGAAAAATCAGCCTTACTAAGCCTTAATATTTATCGTAAAAAAAAATGTACAGTGGGGTAGTTGCGTAACACACTAACCTCTTACTAATAAACGTTGTATAGCGTCTGTATAGTTACACAACGCTTTGTCTTCTTTCGAAAGTCAAATTACTGACGACTGAAAGAGTGAAATCAGTGTGTAACTATTCATCTGATATAATACGTTTATTAGTAAGGATCGAGGTTACAGTAGTACTGGTGGTGGCTTTCATTTTGACAATTCATCAGCATTCATTGCGTTATTTACGTTGTTGAGCAGACAAATTTTTCGAACATATGAAGCAATGGATTAGCAATATCCTTCAAAATTACTCAGATTGATATTAAATTTGTTAAAGAACGGCCTGTGAAGGTTGAAGGTTAAAGTAAAAGATTTGACTTGTTATTTTTTTATGTTTGTGTTTTTTTTATGCATCATGTTTACCGCAAATATAGGTTTTTTGTTTTCTTTTCTTTTTTATTTGGCTTTATGTTCCGCGAGTGTCGTAACTCGTAAGGTCGGTGATTAAGGGACTGCAGCAAAAATGAGAAAGAAAAGGAAGAAAATGTATAATTAGAAAGTAAAGGAAAACAGTGGGCAGTGCGGTGGCCCAGTGTGGAAACGGCCACGACTTACGAGTTGTAGGTCGTAGGTTCGAACGCAGACAGGCGCTTTACTTAGTGTAAACTATTTAATCACCACTGCTCTCAAAACGTTGACGGAAAACTTTGTGAGGAAACCGGCATGTCCTAGAACCAAAAATTCGAAGACATGACTGTGACATCTAACAACCCGCACTGGGGCCGCGTGGTGGATTACGTCCCGCTCTCTCTCACCGAGAGGAGTCCTGTGTTCCAGTAGTGGTAACATTTTAGGCTGATTATGTTATGAAAGGAAAACTTGTTTGCTAATAACAATATTACACGCTACAGTCGCTTTTCCACAACTAATCGATGTGATCATGGTGAAGGTGATGCACTGCTTTTGAAACATTTTACAAAAAAAAAAAAAAAACAACCGGCTTTAAAAAAAAAAAACACTACAAAAAGTGAAAATCGGTGTCGTTGGGTTCGCATTTTCGTTGTTTACCACCGACTTCCGAAATTAAAGTCATTTTTCACTTTGTACATAGTCTTTTTTGAAAGTCGGTTGTTTTTTTTTTTGTAAAAAAGTTTTCATTTTTCACTTTTAAGTTGTACTTACTCCACAAAAATTCGTATAAAACTCCTTGCTATGTAAATATCAGTGACAAGAAGTCATTAAAAATTTTTGAAATCGATTTACATTTATCGTAAGTAGATATCGAGTAACAAAAATACAAAAAAAACATACAGTCCAATTGAGAACCTCCTCCTTTTTAAAGTCGGTTAAAAATAAAAACTATGATTGGTTACTTACCCCCACACAAAAAAAAATCATCATACAAATGGCCTCCTCAAAATATTCCATCCACACGTGCAAATTTCTTACAATACCGTACCGGCAATAACAATAAAATACGCCCGTTTCGGTCCGGTTATAAATCAGCCGTGCGGACCGTACCCGAACCGTAGACGGTACCTCCCGGGTAACACGGTATAGGTCATTTGTATTCCGGTACCGAATCCAAGGCGTTTTGCATCGAACGTGTTAATTCGGTACGAATACCGAATTTCGAAGGAATCGAGAGAGTTGAATCGGGATCGATTTGCTTTGTAGGGAAAGGAAATTGTTTATTCTGGATTTGATTTTGCTAAAGATGGTGGTTTTAGCAAATTGGTTCTTTGACTGTTCATTTAGAAACCCAAATAATTAAAGCCGCACAGGTCGATCGATCGAATAAGCTACGCTTGCCGCGGTTGGTCTGTGAATGGGTGACCATCTTTACATACCGAGACCCCTCCGTGTCTCGGAAAGCACGTTAAGCCGTTGGTCCCGGTTGTCATTCGTGGATCTTTGACAGTCATTACGGGTAGTCAGAAGCCCGAAAGTCTGACAACCAGTCTTACCAAGGGGTATCGTATTGCCCAGTAACTGGGTTGTGGAGGTCAGATAGGCAGTCGCTCCATGTAAATTGTATTCAGCTGCATTCGGTTAGACTGGAAGCCGACCCCAACATAGATGGGAAAAGGCTAGGCAGATGACGACTCACTTATTTTTTTATTAGGTTAAGTAGTTCTTGTTATTTTCACGTTAAAAATGTATAAAGCCGTGGCCCTGCATGTTTTTTATTGTCATTAGGTATAAAATACATAATAATTGTCTCATTTCAAAGTAGTTGTAACCCAATGGTAACGGTCCCGACCTACGTGTTGTAGGTCGTGAACTCTGCACGACTATTTTATTTTATTTGTTAGGGAAGAAAAACAGTTACATGCCAGGCTTAACTAGACACTCTTAAATTAGAACAATACTTAAAAATACATTAATACACAACAAACTGCGCCCCGCGGTTTCACCCGCGTAAATTTCGATGCTGTGGGAATATCGGGATAAAAAGTAGCCTATATGGTAATCCAGAGTGTCTGCTATCTCCGTACAAAATTTTATCAAAATTGGTCTAGCCGTTTGAGCGTGAAGAAGTAACAAACATATAAACACACACACTCACAAACTTTCGCCTTTGTAATATTAGTGTGATCTATTCCATATTTATGTTACTACACATGTAATCCACAACATTGTCCACGAATTCACAAAAAAAAGTAGGTATAAAGAAAACAGACAAATAGTGTGCATCGTAAAGGTATAGTTAGAAGAAGAAAGAAGAAAAATAAAAGTATATATATACCTCTTATGAATTTAGTAACTCTATTGCTGTTGCCTTGAAACGATCTTTGGAAAGAACATCTATAAAGTTCACGAAGAATGTTATTAATTATAATTACTCACAACATTCTAATTAGCTACTAAAATATTAGCGTGACCATAAAATAAAACCCAAACCTTCACGGTCATTGCTTTATCAGCAATACAATAAACCGACAACCGTATAGCCAAATACTACAGCTAACACACTTAAGGCGGTACCCCAACCAAAACCGCGTTTTTCTTCGTTATTCAGAGGCTATTAACTCAATAATTATGAGAAATAAACTACACCTGAAAGCACATTATTATTGTTCAATATCCTATCATCACATTGCCCGTTATTATTTCTTTTTATATGTTACTAATACATTTAAAATCTCCTTTTAAAAAAGTGACTAAAATTATTGATTGCATGCATCTTTTGCTGATAACTGTAACTGGTTTTCTTTTTAATAAAATAAGCGATAGACATAACTTTAACACAAGAAATAAAGATAAAATACATCAACCATTTTTCAGATTAGCCAAAGTACATACATCTTTTATGAGGTACTGTGTCAAATGTTACAATAAAATACCTTGTGATATATTGCAATTAAATGAAAGAAAATTTAAAACTCACATTAAACGTACACTTTGTAAACAAGCATACTATAAATTAGAAGATTATATCCAAGATAAGAACGCTTGGAAACATGCTGGTCCTGCTCCATAGGACAATCTAGAGTCTAGACAAAATCAAAGTGGTTGCTAATTTAATTGTAATTTTTTTTATTAGTTTTTACATTCATTACTCACACCCTGACTTATTACTTGTATTTTTTTTTTTAAATAAAAATCGTTTTGCTTGTACCATGTTTGTAAATATGTGAGCACCATGTATCTATCAGATAATTAATTTATATGTTATGGTTTCGTTTTTAATTCTTTTACCTATTTTGGTATAGTAATTTTATTTTAGGTGCATCGTCCTCACATGTTATTATATAATTAATGTACCCATGCAAAATATTGTACCTAAAACATTTTAAAAGAGTAACGGTGGAGTTTCTTGCCCATTCTTCTCCATACGAAAACTACCTTTTGGAATGGGCGACTAGAATCAATTCTATTTTAAGATAATTTTTGACGTTCAAAAGTGCCTTTTATGTGCCTATTTGAAATAAATGCTTTGACTTTGACTTTGATAATTTAAAAATCTAAATAATCCATGTTTTAATTTATTTAAAAAGATCGCTATTCTTTTTTTATTAAAATAATTCCGAAAAATTTTGCGAGTTTTATGATAAAGGGGTGTGCGCAGGGTACGCTGCATCCCTTTCGTACGAGGAAGTCGTGTCGCTCTCTATCTCTGTCGCGAATGCTCAAGGTTATTTGGTCGGGATACCGCCTTAATAATAATACAACCAAAATACAAAATAAAAACGTAGGTAAAAAAAGATAAGCCAAAAATCGCACCCTTTTCAAAACATAAGTGTTGTTCCTATCATCAAAAATATCCGAAACATCGGCCACATTATCCGCGCTGTCGGATACGGCTACAAGCCACCATTGTACCCAAGGATCGGCCACACACTATTGTAGCCAAAACGACGTAATGATACCGAAATTGCCCTTTAAATGTTCCGGCACAATACCTTTTTTCGCTTGAGCGACAAACTAGGGTGTTGCGAGAAACATTCTGAAAGATATCTTGCTGGCTTTTGAGTGGTATAGGATTAGAAAAGTGAGGAGCTGATAAAATGTGTTTGTATTTTCAGGGAGTCTTTGAATAGAGGGAGATAAAAAATTGTGCGCATCAGTGAGTTGATTTTTGTGAAGAGTTTTAGTCATGGATATTTTCAGGGTACGCCCGACTAGTTTTGCCGGATATCCGACAAGTTTCAGTGTGGGCCGTATCCGCGGTGCGGATTATATTCCTCCCTCTAGTCTGTTACTGTTTCGACATTTATCTGTTTTGTAAATAGGTTTAAGAGTTGATTGGTCGAAAATAAGAACGATAAAGTGATTTAGGATTTAAAGTACCTACATCACGCCTGTAATCACCAAAGGGTTAGACAGAGGTACAGACGCCAGCACATCAACCTACCTGAAACTGTCAAATTTTCCCAATCAACTTTGAACCTTATGTTTTAGTGATAAAGTTAAAAATCTATTAAAGAAATTTGACATATTGTAGTAGATTGATGTGCTGGCGTCTGTACAATCGCGGCCTTTTCCGCCATCACTTAAGTTTTTTCGCCTAAATCCTGCGGCGGCGCCGAGCCACGCCCCCTTAAAGTTTTCGCCTTATTAGGAAAGCGATAACGCAATTAGTTGCAATCTACATGCGCAGCTTAGTGACGCATCACGTGTAGGTACTCCTTTTGTGAATTTTAAGGACGAACTAGTTGACCTTGGCGCGCTTACTAGAGAGAGCTTCCATTTTTTGAGTGCAAGCAAAAATGAAATTAGTGGTGGTGACGCAGGAGTGTCCGCGATAGTACAACTATAATATATCCACCTTTCACCAGTTTTTTTTAAGTCCCATGTAACATGGGGCGAGCCTGTTGCCATCAACCGGGCACAAATCCAGACGGATCCAACGGCTGCTAGAGATAAACCATTTTAAAAATGAACGCCCCTCCACTACGTGTTGCATACACATTTCAATTTTTGTATAGAAATTTGAGTGGAGGGCATGCACTTTTATAATGGTTTATCTCTGCTGAGAAATTCCTATTGAAAAAACCCAGTAGCACTTTGCCCGACCTGGGAATCGAACGCAAAACTTCATACTCAACAGTGGCGCTTGCGATCAGTAGACTGGCGAGGCAGGTAAATACAACATACAGAAATACCTACAAGTCAGTGAAGAAATCACTTCAACGAGTTTCATGAGTCAAACTGTTTGAATAGATACTGTAAGTATAAGAAAGAATACGCAGAGCAGATTATTAAAATAAAAACCTATGTTGATAAATTAAACCATTCTTTACTATCAAAATCAATGAACAAATCCTTACATCTATAACATTAGGAGTTCAAAATATTTGCCAAAAATGTAAACAAACATGAGTTTATAGAAAATAACTTGAAATCCTACACAATAAAGTTCAGTTTACGCTACAACCTCAAACATTTTTATAACTTTTTCAATAGTGCTAATCACTCTAAAATCAACTTGATGTCTATTAAAATAAAGTTGATATTTGTTTAACTTGACATAATATTAATTTGAAACATAAGTTTGAATAGACTTCAGTTTTGTAAATTCTTAGATCTTAAAAATAACCCTTGGCATAGTTAAATCCTTACAAATCCTGATTAATTTCAGTCTTCTGAATCTTTAAATCCTGATTAATTGGTGCTGGTACACCCACGATTTTTAATACAAAGGTACAGACGACACCCACACTGTAATTAATACTGAAATAAAATGTGCGGTCGGTTTATACTGATTGCGTCCCTCTAATGATTTTATTTTCCTCAAACTCTTTCTTATAAAAAACTTTTTTACAAAAAAAAAAAAAACAACCGTCTTCCAAAAAAGGATACTACGAGTACAAAGTGAAAACTAACTTTAATTTCGGAAGTCGGTGTCCTAGGGTTCGCATTTTCGTTGTTTGCCACCAAAATCCACGACTTATTTTTGACTTTAAAAAAATATTTTTTGTAATCGATTAATTTACAATATTACCGGAGCAACCGCGTAACAAAAAAAAAAAAAAAACACAACATACAGTTAAATTGAGAACCTCCTCCTTTTTGAAATTGGTTAGGTTTTTTTATAACTTGGTAAAACATCGTGAAATGTCCGCCGGACGAGAGTGACCGCGATTGAAAACCGCAGAACGTCCGAACAGACGAAAGTTACCGCGAACAATTTTATTTTTTTTTTATTTTATTTTTAGAGGCTTAACTTGCGTTCCAGGATCTTTGGAAAGGTGGATATTATGTAGCATATTTACCCAAAGGCTGCGAAGTTGTATCGGAATTACGAAATAAGTTAAGTATCTGTAGTTGAAAATAATCAAAATTAAAAATTAAAAACTTTTTTACAAAAAAAAAACAACCGACTTCAAAAAAAACACTACAAAGTGATAAATAACTTTAATTTCGGAAGTCGGTGTCAAAAAACGAAAATGCGGAACCAACGACACGACCGAAGAGAGATCAGGCGCAGGATCAACGGCGACACGTGCGCACCGAGACAAGGGGACAAACCTAACCAGATGCAGCTAAATTAGTACCAGTATTTTACATGGAGCGACTGCTTATCTGACCTCCACAACCCAGTTACTGGGTAATACAATACCCCTTGGCAAGACTGGTTGTCAGACTTTCGGGCTTCTGACGACCCGTAACGACTGTCAAAGATCCACGAATGACAGCCGAGACCAACAGCTTGACGTGCTTTTCGAGGCACGGAGGGGTCTTGATATGTAAAGATGGTCACCCATCCACGCACCAACAGCGGCAAGCGTAGCTGAACCTGATCGATCGACCCGTGCGGCTGTTATTTCTTAGCCACAAGCCCCTCCCTTATATATATATATATATATAATCAGCATATAATACATAATCAGCATATAGGTTATGTTCCCACTGCTGGGACACAGGCCTCCTCTCTGTGAGAGGGAGTGGGCCGTAATCCACCACGCGGGCCCAATGCGGGTTGGCAGATTTCACATGTCTTCGAATTTTTGGTTCTAGGACATGCCGGTTTCCTCACGATGTTTTCCATCACCGTTTTGAGAGCAGTGGTGATCAAATAATTTACACAAAGTAAAGCGCCTGTCTGGATTCGAACCTACGACTCGTAACTCGTGGCCGTTACAACTGGGCCAACACTGCTCTGTTAAAAAAATATGTTGATTTATATAAGTAAAAAACAAACAGAACTCCCGGGAAACAGGCAGAAAACTGTATCGGATGTCAAAAGAAAACTGTAGCCAAAAACTTCTAAGAAAGCTTATAAAAATATCTGATGTTGTCTTTAATAATCAATCAATCAAGCTAACGTAACATTAATTTAAAATAAACAATTTCCATCGCAAAAAATAACCACGAAACAAATTGCGTAGTTCTCCCCAAAACATCAACTTGGGAAGTTGATATTTTCTGAGAAAACCTCCGTCGACCCTCCAAATAACGAAGCCAATTTATTTCGTTAACCTCAAAAAAACCGTTAAACTTCGATTAACGATAAACATTCTGAATTTTATTCCATTTTCACCGTAAAATATTATTTTTAGGGTTCCGTCCCAAAAGGGTGCCGAGACAACGGGGCACTATTAGGCTCCGCTGTCTGTCCGGCCGTCCGTCTGTCACAAGGCTTAGATTTTGAACCGTAATATGTAGACACTTGATATTTTCATAGAGTGTGTATTGTAGCGAAATGAATGGAAAGACACTTCACCGACAAACACGTTTAATTTTTTTGAATAAAAAAAAATCGAAATCACAATAGGGAAAAAATATAAAAATACAAAAAAGAAAAACTAAATATGAAAACTTGTCACATGGGTTAATCAGAAACTATTGCATAACATTTTACATTTAGTAGTTAGTATCAAAAAATATAAAATTTAGGTTTTCAATACAACGCGACGGGGCTTATTAAAAGTTAACTATGAAATAACTTAGGAGTGTGTACCTTATAAAATAATTTTTAAAAAGGTGATAGATAATGCTACGTGACGTGGTATGAGTCGGTTGCAACCAGATCCGTAAAACGAAGACGTAACTTTTGTTGAGAATAGGTACGACTAAGTGTATTCAAAGTTTTAAATAACGCGATATTTAAATATTTAAAATTAACGAATTTTAAAATAAGAAAGGCTAAATCTACTACGGAAAAAAAAAACTTAAAAATCTGCCGTATCTTGTCCAAAACCTTCGCGGTGACGTAGAAACTCTGCCAGTTGTTCAAATATCTCACTTGCTGACTTCTGAGATATTACATGAAGAGGATGTCCGATGAAATGCAGTGCAGCGCAGCGCAGTGCCGCAGATAAATGTTAATATTTTTAAAGGTCAGGAAATGAGATTTGCAGTTTTCAGTAGAACACTTTTATTTAAGCACTTTAATTACAGAATACTTTTTAGTCCTCCTTCGTCGACCAGACATCGAACTCGAATGCCTGCCAGAATGCCCGTGTTCGCGTGTCACCCTTCTCAATCCCCTCCGGTGAGCTCCGGAACCAACGTCAGAGTGACGTGTCGGAACGAATGACTGATTAGTCAATACACCATTTAAATCACGCGAACACGGACATAGAATCATGATGTAAACGTAATAAATTATGATAAATATTATTACAAAAATACAAGTAGTCTTTAATTGTACTAAAAATGCTAACAGTCGGCCTTTCCTGACGTTTACACGTCCCGTGGAAAGAATAATTTTGAATTAATAACAAATGTAACTTACATTAACTAATGATAATTAAAATAGCTAAAGAGATGTATACCTATATTATATTATGAAAACAGTTATATTTGCAATAGGTTATTGAATATGAAACAGTACTTTGGTTGTACAAATTATAACACTTAGATTCTAAAATAATAACAGACTTATATTATCATGCATTAGGTGCTAAATGGAAACATAATATTTAATGTACCTAATTAATTCACATTAAAACATTTTTAAAAGCTTTGTTCAACTAGTTATAATCTGGTTTGTTTCTGGTATTAAAGTCCGACATCATTATCTCGCTTAATTACGCTTGCACCATCAGCATTGAAGGAACCACGGTGGCCTCTACATATCCACAACAGCTCAATCATGCTGTGGCCCCTTCATGTCCACAGCATGCCAGCGACAATACCACAGTTGCAAGTATAATTTACGCTACTCTGATGTACTGTGTCCCCTTCATGTCCACAGCACACCATGTAAATTACTGAATACTTCTAAGTTATTATGGCCTCTTCATATCCATAACAACAACTAAACGACTCACTGTAGCCCCTGCATGTCTACAGTTTGCCTCAGTTATTGAATTAAGTATCCTTAATCATTTTTGTATTAATCAAGTTCATAATCTTCGATTTATTTTAATTAATTTACGTACATACTATAATTTTAATTTACATACCTAATTATCATTATTAATATTTTTCCATTGTATATTATAATCATTTTCGAAATATTTCCTAACATCATGAGTTTTTCTCATCGCTACCCAATTAAAAGAGCAATTCACTCATTCTCGTCATTTTCCGAGACTGAATCACTATCACTCTCATTGTTTCTATTAAAGGCTAACCACGGATGAATTTTATCAATAGAAAACACACCAGTGAAGCTTCTATTTCCCTTACGGGAGAGTGGGGTATCTTCTACTTTATACCTGTCGTTATCGAAGACCTCTATGATGCGATAAGGACCACGAAGCTTTGGGACTAATTTCCTACTTTTTCCCGTCGATGGGATTTCTCTTTCTATCCGAACTAAATCACCGATTTTAAAAGCAACTTTCTTCCTACCTTTATCATATCGTTTCTTCTGTTCTAATTGATTCTTTTCGATATGCCGTGATATTTCATCTCTTATTATTTCTACGTTATTTCCTACTTCCTCAGAATTATCAATTACTTTTAGATTTAATAATGAATTAGGTGTGCCAACTAAGTCGATACCGAATAATGCTTGTGACGGTGTTTTTCCGATTCCTTTATTTAGGGTATTATTTAAGCCCCACTGTATTTCGGATACGCGTTCATCCCATAAATGCTCTGGTCTATTATGATTAACGGCAGTTAGGGCAGCTAGGACAGTGCGATTGTAGCGTTCCACTTGCCCATTTGCACGTGGTGTCGCTACCGCATTCAAGATGTGCTTAATACCTAACATACTTAAATACTCTTCAAAACGTTTGGACGTAAACGAACTCCCTCTGTCCGAAACTATTCGTGTGGGCACGCCAAAAGTGTGAAAATAATTTTTCAAAGCAGATATGGAATTCACAGATTTTGTATTTTTGACCGGGGCTAATATAATATACTTCGTAAACGCATAAACAATTAAAAGCAAATACGCGTTCTTCTTTTTGCTTCGCACAAAGGGACCCAAATGGTCTATATGCAGGGTATGAAAGGGACGATCAACTTTGGGAATCGGATGAAGTTCTCCCGCTTTTTTACCGGCTGGTATTTTTGCATGAGCACACTGCAGACAGGACTCGACGTATTTTTTAACAAACCGTCTCATTTTGGCGAACCAGAAATTACTCTTAATTTTATCGTATGTCTTATCGAAACAGTAGTGACCTATATCATCATGATGAGCCTTTAATACCTGCCATCTAACCCCCTTCGGTACAACCCAGCGATCTCCTGCCTCAGTTTTTCTATATAATAAACCTCTTTTGATCACAAAATTATTTTTAATTTCTAAAATACCGTTTGTGTTTTCATCTTTCAAAATAGATACGATACGTTGAAGTTCAGGGTCGCTCTGTTGTACCGTTGTTATCCATTTAGTTTCTACGCACCGTACCTCAACAAACTCTAGTTCTACTGGGTTTCGACTAAGTGCATCTACGTGGGACATAGTGGAACCCGACTTGTAAATTATTTTAAAATCATACTCTTGCATAATGTTCCACCATCTCGCGACCCTAGGTAAGATATCTCTTTTCTCAAACGTAGCCCTTAATGAATTACAGTCCGTAACAATGGTAAACGGTATGCCTATTAGGTAAGTTCTAAATCGTTGTAACGAACTCGCGACCGCCAAGGTTTCCAAATCGTATGAAGTAAAACGAGACTCTTCCGGTGAGGTTTGTCTGCTATAATAAGCTACAGCATTAATAGGAGCATCATTACCAGTTCGTTGTAATAAAATACCAGCCATACCGATTTTTGAAGCGTCTGTATGAAGTTGAGTTTCAGACGCGGGGTTGTAGAATGCTAAAATTGGGCGTTTGACTAATTCACCCTTTAAAGCTATAAAAGCATTCTCCTCACACTCCGACCACTGCCATTTTGCATCTTTTCTCAAAAGTTGTGTAAGTGGTCGAGCTATTGATGAGAACGCTCTTATAAACCGGCGGAAGAAGCTACAAAGTCCCAAAAACTGTCTAACTTTGTGTTGGTCAGTAGAGCGAGGAAATACCTCCACTGCGTTTATTTTAGTTTTACCCGGTCTAATCCCGTCGGCACATACTTCAAACCCAAGATAGTCGATGGATTCCTTTAAGAAATTACACTTAGACAGCTTTAACGTAATGCCAGCGGTACGAAATAACTCTAGAGTTGATTTTAGTTTATGGAAGCCTTCCTCTATGCTTTTGGACGGTATTATGACATCGTCCATATAAGCGAATGCCTCCTTAAAACGTGCATTGCCCAGTATGTTGTTAATTGCTCTTTGAAAATTAGACGGCGCATTAACAAGTCCAAAAGGCATCCTGTTGAACTCATAATGCCCATCGGGTGTTATGAAGGCTGTCAGATGTTTTGAGGCTTCGGACATACACAATTGATAATAGCCTGACATAAAGTCTAAAGTTGTATAATAATTATAACCCGACAAATTGTCTAGCTGATCATCAATTCTAGGTATAGGATAATGCTCCTTAATAGTTTTCTTATTGAGAGCCCTATAGTCAATACATAATCTGTACTCCCCGGACTTCTTCTTCACGAGGAGAACAGGAGATGCATAGCTTGAAGTTGACGGCCTAACTATGCCAGAGTCTTCCAATTCCTGTACCATTTCACGAACAACTTGCCGTTCCGTAAAAGGCATGCGATACGGTCTGTAAACCACCGGTGTAGTATCGCTCAACTTTATATCCATCTCAGTGTTAGTAATACACCCCAAT
The DNA here is from genome assembly GCA_945859645.1 of Amphipoea oculea. Lineage (NCBI taxonomy): Eukaryota > Metazoa > Arthropoda > Insecta > Lepidoptera > Noctuidae > Amphipoea > Amphipoea oculea. The sequence goes on from OX243881.1 coordinate 16,886,172, forward strand.
TCTTTCGTAGAGAAAGCAAAACAATCTCTGAATTCGTTTAAAAGACAAGTTAATTGGAGTAGATCACTATGATCAATTTGGTCGCTAACGGACAACATATTACTGTCAATAACACTATTCGGAGGGTCACTACCAGTACATCGCTCAATTTTATTAACGGTATGACAATGAATTTGAGTTAAAGGGAGAGCTCGTGATAAGAGGGTACCTTTGTTTAAAATGAAGTCGGCTTCCGTTAAACCTTCCAACCAGACAGTTGCCCTACCACGAACTAGTGCCAAAATACAAGGCATAATGTCATACATCTTTCGAGGCTGAGAGTGTAGGCTAGGCTCCACCAAAACATCGCCGTCATATTGTGGATTTGAGTATACAGCCACTTCAGCACGGCCTGCTATGGTGGTCGTCTCATACGCATAAAGTTCTACACATACAGGTTCATTTACCGCTTTGCTTTTAATAATTAATTCGTCTTTCGTCTTGTAAACCACTACATAATTTTGTTCCGTAAACGTATGACCTACTAACAATGATACTTTTAAAAAATGATCAGGGACTATCAATACTTCTACGCGTGCTTTTACCAGATCTATCTCGATGTCGACTTCGCATTTTCCTATACAATAAACTAGAGAATTTCCGAATCCCCTCAAAACTGGTAAATTATTGTAAGATAACGTTAAGTTTAGTTTTAGCGCATCCGATTCTCTAAGCATTGTAATTTGGCTGCCAAAATCAACGAAACATTTCAAAATTTGTCCATTAACTGTTGCATTTTTAAAATACTTCGTATCATTATCTTGTTCTTTTGAAGTATTTAAGACTGTCTTATTATTTTGGGATTCATTTTTATTGGGGCAATCGTTTACCAAGTGACCTACTTTATGGCAGTGTTCGCATCTTTTAATTGGGTGTTTACATTTATAGTAGGGGTGACCTTCTACCCCGCAATTGTAACATTTTGATACATTATCCTTATTGTCCTTAGGCGTATTATATTTTAATGATTTTGATCGTTTGCTGTCAGAAGGGCTCGGCTGCGAAGTCACGTCAGATTTATCATTTCTTTTAGTGGTTCTTACATTGCGAAGATAAACTAACAATTTATCCGGCTCATTAAACTGAACAGCCTCTGCACTAGTTCTAACAGATCTATCATCAATGCCATATAATAAACAATCAATGGCGTCTTTACCAGAAATTTTACATCTATTTATTAGAGCCATCTCTTCGTAGTAGTACTCTTCTAAATTATCCCCGAAACGTGCTTTACAGGCGAGCATTTCAGTCAGCAATCGACCATAGTTGTCATCACAAGGGAATGCTAAGCGCAATTTTTGTTGCCACTCTGTCCACGTAAATAACAGACTAGGTAAGCCTTGGTACCATTTTTGAGCTAGTCCAACCAATTTCGGTAACGCGTAGTGGACTATTTGCCTTTCTGTCCAATTATAAATCTTCGCGCATTCATTGACTTTAGTAATCCAAATATCAATACTCTGGTTTCGCTTAGTTGGGTCAAATTCGGGCACAACGTTCATACTCGGAAAACGCTCTGAACTGCCGTCAGTACGAATAGATTGAACTAGCTCTCTTAATATATTCGCGTAACTAGAATCTAAAACAGTAAATTGGTTACTTGTCAGTGGTGGTGTGGTGTTATCGGGAGCAGCTGATGCACTTGGTTGACCGTTGTAATACTGATTGCTAGACCCAGCACGTAGTTCTTCTACCGGGTTCTCAGGTAATTCAGGTGTTCTGGAACAACGCCTTCTGTTCTTTTCTTGCCTCGAGCGCTTGCGCCGTGATCGCTTGCGCCGTGATCTGCGACCACGCCGATTCACTGGGGATGACTCGGTCTCACTACTGGAGTCCGTAGACTTGGAGTCTCTGACGCGTTTCCGCGATCGATGACTTGGCATGTTTCTCACGTAACTGAAACCATATATAAACAAAAAAAACAAGTAAACGTCACTTAAAAGAAAAAAACAAGCTAAAAAAATCAGGAAAACAACTAAACGTAGCTTATCTATTCATTAAACGAATGAGTAAATATATTAGTAGCTCGGGTTATTATTATTGTAGAAATCTAGAAAGTAACGTAACCGCAAACATGAAGGTATATAATTAGGAACTAAAAACAACCGAAACCGAAAAGAGATGTAGGTAGGTTATGAAAATTAAATGTAATATATATATATATTTTTTTTTAATTTTAGTAAAGGGGTCTTGCATATAACACTCCACCAAATTCAAATAAAAAAATAAATAAAAAAAAACGTTTACGAACTGTTTTAATAATTGTGTTTTGAGTATACGGGATTAACAATACCTAATTATGAAAATAGTGTGTTGTGTTAACGGCTAACTGACGTACATAATGATAACTGTATTTTGTAACAACCATATCTATTGCCTTCTACTTATTTGTACTTACCTATTTTAGGAAGTTCAGAAAAGACAAGAAAGTTTATAAGTCTGACTAATAACTGTAAATCGTTTTTCAATAAGTAGGTATGATTTTCACTTATTAACGGTTACAATTCGAAATAAGAAATAGAATGACACAAGATTCAATTACCTTTCAAATTGGGCGTTAGGTTTTCACCAAAACCGTTGCGCGTTCTGGTGTGATCCCACTTCTGACCTTTTAAAGGTCAGGAAATGAGATTTGCAGTTTTCAGTAGAACACTTTTATTTAAGCACTTTAATTACAGAATACTTTTTAGTCCTCCTTCGTCGACCAGACATCAAACTCGAATGCCTGCCAGAATGCCCGTGTTCGCGTGTCACCCTTCTCAATCCCCTCCGGTGAGCTCCGGAACCAACGTCAGAGTGACGTGTCGGAACGAATGACTGATTAGTCAATACACCATTTAAATCACGCGAACACGGACATAGAATCATGATGTAAACGTAATAAATTATGATAAATATTATTACAAAAATACAAGTAGTCTTTAATTGTACTAAAAATGCTAACAATATGTAGGTGGGTGGATGGAGCCGAATAAATCGGCTCGCAGAAAATTCGGACTTCTATCAGTCAATAGGATTCGATCCAGTCAATAGGAATATAGGTAGTCTTCCGTCGAAGAAGTGGGGAAACCCCGAATCAAATAATTAACAGCACGATGCAATAAATTATGATTTGTTGATTTACTTAATAAATTTTGGTGTTTCTTTCTCAAAAAATTCCGGACGTCGTATCAGAGACTCTATAAACAAGTGAAGTATGTCACTAGGAAAAAATCTCATGTCACGTAAAAGAAATTATTTCAAAATTATTATAAAAATAAAGGTTTTTGATAGGGCCAGTACAAAAAGAGGTTGATTATAATGTTGAAGAAGGACGAATGGCGAAAATAATCATCATGCAGTAAATACTAATGCTGCAGTATGTACTATTTACATACTATAGCCGATAACAAACAATGGAAATAAAATAAAGCAAAAAATTACAGGAGTCCTACGATCTCAAACTCAAACTTAAAGCATTTATTTCAATTGAATCATTACAGGCACTTTTAAATTGTCAAAATTAAATAGTCGGTCAGTTAGTCAGAAAGTTGAAGCTACTGGTTGTTGTGCTCCATGCTAGTTGCCCATTCCAAAGCGTAAATCTCTATGGAGAAGAACGGGCAAGAAACTCCGTGGATACTCTTATAAATCAAGATATTACAAAATCCTGGGTACATTATTCTTGTTGCTTCTATATGTGAGAACAATGTAAAAAAACACACAAATGAAGAAACAATTAAAAAAATAAGATTAAAAATAAGCCTTGGCAGTTAAGAGATGACCAGTCTCAACCAACGGCGCCCGTTCATGACCATGACGCTTGGATCAGCACCATCCAGCTCAACCATTTTTAACCGACTTCTAAAAAAGGAGGAGGTTCTCAATTTGTATTTTTTATGTTTGTTCGCGCATAACTCCGTCGTTTGCCAACCGATTTGAAAAATTATTTTTTTGTTGGAAAGGGTATACTTCCTAAATGGTCCCATGAAAATTTTATCGAAATCGGACAAGCGGTTTTTGAAAAATCAACAAAAATCTAAAAATTTATCTACATTGTCTACATTAACGATCTTATTGTTTACTTTTTTGTGGGGTAGGTACAACTAAAAAGTGAAAAATAAAAACTTTTTTACAAAAAAAACAACCGACTTCAAAAAAACACTACAAAGTGATAAATAACTTTAATTTCGGAAGTCGGTGTCAAAAAACGAAAATGCGGAATTTTTTTTTTTGAAGTCGGTTGTTTTTTTTTTGTAAAAAAGTTTTTATAGGGAACCGAATGATCTAACATATTATATAATATAACTCGTAAGTCACTACCATTACCACTGGGCCACCACTGCTCCGTTAAAAAAATACGTATTGTTAAATATTGTACGGTGGAACCCTTCGTGTGCTGATCCGACTCGCAGTTAGCCGTTTTTATATTCCCGCAATTTGTTCAGCCTCTTGTTCTAGTAACACCGAAAGGTGTGGAAAACTGTTACGACTCAATTTGCTTCGTAATCTCGCGATAAATGTAATTTTCAGTATAAACTACCGTTAGAGTTGCGACGAGGTTGCCAAAACTCACTTTTAAAATGTTGTAAGTATGTCCCACAGGATCTCGATTTTGCGATGCGCTCGGAATTGCAAAGTTGGTTTATGAATATTGAAATAAAAAATGTCCTAAAATCAACTGAAACTTTTTAAAATTTTTCAGGAAAAATGTTTTGTTTTATCGCGCAAAATAAATAATATCTACTACCTAAATCTGGGATTAAAATATCTAAAATTTCTCAACTGCTAATCAAGCAGTTTTCAGCTTTATCTATATGCGAAAAAAATACATTTTTCTCCTGCCACTATCCCAATTTATTTGGGGTCGGCGCGACATGTTTTTTTCTTCCATACTTCTTTATGAGTCGTCAACCAACTTTTCAACTTCAAACATGTCTCAATGATTCTATGAAAAGAGACAGCTGTACTAAAACTAAAACTTTTTCTATTTTTTGTTTTATTTTATCTCCTGATTAACATCTTTCACCTCTACGTCATCATAACATAATAAAACGTCAAGCACCATTTTCTTAGAAAACTCACTAAATTTTAACTACACATGATGGAGCCGACCTCAAAACCCTTGAACCGTAACGAAAGTTTAACTAAGATGGCGGACGATTACGCTAAACTACAGTTAGAGAATTATTTGGGACCTCATTAAGATGATAAAGGACTGTTTGTAAGAAAATGAGATTGTAGGATCTATGTTCTGGAATAATGTGTTAGTTAAGAAGTTATTTATAATTGTTAGGGCTTATAGCCATAATTATAATGTCTTCGAGACTTAAAACTTATTCTGAAAATAGGTATCTAAGGTCTATTCAAATTAATGTTTCCAATTTGATGTTATTTCAAGTAAAACAAATATCAACTTTAGTAGAGTGAAAATTAAGTCTATTTCAGTCAGAGTGTATTACATACTATTACTTTTGAAAAAGTTACAAAAATATTTGAATTTGTATCATAAACTAAAGTTTGGGGTTGAAACACTAGGGCCATGAGGTCCGAGTGCCCACTTGGTTTTTCGAGAAATAGCCAAGCGGTTAGTCGACTCTTCACGTGACCAGAGGGCTGGCCTATTTCTTGGCCAAAGAATAAGCATTGCCATACAACGTGGCAATGCTGCCAGCCTTTTAGGCACTGTTCCTGTTGACAGCGATGCGGACGAATTCTTTGATGCCCTATGATGATCTTGTTTATTTTTTCATATAATTGTACATATTATTATATGTTAGATTAAATACTGTGTAAATATCTATAAAAATAAATTTGTTGGATGTGAAAAAAAAAATTGTAAACTGAACTTTATTTTGTAGGTATTAATGATATTTTTCAATAAATATTTGTTTACATGTTTGGCAAATAAATGGCAAACGCAGTTTATATATTTTATATCGTATTCGTAGGTTAACTTCCGTAGACGATTACACGTTTGAGCTCGAACAGCTGAATTTATAAACTTGCTTTAAAAGTCAAAGTGCTTTAAATTTTCTTTTGTGTTAATATTGTGTAACTTGGGTCACATAAATTTATTTTCTTTCTTTCTTTAATAAGTAAAGAAAGAAAGATAAAAAATAAAAAGAAATACTTCATAAAGTATTATTGTAATTGATTACAGCCCAAATGTAACTCTTTTGTGCCTTCTGTCTTCAATAAACGAGAGATGGTGCAGTCGGCCTTTAAACTTCCGTACAAAAGAGTATTTTGTCAAAGTCAAAGTTTTTATTTGTTAATCATAGGGTAGTACTATTAAGTATTCTGTGTCATAGGTGCAAACGTAGGAGTTTACCGTTGACAGCGTACAAATATCAAATACTCAAACTCAAAGTATTTATTTCAATTAAACCATGTACAGGCACTTTAGAATTGTCAAAATTAAATAGTCGGTCAGTTAGTCAGAAATTTGAAGCTAGTTGCCCATTCCAAAACGTAGATCACTATGGAAAAGAACGGGCAAAAAACTCCATGGACACTCTTTTAAATCAAGATATTACAAAATCCTGGGTATGTACATTATTCTTGTTGCTTCTATGTGAGAACAATGTAAAAAAAAAAACCGGCCAAGTGCGAGTCGGACTCGCACATGAAGGGTTCCGTAGCAGCAAGTAACATAATATAAAAGTTCTTGTAGTTCGTTGTAACTTTGTGAAAGGTAAATTGCGGTTTTCGATTTATGACGTATTAAAAAAAAACTACTTACTAGATCTCGTTCAAATCAATTTTCGGTGGAAGTTAGAAGTGTAATGTACATTATATATATTTTTTTAATTTTATCATTCTCTTATTTTAGAAGTTAGAGGGGGGGGGGGGGGGACACACACACATTTTACCACTTTGGAAGTGTCTCTCGCGCAAACTATTCAGTTCAGAAAAAAATGATATTAGAAACCTCAATATCATTTTTGAAGACCTATCCATAAATACCCCACACGTACAGGTTTGATAAAAAAAATTTTTGGAGTTTCAGTTGTAAGTATGGGGAACCCTAAAATTTATTGTTTTTTTCTATTTTTGTGTGAAAATCTTACTGCGGTTCACAGAATACATCTACTTACCAAGTTTCAACAGTATAGTTCTTATAGTTTCGGAAAAAAGTGGCTGTGACATACGGACGGACGGACAGACAGACAGACAGACATGACGAATCCATAAGGGTTCCGTTTTTTGCCATTTGGCTACGAAACCCTAAAAACACACAAATGAAGAAACGATTCAAAAAATAAGATTATAAATAAGCCCTATAACGACCGTAGGCATACGAAATTACAATTTAGTAACAAATTTTTGTTAAAATTAACCGTATGTGCCGTAATTACAGAAACAATTAAAAAGCCATTGTGTCTCTCGTTGTGCCACGTTCAGACGGATACGAAAGGTGAAATGACAAGTTTTTCATAATAACTGTTACCTTTATCTTTAGTTTTCGTGCTGGCTGGCGAGCAAATATCCAAATAGTCGTTCGTACCTGTAAAAAAAAAATAACTGTTAATATTTAAAGACTTGACATTTCTATTCCAGTAAGTAAACTATTTCTAGGCAGATCCATACCTTTGTTTTTTTTTTTAATAAAATGCAGCAAATGTTTTAAAACATACATTTTAATTTATAACATAGCATATTCAGCCCATTATGTTCTAAATGCTGGGACACAGACTTACTCTCTGTGTGGAGTGGTCATAAAGGACACAGGTCCTGCCCCAGCCATTTACAGAAAATGTAAATTAAGAGGACTACTTGACCTAAAGCGCGGTCACTGACGGACTGCATAGAAAAGAAAGAGAAGCGCGATGACACAACGTAGGTAATTTATTGCAAAATATGAAGCAATTATTTATTTACAAAAAATCTATTGTTTGGACTAAAAAATAAAAAAAAGAGTTTTAGTGTGTTGCTTGTAGAATAATCTGACAAAAAATCATAATGATTGTATGTATATTAATTAGTATGGTTTTTAATTGTATAAATAAAGTTTTTAGAGGTATATTCATGATTTTTTTCTATAGTACCAAATAAGTTGTATTATGTTTTCAACACACTATCTACCTAGCGTATATCCTGATAATATCATATATATTTTTAACTTTGTTTACTATAGTCGATCATAGTTCACGTAGTAAAGCACGTTAAGCCGTTGGTTCTGGGTCTCGTTCGTAGATCATTGACAGTCATTACGTTAAGCCAGAAGCCCAAAAATTTGATAACCAAGCTTAGTCTTATCGTGTTACCCATCGTTACTTGTGGAGGTCAGATAGGCAGTCGCTCCATGTAAAATACTAGTATTCAGCTGCATCCGGTTAGACTGGAAGTCGACCCCACCATAGTTAGGAAAAGGCTAGGCAGAATGATTTGATGACAGTTTCATCAATATTCATTCTTTATATTATAGTATCATCCTAGAATACGTGCCTTATGTAAACGAGTGACAGCTCTATAGATGTCTCATCTCTGTCTCACATTACTTGCTAGTGAAAGACAGCAACACTTTATTAACTTAGGGCCAAAGCACACACGCTACTTTTTGCATCGGCGATCGGCGATTCAGCTGCTTTTTAGAAGCTAAATGCAGCGACCAAGCATTCCACACCGAAACGCCAAACACGACGATTCAGTCGCTTTTCGGAAGCTCGATACAGCGGCTGAACGCTACACTCCGCACACATTCGGAGGCCCGTCGCAGCGATTTGGCATTTGCGCCAGCATCGGAGCAGTCGCGAAAACGCGTGATTCCAATACCACGTCCGAACGCAGAGAGTCGCCAAAACGCGATGCAGCATCGGAGCAGTCGCTAAAACGCGCGATTCCGATACCGCGTCCGAACGCAGAGAGTCGCCAAAACGTGATGCAGCATCGATACAGCCGCAAAATCGCCGATCGCCGATGCAAAAAGTAACGTGCGTGCTTTGGCCCTTACACAAAAATTTTTGCCTGCATACCATGTTGCAACAATGCCTAATCTTCTAACCTTAAGCTCCAGTCTCTCTATTAACGTTTCAGGCAATTTCAGGCCGAGACTTAATTAAACTGTTTGTCTGTTTGTGCGTTATTAACTACGTAACTGCGGGCCGCAGTGGCGCATACTTTAGAACAATGATGTTGGGAGAAAGCGCTTTATTTTATTGTTTTGTTTTGGTTTGAGCAGCTGTGGTTTAATTGTTTAATTTAGGTGTAAAATATCTTTATTTATTCTTGTTAAATAATGGGTAGTTTACGCTAACACAACAGTGGTGGCGCAGTGGTAACGGCCCCGAATAACAAATTGTAGGTCGTAGCGTAAGTTCGAACCCAGACAGGCGCTTTACTTTGTGTAAATAATTTCATCACCACTGCTCTCAAAACGGTGAAGGAAAACATCGTGAGGAAACCGGCATGTCCTAGAAACAGAAATTCGAAGACATGTGACGTCACCAACCCGCACTGGGCCCGCGTGGTGGATTACGGCCCACTCCCTCCTGATTATGCTACACTAACAAAGTAACGTTCTGGTTTCACTATGAATACGAAGCATACCTAAATATAGTATTATTAGGGACAGCTTGGTAATAAAAAATTCATGAATAATTAGGATAGAATAGTATATTCTTTATTATGTACTGTCGCCAGCACATCATGCTACCCGAAACTGTCAAATCCCAATCAACCTTGAACCTAATGTTTTATCGATAAAGTTGAAAATCTATTAAAGAAATTTGACAAATTGTAGTAGCTTGATGTACTGGCGTCTATACACCATAAATATAACGGAGAAGGTATATATGTCTCTTTATTATCCAAGAGGGCCGCTCCACCTCGCTGCACGCTCTCTTGTACTCCCCACGAACTCAGGCTAGACTCTGTCAAGCGCCGCCAGATGGCGCTGGCGTTCCGAATAGTCAAAAGAATGACCGGATGCGACAAATATGTTAATATTGATATGTCGTTAAAATAATAACCAGTCAATAAGGTAGCAGGCCCGACTGCATATAAGCAAAGTCCACCCGCTGAGTTTTGAATGTGGCTTCTGATTGGTCGTTAAACTCCAATAGTAAACTTTGTCTACAAAATCCACCGATTGAGTTTGAAGCAACCTCTTGAGTTTGAAATAATCTTGCATCCTATGTCGACTGCTTCATAGGACAATCTAGAGTCTAGACAAAATCAAACTGGTTACTAATTTAATTGTAAAATTTTATTCTTTTTTTACATTGATTTACATTCATTACTCACACCCTGACTTATTACTTGTAATTTATTTTTTAATTAATATCGTTTACTTGTACCATGTTTGTAAATATGTGAGCACCATGTATCTGTCAGATAATTAATTTAAATGTCATGGTTTCGTTTTTAATTCTTTTACCTATTGTGGTATAGTAATTTTATTTAAGGTGCATGATCCTCACATATTATTATATAAAGATAAATTAATGTACCCATGTAAAATATTGTAAAACATTTTAAAAGAGTAACGGTGGAGTTTCTTGCCCATTCTTCTCCATATGAAAACTACCTTTTGGAAGGAGCGACTAGAATCAAATATATTTTAAGGTAATATATTGACGTTCAAAACTGCCTTTTATGTGCCTATTTGAAATAAATGCTTTGACTTTGACTTCGATGTTCTAACCTAACCAAAACTTAACCTCGGGGTGCCCTTCGCTCGCTGTTGCATCCTGCGTCGCCTATCTCAATTCAGAATTCGCTTCTGGGTTCTCAGGCCAGTACTCGCAGAACTCAATTGGTGGATTTTGTAGACAAAGTCTACAACCAGAAGCCACATTCAAAACTCAGTTGATGGACTTTGCTTATATGCGGCCCGACTGCCCAGCGTCCATTAAGGTATCGCCACACATGTAGGCTATATGAATACATCCCGAAAAACTCGTTTGTGAATACAGAAACTGGACTTCACTCGACTCCTCTTTCACGGCATTTTCATCAAGCCATCCGCTGCAAAATATTTACAACACAGCACCATTCCGTACACTTCGTACCCCAAAAAGGGGACCGCTATAATAAAACTACACGGAAGCCAACGAAAGGTCAGATTTACTACACAGGACGGCCGTACCCGTGTGATTTAATATGTATGTAGTAGAGTTGTGTCGCGATAGAGATACGGCTTGTGAATAACTGAAGTTGACAACTGTGGCTAGTTCTATATGTTTATTATGCTGGGTCATTTTATATGCACTGTGTGTGTGTAGTTTTGGAAACGGTGGCTTTATTTAATCGTAAAAGGACGGAGAGTGAGCTTTATACAACTTAATGAAGTTAATTTATAATTTACTAGCTACGTTCTGCGGTTTTACCCGCATATGTCTCGATCCCATGAGAATATCGGGATAAGTAGTATAATTTGTCCTAATATAGGTCATGCTCTACCCATGTGCCAAATTTCATAGAAATCCGTTCAGGTGTTTTAGCGTGAAAGCGCAAAAAACACCGAAAAACGTTTCTTGTATCTTATAAATTTCAAGGGGATATTATTTGTTGTTATAGCGGCAATAGAAATACACATTTTGTGAAAATTTGATCTGTTTTTATTACGGTTCATGAGATACAGCCCGCTAACACACAGACGGCCGGACAGCGGAGGCTTAGTAATAGGGTTTCGTTGGCATCCCTTGGGTGCGGAACCCTAGAAAGACATTCTTAAAATGAGTTAACACACACATTCTTCTTCATCGTTTGGAAAACTTCATAAGCATTGTCAAGAGTTCATTTTACCCTCAAGATATTAATTTACTCATACCCAGCGTGATGCGTAAAATATTTTTTCTCACAAAAGCTTCTGGATTTTACTCGACACACTTTAGAAAAATGTCGACGCAATCTTCTGCTAGATTTACTTAGAAAATTGTATGTCTTTTAAAGTTATGAAGAAAGTTTATTAAAGATGTAAAAATAATTTTTCGAGCGGTGGTGGCGCAGTGGTAACGGCCGCGACTTACAAGTTGTAGGTCGTAGGTTCGAACCCAGACAGGCGCTTTACTTTGTGTAAATTATTTTGTTACCACTGCTCTGTAAACGGTGAATGAAAACATCGTGAGGATACCGGCATGTCCTAGAACCAAAAATTCGAAGACATGTGACATCTACCAACCCGCACTGGGCCCGCGTGGTAGATTACGGCCCGCTCCCTCTCACAGAGAGGAGGCCTGTGTCCCAGCAGTGAGAACATTATAGGCTGATTATGTATGTATGTATATGTAATTGTTTCCAATATACTGTTGGTCAAAGAAAATTAATCACTGGCTTTGAAAACAGTGTGCGAAAATCATCGTCATTCTCCTGCCCAGTCCATACTTCTCCCAGACAGGTGGTGGTCCACATTTACCATCCCGAATTTGGCCTGTGTGGTGGAAACCGGCCCACTTGTTAGAACCAAGAGGAGACCTGAGTCCCAGCAGTGGGGAACATTATAAGCTAATTATGCTTATGTATACTTGTTTACCATCGCATACGAAATATTGTTTTTTTTTTTTCCATTTTCTTTCCCTAATTTTTCGTTTCATTTTTTAAAGTGTCCGTCAGGAAAATTCATTGCATTTTTCCGTGTCATACCCATTAGCCATTCAGTCATTCAGCCGTCCATTCAGTCATTAGCCATTTTATAGAACTTTCAAAGAATGACATTTGTGATTAAAATATTACATTGCGTTTCAACAAATACTTCCTTTGCCGTTATGTTGGCAGCAATGTATACCACTTCTTATTCTTCACCACTCCTTAATGTTTTAGGCATGATTCTAAAACGGAAACCTTATAAATCTTTAAAAAATCCGCAGAATCGTTTTCCCTTATCTACTACCTTGACAGACATGGGTACAAAACACATATACTGCTAGCGGAGGACAGGGGAGCCAACATTATAACATAGGAACAATTTGTTGAAATGCATTTTAAGGACCAAAGCACACACGCTACTTTTAGCATCGGCGTTCCGCGATTTTGCAGCTGTATCGATGCTGCATCGCGATTTCGCGACTTCCTGCGTTCGGACGCAGTACCGGAATCGCGCGTTTTAGCGATTGCTCCGATGCTGGCGCAGATGCCAAATCGCTGCGACCGGCATCCATATGTGACTGAATCGCCGCGTTTGGCGTTTTAAGTGTGCGGTGTGGAATGATTGGTCGCTACATTTCGCTTCTAAAAAGCAGCTAAATCGCCGATCGCCGATGCTAAAAGTAGCATGTGTGCTTTGGCCCTAAGACCAATCAAGTTGGTACAGTGACACTGGCAGAACAGTCGACCGCCCAGAGAATGCGTTCCTGACAGCTGTCCGTGCGACAATTATTCTAGTACCTAACTAATATAGATGAAATTCGCATAACATGTATTCGTGTATATGTAACTGACGGGTGTCAAGAACGCATTCCCTTGATGACCGGGCTATAGCGAATTCACTGACTTTACAATAGAGAATCTTCTATCTCAAAAGGATAAAATACCCTAACGTATTTCAAATCTTTTACAAGCATGATAAATCACCACAATTTTCGTTCAGTAAAATTTAAAACGCAGACCAAAACACCTCATTCTGGAACATTCCAGCTTATCTATAGGCTATGGAAGGTTCTGGAACCTTCGAGATACATCGAGCTATCTAAGTAATGGCCTCAGAGGTACCCGAGTGCGGGAGGGAGCCATTTTTACTCAGAAAGCGGAAATTATTCGTCATAACGAAGGAGTCTGATGCCTTGAATTTTGTGCAAAATGTATTTTATCTGGTTAGGTAAAAATCTAGATGTTTTTGGTGGTTTTTGAGATTTTTTTACGTGTTTTTAAGGGTAATACTGGAAGGCTTTTTCACTCAAACTACAGGATTCGGATTATTTTTAAGTGTTTTCTTTAATATATTTTTTTATTATTAATATTCAAAATCGCAGAGTTTAAATTATTATACAGGGTGCCAGGGAAACGCTTCCGAAAACGAAGACAGGTGATAGGGCTAGTGATTCTCGATACAATACCATCAAAAAATCAGGAAAAAAAATGAACAATTTTACCAATTTTTTTTAGCATTTTTCGTACACTATGCTGTGAAAACAGTTAAATACAACCATTATTTGCGATTAAACACATTTTTTTTCTTTACAACTCTAACAAGCAATGTATTCGTAAATAAATATCAGCTGACGCTCGCGCATGACCTCGGGTTCAAAGTGCGCGCGCGCTCGCCGACGGCAGCGCGGCCGACGACCCCAAGTCCACGTGACGCGCTAGACGACGGCTGACGGCTAAGTTGTGCAGCACGGGCGGTGCTGTGTTCCTATCCTCATGAACTCCTAACTTTTACTCGATCGCTTGAAGCAAATGTCTTTTCAGTTCACTTCTACCACACCCCGGACACTCCATACAACGCTCGCAAAATAATTACCTACTACTACATTAAAAAATGACGTTTGTATACGTATGAATGTGTGCGTGAGGTACTTGTGTTTGCGAGCGCTCTTGTTAAAGAACTGCGACGAATACGCCGAAGTGCGGGGTGAGGTGCGGTAACTGATATTAGTGCGGGGGGAAGGGAGTGGCCTTTCTGTACGTTGTACTTTAAGTATTCTGTGCTTCTACCTAGTTGTGCGATATGTGCTTTCGGATTCCATTCATGCAAGGATCGTAATGATTTTCCCCTTGAACAGGGTTACAATTTTATTTTGATCGGAATGTTCGCAAATTTTGCTTACAAATCAGAAAAATCCAGTTTACTTTGCTTAACCTTGAAACCCCATATCGAAGGTAATTAGATACCTACTGTGATTGAGAAAGAAAAGTACAAAAAGTTGATTATGTACAAAGACATTGACTTTACAAGCAACTTTGTTAATTCGTCCATTAAAATTTTGCACAGCAACAAAATTAAAATTACAGTTTACAGAATGAGTAGAAACAAGCACTAGGAAGATACAGTATCAAGAATTAGAAGAGAAAACTGAGATTTAGGTACACTAGATTGCGAAACGTAATTATTAATTTAGAAATATTTGCGCGTGCATTCGCCGTCGGAGTAGGTACATAGGCTATCGACTGCCGGTGGGCGGTGGATGACCGAGCGATCGCGGTCCCGATCCCGGCGCCGGCGGCGGCGCGGGGTGCGCGGGGAGAAACGGTGCGCGTACGAATTCTGGTAATCAAGGTAAATGATCACAAAATTCATTGGTATTGGCCGAGATTTGAACCCGGGCCACCTAGTTTGAAAGAACTAGGCGTCCACGGCTATGCGCGGCGCCGCTGTGAGTTGTGACCATAAGCATCCTTTGTAAAGCGCCGCCAAAATAAATAAGAAAAAAAACATTTCAGATGCGTCAACTGTTTTAAATTGATGCACTGTTTCGTGCATTTAAAAACAGTTTTGTATGTAAGTCGATAATCGATAGTGAATGAAATAAAGTAAAAGATCGCCGACATCAGCTGTGGCTGTGATTGACAGAAACATTTTCATCGCATGTACAGAAGCCAGCACATCAACCTACCCGAAACTGTCAAATTTTCCCAATCAACTTTGAACCTTACGCTTTAGTGATAAAGTTGAAAATCTAAAGAAATTTGACAGATTGTAGTAGGTTGATGTGCTGGCGTCTGTACAGTTTGAAGCAACTAGCGCGCGTGAATAAATTGAATTTGAACTTTATGTCAATGAAATTAGAGTCGCATTAGGCGCGGTCGTTTATTGGAACAACTGTATCCTTCATTTGGTAAGTAAACCCAATCAATTTAAGGTGGATAATTAAATTAATTTAATCTAAGAAACCCGTTAAATCTTATTTAAAAGTTATAAAATGACAATAGTTTGTAATAATTTAATAAAGCTAAAGTACAATTGGTTTCTGATTTCATAACTATTATTTTAACATTTTCTCCTCTGTAATTTGTTGATCTTTGCGCATCAAAAGACACCGCTATGGTCGCCGCGCTGGCGCGTGGCGGCGTACGCGCGGCGGTATCGTTTGTCGGCCGGCAACAAACGCAGGCGGCATGTTTGATCTTCTTAGTACTTCTTTAGTAATCTAAGACTGTAGGCACAGCTGTAGGTTAACTAGGTTAGTTCCTTTCCGACTCGACTCGTGAGCGAACGTGCGCTACTTTTAATCGATCCATCGCTATTGAATCGTATTTAATACTGTTTTGTTTTAGTTATTATTGTTACGTTTTTAGTGCTGTTTTATTGTTTTTTAGTTATTATTTTTGTTACGTTATTAGTGCTGTTTTATTGTTTTTTAGTTATTATTTTTGTTGTTTTAAACAATGCCTGAGGCATACGTGTACAGTGCTCGTGAATACGGCAACATGTTGATGTGTTTAGGCGAAGCCCGTGGCAATGCTTCTCTAGCGTTGAGAATTTACCGAGACAGATTTCCGAACGTCCGGCATCCGTCTGATTCTCGCATGATAACAGCAGCTTTTCAGCGAGTCTTAGAAAATCGACCGATTGCTCCGATGGCGGCAGGCGGTGGACAACAAGTGAACGTTCAGACCGAGGAGCGTATTTTAAATGTAATTCGCCAAAATCCACGCCTGGGCACACGAAGTGCGGCGAAATTGTTGCGGCGCCGGGGCGTACCGACCGTCTCTCACTGGACAGTTCACAAAGTCTTGCGCCGGAACAGAATGCGGCCCTACAAAATACACAAAGTACAAGCTTTGCTACCTAATGATCGCGTTCGTCGTCGTGCGTATTGTCGTTGGCTGCTAGATCAACAACAACGTGCGCCTGGCTTCATTGAGCACATTATCTGGACGGACGAGTCCACATTCACAAGAAACGGGATGTGGAACAGGAGGAATGCCCATGTATGGTCAGACGTGAACCCGTTCGCTACTCAAGAAACCGGCCATCAGACCAGATGGTCCGTCAACGTATGGGCTGGTGTTTTTAATGGACGAATTCTGGGACCAGTGTTTCTACCGCAGCGACTCAATGGATCAGCATATCTTAATTTTATAAATGGACATTTAGAAGATATGCTAGATAATGTATCGTTGGCTGAATTTCGTCGAGCATGGTTCCAGCACGATGGCGCTCCACCTCATGTTACGCGCCCTGTCCGCGAGCGTCTCACTGAGCTTTTTGGTAACCGCTGGATCGGAAGGCTGGGGCCGCACGCCTGGCCGGCTCGTTCACCCGACTTAACACCTCTGGACTTCTTTTTGTGGGGGTATGTGAAAGAAAGAGTGTTTGATCGGGAATGTGACAGTGCTGACGAAATGCGGGGCAGAATAGTGAGCGTTTTTAATAAACTACGCGAAGAATGTGTTGAGGACCCTACACTAATGCCTCGTGTTCACCGGTCCACACAGCGACGGGCCCAGCTGTGTATTGAAATGAATGGAGCGCAGTTCGAGCCAAACCTCATAAGGTCGCAAAGGATTTAGACAGGTACGTAAAATGCCTCTGTCAGCTTTAATGTTTAACAGTGGGCTACGAATGCGATTAAAATTCATAATTTTGTGAAGTGTCGTAAGGGTGGGCATTTTGAAAGTGATATTTGTAAATTCCGTATAAATCCCGTGACTCGGCCGTACGGAGCGCTAGGCGCCCGCGACGTGCGGGCGCTTGGTCACGTGGTGGCGCGTCGTCGCTTTGCGTGTCAGTGACCTCACGTTTTGTACGGTTTCCATTGCGCGTTTACAAAATATGAAGTCTTGAAAATAATCAATTTAAAGCGAAAGGTTATTGGTATTCGTTTGCATATAGGTTGTATATAATGTACGTCCAGGCTTCGGAAGCGTTCTCCTTACACCCTGTATACTAAAAACCATAGAAGCCTTTGATGTTAAAATTACCGTAAATTATTCTTATCGTCTGCGGAGCATTCGGAAAGCTAACGTAATATCTTCTCGTCTCACATACCGCAGTGTCTCAAGACTGAAGTATTTGATCAGTACGTATTGCCAATGATGACCTATAGCACTGAAAAGTGGTCGCTCAAAAATGGGCCTTATTAGAAGGCTAAAAGTCACCAAAAGTTCAGTAGAGAGGGCTATGCTTGGAGTTTCTCCGATGTGATCGAATCAGAAATGAAAAGATACGTAGCATGTGACTGAAATCACAGGCAAAAGCTTCTTTATAAATAGAAACATTGGGAACTGCGTCTACTTGTCTTCAAATAACAACACACTGTGATCTTGAGTAGCTACCACTCCACAGTCGTCACAAGACATTCCTTCAAAATTCAGTTGTTCTACATTTTGTACGAAGCATCTATTACACAGGATGGCATTTTAAACCACCCAACAATATTTTTAAAGTCATCTGATACAGCTCTAATGCCCAGGTTACACGAGGCTAGTATTCACAGAGTTCTTTTTATGTATCTGCTAGTTTTAAGTTAGGATAGCAAGCAAGTGATATCCTGGCTAACTATCCTAGCTTGGCATGGTAGAGCTGTTTACATATAATCAGCCTATAATGTTCCCACTGCTGGGACACAGGCCTCCTCTCTGTGGGCCCTCATCCACCCACGGGCCCAGTGCAAGTTGGTAGATGACACATGTCTTTGAATTTTTGGTTCTAGAACATATTCGTTTCCTCACGATGTTTTCCTTCGCCGTTTTGAGAGCAGTAGTGATGAAATAATTTACACAAAGTAAAGCCTGTTGGGTTCGAATCTACGACCGTAAGTAATCTATTCGTAAGTCGTGGCCGTTACCACTAGACCACCACTGCTCTTGCTCTACACGATGCTAGGAAATGTTAAGCCAGTAGCATTGCAATGTCTTAGTCCACAGAGTAAAATGATCCGATTGGATATTGGCTTCGTCGGCCACATCAGGCTAATACACAAGCCAGGATAGTAACTCAGTGGTGGGGGGCGCTACTAGCTTATAAATAGAACCCCATCCAATTAAACTTAACTACGTAACTTGTCCACCCCGACCCTTGCTCGAGCCAGCCCGCGCCGCTGAGCCTGTAGTTTTAAATTCGCCCCAAAATAATTCCGATCCAGCCTGTCCCTTGCTGCCCTTCCCCAGCGACGCCCTAAGCCGAGGTCCGTACCCCACAGGGGGTGCCCTTAGCGTGTAGTCGCTTAGTTTAGTAAGTTTTTAAGCCCTGGCTGGAGGCCTTAATTTTGAGGCATCCACAGGCAAGCCCGGTTAAGCAGACGACAACCTCATAGGTTGAACAGCGAGATGCCATTGTTAAAAAAAAAAAAAAAATTAAACTATCACACTAGTTTACTAAGCGTTGGGCTAGACGTGTTCTTGAGTGGAGACCGCGAAACGGCAAACGTAAGGAAGGACGCTCCCGGGCTAGGTGGAGCGTCGATCTTCGCAGGATGGCTGGTAGCAGCTGGATAGGAGCTGTCGAGAATGGAGCTGAATGGCGTGCAACAGGAGAGGTCTATGTCCAGCACTAGACTGCTGTCGGCTGAAAATGATGACCAGTTTCTTATTAGCTTACTAGTCTAAAAATGAGGATAGTTTTGTATACACGAGAGGGGCCCGTGTCTAAATAATAACAGCTGCACAGGTCGATCGATCAGGTTAAGCTACATTTGCCACGGTTGTTCGGTGGATGGGTGACCATCTTGACATACCGAGACCCCTCCGTGCCTCGGAAAGCACGTTAAACCGTTGGTCCCGCCTGTCATTTGTGGATCTTTCACAGTCGTTACAGGTAGTCAGTAGCCCGAAAGTCTGACAACCAGTCTTGCCAAGGGGTATCGTATTGCCCAGTGGCTGGGTTGTGGAGGTCAGATAGGCAGTCGCTCCATGTAAAATACTGGTATTCAGCTGCATCCGGTTATACTGGAAGCCGACACCAACATAGTTGGGAAAAGGCTAGAAAGATGATGATGAGTGCTGTATACACGAAGCTAGAGCGACTAGCTTGCGTGTAACCTAGGCATAATATATAAGTCCACTACTAAAAATTCAGTTGGCATTCTCTATTTCATTTCGTACACTGGCGGCCAGAAAAAGGAACCCACAGGTAAAGTTTAAAGTTACCTTGAAGAACGTGACGTTTTAAAAGAACAACGGTCGTGCAATCAAAGGCTTCTATGGCTTTTAGTATCTTACAATTTTAAACTCTGCGATATACATACTTTTTGAACATTAATAAAAAAAAAAAAGGTGGCTTCGTATTCGCACTGCAAGTGTAGGTTCTCGTCTTTAATCCACTTGTTCTCTTAGAAAGGATTGATGTTCGAGCGGGAAGGAATTAAAACATTAAAAAAAATAAAAAATAAAAAACCAGTCAAGCGCGCGTCGGACTCGCGCACCGAGGCTGAGGGTTCCGTACAAATTTGTAGGTAGGTATGTAACTACGTTTTCGGATTTTTTCCTTTACTCGGGCTATATTACATTTCTTCTTGCCAAATTTCATGATTCTAAGTCATCGGGAAGTACCCCGTAGGTTTTGATTCCCTTGCGAGTGTCATATGTGGCATAAACGGAACATAAATGCGCGTATCTTTTGATTGCGTCGACTTAGAAGTTTGATTATTTCACTGCTTCAAGGGATTGCTGCCCTGAGTATTTGATAATAATTTCAACTCGATAACTCCACGCGTTCCTGAGAAACAGGGTCTTGACAGACGGACAGACAGACGGACAACGAAGTGATCTTATAAGGGTTCCGTTTCTCCTCTAGAGGTACGGAACCCTAATTATAGTACCAGATCTTGTGATTATCGGAAATTCAAGAAGAGGTATTGTTTCCTATTTAAGTTATTTTATCGTAGATCTTACTGACATACGTGAAGAAAAATAATTATGGTGAGGAATCCTAAACTTATAGCTAGCTTCTGCCCGCGACTTCATCCGCGTGAAATTTCTTATTCCCCCGACCCACCCCGTCGCCACGTCGCATCGAATCACCTGCACATGCTATTTATTACGTGGTTTTTGCTTAGCGTACTTTCTGACTTTTTTTATTTTTTGCTTAGCTCCTAAAGGTCCTAACATGAAATTAAATAGCCTAAACCCTACCTCGAAAATGTAACTATCAAATGCAAAAGGACTTTTTGAAACCCAACTGGTAGTTCCAGAGGTTGGCGCGTTCAAACAGACAAACTCTTCAGCTTTATTATTGGTATAGATCATCATCTGCCTAACCTTTTCCCAACTATGTTGTGGTCAGCTTCCAGTCTAACGGGATGCAGCTGAATACCAGTATTTTACAAGGAGCGACTGCCTACCTGCCCTCCACAACCCAGTTACTGGATAATACGATACCCTTTGGTAAGACTGGTTGTCAGACTTTCGGGCTTCTGACTACCCGTAACGACTGTCAAAGATCCACGAATGACAGGCGGGACCAACGGCTTATCCTTAGCTTTCCGAGGCATGGAAGCACTTGGTATGTACAGATGGTTACCAAACTACGGACCAACCGCGGCAAGCGTAGCTTAACCTGATCGATCGACTTGTGCGGCTGTTATTATTTAGCCACGGACCCCTCTAATATTAGTATAGATATAGATATATTAGAGCCAAAGCACACACGCTACTTTTTGCATCGGCGATCGGCGATTTTGCGGCTGTATCGATGCTGCATCGCGTTTTGGCGACTCTCTGCGTTCGGACATGGTATCGGAAGCGCGCGTTTTAGCGACTGCTCCGATGCTGGCGCAAATGCCAAATCGCTGCGACCGGCATCCGAATGTGTGCGGAGTGTAGCGTTCAGCCGCTGTATCGAGCTTCCGAAAAACGACTGAATCGCCGCGTTTGGCGTTTTTAAGTGTGCGGTGTGGAATGCTTGGTCGCTGCATTTAGCTTCTAAAAAGTAGCTGAATCGCCGATCGCCGATGCAAAAAGTAGCGTGTGTGCTTTGGCCCTTATAGATACGTTTGAAATCACCAACCCGTCTTCAGCAAGCGTGATGATCAATGCTCGTGTCTTCCTTCTATGAGAAGAGGCCACTGCACTGGGACAGTAATAGACTGACTTATATTTTTTTTTTTTATTGCTGAATAGCTGCTTTTGACCTCGATCATGCCTGATAGAAAGCGATGGATGAGGTCTATGATGGAACGAGCGTGCCCAGAAGATGCCTAAGGCCACTCCCACGCACCGACGAAACACAGCAGGCTGCTTGACGCCGGACTCCGGTGGGAGGGTGGTCGGAAACCAGGGGGGCGTTAGCCCTACCACCGCAAGGGAAAAATTGGCCAGTCAAATAAGGTGTTCGGTGTGACTGTCCAGGATACGCCGAGCGCTCGGTTTAGTTGAGTAACTGGCGGAGCAAACTGCGCTACACGAGGAGGCTTCTTTACGCATCCAAAAAAAAAAAATATCTAGCAACATTAATTTGTAATAAAGTTTTCCTTATTTGAATACAAATATTTCTTTTGACATCATAATTGCAATTACTCTTTCCACTTTCAGCTGTACGAAATTAAAAACAACATTTTTCATATTTTACCATTTTGGAATTAATGAGGAAAAAGTCGTGAGTAAAGTTTTGATTATGAATCTTGATGGCTATAAGAGTAGGGGAAGACCAAAAAAACGATGGATGGACTGTGTGAATGATGATATGGTTAGAAAGGGGGTGACTACCGAGATGACGACCAATAGAGAAGTAACATACATAACATAATCAGCCTATAGATAATGTTCCCACTGCTGGGACACAGGCCTCCTCTCTCTGAGAGGGAGTGTGCTGTAATTTACCACGCGGGCCCAGTGCGGGTTGGTAGATGTCACATGTCTTCGGATTTTTGGTTCTAGGACATGCCGGTTTCCTCACGATGTTTTCCTTCACCGTTTTTGAGAGCAGTGGTGATGAAATAATTTACACAAAGTAATGCCCCTGTCTGGGTTCGAACCTACGACCTACAACTCATAAGTCGCGGCTGTTACTAATGGACCACCACCTTTCTGGGAGAAGTATGGAAGAAAAAGACATGTCGTGCCGACCCCGTATTGGATAGGGCAGAAGAATGACGATAATTTTACCACTGTTTTAAAAGCCAGTGATTAATTTTCTCTGACCAAGAGTATATTGGAAACAATTAAACGAAGTTAATTTAAAAAGTTCAACAAAGTCGTTCGTTCAATTTTACTGCTACATTAATGGTTGGCTCCGAAGGCAGTTTGAGAGTTACTCTTAAAAGTCGAAACGGTCGGAGCTTAACCTCGGTTTAAGACTTACACGTTCTAGTTCGAGTGTGTGTTGACAGTTTTATGTGATGTTTAGTACTAAACACATAATTTGATATCGTGCTAGTGATGTAAGTGAAAATTGAATCTTTATGGTAAGGCAATGAAATGAAATTATAGTATACGATTTTATTTGTGCTTGTCATTCTTAGGGTGGGGGGCACAAAACCAGTCGAAGTGGAGGTGCTTGGGGGAGGCCTATGGTTAGTAGTGGACGTCTTTCGGCTGAAACGATGATGATGATGATGATAGGATTTTATACGTTATGAAAAAAATCTGCCTGATATTTTCCCAACAACGTTGGGATCAGCCTCCAGTCTAACTCGATGCAGCTGAATACTAGTATTATACATTGTGCGACTACTTATCTGAACTCCACAACCCAGTAACTGGGTAAGACGATACGCCTTAGTAAGACTGGTTGTCAGACTTTTGGGCTTCTAACTACTTGTAACGACTGTCAAAGATCTACGAATGACAGCTGGGACCAACGGCTAAACTTGTTTTCCGAGGTCTCGACATATAATTTATCTCACGCCCACCCATCCACGAACCGACCGCGGCAAACCTAGCTTCACCTTTGACCGATCCGCTTTATGGGCCAGGCAATAAAACGAAATGATTGTAAAGGATATACTTATGCTTTTTAAAAAGCAGATTAAGGAATTCTTGTAATCGGAAAATAGGATACTTAACTTTTTCATTATGTAAAGAATACGTGTAATTCTCTTATAAAAGGTTTTCGAGGTCAGACAAGACATCTTTACTCTCGCTTTTATCCTAAATAAACAATTGAGACAACTGTTCAATCCATCTTCTGAAATGTAATCTGTTTTCAAATTATGTGACAAGAATGTTTGTAACTACCTACATATTTTATTTTGCTTTTTACAAAAGCTTGCATAATTACTTATTTTATTTATTTATTTACTCTTCAGAAAGCTTACAGTCTAATATCTAGGTAAATAATGTACAATTTGCACATACAGATGCCATTTACAAGCATCCGCATATTAAAAAAAAATTGTGTGATATTTTTTTAAGCCTCCGATGTGTCCCACTGCTGGGCAAAGGTCTCAACTTGTTTCTTCCAAATCTCCCTGTCTTGTGAGATCTCTGACCATGTTGGCCTTATTAATATTGTTGTTATTTAATGTGTTTTTTTTTGTCTGTTTTATTTTATTGATTGTATATTAATTAAAAAAATATATAATAATATACATACACCCCAGACACACACACACACAGTCACATACCACCATAGATATCCGTGCATACCACACACCCACACACACCCTCACACGTCACATGCACATTAAAGGCCTATTCAAACCTAAGCGATATTCGCTGCCGCTGTGGGTAGAGGTAAAAGTTCCGCCGCGGAGCCGCGGAACTTGTGTATATGTATGTTATGTATAAGGGCACGTAATCATTAATTAAACTACAGTATCCTTTTTGGCCACAAACCATATTATTTTAATGTTAAAATCCCTTTATCAAAATCGGACTACTCTGTAAAAAGTTATGCGTAATCATAAAAAAAAAAATATACGCGTCGACTTGAGAACAGCCTCGGTTTTTTCGTCGGTTAGAAATGACCAACTTTATAACTGGCAGTTAAACGAGTCAACAATAAGAATACCTACTCTATTTTTATGAGACATTAAAGTCTCAAATAAACTCTTTAAGTTCAAAAATATATTTCAAGTCGAAATTTTATCTGAATTGTCCAAATTGTCAATTTAGCAAAAGCGATTACATAGTAATTCAATGTTTAATATTTGACAGTAAAAGATATGAATCAGAAGGAAAGATAATGAAGATTTTATATTCATTGTAAAACTGTTATGACTGATTTATGTGGAAGATAAACGAAAAGGATTTTATCGGCAGAAAGTGCTAGACGTGACACCGAAATGAAAACCACCCATTTTTTGGAAAATGTCCTTTTAACCGGTCAAGCGGCGCGGTTCGCCGATCGGCGACGAAACAATAGAAAATCAATTGTGTCTCATTAGCGGAGCTTGACAGATTAAACTGTATTTTACCGACTTAAAAAAAAGGAGGTTATTAATTCGACACGTATGTAGGTAATATTATTGGAACTGCAATATATTCACATATGACAATCTATTAGGGCTTCCAAACAAATATACAAAATTTCAAAGATGTATGTATGTTTGTCCATGCATTTCTCCGCAACTATTAATCGGAATGTGACCATTTTTTTATTGGCTTACGTTTACTTCAACTTAGGGAATAGGGCTAGTTGCGTCAAAATTGATTTAGTAATTTTCAAGATATGGACTAATACGTGTAAGTGTAATAATTGATTCGAGCTACGGGTGTAGTGCCAAAGGGAAAACATCTCAAAACCTTGGTCAAATTCTAGTGCAATATTTACATTATTTACACCAAAACTATTGACTACATATTACAAACAAATATTCCAGTTTTTATTTAAAACTAAAAATTACTAAATAAAAAGTAATTAAAAAAAAATTTAATTGACTTCAAAAGGAAATTCACTCAAAATTATGAAATAACTTTAATTCCGGAAGTAGGTGGTAAAAAACGAAAATACCGATCCTACGACACCGACTTTCGGAATTACCTGAGGGGCAATTCTCGTAATTTTAAGATCGTTCACAGTCTGATCTCAGTTTCAATCTGTCAAAAATACAGTTTTTTTAGTTTATGACGTTTGTTTGTCGCCGAGATGAGACTGCGACTAGATTTTGAATATTTTATATTACGAGAATTGGCCTTCTGATCGATCGACCCGTGCAGCTGTTATTACTTAGCCACAAGCCAAATTGTATTTTATTGTCCCACTATAGGACCCCTTTTCATACAGAAAAGGCACGAATATCGATCACCATTCCCTTCCAGACATAGCCCTACATTGTTAGACTCACGTAAAAGCCAAATACTTAATATAATGTTTGGACTTTAACCGGTAAAACGCCGCTTTATCCACGTCGTTACGCGCCGGCGCCATTACCGTCAAGCATCGCCGTATCCACTAGGTGATACCCGTTTCGCGCGGCTTCAACCTCTATTATTACTGCTAAATAGGTCTAATAACCTCTGAGTTTTTTTTTTGGCATTTCTTCTCAGGGATAAGTCAGCTAGGAAATGCTGGCGCCATCACTGCAATAAAGTACCTACTAGTAATAATACCTAGTTCTATGGGCACCATCTACTACTACTACTATAAGTTTGTGTTGTCCCACTGCAGGGCAAAGGCCTCCCTTCCCACTTTCCACTTTTCCCGGTCTACTGCGATTGTGGGCCAATCCTTTAAGAAGGAGTCCAGCTCATCCCGCCATCTCTTTTTGGGCCTGCCTCGCAGTCGTTTTTTTTTTTTTGGGCGCCATCTAGTTTTTAAAATATTGACCAACAAAATATTGACATCTAAAAGTGTTTTAAACGATCTACTTACATAAATAAACATTTTATTTCAATTCATTTCATTTTCGCGCTTGCTTAAGACGGGTTGACTCTTTGGCTTTAGGTTATATTTTAGGTTCTCATAACAAAGGTCAAATTCTGCAAATGACACTAAACACGATCAGCAATTAGCGTACAAGAGCTGTCTGGCAGTGTCAATATTCTAGGAATGCAATGGAAAAATCGATAACTTTCCGATTTAGTCAATCACTAGCCTATATGTAAAATAAATGGCTTTTGCACAGCACAACGATAGCGACAGATGTTTTTGTGTGAGTAAGTTGTACGGTGCATGGTAAATGCACGCTGTATTGTATGAGTTAAGGTTTATAATTGGTTGTGTAGTACGTTCTGATTTATGAATTGCAAGCGTGTGCGCGACTTTGTATCTATTGCTTTTACTGAACTACATGTGTAGTAGTGGCGCGGTGGTGGGGCCAACCTAGCGACATCGGGTTCTGATACATTTTCAACTACCGGGCATATCTCCTTCTTTCATATATCTATGTTCCACAACAACGATGACACTGACAGCTTTTGACGGATGCAGTTGCCATTATCGTCGACGTGTGGCTCATGTATTTCACTACGGTGATCAAATACACGAGCGGCATGTTGTAGACGGCTGCAGTTTTTTTGAAGAGAAAAGTTCTTTACGCGAGTTGGGCATTTTTTTAGATGGAAAAAAAAAACCATTGAACTCGCGACACTGTTACCGTAACCGACACCTCTGTATATAAGTATGAACATATCGTTGCTAATCTAACTAAGTGACGTAACTAATTCGAACCATATTTTACAGTACAGTATTACTAATATTGTTATCGCGTTAATATTGTTTTAATAATAAATATTTTAACAGATACGTCACTTCGTGAGATCTTTGTTTTTATTTTGTTCGGAATACATGATCAGATATCAGATTCGACTTGGAAAATGTATCAAATTACTATAATTAGGTCGGCTTAGTCCAAAATGTCAGATACGTCAGTTAGAGAAATGTCAGATACAGGGTTATTGGAAAAACACCAACAACCTCTTAAGAGGTCATTGTACTCATCATTATGAACAACTTTTACTATGGGTCTAAGCCGGAAATCGCGAAAAAAAATCAGATGTTCCCTACATTTTGACGAGTTCTACGAACATAAATGTAGGGAACAGCTGATTTTTTTTTTCGCGATTTCAGATCCCATAGTAAAAGTTGTTCATAATCATGAGTACAATGACCTATTAAGAGGTTGTTGGTGTTTTTCCAATAACCCTGTATACATGATTAAAAAAATACACACGTAATTGTTCAAGTTTTCACTTCTGTCGGCACTCCCGGAGTGCCAGTGTTTTTTTTTTGACCAGAAGTTTCATTGGTGATATTCGCCATTAACCTTTTGACCGCTTGTGTCGCATTTATGCGACACATATTTCCGTGCCCGTACCGCTCATGTCGTATTTCTGCGACAGAGAACATGCATGATTTTTTCATTCTATTTTCGTCCTATTAACTGCGTGGTACAATTAAAACCATTATTAAATAGAGATAAAAACTTTTTGACTATTTTTAATCGATACAACGATTTCTCTTCTTTATTTATTGTAGGTGTTAGTTTATCGATTTGTAGCCTCGCGCTAGGGGCACGGCAATTGATATTTAGCCAAGCGCTTAAAAGGTTAATATCTCTCGTTTCCATTTTTTCTTGTAACAATAAGCGCAATTGAACTAGATGCCCATTACTGTTATTAACCTATTTTCCTAACATTGTTTTCAACATAGTTTTCTCCCCTGACGGACTAGTCTCACCGACTTGATAGATTGACTTGTGTTCAAATTCATGCCATGGTCCAGACGTTACTCAACCGACGCTGTGTGACTGATGATCTTACACACCGTTTGAGACGCCGGGTGTTATCTCAATTGAGTAGTTACTTTATCTTTGTCATTCCTAGGGTACATGGCAACTGACTAGGGCATTAGTTTGATGAAGTCGAGAGGCGTACTTTATTCTAAGTTGAGTACGGTCAGCATCAAAAGTTGATTAACGCTTCAGTTTTTTTAATCTTAGTTATTGAGCCAAATATTTGTTCAAAATTGCAGCAGAAGATTTTTTTTTAGAATATATGCTCTTGTCTATTATGTGAAAAGCTAAAAATCAAAAAAGTTGTTGTCAATTTAATAACATGTAAAAATGATAGTGTTAATCGACTTTTGATGCTGACTGTACATAAATAAGGTACTTAAGACAATAACATAACATAACGCATTTCGCCAGTCAAGTTTAAATCCCATGTAATAGCGGATGATTAGGTTAAGCTACGCTTGCCGCGGTTGGTCTGTGGATGGGTGACCATCTTTACATACCAAGACCCCTCCGTGCCACGGAAAGCACGTTAAGCCGTTAGTCCTGGGTGTCATTCGTGGATCTTTGACAGTTGTTACGGGTAGTCGGAAGCCGAAAAGTCTGACAACCAGTCTTACCAAGGGGTACCGTATTACCCAGTAACTGGGTTATGGACGTCAGATAGGCAGTCGCTCCATATAAAATACTGGTGTTCAGCTGTATCCGGTTAGCCTGGAAGCCGACCCCAACATAGTTGGGAAAAGGCTAGGCAGATGATGATGATGTAATACCGGGCAAGCCTGTTGGCATCAACCAGGAACAAATCCAGACTCTGGTTACTGAGAAATTCCTGATAGAAAAACTGAATAGCACTTTGCCTGGTAAATAGATAGATGTTTATTTATTCTTTGTGTACAATGCCGTACCGAGATGCTTCACTTTGCTAGGAATTGTAGCAATAAAACAAAGACGATGCTGTTTAGGGTATATAATTAATAATATTTCGCTCCTTATATCTAATCGTGTGTAACAAAACCATAGCGCGTCTTTTAACAGCGCAACGCCATCTATCGAGCTTTGGGTCAAACCTTTGCGATTATTGACTAAACACTTTGGTTAATATAAAAAGGTTACATAACACTTACAAATAGGAATTTATTACATGCAGGTGCATTTGGTGCATTTTATTTGGCGCAGTTTGTCCGGGGGGGGGGATCTTTTGCGACCTATTGTGTAATTCATCGTCACTTTTCCCGACCTGTGAATCGAAACCAGGACCTCTTGCTCACCGGTAGCGCTTGCGACCACTATACCAAAAAGGAAGGAGGTCATAAGTCAGTAATTTAGAAGGCAGGTTGCGCTGGACACGCTTTTTTGAGTCTCGTCACTCCTGAGAGCCTATACCAAGTGACGGTAAATGTTAAAAACAACCGGGCAAATACGAGTCGGACTTGCGCACCGAGGGTTCCGTGCAAGTAGGTATGTAAATAGTTTATCACGGGTTTTTTTTTTGTAATTTAACTACAAATTTACGGTTTTCGGATTTTATTCTTTACTTGTGCAATATGATATTGCTTCTTATCAAATTTCATGATTCTAGGTCAACGGGAAGTACCCTATAGGTTTCGATTCCGTAACATAAACGCCTGTATCTCTTGATTGCGTCGACTTAGAAGTTTGATTTTTTAACTGCTTCAAGGGATTGCAACCTTGAGCATTTGATATTAATTTCACTTTGATAACTCCACGCGTTCCTGAGAAAAACCGGCCAAGTGCGAGTCGGACTCGCCCATGAAGGGTTCCGTAGCAGCAAGTAACATAATATAAAAGTTCTTGTAGTTCGTTGGAACTTTGTGAAAGGTAAATTGCGGTTTTCGATTTATGACGTATTAAAAAAAAACTACTTACTAGATCTCGTTCAAACCAATTTTCGGTGGAAGTTTACATGGTAATGTACATTATATATATTTTTTTTAATTTTATCATTCTCTTATTTTAGAAGTTAGAGGGGGGGACACACATTTTACCACTTTGGAAGTGTCTCTCGCGCAAACTATTCAGTTCAGAAAAAAATGATATTAGAAACCTCAATATCATTTTTGAAGACCTATCCATAGATACCCCACACGTACAGGTTTGATGAAAAAAAATTTTTGGAGTTTCAGTTGTAAGTATGGGGAACCCCAAAATTTATTGTTTTTTTTTCTATTTTTGTGTAAAAATCTTACTGCGGTTCACAGAATACATCTACTTACCAAGTTTCAACAGTATAGTTCTTATAGTTTCGGAAAAAAGTGGCTGTGACATACGGACGGACGGACAGACAGACAGACAGACAGACATGACGAATCCATAAGGGTTCCGTTTTTTGCCATTTGGCTACGGAACCCTAAAAAGGGTCTTGACTGACTGACAGACAGACGGCCAACGAAGTGATCTTATAAGGGTTCCGTTTTTTCTTTTGAAGCACAGAACCCTAAAAATACAACAAAAACAAATAAATTTTTAACGGCCATTTTATTCTGTCCTCCCCTGCACACTTCCAAGTGGAGTTATAACAATGTTACCACAGTAAAAATACTTAAAAAGTTTTCGACAGTTGTGGGAGCGTGAAAAATAACTGTACGAGGTTAGAGTTTCAACATCCCCTGTTCGTTGACTTATGAAATAAATTATTTGTCGTCAGGAACAAGTTTTGTGGTTTTATTTTATTGTGAGTACCTTTTTTGGCGAATTTCAGTTGTCAAAGTATAACTAACTTAATGGTCGTTGACGTTGACTAATGAAGGAAAGTTGGGAAAAGGCTAGACAGATGATGATTTATTGTGTACATAATACGAATATTCTATTCTACACCAATAAAGACTAATACCTCCGACCTTCAAACATCTTTAAACTCTTGCCAAACTATTCTTCAAAAAAAAACTTCAAACATATAAAGTTGCCACACTATAAAAATACCAGAGACCCACATAATTCTCCCTGCGGAGATCTTAAACTCGGTATCAATGGCATCGGTAACGCAATACCGTCACTATTTTAGTATTGACATCACTACATCAAGTTTGTATTTATTATCTCGCCGTTTTGTTGACTGAGTCTATAGAAAGGGTTACTCGGGAATACTTGTCATTGTGATGTTCTTTTCATTAGTGCAAACAGAGTTCAATGATTCCTTTAAGAAGAAATCTAAAACTATTTGCCCTATGTTTTTATTCAGTGACTGGGCAACTAAAGGAATCAGGAAAAGTAGGGATAGATTATTTGAACTGTATGGCCTTAAGCCGTATATTAACACGGATACTTTTAATAAATATGTTAGTACATATTCTAAAACTTTTAAAAATGTCTGCAAAGTAGCTAAAGCTTCTTTCATTAGTAACAAGGTTAAATCAGCAGACAATAAAATAAAGACAGTTTGGAAAATTATTAACAATGAAACGAACAGGAACAAAAAACATAATACTGATTACACACTGGACACTTCCCGTGGTCTCATTAGCGTTAACATCGATGTCGCTCAGGAATTTGCAACTTTCTTTACCAATATCCCAATTAAAACTACAGAAACTTTAAATTCCTCGCCTGCACTAGCTATTGAATTATTAAGAGCGAATGTCTCAGCCTGCCCTGAGGAATTTAAATTTAAACATATAAACCCTACAGTCATTATAAAGGCATTTAAGCAACTTAAGATCAAAATTACCGAGGATCTGTGGGGCATGTCTACTAAAGTTTGTCAATCCATTATTGAGACAATTGCACCCTATTTAGCTTTAATATTTAATTTGTGTGTAGATCAAGGGGTTTTTCCGGATTTAATGAAGTTCAGTAAAGTTATTCCACTTTTCAAATCTGGGGACAGCAAAAGCACAAATAATTATAGACCCGTATCGGTTTTGCCGGTTTTCAGTAAAGTGTTTGAAAAAGTCATGTTAAATCAAATGCTCAATCATTTTAATCGTAATAACATCCTACACGATCAACAGTATGGTTTCACCAAAGGACGTTGTACAACCGACGCCGGTGTCACCTTATTAAAACATATCTTTAACGCATGGGAAGAGGCACAGGATGCAATAGGCATTTTTTGCGACTTATCCAAAGCATTCTGATTGCGTGAATTACGATACACTGCTCTTGAAACTTGAGCATTACGGACTCGGGAAACTTGCTCTTAGCTTAATAAAATCATATTTAAATGACAGATTTCAGCAAGTTCAAATTAACGGTGTGAATTCATCGGGTTTGAAAGTCAAAATGGGTGTACCGCAGGGCTCAATATTGGGGCCGTTCCTATTTTTAGTATACATAAATGATTTACCTCATTTACTGATAAACCGATTACAAATGGTGTTATTTGCTGATGACACATCTCTGATTTTTAAAGTAAGCAGACGTGCACAGGAGCTTGACGACGTAAATAACGCTATGCTTTTGGTCCATAATTGGTTTACTGTAAATAATTTGGTATTAAATGAAAAAAAAAACTAAATGCATTAGATTCGCTTTACCAAATGTTAGAAGTAGTGAGTGTCACTTTGTATTGAGTAAGGAAATACTTGAATTCGTCGAAAATACGGTTTTCCTGGGGATTACGCTTGACTCAAAGCTGCAGTGGGGTCCGCACTTAACATCTCTTGCAGGGCGGCTAAGTTCAGCCGCTTATGCTGTTTGGAAAATCCGCCAATTAACAGACGTGGATACCGCGAGACTGGTCTATTTTAGTTACTTTCATAGCATCATGTCTTACGGTATTTTGTTGTGGGGACGGGCTGCAGATATTGATTCTATCTTCATCCTGCAAAAGAGGGCTGTCAGAGCCATATACAAGCTGAGCAGACGCGACTCTCTAAGGGAACTGTTTAAAAAAATTAACATCATGACGGTTCCTTGTCAATATATATATGAAAACATTATGTACGTTCGAAAAAATCTACATCTTTTTAGTAAGATAAGTGACAGGCATAATTTTAACACAAGAAATAGGAACAAATTAGATCAACCGCGTTTCAGATTGTCTAAAGTAAAAACTTCTTTTATGGGTTACTGTGTAAAATGTTATAATAAAATACCACTCGATATTCTTCAACTAAATGAGAAGAAATTTAAAGCATGCATTAAACGCACACTATGTAGACAAGCATACTATAAGTTGGATGATTATATCGCAGATAAAAATGCTTGGCTAAATGCTGGTCCTGCTCCACAGGCACTTGAGTTCACTAGTTAAAATTTCAATATTTGGAAGAGGTGCTTCCCTTTATTTTTTCTTTTTTAGGGTTTCTGACATTACGATCTTAATATTTATTTTTATTTTATTCAATCATGTTTAATGCTGCAATACTAAACACCTTTTCGTGTTTGGTATTAAAAATTTTATTCATCTATTAAATAAATTGCAATTTATAGTTTTGTATAATTTAGAAGCATTTTTTCAATTTTTGTAAATGTAAGAACCATGGATCCGTTTATTATGATTTTTTGATGTTGACTTGAAAGAGCATGGCAGTTGAGAATGTGTCATGCTCACTTAAATGTCTCACTGATGGTGGCACGTGCGTTGGATCATTCGGTTCCCTACAAAATGGTTGAGCTGGATGGTGCTGATCCATGCGTCATGTTCGTGAACGGGCGCCGTCGGTTGAGACTGGTCATCTCTTAACTGCCAAGGCTTATTTTTAATCTTATTTCTTTTATTATTTCTTCATTTATGTGTTTTTTTTTTACATTGTTCTCACATATAGAAGCAACATGAATAATGTACCAAGGATTTTGTAATATCTTGATTTAAAAAGAGTGTCCATGGAGTTTCTTGCCCGTTCTTCTCCATAGAGATCTACGCTTTGGAATGGGCAACTAGCTTCAACTTTCTGACTAACTGACCGACTACTTAATTTTGACAATTCAAAAGTGCCTGTAATGGTTTAATTGAAATAAATGCTTTGAGTTTGAGTTTGATCTTGTTCTCGAAACTGTAACTATCTATAGTCTTCATTTATTTTCGTTACTTATATATTATCTACTAGCTGCTGCCCGCGACGTCGTCTGCTTGAAGGCTCTACAGCACCAAAAATACCTAAGATGCCAGTGTTGCTATAGCATAATAAGTAAACAACTTTTAAAATAGCATTAAAATATAAGTTTTTTTTTGCAAGCGAAGCAAGTGAAGAGAGTTATATGGGAGTCCTGCTGAGTTCAGTGTGGTGTGGGGGATGTGACTGAAGGAAATAGAGAAAACAATGCAGGAATACATTCCAGGACACAAAAGAGTAAAAATACGTACAAAGGCATCATACCTTAAAACACTTCCCTATAAACAACGTTGGTAGTTATGCTGCCAGGAGCCAAAATGTAAAGAGAGTCAGGACTGGTGACGCGGGAGCAAGCGACGTACAGTTGTCCGTGTGAGAAGCAACTCGTCCTGAGGTCGACACCCGCTGCCCTCAGTGTCTGCCTCTATTGATGGTTATCGCGAAGCAAACACTCACGGGGAACTGTACGCGCTTGAACTGGAACGGGAAGATATGAGGTATGAGGGGAATGCGTGGTATAAATACTGCCTCGCCAACGCCACAACCCGTAAGAATTTCCGCCTCAATGGTGTGTCTGTAGAGCGAAATGACTTTAGGGTGGGTCCCGTTACACAACTTCAGAGGAGATAGGTTCCGAAGAAGCATAATCGGGACACCGACCTTCAGTTTGATGGTATGCGCTGGAAGTTCACTTGCTGACAGGGAGTTCAGAAATTCCACGGGATAATGTGGGGCGTCATCTTGCTCGACAACAGTGTTTATCGAGGTGTAGACCACTTCATTCCCCTCAATTTCCGAGAGAATGCATTCGTTAATTGCTGCAGCCTGATCTTTTTTGGACGTCAAAATGGCCCGCTCACACGCCCAAGAATTCTGCAGGTGCAGTATACGACTGATGTCTCCGTACACACAGCAAATAAGTTCTTCTAATCTGGATACCACTCTACCGAGAGACTCTGGAAGCACCACCTGTCCACCTCTCTCTTCTGGTAGAGTGCCTTCGCCAAGATTTAGAAGGACATTGGAGAATTCTTGAGCACTTGCATTGCCGCCGAGCCGAGCTCTCATATTAATGGTCAAGCGCAGCGTACGAACTCGTGACCACAACGAAGATAGTTTCAACGAAGCATTCACCTCGTCAGCCCTCGATCCCCTTGTCACCACGGGAAGCGTTTGCCGGAAATCGCCACTGAACAGAACAGCTGTGATACGACGCATCAAATGTTCGTTCCTGCGGATGTCCTGCAGGGTTCCGTCCACGGCCTCAACTGCCTTCCTATTGGCCATCGTACACTCATCCCATACGATCAAAGAGCAATTCTTGAGCACGTGTCCCTTATCGCTGTTACGTGACACACCACAAACAGGCGTTTCGGCGCTCTCTAAATCGATAGGAATTTTAAACATGGCATGTGCTGTCTTGCCACTCGGAAGCAGTGTGGCAGCGATTCCCGACGACGGTAGCGTAGCTGTAGAGCAATAGCAATTTTGCCTTGCCTGCTGACCTCTGCAAGTATGCAAGTGGTAACAAATGTTTTTCCTGTTCCACCAGACGCATTCCAAGAAAAACATTTGACCCTGGTTTTTTCCCAACGCTTTCAAGGACGGTGTCATAAATTTGTTTTTGCTCTGAAGAGAACAAAGCGACATGGTCATTTCGCCCGGATCGTAATTTGTCCCAGCGTTATACTCCCGATTTACACGGTCTTGATGCGGTGATGATTGGGGAGCTGGTAACCCATATTCGATCAGTGGCACGCGTTCATCAGTTACTCCGACTTCGTCTCCAGTAGAAACATAACTTTTTTGTAATACTTAACACCGCATTTTTTTTTAATTGTCGTCCTCAACTCTGCTCAAGATTTTAAGGGTTTTGTTGGAACTTGAATTTGTCAAAACGAACTATACAATACAACTTTTATGAAGAAAATGCACATTGCCATCTATGAATTTTAAGAATAACTAACTACTAACCTCGCCAACATGATCAAATTTAAATTATTAATTTCCAAAAAGTGTCAACATGTAACTTGATTTGATTTTTATGAAATCTCATAGATGCGCTGCTTCAAAATTTTCTTTATACTACTAAAATTCATTAAACTATGTTTTTTCTGCCCAAGTTACTTAAATGGCGTAGTTTTTATAGTGTAAAGCTAGATAATAGCATGGCTTACTGAAAAACAACATTTAAATATGCGTCGTTAGATTACACGCTGTCACAGAATGCGTAAGAAAAATAAAGATTCACAGCTCCTCCCCCATAGGTGATAGCGTGATAATATGTAGCCTATATGTTGACCCGACCTCTTAGTAATATTCATGCAAAATTTGAAGTAAATCCATGCAGTACTTTTTGAGTTTATCCCGGACATACATACAGACAAACAGACAAACAGACGAAAATTCTAAAAACTATATTTTTGGCTTCGATATCGATTATAGATCACGCCCCATGTATTCTTTTAAAAAAATATACAATGTACCGTTTTGACTTTCCTACGATTTTATTATATGTATATAGACTAGCTTCAGCCCACGACTTCGTTCGCGTGAAACTTTTTGTTTCCTCCGAGCCACCCCGTCGTATCGCATCACCCGCCCGCGCTATCACTTAACGTTATTTTTGCTTGGCTCCTAAGGGTCATAGCGTGATGTTAAATAGCCTATAGCCTTCCTCAAGAATTGGGCTATCAAATGCAAGAAGAATTTTTCAAATCCGACTGGTAGTTCCAGAAATTACCCCCTACATACAAACTTACAAACAAATTTTACCTCTTTATAATATTAGTATAGATGTGTATCTATTATTTAGGATAATTATGTATATAATTGTGTATCTCAATCAACTCAGCCTATCGCAGTACACTGCTGGACATAGGCCTCTCCCAGACTGCGCCACAACACCCTGTCCTCCGCCTTCCGCATCCAGTCTACCCCAGCCACCTTCTTTAGGTCGTCCGTCCATCTAGCTGGGGAACGTCCCACACTACGCATGCCGGTACGCGGTCTCCACTCAAGGACTCGTCTGCTCCACCGGCCATCGGTAGGTCGGCGTATCTATTTTAGTATATTGTAAAGTAATTATTGCACCAACGAAAACGTTGTGGCTAAGTAATAACAGCCGCACGGTTCGATCGATCAGGTTAAGCTACGCTTGCCGCGGTTGGTCCGTAGATGGGTGACCATCTGTTCATACCAAGCGCTTCCGTGCCTCGGAAAGCACATTAAGCCGTTGGTCCCAGCTGTCATTCGTGGATCTTTGACAGTCGTTTCCGGTCGTCAGAAGCCCGAAAGTCTTACAACCAGTCTTACCAAGGGGTATCGTATTACCCAGTAACTGGGTTGTTGAATCAGATAGGCAGTCGCTCCATGTAAAATACTGGTTATCAGCTGCATCCGGTCGGACTGGAAGCCGACCCCAACATAGTTGGAAAAAGGCTAGGCGGATGAGCCAATGATACCCGGTTTTTAAATCGCAGCAGGACGTATGGAAATTGATCCTTAAAGTTCCTTACAACAACAAACAACATTTAATAATAAAACGAACAAGTAAGCCGTTATTATAATACCTGTACATCACAAAGAAAAAGAAAATAATACTTACTTAACTTTGGACCACTTAAGAAATCTCATCACAGAGAGAAAATAAACAAATCAAAAACATAAAGAAAATAATCTTTATTTTTGCAGAAAACGCAATATCTTGTTAATTCCGAAAGATCTCATTACGTTGGATAATTTGTTTTCTTACGAATCGCAATGATACAGGCAAAATCTAATTAGGAAAATCATATTTTGTGGCTAAAGAAAATGTTGGTTACCCCGAGTGGTTAAGCCACTTCGCCACCGACGAGGTAGCAACGATTTTATCGCTCAGTGACGTACAAAAGATTCTAGGTCCGTGTAAGTAAAAGAGATCATCATCATCTGCCTAGCCTTTTCCCAACTATGTTGGGGTCGGCGTCCAGTCTAACTGGATGCAGCTGAATACCAGTATTTTACATGGAGCGACTGCCTATCTGACCTCCACATGCCAGTTACTGGGTAATACGATACCCCTTGGTAAGACTGGTTGTCAGACTTTCAGGCTTCTGACTACCCATGACGACTGTCAAAGATCCACGAATGACAGCCAGGACCAACGGCTTAGCGTGCTTTCCGAGGCCCCTCCGTGCCTCTTTATCTGATCGATCGACCTGTGCGGCTGTTTTTATTTAGCCACGGGCCCCTCAAACAAGAAAAAAAGATACCTACATATATATATTAATAGTTGATCGCTGACTGTTCATGCCGCCAGCGAGTACTCGTTTGTCGCAGCGACAAGAGCAATGAATGAAAGTTCTCGCTCAGCGACGCTCGCTTGGCGAGCAGGACCCTCGCTGAGAAACTCACGCTTGGCATACAGATACGCATACAAGCGAGTAATAATGATTCTAATGATTATAATTCTGTAAATACGGACATGTTATAGTAGCGAATCATATTTTAATCAAGATACAACCTGACACTGACCTGAAAATTGCAAAAAACGTTAGAAAAATTGACTTAAATTTTAGTTCATTTTGGGACCAAGGACAATTCAGACTATTTAAAAAAAAAAGTGAAATATGGCTCGCGGATTCCTTTTGGCATGAAGTCTCTTTGAAAGAATTAAAAAAAAAAATCGCACATCTCCGACCTCCGACTAGTAAATTAAATAGTTATCTGTGGCATTATAGCACTAGTTCAGTAACGTAAAGAAAAAGCACGCGTTTGTAATACACTGCATTATGGACCTAAAAGCGGTTCATTATGAGCCATTTTACGAGCAAGTGTGTTGAAAATATTATTATAACTGACCACCCTGCGAAGATCGTCGTTCAATCTTGCCTGAGGGCGTCAGAGCATCCTGCACTAAGATCTTTCAACTACGTCTTTTATTTCAACCAACGAATAAGGGAGACCCTCTTATTCTTTGGTTAAAACGAAAGGCGAAAACAAAAAAGAAACGAAAATAAACCAATTTAAATAATGCAATTAATTAAATTGAAACCTCCTTCATAACGAAGTCAGCGAAAATAAATAAAATGGGGGTAGGGTCTACACAATTGTTTCGATTCGACCCTCCCATTGGCCGAAGTAACACGTCCGAACGAAATAGTCGCATATATTCGACACGATTGTTATTGGACTCGATTTCTTTAACTCGATGTCAGGTCATATCAAGAACATTTGGTTTCGATTAAACATCTGTGTAAATAAAAGTTACAGGTTCTGATCTGTGTGTCAAAGATAAGGGTCTCGTGTCTAAGTAATAACAGGCGCACGGGTCGATCGATCAGGTTAAGCTACGCTTGCCAAGGTGGGTCCATGGATGGAAGACCATCTTTACGTACCAAAACCCCTCCGTGCCTCGGAAAGCACGTTAAACCGTTGGTTCCGGCTGTCATTCATGGATCTTTGACAGTCGTTACGGATCGTCAGAAGCCCGAAAGTCTGACAACCAGTTTTACCAAGGGGTTTCGTATTACTCAGTAACTGGGTTAGATAGGCAGTCGCTCCACGTAAAATACTGGTTTTCAGCTACATTCAGTTTGACTGGAAGCCGACCCCAATACAGGGTGTCCCTGGAAGTATGGATCAAATCGAATAGGGGCGTGGACAAAGTCATTTCCAAACTTTTTGACTCTGAGAATGTCAGTGAATTTTTTTACGGTTCAAAAGTTATGACCGATTTTTATTTATTTTTTCAATCACTTCGCATAGTGCTCAAAGAAAATAATCATAAAAAAATACTATCAGGGCTATCTAAAACAAATAAATTGATAGCCCTGGTAGTTTTTTTTTAAGATTTCTTTAAAATGATTCGATTTCTCTTCTTTTCATTCTGTTTTTTTTTTTTTGCTAAAATGTTTGGAAATGACCTTGCCTGCCCCTATTCAATTTAATCCATACTTCCAAGGACACCCTGTATAGTTGGAAAAAGGCTAGGTAGATGATGATGATGAGTGAGAAACTCAAAATGAGAAGCTCAGGGATGGCTTAGAAATGAGTTTTGGAAAAACCAGTCTCCATATCGTTAGCCTTTACTTTATAAATAACAATGCTTACCTTCATAAATTCTCGTCACTACCAAACAGGAAAAGATGAAAAATTACCTTTTTTTATTCTAAATGGGCTCATACACCCATAATCAGCCTATAATTTTCCCACTGCTGGGACACAGGCCTCCTGTCTGTGAGAGGGAGTGGGCCATAATCCACCACGCGGGCCCAGTGCGGGTTGGTAGATATCACATGTCTTGGATTTTTTGGTTCTAGAACATGCCGGTTTCCTCACGATGTTTTCCTTCACCGTTTTGAGAGCAGTGGTGATTAAATAATTTACACAAAGTAAAGCACCTGTCTGGGTTCGAACCTACGACCTACAACTCGTAAGTCGCGGCCGTAACCACTGGGCCACCACTGCTCTCATGGCTCATGATGGTCTGAAATTAAATTGACATTTTATAAGGACATACTTAACATCACGCCTAGGCTAGGCAGATGATGAGCTAGCGGAATGCCTACTCCCTTCGAGAGATCAGATACAGGCGTGATGTTGAGTTACATACCAATTTAAAACAAAGCCAAATATTGTCACAACTCCACTTATTCCTACTGTTGCTGCAAACTCCAGCTCCTAACAAGCAAAAAGTACCAAAAAACAAAAACAAACTTCTTCCTCCAGTCAAGTCTTAATTACATCGCGACAAAAACAGATTAAAAACTTTTATAAAAAGGCTTGAATTATTTCCGAATTCACAGAAAGTTTTACGTTGTAACATGTATCCAATTATTTTGATAATTATGAGGAGACCTGTAATTTACTTATTTGAAAACTGTGGGCAGCTAAATGAATATAATATTAATTCTCGTATTTACAAATCGACTACTTTAATTACTATATTGGCCACACATACACACACAGAGCACAGAGAGGAGTCCTGTGTCCCAGCAGTGGGAACATTATATTATGCTAAACAGCCTTAGCACTGCTGGATAAAAAACTGCGATTTCAACTCTAAAAAAATCAATCCAACTCGCTTACAATACCGACTAAAACATTTAAAAAAAAAACAAACTTGCAAGTAAACTCTCGTTTATAAAACCTATATACTTAAGGGTGATTAGTAAATCATACTTAAATGATTTTATTTTTGTAAGTAGGGTTGTGCAAACACTTTTACACGTCAATTAGTGGCGTGCATTGCATATAGGCATATAAGCAGTGCCTACCTCGATATATCAACATAAGCCTGTCAATTATATTTTAGTGTGTGTGCCCCACAATTAAGAAACTCACTAAATTATCATACCTAATATAAAACAAAATCTTCATACAAACACGCGCGGCAGTAGGCAGTCGCCTACTCGGCTCCCGTACTATTCGCACATTGTCATTGGTCTTTACTCGTTCAAGTTAATACGACAAAATTAAAAATACGTACGTCTCACGCGTAATACCATGACGTTCGACCTTCGCAATTTATCCTACTCAAATAACCACACTTTTGACCTCACTTTTTTTTCTGATTAGTGACTGCGTTTGCCTAGACTAGACCCGGCCTAGT
Source organism: Amphipoea oculea (assembly GCA_945859645.1). Classification (NCBI taxonomy): domain Eukaryota; kingdom Metazoa; phylum Arthropoda; class Insecta; order Lepidoptera; family Noctuidae; genus Amphipoea; species Amphipoea oculea. Next base: position 16,928,240 of record OX243881.1, read on the forward strand.
GCCTACCTATTCTGAAAACCAATGCACGCCACTGGTCAATCATATTTTAAAAACTAGATGAGGTTAGCGTTTCATATCTGACTACTCTGAGAAGAAAGGCCGAAACAAACGGAGCTCAGTCTCTTTTAAATTCCAGACATAATCTTGGTCAAATCACCCACTTTTCTTGCTAACAGACAGTAAATATGTGATCAAAAAGAGATTAAATGAGCACGAAAATACACGCGTTGTCATCATAATCTCTTAATTCGTGATCCTAAAAGGGTTGAAGCTGACATAATTATTTTAACCGCCATGACACGCACGTTATGGGTCGAATCCACAGATATAGATACACCTAGATAACGCAAGAGCAACTACTTCGCGTGCCAAAAATCGCACCAGCTTACGTTCGAAAATCGTAAGCCGCCACTTTCGCGCTCAGTCCTGCGTTGTGCTGGCTGGGTGAGCGTGAGCGAGAGCGCGAGCTTGTGACGTCATAGTAGGTAGTCAAAAAGTGGCACGCTTAGTTTTCATACAGTTCGTGATACTTGCGTTATCTAGGTCTATCTATATCTGTTCGAATTCATAGTCCTGCACACAGAATTAATACATTTGCTTTGTCCACCCGTTATATTAAGCCAATTTTAATGGATTTTTAAGCCAGAAAATCACAAAACAGCATCTACTTAATAAAATTCATAAATTCATTGACAGACGACGCACAGCCTAAAACCACAGGGTTTAGAAGCATTAAATTTGGCACAGTTATTTTTATAACGACAGTGATCACGAAGGAGGCTTTTTAAAAAATTATTCCCTAGAGTTCAATAGGGGATGAAAGTTTGTATGGAATTTCATCATTTTTGCCGGTGGGAAATCCCATCATCGGGCACACAGGTCCTAATCTATCTATGTGTGCTATACTTACCTATATTTATATACAGGGTGGGCAAAAAATCATGGATCAAATGAAACAGGGCGATAGTTGGAGTTATTTGAAGGAAAAAATATCTCAAAAAAATATCTATCTAAAAGTTATGACAATTTGAGTGTTTACAGTAAGTTATTAAAGTTACATATAATTGTTCGTGAGACTTAAAAGATATTGAAAAACGTGCCAATACTGATAAATCATGGTACCCACTTTCATAAAATCACTTTGGAACCGATGATACATTTTTGTTTTTTACTGCAGATAATCCCTACTATCGCCCTGTTTCGTTTGATCCACGATGTTTTACCCACCCTGTATCCATACTATATACTTTATACTATATATGTATACTATACTTACTATATCCATACTAATAATATAAATTCGAAAGTAACTCTGTCTGTCTGTCTGTATGTTACCTTTTCACGCCTAAACCGCTGAACCGATTTGGATGAAATTTCGTATAGCGATAGTTTGAGTCCTGAGACATAAAATATTTTTTATCCCGATATTCCCACGGGAACGAGACTTATGAGGCTGAAACCGCGGGACGCAGCTAGTATATAATAATAATAAAGCTGAAGATTTTGTTTGTTTGAACGCGCTAATCTCTGGATCCAGTCGGATTTGAAAAGTTCTTTCATTTGATAGCCCAACTCTAGGGGAAAGAAGGATTTATAAATAAATAAATAAATAAAAATAAAAAAAAAAAAAAAAAAAAAAAATAAAAAAAATAAAAAAAAAAAAATCTTTTATTGTCAGGCATCGTAGGCCCATAGCGTGTTAGTCTTACAAGTAACTTAAAAAAAAACTATGTTAGTAGTTTAAAATCTAACTTATTTTAAATAAAAACACAATAAAAAGCACCCAAATTACAGGAAGGTTTATCAAGCCCCATGTCTGGCATGTAGCTTGATAAACCTATCCATTGTAGGCCCTTCTAACCTATCTGAAAATACCCTCAGGATGCTATTGTCACTTCCTCTCAATCTGCGTATTATTGACGCCACTTTCTTGCGCATGATCGCAAAATAATCGTCAGTGCGCGCCTCAGCGAACATCAGTGACGCACTACAGTACGGAGGAAGCCTCAACAGCGCCCTGAAGGCATTGTTGTATTGTATGCGAAGGGTGTTGTCTGTTTTTTGGGTATGATTAGCCCACAGGCTGCTGGTGTAAAATGTTTGACAAAACGCCTTAAAAAGTGTTATTTTAACTGGGACTGAACAACCAGCAAACCTGCGAGCCAACATGTTTCCCCTCACAGCCATCGCCCTTCGCTCCCTTTCCATATCCGAGTCATCTTTAAGATGCTCTGTAACAATATGGCCTAAATATTTAAATAATGTTACCCTCTGCAAAAGTGAACCGTTCAGTTCTACGGGAGGGACATTTGAGGGACTTTTATTTCTGCCTCTAAATACCAACAGCGTACTCTTAGTAGGATTATATTTTAGCCCATGCCGCTCTGCGTAACCCTCACAAATAGCGAGCAATTTCCTTATTCCACCGATTGTGGGGCTCAGCAGCACCATATCGTCTGCATAGCTTAGGTTGTTTAAACTAACTCCATCTATATGACATCCGACGTGTGTGCTGCTGAGCTCAACAAGCAAGTTATTGATATAAATATTAAATAGCCTCGGGGACGTAAGACCTCCCTGCCTAACACCACAATTGAGTTTATACGGGTCGGACAATGCGTTGGACCATTTGACAAAGTTCCTCTGCTTGTCATACCAGAAAGCCAATGTTGACACCAACGCAGCAGGTACTCCCGCTCCGCGAAGCTTCTCCCATAAGACATTATAAGAAACCAGGTCGAAGGCTTTGGAAAGGTCCAGGAAACAAGCATACACTGGTGTCTTTCTGTCCGTATAATATTTGACAGTGTGCTTCAACGCAAGTATTGCACTTTCAGTAGACAACCCAGCACGAAAGCCAAACTGAGTGTCATGTAATTTTGTGTATCTACTGAGGTGCGTGTCAACCACACTGTCAAACACTTTGGCTATCACAGTCGCCAGTGAGATTGGCCTGTAATTACCTTTGTCTGCTATGTCTCCTGTCCGATTCTTTACAACGGGTACAACTAATGTATCTAGCATCTCCTGTGGCAGGTAAGAATGCGCAAGACATAGATTAAAAAACATAGTCAATACTCTTGGCATGTGGACACCAGCATTTTGAAGATGCTCGATGCTGAGTCCATCATGACCAGGAGATTTCCCTCGCTTCATAGATATAATCACTGTTTTTATTTCCTTACACGTAAACCGCAGGGGTTCTCCTGATTGACAGATCTCAGCATCGTTCACCTCCACCACAGAGTCAAGAGGCGAGTTCACTAAAAACTGTTCCTTAAAGATATTTGCTATTTCCGTGAGATCACTCTTACCCTCCACGCTAACTGGTAAGCTTGGAGAAACATTAAGCTTTTTAGTGCCTTTCCAGAAAGATGAAAAACATTTCTTAGAATGTAGCGAGGCCAAAATATTCATTTCTATTTTTTCTTGATTCTTAATGACCCATTTCAATTTGGATTTAAATACCTTACGACTTAACATCATATCCTCATATATGGGCCCACTATTTGGTTGACCATACCACGACCATAATTTAAACTTAAACCTTGCCTGAGCGTGAAATTCTTTGACATGCTTGTTCCATCCTATTATGCCCTTCTTTCTTATCACGTCTCTAGGGATTCTGTTTACACTAGCTGCTTCACTTAATATTGATACAATGTCTTTGTACATCGAATCCAACACTAATCTATGTTGGGCATTATCACAAAACTTATCAGCACATAGTTCAAAATCCTTAGGAAAATCTAAAGTTTTAAATTTGCTATTACACATAGACGAATATTCCTTTATTTCATCTGGATTTCTTTCACCCCATCGCACACCGTTAAGCGGTGATTTGATCGCATACGTTTTTAAACTGATAACATTTACATCACATTCAATTTTTAAGGGAAAGTGATCTGACCAAAACGTATCATAAATAACCTCAATGTTTACAATTGTTTTTCCTGCCGCCTGTGTAACAAGGCAGTGGTCTAACCAACGCTTACACCCATGTGAGTCACTAATAAACGTGTAAGTTTGCGATAGTATACCTAAATAGTTTAAGTCCGCACATAATAATTCCTGCTCACTACAAAAACTAAGAAGTTCATTACAAAATGACTCACCTGGGTGGGCGTTGAAATCTCCCAACACATACACTGATTCAGCATTATTATTTTGTATAATAGAATACATTTCACTAAGACATTCCGTAAAAAGAGGCATATTTTCGCTGCAGTCCGTCGGCATATACACATTTATTACCAAAAAGCACCGGTTGTTTATCACTACCTTCACTGCACATATCCGACTACTGATACTTTGCACCACACTCACATAGTTAAATGCAGTTTTACGCCAAAGTATGGCAAGCCCTCCATAGGGTCTCCCTTTGCAAATGCCCGCTGACGTATCCACTGACGACTTTCCCGTGTAACTAAATTCCTGATCAATACCGTCCAGGAAGGCTAGATCATGTGGATACAACCACGTTTCTTGTAACAAAACAATATCAGCTGTTTTGCAAAGTGAACGCACACAGTTCACCGACCTTTTAACATTTTTGCAATTAAACGTTATTAAGTTCATGTTTGAAATACTATCCATTATTTGCTTTAGTTATTCCCTCGCTCACAAAAATAGTCTTATTTTTGTCTTCAGTTCTGTTCTTGAAATGTATAAAGCGCCGAAATGTCACTCCATCAGGCCACATCTGGTCATCTAGAAAGAGATCTAACTTATTTTTGTTAACAAGCACTTTAAAGGCATTGTATGGCTTTTCCTTTTTCATTGTAATTTTCTCAAGCAAAACGACCTCCGCCGTTTTATTTTCAATGTATTTGCAGATATCATCCACTGCTGTCTCTTTATTTACATTCGAAATAAACAAAGGGATTTTAACTTCCGCTGCTTTAAATTTCTCAGACAGGTCCGTCGCCGCTTTGCCCGTTTTACCAGCAAAACGATTCCTAGACCGTCGCTTTTGCACCAAAACCCAATTATCTTCAGGTTTGTTGGGCAGTTTCCATTCCCCATTCCTTGTCACATCCGCCATAGTAGGTCGTTGTATTTCATTGTTTCTTGTACGACAAACCTCTGACTCGATAATCTCTGTGCACATTTCTTTTTCTAATAGGGTTGAGTTAATCGGTGCGTGCGCACTAGTCATGATCGCTTCGGTATGAGTGCAAGCGAGAGAGCGATATGTTGGTGACTCAGTGCGCTCTGCACTCTCACACCTCACCATCGAGTTACCTTCATCGTACACTGGTGCCGGCGACAAACCTACCGGGCCACTGTCAAGCAAATACCCTCCTCTTTTCTTCGCATTAATATTGCATGTTAATAATGATAATTGGGGCCTATTTGATCCCAGTTCTAGCTTCAACTCGTCCAGTTGAGTGACTGTTGCATATTTACTTTTAATGTCATTGATTTCAGCACGTACAATCAACAGATCTTTTAACAATTTGGTCATCATTTATCCCAATTCTGGTCTTTTTTATTTTTGCTCGGCTCCCAGGGGTCGTAGAGTGATATTAATAGCCTTATAGGCTATTAACCCCTAAAAAGTTCTGACTTTTTTGAGTTCTGAGTTATCACACTATCACACTAATATTATGTAGCGGTATCCACAACGCCACATGCGAACAACGCGTCATACTGACGTCACGCAAATCCTGCATTTCGCAAGCAGAGTTTACTACGCAACTAGCATATATACAACAGCCCGACATGACTGACCCCGACGTGATCGTCAGCGCAGCCTTCGTGCACCTACTTCAGCGTGACGTCATCATCACTCCCGCAAGCTTTAGAGCGGCGAGTCACCCAGCCAGCCAGCATCCACGGCTTCAACGGGTATCCTGACCACCAGCATGCAGCGACCGCGCATACCTGGTCATCACCCTCAGCCTCATCAGCAACCTCGGCACAGCACACTGCACTTTCGGCCGGTCTACAAGCAGAGCCCTCACTCAATAAGCCTCTCCTGGTCGACGCTAGCAGTCAGCCTCAACCCGGCGCTGTACCACATCCGACGCACTGGAGCATAACGCAGCGCAACCCCGACTCACTGGGGACATCTTCGCAGACAGTTCCGACTCACCGTGAACTATGCGGCAACCTGTTCCGACTCACTGGAACCTCAGCTGGCCTGGCAAGCATCGCAAGATACAAGACTCAGCCCACTATCGACCTCCGGTCTCCGGGGGGGAGTGATGTAGCGGTATCTACAACGCCACATGCGAACAACGCGTCATACTGACGTCACGCAAATCCTGCATCTCGCAAGCAGAGTTTACTACGCAACTAGCATATATACAACGGCCCGACATGACTCATTGGGCAGTTGCCCGCTGGACACGACACCCGTCTGGTCGGAGTATCCTCCCTTTTCTATAGAGTATGAGTGAACTTTACACCCTGTTCCTCATACCTCTATAATTATAAAGGCGAAAGTTTGTGAGTGTGTCTGCACGTGTGTGTGTGTTTATATGTTTGCTACTTCTTCAAACTCAAACAGCTGGACCAATTTTGATAAAATTTTGTATGGAAGTAGCTAACACTCTGGATTAACATATAGGCTGCTTTTTATCTCGAAAACACTAGTATTATAAAGGCGAAAGTTTGTGTTTGCGTGTGTGTGTTTATAAATGTTTGTTACTTCTTCACGCTCAAACGGCTGGACCAAATTTTAATAAAATTTTGTTTGGAGGTAGCTAACACCCTGGATTAACATATAGGCTACTTTTTATCCCGAAATTCTCACGGGATCGACACTTATGCGGGTGAAACCGCGGGGCGGAGCTAGTATTTGTATAACTTTAAGCGAAAATGTAGCAATATCGCGGGCTGGCGATGTGCCTAATTTAAATTAATTATTTGACTTTGAGACAGCTTACAGTTTCCAGTTTGACAGTTTTACTTGGAGTCAGTAAAAGTAATTACTATAGTACTTACCCAAACGAGCGACTTCACAAAGAACTCTTCTACAATTTGTCAGAATAAAGAAACGTTATAAATAAACCAATTTCTTGCTCAAACAATAGAGCTGGGTCAAAGCAGTATCATTATAAAAATATTACAAAACATTTTTTACGATCTTATGTTGGTGAGTACAGCAGTAAACTCGGACGGTCGCGTAAAAATGTCAATCAACAGAGCAAACTTCAGCGAACGACTTTTGTTACTAAATGTACAGAGGCCAGCACATCAAGCTACCTACCCCAATTTGTCAAATTTTGCCAATTGAATATGAACCTTATTACTTTGAAGTAAAGTTGAAAATCTATCAAAGAAATTTGACAGACTGGGGTAGCTTGATGTGCTGGCGTCTGTACTAGGGTATTTTTATGTCTTGAAGCGGCGCACGCTTTACTTGTGGTAACCAAGTGTAAAACACGCTGTGAAAGTGTGCGTGAAGATGAGGAAGTAGCGTCAGCAGTTCAGCACATAATACACATACAACCACTTGTGTCTTCACCATTATCTAGGAGGGTACAGCCCGATTCACAAACTTTATGGTGGCTCTGAACAGTGGCGTGCATTGCATATAGGCATTATAAGCAGTGCCTACCTCGATATATCAACATAAGCCTGTCAATTATATTTAAGTGTGTGTGCCCCACAGTTAAGAAACTCACTAAATTATCATACCTACCTAATAAAAAACAAAATCTTCATACAAACACGCGCGGCAGTAGGCAGTCGCCGGACGGCCTACTCGGCTCTCGTACTATTCGCACATTGTCATTGGTCTTTACTCGTTCAAATTAATTCGAAAAAATTAAAAATACGTACCATGACGTTCGACCTTCGCAATTTATCACCCTTAAGTAGGCATGCCTACTCAAATAACCACACTTTTGACCTCATTTTTTTTTTCTGATTAGTGACCGCGTTTGCCTAGACTAGACCCGGCCTAGTGCCTACCTATTCTGAAAACCAATGCACGCCACTGGCTGTGGAGTACAATACGTGCCACGAAAGATGAGACTGGACACACCACGTGGTTTGACTTGCGCAGTACACGATTTTAGGTCTCTATAGCGGTATGAGGTCTGAGCCTTCTGAGCGCAGGACGGGACCGGACGTCATAGGGGCGGCGGAAAGAGCGCGGGAGGGGGGGTCAAGTTTCATCTTTCGTGGTGCGCATTGTACGCTACTACGACGAATTTACTGCGCAGCGACTCGCCTCTTGTTCCCAGCCGCCATAGAATCGGTCTGTACCGAGAGCGCTTGCGCTTACACACACATTCACAGCGTGATTGAAATTACCGCCCACTCCCTCTCGAAGAAAGTAAACCTGTTTCCCAGCAGTGCGAACTTTATAGGCTGATTATGTAGTGTTTTTATTTTGGAAGTCGGTTGTTTTCTTTGTTTGTAAATTTATATGGGACCACCCCTAAGGCACACCAAACATTAAAAAAGAAATTTTTTTTTTTTTAATTGATCCACAATTGCTAAATATCGCATAAAATACATAAAAAAAGTCGAATTGAGAACCTCCTCCATTTTGAAGTCGGTTAAAAATGGTCAGCAGAAACTCCATCCATAATCACTCTTGAACCAGGAACCCTCAACCTAATCCCATTGATGTACTCGTAAATAGCCCCTCATACTTAAGCGGAAATACTTCCGCAATCTCCCAAGGACCTACTTAAAACCCCACTCACGCCGTAACAGAAAATAACTCGCCCAGTTATTCAGCGTCACGTGTTACAAAACGGTGTGACAAACTCCTGGTCGGCACTCAAAACAACCAGCCAAAGTGGGGCAGTTAGCCAAGTTAAATTGGCCAAGTGGCAGCAACTTTTTAACTAGTGTTTACCCACTTTGTCTGAAATATTGCTTTTGTCGAGTCGTTTTCGGCAGTAGGGTACATACGAAAACAGGTTGGTTTTGAGGACGAATGGTTGCTAGGTAGAGTACATTTACTTAGGGAAAATATTCTCTACAGACTTATTGGACTCCTAATTATGGAGACTTTTTTAAATTAGGCAATGAACCTCTAAAAACTTTTTTGCGCTGCCAATGATGCACAGTGTTTAAAATAATTCAGCCTCTTTTTAAATTTCTGGGCTGGATTTGGCTGTTTAGTACTTTTAGGTTAGGAACCCAAAATAGGAATTATTTGTGGTTCACAAAAAGAAGCGCAATAATTATGTTGAAGTTGAAAATGGGAATTATAAGAGGTTCGGTTAAATAAATGTTAAATGATAACGCACCGGTCCAGTGCGGGTTAGTGAATGTCACATGTCTTCGAATTTTTTGGTTCTAGGACATGCCAGTTTCCTCACGATATTTTCCTTCACCGTTTTGAGAGCTGTGGTGATTAAATTTAACACACAAAGTGCCTGCCTGGGTTCGAACTCACGACCTACAACTCGTATGTCGGTGCCGATACTACTGGGCCGTCACTGCTCTCTATTTAGGGACGTAATTCGTTTTTCGCACATAATATTTATTTACTTTGTTTCAAGACTTCATATCTATGGGTGATACTCGTATTGTTTGTCGCCCTATCGTATCAAACTTATGTTTCAAATTAATATAATTTCAAGTTAAACAAATATCAACATTATTTTAATTGTAATTAAGTTTCTTTTTTTCAGAGTGACTGGCACTATTGAAAAAGTTATAAAAATGTTTGAAATTGTAGCGTAAACTGAACTTTAAGGTGTAGGATTTAAAGTTATTTTTCCATAAACTCATATTTGTTTACACTTTTGGCAAATATACCGCGAATGCAGATTAGGTTCATTACGAGGACGAATGTTAGCGAGTAGAACATATATACCTATTTACTTAGGAAACTCTCCTTGGGTGGAACTTGGAAACTAATAAAACGCGATATAATGTTCCTACCGTGACTTGACTTGTTAGATCCCCAACTTATTACGTAATATCTAGAATTCCGTGCATGCTGAGAATAGCGTACTCGATCCGCGACTTGGACAAAATGTTATTGTGTTTTTATGAAAGCCTCGCATATAGATTTGTGCTTGGTTTAACAGCAAAAATATTTCATGTTTCATGAGGTATGCGGTGCTAACCTATACTCTTAAGAAATTGTTACAATGACCTTAGATTTAAGTAATATATTATTTTAAAATCGTAACGATGTAAACAATTGTCTTTCCGTAAGCAAGGTTATAACATTATACGTAGCCAATTCAAGGAGATTGCAGGCAGGCCAGTGAAGCAATTCCCGCATTGGATGGCCGCCTCACGAAACAGGTTCTCCGTCTAACTAAACAAAAGCTGCGTATAGTTACTGCAGCTTTAACTGGCCACGGGTCATTTAATAAACACCTCTTTGTCATAGGAGTAACAGACAGTCCGCTGTGCAGGACCTGCATGGAGGACAACGAGACAGCGGCACATGTAATTCTAAACTGCCCAGTGGTCACCACGTACAGGGCAAAGTACTTCGGTAACTCAGGTATCCTACGTGAGACGGTCAGTAACATCAAGGCGTTGCTGGTGTTGGAGACAAAACGTAGCGCCGCCCTCCACAGCGACTACGGGAGCGGGCCAGCAGCGTGCGGGGAGCGGGGGACGAGACGCCGATCGCCGATGGCCTGCACTGCCCTTCACTTTTTAAAACGGAACGGTCCGAGAGGCGCGCGTCATTGTGTTTCAATATACCATACCTAAATACAGTCCGCTATTTTATTTATAACACCTCTAAGAATCGCCAACATATGGTCCTCTCACCGTGAAAATGGACACAAGGACGTCTTGAAGCTTATTTTGGAGACTATTCCGTATCTTAATCAAGAAATTTGACGAGTCGTACGCGCCGGCCATTACGCGACGACTTTCGAGGAGGTCAAGGAAGGACATTTGAAGGACGAACAAACCGTCTCGTCGCTGGGTAAAGGATAAGACATCTTGTGAGTTCGTTCCTATTTATTCCTCTTATTCCCTCTTCTCTTAGCTATCACATTTCCTTTCTAAATATCATACTCCTTTTGCTAAAACTTGAGTCGGTGCTTTGTGCATTCTTCATACGTTACAACTCATAGAACAATATACATTTATATCCTGTTATCTATAACATTGCGGTTAATTTGGTTTGTTGACAATTCATCGTCGTAACTTGTGAGCTAAGTACTTGCAATCATAAAAAACACGAGTGTTGAATGCCTATTGCATGAATCATCTTGTTTACTCCAAATCGATACGCACAGTCATTGAGCACAGCTACCTGGTTATAAATTATTGCTTACATATTTTTATTACGTTGCATCAAGCAGCTGTGTGTGTGGTTGCTATTTTTAACCGACTTCAAAAAAAGGAGGAGGTTCTCAATTCGTCGGAATCTTTTTTTTTTTTTTTTTTTTTTTATGTATGTTCCCCGATTTCTCGAAGACGCCTGGACCGATTTGGAAAATTTTTCTTTTGTTTGAAAGGGTATACTTCCCAAGTGGTTGCATGATCATCAGGTCAGGATCTGATGATGGGATCCCAGGGAAACCGAGGGCAACCTTCAAATTTTATAGGCACATAGTAACATTTTCATATATTTTCTAAAGCTGTTTAAGTATTTGCATCTGATAATCATCATCTCAGGTGGATGAGCTGATGATGGAAGGTACAACTCCTCAACGGCTTGGAGTTAAACGAAAATTCTTTCAAAATTATTTATAGTAACACTCGTGCATTTGCTCTCGGAAAGCACCATTTGGTGAAGTGGAACTGATGATGAAGACCACAGATGGCCACCGGAACTACTCAATAATATCTCCGTACTATTTCACGGGTTGCGATTCGATACTTTAACATGGTTGCTAAGCAATTTATGCTCGTCACAATGTGAATGGTGATATGGAGCTGATGGTGGACCAGGAGAACTCTTCAACAATTAACTTCCGTGCATCGGTAAAAGCAATATTTTGTAAAAGGCGATGAGAAAGTTGACACTAGGCTATTGTAACTGAGATAAATTATAAGCAGACCCACTAAAAAGCGTGAAATAAAAACTTTTTAACAAAAAAAAAACCGACTTCCAAAAAAACACTACAAAGTGAAAAATAACTTTAATTTCGGAAGTCGGTGGCAAAAAACTAAAATACAGATCCAAAGACACCGACTTCCGAAATTAAAGTTATTTTTCACTTTGTAGTGTTTTTTTGGAAGTCGGTTTTTTTTTTGTTAAAAAGTTTTTTAAAATCAGCTGTTGCCCTTATTGCGATTTGAGGTTCGTTTTGTGATCATGTCCGAACTTAAAACTTTAATTAAAAAACGCTCAGCTATAAAATCAAAGCTTACTATTTTTGGCAATCATATAAAATTAATTAAAACTTCTAAAACATTAACGGAGCTACAAACCATAGATTTAGAGTGTCGCTTGCGAAAATTTGAGCCCTTATGTGAGGAATTCGACTCGTTACAGACTGAAATCGAGATCCTATCAGATGAGCCACCAACCGATGAAGTTTCCGCGGAGCGTGTGCAGTTTGACAACGACTACTACCCGCTGGTGGCCACAGCCAAGAGCCTGCTGGCTGCCGGAGGCAAGGGCGGTGGCGGCGGGTCTGTGTTGGAGTTCAGCGATGCAGAAACAGGTGGGCGAGTAAGAAATTTGGTTAGGCTACCGAAAATTGACTTACCACATTTCAGTGGTGGCTATCAAGACTGGCTTGAATTTAAAGACACATTCCTTTCTCTTATACATAACAGTGATTGCATAGATAACATAAATAAATTCCACTATTTACGGGCTTCTCTTCAAGGAACTGCCGCTCTAATAATTAAAAACATCGATTTTAAAAGTGACAATTATAAAATTGCGTGGGAATTACTGTGCGAGCGATTTGACAATAGTCGCTTACTGGTTAATAACCACATACAGGCTTTGTTTAACGTAGATCCTATTCGATCAGAATCGTGTAAGTCGATTCAGTATCTTATTGATGTAACTAACAAGAACATCAGGGCTCTCACATCATTAAATGAACCCACACAGTACTGGGACACGCTCGTAATTTATATGATGTCAACTAAACTCGATAGCGTGACGGGTCGAGAGTGGGAAGAACATAGAAATACATTGACTTCATCCCCAACCCTATCACAGTTCATAACATTCTTAAATAACAGAGCCGACTTATTAGAAACTTTAGAAGAGAACAACAAGAATAATAAAATAAAGTCAGAACCCGTAAAAGCGAAAAGTTTAGTAATAAATAAAAGCACTAATAGCAAAAATAAAAATAAAAAACGTAAATCATGCCCATTGTGTGACGATGAGTCACATCAGCTGTTCAATTGCGAATCGTTTAGAAGTCTTCCTTTAGAATCTCGGATTTCAAAAGTAAAGGAGTTCAATGTGTGCCTGAACTGTTTGCGTTTCGGTCATGTAGCAAAGAAATGTTTTTTGTCACACTGCAAATATTGCAAAGAAAAGCACAACACTCTTTTGCATGTAGAAAAATCCGAGCAATCTGCTTCTCATGATTCGTCTTCAACAGATATTGTACTGACAACTGATGTTCTACCGGTAACTACTCCGACGCGTGTTTTCCTATCCACAGCGTTGGTGAGAGTGGTTGACAGCAGGGGCAGCAAACACACCGCCAGGGCGATCTTGGACAACGGTAGCGGAATAAATATCGTTTCCGAAGCTTTCTGCAGTAAGCTGGGTTTGCCGAGGCGGAACGTGAGCTCCACGGTATCAGGTTTTAATAATCATGTATCCAATAGTACACAGTCTTGCATTCTCACAATTGAGTCATTGAATTCTAGCTATAGGACTAACATTGATTGTCATGTGTTTACCAACGTCACCACAGCAGTACCAATCACGTACATTGACACACAACACATTCAAATCCCAGCAGGCTTATGTCTATCTGACCCCTCTTATAATATTCCTTCTAAGGTCGATCTTCTTATCGGGGCAGATATCTTCTGGGATATTCTAGGTAACAAAAAGATTAGCCTAGGCAAGCATCTACCTATGTTACGCAGTTCGGAGCTCGGATGGATAGTCACTGGTCACATCTCGAGTCCGAAAAGTACATTCAGTCAATGTCTTTTTACACAAGGCCAACTTGATATTGACCTCACTCATTTTTGGGAAATAGATAGTGTTTCTCTTGAGCATTCTCAATCCGCGGAGGAACGTGCGTGTGAAAATCATTTCACTGTTAACACAACTCGACGTGACGATGGTCGCTTTGTCGTCACCGTACCTCTTAAGCAAGATCCTCTGGTATTAGGCGATTCCTTTGAGATGGCTAAGCGCCGTTTCTTATCGCTTGAGCGAAAATTCGAACGAGAACCAATATTCAAAGAAAAATATTTAGACTTCATGAAAGAATACGAGCGATTAGGTCACATGACTGAAAATAAAACCCTTTTTCCATACAGTGATAATGCCAACTACTACCTTCCTCATCATGGCGTACTTCCCGAAGTACTACTGGACTCCCGAGTCCAGTACAACGACAAAGTTGCGTACAGTCTTCGATGCTTCTGCCGTCACCACTTCAGGAATTTCTTACAACGAAATTCAGATGGTCGGTCCTACTGTCCAAGACGATCTCTTATCAATTCTCCTCAGATTCCGCCAGCATAAATTTGTAGTATCGGCAGACATTGAAAAAATGTTTAGGTCTATTGACATAGTACCTAGTCAACGCTCGTTACAGCAAATTGTATTTCGGTATGATTCCTCTCATCGCTTAAAAACCTACACACTTAACACAGTTTGTCAGGGGACTGCTGCTGCGCCATATCTCGCGACAAAATGTTTGAGTAGTCTGGCATCCACAGTCAACGATAATAACGTCAAATACAGTATATCGCACGACTTTTACTGTGATGATTTATTAAGTGGATCAAGTACTGTAAGCGAAGCTATTAAGTTATGTAAGGGAATTACTGCCGCCTTAAATTCAGCACGATTCAATATTCGCAAATGGAAATCTAATAACGCATTCATTCTTAACGAGCTTTTCTCAGGTAAAATTATAGATTCAAACACAATTTTAGATCTATCAGATAACAACAAAAATACATCATCAAAAACATTAGGTTTATATTGGCTTTGTCAGCAGGATACATTATCTTTCTCAATTAACATTGAACTTCATGAGAAGGTTACCAAACGCCACATTCTTTCAGTCATAAGTCAAATATTCGACCCATTAGGGCTTGTAGGTCCATGCGTCGTCGAAGCTAAATTGATTATGCAGAAATTGTGGGTCAATAAAAGCTCTTGGGACGAAGAAGTTTCGTCAGAGATTTTACATCTCTGGTCTTCATTTGCTAACACATTACCCTGTCTCAATAAATTACATATTCCTCGATGGGTTCTTAGTGATCTTTGCGTAAATATTGAAATCCATGTATTCACAGATGCATCTGAAAGTGCGTATGGGGCATGCGTCTACATTCGGTCTGTGTGTAATTCGGGACTTGTACATGTTCAGCTCTTAATCTCGAAAAACAAAGTCGCACCAATCAAACCCACAACTATTCCCCGTCTAGAGTTGTGTGGCGCTCTATTAGGTGCAAGACTGTGTACTAAGGTAAGAAATTCCCTTACGTTAAACATTAACATGTGTCGGTTTTGGTGCGATTCCACGATCGTCTTAGGGTGGTTGTCCACCCCTTCAAATCAACTTAATCAGTTCGTACGTAATCGTGTTAACGAGATCAAAGAAAGCACCAGCGGTCACACGTGGAGCTACGTTCCGTCCAAGGAGAACCCGGCGGATCTTGTTTCTCGCGGGGTGAAGGCTGATGTCATCAGCGACGCCTCGTTGTGGTGGTCGGGCCCATCGTATTTGCTCGAGTCAGATCATTGTTGGCCAAAAATGCCTAATGAATCCCAGAAACAGGACCTACCGGATCTCCAGCCTTGTCTTCTTATAAATAGTGACGTTAGGAAGAACGATGACGATAAGCTATTTACAAAACTTATACCTAAATATTCACAATTTACACGTTTACAAAGAGTTATAGCCTATATATACAGATTTATTTATAACTGTAAAAACAAAACGAACAGATTCTGCGATCATCTTTCTTGTGAGGAATTGAAAAAATCATTCAATTTTATCATACACACTGCACAGTTAGAAATGTTCCCAAATGAATACCTTATCTTAAAATCAGGTCACGCATTACCAAAGAAAAATAAATTAATATCATTGACCCCATTTTTAGATTCAAATGATATCTTGAGAGTAGGCGGTAGACTTGATAACTCACCTTATAGCTATGACACCAAGCATCCAATATTATTATGTAGCAAACATCATTTAACGAAAATCATATTTCATATGCATCACTTAAAGCTTTTACATGCGGGGCCTCAGTTATTGTTGTCCAATATTCGTCAAACTTTTTGGCCTTTGGGAGGAAGGAATCTGTCTAAATCGATAACGAAAGGTTGCATAAAATGTTTCAGATTTAAAGCCAGCAATGTTCAGCCCATAATGGGACAGTTACCTGAATCCAGAACTACACTGGAATTCCCTTTTTTACACTGTTCGGTGGATTATGCAGGCCCAGTTAAGATAGCTAACCGTAAAGGTCGAGGTTGCCAACTGACTAAATCTTACTTGTCCATTTTTGTCTGTTTAGCTACAAAAGCCGTGCATTTGGAACTTGTTACAGATCTTACTAAAGAGGGATACATGGCCGCTCTAAACCGGTTTGTGGCTCGTCGAGGGAAGCCTCAAAGTATAACCTCTGACAATGGGACTAATTTTGTAGGTACATGTAACGAGTTACATCGTTTTTTACAGGAATCAAGTTCCCAAATTAGTTCTGAAGTCGCCCAAGAGGGTATAGACTTCCTCTTCATTCCGAGCTACACCCCCCATTTCAATGGTATGGCTGAATCTGCTGTCCGTTCCACTAAATATCATCTTCGTAGGCTTCTCCAACTTACGCATTTCACTTATGAAGAAATGCACACTTGTCTGACTCAAGTGGAAGCCATCCTTAATTCACGTCCTATCACCGCCTTAAATTCCGATCCTACAGACTTCACACCTTTAACACCCGCTCACTTCCTAATAGGACGACCACTTGTGTCTGTTCCACATCCACAGCTGACAGAAAGAATAACAAGTCTTGAGCGATACAAACGAATCGAGTTCGTCAAGCAACATTTCTGGAAACGATTCTCCAACGAGTACGTCACCACACTGCAGCAAAAGACGAAGTGGCCTACTGCGTCAAGCGAACTCAAATTGGGTTCCTTAGTCCTTATAAAGGATAAAGCATTGCCTCCTTTACTTTGGGCCCTGGGTCGTTGTGTGGCCGTTTTCCCAGGGGCTCAAGATCAAGTTGCTCGAGTCGCCGATATAAGGATCAAGGGAGGAACCATTATCCGAAGGGCATTTAATAACATTTGTCCCCTTCCAGAACCTGCTTGTTGAATCAGCTGCCTACCTACTTCAACCCGGGGAGTATGTTGGAGACAAAACGTAGCGCCGCCCTCCACAGCGACTACGGGAGCGGGCCAGCAGCGTGCGGGGAGCGGGGGACGAGACGCCGATCGCCGATGGCCTGCACTGCCCTTCACTTTTTAAAACGGAACGGTCCGAGAGGCGCGCGTCATTGTGTTTCAATATACCATACCTAAATACAGTCCGCTATTTTATTTATAACACCTCTAAGAATCGCCAACAGCTGGCCTTCCTTGAGGAGCTGGGGTGGATCGAATAATCGATTTTCCCACCCGTACGCAAATTACGCGCATTGACGTGGAGTTGCGGACACCAGCCCGTATTACCTATTATACGTAGCCAAAAAGATGTGCTGGCAGCCGTGTCTGCTCTCCCAGGGATTCTTCACAAGGGAATTTTTGTTACCTATACGAATTATTTGATCTGACTTGGTTTCCGTACGTCATTTTCGGGTAACCCTATACACAGCATCATGCTGAGTGGAAGCCTTCTTGTCACAGTCAAGACGTGCAGCCGTCGACTATCTTATTTTATTTTTTGCGTCATTTTCACCGCAAATAAACGTATTTTCGTTTTCTTATCTTTGCTTTGTGCTCGAAATTATAGATAAACCCATGGATGTTGTCGACTGAAATTTAATTTGATAAAAGAGCTGTTTGTTTTCTATTAATATAATTAAATTTTATTCGAGAGCATCCATCGGTTTCTTACTAAACTTCAACTACATCCGACGATCCTGCATACTTATCTCTTTTGTTGACTGTACACTTAGTAACCACAAGTTAAGCGCGCGTTGCTTCGGATAATAATACTATACGAACTTTAACTATATATCCCTAATCGTGTCCAACTGACAGGTGTCAGGAACACACTCTCTCCCTCGGTGATCGGAATAAACATGAGCAACCCAATATCAACCTTATTCTAATAAGAATAAAGACCACTGTGATTTGGACAGCGATACGAAACCAGAGGTAAAATGTCTGTGAAAGGACTGTACCACGGGTATATAATATTATCTCATTGGTAAACGTATAACGAAGTAGGTCTGAAAGGCTTTGGATCACCATTGCACGATTTTTTTTTTGTGTTTATTTAATCCATAATATTACAGTTTTGTTTTAACATAACACCTGCCAAGCTGCAAAGCAATTTGTTGGCAGTAGGTTCTCGTGGATTGTGCACGATTTTTTACTTGACTACATACTAAAATTAAATCTAAGTTAAGACTGAGACAAAAACCATGGTTCTATAGGCCAATATTCCGTATCTGAATACAGAGTGTAAAAGTTTTGCCCATTTCTGTTTGGTTTTGTCCTTCAAATAAATAATCATACTACTTATTTATAAATGAAGGACGAAACCCAACAGAATTCACAATAGCCTCGAACAATTTCTAGAAATGCCTGCGCTACCTAGACTACAAACTCATTAATTATTGACCAGCTGTCATTATAGAATCGATAACTACCACTGAAGACAAGTAGCTTTTATTATTTATAAAAGACTAGCGCTTTTGTTAACGGCTTCACTCGCCTGGATGTCGGAAATTAACCCACGCATACATGGGTACAGTCACGTCTAAAAGTATGTATACACTTGGCAATTTTAAATTGCGATTGTTTCGTGAAATAACGAATGCAACGTTGAAATACGACACTTAACATAAACCTACGGGTTCGAAAATACTATTTTCGTAATAACATAAAATTTTATTCAAAAATAAAGGAGAAAATCGCCTTTGAATAAAGCCAAGTGTATACATACTTATAGACGTGACTGTACAGTATTTTTATCTCATGAAGCGACACGCGCTTTACTTGTAGTAACTAAGTATCACTGTGAAGAAGATTAGCGTCAGCACATCACTCACACACACTTCCGTCTATGCCATTGTCTCGGAAGGTACCGAGAGAGAGCTCCTGCGCTTACACACACATCACACAGCAAGTTTTGTACACTTGGTAAACAGAAGTAAGGCGCGAGTCGCTTCTTGAGATAAAAATACTATACTACTGGGAACAAAAGTTATCTCCTGCTCCAGGTCATGGTCTATCCGTGGGCTTTTCATCTAAATCCGTTCAACCGCTTAGCCGTAAAAACGTAGCAGACAGACAAACAGTTTTGACTACAGTAACAGTTTTGACCATTTTTGACCCCGACTACACCCGCGTTTTTTCCCGATTTTCGCATACAGAGTTGAACGTCATGTTTTAAGGGATTTAATGTCGAAGGACATTGAATCCCTGAGAATATGACGTGTTCAAGCTTTCTCAGTGTCCAATTTTATCACAAAGGGTTTTGCGGTTTAGGTACCTACCTAAACCGCTTTCAACTCCAAATTCTCAGTTCAGAAACTGGGTATACCTACCTAGGTATACCCAGTTTCTGAACTGAGAATTTGGAGTTGAAAGCTTGTGAAACTTTACTTTAACATGATTCCTTCAATGCGGGGTGGAATCAACTCAGGTGCCTAAAATTCAACATTGACTACGTTTTTAGGGTCCGGCCGGTACCTCAAAAGGAAAGAACGGAAACCTTATAGGATCACTCTTGTGTCTGTCTGTCCGTCCGTCTGTCACAGCCAATTTGCTCCGAATCTAATGGACCCATTAATTTGAAATTTGGTACACATATGAATCTCCGTGACCCAAATACAGAAATATAACGTAAATAAATGAATTTTGAATATGGGGGTCATATTTGGGGGGTGAATAGATTTTTTTTTAAGGTTTCGCAATCTGCACCATGTGACATTTCAAATGAAAGGGCTTACTGTGAGGATCTCTCAAATACCTTTATTTTTTTCATAATTTTAAAGTAAATTTTATTTTTAAGTTATTTAAGAAAATAGACAAAAACTAACTATTCCCCCCCCCCTCCCTATCTCCGAAACTACTGAGCCAAAAATTTCTAAAAAAATACAGAAAACAGTTCTACGGCTATACCTATAGATTACAGTAAAACCTATAAGAAATCTGTGGTATTAAAACAACCTAGCCTTTTCCCAACTATGTTGGGGTCGGCTTCCAGTCTAACCGGATGCAGCTGAATACCAGTATTTTACATGGAGCGACTGCCTATCTGACCTCCACAACCCTGTTACTGGGTAATACGATACCCCTTGGTAAAACTGGTTGTCAGATTTTCGGGCTTCTGACTACCCGTAACGACTGTCAAAGATCTACGAATGAACGTGCTTTCCGAAGCACGGAGGGGTCTCGGTATGAAAAGATGGTCACCCACCCACAGACCAACCGCGGCAAGCGTAGCTTAACCTGATCGATCGACGTGTGCGGCTGTTTTTATTTAGCCACGGGACCCTCTAACAAACACAAACACGCATTTATAATACCTATTAGTAGACAATATTAGTCAGCCAGCCTGGCAATATTTCCCTTCGATCGATTGCTATACGGATTTCTAAGAATCATTGTATTGCAACTTTGATGTTAGTTCAAAGAGAAATAATGATTTTCTGTGTTCGTATGATAGTCGTATTACCTGAAGGGAGGTGGGTAGGGGTGTAGATGTGTGCAAAGGTAAGGCGCTCATTTACATACATAAAGTCTATTCAAACTTATGTTTCAAATTAATATAATTTTAAGTTAAACAAATATCAACTTTATTTCAATAGTAATTAAGTTGATTTCAGAGTGACTAGCACTATTGAAAAAGTTATAAATTTTTTTGAAGTTGTAGCGTATACTGAACTTTATTGTGTAGGATTTAAAGTAATTTTTCTATAAACTTATATTTGTTTACATTTTTGGAAAATATGGCTTCTTCTCATTGGGGTAGGCAAGACAGAAACTACAGAACGCCATTTGATACGTTCTTAACATACTCCTTTTGCTTCATTTTTAATGTCAACAACAAATCCAAACCACACAAAACGTAAAAATAAGAACAAAAAATCTACAATTTCCTATTAAAAACCAGCATAATAAACGTTAAACCCGGTGTTCCAGTTAATAGAGCCGTAGCTGTACTGTTTAGCTGGTATCACAGAATAGTGCAGAAGGTCGACTCCATGCAACGAGGCGAAAACAGGCGCACGCACACATATGAAAGAAGAAAGAAAATACGTTTATTTGCGGTGAAAAATGACGTAAAAAAGAACATAAACACAAAAAATAAAATAAAAAGGTAGAGGAAAACATGCGTCACATCCACGCAAAACGGCTATCGCTCAGCATTATGCTGCGACCCTATGCAGGACAGAACCCCAGCGCTGGTTTTCAGCGACAGCCGGTGCTGACGTAATGACGTCGTCTGGTGCAGCAAACAATGCAATGTGTACATATGTGTGCGTTTGTGTGCGTGTCAAACATTACATGACGCAAACTACGTTAGCTTAACTTGATTGATTGACCCGTGTGGCTGTTATTACTTAGCCATAAGCCCCACATCGTCCTCCATGTGTAAGCTATTATAGTATACAAACTAATAACAGGATTTTTGAGAAAAATCTCGCTCATCATAACAGTCTGTTTCAACTATAGAGGTATGAGGAACAGGGTGTAAAGTTCACTCATTCTCCATGGAAAAGGGAGGATCCTCCGACCAGACGGGTGTTTTGTCTGGCGGGCAACTGCCCGATGATTCATGTCGGGCCGTTGTGTACATGCTAGTTGCGCGGTAAACTCTGCTTGCGAGATGCAGGATTTTGCGCGACGTCAGTATTATGCGTTGTAAATACCGCTATACAACCAACCAACCTATCTACTACCAACCAACCAACAAGCCAACCTTCTGTATCTATTTTGTTAGTGTACTCTTCAGCTCGCATTCCCTGATTATAACAGAATTGTGCTCCGGTCATTATAATTGAGAGCGTAATTTTCTGACTAAAACATTATTATGCTGCTGTTGTACTTTGATAAGCTAATGAGACTGGAATGCTGTAGTTTTATTTTATAATTATGTTGTGTTGGTCAAGGCTTGTTCTCGTACAGCGTAGAAATGGGCTTCTTCGTCAAATGTCCGAAAGTCTGACCACCAGTCTTACCAAGGTATTACCCAGAAACTGGGTTGTGGAGGTCAGATGGGCAGTCGCTCCATGTAAAATACTGGTATTCAACTGCATCCGGTTAGACTGGAAGCTGACCCCAACATGGTTGGGAAAAGGCTAGGCTGATGATGATATCAAACTCAAACACAAAGCATTTATTTCAATTAAACCATATACGGGCACTTTTGAATTGTCAAGATGTCAGTCAGCCAGAAAATATGAAGCTAGTTGCCCATTAAAAGCGTAGGTACCTATGGAGAAGAACGAACAAGAAACTCCATGGACACTCTTTTAAATTATATTTTTACATAAATGTTAGTTACATTATTTATGTTGAATTTATAATTATATGTGAGAACGATTTAAAAATAAAACGACGTACGCGTTGAAAGCGTTCAGACTACTTACAGCAAATTGTAAAAAAAAACAACAATCCAAAAATAAAATAGTAGCCGAGGCAGCTAAGTGATGACCAGCTCCAGCAGACGGCGCCCGTTCACGAACATGACGCATAGATCAGCACCATTCAGCTCAACCATTTTGAAGGGAACTAAATGGTCCAACACACACGCCACCGTCGCGTCAACGTGACATTTGTGTGAGCAGTGAGCAGTGTATCATCATTCTTATGCCCTTATCACAATGATTTTGGGATCGTTGCAGCTTGTCTTCATCTCTAACCGTCATCTCAGTTGTCACCTCCTTTCCAGACATATCATCATCATTTCAGCCGAAAGACGTCCACTGCTGGACATAGGCCTCCCCCAAGCACATTCACTTCGACCGTTTCTGTGCTTCTCGCATCCAACGGGTTCCTGCGGCCTTTACAAGATCGTCGGTCCACCTTGTAATAGGCCTTTCAACACTACGTCTTCCGTACGCGGTTGCCACTCCAGAACCTTTTGGCCCCATCGGCCATCTGTTCTACGAGCAATGTGCGCTGCCCACTGCCACTTAAGTTTGGCAATTCTTCCAGGTATATCATCTTTACGGAGAGGTGTGACTCGCTCAGAAACAGCGGGTCGAGGCCTGTCGGGGGAGCGGTGAATGCTTATGCGAATCCCGCACTCCCAGCCATAGGTAGAGGTGGAACAACGCGGTGGTTTAGCCGGTAAGAGTCCGGCATGCCCCTCTGTCAACCCCACGATGGAGGAAGTCCATGAGGATTTCCATCGCGCGCCAAAAAAAAGGCATATCATCTTTACTGAATCCATCCATCGCTTCTTTGGCACATTCATACTCAAAACTTCCTTCACGAAATGTTCCTCATTCCTCTGCACCACATGCACACAACAACTGATTTCAACATAACTTCTCGACCACCGTGCTTTATTTGTCATCCCATTCACCTTCTAAATATACGACAAACAAATCTAAATGAGCTGCTTTGAACTGCGAATCGTAATTAACAGTAATAAATTAGAAACGTCACATAATGTCAGGCTGATTCACGAGTGGTAACAATATTTATGGTTAGGCCTTTGCTGTCACATCTTTCATCGTAGGATTTATGGTGATGTTTCCAGGAGTTTATCTTTAGGTCAGAACTCCTGCACCCTACATAACTGCGTAACACACCTTCAATCTAAATCATATTGGAGGATTTTGCTAATCCATTGCTTCATATGTTCGAATTTGTCTGCTCAAAACAACGTAAATAACGCAATGAATGTTGTTGAACTGTCAAAATGAAAGCCATTGCTACTGTAAATGTTATAGAGGTATGAGGAACAGGGTGTAAAGTTCAGTCATTCAAGTCATTCAGTCGGACAACCAGACGTACTGCAGCGTACTATCCGCACTTGGTTGATATCCCGATGAGTCGTACTCAGCGCTTCTCCTCCACTTTTATTATGCGCACAGCCAAAGTGTGGAACTCTCTGCGGGCATCTGTGTTCCCTCCCACATTTAACCCGTCTGCCTTCAAATCAAGAGTGAACAGGCATCTTCTGGGCACGCTCGTTCCATCATAGACCTCATCTATCGCTTTCCATCAGGCGTGATCGGGGTCAAGAGCGCGCCCATTTAGCAATAAAAAAAGTCATTCTCTTTAGAAAAGGGAGGATCCTCCGACCAGACGGGTGTTGTGTCTGGCGGGCAACTGCTCGATGATTCATGTCGGGCCGTTGATGCTAGTTGCGCGGTAACTCTGCCTGCAGGATGCAGGATTTTGCGTTACGTCAGTATGACGCGTAATTCGCATGTGGCGTTTGTAGATACCGCTACAGTGTCTTACGCAATTACTCTGCTGGTGATCTGTGATTTTTGTTGCGATCTGGCGGAACCATAGAAATGTTTCATACATCAATGGGCGTAACGCCGGAGATAACACAATATTTTGATTTAACCGGTCAAGCGGCGCGGTTCGCTGATCGGCGACGAAACAATAGAAAATCAATTGTGTCTCATTAGCGTCGCTTGACAGATTAAAAGAGCGTCCATGGAGTTTCTTGCCCGTTCTTCATAGAAACTTACTACGGTGTGGAATGGACAACTAGCTTCAAATAGGTTTTTTGTAAATTGGCTGAATTATGACGATGATTGTTGAAGATGTCGGAAGAAATCATGCTGACTGGGGGCTTTACTGGCGTGTGCCGCGTAAACCAATAGAGTTGAACGAAAATAATGTATCACAGAATTATTTTTCTTAAAAAGATGTATTAAGGGGCTTATAAAACGTAAACGCAAAAAAACGCAAGTTCTAGAAAGTATAAAAGTATATGATCGACTACAGTAAACAAAATCAAAAAATATATGATATTCTTCAGGATATATGCTAGGTAGATAGTGTGTTGAAAACATAAAAAAAAAAATATTTGTTACCTACGATAGAAAAAAATCATGAAGATAAGTACCTCTAAATACTTTCTTTTTACAATAAAAAACATACTAATATACATACAATCATTATGATTTTTTGTCAGATTATTCTACAAGCAACATACTAAAACTCTAGTGTTTTAAGTTTTTAGTCCAAACAATAGATTTTTCATAAATAGATGATTGCTTCATATTTTGCAATAAATTACCAGCGTTGTCATCGCGCTTCTCTTTCTTTTCTATGCAGTCCGACAAAGACCGCGCTTTTCGTCAGGTAGTACTCTTAAACGTATAAGTTTCTGTATGATAATTTCCGATCTCCACGCGGTCGAAGCCGCGCGTAAAAGCTTGCAATGACTAAAACTGTAAGTTAAAAAACATGAATCCTCCAGAACCACATTTAAAATGCATAAAATTCTAGACAATTTTGAAGTCTGCAAGCCAACCACTCTGTAGCAGCTGAATTCATTCGCAAAAGATAAAATGACTACGGATTAGCTCATCCCGCTTATTTCGCATTCCGGAAAGCTATTTCAATGTTGGTAAGCTGTGGTGCAGCTCATTTAATTGTTTTCTCGGTATAATACCTTTTGGTATTTCTTGTTAAAGTCAATACAGTTACAGTAACGTATTTCTTTATTGATAAATAAAAACTTGGCACTCCGGGAGTGCCGACAGAAGTGAATACTTAAACAATTACCTACGTGTGTATTTTTTGAATCGTCATATAAACAAAACACAAATAGAATACTTTTTACTCACTGACATATTGGAAATATATTAAAACCAAATACATCCCGAGGACAGCCGAACACATCCGAATGTAGCGCGGTGTCGGTAACAGTGTCGCGAGTTCAATGGTTTTTTCCTATGCCCAACGCGCCTAAAGAAATTTCAATTCAATAAATTATTTCATTTCTGTAATTAGGTTTGTACAAACAGTTTTACACGTCAATCATATTTTACAAACTAGATGAGGTCGGCGGTTCATATCTGACTTATCTGAGAAGAAAAGCCGAAACTAAGAGGTCACTGTCTCTTTTAAATTCCAGACATAATATTGGTTACATCATGTGAAGACCATGTAGAATGATGTCTGAAATGGTCTTTTGAAACAAGAACCACACAGATTGAGTGGACCTGTCCAGTCAGTGCACGCATTTGTCAGTAATCGTGCAGCTGAACTAAAAACTTATGGACCTCAAAGATTCAACGAACATTACCAAAGAGACACACCATTTGGGTAGGCCGCATAAATTACTGAGGTACTATTATTATTATTAATTTCGATTATCAAATTTTGTATTCAGTAGGTACTTTTCTATACTTATAATAAATCTGTAGAGAGGTCAATTCTGTACATGAAATATATTTTCAAAATAACTATCAGGGGGTGATTAGTGATCGATACTGATGCCAAAAATGCAATCAGTAAAATTTTTGTCTGTCTGTCTTTCTGTCTGTCTGTCTGTCTGTCTGTCTGTATGTTCCTTATAGAAACAAAAACTACTCGACGGATTTTAACGAAACTTTGTACAATTATTCTTCATACTCCTGGGCAGGTTATAGTATACTTTTCATCACGCTACAATCAATAGGAGCAGAGTAGTGAAGGGAAATGATGGGAAAACGGGAGAAGTTACTCCATTTTTTAAGCTTCCGTCGCGTGTGCAGCCTTAATGGTTAAAGTTACATAGAAATCATGTATGACGGAAATATTCTACATAAAATTGTCTAAAAAATATCCCGCCACAGCATATGTCTATCTTTTATGGTTGACTCACAATAACACGTGTAACTCCTGATAGCTTAGCAGTTCGGAGCATTCTGATTATATTTGTTTACTCTTACATTTATAATACTCTCACGTATCCCTAATTTAAAAAAGTTAACATTATTACCTATTCAATAAAAAAATAATCATAGAAATCGGTATAGAAACACCAAACTTATACATGAAATAAGCCATCGCGCCGCGCGCCGTCGCAACAGAATATTGAATCACAGAATCATGCTATAAGGATTATTTTTGTGTAACGGTTGCCGCGCTCGACACCGGTCGCGACGGGAGGTCCGAGTCGTCCGAGAGCGAGCTTCATTCAATATTTGGCTGTTGATGCGTTCAGAGCGTTCGACCTTATTGACAGACAATAATTGATATTGAGAAACCGTGCTTATCAGCGCGACTTTTAGTCTTTAAATAGTTTATTTGAATTTCTTATGTTGTTATTTTGTAAAATAGGTACCTATGAGTTGTTTTGGTAGTGTTTAAATATTCGTTCAAATTAAAAATTATTAAGCGTAGGTACTTTTATTAATTAAAGTAGTTATAAGTATTTATTTTTAAGTGAAGTAGGTATAGGTAGATAGTATTGCACAGGCGTTTCAGCTTTATTTTCATTTCTTTTTTGTTGTGAGTTGTATATATTTCTGGTTATAATTCTATAAGAATATTTTAGTTTAAATAGTCACTTAGATTTTAAGTGTATGGTAGCTGAAGTTAGGACCACGTATTAGTTGTTTTGGTAGTGTTTAAATATTCGTTCAAATTACAAATTATTAAGCGTAGGTACTTTTATTAATTAAAGTAGTTAAATAGGTATTTATTTTGAAATTTTACACAATGGTTCCCTTTATAATGTAGACAAGGAATTAGGAAGGATTTTTTAAATTCAACCCCCCCCCCCACCCCCCTAAGGGAGTTAAATAGGGGATGAAAGTTTGTATGAAAGTCCGTCAGTTTTAAAGTTAGGATCTTCAAATTTTGTGTTTAGGCTGACGACTAAAAACTAATTTATACGTGTCTCAGCGTTTTTGATAATTCCAACCCCAAAGGGTTAAAAAGGGGGATGAAGTTGTGTATGAAAGTCCGTCAGTTTAAAAGTTAGGGTCTTCAAATTGTGTATTTAGGCTAACGATTGAAAAATTAATTTATACGTGCCTCAGCGTTTTTGATAATTTCTCCCCCAAAGGGGGATGAACGCACTGACTGAAATATCAACGCAGTCTAAACCGCTGGTCCTAGGGACATGAGTTTTGGAGGTTGTGTTCTTTGTGCAGAGTAGGTATCGAATAAGAAGGGGTTTTTGGAAATTCAACCTTTAAGGGGGTGAAAAGGGGGGATTTTGTTTGTATGAAAAATCTTATTTATTGAGTTAATAACCTTGAAACTTGGCAATACTTATTTAAGTAAATTATGAAGTTTGGAATTTTTCGTTTTTTCTAAAATACCCCCTAAAGAGGTAATGGGGGGGTGTTAAAATTTGTATGGAAGAATTTTAACGCCCTGTCCAATTAACTTGAAACTCAGTATTTATACTAAGGACTAAAAATAATTAAAAACGTGTATCAGGGTTTTTCGAAAATCTACCCCTAACTGTATGAAAAGAGGTAGTTAATTTTAAAGGGGAGGATTTTACTGCGTGGCTTGATTAACTCGAAAATTGGTATAAATAAACTTTGAGTCAAGTTATAAACACATCTTAAACGATTTTTCAAAATTCTACCCCTGTGGGGGTGAAAAGCGGGGATAGTTTATTTGAAAAATCTGATTCCTTTGTTCTATAAACTTAAAAATTGGCCCGAATACTTATTTATTTAAATTAATTATAAAGATCATACCAACATACATTTTCAAAACTTTTAGAGGAAAGTACGAATTTCACGCGGACGAAGTCGCGGGCAGAAGCTAGTACATAATATAAAAGCTAACAGTCTTATAAAAATAATATCAAAGAGTATATACTAGAGGACTAGACAATTTTCGGCGAAAGAATCAGCATTGCCATACACAGTGGCAATGCTGCCAGCCTTTTGGGCACTTTTCATATTGACAGTGATGTCAACGAATTTTTTTATTCTATCCCCTCCCTTTTTTAAAGACGATAAATAATATTATTAAATCTATAATCTTACACAAAATTACTTTATCAGTAACGCAAAAAATAGAGATTTTCTCAGTGGAAACTGAATTCAAAGCACTTTTTCCCCGTAGATGTTTTCCGAAAAGTAAGGGTTAACGATAATCCGCTTTCGACAGCACCTCATGATCCCCGTATAAATCATAGACTAATAAGTAAAGCTTTTAAAAAAAGTGGGTGCAGAGCAATCGTACCATAAATTATATCATGCATGCGGAACCGTGAACCCTTTCGCGGCAATCGCAACACAAAAATGAAAAATCAAAATGGCGGCGCGTAACTTTTTTAATTTACCATACGACTCCTTTCTATCAAAAAGTACTCTGTGACTCACTGACCTCTATTATTACCACTGGACTGGCGGCTGTCAAAGTGTTTTTGTGCCTAATTGATAATCGCCATTTTGGCGCTGTTAGCCGTAGCGAGTGTCTGTGGTACTAAAACTAGTGATGTCGATATCAGCGAGCAAATATCGATAACTTCTGATAATATTTTTACATTAATAAACGTATCATCATAATTACTACTTATATTAACAATTTACAGGGAATAATGAATAATAATAATGGAATAATGAATGTATTAAGTAACAGTCGAAAAGGTAAAATAAAACACGTTTTATATATTTAATTTATATTTTTCAAAGTCAAAGTCAAAGCATTTATTATAAATAGTTCCCTGAGAGATTCGCGGCGACGTAGATTATAAATGGCTCTGACAGCTCTTTTTTGCAAAATAAAGATGGATTCAATGTCAGCAGCTCGACCCCATAGTAAAATGCCGTACGACATAATGCTGTGAAAGTAGCTAAAATAGACTAAACGCGCGGTTTCTACATCTGTTAACTGCCTTATCTTCCTAACAGCATAAGCGATTTTAATTACTGACGTGCCCAAATTATTTGACGGGTTAAGAAATTTCGTATACTTTGACCTGTAATTGACAAAGAGTAATTTTTCGTTGTTGCAAAAATTCTAACATCGATATACTTAAATATAATTTGTTTAATTAATACATCATAATGACTATTAAAGTTTCAAACATCATTGTTTCCAAAAAATGAACGCGTAGTTCTGGAAACAAAGTATTTGATTTTGGTTGCAATTCTTTTATAACTTTTACTGTGAGAACTGCCGGAAATATTTTTTCCACCGGCGGCTTCCCATTGGTCTTTTTGCATGCTTGTCGAAAAAGTGATTCCACTAACAAACATATAGAAACGATGCTTTGTGATGGAATAGTTAGTCCACCTCTATTTTTAACCGACTTCTAAAAAAGGAGGAGGTTCTCAATTCGAATGTTTGTATGTTTTTTTTTTTTTTTTTTTTTATGTTTGTTCGCGCATAACTCCGTCGCTTGCCAACCGATTTGAAAAATTCTTTTTTTTGTTAGAAAGGGTATAGTTCCCAAATGGTCCCATGAAAATTTTATCGAAATCGGACAAGCGGTTTTTGAAAAATCAACAAAAATGTAAAAATTTATCTACATTGTCCACATTAACGATTTTTTTGTTTACTTTTTTTTGTGGGGTAGGTACAACTAAAAAGTGAAAAATAAAACTTTTTTACATAAAAAAAAACAACCGACTTCAAAAAAAAACACTACAAAGTGATAAATAACTTTAGTTTCGGAAGTCGGTGTCAAAAAACGAAAATGCGGAACCAACGACACCGACTTCCGAAATTAAAGTTATTTATCACTTTGTAGTGTTTTTTTTTAAGTCGGTTGTTTTTTTTTATGTAAAAAAGTTTTTTTTGAATAATTAGTGCGATACCGTTTCGTCGATCAGATATGGCATCGGACGGTATTGATTCACAAGCGCTCAAACAATCAATACATGTAATTTTGTTCTTGATAGATCTAATCACAAAACCTGCTATGTATCCCACACATTGCTTCGATGTTTCGTTTACATTGTTTGGAACAGCCCAACCAAAATGTAATATATGTCAAAATTAGTTCTCTGGACACTCGCTAGTGGCGCTTCAAAAAGACACAAAAAAAGTGCTGTCAAACGCTTGGAACAGCCTGTCCAGTGGTAGTAATAGAGGTCAGTGCTGTGACTCCTTTTTGCAAATTCAATCTGCGTTACTTTTGAATGTGCATTCGTATTTAGTTTAATTTTCGAATTTGATGTTTTTTTTTTTTTTAATGGCATGCTTTCATTTTTTAGAGATTA
Source organism: Amphipoea oculea (assembly GCA_945859645.1). Classification (NCBI taxonomy): domain Eukaryota; kingdom Metazoa; phylum Arthropoda; class Insecta; order Lepidoptera; family Noctuidae; genus Amphipoea; species Amphipoea oculea. The sequence goes on from OX243881.1 coordinate 16,959,599, forward strand.
AAAGACGTCTGTTACACTAGTTGTGTGATCTGGTGACGTCACGGATGTCAATCAGTCATTACCTCTCTGTTTGTTTCTCGCCAAATAAAATTAAAAAAACAGTTTGTTTTGCCAAAGTTTATTGTGGAAATACAAGTGTAAGTGCAACTTTCAATTAACAATATTTTCCAGTGTTTATGTGCTGTGGTAAATATAATATACTCTAAAAAAGTTTCATCGTTCCCAAAAATAGTTAAAGTACCTTACACTCGAAGGGAAGTAAACAGTGTTTCGTTCGTAACGGGAAACAGTCTGTGACCAAACTTTTAGTGTGTGCGCACCTTTACCCTGATACTGTGCTCAGCCTATGGTGTCTATTCGTTCCATACACTCCGTGAAAACCGCCATAAACGTGTTTCTTAAAACAGCGCCATCTGTTGCCTTATTGGTGTACTACTTGGTCTGATCGATAACACAAATTGACAACAAGTTTACTATGGCTAAGTGCGGTGGCTGTGGCAAGTTTCTGTCGTCGACAGAGGCTGCAAATTGCTACAAATGTAGGTCTTGGTACCATCGAGCGTGCGTTGGTATACAGCATACCGGCCCTTTAGCCACCCCCTGGCACTGTCTTGAGTGCAACAAGAACCTGGTGAGGGACAACCAGGCTGAAACGCCGGTAAGGGCGCTTACACCAGCGCCAGCTGGACATGAGGAGAGCCTTGTTAACCTGATGGATACCAGCCCCATAAACAGCACAGCCCTAGATACCACACAGGAGCTCAACCTGGACATCCTCAGGGCGGAGCTGGGCTTTTTTAGGGAGGAATTTTTGAAGACGGTGCGGAGTGAATTTCAGCTACTTCGTGATGATCTATCCGAGCTAAGGTCCTCTCTAAACGCAACTAACGATAGGATGAGTAATCTGGAGGAGAGAGTAGCTGTGTTAGAAAATAAACAAACGCAGCCCCAAGCATCGTCGGAGGTAAATGATCTAATATCACAACTGCGGAGTGATATAAATGACCGAGACCAGGAGCTGCTCGCTAACGATATCCAGATCTCCAACATACCTGAGACCAGTGGTGAAAATCCAATACACACGGCGATATTGGTTGCGTCTAAGATTGGCGTCAAGATCAAGGCGCGCGACATAGTGAGCGCCGAACGTGTCGGTGGTAGACGCATCAACGCGACGCAGGCGACGGCGCCTATGGAGACCCGCCCCCGCTTCCTCGTCGTGCGCCTCGCGCGCCGCGACTTGCGTGACGAGCTTCTGGAGGGTGCACGGGTGCGTCGCGGCATTACTACTGCGGACCTGGATTTGCCGGGCCCTGCGACGCGCTTTTACGTGAACGAACGCCTTACGAAGGTAAATCGGGAGTTGTTTCGGAGCGCTCGTGAGGCCGGGAGTCGCCTCGGTTGGCAATTCGTGTGGGCAAAACGAGGCCGTATTCTCGCCCGGTATAAGCCCGGAGACGCTACTTGCCAGATCCGCTGCGAGGCTGACTTACAGCGCACTTTCGGCCCGGTACTCGGTAACGACGGCAATAGGGCATAATACCTTTCTGTTTGTTTGTTTTTGTTATGTTAAAGTGATTATTTGTCTAGTTTGTATGGTGTTTGTAAATTGTTTGTTTGTCATACTTTCTTTTACTGTCACGCTGATTCTTAAAGTAAGTTTTTTTGCAGTACGTGTCAGCATTTTAAAAATATTAACTTTATGTTGCTACTATCTACTCTTTATATTGGTAGGTGTGTGTCTCGCGGCAGACGCGGCGCGCCTCACTCAATTTTATGTAAACCAGTTTTATAACACTACACATATGTATCTACACCTATTTATTACCAAACTACTATTTTTTACATACCGCAGCTTGCCTTTGTTTCACTTTCATTTAATTATATTTATTATTTACATATTTACAACTGGACTAAAACTAATAATGCTATTTGAAATTAGAATCAAAGCTACTGAATGTGCACCGATATTGTTAAATGACGGAATTATTTTATATTATTATAATGATGACTAAAGGAGAAAAGTTCCTTAAAGTTGGTCTTCTTAATGCTGGTTCATTGGGTACAGGTCACGATAACTTGATTGGTGCACTGGACAGGCATTGTTTTGACGTTATGGCCATTAACGAAACTTGGTTGCGACCGGGCGAGGAGGGGCGCGCTCCAGTGGTGCCGGGCTACCGACTGCGTCACACGCCGCGGCCAGCGAGCGTGCGCTCGGGTCGTGGTGGGGGCGTCGGTTTTTATCTGCGGCGGGGACTGAGCGCGCGAACTTGGAATAGCGCAGTCGATCCCAGGTTCGAATCGGTCGAACAAATGTGGCTAACGCTGTCAATGAATGGCAAAAAAATTGCTATAGGTACAGCGTACCGGCCACCATGGTTTGACCTTGTTCTGTTCCTGGACGCTATAACGGATACGCTTAGCTCACTGGGTAATTGTGACCATTTCATACTGCTAGGTGATTTTAATGTGAATTTGCTGGACACAGGCTGCATAAAAACAAAAAAAACTAACGAATTTCTGAATAGCCTCAGTCTTACTCAATTAATTGCCTCTCCTACTCACTTCACAGCCACCAGTGAAACTCTCATCGATCTGCTGTGTACCGACCTAAGAGCAAGATACACGTCAGTGGAGTCTTTTGGTTCACTGAACGGTCATTCTATCATAGTTGGGGAATTTTACGTAAAACGTGACAAGTTTAAGCCATACGTAGTAAAATTTAGGCCGCTTAAAAATGTTTGCATGGATAGCTTTAATATGGACTTGTTGCTTTTATGCCTTGAAAGCATTTCCTCGTTTGACAATGTAAATGACATGGTGCATGTATTTAACTCCAGTATAATTTCACTGTTCGATGTTCACGCGCCAATCAAAACATGTACTGTCAAGGAAAGGTCTTATCCGTGGATAACTGATACGATTAAACTTATGATGCGTTTACGGGACGATGCATTAACTTGTTCCAGAAAAATGAAGTCAGATTCTAAAAAAGAATACTACAAAGAGTTAAAGTCCCTTGTGTTAAGTTCTCTGTACAACGAAAAAGTTGCGTTTTTCAAGCATAATATAAATAATAAAATAAAGAACCCCAAACTATTATGGAAAAATCTTAAATCCACATTATCACCATATAAACCCAGACAAGACCTTCCGTCGCATTTTACAGATCCAAATTTAATTAATAATACTTTTTTGATAGTTCCCGGTAACCCCGTTGCAAGCACGACACTTATGACCTATTTTGAGAACCATAGGCATGGTGAAGCAATTTTCACAATCAATCCTGTGGAACAGAACGACATCTCTCGTATTATATCCAACCTTAAAAGTAACGCCGAAGGTTATGATAATATTACCCTTGATATGCTAAACATGATTCTGCCATACGCACTAAGTACTGTAACTGACATTATAAACTGCTCAATAGTGACGTCAACGTTCCCTGACCAATGGAAAATCGCTTCAGTTAGGCCCTTACCAAAAAATGACAATCCAATTGAAGTAAAAGACCTTCGCCCTATTAGCATTTTGCCGTGTCTGTCTAAAGTGTTAGAGAAAGTCGTCAGCCACCAGTTAACTCAATTTCTGGAACAAAATAACGTGTTGCCGGACTTACAGTCTGGTTTCAGAAAACAGCGCAGTACTGCCACTGCCTTACTGGATGTGACTGATAATCTTCTATCAGCCCAAGATAAGGGAATGTGTTCATTGCTGGTCTTGCTAGATTTTTCCCGGGCATTTGACGCAATAAATATTCCGTTATTACTATCGAAGCTCAATTATTACGGATTTGACCCCAGCGCTACGCAATGGTTCCGCAGCTACCTTAGTGATCGAAAACAACTTGTGGATCTTCGTTTGGGTGACGGCACTGCTCTTACATCGACTATCACTTCCATTAAGAGGGGGGTTCCGCAGGGATCTATATTAGGCCCAATTATATTTATTTTATACTGTGCAGATATAATAAAATGCCTCCAGAAATGCAAGTACCATATATACGCCGATGACGTCCAACTATACATATCTTTTAGTCCAGAGGATTACGACAGTGCCATTAAAGATCTAAACGAGGACCTTCGTAGAATTGCTGCCTGGTCTGAAGACAATTGCCTGTCGCTAAACCAATCCAAAACCAAATACATAGTATTTGGCACAAGGCAGCAACTAGCTAAATTACCCGCAACGTTTCACCTGGAGCTAATGGGCGAACCAATTGACAGAGTCTATGAGGCGCGGAATCTTGGTCTTATAATGGACAAAGAACTTCGTTTCGAAAAACATGTGGCCGACTCGGTAAGAAACTGCTTTTACCGCCTGAAAGTTTTGTACAAAATTAGGCCACACTTGTCCGAAACACTACGGGAGCAGCTAGTTGAAACCCTGGTTTTGTCTAGACTAAACTACGCTGATACAGTATACGGCCCGCGCCTATTGGCTCGCACTGATCGGCTCATTCAAAGGGTTCAAAACGCTTGTGCTCGGTTTTGTTATAATATTCCTCCCAGAAGTCACGTGACTCCATTTTTAAATAAACATTTCACATTAAAAATGAAATCGAGACGCAAACTACACTTGGCGTGCCTTCTGTTTGGCGTAGTTAAATACCAGAAGCCGGACTACCTGTACGAGAAGTTAAGTTGGATAGCCAATAGACGTGAATGTGGGAGAAGGCAATGCTCGCAACAACTCTCGACCCAATCGCATAGTACAGCCACTTTTCGAGGTAGCTTCCGTTACGCGGCTTCCAAAATATGGAATAACCTACCACCACCAATTAGGGAAATTAGCACCATAGACGCTTTTAGACGACGTTTACGGCAGTACCTCATAGAAGCGCAAAGGGAGCTAGATATAGTCACACTAAATGTCTCAATTATATGATGTATGAGTACCTGTCCATTTGAGTATGTGTCAGTATTTCTGTCGGTGAATGTTGCACGGAAATGTAAATTTATAATACTATACAATTTCATTGCTGGGAACTGCTCCTGCTTATGCAGCTGCTTATGATCGGCTCGGTTGGTTGGCTGGTGTCCCCTGTAGGTATCCTCGGTTCGTTGGGTGTGGTTGCGTTATCCGCGGCAATACTGCGTCTCATTCGCAGATGTGAAACCTGTAAAATGCAAGACGAACAAATTTAAATAAATGTTATACCTTTAAACTAATACATCGCTGAACCATGTTTGTTTGTCAACGTACCCAATGTTGTCTGGCCTACTTGCACACGAATGAGACGTACGGTGTCGGGATGGCGCCATTTCTCCCATCTTTCACCGAGACCTGGCAGTGGGCGAACCTCTGTGCACAGCTTGTGTTTTGACATCCATAAGACTGTAGAAAGGAGGCGATAAATTAAAAGTGGGTAGGTGCTTTCACATTTCACACTATACAAGAATCCATGACGACTTTTTTCTGCATATAATATTTTTATCAAAGCGCTTACCTTTCATCCTTATATTTTTTTTTCTTTTATTTTGTGCATGTTTTTGTTTTATTTTTTTTTATTTTACTTCCATTTCCACTTTTGCTAATAATGTTTAGCGGACTTTTTATGGACATTATAATATCCATCTTATCGGGTTAATCCTAATGTAAACCATAGCTAAGTTTAAAATGCGCAAGTTGCAAACTGTCCGTAAATAGTTCCGCCGCGCTCGGCTGCTTGCAGCGTATTGTGCGATGAAATGCACGGATTAATTAATTACGACAATGTGTTGGAACGTGGAAGACAGGTTTTGGTCTATCATGCGGCCGTCTCGTTTATGTATCAGCCTCATTTGCACGATGTTAATTATCATTCATTGCTTATTTTTGTAATTTTATTCAACTCACACTATTTATGTATGTAGGTATCTACTTATTTGTTACTATTTTTTATTTTTTTCTTGTCTCACGCATATTTTATTTAAGTAAGTATGCATACACACATCACGTTGCATCGTAAAGCTGATTTACATTCGTCACCTCACACATCAGGTCCAGTTGAAAACCAGCGTCAGGCACTAGTTGTCTGGCATTATTGCTGAACTGGACCTTTTTGGCGCAGCCGTGAGGCACACTTTCCTGCTAAGTATTTACATCGGACCTTATGCTTTATATTTGATCTTTGTTTTGTTTTTTTTTATCTGATGTATCTAGTGTATTGTGTGTCCTTTAGTCTGTGCTAAATAAATGTATTTTCTTTCTTTCTTTCTTCTTTCTTTATACATGTCCGATAGCACCATCTCTTTTTCCCACTGGAATCATGATGGCATTAATACTTCGTAATACGGCCCCTGGGTAATGTCAAAACTGGCTTGGTTTTTTTTTCTGAATTTTTAAATATTATGTTCCTAAAGCAAACCTAATTTATTTAACCCGTAATATCCCACTGCTGGGCAAACGCCTCCTATTCCCTTTTCCTGACAAGTCTATTCTCTGCTCTTGTGTACCAGTCCTTTCGGTAGAAGTCAAGTTCGGCCGTCCATAGAATAGAATACTCTTCGCCATCTTCGTCTTGGTCTGCCGCGATGTCTCCTAGCATTAAATGGGATCCAATCAGTGGTTCTTTTAGCTCATCTGGCATGCGGAAGACATGTCCAGTTCAATCCTACTTAAGATTAACAGCTTACCATATTGATTATCAATGTAGAAACTTCTTATTATTTTTGTTTTTTTTTTTTTAACAACATTTCTCGAAACATAAAATCAATAACTCCGTACCACCACGAAAATCCAATCCCATTCCCGAATCCACCAACTACTTAAAAACCTACTTAGTATTTATACCACGATTTATACCAACACCATGACACCCAAATATTTTGCCGTCTCACCAGCCGCACAAAAACGGGTCGCTCGGTCCGGCAATGTTGCCAACATTGTAAATGATTGATCGCGCCATGCCGGAAGCATCAACGACTTGCAAGGTATTCAAATTACAGCGGGGCCACTTATAGAAATATCAAATGTTTCTTCCGGGACATTAGATCGTTGTGGGGGCTAATTATGAGCTTGGATTGCCGATCAAGAATATAATAGATTCAGGATTAGTAGCCGGTGTGAGTACTATGTACACACTATAAAGCTACCATTAACTGGGGACGTCTTTCATTGACTTGAATGTGCTCTGGCGGCTGAGAGTATGTCATGCTCACTCAAATGTCTCGCTGATGGTGGCGCATGTGTTGGATCATTTAGCTCCCTTCAAAATGGTTGAGCTGAATGGTGCTGATGCATGCGTCATGTTCGTGAACGGGCGCCGTCAGTAGGGACTGGTCATCTCTTTGCTGCCATGGCTTATTTTAATTTATTATTTGAATTGTTGTTTTTTCTGATCTTTTCATTATAGACGCTTTTAACGTTCTGCATCGTTCTCACATGTATAATTTTTAACATGAATGATGTAACCAAGACTTTGTAACCACATTATTTTGATTTAAAAGAGTGTCCATGGAGTTTCTTGCCCGTTCTTCTCCATAGGTACCTACGCTTTGGAATGGGCAACTAGCTTCATTTTTTCTGACTGACTGACTTCTTGACAATTCAAAAGTGCCTGTAAATGGTTTAATTGAAATTTGCTTTGAGTTTTGAGTTTTTTTGAGTTTTGGTGGAGCAGACAATTACTTACATCGGACTTTACGGTTTTTATTTGATCTTTATTTTTTTTTTTTTTATCTGATGTATCTGGTGTATTGTGTGTCTTTTAGTCTGTGCTAAATACATTTATTTTCTTTCTTTCTTTCAGACGAGTCCTACCCGTCGTCGCTTTGGATAGTGTAGTATCCAAGGACGTACGAAGCGAGTTTTTTTGGAGACTATAGTATCCTTGGATGGTTCAGTCGATAGCTATTTACAACCAATCGATACGATTCCGTGTCATATCAAATATCAATCAATGTTATCGAAGAACGCCTCTAAATGCTGTTCACAAATCCGAGACCCGAAAATGTTGTTAGTTTAAAACGAATAGTTGACCGCTATTCTGCTGACCGCGTATCGGCGAGCGTCGTGTGGGGCGACCCCAGCTAGAAGGACTGACGACCTTGAAATGGTGGCAGTCTGGGAAAGGCCTATGTCCAGAAGTGGACTACGCTGAGGCTGAGTTGAAGGATTTTTACATTACGTTAATGTGGCCCTTATGTAGTGCGATCAAAAATAGAAAAGGCACCGGCACCAACATATTTCTTTCAACCCAATTGCTAAGGCCGTAAGTTTTATTTTAGAACAATTATAGTAAATTGAATTAAATAAGACTTTTTTTTTTCAAACTTCTTATGTACAAACGCCAGCACATCATATACTACAATCTGTCAAATTTCTTTAATAGATTTTCAACTTTATCGCTAAATTATAAGGTTCAAAGGTGACTGGGAAAATTTGACAGTTTCGGGTAGCTTGATGTGCTGGCGTCTGTACAACACCAAGAAGCTTACAATATGCAATAGTAAACTAACAGTATATATAATTATATGTATAATTATTATCTAAATCGATAACTCTGTTAACACGCTTGAGATCCGATATCTCGTTGGTAATAAGAATAAAGTTATGTTAATGGTATTAAAAATACCTTTTTAATTATAGTACTTACCTTACTGTAGTTAAAAAGGTATTTTTATTAAAGGTACCTTATTTTTCGACTGACCGCCATTGATAGTTCAATGGCGGTCAGTCGAAAAATAAGGTATTGTTCGTGATAATAAACGTTCTAGAGTCTCAATCGAAGGTTCGAATGGATAGAATTGAAAGTCAGAAAAAGAAAAGTAGATGTTTACCTATTTTAAAATAAAAAATCTTTAGTTTTAACTGCTAAAAAAGAAAGGCTTGTGGGAACAGTAACCGCAGTAATTATCATAGTTTAGACAAAATTTGCAAACCTTATATTTTTTGGCTGCTGCAAAAAGCACACCAGTCTCTCTGTAACTCCGATAGCTCTGTCTCTTACCTGAAAAGAATCAAATAAACAAATATTAAACTCTGAAACATTTCGTAGGCTTAATTCTAAGTGCTTGGCCAGACTGGCAGCGCGGGGCGGGGAGCGGCGCGAGTGTAGGTACACGCGCGGTCTGCCTGTCCACCCACTGCGGCTACTTGCACGAATGAGCTATAGCGTGAGTTGCCCGCGCGCTCCCCGCGCCGAGCAGCCGCGTGACGACTCCCGGCCACCGCAGGCGTGGGCCTGCAGAAGGATAGTAATGGGTAGCTCACCGTCCGATCAGGACCAGGCCCGTGCCGGACGGCGAGTACGTGTTCCAGGCGCGCCTCAAAGAGATGTCAGCATAAAGGAAGGGGCCTGACAGGGCCGAAGCCTGCCGGGGGTGCGGGATTATCCGAAAGGGTTACCGCTGCCCCGGAACATAAAGGGCTAAGGAAGGAACACGGATGGGTTTTAGTCAGTAAGAGTCTGACACTCCCTTCCGCTCCACTCAGAGCGGGAGGGGTCATTTGATGATTTCCCATCCATAAAAAAAGCCCACGCCGCTTAACGCGCCCGCGTGCCCTCTATGGACACTCAAATGAAGTTCTTATATTTGAGTACGCCGCGCCGCGCCCGCCCCGCGCTGCGCTGCCAGTCTGGCCAAGCACTAAAGATCAAAACAGGAGATGGCAAACAATGGTAGGTATCAACAACGAAGTCAAGATGAAACAACTGTCTTGTCGAGCTACCGGAAGCAGATTCTGATTTCCGCACTGACAATTTATTTGTAAGGCCTACAGATATTGATCCGGTTCGGACTGTTTGTGAACGTTTGATTCTGATTGTAAAAGCATTCACGAAACTGGAGTTTTGTCAACGTTATGAAAACAAAACAACAATACAGGGTCCAATTAAATTAGCTCACACGTGCATGATGGGTCAATATCTAAGCACGATAATACAATGAAGAAATATATAACGTTTATTCAGAGGAAATGTAACTTACTATACGAGTACAAATATGTAAATACACAAAGTATGATGAAAAAAAAAATTTTATATCATGACTTTACGTCCGCTAGAGGGCGCCATATTCAAATTAATGTGACGCCACATAGCCTATAACCAGCGGACGATTAAGACGCTTCCAACGATACATAATTTGTCTAATTATGACAAGCAGTTTAGAAGCTATGTGGGAACAGATGAACATACATACATACCGGTCAAAATCATAACCCTCCTTTTTGCTTCGCCGTAGTCGGGTAAAAAACAAAAGGACACTAAGGCGTCGAAGTACTCGTCCGCATCGCTGTCATCCGGAAACGTGCCCAGAAGACTGGCAGCATTGCCACGTTGAATGGCATAGAAATTTTTTTTTTTTTTTTTTGTTGGAGTCATTGACCGCTCTTAGTGTAGTCGCTTGAAATATCAGTATAAAAATCCGATTTTTTTCGTGTAAACTTCGCAGACGTAATAGATATCGTTACCTAAACACAATAAAAAATAAATGAAAACGATTTTCTCAACTAATACTTCAAGTAACTACAAGACCAGCGGTCGATGACCCCAAAAAATAACGTTAAATCGTTTTTATCTTTATTTTATCATGTTTAAATATCGATACCCATTAAGTCCGCGAAGTTTCGTTAGTTAATTTAATTTGACTCTATACAGGTTGAAATTGAACACATGCGAAAAATCGAAATGGGAGATTGTACTCATCATTATGAACAACTTTTACTAAGGGACCAAACCTGAAATCGAGAAAAAAAAAATCAGCTGTTACCTACATTTTGACGAGTTACTCGAACATAAATGTAGAGAACAGCTGATTTTATTTCGCGATTTCAGGTTTGGTCCCATAGTAAAAGTTGTTTATAATGATGAGTACAATCTCCCATTTCGATTTGTATCATGTTTTCAATTTCACCCTGTAAACAAAGATTATATTTTTTTATTAAGAAAGAAAGAAAGAAAGAAAATACATTTATTTAGCACAGACTAAAGGACACACAATACACTAGATACATCAGATAAAAAAACAAAACAAAGATCAAATAAAAAGCGTAAAGTCCGATGTAAGTAATTAGCAGGAAAGTGTGCCTCACGGCTGCGCCAAAAAGGCCCAGTTCAGCAATAATGCCAGACAACTAGTGCCTGACGCTGGTTTTCAACTGGACCTGATGTGTGAGGTGACGAATGTAAATCTTTCGAAAAAATTATTCGTGTCTGTTCCCAAAGGTGTTTTCGTCAGCATCTGCCTAGCCTTCCCCAACTGTGTTGGGGTCGGGTTCCAGTCTAACCGGATGCAGCTGAATACCAGTATTTTACATGGAGCGACTGCCTATCTAACCTCCACAACCCAGTTACTGGGTAACATACCCATTAACTGACGATACCCCTTAATGATCAAAATCAAAAGTCATTTATTCAAACTAGGCTCAGAATCGAGAACGTCAAAATTACAAAAGGCAGTCCCCCCAAAACGCCCGCCCTTCACCACTTCCTGGTGCTTTCGCTGGAGAGAAGTGGCGTAACAAACTCCCCAGCAGCACAGCTGTCTGTTCAGTTAGAATGAGATGAGACTAGTTGTCCGACTTTCGGGCTTCTAACAACCCGTAACGACTGCTAAAGATCTAAAAATGATAGCCAGGGCCAACGGCTTAACGTGGTCACCCATCCACGGCCGTCCTTGGCAAGCGTAGCTTAACCTTCGACCGATCTGAGCGTCTGTTATAATTTAGTTACGAGCCCTGTTCACAAAGGTATAATCACAGCAAACATTCTACCCAATAATTTTCAACTAGGCGTTATAATCCCGGCTTTTAACAACCCAAAACCAACCCAATATCATACATATTTTATTCTGAATACTCAAACCGAATTTTATTACGAAAACCCAGTTTGATAATATCGGCACGTCACCAAAAAACGTTCGTAGTTTCATATTCTAACTACTGGTCCGAATTCAACACTAAAACGCGGTATTTATGGCTTGGTCCAATTAGACCCGGTACGGTCTACTGGCGTAATTTCGGTGCGGAGCGGTGCGGGAGGGTTAGGTGCATTCGTGGTTCGAAGTGAATAGGACGATTCTTTTTTGTTTTTCTTCTATTTTTTTAGTTTATCAGTTGGGTGGAGGATTTTTTAGGGATAGCGGATTAAGAGGAAATATGGGCGGTCGCTTCTTCATACTTTGTATTAAACAGCTGATTTTTTTTTTCGTGATTTCAGAGTAGTCCCATAGTGAAAGTTGTTCATATTCATGGGTAGAACACCCTGTAAAAATTTTGGATGGTGATAAAAAAATCTTCCTGTATAAAATCAATGTCTTAAGAAAGAAATTATTTTTTTCGGTGCACACACAGAGGGCTCCTTTCAGTGACAGGGAGTGGGCTATAATCCACAACGCGGGCCAATGCGGGTTGGTAATTTCATGCCACTGGCAATTAAACCGCTCCGTGCATAACAGGCTTTACCTCCAAAAACACAGACTAATACAACCCCAAATGCAACACAATTTCCTGCAAACCTAAGGGGGCATCCATTAATTACGAGAGGCGTTTAGGAGGGGGGAGGGGGTCAAGCTGATTCTCACCCAATTTCATGTAGGGGAGAGGGGCGGGGACCTGGCAAGTATCACGTAATTTTTTTTCCGCAAGAAACAGTGTAAAATTGCGAGAAAACTGGGTTGAATTGAGCAAAACGTTTAGCAATTTTTTCACTGTGATTCTAGACTACGATCTTAGTAATCTTAAATACTAGTCTTAACTAGACCTAAATAAAAATAATTAAACAAATCGTTTTTTTTTTTTTTGTTAGTGAATTCAACGCAATGAAGTATCATCATCATTTCAGCCGAAAGATGTCCACTGCTGGACATAGGCCTCCCCCAAGCACCTCCACTTCGACCGGTTTTGTGCTTGTCGCATCCAACGAGTTCCTGTGGCCTTCACAAGGTCGTCGGTCCACCTTGTGGGAGCTTCCAACGCTACGCCTTCCGGTACGCGATCGCCACTCCAGAACCTTTCGGCCCCATCGGCCATCTGTAAAATCATCTGTGCAATGAAGCATAGATTAACGTATTTACACTGAAAATACGCATTTTGAACAATGTCACGTGAGTTTAGAAGGAGGGGGGAGATCTCAAATCTCAAGATATCTCATTAAGGGAGGAAGGGGGTCCAAAAATCGCCAAAATTCTCTAACGTAGTTAATGTACGTCCCCTAGTTGACAACCTTCTATTCTAATTATTACACCGTCCAGCACAATAAGCGGGTACCTACTAGACCAGAGAGAAAAATATGCATTTTTTTTTTCATATTTCTATATTAAAAGCTGAGAGCTGCGAACATTCTGGTGTTAATTAAGAAGTTTATACCTGGATGCTGGTTTATGGTGATCCGGGGATGAAAAATGCTGAGAACTTTTGATCTCCTGAGGATACGGAGGTGGATTACGTCCAAGCGTGGCTTTTATCACGGTACGTGTAAAAGTAGGGATTATTTTTTTGTGAATGGCTTTTTTGTAAAAGTTTTAGATGGACAGTGACGGTTATAAATACAAATACAGTTGTCGGTTACTTAGTGTGAACGGAATTCATATTTTTGGAAAAAAAATGTCACTGAGCAAGAAATAACAATACTTATAACCGCTGATTATGTCACCCTATGAAAAATGTCTACATTTATATTTGTCATTTATATGGTGTACATAATTAAGAGTATTCTTTATAAGGTGTTAAAAAATTAACCCGATAAACTTTAAGAGGAGCTTTGGACCATCGAACTGAACTACTTTCACTATGGGACCAACTCTGAAATCACGAAAAAAAATCAGCTGTTTCATACAAAAGTTCAATACCTACTTGACCAAAATGTATTATTATTTGTATAAAATAACTGAAAATTAGAAATCAAGAAAACATTCCAAAATGCACTCTGATCCACACTAATGCAAAAGTGTGTCTGTCTGTTACCTCCTGAACCGATTTAGGTAAAATTTGGTATAGAGATAGTCTGAGTTCCGGGAAAGGACATAGGATAGTTTTTATCCCCATATTCCCACGGGATCAAAACTTATGCGGGTAAAACCGCGGGGCGCTGCTAGTTTTCTATACATTGTATATTGGAGTGACTGACAAATACTCAAATGCTGCTACGCGCTACGAGCTGCGCCGTAGCAGCGTGCTACGATCGCGTAGGCTTCACACTGTCTGATAATTTTACAAGACTTTTCTGTGAGATTAATTCAAAGCTAACCAATACTGTCTCTCCTGCACTATCGCCCTAGGTCAGTTTGGATATCTTACTTAACACACTATCCATACTAATACTATAAATGTGAAAGTGTGTCTGTCTGTCTGTCTGTCCTGCTAGCAGCTGTCTGTCACTGTCCAGTAGTTCACGTCTTTCGGCAGAAATGATGATGTGCTAGAATCAAAAATTCGAAGACATGTGACCTCCGCCAACCCGCACTGAGCTCACTCCCTCTCACAGAGAGGAGGCCTGTGTCCCAGCAGTGGGTACATTATAGGCTGATTATGCTTATTCTATGTTTGTTCCATATTACAGACCAATATTAATTTCAACCTCACATCACAACTAAAAATAGGCTTTTCAACCCTTATTTTGACACCTCTGACCCCAAAACCTTACACCTCAATACCGCAGACACTTCAACCGCCCTCACTCATCACTTAAACCCCATGTCAAAAATGTCTTCATCAAAATATCCTCTATATAAGCCTACCTTCCCTCGAGACACACCTTTCAAAAAGGATTAGCCCTCCTCTATCATTTCATTACCGTCCTTTATAAACCTTAGACCTTATATAATCCGGGGTGTAAAAATTATATTGTTAGGTTGAGGGGCTACTTAATTCAGTGACTTAACAGGCAGAGTAAGTCATGTTTGGGAGTTGAGGTTCAATTATTGATGACATATTTTCCGTTCGTGGCTCGTGGCTAAAGAATAACAGCCGCACAGGTCGATCGATCAGGTTAAGCGACGCTTGCCGTGGTTGGTCTGTGGATGGGTGACTATCTTTACATACCGAGACCCCTCCGTGCCTCAGAAAGCACGTTAAGCCGTTGGTCCCGGCTGTCATTCGTGGATCTTTGACAGTCGTTACGGGTCGTCAGAAGCCGAAAGTCTGACAACCAGTCTTACCTAGGGGTATCGTATTACCCAGTAACTGGGTTGTGGAGGTCAGATAGGCAGTCGCTCCATGTAAAATACTGGTATTCAGCTGCATCCAGTTAGACTGCATACATACATACGGGTCGAATACAGTACCTCCTTTTTTGAAGTCGGTTAAAAATCAATCGACATTCTTCACCTCATTATTCAGTACTATAACTCTGAAAACGCTATTAATCATAAATTACTGTTCATTACAATCATAATTAAGTTACTTTCGTTAAATAATTCACGGTAAATTGCAAATAATTTTTCCGCCCTCACTTATTTTGCGAAATTAATTTAATGCTAATTAATGCGGGTATATTATAATTGAAATGAAACCGCGGAATGGCTGAATAGGATTTTATAACAGATTGCTAGCCTTTTAAACGGTTGACCTGTGTTTAGTTTTCATATGCAACGTTATTCTTAGGGTTCCGTACCAAAATGGTAAAAAGGAACCCTTATAGGACCACTTTGTTGTCCGTCTGTCTGTCTGTCAAGACCCTTTATCTCGGGAACGCGTGGAGGTATCGAGTTGAAATTAAAACCATTTACTTAGTTCTACAGTCCCTTGAAGCTGTGAAAAAAGCAAACTTCTAAGTTAACGTAAAAAAAAGATACGACCGTTTATACCGAAAAACGTATATTTCGACACTCTCAAGGGAATCAAAATTTATAGGGTACTTCCCGCTGACCTAGAATCAAAACGGTTTTGTAGTTACATACCTACAAATTTGTACGGAACCCTCGGTACGCGAGTCCAACTCGCACTTGACCGTTTTTTATTTTTATTTTTTATTGTTGAATGGGCCCGCTTTTGACCTCGATCACGCCTGATGGAAAGCGATGGATGAGGTCTATGATGGAACGAGCGTGCCCAGAAGATGCCTGTTCATTCTTGCTTTGAAGGTAGACGGGTTAAATGTGGTAGGGAACACAGACGCTGGCAGAGAGTTCCACACATTGGCTGTACGCATAATATAATATAATAGAATACTCTTTATTATGTACACCATATAAATTACAGACATAAATATAGAAACTTTACAATGGGTGACACAATAGGCGGTCTTATCGCTAAGAGCGATCTTGTAAAGACAACCTTTAGAAGGGCAGACGAATACTGTAGGTAGTCTTTGGTGTGTCATTTACACAATACAATATCTAAATACATACATATAGTATATTATACTAATCTCAATAAATATATACATATGTATAAATATACATATATGTATATACAATAATAATAAATATGAAACAGAAGCAAAGGAAATATAATGATGATGTTTAAGGAGAGAGGAAGTGCTTTTTTTATTATAAATGTAAAATATATGTATGTACGTATTTGTATATACAAGATTTTCTCAAAAACTAACGAAGCAATTTTGATAATTATTTCATTAATGTGATCTACATACTTTTGGGAAGGTTTTAGTGTATAATACATTAGGTAATTATTCGTATGTACGAAGTTATATGCATAATATTGTTTCTTTAAAATAAGGAAATTTCTTTTAAATAAGGAGATGGCGGGACGAGCTGGATAGGTTCCGTCAAAACTGGAGGGAGGACGCGCGGGCTCGCGAAAAATGGAAGGAGTGGAGGGAGTCCTTTGGCCAGGAGTGGGACAGCGCAGGCTAGTTAAAAAAAAATTAAAATAAGGACGACAGCACCGTTGACGCGTGTTGGCAACTGCCGTCAACGGCTGTCGCAGACACGCGTCGATGGTTGCAGTATGCAGTTCCCTCTGTAGTCGACGCGTGTCACTCGTGAGTCGTGTGTATGCATAGTAAATTCAAATGAATATTAATCATTCCTTACATGAGTCATCGTTGTGAAACAATAAAAATAGCACGGTGTATATAGCAAGTCGTAAAACCTAAAGTTTACAGCCTGAATAATTAATGTAGGTTTAACGTAGTTTCTGTAAAACAGCTACAATACCTAAAGACTATAATGCCCAAACGAGGGCTGATTGCGACGTTAATAAAATTCAAACTAGTATTATGAGAAAAGGTATAATTGTTTGCATGTTTCTAAGAGGTAATCTCTGGAAGTTCTGATCCGATTACAAACTTTCTGTCATCGATAGAAAGCTTCACTATTGTCGAGTTCCATAGGATAATCAATCTATACGGTCTTTGCATGATTCGACCAAGATTATATCTGGACATTGAGTTTGTTGATGACGTGATTTGAATATATTGACATTCAGGGGCTTATTTATAAACGTTGATTATATACAGGGTGAATTTTCCAAGTGGGCGTGGATGGCCAAATTCTAAACTATGAGGAATAGCGAAAAGTACTCAAAGGAGTCGCGGGCTCGATTTTGATAAAAACTAAAATTGCGTCATTGGATTTTTGAAAAATCAATATTTCTAGCCAGGAATCGAACCTGTTGATTTTGAAAAAAAAACACACTGTATTATTACACCATTCGATAGTGTCCCTAATAAGGATCAAATTCTGGCAAGTAATGACATACGGCAAACTTAAGGAAAATGTTGAATTTTAATAAACTGCTTCTTTTTCATACCTTGTTCGAAATGATGCTCAATATTTTTACACCCGAAACACTCGTAGCGCAGACACCTTCACAAAATTATGTTCTAAATTCAAATTTTTAATTGCAGTACAATCCTTGAGACGTCGAATCCAGCTATGTATTCAAAAACAATTGTCATAATTTTGAACAATTAATCAGTTAAGGTTTAATAGGTAGGTAGCATAAGAAAATAAAAAAGTATTTTGATAAAAATGAGCTCTTTCCTTTAGTTTGCCGTATGTCATTACTTCCCAGAATTTGATCCTTATTAGCGACACTATCGAATGGTGTAATAATACAGCGTGTGTTTTTTTTTTCAAAATCAACAGGTTCGATTCCTGCTCAGAAATATTGATTTTTCAAAAATCCAATGATGCAGTTTTAATTTTCATCAAAATCGAGCCCGAGACTCCTTTGAGTACATTTCACTATTCCTCATAGTTTCGGATTTGGCCATCCACGCCCACTTGAAAAATTCACCCTGTATAAAAGACATTTAAACGTCAAAAATGAAAGGTTAAACAGTCGCTAATCATTACCTACCTTTAAGGAACGTTGACAAATAAAGGGACAAGTCTGAAGTTAAGCTTTGCAATTAATTTCCCTGACTTTACGCTGCAGCCCTTGCTGATTGGCGTATATTTTAACCACAGCTTCAGCTATAGTAAGGTTTCCCTCGTGTCTAGGGTTACCACTTATAAATATGAAAAGTCCTGACAAAAAGCCGGACTTTTAAATAAAAGTCCAGACATTTGTTACAAAATCCAAACATTTACCCACTTAGTTAGTGGTAAAAATTGCGCTGAAAATGATAAAACTTAAATACCTACCTATACCAGAAACTAGAGTTAAGTTTGATTATTTTACGTAAAACTATTTTTATTTCGAAGAAAATTTTTATGTTTGAACTAGTTGATTGTTTGCAAAGGGGTTTGAAGATTTTTGTATGGAGGGTGGCCCTAACGTCGCCCCCATTTAGATTTTTTTTTCAGGATCGCGGTGAACAACGAAGGTTATATATTTAGAAAGAGGACACTTATACAAACAAAAAATGTTACATAACATAATATCCTAAAGCGTCAGGTTTCGGAGTTATTCGCCGAAATATAAGTCGAAAACAACAAGGATTTTTTTGTTTTTTTTTTTCCTCCAGGTAAGCATGTTGAACTATTGAGGTAATAGAAACGTTATGAAACCTTTATGGAGAAGAAACAAAATTTTTTGTTTGTATAAGTGTCCTCTATCTAAATATATAACTGTTGTTGTGCACCGCGATTCTGAAAAAAAATCAAAATGGCGGCTGATTTTAGGGCCAAAACCTTCAAACCCCTTTCCAATACAAGATTTAGGGTTTGATCTCGTTAAGTTGATTGATAAAGAAGTATACATATTTTGTTTTTAGATGAATGAGAAGTTAATAAATATTTAAGACTTATTTGGTATCAAGTACTAAATACGTTTTATTACTCGTATTACATCTAAGCTAAAAAATCCGGAAAAATTAAAGGTCCGCAAAAGTCTAGAAGTCCGAACATGTCCGGACAAATCCAGACGGATGGTAACCCTACTTGTGTTTAGCTTCAAACGGGCGTATGATTGGTACGTAATATTATGTACCATGTGAGGTAAAACAATGCTTTACTTCGCTCCATGTGGAGATGTCGTTTACTTCCTCACCACTCTGTGTGATCTCATCTAAAAGTACCTGATGAAAATATATGATACCGCCCCACGGTTTTACCCGCATAACTCTCGATCCCGTGGGAATATCGGGATAAAAGTATCCTATGTCTTAAACCAGGTCATGGTGTACCGATGTGCCAAATTTCATCCAAATCCCATGAACCGTTTTGTCGTGAAAGCGTAACAAACAAACATACAAAAAATCTAATGTTTTCTATTTATTATAATACTAGCAGCGCCCCGCGGTGTCACCTGCATAAGTTTCGATCCCGTGGGAATATCGGGATAAAAGTATCCTGTGTTAATCGTGGGTATAAAATATTTGTGTGCCTTTCATCCATAATCCGTTCAGTAGTTTTTGCGTGAAAGAGTAACAAACATCCATCCATCCATCCTCACAATCTTTCGCATTTATAATATTAAGTACGATACGATTAGTACGATAGTACGAAGTACGATAGGATAGTAGGATTAGTTTAGACAAATGGATCAATAAACATGTCAAACAGTGAGTGCTATGATTTGATATTTTGAACTAGCTGCGCCCCGCGGTTTGACCCGCATAAGTGTCGATCCCGTGAGAATTGCGGGATGAAAAGTAGTCTATATGTTAGTCCAGGGTGTCAGCTACCTCCATACAAAATTTTGTCAAAATTAGTCCAGCCGTTTGAGCGTGAAGAAGTAACAAACATATAAACACACACACACACACACACACTCACAAACTTTCACCTTTATAATATTAGTGTGAAGTGTGATAACTTGATAAGTGTGAAGTGTGATTAGTGTGATACTTAATCCCAAAATTCAAATCACCTTCAAAATATTTGACAATTTAGGTTAATTATATAACCTTAATTTTCAACGACGATTTTTCGATTTAATAATGTTATTCAAACAATAATTGTTGGATTAACTGGGGATGTATAAAGTTGAAATCTTCTAAATACAGATATCTAAATGTGTTACTAATTCCCTTGAGAAGTTGAGAGAATGATTGCGTAAGAATTTAACCCGGAAAGTGTTTTGTTTACAGCACACTTTCATCACAGTCTTTTGGACCAGAGCCCTGATTCAAAACCATACGACAGGCTATCGTATCGAAAACCTGAAATTCCGATAACCTGATTTGACTTTCCCTCAACAGCAAATAGCTGTTGGAAGAATAGCGGGCGTCTATTTGATTTAAACTGACAATATTTTCGGGTTTTGGACTTGTGACCAGCGTTTAGAAGACTCCTACGATAACAATGATTAATGTTCGATACGATACGGAAGCGTATCGAGTGTTTGTGAATAGCTATGCGGAAAACCAATACTCGTAATTAAAAACGTTCAAAATCTTGTCGCAATCTCATCTCAGCGACAATCAATGTCAAAAACTTCTCAAAAATGTAGCGAAATTATATAAATATTTTTGACAGATTGCGACTGCGATCAGAGGGGCAATTCTCGTGATTTTAAGAACGTTCGCAGTTTGATCTCAGTCTCAATCTGTCAAAAATAACTCTAATTTATATAAAGTTATGACAAGTTTTTGACATTTGTTTATCGTCGAGATGAGACTGCGACTAAATTTTGAACATTTTAAATTAGGAGTATTGGCCTTCTGACTGTGAACGTTTTTAATCTGTCAAGCTCCGCTAATGAGACTCAGTTGATTTTCTATTGTTTCGTCGCCGATCGGCGAACCGCG
The DNA here is from genome assembly GCA_945859645.1 of Amphipoea oculea. Lineage (NCBI taxonomy): Eukaryota > Metazoa > Arthropoda > Insecta > Lepidoptera > Noctuidae > Amphipoea > Amphipoea oculea. Next base: position 16,980,627 of record OX243881.1, read on the forward strand.
CCGCTTGACCGGTTAAACTGTGCTTACGGAAATAGCCTGCAAGATATTACAAAATTTTCTCAGGCAAGGTTTGGAAGTAACTTGTCCCCTATTTACTGCTGCAAATATATTCGGACAAACTAAATCATTACTTATTAATAAGTGACCAAGTTCCCAATATTTATAGTTGCTGGTGGGGTCGGGTACTCGAAATTCACATCGTTTACGGCGCCCTCTGTTATAAACTTGCAAAATTATGTTGCACGTTAAACTGGCGTTGTTGTTCATGGCAGAATTTATTCCGACATTTGCATAGTTTACCGACGCATTAGGTGCAGGTGACGATGCGGTTTTGTAGCGTTTTTATTATTGGCGTTAATAGGAAAGTTTATTGGGTTGTCAAGATTTATAGATGCTAGGTTATTTGAAAATTCTCAGCTGTATTGTGTCGTCTTGTATTAACTATTTTACTATCTAAACGGGATAAAATGATTTGATAATTACGCTGTAGTATATTTGAATTGTATTTTTCTCTACTTGTACCTATTATATTATCATCATCTGCCTAGCCTTTTCCCAACTATGTTGGGGTCGGCTTCCAGTCTAACCGGATGCAGCTGAATACCAGTATTTTACATAGAGTGACTGCCTATCTAACCTCCGTAACCCAATTACTGGGTAATACGATACCCCTTGGTAAGACTGGTTGCGAGATTTTCGGACTTCTGACTACCCGTAACGCCTGCCAAAGATCCACGAATGACAGCCGGGACCAACGACTTAACGTGCTTTCCGAGGCACGGAGGGGTCTCGGTATGTAAAGATGGTCGCCCATCCACAGACCAACCGCGGCAAGCGTAGCTTTACCTGATCGATCGACCTGTGCGGCTGTTTTTATTTAGCTACGGGCCCCTCCTCTACTACTGTACTTGTATTATGTGGGGAAAATTACGATTTGGAGAAAATTAATGTGGGATTTATATCGTAGGAAATATGTTGCCTTTCCCTCCTCCCGCAGGAGACGCACCGGGCGCCCGAGAAGGGCGCAAAACGATCTGCGACCTGTGGCCGGTGGTCTGCGGTCGGCGGACTAGAGGCATCATTCGTCCGACCAGACAGGCCCGAGTTGGCGCTGCAGTGTTCCGTGCGCGCCACTCGAGATTGGGTGCGGCCATTACAGGAATGGGCGCACGGGGAGGTGGGACCCGCTGAGGAACAGCGGGTCGAGGCCTGTCGGGGGAGCGGTGAATGCTTATGCGAATCCCGCACCCCCGGCCATAGGTAGAGGTGGAACACTGCGGTGGTTTTAGCCGGTAAGAGTCCGGCATGCCCCTCTGTCACCCCCACGATAGAGGAAGTCCATGAGGATTTCCAACGCGAGAAAAAAAAAAGGAAATATGTTGCCTTATAGTGTGATTGAACTTTAAGAAGTACATATTTATATTCCATAAAAAATCGAAGAGGCCCCAGGTAAAGTGATATTTTATCAGAGGTATCGATGGTGTAAAAGTCAAAAATGTATGAGACTGACATAAGCTGTTCGGTAACTTATATCAGTCCCATACATTTTTGACTCTTGCACTTTCTTTGCCTAACACACTTTCAATCACAATCTAAATCATTTTGAAGGATATTGCAAATCCATTGCTTCATATGTTCGAAAAATTTGTCAGCTCAACAACGTAAATAACGCAATGAATTTGTTGAACTGTCAAAACGAAAGTCATTGCTCAGTTATTGTGTTACGCAATTAACACACTGTTAAAAGTCGTACAAAAAAATAATAAACACTCCGGGAGTGCCGACGGAAGTGAAAACAAAACATAAACAGAATACTTTGCCATCACTCACTGACATATCGGAATCACATTAAAACCGACTACATCCCGAGGACAGCCGAACACAATCATCCAAAGCGTTGTCGTTATGGTAACAGTGGCGCGAATTCAATGGTTTTTTCCAATCTCAATATAATGCCCAACCCGCCTAAAGAAGTTTTCACTTAAAAAAAAAAAAAACATTTCCATGATATGTCAAGGCATAGTGTTTCTATTAAAAGCTTTCAGTAAGTATAACTTTGTTACTACCCGACCATTGACACTGAAACAGCTATTAAGTATCAAAAATACAACACTAACATTGATTAAACGCTTTCAAAGGTCTGAATTAAATATTAACAGGTCAGAACTGGTAAGGTCAAAACAATCTTACGAACAATCCGAAGGTCAGGCGCTTCCAATACGTTGTCTGAATTAAATATTACCTTAGGATGCGATGTTTTATTGATGTCAATCGATTTGTGAATAGGGGCCTATTAGTGACAGCCGTTTTGAAGGAGCTTAGGCCACACGTTGGCACATATTTATTTATACAGACAGTTTTTTTAAGTCGTTGAATTGAACATTTTGAAGCTACGTACGCACTGACATATGGCACGTTAGCCCCCTAGAGACTTATGACTTAACATCTTTCGATACACGCTAGGGTTCCCAATCCTCCCAGATTGCCCGGGAGACTCTGGTAATAATGGTTAACCTCCCGACCTCCCGGGGTCCAATAATTTCTCCGGTTTTTTAACCAATACTTCGCTCCATGTGGAGATGTCGTTTACTTCCTCACCACTCTGTGTGATCTCATCTAAAAGTACCTGATGAAAATATATGATACCGCCCCACGGTTTTACCCGCATAACTCTCGATCCCGTGGGAATATCGGGATAAAAGTATCCTATGTCTTAAACCAGGTCATGGTGTACCGATGTGCCAAATTTCATCCAAATCCCATGAACCGTTTTGTCGTGAAAGCGTAACAAACAAACATACAAAAAATCTAATGTTTTCTATTTATTATAATACTAGCAGCGCCCCGCGGTGTCACCTGCATAAGTTTCGATCCCGTGGGAATATCGGGATAAAAGTATCCTGTGTTAATCGTGGGTATAAAATATTTGTGTGCCTTTCATCCATAATCCGTTCAGTAGTTTTTGCGTGAAAGAGTAACAAACATCCATCCATCCATCCTCACAATCTTTCGCATTTATAATATTAAGTACGATACGATTAGTACGATAGTACGAAGTACGATAGGATAGTAGGATTAGTTTAGACAAATGGATCAATAAACATGTCAAACAGTGAGTGCTATGATTTGATATTTTGAACTAGCTGCGCCCCGCGGTTTGACCCGCATAAGTGTCGATCCCGTGAGAATTGCGGGATGAAAAGTAGTCTATATGTTAGTCCAGGGTGTCAGCTACCTCCATACAAAATTTTGTCAAAATTAGTCCAGCCGTTTGAGCGTGAAGAAGTAACAAACATATAAACACACACACACACACACACACTCACAAACTTTCACCTTTATAATATTAGTGTGAAGTGTGATAACTTGATAAGTGTGAAGTGTGATTAGTGTGATACTTAATCCCAAAATTCAAATCACCTTCAAAATATTTGACAATTTAGGTTAATTATATAACCTTAATTTTCAACGACGATTTTTCGATTTAATAATGTTATTCAAACAATAATTGTTGGATTAACTGGGGATGTATAAAGTTGAAATCTTCTAAATACAGATATCTAAATGTGTTACTAATTCCCTTGAGAAGTTGAGAGAATGATTGCGTAAGAATTTAACCCGGAAAGTGTTTTGTTTACAGCACACTTTCATCACAGTCTTTTGGACCAGAGCCCTGATTCAAAACCATACGACAGGCTATCGTATCGAAAACCTGAAATTCCGATTACCTGATTTGACTTTCCCTCAACAGCAAATAGCTGTTGGAAGAATAGCGGGCGTCTATTTGATTTAAACTGACAATATTTTCGGGTTTTGGACTTGTGACCAGCGTTTAGAAGACTCCTACGATAACAATGATTAATGTTCGATACGATACGGAAGCGTATCGAGTGTTTGTGAATAGCTATGCGGAAAACCAATACTCGTAATTAAAAACGTTCAAAATCTTGTCGCAATCTCATCTCAGCGACAATCAATGTCAAAAACTTCTCAAAAATGTAGCGAAATTATATAAATATTTTTGACAGATTGCGACTGCGATCAGAGGGGCAATTCTCGTGATTTTAAGAACGTTCGCAGTTTGATCTCAGTCTCAATCTGTCAAAAATAACTCTAATTTATATAAAGTTATGACAAGTTTTTGACATTTGTTTATCGTCGAGATGAGACTGCGACTAAATTTTGAACATTTTAAATTAGGAGTATTGGCCTTCTGACTGTGAACGTTTTTAATCTGTCAAGCTCCGCTAATGAGACTCAGTTGATTTTCTATTGTTTCGTCGCCGATCGGCGAACCGCGCCGCTTGACCGGTTAAACTGTGCTTACGGAAATAGCCTGCAAGATATTACAAAATTTTCTCAGGCAAGGTTTGGAAGTAACTTGTCCCCTATTTACTGCTGCAAATATATTCGGACAAACTAAATCATTACTTATTAATAAGTGACCAAGTTCCCAATATTTATAGTTGCTGGTGGGGTCGGGTACTCGAAATTCACATCGTTTACGGCGCCCTCTGTTATAAACTTGCAAAATTATGTTGCACGTTAAACTGGCGTTGTTGTTCATGGCAGAATTTATTCCGACATTTGCATAGTTTACCGACGCATTAGGTGCAGGTGACGATGCGGTTTTGTAGCGTTTTTATTATTGGCGTTAATAGGAAAGTTTATTGGGTTGTCAAGATTTATAGATGCTAGGTTATTTGAAAATTCTCAGCTGTATTGTGTCGTCTTGTATTAACTATTTTACTATCTAAACGGGATAAAATGATTTGATAATTACGCTGTAGTATATTTGAATTGTATTTTTCTCTACTTGTACCTATTATATTATCATCATCTGCCTAGCCTTTTCCCAACTATGTTGGGGTCGGCTTCCAGTCTAACCGGATGCAGCTGAATACCAGTATTTTACATAGAGTGACTGCCTATCTAACCTCCGTAACCCAATTACTGGGTAATACGATACCCCTTGGTAAGACTGGTTGCGAGATTTTCGGACTTCTGACTACCCGTAACGCCTGCCAAAGATCCACGAATGACAGCCGGGACCAACGACTTAACGTGCTTTCCGAGGCACGGAGGGGTCTCGGTATGTAAAGATGGTCGCCCATCCACAGACCAACCGCGGCAAGCGTAGCTTTACCTGATCGATCGACCTGTGCGGCTGTTTTTATTTAGCTACGGGCCCCTCCTCTACTACTGTACTTGTATTATGTGGGGAAAATTACGATTTGGAGAAAATTAATGTGGGATTTATATCGTAGGAAATATGTTGCCTTTCCCTCCTCCCGCAGGAGACGCACCGGGCGTCCGAGAAGGGCGCAAAACGATCTGCGACCTGTGGCCGGTGGTCTGCGGTCGGCGGACTAGAGGCATCATTCGTCCGACCAGACAGGCCCGAGTTGGCGCTGCAGTGTTCTATGCGCGCCACTCGAGAGTGGGTGCGGCCATTACAGGAATGGGCGCACGGGGAGGTGGGACCCGCTGAGGAACAGCGGGTCGAGGACTGTCGGGGGAGCGGTGAATGCTTATGCGAATCCCGCACCCCCGGCCATAGGCAGAGGTGGTACACCGCGGTGGTTTTAGCCGGTAAGAGTGCGGCATGCCCCTCTGTCACCCCCACGATAGAGGAAGTCCATGAGGATTTCCAACGCGAGAAAAAAAAAAAGGAAATATTTTGCCTTATAGTGTGATTGAACTTTAAGAAGTACATATTTATATTCTATAAAAAATCAAAGAGGCCCCAGGTAAAGTGATATTTTATCAGAGGTATCGATGGTGTAAAAGTCAAAAATGTATGAGACTGACATAAGCTGTTCGGTAGCTTATATCAGACCCATACATTTTTGACTCTTGCACCCTAATTGCCTAACACACTTTCAATCACAATCTAAATCATTTTGAAGGATATTGCAAATCCATTGCTTCATATGTTCGAAAAATTTGTCAGCTCAACAACGTAAATAACGCAATGAATTTGTTGAACTGTCAAAACGAAAGTCATTGCTCAGTTAGTGTGTTACGCAATTACCCCGCTGTCAAAAGTCGTATAGTAAAAAGATAAACACTCCGGGAGTGCCGACAGAAGTGAAAACAAAACACAAACAGAATACTTTGCCATCACTCACTGACATATCGGATATACATTAATACACACATCCCAAGGACAGCCGGACAAATCCAAAGCGGTGTCGCTACGGTCACAGTGGCGCGAATCCAATGGTTTTTTCCAATCTCAAAAAAATGCCCAACCCGCCTAAAGAAGTTTTCACTTAAAAAAAAAAAAAACATTTCCATGATAAGTCAAGGCATAGTGTTTCTATTAAAAGCTTTCAGTAAGTATAACTTTGTACTCCCTGACCATTGACACTGAAACAGCTATTAAGTATCAAAAATACAACACTAACATTGATTAAACGCTTTCAAAGGTCTGAATTAAATATTAACAGGTCAGAACTGGTAAGGTCAAAACAATCTTACGAACAATCCGAAGGTCGGACGCTTCCAATACGTTGTCTGAATTAAATATTACCTTAGGATGCGATGTTTTATTGATGTTGATCGATTTGTGAATAGGGGCCTATTAGTGACAGCCGTTTTGAAGGAGCTTAGGCCACACGTTGGCACATATTTATTTATACAGACAGTTTTTATAAGTCGTTGAATTGAACATTTTGAAGCTACGTACGCACTGACATATGGCACGTTAGCCCCCTAGAGACTTATGACTTAACATCTTTCGATACACGCTAGGGTTCCCAATCCTCCCAGATTGCCCGGGAGACTCTAATAATGGTTAACCTCCCGACCTACCGGGGTGCAATAATTTCTACGGTTTTTCTAAAATTATATGCATCCGTCGCTCGCACGTCGCAACTCGTTACGCTTGTTCTTTCCATTCCTGTCTCTAAAGGTCATAGCACACGTATCAAACCGGAAAGGGATTGGCACCATATCAACTCGAGCCGCAGCCTAATTGCGGAACGCCAAATCGTCAAATGATTCTGATCAGTTGGCTTCATTTCTATCACAATTGGCTTCATTTTACGATTTTCGAATTGCGAAACTCTAGTTTATTATGAAACCAATTATGAACGTTAAGGCCCTGCGCAGAAACTAGAGTTTCGCAATTCGAAAATCGTAAAATGAAGCCAATTGTGATAGAAATGAAGCCAACTGATCAGAATCATTTGACGATTTGGCGTTCCGCAATTAGGCTGCAGGTCAGTATTCTTTGTATGAAACTCCCTACTGCAACGCACACTAATCGGAATCGTAACGTAATCGCCTCGCCTCGGGACAAGCTCACGAACCGCGCTGCGGTGCGTTACGGCTCGTCGTCCCCGCGCTTACTCTCTCCGTACCCGAGCTTACGTCTCTTCGTCCGCCCTTGCCCCTCTCACCCCTCCGGCCTGCCTGCTGCACCATCAACCAGCGGTCGGCGAGCCGTAAGCGCCGCGTCGCCTAGCCGTAGCCAAGCCGAACGCGTATTCCGCATGATGGAACAAGTATGGAGCAACGCAAGAAACCGAATGAATATTTCTTTAGTAAAAGCAGAGTTACAAATACTAACAAACTTCAATTTTTCATGTAAAACCATGATTTTGTGGGCAAAAACTGTCAATTATTACATGCTGCTCGAAAGCAAAAAGTCAATATAAATTTAAAAATTAATTAATAATTGAGATTTTCTTCTTCATGTACAGACGACAGCACATCAAGCTACTACAATCTGTCAAATTTCTCTAATAGATTTTCAACTTTATCTCTAAGGAATAAGGTTCAAAGTTGATTGGGTTTACAGTTTTAGGTAGCTTGATGTGCTGGCGTCTGTACTTAAAAACGTTTATGATTTTGTGGTAAAAACCGTCAATTACCTATTAGATGCTGCTGGAAAGCAAAGTAAGTATAAATTAATAAATTATTGAGATTTTCTTTCAACACCAACCTACTTGTTTTTTTTTTAATTTTCCCGGGTTAGTCCTTTCGAGAGTTGGCAACCCTAATACACGCTAGGGGACTAACGAAGGCGCCAAGCGCGCAGTGCGGCCGGTTGAGCAAATTCTAGAGCGTTTGTTTGACTTCGCTACTCACAAGAAGACTCGCTAAGCTCTAGCCGCAAAGCTAGCTACTTGTCAGTACATGCGTAGCCAGGGTTTCGTACCCAAAGGCGCCGGGAGCCTAATACTAAGGGCGCTTTCGCACTACGTCTGGTCCAAATCCGAGAAATAGTCCATAGTCCTATTTGTTCGGATCTAGTGCGCAACCCCTCATACAAATAGGAGAATGGTCACTTCGGACCGACATTTCTCGGATTTGGATTGGATGTAGTGCGAAGCCGCTCTAAGGCTCCGCTGTCCATCCGTTCGTCTCTCCGTCTGTCCCAGGGACATAATCTTTTGAACCGTAATAGGTCGATACTTGAAATATTCACAGAGTGTGTACCACTATAGCTTCTATAACAAAAAATAATAAATATATTGTATAAAAAATCGAAGATATGTGACATCTACTAATCCGCACTGGGCCCGCGCGTGGTGGATTACGAAACATTCCCTCTCACCGAGAGGAGGCCTGTGTCCCAGCAGTGGGAACATTATAGGCTGATTATGTATGTATGTATGCGACATTACCAACACGCACCGGGCCTGTGTTGTGAATTACGGCCCACTCCCTCTCACCGAGAGGAGGCCTGTGTCCCAGCAGTGGGAACTTTATAGGCTGATTATGTGTACATGTATGTATGTGACATTACCAATCCGCACTGAGCCCGCGTGGTGGATTACGGCCCACTCCCTCTCATCGAGAGGACAACTGCGTCCCAGCAGTGGGAACGTTATAGGCTGATTTTGCTTGTGACTCACTGCTAAAAGTCCCGGGTTCAATCACCGAACGGTACAAATATTAAAATAGCCTAATCTTGAGATATTTATTACAGGAATAACTTTAATAAAAGCCTGACGAGATCATTCACCCCAGAAAGAATGAATGAATAAAATTTTCATTCATTCACAAAGACTGAGAAACAAATTACCTGGATCAATTTAGCTATTTGAACAGTATTTAATAAAGCCCTTACTAATAATTTCGCAGAGCAGTGGTGGCCCAGTGGTATCGGCCGCGACTTACGAGTTGTAGGTCGTAGGTTCGAACCCAGACAGGCGCTTTACTTTGTGTAAATTATTTCATCACCACTGCTCTCAAAACGGTGAAGGAAAACATCGTGAGGAAACCGGCATGTCCTAGAACCAAAAATTCAAAGACATGTGACATCTACCAACCCGCACTGGGCCCGCGTGGTAGATTACGGCCCACTCCCTCTCACAGAGAGGAGGCCTGTGTCCCAGCAGTGGGAACATTATAGGCTGATGATGATAATAATTTCGAGGTCCAATATTATATTTGAATCCGAATGAATGAATCTTTGTGAATGGAACTAATTATTATAATTACATAATACAATGTGATTTGATTTGAAATTCTAGGACTAAATTGTAGTTAGCTGTTGAATAGAACTTGGTTATGATTATTAAATATGATTGTGTTTTGAGGTGTTTGGAGAGGTTGGTGGTAGGAGGGGCTCGTGGCTCAGTAATAATAACAGCCACACGGCTAGATGGATCAGGTTAAGCTACGTTTGCCACGGTTGGTCCATGGATGGGTGACCATCTTCACATACCAAGACCCCTCCGTGACTCGGAAAGCACGTTAAGCCGTTGGTCTTGGCTGTAATTCGTGGATCTTTGACAGTCGTTACGGGTCGTCAGAAGCCCGAAAGTCTGACAACCAGTCTTACCAAGGGGTATTGCATTACGCAGTAACTAGGTTGTGGGGTTCAGATAGGCAATCGCTCCATTTGTAAAATACTGGTATTCAGCTGCATCCAGTTAGACTGGAAGCCGACGCCAACATATTTGGGAAAAGGCTAGGCAGATGATGATGATGTTGAGTATCGACAGCCTCTTCTATCACAACGATAACTTTAAGCTCCCAATGAAAAAACCCAATAACACTTTGCCCAACCTGAGAATCGAACCCAGGACCCCACGCTCAGCAGTTGTGCTTGCAACCAAGAGATCAACGGGGCAGTTAAAAAAAAAAAGTAAAAAGAAAGGTTTTTATAGATCCAATAACTCATCAATATCCAAACAAAATGTTTCTCTAAAAAACTGATTCGCAATTTATTATATTCAGCTTTTTTCTTAATTAATTAAACCTTTAACGTGTGTCGACACCCTTGCGCCATCCCATCTTCCAAGCACGGTGAGCTGTGCTATGGCGGCTGCTGCAGGTGCGGAAAACCTCAAACGGCGCAAATACTCCAATCTCTTTGGAACTTATATATTTGAGCCGTTTGGGGTTGAAACACTAGGGCCATGGGGCCCGAGTGCCCACTTAGTATTTCGAGACATCGCCAAACGGTTGGTCGACTCTTCACGTGACCAGAGGGCTGGCCTATTTTTTGGCCAAAGAATCAGCATTGCCATACAACGTGGCAATGCTGTCAGCCTTTTGGGCACGTTTCCTGTTGACAGTGATGCGGACGAATTTTTTGATGCCCTTTGATTATTTTCCCTCCCTTTTTATGTACTTGTACATATTATTATTTTAAGATTATGCTTTTTAAATTATGTAAATACATTGATATATATGTTACACTAGATCAGTAATTACCGCGCCAAGGCGTTGTCACTTGTCATAAGGCCACAGCCGTATGCGTAGCTAATGTCACTTCAGTGCTCTGTGTGGCGCCAACCGAAGTGAACCAAGTGACACACGACAAAAATATCGCCAAAATGGGCAAATTCGTAGTGAAAGAGTGCGATTCAAGATCACAAAAACATAATAAATTAACCAGAATTACTTTCCACACGTAATTTTATTGTTTCTGTGTTTATATCAACGTAAAATAAATAAAATGCAGAATTTTGTAAATTAGGTTCAGTGTTACCACTAAAAACTTAGTTTTAGTTTCCCACATTTATGGGAGTTTTTAATTTATTGGAATAAGTGATTTTAAATATTTTTTAAATAATAACAACGTTCCAGGGTGCCTAAAGATGCAGCACGCCGTGATAAATGGGTGGAAATAATCAGATTGCTGAGAAAAGAGACTAACTGAATAAATAAAAAATAAATAAAAAGAAAATGTCTTAATTATTGTCATTAGTTATAAACTTCTAATACACATCGAATAAGAAATACATAATTCAAATATTTTATAAATAATTTGGCCTAACGTTTTTTTTTGAACGTCATTTATGTTTTAAAAAGTTGGGTAAAATTTTGCATGGGTAGGCAACCCCATCTCGCCATTGCATGTTTATATTGCGGTCTTTATCTAATCTAAGTGACGGTATTATTCTTGCGACTTGTGTAAGTAAGACAGATATATGTTTACTTTTAAATGTTTAGTGGTTTCAAAGCTACGTCGTCACGTTTAAATAGTGGTTACACTTTTTTGACACATTTTATTGAGGTTTGCTTCTCTAGTTATTTAACTCAATGTGTAAATATTACAAATCATCAACTCCTACAAACTGCTTTTTCTTAATTAATTAAACCTTTGTTCCACTTTCCAACACAATTATTTCCATTTCGCAGTAGAGAAACTGCACTTAAAAAAAAAACTGTTGACGGCACAATTTGTTCCTAACGTAAGAAGCTTACGAGTTTTTTTTTTAAATTCATTCTCTTCAGTGAAGCAAATTTGAGCCAGTACAAGGACGGTTGGTTTGAAAAGATTCTGCTACAAAAATCTGTGTGAAAGATCATACTATAGGAAAGTAGATAGAGAGATGTAGACAGCGTGTGTAAGAGTAAAAGAGAAGAAAAAAAAACATAAAATCAAAAGCAATCATTCAATATTATTTAAATAAAAGATGAGTCGATTTTATCTGAAATGGCACCACAAATATAATTATTATTGAAATTTTGATCTGACTTATGTAGGTATAATAATATGACATTTTTTAATTTGACATTCTATTGTTTACATACATACATACATAATCAGCCTATAATGTTCCCACTGCTGGGACACAGGCCTCCTCTCTGTGAGAGGGAGCGGGCCGTAATCTACCACGCGGGCCCAGTGCGGGTTGGTAGATGTCACATGTCTTTGAATTTTTGGTTCTAGGACATCCCGGTTTCCTCACGATGTTTTCCTTCACCGTTTTGAGAGCAGTCTATTGTTTAATGTTACAACTCAATTTAAAATTTATTTTGGACCTAATATTTTATTTTGCACACCTCAGTAGGTTATAATACAATGTACCTTTTATACTTGTAACACCTTTTTAACATGTATTATACAAATAAATGATTTGATTTGAATAATTTTACCCATGCCAGAAGGATATTCAGCTAAAGTTTCTTTTTCTTTACTAAAAACAACACGGAAGTAAAAATAACCTAGAATATAAGTGATAAATAGGCTATGGACTCAATTTCCAGCACCGAGATTAAAAATAATACAAAATATTACCCCACCCTGGCATCAAACCCTCCCTCAACAACCATGGCTAAGCTACGGCCGTATTTATTTCCCCTCAGACATTTCCTGACAACACTATATTAAAAGTAAACACGTCAAGAATTCAGTTTTGCCTGCAATCACACAAAATATATAGGAGCAGAAGGTCGACTCCGTACAACGAGCGATAACAGGCGCACGCACACATATGGTCTGTTCCATAAGTATTTAATGAAAATGTAATCAAATGGATTAGAAAAAGTAATAAGTTTCGATCCCGTGGCAATAACGGGATAAAAAGTATTCTATGTGTTAAACCTGGTTATAAACTATCTGTGTGCCAAATTTCATCCAAATCCGTTTAGTAGTTTTTACGTGAAAGGGTATCAAACATCCATCCATCCTCACAAATTTTCGCGTTTATAATATTAGTGTGATAGGATAGTAAGATTAGTAGTGCCAATTACGAATTGAGTGCTACGATTTGATTATTTGAATATTGTAAGAAGAAATTGTAATTCAAAATTACTCATTCTTTTTTTTTCATTTCATAATTGATATTTATTTCTATAACCTCAATTTAATCATGTTATTTAATTAAACGATAATTGTTGGATAAAGTTGAAACCGTCTAATTACGGATGAATGTGTTATTAATATCCTTTCGTGAGTATCTAATTGCGTAAGAATTTAAGCTGAACAAATTGTGATTAGGTACACTTTTATCAGACAATTTGGCAACAAGGTACGGCGATTTTAAACAAAGTGTACATGATGCAAGTCTACAAGGTGAAATTGAATTCATGTGCATCCTTTTAAGGGGTCATTGTACTCATCATTATGAACAACATTTACTATGGGACCAAACCTGACATTTTGACGAGTTATGTGAACATTAACGCAAGGAACAGCTGATTTTTTTTCGCGATTTTGAGTTTAGTCCCACAGTAAAAGTTGTTCATAATGATGAGTACAATGACCCCTTAAAAGGATGCCCATGAATTTAATTTCAACCTGTATATGTGCGTGCGTTTGCGCTCGTTGTAGATATGGAGCTGGCCTTCTGTTCTACCTAACAATCTTTCTTGTGGCAATTTCGCTCATATTGCCTTCGGGATTAGACTCGTCAAGTCTTTTCTTTTGTGAAGCTGCAGTCGGGTCAAGGATTTTTGATTTAATTCTCTTGCCAATCAAGAAGGCTAATTGAGATTTTTGGTAAGGTTTTTCAGACAAAAGAATAATAAAATATACAGTGAAATTAGTTTTTTAAATAAGAAAAAATGTAATGCTTTTAGCAAGGAATAATGGAATGGCAGTCCCTAGCCAATGAAAAAACTCTAATTAAGATGTTATGAACGGATAAAAGAATAATAAAACAAGCAGTGGAATTAGATTTTTACAAAAAAAAATATATAGCTACGTACATAAATATGTTTGCAATTAAAAATAATGAAATGCTCAATTCTGAATGTGGATGACATTTGAAAAAGTTTTTTTTTTTTATTTTCTACGCAGAATAGAATTCGCGAACGTAGTACGTAGTCAGGGAAATTAATTGTTAGGCAAATTGAGACTTTACGTCAATTTGCCGTTTTATAGCCATTTAGAAAGAAAGAAAGAAAATACGTTTACAACAACAACAAAAAACAACAACAACATACAACACAATAACAACAACAAACAACGAAACAACAACGATATACAACTTTCAAAGAATGACAGCCTAGTTTTATGAAATGGAAAATGGCTATAACTGTCAAAGAATGACACAAATGACAGTTGTGATAAGAATAAACGGATAATTTATGTTGGTAATCAATTTGCTAATTAATTAATAAATACCTATGTTGTTATTAACAGACAGAGGAACGTTGTTCCTTCTTCTACGACAAACTATTTTACCTCGCCACGAAAAAAACGTGCACGCCCAAAAACCGCAGCGTTTTTTCCAACTCATTGAGTACGCCCCTATAATTTTATGCTCATCGGCGGTTTATAGCCGCTAGCGAGTGTTGTGGCTCTTATTTTCCGTTAGAACAGTTCTTTCGCTTCGAAATGTTACTGGGCCAAGCGTTATGGCCAACTAGCTGCGCCCCGCGGTTTCACCCGCATAAGTTTCGATCCCGTGGGAATATCGGGATAAAAACTATCCTATGTCCTTTTCCGGGACTCAAACTATCTCTATACCAAATTTCATCTAAATCGGTTCAGTGGTTTAGGCGTGAAGAGGTAACAAACATATAAACACACACACACACACTCACAAACTTTCGCCTTTATAATATTAGTGTGATACTGGGCCAACCGTTATGGCCAGTCGATGTTGGGTAGTTTGACAAATTTTATGTGCGTCAAACTTTAGTTGAGGCAAGATTTATAAATCTTTATACAGATTTTTATTCGTTAAGAATTTCTCAGAAGCAGCCTGGTATAGGTTTTAATATTTTTTTTCCATGAGACTCACTCGTTGGTCTAGTGGTTACAAGCGCGACTGCTGAGCGTGACGACTTGGGTTCGGTTCCCAGGTCGAGCAAAATGTTATTGGGCTTACCCGTTAAGACTTTCTTAGCAGTCAGGGTTGAACCCTATTATAGCAATGGCAATAGGCTCTTCCCTTATAATCTACATATTGTAACCTAAACATAGCTGGCAAAATATGGGTGTACCAGAGGGGCAATTGAACGTTCACAGTATCTCAGTCTCAATCTGTCAAAAATACGTCTAATTAACTCTATAATAAATAGGAATAAGTATGAAAAACGCAGTCAATTTCCCTTACTCAACGTTAACAGCATTCGTGGTATAATTAAATAATTAATAGTAATTATTTCATGCACATTTTATTGCTTTTTTAACCGACTTTTTAACCGACTTTAAAAAAGGAGGTTCTGTATTCGACCCGTATGTATGTATGTATGTATGTATGTATGTATGTATGTATGTATGTTTGTATGTCCGCGATTATCTCAAAAACTACTGAACCGATTTTGATAATTCTTTCATGAGTGTAATCTACATACTTTCAGGAAGGTTTTAGTATATAATACATTAGGTAATTATTCTTATGTACGAAGTTATATGCATAAAAGTACTGCATCTCCGGCATTTTTATGTGAATTTTGATGATTCTTCGAGTCGTGTCTTCAATGCACTAGTGTTAATTGAATTTGTGTGGGGTAGGTACAACTAAAAAGTGAAAAATAAAAACTTTTTTACAAAAAAAAACAACCGACTTCAAAAAAAAAACACTACAAAGTAAAAAAAAATAACTTTAATTTCGGAAGTCGGTGTCAAAAAACGAAAATGCTGAAGCAACGACACCGACTTCCGAAATTAAAGTTATTTTTTTTTACTTTGTAGTGTTTTTTTTTTGAAGTCGGTTGTTTTTTTTTTGTAAAAGAGTTTTTATGTAATTACTTATTTACTGTGCTATAAGTTAATGGGTTTAAACATAACAATAAAGGTTTTATTTGCGGATTTTGGTCGTTATTCATTGATTTATGACTGTGTAACACAATTGCATATTTTTATGACGTATTACGCCTTTTTGAGGGGTTCGTGGCTAAATTATTTGCAGGTTAAGCTATGCTTGCCGCGATCAGTTTGTGGATGGGTCCATATCGAGACTTCGCGTCTCGGAAAGCACGTTAAGCCGGTGGTTGTCATTCGTAGATCTTTGACAGTCGTTACGGGTCGTCAGAAGCCCGAAAATCTGACAACGAGTCTTACCAAGGGGTATCGTATTACCCAGTAACTGGGTTGTGGAGGTCAGATAGGCAGTCGCTCCATGTAAAATACAGGTATTCAGCTGCATCCGGTTAGACTGGAAGCCGACCCCAACATAGTTGGGAATGGCTAGTCAGATGATGACTTTTCAAACAGATCAAACGGCTATCTTTTCTCCTTTCACCTTTATGCAAAACAGCGTTACCAACATACAAACCCAAACCTCCAGTACAGCCAACACAATAAACGCACATAAATAATTCCAGCATGATTTGGCTCGACATTATCCCTCTTTTTATATCCTCAATCAGGGAGGGCGATGCATCAAACCCTCCGTTTGGAACGGGTTTATTTTTGTAGGTCGCAGAGTGATCGAGTAGCAAGAAAAGTAATGCTTTTGTAAGGAATCTACTGGTGGTGTTGTTGGATATTCCTTGGCTTAGGGAAAGTAAAATTATCTTAAGGTGAATGCGCAGTTGTAGCTTGCGAAATTCAATTTTTCTTACGTTTTTTGCAATTTTCAGGTCAGTTTCAGGTTGTATCTTGATCAAAGTAGGTATGATTCGCAACTATAACAGGTACGTATTTACAGAATTATAATCATTGGAATCATTAATTAATACATCTTTCTAAGTTAGATTTTGTTCCATAAGAACAAATCTGGAAAAGTGTTTTTACTAATACGGATAGTTTTATTAGGAAAGTTAAGTACTTTACAAAAAAACATGTCCATATTCAAAAGGACATAATACAGGGTGAAATTGAGTTCATGGGCATCCTTTTAAGGGGTCATTGTAATCATCATTATGAACAACTTTTACTATGGGACCAAACCTGAAATCGAAAAAATATCAGCTCTTGCCTACATTTTGACGCCTTATGTGAATATAAATGCAAGGAACAGCTGATTTTTTTTTCCCATAGTAAAAGTTGTTCATAATGATGAGTACAATGACCCCTTAATAAGATGCCCATGAATTTAATTTCATCCTGTATATTAAGCTCCCTTTAACCATGCCAAAAATACGGTTTTTAACGACAACCCATGAATACGGTATGTGGTACATAGGATAGAGACTGGACCCCTTCATCACTTATTTACAGTGACCTTTAGAATCCACACGTGGTTATCCCTTCTTTTATGTACAGACGCCAGCAGATCAAGGTACTACAATCTGCCAAATTTCTTTAATAGATTTTCAACTATATCGCTAAAGCATAAGGTTCAATGTTGATTGGGAAAATTTGACAGTTTCGGGTAGATGCTGGCGTCTTTACCTTTCGAATGGCAGATACTGTAAAGGTTGTCTGCAAAAACATAACCCTCCTTCTGGCGCAGTCGGATAAAAAGGAACCTTATACCATCATGGCTGGTAGAATAATGACTGGTTCACTGACCTATGATAAACAAATGCGCTGGACTTCATATTATCGATGACAAAATGAAGACATTTTGATTTTCGCCATTTTGGCTCTGACAGCAACGTGAGCGTCCGTGGAACTAATATTTTCGATAGCGAGTTTTACAAGATGCGCATACTCTCATGATAAAAATGTTCTAAATATCTCGTAGTAAACACAAAATACAATATAAAAGTCTCATTCCACGATTTGGACCTAAATCGTTAGAGACGTACCAAAAAAGACGACGGCCATTTGCGGCAATGTGTCAAATTTAGTTCCTGAGACGTTCGAGATAGTTGTTTTTTTGTGCCGATTCAAAGCGGCTTTGAATCGGCACAAAAAACAACTATCATTTCGTATATTATATTTATTCCAGCGTACTTGTACCTATAATATAGCCTATGGCATTAAGTCCGCCTCTGTACATTTATGTGCTTGAAGTATTAAATAAATAATAAATAAATATAGGTCAGGGCTCTGGTTACATATTCAAGCGAATTTAGAATTAGTTCCAAAGTTAACAATCTTAAAATAATAATATGTACAAGTATATAAAACCCTAAAAAGGGAGGGAAATAATCAAAAGGCATCAAAAAATTCTTCCGCATCACTGTCAACAGGAAACGTGCCCAAAAGGCTGACAGCATTGCCACGTCGTATGGCAATGCCGATTATTTGGCCAAAAAATAGGCCAGCCCTCTGGTCACGTGAAGAGTCGACCAACCGCTTGGCGATGTCTCGAAATACTAAGTGGGCACTCGGGCCCCATGGCCCTAGTGTTTCAACCCCAAACGGCTCAAATATATAAGTTCCAAAGAGATTGGAGTATTTGCGCCGTTTGAGGTTTTCTGCACCTGCAGCAGCCGCCCCAGCACAGCTTACCATGCTGTTCCAAAGTTGAATATGCGCGCTGTTTTCAAAAAACAAAAGTTCAAGTCCTCTTGAATTATATAGCGAAAATTCAATATTGCTTCTTATTTCCATAATTACATGGGGTACCAATAGATTCCGGTAACCTACCTATAGTTATTTAATTAAGTTCCCTTAAAAATGGTTGAGCTGAATGAATGGTGCTGATCCACACGTCATGTTCGTGAACCGGGCCTCTGTCAGTAGGGACTGGTTATCTCTTAGCTGCCACGGCTTATTTGAATTTCTGAAAGGCTTTTAACGTGCACGTCTTTCTTCATCGTTCTCATATGTATAATTCTGTTCTTCTCCATAGGTTTTGACTGGTGATGATCTTTTTTTTTAATAAATAGGAAAGGTTGCCGTCTGTTCTAAAAGCTGGCGCTTAAACCTCTTGACCATCACGACTTTATCTTCTAAAGTACATAATACACCCAACATTAATTTAATCTCATCAACCCAAACACTAATGCTCTCTATCACAAAAAGGCATCAACTAAATACTGTCTTCAATCTAAATTACACCCTAATCTGTTGGCAGTAAAGCATCATTTTAATTTCCGTTGCGAGGAGATTTATCACCGGACTTTCCATCTCGAAACGTCGGGTCGGGTCTTAAATGTTAAGTTTTATGTAGTAGTAGTAATTCTTTTAGTTCTAGGGTGGTTTTATATGAAGGGTCAGGAATTGTGTTGTAAGCTCGCTTGGCTATAAAGTGATTCACGGTGTTGTTTTGATTTTAACCTGGAATCTTTTTGTTATCGTAGAATTCCTTTATGACATTTAGAACTTTGTAATAGGGTTAGTATTTTAGCCTTCTGTCTGATACACTTTCCAGGCTATCCGAAAGCCAATTTTCGTAACTAAAAACTTTCGAAATGTAGCCGCAATTTCATCTTAGCGACAATCAATATCAAAAACTTGTCAAAAATGTATCATGTAATGTATGATACAACGGTTAGTTTAAGGATCGTAAATATAATTCAAATACATGAATTAAAGTAAGATTATTTATTTCGGGATTTTACTTGAAAATCCCGAAAATTTGGTAATTGCAACACGCCAGAGTATAAACCTATCGCCGTACTCCTGACGCCAGGCCACTTTAACAAAACAACACACACACACTTAAAGCAACAAATTTCTCGATATTGGTGGTTTATTTATATTAGTTTCATGCCATAGAAATGTAATATATCTATGGTTTCATGCAATACAATTGAAATTGATATATATATATGATATGACAAACATGTCGGAAATCGATACTCAGAAATTTAAATAAAATTATTTTATGCATTAAATAGAAAACATTGTAGCCTGCGAAAAATCAATTAATTGTGTCACCCATTGTAAAGTTTATATATTTATGTCTGTTTTTATATGGTGTACACAATCAAAAGTAACAAATATTTCAAAAATCAGCACATCAAGCTACTACAATCTGTCAAATTTCTTTAATATATTTTCAATCAGATATAAATTGAAGTGAATTTCACGGCTGTATTATTCCATCGCGTCGCTGAGGACGCGACGCCAGTTCGTTGTCACCAGGCAACAGTTGCCAGGGCTGCGCCGTAATGCATCGGCGACGCGGCGCCCTAGGCCGCCTGCGTGACTGCGTCGGTCCCGTCACAGCTCCCGTCTTCTCTGTCATTCAAGTGTCACATAGACTTTTTAGTGTTTTTATTCGTTATTTTATTGTATTTTTGTTATTTTAATTAGTTTTAATAAGTAAAATTAAATGCTTAGTGGCAGCAGCGATGTGGTAGATAACAGTGCTTGTCAACCTTCGACATCGCTGAGCATCCAGAGCCCTGATTCACAAACATACGACTGGCTATCGTATCGAAAACCTGACATTTCGATAACCTGATTTGACTTGCCCTCAACAGCAAATAGCTGTTGGAAGAATAGCGGGCGTCTATTTGATTGAAACTGACAAAATTTTCGGGTTTTGGACTTGTGAACAGCATTGAGAAGACTCCTACGATAACAATGATTAATGTTCGATACGATACGGAAGCATATCGAGTGTTTGTGAATAAGGGGGCTGGAGAGATGTCCGCTGTGTACCCAGGCACGGTTTTTTAAAGGTAAGCGGGGTTTGAATGTGCACATTGGAAAGGTGCACAGACCACCAAATGTGCTCATCTCAGACCCTGCCTCAACAACCACTCCTACAACTCCAGCTATATCCACTTTTGACCCGTTTTGGAAAACCCTGTCCAAATTCAAAAACTCTGTTCCTGTTTTAAAGCGAGTTCCCCGTGGCGCTAGACCTCTAGTGGCGCAACACCTAGCAGGTTGCGTTCGTCTTGCCGCCCGCGAGAACTCGTTAAGTGCTTGGGAACAACTACTCACCTTCCCTTACAGAATTCTACATGTTCAAAAGAATTTGGCAACAAAAAAGACATTAACTGCACAAATTAAAGAAAACTGTAATATTTCGACTCATAATTTAGATTCTAAATTACAGACACAGAGATATACCTCATCAAGAGGTATATCCCATCTCGTAGAAACTAAGTTAGGGGAAGGTGACATCAGCGGAGCAGCCAGGATTCTATTTAGTAGTGATGTGGTGGCACCGTGTTCTCCAGAAACACTCGCAGCTCTGGAGAGCAAACACCCTGCCGCAGCGGATGGCCTTTCTTTTCCTGACCCTCTTGATCCTGATAACCACTCCCTCACCATTACAGGTCGAGAGTTGGTCACAGCCGTTTGCTCCTTCAGGAACGGCTCCGCTGGCGGCCTTGACGGCCTGAGCCCTCAGCACCTCAAGGACCTTATTTGTTCAGGCGCCGGGGCAGCTGGTGAGTTGCTCTTGAAGGAGCTTACGGCTTTGATTAACCTTATGCTCTCCGGCAAAGTGAACGAGGCCGTCATCGACGTTCTGTACGGTGCCAATTTATGCGCCCTGCGTAAGAGCATGAGAGGGATGGCGGCATTCGGCCCATTGCCGTGGGCACTACTTACCGCCGTATAGCAGCCAAAATTTGCTGTAAATTTTATGGTGAGGTTGTTTCGGAAAAATTTCAGCCCCTGCAGCTAGGTTACGGCTCCAAAGGGGGCTGTGAGGCTGCCGTACACGCCCTGTCGACCTACCTAAATTCTGGAAAAGGAGAGGTCATCCTGAAGGTTGACATAAAGAATGCCTTCAATTCTGTTAATAGGGACACCTTGCTGACAGAAACTAGAAAAGAAATACCCCAAATTTATAGTTTCATTTGGCAATGTTACAGACACCCTTCTAAATTACTGTATCGGGACAACCTTTTGGAATCTGCTGTTGGCTGTCAACAAGGTGACCCCCTCGGGCCAGTGATTTTTAGTTTAGCCATCCACCCAATTATTCGACAGCTAAATTCCAAATTTAACGTTTGCTATCTCGATGATGGAACCTTGGGAGGCGATGCAGAAACTGTACTACACGACCTTCAATTTTTAAAAAACGAACTTCATTCCATTGGCCTTGATCTCAATCTTTCGAAATGTGAACTATACCTAGCGGACAGTACTGACAGACACTTGACACTTCCCAAATTTAACGCAATAGCTCCAGAAATGAAAATTATTGAAAAAAGCTCTCTTCGTCTTCTTGGGTCTCCAATCTTTGACAATTCCTTTCCCGTTTTTATTCAGGAAAAAATTCAAAATTTCAATGACGTTTCGGAAAGATTGTTAGAAATTAATATGCATTCGGCCATAACTTTAATCCGCTACTGCTGTTTCGGCCCTAAATTAACATATTTTCTTCGCGCTTCACATTTATGGAAGCACACTCACCTTTTAGACCAAATGGACCAAATTATCAGGCATACATTAACATCTATTTTAAATGTGGCCATGGACGACCGAGCTTGGGCACAAGGTACTCTTCCCATTCGTATGGGGGGCCTCGGCGTCCGCAAAATTTCTAGTATTAGTTTACCGGCTTTCATATCCTCGGTCCACGGCACTGATAAATTAATCAGGAAAATCTTAGCCTCCACACTGATTAATTCTGATGTGCCGTGTTTCACCGAGGCTATGGATGCCTGGAGACTCGCTTGCCCGAATACAGATCCACCCGACAATCCATCTTCCCAGAGACGGTGGGATGAGCCGCTCTGCAGAGTAGTACAGAACAATTTACTTGACTCGTCTGCTACTCCTGTGGAACGTGCGCGCCTGCTGGCTGTGGGTAGATGGGAGTCGGGACTTTGGCTTCATGCACTACCTTCGTCGAACATAGGCACTTTGTTCGACGACACTACTTTTCGCCTCGCTGCTTCCCTGCGACTAGGCACTCCTTGCTGTTCCCCTCATCGCTGTCACTGTGGCGAAGATGTCAACAGCCTCGGACACCACGGCCTGTCTTGCAGCCGAAGTGCGGGTCGCTTAGCGCGCCACGCGAACATTAATGACATCATCCGACGAGCTCTTGTTACCGTCGGCGTTCCAGCTGTATTAGAACCCAATGGCTTGGTACGCGACGATGGCAAGAGACTGGACGGTATGTCTCTATTTCCTTGGAAGGTGGGTAGGCCTTTAGTGTGGGACGCAACTTGTGTCGATACTCTTGCGCCATCCCACCTTCCTGGATCGGCATGCTGTGCTGGCGCTGCTGCTGCGGCTGCGGAAAACCTCAAGCGGCGAAAATATAATAACCTTATAGGAAATTATATTTTCGAGCCGTTTGGGGTTGAAACCCTCGGGCCGTGGGGTCCGAGTGCTCATGGTCTTTTTACAGAAATTTCAAAACGGCTGGTTGACACTTCCCGTGACCCAAGGGCTGGCTTTTACCTTGGCCAAAGGCTAAGCATTGCCATACAACGTGGCAATGCCGCCAGTCTCTTGGGTCCAGTCGACAGCGATGCGGATGAATTTTTCGACGCTATATTTTAGTTTTTATATAGTTTTAGTTAAGTTAGTTTTTAATTTTGTTATTTTTGTTAATTAAGTTTTTAAATTCAAATAAACATCATCTTGAAATTAAAAAAAAAAAAAAAAAAAAAAATACAATATAGACGGAAGCTTAAACTTTTAAATTATATAAATAAAAACACACAAAAGTAAAGATTAAATTGTTTATTTCATAATATGCGACCCGTGCGATGTGTATTTTGTCATATATTTGTGACGTTGGCGTTCAAGGTAAGATTTCGTTTGTCACATATATGTGACAATGGCGTTCAAAAGGTTAAAAATAGCTTTTATCCATCTTAAATAAAGCTTATTTTCAACTTATTTAAGATTTTTCCCGAATTGCGGGAAAAAAAAGGTCGTCGTAAGGAAGTCACCATTTTCTGTCTCTATTCTCCGAAGTTTAGGTAAATATAGTCACTAGTCAGCCTATTCCGATCACTGCTTATGACGTACCTATAGGTTAATAAACACACCCCAGACATAAATAACCACCCACACACACAAATATTCTTAACTAGCTGCGCTATGCGGTTTCACCCGCGTAAATGTCGATCCCGTGGGAATATCGGGATAAAAAGTAGCCTATATGTTAATCTAGGGTCTCAGCTACCTCCATACAAAATTTTATCAAAATTGGTTCAGCCGTTTGAGCGTGAAGAAGTAACAAACATATAAACACACACACACACACTCACAAACTTTCGCCTTTATAATATTAGTGTGATATATTTACACTTTCCCCAAATAAATTGCAAGATTTTACGCCAAACCACTTTTAAAACTTCACACAATGACATCCATATTTTCAAGCTTGCTCACGTTAAATGGCTCATCGTTTAATAGAGCAGTCCCCTATTTCGGCGAGTCACTCCATCCGCCCGGAATTGAGCTTCTCTTTAAAACGGAGCCAAACTTCGGCGAAGTTTTAACCGTTCCTACTTTCGTAACGAGTTAACTACGAAACTGGTTGCAGATTTTATATTTTGTTGATCACTGTGGAACATTTTTCGTTAAGAGCCTACCTATACTACCTCAGCTAAAATTCACTCTTTATCTTGCTCATACGATACTGCTCGCGGACTGAGTGAGAGCGAGACAGAGTGCGGTGCTGGACGGCAGGAAGCGCCAATAGTTTAGGTATTTGCTTTTTACAGTGAAAATAATGGTACCTAATTATAAAAAAAAAATAACATAAGACCTGCTTTAAAGTAAGTTCAGTTAGTATGCAAAGTTTCATGATCTGATTTGAAGTATTTTTTGAATACCCGCGGTTTGTTGTTCGGGCTAGAGGTACCTAACTTTGGATTTTTTTTCTATCGAGAAAATTTTATGGAATCGTGTTTTCGTCTAACATAAGACTTAGCATTAATTCTCAACTTTACCATGTATTTATTTCAAAATTAATGGTGCAGTATTTTAGACATAACGGAGGATCACGCCAAGCCATTTGAGGTAGTATAGGCTCTTAAAAGTTGTAGATGGAAATGGGAACAGTTAATTGCAGTTTCGGTAATAAATACTCTAATTATAACTAGGATTACACGCTATAAAATACTCAGAAATGTCATATCCCTTGTTATAGAAAACTCGATTCTAGAACTCCATGTACACAATTCAAGTGTATGGCATACACAGATATACAAGGGCAATTTTAATCACCGTTTTCCTCTTAAGGGGTCATTGTACTCATGATTATGAACAACTTTTACTATGAGACCAAACATGAAATCGCGAAAAAAAAATCAGCTGTTCCCATACTTTTCGACGAGTCATGCGAACATAAATGTAGGGAACACCTGATTTTTTTTTCACGATTTCAGGAGGTCTGTATGAGAACGAAGCGTGCCATTTTTGACCACCTACTATGACGTCACAAGCACTATTTGATAATGATAGAAAAATCAAATCGATTCAAAGAAGCCGCCGCGTGCGGCACACGTCTCGCCCCACCCCCGGGGCCTAGCGCCAGCGCTCACGCTCACCCAGCCAGCAGTACAAACGACTGAGCGCGAAAGTGGCGGCTTACGATTTTTGTACGTAAGCTGGTCTCTGAAGGTATACAATAAAATTGAAGCAGCAACTGACTGGCATTGTCTAAACGATTAGACGTATGCTTCAACGAATGGTAAGTAGGTACGCCAAAATATCATACTAGTGAGGCATTACATTGTTTCGCACTGATCGGCTTACAGTTAATTTCCAGAAAACAGAGGTATCCAGCCTTCAAACCGAAGATCTGCAACCACAATAATTATATTCAGCCCCAAACTAGAACTGGAAATGTTTAGCATAACATAATTTTACTAGCGAAGTAGCGACCCGTCCGCGACCCGTCTCATCGTACGGTTTTTACTACTCGATAAAGTATCGACGTTTTCTTTAGTATACCTACATAATTATATTAAGTAAGTTCAATATTAACTACTACTTTTCGGAATAAATTGTCTAAATCCATACTAATATTATAAATGCCTCAATAATACTAATACCTCTTCACGCTTAAACCGCTGAACCGATTCAGATGAAATTTGGTATAGAGATAGTCTGAATCCCGGAAAAGGACATAGGATAGTTTTTATCCCGATATTCACACAAGACCCACTTATGCGGGTGAAACCGCGAGGCGCTGCTAGTGACGTTATAAACCACATGAAATCATTGCGTAGTTTAGAAAAACATCGCGGTCATATCACGAAAAGCGACTTTCAATTATAATTTGTATAGATTAAAACCACAGATATAGATAAACCTAGATAACGCAAGTATCACGAACTGTATGAAAACTAAGCGTGCCACTTTTTGACCACCGTGCTATGACGTCACAAGCTCGCGCTCTCGCTCACGCTCACCCAGCCAGCAGTAAGCAGGACTGAGCGCGAAAGTGGCGGCTTATTATTTTCGAACGTAAGCTGGTGCGATTTTTGGCACGCGAAGTAGTTGCTCTTGCGTTATCTAGGTGTATCTATATCTGTGGATTAAACCTTGACGATCAAAGCCGGTAACCTCGCATTTAGTAATTTAGTTTAAATTCCATCCAGCAAAAACCAGAAGTCAATTTTTTGTAAGCTAACAAAATTATTGAAATCCAAACCAAGCCGTCCTTCGCATAGCCTCGTATAAAAGACCTATTGTAAGCCGATGGCGGTACCAAACCCCAATTGTTGAACACCTAGGTCAAACGTTCTTCACAACCTTCCAATCAAGAACCGATTCAAACGACAATTAATAGAAGCTTCTACATAATTGTAAACTTCTTGGTAAAATCAGGGATTTAATTGTCAACCAAACTGCTTGACAAACTTAAAGTCATTTAAATCGTATATTCGAATCACACTGACTGGACAGGTCCGCTCAATCTGTGTGGTTCTTTCCTCAAAAGACCATTTCAGACACCAATCTACATGGTCTTCACATGATCTGACCAAGATTTTGTCTGGACTTTAAAAGGGACTGTGACCTCTGAGTTTGTTTCGGCCTTTCTTCTCAGAGTAGTCAGATAGGAAACGCTGACCTTATCTAGCTTAAGAAAAATATGATTGACGTGTAAAAGTGTTTGTACAAACCTACTTACAGAAAATAAATCATTTATCACTTAACACAACTGGCATTATTTCACCGTTGTGATTTGAATATATCAACCAGACATATCATTATCGATTGATATGGGGTGTCAATTTGTGTAACAATTCATTTCTCTCGTTGGTCTAGTGGTCATCAATGCTACTTCTGAGCATGAGGTCCTAGATTCGATTCCCAGGTCAGGCACAGTGTTATTGGGTGTTTCCGTCAGTACCATTCTGGAGAAAGCAAAATACAAAATTTAAAAGTTTAAAGCTCATCATCATCTGCCTAGCCTTTTCCCAACTATGTTGGGGTCGGCTTCCAGTCTTACCGGATGCAGCTGAATAAGTATTAAGTAAGTTAAGTGAAAGTTTAAATCTAACAAACTAATTCGAATCCAACCAAACGCTAAACCCGTCCTTCGCATAACCTCGTAGTGAGCCGATGGCGGTACCCAAACCCAATTGTTGAACACCTAGGTCAAACATTCTTTACAACCAATCAAGAACCGATTCAAACGACAATCAATAAAATGCTTTTACATAATTGTACCCTTCTGAGCAAAGTCAAGGAAATTAATTGTTAAAAGGAAATGCGGTCGGAGAGACTTTTGAAAAAGCCTAAGTAAAAAGTCATAATTCGAGGTTTGGGTTTCGCTTATTTCCTCCTCCAATATTGGACCAATTCAAAAGATATTTCATAAACTGAATAAGATATACTGTGTCCCTGTGTTTTTCCTTTTTCATTAATAGTTGTCAAGTACACTAGGCCTCTGTTGACAGCGGTTTAAATCGGCATTTTTGAGGGTTCTAGAGAATATTAAAATAATGTATCATCAAAAAGGAAAACATAGGGATATACAGGTAGTTAATATTTATTATTCTGTAAAAAAACATTTTTTTATGGTAACAGAAAAAAACAGGAGAGAACGTTTCTATGGAGAAAAGACCAGCCTCATTTCCTCTTAACGCTGGCAGTCTTCTGGGCACGTTTCCGGATGACAGCGATGCGGACGAATGCTTCGACGCCTGTCCTTTTGTTTTTATATTTATTTATATAATTGGTTATTTAATTTAGTACCTATTGTAAATAGTTGTGTGTGTTTTACAAATATTGTAAAACATGAATTTTTCAACATTAG
Source organism: Amphipoea oculea (assembly GCA_945859645.1). Lineage (NCBI taxonomy): Eukaryota > Metazoa > Arthropoda > Insecta > Lepidoptera > Noctuidae > Amphipoea > Amphipoea oculea. Next base: position 17,008,757 of record OX243881.1, read on the forward strand.
CAGAAATAAATTATGACGTAGGTATAATAATATGTTAACCAAATTGGCTACTAACTTAAATTGTCCGTATATTCAAATCACAAATGTCATTCTGACAGTCATTTGAAATAACACAGCAAAATGATGTAGGGTGCCAATTTGCTAGACAATAATTCATTTCCCTAGTTGGTCTTATAGAGGTATGAGGACCAGGGTGTAAAGTTCACTCATACTCTATAGAAAAAGGAGGATCCTCCGACCAGACTGGTGTTGTGTCTGGCGGGCAACTGCCCGATGATTCATGTCGGGCCGTTGTATATATGCTAGTTGCGCGGTAAACTCTGCTTGCGAGATGCAGGATTTGCGTGACGTCAGTATGACGCGTTGTTCGCATGTGGCTTTGTAGATACCGCTACAGTCTAATACCTAGGACGAGAAAAGTGATATTGGGTTCTTACATCTGGAATTTCTCAATACCAGCCCGAAGTCTGGAGTTGTGCCCAGTTAATGGCAATAGGCTCGCCCCTTACATGGGACTTAAAAATAACTCGCAAAAAGTGGGTATGCTATACATACACCACTGCGTACCCTTTAGGCAAACAAGGCGTGATGTTATTCATTTCCCTGGCTGTACATAATTAAACCCTTTACGATAAAACCACAGGAAAATTTTCAAAAGAATTTCTCCCAAAAAGTTTTCGTTCAACAATTTGATCGTCCAAAATTCTTCTATTGTTTATTAATCGTAACATCGTTCTCTTTATTAATACAATGAGGTGTTATGGCCGTAATTACTCAAACTCGAGTACTTGGGGGTGACGTTAATGGCCTCAGGAAGGGTGAAAAGGATGAGGTTTCTACAGTTTCACAAGTCAGACGTCTTTGTGGCTATTGCAGAGAGTTTCTTGAAAATCTATAAGGCCAGCGACCCACCCCTGCTTTGAATGGCTTTTACGGCTTAACTACACATCAAGATTTTTAATTACAGCATAATCGGCCTATAATGTTCCCACTGCTGGGACACAGGCCTCCTCTCTGTGAGAGGGAGTGGGCCGTAATCTACCACGCGGGCCCAGTGCGGGTTGGTAGATGTCACATGTCTTTGAATTTTTGGTTCTAGGACATGCCGGTTTCCTCACGATGTTTTCCTTCACCGTTTTGAGAGCAGTGGTGATGAAATAATTTACGCAAAGTAAAGCGCCTGTCTGGGTTCGAACCTACGACCTACAACTCGTAAGTCGCGGCCGATACCACTGGGCCACCACTGCTCTCAAATTGTCTCCTTTACCTACTCTTTAACACGCTGTCTACATCTCTTCATTTCTTGTCCTATCGCAGGTATGCTGGAAGAGATTTCTTATGAAATAAGCATCACCTTTGTACCTATTTTTCTGTCCTGTTTGTTTCTTGTCTGTTTATATATGTGCGTACATAAATGGTAAAATAAAATAAATAAATAAAACTGTGCAAATAGCAACATCCATAAGGAACTATTTTCGACGATCCTGCATACTTATCTCTTTTGTTGACTGTACACGAAACAAAATGAGTATGTCAGGATCGTAGCAGGTAGCTTCACGGGGGTACCGTGGGGAGAAGGCGTCTGTGTATGTATCCATGTGTGTCTTTGTATATAAATGAAGATTTAATTTATTCCAAAAAATCGAGCATCTTCTGGGCACGCTCGTTCCATCATAGACCTCATCTATCGCTTTCCATCAGGCGTGATCGGGGTCAAGAGCGCGACCATTGAACAATAAAAAAAAAATAAAAAAAAGACGGGTTGCACTCCGGGAGTGCCGGCAGAAGTGAAAACTTGAATATTAACGTTGAAATAAATCAATTATTAATTTAATTGATATAACTCATTTTTTTTCACTATTTCTGCGTCACTTTTTTCATTAATAGATGCACTTTGTTCAACTTCCATATTTTAAACACTTTATATACACGAATTTTACGAATACACAGGAGTGTGGCTACTACACAGACGGTCGGGCCATCAGCTGTCCATCCATCCATCCATCCACTTCCACTTCCACTTCGACTTCCACTTCGACTTCCACTTCCACTTCCACTTCGACTTCCACTTCCACTTCGTTTTCCACTTCGACTTCCACTTCGACTTCCACTTCGACTTCCACTTCGACTTCGACTTCCACTTCCACTTCCATCCATCCATCCATCCATCCATCCATCCATTGTGTCCGTGTGTCACTTCGCTTCGGTTGGCGCCGCCGTAGAAAGAGAGGGGGGGGGATATCTCTCCTGACGGTCACGTGTCCTGACGCGATGTCCTGACGCGAGTTTAACATTTTTTACCCATTACTAAAAGTGTGCAACGCCGCTAAAGAAGTTTACACTTCAAAAGAAAAACAAACTTCATATTATTTTGGAACTCAGAAATGCTGTCAAATATTACAAATGCTACCTCCAAACTGAAATGTGTCCTAAATATCAACATTACCAACACCTAGATAATTCGCCATCTATTTGATATACCGTGATACACATTATTAACTTCAGGCACATTCCATTTCACGCTCAGTGGGGTTGACAAATATGTACCGTTGGGAACCCGGTAATGTATGCATGACTGTTTGTTCATGCGATAAATGCATCGTGTTTGTTTTGTTTTATGTTTTGTATAATTATGTCCAGTTAAAATTAGAATACCTACGTACAGTACCCGGCGATAAATATTGCACATCGACCTTTGGATAGAAACAATCGGCTAATTTCGGCTTCGTAGTGCGTTATCTCTGTCGCACACTACCTATGTGACGTTAACTGACGTTTTGTCAGTCGTTGTTCAAGTGCGATAGAGTGCGGTCGCGTCCAGTTCAAAATATATATCTAGAGTTGTTAACACCCCCAAATTTAAATAATTTAAAGTTGTACTATGGCATCTTTAGGAAAAATAAGGGAACCTTTTTATTTTACCCCAACCTAAAGCAATCATTTATAGAAAAATTGGTGTATTTTATACAAAGAATAAAAAGAATTATCAAAAGAAGCAAATCATATAATTGTTTTAACAGCTCCTAATAGATACCGGACTGTTTGTATTTCGTGCGACAGAGATAATGCTCTACGAAGCCGAAATTAGCCGATTGTCTCTTTCCAAAGATCGATGTGCAATATTTATCGCCGGGTACTGTACTAATGTGTGGGAATGAAACAATACAAAAACAAAGCAAAAAGACAACTAAACTTGAACAAGCGACAGCCTTTTGGGCAATTTTCGTGTTGACAGCAAAGTGGACGAATTTTTTGATGACCTATGGATTCTTTCCCCTTTTTAGGGGCTCGCACTTGCCGTGTTTTTATATAATATGTCATATACACGTCGCAGCCGACTGGTTTAATTAGCTGTTTAGTTAACCACCTAGCTTTTTAACTAAACGGCGGCCGTTCACCTAACGGCCTGAATGATATTCAATTATAGTTTAGGTTGAAACTGTAACCAATCACGCGCGAGCCGAATTGGTCGCAGTAACTAAGCCGGGGCACCCCGACCAAATGGGTTCGGTTAGGTTAGAACTGTGATCAACCGCGTGCGAGCCGAGAGAGCGAAGCGAGGCGAGTACTACTTCCAAAGGCCAGGCGGTTAACTAAACGGCTAATCTAACCATTTGGCTGCGGCATACATAAGGTCCCATTAAAATAGATGGGCAAACTTTTAAAAATCATTCAGACCACCAAAATAAGGACTATGTAATAAAATATATATGAGAAAAACGCATTAGGTACAAGAAAAATAACCAGCTAACGAAAATACGCTAATGTGCCGGCAATTTATTATTTTAGGTCAAAATAAAATCACTTTAATCAGTGTTTTTTTTTTTGTTTAGATATCTTTGGTTAGACGTACTGGGCGCTGTGTTATTTATCCATCTATTTTAATACAACCCTGTATATTATTATTATTATTTTAACTCCCTTACTAATAAACGTTTCATAGCGTCTGTACAGTTACACAACGCCTTGTCTTCTTCTTTTGAAAGTCAAATTACTATCGAGTGAAAGAGAGAAATCGGTGTGTAACTATTCATCTGATATAATACGTTTACGTAAGGGGGTTAGGCTGTAAGCTTACAAATCATGTAAAAAAAAACATTTGAAAACAAAAACAAGTTGAACAAGTTAGGTACTTATATTCAAAAAAATATACAAGGCGACACTGTAACATAACTAGTAAAATGTAAATATGCTATAGGTACACTTCTACCTAAACCTTGAAAAGCAGACGTGATGACATTACCAAGTATGTACTCGTATTCAATTACACCTCACATCTATATACTACATACTACAAATAAATAAAATTAGTTTTTAGTAAATGCTATTTTTGTCTGTCTGTCTGTTTGTTCCGGCTAATCTCTGTAACGGCGGGACCGATTTTGACGGGACTTTCACTGGCAGATAGCTGATGTACTACGGAGTAACTTAGGTTTCTTTAATTTTAGAAAAAAAATTGTTTCCGCGAAAAAAAATCCACGGGTAACAAGCTATAGGTAAATAAATCAAGCAAAGAATGAAGTCGTTGCCGACTGGCTTGATTATCTTTTCATCAAGTACTAAGTAAGCTATTCTTGTAAAGCTCGTGTCGACACGAGGGAAAAGGAGTTTCTTTTTATTTTATTGTTGCTTACTGGCACACTGAGATAAAGTATCTGACCTACATGCCTTCTAATGATATGCAAACTGAAATGTGTGGATCACAGTATGCTTATACGATATGAGGACTACATTACGAGAATATATAAAAACACTGGCAATACTTTTGTGCATAGGTGAGTATTTTGAAACCCTCAAATACCTAAATCCTCAAAATTATAAAAGTAATTGGTTGTCTGTAAAGTTGGTTATCGACGATAATTTTACGTGATAACGTCATATCGTGCCTCGCTATCGCTTGTTCCGCGCTCTCGCTTGCACGCTCTGCTTAGGCGGAACGTGACAATGAGTCATGCTTTTTCGTTCATGAGACGTTATCACGTCAAAAAATGAGTAAAATATAGGAAACTGCATCGGCTTCAAAAAGATGTGTCACATCTTAGAATGCAATTCGGTCACGTCTTCCGTTATAAATAACTACCGACTCAGTTAAATTCAGAAGAATGTGATACCTCGTCGTAAACAAAAATATCGGACATCACTTTGGCAGCATAAAAACCTAACAGTATTTTAAAATTAAATGGTACTTACTTACTTTAAGAGGGTAATTGATACTGGCAGAATAGTCGACGTCGGCTCATTTGCCAAAAAGAAGAAAAATCGCTTATTAATGACATCTCTACTTTCGAACATAACAGTCAGATATTTATGCTTCTAGTGGGATATCATATATTTTTGCAATATGAGCATCACTGATTGCGATTTTGAAGAAATCTACCATGTTTTTATGTTACCAACATTGACTTATATGTATATTACTAGCGTAGTTGCCAAAGTATGTATATGTTTCGAGTTTCCTTCCTACCTACATACCCTTTCGAATAACATAAAACAATATTTCCGAAATTTTGTACGACTATCGAGAGGTTCCTGGAAGCCTAATCAATTCGATTCGCTGTCAAAAATCAAGTTAACTACTTCGCGATTGGCTGACCAAAATAGTTATTAAGAACGAATCAAATACAAATTGACAAGTAGAATTGACATGAGAAATGACGTAAGATTGAATTCATAGCCAATCACAAACTTCATTCCAAAGCAACGGTTTCTTTGAATTGAGAAAGAAAGAAAATACATTTATTTGGAATTTGGATGGTGGTCGCCACATAGCGTCTGCAATTCACCAGCGAAAGACGTCACTTCTTAGCGTGCCGATGGCAATCTGTAGGTACAAGGTCAAATTAAATCAGCTACTCAAACCCTCTAGTAGCAGTAGTTCGGTTGTTAGTCCGGTTGACCGAACTACTGAAACTTTCAGTTGCGATCGTCATCGGTATCGATGTGATAAACACAACCAAATAAGTGGTTGTTTGGGGTCAACGACCGCTGGTGGTTTTATTACTTGTAATATGAGTTGAGAAAACCTGTTTTTTTAACCCTGTTGAGATATCGAGGCTCGTCACATCTATTTTAAGGTTACACAAAGAAACTATTTTTAACTATTATTTCAACTACCTATCTGAGATTAATGAACCCTAAAAAAACTCATCATTTTTTTTTTTCGTGTTTAGCTAATGATACCTATCAGGCCTGCGAAGTTTCGCTAGCTAAATAAACTTGACCCCGTACAGAGTTAGCGCAGAATTTGGCTACGAGCTTGAAACCGGCAGAAGCGTCCATCAACTCCTGTAGCAGACAACAGGACACGCTGGACACGATATTAAGTGCCCTTTTGTTTACAGGACAGCACCATATTTACACTCGAGAATACCAGGAAACTGCACCATCACATCCATTTAAAAAAAAAACCGGTCAAGTGCGAGTCGGACTCGCGCACCGAGGGTTGCGTACATAGGTATGTAAATAGTTTATCACGGGTTTTTTTTTTTATAATTTAACCTCTCGTCTGTCGGAACGTAGATCTACGCGAGACACAATGGCTTTTTAATTGTGTCTGTAATTACGACATTCAATGGGTTAAGTACATATTTACGCTTTTCGGATTTTTCCTTTACTTGTGCTACATGAGATTGCTTCTTGCCAAATTTTATGGTCAACGGGAAGTACCCTATAGGTTTGATTTCGGACCACCATCATCATCATCATTTCAGCTGGATGACGTCCAATGCTGGACATAGGCCTCCCCAAAGCACCTACACTTCGACCGGTTCTGTGCTTCTCGCATCCAACGAGTTCTTGCGGCCTTCACAAGGTCTTAACCGACGGACAGACAGACGGACAACGAAGTGATTTTATAAGGGTTCCGTTTTTGCAAGATGTGCGCGGTGCGTGATAAAAACAATACGTAACTCAGATTTGATTTACTTTTAGCCAAATAACAAACAATTAAATAGTTAAAAAAAAAAAAACATTCAGTCGAATTGAGAACCTCCTCCGTTTTTTAAGTCGGTCAAAAACTACAATTCATTTGACAAACTTTACAAAAGAAATCAACATAAAAACTAATCACACAAAACTGTTCAACATCGCTTCGAAATACCTAAAAATAATAATACCAAAAGCGCGTCATTTGTGTGCTAGAAAGGCTACGGACGACAAAGCCATCATTCTAGCCAGTCATGATCACCCAATTACAGAATAGTTTGCCATGGCACACGGTACCCATGGATCAAAGGGCCATTATAATTTGCTTACACCGCCCCAAAAGGGGTGGCTAGGCGGTAGGCGGCTGGTTTGTATGAAAACATAATGATAGATGAATATTGGTGAAGTAGGGTAGGTGTTAATGCAGTTTATTTTATCGATATTGGTCGTTAATTGAATATTCATTTCCATAATGATAATGTTATATGATTTTATTTCTGTAAGTAGGTTTGTACAAACACTTTTACACGTCATTCAATTATATTTTAAAAACTAGATGAGGTCGGCGTTTCCTATCAGACTACTCTGAGAAGAAAGGCTGAAACAAACTCAGAGGTGTATGAGTATCCAGTGGCGTGCATTGGTTTTCAGAATAGGTAGGCACTAGGCCGGGTCTAGTCTAGACAAACGCGGTCACTAATCAGAACAAAAAAAGTGGTTATTTGAGTAGGCATGCCTACTTAAGGGTGATAAATTACGAAGGTCGAACGTCATGGTATTACGAGTGCGACGTACGTATTTTTAATTTTCTCGTGTTAACTTGAACGAGTAAAGACCAATGACAATGTGCGAATAGTACGGGAGTCGAGTAGGCCGTCCGGCGACTGCCTCCTGCCGCGCGTTTGTATGAAGATTTTGTTTTTTGCTAGGTATGATAATTTATTGAGTTTCTTAATTGTGGGGCACACACGCTAAAATGTAATTGACAGTCCTATGTTGATATATCGAGGTAGGCACTGCTTATATGCCTATATGTAATGCACACCACTGTGAGTACCATGACTGGAGAAGTTCACTCAATCTGTGTGCTTCTTTCCTCTAAAAGACCATTTCAGACATCAATCTACATGATCTGACCAAGATTATGTCTAAACTTTAAAAGAGACCAGGAAAGTACTTTCTATCTTCCAAATAAAATAAAATAGACAAAAAACACACAGAAGGAGCCCTGAGCATAACTAGTCGGTCGATTAAATCCTATTTTAAATCGATCGGTCGATTAAATCCTAATTAAATCCTATTAATGAACATCAGAATGCACTTGGAATATCACAACATTATTCGCTGAAGATCAAATGATTTAAGACAAAAGTCTGTAACATATTCTAATAGCATTTTTAGATTTCCATACCCAAAGGGTAAAAAAACGGGACCCTATTACTAAGACTCCACTGTCCGTCTGTCTGTCACCAGGCTGTATCTCATGAACCGTGATAGCTAGACAGTTGAAATTTTCACAGATGATGTATTTCTGTTGCCGCTATAACAAAAATACTAAAAACGGAATAAAATAAATACTTAAGAGGGGCTTCCACACAACAAACGTGATTTTTTTGCCGTTATTTATACAACATGTAGACGCTTGAAATATTCACAGAATATTTAGTTGTATATTCACTTTAAAAATAAATAAATACAATAAATATTTAAGAGGGACTTCCATACAACAGACGTGATTTTTTTTGCGGTTTTTTGAGACAATGGTACGGAACCCTTCGTGCGCGAATCTGACTCGCACATGGCTGCTTTTTTTATATCTTATTCAAAATAGTGGTATTAGAAAATAGAGGTGTTCTCACCTTTCGTTTGACCACTATACCCTTTAGGCCTTCATCTGCGGGTAAATACGGAATACACATACTCGAACATATCTAAAATTACACTTAGTAGGTTTTCAATTTAGTTAAAATTAAATAACAAAATCTATCAACGCTAAATTACTTACAATTATCCTAAAACAAAGTTAATCATTTTGCTTACAAAGTATTTTGCATATTTAAATTATTAGAAAACGATAAAATTTCTTCTATATTCTGTAATGGCACGGTATAAAATTTTAATATAGGTTGTAGATATTTACATAATATAAGCTAACATATAAACTATAATAATATGTACAATTTTATGAAAAAATAAACAAGATCATCATAGGGCATCAAAGAATTCGTCCGCATCGCTGTCAACAGGAACAGTGCCCAAAAGACTGGCAGCATTGCCACGTTGTATGACAATGTTAATTATTTGGCCAAGAAATAGGCCAGCCCCCTGGTCAAGTGAAGAGTCGACTAACCGCTTGTAGAGAATAAAAAATATGATCACAGCATTTAACTACCTTATTCATACCTTCCCTTCAAAAGATCAATACCGCAAAACCAACCGATACCATTTCTATTTGTATTTACATTAAAATTCAAACACAGACAAGACCCTAGAAAAGCAAAGTATAATCTAATAATACAAACCCGATCAAAGGAAAAGTCATTGTTAATGTTGTTCCCAATACAAAGAAATACAATATAAAGGAATTTCCATTAAATATATTTAGACTTGGGGCAGGGGAGCGTTTCATGTCTTTTTGAAAGCTTGTTTGATTATTTGTGTTGTTTATCAGTCAATATTTTTATGCTTTTTTTGTAAAAAGATTGAAAAATAATATCGTTTCTTTTCGTGTTGGCTTGGAGGTTTGCAAGTCGGTTTTTAGTGACATGTTTATTTATTTATTTATTTAAGGACAACCAACAAAGCGTACACCAAAAAATACAAGTTGAAATACCCATAATATTTTACATTTTATATTGTAGCCTTAATTAAAGGCTGCCACGGCATGCATTAAACATCTGAGTAGGAAATGCAGTTACAAAACAAACTTAACTTATAATAAATCTGTAGAAGTGAAAATTCTGTAAATTGAAAATATCAAAAAAAAATAAATGGCAGGGGGTGTTACTAGACCGACACCTAACCCAAAAATGTGGTTAAAAAAAATTTTGTCGGTCTGTGTTTGTTTAGGCATCACGCAAAAACTACCGGTGCGATTACGATGAAACTTGGTATAATTATTCTTTAATATCCTGGGCACCACACTGAGTACTTTTTATCCCAGAAAAAAAACTAAAAGTTCCCGAGGAAAACAAAAATAACGTTATCATGATAATAGATGGCGCCACGTCTTTCGAATCATGATTGAATTATATAAGAAACTTTAGAGTTAAGAGTCGAATTGATTGTCAAATTCTAAATTAACGCGAGCGAAGCTGCGGGCAAAAGCTAGTACATAATAGAAATATTAAGTAAATGAAAAAGACGAAGATGTTTGGTTATAGGTTCAGAATCTAGCATCTTATTAGCGGAGTATTAGCTTGGTGACTTTTTTAATATCACTAGATACATTCATATTTCTGTCAATCAACTCAACCTATCGCAGTCCACTGCTGGACATAGGCCTCTCCCAGACTGCGCCACAACACCCTGTCCTCCGCCTTCCGCATCCAGTCCGTCCCAGCCAGCTTTTTAAAGTCGTCCGTCCATCTAGCTGGGAGGCGTCCCACACTACGCTTGCCTATGCGCGGTCTTCACTTCAGGACTCGTCTGCTCCACTAGCTATCGGTCCTTAGACAGACATGGCCAGCCCACTGCCACTTTAGCCTGCTTAGTCTGCAAGCTATGTCGGTAACTCCGGTTCTTTTCGGGACGATTTCATTTCTGATTTTATCCTTCAAAGAAACTTTGAAGATATCGAAAAGAAACCTAAAGGTGCTCCCTCACCAGGAGCATTCGCGTGTAATGTAACATTATAGATTCGACTTTGAGCGTTACATTACAATACTACCTCCCTGACTGACGAGCATTCGCGTGTAATGTAACATTACAGATTTAACTTTTTACAAGTGGAGCACATTGATGTTACAAGTTGTATCAAGGTATTACACATTGTATCATTACAAGGTGCGCGCTGTAATGCTCGATTTTCCTCCCTCACTGATGTAATGTTCGAATCTGTAACGTTACATTACAGGCGAATAGTCTCGGTGAGGGAGCACTTTAAGAGCCTAGATAGAGTGACAATTTATCAGCAATAACGATTATAGGAAAGTAAAAAAAAAAAAAATTTGGAACCGAGCTACCGAAAACCTTATGCCAATTCTGTTTAAGTCGTTGTAGAAATACGAAACGCTTTGAAAGCGATTGTCACTTTTAAAGGCCCTCTAGACTTTTCTCTAGGCACTTTGCACACGGCACGGTTTCTTTACGGTACGACGTAAATACCGTGCCGTAAAAAAAACGTGACCGTCAACAAGTTTCCATAGTGATCCATACAACACTGACGACCGTGCCTACACATGGAAAGAAAGAAAAAGTATTTCTTGCGACTCGTACAGGAAGATCACAAACTAAACTAAACACATTAACAAATACAAACCAAGTTATATAAAAAAAAGGAACAAAAAGAAAAATGAAACAGAAACTCCTGTACGAGGCCAAAAGGCTCCTATCTCAGCATGATGCTGCGACATGGCGGATACACCGTAGTTTTTCAAGGCAAGAAAAACGTGTGTGTACAAAGGATCCTGCCTAAAATCGCGAACAGGCAGTGATCAAATTCCTTATCCATATGAAAAAAAAAAAAGTGACACTCCGGGAGTGCCGACAGAACTGAAAACAAAAACAAACAGAATACTTTGCCATCACTCACTGGCATATCGGAAATACATTAAAACCGAGTACACCCCGAGAACAGCCGAACACATCCAAAGCGGTGTCGGTTCCGGTAACAGTGCCGCGAATACAATGTTTTTTTCCCATCTCAAAAAAATCCGAATGCGCTTACAGAAGTAGGTATTCACTTCAAAAAAACTCCCTACAACATAATATAATTTAGCTAAAATTAGTACGTACCATAGCTGACATATTTCGCGCGAAGTTAAACATTATTAAAATACCTATCACCTCGCAACTTTATACATTCCCTGTAACGGTACTAGAAAGTTACACAGAGACTCCGTAGACACTAGAAAGTGCCAACAAACTTACGTTAGTGAAATAATGTAGTGAACTTTTAATGAACTTTCGAAATCTACACGGAGGATAAAAGAAAAATATTGAGTTCAAGTTACTCGAGAAAGGCCATTGCACGTTATTTTTTCCTTTTGTTTTTATAACGAGAAAAAATGGGGACGTTTTTTCTAACACGTGCAACTCGGAAAGTAGGTATCAGAGGAGCAATTCTCGTAATTTTAAGAACGATCACAGTCAGAGGGGCAATTTTCGTAATTTTAAGAACGTTCACAGTCTGATCTCAGTCTCAATCTGTCAAAAAACACCTCTAATACCTGAAATTCCTGATTACCCAATAACATTTTGCCCGACCTGGGAATCGAACCCAGCGGGGCAATTGCGTAACACTTTATCAATAGGAATCGGTTTCATTTTGACAGTTACTACAACATTCATTGTCTTATATACGTGTTGAGCAGACAAATTTTTCGAACTTATGAAGTAATGGATTAGCAATTGGCATCGAAATGATTCTGATTCCGATTAATATTGTGTTACGCAATTACGGTGCAGGACCTCAAGCTTAGCAGTAGCTCTTGCGACCACTACACCAACGAAGCTGTTTCCCGCGGTTTCACTCTGATCCTCAAATTCGTTTAGGTGGCCGGATAAAAAGTATAATTATGTGTTAATCCAGGATGTAGTCTATCTGTTAGCAAAATGGCATCCACATCCGTTTAACCGCTCTTGGGTGATTGAGTATCAAACATCTTCAAGATCTTTTATAAAATATGAATACAGACTACTTGAAATATGAGGAACTAGCTCTTTGCAAGCGACTTCGTCCGCCTTCTGTTTCATAGTACGTGATCTTTTAACGGCCCTACGAGTTGTAGGTCGTGGCTTCGAACCCAGGCAAGCACTTTACTTTGTATAAACAATTTCATCATCATTGCTCACAAAACGGTAAAGGAAACATCACGAGGAAACCGACATGTCCTAGAATCAAAAAACTGAAGACAAGTGACATCTACCAACCAGCACAGGACCTGCGTGGTGGATTATGGATGGCCCACTCCCTCTCACAGAGACGGCTTGTGTCCCAGCAGTGGGAACATTATAAGCTGATTATGCTAAGTTTGAAATGACTAGTTCGGTGTAACAATAGCCGGACTTTCAAAACAGTTTGAGTAATAGCAGTCACCATTTTGCAATTGAGTCATATAAAATGCAAAAATATGGCTTGTACTTTACTTAACCATAGGGTACGGCCAAGCCACCAAAACTCACTATTAACACCGCTCTTTGAGTGCTATACCTACTTTTTTTATAGCGAAGTTGAAGCGATACGAAGGAGTCGAAGCGAAGAATATACGTCAAATTTCTTTTGAGAGTAAAGATTTCCAAACCATACTAATTAGTGTCTGTCTGTTTCTCTGTTACCACTTCCGCTGAACCGATTCAGATGAAATTTGGTACAGAGATAGTTTCAGTCCCGGGAAAGGAGATAGGATAGTTTTTACTCCGATATTCCCACGGGATCGACACTCATGCGGGTGAAACCGTGGGACGCTGTAAGTTGTGTCATAAATTTGTTTTTTCTGAAATAAAAATTATAATTATTTTTATTATTACATGCTACTAGACATGCAAGCATATGTCCGGTATTGAGGTAAGCCCCCAAGCAACCCACGAGGTATCGCAGTGAGAGCGCATCTTCGGCATCTTATTATTCTAAGTTTTCTTACAAGCACTGTTCAGCTTAAAAGTAAGTTATTTTTTTCTAAACTATACACTTTAGCATATCACTTAAAAAACCGGAACTTAGCTACATAGTTTCCACACCATACCTAGCTGGAAATCTATAATTTTCGCCAAAACGTTTTCCGTTCCCTCTTGCATTACCGTATCATTATGGCCGATAAATTATCAGGACTGCACGATCAGGCCCAAAAGTTATTAAATACGGGATTATGTTTGGCAATTTGGTTTGTTACCAACAATTTAGTGACCAGTACGTGACAAATGCAATATTAGGAGTATTGTATTATTTGATAATGAATCTAACTCAAACTCGAAGCACTTATTTTAATTAAACCAGTTACAGGCACTTTTTGAAGTGAAAACTTCTTTAGCGGCGTTGCACACTTTTTTTTGTAATGGGTAAAAAATGTTAAACTCGCGTCAGGACACGTGACCTGATCGAAAATTCGTAAGACGGATGGAGAGTAGACAGCCGGCGCGGCGTAGGAGAGGAAGTATCCCCCTCTCTTACTACGGCGCGACGAAAATGTATGCCTGCTGTTTCGTTTAGGCGGCGCAGGGCGCTTGCGCGAATGTTCGTGTGTGTTTATGTTACAGCGTGCCACGCGCATCTATGTATGGTGACAGCTGATGGCTCGACCGTCTGTGTAGTGGCCACACTGCTGTGTTTTCATAAAATTCGGGTATATAAAGTGTTTTAAATATGGAAATTGAACAAAGTGCATCTAACTATTAATGAAAAAAGTGACGATGAAATAGCGAAAGAAAATGAGTTATATTAATTCAATTAATAGTTGATTTATTTCAACGTTAATATTCAAGTTTTCACTTCTGCCGGCACTCCCGGAGACCGAACCCATCTTTTTTTAATTGTCAAGGTCAGTTAAAAAGATCAAGCTAGTTGCCCATTCCAAAAAGTAGTAGGTTCCTATGGAGACCGGGCAAGAAACTTCAGGGGCACTATTTTAAATCAAGATAATTATTGTTACAAAATATTGGTTCATCATTCATTTTGAAATTATACATGTGAGAACGATGTAGGAAGACGTTCATGTTAAAAGCGTCCATAATAAAAAGATAAAAAAAAACGAGAATGAAGGGGATTACAGGACCTAACCGCAAAAAACGCAAGTTTTATAATGCCTAAAAGTATAAGATCGACTACAAAAAACAAAATCAGATAAATATATGATATTCTGCTAGTTAGATAGGTAGTGTGTTGAAAACATAATACAATCAATTTTTACGATAGAAAAAAATCATAAAGATACCTCTAAAAACTTTCTTTTCACAATAAAATCCATACTAATATACATACAACCATTCTGATTTTTTGTCAGATTAATCTACAAGCAACATATTAAAGCACTAGTGTTTTAATTTTTAGTCTAAACAATAGATTTTTTGTAAATAGAACATTGCTTTTTTTTATGCAGTCCGACAGTGACCGTGCTTTAGGTCATGTAGTTCTCCTTAAAATAAATCAAAACAAACCGTAGCAGCTAAGAGATAACCATAGAATGCATTCTATGCCTACCTAACTGAAATATGCCACGACATGTGACATGTGTGTGTGATGTGTGTGCCACGGACATGGACGCGCAACCTGTTAATATGGATTCAGTACATGATTCAGGGATTTATACCGGTGTGATCCCCTGACCCCCCCCCTCCACCCTCCCCCTCGATCCCCTGCTAGTTCTTTTTCTGTTTTAATCTCTGTCTTATCCACTTAATTGACCCTCCTGCGTTCAAATTTTTAATCAGTCATTAAATAAAAAATTGCTGTTCTATACATTTTGACCACGTAGTAGAGGAGCTTATGGCTAAGTAATAACAGCCGCACGGGTCGATCGATCAGGTTAAGCTACGCCTGCCGCAGTTGGTCTGTGGATGGGTAACCATCTTTACATACCAAGACTCCTCCATGCCTCGGAAAGCACGCTAAACCGTTGGTCCCGGCTGTCATTCGTAGATCTTTGACAGTCTTTACGGGTCGTCAGAAGCCCGAAAGTCTGACAACCAGTTTTACCAAAGGCTTTCGTATTACCCAGTAACTGGGTTGTGGAGATCAGATAGGCAGTCACTCCATGTAAAATACTGGTAATCAGATGCATCCGGTTAGACTGGAAGCCGACCCCAATATAGTTAAAAAGCTAGTCAGATGATGACATTTTGACCGAGTAGATATTGCACTTTTCTATGAAACTGTTGATTGTTTTTTTGATAACAGACGAAATTTTCTACCCTAGGGTGTTTAAAATCAAGTGCTGCCATTCATAGTCACAGTTTGCGTGTATTGTCCCTGCTACCCAGTTTACCTAATTTTCGCTGAATCCAATTTTCCGTTCTACCCTCTTGCATTATAGTATTATTATAGCTAATAAATTATCAGGACTGCACGATTAGGCCCAAATATTATTAAATACGGGATTATGTTTGACAAGTTTGCTTGTTACCAATAATTTAGTTAACAAAACAAATGAAATACAATACAATATTATTAGGTGTATTAGTGAATTTTATTCAGTCTTCTTTACATATTTACATAATTTAAAAAGCTAACAATCTTAAAATAAGAATATGTACAAGTATATAAAAAGGGAGAGAAAACAATCAAAGGGCATCAAAAAATTCGTCCGCATCACTGTCAACAGGAAACGTGCCCAAAAGGCTGGCAGCATTGCCACGTTGTATGGCAATGCTGATTCTTTGGCCGAAAAATAGGCCAGCCCTCTGGTGACGGGAAGGGTCGACCATCCGCTTGGCGATGTCTCGAAATACTAAGTAGGCACTCGGGCCCCATGGCCCTAGTGTTTCAACCCGAAACGGCTCAAATATGTAAGTGCCAAAGAGATTGAAGTATTTGCGCCGTTTGAGGTTGCCGTGTATTAGTTGTTTGTTCTTCCAATTGAACAGACAGCTGTGCTGCTGGGGAGTTTGTTGCGCCACTTCTTCTTCCCAGCTAAAGCACTAGATGGTAGTGAAGGACGAGCGTTTTACGATGGTAGTGAGGGACTGTCTAATGTAATTTTGACGTTCCAAAAGTACTGATCCTAGTGTAGTAAAACTCAGGTCACTATGTTGTACAATTATTTATTACAATACAATACAACCAATGTTACACCGCCAAATTAATACCGTTCTCTCCCCGCCGTACGGCCATACAGATAAAAAATTCCCGCGCTTGCCGAGTGTTGTCAACTCATCATAATATCGATTCCTCAAATCGATTATACGAAATCATAAACCTTACACTAGTTTAAATAAATGACTTTTGTTTTTTTTATGACGTGAACAAAACAAATGAAATACGATAATATTAGGAGTAGGTATTGGTTGTTTATGAGAGGTAAATCATTATTGTATTGCAGAGAATAGGCTTTCTCAAAAGAAATTAGTAGACTACCACATACGTTTGGTTTGGTTAGTAATTTCGGTATGAAGATGGTCACCCATCCATGGTGCGGCCGCGGCAAGCGTAGCTTAACCTGACTGATCGACCCGTGTGGCTATTAGGACTTAGCCACCAGCCCCTCATACATATCTACCAACCCATGAAGGATATAAAATATCCTATTACCAACTTCAAAGCGTGCAAATATGCACGAAGAAGATTGTTAGCAGTACCGTCACGGGCTTGAGACAATTACTGCTACCTTCGAAATTGAATGAGATTTTAATTTATTTACAAATTGTAATATCAAATTCTGAGTAAACTCTCATACTTGAACTATTTAAATTATTCTAACATCTGGCTGTTTTCACAGAAATTGGATGCCAACAAATTTCATATTCATTTGAAATCTTCTATTATTTAAATTACAAATTACCTACTATTGTTTAAGACTGTCTTTAGCTTAATTATGGAAATTTAAGCATTATTTTGTCAACCTTCATCGAGATAAATCGAAATTGCTGTACTGGCCAAATACACGCGAGCAGCGGCCGGAAAAAGTTGTATGAAAATCCATATCTGTCGTGTTTAGCGGCCAAATTAATTACATAGTAAACTCATATCTGTCGTGTAATTTAAAAATAGAACGATCTTTTACTCCGAAACATGGCAACCAAAGAGGTAACTTATCAAAGGCTTTATTTAAATTGAAAGCTGTTTATTGGAAAAAAAAAACAAATGAACACTTTAACGCGGGAGAAATTATTGTTGTTCGTTGTTCGACATTGATTTTGAAAAGTAATTGTATTTGACTAATAAGTTCTGCCTAGGTACTACTTAGTTTTAATTACTTGCGTTCCCATTGAGGGACCACATTTGAGTTTTGAGCTTTTGAATGCATCAGCCTTTAGTAAAAGTTCTCAAACAATTGTAAATTCAGCCTTTAATTTGTAAAAGTAGCCACTCAAAAGTTACAATCGATTAAAGGTGGTCCCTCAGTCGTGACTGACAGGCATCCCTATCTCAAAACCTAGTTAAAATTTGCAACTGCTATAAATTACTACTCTTAGTAAAAGATTTGTAAAACTAATTTATTTGAATATCAACCCTTCCTGTTCAAGGAATAAAAAGAACTAGCAAGCGGAAGGTGGTCCCTCAATCGATCACCATATGTTCACCTTGAGTGGCGACCACAATGGAATTTGAAATTTACATACGGGTCTAGCGTTAGTAAAAGTACTTGAACGATTGTACATTCAACCTTTAGTTTGTAAAAGAAGCCATTCAAAAGTTACAATCGAATTAAGGTGGTCCCTCAATTGAAACGTTTATCATAAGAAAAATCTATTTACGTAGCATTCGGAAGTTAAATAGACGAATGATACAGTCTATACTTTAGTAGTATTTTTTTACTAAGTATTACTTTTCTAAACCGTATCAAAAAATGTACCGTTTTATTTCAAATAATAATCAAATTCCTGGGAAGAAATACCAAGATAGAGGTGACCACACAGCAGGATTTTTTATTAAGTAAAAACTAGTGAGTGTTTGTTGATATTAATTTTTATTAATATTTGACATCACTTAGCTAAATAAAAACACAAAGAAAAGAATGTTTATGATAATAAAAAAAAGAAACAAAATTTTACCCTGCACTGAAAATGTAACTGTGAACTTTTTAACCGACTTCAAAAAAGGAGGTTCTGTATTCGACCCGTATGTATGTTTGTATGTCCGAGATTTTCTCAAAAACTAAAACCGATTTGGATAATTCTTTCACTAAAGTGATCTACATACTTTAAGGAAGGTTTTAGTATATAATATATTAGGTAATTATTCTTATGTACGAAGTTATATGCATAAATGCAGCATTTCTATGCGAATTTTGATTATTCTTCTAGTCGGTGTCTTCAATTCTTCAGTGCACTAGTGCTTATTGAATTTGTGTGGGGTAGGTACAACTAAAAAGTGAAAAATAAAAACTTTTTTACGAAAAAAAAACAACCGACTTCAGAAAAAAACACTACAAAGTGATAAATAATTTTAATTTCGGAAGTCGGTGTCGTTGGTTCTGCATTTACATTTTTTTGGTGTTTTTTTTCTTTGAAGTCGCGGTTGTTTTTTTTGTAAAAAGGTTTTTACATCAAACATTACTACTAATGAGACAGTAGCAAAGTGTATGTATAAAAATTTGTTCGTTTAGAGGACTGTCATCAAATTTAAAGCTTAAGTCGTCGTAAGAACGTATGCTCTCATTAAAGAAGTAGAGACATCTGTAATGGCCGAGCTCACTGGCGCTAGTTCCGGGAATAAATTCAATAGCCCCAACTAATTTGTAGAAATTTTGTTTGACTTTGATCGTTCGAGGTATTTCGCTAATCGGTCCTTTAGGTGTGTCGTTTAAATTGAAAGATATAAAATCTGTAAGCTCATATTCGTACGTCACTTGATTATTACACAATGTACATTCTTTAATTTCGTCACGAATTAAAATGGCTTCTTCCAAAATACTAATATTTTAATCTAAACTCAAATATTTTAATAAGCTGAATGTTCAAACTGATAAATGTATATCTTTTTAAAATGTTTTCTGTTTGACACCATGCATTGCTACACAGTTTGGAGAATTTGACACTAAAAAAAATCTTATTAATAACTTCTTTGAAAACGGTAGACACAATACATTCGCAACTGTAAGTAACGACGTCTCTGATTTTATTCTTTTTATTACAAGCTTGGGAAATTATTTGTGCTCTCAGGATGTAAATATCATCTATCTTGTAATTATTGTCATTCAAGCCTTTAATATACATTACAATTATGTCATCATCAACATTAGCCTCAAAAGCAGTCATGTAGCACAAATAAAGGAAAAAATCCGAAAATCGTATATTTGTAGTATATTTAAAAAAAAACTGTGATAAACTATTTACATACCTTACGGAATACTCGTTGCACGAGTCCGACTTATCCGGATTTTTTTAATTATTTACGGCTTGAGTTACTAGTCATTGAACCAATTTTTTTTTAAGTACCTATGTTCACGTAGGTACGCGACGCGCAAATTTTATTTTTATTAAAAATTATTATCAACAGTCACTAGAAAAACCCTGCTGTGTGGTCACCTCTATCTTAGTATTTCTTCCCAGCTATTTGATTATTATTTAAAATAAAACGGTACATTTTTTGATACTGTTTAGTAAAGTAATCGTTAGTAAAAAAAATTTACTAAAGGATAGACTGTAGCATTCGTCTATTTAACCTCCGAATGCTACGTAAATTGATTTTTCTTATGATTAACGTTTCAATTGAGGGACCACCTTAATTCGATTGTAACTTTTGAATGGCTTCTTTTACAAACTAAAGGTTGAATATACAATCATTCAAGTACTTTTACTAACGCTAGACCCGTATGTAAATTTCAAATTCCATTGTGGTCTCCACTCAAGGTGAACATATGGTGATCGATTGAGGGACCACCTTCCGCTTGCTAGTTCTTTTTATTCCTTGAACAGGAAGGGTTGATATTCAAATAAATTAGTTTTACAAATCTTTTACTAAGAGTAGTAATTTATAGCAGTTGCAAATTTTCAATAGGTTTTGAGATAGGGATGCCTGTCAGTCACGACTGAGGGACCACCTTTAATCGATTGTAACTTTTGAGTGGCTACTTTTACAAATTAAAGGCTGAATTTACAATTGTTTGAGAACTTTTACTAAAGGCTGACGCATTCAAAAGCTAAAAATTCAAATGTGGTCCCTCAATGGGAACGCAAGTATTTTAATTTACGCGCATTATTTGAGAAAAGTACTATACAAACCTTGGCCACAACTAGCTCTTTTGCTGGCCGCTGCAGTAATCCATACTAAAATTATAAATTCAAGAGTAACTCTGTCTGTCTGTCTGTATGTTACCTTTTCACGCCTAAACCGCTAATCCGATTTAGATGTTTGGTATGCAGATAGTTTGAGTCCCGGGGAAGGACATAGGATAGTTTTTATCCCGATATTCCCACGGGGTCGACACTTATGCGGGTGAAACCGCGGGGCGCAGCTAGTGTTACATATTTCTTTAACACATTTCTTGTATACTTTATCTTAATTTTTTTTTTGTTGTTGTAGCGGCCTTAGTAGTTCACACTCTGTGAAAATTTCAAGTGTCTACCTATTACGGTTCAAAAGATACAACCCTGTGACAGACGGACGGACGGACGGACAGCGGAGTCTTAGTAATAGGGTTCGGGCACCCTTTGTATACGGCATCCTAAAAACTGAGACCCAAAGGTACGGACCATAAAACACAATTTCCTTTCTTTTAAGGGATACCTATTAAAAAGTTTTCCAAATCTTAGAAGTTCATTATTGATACTTTTACTAATTAAAGTCCCCTTAGATGTTAAAAGAAAATGAGAAAGATCAAATAATAATATAATTTAACTTAAGAGCACCTTTTATTAACCCTTCATTACTTTAACAAAATTACTTCTTATTTTACTAAAACTTTTGTCCGCGATTTCGTCCGCGTAAATTTTTCTTTATTTATTTATTAAAATCTCCCTTATCACTATCATTACAGGTGTATACCTAATGCGATAGCGTTTCTGAAAGAAAGATTCAATTTTTGAAAGATTTCTTGTTTCTCCGACCCATCCCGTCGTATCACATCACCTGTCCGCGTTATCACTTCGTTTTCACTGAGTGTCCTTTATTATTTACTAGCTTCAGCCCGCGACATCGTTCGCGTGAATCTTCTTGTTTCCCCCGAGCCACCTCGTCGTATCGCATCACTCACCCGCGCTATCACTTAACGTTCTTTTTGACTTTTTTTCTTTTTGCTTGGCTCCTAAGGGTCATAGCGTGATGTTAAATAGTCTATAGCCTTCCTCAAGAATTGGGCTATCAAATGCAAGAAGATTTTTTCAAATCCGACTGGTAGTTCCAGAGAAGACCCCCTACATACAAACTTACAAATTACAAAGAAATTTTACCTCTTTATAATATTAGTATAGATATAGATTTATTTAATTCTTCAAGCACATAAATGTACAGAGGCGGACTTAATGCCGTAGGCGACTTCTACCAGTCAGTCAACCTTTGGGTGATGCACAGACAAACCTCATTTCTCTTCTTTTTTTTTTGCTCGGCTCCTAAGGATCATAGTCTGATGTTAAATAAGACTATAGCCTTCCGCAAGAGTTGGGCTATCGAATGCAAAAAGATTTTTTTAAATCCGACCGGCAGTTCCAGAGATTAGCACGTTCAAACAAACTCTCAGCTTTATTATTAGTACAGAGTCCCATTAAAATAAATGGACAAACTTTTAGAAATCATTCAGACCCCCAAAATAAGGTCGATGGTAAAAAAATATAAAAGAAAAACTCATTAGATACTTAAAAGAGAAATAATCAGCTTACGAAAATACACTAATGTGCCGGCAATTTATTATTTTAGATCAAAATAAAATCACTTTAATCAGTCTTTTTTTTTTTTTGCTTGGATGTCTTTGGTTAGACGTACTGAGCGCTGTGTTAAAATTTGTCCATCTATTTTAATGGAACCCTGAAGGGACCCTGTATATGTATATCTGTACTAATAATAAAAAAAGCTGAAGAGTTATGAACGTTAACGACGTTTAATATTATACAACGTGTTCTTTTTTAAATCGCATAACTCTAGTGTAAAGTAAAAATAATACAAAAAAAGTCCTAGAATGTGTGGTCCAAAAATGCATAGTTTCGGAGATATCATGTACTTATCTAAATTTGATTGATAAATAAGAGCCGATATCAACAATATCTTCTAGGCAACCTTTGTAAGGACTAAAAAACTTAAATGTCCATCCTGTAAAATCTTATCTATCCACAACGACCGTCTAAAAATAGCAAAACAACCCTGCAAAAACAGCTAAAATAAAACTATTGTTTTTCCTAAAAGATGAACGCTTTCCTACGCCTAAAATAGTAATCTTTTCCCTTTCGCAGGCTTTACGATCGTCAGAATGATAAGTGTATACATTCGATAGTTTCTTATCCACCCAACTGAGCGAAAAAAAAAAGTATCCGATATAAAGCAAATCCTTAACATCAGTAGTTTTACTCTCCCGTCGCAAAACGGAGTTTACGGAGTTAAGTTATTTTGATGTAGGATCAATCCCTTTTTATCACATCCGCGAATCTGTTCGAATGAAATGGAAAATTTGCTAAATATATTGCCTGAAAATGTCGTATAAAGTTGGGGATATTCAATATATCTGCCTCGCCTTTTCCCAACTATGTTGGGGTCGTCTTCCAGTCTAGCCTGATGCAGATGTATACCAGTAATTTATATGAAGCGACTGCCTATCTGACCCCCAAAACCCAGTTACTGGGTAACACGATAACCCTTGGTAAGACTGGTTGTAAGACAGAAAGAAACGAGATAAAGTATGGGATATTTTGAATGTTAAATAAAGCTAAAAGAAATCGTGAAGTTTTAATTTTATAGAATGTGTATTGATATGTTCATAATCTATATCCTTATCAAAGAATATTTCTTTAATACAACCAATGGAACTCTGAACAATCGGAATCGGATAAAATATAATTAATATAGCAAAATTAATATCGCCACAATTTACAGACTAATTTATTGTTAAACACAATTACAGTAGGTTGTTATCAGCAGGCATGGATGAAGAAGAAAATTCCATTTATTCATCTCAAAGTCCTCCTAGTATTTTCCTTTCAATTTCACAATTTTCAATTCCAAAAATCCTTCATTTAAAAACGTGTCAGGCAGTCAGAATAAAGCATTTAATCAAAAAAGATATTTCCTATTTACGTCTTCACGCCCTCAAGGAAAATCCGTATAATTAACCATTTCAATACAAAATACATCGTTTCATTAAAACGAAAGTGAAAAGGACCCTTTGAAAACGAGACGCTATGACAGAGAAAAGTCCCTGAATAGAAAATCTTACCTTGTTTTTAGATGATCTTAGTAAAGCGAAGCGAAGTACAATTTATTTCTTCTTCAACTGAAACTGACACTTTCAAAGCACAAAAGTTTGAAGAATTTTTCGTTATCTTTTTATCTCCGCACGACAACTATACGAACATTAACAAAATACGCGAACACGAGAACCGCTCACCACAACGATTTTGACACGTCCGATCGAGCTGAGCGTCAGACGAAAACTGGCTGCGAGAAAATGATGGAACACCTCTGTTCCTTTTACCCATTTCCAGAACGACATATGCCACGTAACAGCATTTTCACATTTTCAACTTTGTGTTTAACAAAATTAGGTAGAATTTTCAATGATTTTGAAATGTATTTGCGATACAAAGTCGCACAAATGTTAGCAGGTAACCAATGGTGCTCTCCGGAAAATTCGATTAATTTTTTTATGGAAATTATTAATGATGTTTTTAAATTATTTATTAAGGAAAAGCTGTGGAAAAGATAGCTTGGGTCACTTAAGGACTTTTAGACATACGCTAAAATTTATAAGTAATAAAATGGATTTATGAAAAGCTTCACAACATGCAGCCTTAAAAGTTTTAATGGTATTTAAAAGTTTAACTGGATATTATGTGCTAGTACAAATGCTCTCTTGAATGATGTAACCAATATTTTTACCGTCTTCAAAAATATGGAGGAGGAGCTGCTTTCGGTACTTTTCATTAGTGCTGGCACCTATCACCGACCTCAAAAAAAATTCTAGGCCCTTAATTTGTTTCGTACATACTTTTGATTTCGTTTTTGGTAGGTTAATTTCTTGTATACAGGGTGTAAAAAGCATCACATAGCCGTCAAATACGCATTCTGTAAGTACATCAAAAAAGAAAAATGTTAAAAAAATATTGCTGGGAAACTACTTTTATTTTTGGTGGGAAAATTTGCTGTTTGCGGTAGTGCGCAATGTAACGCACGCGAAACATTGTGTTTGGGTGCATGTAACGGTACATGGGTCGTGGGGGTATTTAAAGTTGTGTTAATAACATTAAAAAATTGTTTTCGTTTAAAAACGTAAGTAAAAGTTGGAATTTTGAATTTCAATATCGCCGTAACAAGAAGGTTCCCAGGTATGGTCCAGTACAAAAAAATATTACAATGACGGGGTGTACAAGACTCTCGACTTCGTTAAGTGTCTTTTTACACTCGTTATATAAAAATATCACATCACATCACACTAATATTATAAAGGCGAAAGTTTGTGAGTGTGTGTGTGCGCGTGTGTGTGTGTTTGTATGTTTGTTACTTTTTCACGCTCAAACGACCAATTTTGATAAAATTTTGTATGGAGGTAGCTGACACCCTGGATTAACATATAGGCTACTTTTTATACCGAAATTCCCACGGGATCGACATTTACACAGGGCGCAGCTAGTTATTTCATAATTTTGAGTTGCTTTCTTTTTTAAAATCGTTTTTTTTTTTATTACTGTTTGATTTAAAAGAGTGTCCATGGAGTTTCTTGCTCGATCTTCTCCATGGGATCCTACGACGCTTTGGAATAAGCAACTAACTTCATCTTTCTGACTGACCGACTCCTTGACAATTTAGAAGTGAAATAAATGCTTTGAGTTTGGGTTTGCTTTACTGGAGGATGGGTAAAGGTTTTTTTAATAAATCTTAGGGCTCGCCACTCTAACTCGTTACGTATTGACATTGTCCTGGAGTACCTGTGTCATACTTTATGAGATCCAGGTCAAGAAGTAGTCTATTTTGAGAACAACAAAAACATCCTACTTCCTATCCTATCCTACTTCCTATCCTATCCTACTTCCTATCCTATCCTACTTCCTACTATCCCACTAACCCTACTTCCTACTATCCTACTAACCCTACTTCCTACTATCCTACTAACCCTACTTCCTACTATCCCACTAACCCTACTTCCTACTATCCCACTAACCCTACTTCCTACTATCCTACTAACCCTACTTCCTACTATCCTACTAACCCTACTTCCTACTATCCTACTAACCCTACTTCCTACTATCCTACTAACCCTACTTCCTACTATCCTACTAACCCTACTTCCTACTATCCCACTAACCCTACTTCCTACTATCCCACTAACCCTACTTCCTACTATCCCACTAACCCTACTTCCTACTATCCTACTAACCCTACTTCCTACTATCCTACTAACCCTACTTCCTACTATCCTACTAACCCTACTTCCTACTATCCCACTAACCCTACTTCCTACTATCCCACTAACCCTACTTCCTACTATCCTACTAACCCTACTTCCTACTATCCCACTAACCCTACTTCCTACTATCCCACTAACCCTACTTCCTACTATCCCACTAACCCTACTTCCTACTATCCTACTAACCCTACTTCCTACTATCCCACTAACCCTACTTCCTACTATCCTACTAACCCTACTTCCTACTATCCTACTAACCCTACTTCCTACTATCCCACTAACCCTACTTCCTACTATCCTACTAACCCTACTTCCTACTATCCCACTAACCCTACTTTCTACTATCCCACTAACCCTACTTCCTACTATCCCACTAACCCTACTTCCTACTATCCTACTAACCCTACTTCCTACTATCCTACTAACCCTACTTCCTACTAACCCTACTTCCTACTATCCCACTAACCCTACTTCCTACTATCCCACTAACCCTACTTCCTACTATCCTACTAACCCTACTTCCTACTATCCCACTAACCCTACTTCCTACTATCCCACTAACCCTACTTCCTACTATCCCACTAACCCTACTTCCTACTATCCTACTAACCCTACTTCCTACTATCCCACTAACCCTACTTCCTACTATCCTACTAACCCTACTTCCTACTATCCTACTAACCCTACTTCCTACTATCCCACTAACCCTACTTCCTACTATCCTACTAACCCTACTTCCTACTATCCCACTAACCCTACTTCCTACTATCCCACTAACCCTACTTCCTACTATCCCACTAACCCTACTTCCTACTATCCCACTAACCCTACTTCCTACTATCCTACTAACCCTACTTCCTACTATCCTACTTCCTACTATAATATTATAAAGGCGAAAGTTTGTGAGGATGTTTGTTACTCTTTCACGCAAAAACTACTGAACGGATTTGGATGAAATTTGGCACACATATAGATTATAACCGGGATTGACACATAGGATACTTTTTATCCCGATATTCCCACGGGATCGACACTTACGCGGGTAAAACCGCGGGGCGCTGCTAGAACCTTAATCTGTCAAGCTCCGCTAATGAGACACAATTGATTTTATATTGTTTCGTCGCCGATCGGCGAACCGCGCCGCTTGACCGGTTAATATTATTAAAGGTCTTCCATCCTATTGTCGCGAAAATGCCTTTTTTCTTCCACTTTTCTCTTGTTAGAGACGATTTAAAAAAAAAGTATCAATCTCTCTGAGAGCGACTTTAAATAAAGTAAATTACTCAATTAGTTAATTGTTTCTCAAAAAGCGTCTACTATCAAACTGCCTAGCCTAGCCTTTTCTCAACTATGTTGTGGTTGACTTTACCAGTATTTTACATAGAGCGACTGCAAATCTGTCCTCCACAACCCAGTTATTGGGTAATACCCTTTGTAAAATCGGTTGCCAGACTTTCGGGCTTCTGACTACACGTAACGACAGACGGACAACGAAGTGATCTTATAAGCAGAGATCGGAATAGGTAGAGCTGTTTTATGTACTTGCCATAGGTAGGTTAGAATAATATGGATATTCCCCGAGTCCCGGTATTTGGTTTTTAAGTAGTAAAATCATAAAAAACTATTTTCGCCTTCGGGACTAATGAAAGATTACACTTCCTTTCTGACGGGTAAATATAAGAAGGACGGGATTAACGATAGTTACATTACGCGTCTCAACAAAGCGGCAATGTCGCGCGCTTGGAAAAAAGTTTTATAGTGTGCTGTTGACGTAAAATTTACAACGTCGCTCATGCGCTTATTGGCTTACATAAACCATTTTTAGGTATACATACTGACAAAAAGAATCAAATTCAATAAAACTCCGTACTGTCAGTCGGAATCCCGTGGAATATCCATATTAACGTCAATGTTTGCGGTCAATGAACCTAAATAGCTCTACCTATTCCGATCACTGCTTATAAGCGTCCCCTTTTTCCTTTTGGACCCTAAAAATGAAATATCTGTACCTCCCAAAGCGTCGCCATAACTTGATGCACCTCGTGATTATAAAAGTTGTGTCTAACAGAATTACAAAACTCTGCCGAGAATCCGAGATGTGGAACTTAAATTGAACGCATTTAACTTTGCTCGCACACACCTTTGATAACATATCATAGAACAAGTATATGCAGAAGCGAAATATTCGATCTGAATATCTATGATCTGAACTCATTATATTTATTTATTTATTACTTCAAGCACATAAATGTACAGACGCCAGCACATCAACCTACCCGAAACTGTCACATTTTCCCAATCAACTTTGAACCTTACAATTTAGTGATAAAGTTGAAAATCTATTAAAGAAATTTGACAGATTGTAGTAGGTTGATGTGCTGGCGTCTGTACATAGGCGGACTTAATGCCATAAGCATTTTCTACCAGTCAACCTTTGAGTGATGCAGAGACAAACAGTGGTAGGTGCAATAATGAAAATTGAAAATTATACCTCTAGTCTATTCGAAAAGTATCAGAGGGGCAATTCTCGTAATTTAACCGATCAAGCAGCGCGCGTCACCCATTGGCGACGAAACAATAGAAAATTAATTGTGTCTCATTAGCGGAGCTTGACAGATTAAAGAACGTTCACAGTCTGATCTCAGTCTCAATCTGTCAAAAATACCTCTAATTTCCCCTATATTTTGACATTTCTTTGTCGCCGAGATGAGACTGCGACTAGATTTTGAACGTTTTAAATTACGAGAATTGGCCTTCTGATCAAATGTAAACAAATAGATCATAAAACGAGATGAAATTATTTATTCTGTAAATACGACATCGGAATCACATAATATACATACGTCATAAAATAAGCTATAGGCCGACCGCTTAACAGAGACATTGCCTGAGATA
The DNA here is from genome assembly GCA_945859645.1 of Amphipoea oculea. NCBI lineage: Eukaryota > Metazoa > Arthropoda > Insecta > Lepidoptera > Noctuidae > Amphipoea > Amphipoea oculea. Next base: position 17,037,937 of record OX243881.1, read on the forward strand.
GCTGCGCGGTGCGGGAGGGGTAATAGTTGTCACAAGTCGACGAATAACTGAGCTCTCGCATCACGTCACCACGCCCGTGCCCGTCGCGTTACGTTTTCGTACACGAAATGGGTATAACACGGCATCACAGATATAGATAGACCTAGATAACGCAAGTATCACGAACTGTATGAAAACTAAGCGTGCCACTACCCTTTGACTACCTACTATGACGTCACAAGCTTGCGCTCTCGCTCACGCTCACCCAGCCAGCAGTACGCAGGACTGAGCGCGAAAGTGGTGGCTTACGATTTTCGAACGTAAGCTGGTGCGATTTTTGGCACGCGAAGTAGTTGTTTTTGCGTTATCTAGGTGTATCTATATCTGTGCACGGCATATTGACGTAGGGTGTGTTATTTAACAGTGTATTTCCCTAACTATACATGAGTGTCGCTTCTTCATAGATTTTGTTCGTCTTTGAACATGTTTATCTCGGTCGGCAGTGCGCTAGACAAGTTCGATGCCTATCTCTTTTGTTTTGATTAAAGCGATCTGTTTTGTTTTGAAGTATCGAACGTATGGAGTTTGGATCTTATTAACGTTGCATGTTCTGTACCTTCGTGGTTTGAACTTTGTAGGGAGTGGTGTAGGGGTACGAAGGGATCTCCGATGAAGGCAGGATTGGTGGCACGATAATAATGTACAGGTCTTTCACAGTTCGATAGATGGATAGAATACTCTTTATTGATGTGAAACTTCTTTACGCACGCTTGAATTGGGGAGTAAGCTGGCGAACGCGTTACGAAAAGTGTGATCGGGCGAGGTGAACGGGAGTTGAGTGGGGGATATAAGCAAGAGAAAGCAGTGCGCGCGCACATTTTCTTTCTCTCTTCCTCTCATAGCCAAATACGTTTGAAGTTTCACTTCAGTCGTGTGGAACTTTTTTTTGACCAGATAACGACTTATAAAAAGATGAATGCCGGCTGCTGGCACGAAAACGCATGACTCATTGTCACGTTCCGCCTGAGCCGAGCGTGCAAGAGAGAGCGCGGAACAAGCGATAGAGAGGCACGATCGGCCTAAGCGTTCGGCATGTGACGCATCTATCTGATGTTTTCTTATGACGTTATCACGTAAAATTATCGTCCGTAAACCGACTTTACAGACAACCATTTTTTTTTTAATTTATACTAGCTTCGTTAAAATGTCGTGTCGTGTTAACCCGACCCACCCCTTCGCCTTGCATCGCCTGCCTTCTTACTTCGTTTTCGCTATCCGTTCTTTCTTACTTTTGTCATTTTTGCGAGTCCCACCTAGCGTGATGTTAAATAGCCTTTCTCGAGGATTGGGCTATAAAATGCAAAAAAAAAACAAGTCCGACTGGTAGTTTCAGAGATTCGCGTTCAAACAAAAAAAAATCTTCAGCTTTATTATTACTTAGTATACAACATTATTTTTAGTATATGCGAAACCTGAATATAGTTTGTTCAGAATAAGTAACTGAATCGATTCCAATAATTTTTACCCCATGTTATATTTTGGCCCAAAAATATTTAAAAAAGGTTAATAGTTGGACACCCCGAGTATAATTTATACTGTGCCCCGAGGAGCGACTAAGTAGGTAGTTATCTACCATACGCGCACAATGGCGCGGCGCGGACGCACAGCGAGCGGGGCGACCGGGGCGGGGGTGCAGCAACCTCAGTCACCCGGGTACCACTGGTTGGCGCGCACGTGTCGCGTGGGTCCAACTGCATAATCGCGAGCGCGCGGCCGCCGAGTTGTGTTTCGGTTGATCGTGTACTTACCTATCGTATGTAAAAAGTGTCGTGTAACCATGACTTTCTCATACACAAACGTCCAGTACACAGAAACAACGATAACAGTGATAACGTATTCCTGGCAGTGCGGCGGTACGAGGAGCAATCAGAGTATCGTGGAACACAATGCTTTGCCGTGATGATTAACATTTTTAAACACGCCTAGATGGTTAATTGTAGAAAGTTATTATTTGTACCTACAGCCTGCTGTGGTTAAGTAATGCGATGTCTAACACTTTTCATCCACTTTGAACAAATCGCATTGACTACATTGTATCACTTACGGCTTACGAATAAGTAATTACTTATTCGTAGCTTACGGCTGCATTTATTTACGAATAAAGTACATTATAATAACTACCTACACTTGACCATTACGACAGTCCAAAGCCTGCAAGTGTGATGGAAAATGTTATCACCAGTTAATTACAATACAATCGCCGCGCGGTACGTTTAGGCACGCGGTGGGGGAGACCATGTTTTTGGACGGACAAACAGGTAACATAACAAGCTTATAACTTGGTGATTATTCATGATACAGTTTTGAAATTTTGTACATAGATTCTTTACATAAAAATACTAGACACGTGTTTCGGGTTTCGCATATACTAAAAATAATGTTGTAGATGTTAAATTACACGTATCTGCTTGGGGGAGGCCTATGTCCAGCAGTCGACGTCCTTCGGTTTAAATGATGACGAATTATCTGCTTTAATCATCATCTGCCTAGCCTTTTCCTAACTATATTGAGGTCGGCTTTCAGTCTAACCGGATGCAGCTGAATACCAGTATTTTACATGGAGCGACTGCCTATCAGACCTCCACAACCCAGTTACTGGGTAATACGATACCCTTTGGTAAGACTGGTTGTCAGATTTTTGGGCTACTGACGACCCGTAACGACTGTCAAAGATCCAGGAATGAGAGCCGGGACCAACGGCTTAAAGTGCTTTCCGAGGCACGGAGGGGTCTTGGTATGTAAAGATGGTCACCCATCCACGGACCAACCGCGTCAAGCGTAGCTTAACCTAATCGATCGACCCGTGCGGCTGATATTACTCAGCCACAAGCCCCATAATTATCCACTTTAATATTTAAGAAAAATACTTTTACTTTAGATATTTTTGAAAAAAATAAGATGTACAGACGCCAGCATCAAGCTACCCGAAACCGTCCAATTTTCCCAATCAACCTTGAACTTTATGTTGTTGTGATAAAGTTCAAAATCTATTGAAGAAATTTGACAGATTGTAGTAGCTTGATGTTCTGGCGTCTGTACATAGACCTTTTACAGATAACAATGTTTTTAGGTAAAATACAGGCAAAGTAAAAAGTTATAATGTCGTAGGTATCTCCCGGCGGTACCTCCGATCAAGATGAATGGTCCAAGGAGTCATTTATCAAAATACTTAGCTCGGCATTCTATAGGTCTTTGGACCGAAAAAATGTTTCCAGCTGCTTAAAAAAATGTTCAACGATGCCTTATTTTTAGAATGTCTATGGTTTTCTATCTAGATGCGTGCTAAATTTAAAATTAAAATAAATTATGTCTATTAAGAAAACTAAATACGCCTAACTTTCTAAATGGCAATGTCAATGTCTTTCTAATAGGCAATTAATGTTTTTTTTTCATATATTTTTGTTTTTTTTTTTTCATATTATTGCGGTCTGTGAGTGGCCCTAATGATAATGAGCTTAAATTGCTTGTGACAAACAGACAGACGGTCATGATCATCGACATTTGTCGCTTTTGTACTCAGGGACATACACAAGCTAATCTAGCATATTCCAACATGCATTCCCTATTACATTCAGATCAAGATACAAACATCAGCTTGTTACACACAATAAGCATGAATAAGGCAAGGCAAATAAGGACTGAATGCCGCTACGAATTTATTGATAATTAACTAGCTGCGCCCCGCGGATTTTATCCGCATAAGTCTCGATCCCGTGGGAATATCGGAATAAAAAGTACCCTATGTCCTTTTCCGGGACTCAAGCGATCTCTATACCAAATTTCAGCAAAATTGGTCCAGCCGTTTGAGCGTGAAGAAGTAACAAACATATAAACACACACACACACACTCACAAACTTTCGCCTTTATAATATTAGTGTGATAGTGTGATTTCCGCGCGTAGAATGCCTGAAGTTGAATTTGTATATTATTTGTCGATTTGCTTTTGAAGTGAAAACTTTTTTAGACGCGTTGAGCATTTTTTGATAAGGGAAAAAAACATTAAATTCGCGCCACTGTTACCGTAACCGACACCGCTTCGGATGTGTTCAGCTGTCCTCGGGATGTACTCGTTTTTTTTTTGTTTTAGTATGAAAAGTTTACTTCAAATAAGTGATAGTATAAAAAGTAGTCCACTTGCAAACTCCGCTAAGTTAAAAAAAATAAGAAAATCAGATAGTGCGGCCATTTTATTTGTTGTTTAAAATGCTTTCATAAGCAACTATCAATCTCGACCAAAACTCCGTATGTTACGCATAAATTTAGGTTAAATATTCAGTACTCCTGCAAAACTTGCTATATTGATTGACAGTTAACTTTCAAAAAACTCTAAGTTACAATTAACTTTCAAAACTCGCCATATTACGCAGTGACTCGTGCAAACGCCGTCATCTTGACTATCATTGTCACTAAGTATCTAGTATAAAAAGAATTACAATAATATTTCCAGTTGTAGGGCATTCATTTTTGCCTCCTGCCCCCTTATTCACAAACACTAGATATGCTTCCGTATCGTATCGAACATTAATCATTGTTAGGTATCTTAGGAGTCTTCTCAACGCTGTTCACAAGTCCAAAACCCGATAATTTTGTCAGTTTAAATCAAATAGACGCCCGCTATTCTTCCAACAGCTATTTGCTGTTGAGGGGAAGTCAAATCAGGTTATCGAAATGTCAGGTTTTCGATACGATAGCCTGTCGTATGGTTGTGAATCAGGGCTCTGACCGTATTTTTGGAAATGTTGAAAGGGCTACACGGCCTCTAGAAGTCATTGCAGAATCAGAGACCTATTTTGATATTTTCCAAAAATACGGTACGGTGCTGAGACTTGGCAAAGATTTAAATTTTTATGATTGGAAATCAAACACCAAAGACGTACTGAAATTGCCTGGATCTTGGCATTTTCAATTTAATGCCTCCAAAAGGTTTTTTTTTTTGAGAAAAGACAGGAATGGCAAAATCGGGGAACCGCATTATGTATCGGAGATGGTGAATTACGGCAATGTTTGTAAAAGAGGTAAATCGTTTGAACAGATAGAACCTCCTTTGATCAATTTAGGCGTTCTTGTAAATCCAGCAAAGTTAAATGATGATTAAAAACCTACTAATTAAACATTTTGGATAGGATTTGGCTAAGGTCGATAGTCTAAAATATTATATATTTCTTCAAGAAAACCAAACTAAAGCTGCTTTAGACGAAGATACCGATACTGAGGAAACATTAATGGATGAAATAAGAGTATAATATTATTGTAAGATGATTATTTAGGTTTAGGATTTAATTTTGGTACTGTTTCAAAACTCTTCATGTTAATTTCATAGTATTGCAAAACTGTTTATGTTAAAAATACTTTTGCAAAAGTGGTTATGTTTAATTTTTAAATACTAATAAAAAGATAACTACGGTATTGGGATTTTATTTACTATAAGAAATTAATTCTCTGTGACAATATTTTTCAGAAATATGTTGTAATATGAATTTTAATAACTCCATTTTAACTTTAGAGGTTTTATTCGATTTCCCAAAATTATTATTCTTTTAACATAGCGGACTTTGCAAGTGGCCTACTCTGTATTTAACGACAGGTTAATTTCGGTTTTACAAAAAAAAAAAAAAATATTTCTGTGCTTCTACTCCGTTCACCTTTTATACTCTTTTTTTTATTACTGAATGGGCCCGCTCTTGACCTCGATCACGCCTGATGGAAAGCGATGGATGAGGTCTATGATGAAACGAGCGTGCCCAGAAGATGCCTAAGGCACTGGAACTCCCACACATCAACGAAACACAGCAATCTGCTTGACGCCGGACTCCGGTGGGAGGGTGGTCGCAAACCAGGCGGGCGTTAGCCCTACCACTGCAAGGGAAGAATTGACTAGTCAAATAAGGTGTTGAGTGTGACTGTCCAGGATGCGCCGAGCGCTCGGTTCAGTTGAGTAACTGGCGGAACAAACTGCGCTACACGAGGAGGCTTCATCATACATCTTCAAGTGTTTTTGTCTAGACGATAAAAAAAAGTCAGCCGGTATGTAGATGGTGTAAAGTACTTACTCAAAACCGCATAATCATCATAGAACTTGGCTACCATTGTACTCAGGAACATATACAAGCTAATCTAATATATTATTCCAACACGTATTCCCTATATTACATTCAGATCAAGATACAGGCATCTCATTACACACAATGCATTGAGTCTCGCTGTTCCATTGACTAATTGATTAGTTCCATTGGATAAGCTCACAGCTCACTTTATCCTTTTTACCAACGAGATATCGGATGTCAAGCGTGTTAACAGAGTTATCGATTTAGATAATAATAATATACAAAAGAGTATAAGTTTGACGTGTGGATCTATGTGTGTGTGTGTGTGTGTATCTATCTGTGAGTTGTTGCGGCATCATAGCTCCCAAACGGATGATTTTGATTGTTTGTTTTGTCAAAAGCAGACTTGATCGAGTATTCTAAGCATGGAAAGTCTGCCAAGAGTGTGTTATCTATACTAATATTATAAATTCGAAAGTAACTCTATCTGTCTGTATATTACCTTTTCACGCCTAAACCACTGAACGGATTTCGATAAAATTTGGCAGAGAGATAGATTGCGTCTCGAGGAAGGACATAGGATAGTTTTTATCCCGATATTCAAACGGGATCGAAACTTATGCGGGTGAAACCGCGGGGCGCAGCTAGTAATTTATAATTTTTAAAATATTTGTTAAATACCAATATCTACCCGTGCGAAGCCGGGGCGGTCCACTAGTTACATATATAATTATTAATACTGTTAGTTTACTATTGTATATTGTTAACTTCTTGGTGTTGTACTTAGATGGTTTGGTTATGTTGAGAGGATGAGTGAAGGGCGACTAACAAATGGTATTTATGAGTTGAAACGAGTTGAAATAATGGAACCCTACGCCCTAGAAATAGTACCCTATATCAGATCAAATAAAAGTAATAGCAAGATTATTACTTTGCCAGATTATTAACCTGTGAACGGGTAACGAAGCCAACTATAATTACAGACAGCACATCAAGCTGCTACAATCTGCTAAATTTCTTTAATAGATTTTCTACTTTATCGATAAAATATAAGGTCCAAAGTTGATTGGGAAAATTTGACAGTTTCGGGTAGCTTGATGTGCTCGCGTCTGTACCTCTGAAAAAATGGCAACTGTTGCAAGTATTCTTCTTATAAATAACTAGGTCAGCCTATAAAACTGTTGTAAGAAAATAAAACTCGAAAAAACTGCCAAATTGGCGATTGTACAATCGATTACTGAGTAATGAAGCTTGCTGCCACAGTGCACAAATATCAGTAAAACCAAATATTCAATTAATAAGTAGGTACGCGAAATTCAAGTCATATCTCAAAAAACTACGATACTTTTCTGAAAGATGGATCAAGAATCAGATGACTAGCTTTTGTCCGCGACTTCGCCCGCATGGAGATCGGAAATGATTCACACCGAAACGTACAACTGTACAACATAAAAAGTATTCCATGTCGTAACCCAAGTCAAGGTTAATATGAGGAACAAGGTGTAAAGTTCACTCATACTCTATAGAAAAGAGAGGATCCTCCGACCAGACGGGTGTTGTTTCTGGCGGGCAACTGCCCGATGATTCATGTCGGGCCGTCGTATATTATGCTAGTTGCGCGGTAAACTCTGCTTGCGAGATGCAGGACTTTACGTGACGTTCGCATATGGCGTTGTAGATAACGCTACACTACAAGATCTACCGATGTGCCAATATTCATCCAAATCCGTTCAGCGATTAAGACGTGAAAATATAATGGACAGAAAGACAGAATCACTTTCGCAATTATAATATTAATATGGATTTGAGAGACCATCCCCAATTAATTCAGAAAGCATGGACATTGTGAAAAAGTTCCCTTGTTCAGTATTAATTGTGCTCCTCTCGTAAGTGGCAATTTGCCGTGATATGAGAAAAGCTCATAGCTTGGCAAAATATTAGCTTGTCAAGAAGTTGCTAGCGGGGCTGCATAGTCATCAGTCGGGCGGGATCTCCCGGGCCCTGGACTCATCATAGTAAAAGGTTGGATTTATTTTCGTTGGATACAAGTTTTGAATCCCATTTTTTAGGTATTAACGATGGGTCCCATTTGCTATTTCCGTTGAATCCATTAGTCTTCTATGACATAATCTTCTCATTATACATAACAGAGAAGGCATGCGTGTCTCGTTATTATCAGCCATATTTCTACTACTGTGGGCGAACTATAGGTATGTGTTGGGTATTGCGCAATAGAAAAACGGTTTGCAGTTCAAATCAGATTATAATTTCACGAACAATTTAATCACACTAGCAAATCACACACTATAGGTACACGATACAACCAGATACGGAACGCGGGACAATTTCTGAGCGCATGTTGTTCGTCCGATGTCCGATGTCCAAGAGCCTCCACATCGTTCTGTCGCGCTGTTGTCGACCCCACACGAACTCAGGCTAGACTCTGTCAAGCGCCGCCAGATGGCGCTGGCGTTAGGAAGTCAAACCAATGACCGGATGCGACATACATATTATTATAATAATTCTTATTTCAACTCCTTTGTAATTTTCCCCAAAGATATAGTATACAGAGTGGATTTTTGAGATGGGGCAGTAAGGGCAGCCACCTTAACCGTTGTACAGACAGAAAAACGGTCATAGGAGACTTACCTTAACATTTTGAGAAAATTTGATTTGCATTCACAGATTGTGAAAAAAATTTACAGTCGGCAGGAAAATGAGCAATTTTCACAAAAACTTTTTTGTGCCTTTGATCCTGTTTCTTATAAGGATCAAAAACCTCTATTGGACCAACTGAGGTTTGAGTACTAGAAAAGTCAGAAATCGCAAAAATCTTTTCCAGTACATTTCGTAGGAAGTGAGACTACAACATACTTAGAAGCTCTTCTCCATAAGAAACGACCAATTGGAACCGTGCTCCTAGCTTCTGGTGTTTTACAAGTGCCCATGTGAAATAAAATACAGGGTGAAATTGAACACATGCGACAAATTGATATGGGAGATTGTACTCGTCATTATGAACAACTTTTACTATGGGACCAAACCTGAAATCGCGAAAAAAAAATTAGCTGTGTGCATTTATGTTCGCATAACTCGTCAAAATGCAGGGAAAAGCTGATTTTTTTTTCGCGTGTTCAGGTTTGGTCCCATAATAAAAGTTGTTCATAATGATGAGTATAATCTCCCATTTCGATTTGTCGCATGTTTTCAATTTCAACCTGTATAGTGATTTTAATTTCGTGTCGGGAGAAGTCCGATATAATCCTCCGTTCTCCCCAGACGGAGAGTACCCAAGAGGATTTCACCACAGATAAAAAAGGCTGCGCCAAAGATTTTTACTTATTCCGCCATTGGGCTACCTAGCCTGAATCAAATCCATAAACAATCAAATCAGTCTACCGCAGTCCACTGCTGGACACAGGCCTCTCCCAAACTGCGCCACAATACCCTGTCCTCCGCCTTCCGCAACCAATCAATTACTAATTGCACTCTTGTTGTAAACGGACGTGTCAAAGATTTATTAAAATAAATAAATAATTACTTGCTGAATCGTGACCTGGATCTAACGAATATCCGGTAGTAAAGCAAACTGTGTCATACGTAGGCATAATATGTGTAAATCGTTTCTGTGAAAATGTGTAATAAGTGATTGACAAGTGCATAACTTGTATCACAATGGCATCCAGTCCCTTCGGCCGGGGTGGCAGATGTGCTCGGAGCCCTCCTCCTACACCTGTGCCCGCACCAGGACCAGCACCTGCACCTGCATCCGAGCCCGTACCCGCACCTCATCCTCAACCGGCCAGCCAAAGAGACGATGTGATGATGGAAGCGATATCTACGCCGGAAATACAGAATTGGATGTCATCCATTGAGCAGTGCCTAAGTGAAGTGTGCTCTATAGCAGCAGAGGGCAAATTAAACATGGAGCAAAAACTGCGTATAAATACCTTATGCCGAAAAGTTAGTCACGGCACATCCCAGATGGCCGTTCAGTACCAGTCCCTTAAGATGAATGCCGTCCGGGCCCACACCACCGTCCAAACACTCGAAGACCAAATTGATCTGTCGCAGCAACTGAAAGACCTTAAGCTGACAGTCGGAGCTTCTATGAAACCAAGAACCGGAACTTCCTTTGCTGACATGGTTAAAAAAGGTACCAACAATTATATACAGCCAATAAATTTAAGCTCAGTGGCCATATACCCTAACGACAAACTAAAGTCGAGTGAGGAGACAAAAACACTTGTCTAAAAAATTATATGCCCCGAGCAAATGAAGCTTCAGGTAAGAGGACTGCGTAAGACGAAAAATGGTGGTGTCATTATCAGCACTGAAACAAAAGACGACATTGAGAAGGTGAAAAAATCGATGCAGCTATCAAATTCAGGCCTTACTGTAGACGAGCCCCCAAAAAGGAAGCCTAGAGTAGTGGTTATCGGAGTGCCCTCGTCCATGCAAGAGAAGGAAGTTTTTACTTGTTTGTTCCATCAGAATTTAGCCGAGAACCTTCAGGATTGTAGCCTCGAGACCTTTTTGACCTCCATTAAGTTAAGCCATAAGTCAGGTAAGAAGGACGCTGAGACCTGTAATTATATAATAGAAGTATCTGCAGACATACGCAAAGCCCTGATATCTAAAGACAGAGTGTTTGTGAATTGGTCGTCATGCCCTGTGAGAGACTTTACTCTAGTCACACGCTGTTATATGTGCCAGCAGTACGGACATGCGGCCAAATCATGTCGGGAAACCACATATACCTGTGGCCACTGTGGTGATCTGGGTCATTCCATTAAAGAATGCACAAAGAAGGCTGAAGAACCAAAATGCGCTACTTGCTTGCATTTCAAAAAGCCGAGCAATCACAAGACAAGTGCCGTTGACTGTCCAGCAAAACTGATGGCTGAAAAGAGGTACATAAATAGTATTGATTATGGAGGCGCCTAAGAGCGCCGTTAATCACGTATCTTTCTGGTCCTTGTAATTGTTTGTTTTATTGTTATTTTTATTTTTTATAATATTTAGTTATAATTATGATTAATAATTTAATTAGTGACATAGATAATTTTTCTATATCTGAATCTAAATATCTCTCCTCCTACACTAGTCCACTAACCATTCTAACCCAAAATATTCGCAGTATTTTTAAGAATTTCGATAATTTTAGCATTTTTATACAACGTCTAGACATAAATTGTGACGTTATTGTCTTAACCGAATGTTGGCTGTCCAAACAATATAACATACCACTAATACCGGGGTATAATATGTATAAAAGTACTATAAATTACAATCAGAACGATGGGGTGATAGTTTACGCAAGAAATCATCTCAATGTGTCTGTCGAGGAACCAAATATGCACGACTGTAACAGATTGTTGATTAAAATTGGGTCAGAATTAGCGATGCTTGCCTTATATCGACCTCCCTCTTTTAGAAATGTAAACAATTTTACCGATTCTCTAAACGATACCTTGCAGAACCCATCATCTTATAAAAATATAATGCTAATTGGCGATATTAATATCAATATTCTTCCAGAAAGTGCTGACGCATCCGCTGAGGAATACCTTAACCTATGCTCTTTCCATGGCTTGCTTCCCGCTCACACGCTTCCTACACATCAAAGTGGCTCCTGTTTGGACCATATAATACTCAAGTCGAATTTCCCCGCACTTGCCCTTGTAACTAATTCAACAATAACAGATCACAGTGCTGCCCTACTTATTTTAAATTGTAAATTACCAAAAGTAATCACTCGCACAACTTCGCGTTTAAATGTAAACAAACTTGAAGAAGACTTATGCAATATCAAATTTGACCCAGTCTACGATTCCGCTGATCCGCAGTTTTGTATGTTATACTTAATCAAAAATGTACAATATGCAATTCAGAAGAATACTGTCATATCTCGGATAAAAAACAAAAACTACAATATAAAACCATGGATCACGACAGGACTCATTCGCTGTATGAAAAATAGAGATAAACTGCATATGAAAGCTAAATCCAATCCAGATAATTTAATTTTGCAACTGTCGTATAAACGATATCGTAACTTTTGTAATGCTCTGCTGAAAAAAGTAAAAAACAACTACGATAAAACCGCACTAGAAAAGGCTGGTACAAATAGTAAAAAAATCTGGAATTTTATCAAAAGTGTAACGTTTAACTCGAAACAAAATAAGTCATCTTCAGGTTTATTACAAGCACACTCATCACACTTAACATCTGCCAACATTGCAAATAATTTCTTTGTTAATGTGGGAAAGTGTTTGGCTGAAAAAGTTCGGGGCCAATCACAATATTTAACAAGCACACCATTTACGTGTAGCACTATTGTATCATCTTTTGCATTGCTAGACACTGATGAGGCTGAGGTAGAAACGATAATTATGAGTTTGAAAGACGACTGTGCAGTTGGCTGGGATAGCATATCAAATAAAATAATTAAACAGTTCAAGCACATTTTGGTACCGCCACTAACTTATATTTTCCAAAAATGTTTATCTACAGGTGTTTTTCCCGAGTGCCTAAAAAAAGCTGTTGTTGTCCCCGTTTATAAATCAGGCAGTAAAGATCAAGTCACAAATTATAGACCTATTTCGTTACTGCCTTCTATGTCTAAAATATTGGAAAAAATTATAAATAAAAGGCTTTACAAATACTTGGAAGATAAATTAATTTTGTCTCAGCGGCAGTTTGGATTTAGGCCTAAAATGTCAACAGACGATGCCGTACATCATCTGACTGACTATCTAGCACAAGAACTTGATAATGGTAACCACACAGTAGGAATCTTCCTGGACCTCGCCAAAGCTTTTGACACAGTTTCTATTATTACTATTCTGTTGCACAAGCTTGAAACCATAGGTATCAGAGGCACCCAGCTGAAACTATTTAAGAGCTATCTAGAAGATCGTTCGCAATGTGTAAGGATTGGAGATGTTCTCAGCGAGGATAAAAAAAACACGTCCTTCGGAGTTCCCCAAGGAAGTATTTTAGGCCCTACACTATTTTTGATATACATAAACGATCTTTGTAATCTTAGTCTAGATCATGGCCAAATTGTTTCTTATGCTGACGACACTGCCCTTCTATTTTCGGCTGACTCAGAAAAAAATGTCTACAAAGTGGCGCAACGCGGATTCAATATTGTTAATAAATGGCTTCAACTTAATTCACTAACACTAAATGCAGACAAGACAAATTATATTAAGTTTTCGATGCGCAAGCAAACATCAACCGGCACTATCTCGACATTATATGCTCATTACTCCACAATTCCCACAAATAACCAATGTGTTTGTCCTAAAATTAAAATGGCAAATACAACTAAATACCTTGGTGTTATAATAGATGAAACACTTTCGTTTAAACAACATATAGAAGCTTTAAACAGTAGAATTCGCAAGTTGATATTTGTTTTTAAAAAGTTACGCTGTATTGCTGACCCAAAAATAGTTAGACAAGTTTACTTTGCTCTATGTCAATCGATTATAACGTACTGTATTACCACATGGGGTGGAGCGGGTAAAACAATGTTACTAACCATCGAGAGAGCTCAGAGGGCGATTCTCAAAGTGTCTACTTTCCGCCCTTTCCTTTTTCCTACTAACCTCCTGTACAAATCTTGTGAAGTATTAACAGTTCGACAGCTATTTATTATGGGTATTGTATTAAAACAACACAAAGCTATACCCTACAGCGCTGGATATACTAATAAAAGACGTAAAGATATAGTTTGTCCACAAATTTCAACAAAACATGCTTTTATATCCAAATTTTACCTGTACCTCGGACCTCTCCTATATAATAGACTAAACTCGAAAGCAAATATTTATTCTGTGAACTATACAATTTGTAAGTAATTACTCAAGGATGCTCTCCAAAGTATGTCTTATGAAGAAACAGAAAATTTACTAACTGTGTTAAAGTAAATATAGGTATACAAACTTCACTTAAGTTAAATAATTATCAAATTTAGAAACTAAGAGTTATTATATAATTATTTGTCTATTGTTAACTTTTGATTATTTATTAATTTTAAAAGACTATTTTAGCACTTCTCGCCTGAAACACAGGATTACCTAGTTCAGGCACGTAAGTCTTAGCAATGTAATTTTTATTTAAGCAAAACTGTACAAATTTTCATGCCTAATAATTTTTGAATAAAAATATATATATATATATAATCTATCCCAGCGACCTTCCTAAGGTCGTCAGTCCATCCAGCCTGAATTGTCAGACTGATATGCCTACACTGTGCCAATCGACCGGCATGCAAACATTGACTCACCATCAGCTTTCGTTAACGCTCCGAACAATGCTGACGCCTGCTTTAAAAGTCAATGCTTTTGCTGCTCTTTAGTTTGCAGTCTGAAAATAACGGATAAACAACAAATTGGGGGAAAATAGTTCGGCAGTTCGTGTTGCTGAAACATGGATAGCGTATTAAAGTGTGTACTTTACTCATCATCTGCCTTTTCCCTACTATGTTGGGGTCGGCTTCCAGTCTAACAGGATGCAACTGAATACCAGTATTTTACATGGAGCGACTGCCTATCTGACCTCCACAACCCAGTTACTCGGTAATACGATACCCCTTAGTAAGACTGGTTGTCGGGTCTTCCTTGTTTTACCGAAAAGAAATTGCCAAATTATCACTTCCCAAACAAATTTTCGCATAATTTCATTTGCCAAATTATTACTTACCAAAAAATCTCTTTACAAATAATTGTTACGAAAACCTATGTTTGGCAAGTGAACGTTTGAACAATAACCTGTTCACCAACTAGTACTTTTATCATTTTTTATCTAGTCAAATATTTCAGTTGGTATAACATATTTTTCAAACCTATCCTCGGGGTGCCCTTCCCTCGCTCTTGCATCCTATGTCGACGGAGCCCCGCTTCGCGGGGCCCCTATTTCTGTGTAAAGGGTTAAAGTAACCTAACCAAACCTAACCTCGGGATGCCCTTCGCTCGCTCTTGCATCCTATGTCGAGGGAGCCCCGCTTCGCGGGGCCCCTATTTCTGTGTAAAGGGTTTAAAGTAACCTAACCAAACCTAACCTCGGGGTGCCCTTCGCTCGCTCTTGCATCCTATGTCGACGGAGTCAGTCGCTAAGTTTTTTTTTATTCGCTCGTTTTATAATTCCCCATTTTTAATTATATAATTCCCAAAAAAAAATATTTTTGTATTTTAGTTTTCACAGCGAAAATTTTACTAAATGTTCATTGTGTAAAGATTGTTTGCTGTAATAAATCATTTGATTAAAGACCAAATGCCTTAATGACATTATCCCAAGTAATATTCTGCCGAGTAAAAATTTGACCAAATGAAAATTTGTGTACTAAAATCTTTCCAAAAATTGCATTGGTATAAAAAAAAGGTTGCTAAAATTTGTTTGGGTAATGAAAATTTGGCAAAATCTTTTCGGCAAAACGGCAGGATCCCCTGGTTGTCAGACTTTCGGGCTTCTGACGACTCGTAACGACTGTAATCTTATATTCATATGACAGCCGGGCCGGGACTGAGTGGTTAGCGTAAAATCAGATTAACTCTATGGACGCTGCATCGGTACAAATGTTTTATTTACCCACAAGCACCTCAATTGGCAAGGAGCCCTTTTATCATGGAAACAGGTTCATAAATTCGTTCGATCGAACTTTCTTCAAGCACTTTCATCGAAACAAATTAAGTCTAAAATATGAAACGTTCTACGAAACTCCTTAAAACAAATTCTATTAGGAAATGTAAACAGCAGTCGCGGGACAAACTATCTCAATATATTAAAAGGCCGAAACTTTCATAAGTAGGTACTCGTAAGTCGAATGTGGACGCGTATTGCTGAATACTGGTTGCGCGCTGGAAACGTTAAAATTACTACACCCCTAACTTTTAGAACGAGGCCCGAAAACGCGTACTATTTTACCCGCCAAGCGTGGCAATTTTGGCAAACCCCCCGAAAATAAACATAGAAAGAAAGAAAAAAAAAATATTTATTTCGACTCGTACAGGAACATCACAAACTAAAATAAACACAGTAAAAAAAATAAAATAAACCAAGTTATATAAAAAAAGTAACAAAAAGAAAAATGAAACGAAGTCCTATACGAGGCCAAAAGGCTTCTATCTCAGCATGATGCTGCAACATTTAAAAAAAAAATGTCACAGCGGTGGTATTCTGATAGATAACAAACAGATAAATATAACAAGCACAAAGATGCGAGAAGCACAGGACCGGTCGATGTGGCGACACTTGAGGAAGACAGCAGTGACCGTCTTTCGGCTGAAATGATGAATTATAGCTCTGTCTAGTAAAAATCTTGCAGGACATAATCATATTAACAACACGAGAAGATAAGAAACATTCAACATTACGCGTCGAAAATCGTAGGTAGTCGACGCAGGTGTAGTCAAATATGAATGATATACGACGACACAGCGTTTGTAAGACGAGGAACCGCAACCAGTTTAGGACAGGAGTGTGGAACGTATTTTATAAAAAAAAAAATATTCTAAAGTTCACGTTCATGATGTTTTTTTTTTTAGGATATCACAATTTGCATACACAGTCATATATGAATTTTATGTCTTTGTGATTTGTATATTGGGAATGAGGAACTTCTCGTAAGGAAAGTTTTGAGTATGAATGTCGATGGCTATAAGAAAAGGGTAAGACCAAAAAAACGATGGATGGACTGTGTGAATGATGATATGGTTAGAAAGGGGGTGACTACCGAGATGACGACTGATAGAGAAGTATGGAAGAAAAAGACATTTTGCGCCGACACCATATAAATTGGGATAAAGACAGAAGAATGATGATATTGGGACTTAATGCCTTAGTAAATAAATCATCATCTGCCTAGCCTTCTCCCAACTATCCTGGGGTCGGCTTCCAGTCTAACCGGATGCAGCTGGATACCAATATTTTACATGGAGTGACTGCCTATCTGACCTCCACAACCCAGTTACTAGGTAATACGATACCCTTTGGTAAGACTGGTTGTCAGACTTTCGGGCTGCTGACGACCCGTAACGACTGTCAAAGATCTACGAATGACAGCCGGAACCAACGGCTTAACGTGTTTTTCGAAGCACGGAGGGGTCTTGGTATGTGAAGATGGTCACCGTCGTTTTCTCAATGCTGTTGATCGCGGCCACATGCAATGCAACGCGCCTGCAAGTTATGCGGTCTTCTGCAGTGTGGACCGCTCGATAAATCCAGTCTCTAACAGTCTTCTTGAATGATAGTTTTTTTACACCTATCGTTATGGTTATTTTTAATGGGTTTCCTCTTGACTCTAGTCTAGGTCAGAGGTGACAGCGACAAAGTTAGTGAGATTTATTTTAGACAGCGTTGCAGTAATAAGCTACAATCCGTGTAATTAATTATACGATAACAGCAATACAGTGATTGTTTAAAAGGTTACCAGCATAGCTATTCACAATCATCCGATACGCTATCGTATCGAAAATGACACATTTCGATAACCTGATTTGCCTTGCCCCCGACAGCAAACAGCTGTCGAAAGAATAGCGGTCGTCTATTTGATTTAAAATGACAAAATTTTCGCGTTTTGGATTCGTGAACAGCGTTTAGAAGACTCCTACGATAACATTGATTGATGTTCGATACGGTACCGAAGCGTATCGATCGGTTGTGAATAGCTATACAGCACCCTAATTGCGTAATACACTATCAATCTCAATCTAATCATTTTGAAGGATATTGCTAATCCATTGCTTCATATGTTCGAAAAATTTGTCTGCTCAACAATGTAAATAACGCGATGAAAAAATGAAAATGAAAAAAAGCTATTGCTAATATTAGTGTGTTACGCAATTACCCCGCAGATCTATCTGCCAGACAAAAAAATTCAAAACATTCATAAATAGCAAACGAGATTTCAACAAAATTAAAGTTCAAATCATCCCGAAACTGCGTATCGCACGTATGTATAATACGCCGTCCCACCTGTCCTAACTCCTGGGCTATGTGTAGTAAACCTAGTCGTGGTAAATTAATTAGGGCGTGATTGATGTATACTTGGAGATAACAAACATTGCTTTAATGAGTTTTACGTTCCAAGGAATTCCAAGGAAGTGTGAGACATTTCTAAATAGGAAGCAAGATTTTATTACTAACTAGGCCCTCAGTTATCACTATCATTAATACATATTATAAACTAGTTGCTGCCGACGGCTTCGCCCATATGACGTCGGAAACTGTCCCTCTGGAACGTGCTTCTGGGGCTAAAAGTAGTAGTAGTGTATGTTACTCCTTATAACATCAGCTATCTGCCAGTGAAAGTCCCGTCAAAATCGGTCCAGCCCTTGCGGAGATTAGCCGGAACAAACAGAAAGACAAAATTTAAAAAAAATAAAACAAAATATTCAAGTATAAAGTAAAGTAAAACATATAATTTACATTAATTACAATCAAGGAAAGTTAAATTCTAAGAGTAAAGTAGACCTGCCTATATATACACATAAGTACCGTATATACTTTCATATTTTGCATTTGGTAAAAAGCTGTTATTTTGACATTTTATTCCGGATGGTTCATGTGTATAATACATTATTAATAACATAAAATTTCAAATTTAGTTATAAATAATCACAATTTGTACGTCAAGAATAGATTGGACGGTGACCCCCAAACTAAGGTCTATTCAAATATTTATGTTATTTCAAGTTAAACAAATATCAACTTTATTTTAATGTTATTTAAGTTAATTTTAGAATGACTAGCGTAAACTGAACTATATTGCTTAGGAATTAAAGTTATTTTTCCATAAACTCATATTTGTTTACATTTTTGGTAAATAAGTCGCGAATGCGAATGAATGAATATTTTTGACATATTATTGTAATCCTTTTAATTTTTAATCTGGAATTGAAATTTTTAATGACAGTAATTTATAATTTTATTAACTAATTTATTTAATGACTACTTTGATTTTTATAATGAATAATGATGAAATGTAATTTTGATGAATACCTATATTATCACGGTTTATGCACCATCTCTTCCTGCAAATTTGTACGCCACGATATGTGGCTGAACATGTTTGAACTTTTATGTACCCCATTATTATCCTGCATGCAATTTATCATGTACACCATGTTTAAACAAATAAAATTTACTTACTTACTTACTTACTTAATGCAGATTAGGGATTTTATTGCATATGAAATGAAACGAAATCTTGATGCTTTGTCAAGTCGTAAAACCGTGCGAAACAGGGGTGGAACGTTAGTGTTATGATCAATTGTTTTCGTTAATTTGTATAATAATCCGAAATAGCGCCAAATACGCCATTTCGCATTCCCAACTCCAAGCTTATTTTGAAAATTTTAGTCATCAGTGATTTAATATTCCTTGATTGATGTAACACGTGGAGCAGGGAACAAACGTTATCTGGATGTCTTATTAATGTTCTGTATTATATACAGGGTGTAAAAATACCCATCACATGGCTATGTGATATGTCAACTACGCATGCTGTACATCAATGTAAGTAACATCGAGTAAAAATTATTGCCGGGCAAAAGCTTTTACTTTTGGTGTGAAAAATCGCTGTTTACAGTAGCGCGCAATGAAAGACAGGCAATTTAACACATTATACTTATGGGTGCATGCAACAGTATAGGGGTCTTTAAAGTTAAGTATTAACATTTAAATCTTGGTTTCGTAAAAAACTTCAAGAAAGATTAGAGCTTTGATCTTCAATATCTCCTTAACTATAAGGTTTCCAGGTTTAGTCCATACAAAAACTAATCACAATAACAGAAGAATACATAAGTGACTCACGGCTTTGTTAAACGTCTTTTTCACCCGTCATATGAAATTAGGCTATAAAGCAAGCACAATATGGCACTAAATATTATGTCACAGAACTACAACAAATCGGAAAAACGGACCCGAAACGGCGAATTACTGTCATAATACGCAATTTCATATTCCCAAATCCCGGCTTATGAAAACTTATTCATCAGTGATTTAATATGCCGTGATCGATGTACTACGCCGACCGGCGGGCGAACCAAAACTGCGTTAAATAGCCTTATTAATTTTCTCTATTTATTTCATCAAAATTAGGCTGTTAATAAATAAATAAACACGTAAATCTACACAAAACATTATTAAGTCTCAAAACTAGTATGAATCCGAAACGGCGTATTATTCTCACAATACGCCGTTTCGTATTCCCAACTCCGGGCGTTTGGGGAACTTGGTCGTCAGTGAATTAATATGCCGTGATTGATGTAATACGCCGAGCGGGAAGGGAAACAAACACTGCCTTAATTAATTTAAAGTAGTTTACTTTTGAGCGAGGCCCGAATATGGCATACACTCGATATACACTGTAGTAGACTAACTTCTAGGCTGGTTTTGACGACAGCCTGTAAAATTTTGGTAGGTTTCGTAGAATAATTTCTTAATACATGCTGCTTTAAAATGCAGATTAGGTACTTCTGTTTTTAAAGGTTCTGTACCTAGACTAGTGGGACATATTATCCCACTTGTCCCATCATGGGACTGGGTCAATGGGACTAGTGGGACAGACCCAAACTTCCGCTGTCCGTCCGTCTGTCAGCGGGCTGTCTCATGAACCGTAAAAGATGGACAGTTGAAATTTTCACAGTTGTATTTTCGCTATAACAACAAATAATATTTTTTTTTGTTTTTTTTTTTTTTAATTTATTATGTGGTGTACATAATAAAGAATATTCTATTCTATTCTAAAACACCCTCCGGGAGTGCCGACAGAAGTGAATACAAAACACAAACAGAATACTTTGCCATCACTCACTGACATATCGGATATAATATAATATAAGTACATCCCGAGGACAGCCGAACACATCCGAAGCGCTGTCATTACGGTAACAGTGCACAGTGGCGCGAATCCAATAGCTTTTTCCCATCTCAAAAAAAATGCCCAACGCGCCAAAAGAAGTTTTCTCTTCAATAAAATAAAGTTAATAATATCCATACAAAAAACGTATATACTTCGGCGTGTTTTGCCTTGTGGTACGGAACTCTTCATAAATGTGAGTCCGACTTGCACTTGGCCGCTTTTTAGGGTTCCGTAGCCAAATGGCAAAAATCGGAACCCTTATGGATTCGTCATGTCTGTCTGTCTGTCTGTCCGTCCGTCCGTATGTCACAGCCACTTTTTTCCGAAACTATAAGAACTATACTGTTGAAACTTGGTAAGTAGATGTATTCTGTGAACCGCAATAAGATTTTCACACAAAAATAGAAAAAAAAACAATAAATTTTGGGGTTCCCCATACTTACAACTGAAACTCCAAAAATTTTTTTCATCAAACCTGTACGTGTGGGGTATCTATGGATAGGTCTTCAAAAATGATATTGAGGTTTCTAATATCATTTTTTTCTGAACTGAATAGTTTGCGCGAGAGACACTTCCAAAGTGGTAAAATGTGTGTCCCCCCCCTCTAACTTCTAAAATAAGAGAATGATAAAATTAAAAAATATATATAATGTACATTACCATGTAAACTTCCACCGAAAATTGGTTTGAACGAGGTCTAGTAAGTAGTTTTTTTTTAATACGTCATAAATCGAAAACCGCAATTTACCTTTCACAAAGTTACAACGAACTACAAGAACTTTTATATTATGTTACTTGCTGCTACGGAACCCTTCATGGGCGAGTCCGACTCGCACTTGGCCGGTTTTTTTATGTTTTGCAGTACCTATAAGACTTTTTTACTGCACTGCTTGTCACGAGTAAAATTTCTTCTTAAAAAAAAAATTATGACTGAGACAATATTCTGGGCCTGGTAACTATAATCTGCGAGACAATTGCGTAACACTTTATCAATCGGAATCGGTTTCATTTTGACAGTTCAATATTCATTGCGTTATTTACGTGTTGAGCAGACAAATTTTTCGAACTTATGAAGCAATGGATTAACAATTGTCTTCGAAATGATTCTGATTCCGATTGATAGTGTGTTACGCAATTAGGGTGCTGATCTGTGGCATGGTGTATGTGTACGAAAGATTTGCTTCTGTGAATGCATGCTTACAAATATCTTAAATCCTAAAGACTTCAGAAATTACAATGTACTTTTAGCAAAATTAGAATTGATATTTTTTGTTTTTTCTCACATGTATAATTTTTAACATGAATGACGTAACCAAGACTTTGTAATCATAATTAATATTTTGATTTAAAAGAGTGTCCATGGAGTTTCTTGCCCGTTCTTCTCCATAGGTACCTACGCTTTGGAATGGGCAACTAGCTTCATCTTTCTGACTGACCGACTCCTTGACAATTCAAAAGTGCCTGTAATTGGTTTAATTGAAATAAATGCTTTGAGTTTGAGTTTGAATACTTACATCTTCGCCAAATATTACGCAGAGGCGATGAAAGATTGGAAAAACTGATTGTGGTTGGGAACACCGAAGGCAAACGTACCCGCGGTCGTTCACTAACACAATGAACCGATCAGGTGAAGGAATCATCGTCCTCTAAATTCTACACGGTGGTAAGAGATGCACTGGACAGAAACCGGTGGAGGCGGATCATCCGCTCCAGATGCAAATCCGAAGCTGACCACGATCCTCAGACAGGAGGAACCGACTACAGAGAGAGAGAGACGTCTTCAAATATAATGAATGTACACCCTTTCGCTGTAGGTACTTTTTCAAATATAATAAAACGTTTCAAAGGGTACCTACCTAACAATGGAGTTTCAAGCCCGTTTTTCTCGGTACGAAATTACCTTTTGGAAAGGGCAACTAAAATCAACTCGTTGACATTTGACATTTATAATTTATATTCAGGATGCTGTTGGATCTACCACGCTTTTGTAGCGCTTCCGAAATGTTAACCGAGGCCAGGGTTGATGGTTTTCATGCCATTATACGGAAACGGTGCGCTTACATTCTCGGTAGAATGCGTGCTGACTCCCACAGCATCCTGAGTGTATTGTGGGACAGCCCCATGCTGGCTCACTGGATACGGCTGCACACTTAGGTGTCAGTCGTTTCAATTTTCAATTTTGTGTTTTTGTGTTTTTACTAACATTAGTTTAAGATTTTTACTAACAACATATGGATTTTTAATCTATACTAATATTATAAAGAGCTAAAATTTTTTTGTAAGTTTGTATGTAGGGGGGGGGGGGGTAATCTCTGGAACTACCAGTCGGATTTGAAAAATTCTTCTTGCATTTGATAGCCCAATTCTTGAGGAAGGCTATTAGGCTATTGTTAGGTTAGTTAGTATTAGCTATGTATATAGATGTGTGACCTGCGTGTCATGCGCGTACGCCTCTAAGAACCAGTGCAAATAAACAGCTTGTCACCGAAGGCCGTGTCTTATTTAACAGTGGCGACGAGTTACGGTTACCCACGCACGCTCAGAAAAATATCATGGCGAATTTTATCGGATCAGTGCCTATTTTTGAGCTCGGCCAGGACTGGAACATCTTTAAAGAAAGGCTTTCTCAATGGTTAACAGCGAATACGTTGTTAATAAAAACAGAAGGAAAGGAAGATGATCAGCGAAAGGCGGTACTTCTAAGCGCACTCAACAATGATGCGTATAAGTTGGTACGCGAGATAATTGCGCCCAAGACAGTTGAGGAAATATCTTATAAAGAGTTAACTACAGAGTTAGATAAGCACTTCGTGCCCAAAAAATCAGTGTTAGCTGAAAGATATTTATTTCATACGGCGGCGCAAGATGCAGGCGAAGATTTGACGCAGTGGGCGGCCCGGGTGCGGCGCCTGGCAGTGGACTGCAAGTTCGGAACAGCCATGGACGAAATGTTGCGGGATCGGTTCATCATCGGGATGATGCCAGGGCCGGAACGGGACAAATTGTTCATGGACGAAAAGGCTTCTATTACATTGCCCAAGGCGTTGGAATTTGCAGTGGCTGTGAATAGTGCAAAACAGGCAGCGCGACAGTCATCTACGGCAGCAGCATCGACAGCGACCAGCACGGACGTGTTCAAGATAGCGGCAAGACCGGCAAAATCGTCGGCAAAGTGTAGTGTGTGCGGCTATAACAATCATACAACGGACAAGTGTCGGTTTGCAACATATAAATGTAAAAAATGTGGAGAGAAAGGTCATTTAAAAAAAATGTGCCAAAAAAAACGTGAACAAGTTAATTGCTTACAAGCGTCGAATGACGAAAGTGATGACGACGGTAAGAATATTTTAGTTTGTAATATACGTAGTTTCCGCGGCGAGCCTATGACGCTGTCTGTCGACGTAAACGGCCAATTAATATCTTTCGAAGTAGACAGTGGGTCTTGTGCCACTGCCATTCCATTGAATACTTACCAGAAATATTTTAGTAACGTGTTATTAGAGCATCCTAAGTCGGTATTAAGAGCATACTCGGGTGAGAAATTAGACGTAGTAGGAGTAATGAAGGTCCCGATTTTGTATGAGCGTGAAAAAAAAAATATAGAAATATATGTCATAAAAGGGGCCGGGCCAGCATTGTTAGGTAGAAATTTTTTATCGTTGTATAATTTACAATTATCTAAAGTTAATCATTGTCTAGAGTCGACGGAACTTGACTACTATCAAAACAAATATCCAACATTGTTTTCCAATACTTTAGGTAAATTTAACAAACACAAAATAAAACTTACCTTAAAATCGGACAGTAAACCAAGGTTTTTTCGGGCTAGAACAGTTCCTTTTTCATTAAAGAGTAAGGTGGAGAAGGAATTGAATAGACTGGTTGAAACCGGTGTATTAATTCCGGTCGAACATTCAGAATTTGCGAGCCCGATAGTTCCTATACTAAAGAAAGACGGTGAGATTCGTTTGTGTGCTGATTTTTCCGTGTCATTAAATAAATGTTTACACATTGATAAGTATCCACTACCAAGAACAGAAGAACTATTTTCAAAATTACACGGGGGCATACAATTCTCACAGTTAGATTTAAGTAGTGCGTATTTACAACTTACGTTAGATGAGGATTCACAAATTTATACCACAATAAATACACACAAGGGTTTATTCAAGTTTACGCGGTTGGTTTTCGGATTAGCCAATGCTCCGGCTATTTTCCAAAAAACCATGGAAAATTTGCTAAACGGTATTGAGGGGGTACTTTGTCTATTGGATGACGTCCTAATAACGGGAAATACAAAAACGGTACATACGGAACGGTTACAACAAGTTTTCCACCGTTTACAAGAAGCGGGGTTGGTTCTAAATAAAAACAAATGTAAGTTGTTTCAAGATTCGGTGACTTATTTAGGATTTGTCATTGACAAAAAAGGGATTCACACATCACTGGACAAGGTAACAGCAATGACTAACACCAAAGCCCCAAATAATGTGCAGGAATTAAAATCATTTTTAGGCTTTGTCAATTATTACAGAATGTTCATTCCGAATGCATCGTCTATACTTAGTCCGCTAAACGATTTACTGAAAAAAGACGTTGACTGGTCTTGGTCAGAGATTCATAAGGCTGCTTTCGATCAAATTAAGAAGGAACTGACATCGGCTCGAACACTAGCACATTTTGACCCTTCTTACAAGTTGGTTCTGACAGTGGATGCATCTCCAACAGGGTTAGGTGCAGTATTAGCTCAAATAGAAGCCAATGGGGTAGAACGTCCCATCGCTTATGCGTCGCGGTCCCTCAGCAGTGCTGAAAAAAATTATAGCCAAATCCAAAGGGAGGCAACAGCAATAATTTTTGGCATTCGTCGATTTCACCAATATTTATACGGTGTTGCAAATCCGTTTATATTGCGCACCGATCACAAACCGCTAACGTACATATTTCATCCCGACAAAGGCATACCAGAAGTGTCCGCTAACCGGTTACAGCGATATGCTTTATTTTTGTCTAGCTATAATTATGAAATACAATACGTTCCCAGTGCTAGTAATTGTGCCGACTACTTCAGTCGGGCTGTCAGCAGTATGCGGCCGATCACTGATAACAGCGACAACGGACCATTCTCGGAAGAAGGTCAAGTAGGGGTTTTTACGAATGACTCATATGTTTACAATAATAAGTTAGACGATAAGGCGACGTACATTAATTTCGTCGCAGATGGGCATTTACCTGTATTTTTAGATGAAGTTCGTTTAGAGACAAGTAAAGATAGCATATTACAGCAGGTATTAAAATATGTTCAACAAGGTTGGCCTAAAATAAAATTAGATGACAATAACTTATTACCGTTCTATAAATGTCGATATGATTTAACTAAGGAAGGTGATTGTCTGATTAGAGGACACAAATTAATAATACCGAAGTCATTGCGGAACAAAATATTAAACGAATTACATAGACCACATTTAGGTATATTAAAAACAAAGGTTGAGGCAAGATCTAGATTCTGGTGGCCTCAGATAGATAGGGATATAGAAAATAAGGTAGCCAACTGCGAAGTATGTTTAAGCTTACGGCCCACACCGCCACGGGCTCCGTTGACACCTTGGCCTTTTCCAGAGCGTCCGTGGCACCGAGTACATTTAGATTTTTTTGGTCCATGGCAAGGAGAAATGTACTTAATCATTATCGATGCATATACAAAATGGGTAGAATGTTTTTCCCTCAGCAGTGATTACTCGACAGCTGCAGTAATAGCGAAACTACAAGAAACTATGGCTAGATTTGGAACATTACATACGATTGTCACCGATAATGGAACCTCGTTCACTAGCAAAACATTTAAAGATTTCTGCGGTCTAAATGGTATAAAACACATTACTTCGCCGACTTATTCGCCATCTAGTAACGGTCAAGCAGAAATATATGTAAAAATAATTAAAAAGTTTTTAAAAGGATTAGTAGCACAAGGCACCCCCAAAAACAAAATTAAGGCACGCCTTTCAGAATTTTTATTCAGATATAGGAATTCTAAACATACGACGACAGACAGCTCGCCGGCCGAACTAATGCTCGGACGTAAATTGCGTTGCAGGTTTGATTTATTAGACACATCGGTGGCGGCGCCCGTGGTTGAGGTGTCAGCGTCGTCCTCATTATTGTCAAAAGATTTACAAACTAAAGTGCGCGAGAAACAATCCGTACAAGCCAAATATTATAAAGGCAGTAGAAACATTCAACTACAAATAAATGATGCAGTATTGTTAAAAGGAAGTAACAATAACAAGTGGATACGGGGCAGAGTTCAAAATAAAATTGGAAAAAGTATATACGACGTGTATATACCAGAGAAAAACATTACAATTAAAAAGCATAAAAACCAATTATATAAATTAAAAACGCACGAGGCACAGCAAGACAATGACATGGATTGGGCTCTCACGGACTCCAAGACGGATGGAGAACAACCTTCGCCACAAAGTGCAGATACTTCAGATCAGCAACGCTGTGATTCACCGGGGGAAGAGGAAGAGTGGAGCGAGGTAAGCTCAGAGCTTAGAGAACTCATCAGAGAGCCAGCAGCTGAAACAATAGCTGAGCCAACAGCTGAGCATGGATCTGAGGCAGCTGCTCCTAAGCCTGATTTCCGAACGAATACGGAAGTTCGTCCAAAATTAAGGAATATTCCTAGAGCCAATTATCGGAAATTCTTCTAGTTATGTAACATTTTAGTTTAGAATATATGGTGGAGGGATGTTAGGTTAGTTAGTATTAGCTATGTATATAGATGTGTGACCTGCGTGTCATGCGCGTACGCCTCTAAGAACCAGTGCAAATAAACAGCTTGTCACCGAAGGCCGTGTCTTATTTAACAGCTATTTAACGTCACGCTATGACCCTTAGGAGCCGAGCAAAAGCGCTATGGGGAAACGAAGTGATAGAGCAGGAGACGCGGGCAAGTGATGCAATACGACGAGATGGGTCGAGGGAATAAGAAATTTCACGCGAACGAAGTCGCGGGCAGAAGTTAGTCTGAAATAAATATGTTATTATTATTTATTATTATAAACGGACAAGGAATCACTTTATTGTCAAAAACCTTTATTCCATAACATTGTATCCATCGTTTTAGATACACGCGAATGCTCCCGGAGACCTTAAAAAGCCGAAAGCAACATCCATTCTGAACATTCATGATTTACCAATTTGTATTTCAAATCTAAAAACAAACGACACATCAGTGACGTCATGCATGAAATGAAGAGAATAAAAATAAAATTCTTGTTTTTCTATTAGGTAAACGAAGTCAAAGACGTGTTATCGATATGAGCCGTATTATACTGTCGGTCTCGTTTACCTCGTTCTGGAACTATCAATGTGAACATTGTTTTGTTCATAGGGTGTATAGATATTTTGGGACAAAATGTTTACTCTATTTTGGTAAAATATAGACTTTACTATGTTTTTTACCTTTACGGTCGATACAATGTTATGGGACAAAGATTGTAGACAGTAAAATTATCGTTTGTCCGTGTATATGTTACGGCTAATAGCCGAAGTGCAGCCACACCTAGTTTTAACCGAATCTAACCTCGGGGTGCCCTTCGCTTGCTCTTGCATCCTACGTCGCCTCCCAAAGTACACACAAACCGCATGTGGTCGGCTGTACCTAATTGTACCCGGCTAAAAGTACGTGTAGCCGCACTTCGGCTGTTAGCCGTGACATATACATCTTTTTGGGGCTAACTGAACCAGGTTCTTTTGGCGCTCCAAAGACGTTGACAAGGGGGACGCCGTTGGTAAAATATGTAAAGTGTCACTTGGAATTTATTCAAAAAACAAGATGGCGGCATTAGTTCCGATTTTGGCCGCACGCTAAGTCAACCTTGTACCAGTCCTTTAACAGTTGTTTTACCTCTGACAGCAGCAACCTAATAGAAACCTTATTGTGACCAGAATAAAGTTCACAATGATTTTGACAGACTTGTCAATGACAGCAACCTTATCTGCATGAGAATAAAGATCATTGTGATTTGGACAGTGATACAAAGTCAGAGGTAAAATAACGGTAAAACATCATCGTCTGACCAGCTTTTTCCCAACTATGTTGGGGTCAGCCTCCAGTCTAACCGGATGCAGCTGAATACCAGTATTTTACAAGGAACAACTGCCTATCTGACCTTCACAACCAGTTACAGTTACTGGGTAATACGATACTCCATGGTAAGACTGTTATCAGACTTTTCGGGCTTCTGACGACCCGTAGATAACGACAGTCAAAGATCCACGAATGATGTCATGCCAATGTCCGGTTGTCGCCGGGCCAACGGCTTAACGTGCTTTCCGAGGCACGGAGGGTCTAACTTGGTAGGTAAAGATGGTCACCCATCCACGAGCTAACCGCGGCAAGCGTAGCTTAACCTGATCGATCGACCCGTGCGGCTGTTATTACTTAGCCACAAGCCCCTCTTAGTGAAAGAATTCCTCCATTTTGTTAGATATTTCCTAAAGAAAATATCAGGTTTTATTCCCGTGTCTAGCCGGTTATTTTGATGCTTTTTGTGTGGAAATCCCCTCTTTGTATGCTCAATGTATGTTGTCGAGAATTATGACATTGTGTAAAACCGGCTGTACACATGGGGCCAAGGTGTTGGACCAACGTGTTGGGCAAAAATGATGGATAACCAAGATTGCTGTTCACACATTGGCTTACTGATCATTCTGCATTGGCGTTTCAAAGATGGACGTAGAAGTTCTTGCAGCCGCGGCAATTTATTTATACAGTGCGTTTAATTATTACGTACATGTGCACCAAAGTAGAGTGACTAAAAAGAAATGGCGCAAAAGAAGGTGGTGGATGGTGACTATTCATCGGAATAGAACGAGGTAAATGTGTTATTAGTTATTATTGATATACAGGGTGATAATAATTTTGCTATCGGAACATGGGAACGTAAATTTCACTCACGCGCAACGATACTGTCTCCGCTGACGAGTAAACGAACTGAACAAGACACCAACGTGTGAACGCTGCCTGTTTGCGGAGCGCGCCAAGATCCTTTGATGTGTGCACAAAAAACCGACACTATTCGGATGGCCTGCTAATGTTGGCGCCAACTAGACCAATTAAGCCAACATACCGCCAGGTAGCTCTCTACACGTTGGCCCAACACCTTGGCCCCATGTGTACAGCCGGCTTTAGCGCTGTTTGTCACAAACATGCTTACTGCTTTATTAGGTACTGTCCTGGGTTTGAGTTTGTTTTTTTAGTTGGATTCATGAAAAAGCTCTTTAGGATTTGTCATAGTACTTGCAAGAAATTAATTGTTAATCAAAATGACGTATGTTCAGTATGTCATTCTTTGATAGTTGTATGCAATGGCGCATCATCTGCCTGGCCTTTTCCCAACTCTGTTATGGTTGGATTCCGGTCTAACCGGATAGGTACAGCTAGGTACCAGTACTTTACATGGAGCGATTGCCTATCTGACCTCCACAACCCAGTTACCGGGTAATACGATACCCCTTGGTAAGACTAGTTGTCAGACTTTCGGGCTTCTGACTACCCGTAGCGACTGTCAAAAATCCACGAATAACAGCCGGGACCAACGGCTTAACGTACTTTTCTAAGCACGGAGGGATCTTGGTATGTAAAGATGGTCACCCATCCACCGACCAACCGCGGCAAACGTAGCTTAACTTAAAAAAAAAAACATCCAAATCCATACAGCCGTTACAGTGAGATTGAGTAACAACCACACAAATACCTAAACAAAAATACACGTTTATAATAGTAATATTTTAGTACCAGATTACCTGCCCCTCTGCCGACCTAATACCTCTACGCAGATTGAAGACCCCGGTAGTTCTCCCCAACAAAAACAAAACAACAGCAATTAGCCATAGTGAAAACTTTTAATTAGGTCAGTTATAATTTTGTGCATGTGTCGAGAGCGTTCAAATTAATTATTACGTCGACATCGTTACAATAATATGTATGCTAGAACATTGTTATAGGGATCAAGTCTTAAACTTACAATGTAACAACCAGAGTTCTCGGCCGTTCTTGGACCAAAGAGTTAGCATTGCCATTCAACGTGGCAATGCTGCCAGTCTTCTGGGCACGTTTCCGGATGACAGCGATGCGGTCGAGTACTTCGACGCCTAAGTGTCCTTTGTTTTCGTATTTATTTATATAGTTAGTTAGTTTTTCGGGTTCCGTACCTCAAAAGGAGAAAACGGAACCCTTATAGGATCACTTTTGCTGTCCATCTGTCTGTCTGTCAAGACCCTTTACCTCGGGAACGCATGGAGGTATCGAGTTAAAATTAAAACCATGTACTTAGTTCTACAGCCCCTTGAAGCTGTGAAAAAATCAAACTTCTAAGTTAACGTAAAAAAACGATACAGCCGTTTATGCCGCAAAAATATATTTCGACACTCTCAAGGGAATCAAAATTTATAGGGTACTTCCCGTTGACCTAGAATCATGAAATTTGGCAAGAAGCAATGTCATGTAGCACAAGTAAAGGAAAAAATCTGCAAACAAATTTGTACGGAACCCTCGGTGCGCGAGTCCGACTCGCACTTATTTAATTTAGTACCTAGTGTAATAATTAAGATGTTGTAGGGTTTCTTATTTATGTCTCATAACTATTTTTTTATATATATATTGTTGTACCTATGTATGCATATATGTATATATTCTTGTATGTATTCTTATATCTTAGTTATAAACATTTGAAGGTAAAATAAGGTAGACTGGTAGAAAATGCCCAAGGCATTAAGTCCGCCTTTGTACAGTTTTTACTTGTGCATAAAGTTTTAATAAATAAATAGTTAGTTATTTAAGGCATTGACTGCCACCGCGGTCAACGGTGACCACGAACAATAGATTTTCAATTGTAGGTCTGTTGTCTGGCAGTCAACGTGACCACAGAACAACAGCACCACGCCGAATTCGCGTTTTTTCGCGCGGTTTCGTTCTGTGTCACAGAGAATGCGTTAATAGCAGAAGGCTAGTAATTCTCGTAATGTAAAACGTTCAAAATCTAGTCGCAGTCTCATCTCAGCGACAAACAAATGTCAAAAACTTGTCAAAATGTGGGGAAATTAGAAGTATTTTTTGACAGATTGAGACTGAGATCAGACTGTGAACGTTCTTAAAATTACGAGAATTGCCCCTCATATGTCGTGCTTAGCTAAAGAATTGACGTGGTTTCAAAGTAAAGGGATCATTAAGTGGCCATAGTGAATTGAGAGTTGAATCGAGTTGTTTTCGTTGTTGGTTGTTGTTGTTGATTTTTGTGAGTGTGTTGTTTTGTTTTTTGGTGATTGTTTTTTTCTCTGCCATAAGTAATTTATTAATTTGTTGAACATAGGTACAATAATGATGTTATTATAAAGACAAAATAGTGCGCTATGTTAAGCCAGAGGGCGTACAAATATTTGTGACTAAAATAAAATAAAAAATAAGCTTGGACAATAAAAAAAAAATAGAAGGAATGACACATTTTACCAATGTCGAAAAACAGAAAAAGAATAAAGAATTAAATACAAAATAAAATGATAACTAATAACAAGACCATGTCAATAGAAAGAAAAAAGGAAGAAAATACATTTATTTAGCACAGACTAAAAGACGCACAATAACCCAGATACATCAGATAAAAAAAAAAGATCAAATTACAAGCGCAAATTCCGATGTAAGTAATTGGCGGGAAAGTGGGCAATACTCATGTCAATATACAGATGTCAAAATACAATACTAATGATGTCAATATACAGATGTCAATACACATATAATCCTAATGTCAATATGCAAAAATTATGTCAAGAACAACAATAGATATAATTTATTAGCATGTCAACATTCAGTCTTTAGATTTTTGTCTGATAAGAATCAAAGCTTGATTGTTGTTTAACAGAAAAATAACAATCCATAAAATCGCTTGATTCACATCAAATTAGGCTTTCAGAGACCAGCCTTCGCTCGTGGCTTGCCCCCCAGAACAACAGGGAGTAAACAACCTCAAAGTGTGTGGAGCTGTTAATAATAGATATATTAATCTAACTTCTGATGTTACCATGACAATATGTTCACCCAATGGCCCGAGAGGGATGACTGCCATAGTAGTACTAATTAGTTATGGTTTAGAATGAGAGCTGGAGCTGTGATTAAAATGAATATTCATAAAAAAACATCAGCCTTTTTTCTTTTTTTACATCATCATCTGCCTAGCCTTTTCCCAACTATGTTAGGGTCGGCTTCCAGTCTACTCGGATGCAGCCGAATACCAGTATTTTACATGGAGCGACAGCCTATCTGAACTTCACAACCCAGTTACTGGGTAAGACGATACCCCTTGGTAAGACTGGTTGTCAGACTTTCGGGCTTCTGGCCCCCCTCTGACTCTTGTTGAGGGGTTTATTGAATTCTTTGATAATATTTACCTTAAACTCTTTTAAAACCGAACAGTACGGGGTTTATCTCCAACCCCCCACGACCTTTGCTCTCTCTAATGAAATTTTAGCTGGCTGGCAATAATTTGTAAATGGTAATGTTAACTTATTTTATTTTTATTAATATACAGTGTTTGAGATATTTGTTGTTTTCTTATTGCCATACCCTATAGTCTGCCGCGACTACAGGTAGGAAATCATAATTGTAACAGTGTCAAACGACTGTCAAAGATGCACGAATGACAGCCGGGACCAACGGCTTAACGTGCTTTCTGAGACATGGAGAGGTCTTGGTATGTAAATATGGTCACCCATCCACGGACCAACTGTAGCAAGCGTAGCTTAACCTGATCGATCGAACTGTGCGGCTATTATTATTTAGCCACGTGCCTAAGACGACCCACTGACCACGTGCCTCCTAAGCCTTCTCTACAGTCGGGTAAAATGTGAGTATATACGTATAACCGATGGATGTTGTCGACTGAAATTTAATTTGATAAATGAGCTGTTTGTTTCCTATTAATAAAATTAAATTTTATTCGAGTACATCGGTTTCTTACTAAACTTCAACTATATCCGACGATCCTGCATACTTATCTCTTTTGTTGACTGTACCTACCATGTGTATCATGTATTTATGTGTGTCGGCAATTTATCGACATCGGAAATTACTATCGAAAAGCGTAGGTAGTTTACGATCTATTTTGCCATCAAATCATGTCGCCTGTAAATAATCTATGTATGTATAGCAATTTTATACCCACGAATATACAAAATATTTTATAGTTATTCGCATCAAATGGCAGTAAATGCAGTTGAGGAGACTGCCCGCGGCTCCAAGTTAACGTGCATCGAATCTTGTGAGGGGAGATGGCATTTTATAGTAGTTTATGGTAGGTAAATATTACAGTACTTCGGTGGAATTTCTCGACGACAGATTGTGTAAAGAATACTTAGTATGCTTGAGACTTGTAGTCAAAGATAAAATAAAATGGTACATTTTTCTCAAAATGTCAGAATTCCTTGCATGCTGTACCACTATGAAAAACTTGTCAAAAATTGTTTTGAAGTATAAGTAGGTATATGTTCCCACTGCTGGGACACAGGCCTCCTCTCTGTGAGAGGGAGTTGGTTCTAATCCACCACGGGGCCCAGTGCGGGTTGGTAGATGTCACATGTCTTCGAATCCACGCACAACGGTCTACTTGAAGGACTAAATGCGGAAACCAAACCCACAATAGAACATGGGTTCGAATTTTTCTACCGTTTTTAGTGAAGTGGTGAAGAAATAATTTAGGTACTCAAAGCAAAGCGCCTGTCTGGGTTTAAACCTACGACTTACAACGCTAAAGTCGCGACCGTTAGGTACGTACCACTGGGCGAACACTGCTCGTACAAATAATGTGAATTTTGTTAAACCGTCTAAGATTAACAGGAGAAAATAGAAAAATGAAATAATGTAACAATAGATTGTTCTTTGGCGAAAGAATTAGCATTGCCATTCAACGTGGCAATGCTGCCAGTCTTCTGGGCACGTTTCCGGATATCAGCGATGCGGACGAGTACTTCGACGCCTAAGTGTCCTTTGTTTTTGTATTTATTTGTATAGTAAGTTAGTTAGTCATTTAATTTAGTATCTAGTGTAAATAAATAGTTAGTTAGATTTTCTCTAAATACAAAAGATAACACGTTAAAAACATTCACATACTCTACAAACGTGGAAGTGCTGAAGTATACAAATGACATGTTATTGGGAGTGAACCCAAATGATTTATGTGCTGGAGGGCATTGATAAAAAAGTCCAATGTTACCAGTAAGTCGCGTCTGATCCCTTGCATTTACATTACGTTTGTTGAAACATACGGGCTCGAATACCTTAGAACACAATAAAATTGTATAAATTACTAGCGAACATGGCAGACGGTGTCTGCCTCAATTACAGCGCCACCTACCGGTTTCAATTGTGAATCTAAATAAACCTCTGTGACCTCTGAGTTTGTTTCGGCCTTTCTTCTCAGAGTAGTCAGATAGGAAACGCCGACATCATCTAGCTTAAAAAAAAATATGATTGACGTGTAAAAGTGTTTGTACAAACCTACTTACAGAAATAGGAGCGTTTTTCCTGAAATAAAACGCATATTAAATTACTTACCTAAATTCGAAGCTTAATTATTTGAGATAGCAACACTGAGGTCCCGCTTATTTCCCTACTCTTTCTACCCTATATATCCTTCTCTTTCGCACATCCCCTACCCTTCACCTCTCCTTCACCACCTGGTGGGGCTCGTCGCTATCAGCGTTCGAGTCTCTTGCTCATTGCGTTGAAAATCAACAGGCAGAAATTATCTTAAGCTTCGAATTTAGGTAAGTAATTTAATATGCGTTTTATTTCAGGAAAAACGCTCCTATTAAATAACTTGACCGTAAATTCGAAGCTTAATTATTTGAGACGTGTTTGTTATCGCCTGGTGGTGAAGAACGCCAATGTGAAGATGATCAATTATTTATGCATAGATAATTTAATTATAGTTCAGTGTATATGGAATACAAGTTATGAAATGTGTAGGCACCTATAAGGTATATCAAATGTAAAGAGGTGAGGGGAGTTATCATTTAACTTAAAATTCATCTTGGAAAAAATAATAATAATTTTTATTTAGGTATTAGGTAGTCAAAAGAAAAATCAGAAAAATAATAATAATTCACAATTATTATCAATGAAAAAGAAGTCATTTACAGAGTGTCAAGCACTTGTAAAACAAAAATAACGGTCTCCCTTGAGAACTTATAATTTAAGGCTTAGAATATTACTTATAATAATAATAATACACAATTCAACAACAATACAATTCAAATTATTCACTGCAATCAATTAACAGGATCAAATAAATTAACAATAGTACCCGAATTAGAGACGGTTGGCATAACCTGGCGCTTGTAATATTTCTTAAAAGTATTTTCAGCTCTCCAGTTACCTTTAGCTAAAATGTTTTCGATTGGGAGATTTTCGGACCAACTTTTGGATGCAACCGCGGACCTAAAACTACCGGGAGTCGCTATTATATTAGCTTCTAATAAAAGAGATCTAATCCAACCTGCTATTACTGCTCGCGAGGCTGGTCTTGCTTGACCTCTAATATTTATAAATAAATTATTGCATGAAGCCAAACTTCGTCTATTCTTGAGAATATCAATAGTTTGTTTTATCCAATATACAGGGTCAAGATTCCTGTTATCTGGGTTTTTTGTTAATTTCCAGCCCGATTGTCTATAAGTTGCAGAATCGGTCTTGGATCCAAAAACTGGCCAAAAGACTATATTATCAGTAGACATAATCAAATGTTCTGAATCAACACTGAGCAGCGTCAGGTCGTGTATTCTTCTACCAGAACAAAGAAGTAATAATGCAGCTGTATGTCTTGATGTAGCAAAAATATTGTTTGAATCGATCGACCTATTTTTTAGATAAGACACAAGATCATCAATATTCCATATAGGGGGTCTGTTTGCTACCGGTTGTTTGAGAGCAATCGACTTAAGAACATGCTTAACTAAGGTATGAGAACTTAAAAAACCAGCTGCATCGGCATTACACAATGTAGAAACTACAGACTTATATAAAAGGATAGTTTTGAACGAAAGTTTGTCAATTAAAAATAAATCTGCCAAAAATCGTGCTACCACCGAACCTTCTGGATTGACAGGGTTAATTCTTTGCTCTCCCGCCCATTTAAGCCATCGTAACCAAGCGACTTTGTAGGTCTTACGAGTTGAGTTCCGCCAGGATGATTGTAATAAATTGATTTGATCAGAATTCCAGTCTAATAGATTTTGATCCCACCCCCACATTTCCATACCTCTAGAATTATATCTTGGACTTTGGGAGGTGGAAGGCCCGTTGACGTGTCCACTAGGGAATGACTGAGGTTCCGTATGGTGAACGGAGCTGCTATTGCTCGTGCTTTCAGGTCTCCCCTCCAGAACACTCGGTCCCACCGAGGAACTACCAGGAGGAAAGTTCCGGAGGCTCGATTGAGATGCGCTAGTACTCTTGGCACGAGACAGGGTGGCGGGAATATCCACGCTAATTGGAAATTCCAGTCTATTGAAAACGCGTCGTGATGAATTGCTTGTTTGTCGTTCATATCTAACGATACATAGTTGGCAACGACATGTGCTGTTTCTGATGCAAAAAGGTCTATCACAGGGGTCCCGAATTTCCTGAATATCATTTCTGTGCAATGAGGTACCAGGTGCCATTCCACAGCGCTTCGACGCCGAGATAGGCGATCCGCAAGAATATTGAATCTGCCTGGTAAATGAAAAACTTTTAGAACGATGCAATGTTGGTCCAGAATTTTGAATACCTCTTTTGTAATGTTCATCAGAGGCTTTGATATCGTCCCCCCCTCGTTGCGCAAGTAAGCAACTACTGTTTGGTTGTCGGACTGAACTAGGACTGTAGAGCATCGCAGGAGCTGACAATGGCCTTGTAGAACTTTTAAGATGGCTAACATTTCTTTTTGGTTGCAATGCAATAGACTTTCCTGCTCGTTCCATGGTCCTGACAGAGGCCGATTGTCCAACTGTGCGCCCCACGCTAGATCGGACGCGTCTGTTGTTAGGAAATGACTTGGTGGTGCAATGTGAATCGGTGACGAGGCCTGGTAATTTTGTAGCCACCACTTCAGATTTGTCTGTGCTTCTGCTGGAACCGTATGTAGCTCCTTTGACGATTTTGGAATTGAATTTAGGAACTCCAGCAAACTCCGATGATTTAGTCTGCCTTTTGGGACTGTAAAACTGGCAAAATTTAGCAGGCCCACTAGGCTTTGGAGTTTCTTTAATCCCACTCTTTTGTCCTTCAGAATTCGTGACACTTTGGTCAAAAGACTGTGATATTTTTCTAATGGAAGACGTTTTTGATTGAGCCAAGGATCCCAATGAATCCCTAGATATACTAGGTTCGTTTGAGGAGTAAGCTCGGACTTTGGAAAGTTTATTTGCCAACCTAGGTACTGTAGTCTTTTTATTACTAACTGAAATTGCGATTTGAGGATGTCCATATTCTGATAGTGATGGGCAATCAAAAAATCGTCCAAAAACACAACGACGCGAATGCCTTCTTGTTCTCGCAAGGTCTGAGCGACCCAATTGGTCAAGGATGCGAAAACCTTTGGAGCTGTGCTTAGTCCAAACGGCAGACATGTCATTTGGAGTAACTCTCCGTCGTAAATAAGTCGGAGAAACCGTCTTTGGGACTTGGTAATTGCCAAATGAAAGTATGCCTGGGAAAGGTCTATTTTGCAAAGCCAGTCTCGAGGCTGGAGAAAATCCGGTATCCGAAAGATGTTTATAAGTTTGAAACGATCTGTGAGAACAAACTTGTTTAGGGCTTTCAAGTTGAAAATTGGCCGAAAAGAACCTTCGCTTTTCGGAACCAAGAAGATTGTTGATAGAAAGCTTGGGGATAAATCTGCAATCTCGAGAACACCCTGCATTTTCATTTGATTTACGAGAACCGTCATTTCTGTCGAAATGGGAATAGCGAAGGTACTCTTTCTCAAGTTTGGTACAGTTAGCGGAGGCCTTTGAAGAAATGGTATTCGATAACCTTTTATTATTTTGATAAGGACTTTTGGAGCTCCCAAGTTCTCCCAATGATAGACAAACCGGGATAACTGACCGGCTTTGAACTCGGTGCTCCTGTAACCCGAGTCAAAACCTTCGGTTTTTAAAATTGTCATTTTTTGAGGCACCGGTGGATGCGCTCTGATTTGTTGTGTTTTTGAAATGGCCATTGACAGATCGGTTTTGGTGTCCAGCTCGTGGTCGAAAGGAACCCCTGGTATTGGTTGTCCCCCGTCGACTCGAGTTGTTGTTGCCTAGATATCCCTGAGGATATTGAGAATAGCTACCTCTCGGAGGAGCATTGTGTCTTGGATGTTCAGCTTGCGCATGACAGCATCCGGGTACGTTAGCTTGTGTAGGCCCATTGTAATAGCCCGCTCCCTTCGGAAAGCGGTTGTTATGTATAGGTCCGCTAGGGCCTGCTTGAGAGGCAAGGCTAGCGTTGTTTGATTTAGGTGGAAAAAATGCTTTCTTAACCCCACCGATTTTCTCGAGAGCAACCGTGAAGGAGTCGGCATTAAAAAGATGTTGGCATGAAGGCGGAATTTTACGCAAGGTCGTTTTTATAAGTGGGTCTCGTATGAATTTCATTATGCCGTCACGTCTCATCTGAATTATCTCGGCTCTGTGTCCGCATAATAATTGCAACAAATCGGATGACACTTTATGTACATCACCATTTAAAAATAACTCAATAATCTTTTCTTGTAAATTTTCAAAGTTCAAGTCTTGTTGATCTTTTGCCCATGTTAAGAAACTTTTGATGGTTTCTTGCAGGGCTTCTCTAACTTTCAATAAACAAAATGTTTGAGCAGCATAGGCCCTATCCACTTGAGCCAATTGTCGCGATGCCTCATAGGCTTTAATTTCGTCGTTAATTTCTAACTCTACGAAACCTGGAGAATGATTATATATTTTTTGTGTATCGGCATAACGAACTTCACACCAGTGGCTATTATCAAAATGCTGAATACTGTTTAAGGTAGTTAAAAAGTCATCAGGGGCTACAGGAACTGATGGATCCTTTAATTTAGTCTGAATAGCAAACTCAAAAGAAGGTTCTTTTGCAGCTTCACTAGCACTACCGACACTTTCTTTATTATCAAAAAATAATTCGCGACTTTCGTTCAAATCTATACACGATTCATTACAAAAATCGACAGGACCGGTAGGATTGCATGTATTATTACGTGCAAGTAAATCACGAAGCTCACCTACTTCTCTGGATAATTTATCGTACCTACTGCCCGTACGTCGAGATCGAGAACGTTTGGATTTTCTATGACGGTGGCGCCTAGCTCGTCTTCGTTTGCGGCTCGCCGAGTTACCTGTACTACTAGAGTTCGATGTGGTACTAGAACTACTGGATGAACTGCTAGTCGATCTGTGGCGAGACGTTCTCGGAGCCACTGACGCTTTACCAGGATTGATTTCAGAAGGCACAGCCTGGTTATCCATCCTAGTACCAAACAAATCGAAAGAAATCCGCTATAGAAATAATTCGTCACGTAATCAGAGAATTTTTTAGGAATTAAAAATCTGAGGGTAGACAAAAATAAAATCATACAAATCAGCAACGATCGCCGACCATTTGCTAGATTATGTTATAATGTAGAAACGAACAGTATA
Source organism: Amphipoea oculea (assembly GCA_945859645.1). Classification (NCBI taxonomy): domain Eukaryota; kingdom Metazoa; phylum Arthropoda; class Insecta; order Lepidoptera; family Noctuidae; genus Amphipoea; species Amphipoea oculea. The sequence continues at coordinate 17,078,621 of OX243881.1, forward strand.
ACTGTTAGGAAATAATAATTGAATAAACACTCACATGTATGATGTTTACAGCTTTTCTGATACTTATTTAAACTCAAATAAAATTCGGTTATCAACAATAGTAACGCACTTAGATTATATTCTTTAGGGAAATATGGTTCGTGATCGAAACCTTATGCAGCGGGAAACAGAACGCCAATGAGCAAGAGACTCGAACGCTGATAGCGACGAGCCCCACCAGGTGGTGAAGGAGAGGTGAAGGGTAGGGGATGTGCGAAAGAGAAGGATATATAGGGTAGAAAGAGTAGGGAAATAAGCGGGACCTCAGTGTTGCTATCTCAAATAATTAAGCTTCGAATTTACGGTCAAGTTATTTAATAAATCATTTATCATTATACTCAAACACACACAATTTTTTTTTTTTATCAAATTCAGTCCGGCCGGGTCGAGGAGTTCAGTGACATACCTACACAAGTATAGAAAAAATATACATATAAAGATATATAATATGTATAGATTATAATTAAAAATTTACTGCCAGACAACAGATACAGTAGAAAATCTATTGTGGCAGTCAATGCCTTAAGTAAGAAGTAATCTACACTAAATCGTGAAAGTATGACCATGGCTTAGATTGGGCCTTTGGGCCATGGTATTAAATACAACTATTCCTATTTCTGCAATTAAATCAATCAATCTGCCTAGCATTTTCCCAACTATGTTGGGGTTGGCTTCCAATCTAACTGAATGCAGCTGAATACCAGTATTTTGCATGAAGCGACTGCCTATGTGTTCCCTACTATCGTTTACTGGGTTACTAGTCAGTTACTGGGTAACACGATCCCCCTCGGTCAACATCATCATTCAAAAACTCTCTTTACTCAAGATGATATCTCGACGACCCAAAAGAAATAGCATATAGGTAAGAGAGAGAGATTCGAAACTCACTTTAAATGCACCATAAATTGAACTACCGTCCCACGGGGTGAATAGGGATGCAAGGGTGAATCGGGATAAAACTTTAAAAGGGATTTTAACATTAAAATAATATAGTTTGTGGCCAAAAAGGACCCTAATGTGTTTACTGTAATTTAATGAACGATTACGTGCCCTTATTGACAACAAACTATATTATTTCAACGCTAAAATCCATTTTAAACTTTCGTCCCGAATCACCCCTGCATCTCTATTCACCCCGTTTGTAGGTAATTTATTCTACAGCCTGATAAACTATATTAAGCTCGGCACCACAACCATCCGTATAACCTCACGCATCTGCGTAGTATTTCTGTGAGTTTATGTGCGTGCTATAAGCCACAGACTCAAGCTCGCACGTAACGAGGCGTAAATCCAGACGAGGCACACGCGGTGGGACGAATCTCTGCCCTTGTTCACTTGTATTCAGGTCGTTAATTATAGTTCTTTGTTTACTTGTTGCGTTCTGAAATAGTCTTTGTAATTTCAGGTTGGAAATCTACTACAAACCAATATGGAGTGACAGCAGTAAAAGGAACGCTTAATTTGGCTTTCTGAGGGAAGTTACAACCTTTTACGATTCATTACTCGGCAGACTGTGTGTGTGTGTGTTCTGTATAAGTTTATTAGGCCTACGCCCTATGTACGTCCGCATGTATGTTGCAGGGCTGTCTGTATCGTTTAATCGCAACATGTGGCCACTTAAAATTTACGCAGCAAACAGCAAATAATAAAAAAGAAGATAAACTTTAAATGTTAGATAGGAAACGTTAGTAGATAAACCAAGTAAAGGTATTTAAAAATCTAAATTAAGGAGTTTATTTCTCGATAACGAGGAATCTACCTTTACCGAGAAATAAATTCACACCTTATACCTATAGTATTATAGTATCATTATTAAACCTCGAGTATGGACCAAGGTAACCGACATAGCCTGAAGAATTGCCAAACTTAAGTGGCAGTGGGCAGGGCACATTACTCGCAGAACAGATGGCCGATGGGACCGAAAGGTACTGGAGTGGCGACCGCGTGCCGGAAGACGTAGCGTTGGAAGGCCTCCCACAAGGTGGACCGACGACCTTGTGAAGGCCGCAGGAACCCGTTGGATGCGAAAAGCACAGAGCCGGTCGAAGTGGAGGTGCTTGTGGGAGGCCTATGTCCAGCAGTGGACGTCTTTCGGCTGAAATGATGATGATTATCATTTCATCTGGATCATTGAAGGTTATTGATATTTTCTGCTCATTATTACCGTATTTTTATAAACTTGTTTGTTAACGTAGTATTTCTCAACCAAGGATATCAGAATTCTCTATCGTGTCTCTATAGTTATTAATTATGATAGTGTTGTAAAATACTTACATCAAATTATGAAGGAAGTTGTGGAAGGAAGATTGAACGCAAGTATGAGGTTACACCTGCCTAGCTAATTTAAGACAATGGGCTAAGTAATATCAGCCGCACGGGTCGATCGATCAGGTTAAGCTCCGCTTGCCGCGGTTGGTCCGTGGATGGGTGACCATCTTTACACACCAAGACCCCTCCGTGCCTCGGAAAGCACGTTAAGCCGTTGGTCCCGGCTGTGATTCGTGGATCTTTGACAGTCGTTACGGGTCGTCAGAAGCCCGAAAATCTGACAACCAGTCTTACCAATTTAAGGGGTATCGTATTACCCAGTATCTGGGTTGTGGAGGTCAGATAGGCAGTCGCTCCATGTAAAAAACTGGTATTCAGCTGCATCCGGTTAGACTGGAAGCCGACCCCAACATGGGAAAAGGCAAGGCAGATGATGATAATGACATAATAATCCACTAAAGCACTCAGCGTTGTTAAGTGATGGCCTGAAACACAGGTTTGAATAAACCTACATCAGGCAGGTCGCTATTGTATTCATTAGGCTTTTAACCAATATATACAGGGTCCCATTAACATACATGGACAAGTTTTAACATAGCGCTCAATACGTCTAACCAAAGATATCCAAGCAAAAAAAAAAAACACAAATTAAAATGATTTTATTTTGACATAAAATAATAAATTGCCGGCACATTAGTGTATTTTCGTTAGCTGATTATTTTTCTTGTAAGTATCTAATGCGTTTTTCTTATTATATTTTTTACCATCGTCCATAATTTGGTGGTCTGAATGATTTCTAAAAGTTTGTCCACCTATTTTAATGGGACCTTATAGGTATAAGTTATACACTAGATTTATTTTAGCAATAGTTTAATATTTTCTTCATAGTATTAATACGTAACTTTGTAATGATGTAACTTCTATGTAATTCATATGTGAACTTATGAATAAAAATTACTCTATTCTATTCTAGTCTAATGTTATTGAAAATTGCATACAAGTTGATTTATGATAATAGTTCGGCGCTAGACATTGAGTTAAAATGTACTACGTACTAGAGGGGACGCCTCAACCCGCTTATTTATAACACGAGTTAGAGTGCACGCACTCCAACTCGCTTAGTCTGTGCCAAGTACGCCCCGCCCCGCTTACCCCGCGCATGCCCCGCGCATGTCCCGCGCATGTCCCGCGCATGCCCCGCGCATGCCCCGCTGTCATCAAGTGCGTGCGGTAACTTTTGTTTGAAAAAGCTTCTCTAGTACGTAGTACATTTTAACTCAATGGCGCTAGACTAGTGAGCAGTGAAGGCCCAGTAGTAACGGCCGCGACTTACGAGTTGTAGGTATCTATTTTCTTTTATAGGTACACATACACCATATTTTCTCAACTCATAATACAAGCAACAAAGCCACCAGCGGCCGTTAACCCCAAAAAAAAACGCCAATTTTTTTTATTTTGTCTTGTTTTCAAGACCCCTCACGCTTGCGAAGTTTCGCTAATTAATTCAATTTTACCCTCTATACTATGTAATGAAACAAGTTTGAGTGAAACTGTTGATGAGCGCTAGTCCTTAGAAAGTTATCGACCTCGATCTCGAGCGGTTTATCAATTTATCCAAAACACATTATAACAACTTTTCAATTTCTCTTATACGCGGGGTATTCGTTGTAGGATGACCAAGCGTTGGTATTGATTTTCGGACACTGTCTGAATCTGTCTGACACTGACTTTAAACGTTCATAACAAATGTTTTGTTAAATTAAATTAATCAAGTTTTCCGAGAAAATACAAATAATTCTTAATTAACCCAACGAAGGACGTTTTATCATCATCATTTCAGCCGAAAGACGTCCACTGCTGGACATAGGCCTCCAAGCACCTCCACTTCGACCGGTTCTGTGCTTCTCGCATCCAACGGGATCCGGCGGCCTTCACAAGGTCATCGGTCCACCTTGTGGGAGGCCTTCCAACGCTAAGTCTTCCCGTACGCGGTCACCACACCAGAACCTTTCGGCCCCATCGGCCATCTGTTCTGCGAGCAATGTGCCCTGCCCACTGCCACTTAAGTTTGGCGATTCTTCGGGCTATGTCGGTTACCTTGGTCCTCCTACGGATCTCCTTATTTCTGATTCGATCACGCCGGAAAACTCCAAACATAGCCCTCTCCAATGCCCTTTGGATGACTTTTAGACGTTTTATTATAGTGACTTTATTTGTGATGTACTTTAAAAGGGTTGGGTGCGTCGTACTCACAATCAGCGAGTGTGTATGACCAGCCGGTCTATTCCATAGACTTAGAGAATGGACTGAGCGTTCCCTATCCAGCTGTAAAGTAAATACGGGCAGAAAAGTGTGAGAGAGACAAAGCGAGCGTGCGGCCAGTAGTCTTCTTTTTCTAGGATTTTGATTGGTCCGCGTCACAGCCTTGCAAGAGCGGATGAATTGTATACTTCATGCAGACAGAGATAGGTATTGGCCGCACGATCGCTTTATCTCTTTCTAAAGAGTGGTCAATTTCATACGTGTATTGCTCAGTCCATTCTCTAAGTCTATGGTCTATCCTTAGCCTGCCCGAGTAGGGCGAAGGAAAAAAAAAGAAGTCTATGGTCTATTCTGTATGAAAACCTCGTAGTCAATACCCCCAGCTGTCAAAAGTCTGATCCCTAGTAACAGGTCAATTCACCTGTGTCCACGATGAAATTTTTACAGAATACATCGGCATGCAGATGTATGAACGTAAACGCGGTATGTAAGGATCGTACTCAGCTGGCGTTTTGTAATTTCTGTCTACCCCGTGGAAAGAAGACATCCATACTTCCATCCTTAATTTATTATAAATTCGAAAGTAACTCTGTCTGTCCGTCTGCCTGTCTGTATGTTACCTTTTCACGCCTAAACGGCTGAACCGATTTAGATGAAATTTGGAATAGAGATAATTTGAGTCCCTGGAAAGGACATAAGATACTTTCTATCCCGATATTCCCACGGGATAGAGTCTTATGCGGGTAAAACCGCAGGGCGCAGCTAGTAATATAAATTCGAATGTAACTCTGTCTGTCTGTCTGTATGTTACCTTTTCACGCCTAAACCGCTGAACTGATTTAGATGAAATTTGGTATATAGTTTGAGTCCCTGGAAAGGACATAGGATACTTTTTATCCCGATATTCCCACGGGATAGAGACTTATGCGGGTGAAACCACGGGGCGCAGCTAGTGAGTTTATATATGAACCCATCGAAATTCGGCTACATACGTGTACTTATAGCGAGTACAAGTTTGAGTGTAACAAAATGTTGTTTACTCATTTTTGCCATCAAAAACGTACGGTCCCAACACATTTTCCATAGGCGTTAGGTCGTAGTATCAATAACGCACCTAATCTTCTAAAAGAGTTTACCAATTACATCACCATTTCCAAAGACCTTGCTAGTATCACCATGGAGAGTAACATTGACCTCTTTAGATGGGATCCCTTCTGTTCGCATAATGTTCTTTTCCCTAATATACTTTGGCATAACTATTTTGGTATAATTTGTTTTGCCATAATAATAATATACTTTGCTATATTTTTTTGGCATATAGTTTATGTTGGCATAATTATCTCGACGGCTAATTTGTTTTGGCATAAATTTAATTCGCATAACACTCAACGACGTCAGGGGCACCCCGAGGTTCGGTTTGGTTAGGTTCCTTTAAAACCTGCAGACAGAAAAAACGAGCATGCTAAATGTATGCTTTAGAATGTTATGCTTAATCATTATTATAATTACAGAAATTATGCTTAAAAAAATTATGCGTAAGCTGTTATGCGTAAATAATGTTATGCGAAAATATAATTAGGAGAAACAAAAGTATGCCAAAATACAGGTCTTAAAATTTTATAGCAAATGGATAGGGAACCTCTTTAGACACATCCCTAAAATGGAAACGATGACTTCCTCATTGATCCAGCGATCACAAGCGCTATTGCTGCGCTTGTCGTCAAGCACCCAATTACGTAATACACTTTCAATCACTTTGTCCCGGCTGTCATTCGCGGATCTTTGACAGCCGTTATGGGTCGTCAGAAGCCCGAAAGTCTGACAACCAGTCTTACTAAGGGGTATTGTGTTACCCAGTAACTGGGTTGTGGAGGTCAGATAGGCAGGCGTATAGCGGTATCAACAACGCCACACGCGAACAACGCGTCATACTGACGTCACGCAAATCCTGCATCTCGCAAGTAGAGTTTACCGCGCAACTAGCATAGATACAACAGCCCGACATGAATCATTGGGCAGTTGCCCGCCGCCGCCAGACACGACACCCGTCTGGTCGGGGGAGAATCCTACCTTTTCTATGGAGGTTGAGTGAACTTTACACCCTGTTCCTCATACCTCTATACTGGTGACCCCGACGTGATAAAAACTCATGTAAAACACGTAAACTCCATGTAAAATACTGGTATTCAGCTACATCCGGGTTGGTCGAAATCCGACCTCAACATAGTTGGGAAAAGGCTAGGCAAATTAGGTACTCGGGTATAATCAGTGTGTCATGAATAAAATAGTTTTTCAGTACACCCTCTAATGAGTATACAGGCCTGATGGTCTAGTGGTTAGTGACCCTGACTGCTATGCCGGAGGTCGTGGGTTCGATTCCCACCCAGGACAAATGTTTGTGTGATGAGCACGATCATTTGTTCTGTCTGGGTGTAATTTATCTATAATATGTATGTATTTAGAAATATATAAGTATGTTTATCAGTTGTCTAGTACCCATAACACAAGCTCTGCTTAGCTTGGGACTAGATGGCGTTGTGTGATAGTTGTGGAATATTATTATTATTATTATACGAGTACGTACTACAAATCCTATTGTGCTCAAAACGTTGCAGTGCTAAAGTAAAACTATACAATATGCCGCTACAGTGGCAACATTAATTTAACACCCGGGCTAGTGGCCAGTAATCATAAAAAACTGGCCAAGTGCGAGTCGGACTCGCAAATGAAGGGTTCCGTACCATAACGGGAAAAAAACGGCAAAAAAATCATGTCTGTTGTATTGAAGGGGCTTCCAGGGCTTAGATAATAATAAATAAAAGATAATCACATTTGTGCGTACAATCTTTCAAGCATCTGGATCTACTGGCGCTTGAATGACTTTGACAGGGGGGTGCTGTTGATGAGATAATTTTTGCGATTGTTTTGTGAAATGTATTAAAAAAAACGGCCAAGTACGTGTTGGACTACGCACAATGAAGGGTTCCGTAGTTAGAATGAATTTATCCCAAGAAAAAAATCACGTCTGTTGTATGGGAGCCCCCCTTAAATATATATTTTATTTAAATTTAATTATTTATTTTTAAATTGAATATACAACTAAATATTCAGTGAATATTTCAACCGTTATTAATATCGAGCAAATAACGGCAAACAATCTCGTTTGGCGTATGGGAGCCCCCTGAAATATTTATTTTATTCTGTTTTTAGTATTTGTTGTTATAGCGGTAACAGAAATACATTATCTGTGAAAATTTCAACTGTCTAGCTATCACGGTTCATGAGACATGACATGGTGACAGACAGACAGACGGACAGTGAAGTCTCAGTACTAGGGTCCCGTTTTTACCCTTTGTGTACGGAACCCTAAAAATATAACAACATAAAATAATTCGTAATTTGCAAACTACCGCCGGCGCCGCTCGCTGCCATAGGGCTCTCTTTTCCTTCTATTCGCCTACTTTTTGCACGTTATTTCTTTTAACTTATTTGATGCTATGATATGATTCGTGGTCCCGGCAAATGACCCCTGTGCTACATACAGTTCTTTAAGTACAGACGCCAGCACATCAAGCTACTACAATCTGTCAAATTTCTTTAATAGATTTGCAACTTTATCGCTGAAACATAAGGTTCAAAGTTCATTGGGAAATTTTGACAGTTTCGGGAAGCTTGATGTGCTGGCGTCTGTACCTACAGGTTGTTCCAAGATGCTATTTTAGAGAATTGAAAATTAATAATAACTTTTAATGAAATTAAAATATGTTCATGAAACGAAAACGCGAAACCGTATACGGTTTTTAAATTAATGTCGCAATTAAAGCGGCACGCTGTATGCACAGAATCTGTCAAATTTCTTTAATAGATTTTCAACTTTATCCCTAAAGCTTAAGGTTCAAAGTTAATTGGGAAAATTTGACAGTTTCGGGTAGCTTGATCTGCTGGCGTCTATACACCTCTGCCTCATCCTTACGGGACAACTGGCGTGATATGTTAAAAGGGAAAGTACACGAAAAACAGAAACACAAGGTACCCTACATCAATTTTTGCGTCAACAGAATATAGTTACAGGAAAGTTTTATTTTTTTGCCAATAACCCTAAAGGCGAACAACTTGTATAAGTTTTTGAGTTAAGTGCCCAAGATTTACAAGCCAAGGGGCCTTGGAGGAACATCGAGAATATTTCCAGCTTAGAAATGATGAGATTATGGTAATCCTTTGATTTTGTTTTTGTATGTTTTCTTGTAGGAAATAATATGGCCTTTTTGGGAATTTTAAGGTAGGTTTTTGTTTTCCTTTTGAATGTGTTAAGATGCCGCCCGCTAATTTGGCAGTTAAAGAAAATCTCTGGCCTGTGTGCACTGTAATTTTTTTTTTCATGCGTAGGTTTATGTAAGTAGAAACTTGTAATCGGCCATCTTCTACACAGTGTTACTGCATACAACCGGTCAAGCACCGCGCGTCGCCCATTGGCGACGAAACAATAGAAAATCAATTGTGTCTCATTAGCGGATCTTGACAGATTAAATATGCTAGCTGTAAGTTTTCTTAAAATTAATGAATGTTGTATGTACATGATCACAGGAAATAATAATTGCTTTTGAATAATACATAATTATATCCTTAAATAACAAAATTAAAACCTAACTTAACTAAAACTACGAGTATATTCAAACTAAAATATAGAGTCGATATACCATGAATCCTAATAGGAGTTTAGTACTCTTTAACGAAGCATCTACAAACCCCTGCCGCTACCTCCACACAAAAGGCTTAAATATTCCACTATCAATATCTCCGAACGACTCAACTCTTCGAACACAGCCGTTCATTAAAAACGTCTTACTCATCAAAGTTCGAACGAAGTGCCTTTCAGTACAGTCGCATGAATTAATAATACAAGCTCATTTATTAGCGAGTCTGTTTGTGTCAACCATCTTGATGTTTGTTCATTAACTGTACTCATTAGTAAGGCGCGCAGAGTAGGGGCGGACAGAGAATGCGGGGTTGGTTTAAAAGGGGGTAACACGTGTTGATAGCGGGCCTCTGAAGAACATCTCTTGTTGAATGGGTTGTGAGATCTGGGATTAATACATTTTCTTATTGCTAGGAATATGTTAATCTATCAACTGTTTTAGAGTCACAAGCATATACTAATTGATTGATAAATAATCTGAGGGATAATTCTCGTAATATTAAGAACGTTTACAGTCTGATCTTAGTCTCAAACTGTCAAAATGCCCTAATCCTGTCTCAACATTGTAGATAGTAACCCATGGGAAGTTGTGAGGTAACCCCATCACAAGTATCCTTATAACTTACCGGGGCTGCCTCAATTTTGTGCTGTAGAACAATTGTATGAGAAACAATAAAAACTTTTTTTTTTTTATTAATAATAACGTATAATCTTGTGGAGCACAACGTAGCATGATAATTTAATTAATTTTCATCTAAAATAAAAGTAATAACCAAACTAAAGATGAGCGTCTATTCAAATCTAAGCGGTATTCGCTGCCGCTGTGGGTTTCGCTCAGGTATTTAATATCAAGTTCCGCGGCTAGAGCGAAAGTTGGTGCAACAATAACTAAACAAAAACTTCTTAACCTTCCTAAGCGAAACTCGAACTCGGTATTCTACCCACAAGGATAGCGAAATCCGCTTTGGTGTAAACAGAAATATTACCGCATACCCACTTGGTTTTCTCTACCGCCGACGGTAGCGAATACCGCTTAGGTTTGAATAGGCCTTAGATCTTGAATTCTCTGACAGACAACACACGGCCACAAACCGCTGGGTTTGACTAGAAGAATGAGTTGTTGCAAAAGAGTTCCTTCACTAAGGAAGGATTTTTGAAAAACCCTCAAAAGGTTTAATAGGGGTTGAATATTTGTATGGCAGTTCGTTATTTTTCCGATGTGAATTTCCATCGGGTACACGGCTTGCAAAAAATGCAACCCCAAGTTCAATCAATCAACTCAGCCTATCGCAGTCCACTGCTGGACATAGGCCTCTCCCAGACTGCGCCACAGCACCCTGTCCTCCGCCTTCCGCATCCAGTCGACCCCAGCCACCTTCTTTAGGTCGTCCGTCCATCTAGCGGGGGGGCGTCCTACACTGCGCTTGCCGGTACGCGGTCTCCACTCCAGGACTCGCCTGCTCCACCGGCCATCAGTCCTTCGACAGACATGGCCAGCCCACTGCCACTTCAGTTTGCTTACTCTGCAAGCTATGTCGGTAACTCCGGTTCTTTTCCGGATAATTTCATTCCTGATTTTATCCTTCAAAGAGACTCCGAGCATAGCTCGCTCCATAGCGCGCTGAGCTGAGAATCCCAAGTTATGTAGACCAAATACACAGAGATATTTTCGTGTTTGTGTGTCAAATGTGTTTGTACAGACAGCGTCAAAGAAAAGGAACCCCCTTTGGTAATGACTCATTAGTCATTACCAAAGGGGGTTCCTTTTCTCTGACGCTGTCCGTAATTTATTCGCAACTGCTCAAAATAACAGTCTAAAATTCCCAACATAAAAGTACATTTACTACAATGCAGCCTCTGTCCCAACCTACTCTGTAGCTATGAATTAATAAGTGTTCTCCCGCATGAGTGCGTCCGTCATCTAGAGAACTAACTGCTTACCACCGCTTACCGAGAACACCCTGTATCACGTACTACTTACCTAATGGACCAATGCTGAAAGGGAAACGGCATAGTGTCGGGCGACAGAGCTGATGACAGCTTGTTGATGCTTTAAGACATGTCGCTATAGAACTTTGCTTAAACTATATATAGCTATATGGCATAACCATCTCATATATCTAATATACCGTAGCTGCATTTACACATATACAATAATTTACATATATATACACAATTATACGTATTTAACATTGTGAAATATACTTATTATTTACACAATCATAATTATTTGTGTATTTATATGTAAACTAGCCTCTTAAGAGCAACCTCTTAAGAGGTCATTGTACTCATCATTATGAACAACTTTTACTATAGGACCAAACCTGAAATCGCGAAAAGAAAATCTGCCGTTCCCTACATTTTGACGAGTTATAAATACGAACATAAATGTCGGGAACAGCTGTTTTTTTTATACCATGTATAATTGTGTGTGTATAAATGTAAATTAATTTATATGTGTATATGCCAGTACAATACTTATATCTGTTACAGTTAACTTGATTGGTACAGTAATTACATAAAGTAATTATCATTGTCGCGACAGGTCACGTAAGAGATGGCGGAACAAACTGGACAGGTTCCGTACCGCCCGGGCCCAGTGCGGGTTGGTAGATGTCACGTCTTAGAACTTTAGGTTCTAGAACGCTTCCATACGATGTTTCCTTCACCGTTTTGAAAGCAGCACATAGAACAAGTCCCATTCACTCATATTTATCTATAAAGAAAAATCAATTCAAAACCCAAAATCTCCACCAAACAGATTCACAAAACCATTCCTATTTATTTTACCCAGACTTAACTTCCATCCGTAAACACAGTACCCTCCCAGACTGCGCGCAGTCGGCTAACCCTCTTGAGTAAGACGAAACTTTTTCAATTTCCCTCGCAGCCACCTCGTAAAGTACCATTATCCTAAGCTAACAGTACCTGCTGCGTGTGATGAGAGCAGTTTCAGCATCAGGAATGAACATAAAAAAGATTTATGGTATGGAAATATATTGTGTTGCTCCGGGTTATTATTGTCATGGCAACACAATATTCTGTTAAAAGTTTGCTAGTAAAAATGGACCTAAAGGAGCCCTCCCTTAGGTTCATTTTTACTAGTAGACTTTTACCCACCCAACTTAGATGCCCAGCAAGTTTTTTGTCTCTATCGCTGTATTTTCGCCGAGATTCGGACGATGCGTACACGGGATCGACAGCAACACTGCATTTTCGGTTAGATTTTCGGTTGAGCGGCAACTGGTTAGCTGGCAATTTTTTTGTCGTCGTACGCGCACTTGCATTGAAAACAATAGACGGGCGACAGTTGCATCCAAAGCCGCGAACAAAAAAGTCTCCCAGCTGTCGCGTCACTACATGCGCGCACTTCACCAGGCTGAGCTGGACTTCCATTTGGTACAACCTTGAGACGCACACCGCACTGTGTACGTTTCTTTGTTAATTTTATTTTAAGAAGTCGTCAAAGACTCATTGTGTCACTTTTATTTAGATATGTAAGTTTTTCCTTTTTTTTTTGTTTTTGTATCGGCACCTTGTTTTTATATTATGTTCATGTGGGTACCTACTTGGTTATCATCTAATGTTGTACTTTTGTGTGTTGTGCTGTCTTTTGTGTGCGCCAAATAAATGGTTTATCTATCTATCTATCAGGACTAATGTCCTGTGAAGACCAATGGAATCCACTGGATGCGAGAAGCACAGAATTGGTCGAAGTGGGGATACTTGGGGGAGGCCTGTGTGTGCAGCAGTGGGCGTTATGATGATTATGATCATGAATCCGGGTACGAATTTAAAATTCAAACTTCCGAGAAAATCCTAATAAAAATGCCAAAGAAACTGACAGACCAGTGGACACGTTTGTTACCAAGACCTTTTAATTTTGAACTGTTTTTTTTTGTTATTCTTTATTTATTATTAGGGACTTTTATACAATTGTATATGCCAGTCCCATCAGACCTTATAACTTAATAGAACTACTTAATAATAAACAAACTTATTGACACTTATAACGTAAAACGTAATAATACAAACTTAACTAAACTATAAGCAGCTCCGGAGTTAGGTGTCGACAAAATATGATGGAACATACAAACATCGTTCATATTTATCTTTAGCTCTCTAACTAAATTTTGAACTGTTAAAAACTTTAACATAAAAGCGTTTTTTTACACACACACATACATACATAAACTCACGCCTCATGGGGGTGGGCAGAAACTGTAGTACCTACGTTGCTATATACTTTACGTTTATAGATCAGAAGGTCAATTCCCGAAATTTAAAACGTTCAAAGTCCACTCGCAGTCTCATTTCGGCGACAAACAAATGTCAAAAACTTGTCAAAATGTAGCGAAATCAGCCAATCCAAGGGGTATCGTATTACCCAATAACTGGGTTGTGAAGGTCAGATAGGCAGTCGCTCCATCTAAAACACTGGTATTCAGCTGCAACCGGTTAGACTGGAAGCCGACCCCAACATAGTTAGGAAAAGGCTAGGCAGATGATGTTTAGTAGTTTAGGCTATACTAAAACCTTCCTGAAAGTATGTAGATCACATTAATGAAAGAATTATCAAAATCGGTTCATTAGTTTTTGAGAAAATCGCGGACATACAAACATACATACATAATTTAGGTCTGATCCCCTGAGCCCCCTCCGTCCCCCCCTCCTCGATCCCATGCTAGTTCATCTTCTGTTTTTTGACAGATTGAGACTGAGATCAGACTGTAAACGTTCATAAAATAACGAGAATCGCCCCTCTGGTGATACACGGACGGCGGTTGCGAGTATTACACTCCTGACTTTTTTGAAGAACTTCACCAATAAGGTCACTAGATATGTCCTCCAAGGGCATCCCCTCCCGGCAATCGAAAAAGATCGGTGTTTGGGAAAATAATACCGTGTATTTTATGCTATCTGTTGATTTCTTATCACCTAGACCATGATAAAATCTCTTCAACAAAAAACTTACCATTCGTAGAAAAAGTTTTTTGGCATAGCAACCGAGAATGATTAACATTTTACCCTTCTGAACAAACGAACGCCTACTTCCGTTCATAAATCTAGACCCTAGAAGCCTCTAATCAAGATAAAATTGAGGACCTTGCAGCAAAAGGGAGGCAAGTTCAAGTTTATGAAATGTGCCTCGTACATGCGACAAACGATAGTCCTAATTTTTGTTGAATTGTAGGTGAAAAAAAAAGTTACGGCAAAAATTTGGATCTGCTTTCCTTTTGCTGCAAGGTCCTCAATTACAAAAATAACTTTTTTAACCGACCTCTAAAAAAGGAGGAGGTTATCAATTCGGTTGTATTTTTTTTATGTTTGTTACCTCATAACTCCGTTATTTATAAGCAGATTTGTAAAATTCTTTTTTTATTTGAAAGCTGATATACTTTTAGATGGGTTACATAGAAATTTCATCAAAATCAGTTCAACATTTTGGTTTTCAAATCAAACTTACTGGTGAAAATTCAAGTAAAGGAACTTAATTGCGTCGTTTGCTTTCGGAAGTTGGTGGCAAACAACGAAAATGCGAACCCAACGACACCGACTTCCGAAATTAAAGTTATTTATCACTTTCTAGTGGCTTTTTTTTCAAGTCGGTTGTTTTTTTTTTTGTAAAATAGTTTTTATTTTTCACTTTTTAGTTGTAACTTACTCCACACAAATTCATTTAACACTTGTGCATTGAAGAATTGAAGACACCGACTAGAAGAACCATCAAAATTCGCGCAGAAATGCCGGACATGCAGTACATTTATGGATATAACTTCGTAAATAAGAATAATTACCTAATGTATTATATACTAAAACCTTCCCGAAAGTATGTAGATCACATTAGTGAAAGAATTATCTAAATTGGTTTATTATTTTTTGAGAAAATCGCGGACATACAAACATACATACATACGGTTCGAATACAGAACCTTTTTTGAAGTCGATTAAAAACCGTCTACCTTCACCTCACTCCCGTATAGAATGTTTTATTATTTCCTTTATAACACCCGTGACGTCGCTTCGCGTATGAGCGACGTGCTGAAAATTATATGATGATAACACTCCATCAACGGTGTTTATTTGGAATTGTGGCTGCATATGGGCTCGACACGTGTTTGACTTCCAATTGTTTTGGGCTCATATTTTTAAAAGGATTACGTTATACAGCGAAACTAGAATTTTAAAACGGATTCACTGTATCTATAATTACTTAAGAAACAAGATTTGTCTTTGGTATATTTTTGATTTCGAGCTTTATTCTGACAACGTTAAAGTGCTAAATACAAAAACTGATTAATTATTAACAAAATTGAAAACTTGGACCCGAGTTTAAGTTTTCAATTTTGGTATTAAGTTCAAAATACAAGTTTAAGAGAGGAGACGCGGTTTAGGGCGATTATAGTTAATGCTGTGAGCTTCATGGAGCAACTGCCAATCTGACCTCCATAACCCAGTTACTGGGTAATACGATACCCCTTGGTAAGACTGGTTGTCAGACTTTCAGGCTTCTGACGACCCGTAACGACTGTCAAAGATCCACGAATGACAGCCGGAACCAACAGCTTAACGTGCTGTCCGAGACACGGAGGGGTCTTGGTATGTAAAAATGGTCACCCATCCACGGACCAACCGCGGTAAGTGTAGCTTAACCTGATCGATCGACCATTTCGGCTGTTCTTTTTCTGATAATCCAATACGTTGTTCGTTATTCCTCTGTCCATCATAAGTAGTCCCTAAGAATACAATCGTAGAGAAACATTATTTTCTTGCCCAGAAAAAATCATTCAGTCTAAAACACATACCCCATAAATTTTATCCTCACAAACCCGCGTAAAAGTTTAAAACCTCCCTAACAATGTGGTTTATCCCTTACCTACCCTCCTGCCAAGCTGCCTACCCAAAAAGGGATAATAATACGTCATATAAACACATTGTTGCCTGTCATAAAGTAGGACTCATAAACTTAACGATGAACTTAAGCTACGGCGTAGTAACATACGGTGCTACGAGGTCTACGACGCTACGGGGTCTACGAAGCTACGGCGCGGCGCTACGAGGTCTACGGCGTAGCGTTAAAGATTTGAATGATGTCGAATGTTTTATACTTTGCTCTTTTGTGGCTTTAATTAAAGTGGTGGAAAGCATAGTTTATTTTTGTAATAGAAATTAGTGTAATTTCTTTAAAATTGTAATCTTTACAAATCATGAATATTTTGTTAGACATAAGTCATTAAAACTTCTGGACGAAAATGTGGCGATGAAAGTTTAGAGTATGAATTTCAGTAGCTATAAGAGTAGGGGAAGATCTACCATTTGGAAAGGGCGTCTAGAATCAATTCTATTTTATTATAATTTTTGACGTTCAAAAGTGCCTATTTGAAATAAATTATTTGACTTTAACCTAAGAAACGATGGATGGGATGCATGAAGAAGCCTCCTCGTGTAGCGCAGTTTGTTTCGCCAGTTACTCAACTGAATCGAGCGCTCGGCTCATCCTGGACAGTCACACCCAACACCTTATTTGACTGGCCACTTCTTCCCTTGCGGTGGTAGGGCTAACGCCCGCCTGGTTTGCGACCACCCTCCCACTGGAGTCCGGCGTCAAGCAGCCTGCTCTGTGTTTCGTCGATGCGTGGAAGTTCCAGTGCCTTAGGCATCTTCTGGGCACGCTCGTTCCATCATAGACCTCATCCATCGCTTTCCATCAGGCGTGATTGAGGTCAAGAGCGAGCCCATACAGCAATAAAACAAAAAAGTGCCTTTAAATTTAGTATAAAAGAAGTAACTAATACCTAATTAATTACTAAAAATAACAAAATCAAATCCTAACTTAACTACAGAAACTAAAATATAGCGTCGAAAAATACATCCGCATCGCTGTCTACTGGTAATGTACAGACGCCAGCACATCAACCTACCCGAAACTGTCAGATTTTCTCAATCAACTTTAAACCTTATGGTTTGGTGATAAAGTTGAAAATCTATAAAATAAATTTGACAGATTGTAGTAGGTTGATGTGCTGGCGTCTGTACCCAAGAGACTGGCGGCATAAAAAAATCCTAACAATATTATAAATGCAAAAGTATGTTTGTTTGTTGCCTTTTCACGCCTAAACCACTGAACCGATCATCCTGAAATGTTGAATATACGTTGTCAGCTGTACATACACGGACATAGAGTACCATTCATCCCGAAAAAAAGTGCTGTTCCTGAGCAAAACAACAATAACGTTATTATGATAATAGATGGCGCCACGTGTCTATTGAACTTTGTCACATTGTTTAATTCGTCAGGTATTTGGACATAAATTATTTAAAAAAAAAACTTCTAAAAACAATGTCTTCATCCCTACTAAAAAGTAAACTAAAAAACTGGATACTATCATAAAAGGCAACAGTTTTATAATCCCTCTGTGATGCAACGACGTTGATATCATTGAAGCGGTATAATTTCCCCGGGGACAGCAGGCAAGCGAAAGTTAAGGTAGTCTTAAAAACTGCACTTTCATTATAAAATGGAGTGACGTGATCTTGAGATGTGAAGGCTCTATTAAAACGTCACTTGAAGGTATGAAAAAAACCAAATTCTGCCTAACAGAAATTTTGATCACTAAACGCATGCTTTTAACCTGCAGTGATATGTATTTTTTTAGAGAATTACATCTCGCAGGTCTACCTAGGAGGTTGTCGTCTGCTTAACCGGACATGCCTGTGGGTGCCTCAATAAATTATGGCCTCCAGCCAGGGCTTAAAAAAATTAAGCACTAAAGGGACTACACCCTGTGAGGTACGGGCCTCGGCTTAGGGTAGCAAGGGACAGGCTGGATCGGAATTCTGTAGAGATATGATTGCATGACGGAATTTTATGTAAAGTAAAGTAAATGCCTTCTGACCTAAACAATTCAGTTTCTGCTTAATATCAGTATTCTAAGGTTAAACCTGTCCATGTTCTGCACTGTGTCGTGGGCCTTAGTAAATACGCAACGACTGTTAAATTGCACCCTACCCTCATCACTCAAAATTGTGTTGTTTCTTGTGTGTAACCTACCTTCTTCTGATTTGTTTATTTTGCACTTGCTAAAACGATGTATGTATGTTAAGTCGAAGTTTTATTGTAATGTTAGTTTTAAGATACATTTTTTTTTTTTTTTTTATCTACGCTTACTGGCAGATAACTTTGTTCTAAAACCTATTTATGTTTTCTCTACAGGGTGTTACGGAAAGGGTATATCAATACAAACGGGTTGAAGAGTGTATCTGGTCTAGAATTTCTGTACAAAATTTCAGCTCAAAAGCAGTAACTTTGAAAATGCTTAATATTTTTTTATTTCGATAGTTTATTAAATTGAAATCATAACAAACGTGTCACCGCACTACGAGGGTCATTATCCATTATCTGTATTGTGTCTGTGCGCCTAGTACACGCACATCACGCCGTCGCGCGCCAGTGCAGCGCCGTGATGTCAAAATAAAAAAATATTGAGCATTTTCAAAGTTAATGCTTTTGAGCTGACATTTTGTACAGAGATTCTAGACCAGATACACTCTTCAACCCGTTTGTATTGATATACCCTTTCCGTAACACCCTGTATAAGTGAATTGTAATTATTTTGAGAAAATAAATATCTTTAACCGTAAACCCATTTTCGGGCCTCTGACTACCTGGCACGGTTGTGAAGTCTTTAGAAAACTCTTTTATTGTTATTGATTGAAATTCTTCTTATGAATGAGTATTCGGAACTGAATCACTGTGAAATACATCAACTCCGGCAAAAAATTAAAAAACTTTAACATAAATGTACTTTCAACTTTGTCAATGAATGAAGATGTAACGCTATTATCCATCAAATGCCATACCTAAATAGGTATGGCATTTGATGGGTAATAGCGGTAATATAATGGAGATCATGGTATACTGTTATGATAAAAAAGGAACCCCTTTGGGTTCCCTTTTTATCATTATTAGACCTTTAATTATACCTAGATCCTTTTATTGTTTTATTAGACCTTTAATTTTACCTTTATTATTTTAATAATAGACCTCCAGGCCGTATTTCAGTCACGGTGGCCAATCTCAACGGACAGCAAAAGAGTGGAACTCTCTACCTGCGTCTGTTTTTCCGAGCGCATACAACCCGAATCTCTTTAAAGTGAGAGTGAACAGGTTTCTTCTGGGTAAGCTCGCTCCATCATCGACTTTGTCTCTGTCACCTTTGACCTAGACTAGAGTCAAGAGCAAACCCATTTCAAATAAAAAAAAAGATAAGCCTGCGGCGCAGGAGGTGTTATAGAGCACAAGTGTATGCGCAGACACAGGTGCACTCTCTCTTCTTCTCTCACTCTCATAGTCCGATGGGACGGCAATCGAACACGACCAGAGAGAGATGAAGCGCAGGACCAACGGCTCAACGTGCTTTCCGAGTCACGAGAAATTCCCAATAGAAAAACCTAATAACTCTTTGACAGATCTGGGAATCGAACCCAGGACCCCACGCTCAGCAGTCGCGCTTTCGATCGTGAGACCAAGGGGGCACCGTGACCCTTACTAACACTGAAATCAAACGCTGAATTTAACCCTCACGTAATTTTCGCGAATAACAATTTATATGACACTAATAAACTGAATCTTAGTGATAATCTTAGTGATAGTCAGCAGAATATATATTATGTTATTACGGCTTCACCTTTTGACCTTAGTGAATTAGTAAACAAACTCAGATAGTCTTTGTGACCTTTGTAGTATTTGGTTTATATGGAGATAGAACTAATAAGATTTGTAATTATAATTATTTATTGAGACTAGCTGCGCCCCGCGGTTTCAATCGCGTAAATGTCGATCCCGTGAGGATGTCGGGATAAAAAGTAGCCTATATGGTAATCCAGAGTGTTAGCTACCTCCATACAAAATTTTATCAAAATTGGTCCAGCCGTTTGAGCGTGAAGAAGTAACAAACATATAAACACACACACTCACAAACTTTCGCCGTTATAATATTTAGTGTGATTGATTAGTGTGATGTGATAAAGATACTTGTTAAAGAGTTGTTTGCACGTTGCAAAATACACAGTTATGGATTAATATAGGTCAGGCCAGGCCAACAGTACATACATACCCATTTTTATTACTAACAACAATCATAATGCTTTAGCCTGCTTAGAAACAAAGGAAACGCAATTGCCATAATTAGCCTATAATGTTCCCAGTGCTGGGACACAGGCCTCCTCTCGGTGAGAGGGGATGGGCCGTAATCCACAAAGCGGGCCCAGTGCGGGTTGGTAGATGTCACATGTATTCGAATTTTTGGTTCTAGGACATGCCGGTTTCCTCACGATGTTTTCCCTTACCGTTTTGAGAGCAGTAGTGATGAAATAATGTACACAAAGTAAAGCGCCTGTCAGGGCTCGAACCTAAGACCTACAACTCGTAAGTCGCGGCCGTTACCACTGGGCCACCACTGCTCTCGAAATGCAATGATGTAACCTAAAAATTTCCTAAGTATTAACTTAGTCGCTCTGAATGACGATGGTCAGAATCACAGGTATAGATAGACCTAGATAACGCAAATATCACGATCTGTATGAAAACCAAGCGTGCCATTTTTTAACTACCTACTATGACGTCACAAGCACTATTTAGTGATGGGGAAATCAAATCGTTTCAAAGACGCCGCCGCGTGCGGCACTCGTCTCGCCCCACCCCCCGGGGCCTAGCGCCAGGGCTCACGCTCACCCAGCCAGCAGTACGCAGGACTGAGCGCGAAAGTGGCGGCTTACGATTTTTGTACGTAAGCTGGGCACGCGAAGTAAATGCTCTTGCGTTATCTAGGTGTATCTATATCTGTGGTCAGAATGCAATTTCAACAGGTAATCAACGAGAAATTGCATTAATGATTTTTGACAGGAAATTATCCAGTAGCACTAGAAAGCATACATGAAGAAAGGGTTGTTGACAATCATAAAAGAGTTAACCAATCCAATCAGTCTAACCTTATCAACAATAGTAAAAAACAAAACCTAATCAGCATTAAACACTACCTACTCAACTAATTAAAAATGTCCTATAAAGATGGACTAACAGTCGTTAAGAGCTAACTATTTATGGGCTCGTTTTATTGGCTCTTCATGGTGAAGACTTCTTTCTGTGTGTTCTAAGCTTTACAACAATGTCAGCGAAGTTGGTGGTATGAGTAAGTGTTGGGGTCAATAAGGGAGGTATCTATTTGAAGAAAAATACATCACATCACACTAATATTATAAAGGCGAAAGTTTGTGTGTGTGTTTATATGTTAGTTACTTCTTCAAGCTCAAACGGCCGGACCAGTTTCGATAAAATTTTGTATAAAGGTAGCTGACACCCTGGATTAACATATAGGCTACTTTTTATCCCGATATTTTGACGGGATCGACATTTACGCGGGTGAAACCGCGGGGCACAGCTAGTCGAACTCTAAAACGACCGTAGTTGAAAGTGGAACTTGCCACTATGTCAATATGCTATAACTTCACGCATATATTCTGCAAGGGGTAGGCAAAGGTGTATTATAGTACTCTCACGATTCGGCAGTTATATTTAAGCCCCATGTAAAAGGGGTCGACCTTTTGCCTCAAACGGGCACGAATTCATACTCTAAGCTGCTATTGAGAACCCAATAACCTAAGTACCGAACCTAGGACCCGGCAGTTGTACAGAGCAGTTGGACCACTGCCCCGGAATGTTCGTGACCACGCCAGTGTACGATACATAGGATAAAAGGAATTTTCTGACATAATATTTTTAATACCTTCGAATGGCAAAGTAACCCTTACTCTTCCACACACAAACCAACACCAATACTGGCTCCAACATAAATCACCAACATTGGTGTCAAACTCTATAAAATGAAGTGTCTGTCAATACACTTAAAACAGTCCGTTTTATGTGTTTGTTAGAATCCAAACGTTCTCGGGGGAATACATTCATATAAACAGAATGAGGGGACACATTTATAGAGAAATGGAGGGACTTCATTTTTAGAGAGAATGCGGGTAGTTGCATAAGAAAATGCAATTTTTCCACAGAAGCTTCATGTGTCAATTCACTCGTCTCCAATAAAGTGGCCTTGTGTCACACCGAAGTGTAGCATTTTTTTTTGTTTATAGTACACACGGTGTTACGGAAAGGGTATATCAATACAAACGGGTTGAAGAGTGTATCTGGTCTAGAATCTCTGTACAAAATTTCAGCTCAAAAGCAGTAACTTTGAAAATGCTTAATATTTTTTTATTTCGATAGTTTATTAAATTGAAATCATAACAAACGTGTCACCGCACTACGAGGGTCATTATCCATTATTTGTAGCGTGTCTGTGCGCCTAGTACACGCACATCACGCCGCCGCCGCGCGCCAGTGCAGCGCCTTGATATCAAAATAAAAAAAATATTAAGCATTTTCAAAGTTAATGCTTTTGAGCTGAAATTTTGTACAGAGATTCTAGACCAGATACACTCTTCAACCCGTTTGTATTGATATACCCTTTCTGTAACACCCTGTATAATATTAGTAGGAAGCAGGATAGTAGGAAGTAGGATAGGATAGGAAGTAGGATGTTTTTGTTGTTCTCAGAAAATACCACTTCTTGACCTGGATCTCATAAAGTATGACATAGGTAGGTACGCCAGGACAATGTCAATACGTAACGAGTTAGAGTGGCGAGCCTTGAGATTTATTATAAAGAACCTTTACCCATCCTCCAGTAAAGCAAACCCAAACTCAAAGCATTTATTTCACTTCTTAATTGTCAAGGAGTCGGTCAGTCAGAAAGATGAAGTTAGTTGCTTATTCCAAAGTGTAGTAGAATCCTATGGAGAAGACCGAGCAAGAAACTCCATGGACACTCTTTTAAATCCAACGGTAATAAAAAAAAAATCGATTTCAAAAATAAAGCAACTCAAAATTATGAAATAACTAGCTGCGCCCCGTGGTTTCACCCGCATAAGAGTCGATCCCGTGGGAATCTCGGTATAAAAAGTAGTCTATATGTTAATCCAGGGTGTCAGCTACCTCCATACAAAATTTTATCAAAATTGGTTTAGCCGTTTAAGCTTGAAGAAGTAACAAACATATAAACACACATACTCACAAACTTTCGCCTTTATAATATTAGTGTGATGTGATGTGATATTTTTATATAACGAGTGTAAAAAAGTTCTTAACGAAGTCGAGAGTCTTGTACTCCCCGTCATTGTAATATTTTTTTGTACTGGACCATACCTGGGAACCTTCTGGTTACGGAGATATTGAATGTCAAAATTCCAACTTTTACTTAAGTTTTTAAACGAAAACAAATTTTGAATGTTATAACACAACTTTAAATACCCCCACGACCCATGTACCGTTACATGCACCCAAACACAATGTTTCGCGTGCGTTACATTGCGCACTACCGCAAACAGCAAATTTTCCCACCACAAATAAAAGTAGTAAATTGAAATCATTATTAAATTGTAAGTTATTAAATTAAAATCATAACAAACGTGTCACCCCACTACGAGGGTCATTATCCATTATCTGTAGTGTGTCTGTGCGCCTAGTACTCGTACACGCACATCACGCCGCCGCGCGCCAGTGCAGCGCCGTGATGTCAAAATAAAAAAAATATTAAGCATTTTCAAAGTTAATACTTTTGAGCTGAAATTTTGTACAGAGATTCTAGACCAGATACACTCTTCAACCCGTTTGTATTGATATACCCTTTCTGTAACACCCTGTAGATAACCCGAAAAGGGATCATTGTACTCATCATTATGAACAACTTTTACTGCGAAACCAACACGTGACCACGAAAAAAAATCTACTGTCCCATATCAAATTTTTTTTTTTAGTATTCATGAAACTTTATTCTATACTAAAAATCTTACACTACATTGTGACCGACTCCTACAATATTAGAGATATCCGAGTCACTTGTGAGTTGCATGTTTTTATTGAATAAAATATTGCTGGTATCAACTGACTGAGGGGCTGAGGGAGGCGGCGGGAATGAAACTATTGAAGTGTTCATATAAGTGAGTTCAATTACAATATCACAAGAGGGGCAATTCTCGTAATTTTAAGGACGTTCACAGTGATCAGTCTCAATCTGTCAAAAACACCTCTAAATTCCCTACATTTTTGACAAGTTTTTGACATTTGATTGTCGCTGAGATGAGATTGCGACTAGATTTTGAACGTTTTGAAATACGAGAGTGAATTAGTCTTAAGCTTTAGCCCACGGCTTCGCCTGCGTGAATGTCGGAAAATATCCCACGGGAACATAGAATGTCTACCTATTACATTTCAAAAGATACAGTTCTGTGACAGATGGATGGACAGACATACACCCTCTGCAGCAGAAGGTCAGATAATAATATAATAGGATCCCGTTGGTACTCTTTGGGGCCGTCTCCACGAGCGAGAGAATCGCGGCGATATTATCGTCATGCCACGTATTTCTTCTATACACTCTTCTAGAACGTGTCTCCACACGGCGATATCATCGCGGCGAAAATTTGATGGCACGGCGAGACTATCGCCGCGGTTCTCTCGCTCGTGGAGACGGCCCCTAAGAGTACAGAACCCTTAGAACTATTCGTGGAAAAATACTTTTTTTCAGATGAAGATAGTGCAGAAAGCTAAGCTTTATAAATTAGGTCTTGACCTGTTTTCACGTTATGTCATTCTAGATGTGGGAAGCAAGTATTGGGTCTAAGTTATAAGAAACAGCGTTTTAATGGAGCTCGATTACGTAAAACGAACTTCCTGAAATCAAATACAGTTTATGCGAAAGAGCAATGGTGGCCCAGTGTTAACGGCCGAGTTGTAGGTCGTAGGTTCGAATCTAGACAAGCAATTTACTTTGTGTAAATTATTTCATCACCACTGCTCTCAAAACGGCAAAGGAAAACATCGTGAGGAAACCGGCATGTCCTCGATATCTACCAAACCAGACTGGGCCTGTGTGGTGGACTACGGCCCACTTCCTCTAGCAGTGGGAATATTGTAGGCTGCTTATGCTTATGCACATACTAACTGTGCTCCACGGTCTCACTCGCATAAGTGTCGATCCCGTGGGAATATCGGGATAAATCTTGTGTTAATCCTGGTTATAACCTATCTGTGTGCCAAATTTCATCCAAATCCATTGAGCTATTTGTGCGTGGAGAAGTAACAAACATACAAATACACTCACAAACTTTCGCCTTTATAATATTGGTATGATTTTTCCTTATTCTGATAAGTTAGGAAGTCTTACAATGCCAGCTCTAATATCGATGATAACAGTATTTTTCCCTTTATAATATTAGTTTAAATAAAAATATTATATCCTAACCTAATACTATTAACAAACTAAAATAATACGGCCTCGAAAAATTCCTCCGCATTGCTATCGACTGTTAATGTACAGACGCCAGCACATCAAGCTACCCCAATCTGTCAAATTGCTTTGATAGATTTTCAACTTTACCTCAAAGTAATAAGGTTCATATTCAATTGGGAAAATGTGACAGATTGGGGTAGTTGATGTGCTGGCCTCTATAGAAACTGGCGGCATTGCCACGTTGTATGGCAATACTTCGCCTCTGGCCAAGGTAAAAGCCAGCCCCTGCCCTTGTCTTATGTTTAGATTAGATACATTTATTAGATAATACATTTCTTTTTGTTACTATTTTTTTATATAACTGGGTTTTTTTTTACAGTGCTTAGTTTAGTTTGTAATCTCCCTGTATAAGTCGCAATAAATACTTTTTCTTTCTTCTTTTTTATTTATTTTATCTCCAAAAGAGGCTACACAATTACATGCAAGTTTCAAATATTACGTAGCGCTTTATTCCTCACCTGCCAAGAATTTCCCGCCCCCGCTTACCGCTACTGCTTATGCATTATACCGTGACCAAAGGAATTAATTCAATGGCAGCAGAGAAGCAGATTGCTACGTGCGGAGGTGAGAATAGTGTACCAACTTATTTTAAATTGTAACGAGTGTATCACACTAATATTACAAAGGCGAAAGTTTGTGAGTGTGTGTTTATATGTTTATTACTTCTTCACGCTCAAACGGCTGGACCAATTTTGATAAAATTTTGTACGGAGGTAGCTGACACCGTGGATTAACATATAGACTACTTTTTATCCCGATATTCCCACGGGATCGACATTTAAGCGGGTGAAACCGTGGGGCGCAGATCATAATTCTGGTATGCAAAAGAAAATAAATGGATTACTGCAACAAACAACCTTGAATGCCTCGGCGAAGTCTCAAGCGCTACTGCTTTGCGTGGGGTGTTTCGACAGGTAAACGGGCAAACGTGTAAGAGGTTAAAATGTCAAGTTTTATGGTTATAATTAACACTAAGACTTAGTAGAGCGAGCAGAACAATCCCAAACTTTTTTGTTTTCTGAATAACCAGAAATTTTATAGAACCTTTTTTTTTTACAAAGTTTGATAAATGATAAATGATTTTATTTCTGTAAGTAGGTTTGTACAGTCAACAGCAGAAGTAGATGACGAAAATCAGAAATTCAATACTAATGAACGGAGTTCGCGTCAGAACTGTGTGGCGTCGAAGTGATTCAAAAGTATGTGAATGTAAATTATACCAAACATTTACTACTAGTACAGCTGCCATATATTCGTGATCAGTTTTGACTCCAAAAGTTATAAACTCAATCATCATCTACTTTTGCTGTTGACTGTACAAACACTTTTACACGTCAATCATATTTTTTTAAAGCTAGATGAGGTCGGCGTTTCCTATCTGACTACTCTGAGAAGAAAGGCCGAAACAAACTCAGAGGTCACAGTCTCTTTTAAAGTCCAGACAAAATCTTGGTCAGATCATGTGAAGACCATGTAGATTGGTGTCTGAAATGGTCTTTTGAGGAAAGAACCACACAAACTGAGCGGACCTGTCCAGTCAGTGCATGCATTTGTCAAAAATCGTGCAGCTCAACTCAGAACTTGAGGAGCTCAACGATTCGACGAACAATACCAAAGAAAGGACATTTGGGTAGGCCGCGTAAATTACTCAAACTGCCAGATCATGATTAAAACTAACTGAGAAGGAAAAAAGAAATACAGAAAAAAGATTATAATACAGTTTTTAAAACGTTTAATTAGTAAGTTACGAATTAGTACGAGACACTAGACCAGTGCGGCAGTATGCCTAAAACAACCTTGTTATAATACTCGTACTTTTGCAGTAGAAGCCGTTTTATTCTTTTCTTCCCTAGGGGCCCATAAAGTTATAGCTCGCGTAGGGTCTACATTATAAATCCTTCGGTGTCTGATATATTGATATAAAGTGGGTAGTGTTAGCACGTACAGTCAGCAGCAAAAGTCGATTAACACTGTCATTTTTACATTTCATTAAATTGACAACAATTTTATCAATAAACTGCTTTTTAGCTTCTCACATAATAGCAGAGTTTATATTCTAAAAATTTTTCTTCTGCTGCAATTTTGATCAAATATTTTGCTCAATAACTAAGATTAAAAATACTGAAGTGTTAATCGACTTTTGTTGCTGACCGTACATGAAATAAATTATGTTAAAATTTTCTCGTCTCTTCATGTCCTTAGTAAATAAAGTCATACATACATTTATCACGCCATCTTCCCATGAGGACAGGCAGAAACCAACGCCACCTGCCACGATCCTTACATACTCTTTTTGCCTCGTGTACATTCATACATGATAAACCTGTCATAACAAATGTAAGTGGTAATATCAAATATCACACTAATATTATAAAGGCGAAAGTTTGTGAGTTTTTTTCATTTATTTGATTACTAGCTGCGCCCCGCGGTTTCACCCGCGTAAGTTTCGATCCCGTGGGAATATCGGGATAAAAACTATTCTATGTCCTTTCCCGGGACTCAAACTATCTCTATACCAAATTTCATCGAAATCGGTTCAGTAGTTTAGGCGTGAAGAAAAGACAGACAGACAGACAGAGTTACTTTCGCATTTATAATATTAGTTTGGATAATTATTTACATATGTACACACAAACTAAAATATATACAGAGTGTTACAGAAAGGGTATATCAATACAAACGGGTTGAAGAGTGTATCTGGTCTAGAATCTCTGTACAAAATTTCAGCTCAAAAGCATTAACTTTGAAAATGGTTAATTTTTTTTTTTTCGACATCACGGCGCTGCACTGGCGCGTGGCAGAATGATGTGCGTATACTAGGCGCACAGACACACTACAGATAATGGATAATGACCCTCGTAGTGCGGTGACACGTTTGTTATGATTTCAATTTAATAAACTATCGAAATAAAAAAATATTAAGCATTTTCAAAGTTACTGCTTTTGAGCTGAAATTTTGTACAGAGATTCTAGACCAGATACACTCTTCAACCCGTTTGTATTGATATACCCTCTCTGTAACACCCTGTATATACTATATACAAATAAAAAAAAAGACGAGCTCATTGGGCATCAAAAAATTCGTCCGCATCGCTGTCAATGGGATAAGTGCCCAAAAGGCTGGCAGTGAGGAGTGTGTGTGTGTGTGTGTTTATATGTTTGTTACTTCTTCACGCTCAAACGGCTGGACCAACTTTGATAAAATTTTGTATGGAGGTAGCTGACACCCTGGATTAGCATATAAGTAGGCTACTTTTTATCCTGATACTCCCACGGGATCGACGCTTATGCGGGTGAAACCGCGGGGTGCAGCTAGTAGGAAATAAATAAATCCTAACTAATATTATAAATGCGAAAGTAAGTTTGTTTGTTACCTTTCACGCCTAAACCACTGAACCGATCATCCTGAAATTTTGCATATACGTTGTCAGGTGTACAGAAACGGACGTTTCATCCCGAAAAAAAGGTCTGTTCCCGAGGAAAACAACAATAACGTTATTGTGATAATAGATGGCGCCACGTGTCTATTGAACTTCGTCACATTATTTAATTCTGAGGCGGTACGAAGTTCGCCGGGTCAGCTAGTAAATAATAAATAAATAAATAGTCACTTGTTTTTTTTTTATTATTTGTGTAGTCTTCTTCATCGTGTCGCTGGTACGACTTTTCTTAGATCTTGTTGGCGCAAAACTTCGCCACTTCCACGACGTCGTTGATGGCAGCACAAAGGTCCTATAGTACTTAAGAATAATTATAATTATTATAATATACAGAACCTCTTGGTGCACCCCATCGCGGCCTTTTCCGCCTGATCACTTAAAAAAATTTTCGCCTAAATCCTGCGGGGGCGCCAAGACACGCCCCCTTAAAGTTTTTGCCTATTAGGAAAGCGATAACGCAATTAGTTGCAACCTGCACTGCACAGCTTAGTGACGCATCACGTGTACTCCTTTTGTGAATTTTACGGACGACTACTTCACCTTGTTGGACTTACTAGAGAGCGCTTCTATTTTTTTAGTACAAGCAAAAATGAACTTTGTGGTGGTCAGACGGGAGTGTCCGCGATAGTACAGTCAGCTTCAGAGAAAAGGAACCCCTTTGGTAATGACATCAAGAAGTCTTGGGGTGGTTCCTTTTCTCTGACGCTGTCTGTACTTTTATAAATAAATGAAACAATCACTAGAATCCAAATAGACACCTTTATTACTAACTATGAATGTGTTTGAAACCCGACATCAGTAATCATATAAATTATACGCCAACCAATTAGTACGATTGCCCGTGGTTGCGTACTCCTCGTTTCGTTGCGGCCGCTCCGCATGGGCCCGCAAAAGTCCGCAACTCGTTACAAACAGAGATATATATCGATAGATTCGACCTACAGGGAAAAGATCTTTCAAGGATCTCGATCTACTAGGGCTTGAATGACGTTGACAGGAAGGCGCTGTTGATAAACGATAAGATAATTTGTGCGATTCTTTTGTGAAATGTATTGAAAAAACCGGCCAAGTGCGTGTCGGACCACGCACAATGAAGGGTTCCGTAGTTGCAATGAATTTATCCTTTTATTTATTTACTTATTATTAGGAAAACTTACAGCTAAACAGATACAGTAAGTAATAGATCAAACAAAATAGGGCCAATTACAACTTTCCACGTGTAGTATACATATACAGAAAATATGTACATACAGAAAATATATGAAACAGAGTATATAAAATATATGAAACAGAGTATATACAGAAAATATATGAAACAGAAAATATGTGTGTGGGAGTATGGGAGCCCCCCTTAAATATTTATTTTAATTTAATTATTTATTTTTAAAGTGAATATACAACTAAATATTCTGTGAATATTTCAAGCTTCTACTTGTTGCCGTTATTAATAACAAGCAAATAACGGCATAAAAATCACGTTTGTTGTATTCCTATACAACGAACGTGATTTTTTTGCCCTCTTAAATATTTATTTCATTCTGTTTTTAGTATTTGTTGTTATAGCGGCAACAGAAATACATCATCTGTGAAATTTTCAACTGTCTAGCTATCACTGTTCATGAGATACAGCCTGGTGACAGACAGAAAGACAGACGGACAGACCGACGGACAGTGAAGCCTTAGTAATAGGGTCCCGTTTTTACCCTTTGGATACGGAACCCTAAAAATATATTAAAACTATGAAATATATGAAAATAAATGCTTATAAATTCAGAAAGGGCCTCAACTAAGCATGATGTCAGATGGTAAAGTTGATTTTTGAGTGACCATTTTGTAACACAAAGGTCCTAATAAGTTTTTGGTTGCAATGAAATTTGAGCTTTGTTAAGTATGACATTCAGTTTATTGTTCCATAAATTGAAAATTTTCTCAAATTCCTGGCTCTAAGTTTAGACTATACAACTTTTATTATTGCTTCAAGTTAAGGTATACCAAAGTCTATTCAAACGCACCACGAAAATCAAACTTTAGTGTTGACACTTTTCGTGTGACGTAAATGCGATGAGAGCAAATCTAACGATATATATCTCTGGCTATAAAATCAATAATACTATGTCCAAATCTTCGACGGAACTGAAAAAAATATTGCAATTGTCAGTTCTGTTTAAAAATAAAATAATTAAATTTAACCCGAAATTCTAATTTTATATGACCAATAAAGATGTTTTTCATTTGACGTTTGAGGTTAATTTTATAACCTCAACTGTAGTTAATGATCTTTCAATCACAATTAAAAAAAAAAACTTTCTTAACAATCTGTATTTAGAGCTTGATGCCGAATGATGAATACTAATTCCCTTTAGAGAGTGATTACGTAAGATTTAATTTGAACAGGGTTTGTTTACACTTTCATCAGATAATTTTGGAACAGACTCGGTGGAACGCAGAGCTAAGAGGCCCATTGGCGACGTAAAACTGGTGAATGCCAAGCTTCGCCGCAAGATTGCCTGCCTGTCGGTCTTCTACAAACTGTACTTCGGTGAGTGTGCCCAAGAACTCCACGACCTCATTCCACCGGCCCCCTTTCACCTTCGGACATCCAGACACACTGCAAGTTACCATCCCTACCGAGTTGCTATTCCACCAATTCGTACTAAGCGTTTTCAAACGTCCTTTATAATGCGCACAGCAAAAGAGTGGAGCTCTCTACCTGCGTCTGTGTTTCCGAGCGCATACAACCCGAATCTCTCCAAAGTGAGAGTGAACAGGCTTCTTCTGGGTAAGCTCACTCCATCGTCGACTTTGTCTCTGTCACCTCTGACCTTTTTTTTTTTTTGTTGTCGGGGAGAAGCCTTCAAAAGGCACCCGACCTCCGGTTCACTCCAATTCACACTCGGGAGTTTTTACCTCAATAATACCACCCCGGTGATCACCATCAGCACATAGGGGCGGTCCCAGTTCCTCTTAAAAGACCAATTCCGGAACCCCCCGTGCAACGCCTGTAAGGCACATCCCTGGGGTCACCTCTGGCCTAGACTAGAGTCAAGAGCAAATCCATTTCAAATAAAAAAGAAAAACTATAAAGGTATACACTTACCTAATAAGACCGTTTCCTCCTCAGCCGCCGATGCCATGACTCTTTTTTGCTACTCCTGCTCTTGGAGCCAGTCGAGCTTTGTTGAGCTTGAACACACTGTAGAAAGAAAGAAAGAAAATTTGTTTATTGGCATAGAACTAAAAAAACCGGTCAAATGCGAGTCGGACTTGCGCACCGAGGGTTCCGTACACATTCGTAGGTAAGTATGTAAATAGTTTATCACGAGTTTTTGAAGTGAAACTTCTTTACGTGCGCTTGACTTGGGGAGTAAGCTGGCGAACGCGTGACGTAAGCGTTACGAAAAGTGTGATCGGGCGAGGCGAACGGGAGTTGAGTGGGGGATATAAGCAAGAGAAAGCAGTGCGCGCGCACATTTTCTTTCTCTCTTCCTCTCATAGCCAAATACGTTTGAAGTTTCACTTAGTCGTGTGGTCATAAGCAAACTCGGTTTTATTTTATGTAACTAAAAAATCACGTTTGTTGTATGGGCGCCCCCTTAAATATTTATTTTATTCTGTTTTTAGAATATGTTGTTATAGCGGAAACAGAAATACATCATCTGTGAAAATTTCAACCGTCTAGCTATCACGCGCTAAAACTTATCCTTTACAGACAATCTTTAGTGGCACCAGACAAAATTAACAGCACTAGCAGCGTCTCGCGGTTTCACCCGCATAAGTTTCGATCCCGTGGGAATATCGGAATAAAAACTATCCTATGTCCTTTCCCGGGACTCCTCTATACCAAATTTCATCTAAATCGGTTCAGCGGTTTAAGCATGAAGAGGTACTTAACAGACACTTTCGCATTTATAATATTAGTATGGATTATGGATCGTTGTCTAAATTCCTCTTACTAAAGTACAGCTTAGTTTCGTGTATCTTTACAATAAGCAGATAGCTGATTCCCGAGTAATGCTACCCTAGAATCCTGTAGCACAGGGTTCAAATCCCGCATACATAATCAGCCTATAATGTTCGCACTGCTGGGACACAGGCCTCCTCTCTTTGAGAGGGAGTGGGCCGTAATCCACCACGCGGGCTCAGTGCGGGTTGGTAGATGTCACATGTCTTCAAATTTTTGGTTCTAGGACATGCCGGTTTCCTCACGATGTTTTCCTTCACCGTTTTGAAAGCAGTGGTGATGAAATAATTTACACAAAGTAAAGTGCCTGTCTGGGTTCGAACCTACGACCTACAACTCGTAAGTCGCGGTCGTTACCACTGGGCCACCACTGTTCCTCATTCCCGCATAATCATTTTAATCTTTTTGGTTTTTTCTTAGTTTTTTTATGCACAAAATATATATCGAAAGAAAGAAAATAAGACACATAATACACCAGATACATTACATCAGATAAAAACCAAAAATAAAGATCAAATAAAAGTCTAAAGTCCGGTGTAAGAAATTAACAGGAAAGTGTGCCTCACGGCTGCGCCAAAAAGGCCCAGTTCAGCAAAAATGCCAGACAACTAGTGCCTGACGCTGGTTTTCAACTGGACCTGAAGGCCAATTCTTGTAATTTAAAACGTTCAAAATCTAGTCGCAGTCTCATCTTGGCGACAAACAAATGTCAAAAACTTGACAAAATGTAGGGAAATTAGACGTATTTTTGACAGATTGAGATCAGACTGTGAATGAACGTTCTTAAAATTACAAGAATTGCCCCTCAGATCTTGGTATTTGGTCCTTCCATCCACAAGACACGACAGCTCATATTAAAGAGCAGTTGCTCCTTAACTGTATAACTTCAGGTTCAAATCCCACATCGTAACTTATACTTTTTTGTTCATTCTAGCTATTTTAGAGCCACGCGCAATATGTATCGCAATTTGATCTTAGTAGCAATAGTCTCCTTAGCTCAGTGGTTAAGAGCCGTAGGCAGCTTAATTCCCTTCCGACCCTGGGTTCAATTCCCACAAAAAATATTAATATACGTATGTTTTTCTTTATTTTTCTTTTAGAGTTCTTGTATGTGTATCGTAATTTGGTCCTAGCATCCACTAGACTCGTTAGCTCAGTAGTAAAGAGCGCCGGTTGGCTCCCGCTCACCGTATTCTATGTTCATTTCTTGGGAGCGGGAGTACTACGGAGGACGGAGGTGCAAATCCTTCACGAGTCAATTCTTTTTTTTAAACTAAATTATGTATCTTTTTTGTGGTTTTTCTACGTTAAATTATTAGAATGTTTATAAGGGAGGAAAGCTAAGTATTTAAATAGTTTATATTTTGGGCAGAGGAAATTCAAATCCGACTTTTAAAATGTATTTTTCCCTAACACTTCTCTAGCTTAGGGTGAATGAAAACGTCGTTAAGAATCTTGAATTTATACTGTCCTAAATCGGCATTATGTTTTGATAACATCGCTTGAATTTTAACGCACAGTTAGAATTGGAGAATTAATGTTTAAGTTAGACATCGCAGTCTGTTATTTAAATTATTGATCTATTTGGGATCAAATATTCCTAATACTAACGTATAGCTTTTGTTCTGGGATTCACAAACTTTTTTGACTTCTTACTGACAAGATTA
Source organism: Amphipoea oculea (assembly GCA_945859645.1). Lineage (NCBI taxonomy): Eukaryota > Metazoa > Arthropoda > Insecta > Lepidoptera > Noctuidae > Amphipoea > Amphipoea oculea. Next base: position 17,113,354 of record OX243881.1, read on the forward strand.
AACGGGTTTGAAGCTGTTGTAAAACATACGATTTCAGTATCTTTATTATTTTGTTTGGACGATTCTCATAATCTATATAAAACTAGCAGCGCACCGCGGTTTCTCCCGCATAAGTGTCGATCCCGTGGGAATATCGAGATAAAAAATACTTCATGGGTTATTCTAACGTATAAGCTATATTACTGTAAAGTTTTATCAAAATCCGTTCAGTAGTTTTTGCGTGAAAGAGTAACAAACATCCATCCATCCAACCATCCTCACAAACTTTCGCGTTTATAATATTATATAGTAGCACACCCCGGACACTCCATACAACGCTCGCAAAATAATTACCTACTACTACTACATTGAAAAACGACGTTTGTATACGTATGAATGTGTGCGTGAGGTACTTGTGTTTGCGGGCGCTCTTGTTAAAGAACTGCGACGAATACGACGAAGTGCGGGGTGAGGTGCGGTAACTGATGTTAGTGCGGGGAAGGGAGTGGCCTTTCTGTACGTAGTACTTTAAGTATTCTGTGATAGTAGGAAGTAGGATAGTAGGATTAGTAGGATAAAGTCCTGACTGACTGATATATCAACGCACAGCCTAAACCGCTGGTCCTAGAGATATGAAATTCGGATGGTGTGTTCTTTGTGAAGAGTAGGTATATAGGTACACATAGAAAGTGTTTTTCGAAATTCAACCCCGAAGTGGGTGAATGGGGGGAGGGTGAAATTTCACGCGGACGAAGTCGTGGACTGTTATTTCACATTTTTTTAAATGTTTTCTTTTAATTTTAAAGTCTGTTCTTAATTTTCATTCGAGGTATTATTGTTTGTTGAGATGAATTCAAGCTGCATATTTGGCTTTTTTTTGGTCTCATTGTAAAAGTTATTTAGTTTTTTTGTGAGAACCCTCTGAAAAATGCAAAAACGCCAACGAAATCAACGTATGAAAGAGCAGACCTTTTTTGATTTTGAGATGGTCTTATAGCAAAAGCCGTCAAAGATTATCAAAAGTTTCTTTTCCCTATAAAAGAAGCCAAACATGGATTTAAAGCCTACTGGTATTTTTCCCTTTATCTCCCGATATGGGCCGCTATTTCGGGAGTGCGTCTACGAGACTCGTTAGCTCAGTAGATTAGAGCGCCGCTAGTCTGATCGCTCGCCGCTTTCTATCGTGTAGAGAGGTCTTATGACTGCTCGGCTCGGGAGCGACAGACTACGGAGGTCGGGGGTGCAAGTCCTTCACGGGTCAAATCTTTTTGGAATGGCTTGGATTGTACTCTTTGTGTATAGTCGGTCACTTTATAGGTTCTTGCTGTAAGTATTATTTATTTATAATAGGATGAAATTGAATAGGTGCGACAAATTAAAAAATTGAATTCAACGTGTTAGAGCATGTCATTAACCTCTCACACCCGCCGTTTGCCCGCCTACCTGTCGCCTGTCGAAACACCCCACGCGTCGGAGTAGTTGAATGGGCGCAGAAAAATCATTATTTTAATAATGACAATAGAACAATGACAGTGTTGTGTACACACGGTGTGCAAACATACTAGAACCAAGAATTCGAACACATTTGACACCTACCAATCCACACTGGGCCCGCGTGGTGGATCACCTCGCATGGGGCCCGCTCCCTGTCACTGAGAGCAGGCCTGTGTCCCAGCAGTGGGAACATTATAAGCTGATTATGTTATGTTATTGTATAAAAACAAAATCCCAAATACCAACAAGAAATACGTGTAAGTATTCTGTTCACCTCTGCATTGAAATCTTACAAAAATCTATTGTTATCCGTTATAATAAAAGGTGAATTTACGTGTGGATGACTCTAGAGGGGCCCCCGGTTGGCACGTATCACTTAGTTAGTCTCCAGACGACAATATTAGCGGCGGGAACGTAGTCACACCTCTAAACTACGTGAGGATGAGTGTAAATAGTGATACAGGTGAGATTTAAAAATGTTTTTACAGTTTATTGTAATTCTTTGTTTACCCGAAGGGGTGAAATGAAAGTTTAGTGTGAGCTTTCAGACGTTTTGAGGTTTAAAAAGGTGACGTGCAGTTTCGTTTGCTTTTACTGTCGTGGGTTCGAAACCCAAGCAGGTGTTTTACTTTGTGTCATTTATTTACGGTGAAGGGAAACATCATCGTGAGGAAATTCGTCCTAGAACCAAAAATTCGAAGACTTGTGACATCCTGCAGGCACTGTGCGGGTTGGTGCCCACGCACAGTGCCCACATGGTGAATTATGGCCCACTCTCTCTCACAGAAAGGAGGCCTGTGTCCCAGCTGTTACATTAAGTTACATTAACGGCTGCTTATGCAAACGCAATGAACGTCACCAATGCTTGCCTACATTTTGACGCTGCGATGTGGTGTATACTCAAACTCGAAGCATTTATTTCAATTAAACCAATTACAGGCACTTTTGAATTGTCAAGGGGTCGGTGAGTCAGAAAGATGAAGCTAGTTGCCCATTCCAAAACGTAGGTACTTATGGAGAAGAACGGGCAAGCAACTCCATGGACACTCCTTTAAATCAAAATAATATGGTTACAAAGTCTTGGTTAAATCATTCATGTTAAAAATTATACATGTGAAAACGATGCAGAACGTTAAAGGCGTCCATAATGAAAAGACGAGAAAAAAAAGCAATTCAAATATTAAATTAAAATAAGCCATGACACCGAAGAGATGACCAGTCCCTACTGACGGCGCCCGTTCACGAGCATGACGCATGTATTAGCACCATTCAGCTCAACCATAATATAGTTATGGTACGTGTTAGTGGGCCCTTACTAAATGTATCTAAAAAGATGACGATTTCATCTTGATGTGAAACAAAACAAAAGCTTGGACACTTTAAAAGGCTTGCTTACAGAAATGGAGAAAATCTGTTAACATTTCCAACGAAACCTTTCAATTGGAGCATGTTCGAAAATTCCGTCGGATGAATACTACAGCTTTGTCTATAAGTCTGCCTCGTGGGGTCTTGTGCATCCAGCTTTTATGCCTCGAGGCATACAGACTGTGGGTGCCTCACAATTCGATCTAGTTCCAGCAGAAACATCGCTTTGTTTTATATAGAATTTAACAGGACATTTCTTTAAACTGTTTGAGGAATATTTTATTTGATTTAACTTTGCAACGATTACGTCTTAACTCTTATCCGCACACCAATTTGTATGAAGCATACCTAATGAATATGATTATAATTATTAAATGCTTTGATACAATCACATCACACTAATATTATAAAGGCGAAAGTTTGTGAGTGTGTTTGTATGTTTGTTACTGCTTCACGCATAAACCGTTAAACAGATTTGGATGAAAATTGACACACAGATAGTTTATTACCAGGATTAACACACAGGATACTTTTTATCCCGATATTCTCACGGGATCGAAACTGACGCAGGTGAAACCGTGCTAGTCACATTGCACTAATATTACAAAGGCGAAAGTTTGTGAGTGTGTGTGGGGGTGTGTTTATATGTTTGTTACTTCTTCACGCTCAAACGGCAAGACCAATTTTGATAAAATTTTGTATGGAGGTAGCTGACACCCTGGATTAAGATATAGGCTACGTTTTATCCTGATATTCTCACGAAATCGACACATATGCGGGTGAAACCGTGGGGCAAACATAGCTAAAGCATTAGGTTCAAGGTTGATTGAGAAAATTTGACAGTTTTGGGTAGCTTGATGTGCTGGCGTCTGACTTATAATGTTTTAATTGAATTTGTGGACACTAGAGATTGCCTATCCGGACACGCTGAAATGGGTATTTTATCTAATTTAACCGGTCAAGCGGCGCGGTCGCGGTTCGCCGATCGGCGACGAAACAATAGAAAATCAATTGTGTCTCATTAGCGGCGCTTGACAGATTAAAAAGCCTTGCCACACAATACTCACGCTTACATTTTTTTTGATGATAATGGCGACGCCGCCCCCCCTGCCGGGCTTGGCGCCCAACGGTCGGGGCACCCGCCCCACTAGGTACCTGTCTAGAGCCCGAGGCTTATACGGCTCGCTGTCCTCGTCTTCCTCAGATGCTGTAAAAATGAAAGAGAGAAGAATAAGGTTTGTTGTATTGCGCAAAATTCGTCGAAAACTATATAAATGGAGGTTCGGCACAGAGACGCCTCGCCGGCTGCTGCTAGAGGTGGCATTGTCAACACTTTCCATACAAACGAAGCATGTCAGTGGGCATCACCGTTTACTTGCTCTACGGCTCAAACTATAGAAACTGTCGGCGTTTAAGCCCAGGAAGGCACGGGGCCGTTTACCTGCGGCGATTTCATTTCCGCGCACTGGATTTTCAAAAGATACATTGCTTAGGGCCAAAGCACACACGCTACTTTCTGCATCGCCGATCGGCGATTTTGCGGCTGTATCGATGCTGCATCGCGTTTTGGCGACTCTATGCGTTCGGACGCGGTATCCGAATCGCGCGTTTTAGCGACTGCTCCGATGCTGCATCGCGTTCTCGCGACTCTCTGCGTTCGGACGTGGTATCGGAATCGCGCGTTTTAGCGACTGCTCCGATGCTGGCGCAAATGCCAAATCGCTGCGACTGGCATCCGAATGTGTGCGGAGTGTAGCGTTCAGCCGCTGTGTCGAGCTTCCGAAAAGCGACTGAATCGCCGCGTTTGGCGTTTTTAAGTGTGCGGTGTGGAATGCTTGGTCGCTGCATTTAGCTTCTAAAAAGCTGCTAAATCACCGATCGCCGATGCTAAAAGTAGCGTGTGTGCTTTGGTTGGCCCTTAGCGCTGAGAGCTGATTGATTTGACGCCACCAACCACATCAGACTGTATGAAAAGTGATCTTCTCTAGGCTACAGGGTGTGCCAAAGACATAGACATACGTAAGTATAATGATACATATGTCGCAGCCAACTGGTTAAATTAGCCGTTTAGTTAACCTCGATATGTGTTAAATACCGAACACCAAGAATGGTACTCAGTACTTAAGTTTTGACCTTATGTGTATACTAGTAAGGTTGAAGGTCTGAGTAAAACAACCAAACTGTATACTGTTCTATATTTAAGAAGAAGACTAGAATTGATGAAATTCACAAGACCCCTATGAAATCGTTGTAACACAACGCTTGCGAGTGCTAATTCGACGCCAACGCCATCTAGTCACATTTTACACAAACTTATATCAAATACTATGTATTTTGTTGAACTGATGAGCGGCTTTCGATGATGCATGATCATTAACAATATGACTTTAAACTGTCGTGCATTTAGTATTGAACTAAATGTAGAACGTCACCTGTAGGCTATGGGATAAATACACCCAAATAGGCTCGGATGGAACAGTCGATGTTAGTGCAGATATCAACTCAGGGCGGCGGCTGATGAACATTTAGCACGTCAAAGGCGGCGCCCACGGACCCAGTCAGGCGGTCCACTGTACACCCACCAACTCGCACTAGACAAGCGCGGTGGGTTAATTTGTCTAAACCCCTACTCTCTCATGAGAGAGTAGGGAGGGGCCTTTGCCCTGCAGTGGGACGTCACAGGCTAATAATAAATAATAATAATAAATTAGTTAACCGCCTGGCCTTTGGACGTAGTGCTCGCCTCGCTTCGCTCTCTCGGCTCGCACGCGGTCGATTACAGTTCTAACCTAACCGAACTCATTTGGTCGGGGTGCCCTGGGTTAGTTACTGCGACCAATTCGGCTATCACGTGATTGGTTACAGTTCCAACCTAAACTATAATTGAATATCATTCAGGCCATTATTTGAACGGCCGCCGTTTAGTTAACCTTTTAATATAGTTAGCCGTGCCCCTAGCGCGCGGCTACAAATCGATAAAATCAAGATAAAATAATACCTACAATAAATAAGGAGGAGAAATCGTTGTATCAATTAAAAAATAGTCAAAAAGTTTTTATCTCTATTTAATAATGGTTTTGATTGCACCACGCAGTTAATAGGACGAAAATAGAACGAAAAAATCATGATGGTTTCTGTCTCAGAAATACGACACGGACGGTAGGGGCACGAAAAGGTTAGTTGGTTAAACTAATTGGCTGCGACACATACATACACTCAAAAAACATTACCCTTCTTCTGAAGCGTTCGGGTAAAAAGCACTCACTTTCTCTGTTACTGTCGTTGTTAGGTTTCTTCAGTATCCCAGGCAGTCTGTATCTGACTCTCTGGTTACTGCGACTCCTACTTCGACTCCCACTTCGACTCCTGCTTCGGTAGTCAGAGTCGTCAGGCTCCGACTTACTGTGAATTTTACATTTCTTCTTCTTCACATTCCCATTTGTATATTTGAGGATGCTGGAAGCAAAACTTTGGTATACAGTGAAGATCATCATCACTACCATCGTTTCAGCTGTGTACGCCCACTGCTGGACATAGGCCTCCCTAAAGTCATAGGCATCCCTTGGGGCCAAAGAACACACGCTACTTTTAACATCGGCGATCGGCGTTTTAGTGACTGCTCCGATGATGCATCGCGTTTTGGCGTCTCTCTGCGTTCGGACGCGGTATCGGAATCGCGCGATTTACCGTCTGCTCTGATGCTGGCGCAAATGCCAAATCGCTGCGACCGGCATCCGAATGTGTGCGGAGTGTAGCGTTCAGCCACTGTGTCGAGCTTCCGAAAAGCGACTGAATCGCCGCGTTTGGCGTTTTTAAGTGTGCGGTGTGGAATGCTTGGTCGCTGCATTTAGCTTCTAAAAAGCGGCTAAATGGCCAATTGCCGATGCTAAAAGTAGCGTGTGTGCTTTGGCCCTAAGGACAAATCTATACAATATTATAAATGCGACAGTGTGTCTGTCTGTCACCGAACCGATTTAGATGAAATTTGGTATAGAGATGGTTTGAGCCCAGGGAAAAGACAAAGGATAGTTTTTATTCCGATATTCCCACGGGATCGACACATATGCGGGTGAAACCGCGGGGCGCTGCTAGTAATGATATAAGTTCAAGAAAGAATAATATAGTACTCACGAAAACTTCTTTTTCTTCTTATTGTCAATAGAACTGTACGAATTCGTATCCTCAGTTTCGGAATCGGTGAACGTGTATGGCGGCTTTCCCATTTTAGTGAAACGAATCAATTTAAATAATTACTGTTGACATAGGTGTAAAATATTTGTGTTGTGTTTATCGATGGGATGGTGGATTCTTATTTTATAGTTTTATAATTTTTTTCGTATTTTTTCCATCATTTTTCATGTTACGTCTGACGTTGAAGGTAGTCTATGGTTGTAGTGACGGTGTTTTTTTCTTAATTTTGTTTTGAAGGTTTCATATTTTTGATAACGAATTAAATGACAAAGAGGTCAAGTGGTTTAAAAAAAGAATTTTTTTAAATGAGCACGGTATGGGGATAAAGAATGCCACTTCAGAAGGCCAATTCTTGTAATTTAAAATGTTCGAATCTAGTCGCAGTCTCACCTCGGCGACAAACAAATACCAAAAACTTGTCAAAATGTAGGGAAATTAGTGGTACCACCTATTTTTGACAGACTGAGACAGAACGCTGTGAACGCATTGTGAACGTTCTTAAAATTACGAGAATTACGCCTCAGATGTCGCTGCGCTCCAACGTACCAAGAATTTGACAGCTAGCTGTCACTATATACATATTGTTAGATACTACTACCCGGCCCAGGAGCGCGGAGGACGCGGTCACTGAAAGGAGGCTGCCACAGGCGGCGAGTCAGGCTCTCTGGTTCTTGTTTGGTGGTCTATGCTTTTTGACAGCGTTGTTGGTAGAAGCACTATCTGTCACCCGTTCGGTGTAATCTGGTACAGTGGTACCCAACTGATAAGGCGCGTCGTGAATCTTCGTTCGCGCAGAAAAGAAAGTATGGCCCCGAAGATTAACGAAAGAATGCTTAAAACTTACAATCAACCTTAGGTCACTACTATAAGGTTCATAATACACTGTAGCTGTTAGTTCCGTCTCACTCGCAAGTCACGCCCCTCCGCATAATTACACTTTGTGCCAATTTTATCGGGCCTCCAATTTTCATCAAATATATATTTAATTAAAAATACAGGTTATTTAAAATGTACGATTTATTTAATAAACAAATAGGTATTCATTTAGTAAACAATAGAAAAAACTTAATCTAAATGCCGCACTCTTGCTATCTCAATATCACTCTGAGCGTTGCTACTATTACCACCACTATCACGACTCGCACTATCCGATGAGGATGATGTGTCTTCGTTGGTGTTTATTACAAAATGGTCCAATCTATCGTCGATGGCCTCTTTTTAAACCATAAAAAAGAAAACACTTTTGTTGCCACTAAGTGTACTTTTGCCTGCTGCGCGTGCACTCGATCAGAAGTATTGCGGTTGACTAACATGCCACGCGGCGCGCGCTAACATGGCGACAGCTGCCGACCAATAGCGGTACAGGAAGAAGAAGCGCGGTGCGTGGAGCGTGCCGATTGGTCAATAGCATTTCCCGCGCTTTGAAAATTCATCTTCTGCGCAGGTACATCGGTAAGCCATATCAGTTGGGTACTACTGTATCTCGTTATTTCTTTAATATTTGTTTAGTGATGATTTTGTTCCTCTGATTGTAATTTTACTATGGTTGATAACTCTTTTCATAATTCATGTGATTAGTTATTAGATTATTAAATAATTCTGTTATTTAATTGTGATTTCACTTCTGTCCTAACAATATAATTACACAGCAGCCGTGGCTCGCGCCGTACGGATTCGTGTGGCCGGCCGCGCCGCCAGTCGCTCGTGCGATTCGCTCGGCAAACTTCGCCGGTCGCCGCTACGCGTGGCATGGCTAGTACATTTATTTACATTTGTTTTAGTCGCGAATTTTCGCTGCAGCGAATGTCCCGTGGCTAAGCCGATACGGACTTTAGACGCAAGTGACCAAAAAACAAAAGGACTTATTTGTATATTTAGTATCTAATGACTGCATCAGCTAATGCTATCCGCGTTGCTGAAATTTGGGCCAACCAATTTTGAAAAGCTATAGTTATTTTTCGTGCTATTTTTCCCATCGACACCCTAAGAAGAACTTGTATTTTAGATAAAATATTACTGACCTAAAACGTGAATGTATTTCAAATTATAAAGCAAACAATTTCATAAAAATTTGAATAGGTATAGGCAGCAGGAATAATTACAAAGATTTCCTACTAAAACAAAAAATGTGAAAAATCATCAATCAGTCACCATCACAGGGAAACCTTCAAACCACCAAACCAACCATTATCATTACGGCGAGGCCATTCCCAAACGAATTAATAATTCAATTCCTTAATAACGGACTCTCCCGCCAAAATGAATCGCCGCCAATTAAAACGGCGTATCCAGTTTGAATATAGAACAGAACCTTTTTCAAAATTAGAACTTGGACAACTTTTGAATTTTAAATTTGGAATCTTGGTTAACGAAATTCAGTTATGCGTTTCATAATTGATATTTGGAGTTATTGTCTCAAATGAAATTGATTGTGAAGAAAGTTTTCTATTGAAATATTAATTTTGTAATCAGGAGAAATGATTTGGATATTGTTTTAAAGTTTAAATTGTTATCATTAATGTATACAATGGAGGTAATATTGACTTTGATTGAGCTCGCCTCACTCCTTCGAATCCTTTTGTTTTCAATCTTTACTGTCCCGCACCCCTAATTGAAGAGTGACCTCAAGAGTAAAGTTACGAGTTCGTAGCCGAACGCAGACAGCAGCAGCAGACGACGTGTCGCTACGACACTACTGGTTTTATGTATTTATATGGAATACCTTCCGCAGCTAGCGATGTCCCCCCCCCCCCGACCCTTGCTCGATGAAGTGCCAGCCCGCGCCGCAGCTGAGCCTGTAGCTTTAAATTCCCGACTGTGACCTCTGAGTTTGTTTCGGCATTTCTTCTCAGAGCAGTCGGATAGGAAATGCCGGCCCCATCAAGCTTAAATAATAAAAATCTGATCCAGCCTATCCCATCTTGCTGCCCTCTCCAGCGACGCCCTCCCAACTAGCACAAACTGCTGCTTAAGAGCTTTGGAGCTAATCCGATTATTCCCAAAGGCGCCAAGCTCAAGCGACAGAGCGTGCACTGCAGACCTTATGCAGCCGCTTTGGAGCCAAAGGGGCACAACTTTTTGCAATCTATAGTTCCATTAGAACTTCATAATAGTGGCATAAAAGCGCTACATGAGCTACAGCTAATAATTAACACCACACTAAAGCTCTTGTGGCGCTTATTGATTGAATGAATGACAGGTTTAACTGAACGAATAAAGGATCACTGATCATTCACCTTGTCTCTCATTTATTAAATACATCTGTTGTTCCTGAGTCAGACATTACTGAATACAAATAAATAATAAGTGAAGTGTTTTTGAGCTATATTTTGTATTATATGCAAGTGGCTACAAACGCAGATCAGTTTATCGTGCATATAGTTGATATTATTGGAGTATTTTTAACGCGCCTCAATAATTACCTCAGAATATCCTAAAATATGTAAAATATTATTATATAAATATTATAATATCACATACCTACACGATATTGAAATTACATACTTGAGTACATTTGTATTTAGTAAGTTGCTGGTTCTATATTTAGTTATATTTTACTACAAATTGCGATAAAAACCTATAAATTTCTCAAGTAATGATAAATAATTGTCTTGTAAACATGTCGTCTATGAGAAGCAGCTTTAACTTGCAACTTCAACCTTAATACTTCCTCTCTGCGCGTCAAAACGCTAAGTTTCACTCTTCTGAAGGTCCAAGTAATACCTGTACCACTAATGCAGTTCAAGTCTTTACAATCACTTTTATTTCGTACTTACTGCAGATATCGAACCACACTAATAGTTATTTGTGTAGAGATCCGTAGAACTCGTTGAAAACCCTAAAATACGATGATAATTTGTAGCTGCTTCTATATTTTTCGCTCTTTCAATTGTTTAACACTTACTATGTCTTACCATGTTTTCAGAATGCCTTTCAAAATAATTCAAACTTATAATGAAAAACAAAATAAACAAGAACTTTGCATCTGTCCATCTAAGTGGGAAAAACATGGAGTGTTACACTGGCCGAACAAAAAAAGTAAAAAATTATGTAAAATAGAAGATTAGACTCCTGCTGCCAGTATTCACCTGGATCGACGAAGTTTATTGTAATTTCTCTTGGTGTACCAAGTAGTGAGCGTGGATCTTTAGGCATAGCGTTAGGAGTAATTTGGTTTAAAATTTGAAATAAGTCTTTTAAAGCTACTTGACTACATTTGTGTTTCAGCGCCCAAATTCGTATTTGCTCGCGATAGATCCATTTTCTTTCACATTCGACATACTCTAGTTTATATTCAGTATCGCTGTCCGAGTCTAGTCTAGAAAAAAAGAAACAATAAATTACGCAAAGAAGGTTATTTTACTTTATTTTTATAATATGCCACACCAAGCTATAACTTACTTTTCCTCTGTAACTGGCCCGTTATCAGTAATTGAGAAAACAAAATCTACGGGACCCTCGCTTGTGTTTGTTGAACTCGAACTTGGCGCATTATTTTTGTTTGTTTCCAATGAATCCCTTAAAGAATAAATGAAATGAATAGAGTTTTATAAATAAAAGCTAAATTACTCTCACGTAATTGAGATGAAAAAAACTTACGTGTTATTTAATATTTCAATTACAGAATTCTCACACACAGTTGCCTTTTTAATTTCTGCATATTCTGATAAACTCTCCGTACTTTCTTGCGATATCCACCAGTTCTTTGTTTGAACTTCCATGCATTCAGATCCATATTTCTTTTAAACTGGCTTAAATATTTTATAAAATCTGATTTCTCCAATAAAAATAGCAGAATTATCCAAATGAGTAGGGAATGACCATTACTCTCCTGCTTCTATTGTGAAGCCTTAATGTCGCTATTAGTAAAACAGTCGATCAAATTCCTACTTAAATCTGCGCAAAAGAACAAATCATTTCTGCAAAGAAACTTTCAGTGGCAGAACAGTGATAAATATATCTTTTATATAGTTCCGTTAAAAAGTCTGCAATTAAAGTCTTTATGCAGTTCTGAAGCGTACAGCAGCGGCAATAGAAGCTTTTTAGCAGCTTTAAGCTTTAACATACATGTTTTAACTCTCTTTTAAAGCTATAGACGGCAAATGGGTTGTAAAATTAACTCTTATAAAACCTAGAGTGGCATTTGGTTCAGTTTCTGCTACCCCTAGTGATATTTACAGCTATGAGCAGTTACGGAAGCAATAGTAGAACTTAAAACCACTTTCTGAACCCCTAAAGCGCTACTGTACAGCTAAAAGTTGCAAAATAGGCTGCTATTTCCACTAGTGTGCTAGTTGGGCTAAGCCGAGGTTCGTACCCCACAGGGGGTGCCCTTAGCGTGTAGTCGCTTAATATAGTAGATATTCGCCCTGGCTGGAGGCTTTGAGTTTTCTTAAGGCAACCACAGGATAGTCCGGTTAAGTAGTCACGACCTCTCAAGGTCAACTACGAGATGCCATTAAAAAAAAAAAAAAAAAAAAAGCAGCTAGCGACACGTCGCCCGACTACACGTCGCACGACCGCAGACGTCGTGTCGCCCGACCGTAGATCAGTAGTGCCACCGACGCTGGAGCGACAGCACGAAATTTTGAATCTTTCTCAAAAAGACTGCACCGACATGACGCTGCGACGTGTCGCTACGACATGTCGCAACGTGACGTCGTCTGTTGCTGTCTGCGGCCACCAACATACAATATCATTACCAAAATGATATTCTAACATGTAGGCAAAGTGCATACCTTTACGGCCAAGGTAGGCTACATTAGCCACATAAGAACAAACCCTCGTGGGTTACGAAGGTGAGCCGGGTTGTGCTTTCCGCATCCAGCAGATTCTTGCAGCCTTCACCAGGTTATCGGTCCACCTTGTGGGAGGCTGTCCAACGCTACGTCTTCTGGTACGCGAACAGATGGCCGATGGGGGCGACAGGTTCTGGAGTGGCATATACAAGGTTACTGGAAAAACACTAACAACCTCTTAAACGGTCATTGTACTCATCATTATGAACAACTTTTACTATGGGACCAAACCTGAAAAAGCGAAAAAAAAATCAGCTGTTCCCATAGATATATGAAAGAAGGCTGTTCCCTACATTTATGTTAGTATAACTCGTCAAAATGTAGGGAACAGCTGATTTTTTTTCGCGATATCAGGGTTGGTCCCATAGTAAAAGTTGTTCATATTGATGAGTACAATGACCTCTTAAGAGGTTTTTAGTGTTTTTCCAATAACCCTGTACCTATAATATGAGATGATGTCTCGGGCAGAAGCTAGTTGTAGATATGTTTTTGTCAAGGTTTTGTTTAGTTTTATACAGGGTGTCCCTGGAAGTATGGATCAAATCGAACAGGGGCGTGGGCAAGGTCATTTCCAAACTTTTCAACCCTGAGAATGTCAGTGAATTTTTTTACGGTTCAAAAGTTATGACCGATTTTAATTTTTTTTTCAATCACTTCGCTTAGTGTTCAAAGAAATTAATCATAAAAAAATACTATCAGGGCTATCTAAAAAAAAATTGATAGCCCTGATAGTTTTCACGAATTCGATCTTTCTTCTCTTTTTTTTAGTATTTTTTTTTTTGCTAAAACGTTTGGAAATGACCTTGCCCACGTCCCTATTCGATTTGATCCATACTTCCAGGGACACCCTGTATATCATCGAACTAAATCCAACATAAAGCACTATACGGTCTACATAATAACATAATTTATCATCATCAACCGGCGTGCGTGTATGACCAGCAGAGGGGCAATTCTCGTACTTAATTTTATAAACGTTCACAGACTGATTTCAGTCTCAATCTGTCAAAAGCACCTCTAATTTCCCTACATTATTGAAAACTTTTTGACATTGATTGTCGCTGAGATGAGATGAGTTAGAGCGTTTTCACATTATCCGATCCGATATCGGTGTCGGACGCCGATCCGATATCGGGGTAAGTAAATGTATGAAATATGTACCTGTCTTTCATATTGTCCGGCCCGATATCGCATATCGGAGCCGGCACCGATATGCTGGCGGCACCATCGGACGCCCGTGAGCCGTCGGGCGATAATGTTTGTATGTGTGCTAAACGTGTATCTAAATTGTCTCTTGTGTGCGTAGAGCCCGATGCGCGGCGGCCATTTTGAGCTTGTTTACTAGTTTGGTTGTCATCATTGCGTCGTCGTCGTTTTGTAGCTCGCTAAAAAGAGTATAAAATGCTCCCTCTGAATATCTAGCTTCCACAATGGAATGTACCCAATACTTTCTGTGGACAGATCTTTTTTTGCGTCTCAAATATAATAGATACAGCAAATAAAGTTTTCTATTATAGTCTGCCATGATGACTTGCCTGCACTAAGCTATCGAGCAAATGGCCGTATCGGAACGATTTTGTCGGAAATTATGTGAAAATAGCACATGGTGTCGGCTATCGGATGTCGGCTATCGTCGTCCGACACCGATATCGGATCGGATAATGTGAAAACGCTCTTATTCTGGTCTGACCCCTTGAACCCCCCCCCCTCCACCCTCCCCTCCTCGATCCCCTGCTAGTTCGTCTTCTGTTTTAAACTTTGTGTCATCCATACTAATATTATAAATTCGAAAGTAACTCTGTCTGTATGTTACCTTTTCACGCCTAAACCACTGAACGGATTTAGATTAAATTAGGCAGAGAGACAGATTGCATCTCGGGGAAGGACGTAGGATAGTTTTCATCCCAGAAATCATCCTTTAAGGGGGTGAAAAGGGGGGTAGAAATTTGTATGGGGAATCAATAACCGTTGAACCGATTTAGATGAAATTTGGTATGGAGATAGTTTGAGTTGTGGGGAAGGATATAGAATAGGTTTTATCCCCGAAAATTTCCCTTACGGATGTAAAAAGGGGTGTGGAGATTTGTAAAGGGAATCAATAAAAAAGGACTATAATACTTTTCTCGCGGGTGAAACCGCAGGGCGTAGCTAGTCCACTATAAACTTTCTCGTTCCGGTCTGATCGACTAAATTTTGAACGTTTTTAATTACGAGAAGTGGCCTTCTGATGAATGAACGTAAACGAAGCGAAAGGAGTAGTAAGGATAATAGTAGCAGTCTGCCTACACCCAAGAGAAGAAGGCGTGAAATTATGTATGTAATAAGATCATTAGCATATCCATATTTCTTAGATCCAAGTTGAACCGAAGCGGTGCACCAGTTACTTAGTTAGATACTAATTTCAATGCAATGACTGATCCCCTGGGAATCAATTGGAGGAGCTACAATGGGCACCGAGTTCCGTTTACCCGGATATTGTAGATGCCTAGGTATGGGCTACCCATCGAGTTAGGTAAGCTAAAGCCCCTGTACCACCGCCGACTAGGAAGCGACTAGCTAACAATATTTATTTATATATTTATTTAAACTTTTCGCACAAAAAGGTACAAAGGCGGACTTAATGCCTTAGGCGTTCTCTACCAGTCAACCAAGGGTGGTGAAGAGACTACCAAGAGATTTTCCTGTTCAAGACATGTACAACAGATTCTATAGGCCGACTGCTTAAGGGCCTATACTACCTCAAATGGCTTAGCGTGATCCTCCGTTATGTCGAAAATACTGCACCATTAATTTTGAAATAAATACATGGTAAAGTTGAGGATTAATGCTAAGTCTTATGTTAGGCGAAAACACGATTCCATAAAATTTTCTCAATAGAAAAAAAATCCAAAGTTACCTCTAACCCGAACAATAAACCGCTGGTATTAAAAAAATACTTCAAATTAGATCATGAAACTTTGCATACTAACTGAATTTACTTTAAAGCAGGTCTTATGTTATTTATTTTTTTATAATTACCATTATTTTCACCGTAAAAAGCAAATACCTAAACTATTGGCGCTGTCTGCCGCCCAGCACCGCACTCTGTCTCGCTCTCACTCAGTCCGCGAGCAGTATCGTATGAGCGAGATAAAGAGTGAATTTTAGCTGAGGTTGTATAGGCTCTTAACTGAGACGTTGCCTGAGGTAGCAGCGCGGTGCGGGAGGGGTGTGGTGACGTGATGCGAGAGCTCAGTGATTCGTCAACTTGTGACAACTATCACCCCTCCCACACCTACCTCAGGCAACGTCTCAGTTAAGCGGTCGGCCTATAGATCTCAAAAAAATATAACAAATAGGTAGATAATGTATATACAAGGTCAAATTAAATCAGTTAGCGAAACTCCGCAGATGGGATAAACATGATGAAACAAAAAATAAATTAATTTGATGGTTTTTTTTTTGTTGTGAGGTCAGCGACTGCAGTCAGTGTAGTCACTTTATAAAATACCAGTTTAAAAAATCCGGTTTTTTTTGTAAACTTCAGAAACTTGATGGGTTTTGATATCTAAATACGATGAAACAACAGAAAACAGATTATCTCATTTCAAACTTGAAATAACAGGGAAAAAAAAACATCTAATAATTTTATTTTTTTACCCATCACGGCAAAGAGTTCCGCTAACTAATTTAATGTGACCGAATCACCGATTGTTCACACCACCGCCGGCGAGTACCTACTCGTATGTCGCCACAAGAGCTATCAAAGGGAGTACTTACTTAGCAACGCTCGCTTGGCGGGTATAACATTCATTGAGAGATTCACGCTTGGTACAGACGCCAGCACATCTAGCTACCCGATCGAAACTGTCAAATTTTCCCAATCAACTTTGAACCTTATACCTTAGCGATAAAGTTGAAAATCTATTAAAGAAATTTGACGGATTCTAGTAGCTTGATGTGCTGGCGTCTGCACATATGTACGTATACCAACGAGTAAAGTCAAAGTCAAAGCATTTATTTCAAATAGGCACATAAAAGGCACTTTTGAACGTCAAAAATTATCTTAAAATAGAATTGATTCTAGTCGCCCATTCCAAAAGGTAGTTTTCGTATGGAGAAGAACGGGCAAGAAACTCCACCGTTACTCTTTTAAAATGTTTAGGTACAATATTTTGCATGGGTACATTAATTATATAATAACATGTGAGGACGAGACGAGACCTACAATAAAATTACTATACCACAATAGGTAAAAGAATTAAAAACGAAACCATGACATATAAATTAATTATCTGATAGATACATGGTGCTCACATATTTACAAACATGGTACAAGCAAAACGATTTTAATTAAAAAACAAAATACAAGTAATAAGTCAGGGTGTGAGTAATAAATGTAAAAAAAAAGAATAAAAAAATTTACAATTAAATTAGCAACCAGTTTGATTTTGTCTTGACTCTAGATTGTCCTATGGAGCAAGACCAGCATGTTTCCAAGCGTTCTTATCTTGGATATAATCTTCTAATTTATAGTATGCTTGTTTACAAAGTGTACGTTTAATGTGAGTTTTAAATTTTCTTTCATTTAATTGCAATATATCACAAGGTATTTTATTGTAACATTTAACACAGTACCCCATAAAAGATGTATGTACTTTGGCTAATCTGAAAAATGGTTGATGTATTTTATCTTTATTTCTTGTATTAAAGTTATGTCTATCGCTTATTTTATTAAAAAGATGTAGATTTTTTCTTACATACATAATATTTTCATAAATGAATTGGCAAGGTACCGTCATAATATTAATCCTTTTAAATAGTTCCCTGAGTAATCGCTCGTTGCCTTGTCGTGCAGTCGCTGCTCGTTGCTCGCTTAACTCGTTTTTAGTTCCTAGCTTTACTCGCTTATCGTGAATCGCTGGCAGTGGGGCAGGTGCTTAGTGTTAGTTGTTGTTTAGATGCCCTATGTGGCTATGTAAAGCGATGATGGCTGTTTGTATGCCAGTTTATGACGTCAATATTTTAGTGTGCCTACCTAGTTAGTCTAACAGTGGTCGCAAGCGCAAAAGACCCTGGATTTTTACCATAAAGATTTTTCAGTAGTACAGACGCCAGCACATCAAGCTACCGGAAACTGTCAAATTTTCCCAATCAACTTTGAACCTAATGCTTTAGCTATAAAGTTGAAAATCTATTAAAGAAATTTGACAGATTGTAGTAGCTTGATGTGCTGGCGTCTGTACGTCATCAGAGATGTTTAAGATATTTTTAAGAGTACTCGAGATTCTAAATAAAAATGAAAATTTGAAAATTGATTTATTGAAATTAATAATAGATGTATGCCAGTGGCGTAACTATACCGTTTGGGGCCCGTGGCAAATTCAATTGATGGGGCCCTCCCTCAATGTAAAGAAGCTCAACTAACGTTAGTTTTTGAAGTGAAACTTCTTTACGCACGCTTGACTTGGGGAGTAAGCTGGCGAACGCGTGACGTAAGCGTTACGAAAAGTGTGATCTGGCGAGGCGAACGGGAGTTGAGTGGGGGATATAAGCAAGAGAAAGCAGTGCGCGCGCACATTTTCTTTCTCTCTTCCTCTCATAGCCAAATACGTTTGAAGTTTCACTTCAGTCGTGTGGTCATAAGCACACTCGGTTTTTTTTTTATTAGCACTTCTCCCGCGACTTCTTCCGCGTACATTTCATGTATTCCCCTACAAAAACTTTAACACCTGACTGCTTCTGTCCTTATTTTAGGATTCTCCTGTGCTCATGGCCCCAATGCCACCCTATAGTTACGCCACTGGTGTATGTATTATAATTCTCAGCTAACAAATTATATCGCATCGCATCACCACATAGGAGAAATCCGCCAACAATACTTGGATACAAACAGTTGCATTCGATTACCGATTCGGAACCCAAACAGTCGCCGAGTCGCTAGAACGTGCACCCGACTGATTGACCGATGAGCTGACTGCATTTTATAGTAGGTATTCCGAGGGCAGGTTAGATGTTCCAGGAGGTATGGACTGTTGGCTCAGTTAGCTGCATTCATCCTAGGGGCAGCTATGTAAGTAAAACTGATTTGCATCGATTTTAGGTGATGGATAGGAGAAAGTATCTTAATTACTTCCAGTCTAACCGGATGCAGCTGAATACCAGTACTTTACATGGATCGACTGCCTATCTGACCTCCACAACCCAGTTACTGGGTAATACGATACTCCTTAGTATGACTGGTTGTCAGACTTTCGGGCTTCTGACGACCCGTAACGACTGTCAAAGATCCACGAATGACAGCCGGCCGATTCACGGAGGGGTCTTGGTATGTGAAGATGGTCACCCATCCACGGACCAACCGAGGCAAGCGTAGCTTAACCTGATCGATCGACCCGATTACCAATATTAAAGCAAATAAATTATTTTTCTGATCGATCCATCTAAACAAGTAAAGGGATTGAGAAAATAAAGTCAGTATCATGTACAGTCGCCGGGCACGTAACTTGGCAAGGCTTTGGCGTAGTGGGAGTAAGTTAGCGCATGTACAGACGCCAGCACATCAACCTACTACAATCTGTCAAATTTCTTTAATAGATTTTCAACTTTATCACTAAATCATAAGGTTCAAAGTTTATTGGGAAAATGTGACAGTTTCGGGTAGGTTGCTGTGCTGGCGTCTGTACACTTAGTGCAACAAGTAAATGGTCACTTTAATTATTTGTCATTATACTATGGTTATTGCCATAGATTATTTTTAAACATGTCTGTTTAAAGAAAGCTAAAAAAAAGGAAAAACACATCTAACAACTCTTGCCAAGTTACGTGCCGGGGACTATAATCCCTGTTAAATTCAGGGCTGCACTGCAGGGTGTCCTTAATAATGAATTAAGGGTTACCTGTCTGCGAAGAACTGTGTCTGCGAAGTTTCTTATGACTTTGGTGTAAGTGAAGGACACAGTGCATTAGATCCCAGACATATTAATTACCTACCCACGTCTTATGGACGTGTTCTAGCTACGAAAAATATAGTTGTACCTAAGATTGTTATTGTTGTTGTTTTTTGTCTTTGTTGTCGTTGTGTTTAGTTTAGTTATTGTTGTCGAGTTGTAATAAGTAACTACAATACAAGCATCAGCAAGCATTATATCAAGCATTATACAGGGTGAAATTAAATTCATGGGCATCCTTTTAAGGGGTCATTGTACTCATCGTTATGAACAACTTTTACTATGGGACTAAGCCTAAAATCGCGAAAAAAAATCAGCTGTTCCTTGCATTTATGTTCACATAACTCGTCAAAATGTATGGAAGAGTTGATTTTTTTTTTTCGCGATTTCGGTCTTGGTCCCATAGTGAAAGTTGTTCATAATGATGATTACAATGACCCCTGGAAAAGGATGCCCATGAATTCAATTCCACACTGTATATGTAAGCAAGTAACAAAATTGTAGGAATTTCTTCATTATTAGTCCTGCAAGACACGCATTGCCAGTCTGTTTAACTAACTACGATTCCGTACCTCTTCTCAGATTTTGTCATCCAACATATTATTTCACATTCGCAAAATTCTCCTAGTATTCATATTAAATAACTGTAGATATGTATGTTCACAATATTGTAAGCAGTCTTCAGTTGTCATAACGGGACGGTATTCATAAGACCTTTCGGCTTATTGAAATGTCTCAGAACTCAGGGATATGTACCTAACTCGATGTTAGATGATATTATTATATTTTTGAAGGATTTGTTTGCGTATTTCTGCCGTCGAGTATCGTTGTTGTATTCTAGTTTGATGAGATAATATTATAACTTTTTATTACATATTCTTAGATACTCCTTCTTCCAACCTACACGGTTCGAGTGACAGCTTATAAGAAAAAAGGCATGGTGCGCTGTCAATGGGCGCATGAATGGGCGCTGGGTCGGCTTGCTGTTTGGTTTCGGATGCGCGTATTCTAGGGACGTTATAGTGTTGATTGACGTCGTGTTATATAATTCTTATGCGCTTGTTATTTACCTATGTGCTTGTTGCTAATTAAAAATGATTTGTAAGAAATATAACTTTGTAGGTTACTTAGTAATTTGTTTTTCAATATACTTATCCCGCTTCTGGTTTCTAAGAATATATTATAAGCCTGTGATGTCCCACTGCAGGGCAAAAGTGGAAAGAGGGAAGGGAGGCCCTTCCCTCTTTCCACTTCTCGCGGTCTACTGCGATTGTGGGCCAATCCTTTAAGAAGGAGTCCAGCTCATCCCGCCATCGCTTTCGGCCTGCCGTGCGGTCGTTTCCTGCCATTTGGAATCCACTGAACGGTGGCTTTTGCATATTGCTGCTCTGATGAGATTTTATTATTTTTATTTTTAATACAGGGTACCATTAAAATAGATGAACAAATTTTAACACAGCGCTGAGTACGTCTAACTAAAGATATCCAAGCAAAAAAAAAACAATGATTAAAGTGATTTTATTTTGACCTAAAATAATAAATTACCGGCACATTAGTGTATTTTCTTCACCTGATTTTTTTTTCTTGTAAAGTATCTAAAGCGTTTGTCTTATAATTATATATTTTTACCATTGTCCTTATTTTGGTGGTCTGAATGATTTCTAAAAGTTTGTCCATCTATTTTAATGGGACCTTATATATTTGAAAACATATCACAGTATGTTGATATAAAGAATACTTACTGAGATATTAAGTACGTGCATCGAACTTTATCGTTTAGATGTTCCATTATATACCTATAGGCTAAATTGACTAATGTTTTGTGCACAGTGTTTGCCCTACCTACTAGAGTGAGACCCGAAATAGATAAATCGCGTAATCAACCTATAATGTTCCCACTGCTGGGACACAGGCCTCCTCTCTGTGAGAGGAAGTGGGCCGTAATCCACGGGGGCCAGTGCGGATTGGTAGATAACGCATGTCTTCGAATTTTTGGTTCTAGGAAATGTCGATATTTTCCTTCGCCGTTTTGAGAGCAGTGGTGATAAAATTATTTACACAAAGTAAAGCACCTGCCTGGGTTCGAACTCACGACCTTACAACAAGTCGGGACTGTTACCACGGGCCACCACTGCTCCATACATAACGGATACCTATATTGTGTATAGACTACATGCAAGACATAAAATCTCTTACAACGCCCTCTGGTGGAGAAATCGAGGCTAGTATTAACAAATGATTGATATCTAGCCCGTGTCGTCACTACACTCGTATGCAACTCGAACTCGCCCATTTATAATTTAGGACGAGTACCGTTGGCAAATACGGTCGGGAAGTTGTCTCTTCTGAATATTATTGTGTGACACTGATACCGATTATTTTGTTCAGAAAGTAAACATTTAAGTTCAGTGCATCTTTTTCCTTTTATTACATTAAGAAAAGGACCAAGACTGTATACATTTTAGTTCAGACCTGTCAAATTAATCAGCGCCTGACGTAAATTGACGTAACCTTTGGCTACGTAGGCAAGTTTTTAATCACATCTAAACTAGTATGGAGTAGTGTCAGGCGCTGATTAATTTGACAGGACTGAACTAAAATGTATCTTCTGTCCTTTTCTTAATGAAATAGAAAAAAAAAACCGAGTGTGCTTATGACCACACGACTGAAGTGAAACTTCAAACGTATTTGGCTATGAGAGGAAGAGAGAAAGAAAATGTGCGCGCGCACTGCTTTCTCTTGCTTCTATCCCCCACTCAACTCCCGTTCGCCTCGCCCGATCAAACTTTTCGTAACGCTTACGTCATGCGTTCGCCAGCTTACTCTCTACTCGCTTACTCTTACTTCAAAAGGTGAACAATCAACTTTCAACTTCAATGAACTTTTTAGTTTAGTTTGTGAACAAGGGATTCGACACCAATAACTGATTCTATATCCGACTTTTTGGTGGCTGAACATTCGCTCGTGATTCGCTAATACGTGATTTTACATGGCGCGACTGCCTATCTGACCTCCACACAGTTATGCTGCGGCTACATTGTTGCGATAACGCAACTACACTTCGCGTGCTCTCTCTTGCACACCACTCGACGCCTCGCTGTACAACAAAGAGCGCGCGAAGTGCAGTTCCGGGTTATCGCGACAATGTAGCCGTATCACAACTGAATAACATAATTTAATTCAGTAATATATTTAAAAAAACTAACATAAGCTTTTTCTGCTACCAATACCGAATGAAAGTTAGAGGCATCGTTGACCCGGTACTAATGCAGATGTACGTTTCATCCCAGCACTACCTACGCTACATCCCGGGGTATTCGCAGGACTACCTGCGTTCTATCCCGGAATAATCGGGATATTGCATTGCACCCACTCAATCCACGCTGCGAGGCGTATTACGAGACTAGAAACCCCTCTTATTTGTGTACGTATATGCTTAGAGGTATATGAATAGAAACTCTGAAGATAGTAACATTCTAGGCAGGTAATACAGCTGTTGCTCATTATTTTGAAGGATACAGAAAAATACAAATAATAATAAGACCGATGCCGATTTCGGTCACGGTGGCCAATCTCAACGGTCATTAGCCAGGTACGCAGGAGATATTATAGTGCACAATTGTGTGCGTAAACACAGGTGCACTCTCTGTTCCTTTACTCTCATAGTCCGATGGGACGGCAATCCGACACGACCGGACAGAGGTCAGGCGTAGGACCAACGGCTTTACGTGCTTTCGAAGGCACGTGGGTATTAAACCGCCAACATCCAAACACCGGGCTATTACTAATAAATTCCTAATGGAAAACCCAATAACACTTTGTCCGACCTGGGAATCGAACCCATGACCCCACGCTCAGCAGTCGCGCTTGCAATCACGAGACCGACGGGGTAGTCAAAAATATAAATATCGACTAACCGGCATCATCATTATTAGCCTAAGCAGACCACAGCTGGCCAAACGCCGTTCCAATTGCACGCCATTTAGCTAAAATAAAATAAAGTATTAAAAAAAACATTTTTTGAAGTGAAAACTTCTTTAGCGGCGTTGCACACTTTTTGTAATGGGGAAAAAATGTTAAACTCGCGTCAGGACATCGCGTCAGGACACGTGGTGACGTGACCGTCAGGACAGATTCCCCCCCCCCCCATCCCTCTTTCTACGGCGGCGCCAACCGAAGTGAGCCAAGTGAGACACGATAATGGATAACGGTACGGTAACGATAATGAACGGACGGACGGACGGACGGACGGACGGACGGACGGACGGACAGACGGACGGACGGACGGATGGACGGACGGACGGACGGTGACGGTGACGGTGGCGGTGACGGTGACGGTGACGGTGGCGGTGACGGTGACGGTGACGGTGACGGTGACGGTTACGGTGACGGTGACGGTGATGGTGGACGAGGACGTGGACGTGGGCGTGGATGGATGGATGGATGGACAGCTGATGGCTCGACCGTCTGTGTAGTAGCCACACTGCTGTGTATTCGTAAAATTCTTGTATATAAAGTGTTTCAAAAAATGGAAATTGAACAAAGTGCATCGATTAATGAAAAAAGTGACGCAGAAATTGTGAAAAAAACTTAGTTATATTAATTCAATTAATAATTGATTTATTTCAACGTTAATATTCAAGTTTTCACTTCTGCCGGCACTCCCGGAGTGCAACCCCGTCTTTTTTATTTTTTTTATTTAGCTGTATTCTCGGCAACTTCCATTCTGCACCTACCAGCTGAATCGACATCGCATCATTTGAATTTAAACTAGATATGCCAAGACTGACGGCATGTCCTAGAACCAAAAATTCGAAGACATGTGCCATCTACCAACCCGCACTGGGCCCACTCCCTCTCACAGAGAGGAGGCCTGTGCCCCAGCAGTGGGAACATTATAGGCTGATTATGTTATCTATGTTTAAGTTATGCCAAGACTAACATCTAGATCAACGTAAAATCAGGTGAAAATAATAAGAGCTTATTGCAAAATATCCTGTTGGCAACACCGAATGAAGCTTCGAGTACTGGCAGGCGGTGAAGTTTTTTGAAGGAAGCAACTTCCATAGAGTATAGAAAACTTCCCGCCATTGTTATTTTTCTCATGCCGCGAAACGCGTTTGATTTTATTGTGGATTGTTATTATTTTCGAATTAATATAATGTTTGCATATATAAATCTATATAAATAAAACGAAAAGTCCTGACTGACTGACTCCAAACCCTTAGACCTAGAAAGCTGAAATTTTGCACAGAGGTTCCCCTTATAACGTAGACAAGCAGTAAGGAAGGATTTTTCGAAATTCAACCCCTAAAGGAGTTAAATAGGGGATGAAAGTTTGTATGGAAAATCTTATTCCTTGTGTTAATAAACTTAAAACTTGCCACGAATACTTATCTAAGTAAATTATGAAGTTTGGAATTTTTCGTTTTTCTTAACTACCCCCTAAAGGGGGATTGGGGGGTGTCAAAATTTGTATGGGGGATTGGGGGGAGAGTGTCATTTCACGCGGACGAAGTCACGGGCAGAATCTATAGTAGCTAAAGCGTGTTTAAAAATTAAACAGATTTTTTATGGAATTATGGTCCAGACCATAAATATCTAGTTCCAGACAAATTGCAATGTAAAGGATTCAACTACTGCCCTAAGCATGTACCTATAGGAATTTCTCACTAGCCGGTAATATTCATTCATTAATTATTACGTGATTATTAATCTCCTAGAACTTACGTGAACTAATCAAATAATTAAAAGTATTTTACTTGTTTTCCCACATGATTTTTGTTTGACAAAGAGAACATAAGATTTTGACGTTTCGTTTTTCGAAAAAATGTGGACAATAAATCTACTTTTAAAGATATTTGCGTAAGTTGAAATAAAACAGTAAGTATTATATTATTTATTCATTTTGTTGATGCTATGTTTATATTTTTAACCGACATTAAAAAAGGAGGTTCTGTATTCGACCCGTATGTATGTATGTTTGTATGTCCGCGATTTTCTCAAAAACTAATGAACCAATTTTGATAGTTCTTTCATTAATGTGATCTACATACTTTCAGGAAGGTTTAAGTATCTATATAATACATTAGGTAATTATTCTTATGTATGAAGTTATATGCATAAATGTGCTGCATTTCCGGCATTTCTATGCGAATTTTGATGATTCTTCTAATCGGTGTCTTCAATTCTTCAATGCACTAGTGTTAATTGAATTTGTGTGGGGTAGGTACAACTAAAAAGTGAAAAAAATAAATACTTTTTTACAAAAAAGCAACCGATTTAAAAAAAAAACACTACAAAGTGATAAATAAATTTAATTTCGGAAGTCGGTGTCAAAAAACGAAAATGCGGAACCAACGACACCGACTTCCGAAATTAAAGTTATTACATAGATGACTTTACAAAATAAAACGAAACATCGAAACACAAACTGAACAGGTACCCATCACTATCCAAAAGTAATTTAAATTGAATATTAATAGCTATCCCAGTGATTTATGTTCGGCACAAGACCCACAGCGGGTCCTGAGCACTGACGCTGTTCAAATAAATCTAATAAGTCCTCGACGGCTTATTTATGTGTTCCGGAATGTTGATCGCGTTACAAGTGTTAAGTTTTGGTATTGCCAGTTTAGGGGTTGGGTGGAGGTAGGATTTTGAACTGCAGTTATTTTTAAAAGATCCAACAGATGCAGGTTAAAGGGTGGATGATACTGTCTTCAAGAAAAAAAATATGCAGGAAGAATTATTTGCCAAAAATGTAAACAAATAGTATGAGTTTATGGAAAAATAACTTTAAATCCTACACAATAAAGTTCAGTTTACGCTACAACTTCAACCATTTTGTCAATAGTCCTAGTCACTCTGAAATCAACTTAATTAGCATTTAAATAAAGTTGATGTTTGTTTAATTTGAAATAAGTTTGAATAGACTTTACACACATACATACATAATCTCACGCCATTTTCCAATGTGGGTAGATAGAAACTATACAGGGTGTTACGGAAAGGGTATATCAATACAAACGGGTTGAAGAGTGTATCTGGTCTAGAATCTCTGTACAAAATTTCAGCTCAAAAGCATTAACTTTGAAAATGCTTAATATTTTTTTATTTCGACATCACGGCGCTGCACTGGCGCGCGGCGGCGTGATGTGCGTGTACTAGGCGCACAGACACACAACAGATAATGGATAACGACCCTCGTAGTGCGGTGACATGTTTGTTATGATTTCAATTTAATAAACTGTCGAAATAAAAAAACATTAAGCATTTTCAAAGTTACTGCTTTTGAGCTGAAATTTTGTACATAGATTCTATACCAGATACACTCTTCAACCCGTTTGTATTGATATACCCTTTCCGTAACACCCTGTAGATCGCCACCATTTATATTGTCCAGCTGCTTCGTCCACGTTTATGCAGGAACAATTTTTGATAAAATATTTATTTTGACCGCATAACCTAACGTTCTAGTATAAATATCGTTGTCATTATTGCAAACTTTTGATGAAATTTTTTAACCTCTTCTTTTATAAAGGTGTGCTACAAAACCATACCGTTATAAGAAGAAGAAAAGAAAATAAGAAGAAGTTAAAGAGAAGAAGGGAAGATGAGAAGGTATTAATTGGAACGAAGTTCTTTATCGGAGCTTGCCGTAGGAGTAAACTGGAAGAATCGTCACGTAACGAAAAAATGTTATGCCCCCTCCATGCGACTTTATATTACTTATATCAAAATGAAAACCCAAGATGGTGGCTGCAAAAATTTTCAAATATTTCGTCATGACCATTGTTTTAATTTTTTTATTTAAAATTCAAAAAATCCCGAAATAAACGAATTTATGTCTAAAATTCCCAATATTTTTGCACCTGGCAACACCAAAACTTCTACTAAATGTTTACATGTTTCTTTATTAGGCCGTACATTTCGGAACCGTACTTTTTAGAGTCCCTTAAGTGTATTAGTGAAATCCCTATAAATCCTGTCAATGGTGGGCATCTTAAGAGTTATATTGGTACCCAACTACCCACGGATACGTTGAAATAGACGATAGTTCTGTGGG
Source organism: Amphipoea oculea (assembly GCA_945859645.1). Classification (NCBI taxonomy): domain Eukaryota; kingdom Metazoa; phylum Arthropoda; class Insecta; order Lepidoptera; family Noctuidae; genus Amphipoea; species Amphipoea oculea. The sequence goes on from OX243881.1 coordinate 17,141,178, forward strand.
CAGAATATATAATGACACCTTGGTATCAACGGACACGTACAATTATGTTACCAACTAGCCGACAAAGTTGATTAGACCATTATTGTCATTCGTGACGACATGCAAATATACGTTGTGTTATTTAATGTCAAAAAACCATGGTGGACAACACCTTGTCATGTACAGACATCAGCATATCAAGTTACTACAATCTGTCAAATATCTTTAATAGATTTTCAACTTTATCGTGAAAGCATTAGGTTCAAAGTTGATTGGGAAAATTTGACAGTTTTGGGTAGCTTGATGTGCTGGCTTCTGTACCTAAAAAAAGACGGGTTGCACTCCGGGAGTGCCGGCAGAAGTGAAAACTTGAATATTAACGTTGAAATAAATCTATTATTAATTGAATTAATATAAGTAACTCATTTTTTTTCACTATTTCTGCGTCACTTTTTTCATTTATAGATGCACTTTGTTCAATTTCCATATTTTAAACACTATATACACGAATTTTACGAATACACAGCAGTGTAGGTACTACACCCCACACCCACACCCACAAACACACCCACACCCACACACCCATACATCCATCCATCCATCCATCCATCCATCCATCCATCCATCCATCCATCCATCCATCCATTGTCGTGTGTCACTTGGTTCACTTCGGTTGGTGCCGCCGTAGTAGTCTCTCCTGACGGTCACGTGTCCTGACGCGATGTCCTGACGCGAGTTTAACATTTTTTACCCATTACAAAAAAGTGTGCAGCGCCGCTAAAGAAGTTTACATTCAAAAATTTTGATAAAAGAGAACAGAACACCACTTCCCGTAATTAAGAACGTTAAAAAATCAAGTCGCAATCTCATCTCAGCGACAATCATTGTCCAAAACTTGTCGAAAATGTAGGGAAATTAAAGGTATTTTTGACGGTTCACTAATGATTGCCATAATTTAAAATGCAATAATTTTATATACCATACTTGTATTTGTCTTAATTTCATTAGAAATAACGCTTCGGTTACCGTAATCGTGAAATTATATAAAATCATTTTCACTAATTTCATTGGTCATAACATAAATAATCGATCAATTGTCATAATAACTTTAATCCATATTTGCTATAAGTATTTTTCATTTTCAATAATGTCGTTTTCCATAACATTTATACACCATAATACTTAGTACAAATTATTTTATGGAAAACAAGACAATACCATTTTTGACAGATTGAGACTGAGATCAGACTGTGAACTTGCCCCAAGGTTACATGCTCTGTGATTGTCCCCTCTATACTATACTATAGGCAGACTATAGGCAAAATTGACAGACCGAACTTTGTCTATATAATTTGCTAAGTAAAAAATAAAAGTTCCAAGAGAATGTGAACCTTATTTTTATGCAAATAATGTTCATATCCGTGTAACTGTGATTGCGAGTTAGAGTTTCATACGAATATGAACATTTATTCGTATGAAAATAGAGTTACAGTTCAAGATAAAATTAAATAATATTTGCATACCATTTGTAATAGGTAAAGGAGCCATTTTAGTTTTAAGATCATACGCGGTTGTAAACCTACATTCTGGCAAATAAATTAATTTTAATATGAAAGTCAAAATGTGCTTTGTGAATTCTCTTATGACGCCATGACATTGTGGAAATAGTCAGCCAGATGATCAGCCCTTGCTGTCTAACTAAGACTAAGCACGCACCAAGAAATATCATCGTTGCGAATAAAAATCGCCTATCTTTGAACAATACTAAGGGGCTAAAAGAATCGCGGCGCCGTGCCGGGCGCGGCGAGACTATCGCCGCGATTCCTTCGCTCGTGGAGATGGCCCCTTATATGCTAGAGTCCGCGCACTGCGGTAAATAGTCGCTTGAAAAAATTTATTGGCGTTTGCGATTTTATTTCGCAAGACGTGCGATTGTGCGAAAAAATCGCATCGTAGTGTGCGCTTAGCCTAATAAATAATAATTTTATTTTTCCCACCACTCAAGCCATTAAGAAGTGACAACAGTGCCCAAAGTGCGAATCAAACTTCTTTCCATCTATGAACCTTTTAAAGTGTCAATTTTTCCACTCATTTCCTTTCTGGAATACTGGTGTCAATCCCATTGCAGTAGGTATAATATAACTGTTTCGTAAACAACAAACAAAAACCTTTGAGAATTATTTATCAAAGGAGCGAAGCAACGCATGTTTTCTATATCAAACGAAATCTGTATAAAGTTGATATGTTCTTGACAGTATTATTATTTCTATACGAAACCGAATATGTTAGCCATATATATATGAAAGAAGATGTTAGCAAATTTACTTCGTTAGTGGATACTCCGTTGAACGGAGTATTCTGGGTATGGTTAGGAATACGACCATCCGTTCCATCACAAAGATATCTGATGTCACTTGGAAAGCTGCCACGCTAAAATGGAACTGGGCTGGACACATCTACCGCATGTCAGATGAACAGTGGGCCAAACTCACGACCGAATGGGTCCCTCTTAGTGGCAAACGACATCGTGGCACGCCCAGACGGAGATGGCGGGATGAGCTGGACTCCTTCAACAAGAACTGGTCCTTAGCAGCTTTGAACAGAGAGAGGTGGAAAGAGAGTAGGGAGGCCTTTGCCCTGCAGTGGGACGTCACAGGCTAATAATAAGTGGATACTGGATATCTATGGTAGAGGAGCCCAGAAGGTTTTTGAGCAAGCATATGCGGGGCGAAAATGGTGATGAAATTATTTACACAAAGTAAAGCGCCTGCCCGAGTTCCAACCCATATCGTAAAACTCGTAAGTAACCCGTAAAAAAAAATAACAACGATCTTTAATATTCATTTCTACTTAAATATTCATCATTAATATCATAAATCTTCATAATTCAGCTCCGTGTTGTGACGTAGAATGGACCGCGTTCTGGTGACGCTCGCGTAGAACCGCGCTGACTCCCGCGGTGTTCGCGTGCGGTTGTCAGCGGAGAAATCTACCGCATACAGACCGTATTTTGGACTGAAAATATAAAACCAAGTAGGTAGCATAAAATATTACAAAAAAATACCAGCCTAATGCAAATCTGAGCCCTGATTCACAACCATACGACAGGCTATCGTATCGAAAACCTGACATTTCGATAACCTGATTTGACTTGCCCTCAACAACAAATAGCTGTTGGAAGAATAGCGGGCCTCTATTTGATTTAAACTGACAAAATTTTCGAGTTTTGGACTTGTGAACAGCGTTTAGAAGACTCCTACGATAACAATGATTAATGTTCGATACGATACGGAAGCGTATCGAGTGTTTGTGAATAGCTATGCTGATACCGAACCGTTCCGTAACACAAAAATCATTCAAAAAAGTTTTTTTTTTCCTATAGCCTACCCACTGCTGGGCAAAGGCCTCCCCCATGTTCTTCCACCTTTCTTGGTGCTGTGCTCCGTCCAATCGGTTAGGAACGAGTCCAAATCGTCAAGGCAGCGTTTCTAAGGCCTGTCTCGGTGACGAAGCAAAATAGCTTTACCTTCTTTTTATCATTTGTGATTATAAAGACAGGCACAGTTACACATATTCTGTATTTCTGCTGTTTCTCTATTAGAATTAAAAATAGATACAGCCTCGGGACAGACAGACGGCGGAGGCTTTTTTTTTATTGCTAAATGGGCCCGCTCTTGGGGGGATCACGCCTGATGGAAAGCGATAGATGAGGTCTATGATGGAACGAGCGTGCCCAGAAGATGCCTGTTCACTCTTGATTTGAAGGCAGACGGGTTAAATGTGGGAGGGAACACAGATGCCGGCAGAGAGTTCCACACTTTGGCTGTGCGCGTAATGAATGTGGAGGAGAGGCGCTAAGTACGACTCGTCGGGATATCAACCAAGTGCGGATGGTACGCTGTAGTACGACTGGTTGTCCGGTGGTAAAAGGACGATGGTGGGATCAGGTCGTGGTCGTGGCTTAGTAATAGGGTCCCGTTTTCACCATATAAAAACAAAATGCACTATGCATTAAGTCAGGAGTACCTACTCTTGGAACTGAAGTAGCAGTGGGCTGGCCATGTTTGTCGAAAGACCGATGGCCGAGCAGACGAGTCCTGGGGTGGAAAACGCGTATCGGCAAGCGTAGCGTAGCCAACGATTCCTGGGACAGACTGGGTGCGGAAGGCGCTGGACAGGGGGTTGTAGCGCAGCCTGGGAGAGGCCTATGTCCAGCATTGCACTAGGATAGGCTGAGCTGATTGACCAACTCTTGACAGTCAGCCCCGATACTGCCTTACTTACCTGTGCTCCTTTGTGCTCACTAGTTCCTTTAGTAGTTCCTTTCTCAGTGTTTTTCTAAAGCGTGGGCTATTCCTAATAGTTCGTATTGATACGTGAAAAAAAGAAAGAAGAAAAATACATACATATATCCTGTAACCCATTCGAAGTTGTCAATCATGGACCACGCTGCATACCCCATTACGTGGATACCGTCGTTTATGGCGCAGTATACCTGTACAGCACACAATATACATATGACTCAGTGGCGTGCATTGTTTTCACAATAGGTAGGCACTAGCCGGGTCTAGTCAAGGCAGACGCAGTCACTAATAAAAAAATTAAAAAACTTGTGGTCGGGGAACCCCCGGCAGGAACGAAGTTCATATTGAAAATCCAAGATGACGGTTGTAAAACTTTTAAAATGACAAAATTTTTAAATTTTCGCAGCCGCCGTCTTGGATTTTCATTTTTACCTCCCTATCGTCCTTAGCACCCTAGAAAACCATGAAAACGACACCCATGATGAAAAATTAGAAAAATGTTACAGCCGCCATCTTGGATTTTCGTTTTGACCTCACTATCCGCTTTAGCACCCTTAAAAACCATAAAAACGACACCCATGAAGAAAAATTAAAAAACAATTATAGCCATGACTCTACTGTTTCGGGATCCTGCTGGGTTCGATTACAAAGTAGGGCAAATTGTCATTGGTTTTTTTCCGTTAAGGGGCGTTTTACAGTCCACTAGCGCCGCCAATCGAAAAAATGTCATAACTCGTAAATAGCATCAAAAATACAAAATGTGGTCTATTATTACTGTAGAAAAGGCAATAACGTAATTTTATAACACATTGTCAACACTTGAAATATAGCTGTTTAGCTAAATCGTGCATTTGTAACAAAAACGGCCGTTTATGTTTTGAATGCACGATTTAGCTAAACAGCTATATTTCAAGTGTTGACAATGTGTTATAAAATTACGTTATTGCCTTTTCTACAGTAATAATAGACCACATTTTGTATTTTTGATGCTATTTACGAGTTATGACATTTTTTCGATTGGCGGCGCTAGTGGACTGTAAGAGGCCTCTTAAGAATTTTTCAGTATAGCAACCCGGAATTTGGGAGTTGGTAAGAGCACGTTAATCTGTTGGTCCTGCGCCTGATCTCTCACCGGTCGTGTCAAATTGACGTCCCATCGAATTAGGAGAGTGAGGAAAAAGGACGTGCACTTGTGCTTACGCACACACTCTCCGTTGAGATTGGCCTCCGTGACCGAAATTCGGTCAGGAGGATATATTTTTTTCACTAAACTATATTCTCTCTCTCATATTTTTCCATTTCTCTTTATGCTTTTTCTTTTGATGTTTGTTTATCTTTAATTATATTGCTGAGATTAAGTTCTATAATATTATAAATAAATAAACACAACCCACACATATCACACACCACACACACATACACACCCCAGTGGCGTGCATTGCATATAGGCATACAAGCAGCGCCTACCTCAATATATCAACATAAGCCTGTCAATTACATTTTAGTGTGTGTGCCCCACAATTAAGAAACTCACTAAATTAACATATAAACAAAAAACCAAATCTTCATAAAAACACGCGCGGCAGTAGACAGTCGCCGGACGGCCTACTCGGCCCCGGTACTATTCGCACATTGTCATTTTTCTTTCTTTACTCGTTCATGTTAATATGACAAAATTAAAAATACGTACGTCTCACGCGTAATACCATGACGTTCGACTTTCGCAATTTATCACCCTTAAGTAGGCATGCCTACTCAAATAACCACACTTTGACCTCACTTTTTTTTCTGATTAGTGACCACGTTTGCCTAGACTAGACCCGGCCTAGTGCCTACCTATTCTGAAAACCAATGCACGCCACTGACACACCCCCACTCGTTTCACATATCTTTATTACCTGTTCCAAATTATCCCTAATATAATCCAACCGCCTCAAGTCGTACAGGTCCGGGCTGACGGACGGCAGGCCATTCTCCGTGATCATGATATCGTTCACTCCGTATGTGTTTTTGATCCAGTGCAGCTGCTTCCGAAGACCTTCGGGGTATATCTGGAAGGTTTTATGACATTAAAAGATGATGGGAGACAAAGGGTTTTAGGAAGACCTTTATTTGTCGCCACACCGAAGAAATGGAACTTACTGCCGGAGTCTAAGGTCCGGCGTTTCTAAATTTGCCAAAGATATTAACAACAATGGCCGCTAGAAAAATAAAATCCGATATACAAGAACATTTATTTGTTACCTAGTTATTTTTTTTTTTTTACTTTTTATTCAATTTCAAATTTTTGGCAAGTTTAGAGCCGGACTATAGGTATGTTTCATAATATATAAATTAATCAACTAAAAGTCTGTCTGATATTTTTTATCTGAGGAATAAATATTGCGGTTTGACAGCTTTTGTATAGAAATGATGTCGAAATGTCATATTTATTCTTCAGATATAAGTTATCGAGTGTTGATAAATCAGCCCTTACTCAAATAATTAGGGCTGATTTTTTCAACGCCAGATAATTTTATCGGAGGAATAATTTTGAATTTTTGACAGTTCTTCCATACAAAAATTGTCAGACGTCAATTTTATTCCACGAATAAAAAAATATTCTGTCGATTAAAAAATAAGAGAATTAACACTTTTTTTTAATTTCAAAAATACATAAGACTGTCCCCCAAAACGGACAAACTCTCCAGCAGGTATAACAGAGGAGTCTTCGAGTATATGTGCAAGTATGTCTTCGGTTCCGAAGACTTACTTGCACACATTACGTAATATCATATACTAGCTTCTGCCCGCGCCTTCGTCCCTGTAAAATTTTTGTTTCCGCTTAGCATTCTTTCTGACTTTTTCTTTTTGCTTGGCTCCTGAGGGGCCGTCTCCACGAGCGAGATAATCGCGACGATAGTCTCACCGTGCCATCAAATTTTCGCCGCGATGATATCGCCGTGTGGAGTCACGTTCTAAGAGAGTGTAAAGAAATACGTGGCACGACGACAATATCGCCGCGATTCTCTCGCTCGTGGAGACGGTCCCTAAGGGTCCTACCGCGATGTTAATCACTAACATCTGGAACTACCAGACGGATTTGAAAAAAACTTTTTGCATTTTATAGCTAAATTCTTGAGGAAAGGTATAGGCTAACTTTAACATAGATAACGCTAAGATCCTTCGAAGCCGAGAAAAAAAGTAAGAAAGAACGCTAAGCGAAATTTCACGCGGATGAAGTCGGGGGCAAAAATTAGTGTCATTTATTTCTGCACGAAAAACTTCTTCTGTGTGGCGTTTTACCAGGATGCTAAACAATGTATTAAAAGATTCTTGCCGCAAACCAGTCAGTGACAGCCGTCTTCCAGTAGGGATGGTTGACCATGGAGACTCCGATCTCTTTGGAGCCGTAGTACGGCCAGGCTCCTGCATTCTCTGGGTCCACCTTACGCACCAGTTTGGTCGTGTAGTGGTTGAGCGCATAGAAGTCGTAGGTTCCTATAAGTATCAAAACAATCTCTAGAATTCTGTAAAATATACCTAACTAGCTGTGCCCCGCGGTATCACCCGCGATAAAAGTATTATAAACCTTTTTTATTGATTCCTTTCACAAATCTCCACCCCCCTTTTTACACCCTTAAGGGATAATTTCGGGGATAAAAACTATTCTATATCCTTCCCCACAACTCAAACTATCTCCATACCGATTGGTTCAGCGGTTATTGATTCCCCATACAAACTTCCACCCCCCTTTTCACCCCCTTAAAGGATGATTTCTGGGATAAAAACTATCCTATGTCCTTCCTCGGGATGCGGGACGGAATCTATCTGTCTGCCAAATCACATCACACTATCACACTAATCACACTAATATTATAAAGGCGAAAGTTTGTGAGTGTGTGTGTGTGTGTGTGTGTTTATATGTTTGTTACTTCTTCACGCTCAAACCGCTGAACCGATTTAGATGAAATTTGGTATAGAGATACTTTGAGTCCCGGGAAAGGACATAGGCTACTTTTTATCCCGATATTCCCACGGGATCGACATTTACGCGGGTAAAACCGCGGGGCGCAGCTAGTTTAATCTAAATCCGTTCAGTGGTTTAGGCGTGATAAGGTAACATACAGACAGACAGACAGAGTTACATTCGAATTTATAATATTAGTATGGATTATAGTGCACTGGACATCAACCTGAAGTAGATAGCGGATGCTGATTAAATAAGGAAAGTCGTAACAAGAATAAAAACTAGATTTCGCGACTTTGGACAACCGTAATGACAGTTTTAAAGAACTTTAATTAGTCTACTGTTCTAGAACGACTTTCAAATTCTCAATTTGTTTAACTTTTTGTGCGAGGTCTTTGTAAATTCCTCTTGAATACGTAATATTCTTTATTTTAAATTAATGTTATCCGACTAAATCTATGCGTACCATTTTATCTATGATACTTTCTCAATCGTTCTAATCCTTACCTTTAACAAATACAATTTCTTCAGGAGTGAAGGGAGGCAGCCTGGAATACGGGTAGCCTTCCCTTTTACTGTTTTCCGCCAGAACCTTCTCAAGTTCTGGTGGCCAGCCACCCAATTTGGAGTAGATGGCGTGGGCATATCTTCCTTCCTTAAACCAGGAAAAGGGGGCTATTATGACATAATGGAGGCCGCGATCTTACTCTCGTATGAATTGATTTATCAGACTTGTTAATAAATATTTAAATCTAATGTAACTTGGCTCAAAGATTATTTTAAACATGTAAGTATATGTCGGAAGTACGTCAGTCATTCGTCTGATGATTCGGGACGCCAGCACCAAGCGGCGCTCGAAAGAGTCTAGCCTAAGTTCGTGGGGGTCGACGAGAGTGCCAAAGCGTGGTGGAGCAGTCTCTTCACCATTGAACATCTTACGGACAACATGTGCTCAGAAACAGTCTCGCGTTCCGTATCGTTGTGTCGTATACCTACAGTGTGTGATTCGCTAGTGTGATTAATTTGTTCGTAAAATTATAATTTGATTTGATCTGTAAGCGGTTTTTCTATTGCGCAATAACCAACACTACCCATAGCAATTAAGATATGTCTTCGCCTTACAAAAGGGTATACACATTACATGCTCTGTGGGTAAACAGGTTTTTTTCTTACAATATATATTTTTATTCACAAATGTGGGTACAGTTAATTTTTCCTAAATTAAAACACTATATACAGACGCCAGCACATCAAGCTACCCGAAACTGTCAAATTTTCCCAATCAACTTTGAACTTTATGTTTTAGCGATAAAGTTGAAAATCTATTAAAGAAATTTGACATATTGTAGTAGCTTGATGTGCTGGCGTCTGTCCAAGTTTTGAGTATTTTAAAGGTAGAGTAAACAACGGTTCCAGATGGTTGCCGACGGTTGTCAGAAACTGACTATTCTACGCGTGCCTTTAATTTAACAAATAACATAAGTATCGGAATATGCGATAGAAAAATAGATGTACCTCATACGTATAAGCTACATAGAGAGAACTGAGGTAACTTGCTTACCCAGATTTGCAATGTGAGTTTCGTAGCCTCAGCATCCGCTGGCGTCTCAGGCTCGAGCCAGAAGAAAATATTAGACAGCGATAACTTGCCTGAACACGAAAGAAAAAAAAAGAAGTTAGTCAATTAAGTCTCCCGAGTTATCCAGTTACCGAAAAAAGATCAGAGGGCCAATTCCAGTAATTAAAAACGTTCGAAATCTATTTTATTTTTCTCTATGGCAATGGTGCCGATGTCGACAATTGTTCGAATTGTAGTCGCAATCTTATTTCAGCTCCAATCAATGTCAAAAACTTGTCAAACATGTAAGGAGTTTTGAGGTATTTTTGACAGATTAAGACTGACGTTAGAATGCGAATGGTCTTAAAAATACGGGAAGTGCCCTCTGATTTACCACCAGCAAAAAAATCTAAATGGCGGACATAGGTATGCCAGGTTCTACATAAAAATCTTCAACCCCCTTTGAGTGGACCTGCCCAGTTAGTGCACGCATGTGTCAGCAGTCGTGTAGACAAAATAAAAAATGAAGGAGCTTAGCGACTCGACGAACACTACCAAAGAAAAGACACTTGGTACGACCGCATAAAATAGGTGCGCCAACTGCTAGACTATCATTAAAACTAACTAAAAGAGAAGTTATTTAATAAACCCTTATAGACCTCACCACAGTATAAATAATAGTTACAAGTAACCTCACATTTACAATAATTAAAATATAAGTACAAAAGCAAATATTCATGTCATTGTGTGCGCCACGAAAGATGAGACTTGACAAGCTCAGTGGTAGGGAGTTTGCGCAGGTAAGTCATGTATGAAATAGTTACCCACAATGTGTATGATAATGTCGTCTATAAATGATAATGTCGTCTATAAATCCCTGAATAGATATTCAGGGATTTATAGACGACATTTAGATAAAAATTCTTAACAATATTATAATATTTATTACGAAATAATAAAGTTTAAGATAAAAGTCAAGTCTCATCTTTCGTGGCGCGTACTATAAAAGTATTTTCTTCAAAATGTCAGTGTACCTATGGAAAATCTTTGTACCTATATATTTCACACTATATCTGAATCACAACTCACCATGATACAAATGCCTGAACTCCTCATCATAAATCCTGTAGGCTTGAGCATGGGCAATCAGCACATGTTTGTTGCACAAGTACAGACCTATCTTCGTATCGTCCAAATAAGGAGCGGCCATCTTGTCGTAACCAGCGTCACAGGTGACCAGAGGCTCGTTCAAAGTGATCCAGTACTTCACACGGTCGGCGTAGAGAGAGTATAGGACCCTCGCGTAGTCGCCGAACCAGATGGAGATCAGAGGGTTAGCCCAGCCCCCTGAAATAAATATGAAGAGAAAGAAGCTATTGGGATGCATGAAGAAGCCTCCTCGTGTAGCGCAGTTTCTTCCGCCAGTTACTCAACTGAACCGAGCGTTCGGCGCATTCTGGACAGTCACCCCTAACACCTTATTTGACTAGCCAATTCTTCCCATACGGTGGTAGGACTAACGCCCGCCTGGTTTGCGACCACCCTCCCACTGGAGTCCAGCATCAAGCAGCCTGCTGTGTTTCGTCAATGCGTGGGAGTCCCAGTGCCACAGGCATCCTCTGGGCAAGCTCGTTCTATCATAGACCTCATCCATCGCTTGGCATCAGGCGAGATCGAGGTCAAGAGTTGGCCCATTCAGCAATAAAAAAAAAAGCTTTCGCTTTCTATCCTAACCAAACCAACATCGCTAAAACCTTTAGAATAGCAAAATATAAAGTACCCTTACCAAGATTCTGCAAGGACTGTGGCAAGTCCCAATGGTACATAGTCACAACAGGTTCGATGCCCTTCTCCAGTAGACCGTTGATCAGGTTGTTGTAGTAGTTCTTGCCATCCTCACTGATGTGGTTGGGGAAACCGGACGGAAGGATACGAGGCCAGGATATTGAGAACCTAGGAATGAGGACAGACTAATTAAAGTAGCGACTTGTGCTAATTTTTTCCAAATTACTTGAAAAGGGTCTATTGCCATTACACTTTATGGAAGTAGGTACCTACCTCTTCCATAATGTATATAGATATACCTATATAAGTTGATGTACTGAACTGTTACAGAATACTAATAGGTACCTGAAATGAATACCTGGGTTCGAACCTACGACCTACAGCTCGTGAGTCGCGGCTGTTACCACGGGCCACCACTGGCACTGCTATCATAGACTAGCCACTATTGTACAGACGCCAGCACATCAAGCTACTACAATCTGTCAAATTTCTTTAATAGATTTTCAACTTTATCACTAAAGCTTAAGGTTCAAATTTGATTGGGATGATTTGACAGTTTCTGGTAGCTTGATGTGCTGGCGTCTGTACTTACATAGGGCGACTGCCTTTCTGACCTCCACAAACCAGTTTCTGCACCGCAGAACCTTACCTTTAACTACAGTAAAATATCTTCGAAACCAACCTGTACATATTAAGGCCCAACTCGTGGGCTATCTCGATGTCTCTCTTCCACTGGTGGTAGGAGTCACACGCCACGTCTCCGTTGGATTTGTCTATGACCACATCAGGTCTTGTGTGCAACAGTCTGTCCCAAATACTCTCTCCTTTATCTGGAAGACAAGGGCAATTAGGTTGTGGGGGCTCCATTTATAAAATAAATCAAAAGTCATTTATTACCCGACTACGGCGAAGCAAAAAGGAGGGTTATGATTTTGACCGGTATGTATGTATGTATGTATGTTCATCTGTTCCCTCATAACTTAAAAAGTACTTATAATAATTTGACCATTGAGGTATCGTTAGAAGCGTCTTGACCGTCCGCTGGTTATAGCCTATGTGACGTCACACTAAATTCAATATGGCGCCCTCTAGAGGACATAAAGTAATGAATTCGTAGACGTTCGAAAAGAGCTAATTTTCAGGCTAATTTGAACAAAAGTCATTAATTATTCAAATTAGCCTGAGAATCAGCCAGTTTCGAACGTCAAAATTACATAAGTCGGTCTCCCAAAACACCCGCCTTTCACCACCTTCTAGTGCTTTAGCTGGGAAGAACAAGTATCAATCAATCTAACAATCAAAATCAAAAACATTTATTTGCTAGAATATGAACACCGTGTTCCGGGCGATATACATAAACTTCGACAAGATGTTCAGACCATGGAAATAAGCATGTTTCATTATGGACACATTAATGAATTCTTATTTTTTATTTTTGTTAATTTTCATACAAACTAAATACCTTGACGTAAATCGCCCGATATGCATGCTTCTTTATCCGAATTGCCAACGATGACGTACTTTCATTCATAAGATTTGGCGGGCTGCAACTTGTCAAAACAATGACAAATATCTCTGTAACGAAGCCTTTTTAAGTACTACTTCCTTTGTTAGATTTAATTTGTAAAAGATATAGAAGCGTTTGACAAAGTTTATGGATATCGTGAAGAACACGGTGTATATGGTTCATAAGGTGTTACAGTAAATTTGTTTCAGCATATCCTGCCATAACATGGCGTGCAAATATATTCACAGTCAGCGATGTCTATGTAATAGTAGTAGTAGAGTAGTGCAACTGGAAACTCTCGAGTTTACGCAAAGAACTGTCAAATCGGTAAAACTGACGAATCAGTGAAATTGACTAATCAATGAAACTGGCCAATTAAATGAACTGACGACTGAGGGAAACTGACCAGTGATACGCGGACTCCAACAAACACCCCAGCAGAACAGCTGTCTGTCTAGCTTTTCTAGGTGTAACCGACGCCTACTGATAGTAGGCACGTTTGGTATAGTGGTTGAGCAATTGATTGCTGCACAATTTTTCGCGGGTTCGATATATCCGACCCATCAGAGGGTTGTTACGGGTTTGGCTGATTTTGTATATTTAATTTGTGTTTGTGCCCAAAAGACAAATTCCCAGCGTGCGGTAAGGGTTTTTTTTTGTATTAGTAAGAGTAACAAACCTATCTACAGGTTGAAATTGAATTCATGGGCATCCTTTTAAGGGGTCATTGTACTCATCATTATGAACAACTTTTACTATGGGACCAAACCTGAAATCGCGAAAAAAAATCAGCTCTTCCCTACATTTTGACGAGTTATGTGAACAAAAAAAAAAAAAAAAAAAATATACGCGTCGAATTGATAACCTCCTCCGTTTTTTCGTCGGTTAATAAATGCAAGGAACAGCTGATTTTTTTCGCGATTTTAGGTTTAGTCCTATAGCAAAAGTTGTTCATAATGATGAGTAGAATGACCCCTTAAAAGGATGCCCATGAATTTAATTTCACCCTGCATATAAAATTCAAAGTCCTGACTGACTGATATATCAACGCACAGCCTAAACCGCTGGTCCTAGAGACATGAAATTTGGAGGGTGTGTTCTTTGTGAAGAGTAGGTATCCACTAAGAAAGGGTTTTTCGGAATTCCACCCCTAAAAACCTTTTTAGAGGTGGAATTTCGAAAAATCCTTTCGAAATTTCACCCTCCTCCCATTCACCCGAATGGGGGGAGGGTGAAATTTCACGCGGACGAAGTCGCGGGCAGAAGCTAGTAGGTATATAATATATCTTACCACTTTCGTTCCATCCGCCTTCAATTTGATAGGCGGCTGTGGATGCCCCGAACATGAACCATGAGGGAAACGTCAGGTTCTGCTCACAGGAACCACCGATGATGAGGACACTGTGAATTTTTACAATCAATCAATCAACTCAGCCTATCGCAGTCCACTGCTGGACATAGGCCTCTCCCAGACAGCGGCACATCACCCTGTCCTCCGCCTTACACATCCAGTCTACCCCAGCCACCTTCTTTAGGTCGTCCGTCCATCTAGTTGGGGGGCGTCCCACACTACGCTTGTCCGTACGCGGTCTCCACTTCAGGACTCGTTTGCTCCACCGGCCATCGGTCCTTCGACAGACATGGCCAGCCCACTGCCACTTTAGTTTGCTTACTCTGCAAGCTATGTCGGTAACTCCGGTTCTTTTCCGGATAATTTCATTCCTAATTTTATCCTTCAAAGAGACTCCGAGCATAAAGAGAGAGAGAGAGAGAGAGAGAGAGAGTTTTTACAATATGGACGAATAAAACATAATTATGAATAAAGATAAAGCAAAACGAGAAGCATGTGGCTTTCTGTAGTATATAGGTACATAACATAATCAGCCTTTAATGTGCCCACTGCTGGGACATAGGCCTGCTCTCTGTGAGAGAGAGTAGGGCGTAATCCACCACGCGGGGTTAGTGCGGGTTGGTAGTTGCTAGATGTCACATGACTTCGAAGTTTTTGGTTCTAGGATATGCCGGTTTACTCAGGATGTCATTCATTATTAGTTCGGGCCCCGAACTAATCTTGTGTCCGTAAGTGATTCAGAGTAGGAATCGCCCATAAATAACATCGACCAAAACTACTGATTTCATGCGTATGGAGGAGAAGAATTCACACCTGGTGTGAATTCTTCGGCGTCCATAAATCCCTGATAGGCAGTGGCGGATTTACCAATAGGCTGAGTAGTCTGGAGCCTAGAGCGGCAGATTTTAGGGGCGGCATATTTGGGGCTAACATTTTTTTTAAATGTCTTAGGTAGGTACCTACTGAAATTAAAAATATTAATATTTATTTGGTTTTTCGGAAAGAATAAACAAAGTGGATGCTCAAATTCAGGCTTCTACCGTAGATTTTATCACAGTTGCCGATCTTTACAAATCTCTTTGCAAGTTTTTCGTAGCTGATGAACGAGAACATTTTAAGTATTTCGAAGAAAAGGCGAAGCAGTATACAAAAGACATGGGACATTATTGTAGAGGTCGGTAGGGGCGGCAAAATTTGAATAGCCTACTGGCGGCAAATGTGTAAACCCGCCACTGCTGATAGGTCTACTCTACGTCATCAGTTTGCCTAAACATTTCACAATCTTTGAATCATGTCTACAAATAGTCTAGCACAGTATTTATTTGGATTAATTAATTAAGACATGCTACTGTACTGCGATATCAGTTGCTATCAAGTTCGCACGAGTTCAAATAAACTTTTCCTTGAAGGCTTTGCCTTATAGAACGAGATCAGGTATTCATACTAGCGCAGAATCAAAGCGCAGCGACGCGTCAATTTTACAGAATAATATGACTGTGCTAAATAGTATACCTGACCTTAAAATATCAATCAATCACTCAACTCAGCCTATCGCAGTCCACTGCTGGACATAGGCCTCTCCCAGACTGCGCCACAACACCCTGTCCTCCGCCTTCCGCATCCAGTCTACCCCAGCCACCTTCTTTAGGTCGTCCGTCCATCTAGCTGGGGGGCGTCCCACACTACGCTTGCCGGTACGCGGTCTCCACTCCAGGACTCGTCTGCTCCACCGGCCATCAGTCCTTCGACAGACATGGCCAGCCCACTGCCACTTCAGTTTGCTTACTCATCAAGCTATGTCGGTAACTCCGGTTCTTTTCCGGATGATTTCATTCCTGATTTTATCCTTCAAAGAGACTCCGAGCATAGCTCGCTCCATAGCGCGCTGAGCGACCTTGAATTTGTGGACCAGCCCGACCGTCAGTGTCCACATTAAAATATAACATTGGTCAACACAAGTCTTATTTCCTTTAATTTTTTTTTTCTGTTTTTGGGTATTTCTATGGCCCTGACAACGAAAAAAATACTGGGAGATGGCTAACAGCTATACTTTTTAAAATATGCAGTTTTATTATATTGACAAAAAAATACAGAAAATTAATACATTAAGTATGTTAATAAAATTTTAATTGAGGTCGTTGAGCTGAAGATAAGTTAGTATATGACCACTTATTTCGATTTCCAGGGTTAATTCCGTATATTTTCACAACCCAGAAGTAGCAATCGTCATGATGATGGTTTCGAAGTTCGAAAATAACAACAAAATATGTTTCAGTGTCCAATAAAAAACGCAATTGACAACATTTCATATTTTTAACCTGCATGTATTATTACGTTATATAAAAGTACATTCAAATCTAGGGCACCCATATTTTTTCGTTTATCGAAATTATGTACTTTTCATTCATAATTTTAACTTTGAAATTCGGTGTATTCTAAAAAGACGTAAGTGCCAGATGACGGTAGAATGGCGATATTACCTTTGCTTTATTGTGACCCGTCAAAAAAACTGTTAGATGTCACTTGTCTCAGTCGTTGTTTTGGTTCCGTCATTGGCGTATATTTTTCATTGGGATCCATTTTATTGGCGAAATATCAATCAAAAATTTATAATATTAACAGTAAGCAGCGTGTCGAGTTGATAGGAAAAAATATTGTTGAATTCAATTCAGTTTTTTAGTTGTTTTCTAGTTACACTTCTTAGGTGACATTGACGTCGTGTTTGATATAATGTTTTCAATCAAAGAAATTGGAATGCGCAAAGGTAACTACCACATTCCGCCGTTTATGTGACGTCATCACATGTTTTTTGATTTTCATTTTTTTTCTCAGAAATTTAGAAATAAAAAAATAAAATAAAAATATATTTGAACTCAGGATACGAAAATAAAGAAATAGTATTTTTGTTTTAAGGTCGTGTCAGGTTTGAAATGTTGTCAATTATAGCTGTAGGTAACTCAAAAACAAAAGTTGTTAGAGAAAAATTGTTCCCATATCTAAAAAAACACGCGTCAATTTGAGATAGAAATAAAAAAAAAATCAAAGGAAACAAATAATTTACTCAAAAACAAAAGTTGTTAGAGAAAAATTGTTCCCATATCTAAAAAAACACGCGTCAATTTGAGATAGAAATCAAAAAAAAAATCACAGGAAACAAACAATTTTATGTTTTTTGTTGACCAGTGTAATACGTGTGTGGGAATACAATATTATTAACTGCAAGTTGGAGTTTCACTTCCACTCTTCGATCATAACTTCACCTCCAATAAGTACGCCTAAGAGTTATTCTACCTATCTCAGGTAGAATACCTTCCACCTATGTGTCCAAACTATATTCAATACAAAAATATAAACAAAGCTCCGATGTGTATGTCGCAGCCAATTAGTTAACCGCCTGGCCTTTGGAAGTCGTGCTCGCCTCGCTTCGCTCTCTTTGCTCGCACGCGGTTGATCACAGTTCTAACCTAACCTAACTCATTTGGTCGGAGTGCCCTGGCTTAGTTACTGCGACCAATTCGGCTCTCGCGTGATTGGTTACAGTTTTTTTTTTTTTTTTTTTTTTTTTTTTTTTTTTTTTTTTTTTTTTTTTTTTTTTAATATTCCACAACTATCACACAACGCCATCTAGTCCCAAGCTAAGCAGAGCTTGTGTTATGGGTACTGGACAACTGATAAACATACTTATATATTTCTAAATACATACATATTATAGATAAATTATTAGTTCCAACCTAAACTATAATATTGAACATCATTTAGGCCGTTAGTTGAACGAACGCCGTTTAGTTAAAAGGCTAGGCGGTTAACTAAACGGCTAATTTAACCAGTTGGCTGCGACATGTATAAATAGATTTAAATTAGTTTATTTTTGCTGTAACGTTTTTTTTAAAGACAATCTTGATCATCATGATATTAATGATATATCGTGAGAATTTGTTTAAAACAATGTTTATGTTTATGATGATGACGATTATTATTAGATATATTTAACAATTATAATATGTATTATTTCAACCCGTAATTTATTTTTATTCTGTTTATATCTAATTAATGAGCCTAGGAAAGGAAGGTAAGACTGACCCTGCAGGCTATTAACCGTAGACAAATTTAATATTACTGATGCGTGACAGTTTTTAATTATTAATCCACCCACGCCTTGGTTATTTTTAGTATTCTTGATACTCATTAGCCTTTCAACCTTAACGACAACATTATAATGATTAAAATCGCTTGACAACATGATGTATCGAAACGCTTGCATGGAGTGTTCCAAATGTTAACGATAAGGTACAAATTCGCTATTACTCAAGTGGGTCAGATAATGTTGGCCACCGACTGTACGAAGGTCCACCTTAATAATTTTGAAAGGATTGAAGCCATCTCTCAATGAGTGGTGTCATGAGGAAGCCATGATGAGGCCTTGTTTCTTTGTGCACAAAATGTTCTGACAGCTTTTTTATGGTAATCCAATTTGCTTCCTGTGTGGCCCGTTGTGCCTCGCTTATTTATGAAGGCAAAACGGAGCAATTTAAGCTTGTAGAAATCATCTAATATCTTAATTATCTATATGAATAAGTTAAAGTCAAACTAATAAGCATAATCTGCTTATAATAATGTTCCCACTGTTGGGACACGGACTCTTCGAGAGGGATTGGGCTGTAATCGAGCACATTTCATGATTCTAGGTCAACGGGGGAGCGGGGGGGGAGGGCTGTCCCTATAGGTTTTGATTCCCTAAAACATGAGGCATAAACGGGACATAAACGCCCGTATCTTATGATTGACTTTTTCACTGCTTCAAGGGATTGCAGCCTTAAGTATTTGATATTAATTTCAATTTGATAACTTCACGCGTTCCTGAGAAAAAGGGCAAGACCCTTTTTTTATATTTCAGCGATAAAGTTGAAAATCTATTAAAGAAAGGATGATGGCGACCTTGGCACCAGTTGCGTATAGCGACATAATATATTTAAAAAAAAATGCTTTATTAAAGTTATATTAAAGAACCTAATTCAATATTTTTTAGAACTAGCAGTATGTCTGTAAAATAAAAATAAACATTTATATTTTTAAGCTTAACTAAGCTGATATTGATTCGGAACGCGCTCTCCATACGTTCCGTTGTACGTTATCTGTCCCTCCATTAGGCGTTTAAAAGATTTTTAATAGTATATCTAGCCATAATAATGTTTTGTTTATATCAGAGTTTATATTTTATAATATTGCATTTAGTGTTAAATACAGAGACTGTGTAACAGACAGAAAAAATATTTAATATGCGATGACATTTTTTTTTACGTCTAATGAAACGCTTGACTGACAAACTGACATTGCGAATGATCAACTGTCAAAAGACTTAAAAGTCAACTCAATACTTTCCCCAACTTTCCCTCGCTTCGTTGTGATAAGTATTGCGCGCTTTTACACGGTTTTGGCTCCTCCTGATTAGTGATTAGGTACTTGACCCTCTGCTTTCCTACGGATACCGATATTTGTTCCTTTTTCATATGTCAAAATCGATATAACCTATAATGTAAAAAAACTTAAATAAAATAAAAACAGTAAGTTTTTAGTGAACATTTGATTTTAAAATAACATCACAGCATAATAATCTAGAAGAATTCGATAGTAGTAGCAGTATACGTTAAAAAAATATTGGTGCCAGGCATGAATGGAATGTCGCCATTCTCCTTTGACAGATTGCAGTAGCTTGATGCGCTGGCGCCTGTACTATAAGTAGGTACACCTCTGCCTAACTCTTCTTGAAAACAAGGCGTGATATTATTAACTTTATTGAAATACAAATTGTAATTAATTGACTTACCTTAATACAACCGCACTGATAAGAATCATTTCCACGACTGTGGTTAATTGTGACTGAACCGTGTAGATAATAAAATCGTATTATAATCTAAACGCACATTTTATTTCTTATGTAAACTTAAAAAAGTCTATAACTCAGCCGAATCTACGGCAGGAATATCTATAACTAGCTTCTGCCCGCGACTTCGTCCGCGTGCAATTTCTTGCTCCGCTGACCCACCCCGTCGCATCGCATCGCCTGGTCGCACTGTTACTTCGTTTTTGCTTAGCCTTCTTTCTTTCTTTTTGATGGACTCCTAAGGGCCCTAGCGTGATGTTAAATAGTATATAGCCTTCCTCAAGAATTCAGCTATCAAATGCAAAAATAATTGTTCAAATTCAAGTGGTAGTTTTTTAAAACTATGATAACTCCTAAGATATTCATTGAAATCAAATGATGTCTAGGGCAGTTTTGTTCAACATTAAATACTTGTGATGAATAACGTATTTATTTGAATAAGGATTAATGTCATGTTTATAAAAACACCTTCGCAAATAATGCATTATTTTAGAACAAAGATTACGTACCTACCAAAAAAGGTTATAGTGAGTCAACCTTAAAAGATAGACACTATGCTGTGGCGGACTTTTTTTTAGAACTTTTAAAGGGGAACAATTCCGTCATACATGATTTTTGCGTAACTGTAACCGTTTACGCAGCGTACGCAACGGAAGCTCTCAAAAGGAATAATTTTTCCCGTTTTTGCAACATTTTGCATTGATGTTCCGCTCCTATTAGTCGGAGCGTGATGTTATATAGGTAGCCTATAGCCTTCCTCGATAAATGGACTATCCAAGTATCCAACGCAAAAATAATTTTTCAATTCGAACCAGTAGTTCCTGAGATAGCGCGTTCAACCAAACAAACAAACAAACACTTCAGCGTTATATCTAATAATTAGTATAGATTTAAAATTTTCGCACAAAAATGTACAAAGGCGACGACAAAGGTGACGTTAATGCGTTCGAATTGCGCTGGAGTCAAAACTAATGATTTCCGCAAAGACCTGTATAAGGTCTTTGGATTTCCGACGGAATATAAAACAATTATGTGTTTAATTTGTAAATAACATGTTAACGTCATGTGAAAAGTTTTTTATTCAAGCTTTAAAAAAAGGCTTTAATAACAACTGTTTCATTAACGTCAAAAAAGCCTTGATAAAACTAGCGGTCGTTGGTCTAAGCAGAAGGTCTAATCCAAAGGTACATCAAGCTACCGGTAACTGTCAAATAACAAACAGAAGCTATTCATGAACTCATGAATAAATAAAATACTTCCCAGTACACTCTCTAATGAGTATACGAGTGACTACTAATCCTAGTGTGCTCAAAACAATGCAGTGTTGAAGTAAAAGTTAATGCAATTATGAACAATTTGCTATGCATTAGGTACTCTGCTTCATAATAGGTAATGTATTTTAGGCACTAGGTACGGTAGAATAACAACGGGACTTTGTGAAGTAAGTATGAATGGTTTAACGGTCATGTTTTGTGTTGTTTATTTACCTTAACGGTACTGCATTTGTGTTTACATTTGTAGTTACATGACTTTTATCTCACGAAGCGACCCGCGTTTTACTTGTGGTTACCAAATGTAGAAACACGCTGTGAATGTGTGCGTGAACACGAGTAGTTATAGCACACAACACACACACACACATCCGACTTCGCCATTGTCACGGACCCGGTGCGCGGTGGTACAGACGCCAGCACATCAAGCTACCCGAAACTGTCAAATTCTCCCTATCAACTTCGAACCTTATGTTTTAGCGATAAAGTTGAAAATCTATTAAAGAAATTTGACAGATTGTAGTAGCTTGATGTGCTAGCGTCTGTACCTGGGGCTGCCACCAAACTCGATCGAGCTTCGTCCGTTCGAAGTTAGAACATTTTGTTCCGATTCGGACCCTCATTTCTCGGATTTGGATCGGGTGCAGATGGAGTGCGCAAGCAGTCATCAGCATCTGCCTAGCCTTCTCCCAACTATGTTGGCGTTGGCTTCCCCGAATGCAGCTGAATATATCAGTGTTTTACATGGAGCGACTGCCTATCTGACCTGCACAACCCAGTTACTGGGTAAGGGGCCGTCCATTAATCACGTGATGTTTTTTTTTGCATTTTTTAACCTCCGCCCCCTGTTGGTGATACACGGTGAGGTTTAAGAGACTCCCCCCCCCCATATCACGTATATTTTGTAGTACCTACAAAGAATCTTATTTTTTCTTTTTTTTTATATTTATACATTACAGGTATAAATATCATCTAATTGTATTATAGAAAATTAAAGACTACAATAATAACATTTAGAGGTCGACAGAAAGGTTGCAGGTTGTTTTTGACTGACATAAAAATAATGAAAGAAATGCGAAAAATAAATACCTACACGTAACGCCGTTTTTACAAATAAATACACGTGATATATTACTACACACCCCCCCCCCTCCCCCCTTGTGATATTTCGTGATGTTTATGGACCCCTCCCCCCCCCCCTTTCGAGCCTCCGATACCCCTTGGCAAGACTGGAGTATGCAAGCAGTGTAAGGATAAAATATAAGTATTCGAGCTTCAAAACTAAGTTAATCCTAAGTAGACAACATAGGTATCTATACCTATAATCCTTTTATTCAAACTGAAATCAAACAATAAAATATTCCGCCATCCATTTTGCGGTCGTACAAATACGATGCAAATCTGATTTGCGTTTCAGCCGAATAGTTCAGGAATAATTGGCTCGGTCCGGTTTGAGCCGGATTAAAACTAGTCTAAACTGGTATAGATACAGAGGTATATTACCTCACGACTTTTGTTTGTGGTTAGGCAGAAAAAGGTTTCGATTAAGTAAGGTAAAGGTTCGATTTAAATACCTAAGAGCTAATTTTTCTATCGCCAGATAGTTTTATGCAAAGAATAATTTTGAATGTTTGACAGTTCTTCCCATAGAAAATATCTATGGTTCTTCCATACAAAATCTGTCTAACCTCAATTTTATTCTACGAGTAAAAATGATCTGTCGATTGAAAAATTAATTTTGGAGAAAAACTTTTTGGAGTTGATCTCTGGTCGTAGTAGGTACTATTAAGTATTCTGTGCTCTGGTGTCAAATTAATGTCACTACAGTCCTTGTATCACTGTCAAAATTACAATGATCTTTATTTTCGTTGCAATAAGGTCGCTATTGGGTGGCTGCACTACCAAGTCGGTCAAATTACAATGATCTTTATTTTCATTAGTGTCCGACCGAAGCTTCGGCTTCGGCTTCGGCTTCGGCCACCTTCGGCCAAAAAAGCACCTTCGGCCAAATCTTCGGCTTCGGCCAAAAATTTGCCGAAGGTTTGGCCGAAGCCGAAGGTTTGCTAGTTGTCAAAATTTGAAATTTACTGAACGATGCTAGAGCGAGACGGAGAGTGTGCAGAGCAGCAGAGTTTCGTTGCGCCGCCGCACCGGACCAAACGAATCGCAGTTAGTAAACTAAACGAGTCAAAACAAGTTTGAGAGCGCGTCTTAAAATTCTAATACATAAGTGTTTTGTTTTTAAATATTTCATATTTGTTATTACAAATTATTTTATTTATTACTGTGAGTGTGAGTAGTACCTGTGGTGATACGTTCATTATTGTGAGGCACTCTAAGAACCAAAAAACCGTAAAAATTGTCTGGTTTAAAATATTTTATGTTATCTAACGTTAGGTAGGAAACTAAATGGAAACAATGTTGGTATGTTTTTTTATGCAATTTTTAGATAAAATAGACATGTGAAGATTGTTTACTTTTAGTTAACTAGGTACCTAAACCAATAGGATATAGGCGCGATATAATTTTCTCAAAAATTCCAAAAAATTATATGTAAAAAATAGATATTGAAAAAGCGTTAAACTTTGCTCAATTATTTTATAGAAATATTTTGTGTTCGTCTGATAATTAAAAAAATGTGACTGATTATTTGATTATTTTTGTTAAAATTACTTTAAGTAAATAAATATTTAATTAAATTGTATATTTGAAACTTTTATTTTAGACAATATTTTATTACCTACTTGTATATGTTGGTCACTCGGCTCGTTATTGGGCTAAATCTCTAAAGCTCTCACAATATGTATCTAGTATATTCTGAGATCAAAGTAACTATCGTATTTCTCAAGGTCAATGACACCTTCGGCTTCGGCTTCGGCTTCGGCCGAAGGTTTTGGTCAATACCGATTAATCGGCTTCGGCTTCGGCTTCGGCCAGAATTGCACCTTCGGTCGGACACTAATTTTCATTGCAATAAGGTTGCTATTGGATGGCCGCCGCTGCCAAGTCGGTCAAATCACAATGATCTTTATTTTCGTTGTCATATGGTTGCTATTGGATGGCTGCCATTGCCAAGTCGGTTAAATCACAATGATCTTTATTTTCATTGCAATAAGGTTGCTATTGGATGGCCGCCGCTGCCAAGTCGGTCAAATCACAATGATCTTTATTTTCGTTGTCATATGGTTGCTATTGGATGGCTGCCATTGCCAAGTCGGTCAAATCACAATGATCTTTATTGTCGTTGTTATATGGTTGCTATTGGATGGCTGCCATTGCCAAGTCGGTTAAATCACAATGATCTTTATTTTCGTTGCAATAAGGTTGCTATTGGATGGCTGCCATTGCCAAGTCGGTCAAATCACAATGATCTTTATTTTCATTGCAATAAGGTCGCTATTGGGTGGCTGCACTGCCAAGTCGGTCAAATCACAATGATCTGTATTTTCATTGCAATAAGGTTGCTGCTGTTAGAAGTAAAATAAGTATGAACGGACACCGAGTTCGCGCCCATAAATACTCCTTAAGCGCACGCGCGGGCTACAGGTGTAGGCCACTTATGGGTCAATTATTTCTCTGAATAAGGCAAAAAAATGAGTAAAACACAGCATATAATTACTAAACATATTTATTTTTATCAAAATGGCTCATAAAATTAACAAAATTTAGATTCTTTATTATAATTTGAAACTTAAACATAAACTTCTTAAAAATCAACAAATATTTGGAAGGGTTGAGTTCTCTTAGTCTCATTTTCATTTAGGAACGTAATATTTATCACAAAAGGCGTTTATTTTAATCTAATTGAATCTATTATCAAAGTAACGGGTAATAAATCAGTCTATTGGCATACATTCCGGACACACGACTGCCTGATGTTCGCTACAAATACGCCTCATACATTTGCTGCATTGCTTGCGCGTGCTACGGTCGCGAGCCCTACTGCAAAAAGCACACCGACCAACTCCTCCCCGAATAGGCATATTTTGTTGCAGGGGTTGTTCTGCCAATCCTAGAAGTAGTCTGCCTTTCAGTTTAATACCTCTGGGTATATTTTGTTGGGATATACGACGCTCAATAGAAGGTCTTGCAAGATCAAATCCGACTTCTAGGAGGTATTGACGACGGATCACTTTCATTTGAGGGTTATTCATCTGATATATCACCAGGCCATTTATGCCCGCCATGTTTACAAAATTGTAAAACAGCGTGAGAGGCCATCGGCGACTGTTACGAGAAACATCGTATTGTCTACACATTTTATCAAAAATGTCGACGCCGTATTTGGTGTGATTATAAAATGTGATGATTTCAGGTTTTCTAGCATCGCCAGTCGCGGCATCAATTTTATCATCATTGTGGAGGGTAGACAATAACAAACCTCACTTTCGCTCGAAATGTCGTCGTCTTCATTATCCTCCAGCAGCCATCTTTGTATTTGGTCGTTCGAGTTACCCGCCATCTAAAAAGTGAACAAAACAGAATAAAAATACATGAAAAACCCATAAATACAAACAACAAACACTTAAAAATTAATTAACAGTACGTTTTGTAGTAATACTGCAACAAATGTTTCATATTTACCTCAATTTCACCACTTGCACACTAAACACTTAATTTCCTCCAACGCTCGCGCGGGCTACAGGCGTAGCCCACCAACTTCAAGGGCGATATTTGCAGACGTCCGTGAGCCGCGGGAGTCGGCACGCTACTGACGGGAGCGGGGGGTAATGCTTGAGGAATACATTAGACGATTGCGCCTGTAGCGCGGCAAACAAAAATTATATACGACAATATTACACGCTGGGTTACATATGTAGCCCGCGCGTGCACTCTAGTGTAAAAAGTCTCTTTACAAAATAGCTGGTACGGTCGAACAAGCTATTTGGTATACAGGCAAAAATATTCATCTTACCACTACACAGCCAATATTTAGTTTTATTTTGTGCGTTATAACGTTATCAGCTTACGGCATCCTTAATTAAATAGAGTGGTATAAAAGAATTGACTAACTCGGCACACCATTGTTTAAAAGCATTTGCAAGTTAGCTGCCTGTATACCAAATAGCTTGTTCGACCGTACTAGCTGTTACCCGTGACATCGTCTGCGTATATGTATTTGTATCCAGGATGAAAAGTAGCCTATGACCTCCAGGTCCCAGGTAAACGCGTTTCAGTGGCTTAGACGTGAAAAAGTAACAAACAGACAGATTTATCGCATTTATAATAATAATAATATGGATTAGAGAGAAAACCAGCGCTGGGGCTGTCTCGCATAGGGTCGTAGCATTATGTTGAGCGATGCCCGTTTTGCGTGGATGTGACGAATTTTTCTTCCCAACTTGTTATTTTTTTGTGTTTTTGTTCTTTCTTTGCGTAGTTTGCCGCAAATAAACAGACGTTAATCATTAGTTAATTTTGGCTTATTGGTTAGTATAACACCCACAGATATAGATACACCTAGATAACGCAAGAGCAACTACTTCGCGTGCCAAAAATCGCACCAGCTTACGTTCGAAGATCGTAAGCCGCCACTTTCGCGCTCAGTCCTGCGTACTGCTGGCTGGGTGAGCGTGAGCGAGAGAGCGCGAGCTTGTGACGTCATAGTAGGTAGTCAAAAAGTGGCACGCTTAGTTTTCATACAGCTCGTGATACTTGCGTTATCTAGGTATATCTATATCTGTGATAAAACCCGTCTAACAGACAATAGATGGACCATAAAAAAGACGGGTTGCACTCCGGGAGTGCCGGCAGAAGTGAAAACTTGAATATTAACGTTGAAATAAATCAATTATGAATTGACCACCGTCAATCATCACCGTCACACCGTCACCGTCACCGTCACCGTCACCGTCACTGTCATCGTCAACGTCACCGTCACCGACACCGTCACCGTCATCGTCAACGTCACCGTCACCGACACCGTCACCGTCATCGTCACCGTCACCGTCACCGTCACCGTCACCGTCAACGTCACCGTCATCGTCAACGTCACCGTCACCGACACCGTCACCGTCATCGTCACCGTCACCGTCACCGACACCGTCACCGTCACCGTCACCGTCATCGTCACCATCACCGTCACCGACACAGTCACCGTCGCCGTCGCCGTCACCGTCACCGTCACCGTCACCGTCCGTCCGTCCGTCCGTCCGTCCATCCATCTATCCATCCATTCATCCACTATCGTGTCTCACTTGGTTCACTTCGGTTGGCGCCGCCGTAGAAAGAGGGGGGGGGGGGGGGAATCTCTCCTGACGGTCACGTGTCCTGACGCGAGTTTAACATTTTTTCCCCATTACAAAAAGTGTGCAACGCCGCTAAAGAAGTTTTCACTTCAAAAACCAGAAAATGGAAAGGACCGGAAGGAAAGAGGAAAGTTGGCAGACCAAATAAACGATGGATAGACGATATCGCCCAAATAGTAGGCAAAGAATGATTGGAAATAGGAAAAGACCGAACAAAATGGAAAATGCTAGAAGCCTTCACCCATGATGCGATCCATATCTCAAACACAAAGCTATAAATGTCAAACTAATAATACTAACAACTAAATGTAAGTAAACTACTAAACCACGTACTAACATTTATATTACTTATGTAAAGTGTTATAACTTATAAGACAACAAAAGATTCTCTTATATTTTATTATTTTTTATTTAATACCAAAAAAGCTATATTCAGGAAACAATTGATAACGTCAGTGTGTGATGAATTGACAAACAAATCTAAACTAAATTGAATTGTATAGAAGGTACACAAACAATCACCACATACCACTATAACATATTCACACACCCATTCGCAACTCCACATGCACACTCCTACACACTCACTCACACCGTACACTTAGCAATGCTCAGATGGTACTAGCAGTTCACGTCATTCTGTATGTTTGTTTCTGTTGCATGTGTGTATAGTTATTAAATTGTAAATCCGTAATTGGCTGTAAGACTAGCATAAATATCTTAAGAGAAAATTTCAAAGAGCTGTGGATTTTGTGATCAATAAATAAATAAATTATTACAAAATATATGTTTTATAACCCCAATTTCATCACCCGAAAAAATAAGATTTCTCTTAAACTAGGGTGAATAATTGAAAATCGATTTCAGGATATGAAAAGGTAATTCCAGGTCTACAAAACAAGTTAAAACCACCGTGACATGCGAAGTTTTTTAGGGGCCCAAAACTCCCAACAAAATGGGCAATGGCCTTTTATTGAAATGGCGGAAAAGAAATGCTATGCAGTATTTATAACTCAAATATATTTTTGTTTAATCAACCATCTATACAATCATCGTAAGGCATAGTTTAAACAACAGAGATAAACAGGTTGTACTAAATAATTATTTACATACACTCTACACTTAATATCTACTTAGATAAGCTACATAAACACAAATGCACTATTTGCTGCCTCTAGATATTATGAATAACTAGCAACGCCCCGCGGTTTCACCCGCGTAAGTATCGATCCCGGGGGAATATCGGGATAAAAAGTATCCTATGTATTAATTCCGGTTATAATCTATACGTGTGCCAAATTTCATCCAAATCCGTTTAGTAGTTTTTGCGTGATTGAGTAACAAACATCCAAACTTTTTCACAAACTTTCACATTTATAATATTACTAGCTGCGCCTCGCGGTTTCACCCGCATAAGTCTCGATCCCGTGGGAATATCGGGATAAAAAGTATCCTATGTCCTTTGCCGAGACTCAAGCTATCTCTATACCAAATTTCATCTAAATCGGTTCAGCGGCTTAGGCGTGAAAAGGTAACATACAGACAGACAGAGTTACTTTCGAATTTATAATATTATTAGTATGGATAGCAGGATAACAATCATGTTTAAGAGCCTATACTACCTCAAATGGCTTAGCGTGATCCTCCGTTATGTCGAAAATACTGCACCATTAATTTTGAAATAAATATATGGTAAAGTTGAGGATTAATGCTAAGTCTTATGTTAGACGAAAACACGATTCCATAAAATTTTCTCGATAGAAAATAAATCCAAAGTTACCTCTAACCCGAACAATAAACCGCTGGTATTCAAAAAATACTTCAAATTAGATCATGTAACTTTGCATACTAACTGAACTTACTTTAAAGCAGGTCTAATGTTATTTACTTTTTTATAATTTCCATTATTTTCACTGTAAAAAGCAAATACCTAAACTATTGGCGCTGCCTGCCACCCAGCACCGCGCTCCGTCTCGCTCTCACTCAGTCAGCGAGCAGTATCGTATGAGCGAGATAGAGAGTGAATTTTAGCTGAGGTAGTATAGGCTCTCAAAAGCAGGACTATTATATTATTTATATTATATGGGAATTAGACATAACTGGAGAAATGTGGGTGTACTGTAGATACACCTCTATCTAAGCATTTGGGAAAATGGGTATATTTACAGTCAACAAAAGAGATAAGTATGCAGGATCGTCGGATATAGTTGAAGTTTAGTAAGAAACCGATGGATGTTCTCGAATACAATTTAATTTTATTACAAGAAAACAAACAGCTCATTTATCAAATTAAATTTCAGTCGACAACATCCATCGGTTTCTTACTAAACTTCAACTATATCCGACGACCCTGCATACTTATCTCCTTTGTTGACTGTACAAGTATAGTCGACTCGTAATTGCTTAACCACTTTTGACAACAAACAATTTCGAGTAAATTAAAATAAACAAGTATTTATTCAAAATTAAAATTGGTAATATATTAACATTCAAGTCTTAGAAATAATTTACAAAGGTACTTTTACTGTAAAATGCCTGTACTTTGATAAACCTGTATCACAGGCGGCAGGAGCTCATACGTTATGGTGATGGTTATGTAGGACATTGGGATAGGAGGTCGACTATAAGTACTACTTCCACGTTCCAACACAGACGTAAACATATCGCAGCTGGATTTTCAACTCACGGAGCTAGGCAGTGTGTTGAAAATTGAGTGCGCGAAAAAAATCGCTGCAGAAAAAGCGCGCCCGTGCGAGCCTGGGCTTATAATATTAATTTTTTTTTGAAGTGAAAACCTCTTTAGGCGCGCTGGGCATTTTTTGAGATGGGAAAAACTATTGAACTCGCGCCACTGTTACCGTAATCGACGCCGCTTCGGATGTGTTCGGCTGTACTCGGGATGTACTCGGTTTTAATGTAAAGCCGATATGTCAGTGAGTGATGGCAACGTATTCTGTTTGTGTTTTGTTTTCACTTCACTCACTGTTTTTTTTTTTCGTTTTGCCAATGGAGCCGATTTCAACTATTCTGCCAGTGTTGCGTATAAATATTAACATTATATCTATCTACTAACACTATTATTTACAAATCACTTAAAACTTTGTCACATCTAACACATTTATCACTATCATCTGTGACATTATATTTTCTACATCGCAGACACTGTCCATTTTTACTCTGTGACAACTCAATATGCGTCTCCTTCCCGCCATTTTTAACTGTCAAACTGACAGAAGAGAGTTCTAAAATCTCGCATAAAACACTGTCATTTACACCATCAGACTTATTCAATTCATTTAATTTATCGTACAAATCTGAATTTAATACAATGACAGCTTGAAGCTTCTTTAAACTTTCATTTTTAGCTTGCACACATATTTCCCTTTTTAAATCCAATATGGCGTCCATTAGTGATGTATCCACATCAGTTGGCCGTAAAACCGGTAAGTTTTCGGTAAAATAAAACGGTTTTTCATAAAACGGATGGTGTTGCCAGACTTCTTCGATCAAATGCGGTAATATAGGCCCTAAAGCTTTACATAAAGAGACTAGAATCGTATGTACAACTAACTGAGCTGACACTCTTTCTTCAGAATCTCTTTGAGAGCAATACAACCTATCTTTTATACAATGGCAATACAGACCGGAGATTTTATTGCTAATAAAGTACAAAATGCTTTGAGCTACATGGTTATACCTAAAATTATTATAATTATCATTTATTTGGTTTACAAAAACTTCTGTTTCTTTGACCATATAGCTATCGAAATAATTTAATGTCGGTTTTCGGTTAAAATCGGTTATTTCGACGTCGGCGACGACTCCTAGGAGGTATTTCATTATGTTTCTAATCCTGATGAGTTCTGCTTGACAGTCGTCCAGGAGTTTCTTGCTGATTATGATTTGAGAATGCTGGGTGGAGTG
Organism: Amphipoea oculea; assembly: GCA_945859645.1. Taxonomy (NCBI): domain Eukaryota; kingdom Metazoa; phylum Arthropoda; class Insecta; order Lepidoptera; family Noctuidae; genus Amphipoea; species Amphipoea oculea. The sequence continues at coordinate 17,172,935 of OX243881.1, forward strand.
GCTTGCTACCCACCATCTGTAGAAAAAGAAGAATTTTAGAGTTACATTTCTACACTTTATTTTCTGTTCGATAAAGTGTAAATTTGAACAAACATCGACGCAGACTTTAATCGGCTGTTTGGGTGTCCTCAGGCGCGCTCGTGCGGGCTTATTTACGCTTTATGACTTAGATGATAAAGTATAGAATCCATCGTCATCGGAGAAACCTCTGCCAAGCGCTACTCTTTGCTTTTTATCACGTCTATTTGGAAACTTGCGTCAAGCACTAGTTGTCTAGTATTTTTACTACTACTAACTAAAAAAAAAGTACCGTAGTAAAAGAGATAGAGAGGAGGCCTATGTCCCAGCAGTGGGAACATTATAGACTGACTAGCAGCGCCCCGCGGTTTCACCCGCATAAGTTTCGATCCCGTGGGAATATCGGGATAAAAACTATCCTATGTCCTTTTTCGGGACTCAAACTATCTCTATACCAAATTCCATTTGAATCGGTTCAGCGGTTTAAGCGTGAAGAGGTAACAAACAGACAGACATACTTTCGCATTTATAATATTACTAGCTGCGACCCGCGGTTTCACCCGCATAAGTCTCGATCCCGTGGGAATATCGGGATAAAAACTATCCTATGTCCTTTCCCGAGACTCAAACTATCTCTATACCAAATTTCATCTAAATCGGTTCAGCGGTTTAAGCGTGAAGTGGTAACAGACAGACAGACAGACACACTTTCGCATTTATAATATTAGTATGGATTATGCTTATGTAGTAAAAGAAAAAACAGGACTGTGTGCATCACGGCTGCACTAAAAAGGTAACCTCTTAAATTATCAAATTTATTCTTCGGAACGTAACATACCTAAGCGTATCAACGCCATAAGCCGGCTGGTTCTTCTTATCCTTGCCTCCATGTATGATCGTTGTGGGATCAATGACGTTGCCGATTGACTTCGACATCTTCCGCTTATTTTCATCTACGGCGAACCCGTGGACGAATATTGACCTGGGAAACGAGGAAAGAGCTAATTGTTAAACGCAAAAAGGCATAGTTACAGTGGCGTGCATTGGTTTTCAGAATAGGTAGGCACTAGACCGGGACTAATCTAGGCAAACGGTCCCTAATCAGAAAAAAAGTCAGGTCAAAAGTGTGGTTATTTGAGTAGGCATGCCTACTTAAGGGTGATAAATTGCGAAGGTCGAACGTCATGGTATTACGCGGGAGACGTACGTATTTTTAATTTTGTCGTATTAACTTGAACGAGTAAAGACCAATGACAATGTTCGAATAGTACGGGAGCCTAGTAGGCCGTCCGGCGACTGCCCACAGCCTTTAGATTTTGTTTTTTGTTAGGTATGATAATTTAGTGAGTTTATTAATAGGGCACACACACTAAAATGTAATTGACAGGCTTATGTTGATATATCGAGGTAGGCACTGTTTATATGCCTATATGCAATGCACGCCACTGCATAGTTAGCCGGTTGAAGGCAAGTAATAGACAGCCCTTTCATTTGCGTGAAAGATAAAAGGCGAAAGGACAAAGGCAAAAGAACCAACTCGTTGCCAAATAAAAATCAACTTTACAAACGTTAAAATCATCATTCACCATCAAAATTTCAGCCGAAAGACATCCACTGGTCATAAGCCTCCCCTAAACACGTCAGTTCGACCGGTTCTGTGCTTCCCGCATCCAGAGGATTCCTGCGGCCTTCATCAGGTCATCGGTCCACCTGGTAGGAGGCCTTTCAACGCTACGTCTTCTGGTACGCGATCACCACTCCAGAACCATTCGGCCCCAACGGCCATCTAAATGGCAGTCACTTAAGTTTGGCAATTTTTCGGGCTATGTCGGATTCCTTGGTCCTTTCAACGTTAACATAAGGCTGACATATAAGTTGTATTTAACTAAATAAAATTAAACTGGAAGGGCTGAAACGCAAAGCGCTATTCAACAAGAACTAAATTTATTTTCCATTTGCATTATGTTTACAACCAACGACTATTCTTCGCCCAAAAAGTTTGGATTGAACCCAATTGACTTTTCAATCTATTGTGTTGTAACTTGAGAGATATTTCCAAAACCCTCGATTGTTGTGATTTAAACAATATGTCTATCTCATAATCAGCCTATGTTGTTCCCACAGCTGGGACACACGCCTCCTGTGTTCGAGAGGGAGCGGGCTACAATCTAACACGCGGGCCAAGTGCGGGTTGATAGATGTCACATGTCTTCGTTTGAGAGCAGTAGTGATAAAATAATTGACACAACGTAAAGTGCATGTCTGGGATCAAACCAATATGTCTACCTAAAAAATCGTATAAAAAATGGGCTCAGAAAAAGCAGAACTCACTTATAAGGCGCCTCGTCAGTCAACGCTAGTGAAGTCAACAACGACGCTTGGAACCACCCTGTCAGTTGATCTACTCCTTCAGAATACAGCTGCGCTGTGCGACCGCCTAATGTAGACCAGGATAGGCCTGCGTCTACCCAGATGTCCATTATGTCCTGGGAATACAGATAGAAAGAAAATTAGGCCATTTAAACACAGTATACAAAATTGTTAGTAAAAAAAGTTTGCAACCATAATGCTTTTTAACAAAGGTTAAAACCTTATTTCAGCGTTCTGATCTAGTTTCAAAAATATTATTATTTCTTTTGATGTGTAAGTTTATAAAAGCAATTGCATAAAAAAAAATATTTTTAATATTTTATGCAATAAATTATGACATTCCAAAATTAAACAAGATGCAGAGCAAAAGTAGTATGTAAGAATCGTAGCAGATGGCGTTCTGTAGTTTCTGCCTACCCTGCATATGTATGTATTCTAAAATAAGCTTTCTGTGTATTGCTGCACAGTTCAAATTGCAATATTAGATGTAGTAATTACCTTTCCTTTGGCAACATCCTTAGTATCAATCTGATGTTCTTTGATGACGTCTTCGGGAAGCAGTTCAGTGACGTCACACGTCCACCACACGTCAGCGCCGCGCGACTCTATCAGAGAGCATAGCTTGTCTATGATACGTCTGGAATTTGAAGATCAGGGTTAAAGTCTTATACCGACTTCAAGAAAAGGGGGAGGTTCTCCATTCGAACCGTACGATTTTTTTATTTATCTGTTCGTTCTTCCCTTACAAGAAGAAATATCTGAAGTGTATTTATCTTGCTTTTGCTTGATTAGCAAAGAGATGTTAATAAACGCAAAATAGTTTTAAAAATTTGGCAAGAGAGATTTAGTGTGACAGACAGAGAGGGTTATATCTTTCTTCTCTCTCATGTAACGAAAAGTGCCTAAACGTGATGCGTCCTTAAATTTTACTATCACTTATCGTCCAATTATCGAATCTAGCCACTGACTGAATATGGTGGGGCTGTGAAAATGTAAAGGTAAAGTTTCTGGTTGCCTCTTAACCAACTCTGACTTAGATTTCAGAGCCTTCGATGATTTATCAGGGGATTTCAGCCTACAGCAGTCCACTGCTAGAAATAGGCCTCTCCTATTTATTTATTTTATTTTATTTATCCATTTATTTCAGGCATCAAGGCCCATAGAAAACACATAAAATACAATATTAATATAACTTAAAAATACTATAAATAAATACATTATTATAATTACACTAAGAAACTAACTAAACACGAAGTGACGGCGTCGTGTTTCGCTGACTGGTGTCATGTAGCCGGCCACGAAACCGGCGGTACACAACACCCTTCGGCCAGAACTCTTCTTTGAGGAACTTCTCGAGATGGTGTGTCGGAACACGCACCACGAACGACTTGAAGTTCGTGTTGTGACGCGACTCCAACTTCTCGACCCTCAAAGTCCAGTTGGTCTTCACACGCAAGTACTCCACGATCTCCTCAACCTTCGTGGAGTGGTGCAGTCTGGACACGTACAGCTGTGTCGTCGGGATTGCTGGACGCAGCAGCATGTTGGGTCCTGCCAGCGCGGTGCCGCACTGGTTCCGACAATGAGGTTTCTTCTTCTTCTTCTTCTTCTCCACTTTGATGAAACCATCCTTGTCGCACGTGCCCTTCTCTGGATCCTGCCTTTTTAAAACCTTGTTGGGTTTCGACCGGCTCCGTTTACCCCCTTTTAGTTTTTCCGCTAGTTTTACCTGCGAGTTTTGCGACTCAGCAGGCTTATTAGCGGCTACTATTGCTGCGTAGGCTCGATTGGGGGTCGACGAACCTACACACGTCGTTGTCTCCACCTGTGTCGAGGCAGGGACGGCCACGGCACGCGTTGCAACGCATGCATTCTCGGCAGCTGGTGACGCAATCGAGCCCGCCGACTCAAAACTGCAGATGGAGGCGTTTTGTGCCCCGCGACGCGTGTTCACATTTGCGGCGTCCGCGTCGGTAGGTGACCTACTTGCAGAAATTGCGTTGCGCAAGCGCACTACTTCGGCCCGTAGATCACTGATGGTGTTGTTAGACACCTCCAGCTTTATCTGCATCTCAGCCTGGCTTTGCTTCAGGAATGTAATGTCCTTCAGCAGCCTGGTGACGTCTACGTGGTCAAACGTGACGGGAGGCAGCTTGTGCAGATCCTTCGCCACGAAATCAGGCACGTCGTCCGGGTCGGTCTCCTTCATCAGCGTTACGATGTCCTGGAGACTCTTCTCTGTACCGTCCCTTCGACGAGACGGCATCTGGCTGACTTTGCCGAGCGTTGTGAACAGCAGCAACTTGGCACTGCTAATCTCCTCCTCCTTGTACGATGACTTGCAGATCTGCAAGATGCTGATCTCGTCCATGTAGTCGATGGCATGTTTGGTGAATGCCAACACTTCGTTGGCTATGAGAGTTTGGGAACTCATAGCGAAAACGGGCAGCGACTATAGCCGCGCAGTTCGCGAATATAATATTCGTACTGTGCAGTGCAAACGCGACCGTACTCGACCGCGCATCGCATCGCACTCAATTCGCACTCTATTGCACGCCATTCAATTTGCTTTGCACGCAATTCAAGCTGCTACCAGCCACCCTGCGAAGATCGTCGCTCCACCTAGCCTGAGGGCATCCCACCTTACGTTTGCCGATTCGCGGTCTCCACTCAAGAACACGTCTACCCCAACGCTCATCGATTCTACGGGTAATATGACGACTTTCAAAGTTAACATCTGTATTTTTATGTCTTTTTTTAATCTTTTTAGGAAACTATGTTTGTCTGGGATACTTTGCTTATAATTATTTTTCATGTATTATGTGACAACATAATAATATGACTCACTTGTCGTTACGGGTAGTCAGAAGCCCGAAAGTCTGATAACCAGTCTTACCAAGGGGTATCGTATTACCCAGTAACTGGGTTGCGGAGGTCAGATAGGCAGTCGCTCCATGTGAAATGCTGGTATTCAGCTGCATCCAGTTAGACTGGAAGCCGTCCCCAATATAGTTGGGAAAAGGCTAGGCAAATGATGATGATGATGATGATATGACTCACTCGTCCACAACAACATTATTCCCGCTATACAAGGCGGGTATAGGCACTCCCCAGGCCCTCTGCCGCGATATACACCAGTACGGCCTCTTCTCCAATTGGGCTCTGAAACCTTGCCGGTATTGATCGCTGCTAGAAGGTGGGAGGATCTCCACTTTTTCTAGGGCTGCCTGAAGCAAAAATAAAAAAAAATCTTATTACAAATCCACTTTCCAAGCTATAGGATCAAGGTATTAGGACCAGTGTAATTTTATCTTTATTATAATTCTTCTGTACGTGTAAACGGCTGGACCAAATTTGAAGAATTTTTCAAATTCACAATATTAGACCTGCTAGGTGGCGCTGCATTCGTTTAGGACAATGTCTGTAGTAAAGTATATTTTATTTTGTTCGTTTTTAAAAAGGCCGTTAAAAGAACATTTTTCGTCATCCGTTTAAAAAAAAAAAACCCTTCTTAATTATAATCACATATTATGTTAGCACACGATCTACCAAAGGATTCTCGGTTACTTTGGTCACATTGCTCATAGGGAACCAGATAATCTAGAAAAGTTGGTGGTCATGGACAAGGTAGATGGAAAAAGACCTTGCGGACGGTCACCTAACCGCTGGCCAGACCAAGTAACCGCCCTCACTGGACTCTCTGTTACGACCGCCCTGAGAGAAGTTGAGAACCGAACGAAGTGGAAGAACATTGTGCATAAAGCCACAAAGGACTTTCAGGCCGACCTTCAGTAATAAAGTACGCGACCAAGAAGAGAGATGTTATAGCATCCCATTGGTCGATTTCTATCGACTATACTCCGGAACTCCGCACTTCGGAAGATTTTTCTTTTTTTAAATTTGAAATGTATTAAAGTAAATCACACTAATATTATAAAGGCGAAAGTTTGTGAGTGTGTGTGTTTATGTTTGTTACTTCTTCACGCTCAAACGACTGGACCAATTTTGATAAAATTTTGTATGCAGGTAGCTGACACCCTGGATTAACATATAGGCTACTTTTTATCCCGATATTTCCACGGGAACGACACTTACGCAGGTGAAACCGCAAGGCGCAGCTAGTTCAACATAAATATTAAGTATAACTTTTATTTGTCATTTTAGTAAGTTTCATTATTGTAATCGATTACCAAGTCATTCATTAAGTTGCAACACTGTAATTAAGCTTAGAATTTTTGATGACTAGCAACACTCTCTCTCTACATTCATGCTTCCAAGCGGCAAATCCATTTTTTCTACTTTTGTAAAATTCTAAAAGTATTAAATTCAAACTATTTTTCCACGCATGACTTTTTTATTATACAAAATGGGTTTGCTCTTGACTCTAGTCTAAGTCAGAGGTGACAGAGACAAAGTCGACGATGGAGTGAGCTTATCCAGAAGAAACCTGAGATAGGCTGATAATCAATATAAGGAACTGGTTACAACCATAGAGTAAGTAATGTTCATTATATGTAAGAAGAGACAGGAGTCCCAGAGAAAACGTTGAAAAACGTCGCTTGTATGAAACTTGTACTAAAACTGAATACCAACATAGCAAAAATGACACAGACTATGCACAGACTGCAGATGTTAAAGCGAGACAGCGATAGCCGCCATTATGTTTAGTACACGTTTCATAGTTTATTTTTTTATTAGACAGTTGCGTCAGACTGGTTACAACTAAAAACTGCTTTTACCTACCAAAGTTGATCACATGACATCCATATTTTTTTGAACTTGCTGATATCTTATTTCAGAATAAAAATATTTTCATTTTTTCTTTATTGAAAACCTTACTTTGACGTTCTGTTAACAACAATAATATCTTACCAAAGCCTTCTCTTTCAAGGCCGCCGTATCAATGAACCACTGCTGGCTGGCTCTGACGATGACCGGTTTCTTCGTCCTCCAGTCCAGAGGGTACGAGTGGACGAACTCGCCCCGCCGCAAGACGTCATCACCTAGGCGGGAGATGATGACCTCCTGACCCTCCCCTAGGACCGAGAGCCCGTTGAGTTCAGGGTCTAGGGAGATGTAGCGACCGGATTCGTCTACGTTACATTTCTGGGGTAAAATCAAAAAGGGAAATGTAGGTATTATCATCAAAATCGAGCGAGTATACGTTTTAAATAGGAAGAGGTAGTAGTCAAAAATCAACTTGAAAAATCCACCTAAACACACTTACTAGTGGAAGCAAATAAATGTTTGTAAAAATGCTTTCTGTTAGCGGCAAATGCAAGTGCCATAATGCACAATAACACTGCCATGTGGCTTCGCTGATGGTTACCGGCAAGGTGGATGGTAAACGACCAAGAGGTCGCAGCTCTTTGCGATGGTCCGACCAGATAAGCTCTTCTCTTGACACGAAATCTCATGATGCGCTTCACTTGGCCAAGGATAGAGAGAGATGGCGAAACATCGTCAGGGAAAAGATGTTTTCAAGGGAGGATCACGACCCTCAGTAATGAGGAGTACGACTTGAGGGGGAGGTGTCTTCAATTGAATGCTTATATTCACTAGGAGACAAATGTCGACGCATTGCAATGCATCATGTGTCACTAGAGATGTCGGGCGAAGTCGCACAACGTCAGGCGATGTAGTGAGTACCAGGTTTTATGTTCTCTGACATAAGGTTTAAATTACGTTACATGAATTATTTTAGCCAGTTTTATTGCGCAAATTGACTGGTTTTCTGACAGCCAGTTTTATTAATCCTCACAGCATGATTTGCCGTTAATATTACATAGTGAATAGTGCTTGTAGACGTCAACTTGATCAATACAACTTCAGCTTGTGTAAATTAGGCTCATGGACGTCTCGACTAAATTTCACAAGACATGGTCTTACCACAGTCATGTTATTCTTCAGCGCGACAAGGAAGTCTTCGGGCCCATGCGCAGGCGCCGTGTGCACTAACCCGGTGCCCTTGACCTCAGTCACGTGATCGCCTTCGAGGAACGGCAGTGATTCGTTCACTAACTTGTTGTGGTAGGTTGTGCCTTGGAGGTGATGACCTGGAACGAAGGACCTGGTGATAATCTTTTTTGAATCCATGTGGTGTTGCAAAGGGTTATACTCAGAAGAAGGGTATTGACATCATTTTGTTCGTGAATATGTATTTCATAACAGAGTTAAGCTTGAATATGTAACTACCTCTGAAATGCCAGCTGATTTACTTACAAAAAGTCTTTGTAGCAATAAACATTATAAGTTTCTAAATTTGATGGGTGTTGAGAAAGTATAAGTTTTGTCTCAACATAGTTTTATATTTTATTTATGCTAGTGTTTGTTGTTTTTGTAGTTTATTTTGTTACGAGAGGATGTTAAATATGTATCAAAAGAACCTACTTACATACTTATGTTTAACTGGCCATATACTAGTGTAACTGTATGACAATTCAGGAGAAATAAATGACAGTCTGTTGAAAGCCACTCTGAAGTTTTAATACAAAGCACAACTGAAGTAGATAACAACGAATCACTATTACCAAGCCTACAAATTACAATCTTATCTAAAGCAGTGTTCATGATCTCAGATAATTTACATTCCATCGCCGTTTAATCAGTTATCTACTTTAGTGTAATGTATTCAAAGTTGATTTTTGAATGACCATTAGTAAAAATACGTTTTTGGTTGCAATGGAATTTGAACTTTGTTAAGTATGTCATTTAGTTTATTGTTCCATAACTTGAAGATTATCTCAAATTCCTGGCTTTAATAATTACGTAAGTTTAGACAAACTTACGTATATTAGAGCTTACTCTTAACTTATGCACATTGTTCGGTAGTATCAATCATCAAAGTTATGCAAATCTAGGCCATTTTCTTTTGTACCCTATTTGTCCGCCTAAAAGATACTAGATAATTGTGTCAAAGACAATACATAACATACATACATAATCAGCCTATAATGTTCCCACTGCTGGGACACATACCTCCTCTCGGTGAGAGGGAGTGGGCCGCAATCCACCACGCGGGCCCAGTGCGAGTTGGCAGATGTCACATGTCTTCGAATTTTTGGTTCTTGGACATGCCGGTTTCCTCACGATGTTTTCCGTCACCGCTTTGAGAGCAGTGGTGATGAAATAATTTACACAAAGTAAAGCGTCTGTCTGGGTTCGAACTTATGACCTACACCTCGTAAGTCGCGGCCGTTACCACTTGGCCACCACTGCTCTCGAAAAAGACAATACATACCATCAAACTCAGCTACAATGTTAACCTCCTCTTGTAACAACTCTTTCAACGCCTGGACCAGTCCACTGGCGACCAAAAAGTGGCCAGGTCTACTGCTCAGTGATATTACGCTGTATTTGAGCTGAGGGCTGTAGCAGATCGCGCGGTTTGCTATCAGAGTCCAGGGTGTGGTGGTCCAGATTATGGCTGAGAGTTGCTTTCTGGAAAGTAGGGTTACTAATTAAGTTCTGTCTAGAGCAAAAACGCATGCATTGTGATTGAAAAGATCAGGGATTTTTAAAGTAAAATAATTTATTTGACTTAGAGCAACGATGATTTAGAGTGACGTCACGTTATTTTTCGAGTTATTCTCATCAAGCCCTTTGATTTGATGCCCATATTGTAGGAAGTGCATTAAAAATAACTAGTCCGCCATCTTGGGTGTTCCGCCATGTTGAATTTAGAATGACGCCACACAGCTAAAACAGCATTGTCATCCAAACTAAACGTGTACACAAAATTTTAGCTCAATCGGTTGAAGATATCTGCTTCAAAATTGAGTTGCAAGATTCCACCCGAACAAACATACATTGCAAGTTAAATAAAAGCTTGTAATAATACATAATGAGGTATGTAGTGCTTACGGAAAGGCTCTTCTGATAAGTTCCAATAATACGGTGCAATCTGTTCAGCCAACATAGTGGTTCTACCCCCCTCCCCCCGTCTTCTTGCCAAATGCCAAAACAAATTATGCCAAAATAGTTATGCCAAAGTATATTAGGAAAAAGAACATTATGCGAAAAGAAGGGATCCCAGGGGCTACATCGACGTAACGGCAGCAGTCACTACAATCTGTCAAATTTCTTTAATAGATCTTCAACTTTATCGCTAAACCATAAGGTTCAAAGTTGATTGGGAAAATGACATGGCCGGATTCTGCCCTCAAATCAATTCAGAATACATAAATGTACAGTTATTATTAATATATGAAAATTACTTCTTAAATAAACTAAAATTAATCGCAACAATTACATTTCTCTAGAGCAGGCGACAAAAAATGGCAAAACAATATGTGTGTTAATTGATTTTTGGTTTTTAGCAATGCAATACAAATTGCATGTGCGTTTGGATACATGCATAAGACAAACACCGTATCTGTAGCGCGCTTGAAGGTTGCATTAAAATAAAAAACACCCGCGACTGCCAGAATCGTATTGCTAAAGTAAATACCTGTAGAAGTCAACGTTTTCACGATTATCGCACACATTATTTTTCGAGCTGCCGTGGCCCGCGTGTCATGATGTTGATCACGTTACGCATTATGCATCGACAATTATATTCAAGAGTGTGTATCCGAACGTCCTAGTTATTTTTTTCACGTCTGTCACCTGTCACTCAGTGCCCTGTACCACGGTAATGTTATCTAACAGTATTGTGACTCGGTCTTGTTCTTGAAATAATTACCTACACCCGCGCGGTACGTAAACACGCGATAGAGCTGCCCGCCCACAGTATTTTAATTTCATCAACCTACTTGAGTTTCTTTCTAGTTTTGTAATTGTAAATTCGAATCAAAACCTCTAACTACCTACTACACAATCTTACTATTAAATGATTATAATTACTTACATATGTACACACAAACTAAAATATATATATACTATATACAAATAAAAATAAAAAAAAGACGAGCTCATTGGGCATCAAAAAATTCTTCCGCATCGCTGTCAATGGGATAAGTGCCCAAAAGACTGGCAGCATTACCACGTTGGATGGCAATTCTTATTTAAAAAGTAAATTATAATGTAAATTAGAAGGTAGGTACCAACCATTTATTACTCTCATGATCATTTCATAATGATATTTCGTCTAATTCAATAATATAATATGTAAGTAGCTAAGTACATAAGTAAGTAGATAGCCTTACTGCTTACAAAATCATCACACCGTCCGTTCATCACTTTGGCGCATTCGCGTCTATTTGTTTACAGAGGGTATACCGAACTCGAGGTGCGTAGGTATGACTCGCGTTTCGACCGTTTGTATGAAGACAGAATACTGATATGATAACATTACCATGATAATAGATGATATTACCTACTGTGACATTACCGTGCCTGTGCTCTGTGTAGTTTTGCGTTGACCTTAGCACGTATTACTGTATTCTGTTTATATTACTCTGTTGGATATTTTAACTTGACCCCACGCTATCGTTTATCGGACTTTCGTTTACGCTTCTAACGTTCATATTCTGCTGTGCTTACTGAACTTTTTTGTTTACGATTTGGATTATTTGGATTCTGACGCTCACGATGTCAAGGTGCCTGAATTGTAGTGTGGCCACTAATCGAATGCGAAGGCAACCACTCTAACACCGCAGTTACAAAATACATGACATGACAGGGAGCCATCTAGAAGCAGTCATGCTAGCAATGGAGGTGGCGGGATGGCTGAGGGAGAGAGCCTCACGTCCCAGCCGCCACGGGAGACGCTCCGGGCGTCGGGAGCCGCGTGAGGACTCCCGGCCACCGTAGGCGCGGGCCTGCGGACGGAGAGTAATGGGTAGCTTACCGTCCGATCAGGACCAGGCCCGTGCCGGACGGCACGTACGTGTTGCACGCGCGCCTCAAAGAGATGTCAGCAGAAAGGAAGAGGCCTGCCAGGGCCGAAGCTTGCCGGGGGTGCGGGATTGTCCGAAAGGGTTACCACTACCCCGGAACATAAAGGGCTAAGGAAGGAACACGGATGGGTTTTAGTCAGTAAGAGTCTGACACTCCCTTCCGCTCCACACAGAGCGGGAGGGGTCATTTGAAGATTTCCCATCCATAAAAAAAAATGGTCATGACGTTGTTATGATATTTGGGCTGGGCCAGGCATCAAGCAAATATAACGGCACCAGCCTCATTCCTTGATAAAATTTTGTTGATCTTTGAAGATGAATGACTTCAAACGCAAGAGTAGGTAAAAACATTGAATGCCCATTCTTCTCCATACGAAAACTAGCTTTTGGAAGGGGCGACTAGAATCAATTTCGTTTTATTGTAATTTTTTAAATAAATGATTTGACTTTGACTTTGAATGTGCCTTGTCTGAGTACCTAATTGCAATGATGTTTTTCTAAAAATGTCTGTAAAACAAGTAGCTATACATTTTATAAGCAAGTGTCTATTCTAGCTACTTAATTAGATAGGTACTTAAATAAAAATTCAAGTGCTATTTTAGTGTTTTATTGCCAATCCAATTGTATATTTTTTGCCAAGTTGCTATGAGGAAGTCATAATATCCAGAAATATCTGTAAGACGACGAGCTCTTCGCTATCGCGGCCTGCCTACAACGATTGAATGGTCTAGCCAGAGACTATTAGACATCAATAATATGATTTCTAATAAGTTTTACTTGGTATTTTGATTTTTGGCTCTTTCGTCACTAGCTGACACGACGCGTTTAGATTATTTCATACATTTTCATAGAATTAGATATTCACTGGTATCGATGTGAATAAATGTCATGTCGGCTAGTGAAGAAACGGCATTTATATCCATTGATAATATTGTATTTCTCGTATTGTTTTGTCTATAAAACTCGGAAAGATTGATCATTGCTATTCAAAATGTCTAGGCGCTTTTTTTTGTATCTTATTTGTAGTATCTCTCGCTTCTTCTCTGATCATAAAACTTAAACTATTGTAAAGACATACCTGTAAGCTTTAATATGACGTACTTTAAGTCAGTGTACATGAATATTTTTTGTTAGGGCACAGCTCTCTAAGAATTCCGGCCGTGTCCTTTGACAGTTTCGGCTAGCTTGATGTGCTGGCGTCTGTACATTAAGCCAAACTGAAGACATTACCAAAACCTACCCTTTAACTGCATCCTTTACTACAGCAGGCACATTCTCCAAAGGAAATGTGACATACACTTCCTTGCTCTTGTATTGTGGATCATACTCTAGCTCGGCTTCTGCCAAGGCTGTTCTGAAATTTTAAAAAATCTGTATCAACAAAAAAATGATCAGTAAAATGTTATTTTGCATTTGAATTAGCCGTTATTGTCCCATAAGCAAAATATGCGCATAGACGTGGAGTTGCGGACACCAGCCCGTATTACCTAACTGTTGTTGTCAGTACAACTGCTTGCTTATTGACAGGGATATGGACACATGTTTAATGCCCAATGAGCTCTTCCCCTTTTTTATATACTTTTACAGTACCTATATATATATTTACTGTTAGCTTGTATATGGATGACTCGGTGAGGACGGCTGGAAAGGCATGGACTAGACAGGCAAGGAACAGGGAGAATTGGAAGCGGTTGGTTTGCCAAAGGGCACACAGAAACTCAGAACTGATATTAAAGCATATCCAATTGGATATTATGTGCAAACTATCAAAGTTTAAAAAAAGACCTAAAGTCCTAGTATCCAAGTAATCATATTTTTTATTTCTATTGATCTATGGTTATTCTTTAATTTTTATTCGTTTAGTTTATTTTATTTGAACTTGTTTGAAATTTGTGTATTATTTTATTTTGTACCCGTACTGTTTTGCATTAGCTTTTAATTTTGTTTTCTTTCTATAATTTTCTTGTATTGTATTGTGATTTATTTTAATGTGTTCGTCCTTGTCAAACTTACTGTACCTACCTAGATGTTAATAATTATAATTGGAAGTGCACACTTGTATTTGTCCCTGTTCATGTTAACATGCATGTAACTGTATAGCCTCTGTTGGCGATCCAATAAATAAATAAATGTTTTGTACATACTACAACTATACTCTAAAAAAAGGCTATAAATAAATTAAAAGTAAATAAAATAAAGTTTCACAATAAAGTTTATGCATATGTTGCATGTAAATTCATAAATGATATTCTTCTCTTCTCTCAAAATAAAATAAGAAAATATTATGCTCCCTATATGAAAAACACCAGCAATAAAAACTAGAAATTTATGCAATAGAAAAATGAAAACTCACTTTGAAGAAGGTGACCAATAAACAGGTTTTAATGCGCGAAATATCAACCCAGACTTATACATCTTATGGAACTGCCTTAGCTGATTCTGTACATATCCTTTATTCAATGTCAAATAACACTGTTCATCCCAATCGGCCATAACGCCCCATTTCCTGAACGCATCTTTCTGTCTCTCCACCGTTTCTAAGGCAAATGTTCTAGCAATTTCCCTGATGTGCACCGGGTCTGATATTTGGCTGTTTTTTGAGGTTTTCTTCGCCTTTTGTAGAGCTTTAAGCTCTATGGGTAGACCGTGACAGTCCCAGCCAGGGATGTAGTGGACACGGTTGCCTTGTAGTACTTGGCTTCTATTGTTAATGTCTTTTATTATCTGGAATACAATTTGGAAATGGTTTAATGAATTACTAATTAAGCACCTTTGTTGAGCATACATTTGGTACTGCTACATTAGAGATATTCATACTAATATTATAAATTCGAAAGTAACTCTGTCTGTCTGTATGTTACATTTTCACGCCTAAACCGGTGAACCGATTTACATGAGATTTGGTATAGAGATAGTTTAAGTCACAGGAAAGGATATAGGATACTTTTGATCCCGATATTCCCACGGGATCAAGACTTATGCGGGTGAAACCGTGGGGCGCAACTTCTTCTTCTTAGCGTGTCAATGGCAATCTAAATGTACTCGGCCCAGAATTCGGCCACTTGTTTGGCGCCATCACTAGCGTCCATCGGGGCGCAACTAGTATAGAATAATATGTCAAATTGGGTTATGGAGGTAAAATCCTAACTACTACTACCTATCAGATCTGATCTATCGTTTGATCTGTAAACTACTACTATTCATCCACATCTGATAAAAATTGAACTTAGTCAACACTTTGAATAATTTAACTAGATAGGATACTCTTTATTATTCTCTTAAGAATCCAGATAATAATTATTGTTACCACTTTCAGATTGGCTATAAAATATTATTTACCTTATTAACAGCATGACCCATATGTAAGTCTCCATTGGCATACGGTGGGCCATCGTGTAGTACAAACTCTGGACCTTTCAGGTTTTCCCTTTGCCAGTTATAAAGCTCAGCAAACTGTGCGGTCTAAAAGGAGTCATAACATTTTAGATAGTGATAAAAACCCTAAAATTATCTAAAGCTGGGTTTCCGTCGATACTTTTGACCTTCTGCTATCTTGTATTGTATTAATAAATGCATACTTGTAAGTTTTTAAGCTATTTTACCTTTTGAATTTGCTCTTTAATTGCATTATTTGATCGAGCTGGGAAATTGGTCTTTGGGGATAGAATGGTGTGTGAATACGTTTTGGTCTTCGGCGCAACTGTACTTTTCACACGCATACAACTTGTGCAAGTCCATTTTGATACAATTCTTCTGTATTTATAACACAAAATGTTTGAATTTTTCGCGAAATACATTTTTAGAGGTTATTTTGTTATGACATATTACAGATGACGTTTTTTGTTCAGATGTTGGTATTTGAGTTATATGATTTATTGTTTTGTCTATGTTCAGAAATGTTATAAAATATGTAAAAAAAAACTCTTCACTTTGTTGCTAAAGGCGCGTGCCCGTCTAGTAAAACAGGGACGCGCGCGGCTCCGTAAGGTCGAGCCGCGTAGCCGAGGTTCATGAATTTTTAAAATGGGGATGCGTTGCAAAAGCTTCGTGAGGCCGGGCCTCGCGAGGCTTTGCCGTTTTGAGGCCGCGCGGCCCTAGTGGGGACGCGCGTTTAATGAATACTTGTTGCTGTACCTTCTTTGCTATGATTTATCCCATTGCAGCTGCCTATTTTTCTTGTATGATTGTAGATCTGTTTTGTTTTCTTATTCCAATTATTATGTTATGTGACAAATAAAGCTATTTTCCTTTGGTTTTTTCTTTCATTATCCCATCCCATTACAAGAATGCTACTCAGTACTCACTAACAGACAAATTAGATTGGTAAGCATTGTAATATAGGTACTACTACAGGAAATCTTAGGTAAAAGAAAGATTAAATACAAGTTCTGGTTCTGAAGATAGACTATGCCTAATGTTCACATTGTAGCAATTTGAGCCATGAATTGAACAAACTTCCCAAAACACGAAACCATATGTTTTTATTTTTATCTCATAGTTTCTGAACGGAGGACCGAGGAAGCATTCCTTTCCTTTCACAGAGTACTTTGTTTCCTTTGACGCACGTCGTACGCCGTGCGTACGCCTTTATCAAAACAACGCATGTTTTGCGCGTATTTAATAATATTTCCATAATTTCCACGCTACAGTTCAAATAAAACTACTTCAAAATGGTAAAATATCGTGTTATTTTCATTTTTCACAAATTTATAAAAAATATTTCTTAGCTATTCTGTAATTAACAACACTTAACCTCATTGCAGCCGAAGACAAAAAAGAAATTCATTGATCGTAAGAAGGCGGTGACATTCAACCTTGTGCATCGTTCTCAAAGAGATCCCCTGGCGGCTGATGAGACAGCTCCCCAGCGTGTATTAGTCCCTGTCAGTGTTAATGTGCCACAGAGAAAGAACAAAGACCCCGTGAGTATACTTACTACATTCTAACTTTGAAGCATTGATGTATGAAATCAATCATTTTAGATGAGAAGTAGGTCCAAGACCTACTAATTACTTTCTGGTTATGTAGTTTTAATACTAACTGCTTTAATTAGAATGAAAACTTACAGCTTTTGGCAATTTAGCTAAAAGAGAAAGTTTGGTTACACAACATCATAATAAAAATATTATGATGCTATCTAGTAGCCAAACTTTCACTTGGGATTTGAATAAAAGAATCTGATGCTTGGCACACAGAGCATGATTGTAACCTTTCGTTTGGCAGATAAGAATCCAATCCGATGAGGTGAAGTAACCTTTAGGAAATAATCACTATTTCTATAATCTAGAAATATGTGTTACTTCACCTTAAAAAAATATGAAATAAAAATGCAGTTTTATCAAAAATACAAGTCAAAGAAATATCTACTCAATACTTTATTTGTAATCCACAAGGTGTACTTATGTGGTAAGTTAAAATTATAATATAATTTTAAAATTGTAAAATAATTTTAACTTACCACATCCACCTGCGACAAGTGTGACATCTGAAATTATAAGATTTTTTGTTTTACTGATAATTGTGTTTTTTCTTTTTGATATTTCATTTCAGTATTAGTTATACTCTAATCACCTCATACATAATAAAGCTATCTTGACAAAAATTTATGAGTTATGCTCATTTTAACGTTTTGAACGCCAGAGTATAAACGTATCGCCGTACCCCTGATGCCAGACCACTTTAACAAAACAACACACACACACACCCAAAACAACAAATTTCTCGATATTGGTGGTTTAATTATATTAGTTTCAAGCAATACAATATAGACGGAAGCTTAAACTTTTAAATTATATAAATAAAAACACACAAAAGTCATGATTAAATTGTTTATTTCATAATATGGTGCGACCAGTGCGACGTGTATTTTGTCATATATTTGTGACATTGGCGTTCAGGGTAAGATTTCGTTGGTCACATAAATATGTGACAATGGCGTTCAAAAGGTTAAAGTTCAAAAGTCGTTTTCTGTAAAATTATGGTTTTTGAGATGTCACACTGTCGTCGAAAGTGGACGTATGTATGTGATCATTGTGGGCCTTGTTGGGCACTGTAAAATAGTAGGAGAGATAAAGCTTTGAAAAACTTAGCTTATCAGTCTTTTGAACTAAATCTAATGTTGTTATATTAGAGCTTTTTTTTTTAATATGTAACAACAATATTATAATAAATGAAAACACTGGCAATACTAATGCATCAGAATATTTTGGAACTTTCAGATAAATCCTAGCATCAAAGTTAAAAATGTAACTTTATCAAACAAACTAAAAAAATAGTAGTGATGGACCGACTATGGGCTATGCCAAACTTTGACTGGTTATAGTGACTAAACTATTTTTATTTATCCACAAAGACAACACTACTAACAAAAAGCCTTAATTACAATTTACAAGCTAACACTAAAATATATATTGACCAAACATGAAATTGCGAAAAAAAAATCAGCTGTTCCCTACATTTTGATGAGTTACGCAAACATAAATGTAGGGAACAACTGATTTTTTTCACGATTTCGGGTTTGGTCCCATAGTAAAAGTTGTTCATAATGATGAGAACAATGGCCCCTTAAGAGGAAAATTATGATTAAAATTTCACCCTGTATATTATAGTTTATGGTACTAATTACTTGTTATATGTATCTTTATCATGCTTTTTTTTTCTTTGTAAATTCAGCCTTTATAAACAAACCAACATTTACATTTTATTTTTGTAAAGGGATTTTAGGAGACACTCATTCCATTGATTACTTACTAACAATCATATTCACAGGATCTAACTCCAGAACAGCGAAGAGAGGAACAGATCAAGTATGGGATATACTATGATGACGACTACAACTACTTGCAACATCTTAAAGACTCCAGAGAAGTCACGCTGGTTGTGCAGCCTGTAAGAATATTTTCTTTTAAATAAAACCTTTATGCCAAGTCTGCTATAATTATGCCCAATAAGCTGTGGGCTAAAATAACCACCACGTGGAGCCCTGACACAGGTAGAAGGCGTCGCGGCAAACCCCGTAGAAGATGACGGGACGAGCTGGACAAAACAAACGACCAGTGGTCCACTTTAGCCCTGGATCGAAAGAGCTGGAAGTCATGGGGAGAGGCCTTTGCCCAGCAGTAAGATGATGATGCAGGCTAACAGTAAAAGCTTTATTTTTTTACAGTATTTTAAATAGTGTTTTGTTTACAACATAACCTGCTCTTTCAAATCAAAAAACTAAAAAAAATAATTAAGTTTTAATTGTAATCTTTCAACAAATCAAATCAAAATAGGGGTTAACAGGCTTCGGGAACAGGGATTAAGTTATCTTTTAAGCCCTATTTCCAAGATGGATAGGATCAATCAATCAACTCAGCCTATCGCAGTCCACTGCTGGACATAGGCCTCTCCCAGACTGCGCCACAGCACGCTGTCCTCCGCCTTCCGCATCCAGTCAACCCCAGCCACCTTTCGTAGGTCGTCCGTCCATCTAGCTGGGTTGCGTCCCACACTATGCTTGCCAGTACGCGGTCTCCACTCCAGGACTCGTCTGATGGTTAGGATACACAAGCAGAAACTAGGATTTGTTAAAATTAATTCTATGAATTACACACACATATACTCACGCCTTCCCATGAGGCTTGGTAGACCTTGTGGTCTACCTGCCACTAAAGGGAGGATCCTCCAACCAGACGAGTGTTATATCTGGAGGGCATTTGATATCGGGGCGTCGTATATCTGCTAGTCGCGCGGTAAACTTTGCTTGCGCGATGCAGGATTTTGCGTGACGTCGGTATGATGTGTAGTTTGCATGTAGCGATGTAGATGCTGCCACAAAATCATTACCCATCCATGTATATCTTTCAGAAACCCATCCACAAACGTAAGGAGAAATCCACAGAGGCTACAGAGGATGGTGAGACTATTCCAGTGACTGAAGCACTCAATCTGCCCAGCTCCGTGTTTGCTTCGGAGGTTGAAGAAAATGTTGGTCTGCTGAACAAAGCTGCTCCGCAAGGTACTATAAAGAGATCTTTTAAATATTAATTTTATATCCTTTCTAAATGAAACTTACTCTAGTAATATTTACTTTGGTTACTATTAACTATTGGTTTATGCGGCGCACGTTAGTAAACCTCCGAGTCGGCATGATGTTTTTGTCATATTTCAGCCAATTTATACAAAACCTTAATGAATTATACAACTACCTAAACCTTCCTCACGAATTACTCCGTTCATTGGTGAAAACCGTATGAAAATCCGTTCATTATTTTTTGAGTTTATCGTGTTCAGATAGACACAGAGAGATGCCGCGTCTGTCTGTCTCTCTGAACTCTGGGAACTTTGTTTTATAATACTTAGTGATACTGCTACGTAACTTTAACCTTTTAAGCGCTTGGCTAAATATCAATTGCCGTGCCCCTAGCGCGCGGCTACAAATCGATAAAATCAAGATAAAATAATACCTACAATAAATAAGGAGGAGAAATCGTTGTATCGATTAAAAAATAGTCACAAAGGCTTTTCTCTATTTAATAAAGGTTTTAGGTGTACCACGCAGTTAATAAGACGAAAATAGAACGAAAAAACCATGCATGTTCTCTGTCGCAGAAATACGACACGAGCGGTAGGGGCATGGAAATATGTGTCGCATAAATGCGACACAAGCGGTTAAAATTAAGAAATCAACCATAAACACTTTTCTTTTTATGGTTAGTTGATAAGTATCCTAAAACCATGCTTCATAAAATTAATACACATTTAATTATTTTTTACAGGACTGTGCCTGGATTTGGACCCTGAAGTAGTAGCTGCCTTGGATGATGACTTTGACTTTGATGATCCTAACAATGAGCTGGAAGACAACTTTATTGATCTTGCCATGGCCGATGGTAAGTTGCTATTATTTATTTACTGTACGGTGCAAGCACGTACAAATTTGACATCGTTGTGTCAGCACTTTACTTGCTACGCGCGGTCTACATTTTAGTACACAAATGTCATTCAAATCGCGTGCACTCATTATCATTCAATTAATTTAATCATCAATAAAATCTGTTATTACGTATTCTTGCGTATCACTCAACTATCATCATTAAAAGGTGTAGAGATCCTACATCTTTTTGGTCCTTCGAGCCTCCGTAAAGGCGGGGCTATTTCGCGTTTTTAACGGTGTGGCGAAACTGTCGGCGCGAAAGTACAGCTCCTGCGGCTACGACCTGTGGACACAGTAACATCTGTCTCAACCAACAACAATCATGAGCGACAACATGGAAGACATTTTGGCCAATCAAGATCAGATCATTCAAGCCATGGAGCAGCAACTGCGGAATTTCAAAAAGGATTCTGCGGTTCGCAAAACTCCGGCCAACATCAAGAAACGTTTGCAAACCCTGGACACATACTGGCGGGAGTTTCAAGAGAATCATGTTAGATTATGTGAGTTTGAAGAGCGTGGTTATACCTACTTTTCGGAAAACTTCTACAATAAGGCAATGATCTTCTATAATGAAGCTCAAGACATCATGCAACAATACAAACCGCCAACTAGTTTGGAGAAAGGGGATAAGTCACCTAACGCTTCATCAATTCGTCTGGCAGACACTCGCAATCAAGAAGCTGCGGAAGAGCGACAGCAAACGGAAACATTGTCGGTTGATCCAGATCAACCGAATATCAAGCCTAGTGGAAGCCAATCCACATCATTGTTCAACAAGATTGTCTCTCGGGGGAATGCCAGTAAATTAGAAGAAATGCTGCGCAAGCAGAAGAGTAACTTCAAGGCTTTATCACGAGCAATCAAAAACGTGGACGTAGAGAACCTCTCCGAAAAATGGGAATTCGAAGATGTGCTCAGAACCATTCAAGCAAAATGGTCAACCATCGATTTCCTGCACTGGGAAATTGATAGTGAGATGTACTCAGAAGATGAGGAGTATGAACAGGAATATAGCAAGTACGAACAACTGTACGTTGACATTAAAAAGTTGGTTAATAGCAAGATGTATTCCGTTTCATATCGGGAAAGTTTTGCACCGAAAATTGATATTCCTACCTTCTCGGGAAACTATCACAAATGGATATCATTCAAGGACTTATTCCAAGAAGCAGTCCATAACAATAAATCCATCCCAAGTGCCCAGAAGATGCAGTTATTAAAAACTAAACTGAAAGGCGAAGCGGAAAGGATCATTCAACACCTCAATATCAGTTCTGAGAATTACAAAATCTGCTGGGACATCTTGAACCATAGGTATAACAATGACAGGCTAATTTTTACCTCTCACATGAACATATTGCTGTCAATACCTACAATGCAAACTCAAGTCGACACACAGATCAAGAACATGTTCGACACCATCAATGAATGCATCAACGCATTGAGAAACCTTGGTATAGACGTAACCGCCATGGGGCCAACGGTTGTGCATTTACTTACACTGAAGCTAGATACTCAGACACTCAGTGAATATACTCAATCATTAGAAAATCCTAGAGCCTTGCCTGTTCTAGCAGATTTTCTTAGATTTTTAGAGAACAAGTATACTGCTCTAGAATCAACACGGCGCAAGCACCATACATCTAAATCATCATCGTCGTCATCTCCAAGTAGTAACAAAGAATCTGAACATCAATTCAACAAAAAGAATCAATCAAAATCAAATAATTTCAACAAGAAAAACGATTCTAATAAACCGTTTTTACGCAGTTCCGCTGCAAAAAGTTGTGCAATGAGGACACAATATTGCCCACTATGCAACGACGACAGCCACGGATTATTCTACTGCAAAACATTTTTGGAATCTGGGTCAGAGGAAAAAAGAAACACAGTGCAAAGGTTCAACTTGTGTAAAAATTGCCTGGTTGATCACAAAAATAAATCGTGCCGTTCTGAATCAAGGTGCAGGGTGTGTAAAGGAACTCATAACACCGTGTTACACGATGCCTTACAGACAAACGCAGTGTCCAGTAACATGAATACGTCACCGTCTACGTCACGTGAAGACGACAAGCGAAGTAATGTGACGCATGTTTCAAAGGAAGCCACTATTGAAATTCTGCTTGCCACAGCACTTGTCCGTATACAAGGGGCTAATGGGGAATATCACACAATGAGGGCTCTCGTAGATCAAGGCTCTCAAGCCTCCCTCATCACTGAGAACGCAGCTCAAATCCTGAAACTCCCCCGCCGAGCATGCAAAGGCGTCATAGTTGGAGTCAGTGCCAATCAAACCAATTGTAAGGGAGTTCTCAGTCTAGTGGCATCCTCAGTACACTCCAATTACACATTCCAAGCAGAAGCAGTTGTAATGAAGAAATTAATTAACAACTTACCGAATCATAGTTTCACAAAACCATCGTGGGAATATCTAAAAAACATTCAGCTAGCAGATCCAGATTTCAACGTTTGTCGGCCAATCGACTTATTGCTGGGGGCAGAAGTTTACTCAGAAATCATTATGGCAGGCATAATCAAGGAAAATTCATCTCTACCAATAGCACAGCAGACTCAGATTGGCTGGATTTTAAGTGGCAATGTCAAGTCCTATCAATGCAACGTTATCATGAACAATATAGAAGACATACAAAGGTTTTGGAGCATTGAAGATGTCACCGATCCCGACACTAACATGTCCTCTGAAGACTATCAATGCCTGCAACAATATAATTCGGAAACAGTTCGTCGAGATGATGGCAGATACGTGGTTAGGTTGCCACTAAGGCCGGATATCAACGAAAAATTGGGAGAATCGAAACAAAGAGCCGTAGCCCAATTTTATCAACTGGAAAGAAAATTTTCTAGAAACAATAATATTTCCGAAGATTACAAATCATTCATTGACGAGTACATCAAACTGGGTCACATGCGCAAGTGCACACGAAAGAATTTGCCGGATTGCATTCTACCACACCATTGCGTTTTACGCCCGGACTCGGTAACAACAGCGTTGCGGGTGGTATTTAACGCATCAGCAAAAACATCGACAGGCTACAGTCTAAATGATTTAATGTTTAGCGGTCCGAATCTACAACAAGATTTGTTCACACTAATTCTGAGATGGAGACAGTATGAATATGCAATCACAGCCGACATCGAGAAGATGTTCAGACAGATCTCCTGTAATGAAAAAGACATACAGTATCAAAAAATCATCTGGCGTGAATCACCTAGTCAACTGCTCAGAGAGTACGAGTTGACAACAGTCACCTATGGCACCAAAGCAGCTCCATTCCTAGCCATGATGACGTTAAAACGTCTAGCAGAAGACGAACGTTCAAGGTATCCAACAGCATCAGCTGTACTTGAACAGTGTTTTTACATGGATGACCTTTTGGCTGGACATCACAGTCTAAAGGAAGCGGAACAACTCAAGGCTGACCTAATTAATTTGCTGAAATCTGGTGGTTTTAATTTGCGAAAATGGTCATCAAATAAAATCGAAATAAAAGATGACGCAATATCAGACAAGGAACAAGCATTCGAATTCAGGCATCAAGAATCAACAAAAACTTTGGGACTGCGCTGGCACCCCCAGGATGATCAATTCAAGTTCCAGCTGAAGATAGACACATCATCATTGACACCATCCACAAAAAGGTCATTACTGTCGGATATATCAAGGATATTCGATCCACTTGGCTGGCTGTCACCAGTCTCCACCAAACTAAAACTATTGTTTCAAAAGGTTTGGTCGTTGAATCTTCAATGGGATGACGCAGTACCTACAAACGTCAATGAAGAATGGCTCAGAATAAAGAAGGAGTTACCAGCAATCGAACATATGAACGTCCCAAGGTGGCTTCAAACGCCAAAAAATGCAAACATAGAGTTGCACGGGTTCTGTGACTCATCAGTAAAGGCCTACGCATGCGTAATTTATGGCAGGATTATCAATCAGGAAAAGGCGGAGTGTCAATCCCCTGTGATCATAGTAGCGGGGAAATCAAAGCTCGTGCCTGTCAACAAATCAACATCTTTGCCAAGATTGGAGCTTTGCGCTGCACAATTGCTATCAACACTGATGAAAGTTGTCCAGAATTGTTTATCAAGCAATAACATCCGAATATACGGCTGGTCTGATTCGACGGCAGTACTAGGTTGGCTTCAGGGTGATCCGAATCGCTGGAAACCATTCGTAGCGAATAGAGTATCACAAATAACGAAGACAATACCAACCAATAGTTGGCGCTATGTGAAATCGGCGGACAATCCAGCTGATTGCGCGAGCCGAGGTTTATCAGCGGACCAACTACAACATCATCCTCTTTGGTGGCATGGACCAATTTGGCTATCAACGTTCAAAGAAAATATCAATCAAGATCAACCAACTTACGTCACGTATGAAGAAATCAGAAAGTCACTGAAAAGCAATGTAGTTCAACAAAATGAGGACATTGCTTTAAAATTATTGAACAAACACAGCAATTTCGATCATGCAGCGCGCGTACTTGCTTGGACTTTGCGCGCCATATCTCGCAATCAACACAAACCGAAGTATTTGACTGTCAGCGAAATAAAAATCGCAAAACTTATTTTAATCAAACAAGTGCAGCAGTCGGTATTTAAGGAAGAGATGAACAGTCTCAGAATTCAGAAACAAATAAACGCGAAGAGCAAATTGCTACAACTGAACCCGTTCTTGGATGAAGAAGGACTACTAAGAGTCGGTGGCAGACTGAACAACGCGAAGATGAGCCAGAACATGAAGCATCCTCTCATCATTCCCAATAACACCCATCTCAGTGACCTACTGATCGACCAAGGACATCAAATGACACTCCATGGGGGAGCGAGAGTTACTCAAGCCTGGCTACGTCAGACATACTGGATTCTGGGAGGAAACCGAGCCGTCAAAAAGTATCTTCGAAACTGCGTCAAGTGCCGAAGACACGATCCAATCACACATGAACAACTGATGGGCGACCTACCGTCCGCACGCAGTAATCCAACACGACCATTTTATCACACAGGGGTTGATTTTACCGGGTTCATCGACGTGAAAGCAAACAAGGGCCGAGGTATCAAGACCACGAAAGGGTACATCGCAGTGTTCGTTTGTATGGCAACCAAAGCTGTACACATCGAGCTAGTCTCGGACCTGACCTCCTCATCGTTTCTAGCGGCTTTGCGGAGAATGGCAGCTCGAAGAGGCACTCCAGGCCATGTCTATAGCGACAATGGCACGAATTTTGTTGGAGCGAGTAGAATTCTCAACGAAGAATTCATAAACATTCAAGACAGTTTGGACGACAATTTTTTTGAGGCTATTACCAGTATGGAGATTACCTGGCATTTTAATGCCCCTTCCTGGCCCAGTGCCGGAGGCCTCTGGGAAGCTGCCGTCAAGAGTTTGAAGCATCATCTCAAACGAGTGATAGGCGCTCAGAAGTTGACGTTTGAAGAATACTCGACCTTGCTCGCTCAGATAGAAGCCTGTTTGAATAGCCGTCCATTATGCGCACTCAGCGAAGATCCTGAAGATTTAGACTGTCTCACACCATCTCACTTTTTGGCAAGCGGCCCGACGTTAACTATCATCGAGACAGAGAGAGATCTACGGACAAGATGGCAGCTCACACAAAAAATATTTGATGACCTGTGGAAGAGATGGCGAGCTGAGTATCTGTGCCAACTATCAGCTCGCAGTAAATGGCGCCAACATCATCAGAATATGAAGATCAATGACATCGTCATCATTCACGACATCAATCTGCCCCCGGGAAAATGGCCCATGGGCAGAGTTATTGAACTTCATCCAGGGAAAGACGGATACGTCAGAGTAGTCACCCTACGAACGAAAAACGGGACACTCAAGAGACCAATCACGAAATTATCCGTTTTGCCGATCAGCAACAACAATCTAAGCCACGGCACAGAAAAGGAAAACCAAGAAGGTCAAACAACAGACAGTAAACATTCCAAGCCAGCTTCATCAAAATTATGCAACTTCATAATTACAACACTCGTACTTCTAATGGTTATTTGCTCAGGAACATGCGAGCACAAAATTTCCAAAGTTGCAGAAAATAAAAACATATTTTTCGATAAATTAGCAACCATGAGATTAGAACGTGAAGAATGGAAACTCATTGTTTATTGCGATATGGCTCCGTATTGGCAAGGAATTAACCTACTGGACAAGTTTGTCACTCGTCTGGACAACATATGTTCAAAGGATCAAATACCACAATGCGACGTAGTCCGATTACAACTGCGTCACGGGTACAACGAACTTGAACACTACAACAACGTTTTACTTGGTCAGCAAGGTCAAGTTCGCCAACGTCGCGGGCTTATCAACGGCATTGGCTACGTCGCAAATAGTTTGTTTGGAGTATTGGACGAAAATTTCGCCGAACAATATCAGAAAGATATTGCCCAAATCAGACACAATCAAAAACATCTTAGCAAGCTGTGGAGAAACCAGACGTCAGTCGTGGAGGCTGAGCTAAATGTTATCAAAAGAATTGAAAATACCCTGGACAAGCAGCACAAAATAATCAACCAATACATTACCAGATGCAACGAGGGCATGAGAAAACTGAAAGAGGAAATCCAACACACCGACAATAAAGCAGAATTTACATTATCAACATTCATAGCAAACAACATCATGACCAATCTCAAGGAAATCCAGGAGACGTTGGTTGATACAGTTGCCAACATTTTCTATGAGAAGTTCAACTTTCACTTGTTAACACCGGAACAGCTGAGAAACGAACTGAATATTATAACCGGACAGATCTCAAAGGAATTAGCCTTACCGATTAATAATATTCAGACTGACTTGCCGAAAATATATCATCTATTGAAAGTGAAAGCGAGAGCAACCAGGGAGTACCTGATTTTTGAAGTTAGGATTCCTCTTGTGAGCAGGGAAGACTATGAGCTATACAACCTCATACCGATTCCACAACAAGCCAATGAAAGCATGGTCAACATAGTGCCTGTAGCAAACTACCTGGCTATCAACATACACAAAGACTCTTACATTCCGGTGTCTATAAACGATTTACAAAGATGCGTTCCTTACGATACCGACGAGTACATTTGTCCACTGAAAAGGCCCGTCTATCAGATGACGTCAGACACCAACCTATGTCTGAAACACCAAACCTCTAATCAATGTCAGACGGAAACAAAAGAATGTCGAGATTACTGGACTGAATTGAATTTACTTAATTCCTACCTATACTTTTGTTGTGGACAATGCAGTGTGCGAGTCATATGCGATGACGACATTACGAACGAACAACTCAGCAAAACAGGTGTCATTACACTGGGAGACAGTTGCGTCATTAAAGACAGAATGTTTACGATTTACGCACACAAATCTTTATCAAACTCAATTAAAACGAAGATCGATGTTATGAACATAGAGATTCCACCAATAAATCATATCATTAATCTGTCTATACCTCTCATCACTCCACTGAATGAGACAGCTGATATCCCCGAGCAACGGGAAGACATAAAGGCGATTGAAAAAGCAATCAAAGAGATGAAAACCAGTCAGGAATTGGCGGATGGAGTGACATCCCATGACATTCACCATTATGTCGCCATCTACGCCCTGGCTGGGGTTATCGTGGTCTGCGCCATCTTGTACGTATGGCGACGCGTGAGAGCGCGCCGGCCACGTCCAGCGCCCGCACCTCCCACGACAGAGCAGGCCGAGGCTAGCGTGAGCTACGTAGCTCCCGCCGCCACCGCTGCGGGTCGCCCTATCATCGCCACCACCAACAGAGGGTCTTCGCCGTCCGTTCGAACTCAATTCAATGAAATATCTTAAGCTTAGTTTATTTACGTTTGTAAGCCCAATTGTTAATTATCATCTTGTAACTCATTATCCTTTATCTCATTCACATCTTATCGGGCCCCGGAGCATGTACGGTGCAAGCACGTACAAATTTGACATCGTTGTGTCAGCACTTTACTTGCTACGCGCGGTCTACATTTTAGTACACAAATGTCATTCAAATCGCGTGCACTCATTATCATTCAATTAATTTAATCATCAATAAAATCTGTTATTACGTATTCTTGCGTATCACTCAACTATCATCATTAAAAGGTGTAGAGATCCTACATTTACTACTACCGCCGCTTGCCGCGGTTGGTCCGTGGATGGGTGACCATCTTTACATACCAAGATCCGTCCGTGCCTCGGAAAGCACGTTAAGCCGTTAGTCCCGGCTGTTATTCGTGGATCTTTGATAGTCGTTACGGGTCGTCAGAAGCCCGAAAATCTGACAACCAGTCTTATCAAGGGGTATCGTATTACCCGGTAACTGGGTTGTGCAGGTCTGATAGGCAGTCGCTCCATGTAAAATACTGGTATTCAGCTGCATCCGGTTAGACTGGAAGCCGATCCCAACATAGCTGGGAAAAGGCTAGGCAGATGATGATTTATTTACTACTAGCTTTAGCCTGCGGCTTCGACCGTGTACAGGGTGTTACAGAAAGGGTATATCAATACAAACGGGTTGAAGAGTGTATCTGGTCTAGAATCTCTGTACAAAATTTCAGCTCAAAAGCAGTAACTTTGAAAATGCTTAATATTTTTTATTTCGATATTTTATTAAATTGAAATCATAACAAACGTGTCACCGCACTACGAGGATCATTATCCATTATCTGTAGTGTGTCTGTGCGCCTAGTACACGCACATCACGCCGCCGCGCGCCAGTGCAGCGCCGTGATGTCGAAATAAAAAAATATTAAGCATTTTCAAAGTTAATGCTTTTGAGCTGAAATTTTGTACAGAGATTCTAGACCAGATAAACTCTTCAACCCGTTTGTATTGATATGATATACCCTTTCCGTAACACCGTGTATAGGTCAGGAATGATTCCACGGTGACTTAAGGTCATCGCTCATTATAACCATAGCTCCAGCGCAGTAACGGTCCAGCACTGCCTCAAAAAATCCGCAATCTCGCAGCTGGTATGCCACCTGTGAGTGACAGCTTGTTGTTCACACCTCAAGTTCTGAGTTGAGCTGCACGATTTTTGACAAATGCGTGCACTAACTGGACTGGTCCGCTCAATCTGTGTGGTTCTTTCCTCAAAAGACCATTTCAGACACCAATCTACATGGTCTTCACATGATCTGACCAAGATTTTGTCTGGACTTTAAAAGAGACTGTGACCTCTGAGTTTGTTTCGGCCTTTCTTCTCAGAGTAGTCACATAGGAAACGCTGACCTCATCTAGCTTAAAAAAATATGATTGACGTGTAAAAGTGTTTGTACAAACCTACTTACAGAAATAAATCATTTATCACCGCTTACTAGTTGGTAGCTCACCGTCCACGCGCCAACGGCTAGTTTTTAGCTTACATAAGCCGTGCGAGCGGCGAGGCGCCAGCATGTATACCGCTTGCAGGTGTTATTTGCAGGGGAGCGGGATGCTCGCTTGAAGCGTGCGGTCGACGCGAGTTTACACTATTCTGTATTGTCATCGTAAAATGTACTTTAATGCAGTTGATTTAAAGTCCCAACTTGAATTACTAGTTATTTTCTGTGTCGTAGCGGTGCTTTTATACAGAGTACTTAAACTAAAAGTGCGCAGTTCTGCACACCCCTACCCGATTTCAAGTTAAACAAATATCAACTTTATTTCAATGACAATTAAGTTGATTTCAGAGTGACTAGCACTATTGACAAAGTTACAAAATGTTTGAAGTTGTAGCATAAACTGAACTTTATTTTGTAGGAATTAAAGTTATTTTTCCATTAATTCATATTTGTCTCGTAATCGCGAATACACGGTAACTAGTATTATAAAATCTGCCCAAACCATTCTTTCTCAAAATAAGAAGAAAACTTTCAGGAGGCGCATCTGAAGATGATGAAGACTACGAAGATGAAGATGGCGACAGTTTTGCAGACGATGACAACTCTGACAAAATAGATGACAACTCTGACAAGGCGTTCGCGTCAGACCTCGATTCTGATGACGACAGTGACTCGGTATGTTTCTGTTGATTATCAAATGACAACAAACTCCTGAGGAGCTTTTGTGCCACTTCCCAGCTAAAAAAAATGATTTAGGGTTGGCACTCCCCACCATAAATGTAACCGAGGGATGAAACAAATAATTGAATGCACTTAATAGAATAGAATATAATACTCTTTATTATGTACACCATATAAATTACAGACATAAATATATAAACTTTACAATGGGTGACACAATGGGCGGTCTTATCGCTAAGAGCGATCTTTTAAAGACAACCTTAACACTTCAGCGTGTGGGGTGGCTTTGGACCCAATAATTTAAAAAATTATGATGTTTCCAAGTGAATTTTTTATTTGAGTCAGCTTGTACTTTTTGTGATATGGGACATTTTCGGTTCAAACCGCAGAAAACCCTTCTTTTTCATTTTTTATTTCGAGAAATATTTTGGAAAAAATTAATATTTTATTAAATTAATTGAATACATAAATTATTTTATTTTCTTAATACGCGGCGTTTTGCTACTTTATATGTGTGTATTATTATTTTTTTTAATTTTCAAACAATTTTCCTATCTTTTTATTTTAATAACAAACTTATGTTTGCGGTTGGTAAAATCAATACTGTGCATGCGTAAATATTCATATTAACTACAGAACCCTTTACTGTGTGTCTAACACGCACTTCGCCTGTTAGTACACTTTTGTAATTTCTAATCCATATTATTTTCCTGTACCAGGGCGACAGAGCGACCAGGGGTGTCCGCATGACGAACTGGGATGCTCGCGACAAAGACGACACCAAGTCGCGGTTCTCACAGTACTCCATGTCTTCAAGCGTCATGAGACGGAACCAGGGACTCACACTGCTTGACAACAGATTTGAAAAGGTAAGCGTGATTTTAAATAAGATAGATATCGTTTTTTTTTTATTTGAAGGGCTTGTGGCTAAACAATAACAGCCGCACGGGACGATCGATCAGGTTAAGCTACGCTTGACGCGGTTGGTCCGTGGATGGTTGACCATCTTTACATGCCAAGACCCCTCCATGCCTCGGAAAGTACTTTAAGCCGTTGGCCCCGGCTGTCATTCGTGGATCTTTGACAGTCGTTACGGGTCGTCAGAAGCCCGAAAGTATTACCTAATAACTGGGTTGTGGAGGTCAGATAGTCAGTCGCTCCATGTAAAAAACTGGTATTCAGTTGCATCCGGATAGACTCTGGAAGCCGACCCCAACATAGTTGGGAAAAGGCTAGGCAGATGACGATGATGATCGTTTTTTTTTTTATTTAGCCTACACTGTCCCACTGCTGGGCAAAGGCCTCCCCCAAATCCTTTCATGCATCCTTTTCTAGCGCCACCTCGATTCAACCCTTGCTATATGCATCTAGATCGTCTCGCCTAAATTTCGTTTAGGAATGTTAAATGTCGTTAATGCAATCATAAATTATTTGAAGGAATAATATTAATCCATACTAATATTATAAATGCGTAAGTGTGTCTATCTGTTACCTTTTCACGCTTAAACCGATGAACCGATTTTGATAAAATTTGAGATAGTTAAGTCCCGGGAAAGGACATAGGATAGTTTTTATCCCGATATTCTAACGGGAAACTTATGCGGCTGAAACCGCGGGCCGCTGCTAGTTAATATTAAGAAAACGAAAAGACAAGGTGCCTAAAAAATAACATGTTTTGAAGACACTATTGACACACACTAGGGCGAATTTCACTAAACTTTACAAACCCCCTTACTAATAAACGCGTATGTATAGTTACACAACGCTTTGTCTTCTTCTTTCGAAAGTCAAATTACTGACGACTGAAAGAGAGAAATCGGTGTGTAACTATTCATCTGATATAATACATTTATTAGTAAGGGGGTTAGAATAAATCTTATGATGAGAATTAATTTTGAATTTTTGTCAGTGTTTCTATACTGTCAGACGTGTCAATTTTATTCCACGGATAAAAACTGACTTTGGTAAAATCATCCCTAAATGAATGATGAACTAATAACCAACATACAAATTGCAAGTCTACTCGAAATATAATTTAGGTCTAGATGAGGTTGGTAAAAAATATCTCATAATTATTTAACAGATGTTCGCCGAATACGATGACACGGAAGTGGGTGCTTTAGACCTGGAGGAAATCGAGGGTTTCATGCCGGAGACACACGACATGCTGCTGCAGGCGGCAGAACACTTCGAGGAGTCGCAGCGGAGGTACCAGCTGGATAAGGAGAAGGAGATCGCCAGGTGAGAGGGAGACCACGTTAACTTCATTCATTCAAGTCAAGCCCCCGTACCTCGGAAAGCATGTCAAGCCGTTGGTTCCATCTGTCATTTAATTTTGTAGATTTTTGACAGTTGTTGTAGGTAGTCAGAAGACCCAAAGTCTGACAACCAGTCTTACCAAGGGGTGTGGTATTACCACAGATATAGATACGCCTAGATAACGTAAGAGCAACTACTTCGCGTGCCAAAAATCACACCAGCTTACGTTCGAAAATCATAAGCCGACACTTTCGCGCTCAGTCCTGCGTACTGCTGGCTGGGTGAGCGTGAGCGAGAGAGCGCGAGCTTGTGACGTCATAGTAGGTAGTAAAAAAGTGGCACGCTTAGTTTTCATACAGTTCGTGATACTTGCGTTATCTAGGTCTATCTATATCTGTGGGTATTACCAAGTAACTGGGTTGTGGAGGTCAGATAGGCAGTCGCTTTATGTAAAATACTGGTATTCAACTGCATTGGGTTAGACTGGAAATCAACCCCAATATAGTTGAAAAAGGCCGGCAGATTAATTTTTTATTTGCGATCATGTCAACTTGCACGGCTTGAGTATTGTAACTTCATATCTTAGGAATCATACAGAATATTTGCACCTACTGTGTATTGTCTCTGCAGCACCCGAGGCCTGATGGTCTAGTGGTTAGTGACCCTGACTGCTATGCCAGAGGTCGTGGGTTCGATTCCCACCCAGGACAAATGTTTGTGTGATGAGCACGATCATTTGTTCTGTGTCTGGGTGTAATTTATCTATAATATGTATGTATTTAGAAATATATAAGTATGTTTATCAGTTGTCTAGTTCCCATAACACAAGCTCTGCTTAGCTTGGGACTAGATGGCGTTGTGTGATAGTTGTGGAATATTATTATTATTACCCTAAGGTAGACTGGTAGAAAATGCCCAAGGCATTAAGTCCGCCTTTGTACAGTTTTTACTTGTGCATACAGTTTTAATAAATAAATATTTTCTACTTTTTATAGACTAAACCGCCTCCAAGAGATAGAGGAAGAATCTGAGAACGACCTGGTGACTGTGGAAGTGGACCCTAAAGAGAAGTGGGACTGCGAGACCATACTGTCCACATACTCTAACCTCTACAACCATCCTAAAGTTATTCAGGAGCCTAAGGTAAGTTACACATAAGTGTAAGCTTCATGGAGCAGACGAGTCCTGGAGTAGAGACCGCGTAGTGTGGGACGCCCCCCAGCGACGATGTACCGACGACCTAAAGAAAATGGATGCGGAAGGCGGTGGACAGGGTTTTGTGGCGCAGTCTGGGAGAGGCCTATGTCCAGCAGAGGACTGCGATAGGCTGAGTTGATTTATTGATAAACTTCATATTATGTATAGTCGCTTATATCAAAGGCTGCTGCCCTTCATCATATCGTACACCTAGATCTAAAGAGAGCTAACTCTAAAATCTAACCCCCTTATTCATAAAACTTATTTATTTATTATTTATTTAATACTTCAAGCACATAAATGTACAGAGGCGGACTTAATGCCATAGACAAAAAAAAACATATAAACTTATCAAACCTATTTTAGTTAAAATGGGGTTTGTCTCTTTCTTACACACAGAAATGACAACGTGACAGATAAAGACAAACGTTCTATAAACCTATTTTAGCTAAAATAGAGATAAAATAGGATTATGAATAAGGGGGTAAATATTTGAGGTATGCATACCATCGAATTCATTAACTCACTACCTAGCGACCACACAAACAACACAAAACAAACAAATAAACAGAAAAAAAAAAACACAGAAACAAACAGATGCAAAAACTTATAACATCATTGTTCTATCTGCATTTAAAAAGTATTGATCAATACAGCAAACTCCTGTAGTGCACATGGAGATGGTAATCAGTTTTTCAACTTTTCTGAAAAAAGTGTTTTTTTTTTTTAGTTAATCGCTTTTTAGATCTAGATGTGCGATATGTTTAGATAGTTTGAAATCGTGGAGTCAACTTACAAGTCCATATACCTTATTTTTAAAGATGTATCAACCTTGCCGTCTTTAAATCTGTGAAATATAGGCGAAAATGGATAAACATAACTGCACTGGATTTTCAGCTTTCGGCGTTAAAGCCAGTGTTGAATATATCTACGAGCCCATAGAACAGCAAGGGCATGAGTTTATACAGGGATATTTTTTATCACCATCAAAATTTTTACAGGATGTTCTACTCATGAATATGAACAACTTTTACTATGGGACCAACTCCGAAATCACGAAAAAAAATCAGCTGTTTAATACAAAAGTTCAATACCTACTTGACCAAAATGTATGAAACAGCTGATTCTTTTTTCGTGATTTCAGAGTTGGTCCCATAGTGAAAGTTGTTCATATTCATGGGTAGAACACCCTGTAAAAATTTGGATGGTGATAAAAAAATCTTCCTGTATATAAGTAGATAATTAATGTTTTCTTAAAATTCTTTCCACAGAAACCACACAAAATCCAACTGAACGCGCGCGGCATTCCTAAAGATGCGTTCGTCAAAGACAACAAACTAACTGTCAAGTCTCTGGCCAAGTTCAACGCTATGAACGAAGGCAACGCCCCTAGCGGTGAAGACCAGGATGGGAAGACTAATGCCGAGACCGTCCTGTCAACTTTGAGCGTTCTGTCTATACGGTAAGAGTCATTTTTCTGTGGCAAACAAGCAGGTATGAACAAGTCAATACTATGAACGAATATAACAGTGACAAGGATTTCAATAATAATTGAATTTGAAGACTATACATCTTCTAGTGTTGATTATAACGTAAGGTTTACCGTTATCGTTAATTTTATAGTTCGTTTTTTAATCTCGGAGACTAATCTGATATTCAAGTCTTTTGTGTTTGCGTTTTTTTTAGTATAGAAGTTTGACATTACACCTGTCAGATTAGTCTCTGGGATTAAAAGACGAACTATAGCAGTGGTGGCCCAGTGGTAACGGGCGCGACTTAGTTGTAGGTCGTAAGTTCGAAACCAGACAGGCGCTTTACTTTGTGTAAATTATTTCATCACTACTGCTCTCAAAATGGTAAAGGAAAACATCGTGATCGTGTTAGCATAAGCATAATCAGCCTAAAATATTCCCACTGCTGGGACACAGCCCTCCTCTCTTCGAGAGTGAGTGGGCTGTAATCCACCATGTGGGCCCAGTGCGGGTTGATGGTTGTCACATATCTTCGAATTTTTGGTTCTAGGACATGCTGGTTTCCTCACTATATTTTCCTTCACCGTTTTGAGAGCAGTGGTGATGAAATAATTAACATAAAGTAAAGCGCCTGTCAAGGTTCGAACCAACAGCCTAAAATATGATTTTTTTGTATCTTATTAGTCTTTTTTTATCCATTCCAGGGCCAAAGACGAATCGCTAGAAGAAAAGAGAGAACGTAAACGTCTTCTAAAAGAGTACAGGAAAGAAAGAAGAATAGAGAAGAAAGCCAACAGTGAAGCTTTCAAAGAAGAGAAGAAACGCCAGGAAAAGATTATGATGAACAACAGAAATAATGTGCAGGGCAACAAAATATTTTAGTATCGTTGTTAATATGTAATGTGTAAAGTTATAGGAATAAATTATGGTATTGTATAAGTAAATGTGGAATTTTATTATGATTTTCGTGCCTATAGTCCTTGCGGAACTAGTGGACACAGACGTCTCGGCGGCGGTTCGCAACGCACGTACTGAGTAATGCGCCCCCGCCCCGCACTCCCACCCTCACATAATACCTAAGGCGCGCCCAACTAGTTTCGCGCGGACCTAATCTACTACACAATTCAGTGAGGTAGGCCGGGCGGCGTAGTTCGACGTAGTAGACACCACCTCACTGAATTGTGTACCTTTTTGTGTAGTAGATAAGGTCTATAATTGTATTGCTATCTTAGGCGCGTCGCCCACACGAGCTAGAGTCGAGGCGGCGACGAGGCGCGGGCGCACGTTTTCTATAGGAATAAATATAGGTATGTATGTATAGGCGACATACCTATACTTATTCCTATACAAAACGTGCGCCCGCGCCTCGTCGCCGCCTCGACTCTAGCTCGTGTGGGCGACACGCCTTACACACCGTTTTCTCTCTTTCAGTTGTCAGTAGTTTGACTTTCGAAAGAAGACAAAGCGTTGCATAACTATAGAGACGCTATACAACGTTTATTAGTAAGGGGGTTAGTGTGTTATATAATGAGTGTGAATGTGTGTGTGGTGTTAAACTCGGGATTAAAAAATAAAACGAACATAAAAATAACACGAAATATAATATTGCTTCTATAAAACTTGCATTATTTACGTATAACTTAAAAACTAAAATACTTTATAATAATATTCTTAACTTATTTACACTTAAAATTACAACGTGAGATTTTAAATCAAAGTTATTACATTAAATTAATCGGAATGTAGTAAAAAACATTCCATTTACCGACTATTGGCAGTACTACCAATATTACCATTATTTTAGAATTAACAATATTCAGTGACTTTGGGAAGTTTTTATGATATTTGAGAGCGTTTACGACGTACGGCATTTCATAAAAACTTTCAAGGCCTTATTTTTCGAAATGAATGAACCGATTTTAATGAAACTTTATACGCATAAGCAGGATAAAAAGGAACTCATCATTTCATCAAATCAATATCAATTTGCTTCAGCAAATTCAAAACAATATACAGGAAGATTTTTTATCGCCATCCAAATTTTTACAGTGTGTTCTACCCATGAATACAAACAACTTTCACTATGGGACCAACTCTGAAATCAGAAAAAAGAGTCGGCTGTTTCATACATTTTGGTCAAGTAGGTATTGAACTTTTGTATGAAACAGCTGATTTTTTTGTGATTTCAGAGTTGGTCCCATAGTGAAAGTTGTTCATATTCATGGGTAGAACACCCTGTAAAAATTTGGATGGTGATAAAAAAATCTTCCTGTATAGTAGATTTTAATTGCTGCCCTTTTTTACCGTTCTTGGTCTTGTGAAAGTGTCTACTTACCGCAAAGAGTGAGCATGAGATGCCAAAAATAAGACAGCTTTATCAAATACCACAAAGATACCCCACAGCACATTCTACCACATTTAAGCCAGTGTAAGTCCCTCATAACCTAACCCATCAGGGTCGGGCGTCTCCATCCTATTCTTGAGATGCTGCAGAGTATTGTGGAAGTGCTTGGTGATCTGTTCCACCTCCTCAGACTGGTCTAAGTTGGCTAACTCTTCACGGATTTTCTGGATTACCTGGTTATGGAAAGTACCGGTTAAAATGTTGTAGAAATATAATAAAAAATATTTTTATAGGAAGATTATAGATAGTGCCATCCACAAAGACGCGCCCCACTCTTCATACTAATCGCTAGTGGTTATCGCTAGTTAATTCCGCTATATAGTGTTTTAGTTTTTTGATACACACTAAGTACCCACTAATAAGTAATTAATGTGTATCGATAAAACTAAAACACTAGCGGAATGTTGCACACTTGTACTGTAAGCGATTAGGAAGAAGAGTGGGCCACGTTTTTATAGATGGCGCTACAGGTTATGTGTTATTGTGGATTAAGTAAGAGAATTTTAGTCGAGAGTTCCAGCATCCAACACATGGAATATCAGCTGTATGGGCCCGAACTAAAAAAAAGGTAATTTTCTGACATTTTCTGATTTTTTTTGACAGTTCAACTACATTCATTGCGTTATTTACGTTGTTGACGCGACAATTTTTTCTAAAATATGAAGCAATGGATTGGCGACATCCTTCAAAATGATTCAGATTCTGATTGAAAGTATGTTGCGCAATTAGGGGGCTATTAACTTTGGTTATTATTTCAAACAAATCAAAATCAAAAGTCATTTATTCAAATTAGGCTGAGAGTCAGCACTTTTCGAATGTCATGACTAAATAAGACAGTCCCCCAAAACGCCCGCCCTTCACCACTTCCTGGTGCTTTCGCTGGGGAGAAGAAGTGGCGGAACAAACTCCCCAGCAGCACAGCTGCCTGTTCAGAACATGCATATTTTTTCACTCTATTTTCGTCTTATTAATTGCGTGGTACAACTAAAACCATTATTAAATAGAGAAAAAATCATTTTGACTATTTTTTAATCGATACAACGATTTCTCCTCCTTATTTATTGTAGGTACTATTTTATCTTGATTTTATCGATTTGTAGCCGCGCGCTAGGGGCACGGCAATTGATATTTAGCCAAGCGGTTATTTAGCGAAATCTGTGCATGTTTACAATCCGACAGATGAATACTACCTATCTGTCTGCAATGTGTTTAAGTGTGTTTTCGAATACTTACCGCATCTATGAGGTTAGTGGTAAGACTAGCGTTGCCCCGCTCTCGCAGTAGCGCGTATCTGCCCAACAGTTCAGCTAACAACTGCGCCTGTACCCCTCCGTCCATACATTGTTGCGCTACCCGAGCTGCCTTTTTGAGGCAGTCGAGGGCGCGCGACGCGTCGTTTAGAGGCCACTGGAGAGAAAAAAGGGATTTAGAAATAAATAAAAAAACAATAATAGTGATTAGTTGATTACACAGGAATTGCTAAAGCTTTATATTAATACCCCCTTAGTAATAAACGTTGTATAGCGTCTGTATAGTTACACAACGCTTTGTCTTCATCTTTTGAAAGTCAAATTACTGACGACTGAAAGAGAGAAATCGGTGTGTAACTATTCATCTGTCCATTTGATATAATACGTTTATTAGTAAGGGGGTCAGTTTACATTATTGTTAATCCAAATAGAAACTGCAATAACATACTTTTTTTTTCTGTAATACTTGGTGTAGTTCAAAACATATTCAAATTCTCGAAACTGACAACCAGTCCAAATAAAATTTATCTTTAACAGTCGTTACGGGTCGTCAGAAGCCCGAAAGTCTGACAACCAGTCTTACCAAGGGGTGTCGTATTACCCAGTAACTGGGTTGTGGAGATCAGATAGGCAGTCGCTCCATGTAGCATACTGGTATTCAGCTGCATCCGGTCAGACTATAAGCCGACCCCAACATAGTTGGGAAAAGGCTAGGCAGATGATATCTACATACCTGCTTCCCATCTTTAGCAGCTTTCCAGAACAGATGTGCGCACAACGCGACGGCACGACTCTGATCTGGCTTCTTTAATAACTTGCTAGCCGCTAGAGCGCATTGTGTACGCATTGGTTCTGCGTTTTCGGCACCTGTGGATGTAAAGTGGGAGTTTAGGCTATGTGTTATTGAGTTCAGTGGCGTGCATTGCATATAGGCATATAAGCAGTGCCTACCTCGATATATCAACATAAGCCTGTCAATTACATTTTAGTGTGTGTGCCCCACAATTAAGAAACTCACTAAATTATCATACTTGTACCTAACAAAAAAAAAAAATCTTCATACAAACACGCGCGGCAGTAGGCAGTCGCCGGACGGCCTACTCGGATCCCGTACTATTCGCACATTGTCATTGGTCTTTACTCGTTCAAATTAATACGACAAAATTAAAAATACGTACGTCTCACGCGTAATACCATGACGATCGACCTTCGCAATTTATCACCCTTAAGTAGGCATGCCTACTCAAATAACCACACTTTTGACCTCACTTTTTTTTCTGATTACTGACCGCGTTTGCCTAGACTAGACCCGGCCTAGTACCTTACCTATTCTGAAAACCAATGCATGCCACTGATTGAGTTAAGAGTTGATTTTATAGTGTAGGTGGGAGGAGAGTTATAGGGCTTCTAATCTATACCCCAAAAAAGCCTTGCGATATCTTTTCCATGTGTTGTTTTATACGCCCTTTCTACTACTGTACTATATCCATACTAATATTATAAATGCGAAAGTGTGTCTGTCTGTCTGTCTGTCTGTCTGTTACCTCTTCACGCTTAAACCGCTGAACCGATTTAGATGTTTTTTGGTATAAAGTTTGAGTCCCGGGAAAGGACATAGGATAGTTTTTATCCCGATATTCCCACGGGAAACTTATGAAGGTGAAACCGCGGGGCGCTGCTAGTGATACATAAACATAACATCACGCGTGTATTATACGAAGGGTTAGGCCTGTACCATATTATATTATGATAAAAAAAAACAACCGACTTCAAAGAAAACACTACAAAGTGATAAATTACTTTAATTTCGGAAGACGGTGTCGTTGGTTCCGCATTTTCGTTTTTTGACACCGACTTCCGAAATTAAAGTTATTTATCACTTTGTAGTGTTTTTTTTTTTAAGTCGGTAGTTTTTTTTTGTAGTTTTATTTTTCACTTTTTAGTTGTATCTACACCACAAAAATTCAATTAACACTAGTGCATTGAAGAATTGACGACACCGACTAGAAGAATCATCAGCATAGAAATGCCGGAGACGCAGTACATTAATGCATATAACTTCGTACATAAGAATAATTACCTAATATATTATATACTAAAACCTTCCTGAAAGTATGTAGATCACTTCATAAATTGTTTCATTAGTTTTTGAGAAAATCGCGGACATACAAACATTCATACATACGGGTCGAATATAGAACTTCCTTTTTAGAAGTCGGTTAAAAATACTTACCGAAACAGTTGATCTGTTCAAAGGTAGCGATGATCAAGGTAATGGCCGCCAGCTGTGCCTTGCTGTCCGATATCTCGTCCTCGTACAGCGAGAACGCTTGTGACAGGAACTCGTATGCTATCGTCTCGTGGTTCGCGAAGCCTATCTCGCTTATCGCGAGCGCTCCTTGTAGGTATAGTCTGTAAAAAAAAATATAATTTATAAGTACCTATAATGACAGTTGGGATGTCCAGATAAGTACTATCTTCAAGATGAAAAAAACCGGCCAAGTGCGAGTCGGACTCTCGCACCGAGGGTTCCGTACCAATTTGTAGGTATGTAAATAGTTTATCATGGGATTTTTTTTTTGTTACGTAACTACAAATTTACGGTTTTCGGATTTTTTTTTTCTATACTTGTGCTACATGACATTGCTTCTTGCCAAATTTTAAGATTCTAGGTCAACGGGATGTACACTATAGGTTTTGATCCCGGTACATAAACGCCCGTATCTTTTGATTGCGTTGACTTAAAAGTTTGTTTTTTTCACTGCTTCCAAGGGATTGCAGCCCTGAGTATTTGATATTAAGTTCAACTTGATCACTCCACGCGTTCATGAGAAAAAGGGTCTTGACAGACAGACGGACAACGAAGTGATCTTCTAAGGGTTCCGTTTTTCCTTTTGAGGTACGGAACCCTAAAAATGAAACAGAATTTGTGCCATCTGCCAAATGAATTAACCGGTAAAGTTGAAACATGCCATTAGCTAATACAATTATGACTGCTAGCCTTACATGGAACACAAATCATACTTTTTTTATGTACGAAAACAGAAATGTTTAGTATTTTTATGTCACGAAGCGACGCGCGCTTTACTTGTGGTATAGAGGTATGAGGAACAGGGTGTAAAGTTCACTCATCCTCCATAGAAAAGGGAGGATCCTCCGGCCAGACGGGTGTTGTGTCTGGCGGGCAACTGCCGATGATTCATGTCGGGCCGTTGTATCTATGCTATTTGCGCGGTAAACTCTGCTTGCGAGATGCAAGATTTGCGTGACGTCAGTATGACGCGGTGTTCGCATGTGGCGTTGTAGATACCGCTACAGTGGTAACCAGGTATACAAACACGCTGTGAAAGTGTGCGTGTTGATGAGTAGCGTCACCACATAACACACACACACACTTCCGACTTCGCCAGTCTCGGACGGTACCGAGAGTTCCTGCGCTTGCACACACATTGACAGCGTGCTTGTACACTTGTAAAACACAAGTTCAGCACGCGTCGCTTCGATAAATATAAAAAATACTATACATTTCTCCTCTTATTTCTTAAGTGTGGAATATTTAAGACTAGCTGCGCCCCGCGGTTTCACCCGCGAAAGTTTCATAATTCAATCATGATTCGAAAGACACGTGGCGCCACCTATTATCATAATAACGTTATTGTTGTTGTATTCCTCGGGAACAGCCGTTTTTTCGGGGTGAAAGGTACCCTATGTCCGTTTCTGTACACCTGACAACGTATATGCAAAATTTCAGGATGATCGGTTCAGTGGTTTAGGCGAGAAAAGGCAACAAACAAACAAACTTACTGTCACATTTATAATATTATAGATATAGATAGGAATAGTTTTTGCTAATTTTCTTCCTGTCTAAATAAGTACAAAAGAACGATTTACCTCAAAGGCAACTCGGCTAGCTCAGCTTTGACCAGCATACTGATAGTTTGATGACAGAACTGGAATATTTTCTGGCACTTCTTCTCCCACATGTCGTCCTGGAACAATATTAAAATTGATTGTAGAAGTAATTTCACTACGATTTACGATTTTTTTTTTCAATATTTTTTTGTGACAGCTCAAAAATAATAAAATATTTGGTTGGGATTCTTGAGATTAACGTTGCAAAATGTTCAGTATTTTGAAGTCTGAATTTGCGGCCGATTAATCTGTCAAACTCCGCAAATGAGATACAATTAATTTTCTATTGTTTCATCGCCAATGGGCGACGCGCGCCGCTTGACCGGTTAACTAGATCACTCGTCACGAACGTGCAGATCTGTAGACTTTGCTTCCGACGTTTTTTTTCCAAATAATAAATTTGGCAATAATCCATTAAGGCAGACAGAAACACAACTGTACACGCTCGAGGCCAAAACTGTAATAGCGACGCAACATGACAAGGCACACGCGGCGGGGGCCGATGCAGGTCCGCGGCCCGCGTCGGCCTTCCCAAGGGACACCGTACGAGTTTTAGCGCTAAGCCTAACTGCGCGGTGGACTGTGATAGGCTGAGATGATAATGGCAAGAGACATTAGAACTTATTTCAATGGACTTATAAACTGGAGAAATGTGGGTGTAGTATACGGGCGTTCGTTACGTTCGCGCGTGCGCACGCGGCGGGTGCACTGCGCGTACAAGCCCGTCGCACGTGTCCGCGCCAGAGAGCGCTCATATTACCTTTCAATACAAACCCGCGGGGCGGCACCCGGCGCGTGCGCACGCCTACACTTTGCCGTGCCGCGCGAGGAATAGAGGCTTAATATGTAGCTACATTACCGTATCCTCTCGCTCCTTGTACGTGTGCGCGAGGCTGTAGGCGTGGAACAGTATCGGCGGGAAGGTGTGCTGTATGCGCGCGGCTCCGCCCGCCTGCAACGCCTTGCGCGCGCCCGACAGTATCAGGTACTGACGGTCTGCTGAGTCCGACTTGAAGTGGTGGATCAGTCTGGAACAAGGGATAAAGCAAACTGAGATGAATCCCGCGCGGGATGGGGATGTGACTGAACGCGTCGATTGTTTTAACGATTACGAAGTTTCTTTTTGACATAGCCGTGAGGCACATATT
This sequence comes from Amphipoea oculea, assembly GCA_945859645.1. Lineage (NCBI taxonomy): Eukaryota > Metazoa > Arthropoda > Insecta > Lepidoptera > Noctuidae > Amphipoea > Amphipoea oculea. The sequence goes on from OX243881.1 coordinate 17,217,765, forward strand.
CATGCTATGTTTTTAAGTGAAAACCTCTTTAGGCACGTTGGGCATTTTTTGAGATGGGAAAAAACAATTGAATTCGCGCCACTGTTACCGTAACCGACACCGCTTCGGATGTGTTCCGCTGTCCCCGGTTTTAATGTATATCCGATATGTCAGTGAGTGATGGCAAAGTATTCTGTTTGTGTTTTGTTTTCACTTCTTTCGGCACTCCCAGAGTGCCAGTGTTTTTTTTTTTTCTACAATGTAATACACTTTTCTTTTTTTGCAGAATTTGTTGTTAGTCTGTGTGTGTCTATTATACATGTTTTTCATTACTTTTTTCTTCTTTCTATAGTGAGGTAAATTGAAACTGCCCTAAAAACTGACGGAACAACAATCATCATCATCTGTCTAACCTTTTCCCAATTATGTTGGGGTCGGCTTCCAGTCTAACCGGATGCAGCTGAATACCAGTATTGACAGAACATCTATATCATTCAATATTTAAGTTCAGGAGTGTAAGTCTAGTTCTAAAAAAAGAGAGCTATTGAGCATTATTGGTTTAAGGGTTACATACCTTGCCAGCAAGCCCTGTTCCTCCATGAAGTCTTCAACATCAGGCTCTGCGGTCGGCTGGTCAGGTTGGTCTTTGACCAGCACGTCCAACATTGCAAGAACTGCCTCCACCTGGATTACAAATCAAATACTGGGTTAATCTTTGATGTTGGAAATTCAGGGCGAAAAAAATAACTTAACAATTTATCTCCTATTTTATAGAATCGAAAGTTCTTCAAATTATCAGACTGATGCGTTACTGGGTGTTGTTGCGACACCGGCTTCTTAGTGTTTACAGTCCTTGCGGAACTAGTTGGGCGCGCCTTAGGTATGTGAGGGTGGGAGTGCGGGGCGGGGGCGAATTACTCAGTACGTGCGTTGCGAACACTCGGCAACCCGCCACCTCCCCCCCCCCCGCCCCCACGTAAGGCGCGGCCAACTAGTTCCGCGCGGACTATAGTGAAGGGTGAGCGATTTGGGGGTTTTCTTTTGTAACTTTTAACTGCAGAAAAGTTCGTAATGGCTCGGCCGGTACATGGGACTTAAACATAACTGGCGAAATGTGGGTGTAATGTAGGAACAACTCTGCCTAACCCTTCGGAGAAGACAAGCGTGATGTTTACTTCATCTTCAGGCGTAGATATCAAACAGTCGGCCTCCAGTACATCATTGATCAAATGGACAGCGATCATAATCCTTCCAGGATGGTTCTAGTGTTTGATCAACCGCGCATAGTTCACTAGCTTAGCTACTATGAAACTTTACCTTATCGAAGACCGCCTTACTTAACGAGTACCTCATACTATTGTAAAGAAATAAGTTCTTAAAACCAGATAGACGTGTTACTGGGTATTTTTGCGCCATTTTTTCTTCCCAGCTAAAACACTTGGAAATGGTGAACGGCGAACGTTTTGGGGGCTGTCTTATGTAACTTTCGACTGTCAAAAAATGCTGAGAAGCACTTTGATAGACAAAAGTAATCATCATCTGCCTAGCCTTTTCCCAACTATTTGGGGTCGGCTACCAGTCTAACCGGATGCAGCTAAATACCAGTATTTTATATGGAGCGACTGCCTATCTGACCTCCACAACCCAGTTACTGGATAATACGATACCCCTTGGTAAGACTGGTTACCAGACTTTCGGGCTTCTGACGACCCGCAACGACTATCAAAGATCCACGAATGACAGCCGGGACCAACGGCTTAACGTGCCGTCCGAGGCACGGAGGGGTCTTGGTATGAAAAGATGGTCACCCATCCACAGACGAACCGCGGCAAGCATAGCTTAACCTGATCGATCGACCTGTGCGGCTGTTATTATTTAGCCACGGGCCCCTCTGATAGAAAAAAAGTAAATTGATGAAGAAATGATTTTTGATTGACTTACATCTTCGGGCGTAGAGATCAAACAATCAGTTTCCAATACATCATTTATAAGATGAACAGCGATCATAATCCTTCCGGGGTGGTTCAAGTGTTTGATCAGCGGCGAGTAGTTCTGCAGCTTGATTAACGTGAGAATGTTCTTGTAGTGGTCCGCGGGTAGTTTGAGAATCTTCATCAGTTCCTTGAAGACTGCTGTGTTGTGTTCTAAGTGGGTTTTGCCACTGGAAAATAAAATTGATAGTTTTATGACACGGTTTAGGAATTGAATTCAATTTTTTCAAGACAGGTTTATTTAAGAGACCTAATTGTTAGGAAACTGCAAAGCACCCAAATATAGCAGTAAGTAAGCAGGTCCGTCGTCATCTAATGGACGTAAAATGACGGCCGTCCATATAAACGACGCTTTTTAAACAGTCAAACACTGGAGAAAATTACATTACATTAATTAGATACATTATTATTTACATTACATTAATTAGGTTTGTATGACGACCGTCATTTAATAGGCGTAAAATTACAGCCACAGAAAAGTCAAAATCGGTGAAAATGGCCGAATTTCCTGACAGCCGTGATTTTGCAGCTTAATTAATAAGTTACCTGGCCTGGTGTATATCCGCACAGATCTTGTCAGTATGCGCCAATACTCTGTCCACGTAGTTCAGTTTGTCAGGGTGGCACCTCTGCGCTAGCTTCAGTAGTGCCAACTGAAGGGATAACATGTCTTCGGGAGGCATATCGGTGCGACTCTGGGGACAAAATAAATGATTGTAAAATAATTAAGCAAAAGAAGATAAATATTTTATTCATATTTTGAGGTAAATAAAACACAAGGAACATTACTATTAGGTCTCTCAAAAACTGTCAACTAACCTATTGCTCCATATAAAGGTTCGCGCACATTATGACGGGCCGCAGCGGGTCGGGTTGCAGCGCAAAAATCCGCTCAAATCGCTCATATATATTTTATATGAACTATCGCACACTATGCCAGGGCGCAGCGGCCTCATATTCCGCTACGGATATTGGTTGCGTGCGGTGCGGCCCGCACCGCCCCGCTGCGGCCCGACATAATGTACGCGAACCTTTAGTGAGCATCAAATTTAACAGCATCTACATGCAAGGTACAGCATCATCATCATCATCATCATTTCAGCCGAAAGACGTCCACTGCTGGACATAGGCCTCCCCCAAGCACCTCCACTTCGACCGGTTTTGTGCTTCTCGCATCCAACGAGTTCCTGCGGCCTTCACAAGGTCGTCGGTCCACCTTGTGGGAGGCCTTCCAACGCTACGCCTTCCGGTACGCGGTCGCCACTCCAGAACCTTTCGGCCCCATCGGCCATCTGTTCTGCGAGCAATGTGCCCTGCCCACTGCCACTTAAGTTTGGCAATTCTTCGGGCTATGTCGGTTACCTTGGTCCTCCTGCGGATCTCTTCATTTCTGATTCGATCCCGCAGGGAAACTCCAAGCATAGCCCTCTCCATTGCCCTTTGGGTGACTTTCAGCCTTCTAATAAGGCCCATTAGGTATTAGGTATTAGGGACAGCATAGCTTGAAGTATTAAATAAATAAATAATAAGTTTTTATTAAATCCGACCGATAGTTACAGTCATTAGCGCGTTCAAACAAATTCTTCAGCTTTATTATTATATTAGTATAGATAGATTATAATTTACCTGTGTTATAGCAGCCACTTGATCGGAAAACACTTCAAAGAGCTGCACTTCCTGTTCCTTGCCGTCTTCTAAAACAACACTCAGGTTTATGTTTCCTTCATTCCTCTGGAACACAAAGTAACATTTTAATTCATAGACTTTCACAGCTATGACAGTGAAGGATAAAAATATTAAAATGTAAAATGAATACATATTTACAAAATAATATACCAAATGAAATTGAATATGGAGGAAGGAGGGGAAAAAATATCAGTTTCAGTTTTGCGTGGATGTGATGCATGTTTTCCCCCATTTTTTTTGTATTTATGGTCTTTTTATGCGTTGTTTGCCGCAAATAAACGTATTTTCTTTCTTTCTTCTTTCATCGTATAGTCCTCAAATACATTGTAAGATTTCATAAATAATAACAGGAATTTATTTTAATCATATTTTTAATATGGCTACCTAGTTTTTGTGTCGGGAGTGAAAAGCAAATTATACAAAATTAGTCAAATTTTATTACCTGGCTATACGTAGCGAGTCTTTCAATCAGCGCAATGATGATGTTCTTAATGTTAACTCCTGGCTGAAGCTCCGCACAAGACTTGAGGAACGGCTGCAGATTGGCCAAGTGGAACTCATCGGGAAACACCTGGAAATAAAAGTACATAAGTTATTTTGTTTAGATACATAGTTCTCTGGGAGTAATTACACTCGCGGCGCGTAATGTGCCAAGTATGGGGGGGGGGGGGGAATAATCACCCTTGTAAGGGTAAATAACGTGTTGGAACTTACAGGAGCTACAGTACCCGGCGATAAATATTGCACATCGATCTTTGGAAAGAGACAATCGGCTAATTTCGGCTTCGTAGAGCGTTATCTCTGTCGCACGAAATACAAACAGTCCGGTATCTATTAGGAGCTGTTAAAACAATTATGATTTGCTTCTTTTGATAATTCTTTTTATTCTTTGTATAAAATACACCAATTTTTCTATAAATGATTGCTTTAGGTTGGGATAAAATAAAAAGGTTCCCCTATTTTTCCTAAAGATGCCATAGTACAACTTTAAATTATTTAAATTTGGGGGTGTTAACAACTCTAGATATATATTTTGAACTGGACGCGACCGCACTCTACCGCACTTGAACAACGACTGACAAAACGTCAGTTAACGTCACATAGGTAGTGTGCGACAGAGATAACGCACTACGAAGCCGAAATTAGCCGATTGTTTCTTTCCAAAGGTCGATGTGCAATATTTATCGCCGGGTACTGTACTACCACCATAGGGGGTAGCTATGTTCAAGTATGGTAACCTCCCCCATAGGGTAACTACCCTCATTATTTATTTATTTATTAGATCGCCAACAGAGGCTACACAGTTACATGCATTTTAACATGAACAGGGACAAATACAAGTGTGCGCTCCCAATTATAAGCGACCACATCATTCACTTAACATCTAGGTAGTTACAGTAAGTTTGACAACACAGATATAGATATACCTAGATAACGCAAGTATCACGAACTGTATGAAAACTAAGCGTGCCACTTTTTGACTACCTACTATGACGTCACAAGCTCGCGCTCTCGCTCACGCTCGCCCAGCCAGCAGTACGCAGGACTGAGCGCGAAAGTGGCGGCTTACGATTTTCGAACGTAAGCTGATGCGATTTTTGGCACGCGAAGTAGTTGCTCTTGCGTTATCTAGGTGTATCTATATCTGTGTTTGACAAGGACGAAAGGAAGGTAAATGCCCTCAAAGGGGGTAACTCTAACCTGTATGATACACTCCATAAGATACTCCTGCGCGATGGCGTCCCTGCAGCTGACGACCTGCTCCAGTATGCCGGGCAGCACCAGGCGCCCGTAGTCTTCCACTGTCACCGACTCCAGTTGTGACAAACGGACGAGGTTCGTTCCCACTAGGATGCGGAGTTCGGAACGCTCGCGTTCACGACGTTCCTTGTCTCTGTTGAAAAACAATATGTCCTGAATAACTAACTGATTCATCAACGACGCCTAAACCATTGAAGATAAATATCTGGGTTGAATATTTTTGTATTGAATACCCAAAAGGAGTTAAAAAGGGGATGAAAGTTTGTATGGAAAAGTTCGAAACCTACGCGGACAAAGACAATGGAAAGTGCTAGTTGATAATAAAGTAGGTATTAAATAGATATGATGGTCTCTTTATGGGCTGAACCAGACGTATCCAACCGCATTCTTAATTTTTCGTAACCTCATCCCTTTTCTCGCTCTGATAAAGGATGTTTTTAAGCAACAGAAAGGGATAGCGTTATGGGAATGCGACTTTGGACGGATTGGTCTGGTTCAATCCTTATTTATCTGATTATGGCTTATTCCCAGCGGTTTCACCCGCATAAGTGTCGATCCCGTGAGAATATCGGGATAACAACTAGCCTATGAATTATTCTAATTTATAAGCTATATTACTGTAAAGTTTAGTTTTTGCGTGAAAGAGTTCGCCTTTATAATATTGGTGTGACTAGCAGCGCCCCGCAGTTTCACCCGCATAATTTTCTATGATCTTATGGGAATATTGGGATAAAAAGTATCCTATATGAGAATCCTGGTTATAAACTATCTGTGTGCCAAATTTCATCCAAATCCGTTCAGCAGTTTTTGCGTGAAAGTGTAACAAACAAAATCCATCCATCCATCCTCACAATCTTTCGCGTTTATAATATTATAGGTACTAGCTGCACCCCGCGGTTTCACCCGCGTAAGTGTCGATGCCGTGGGAATATCGGGATAAAAAGTAGCCTATATGTTTATCCAGGGTGTCAGCTACCTCCATACAAAATTTTATCAAAATTGGTCCAGCCGTTTGAGCGTGAAGATGTAACAAACATACACTCACAGGCACAATTAACCGCCCACCTTGTATTTCTTTCAATTTGCAGAAATCTCCAAATTTAGGCCACTTTTGTTGAAAGGTACGTTGAAAGCGGCCTTTAAGGTATAAAAAAAAAACATAAAAGTAAAAAAAAATTGTTTAGTAAAGGATTCATACCAAAAATCGATTTTGTGAAAATCTTTGATGAAAATTTCACAATTTTTATATTGAAAAAAGTCGTCCAATAAAAAATAAAAAAAACAATTAATAATGGGTGTTGCCGCCTCGGGCTCTAAAGACTTCTTGGAGCCGGTTTGGCAATCGATCCATTACATCTTGGATATCCGACTGGGGGATATTGTGCCACTCCTCTACCACAGTGGTTTTGAGCTCTCCTAGGGTCATAGGGGCTGGTGCTCTTGCTCGGACACGTTTTTTGAGGTTGTCCCAAATGTGCTCAATTGGGTTAAGATCGGGACTGTGTGCTGGCCATGGTAAAACTTGAATCCCGACCTTATTAAGGTACTCAGTGACGGATTTTGCGGTATGGAAACGTGCATTGTCATGCATTAAACTAAAGTTGTCACCAATGAGTGGTGCAAAAGGCATGACATGGTCTTGAACAACTTCCTCCACGTATCTTTGAGCGTTCACACTGCCTCTAACGAACACAACAAGATCGGTACGAGCCTCGTAAGAGATACCTCCCCAAACCATTACGGACCCTCCCTGGTAACCCACTGTTTCGGTTATACCGCATGGATCAAATCTTTCGTTTGGGTGCCTGTAGACACGCTGACGTCCACCTGGATCTCTTAAGCCTATTCTGCTCTCATCTGAGAACAGTACGTCCTTCCATTCCTACACAGTCCAGTCAGCATATTCTCGCGCAAAAGCAAGTCTAGCTCTACGGTGTTGTGGGAGCAGTTGTGGGGCGCGAGCTGGATGAAAAGCCCTCAGATTTCTTTCTGCCAGTCTTCTTCTAAACGTACGTTCACTTACACTGACATTTCTCACCTCAAAAAGACGCGTAAGAACTTCAGTAGCGGTGCAAAAGCGATTTCTCAGCAGGTTGTTGACAACGAAACAGTCATCTCGGGTTGAGATGCATCGATGTCGGCCTTGACCTGGCCTGCGGGTGTATGAGCTTGTCTCCCGAAATCGTCTGATGGCATCCCGTACCGTGTTTTGAGGCACAGCGAGTGTACGAGCGATGCGACGTTGACTATACCCAGCGTCAGCTAAATCCACTGCCCTACCTACACCAGTTGCATCAAGTAGCATTTTTTAGATTCCTAAACAATAAGTGAACACTAAAAACTCAAATTAAACAATATTCACACATTATGGCAGAAAGAATAGGAAATGTTAACACGGTAGCGCAACGGCAACAATGTCAAACAACGACTAAATTCCAAAAACCCTTTGGTGACACAAATTTACTAAACGGAATAAGGGTATAAGTGTTTAGTTAATTGCTACAGTATCCACTTGATAATTTAAAAAATAAAACAGTGGATAAGCCATAGTTAACAAAAACAAACAGGGTGATGAATGATAGAGGTGGGCGGTTAATTGTGCCTGTGAGTGTATAAACACACATACACACACTCGCAAACTTTCGCCTTTATAATATTAGTGTGATGTAGTAGGAAGTAGGATTTTACCTGGAGTGCCCCTGATGCTGCATCCTGACCCACAGTTTGTTCATTTCAGCGAAGTTCATGAGTACAAAGTCGATAGCGTCTTTTACCTGAACAAGAACATCACGCATGAAATATTGAACGAATTGAACTGAGTGAAGCTAATGCGTAAAAAAATATGTTGCTCTTATTCCAAACTCTTTTTGATAACTAAACTAATGGCCACGATAAAAAAAAAAACTTTTATTAATTTGATTTGTGATCGCATCCTATGACGTCAGTCTATGTAACTGCCAATTAAATTACAAGTTAACAGTTTACGAATGGCAATTAAAAATGTATCGCAAAGACCGTTTTTTTCGAAATCGAATGTATAGATTAATACCCAACTTATATTTACAGTATTTAATAAACTGACAGTTTAACTATGCGACAAGGGTTTTAATTGGCTCAATGCTCAAAATGGTTTATGTCAAAATACAGTTGAATCAAAACGTCATCATCTGCCTAGCCTTTTTCCAACTATGTTAAGGTCGGCTTCCAGTCTAACCAGATGCAGCTGAATACCAGTATTTTACATGGAGCGACTGCCTATCTGACCTCCACAACCCAGTTACTGGATAATACGATACCCCTTGGTATAAAAGTGGTTGTCAGACTTTCGAGCTTCTGACGACCCGTAACGACTGTCAAAGATCCACGAATGACAGCCGGGACCAACAGCTTAATATGCTTGCCGAGGCACGGTGGGGCCTTGGTATGTAAAGCTGGTCGCCCATCCATGGGCCAACTGCGGCAAGCGTAGCTTAACCTGATCGATCGACCTGTGCGGCCGTTATTACTTAGCCACAAGCCCGCCATACAGTTGAATCAAAGCATCGAACATAAAAAATATGTAAACTGCCATTATTACAAAAATCTCTGGTTTAACTAAAAAAGCCCTAGTTTGCACATTCATTCATGCTTTAACCGATTCAGTGCGATGGTAGTTTTTTCAAACTATAGCGCCTGGCGGCGAAATGTTTTCGTGGCGAACAAATTTTTTACAACGTTTACATGCAATATCCCGAAGCTAACACTGGAATCGTAATCTGCGTGACAAATAAGGACACTTTCATTTACGGATAACCACTGAAAAATGGTGTTTTATCCGAGATTTTGGCTCCTCTCGGGCGCCACACGCCATTCACAGAAAATACCCATGGCGCCTCTACGGCGCCATCCGCACGGAATCGGTTAAAACCATAGCCAATCATACTCACAACGCCTTCATTTTCGTTCTGTGCCGCCGAGGTGTCGGGCAGAACATTCCTTGTGCACTGCAGCAGGTAGTTCCTCAGGAACAGACCTCGGAGGGGATGCTGAACTCCTCGGCACATCTCCACTAAGTCCTGAAAGATAAACTTTGATAGGTAATGTCATGTTCGTGAACGGGCGCCGTCAGTAGGGACTGGTCATCTCTTTGCTGCCACGGCTTATTTTAATTTAATTTTTTAATTGTTTTTTTTTTTCTCATCTTTTCATTATGGACGCTTTTAACGTTCTGCATCGTTCTCACATGTATAATTTTTAGCATGAATGATGTAACCAAGACTTTGTAACCATATTATTTTGATTTAAAAGAGTGTCCATGGAGTTTCTTGCCCGTTCTTCTCCATAGGTACCTACGCTTTGGAATGGGCAACTAGCTTCATCTTTCTGACTGACCGACCCCTTGACAATTCAAAAGTGCCTGTAATTGGTTTAATTGAAATAAATGCTTTGAGTTTGAGTTTGAGTTTGAGTTTAATGGGAATTTGTTCATCGGTCACCCTTATTATGAGCTGATTGAGAACTTGGTTCTGCCTCTGATAGATTAAAAAAAAAAACCGGCCAAGTGCGAGTCGGACTCCCGCACCGATGGTTCCGTACAAACCTGTTTAACATATTTTTATTATATGATGTAACTAAAAATTTACGGTTTTCCCAATTTTTTTTTATCTGTGCTATAAGACGTTTTGCTGCGTACCAAATTTCAAGATTTTGAGGTCAAGGGAAGTACCCTGTAGGTTTTGATTCCCTTGAGTGTCGAAAATTTGCAGAAATTTGCGGCATAAACGGCTGTATCTTTTGATTGCGTTGGCTTAGAAGTTTGGTTTTTTCACAGCTCCAAGGGACAATAGATCTGAGTATTTGATATGAATTCCAGCTTGATACCTTCTCGCGTTCCTGAGAAAAAGGGTCTTGACAGTCAGGCAGACGGACGGACAGCAAAGTGATCCTATAAGGGTTCTATTTTTTCCTTTCGAGGTACGGAACCCTAAAATTAGTAGGATAACCCTTTATTGCGCATTGGTGATCAGTGGTGGCCATATGGTAACGAGCTTCCTCTCTGTGAGACGGAGTGGAACGTAATCCACCACGCGGGCCCAGTGAGAGTTGGTGAATGTAACATGTCTTGGAATTTTAGGTTCTAGGACATGCCGGTTTCCTCACGATGTTTTCTTTATGAGAGCAGTGGTGATGAAATTAAATACACAAAGTAAAGTGCTTGCCTGGATTCGAACCCACGACCTACAACTCGTAAGGCGGGGCCAATATCTCTAAGCCATTACTGCTCCAAAGAGAGCAGAGTTTTACTGATTTAGTACGCCTTCTAAAAAGATACGTTTTTCGCAAGGATTGCATCAAACAATACTTCATCAAAATAAAAATAAATATTCTTACCACAGATATAGATACACGTAGATAACGCAAGAGCACCTACTTCGCGTGCCAAAAATCGCATCAGTTTACGTTCGAAAATCATAAGCCGCCACTTTCGCGCTCAGTCCTGCGTACTGCTGGCTGGGTGAGCGTGAGCGAGAGAGCACGAGCTTGTGACGTCATAGTAGGTAGTCAAAAAGTGGCACGCTTAGTTTTCATACAGTTCGTGATACTTGCGTTATCTAGGTATATCTGTGCTTCTTACCTTTAAAAGATCCCTCCTCAAATTGGAGTTAGTCTTGATATAAACCAGCCCCACGGTGATCAGCAGGTACAACCTCGGTACAATGTTGCCAGCATACTGCACTAACTCATACAAGTCTGCTACTTTGCGACCCTTCTGGAACTCTTCGAGGAGGTATAGCTCCAGGTGACGGAGCTCGTCTGTTATTGCCATGTCTGTGATGGAGTTAAGGGTCGTCGGACTGTCTGGAGTGCTGGTCTCTCGTATCAACACGAGTTGTGCGAGATTGTAACAGTGGCGTGCTTGCATATAGGCATATAAGCAGTGCCTACCTCGATATATCAACATAAGCCTGTCAATTACATTTTAGTGTGTGTGCCCCACAATTAAGAAACTCACTAAATTATCGTATCTAACAAAAAACAAAACCTTCATACAAACACGCGCGCCAGTAGCACAGTATAATATACAGTAAGTTATCTAAGGCCGCCCGCCGAGTTATTAGCCTACTCTTGCGTTGATCCCCAGGGTTGTCACTTTTACTTTTAGTTAATATTTTCGAACAAGCAGCACTTGATCTAAATTTATGAAATAAAAAAGCATAAGTATTATGATTGAATATTTTACCAATTTATAAATTTAGTAAAAATAAAAAGCCTTTATTCACATAACATTTATAATACTAAGTTACAAATTTGATACCGAGAAAATTTTTCTCCTGTTTCTGCACGTCCGGAACGCTTTATTATTATTTGTTAATGTAAAGTAAATTCTCATTCTTATGTAAAGTTTTTGTAAAAATCTTAAATTCTATATCATTCAGTTGATCGTAAATTGACCGGCCAATTTTAATGTTGATGTCATGTTGATGTGGTCCTTTTCGAACGCTTTGCGAAACACCTGCTCCATTCTTTCTACATTATCGACAAAATCATCAGGTAGTAAATTTCGATCTTTGCCGTAATTCCTGTAATGGGTGTATAAGACACCATATTTGGATTGAACAACACATCAGACAATAGAAAAAATAATAATTTCAATAGTAATTAATTTGCAATATTAATTATTGTGAAATTGCCCTTATTACATCTATACGCGACAAATACGTTTACCTAAACGATGTTTCGAACTCAATCCTCTCTTTTATAGTAAAACTAGACTTCTTAAAATAAACTTTAGCTCTAAACATAGTATTCAGAAAGTAAATTTGGGAATACATTTATATGGAAAAATGCGACTCGGCTACGCTCTTAATAAAGCAAATAAACTGTGAAATAAACAATACAATACCACATTTTCTAATAATATTTAAGTATAAGTAGGTACTTACATTTCTGGTTGAGTAGGAACTATGAAGAATGATAAGTCCGGGTTTGCGAAATCATTATTGAGGCACCCGAAAACACTACAATATTTGTTTCCCCTTTTTGAAGTCATGATTCATGACTTCAAAAAGGGGAAACAAATATTGTAGTGTTTTCGGGTCGGCCACTTAAATTACGAGTATCATGACTCATGATACTCGTAATTTAAGTGGCCGCCGCCGGCGAGAGTTGACGAACGCAAGCGGTCATGTAGCGTACGCGCGTGCTCACAGTCGCGCTGCACAGCCCGCACTGCCGCCACCTTATTCCCTCATATATTATGCTAGCGTGTGCGTGAAATCGCGTGCCGACATGGCGCGCGGCGCGCACGCACACATTCAAACCGAGAGCGGCACGTTTGTATGAAGATGTTCTACTGTATATTATACTGTGCCAGTAGGCAGTCGCCGGACGGCCTACTCGGCTCCCGTACTATTCGCACATTGTCATTGGTCTTTACTCTTTCATGTTAATACGACAAAATTAAAAATACGTACGTGTCACGCGTAATACCATGACGTTCAACCTTCGCAATTTATCACCCTTAAGTAGGCATGCCTACTCAAATAACCACACTTTTGACCTCACTTTTTTTTCTGATTAGTGACCGCGTTTGTCTAGACTAGACCCGGCCTAGTGCCTGTTTTCCTTCACCGTTTTTTAAAGCAGTGGTGATGATATAATTTACACAAAGTAAAGCGCCTGACTGGGTTTGAACCTACGACCTAAAACTCGTAAGTCGCGGCCGTGACCACTGGGCCACCACTGCTCATGCCAATGAATTGACTATGTAGTATAAAAGAGAAATTGTGGGAAAATACTGCTACATAATAATATCTCAGTGTGAAATATAATATGGGTAAAGGTATCATATTAATTCATCTGTATGGTAAGTGTTACAGTTAACCATTGGACGAGAACCAAAGTGAATGTACACATTACATAATTTATTACTTACTAGCTGCACCCTGCGGTTTTACCCGCATAAGTTTCGATCCCGTGGGAATACCGGGATGAAAACTATGCTATGTCGTTTCCCGGGGCTAAACTATCTCTATACTAAATTTCATCTAAATCGGTTCAGCGGTTTAAGTGTGAAGAGGTAACAGACAGACAGACAGACAGAGACACTTTCGCATTTATAATACTAGCAGAGTCCCACGGTTTCACCCGCATAAGTTTCGATCCCGTGGGAATATCAGGATAAAAAGTATCCTATGTTGTTTCCTGGGATCAAACTATCTCTACACCAAATTTCATCTAAATCGCTTCAGCGGTTTAAGCCTGAAGAGGTAGGTAACAGACAGATAGACAGACAGACACACTTTCGCATTTATAATATAAAAAGTATGGATTAAAATCAGTATTTTTTTTATTCTTAACCTTTTTTCTTTTGCAGAAAGTGACGACCATGGTTGTACAAAAGCTCTTAAAATGCACCTGCTGAGTCCCGAATGAAACATAATATTGTTCTGTTGCAGTATTATACAGGGTGAAATTAAATTCATGGGCATCCTTTTAAGGGGTCATTTTACTCATCGTTATGAACAACTTTTACTATGGGCCTAAGCCTAAAATCGCGAAAAAAAATCTGCTGTTCCTTGCATTTATGTTCATACAACTCGTCAAAATGTATGGAACAGCTGATTTTTTTTTTCGCGATTTCAGTCTTGGTCCCATAGTAAAAGTTGTTCATAATGATGATTACAATGACTCCTTAAAAGGATGCCCATGAATTCAATTTCACCCTGTAGTATTAAATGTCCTTACCAAATGCTGTTCAAATGCTGCATGGACTTGAATGGTCTTTTCACATCTTACCAAACAGAAAAACAGAACTTTGCCATCACATTATTTTATTATTATCAGCCATTTTTGTCCCACTGCAGGGCAAAGGCCTCCCTTCCCTCCTTTCACTTATCCCTATCCAGTGCTGTTACACGCCAATCCTTGTGGAAAGAGTCGAGTCCATCCCGCCATCTCATTCTGGGCCTGCCGCGTTGCCGTTTGCTGCTGTTTGGGACCCATTGTGTGGTTACTTTAGCCCATAACATTGATTTAAAAAAAGGATACAAAGCTCATAATAGCTCTTTGGGGACAGCAGAGAAGTCCTCAGCTCTCCGAGCATTGTGGAGGCATGCTTCAAGGCATCCATCAACTTTGACTTGTCCAGACATCTTTTCATTTGAAATGCCTGCAATAGATAAATAAAGAATATTGCATACCACTTTGTCTACATGAGAAATTTTGCAGGTTTGCTGGAGGTGATAGGTAATATGGGCTGGTGTCCGCAACTCCACGTCAATGCGCGTATTTTGCGTATGGGTGGGAAAATCGATTATTCGATCCACCCCAGCTCCTCGAGAAAGGCCAGCAACGCCTTGATGTTACTGACCGTCTCTTGTAGGGTACCTGGGTTACCGAAGTACTTTGCCCTGTACGTGGTGACCACCGGGCAGCTTAGAAGCACATGTGCCACTGTCTCGTCGTCCTCTATGCAGGCCCTGCACAGCAGGTCTGCTGGAAAAAATTTCTTAAGAAATAAGCAGAAACTACCTTTGTACTCAGAAATTATATTTCGAATAGCATAATCAACCTAAAATGTTCCTATTGCCGGGAATAGAGGAGGCTTCTCCTCTATTCGAGAGTGGGCTGTAATCTCCCATGTGGGCACAATGCAGGTTGGTGGATGTCACATGTCTCCGTATTTTTGGTTCTAGGACATGCCAGATTCCTCACAATGTTTTCCTTCATTGTGTTGGTAGCAGTGGTGTTGAAATAATTTACACAAAGTAAAGCACCTGTCTGGGTTCGAACTAACAACCTGCAAATCGTAACTTGCGGCCGTTACCTGGCCCTGGCTGTTATATGTTGTACCTCTATTTTACTAGGTATACATAAATAATAAATTAACATAAGTCCATATACAAGATTTGTATGAAACCTTAGATCTGTTAATAATAGTACATTATAATGAGTTTGTGTTATGATAATTTTATGTTATTGATAAAAATATTAGTCTAAATTCAATAGTCAATTTTAGAATAAACATCATCATTATTACATAGCATACTAGTGATACAATAGTGTCACTAAATACAGCTCATTGCCATCCAACAATGTCACCAGTAAAATAGCTTCTGATGAATAATATATTATGATTTTAGACTACACCAATGCAGTGCAGTTAAGATGATGTAAGTTTTATATTATTAAAGATTATTATCAAAACCTTGAATGCAGAGGTTTATTTGCAATGACAAATACAGTCCTAAATTTTTTCTGAACTCACTTCTAACGTAATAACTTTGATACTCTGCATAGGTACATACTTACAAATTTCTAATTTACAATAAAAACTATAAAAGTTTTTATTCCAATGAAAAAAAAAACAATTCAGGCGGAGAGTTAGATGAACGTGCTAAAGAACGGAAACCGCGTACCGCCCATAAATTGTTGAGCAATTAGATAACAATTTGAAAACAAACCTGCACTTTGACTATGTTTAGGGCCTCATCCAGGAGTTTCTCCTGCTCCTCCACCGGGGACGCCTGGTTCGTCATTTGTGCCTACAAAACATTAACGGATAAAGCACTGCTTTGATAAAAACTACGATAAATTAAAGTACCTACAACTACTAACACTGGACCAAATGTACAAAAATGGGTGATTTATTTGCTCCATACGGACTGTTCAACGTGTAAATTGTTGACGTAACTTTTCACAACGCACCTGTGTTGTGGACTGAGGACAATCGGAGCCACCGATAAGATTTTCAAAGGAAAATTGTATTAATTTCCTTACGTGCAAGATTATCGTGAGCGATTTCGTCTTGTCAAGTTTGACAACTTATTTAGTTTTAGGGTTGTCACATGTTGAGGTAATAGTTTACCTTTACCATCCTAACTTGATAAATTGGGGCAAAGTATAATGTTAGTGATCTGCATAGCTATTCACAAACACTCGATAAGCTTCCGTATCATATCGAACATTAATATTGTTATCGTAGGAGTCTTCTAAACACTGTTTACAAGTCCAAAACCCGAAAATTTTGTCAGTTTAAATCAAATAGACGCCCGCTATTCTTCCAACAGCTATTTGTTGTTGACGGCAAGTCAAATAAGGTTATCAACATGTCAGGTTTTCGATACGATAGCCTGTCGTATGGTTGTGAATCAGGGCTCTGCATTTTTTACAAAAACTATAATACGAATCTTAAAACAAATAAACTTACTTTCACTAAACGGTGATTAAAAACCAAAGTGCCCCGATTTATAAACATCACAGACTTCAGATTTTGAGCTAGGTTTCGTCACTTTAATTGTACTTAAAATAATTATTGTCCCACGGCACCCGGCACAAGCCACTAACAATAAGTTTAAACGACACACCATAGCATTATTTACTTGCCGTATTCTAGGGACAATATGGTTATTTATAGCAACATTAAAAAATGATGCGTTCACTAATAAACAATGTTATTTATTTCGAAAAGTCATCTACTCCAAGTACTCCAACTTGGAAACAAAAAAGTTAAATGTCAACGTCATTTGTTGTTATCTGCGAGGAATTTTAGTGCTATAGGTGAAGTATAAACAGAAAAAATGGATAATAAACCGTCGCTGAGTCAATATTTCGGCGATAAGGAAGTTCCTCCCGCCTCCCAGTTTTTCGACGAAATCGGGACATCGCCGTCAGACATGATACAAAGCATTTATTTAGGCGAACCGGAAGGTAATGTTTCACTTGCGTTTATTAAATATTTTTCTATTAAAATTGATTTATTTAAGTTTGATTTATAAAATTAAAGAGTTACTTTGTGTTATTTAGGTAACCAAACATCAACAGGCAGCGTTTTTCCTCAAAGTATGACTGCTTCATTTACACAACAAAAGATGACGGAGGAGATGACTTTTACAAATGTTTTGCCAACTGTAAGTGGGTCTGCGGCCGTGCCAGCAACGAGTTTACCTGACCCATCGACATTCTTCGACACTATTGGCCCTGAACCACAAATAGTGCCGGCCAAAAGTGGAATAACTAACCCGACTATACTCACAGAAGCTATAGATGGGTTAAGTATAAAAGTAAGTTTTTTTTAATATAATTTACGTGAGCTAAAACTTTTACTTTTACATACAATGTCAATGTTCTCTAAGAGAAGACACATCCCCAGCTGTAAAAGTAATGAGGCTGATAAAATCAAAACATGGATGTTTTTTTTACATTGTGCTGATATTAGATGATACTGAAGGTTTATTTTTAAATCAAATCAAATTATTTATTTGCTAGAATGCACGTAAGTATACAAATAAGGTTGTAAAGAATTAAAGTTGAGTCATACATTCTGCCCAAGAATCGACATGCAAAATTTAAAAGAATGAATAAGTATGATACTTTAACTAATAAAAATAAGAACATTTTAAACACATTATCATAAAATATTTAACTTTGTAGAATCAGCCTGTGGATAAAGAGGCTGACAGAAGGAGAGATGCTTGGCTGCCTAATGATGAAGCTAAGAAGACACTCATGAAGGTAAGTCATAGATTTTCCCCTTTATTCATAAATGTTGCTTAACCCCTCAAGCGTCCACTGTACACCAAGTGTACACAAGAGAAAGTGCTTGAAACGTTAATGGTACACCAAGTATACACAACTATTGTCATTGTGAAAACAATGACTTTGCTGTGTCTATTCAACTATTCCGACACATGGGGTGTGTTGACAGGTAGGCGGGCAAATGTGTGGAGTTAAGTAGTGATCTGAATGACTATACATTGTTGATGTTTGAACATCACTTAACATTAATCATCGTTTATAAATATACCCCTTAATCATTTATTAATTTTCTTAACACAGAAGTAGTGCATCTATCTACACTACTTCCTTATTTAGAAGTATATAACTGTTCTAAAGTGAAAAATATTTACATGCTACAGTTTTTTTTATTAATTATTGCTATTTTATTGTTCTCAGGCTCAATCCTCACCCAAAGGCTCATTCTTTCCTGAGAGAGAAGTCCTCACAATGCCTGGCCTAGTGCTTGAAGAAGAACTGGTAAGTTCCCCATAGTATTTACAATACAACCCATTAAATGATCTTCACCAATTACTGTTATGATTATACTAGCAGTGCCCCGCCGTTGCACCCGCATAAGTTTCGATCCCGTGGGAATATCGGGATAAAAACTATCCTATGTCGTTTCCCGGGACTCAAAACTATCTTTATACCAAATTTCATCTAAATTGGTTCAGCGGTTTAAGTGTGAAGAGGTAACAGACAGACAGACACACTTTCGCATTTATAATATTAGTATGGATTTGTATATTAGAATATAAGCTTTCTGTGGAAATCGGACACAATACTTTTAACAGAAAATTCAATCCTGAGAAGAATTTCTTACTTCACCCCAATTTCTGTGTCATTTTTGCTATCTACAGAGTACCATGATGATGATGATGATGATGGGGCTCCCTTTTCCGCCACTCCCATTTGGTCCGTTGTGCGTGGGGAATACAGAGTACCAAAAAATTGCTTCATAGTCTAACGTCAACATTCCTTCTCAGGCAGATGCCCTTCAAGAAGTAGCAGTGAAGTACCTCGGAGTGAGCTCAGCGGGCAGCCGAGGGGTGGTGCGAGCTGAACACGTGAGCCGCGACGAGGCGGGATTACGCGAGCTACTGCGCACTGGCTACCTGCGTGCAGCTGTCAACCTCACACACGTGCTGATCAGTGCCGCAGGACAAGGTTATACAAACCATTCACTGAAGTGAAAACTTCTTCAGACGCGTTGGGCATTTTTTAGATGAAAAAAAAACCATTGAATTCGCGCCACTGTTACCGTAAGCGACACCGCTTCGGATGTGTTCGGCTGTCCTCGGGATGTACTCGGTTTTAATGTATAACCGATATGTCAGTGAGTGATGGCAAATATTCTGTTTGCGTTTTGTTTTCACTTCGGAGTGCCGCTGTTTTTTTTTATTTTCTATTAAACAAACTCTTTGATATACTTAATTTAAATTCTCTATTAAATTTTCAATGGGTTGGTCAGAAGTAAAAATGAACCTAGTTGCCTATTCCGAAGGGCAGTAGGTTCATATGGAGAAGAACGGGCAAGAATTGATTAAAACATGCGAGAACGATGTAGAAAGGCGTACTATCGCGGACACTCCCGCCTGACCACCACTAAGTTCATTTTTGCTTGCACTAAAAAAATAGAAGCGCTCTCTAGTAAGCGCGCCAATTTCAAATAGTTCGTCCGTAAAATTCACAAAAGGAGTACACGTGATGCGTCACTAAGCTGCGAAGTGCAGGTTGCAACTAATTGCGTTATCGCATTCCTAATAGGCGAAAACTTTAAGGGGGCGTGGCTTGGCGCCGCAGCAGGATTTAGGCGAAAAATTTTTATGTGATCAGGCGGAAAAGGCCGCAATGGTACCTACACGTTAAAAGCGTCCGTAATAAGATTGAGGTTAACAGCAGTAATAATCATGATAGACAAGGATTTACTGCACACTGGTTGCTTGCGCGCAGCTGTCAACCTCACACTCATGCTGACCAGTGAGGCTGGACAAAGTTAAAACTCAAATTTAAAATAGTATAGAGAGGTATGAGGAACAGGGTGTAAAGTTCACTCATACTCTATAGAAAAAGGAGGATCCTCCGACCAGACGGATGTTGTGTCTGGCGGGCAACTGCCCGATGATTTATGCCGGGCCGTTGTATCTATGCTAGTTGCGCGGTAAACTCTGCTTGCGAGATGCAGGATTTGCGTGACGTCTTTATGACGCGTCGTTCGCATGTGCCGTTATAGATACCGCTACATCTTTATTCCAATTAAACCAATTATAGGCACTTATGAATTGGCTAGGAGGCGGGCTGTCAGAAAGATAAGAATAGAATAGAATACTCTTTATTATGTACACCATATAAATTACAGACATAAATATAGAAAACTTTACAATGGGTGACACAATGGGCGGTATAAGATTTGGGATGCATGAATAAGCCTCCTCGTGTAGCGCAGTTTGTTCCGCCAGTTACTCAACTGAACGCTCGCGCTCGGCACATCCTGGACAGTCACACCCAACACCTTATTTGACTGGCCAAGTCTTCCCTTGCGGTGGTAGGGCTAACGCCCGCCTGGTTTGCGACCGGAGTTCGGCGTCAAGCAGCCTGCTGTGTTGCATCGATGCGTGGGAGTTCCAGTGCCTTAGGCATCTTCTGGACACGCTCGTTCCATCATAGACCTCATCCATCGCTTTCCATCAGGCGTGATCGAGGTCAAGAGAGGGCCCATTCAGCAATAAAAAAAAGATGAAGCTAGTTGCCAATTGGAAAAAAATGTACCCACTTTTTGTCATCAGTTAAATAGTTAAAAAACCTCTTTATTAGTAACTCATCAACCCCTTTACCCACCAGGTGTAGGCCGCATGCACCGTCCCACAAAGCACACGCCTCGCTCCCTACAACTGTGGCTAACAAGGTTCGCAGTCATGCTGAGGATCAAACTCAATGAACCTCTGATGAAGGAGGCTGAGCCTTTTGGAGACTTCAACAAGCCTGATATGTTTTATGAGGTAAGATGATTTTTTAAATTTGATAGTTATTTTGATTAAATAAAGCAGTTTTTTTTCCTGTATTTTGCCGGGAAATGGCATAGAATTTATGTTGCGAAATTTCTCGTTTCGAACTTGTTCAAAATCGCACTTTTAGTTTTGCTCCTATAAGAATTATTGTTTACTAGCAGCGCCCCACGGTTTCACCCGCATAAGTTTTCTGTGGGAATATCGGGATAAAAACTATTTTAATTCCTTTCCCGGGACTCAAACTATCTCCCAAATTTCGTCTAAATCGGTTCAGCGGTTTATGCTTGAAGAGATAACAGACAGACACACTTTCGCATTTATAATATTAATATGGATTTTTCTTCGACGGGCCTCATTTGGTGACCATTTGTTTATGAGCTATTTGCTCTATGATCATCATGCTCATGTAGCCGTTATTTGATCTTTGAGAGTCGTAAATTCGACATAGAGGTAAAAAATATTATTGAGCAGCGGCCAAGCGTAGATAAAGAAACCAAGGGTGCGCCGGCCGCACACCTAAGTATTGCAACTCGCAACTCTCAACCGGACACAAATTCAGACTCCAGGCTGAACGTGAAGGTGCGGGATTGTCCGAAAGGGTTACCGCTACCCCGGAACATAAAGGGCTAAGGAAGGAATATGGATGGGTTTTAGTCATTAAGAGTCTGACACTCCCTTCTGCTCCACCCAGAGCGGGTCATTTGACGATTTCCCATCCATAAAAAAAAAGGCTGAACGTGAAAAAAAAACATGTTTTACCTTGCTCTCCTACAAGGCAGTCCAATGTCAAACTTTTACCTAATAATTATTATTTTGTTATCGCTTTCAGTTCTATCCCGACACATACGAGAATCGGACGGGCAGTCTGGTACCGTTCTCACTCCGACTTTTAGTCGCCGAGCTGCCGTCACACGTCGGAAAACCTGATGACGCTGTCGACAGACTGTATGCTATGCTAGACACTATACAAACGGTGAGGATTTCTTATCTATTCATCTCTTATTTAAAACTTCGCCCCAGCTTCGCAAGGCTGCAATTTTTTTTTCGAATTTCCGATATTTTGTTTCATATAAACCTTGTCCTGGCAATACCGAACACAACAAAAAGAATTATCCAATAAGGTGCAGTGACAGTCATTCGGAAGTTATGCGCGTACAGACATTTCGGCGACTTTGTTTTATACTACATATGTAAGGATAGGAAATCTATAGTAATAATAAAGCCTAAAAGTTTGTTTGAAAAGCTTTTTTACAAAAGAAAAACAACCGACTTCAAAAAAAAAAACACTACAAAGTGATAAATAACTTTTTTGTAAAAAAGTTTTTATTTTTCACTTTTTAGTTGTACCTACCCCACAAAAAAGTAAACGAAAAGATCGTTAATGTAGACAATTTAGGTAATTTTTACATTTTTGTTGATTTTTTAAAAACCGCTTGTCTGATTTCGATAAAATTTTCATGGGACCATTTGGGAAGTATGTATACCCTTTCCAACAAAAAAATAATTTTTCAAATCGGCTGGCAAACGACGGAGTTACGCGCGAACAAACATAAAAAAAAAATACAAATATCCGAATTGAGAACCTCCTCCTTTTTAGAAGTCGCTTAATTAAAAGCGCTAATAAAAAAAAAACGGCCAAGAGCGTGTCGGACTCGCGCACCGAGGGTTCCGTACAAATTTGTAGGTATGTAAATAGTTTATCACGGGTTTTTTTTTTATGTTTCTACTAATTTACGGTTTTCGGACTTTTTCCTTTGTTTGTGCTAAGGTCAACGGGAAGTACCCTATACATTTTGATTCCCTTGAGAGTGTCGAAATATAGGTTTTTTGCGGAATAAACGGCCGTATCTTTTTTTTTACGTTAACATAGAAGTTTTATTTTTTCACAGCTTGATAGCACCGCAGACCTGAGTATATGGTTTTAATTTGAACTCGATACCTCCACGCATTCCCGAGATAAAGGGTCTTGACAGACAGACAGACGGACGGACAACAAAGTGATCCTATAAGGGTTCCGTTTTTTCCTTTTGAGGTACGGAACCCTAAAAATCAGCGCTGTGCTGTGGGTCCTCCATAGCACGAGTAAGTAAGTAAGGAGCAGACGAGTCTTGGAGTGGAGACCGCGTATCGGCAAGCGTAGTGTGGGACGCCCCCCAGCGACGATATACCGACGACCTTAAGAAGGTGGCTGGGGTAGATTAGGTGCGGAAGGCGGAGGACAGGGTAATGTGGCGCAGTCTGGCCGAGGTCTATGTCCAGCAGTGGACTGCGATTGGCTGAGTTGATGAATCTCAGAAAAAGAAAAACAGTTATAATCAATTACGTAATCAAAATCAACCTTTATATTCTTTTCAGATGCTATCAAACCTTCGCGAAGGTAAATCAGAAGATGGCACAGCCACGATAGCGGAACAGGACAAAGCAGAGTCCATTCGTCTATGGATGGGCAGAGAGACGAGAGTGATGCATTCTCTAGTCAACTGTGCCATAGCTATGAAGGTAAATGATTTAAACTGACCATATTATTTGACCCTGGGGGGACGCTCTAGGAGGACATATACTGACCTCATTTTATTTTATTTTTCCTTTATTGGCCAACCAAAAATTGTTTACACTGTAAATATTTAAAGTAACTGTACCATAATCTAGGGTTAGTGTAACAATTTCTTACAGGTTAGCACCGCATGCCCCATAAACATATTAGGTGTGCCACAAGCACCATACTATAAAATTAATACTCATTGGTGTTGTTTATCAGAAAGGTCGAGTGCGTCGTAGTTGACTGCCCCGTTGGCTTAGTGGTCGCAAGCGCGACTGCTGAGTGTAGGGTCCTGAGTTCGATTCCCGGGTCGGGCAAAGTGGTATTGGGTTTTTCATTGGGAATTTCTTAGTAACTCTCTCCGCGAGTGTCGGCTTCCCGTCCCTGAGGCACAGAATACTTAATAGTACTACGTACAGACACTCCCTTCTCCGCGCTCATATCAGATACCGCACCTCACCCCGCACTTCGAGGTATTCGTCGCTGACTCTTTAGCAAGGGCGCTCGCAAACCGCAGCGCTGTACTGCTGACACGAACACACAATTTTGCGATTTAAAAGTTTTATTTGAGTTTTAATCACGATGGTTGGATATTGTGATGCTTTTCCGAATTCGTATTTACATAAACTGTTTGCAAGATTTCGCATTTTTAATACCATGCGATTTAATAACCGATTATTTACAGATAAGTCATTTAAACTAAACTATTTTAGTGTTTTTATTTCATTACGAACCCGACTATATAAATAAACAATTGCACTACAAGGTCACTTCATAATACACACACACACACTCACACACACACCACACACACACACACACACACACACACTTCACACACACTTCGTGTTTAGTTAGTTTCGTAGTGTGATAATAATGTTGTTGTTGTTGTATAATAATGCACACGTTCGGGCAGCGCCGTCGTTGTTCGGTTCCCCGACACAAATCACATACGACAGCCAACCCTACTAGATTTTACGCACACATTTGCACGTATACAAACGTCATTTGTTTATGTAGTAGTAATAGGTAATTATTTTGCGAGCGTTGTATGGAGTGTCCGGGGTGTGCCTGAGGACTATGAGAGTGAGGGAAGAGAGAGTGCACCTGTGTCTGTGCACTATAATATATTATCTCCTGCGCCGATGGCTAGTCTCCGCCAGCGCTATGAATGTAAACGAAGCAAAAGGAGTTTGTAAGGATCGCAGCAGGTCGCGTTCTGTAGTTGCTGCCGACCCGAATTGGAAAAGGCGGAGTTTATGTATGTATGTGTATATTTATCTGTCTAGCCTTTTCCCAACTATGTTAGGGTCGGATTCAACACTTTCTTTAACCTTTTGAACGCCAAAGTATAAACGTATCGCCGTACCCCTGACGCCAGGCCAATTTAACAAAACAACACACACACACTTAAAACAACAAATTTCTCGATATTGGTGGTTTATTTATATTAGTTTCATGCAATACAATATAGACGGAAGCTTAAACTTTTAAATTATTTAAATAAAACCACACAAAAGTAATGATTAAATTGTTTATTTCATAATATGGTGCGACGTGTATTTTGTCATATATTTGTGACGTTGACGTTCAGGGTAAGATTTCGTTTGTCACATATATGTGACAATGGCGTTCAAAAGGTTAATAACAAAATACTTTACCCCCTTATTCATAATCCTATTTTATCTCTATTTTAGCTAAAATAGGTTTATAGAACGTTTGTCTTTATCTGTCACGTTGTCATTTCTGTGTGTAAGAAAGAGACAAACCCCATTTTAACTAAAATAGGTTTGATAAGTTTTATGAATAAGGGGGTTTATTGATATAAGTCCTTACAATATGCTTAATATCTAGCTAAAGTTCACAATAATTAAGGCGCACAAAAGTTGAAACCCTGACTCCTAAACTAGGAATATCAATGACGTAGGAGTCAGTGTTCTACTGCCACTTGGACACTATAAACCCTTATGGAAATTAAGAGCTGGTAAGCTAATATAACAAAAAAAAAAAAAAAAACCAAAAATAATACAAAAAATAAAAACAAAAAAACAACGTGTGGCACTCGGGGACTGCCGCGGTAAAGCTATTGCATAGCATTTTTTATCAACTTATGCAATTATAATATTTATGCAATATTTTTTTTTCTTTGATATTTATTCAAGTTACACTTTTTGAGCGTGGTGACCACCACGTCTACACGCATACGTCTAGTCGCACGCACACAAACACCGTGTCAAAGTCTGCCCAACTGAAACGACGTTAGACGATGCACGACTTCCAACGCCGCGCGCCGCACCGCTGTGCCGGTCGGAGTGGGGAGTGTAAGGTTTATTTTCGTTACGGAATTTCTTGATTCGGTCGCCGCGCTGAAAGCCCGCGATAAAAGCTATGCAATAGCTTAAAAAAAACAATAAATACTTTTTCTTTCTTTATTTCTTTATATTATTAGAGTGCAGTGGTGGCCCAGTGGTAACGGCCGCGACTTACGAGTTGTAGTTCGTAGGTTCGAACCCAGACAGGCGCTTTACTTTATGTAAATTATTCCATCACCACTGCTCTCAAAACGGTGAAGGAAAACATCGTGAGGAAACCGGCATGTCCTGGAACCAAAAATTCGAAGACATGTGACATCTACTAACCTGCACTGGGCCCGCGTGGTGGATTACAGCCCACTCCCTCTCACTGAGAGGAGGCCTGTGTCCTAGCAGTGGGAACGTTATAGGCTGATTATGTTCATGTTATGCAAGCTGTATAATATTAATAATTATGTAGATTAAAAATAAAGGAAAGTTAAATTAAAAGTAAAAACATTTTATTTATTTATTATTTATTTATTAAAACTTTATGCACAAGTAAAAAAAAATAATACCTACTGTACAAAGACGGACTTAATGCCTGAGGCATTTTCTACCAGTCAACCTTAGGGTGATGCAGAGACAAAACATGGCAGGTGCAACATACAGGAGAACTAGCTAGGAAATGAATATAAAATACAATATATATATACAGATACATACATACATATAAACCAAATGAACTCTCAGGGGAAAAATGATCGGTAGAGGAGAAAACGAATCCAGCAAATCAGCGCTGGGATGTTACGGCCAACATTTTGTGGTTGATTCTGTATGTGTGACTAGGAATCTTGTTTTTCTATTAAAGGTACTGCATAAATAAATGGTTCACTTTCATTAGTTTTTAAATAATACTTTCCAGTCATGTCTTTATTTACTCCGTCACCCATATAACCGATATGGTCACATCGATCTTTTAAAAAATCTTTCCAGGACTGGCACCTGCTTGCTAGATAGATTTCAGGATATTTTATTGATTCCATGAAATAATGCATACTAATGCTATGGCTGCACGCTTCTGTAAAAAGAAAAACGCACTATTTTTAATATACTAATTATTTTTCTTTAAAATTGCTAAGCACAGACGCCAGCACATCATGTTACTACAATCTGTTAAATTTCTTTAATGATTTTTAACTTTATCGTTAAAGCATAAGGTTCAAAGTTGATTGGGAAAATTTGACAGTTTTGGGTAGCTTGATGTGCTGGCGTCTGTACATGATAAAATAGACAATTATAAAATACTAGACTTAGCCGCGACTTCGTCCGCTTGGTAGTCGGAAAACAGCATAAATGCAACACCTAAGGTCCGGCCGCGCTAAATTTGCCAAAGATGTAAAAAACAATGGCCGCTCGAAATTGAATAAAATCGATATACAAGAACATTGATTCTCCGAGCTAACTAGACGAAAACAAACATGACTTAAAATCAACGTTCTTGTATATCGATTTTATTCAATTTCGAGCGGCCATTGTTGTTTACATCTTTGGCAAATTTCGCGCGGCTGGACCTTATTTCATTTGGTTATAAAAAAAATCTGTCGGTGAAAAATCTTTGTAATCAGCACTTTAATTGCGTAACACACTATTAATAATAATAAAACAATAAATGTTGGGGTGCAGATCGAAATGTAACTTGAAAAAATTTTTTACAAAAGAAAAAACAACCGACTTCCAAAAAAGACACTGCAAAGTGAGAAATATCTTTATAACACCGACTTTGTTTGATTTTTTCACCGCTTCAAGGGATTGCAGCCCTAAGTATATGATATTAATTTCAACTTGATAACTCCACGCATTTCTGAGAAAAAGGATCTTGACAGACGGACAACGAAGTCATCTTATAAGGGACCCGTTTTTTTTCCTTTTGAGTTACGGAACCCTAAAAAACGTACCGATCATCTTCAAAATGCTTTCACATCCCGGCTGTGGAAAACTTCCTCCATTAGGATAAAAATCGACAGTTCCGATTGCTCTTTTGAAACCCAACGCTCCAGTACACGTGTGTATGACGTCAACAACTTCAGCATTAGAAGAATCAAGTCTTTTGTGCAAAGGAAAGAGCTCGAAGAAAGGTTTTGCGGGATCGAGACCTATAAAATACATTAGAAATTATTTTTAAAATCTAAATAATTAAAAAGAAAATATTATTATTATGTTTGATTTTACATATCTCGGGACCATGGGGTCCTGGTCCTTTGGAAGGCGTACGAGGGGCCGAAGCCAACTCGCAGAGGCCCCGTTCAATCCATCCAAAAACGCTATTTGACCTCTAATATGATGAGTCTCATAGGCTACCCAAAGGTATAAGAGAGAACCCGTTGTGCAACTCCAGTCATCTCTGATGACATTTGACATTCACACGCTCAAACACATATATTCGAACAATCGACGATTCTGTGTGACACACTAACATTCGTGAGTGGGTATGTCAGTGTGTCACACTCTCACACCCCACAGGACACACACACACCCTTATTTTTTTTTGGGTGGGAAATGTCAAATAATTTCTCCCGCTCTGGGCAACACACACACACCCTCACACTCATACTCTGTGGTTGCAATTTGCGTTAGCTATCAAAGGAACCAACCATAAAGTCATGCGAGGTGATAGCACAATATTATGTACTTGCCGAAGTGAATACTTGAATTGTAACATTCCGTAACCATAAACAATAAAAAAAAATACATACCCGTAACTCTATGCACAGTTCTATTAGTTTTAGAAGCCGCTATGCCCACAACATGAGCTCCAAGACTATGACCAATTAAATGTAACAGTTCACCAGTCACACCGTACTCCTCGTTCAACCCATCCAAGAACGAAGCTATTTGTCTGCCAATATTTTCAGTCTCATAGACTGCCCGAGGATACATATAACTCGCCGTGGGACTCCAGTCCACCGTTATGACATTTACATTTTGGGCTGCTAAATAAGCGTTTTTTATATTCACTATTTCTTTTAGATTAGCTGATGAGCGCCATCCGTGAGTAATTATTTTTAATGGCTGATGTAAACTCATTATACAGGGTGACTGGAAATTAGTGGCGGAGCCGTTAAGGGGAGGTAGTCTAGGGTTTTTCCGACAGATATCACTATGAGACCTACCGTCCTTACTTAACCCTTTCCAAGATATTCCTACTTAAAGAGATAGTAATAAATCCTAAAAAAAAGTGATTTTGGCCTACTTTTTTTTGTTTTGCAACAAAGATATTCTAAATAAGTAATATTAATTGTAAAATTTCCGCTACTGTCATTATTTTATGCAAAAACTGCTAAACAAAAAGTAGGAATATCTTGGAAAGGGTTAAGTAAGGACGGTAGGTCTCATAGTGATATCTGTCGGAATAACCCTAGACTACCTCCCCTTAACGGCTCCGCCACTAATTTCCAGTCACCCTGTATAGTTTGTGGGGTCTTGTTCCTTGTCGTTGACCGCTCGACCGCGTTCATCCAATAAAATATAATATTGATTGTCCCTATAAGCAGAAAAGGCTAGTTAAGTTCAGACTTAGATTTATCAAGGTTTTGCAACTACAAACTCAATGTCGTACGTGATAAATTTCAAATTCCATTGCAATCAAAACGTAATCCATACTAATATTATAAATGCGAAAGTGTCTGTCTGTCTGTTACCTCTTTACGCTTAAACCGCCGAACCGATTTAGCGGATTTAGATAAAATATGGTATAGAGATAGTTTGAGTCCCGGGAAAGGACATTGGATAGTTTTTATTCAGATATTCCCACGGGATCGATACTTATGCGGGTGAAACCAAGGGGCGCTGCTAGTAATAATAATATATGGACCTTTACCAAAAATAGGCGCACGGAGAGGTGGGACCCGCTGACGAACAGCGGGTCGAGGCCTGTCGGGGGAGCGGTGAATGCTTATGCGAATCCCGCACCTCCGTTCATAGGTAGAGGTGGAACACCGCGGTGGTTTTAGCTGGGAAGAGTCCGGCATGCCCGTCTGTCACCCCCACGATAGAAGAAGTCCATGAGGATTACCAAAGCGAAAAAAAAAAGGGTGCGCCGGACGTAACAAAAGGTCGGATGGTACGTCCCTCGGGGAGAGGCCACAGCAAGGACAACCTCCACAAGTGGGGGTTCATGGAAGGCTCTGACCTCCGGTGTGTATGTGGTGTCCCTCCACAGACAATGGCTCACCTCCCATCTTGCACCGCATGCCCGGCCACCTGCACACGTGAGGACCTAATGGCTGCCTCAGCGAATGCTATCCGCGTTGCTGAATTTTGGGCCAAACATTTAAGAAAAAAAAACTATATTTTTGCCATCGACGCGCTAAGAAGAAGACCCCTAACTTCTTAGTAGATCAGGGTCGGCTTCCAGTCTAACCGGATTTACGAATACATTGCTTGTTAGAGTTGTAAAGAAAAAAATGTGTTTAATCGCAAATAATGGTTGTATTTAACTGTTCTCACAGCATAGTGTACGAAAAATGCTAAAAAAAATTGGTAAAATTGTTCATTTTTTTTTCCTGATTTTTTGATGGTATTGTTTCGAGAATCACTAGCCCTATCACCTGTCTTCGTTTTCGGAAGCGTTTCCCTGGCACCCTGTATAGAGCGATTGCCTATTTGACCTCCACAACCCATTAACTGGGTAATACGATATACCTTGTTATAACTGGTGGTTTGACTTGGGCTTCTGATAACTCGTAATAACTGTCAACGATCTACGAATGACAGCCGGGACCAACGGCTTAACATTCTTTCCGCATCACGGAGGAGTTTCGATGTGTAATGAATGGTCACCCATCCACGAACCGGCCGTGGAAAGTAACAACTTACCCACTATATAATCTAAATTCAATGTTATCTGTCGTTGGTTCTAAAGGTACTTCAAATTCATCCACAAACAGTGCATCTTCCATCGTCATTGAAAGATTTACGTAATGTA
Source organism: Amphipoea oculea (assembly GCA_945859645.1). Taxonomy (NCBI): domain Eukaryota; kingdom Metazoa; phylum Arthropoda; class Insecta; order Lepidoptera; family Noctuidae; genus Amphipoea; species Amphipoea oculea. The sequence goes on from OX243881.1 coordinate 17,248,547, forward strand.
GCTCTCCTGCGCCATCCGGGAAATATATCCATTCAGTTCCATAGCCTTCACCGTATTCGCGTTTCAATATATCTAGATTATCTTCTACTGAAGAACCTGCAATTGTTAAATAAATAAAGTCCTCCAGACTGATTTCGGCTATGGCAGCAGTGGCGTGCATTGGTTTTCAGAATAGGTAGGCACTAGGCCGGGTCTAGTCTACACAAACGCGGTCACTAATCAGAAAAAAAAAGTGAGGTCAAAAGTGTGGTTATTTGAGTAGGCATGCCTACTTTAGGGTGATACATTGCGAAGGTCGAACGTCATGGTATTACGCGTAAGACGTATGTATTTTTAATTTTGTCGTATTAACTTGAACGAGTAAAGACCAATGACAATGTGCGAATAGTACAGGAGCCGAGTAGGCCGTCCGGCGACTGCCTACTGCCGCGCGTGTTTGTATGAAGATTTTGTTTTTTGTTAGGTATGATAATTTTGATGTAATTGACAGGCTTATGTTAATATATCGGGGTAGGCACTGCTTATATGCCTATATGCAATGCACGCCACTGTATGGCAGCCAATCTCAGCGAAGACCAGCCATCGGCGCAGGAGATAATTATTATAATGCACAAGTTGTGCGCAGACACAGGTGCACTCTCTCTTCCCTCACTCTCGTAGTCCTACTATATGATCCTACGATGTCCGACGGCAATTCGACACGACCGGAGAGAGATCAGGCGCAGGACCAACGGCTTAACGTGCTCTCCGAGGCACGGGGGTATCACACCGCCGACTTCCAAACTCCGGACTGTTACTAAGTAATTCCTAATAGAAAAATCGAATAACACTGCCTTTGCGACTACGAGACCAACAGAGCAGTAAGAAAAAAACCAAAAACAAATATAAAAAAATCAAATCACACTAATATTATAAAGGCGAAAGTTTGTGAGTGTGTGTGTTTATATGTTTGTTACTTCTTCACGCTCAAACGGCTGAACCAATTTTGATAAAAATTTGTATGGAGGTAGCTGACATCCTGGATTAACATATATAACATGCTGGGCATAGACCTCCCCCAAGCACCTCCACTTCGACCGGTTTTGTGGTTCTCGCATCCAACGAGTTCCTGCGGCCTTCACAAGGTCGTCGGTCGACCTTGAGCACCTCCACTTCGACCGGTTTTGTGGTTCTCGCACCCAACGAGTTCCTGCGGCCTTCACAAGGTCGTCGGTCGACCTTGAGCACCTCCACGTCGACCGGTTTTGTGCTTCTCGCATCCAACGAGTTCCTGGGGCCTTCAAAAGGTCGTCGGTCCACCTTGCGTTTGACCTTCATGGTTCGTAATGAAATATTTAAACTGTAAAGGCACTTACTATAGACCAAATCCATCAATATGCAAATTTTGCATAACAACACAAATATAAACAAACCATAATTATTCATTGTTAGAATAAGAGCTCATTCACACGAAGACGAATCGTGATTTTTCACGAATCGTGTTTTTTCACGATTCGTTATTTTTTTTGACGGGAGCAATGCTTTTTATATACCCATGTTCACACGCTTCACGAATCGTGAAAAAAGACGTAGACGGATACGTCGGTCACTACGGTCATTAGAATGACGATTCGTTAACCCTTTAACCGCTTGGCTAAATATCAATTGCCGTGCCCCTAGCGCGAGGCTACAAATCGACAAAATAATACCTACAATAAATAAGGAGGGGCAATCGTTGTATCGATAAAAAAAAGTCAAAGAATTTTTTTATGTTTTTATTTTAAATCAGCCTTATGGCTATTGTCGACATATAGCTCTCGATTACTATGATAATAACCTTGTACGAGTTCAGTGACTACTGATCCTGTAATACCTAAATTTGGTACATGCTCTATTTGTGTTTGTGAACCACAGTAAACAATGAAATCAATTATAAACCCTGATTCGACATCACACAAAACAAAAAGTTTTATTCCAAATCTGTTTCGCTTTTTTGGCAAATATTGTTTGATTACCAGACGACCTTTGAAAGGCACAATGCTTTCATCAATGCATAGTTTGCCTCCGGGGACCAATGTGTGTCGAAATTTTTGTCGTGCGTGGTCAATCATCATTTCAATTTTATATAATCTTGATAAATTACTTACATCGTGTACTTCAGAAAATGAAAGCATTGCCAGTATTGCGCAATATCTATCTCTACACATAATACTATGAAATATGGGACTATTTAAAAGGGGGTCTACAGACCAATGTTCTTCAATAGTGATCCTTTTATTCCTTGTAAAGAGCATCGTAAGGGCTAAAAAGATATAAATGTCATGAACAGTCACATCTTGCCACCTTTTTAAACGAGCGTACACCCTTAGATCCGTATGCCTGACATAGAATTGGTGATATTTGTTAGTAAAATAACATATTTTTTCTACTAAATCATTGCCACAAAAATGTTCAAAAATATCCAGTTCCGAGGAGTCGCTGCTCAAAGGTACTGAAGGTGATACCCCCGAAATAAATTCGTCAAAGTTTTCTTTATCAGGTACAGTTACGTCTAACGTCCAATTAATGCCTTCATTGTCGTCATGATCCTGAAATGACAAATTAAAATTTATTACGTAAGTATATTATTTTTTATATTCATTAGGTAGGTATATAACTTTAACAAAAAGGAACCTAGTTAGCGTTCCTGCACACGATGCCGTCACCGCGCCGTCGCCGCGCCGACGCCCGCCGCACAGTTGCACTGTAGAATACGAGTCGCGCGAAGCCCGCCACCGCGCGCGTTCCCGTCCCTGTCTCGTTTGATTCATTCCATTGATTCCATTACCGACCGCGTACGAACGTGCACGCCGCGAGATCGCACGCAGCCGGTACCTAATGGAATGAATCAAACAGACAGGGACTGGAACGCGCGCGGTGGCGGCGGCGCGGCGACGGCGCGGTGACGGCATCGTGTGCAGAACGCTTATTAAAGTTATCTTTTTTTTAAAGATAACTCATGCACTAGGAATAATTCCTGTGTAGCTTGGGACTTCACAAACACACAAGTCACGGACACAAAACAGCTACACCCAAACTCGAATAATGATTTATGAAAGAGAGAGAGAGAAAGAGACAAACGCGAGTGCGAGTGCCTGTCCGGTTTGGTAGGTACTGTCACAGTACCTTAATAATGGTAAGGACAACATACAACACGGTTCCAAATTTGAACAATCAATAGGATATGTAGGTAGTTAAGTAGGTAATATAGGTAATAACAGAATTACATCACAATATTTAAAATACTATTTCGATTCATGAAGGAGTTACCTAAACCCAACGGAAGTCTTATTTATACCTATACCTACTGAATAATGTGCAAATAACCTAAGAAGAAATTGAAATAGGTACTTACCTCTCCATCACTTCTAAATTCTTCTATCGAATCGGATAATTCCAATTCGTCGTCACACTCGTCGTCGTCACCTTCTAATATTCTTAATAATTCCTCAGTAGTCGTCATTATTGAAAATTGAAATGTGACTATTTTATCGACAATGCACAAATACCAACGAACAACATTAATGGAACTTTCCATTCGTTTGATCCGCTTGTGACGTAGGCAGTGGTCGTATTAATGTGACAGCCGCGCTAGACTAACTAGAGAAATATGTTGCAAGCATAGGAGTCAAGGGATGGGAACTAACGTCAAATGTTGGCATTATACAAAGATCGTGAGGGATATTTTTCTTATGAATAATAAGGAAAAGAATTAATAACACAAGGCAATATGTTAAATTTAACTTTATTTGGTATGACACCGTTTATTTTATGCTGAATGATGCATTATACCTGATTATTTAACTGTTTGTTATTTCGTTTTTAAAATGCGCATTGCATTGTATCCCATCCCTATGGTCATATTTATGCGACGCGCGCGATAGACGCCGAAGAAAATTTCAAGCTGCCAATTACTTATTTTTGTTTAAGTTTTTTGAATGCTTAGAGTTATGACACATAATTTTAAGTAATTGTTGTAAATAATAGCTCTATTTAATAATAGTTTTAGTTGTACCACGCAATTAATAGGACGAAAATAGAACGAAAAAATCATGCATGTTCTCTGTCGCAGAAATACGACACGCGCGGTAGGGACACGGAAATATTTGTCGCATATATGCGACACGCGCGGTTAAAGGGTTAAAAATCTCGAATCGTGATTGGCGCTCGCGCCCCGCGCGCCTGCCTGCTCCGCCCGCCTGTCTGCCCCACCCGCCGCGCGCCCGCTCAATTCAGTACATTCCTTTGACTTGTTAAGACGTGTAGCGCTGCGCTTCAATAAAATCATGTCGAAAAAAGAAAAAGAAAAATTGTATGACCAACAAATAAATCGCGAAGTTTTGATTGCTGCAATCAAAGACAGGCCAGTTTTATGGAATAAATTTTTGGAAATTTATAAGGACAAAACCGCTAAAACAGCAGCATGGCGGGAAATATGCATAATTTTGAAAGAAGATTTTGAAGAAATGGATCAAAAGGACCGACAGTTGTTTGGTAAGTTTTTATTGAGAAAATTTTAAATACAAATCTATACTGCCTATATTTTGTTGTCTTGCCATGGTACTGATCCAGTTTCTGATAGAAAGTAGGTCATAAATTCATTTCTCATTGAATTGCCAGTTCCGACACTCGGTGATACTTCCTGGGGTAGTAAATTTTCAAAATTAAATTCTTTTTCTAATTCAATTCCCTCCTTTTTTATAATCAAATTGTGGAGGACAGTACAAGCTTTCACTACTGAAATAGCTGTTTCTCGTTTAAGGTCTATGGGTCTATGTAAAATTCTCCACTTATTTGCTAGAATGCCAAACGCACATTCCACGTATCTTCTCGCTCTGGTTAAACGATAATTAAATATTCGTTTACCTCTGTCAAGATGCGTTCCACCAAAAGGTCTTAATAAATGTGTGTGTAAACCAAATCCCTCGTCGCCAATAATTACGTAAGGAACTTGAACTTCTGATTCTGTAAATAAAGGCCTTGGTTCGGGTATATTCAAACGGCCTTCTGTCAACATTTTCCAAAAACTTGACTCTTTAAATATTGATGAGTCGCATTCTTTTCCATAGGAACCTACACTGACGTAAACGAATCGATAATCTGAATCTACGACTGCTAATAACACTATTGAAAAGAAATCTTTGTAGTTCATATATACTGAACCACTATTTGACGGCTTTCGAAGCCTAATATGCTTCCCGTCAACTGCTCCAAGGCAGTGAGGGAAATTGGCCTTTTCATTAAATCCACTTGCTATCTTTAACCACTCTTCTTCCTTATTAGGAAGTGGCATAAATTCTTCATATAAATTATTCCATATACTTTGCGTCACTTCTACTACGATGGTGGAAATGGTTGATTTGCCAATTCGATAACTAAAATTAAGATCTTCATAGGAAAGTCCTGACGCCAAATACCTAAAAAAATATTTCATTAAAACCAAATTAGTGGGATGAAGAAGTCGTATTTTCATTCAGAATAAGCGTTCCCACTAGGCACCCAAACGATTTCATATGTTTGACTGGCTGCCTAGTGGGATAGATTAGTCTAAATGAAAATACAACTTCTTCAAGCGCTTCTTCAATTATACAAATTCAGCTTACTAAGCATCCTCTTTTTACGAAAGCAAAAACCGTTATAAAACGTATGGGGCGTAGCCCGTACAAAACAACCACAGATCAGGTCCCTGTATATTTTATTTATGTATAATAATTCATAAATACACAGACGGACAGCGAACGGCGTTTGTGAATAGATATTCGCCCGACAACAGACCGCTCGTCTTGTCGTGACGTGTTTCGAAACCGTGTCCTTATTATTACAGTTGTTTTCTAGTATATATATATTCATCTGTGGTTGTTTTGTAATATTGGGAATAATGCGATGTAAATAAAAATCTTCTTATAAAACCGTTCATACAGTTTTATGAATTATTGTTTCAGGAAGTTCAGTGATGAAAAGGTGGACACAATTGAGAGACACTTGGAGGAAATCATTAGATGAAAACAAAGAAACAAAAAAATCTGGGTCTGGTACAAAATCTAAGCCCTACAAATATAATCAAGAGATGAGCTTTTTGAAGCCAATTATTAAGCCAGGTGAAACATATGACAATAATCCAAATACAAGAGATGAAGCCCAAAGAGAAAATGCAGATCAACAAGAAAATCAGAAAGAGAAACACTTAGAATCATCATCAAAAAAGAAAAGAATGGATAGTGGCAGCGTATTGGATGATAAAATGATGAAACTTGTTGATCATCAATTAAACACAATTGGAAGTGATGACCGTAACATGAATTTTTTTAAGGGGGTTCTGCCATCCCTTCAGCATTTTGATGATGATCAAATACTGGAATTCCAATCTGGGGTCATTAACCTAATACAGAGTATTAAAACTGGACGAAACTATTCGAATTGGCATGAAAATTATTACAATTCACATCATCACAACTATAATAGTGGTGGTTATTATACTAAGCCTCAAGAATCACCGGGAGGAACGTCTAATAATAATAATACTCGGCCTCTTCCTGAAAGTTCATCAATAGTAAATGCAGAAGTGTCTGCAGAAACGCCCACCCCTCTACAACCTGGAACATCGCTGATCCATCGCGATGATCCAAGTGCATCACCGGCACTATCTACAGCTCTAAGTCAATTAAGTGATTATCTGGATCTATCAAATTTCTAAAAACATGTTCTAAATTATCATAAATATAACGAATAAATAAGAATAATAAATAATATAATTAGTTTTTCTTGCCTTATAGTTATCGCCAACTTTTCTTCAGGGCTAATGGCCTTTCTCATACATGTATCCTGTTTTCTCAAATCCGTATCCAACCTTTGGAGAAGGAAGTCAAAGGTATCTTTAGACATTCTAAAATAAGTGTAAAATTTGGTATCATCTTCTCGTAACGAGCTCATCAAAGTATAAAAATCCCCAACACTTTGTCTTTGCCTTAAAATTGGATGCACCCAGTGTATTCTTCTTGTTTTTCTTTTTTTAGATCGACGATAATACCAGTACAAAATTAAAGTATTCACGTCCATTGTCTTTGGTAGTTTACTCTCAACTGAACACAATCACGAAACAACATGTGAACATCAATTCGGATATTTTGACGAATCGTGAAAAAACACGATTCCGTATTCAATGTGAACATCTATCCGTCAAGGCGAATCGTGTTTTATACCGAATCGTCAAAGACGTATCCCGTGTGAATGCGCCCTAACTTCGATAAAAATACATTTCAAAACACTGAAGGACTCGATTAATTGAACAAATCCGTAACCAATAACTGATTTGACTAATCGATTTTAATTTGCCTACCAATATTATATTAATTTAATGTGTACCTAATAGCTATGCTTGGTCTAGCATTCAGTTGCTAATCAAAAATATTTAATGAAATCTGAATAGTTTACAATAACCATTCACCCATTGCCGTTGAGACCATGGGTGGTTGGGGCACTCAATCAAAATTCATTTATTTAAACTAGGCTGAGAATCCGCACTTTCCGAACGTCAAAATAACAAAAGACAGTCCCCCAAAACGCCCGCCCTTCACCACTTCCTAGTGCTTTCGCTGAGGAGAAGAAGTGGCGGAACAAACTTCCCACCAGCACAGCTGCAGTTAGAAAATACTTGATTGTATACTTTTATTTTTTTGTTTTTATTCAAGAAGAACAACAAACAGCTACAATATAAATTCACAATCAATACTAGGTATGCAAAGGTAATTAACATTACAGGACACGCAGAACATTAAATTAAATTATTTGCCATTTATGTTAATTAGCCACGCCATTATACCAACGAATACAATAAAATCTATACGTACTCAAGCAAAAAAATAATAAATCAAAATTAAAAATGTAAAAAAAAAAACTTACTACCTAAATAACACAACCACGAGACCAAGAAGCTCATTAAGTGAGATAGGGCACAAGCTCCGTGACAAAACGGGTGACTCCCTCTCCGGCTTGTTCTTGGCGCAAAGGTTAGTCATTGCCATTCAACCTGGCAACGCAGCAAGCGTTTGGAGTACTTTTGCGCCGGGAACAGTTAGGGGCGGGTTATTTGACTAGTTTGACGTGTTGTTGTGACTGTTATTATTTTAAACTAGCAGCGCACCGCGGCTTCACCCGCATAAGTTTCCCGTGGGAGTATCGGGATAAAAACTATCCTATGTCCTTTCCCGGGACTCAAACTATCTCTATAACAAATTTCATCTAAATCGGTTCAGCGGTTTAAGCGTGAAGACAGACAGACACACTTTCGCATTTATAATATTAGTATGGATTTTTTTTTTTTTTTGTTTAGCCTGCACTGTCCCACTGCTGGGCAAAGGCCTCCCCCAAGTCCTTCCAGGAACTCCTTTCCCGCGCCACCTCAAACCAGCCCTCGCGGTACGCGTCCAGATCATCTCGCCACCGCTTTCTGGGCCGACCTCGGCGGCGCCGTCCATCTTCAGGCACCCATTGTGTGGAAACTTTTGCCCAGCGGTCATCCTGCATGCGGCTGATGTGACCCGCCCAGTCCCACTTGAGTCTGGCAGCTTTCTTATTAGTCTGAAAGCTGCTAGTATGGATTAATTTTATGTAATTTAAAACTTTAAATAGACATTAAACAATACACACCATTCACGTAGGTATATTTTACTAGCGTCTGCCCGCGACTTCGTCCGCGTGAATTTCTTGCTCCCCGCCCCATCCCGTCGCATCGCATCGCCTGCCCGCGCCATTACTTCGTTTTCGCTCAGCGTTCTTTCTGACTTTATTCATTCTTCGAAGGGTCCTAGCGTAATGTTAACCTCAAGAATTAAACTATCAAATGCAAAAGATTTTTTCAAATCCGACTGGAAGTTCCAGAGATTAGCGCGTTCAAATAAAGAAACCGTTTATCTTTATTATTAGCATAGATAATCCTTCTTTTGACGTGATGGGTGAAAACCACAGATATAGATATACCTAGATACCGCAAGTATCACGAACTGTAAGAAAACTAAGCGTGCCACTTTTTGACTACCTACTATGACGTCACAAGCTCGCGCTCTCTCGCTCACGCTCACCCAGCCAGCAGTACGCATGACTGAGCGCGAAAGTGGCGGCTTATGATTTTTGAACGTATACTGGTGCGATTTTTGGCACGCGAAGTAGGTGCTCTTGCGTTATCTAGGTGTATCTATATCTGTGGTGAAAACAAATTGCTCATTTGGAGAAACATCGACATAACTGCTACTTTTTTTTTTACGTATTTGCTTTTCTAACGTAAGTACGCTTTCTAAGTGCTTTGTCATATTTAACACATTTTTGGGAAAAAAAAATACATTTACGTCGATGTTTCTCCAAATGAGCGAAATAGTTTTTGCGATCAGCTTCATTATACCCCGTTGGTCTCGTGGTCGCAAACGCGACTGCTGAGCGAGGGGCCCTGGGTTCAATTCCCAGGCCGGGCAAAGTGTTATTGGGTTTTTTCATTAAGAATTACTCAGTAACATTCCGGAGCTCAGAAGTTAAGTTGAGCAATAAGGCCGCCCATTGTATATTTTGTAGTGTTTGATGTATTTTTTTTTTCATGTTATGTATTTTTGTGGTGTACAATAAAGTATATATAAATAAATAATGGAGGTGTGATACCCTCGTGGCTCGGAAAGGACGTTAAGCTGTTGGCCCTGCGCCTGATCTCGGTTTTTAGGAGTCGGCTCTTCCCGATAGGAAACGATTATTGGACTGGACTATTGGAACCGTGCACCTAGCTTCTGACGTTCCATAAGTGCCTATGTAGGTTTACGTGAAATAAAATATTTTCAATTGAAGATAAAGCTGTAAAAACAAAGAAGACTGTATAATAATATTTCTAACAGGACTACAGGCAAGCAGCCAGGATCCTGCTGACATTACAACAGCAGGCATCATCAGCAGGACAACGTCGGGCCATCTGCAGCGCCTTGTGCAGGCTGTGGCTGTTAGCAGGACATGTGAGAGCCGCCATGTCCTGCCTAGACATCGCTCGGGAGGCGAGGCATCATATGTGAGTACTGAGTACGATATCAGACAACGACGGGTGGTCTGTACTATTAAGATATAATTATTTAATGCATTGGCAGGACAGCAACTAACTTTGCAAACTAGCTTCAACTTTCTGACTGAGTGACATTTTGACAATTCAAAAGTGCCTGTAAGGTCCGACCGCGCCAAATTTGCCAAAGATGTAAACAGCAATGGCCGCTCGAAATTGAATAAAATCGATAAACAAGAGTTTTTATTTTAAGTAATGTTTGTTTTCGTCTAGTTAGCTCGGAGATTTAGACGAAAACTAACATTATTTAAAATAAAAACTCTTGTTTATCGATTTTATTTAATTTCGAGCGGCCATTGTTGTTTACATCTTTGGCAAAGGCGCGGTCAGACTTTATATGGTTTAATTGAAATAAATGCTTTGAGTTAGACATTTTTGTTTTGGTCAATACTTTAATAGCATCACATATTCGGGCATCTAGCAGATATAATAAGGCAGAATAATATTCGAACACTCAGGGACATATTCGGTTAGTGAGCCAAGACATATTAACTGTCAACAGGACATAATGATCAGTTAGCAGGACATATTCGATCTATTAGCAGGGGCCCGTGGCTAAATAATAACAGCCGCACAGGTCGACCGATCAGGTTAAGCTACGCTTGCCGCGGTTGGTCTGTGGATGGGTGACCATCTTTACATACCGAGACCTATCCGTACCTCGGAAAGCACGTTAAACCATTGGTCCCGACTGTCATTCGTGGATCTTTGACAGTCGCTACGGGTAGTTAGAAGCTCGAAAGTCTGACAACCAGTCTTACAAGGGGTGTCGTATTACCCAGTAACTGGGTTGTGGGGGTCAGATAGGCAGTCACTGCATGTAAAATACTGGTATTTAGCTGAATCCGGTTAGACTGGAATCCGACCCCAACATAGTTGGAAAAAGGCTAGGCAGATGATGATAACAGTGTTTCTACAATCAGCAAGACTATTGTCAGCTGCAATACATAAGTCCACCACACATACATAGTTTATTATTCTTTAGCATTTCTTGAGACATGAAACTGTTTGTCCCAAAATTGCACAATGGATTAATGTTGTACGTAAAACTTTTTTACAAAAAAAAAAGCAACCGACTTGAAAAAAAAACACTACAAAGTGATAAATAACTTTAATTTCGGAAGTTGGTGTCGTTGATTCCGCATTTTGACACCGACTTCCGAAATTAAAGTTATTTATCACTTTGTAGTATTTTTTTTTTTAAGTAGGTTGTTTTTTTTTGCAAAAAAGTTTTTATTTTTCACTTTTTAGTTGTAACTACCCCACGAAAAAGTAAACAAAAAGATCGTTAATGTAGACAATGTAGATAAATTTTTAGATTTTTGTTGATTTTTCAAAAACCGCTTGTCCGATTTCGATAAAATGTTCGTGGAACCATTTGGGAAGTATACCCTTTCCAACAAAAGCAAAATTTTCCAAATCGGTCCAGGCGTCTTCGAGAAATCGGGGAACATACATAAAAAAAAAAGATTCCGACGAATTGAGAAGCTCCTCCTTTTTTTGAAGTCGGTTAAAAATCATATCTCATTTCCCAGATGTCCGACACCAGATGTCCGTGAGTACGTGGACCTGGGTCTGATTGACATAGCACATGGGAAGTACCAGGAGGCCTACAATAACTTCGCGAGAGCAGCTGACCAGGAACCTACTAATATTATGGTGAGATCTATGCTTTTTTGAAGTGAAAACTTCCTTAGGCGCGTAGGGCATTTTTTGAGACGGAAATAAAACCATTGAATTCGCGCCACTGTTACCGTAACCGACGCCGCTTGGGATGTGTTCGGCTGTCCTCAGAATATAATATAAATATATTCTACTACAAGTAAAAGGGTGAATTTGAATTAATGCGACAAAAAGAAATGGGAGCTTCAGTTACAGTAACATAGTAATTATAAACTGTTTTTTCTACAATCTAAATCATTAAAAAAAATTACGTGATTATCGTTTTCAAAAGGTCCACTGATGTTATTATCTTTATTTAAATACGAATTATCGGTATTCCAGCAAAATAATTAATATGCAAAATAAATAAGAAAAATTAAAGTATCAAAAAATCTCATCGCAGTGCTCAATAATCGTCGTGGAGTACTCATGTCATTAAACGTTGCCGTTCATAGCGGTCATTTACCTAATTTTGCCTATTTTCTAGTGTAAGTAACGCAACGTTGCCAAACCTCGCATGACATTCCTTCCCGGCTCAGACTAAGGAAATTCCCGGCGACCGCCCCGCCGCCCACCACCCTTCCTTCGTTCATTAGTCGTCCTAAAACGTTTGTAGGTCATGGTCGCGCGCGCATTCCGCAAATCCTACTTTACGTATTGCGAATAATTTGTGTTGTTGTCTTGTGTTTGTGTCATAACAATGCCTAGGACGAGACGAAATAGTCATGAACCGTTATTACCGATATTGTCGTGTGGTACAACACCGTAAGAAATCTACGTGAAACGCAGCGAAGATTTCGATTAACCTAACACCGTTGGACTTTTATTTGTTGGGAGAAATTAAAAGACTCGTTTACGAACGCGAATCCGAAACTTTAAACGAACTAAAAAACAAAATCATTAGTGCATTCGAAACTGTAAAATCACAGACTTTGCGGCGCCGTGCTCAATTGTGTTTACAAAACGGAGGTGGACATTTTGAACAATTACTAAAATACACGTAAGTGTACTGATTTCATAATAATTATTGTAAATACTGTGATTCCAACTTTTTAAATACGCCAAAAATACGATAATTGATTTGTTGTTATTATATACAAACATTATTCAGGTTATACCTCATACTAAAACATTTTTTCACTATTACTTTTATTGTATTTTTGATCGCCCTAAGCCGACAAAAGTATGAAGGAAAATTTGGTTTCACAAAACTTTTATTTAATCGTGCGCGCGGGAAAGAGATGCGCGGGCGGACGGGGGCGGCGCGATTCATTCATAGCGATAATGTACCTAAATCGTGCTACACGAAAACGGTAGTACGTGAAATTCTTTGATACTTTAATTATTTTAACGCTGTTCGTAACACTGATCAATTATTTTTTAATTTTACATTTGATATGTTCTACGTTTTCTTGACAACACGTATTATTGTATATTTAAAAGAGATGGCTAAAAAAAAACCCAGAATCGCCAGAAACATAATATAAGCCATTTTTATAGGCATAGTATGTACAACAAAAATATATAATAATATACTGCAAAAACGACGTGGTATACTAGATATACAGGGTGAATTTTTCAAGTGGGCGTGTATGGCCAAATCCGAAACTATGAGGACTAGCGAAAAGTACTCAAAGGAGTCGCGGGCTCGATTTTGATGAAAACTAAAACTGCATCATTGGATTTTTGAAAAATCTATATTTCTAGCCAGGAATCGAACCTGTTGATTTTGAAAAAAAAAAAACACTGTATTATTACACCATTCGATAGTGTCGCTAGTAAGGATCGAATTCTGGGAAGTAATGACATACGTCAAACTAAAATAAAGAGCTCATTTACACAAAGTAAAAAAAAAACACCCTGTATAAAGATTATTAATAATAAAACATATTAAAAGATGAAGGGTATATTTTTTACATTATTTTAATATATTATCATAATTATACTAAAGAGATTGTGATAAAATAAAAGTCGAGTAATCAATGTAAGTATGAATAACATAAACACACAAAGTATAATAACTTTTATACTATATGGTTTAGGAGGCTGATTTTTTGAAACCGTATTGGGTTTACTATAGTGAACCCATTTTTATACATTTCGTTGCTGGCGATTCTGGGTTTTTTGTCTATGAACTTTTAGCCATGTCCTTTGTCGCATCTATTCAATTTCACCCTGTATATAAGTAAAAACAAAACAAATAAAAAAAAACGAGTGTGCGAAACACGACTGAAGTGAAACTTCAAACGTATTTGGCTATGAGAGGAAGAGAGAAAGAAAATGTGCACTCGCACTGCTTTCTCTTGCTTATATCCCCCACTCAACTCCCGTTCGCCTCGCCCGATCACACTTTTCGTAACGCTTACGTCACGCGTTCGCCAGCTTACTCCCCAAGTCAAGCGTGCGTAAAGAAGTTTCACTTCAAAAGTGTAAACTAAATTTCACAAATGTTTATCCACAACGCCCTCCTATAATGTCATTGAAGCACCAAAAGATCCTTGCAGAACCGTAATTCATTATAATAATAATTGCCAAAATTGTGGTTATTCTCTAAAAGCATTTCAAGTCACAAAACCACCCCATTTTTGTGTTTCACTCTTTCATATTATAAAATAAGAACAAAAATATCGTACTTCTTTCCCACAGGTGGCAAACAACCTATCCGTCTGCCTACTCTACATGGGTCGCCTAAAGGAAGCCATCTCAGTCCTCCAGAAAGCCATCAACTCCGACCCCGAGAGAGGCCTTAACGAAAGCCTTCTCATCAATCTCTGTACGCTATACGAACTAGAATCTTCTAAAACAAATGAAAAGAAACTTAATTTATTAAGAATGCTGTGTAAATATAAAAGTGATACTATACCTAATGTTTTAGAATGTTTGAAATTGTAAATAATATTTACATTTTCAAACATTCTAAAACATTAGGTATAGTAACACTTTATTGCATTGACAGCTTTGATAATCGCGCAATTTTATCTAATTAGTAATTCCATGTTTAATATTGTTATAGTAATAGCAAATTTAGTATTTGTATAGATAAAGCCCCCCCCCAAAAATTTTGTCGCTGGCAACACTCACTCTCAACCTGTATCAAATGTTGCCAGCAATGTTCCTCATTAATTACACAAAAACATGTTGCCAAACAACGATGTGCAATTTTTGTAACCCATAGTGAATTTTGATGTAATAAGATTAATGTCTATTGTATTCTCTTGACTAAACCCAGAACCACACTAACAATACGCCACGCCATATTTGTTCTCATTGGCTTTTTGAAATAAATGTCCTATCTTTATCTAAAGCAGCTCTATTCTATAAGATGTCGTAAATATTCGCTACTGCCACAGTATAGTTAGCGCCACGAAAGATGAGACTTGACGCACCACGTGGTTTGACTTGCGCAGTACACGATTTTAGGTCTCTTTAGCGGTATGAGGTCTGAGCGCGGGACGGGATCGGACGTCATAGGGGCGGCGGGGCGGAAAGAGCGCGGGAGGCGGGGTCAAGTCTCATCTTTCGTGGCGCGCATTGTACTCGTCTGTGACTGCCGCTAAATGTCACTGAGGAGAATCGACATTTTTCTTTTGTATATTTTCACTCTAGTTGGCCATCTTCATTTAGTTTAGCAGCATGCATGAATCAGTTTAACTGTTAAATTTTAACATGAAGACAATTCTTTTTTTTTTGTGTATAAACTCGTATGTATAAAATTATAAATCCAATAAAAGTCAGACGTTGTAATTTTGGAATATAATTGGACGTAGGAAATTAATGTTTCATCTGTGATTATTTTCTTTAATTATATCATATATTTAAGTAAATGTTATTTTATTTAAATGTGTAATAATAAGTTTTAGAAATAAATATTTTGAGTATTAACTGTTTTTTAATGTAATTTATCAATAGCGACCCTGCTTCGGACGGTTTTTATGACTTGACAAAACATCAAGATTTCATTATTAGTACTATACTTATTTAATGTATTGTACAGACGCCAGCACATCAACCTACCCGAAATTGTCACATTTTCCCAATCAACTTTGAACCTTATCCTTTAGTGATTAAGTTGAAAATCTATTAAAGAAATTTGACAGATTGTAGTAGGTTGATGTGCTGGCGTCTGTACATACACATAAGCCTTCCGGATTAAATTATCTAAATGATGGTGAAAACCAACCAAACCATCAAAAAACGTTGAGTGGTTTAGAAGGACAACGCGGTCAGACAGACAGACACGAATAGCGACTTTAATTTTTATGACATGCGTAGATGTAATATAAAAAAATGGTTTAATTCAAGTAACAATACTCATATACAGACAGAAATAAAAGGATAACAGACAGGATAACAAAAAAACAAGCATAACACAATCCGTAAGAACGATTCCCGGACTTCCCCTAAACAATAAAAAATCTAGTAATGAGGTTGCCACAAAGAGTATATTCATTGGGTTGCCAGTACGTCAAGTAGGCTCTACAAATGAGTAATAGTCGACCATGTTAGAAAAATAATGTAGGTACAGACGCCAGCACATCAAGCTACTACAATCTATCAAAGGTTAATAGATTTTCAACTTTATCATTAAATTATTAGGTTCAAGGTTGTTTGGGAAAATTTGACAGTTTCGGGTAGCTTGATGTGCTGGCGTCTCGTCTGTACTTGGACCATACTAGGAAAAATAAAAATTTCTTAAAAATAACCATTGAAAATGACTTGATTGCCTTGACACAATTTCTAAATGTCTTGATTTCATCAAATTGTCATTCAATAGATTAATTTGAACTTAGTAAGTTATATTGATGATTAATTCTGTAAATACATATTTGCTACGATCGCAAATCATGTTCTGATCGACTGACCTGACAATGAGGTCTGCAAATTGCAAAAAACGTAACTAAATATAAATTTCGCGGGCTTCCCCCACTAAGGCCGCGCGGTTTCGTAAGGCCAAACCGCGCGGCTGGTCTTGTTTTTTTTTTTGTTTCCGGGGTGGAAAATCCTCATGGATGTCCGCCGCCCTGGCGGCGGGGTCTGTCAAGACTCTTACTGACTAAAAACCACCCCGATGTTCCATCTCACACCTACGCCGCCGCCGGGGGTCGCGGGAACGTACTATCCTTCCTTCCGCATTTTCTGACTGGTGCCGGCCCACCACTACGGGCCTCGTCGGGTCAGGGGGGGAGTGAGGTGTGTGACTCTCCCCGCGACATTTAAGAGGAGCGCGCGTGGAACACTACGCGCCGCCACCTCGGGTCCTGTGTGGGGGGGGGCGACAGACGTCTCCGAGTTCGTCGCCCCTGGACCCACTTAGGGGACTGGAAGAGAAGAGGGCGTTGTCCGCCCTCCGCCGACGCCCGGTGCGCCTGCTGCGGGCCGGGTAAGTGGACGAGATCTCCCTCTCCCTTTCCGCAGCCTCCTTCTGCGAGACGACTGTTTCGCAAAAGGAAACCACCGCGTCCCAGGACTCTTCGCTGCCTCACCCCCGCACCCCTGTGGGGTTCGGACCTCGGCTTAGGGCGTCGCTGGGAGAGGACAGCAAGGGACAGTATGGATCGGTATTAGTTGGGGACGAATTTAAAACTACAGGCTCAGCAGCGCGGGCTGGCTCGAGCAAGGGTCGGGGCGGAAAATTAAAAGCAACGGCGCAAGGCTGGCCGTGAAGCTCTTATAATGACGACGCGTTGCAAAAAACAACAAAAGCCTCGCGGGGCCGAGCCTCGAGGCCCCAAAAGGACGCGCGGCCGTAATGGAGACGTGTCTAAACCATAGACTTTCAGATTCAATTATTTCACTTTGGGATAATCAATGTAGTAGTACCTCCACTTGATTTCATTTCACCAAATCGCCAAATACATAAACAAAACTTAAAACCGCTTTGTGTGTATGCTCTTTGGAAAAAAATAAGACAGATACTAATGAATGCTAGCATAGAGGAAAAATTTTAGTCGTTTAAAAGCTTTTCTCTCTTAATTCCGTGTTTACATTGAGTTTATGAAGTTTGTACGGTAATAATTAATAAAAATGCCATGAATATTTTGCAATAGAATGTTTCATTTCGATTACCAGAATATCTGCGCAATTGGCTGTATCCGATTTATCTGTGCGTTGCTACAGTTCCCGTAAAAAAGTCAAAATAAAACAGCACGCTGCCAACCATAGACAAAAGAGGGAGGAAGTTTGTGAATGATCGATTTTACGCCGGCCTCCTGAACTTCTCAACGACATTTTTCTTTGTTTGCCGTAACGCGTGTGGACAATATCAACTTTAGCCGCGAGTCCGCGTACACATTAATAAAATGGCGAACACGTTTCGCGCGGTGACGGTGTCGACGGTGAGTGGCGAAGGTGCACTCACAGCGCGCTTCAATTTTCCAACAAACGTAAACGTGGATTACGACCCGCAGGGGTTGAGTGTAAAAGTGATTCGTGCGGACCCGGTGCTAGCACAGGAGGTGCTCGAGTTCCCTGTGCACAGCCAGAGTGAGTGTTCGCGCGTTGCGGGTCAATCGTACATCTTCACAATTGACAATGAAACGCTATTCTTCAAGTTCGCGTCAGACGCTGACTGTCAGGCCTTCCACCTGCTTGTTACGAAGTGCAAGGCAGGCAGGTCGTCGTCGGTGTTCACGGTGCGCACGGAGGACTCTTCGGCGATGCAGTACTTCCAGTTCTACGGTTACCTGAGTCAGCAACAGAATATGATGCAAGACTACGTGAGGACGAGCACGTACCAGCGCGCCATACTGTCTAACATCAACGACTTCAAGAACAAAGTGGTGTTGGATGTGGGAGCGGGCTCAGGTATTCTGTCATTCTTCGCTGCTCAGGCGGGTGCTCGTAAAGTGTATGCGGTAGAAGCAAGTAACATGGCCCATCACGCGCAGGCGTTAGTGAGAGCAAACGGACTACAAGACCGCATCTCCGTGGTCGCGGGGAAAATCGAGGAAATTGAGCTCCCTGAGACTGTAGATGTAATAATTTCAGAGCCCATGGGCTATATGTTGTACAATGAGCGTATGTTAGAAACGTATCTTCATGCGAAGAAGTGGCTGAAACCAAATGGTAATATGTACCCAACGAGAGGAGACCTACACATAGCACCGTTCACTGATGATGCTTTGTTCATGGAGCAGTATAATAAGGCCAACTTCTGGTACCAAACTTGTTTCCATGGTGTAGACTTGAGTGCATTGCGCACTGCAGCCATGAAGGAGTACTTTAGACAGCCTATTGTAGACACATTTGATATTCGTATCTGCATGGCACGGTCAGAAAGACATGTAGTGGATTTCTTGAATGCACATGAGACAGATTTACATAGAATTGAGATCCCCTTCAGATTTGAACTGACACAGTCAGGTACATGCCATGGACTTGCATTCTGGTTTGATGTACTGTTTGCTGGTGCTACACAGCATATATGGCTTTCAACTGCACCCACAGAGCCTCTCACACATTGGTACCAGGTCCGATGCCTGTTAGAGACACCTATTTTTGCCAAACAAGGCCAGGCACTCACAGGCCGTGTTTTACTGTTGGCAAACAAACGTCAGAGTTACGACGTTACCATGGAGATCAACCTAGAAGGCACTAACATCTCATCATCAAATACTTTGGATTTGAAGAACCCCTACTTTAGGTATACAGGTGCACCGGCTGCCCCCCCACCTGGTGTGAACAGCAGCTCGCCTAGTGAAACATACTGGAACTCTATTGAGTCAACTGCCTCATTGAGCAATGGACAGGGAGTGATGCTTACAGACGGTGCCCAGCAGTACTGCTCGACCCCAGACCAGACTATTGCTTACGGTGCACACCCCAACATGATCAAAACTGTGATGCTGCAGGAGGAGTTCATCAAGAGGATCGGGATTAGTCAAAATGGGGACATATAATCCGAGAGGTCGCGCCGAGCGCGCCTTAGGGCAATGAGAAACCGCCGTAATCGGTTGTGAACTATCTTCCGTTCAGACTTTATAGTGTGTAAGCAGACTTATTTATTACGATACATCACAGTGACACAATCATGTAACTAGAGACTCTGCTGGCCTTGTAAATTAAGTAAAAAGTGGAATGATAATCAAAGGCAATAAGTTAAGCCTTCTCGGTGAAAAGTTTAGTTTTGGTGGTACCAACGCTTGCTAGTGAAATTTGAACACACATAGAACAGTGAAATTCTGATGTAAATATTCTATAGTTGGACGTGAATCAGCGACTGGCCGGGCCGACCGTCTCCAGCAAGGCAGCTCCGCATCTAGTAATTGTACTATTAATTTAGTCCAAGTACATTTAGGATAAGCAATAAGTGCTGAATTTAAATGATAATGCTTATCATTGTCAATACTCATTTATCATTATTGGAGTCAGGCTCAATCATTAGTTAGGTAGATGCAGCCAGTGTTACAGTCCATGATACCTTCTGTCTGCCAGTCAACACTAGAGATCGCGAATTATGAAAATTTACTTCCGTCAAATATTTTTATACACTGCACTTTAGCCATAGATTGTGTAAAAATCCTTTTTGTAAATATAGGATAAAGTGATCAATTTTTTTTCTGGAACATTAATATTGAGCAAAAAATCAGTATTTTTAACCGACTTTAAAAAAGGAGGTTCTGTATTCGACCCGTATGTATGTATGTATGTATGTATGTATGTATGTATGTTTGTATGTCCGCGATTATCTCAAAAACTACTGAACCGATTTTGATAATTCTTTCATTAGTGTGATCTTCATACTTTCAGGAAGGTTTTAGTATATAATACATTAGGTAATTATTCTTATGTACGAAGTTATCTGCATAAATGTAATGCATCTCCGGCATTTCTATGCGAATTTTGATGATTCTTCGAGTTGTGTCTTCAATTCTTCAATGCACTAGTGTTAATTGAATTTATGTGGGGTAGGTACAACTATAAAGTGAAAAATAAAAACTTTTTTACAAAAAAAACAACCGACTTCAAAAAAAAAAAACACTACAAAGTGAAAAATAACTTTAATTTCGGAAGTCGGTGTCAAAAAACGAAAATGCGGAACCAAAGACACCGACTTCCGAAATTAAAGTTATTTTTCACTTTGTAGTGTTTTTTTTTTTTGAAGTCGGTTGTTTTTTTATGGTTCTTATTTCTTGATAAAGTTATGAATACTATGAATTTTTGTATTGTAAGTCTTAACATTATAGTATTGTGGGCAAGGATCTGCTATTTTTCATTGTAGTAACATTGGTGCTTGATCCTCTATTGCACAAAAATACAGACAACATGACTACCTCATGATTTGGCAGACAATTGGATCTCGAAAGTGTGCCGAGATCTATTGCAAGCAAAATCATTGACCTATGAGCATAAACAATTTGCATGAGACACTGAAATTACTTAGATAAATATACCATACTTGAAGTTGAGTCGCGAATTTGCTTGCAAAAGCCTCGGCTTGGTAGAAAATAATAACATGACAATTTTGTATCAAAAATCACATTGAGTTGCCATAACAGCTCTGTTTAAAAGTGGAATGAAGGATGTTCAGCAATATTACATAGATTGAAATACAATTTATTAAATATGTAATACAATTTTTATTGTGAACTGGCGACCCGCCTCTGCTTGGCGCGATTTTTTTACGACTTGTCAAAACATCGAGATTTCTTTGTATGTGTAGTTTAATATTAATGACGTATTTACCACTAACCTTCCGGAATAAATTCTCTAAATGATGGTGGAAACCTCATCAAAATGCGTTGCGACGTTTCGAAGACGCGGTCTCACAGACAGATAGAAAAGCGATTTAGATGAAATTTGGTATAGAGATAGTTTGAGTCCCGGGAAAGGACATAGGATAGTTTTATCCCGATTTTCCCACGTGGAACTTATGTGGGTGAAACGGCGGGGCGCTGCTAGTTTTATAAATATAATTGCTAAGCTCTGAGCCAGAAGCAAGTCTTGAATTAAAATTGATTGGCTTTCCTGATAAATTTCTTATAAAATAAAAGTATGATCACTATACCTATACATTTTATCAAAACTGGCAAAGTGCTAGTCAGATCATGCACAGGGAAGGATTCCGTAGTTGCAATGAATATTTACGCATGCACATTGCACAGTATCAATTATAAAATATGGGCTGCAAAAATAAGTTTTTATTTGTTAGTATTTCTTGAAATAATTAGGAAGAACAAAGTTATCACTGCGGTTGTAACTGACAAGATCCCATATCAAAAACTATTAAAAAGAAATGGCTGTGTAATATCCGGACAGACAAACATGACTAAATTATAAGGGTTCCGTTTTTGTTGTTCCATTTGTCTACGGCACCCTCAGATGGGTATGAATTGATGTAGTGTGTGCACCAATTTACTCAAAAGTCAGTTGCTTCTTGAAAAATACCTGTAAATTAAAGCCCAGGTTTATTCCTTCATACTCTAAAAGTGATAATCAAGTTGTCTAATTATTCCTATATCAGTAACAAGCTTTGTACAATTATCATGTCAGATAAAAGTGTCTAAACACAGTTCATTCCTCTTGTATCCAGAGCAATAATAAATTTACTTCACATTAGATAACCTGGCAACATTAACATAAGCGTCTTGCGCGGGCGGGGTGATCAAATGTAAAATTGTAAGTGCTTTTAATGTCTTGTAGTTAATCTACTATATGACTAGGTGCTGTCATAAATATATGGAGATAGTAGCACCCGAAAACTTTAAATAGGGACTTGGAGCATAGATGCAGAGTCTTGGCGATTTAGGCCATGTAGGGCCATAGTTGCTACATGAATACTGTGCGATATTACCTGTGATTTTAGGTAATACCTACCCTCTAATAAAACGGCAGGAAAATACAAACGTCCCTGAATAAAGAAATGTGAATCATTATATTTTTTATTTTATTTAAAATGTTGCCATAGTACAATGGCGTTTCACCCCGTCCCGCGACATTGGTGTTTAGTAAGAAGCCAATATCACTTGCCATTTTAACGAAATTCACTTTTATTTTATGAATATCATAGAGTCTATATTCCCATGGCTAATTAGGTATTAGGCCACTAATTAGAATAACACCAATGTTAGATCGGTGAGCTAAAAATGAAAATTTAATTGATTCAAATTGAAATCAATTTGTTTCGATGAGTTGGGGCTGTCATGGTGATACTATTTAATCAATATGAATATGTGGGGCACTGAATATAAGTTCATAATGTATGTATATTCACGCCCGTAAACTGTGAAGGAGAAGTAGGTATAGGTGGACTATTACTCATTATGCCATTATGGAGTGATATAAATATTACTGAAATATTCAGTGATTCGAGTTGTATCATAGCTTACTTCATATAGTATAAGAGTGATAATATTTTTAGTCATAGTAATGTATCTTCATTACGAAATAATGACTTTCCTCTCGCTTTAAGAGAAGACGTAATTTTCTAGACATATGCCTACCTTGGTCAGCCAATTAGGCTTAGGTAAAATGCTAGAATTTTGAATACCGTAATAATATGGTATAACTTGTGAATTAAATATGTATCCTTATTCTAATAAAAGAAATGACAGCAGTAGGTGGCGACCATCGGTAAACATACACTGCCGGGTTTAAACCCCAGATTTAAATAACACATTCGAATATCCCACTATTACCAAGCAATTTCACACTTGGAACAAAAATTAAATTTTCATTTCTAGCAACACCTAGAAATACAGATTATGTAAATAAGAACAATATTGTAACATTTTCTTTGTTTTTTTTTTTTTGCAAATTACCTCACGGTTGTGTAATAAAATCATTTGTATATGAGAATATCGTGCGTTTTTTAGAAAATAAACTAATTTTACGGGTTACTTTTAGGCTGCCATAAGGTTATAATATGTTAGGGGGCTTATTTAGCGACTAGGGACTAATAAGCCATCAGAGTGTTCACCCGAAAAATGAACGCTTTGGAATCCTTGGGCCTGGCTGCCCTGCTACTCAAGCGTCAACACGCAAAACGCGCAGTGCGCCTGGTCCTAACAATTTCAGAACATTCATTTGACCAAATGAACAAAGTGATACCTACATTATGGTCCAGTTTCTCGAACGAAATTTATCACAAAATTAATGTGATAAATATCAAGCTTGCGTAAATTGCTCTGATTGGTTGAATGATTTATCAGCAGCCAATCGCAGCAGTTTACGCGCTCTTGAATTTGTCACGTTAATTTCGCCCTTATTAAGCCGCCACCAGCTGTCAGTGGATGGTGGATGATAGCCACGAGAGCGGGTCCCTCGTGGTGCTCAGAAGCTAAATGTTATTATTAAGCCCAGTTAAGCAAAGGCGTTTTTTTATCGCGACGATTTTTAATCGCGCACTCGATTTTCAACTCATGGTGTCGAGCCGAGCATAGACAATCCAACACAGCGCATCCCATCGCGTCATAAAATACACTGGGATTTTTAACTCTGCGCTGAGCAGTGCGTGATAAAAAATCATCCATGGGCAGTGACGAAATTATAGGGTGGCATTAGGGCAAAACGCCACGGGCCCCCAGCCAGAGGGATCCCCCGGCCCGAGAGGGCCATTAGCACAGGAGGATCCTAACATAAGTTTATAAATGTAAACTTTTTGAAAATGTGCAACAAAGGACATCATTAAAAAAACTATAACGTTGGTTGAGCTTCTATACATTGAGGGAGGGCCCCATCCCTTGAATTTGCCACGGGCCCCAAACGGTATAGTTACGCCACTGTCCATGGGTACGAGGGCTATGAATAGGTGCACGCTTTACCTGTGAAATAACTTCGGTATAGTTGTAAGGTAAATTATGTGGAAAGTGTTTACCTATTCATTAAACTGTTTCAATAGTTCCTCGTCGCCTCCTATTTCCTATGGTCGCATAGTATACGCAGTAATCCCGAATCTGTAAAGTTAGTTTATTTTCAAGGATATTATGAAACTGTAAATTGGTCAATTTCTATGCATGCTAAAATAAAATTGTAAGCGGTATTTTAACTCTTTGGATGTTGACGTAATTAAGAATCGTTCAATCTATATACAACCTCCTTTTTGAATTCAGTTAAAAATAATAGATATTCGCTTCAACTGTGAAAAATGGGCTACTTGGCTGGATAAAGCCTGTTTTCCAACGCTTATATACTTAATACTTGTACCTAATATATAACAAGAGTAATTAATTTCATAATTTTTCATTCAAGAGTTAAAAGACTGTTCAAGAGTAAAGTAATTTTTGAAAGATTTGTAAAATGGAACAGAATCAGGAAAAGTGGATGAATGTGAAAATGTGGCGATCTCATCTTCAATCTCCGCAAGATTGGTACAGGCGCCAACACATCAAGCTACTACAATCTGTCAAATTTCTTTAATAGATTTTCAGCTTTATCACTAAAGCATAAGGTTCAATGTTGATTGGGAAAATTTTACAGTTTCGGGTAGCTTGATGTGCTGGCGTCTGTACTTAGGCTACGTTCGCTCTGACAGGTGGCTTGCATTGCGCCTACAGTGTAGTGACTAAATATCCTTCGATACACGCTAGGCAACTAGCGAAGGCGTCAAGCGCGTAGTACGGCTGTTTTCGAAAATTCTAGAGCGTTCGTTTCGCTTCGCTACTCGCAAGGTGACTCGCTAGACTTGGCGCTAAGCAAGCCATCTGTCAGTGCGTCGGACGCCAGCACATCAAGCTACCCGAAACTGTTAAAATTTCCCAATCAACTTTGAACCTTATGCTTTAGTGATAAAGTTGAAAATCTATTAAAGTAATTTGACCGATTGTAGTAGCTTGATGTGTGTGTGTCTGTACGTAGCCTTAGGGACGTTACAAAACATAAAATTGAGTTCTAGCAGAATAGTAAAATGATGCTAGTATTCAAATTTTGAATACTAGGTGGCGCCACTAGCGTAATGGAATGTCTCAAGTTATTAATGTAAGAATTAAATTACGGAGGTATTGTTGAGACTTTATTTTACCAATCTTTCAAAAGTTACAACAATGAAGTTGATTTATTTTTTAACAGGAATCTGATTTTGTATGTAAGTAAGCCTGTATGACAAGTTTAGAACAATTTAGTTTCTTTTTTTTTATTTTCGTGACAATATAGCAAATTATGTTTTGGAATATCGTTCCTATTCACGCTGCGAAAACGTATCGTAGGAAGGTCCATATCTCTAAGCTATTAAAGTCGATATCAGATTGAACTTAATTCTTGAAATGCTTGTGAAATCACTGGCAACACTGAGTTCTTAACGAATTCCTCTAAAATGCAGTTGTTTTTTTTTTTGACACGAATAATTGTTATGCCTAGCATAGATGAAGGTCTAATTTCTTAAAATATTAGTATTTTTCTAGACTTTCCTCGGTCCGCTTCCGCAGTGCCTCAAAGTGGGTGCAGAATTAAGAATTATGTGAATTTTGTAATCATAAGACGTGTAATAAGAGCAAAACTTAATGGCGCCTTGCATGGCAGTCGATTCGTGGCCAGGCCAAGGCCTATAGCCCGGTAGTTGTGGCCTCAAATATTAACAGTCCCAGATCTAAATACATTGCTTTAAGTGTACTTTAGTGTGATTAAATTTCGTTTTGGACGTTAGAGAAGATTTTTCACATTAATTTAGTAATATTTTTTTTAACAAAAGGTAGTCGTGATGTTAAAAATAAGCGTGGATTAAAAGGAATATAAGCAATAATTAACTTTAAGATGACATTCACGCGGGGAGCATCAAGCTAGTCGATTTACAAGGCCATGAAATATATGGCCTCGTCAGACCACATAATATATGGCCTATTCAGGCCACAGCCGAGCTATAAGTCGTGGCCTGCAGCTCTTTCAATAAGTATTATTGTTTTTTTTTTATTTTCACTGCACGTCCACATTAGTTTGTGTATACAATCAAAATGAAATGTACTCCTAATTTTTATTATGACGACAATTAAATATTATGAAAACAAAAAAGTTTGGACGGCAATTTTCGGTAATTATATCAAATAATTCTAATCTATAATTTCGTTTGATTGCTCTAAACAATCCTGTCCCAAGAAATAGTAGGGGTTCAAGAACTTTGCACATTCGTAAACTATATCTCTACTAGCTGTTACCCGTGACTTCCTCTGCGACCCAGGACGAAAATGCCTATGTCCTTCTCCAGGTCATAGTCTACCCATGTGCTAAATTTCATCCAAATCCGTTCAGCCGTTTTAGCGTGAAAGCGTAACAAACATACAAACACATTCACAAACTTTTGCCTTTATATAGCAACATAGCTTTCATATTAATGCATGTATACCTACTCCTAACTCCTGCTAAGGTACAAGGAAAATCGTTGAGGAAAACAAATCAAAAGTCACATAATAATATATCAACAGCAAAATGCGACTAAAAATCTCATGTAAGTAATTTTATTTTAGGTAGGTACCTACGTAAAATCAATGATTGAACGATATCAATAACTGCCCTAAAACCTCAGGGTCAGAGTTCAAGAGATAACGGTCCTACTAGCCTGAATATTCTATTGCTATATTTGAGGCAACCGTCCCACCGCAAGCGAACGAGAAGCGAGTAGAGCTAGCAACTTTGGGAGAGCACCGAGTATAGTTAGCGCCACGAAAAATGAGACGACACACCACGTGGTTTGACTTGCGCAGTACACGATTTTAGGTCTCTAGCGGTATGAGGTCTGAGCGCGGGACGTGACCGGAGTACCGGACGTCATAGGGGCGGCGGAAAGAGTCCGGGAGGCGGGGTCAAGTCTCATCTTTCGACGGCGAAGAGCGATTTCTCTGGTATGCGTACCTATGTACCAAGCGTGAGCCTCTATGGAAGTGTTCGGTTCACGCGAGCGTCGCTGAGCGAGTACATTCTTTTTTTGATAGCTCTTGTCACTGCAACAAACGAGTACCTAGGTAGTCGCCGGCGGCGGCGGTGTGAAGTCAGCTATCAACTACAGTAAAACGGGGCTACTTTGACAGGCGGGGCTACTTTGACCAGGCCGATCACAACGCTATGACGCGTTCCCCATACCCCGCGCCTCGCGCAATATTACTCGAGGTCACGCACACTTGCTGAGCACACGTGAAAACCGATTTTGGCGTTCTGTAAAATTAGCTACAACATCTGTCAAAGTAACCCTGGAAGTCAAAGTAGCCCCGTTTTGCGGTATATATGTCTATAGATCTCATTAAGGATATATATCTTTTACTTCCACGACGGGACCTACAATCCGAGAAAATCGTTGATAGCTTTTTTGGCACCTGTGGTATAGTAACTCCTAGTACACACGGCTACACATCAAGCTATACATTTCTAGTTTTATCTGACCTCGCATTGTATAGGTTTTTCGTACAATCAGAAGTCAGCTTATACTGGTTTTGTATAGCTTGATGTCTAGCCGTGTGTACTAGGGCCGTATATCTATATAAATAAAAACAAAAGGCCTGACTGACTGACTGACTGACTGACTCATCAACGCCCAGCCCAAACCCTTGGACCTAGAAAGCTGAAATTTTACACAATGGTTCCCTTTATAATGTAGACAAGGAATAAGGAAGGATTTTTCGAAATTCAACCCCTAAGGGAGTTAAATAGGGGATAAAAGTTTGTATGAAAGTCCGTCAGTTTTAAAGTTAGGATCTTCAAATTTTGTATTTAGGCCGACGATTGAAAATTAATTAACACGTGTCTCAGCGTTTTTGATAATTCCACCCCCAAAGGGTTAAAAAGGGGGATGAATTTGTGTATGAAAGTCCCTCAGTTTAAAAGTTAGGATCTTCAAATTTCGTGTTTAGGCTAACGATTCAAAATTAATTTATACGTGTCTCAGCGTTTTTGATAATTTTACCCCTAAAGGGGGATGAACGACCTGACTACGCACAGCTTAAACCGCTGCTCCTAGGGCCATGAATTTTGGAGGGTATGTTCTTTGTGAAGAGTAGGTATCGAATAAGAAGGGGTTTTTAGAAATTCAACCTTTAAGGGGGTGAAAAGAGGGGATTTTGTTTGTATGAAAAATCTTATTTTTTGAGTTAATAACCTTGAAACTTGGCGCGAATACGTATCTAAGTAAATTATGAAGTTTGGAATTTTTCGTTTTTCTAAAATACCCCCTGAAGAGGTATTGGGGGGTGTCAAAATTTGTATAGAAGAATTTTAACGCGCTGTCCGATTAACTCAAAACTCAGTATTTATACTAAGAACTAAAAAGAAAGAATAACGTGTATCAGGGTTATTCGAAAATCTACCCCTAACGCTGTGAAAAGGGGTAGTTAATTTTACAGGGGAGGATTTTACTGCGTGGTTTGATTAACTCAACAATTCGTGTAAATAATCTTTGAGTCAAGTAAGGAACACATCCCAAACGATTTTACGGGATTCCACCCCTGTGGGGTTGAAAAGCGGGGGATACACTTTATATGAAAAATCTTATTTATTTGGTTAATAAACATGAAACTTGGCAATATTTGGGTCAGTAAATAATAAAGATTGCCACTTTTAGTTTAAAAAAAACCCCTTACAGAGGATTTAGGGGGTGACAAAGTTGATAGGTTAGAAAGATATGTAACCGCTGTCGGATCAACACGAAACTCGGTACTACTAAAACAAAAAATAAAACAAGTATGTGTTTTAGGATTTTTCAAAAATCGACTCCTACTAAGGTGGAAAAGGGTAAGTAATAAAGTTTAAGGGGTGGATATAATATTACTGCTTGCTTCCATTAACTCGAAAATGGGTATGGGTCTTTGAGTCAAGTTATGAACACATCACGAACGATTTTTCAAAATTCCACCCTTGTGGGGGTGAAAAGCGGGATTCAGTTTATTTGAAAAATCTGATTCCTTTGATCTATAAACTTAAAAATTGGCCCGAATACTTATTTATCTAAATAAATGATAAAACCATACCTACACACATTTTCGAAATTTTTAGAAGAAAGTACGAATTTCACGCGGACGAAGTCGCGGGCAGAAGCTAGTTCTCTATGACACTGAACGAAACCGCGCGAAATGAACGCGAGATTGGCGGGAATAGCTAAGGAATTAACGTGGTTTCAAAGTAAGGAATCATTGAGTGGTCATAGTGAATCAGGGAGGACCAGAGCCAAGGATACACTGATGTTTGTGTCTTGAAGTGAAAATAAATAAATTATTACCTAATCCTAAATAGGTAATTTCGATCCGGCATGTCCCTTGCTACCCTTTCCCAGCGACACCCTAAGTCGAGGTCTGTACCACACAGGGGATGCCCTTAGCGTGTAGTCGCTTAGTTTTTAAGTTTTTTAAACCCTGGCTGCAAGCCCGGTTAAGCAGGCGACAACCTCATAGGTTAAACTGCGAGATGACATTAAAAAAAATATAGCTAGAGCTTCGTCGTCGACGGTGGGACTGGTTCCCTAGACTAATAAAACTTATAAAGGCCAACCGCAGATAATAATAGCCAGCCGTAGGTTAACTTTGGCCGTCTGCCAATTCGCCGATTTCATAGATATTAGGTAAACATATGAACGCTGTGCCTAGGTATCTTCAATCTGATACGTTTATCGCTAAATATAGGTATAAAGTGGTTGTTCTTTTATTTAGCAGACTATAATTATGACAACAATCTCATGACGAATTGCATAATTATTGATGTTCTTAGTAGGTAATCTATCTATACAGGATGAAATTGAACACATGCGACAAATCGAAATGGGAGATTGTACTCGTTATTTTGAACAACTTTTACTATGGGACCAAACCTGAAATCGCGAAAAAAAAATCAGCTGTTCCCTACATTTATGTTCGCATAACTCATCAAAATGTAGGGAACAACAGATTTTTTTTTCGCGATTTCAGGTTTGGTCTCATAGTAAAAGTTGTTCATAATAATGAGTACAATCTCCCATTTCGATTTGTCGCATGTGTTCATTTCACCCTGTATACGGTCTACCTAATATTATATAGTAAAGATGAAGTACCTATTGAGGTCCAGCCGTTCGAGCGTGAAGAAGTAACAAACATATAAACACACACACACACACTCACAATCTGTCGCCTTTATAATATTAGTGTGATGTGATGTGATTAGATTGCAGTCGCGGACAGAGCTAGTCTAGTTATAGGTAGGTATAATAATGCGGGTAGGTCAGTACTGTGTAAGGACACAACGTTATTTGCAAAGTGCTGACTCATGCTAGTCATGCCCAAAGAGTAGGTACTTTTTACATTCGGATAGTCATGTCCATTAGAATGATATAAAAGTTACTACTTTACAGTGTTGTTATTATATTAAATTGTAATGTCATTTCCTTGGGGCTTGATAGACAGACATACCTTGGCTTATACAGGAAGATTTTTTTTCACCATCCAAATTTTTACAGGGTGTTCTACCCATGAATATTAACAACTTTCACTATGGGACCAACTCTGAAAAAATCTGTTGTTTCATACATTTTGGTCAAGTAGGTATTGAACTTTTGTATTAAACAGCTGATTTTGTTTCGTGATTTCAGAGTTGGTCCCATAGTGAATGTTGTTCATATTCATGGGTAGAACACCCTGTAAAAATTTGAATGGTGAAAAAAAATCTTCCTGTAAGTATGTGTTTGTATATATTATACATACCTTATATACCTTTTTTCTCGACTTTGTCTCTGCCACCTCTGAACTAGACTAGAGTCAAGCGCAACCTCATTTCAGATAAAAAAATACCTAAGGACCACCTTCAAAGTCGATTTTCTCGAAAACTGCTAAGGTACCAATTTTTTTGTTCGAGTACTAATTAGTACCAATTGAGTACTAATTATTTACCAAATATGGAAGCGATTGGCGTTGGTGGGGCGGCGGTAGTCACGGACATTTATAAATTAGTAAAATACCTAATCTACTTAAATTCTTACTTTTTGTTTGTCATTCGTACTTAGATTTTTAAGTCAGACGCCCGAAAATGTGACAACCAGGCTTAGTTCTTACCAAGGGGTATCGTGTTACCCAGTAACTGGGTTGTGGAGGTCGTTTCATGTAAATACAGGGTGTCCCAAAACTCAACGTCAAGCCGAAACGGGGTGACAGGATTGATCATAACCATCACGAGAAAAATCTGAAAAAAAATCTATCCCATGCAGTTTAAAAATTATGGGCATTTTAAGAAAAACCTAGAAATTTGATCAAACTGTACCATTTTTCGGTTATTGTGGTTATTCTTTTTTATTTTTGTTCATTTGAACTTTGGAAACGTAATCCTAAATAACATTTCTAGAATCCCAATAAAAAATAATGACACAATTGCCTCAAGTTTCCGAGAATTGAGACTATTTGTTAAACTACGAATTTAAAATTTTCAAGATTCGTCGACTTTGACAGGCCGTCCTATAAAAAAAATGTACTAGAGTGCCTT
This sequence comes from Amphipoea oculea, assembly GCA_945859645.1. NCBI lineage: Eukaryota > Metazoa > Arthropoda > Insecta > Lepidoptera > Noctuidae > Amphipoea > Amphipoea oculea. Next base: position 17,280,666 of record OX243881.1, read on the forward strand.
GGCAAGTGGCATTAAAAGTTGGCGCATTTAATCAGAATTCTAAAATGGTACAATACTTGTTAGTTCCATACAATAGAAAAGAGTAAAAAAATTAAAACCTCAAGTAACCCGATTTTTGCTATCTCATTTTACTCAGTTAAAATGTTTTTAATTCACACAAGCTCTAGGTAGGTTCTTAATTTTAAGACAAAATGATGAGAGAGATGGATAATGGGTATGTTCGCCATGAGTGAGCGAGACAGATAGTGACGCCACTTTTACCAAAGTGAAAAAAAGTTAGTAAAATTAGTAAAATAATTAGGTTTGTTGGAATAAAAGCCTGATGATAGAGAAATAACGTTTTTTATTACAATAAATGTTCAAATTGTTTACCATCAGCCTCAATACAAGCCCTACATCTTCTTAAAAAAGATCTACTTATTAGTCGGGCATATCTTCGAGAGTTGATCGCCTCAGCTGCTTGAGAAATGCGTTCACGCAGGTCGGCTACGTTCTCAATGGGCTTTGAGTAAACTTTTTCTTTGAGAACTCCCCAATAGAAAAAATCCAGGGGATTTAAATCTGGTGAACGGGCGGGCCACGAGATAGTGCCCGAACGTCCAATCCACCTTCCCGGATATTCCTGGTCAAGGAAATCTCTTACTTGCACTGCGAAATGCGCTGGGCAGCCATCTTGTTGAAACCACATGTCGCGAAGATCTGCTAGTGGTACGTCCTCTAACAGGGTTGGTAAATCTTCTCTTAAAAAATGTAGGTAATTAGTTCCATTCAAGTTCTCAGGCAGTTCAATAGGGGCACGCCACGATAGTGGCGGTAAGACCCCTCTTTGAGGAGTGGCTAGAGAGGCGTCACGGCGTCCTCACCTATCGCCTGACGCAGGTCCTCACCGGACACGGATGTTTTGGGAGGTTCCTGCACATCATCAGGCGGGAGGAGACGCCCGGGTGTCACCACTGCGAGGATCGCCCAGAGGACACGGTGGAGCATACGGTGGAGGTATGCCCCGCATGGGCGGAGCACCGCCGTGCCCTCGTAGAGGCGATCGATAGCGGCGGCGACCTCTCGCGTCCGGCCCTGGTTCAAGCCATGGTCCGGGGCGAGAGGGAGTGGGAGGCTGTCACCTCCTTCTGCGAAGCAGTCATGCTAGCGAAGGAGGTGGCGGAACGGCTAAGGGAGAGAGCCTCACACCCCAGCCGCCGCGGGAGACGCTCCGGGCGTCGGGAGCCGCGTGACGACTCCCGGCCACCGTAGGCGCGGGCCTGCGGACGGAGAGTAATGGGTAGCTCACCGTCCGATCAGGACCAGGCCCGTGCCGGACGGCGCGTACGTGTTCCACGCGCGCCTCAAAGAGATGTCAGCATAAAGGAAGGGGCCTGCCAGGGCCGAAGCCTGCCGGGGGTGCGGGATTGTCCGAAAGGGTTACCGCTACCCCGGAACATAAAGGGCTAAGGAAGGAACACGGATGGGTTTTAGTCAGTAAGAGTCTGACACTCCCTTCGCTCCACCCAGAGCGGGAGGGGTCATTTGATGATTTCCCATCCATAAAAAAAAAAAAAAAAAAAAAGGCAGTTCAATAGGCCCAATAATTTTACCGTTTAAAATTCCGGTCCACAGGTTTACTTTAAAACGATACTGGGATCTATCTTCTCGCATTAAATGTGGATTCTCCACATGCCACTCGTGATAATTGTGCAAGTTCATGTAACCATCTTTTTTCAATGTCGATTCATCTGACCAGAGAATTTTTTGGATGAATTGGGGATTCTCATTATGCCTCTGTAGCATTGTTCTACAAAAAGAAATCCTTTCCTGATAATCTCGAGGTAGAAGACTTTGAACTCGTTGTACGTGAAACGGATGCATTTCGGCTCTTTGTAAAATACGATGAGCAGTGCTTTTCGGTATTCCCGTTCTTTCTTCAATTCCACGTACGGAAATACTTCGGTCACGTGCGACCTCTTGCAATACTTCTTCCTGGAAAGGAAACACAGGTCTACCTCCAGCCTGTATTTGATTCGGGAAATGGCCGCCCTCTGTGAGTGAACGGTGCACATTAACAAACACGCGGTGATCCGGGTAGCGCTCTAAATTTGGATATCTTTCACGATAAAGTCTAGCGGCAGCACTTGCGTTGCATCTGCATTCCCCATAAATGAGGTGCATGTTCGCATATTCTTGTGAAGTGTAGCGCGTAGGCATGGTAGATAAAAAGGATGCCAACACAAAAGTCCAGAGAGAAGCCAAAGTTGCCGGTATGTTATCAACAAGTCCAATTCACAAAGATTCAAGTCCAAAAAGAGAAGCCAAAGTTGTCAGTACTAAATCAACACAAGCGAATACGAACGTGCGCAGTAGACGAATGAGCGAAACGTACTAACTGGTTGGTGTCGGACTGGTAGCGTAGCCATTTGCTTGGCTGAAACTAGTGCGAATGAAACAGATAGATGCCATAGCATCTATCTGTTTCATTCGCACTCGTTTAAACGACGCATCTCCGTCTCAATGCGTGGCGTCACTATCTGTCTCGCTCACTCATGGCAAACATACCCATTATCCATCTCTCTCATCATTTTGCCTTAAAATTAAGAACCTACCTAGAGCTTGTGCGAATTAAAAACATTTTAACTGAGTAAAATCTGATAGCAAAAATCGGGTTACTTGAGGTTTTAATTTTTTTACTCTTTTCTATTGTATGGAACTAACAAGTATTGTACCATTTTAGAATTCTGATTAAATGCGCCAACTTTTAATGCTACTTGCCAAGGCACTCTAGTACATTTTTTTTATAGGAGGGCCTGTCAAAGTCGACGAATCTTGAAAATTTTAAATTCGTAGTTTAACAAATAGTCTCAATTCTCGGGAACTTAAGGCAATTGTGTCATTATTTTTTATTGGGATTCTAGAAATGTTATTTAGGATTACGTTTCTAAAGTTCAAATGAACAAAAATAAAAAATAATAACCACAATAACCGAAAAATGGTACAGTTTGATCAAATTTCTAGGTTTTTCTTAAAATGCCCATAATTTTCAAACTGCATGGGATAGATTTTTTTTCAGATTTTTCTCGTGATGGTTATGATCAATCCTGTCACCCCGTTTCGGCTTGACGTTGAGTTTTGGGACACCCTGTATACTGGTATTCAGCTGCGTTAGACTGGAAGCCGACCTCAACATAGTAGGGAAAAGGCTAGACAGATGATGATAGATGGTATCTTTTAACGACGTCGCCGCCAGGTTAGTTCAGGTCGAGCTTCACCAGTAAATCTTTTAGCGGGGTTCTACTGCTTTCTCTTACTTACGTTTTGAAGCAGTAGGTATTGTATAAAATTAAAACGACCAAGTGATTGATTTGGAATATAATTAAATAAGTATACCTATTGTATTCATAAAACATTATTGCTTCAATTTCTTCTGAAGTTGTAGGAGAGGCGCGTTCTTACTTTTCCTCTTTTCTTTCTTCTGTTGGCCGGATTCTATCGCGTTTTTCATTACCTGTAAAAGAAACATATTTTACAGACTCAAATTATATTTTTCTTTGATGTCTGGCGACCTAGTAAAATGTTGTCAATTCAAAGAAATAAGGGGCTAGGCTTAAAATCGATACGCCGAGCTGCTTCTGAGAGTTTAATAACTGATTCACATAATTCCACTTAGAAAAGTTCCCAGAAACCAACGCTAGACAGTCGCATTGCGTCAAATCTAGATTGTTGTAGTACCTACGTTCACGACAACAAAAATCTAGTTTTACTAAGGGGCCGCCTCCATGAGCAAGAATCGCGGCGATATTATCGTAGTGGCACGAGTTTCTATACACTCTCTTAGAACGTGTCTCCACACGGCGATATCATCGCGGCGAAAATTTGATGGCACAGCGAGACTATCGCCGCGATTCTCTCGCTCGTGGAGGCGGCCCCTAAGGCAGGTAATTTTTAGTATGCCAAAGAATTAATGAACTAGCTTTTTAGGGATAAAATGCTTATGTCACACTCCGGCCCAAGAAATCACGTTGACCCGCTGCACCGTTGTTGCGTGAGAAGAAGGGAAGGAACTAACAAGCACATTGTCGCATTTAGAATATTATTAGCAGCGCCCCGCAATTTCACCCGCATAAGTATCGATATCGTGGGAATATCGGGATAAAAAGTATCCTAAGTGTTATTCTAATGTATAAGCTATATTACTGTAAAATTTCATAAATATCCGTTAAGCAGTTTTTGCGTGAAAGAGTAACAAACATCCATCCATCTATGCTCACAAACATTCGCGTTTATAATATTAGTAGGATAGTAGGATTAGGATGGGATGGGATTGCTTTCTTTACTAGACTTGGGTATCTTTCTTTATCTTTCTACTTCTAGTTGCTAAAAACCTATCCAAGAATCTCATCATCTGTCTAGCCTTTTCCCAACTATGTCGGGGTCGGCTTCCAGTCTAACCGGATGTAGCTGAATACCGGTATTTTACATGAAGAGACTTCTTACCTAACCTCCACAACCCAGTTACTGGGTAATACGATACCCCTTGGTAAGACTGGTTGTCAGACTTTCAGACTTCTGACTACCCGTAACGACTGTTAAAGATTCACGAATGACAGCCGGGACCAACAGCTTAACGTGCTTTCCGAGGCACTAAAAGGTCTTGGTATGTAAAGACGGTCACCCATCCACAGACCGACCGCGGCAAGCGTAGCTTAACCTGATCGATCGACCTGTGCGGCTGTTGTTATTTAGCCACGAGATAAATAAATCTAGCTGTATAAAATATAACACTTTTATGCATACTGTCCGAAATAAATGGCAATTATTATTATTATTAAAATAACCAACGCACCTGCAAAGCATTCTCCTCGCTCCCTCCGAAGGCGACCGTCTCGTTCAAGGTGGGGTATCTGAAGGAGAATCCTCGCGGATATATCGGGCGAGACAGTAGGGACTCCAGCTGTCGGCGCTTCGCTTTCAAAGCCTTTTCTATTGAGGCGTCTACCTGCTTCACTGGACTGGGGTAGAGTTAAGGGAACTAATCTTCGTCGAATTAAGTTGTTGTAGGGTTTTTTATAAATTTATTCTTATATCTTAGTTATAAATATTTTCTTTTTTTTTCTGTTATTGCACCTACTGTGTATTGTCTCTGCATCACCCTAAGGTAGACTGGTACAAAATGCCCAAGGCATTAAGTCCGCCTTTGTACAGTTTTTACTTGTGCATACAGTTTTATAAATAAATAAATGTGACCAGCACCCTGATTGCGTAACATACTATCAATCACAATCATTTTGAAAGATATTGCCAAACCAATGCATCAAATGTTCGAAAAAATTGTCTGCTCAACAGCATAAATAACGCAATGAATGTTGTCTTCTTAGCGTGTCGATGGCAACAATCTGAATCATTTTGAAGTATGTTGCTAATCCATTGCTTCAAATGTTTGAAAACATTGTCTGCTCAACAGCGTAAATAACGCAATTAATGTTGTCTTCTTCTTAGCGTGTCGAAGACAAAAATGTAGTTTTTTTTTTTCTAAAATTTGTTTGGCTCCAAAATTCAGCAACGCCAGCCGTTTGTGCGTGAAGAAGTAACAAACACACACACACACAAACTTTCACCTTTATAATATTAGTGTGATAGTGTGACAACAAGACGTAGCATGGTCAAGAAGAGAGAAGAGGCTAAGCCCAGCAGCGGTACAGACGCCATCACATCAAGCTACCCGAAACTGTAAAATTTTCCCAATCAACTTTGAACCTTATACATTAGCGATAAAGTTGAAAATCTATTAAAGAAATTTGACAGATTGTAGTAGCTTGATGTGCTGGCGTCTGTTCAATTACACCCACATTTTATAAAAGGATACACATCATCATCATCAATAATAATGTCCATCTCCCTCGCCGCCCGTTCCTTCCAGCCCTGCGCTTGCGCAGCGCGTCGCTTCTTCAGCTCCAGTCCGTCCAGTTCGCGCGCTATCACCATCAGCTCCTTCAGCGGGGACAGGACTTGCGCGTCTACTGGGAAGGTCGGGACTTCGGATGCTGTGGAGAAAAGAGATCTTTGGTCATTTATGAGGTTTCATTGTACGCTATTGACCTGCCCCTGTTTGGTACGGGTACGATTTACTGCGCCACACGCACAAGTCACACGTTACTGGAGGCATTTGTCGTTAGTATGTGGCGCCATGTTGAACCATCGAAGGGATTTATGAGGTTTCATTGTACGCTATTGACCTGCCCCTGTTTGGTACGGGTACGATTTACTGCGCCACACGCACAAGTCACACGTTACTGGAGGCATTTGTCGTTAGTATGTGGCGCCATGTTGAACCATCGAAGGGATTTATGAGGTTTCATTGTACGCTATTGACCTGCCCCTGTTTGGTACGGGTACGATTTACTGCGCCACACGCACAAGTCACACGTTACTGGAGGCATTTGTCGTTAGTATGTGGCGCCATGTTGAACCATCGAAGGGACAATGCCGTCAAATACACCGTGAAATTTTAATCACCGTTTTCAAGGGGTCATTTTACTCATCATTATGAACAACTTTTACTATGGGACCAAACATGAAATCGCGAAAAAAAAATCAGCTGTTCCCTACATTTATGATTTATGTTCGCATAAGTCGTCAAAATGTAGGGAACAGCTGATTCTTTTTTTGGGATTTCATTTTTGGTCCCATAGTAAAAGTTGTTCATAATGATGAGTACAATGACTCCTTAAGAGGAAAACGGTGATTAAAATTTCACGGTGTGTAGGGCGCCCTGTACCAAACGGAAAAGTCCGCTGTCACAACCAAACCTAGTGTATTTGGAGGAGAATTTAATGCTCTTCCTATATTGCAAACAATTTTTTACATGGATTCCCCCAATTCGTATTTATTTGCTATTTATATTTTAAGGTTACGTTCGAGGCAATGACGAATGAACGGTGACGATGAATGATAGAGGCATCGCTAAAGATTATCACATTTATCACACAAAGACTACTTTATGCACCTGAACGTTTTCGTTAAGTAATAAAGATTTTAATTGTATTTAAATTGTTCAGATGAAACCAATATTGAAAGTAACGTCTTCCGTGACGGCGCAACAAAACAAAAATGGTTACACTTAGGCGTATTTCCAGCAGTAGACGGCTTTCGGCTGAATAATGATGACGCTATAGAGGTATAAGGAGCAGGGTGTAAAGTTCACCCATCCTCCATAGAAAAGGGAGGATCCTCCGACCATACGGGTTTTGTGTCTGGCGGGCAACTGCCTGATGAATTAATAGCATATTATGCTAGTTGCGCGGTAAACTCTGCTTGCGAGATGCAGGATCTTGTGTGACGTCAGTATGACGCGTAGTTTGCATGTGGCGCTTTTGTAGATACCGCTACAACGCGAACCCTTGTTATTACGCCAGCCTAATCTTCAATTGTCTAAAGTAATAAAGATATTCTGCCACTCACTTTTGTTCAGCGTCCTGCACATCTTGGCGTACAGATAAGCCTCGGCGGGCTCCATCATGAGTATGGTGAGTCCCTCCCGACTGGCCCGCGCGGTGCGGCCACTGCGATGCACGTAGTTCTCGGCCGTGCGCGGCACCTGGTAGTGCACCACGTGCTCCACGTGCGGGATGTCCAGCCCGCGCGCCGCCACGTCGGTCGCGATCAGGACTCCGTGCGGGTCGTCGCGGAATCTGAACGTAGATGAAGACGTATGAATGTAACCTGCTTACGCGATTTATTTGCCAATAATGTAAACAAATATGAATTAAAGGAAAAATAACTTTACATCCTACACCATAAAGTTCAGTTTACGCTACAACTTCAAAAATTTTTATAACTTTTTCAATAGTGCTAGTCACTCTAAAATCAACTTAATTTTCATTGAAATAAAGTTGATATTTGTTTAACTTGAAATAGGATGCGGGTGTGCAGCCCTGCGCACTTTTACTATAGATACTAGTTGGTAGAACATTGCGGGTAGCTATATTAGGTTCAAGTTCTTCTAACTTAAAAGAGCTGTGTTGCTGGGGAGTTTGTTGCGCCAGTTCTTCTCCCCAGCGAAAGCACTAGGAAGTGGCGAAGGGCGGGCGTTTTGGGGGACTGTCTTTTGTGATTTTGACGTTGAAAAAGTGTTGATTCTCATCCTAGTTTAAAGAAATCACCTTTGATTTTGATCAATTCCGTGAAGACCCGTCATTGTTAATTTAGAAAATCCGTTACTTGGGTGTAGTGTTTTCTCAAGATTTTACATAAGAATAGCAACATTTTGTACTGCAAAGTAATTACAATTAATTTAATATTCCCTTTTGAGATTTTATTCTCAGACGCCATATGATAAGATTGATTCAGAGAAGAGATGTCAGCAAAAAGGAAGGGGCCTGCCAGGGCCGAAGCCTGCCGGGGGTGCGGGATTGTCCGAAAGGGTTACTGCTACCCCGGAACATAAAGGGCTAAGGAAGGAACACGGATGGGTTTTAGTCAGTACGAGTCTGACACTCCCTTCCACTCCACCCAGAGCGGGAGGAGTCATTTGATGATTTCCCATCCACATAAAAAAAGGCCTGTGATGGTGATGGGCCGTCATTTAAGAAGCGACCTGATTTGAATGGTAGAAATTACAAAGAAAAAAAAATCCATTCACGTTACTGTAATGCTTTGTAACTTACCTCTCCAAATTCTTGATTCTCTGTCGCTGTGGCATGCTGGCGTGTAACGGTAGAGGGCGACACTTGAGCAATGTAAATAGTTGAGCTAGTCTGTAAAATTAAACACTCGTATTATAGATAAATCTTATTCCATTTGTTGATCTGCCATTAAAAGTCCTCTAGACCGGATTTCGGCCCTGGCGACCTTCGGCCTTCGGCGTTGGAGATATTATAGCGTACATGTGTGTGCAGACAGGTGCACTGTCTATTCTCTCTTTCATAGTCCGTTGGGACGGCAAACCGACATAATCGGAGAGAGCAGGGGCGTGCCTTTTACTAAAGCCGAAAAGCCTGGCTTTCAATCAAACGCGAGCCTAATAATAAAAAAAATACACAAGTAAACTTATAAAATCATGTCGCAAGAATGATAAGAATAATAATAAAAAATAAACTCCGCGCGTCCCGGCCGGCCGCCCGCGATAGTAAGTACGATGCAAGGTTGCCAGGTTTACATACTCAAAGAATAATTTCAAATTCCGCGCACTTTTCATCACGCGCATCGTTGCCAAACATCTCCAATGCCGCTTAGCGAAAGCGCAACGACAAAAATCGACCCGTCTCGCTCGCACGAGTTGGCTTCAAATCTGGCTTCTAGACCTCTGACTATTTGTATAGAAATTGTTCACGTTGTTGATAACATTAGTATGTACTTATTCCCCAAATTGTACTGACTTTTAAGCCTGGCTTTTGATTTTTTATTAATGAAACGTATAACGACGCGCGTGTGTGTAAATAGTAAGATCGCGAGACATTGCGCGAGTCTATTAGTTCACAGTTTTGATCGGTTACTGGTGCATTTTTGTGTTTTGTTTTTTTTTTTTCATTTTCTGTGAAGTTAAGTGTTGTGTTTAGTTTTTGCGGTAATTTCCTTTGTTTTAAAGTGATTAAAAAGTTTCTTGTCATTAAAATGAATTCTTCAATCATTGTGAATTGTTTCTTGTGATGGATTAAAACGTGTGCAACCGTTACTCGGAAAGGTAAATATTTTGAGTTTTACAGACAAATTGATTTGAGTATTTCTCAGAAATCTAAATCACGTAATAGGCATTTTAGTCGATCAGCATACAATACTCATTGGGATTATAGGCTGCTCTCATATCAACAAATTATTCTGTTAGTGTTGCATATTTTTCTCAAAAGAAAATACCGCTTAGAATATCAGGTTACGATGATTTAAATAACTTCGTTGGTGCCAGTAAAAGACATCAGAATTCTCAAAAGCACATGAATGCTGTTGTTTCATTCTTTACTTTTTGTAAAACACGAATCGAAACTTCTTTATCTCGTCAAAGGTTAGTTGATGTTGTGTGTCATTTAGCACAACAAGAACTTCCTTTCCGAGGTCACGACGAGTCTAAAACCTCATTAAATAGAGGCAACTGCTCAGCGCTTGTATCTTTGCTTCATGTCTTCCGTGTGCTTTGATGTTCGTCATCTGTCTGTGGTAAAGAATCGAAGAATGAAGAGTTATGGCTGTTCACATTGTGAGTAAATCAAATTATAAATATTATCAACAATCAACATCGTAAACAATAATGTGTAGTTAGAAATCAATCAATTATTTGTGCGCCATCTAGTGGCCACTCGGCCAGATTGTAATATTTTTTGCAAAGCGACTGTTGCGGGAAGTGAAATATGAACTAACTCAAACAGCTCTGTTGTGCCAATAATGTACCTACAATAATAGATGACTCTTATACGTCTTATCATATTTTACTCGAAACTGATACTTCGAAAATAAAAAAGTTACGATTTTGTAAAGGATTACCAATACTTACTCTTAGTATTTAATTTATATAAGAAACAAATGGTGCTATTAAAAAACATTCATTTTAATAGCTATTAGCAAAAACCTACAATTATGAAATACGAATATTAGTAAGAACTAAAACGACTCGGTCAGAGTCACAACGTTGACAAGCGATACGATAGGTTTTTTTTTTAAGTGTATTGGCTTGCCCTAAGTTTGACCCCTAGGCACGCCACTGGGAGAGAGATCAGGCGCAGGAGGAGACGACACGCGCGCGCGAGCCACGAAGGGTATCACACCGCCAATTTCCAAGCTCCGGGCTGTTACTCAGAAACTCCTAATGGAAAAACCCAGGACCCCACGCTCAACAATCGCGCTTTCGACCACGGGACAAACGGGCCAATTAACTGAGTCTATATCCAGACACGGGTCTGCTAATGGAGATTACTCAATAATACTCTGCCAAACTGAGGGTCGAACTCACGCTCACCAGTCCAAAGACTGGATTGGTGCGCTTTTAATGGCAATAGGCTCGCTCCTTATGCCGGGGCCACACCAACGGGAAACGCCGATAATTATCGCGATAAGTTGTGGCTGCACCTACGATTAACACCCGTCATCGCGATAATTATCGGCGTTTCCCGTTGGTGTGGCCCCGGCATTATAACATATAGGACTCAAACATGACTGGCGAAATGCGTATTTAACCATATTGCTCTTCGGGGAATCCCCAGAGACTAAAGCTAACAGTAATTTTGTCAATCTACCTTTTTACACTTCCTATAGAGTTGCAGAACACTATGGTCCTGCCGGGATGCCTCTTTATAATATAGTACAGGTACGCATCCTTATGTTCCATCGCGCAAGTGATGCGGGACTCGGTCAGCGTTTCTGCTGTACCTGCAAGTGACAAGGAATGATGGTTAGTCTCTGGTTTAAGGCAAAGAGCATTATTGAAATTAAAGTAAAACTACGCAGTACTGCACACCCTTACCCTATTTCAAGTTAAACAAATATCAACTTTACTTCAATGATTATTAAGTTGATTTAAGAGTGACAAGCACTATTGACAAAGTTATAAAAATGTTTGAAGCTGTAGCGTAAATTGAACTTTATTGTGTAGGAATTAAAGTTATTTTTCCTGTAATTCATATTTGTTTACATTTTTGGCTAATAAATCGCGAATGCACGGTAGGTACAGTGGTATTTTGAAAACAGGAATTATATTCGTCTCTATTGTGTGAAAGATCCTTGGAATATTATAAGAGCCCTATCCTGAATCTTTTTAGCCTCGCTTCAATGTTGTCCGTACAATAAAGACTTTTTATATTCGAGCTAGCTTCCGCCTGCGGGTTCGCCCGCGTGGATGTCAGAAATGACCCCACGAGAACGTGCTATCGGGACAAAAAGTAGCCCATGTCCTTCCCCAGGATGCCACCTATCTCCTTGCCAAATTTCATCGAAATCCGTTCAGTGGTGGCTCACATGATATGTGTGCTTTTGCCCAGTTGTGGGGCAAAAACTTAGGTACCCCGCGGGCAGCGAAATTGGGGCTGTGTCGTCGCTCGAGCAGTCGGGCTGAAAGAGTTGGCACGCAGTATGCGCGCCTTAATGAAAGGACGTGCGGTCGTAAGATCGGCCGCACTTGGGGACGGGGCCCGATAGGCATGGTGGGCTGATACCAGTCGGGGGTGCGACGAATGTACATGTATCTCCCGGGCCCCCGACTCATGGCACTAGAAGGAACGAGGGGTTTTAGTCGGCAGGAGTCCGACATAGCCCTCCGTTCTTCCCAGACGGAGGGTATCCATGAGGAATTCCACACGAAAAGAAAAGGTACCCTGCATCTGCAAAGATGTTGCCTACAAGGGCAAAATACTGTGTGGTTATTTTGCCCGTAAAACGCTAGAATAACGCGATAACTGAATGTTCTTACCTAAGTTCTGTGTAGTAATATCGACGACCTTGGGGTCTGACATGCCTATCATCTTGATGAGCCGGTTCACCTTCTGCTCAGGAGTCATCTTCTCGACTTTTCTGTTTAATATCTTACCACGTTTAGTAACCTGCAAACATTCAAGTTATCGAAATTAAGACAAAAAAAAAAAACGCGTCGAATGCATAACCTCCTATTTTGAAGTCGGTTAAAATAAATTTGGTGTCACTGTCAAAATTTCAAAATTTATTCTCAGGATAAGACTTATTCTAGGTATAAAAGTTTGGTGAAATGCGCCCTTAGTCTGTTAAGTAATCTTTTTAGGGTTTTGTACGCATAGGGTGCCAACGGGACCCTATTACTAACGTCCGTCCGTATGTATGTCTGTATCTATGAACCGTAATAGGTAGACAGTTAATGCCGCTATAACAACAAATAATAAAAATTAAATTAAATGGCATTTTTTGCCCTGTGGTATGGAACCCCGCGAGTCCGACTCGCACTTAGCCGGTTTTCGCATACTTATATACTGCTATGGAAAATCCTGGTAGGCACAACATAGGGTACCCTAATACACGGACCAGTGTAAAGAATGATGCAATTTATGAACAACTTTAGTACTTCAAAAGATGATGTCACTAATTAAGACCTCTATTACTACTAGCATTAAGTCGAAACATACCTTCTTGCCCTTCATATGCGAGGGCAGTTCATGCACCATGGTGAGTGTGGCCGAGAACACAAAGTTCTGTCGCGCGGCGCGTCGCTCGTCGTCCACGTTCAGGCGCTCCAACAAAGGAGTTAGTTCATCGAAGTGACCGCGCTCTATCATGCGGTCTGTTTCGTCTATTGCCAGGAATCTGATGGAGTAAGTAGAAATTGAAGCATATTTGGACGGGCGGACATAAAGGGTAAGAGCAGTGGTGGCCAAGTGGTAACGGCCGCGACGTAACAATGTATTTCTAACGCTGTTAATAAATGCAAGCTATTTATAATGCTGCATTGTATAAAACTCAGAACAGTGGTAGTCCAGTGGTAACGGCTGCCATTTAGGTACAAGTTGTAGGTCGTAGGTTCGAACCCAGACAGGCGCTTTACTTTGTGTAAATTATTTCATCACCACTGCTCTCAAAACGTTGAAGGAAAACATCGTGAGGAAACCGGCATGTCCTAGAACCAAAAATTCGAAGACATGTGACATCTGCCAAACCGCACTGGGCCCGCGTGGTGGATTACGGCCCATTTCCTCTCGCTGAGAGGAGGCCTGTGTCCCAGCAGTGGGAACATTATAGGCTGATTATGTACATAAAGGGTTGCTGAACTTATTGAAAATCATCGTTGAAGTCCAGGTTTTGTTGATCTAGCCAATAGGATCGAGCGAAAATGTAACAATTGATTCATTCAATGATTAACCTTTTAAGCGCTTGGCTAAATATCAATTGCCGTGCCCCTAACGGACGGCTACAAATCGATAAAATAATACCTACAATAAATAAGGAGGAGAAATCGTTGTATCGATAAAAAAATAGTCAAAAAGTTTTTATCTCTATTTAATAATGGTTTTAGTTGTACCACGCAGTTAATAGGACGAAAATAGAACGAAAAAATCATGCATGTTCTCTGTCGCAGAAATACGACACGAGCGGTAGGGGCACGGAAATATGTGTCGCATAAATGCGACACAAGCGGTCAAAAGGTTAAATTCAAATTTGTAGGTTTCTACTAGGCCTTTCATAGCATATTACCTACTTGCGGAAGTTCTTCGAGACCTTCGAGGAGGACCTTCATTGTATCCATGAGCATACGATTGTTGTGAAATCAGAAATGTCAGCCTTAATTAAGATAAAGGGTCTCCGCACACGGGCCACCGGCCACAACCACAAAACGCCGCCAAACGGCATATTTCCTGCAGTTTTCATACATTTTATATGGACTCGCCGCACACGGTTGAAGCCGGTGGTCGCCACACGCTACAAATCATTGCTGATCGCTAGCTTCTCGTAGCGGCGTTTGTGGTGTCGCGTGTGGCTCGTGTGCGGCTACCCAAAGGGTACATTTTTTTTAAATTAGCCTTTAGGGTCCCGCTGTAGGGCTTCCCTTCTTTCTTAGATTTATCATTGTCGTTAAAAAAGTAGATAACTTGTTGAAACTCTTGGTGACTGTCGGTGATTCTTACTTGACCATATCTAACTGCTGCAAATGCGGCTGCCCCTGCCCGATGAGCTCCCACAGCCTGCCGGGCGTCGCCACCACTATCTCAGGACCGGACCGGAGCACACGCTCCTGTTTCACAGCGGCCATGCCTCCTACTATTGTGGCTACTCTGATACCTGGTGAGATGATTACGTAGTAAATTTTTTAATGATAAGAAAAATGTTTATATTGAAAGTAGCCCTCGATGGACAAAAAGTTGACCCACAATGCCATCTATCTCCTTCCCAAAGGAGAATGGACAAGAGCATATCAGGTAAGAGAGAGAGCATATGCATGCAACTGCCCGTGACATCACAGCGACGGGCCCTATCAGAATACCAGCGCTGCAACATTTATTTTTTTAATGTCGCAGCATCAAGCTGAGATAGGAGCCCTTTTGGCCTCGTATAGGAGTTTCTGTTTCATTTTGTTACTTTTTTTTTTATATAACTTTGTTTTTTATTTTTTACTGTGTTTAGTTTAGTTTGGGATCTTCCTGTACGAGTCGCAATAAATACTTTTTCTTTCTTTATTTCTTTATACCCAGACACAAAGTTAATTGTAGAATAATGAACTATGTCAAACTTTTTGGTGTAGTTTAATGAATCCTAAGACAGCATGTCAGAATTCACTTGGAGAAGATGTGTGAGGCCTCCAGGGTAAAAGATAAAATGTAAGGATTTGGGCGTTCGAGTATTTATTCAAGTGATACAGTCCCCCCAGTCAAATTTTATTGGAAATCTTAATATTTATAAGTGGAAGCAACTATGAAAATTACCTGTATACTTAGCAGCGGCTATCAAATGCCTGCTGATCTGTATGGCCAGTTCCCTGGTTGGAGTGATGATGAGAGCGAACAGCGGCTTGCCAGTCTTCATCGACACGTGCCCAGGGATCTCTATGTTGTCCACCACCTTTACACAGCCTATGCCTGTAATTAAATTAATGTTTCTCTTAAAGGTATCAACATCATAATTTCAGCCGAAAGACATCCACTGCTGGACATAGGCGCCCCCAAGCAGTGGTATGTCCTGCACTTCTCGCATCCAACGGGTTCCTGCAGCCTTCACAAGGTCGTCGGTCCACCTTGTGGGAGGCCTTCCAACGCTACGTCTTCCGTTATGCGGTCGCCACTCCAGAACCTGTCGGCCCCATGACCTCATCGGCCCTCTGTTCTGCGAGCAATGTGCCCTGCCCACTGCCACTTAATTTGGCAATTCTTCGGGAAATGTCGGTTCAAAGGTATAAAAAGAAGAAAATAATTGTTGAAATGTAAGTGAAGTATTCATCTGGACCTATCTGTTTGGCGCATACAGGAGTCATGTTAAAATGTTTATGAAGATAAAAACCATGTGCTAAAATTTAAAAGTAAATTAAAATCATCTATGTTCTGTAGTTTAGAACTAAAATTCAGCCTGTACTTATGAGTGAATCTTCAAAACTTCTCATTCCAAATATTAAACAATTTAGGGCTGATTCTTACAATGTCAGATAATTTTATCTGAGGAATAATTTAAAAGTTTTGACAGTCCTTCCATATAAAATCTGTCAGAAGTCAATTTTATTCTATGAATAAATATTATCTGTCGATTAAAAACTCAGCCTTTAGATAGCTTTTTGTTTATCTTAAATCTGCATCTAGATTTACGATTTATAATTAACCATTCAATTCTAGAGTAGGTAATAATTTAAAACATCAATATCTGGAAGAAGAAAGGGGAAGCTTTTGCCCAGCAGTCAAAACAATGAAGGTTCACAAAAAATATATTACCTTCTTCATTTTCATTGCCTTCGTCAGGAACATCTTCATTTCCATCACTCCCTTCATCACCTGACTCCTCACTCGCCACACTTTCTTGTTCATCACTCTCTACCTCATCACCATCATTCTCTTCTCCATCACTATCAACATCCTCATCTATCTCATCACCACTAGCATTTTCACCGTCTTTCCCTTCATCGTCATCACTAGTTTCAGCCAAATCATCAGAATCCAACATGTCTGATAAATGGATGTAATTTTCGTCATCATCACTGTCATTGCCTTCATCAGCGGAATTCTCTCTTTTTCTTACGGGTACTTCAATTTCTTCTAGATAATCATCATCAGTATAATCTTCGTTCTTTGATTTTGTATCGTCAGCTTCATCATTGCTTTCAGCTCCACTACTGTAACCATCTTCAGATGACTCTTTAGCTATAGGTGCCTCGACTACCTCTTCTTTTTCTTTTTTCTTTTCATTAAACTTCCTATCTTTTCTTTTAAACCTTTGTTTTCTGTCTTCTTTTGCTTCAACATTATTTTTCTTGGCCGAAGATTTTTTGTAAGGTATGTCGTAGACGTCTAGGCCTTTTAATTGAGCTTTTTCTTTAAGTTTTAGTATACCGCATAGGATTGGTAGGCCAAATGCTAGAGTTTTTCCGCTGCCCGTCTCAGCTGCGCCAAGGATGTCTCTTCGACCTGCACAAGAAAAATAGAATCGTAGAGTGTTGAGAATTAAGAATTTTTGGTTGAAAATACCAATATCAGTCATTGTTTGTTTTTAGTCAAAAAGTCCAAATTCTCCACTCTCCAGCCAGAACAACATAAAATAAATGATATCTCACTATTATTAATGGACACCTAATTATTGTTTATATTCAATTTTACTGGTTTCCTCACTGAGTAATTGGCATATTTTTCACTTCAAAATTATCTGCAGTGAGAAAACAAGAATTTTTTAAATAATAAACCACATTACCCCGCGTCCTAACCAAAATGGTCGTTCGCGCGAATAGTCGATCGTCGCGTTCATATCACTTTTTTGTTCGGAAACCGGAAAGCGCTCTCGGTCACCGCGACAAAATGAACGCGACAGTCGCGTGTTCGTGGGGCGATCGTTTTAGATAGGACGCGCCCTTAGTCTTTACAAAATCCAAGAGATTTATTTTTAGCATTAGCATAATCAGCCTATAATGTTCCCACTGCTGGGACACAGGCCTCCTCTGTGGGAGGGAGTGTCCCGTAATCCACCACACGGGCCCAGTGCGGGTTGGTAGATGTCACATGTCTTCGAATTTTTGGTTCTAGGACATTTCATAGGTTTTCTTATGTTTACCTTCACCGTTTTGAGAGTAGTGGTGATGAAATGAAATACACAAAGTCAATGCCTGCCTGGGTTCGAACTCACGACCTACAACTCACAAGTCGGAGCCGAGACCACTGGGCCACAACTGCTCTTAAAAGAAGATTTATCTATAAATGGTCATATTTACCATGAATGGCAGCTGGTAGCGTCAACTGCTGGATCTTCGTAGGCTGTTTGAAGCCCAATTCAGTCAAAGCCTTTATAATAGGCTCCTGCAACTTGAACTCAGCCCATGTCAGCATATCTTCAGGTGTCAAGTTCGTGGTTGACTGTGGTAGGTCCCCTAACTTCTGTTTTACTTTTTTAGGAATATTTTGCGCATTATCTGTGGTTTTCGTGCCATCTTTCTTTTTATTTTTGGATTTCTTATTTTTGTTTTTAGGTTTTTCTGTGTTTTCATTTTTTTGGTCAGGAGTTTCCGTGTTGTCATTATTTGCTTCAGTGTTAGAATTTTTTGACTTTTTGTTATTTTTATTTTTAGTCCTCTTTTGAGTGCTGTTGGCTAGTGATGGTTCTATAGAGTTGCAAGATTCTACAACAAAACCGTTGTCTAGTTTAACTTTTTTGCTAGGAACCTCTTTGGGTTCGCTTACAGAAGATTTTCGTTTCTTCTTTTCTTCTCTCCTCTGTTTGATTATTTCTTTCTGTTTACTCTGGAACAAAATTATTAATTATATTTAACACTTTGCAGTACACTTAACACCCCTAGATATAATAACAATAAAACTTCTATTGTGTCTCGTTCAGTGTCCTTCAACCAATTAATTAAGATAAGATATATTTATTTGCCCAAACATGTGTACACATACAAGAATAATAATAAAAACTTGCATGCAGGATGACATCAAATCAAAGAAACGGTTCAGAGACATGTTTGCCACATACTATGGCATGCAAATATTATGTATGTTAAATAAATTAATAACACATGAACATAAAACATGATACTTAGTTAGTTACAAAATATGGAATAGAAAAAAAAAAAAAGTGAAAATACATTAATGTCAAAAAATTAGACATTGGGATTGATGCAGCAATCGATAATAATAATTTGGCAGAATAGTCGACATCGGCTCCGTTGCCAAAAAACAAAAAAAATATTTTTTTTTATTGTTAAATGGGCCCGCTCTTGACGCCAATTGATTATTGTGAGAATAATCAAAGAAAGAAAGAAAATACATTTATTTAGCACAGACTAAAAAGCACACAACAAAACATATTATACTACAAGTAAAAAAATAGAAATACATATAAAAAAGAAAATGGATAGTGTGCCTTGCGGCTGCACCAGTCCAGTTCACCAGTGCACAAGGCCCAGTTCAGCACAAATGCCAGACTAGTGCCTGACACTGGTTTTCAATTGGACCTGAAGTGCGAGGTGTCAGAGTCAGAAACATCTGTTCTCTTGCCTTTGACTATTCTGTATTAGTTTAACGTGATGTCCAGGATTCATGATGAGGACATGTTTTTGCTAAGAATACTATTTTAAAAAGTCTGGGATGACCATAATAGATAGCTTGTTGGTCATTATGTTTGTTGCCATCAGACCAGAAGTCTTATGGATTCCTTATTCCGTAGACTGAAGTATTATTGTTTAACATAATCAGCCTATAATGTTCCCACTGCTGGGACACAGGCCTCCTCTCTGTAAGAGGGAGTGAGTCGTAATCCACCACGCGAGCCCAGTGCTGGTTTGTAAATGTCACATAATCTTCGAATTTTTAGTTCTAGGACATGCCAGTTTCCTGCCTGCTGCAGTTTCCTGCTTGCGCCTGACTGGGTTCAACACAACCTAAGACGACCCACTGACCCAACTACGACCTACAAGTACAAATACTCTAGTGTTAATGTTTAATCTTATGAAACATCATGGCAAGTTCTTCTCAGACGAGTTCTGTGTCCACCAATACAAATTTCATCTACAAAAAACGACGATGGTAAAACGGTATTTTCACTATAAAGCGATAAATATTACAATCGAAATAAACAAACCCTTTTAGATTGCTTCTTCTCCTTTTCAAAACCATAGTCGGTGCACTCTTCTAAACCCACAAAACCATGGAATTTGTCTGTCATGGAAGCTGGGAAACCATCCATGGCAACCGACTCCCATTTCATATTGTTTAGTTTCTTACTCATTTTAATAGTTTTATTTAAAAACTCGTAAAATCGTGTTATTTTGGTTCACATAACCTCAATACAATGCAAATTGCAATGTGACTTTGACGTTGTATTTGACAGTTCAGTTCAGTATCTTTGTTTGACACTTACATATTCGTTCAGAAATATCGATTCATTATGTAATAATGTATAATGTCCCCAAAAGGGTAGGGGCAGAGTAGATATTCCAAATGCCAAGCTTTTAGTAAATATATTTTGCTTTACAAAGGTGCAAACACCCAAACAAACTTGTAAATGTAATTGCTATAACTGTTCCGGAATTATGTATACTGACAAATAAAATTTAAAATTCTAAAGCACCTAAGTAAACTTTGATCTCTATGTCCAATATTTAAACTGTTTGACACCTCACATGTTTATTTGGTGTATTATCTGAATTTCTCAAGACTTTATCAAAAAAACGACGAACGGATTGTGTGAAGATGCTGATATTTACTTAACCCTTTAGGGTTTTATTTTAAGTATGGCTCGAAAGAAAGAAAGAAAAATGAGTTTATTGGCATTACAGGAAAAAAAAAATACTCCTTATAACCATTTATTTATTATTATTTTTAGCCGTTCATGTCCCACTGCTGGGCAAAGGCCTCCCTAATCTCTTTCCACCTCTCTCTGTCCAGAGCGGCCAAAGACCAATCTTTATGAAAGGAGTCCAGCTCATCCCACAATCTCCGTCTGGGCCTGCCGCGCCTTAAAAATATAAAAAACAGAAAACAATGGGTCCAGTGGGTCGTCTTATACAATGATGAAAAAGGATGAAATTGTTAAAATGGCGGCTGGATTAGGCTGTACCTAGGCTGTAGAGGTAAAGTATAGAAGAAGAAAAGATGTAGAGCATTTTATATCAAGAATTTAATTATGCAATAATATACGTTCTTTGAACTTGTAGGGGAAGCAACCTTGTTAGATATTTGCTGTGCTAATAAATAAATGTACAATCTTAATATGTAATGAATGTATGCTTAGATAGTGAGATGTTATTGAGACATATATACGCAGGTACTTATGCACAAAAGAATAACACGAGAGAAGTCATAATGGATTGGTACTGGGCAGTTGTGTTGAGGTGGGTCAGATTATTATTTATTTAATTGGAATAGGTGTGATAATTTATTGATACAATAGTTAAAATAATGTACAGACGCCAGCACATCAACCTACCCCAAACTGTTACATTTTCCCAATCAAATTTGAACCTTATGCTTTAGTGATAAAGTTGAAAATCTATTAAAGAAATTTGACAGATTGTAGTAGGTTGATGTGCTGGCGTCTGTACCTATTTAAAGAAAATTTATTAGTAAGTAGTAAAAAGCTATCAAATAGTCGATAGTTCGGAACTGAGCGGTTATAGAGAGGCTGTATAAGTATGTTTTTCTGATTATTGATGGCGATACGATAACTGACGAGATTCTTGCTAAGTTTAGAAAAACTGGTAGAAAATATCATACCGAGGATGTCCTAGAAACAAAACATTCGAGGACTTGTATTTATTTATAGTTAAAAGTGGGATTTATTCATAATTCTCTAAAAACAATAATATATCCTTAATTAACAAAAATAACAAAATTAAAACCTAACTTAACTAAAACTATACAAAAACTAAAATATAGCGACGAAAAATTCATCCGCATCGCTGTCGACTGGTAATGTACCCAAGAGACTGGCGGCATTACCACGTTGTATGGCAATGCTTAGCCTTTGGCCAAGGTAAAAGCCAGCCCTTGGGTCACGGGAAGTGTCAACCAGCCGTTTTGAAATTTCCTTAAAACGACCATGAGCAATCGGACCCCACGGCCCGAGGGTTTCAACCCCAAACGGCTCGAAAATATAATTTCCGATTTCCGTTAAAAGTAATTAAAACAGTACAACACCAATAACATTAATTAACATGGAAACAATTATTACGTTGCTAATAATTATGTTGTAGTTGTATATAATTTAATTTAAAACTAACATGGAACAGTGGACTTCCCTTGCATACTTTCTCTCATAGAACGTCACGCATAGTTTTACTTCATTCATCCGCAAACATTTCTGGGGTTGGTAGTCTGAAGGGCTTTAGTACGACAGACTGGGGATTCAGCTCTGGATTACAGTTGCACTAACTGATTGCGCCGGCTCTTACGGTGTCCGATGGATACAGGGTGTCCCTGGAAGTATGGATCAAATCGAATAGGGGCGTGGGCAAGGTCATTTCCAAACTTCTTAACCCTGAGAATGTCAGTGAATTTTTTTAAGGTTCAAAAGTTATGACCGATTTTAATTTATTTTTCAATTACTTCGCTTAGTGTTCAAAGAAATTAGTCATAAAAAGATACTATCAGGGCTATCTAAAAAAAAAAAAATGATAGCCCTGATAGTTTTCACGAATTCGATCTTTCTTCTCTTTTTTTTTTAGTATTTTTTTTTTTTTTGCTAATACGTTTGGAAATGACCTTGTTCACGTCCCTATTCGATTTGATCCATACTTCTAGGGACACCCTGTATAAGTCAATGGTCCGATGTATTTGTCGGGCACAAAAGAATCGGTAGAAAAGGCCACGGAGCTCTGGGCAGTCGATACGTCACCGTAAGGTCTTACAGGCTACCGTGAGCAGATCAAGAGCTCTTCTCATCTTCAGCGAGTTAAAGCCCAACGTCCCTAAAATATAGTTGGTAGGGTGCATATAGGGAAAGAAATGGTAATATATAACCTTTGGAAAGGCATCTTAGGAAGGTTTTCTGTACCTTTTCTAGCATCAGTGTTTGTGTCGCGTTATAGGAGTAACCACAGGCACTGGACTCGAGTTTGCTTCGAACCAGAAGTGTATACAACAGCCTAATAACATTTGGATTGCGAAAGTCACGAGAATTTCGCAAAACAAAGGACAATGAGTAATGGTGGGCCCACCTCTCAATAGAAATAAGATACACATAAATGAATAGGTATTTTTATGCAGAATAAAACTTAGTATTACGACTAAGCTTAAAAGTCAGTACTTTCGGAGTTATACTAACTATTATACTGCCATGAAAGTGATCCCATTCTAAGCAATTAATGATCATATCTCCGAAAGTACTAACATTTGACCATAGTTTTATTAGTAACTAATGTTCCGCTTAAAAAGCCCTATCCAACGGTATATCGCATGTTACTATTGAAGGGTGGGCCCAGATCCCATACATTTGTTTCCCACTCTCCTTTCAGTCGGCTGAAAAATTCCTTCGCAAGGGTGGAAACGTGATCTTGGCCAGCAATAAGATAGCATACCTACACTGTAATATCTTGTTTCTGTATCTTCCAAATTTTTATTTTTTATTTGACATCCAAATCTTTATTATATCTTATCAAAAAGAAAACTCAAATAAGGTGTAGAGGCAGGTTTATTTATTTATTTCTTAACTCTCATTATCTACCAGATAGGAACTCCTCTCATATTGTTTAATACATATTTCACGTCAAACGGGGGACCCTGAGAAGTGGGGGAAAACTCCTGATATCACTGAAATGGCTGTCAAAATAAATGCCTACGTGATCTTGTTGATAAATAATGTTACGAGCTTGGGGTTCGTGACAATAAAAACTGCCGATTTAATAACCAAAAATAGACACTTTAATTAAAAACACAAATTACAACTTAAACACACTAATTATAAAACACAATCGCACTACTAATCACTTGAGAGTCGCACTTGAAGATCGCTTCGATGTTTTCGCTTGTATCGCTTTTCCAATACTGATCCCGGCTCGCAGGCACACCGGCCTTATATAGGCCTCGGATAGTTCCAGAACCTTCTACCGTAGAAACATCTAGAATGTTCGAGTACATACAGGTTCCGACCGAGCAGGCGTCGATAGTTCTGGAAAGTTCTAGCATCGAAGTTTCTAGAACGGTCGCGACTATTAGTTCTGCTACTCGATACTAGATGGCGCTAGTGGTAGCTAATGTCGCCATCAAGTGTGGCGCGTAACAATAAGATGGATGTTGATCGCCACGCTTGCTCAAGACGGGTTGGCGAATATGTTAATAATTATAAGTACATGTTTTTTCACGATGTTTCCCTTCACTGATATCAGTAAAATATCCAACATAAACTCAGAAAGTAATTAATATGAATTAAAAAAGTCACTCGTAGAGAAAATATGAAAAAATTATTATTCCACAGCGCTGTGCTATCCGTGTCTTGGTGTGCCGAAGACCTGACCTTTCCACCAGGCTTCAAGTTTGGGGCGGCCACTGCTTCTTACCAGGTTGAAGGTGGCTGGAATGCTAGTGGTAAGGAGTCATTATTTTACGATCCCCTTGGTAAGACTGGTTGTCAGGTTTTCGGGCTTCAAAGATCCACGAATGACAGCCGGGACCAACTGCTTAACGTGCTTTCAGCACGTTAAGGCTTGCGGAACGGACGGGTCTTGGTATGTAAAGATGGTCACCCATTCACGAACCAACCGCGGCAAGCGTAGCTTAACCTGATCGATCGACCCATCTTAAACACAAATAATCAACCTAAAACGTTAAGGACAGTATAAGAGGGGAGCCTGATTGCCAGTAGTGACATGAGCCGACCTATTCCGTAAAAATCTCACTTTCGAAATTTGTTGTGAGCTTTCATTCTTCCTAATCGTAGAGGTAACTTCATGCAAACTTTTTTGAAGTTGAACTTCAAAAAAGTTTCATACACTTAAATTACAAAAGCACTCATCATCAGATGAACCCACACACCACCCACCTACCTGACAAATAAAATATGTGAATTTTACAGACAAAGGCGAAAGCGTCTGGGATCGGTTAACCCATGAACGTCCCGAAATGATTAAAGACCAGAGCACTGGAGACGTCGCCTGCGACTCTTACCACCTATGGAAGAGGGACATCGAGATGGCTGTGGAACTGGGGCTGCACTTTTATAGGTAAGAATAACACATTATTATTTTCCCTGTAAGAACGCTATGCTACGAGGATCGAAAGATCAACAAGGATGTTGCCAACGATCAAATTAAATGGCGTGCGATTGGAGAGGCCTATGTCCAGACAGAAAGGACTGATGATCATGCCAAATAAGAAGAAGAAAGAAAGATAGCAGGAAAGAAAGAAACAAAATATGTACATTTATTTAGCACAGACTAAGGCTCCTCAGCCTTAGTCTGTGCTAAATAAATGTATTTTGTTTCTTTCTTTCACAGCTCAAAAAATTACGCTCGTTTGGCCTCCCAAACGAGCGTAATTTTTTGAGCTGTGAGTCGCGTAAAATGAGTCGCGGAATTTACGCTGCAATCGGTTTCATACTAAAGCCCTGTTTGTACAGACGCCAGCACATCAACCTACCCGAAATTGTCACATTTTTCCAATCAACTTTGAACCTTATGCTTAAGTGATAAAGTTGAAAATCGATTAAAGAAATTTGACAGATTGTAGTAGGTTGATGTGCTGGCGTCTGTACCACACGGCGACGCAAAATGAGTTGTCTGCTGACTCACGCGCGTTATTTCAACAGAATTGCGCTCGGGGTGAGGGAGGTTAGCGAGGCAAGCGTCAGTTATGTTACAGAATGCGACCGAAGCTACGTCCGTCCGTCTGGCAGCCTAACCGAAATTCAGTTGAACTGAAATTGCGATACTCAAAATACGCGACTCACAACTCAAAAAATTACACTCGTTTGGCCTCAACCTAAAAGGCATACAATATAATATACATTAGATAAATACAAATTAGCAGGAAAGTTTGCCAGACAACCAGCCAACGAATCACTGCATTATATTCTTAGGAGATGGAGGGAAAAACTATTCTTGACTGCAGTAGATTGATAAATGGGAGCTTAAATCCAGCCTTCATAGATTAATCCTAAATCGTAATCACTGAGTTGTTTTCGATGCTATTCTGGATGTGACCCATAACATACGAGTAGGTCATGCATTTTCTGCGACTAGGTAACCCTTTCCTTGATCACCAGGTTCTCAATATCCTGGACTCGTCTGCTTCCTACTGGGTACCCCAACTATATCAGTGAGGATGGCAAGAACTACTACAACAACCTGATCGACGGTCTACTGGAGAAGGGCATCCAGCCTCTTGTCACAATATACCACTTTGATCTACCGCAGTCTTTGCAAGATCTAGGTAAGTGGAGTACCAAAGGACGATGGAGCAGAAGTGCTAAGACCAAGTTTACTGCTGCAAGCATCTTTAGGCGCTCGAAAGTCGAATGACGTTGACAAGGGGACACTGTTGGTAAAAAATTGTGATATTGTTTTTAGCGTTTCGTACTCAAAGGGTGCCAACGGAACCCTATTATTAAGCCTCCGCTGTGCGTCCGTCTGTCTGTCAGCGGGCTGTATCTCCTGAACCATAATAGTAGACAATTGAAATTTTTACAGTGTATTATTTCTATTGCCGCTATAAAAAAATGATAACTAAATAATTATGCAGTGTTAAAATATTGTACTGTGGTACAGAGCTCTTCGTGTGAGAGTCCGACTCGCACTTGGCCGGTTTTTTAAAATGTATTGAAAAAACAAGATGGCAGCTCGAATAGATTTTCAATTTACCTATTTGTATACAAGGTGTTTTTATGAACAACTTTTACTATGGGACCAAACCAGAAATCGCGAAAAGAAAATCAGTTGTTCCCTACATTTTGACGAGTTATGCGAACATAAATGTACAATGACCTCCTAGAGTTATGGGATATCAAAAAAAACACGTTGTATATTGTTTCATTAATTTCCCGAAAAAGTCTACAATTTCGGTAATTGGCATCTTCTAATTCAATTTAATCTCGCTCTCATATTATTGACTGTGTTATATGTAGTAACTATGTATTGTGTAAATATGTAGGTACTTAACGTTTTTTTCACAGCCTATGTAACAATAGAAATTACAATGTAATATGTATGTTTAAGATAACTAAGATGATAATTTTGTTGTTTGTTTGACGAATGCAGAGTGCACCTACCTGTAGCATAGGTACCTTTATTAGTTTTGATGTTGGTATAACCAACATCAAAACGAATTCGCTGCCCTTGTAGTGATATTTGGTTTCTCCATTTAAACCGTCAAAATTGCCGTGAAAATTCTGGACTGTGGACAAGAGATTCGCTTCCGATTACAAGTTGGGGTTGGGACTTACAACTGGCGATGGCGATGTAGCTGAAATGATCTTATTTCTGTAATAAGGTCTGCGTTTCCTATCCGACCACAGAAAAAACTCCTAGGTCACTCTCGTCTCTTTCAAAGTCCAGGCATCAATCTTGGTCAGATCATGTGAGGACCATGTAGAAAAATGATTGAAATAGGTAGTCTTTTGAGGAAAAAACCACACAGGTTTGAGTGGACCTGTCCAGGCAGTTCACGCATTCGTGTAGCATAAAGGAGCTCAACGACTCGACGAACAATACCAAAGAAAAGACATTTGGGTAGCCTGCATACATACTCAGCCTATAATGTTCCCACTGCTGGGACACAGGCCTTCTCTCTGAGAGATGGGATGGGCTGTAACCCACCACGCGGGCCCAGCGCGGGTTGGTAGATGTCACGTCTTCGAATTTTTGATTCTACGCAGTTTCAGTGGTGATGATATAATTTACACAAAGTAAAGCGCCTGACTGGGTTCGAACCTACGACCTACAACTCGTAAGTCGTGGCCGTTACCACTGGGCCACCACTGCTCTCTCTGGTAGGCTGCATGAAGTACTCAAACTGCCAGACCAAAATAAAACAAAAAGAAAAAAATACGACAGCTACTTTTTAGGGAATAGATGAATTCATAGATTTATAATAAAATCTATGAGATGAATTGTTATATTATCGAAAACAGAAAAAACATATCTCAACAAGTATCTATTTATTATTTTATAAATCCTTTGTCTTTCTTTTAAAAAACTAAGTTTTATCTCATTGTTCCCCAGGTGGCTTTGCCAACCCCCTCGTAGCAGACTGGTTCACCGACTACGCGAGAGTAGTTTTTACCCTCTTCGGCGACCGCGTAAAATGGTGGCTCACCATTAACGAGCCGTTGACTATGTGCGACATGCTCTACAATTCTGGTATTCTGGCGCCGCCGATAGTGAGCCCTGAAATTGGGGCTTACTTGTGCAATAAGAATGTACTGATAGCACATGCTAAGGCTTGGAGGCTGTACGATGAAGAATTTAAGCCGAAATATCATGGTGAGTAAGGAAGAAAGAGTTTTTATTGTTATTTGGAATGATCTTCTTTTAACGCAGCTTGCGTTAGGAGTTTTGTAGAAATCGTCACATAAAAGCGTTATGCCCCAGTAACCATGAAAACTATCTATTGTATATGATAGAAAGAGGCAGAGAGAGAGAGAGAGAGAGATAGTTATCATGGATTTGAAGGGTGATGAAGCCAATAGTGAGGTCAAAGTGGAAATCCAAGATGACGGCTGCAAAAAAGTCTATTTTTCTCGTCATGGGTGTCGTTTTCATGGTAATCGAGGGTGCTGAAGCCGCACAAATATGTGCAATAAGAATGTGCTGCCAACCTAAAGTTATATTGTGGTACCAATTTGATTACAGGTAAGGTATCAATAGCCAACCACCACATTTGGTTCGAACCTTCGACGCCAGCAGATGCAGAGCTTGCAGAACTGGCTAGACAGACCTGCGTAAGTTACACTTTTGTACCCGCTTTTCAATTTTGCCTGTACGTAAGTATACTTACGTTCAGACGCCAGCACATCAAGTTACCCGAAACTGTCAAATTTTTCCAGTCAACTTTGAACCTTATACTTGAGCGATGAAAATCTATTAAATTTACACAGATTGTAGTAGCTTGATGTGCTGGCGTACAAAACTTACTCTATCCCGATGCGTTAAAATTAGTGTTAAAATATGGAAGTTTCGACTTTCAAACCAATAGGTATTTTTTTTTAGATTCTGTGTCCGTGCAGGGCTAGATAATGACGAGACAAGTAGATATCGTCGGTTCAAAGGTAAAACACACGAAGTGACATTTTGCCCCAAAATGAGATTTTAATACTTTTGCTTAGATTTTCTCTGTATAGAAGCAAAAGTAGTAAAATCTCATTTTGGGTTAAAACACTTACCCCCATATTCATAATCCTATTTTATCTCTATTTTAGCTAAAATAGGTTTATAGAACGTTTGTCTTTATCTGTCACGTTGCAATTTCTGTGTGTAAGAAAGAGACAAACCCCATTTTAACTAAAATAGGTTTGATAAGTTTTATGAATAAGGGGGTTAGTGTGTTTTACCTTTGAACCGACGATATATTATTTGAATTTTTAATGACAATGTCAAACAGTGGAGTAAACTCCACATGACGATGGTATGGAAGAATGATTGACTGGTGTAACCTTACCATGAGATTTAAGGCGACT
Organism: Amphipoea oculea; assembly: GCA_945859645.1. Classification (NCBI taxonomy): domain Eukaryota; kingdom Metazoa; phylum Arthropoda; class Insecta; order Lepidoptera; family Noctuidae; genus Amphipoea; species Amphipoea oculea. The sequence continues at coordinate 17,309,880 of OX243881.1, forward strand.
ACACGACCTAAAGCGCGGTCACTGTCGGACTGCATAGAAAAGAAAGAGAAGCGCGATGACACAACCGTGGTAATTTATTGCAAATATGAAGCAATTATCTATTTACAAAAACTCTCAAACACCAAAAAAATAAAAACCGTATACTAAAATTCGGGGAATTAAATTGTCTTTTAGATGGTGAAAGTTTTATGAAAATACACCCGATAGTGTTTGCGCGATTATCGTTTTTATGTCCGCGGTAGACATTACTTTACAAATTAATTACACTATGTTAAAAAAATATAATTGCAAATATTCACATATCAAATTACGAAGCAAATGGTCTAGTATAACATTTATTTTTTTTTCAAAGAAATCAGTCCGGTCGATTAGACGTGATGTTGAATTTAAAATCATTAGAAGTCGTATATCTGCGCCTTAACAAGAGGTTTGAGGTTTATCTGATACTAGCGGCCCGCCCCAGCTTCGCACGGGTGCAACTGTTTTTTTAGAATTTTTGAAAGTTTCTTTCATACAAACTTTGGTCTGGCAATACAGAACACGATAAAAACATTGGTTGTCTGTAAAATCGTTTAACGGACGATAATTTTATGTGATAACGTCATAAGAAAACATCCGATCGTGCCTCTCTATCGCTTGTTCCGCGCTCTCGCTTGCACACTCGGCTCAGGCGGAACGTGACAATGAGTCATGCTTTTTCGTGCGTGCAGCCGGCGTTCATCGATTTATAAGACGTTATCACGTCAAAAAATAATTATCCAATTTGGTGCATTTCGGCGACTGTTTTACACTATGTATAAGGATAAGGATTATTCTGTGTAGGTACCTTTTAGTCTGTGCTAAATAAATGTATTTTCTTTCTTTCTTTCAACAACAGCTGATGATGGTTACATGCATTATTATAAAATCCCATTTGTTCCAGGTCGGCAAATACGCCCACCCAATATTCTCAGCAACAGGAGGTTGGCCGCCATCTTTAGAAAAACACATGGAGGAGCTCAGCATAAAGAGAGGCTACAGTAAATCCTCATTGCCAGCGTTTACCCAAGAAGAGATTGCGCTTGTTAGAGGTAGGTAATAGGTAATACGGGCTGGTGTCCGCAACTCCACGTCAATGCGCGTATTTTGCGTACTCGCGTTTTTGCGTGCTTGTTAGAGGTAATACTTACCTTAATACTAAACAAATACGATTTACCTTCAAGTTTCTTTACGATAACAATGATGTTTTAAGACTTTGATGGGATAGTGTCATAATCTCGGTACCTATGCAAAATAAGATAAATGGATTACTGCAACATATAACCTTGAGTGTCGTTTGTATTGTCGCTTGTGCTTTGCGTGGGATTTTTGGATTCGATCCTCGGACAAAGTGTCATTGGGTTTCGCTTAGTCAAATTCTCAATAGGTACCTTTTTTTATGGATGGGAAATCATCAAATGACCCCTTCCTCTCTGACTCTTACTGACTAAAACCCGTCCGTGTTCCATCCTTAGCCCTTTATGTTCCGGGGTAGCGGTAACCCTTTCGGACCATCCCGCACCCCCGGCAGGCTTCGGCCCTGGTAGGCCCCTTCCTTTTTGCTGACATCTCTTTGAGGCGCGCGTGGAACACGTACGCGCCGTCCGGCACGGGCCTGGTCCTGATCGGACGGTGAGCTACCCATTACTCTCCGTCCGCAGGCCCGCGCCAACGGTGGCCGGGAGTCGTTATGCGGCTCCCGACGCCCGGAGCGTCTCCCGCGGCGGCTGGGACGTGTGGCTCTCTCCCTCAGCCGTTCCGCCACCTCCTTCGCTAGCATGACTGCTTCGTAGAAGGAGGTGACTGCCTCCCACTCCCTCTCGCCCCGGACCATGGCTTGAACCAGGGCCGGACGCGAGAGGTCACCGCCGCTGCCAATCGCCTCTACGAGGGCACGGCGGTGCTCCGCCCATGCCGGGCAGACCTCCACCGTACCTCTCCACCGTGTCCTCTGGGCGATCCTCGCAATGGTGACACCCGGGCGTCTCCTTCCGCCTGATGATGTGCAGGAACCTCCCAAAACATCCGTGTCCGGTGAGGACCTGCGTCAGGCGATAGGTGAGGACGCCGTGACGCCTCTCTAGCCACTTCTCAAAGAGGGGTCTTATCGCCACTATCGTGGCGACTCAACAGGTACCTGGAATCTCGATTTGTGCCCATTTAAGTAATACAACGTTACTTAGTGCTATAAAATCATTATCCTGCTCTTCCTAATTTCTTTGGGTCGGCGAAACATGCCTTTTTCTTCCATACTTATCTATTAGTCGTCATCTCGGTAGTAACCCTCTTCCTATCCATATCATCTTTCACGCAGTTCATCAATCGTTTCTTTGGACTTCCCTTCATCATCATCATTTCAGCCGAAAGACGTCCACTGCTGTACATAGGCCTCCCCCAAGCATCTCCACTTTGACCGGCTCTGTGCTTCTCGCATCCAACGGGTTCCTGCGGCCTTAATTCACAAGTTCGTCGGTCGACCTTGTGATGGGCCTTCCAACGCTACGTCTTCCGGTACGCGGTCGGCACTCCAGAACCTTTCGCGCCCCATCGGCAATCTGTTCTGCGAGAAATGTGCCCTGCCTACTGCCACTGAAGTTTGGCAATTCTTCGGGCTACTCGTCGCAATTAGCCATAGCCATCCACGTTCAAACTCAAAACTTCCCTCATGTTTAGCTGACCTGAGTATCAAGCCTAGACACCACACAAATCTTATTCATGTTCATTTATTCAGGAACCTACGACTTCTACGCAGTGAACCAATACACGAGCCGTCTGATCCGCCAGGCGAAGGAAGGTGAGACCTTCGCCGCCTGGCCTCTCGGAGACGCTGTGGATCTGAATGGTATTATGGAGAGACGGGAAGACTGGCCCGTGGCGACTTCTTTTTGGTTCTATGTGAGTATTTAGTGTAAACTTTAGGCGATTGACACAACACGCCGCGCACCGGCGGGCGCGGCAGGCATTGAAGTAGATCTGACGTCGCATTGGCTTATGTATGTAATCCGTCACATGTACACCGCCCGACCGTACGGACAAGCGGCGCTCGCGCCGCCTTCCCCTTCCGCGTGGAACACGAGACACCGCATTGCAGCGCTGATCACTGAGGGATTAAAATGTGTTGGACTTTTTTGAAAATGGATTATTTCAATACCAATGGCTCCAAAACTGGGGTTGCTCATTGTTTTAAGCGACATGATAAACACATTGTGTCACGATGCTATGCGTTATTGACTGCCTGAATTTCGGTTAAAGATGTTACAATACCAGCAATATTTTTTTTCAGATCCATCCCGAAGGCATCCGTCGGCAGCTCGTCTGGTTGAAACAGCAGTATGGAAACTTGGAGTTCGTAATAACAGAGAATGGTCTCGCTACCCTTGCAGGACTCGAAGATCAAGACAGAATCGATTTCTACAAAAGTAACTTGAGACAGGTAGGTGTTGACGATAAAAGAATGAGAGAGATGGGAAAAAATAAGAGCTGTCAAAGTTTTGAGGACATCTCAGAGGAATCAAATTAATCAACGCAGAGGGAGAAAAAATATACAATATAAATATCCGATAGTGTACGGTAGTGTCACGAGCGGCAGAGGCAATTGCAGCTTTCGAAACCCGTAGACGGCCGCAGTCGACGTGTCGATAGCTGCCATCGACAACATGCCGCTCGTGTTTTTGAGTACGATGATTGACAATGACAAGAGCGGCACGTTGTCGACGCGTATTGACGACGTCGAAAATTAAAAAAAAATGTCAAGTACAGCCCACTCCCTCTCGAACAGAGGAGTCCTGTGTCCCAGCAGTGGGAAAATTATAGGCTGATTTATGCTTATGTTTATAAAGTTAAAGCTTCCGGAATTATATACCTAAAGGATGGTGAAATCCCGATCAAAATTAATTATGAACATTAGAGGAAATAGCGGTCACATAGCAGACATAAAAAGCTAGCGAGCTTTGTTATAGACTGTGTATAGATATGATGAGCACTCTTTGAACTGCCCGTAGCGACTGCTGAGCGTAGGGTCCTGGATTCGATTCCCTGGTCGGGCAGTTTTATTGGGTTTTTCCATTAGGAATGTCTCAGTAACAGCCCGGAGTTTGGAAGTTGGTGATGTTAAGCCCCCGTGCCTCGGATAACACGTAAAGCCGTTGCTCCTGCGCCTGATCTTTTCCCGGTCGTGTCGGATTGCCGTCCCATCGGACTATGAGAGTAAAGGAACAGAGAGTGCACCTGTGTTTACGCACACACTTGTGAACTATTATATCTCCTGCGTACCTAGCTAATCTCCGTTGCGATTGGCCACCGTGACCGAAATCGGTCGGGAGGATATATATGGAGCACTCTTAGCTTATCGTCACTAAACCGATGGGACACTTAATATCGTGCCCTGCGTGTGCTGTCAGCTGCACGTTACAGGAACTGATGGACGCTAGTGATGGCGACGAACAAGTAGCCGAATTCTTTGCCGAGTACATTTAGATTGCTATCGACACGCTAAGAAGAAGACTAACCGACTGGATCTCTTTCTCTGTCTGCTGGTTCGTAAAAGACAGCGACACTCCAAGTTTATTTAGTGTACTTACAAACGTACCTAAAGTAGTTCTAATCTAATTACAGATCTTGCTGGCGATAAAAGAAGATGGAGTGAACGTTACAGGGTACACTGCGTGGACGCTCATGGATAACTTCGAGTGGATGGACGGATATGTGTAAGTGTATTTATTATGTATTTGGAATTCCTTATGAATAGACCCACAAAACAACATTGTTAACAGTTCAGAACCAACAAATGAACATATTATGTAAATCGATACAATATTGAATATTCTTTACACTCACACAGACTTGGACGGAATCATTTTGGTCTACTTAAATCAGAATCTGAAAGTCTAGAAATAATATTCTCCACACACAGTAATACAGTTACAGTTTACAGTAATTTTACCTCAGACAGCAGCAACCTTATTGTTACGAGAATAAAGATCACAATGATTTTGACAGACTTGTCAATGGCAGCAACCCAACAGCAACCTTATCTGAATCACACCCCGGACACTCCATACAACGCTCGCAAAATAATCACCTACTACTACTACATTAAAAAATGACGTTTGTATACGTATGAATGTGTGCGTGAGGTATTTGTGTTTGCGAGCGCTCTTGTTAAAGAACTGCGACGAATACAAGTGCGGGGTGAGGTGCGGTAACTGATGTTAGTGCGGGGAAGGGAGTGGCCTTTCTGTACGTAGTACTTTAAGTCATAAGTCATAGTCATTTTTTTACTTTAAGTATTCTGTGTCTGAATGACAATAATGATCACAGTGATTTGGACAGTGATGCAAAATCAGAGGTGAAATAACTGTCAAAGGACTGTAAATTGGCACAGTTGCTGTCATCTGAGAGTTCCCAATACAGCTTTTGTGACGAAAATGTATGATTGACAGAATTAACTTTTATCTTCTAGGACAAAATTCGGGCTATACCAGGTAGACTACTCAGACCCGCAGCGCACACGCACTCCCCGGAAATCAGCGCGGTTCTACGCAGACCTCATAAAGAAGCATTCATTGGACCCAATTACTCCACCAGACGTTAAAGATGAGATGTAATGATGATGTTTAACATGTTATTTTAATAGTATGTTTGATGTAAAGTATTGAGATGACAATACGAATTTTGCTGTTATTCTCACAAACACAAAAGAGCGAACGAATGAGAACATAAGGTAACATATTGTAATAAATTTATTCTTGGCAGGTCACTGGTACAATACAATAAATAATAATAATTAATAATGATACTGGTAGGGATCTTGACCGTACTTCCGGGATTGCCCTGATAGCCGTGGAATACCGCTCCACTCCTCATAAGCACCTCAGGAGTTCAGGACATGTTGCCACCTTGTCGCTACGACACTATGTGCTTAGCGACCGTTTTCGGGGGTCCATTATCGAGTGTGCAAGTCACCCCCTGCTATTTTATCTGTGAATATTATATTATCATTGGTCAGGCAGGGGACATAGTCCTTCCATAGTTCAAGGTTACTATAGCCAACCCAGACCCATAGCCCAATATAATTTGTTCCCATGTTTTGCAATAGTCCTGCACCAACCGGGGGTTGTCCTTGGGTGCACTTGCATAGTCCATACAGGGATAATCGTCGGTTGGTGCCTCCTTTTCATTGAAAATTGTCTAAGGGGCCTCTGCGAGTTGGCTTCGGCCCCTGGTACGCCTTCCAAAGGTCCGGGTTCCCAGGGTCCACTGGTCCAGCGATATGTAAAATAATAAATTGTTTTATTTGGGACAACATAGGAACCATTTTTGTTAGTAAACACCTTAGGTAATACAACTTATACACTAGGATTAAATATCAAACAAGCTAGTGAGTCATATACTTACGAGGCATTTCATGCGGACAATGATTCCGCATGAGATGCCTCAGCACAGGAGCTCTCGGGTCCTCAACCACGACTTTCAGGATGCTATTGTTACTCCCTCGAATCCTCCTCACAAGCGATGCCACCTTTTCACCTCGCAATATACTAGGTATTTATTTAATAAAATTATGATTTGCTATTTGTACCTACATAATGTTCATTCTTTATACCCCATATCATATCAACCAATACGTCTACACGTTATCCACTAAGTCCAAAGCCAAGATTTTTTGGAAAACTGGACACCCGAAAAAATCCTGCATCTTGAAAGCAGCCTTGCTCCACAGGGCTGCTTTTTAAACGTACCAAGATAATTTCCTGCCACTCGAAGTCCTAGCCACTGCAACGACGAAAGGTGACGAACTAGGAAAGTGGCAAAACACGAAATGTGGCGAGCCCTATCTGCTGTAGTTTGTTAAAAATACTTTATAATATTTATTATATTATACGGTCCTGCAGACCGTGTTTCGGCCATGACAGCCAATCCCATTGGAGACTAGCCATTATAGACAATCCATACTAGTTAATATTATAAATTCGAAAGTAACTCTGCCTGTCTGTATGTTACCTTTTCACGCCTAAACCACTAAACCGATTTAGATGAAATTTGGTATAGAGATAACTTGAGTCCCGGGAAAGGACATAGGGTACTTTTTATTCCGATATTCCTACGGGATCGAGACTTATGCGGGTGAAACCGCGGGGCGCAGCTAGTAAACTATAATGTACTACTAGCCATCGATTCGGGAGATTTTATATTGCACAAGCGTGTGCGCAGACACAGATGCATTATCTGTTCCCTCGCTCTTATAGTCCGATGGGACAGCAAACCGAAACCACCGGAGAGAGATCAGGTGCAAGACCAACGGCGGTGCTTTCCGGGGCACGGAGGCGTCTCTGCAAAGAGTAGAGAGTATATCGGAATAAAAAACGTAATTTTTAAAATAATTTATTTTTGAAAATAATCAACAATATAATATTAATAATATTATTATAATATTATCTTAACAAATGTAACAGTCTACTAATCATGTATACAAACTTAAAGCTCATGCCGCGTGGTAGGTACATCCAGAGAGTGACTCTTTATGATGCTGGCGTAGTAATGCGCAGACGCACGGGCGGTGCGCTTGCGATTGGGATCGGCGAAGTCCACCTCGTAGAGACCGAACTTGGATCTGGAAGATAAAATAAAGGTCTGTTCTAAGATGATGTGGATTCTGATATGACTGCCAGGTTCACTAAGTAGACATGATCAGTCTCAAGATACTGAATGTGGAATGCTGAATATTCCAGCCAAAGTGTGGAACCCGTCTGCCTTCAAAGCAACAGTGAAGAGGCATCTTCTCCACGCTCGTTCCATTATAGACCATATCCATCGCTTACTATCAGCCGTGATCGAGATGAAGAGTAGGCCCATTCAGCAATAAAAAAAAAAGAATAAACGATCTTGAGGTCATCTATGTCTTTGATACCACCTGCTTATGAACGAAGGGTAAAGCTTAAATCGTAACCGGGAGCAGTGGAAGCCCAGTTGTAATGGTTGCGACTTGCGAGTTGTAAGTCATGTCATAGGTTCGAACCCAGACAGGCGCTTTACTTTGTGTAAATTATTTCATCGCCACTGCTCTCAAAACGGTGAAAGAAAACATCGCGAGGAAACCGGCATGTCCTAGAACTCAAAAATTCGAAGACATGTGACATCTACCAGCCCGCACTGGACCCGCGTGGTGGCGTAATCCACCATGCAGGCCCACTCTCTCTCACAGAGAGGAGGCTTGTGTCCCAGCTGTCGGAAAATTATACACTGATTATGATGCTACCCCGCAAAAGTAAAATAGAAACAAAAGAAAGTATATACGTACGTATATCCATCCATCCATTCGAAGTTATCGATGAGAGTCCACGCGGTGTACGCTGTCACATTGATACCATCTTCTTTAATTGCCAGCAAAATCTGTTAACAAAGGATTGTCTAGTAGTTAGATAGATAGATAGATAGATAAACCATTTATTTGGCGCACACAAAAGACAGCACAACACACAAAAGTACAACATTAGATGAAACCAATTACCCACATGAACAATATAAAAACAAGGTGCCAATACAAAAACAAATAAAAAAAAAAAGGAAAAACATACATATCTAAATAAAAGTGACACTATGAGTCTATGACAAATATTTAAAATAAAATTAGCAACGAAACACAGTGCGGTGTGCGTCTCAAGGTTGCACCAAATGGGAGTCCAGCTCAGCATGTGCCAGGCAAATGTACCTGACGCTGATATTCTGCTGGATCCCTACAGTGACGAGTAGAGAGTAGTAGAGAGTGAGTGAGTAGAAGAGCTCGACACTCGTTGTAAACGAATGGCTTTGGGGAAACAGGACATGGATAACATCCAACTTCAAGCAGTATTTGCCTTTCTGGAATTGCATTATATTCGATGTACTTAAATATTTTCTGTCAGCCCAAAATGTGTCTGTTAAAGTTTTCTTAAACTTGGTATCGGGGCACGCAGGTCAGTTAGAAAAAAAAAAAGACGGGTTGCACTCCGGGAGTGCAGGCAGAAGTGAAAACTTGAATATTAACGTTGTGCCTTTTTAACCCCCGACGCAAAAACGACGGGGTGTTATAAGTTTGACGTGTCTGTGTGTGTGTGTGTGTGTGTGTGTCTGTCTGTTACATCGTAGCTCCCAAACGGATGAACCGATTTTGATTTTGTTTTTTTTGTTTGAAAGGTGAATTAGTCGCGAGTGTTCTTAGCTATGTTTGAAGAAAATCGGTCCAAGATGGCCGCCGCCACAAAATGGCGGATTACATATTTTTTCACAACTCCCTCAATATGGGTATCAAATGAAAGGGATTGACAAGTAGAATACCAAACACTATGCTAAATTTCAAAACCAAGATGGCCGCCACCACAAAATGGCGAATTATATATTTTTTTTCACAATTCCCTCAATATGGGTATCAAATGAAAGGGCTTGACTAGTAGAATACTATACACTATTACAAATTTCAAATCCAAGATGGCCGCCACCAGAAATGGCGAATTCACAGAGGAATACGTTAGTATGGAATGAACACCAACGACCACGAGTACCTAACTAGCTTCGCTTCACTGTGGTAAAAAAAATACGTACAGCTGCGCAGATTTCGGCTAATCACGTGTGGATCGTATAGTATGTTTACTAGTAATATAATATTATAAAGTTTAAAAAGCAAGAAATAAAAGTTAAATTAAAAATTTAAAAAACCCCCGACTCAAACAAAAACCTCTAAAAAGTAAAATAATAATATATATTAGCCCTTTAAGTTTAATATAAGTTGCACGAAATATATTGATCCAAGCGTCCTCATGTCGGGGGACGGCTAATGAAAACGCCAAACAGATGAGGCTTAAACCCAGCAATAATGAATTCATTAGCCGTCCCCCGACGTGAGGACGCTTGGATCAAAATATTTCGTGCAACTTATATTAAACTTAAAGGGCTAATATACATATATTATTATTTTACTTTTTAGAGGTTTTTGTTTGAGTCGGGGGTTTTTTAAATTTTTAATTTAACTTTTTTGATATTTTTCATTAATAGATGCACTTTGTTCAATTTCCATATTTTAAACACTTTATATACACGAATTTTACGAATACACAGCAGTGTGGCCACTACACAGACGGTCGAGCTATCAGCTGTCACCATCCATGGATGCGCGTGCCACGCTGTAACATAAACACACACGAACATTCGCGCAAGCGCCCTGCGCCGCCTAAACGAAACAGCAGGCATACATTTTCACCGCGCCGTAGAATGAAAGGGGGATACTTCCTCTCCTACGCCGCGCTGGCTGTCTACTGTCCATCCGTCTTACGAATTTTCGATCAGGTCACGTGTCCTGACGCGAGTTTAACATTTTTTACCCATTACAAAAAAAGTGTACAACGCCGCTAAAGAAGTTTTCACTTCAAAAGTCTCAGGATTCTGCCTCGTGACAGCTGGGACTCTGGGACTCACCTGCTCCAAATAATCCCTGTAATACTGAATCCTGTTCTGATCATCAAGTCCTCCGAACGTAGCGAGTCCGTTCTCAGTGATCATGATCTCCATTTCGCCGTAACTCTCTTTCAGCCAGACCAGCTGCTTGCGAATACCTTCGGGGTTTACCTGTGGAGTTGATATTGGTATAATACAGCTCATTATTATCCATCGTCTACTTTTTTGGCTTTTGGGGATACTAATGCCCGTAGCTTATTGGAGATTATTTTAACGTACCACCATATACAGGGTGTCCCAGGAAACCTGTACCAGCGAAGGTCTGTGGTCAGCCACATCCACCAACCCGCACGTACGCGCGTGGTGGATTATAGTCTACTCTGGTGGCTTACGTCCCAGCAGTGGGAACATTATAGAATGATTATGCATTAAGTATACCTACTTAGTTAGTTAGTTTAAATGAAACAGTATACTTACGAAAAACCAAGAAGAAGCGGTATTGCCCCAATCCTCCTGTTTCTCTATTTTAGCGTTGAGATCTACAGCGTCACCTAGCGGCCAGGCTGAGAACTGTTCTCCCTCCTTCGCCTTTCGAATCACTCTGCTCGTGTAGTGGTTCAGTGCGAAGAAGTCGTAGGTTCCTAAAAAGTTTAATTCATTTGAAATAATTGAAACCGAATATTCCCGATCAGTAACACTTTGTCGTCAACACTGTGGAAGATAGGGAAAAAAAAAGGGAGTGTGCTTATGACCACACGACTGAAGGGAAACTTCAAACGTATTTGGCTATGAGAGGAAGAGAGAAAGAAAATGTGCGCGCGCACTGCTTTCTCTTGCTTATATTCCCCACTCAACTCCCGTTCGCCTCGCCCGATCACACTTTTCGTAACGCTTACGTCACGCGTTCACCAGCTCCCCAAGTCAAGCGTGCGTAAAGAAGTTTCACTTCAAAAATCACCGTTTTCATTCGTTCACAGTGTCGACGAACGGGGCTTTTTTGCCTTGTTTCTATTATTCCCGATCAGTAATACCCCTGTCGTTCACAGTCCCAATCGTCAACAGTGTTGATGATCGGGAATATTCGGTATGATAGGGATAAAAAAGTTCCGTACGTCGACACTGTGACCGATCGGGGACGACGAATGATCGGAATATTCGGTTTCAATTATTTAACACAAATCTGCGCTCACAAATTCTTGTGAATCTACTAGCGGCGCCCCGCGGTTTCACCCGCTTATGTGTCGATCGCGAGGATATCGGGATAAAAAGTATCCCATGTGTTATTCTGATGTATAAACTATATTACTGTAATGTTTCATCATAATCTGTTCAGTAATTTTTGCGTGAAAGAGTAACAAACATCCATCCATCCATCCTCATAATCTTTCGCGTTTATTATATTACTAGCTGCGCCCCGCGGTTTCACCCGCGTAAGTGTCGATCCCGGAATATCCGGATCTGGGAATATCGGGTTAAAAAGTAGCCTATATGTTTCTCCAGGGTGTCAGCTACCTCCATACAAAATTATATCAAAATTGGTCTAGCCGTTTGAGCGTGAAGAAGTAACAAACATATAAACACACACTCACAAACTTTCGTCTAAGTTACAATATTAGTGTGATTAGTAGGATAGTAGGATTTGCCAATTATATTTACCTCTAATAATTTCAATCTCTTCCTGAGTGAATGCCGGGAATGTAGACCTGGGGTATCCTCTCTTCAAGCTGAGCTCTTCCATGTGTTTTTCTATGGAAGGTGGCCATCCCCCTTCTTTGGAGAATATTGCATGAGCGTATCTGCCTGCCTAAAAAACAAATGTAACGATGTTACCCAACGACGACGGTAAACATTTACCATCCATCAAGCAGCGGGGCAATTGCGTAACACATTATCAATCGGAATCGGTTTCATTTTGACAGTTCAATAATTCAATAAAATTCATTGCGTTTACGTGTTGAGCAGACAAATTTGAACTTATGAAGCAATGTGTATTAGCAGTTAGCTTCAAAATGATTCTGATTCCGATTGATAGTGTGTTCGTAATTAGGGTGCTGGTTGTAGACCAAGAGGTAAGCTAAATTAGTCGAAACGCCCTCCCCGTCAATGTCATTCAGGTCCCAAAATATCCTTGTAGCACTATAAATCGATCTGTGATACTCAGTCCACATTTTTACCAGAATAGAAAGAAAGAAAAGAAGAAAGAAAGAAAATGCATAATTACATGCGGTGAACATGACGCAAAAAAGAACATAAACACAAAAAAAAGAAGATGAGAGAAACATGCGTCACATCCACGCAAAACGGCTATCGCTCAGCATAAAGTTGCGACCCTATGCAAGACAGAGCCCCAGCGCTGGTTTTCAGCGACAGCCGGCGGTGACGTAATGACGTCGTCCGGTGCAGCACACAATTATTAGAACACTGTACCGGCACAGCGTAGGTACCTACTCAAAGAAAAATAATTTTATTTAAATGTGATAGAATAATATTATACTAAACAGGAAATAGACATAGATACAGTACATGCGACGAGAATATCATCCTCAATAAACGTTTTACTTTACTTTTTATGTGTTTTATGTGTAATAGTTAATACTTACATACGATGGTTGTCATACTTACACAGTTCTGTCTGGCCAGCTCTGCCAGTTCCTCATCTTCTTTTGTTTTTGGATAGAAGTACAGAATTTGATTGGCTATTGACACTTTACCTGTAAATTATTGGAAGTTAGTTAGAAAATATTTATTTGATGTAGGTAGTAAAATGGTTGGGAGCGGTGAATGCTTATGCGAATCCCGGACCCCGGCTATAGGTAGAGGTGGAACACCGCGGTGGTTTTAGCCGGTAAGAGTCCGGCATGCCCCTCTGTCACCCCCACGATAGAGGAAGTCCATGAGGATTTCTACTGCGAGAAAAAAAAGGTAGTATAATGGTTATAACTTTTGTTCCTAATTAAATACAATACAACAAATTGATTCTCTTTCGCAAGAAAGTGGATGGAAAACTTCGAAAACTGGTTAATCTACATCTACATCATCATCTGCCTAGCCTTTTGCCCAATTATGTTGGGGTCGGCTTCCAGTCTAACCGGATGCAGCTGAATTCCAGTATTTTACATGGAGCGACTGCCTATCTGACCTCCACAAACCAGTTACTGGGTAATGCGATACCCCTTGGTAAGACTGGTTGTCAGACTTTCGGCCTTCTGACTACCCGTAACGACTGTTAAAGATCCTTGAATGCCAGCTGGGACCAACGGCTTAACGTGCTTTCCGAGGCACAGAAGGGTCACGGTATGTAAAGATGGTCACCCATCCACAGACCAACCCCGGCCAACGTAGCTTAACCTGATCTAATCTACCATCTACACATTATGTGTTTTCAATTAAAGTCGCTTTTCGTCTGTGTGACCACATTGTTCTTCGAAACCACGCAACAGATTTTGATGCCGTTTCCACCATCATCTAGAGAGAATTTATTGCGGAAGGTTTACGCGTTTCATACCTACATTAATATTCAACTGACATAATGAAGACATCACCACTGCTCTCAAAACGATGAAGGATAACATCGTGAGGAAACCGGCATGTCTTAGAACCAAAAATTCGAAGACAATTGACATCTGCCAGCCCGCACTGGGTCCGCGTGGTGGATTACGGCCCACTCCCTCTCACTGAGAGGAGGCCTGTGTGGCTGTGTCCCAGCAGTGGGAACATTATAGGCTGATTATATAATGAAGACATCTCGATGTTTTGTTAAGTCTTAAAAGCCGTGCGAAGGTTCCTAGTTTGTTAACGAGTTAATGGTGAAACTAATCCTTACTCACCATGATATTTAGGCTTAAACTCTTCATCGTACAGCCTCCAAGCCTTAGCATGAGCCAGCAGCACATACTTATTGCACAAGTAAGCCCCAACCTCAGGGCTGAGCAGGGCTGGGGCAAGGAGCTCGGAGTTGTACACGGCGTCACAGATAACGATCGGCTCGTTGAGAGTCAGCCAGATCTTCACACGGTCGCCGTAGAGATTGTAAAGTACCCTCGCGTAGTCCACGAACCAGTCTACTATGAGAGGGTTTGCCCAGCCACCTGAAAGAAATAGTTGATAATGATAAAACGATTCCGTAATGGACAATGTTGGAGATTGAGACTACATAATTATATTCAAGTGATGTCGATCATGTTGTAAGGAAGGTTTGAGTATGAATGTAGGTGACATTATAAGTAGGGGGAAGGCTGAAGAAACGGTGGAGGGTTTGTGTGAATGTTGATATGGTTAGTTAGAAAGGGGGTGACTTTGGAGATGATAATTATAGAGATGTATGGAATAAGCAGCAAAAATGCTACATCAGTCACAGATAAATTGGGATAGGACAAGAGGATGTTGATGACTATAATATTCCCTAGAAGAAGTCGTAGAGGCTTACTACCTTCACAAAAGCAGACTTCAAAGTCGAATGCCATTATTTTAATCGAAAAAGGCTGAGAATCAGCATTTTTGAACTCCAAAACGCACGTTCTTCACCACTTTCTAATACTTTAGCTGGGAAGGAGTGGCGCAACAAACTCCTCAGCAACACAGCTGTCTGTTCAGTTAGAACTTGATTTTATACAATAGTATGTAATTAACGTAACGAAACACAAAACATTAAATTAATTTGGCTTATTCCAGTTTGTCTTACCAAGATCTTGAAGTGATTGTGGCAAGTCCCAATGGTACATCGTCACAACAGGTTCGATGCCCTTCTCCAGCAGTCCATCGATCAGGTTGTTGTAGAAGTTCTTGCCGTCTTCATTGATGTGGTTGGAGAAACCAGACGGAAGGATACGAGGCCAGGATATTGAGAACCTGGAAGTCGGGAAAATTAAGGTAACTATACAAACTTAAATTTAACTTAGCTTAAACTGAAGTGGCAGTGGGCTGGCCACTTTAGTTGAAGGCCAGTGAAGCAGCCGAGTCCTGGAGTGGACACCGCGTATCGTCAAGCGTAGTGTGGGACGCCCCCCAGCTAAGGCGCAAGACAGGGTGTTGTGGCGCAGCATGGGAGAGGCCTATGACCAGCTGTGGACAGCGATAGGCTGAGTTGATTGATACAAACAAACTTCGAAATACATTCAGTAAAATGCAGGGACATCATGAAGACCACCAAAGCCAAAGTGTTAAGCATTTGTATATCATGGCTTTAAGAAAGAGACAGATATATTGGACGACAATAATATTATGATAATGCCATCATATTTTCCGCATGCAGGACAAACTGTGGGCCCAAATAGCACAGAATTGATGCCTTGAGACAGTGAAGCGGGGTCGCGACAGACCACGTAGGAGGTAGTGGGATGAGCCGGATAGGTTCCGTCAAAACTGGAAGGACGACACGCGGGCTCGCGAAAGATCGAAGGAGTGGAGGGAGGCTTTTTGAAGCCACGTAAAAAAAAGATTTTGCTATATTCATATGACTCTAAAATATAAGATAACAAAGTCCTTTACGAGGTAATTCGGATATGACAGGTTTTTCCCACTATCTATTATTAGATTATCCTATCTTATCATAATATAAAGTGGATGCAAAATGTTTTGCCAAATTCCAAACGGACAGAGATTGGATACAGGTCCACCTCTGTCCTCTATCCACTATGTGACGAAGCGCGAGCAAAAACTAGTTACCTATAGAAGTGGAGCCCCAGTTCCTCTGCCAGCTCGATGTCCCTCTTCCATTGGTGGTAGGAGTCGCAGGCGACGTCTCCATTGCTAAGGTCTGAGACCCTTCGTGGATCCTCGTGGACAAACCGGTCCCAGGTGCTCTCAGCTTTGCCTAGAAAGTATCATCATCATCTGCCTAACCTTTTCCCAACTATTTTGGGGTTGGCGTCCATTCTAACTGGATGCAGCTAAATCTATACTAATATTATTGTTTGTAAGTTTGTATGTAGGGGGTAATCTCTAGAACTACCAGTCGGATTTGAAAAATTCTTCTTGCATTTGATAGCCCAATTCTTGAGGAAGGCTATAGGCTATTGAACGTCACGCTATGACCCTTAGGAGCCAAGCAAAAGCGCTATCGGGAAACGAAGTGATAGAGCAGGAAACGCGGGCAAGTGATGCAATATACGACGAGATGGGTCGAGGAAATAAGAAATTTCACGCGAACGAAGTCGCGGGCAGAAGCTAGTACCAGTATGTAACAAGGAGCGACTGCCTATCTCACCTCCACAACCCAGTTACTGGGTGCTCCATTTTATAGAATGTTTTCCAGCTATACAATGGTGTGAGTTAGCATTTTGATATTTTCTTCGGGACCTTAACATCAGCCAAAATTAAAATTAGTTGAGCATGTGCAGCCATTCGACTAATAATTATTAGTCCAATGGCAGCTTATTATTTTTAAGTTTATTTATAATTTTAACTACCTCGTATGTTGTGCATGCTGTGTTCACTATTTTAGGGCATGTATTGTTTTTTTTATAAAATTTCTTGTTTAAGTTTATCTATTTAGTATGTAATTTATATTGTATTTTGCCCGATTAGAGAACCAATTAAAAAAAAGAAGTCTATTTTTGTCTCGGCACCTTTCCTCAGGATTTCTTCTTAAAAAAAAAGAAAGATAGAAATTAAAAGGACCCTTACCACCCTCATCCCAGGCGCCTTCGACCTGGTAAGCAGCAGTGGCGGCTCCGAACCTAAACCCAGGTGGAAACGACAGGTCTGCACACCGTGACACAGTTAATACAGCGCTGTGGAATAAATACCAAAATGAGCCATTTTATAAACTTTAGAAGAAGAAAAGCGGCTAAGTGCGAGTCGTATTCGCCCACAAAGGGTTCCGTAGATAGAAATATAATTTCATATATCTATGGTTCCGTACCACTGTACATTATTTTCCGTTATTAAGGTCGAGCAAAGAACAAGTTTCTTTTATGGAAAATAAAGTAAAAAAAATAAAGGAGCCCCCGTAATTTTTTTTACTTTCGCCTACGGACTGGTGAATTGCAATAACAACTCTGAGGCATCGAGCAACAGAAACGCTGTTGGATTGGACGGTAGAAACATGTATGTCGACCATAGAAATGGTGACTGGAAACCTAGCGACATCGGGTTCTGATACATTTTCAACTACCGGCCATATCTCCTCCTCTCATGTCTGTATATCTATGATGTCGACAGTAATTCGCCGGATTACCGACACACCCAGTGAAGCTTTGCTAATAATAATATTTGTACCTACCTACCACTGTTTAGAATGAGATAAGCCGTCGACAACTGACATCTAAAGGGGCTTATCACACTGGCGATTTGCAAGCGAGTCCAAAGCGAGGCGACTGTGCAACGAGCTCACCGCGAGTTCGCAGCGAGCGCGCGGCGAACTCGCCGCGAAGACGCCGCGGGCGGGCAGCGAGCTCGCCCCGAAATGGCGTCGACGCGACGGCGCTATTGGCGGCGAGCGCTTTGGACTCGCTTGCAAATAGCCTGTGTGATAATCTCTTACAAATAAATAAAATTAATTTCAAAATAACTAAATTTTTACTAAACTCATATGAAAGTATAAGTACGGTACATAACGGTTATAACAAAAAACTATTTTTAAACTATTACTATTAACTACTACTACTAATATTTTACTATATTTTTTTATTATTATTTTTAACTATTTTTAATAAAGAGTATTCTATTCTATTTTTAAATTTTTGAAGTGAAAGCTTCTTTAGCGGCGTTGTACACTTTTTTGTAATGGGTAAAAAATGTTAAACTCCCGTCAGGACATCGCGTCAGGACACGTGACCTGATCGAAAATTTGTAAGACGGATGGAGAGTAGACAGCAGGCGCGGCGTAGGAGAGGAAGTATCCCCCTCTCTTTCTACGGTGCGGCGAAAATGTATGCCTATTGTTTCGTTTAGACCTTGTCCAGAAAGGGCGAATTCGCCGCGAAACGTTTCGCGCGACATCATCATCACATAGATTCTCTGAGTAAGAGAATTAGTAGTAGTGCCTATGCATTGTACTCGCTGTCACGTAAGGTCAATAGGGAGGCGTTATTAACAGCGTACTACGGTCTGGCTGAATCCGTTCTTAGATATGGTGTTATCTTTTGGGGTAACTCGACTAATAGAGAAGTACCATTTAAAGCACAGAAGAGATGCCTTAGAGCAATGTTTAATTTGAAAACCACGGACAGCTGCAAACCCTATTTTATAATGCAAAAAATTTTAACATTGCCATCCATATATATTCTTGAAACTGTTATGTTTGTCAGGAACAATCCTAAATTATTTCCGCGCACAGCAGATCGATTTCCCAGGAACAGGCGTGACCAAACCCAACTATGTGTACCTCCCTGTAAGACTGCACTTATGCGTAAAAGTGTTTTTCATATGGCTCCAATTGTTTACAATAAGTTGCCTAAAAGTTGGAAGGAGCTTAATAATGTACACATGAAAAGAAAATTGAAGACATATTTAGTAAACAAAGCATACTATAGCATTAACGAGTTCCTAGAGTAAAGATTTGTGTTGACATAGTAGCTTATTTGATTTGATTTGATTATTATTATTTTTTTTTTGTTTTGTTAATTTACAATGGAATAGTTTAATTATTTGTTGGATCTTTTTAGTATTTTTATCTATTATTATTATTACTTTCTAATTACTGAATTTATTGTTATTCTATTATTTTAAGAGAATGTTTTAATTAATAATATTTCTTGACATTTGCACGTCACATCATGTGGCAAACATGACTGTACCTAATAATGTTGTTACCATCTTGCATGCATGTAATTTCTTGTATGTATCACACATATTTAAGCAAATAAATATTATCTTATCTTATCTTATCATTCGCGCGTTAGTGAGATACTAGGCACCAATACATCGCGCCTACAAGCATCGCGCAAATTCAAAATACGCGCGTAAATCGCGTGCACTACGCTAGACTCTCGACGAGATACTAGGGACGCCTTGTTGCGCCCAGTTAACGCGCGAAATCTAGAGCGTTCAACTCCATGTTTTCTACTGACAAATGAAGTTCAAACCCAAATACACGCGCGTTGGTACGCTCCTTCTGGACGCAACGGTCGCGCGTAATACGCACGAGAGAATCGCGGCGAATACGTCCTTTCTGGACAAGCTCTTAGGCCTCATTTACGGAGACGCGGGGCGTCGCGCGTTGCGTTGAGCGGCGCGGCCCGCACTGAATTCAAATATATGACGTTGTATGAGTGCGTTTACGGAGAAGCGATTTTAGACGCGTTTGTTTGAATTAGGGCGTTTTTTGCGGCCGAGCCCGCGGATGGCACCGACGCGTCCCACGCGGCGGCGCACGCAGCGGCGCACGCAGCGGCAATTCTCGATGAAGCTATGTCCGAGGCGGAATCTTCTGTCAGTCTTATTTAGAAATCGCGCAACACAGACGTAATCACCGTCGCAATGGAGTATGATATGATCGACTTTTTTTTTCGTCTTTTTAGGGTTCCGTAGTCAACTAGGAACCCTTATAGTTTCGCCATGTCTGTCTGTCCGTCCGTCCGTCCGTCTGTCCGTCCTCGCTTAATCTCTGTGACCGTTAGCACTAGAAAGCTGAAATTTGGTACCAATATGTATATCAATCACGCCGACAAAGAGGTAAAATAAAAATTGGAAAAAAATGTCTTATTAGGGTAGCCCCCCTATATGTAAAGTGGGAAGTGATTTTTTTTTTTAATTTCAACCCTAACGTGTGATATATTGTTGGAAAGGTATTTAAAAATGAATAGGGGTTTACTAAAATCATTTTTTGATAATGTCAATAATTTCGGAAATAATCGCTCCAAAAGTAAAAAACAATGTGTCCCCCCCTCTAACTTTTGAACCATAAGTTTAGAAAATATGAAAAAAATCTGAAAAGTAGAACTTTATAAGAACTTTCTAGGAAAATTATTTTGAACTTGATAGAAACAAAAGTTTTTGTACAAAAAAGACAAAAAGTTGTACAAAATCATTTCTGGACTAAGTTCGTAGTATAATCGTATATGCAAGCATGTTTTTTTAACTTCGTTTACATATTTTATTATCCTGAATGAATCTTTTTTCCCACAAAAAAAGAATCATTAAAATCGGTTCTCGCAATCCAAAATTACCACCGAAAACTTCTGGCACGTCTATGTATTAATTAGTAACCCAATTCCCCGAGAGATGGCGCTGTAGGTACTTATTACATTGGGTCGGGTATTATCGAATTGTACGTGGGAACACTTATTGTGACGGACGGGAAACTACGGAACCCTACACTGAGCGTGGCCCGACACGCTCTTGGCCGGTTTTTTTTTTTGATCGAGGCGAGCGTGCGCCGCCGCGATGCCCGCCGCGTGCTTCGCTACACGCTAGAGGATTCGCCGCGGGCGCCGCGGCGGGCACCGCCACGCTTCCCGTCTCGCTTCTCTATGAACATGGTCGTCACAGAGTACTTTTTGATGATGGTCGTATATTGCTATAAGTTTGTGTTTACGCGTGCGATGATGCGTGCCGCTTCACGCGCCGCCCCACCGTAAACAGAAAAAACGTCCGACGCGCCGCGAGACGCCACGCCACACGCGACGCGAGACGCCCCGCGTTTCCGTAAATGAGGCCTTAGGCGGAGCAGGGCGCTTGCGCGAATGTTCGTGTGTGTTTATGTTACAGCGAGCCACGCGCATCCATGGATGGTGACAGCTGATGGCTCGACCGTCTGTGTAGTGGCCACACTGCTGTGTATTCGTAAAATTCGTGTATATAAAGTGTTTAAAATATGGAAATTGAACAAAGTGCATCTATTAATGAAAAATATCAAAAATGCACGACGATAACATTCAAGTTTATTCTGCTGCCGGCACTCCCGGAGTGCAACCCGTCTTTTTTTCTGTCTATCTATTTGTTCCGGCTAATCTCCAAAACGGCTAGACCAATCCTGACGGGACTTTCATTTTAGTTTTTTTGTTAACTACATTTTCTTATTTTTCTAAGCTTTTTTTCGATCTCATGTTATGTATGTATAATAAAACTAAAATTTTTAAAAATATGATTGACGTGTAAAAGTGTGTGTACTGACCTACTTACAGAAATAAAATCCTTTATCATTTAGCCTAAAAAACTTTAAAAACAAATACACTCTCACCTCAACACGACTGCCCGTATCCAATCCATGATAAGAACTGCTTCAATCCGTTATCTTTATAGCCTACTA
Organism: Amphipoea oculea; assembly: GCA_945859645.1. Taxonomy (NCBI): domain Eukaryota; kingdom Metazoa; phylum Arthropoda; class Insecta; order Lepidoptera; family Noctuidae; genus Amphipoea; species Amphipoea oculea. The sequence goes on from OX243881.1 coordinate 17,331,517, forward strand.
TTTGGCCACTATCTTTTCTTTAAAATCTTCAAAGAGATTAGGATAATAAACTAAATATAAATATACATAGTTTCTTCGCTTCCTCTCGCTGCAACGCGTCTGATACAGATGCATTTTATAGTGATTTTATAAGTACATCATTGTGGATTTGCTCACGTTTGCGCACGGGGCTTAGTAATAATTGATAACCAGCCTGTACAGGGTGTTACAGAAAGGGTATATCAATACAAACGGGTTGAAGAGTGTATCTGGTCTAGAATCTCTGTACAAAATTTCAGCTCAAAAGCAGTAACTTTGAAAATGCTTAATATTTTTTTATTTCGATAGTTTATTAAATTGAAATCATAAAAAACGTGTCACCGCACTACGAGGGTCATTATCCATTATCTGTAATGTGTCTGTGCGCCTAGTACACGCACATCACGCCGCCGCGCGCCAGTGCAGCGCCGTGATGTCGAAATAAAAAAATATAAAGCATTTTCAAAGTTAATGCTTTTGAGCTGAAATTTTGTACAGAGATTCTAGACCAGATACACTCTTCAACCCGTTTGTATTGATATACCCTTTCTGTAACAGCCTGTATATGTATTATACAATCCTTTGCAAAAAAAACGGGCACCTAAGGATATTTACGTTCTCAGGTCGATTTGAGTTAATTAAATGAAATTTATTTTTTTGACGTAGTCTGTAATCTGTAGGTATACTAATAATCGTGTAAATTAATACACGTGAAGTGAATTCTGGCAATATTTTTTTTCAATTTTCGATGATTTCTTTAAAACTGATGTACACGGCCAAACAATAAGAAGTGGTCGGCAATAAAGACAAGAAGATTTTTTACTTTTTTAAATTAAATAAAGTTACAAATGTAAAAATCTAATAGAGTGTGACCTCCTCTTGCCAAAATCACAGCTTGAATCCTTCTGGGCATGATTTCCACGATGTTTTTAATAACGTTTTGAGGAATACGTTCCCACTCTTCTGCAATGACTCTTTTTAGCTCCCTGATGTTTTGTGGAGCAGGTTGCACTGATCTAACCCGTCTTTTTAGAACATCCCAGACATGCTCAATTGGATTGAGATCAGGACTTCGAGCTGGCCAATCTAAACGACGGATCCCAACTTCTTGCATGTACGCTTCCACGTCGCCAGAACGGTGCGGGCGAGCATTTTCGTCCATAAAAATGGAATCTTCCCCAAGTGCAGTCAATGCGGGTTGTGCATATGGAATTAGGACTTCCATTATGTACCGGTATGCATTTAATGTTCCATTTTTTCTGAAAATTGACTCCGTACGCTCCGTCAAATAAATTGCTGCCCAAAACATAACGGAGCCACCGCCATAAGGAGTGATTTCTTCGAAACACACTTCCGCATAGCGTTCCCGTGGTCTTCGCAGCACTCGCCGGCGTCGGTTCTCTCCACACAAAGAGATTCTAGCTTCATCAGAAAACAATACTTTATTCCAGTCCTCCAGTGTCCATAAAGCACAGTTTCGAGCAAACCGAAGTCGAGCAACACGGTGCTCACGGAGTAATTTAGGGCCCCGAGCCCGGCGGTAACTCCTGATATTGGCAGCCAAAAGCCTCCTCTTGACCGTCCACAAGCTAACTTCTACTCCTCTTACTTCTCCAAGGCTCTTCTTCAGGTCCACACTTGACGCCTGACGATTCTGCAACGCCTGACTCACCAAAAAGCGGTCATCTCTTGGTTCTGTGCATCGTTTTCTTCCCGAACCGGGTCTTCTTTTGACCAAGCCGGTCTCTAGATACCGTTGCCAAGTCCTCTGGACAGTTGAACGACTCACATTTAGCCGCTGAGACACGTAAGTTTGCGAACAACCTTCTTCAAGTAGGGCTATAATTTTACCGGCCCTTATCGCTTTATCACTCATATCAAAAAGTGGTATTTAATGTAAAAAGAAAGATTAAATTGTTTATTTTGCAGAAAATATACAAAAAGTTTTAAAATTTTAGTAATCAGTAAAAAAATCGTTTTCACTTCTCATGCTCTAAAAGTCCGTCTTTATGTTGTGCTTAGGCGACAAAAAATCGCTTTTTATGTTCTAGTGCATAAAGTAAATTTTTTTTTCTAAGACTAAAGTAATCAGGCCCAACAGCCACACGCACAATAAAACTTTGCAGATTAAACTCGAGATTTATTTCATTTTCTTTAATTTATACCACTTCCGTGTTTTCTATCGTTAATTTAATAAAATCAGGTAAAATAGTTGTCATTTATTATTTAAAAAGGCAAAGAAACGTTTTCATTTTTTGGCAGTATGAAGTACCCAAGTCGAATGACAAATGATGAAAATTAAAAAAAAAAAAACTTTTAAAAAGTTTCGTGACGGTATTATCTGTGGTGGCGGGAATTAGCTATGGATGCAACATTTTTGATAAATTATGTACTGTATACTTTATGCCTGTTTCATTTTCTCGCAATCGAAGTGAAAAGCAGAGTGTATAACTCAGGCATAAACGAGCCATTTTACCCCTCGACTTAACTATCCACCCTCGCCTGCGGCTCGCGTGGATACAAACGTCTCGGGGTAAAATAGCTTCTTTTATGCCTTAGTTGTACAATCTACTATTCAACAATTCGCGCCAGTAGTAAAGCAATTTTATAATAATCCACAATAATCATTATTTTTCTTTTGTTAATTTCAAAGGATGATGGCGACCTTGGCACCAGTTGCGTATAGCGACATGATATATTAAAAAAAATGCTTTATTAAAGTTATATTAAAGAACCTAATTCAATATTTTTTAGAACTAGCAGTATGTCTATAAAATAAAAATAAACATTTATATTTTTAAGCTTAACTAAGCTGATATTGATTCGGAACGCGCTCTCCATACGTTCCGTTGTACGTTATCTGTCCCTCCATTAGGCGTTTAAAAGATTTTTAATAGTATATCTAGCCATAATAATGTTTTGTTTATATCAGAATTTATATTTTATAATATTGCATTTAGTGTTAAATACAGAGACTGTGTAACAGACAGAAAAAATATTTAATATGCGATGACATTTTTTTTTACGTCTAATGAAACGCTTGACTGACAAACTGACATTGCGAATGATCAACTGTCAAAAGACTTAAAAGTCTACTCAATACTTTCCCTCGCTTCGTTGTGATAAGTATTGCGCGCTTTTACACGGTTTTGGCTCCTCCTGATTAGTGATTAGGTACTTGACCCTCTGCTTTCCTACGGATACCGATATTTGTTCCTTTTTCATATGTCAAAATCGATATAACCTATAATTTAAAAAAACTTTAAAAAAATAAAAACAGTAAGTTTTTAGTGAACATTTGATTTTAAAATAGCATCACAGCATAATAATCTAGAAGAATTCGATAGTAGTAGCAGTATACGTTAAAGAAAATATTGGTGCCAGCCATGAATGGAATGTCGCCATTCTCCTTTAAATTTGGAACGTGAAGAATCATGCTAGGATGCTTCAAATAACATACCAATACATCGTCAAATTAATAAAACTTCTTTCTTCTTCTTCTTCATTGAAGTAGAGAAAAAAATCTAAAGTGCCCGTTTTTTTTGCAAAGGAGTGTATAATATTATAAATTCTAAAGTAACTCTGTCTGTCTGTATGTTTCACGCCTAAACCACTGAACCGATTTAGATGAAATTTGGTATAGATATAGTTTGAGTCCCGGGAAAGGACATAGGATAGTTTTTATCCCGATATTCTTACGGGATCGAAACTTATACGGGTGAAACTGCAGGGCGCAGCTAGTTTCTATATACCTAATTATTCAACTTATCCGATATTCTAATCGACAATGTTTTGTTTGCGATGTGTTTTATAAGTATGTAGATAAAATATTGTTTTTTTTTTTGATAATGATGTTTGCAGAGCAGTTTTAGTTTAAAAAACTTGGGTCATGGAAAAATTTAGGTAGGAGTTACCTACAATATTGTTAATTAGGTACATCTATATGTTACAGTCATAGTGATTAAATAGCTATTATACATAATGACTGGTAATTATAAATAATAGCAAAATTGACTAGACAATGTGGTAAATTAATCACTTTATCCGGATATTATTCATAATAGTGTGTCAAAGTTAGCCAAAGTAATAAATACGGTCTAACTGCCTTGTTACCCCTCCCGCTCTTCAATAAATTTTGTTTTATGGCTAGTGAGCGTTAAAGGAGAAGGGAAAGACTCCATAGTTTCCTGGGCCCAGGTGTTAACTCAATCAAACTAGCTTTATTTGAAAATGGATATAATAACAAGGCCACACTGAAAATTTGGTGAAATTTGGCTATCCAGGAATCAAGTTATATGAAATATAGTAAAAGTGAGGTTACATTATAACATTGTAGTTTTTGATGTTATTTGCGAAATATTTTTGAATGGTTTTGGTTGTATAATGGTTTTACGCATGGAGTGCAAGTAAAGAGCCTCCATGTGTGACGTGTTGAAGATCCTGACACGGATTGAGGACGGAAAATACGTGCGCACTCACAACGAAAGAAAACGAACGAGTGTCAGTCACAGAGTACTTTTTGATTCTATTCTATTCTATTTTTTAATAAATGGCAAGCAAAGCTGATGTCGACTATTCTGCCAATGTCTAAAGTGAGCTGGAAGAACAAGTGTGCATGAAAGAAGAAAAAAAAAAGGTTTTAAACGAATGAAATTATTTGATTGATACAATGTAGATTATTGTAGATCTTGCTGGATTAGTGCGGGACTGAAACAAACAAAAAATAGAAATAAATAAATAAATATTATAATTGTTAAAACATAAAATACACGCATACCACACCCACACTACTTTTTGATAGGTGCCGGTTTTTTTCTACCTGTCATCTGACAGTCGGTGACACAGATCTTACTTTAGACTATACTGAGTGACCAGTGTTGCTAACAGAAGAAAAATTAATGGAACTCGATTCGCTTTGAATCGATTCCACGAATAGATTGATAAGCATTTGTCACTCGATGTTCATACATATTCTGAGATTTTACCGATTTATTCACTATCGATTACTTAGAATTCAGGCATGTACAGTCTGTTATAGCAATTAGCTGACCCCCCTAAAAATTACTCGATTTTGCACCCTCCTCTCATAACATTAAAGGTTATTCAATATGTATGAGTTAATCGGACTAACACTACTCGATGAACAGAAACAATAAATAATTTTGATACGCAAATTTGAGCTTTAAGATGTTGGTGTTAGGTCATTTACTATGTATGGGTATTTGTTACGCAATTTTCATTTTTAATCAGCAAGACTTAAAGGTTAGGTTAATGTTGTGATAATTTGTGTCATTGCTACTAATACCTTATTTCATCTATCTTACTCAAGTTAATCTGGTGTCGTGGTTCATGCGTAAGGCTGAGACGTGCAAGATGCGAGTTCAAATCTAGTCTCATGTTTAATTTTGTTTTCAATATATAAATTGTTCGTAAGTATTTCTTGCATTATTGTAAAGAACAAGCATATCAATTAAGTTGATAAACGATAAACGTTTCACCTTTTTCAATAAGTGGGTAGTTCGACGTCAATATGAGTATTCAACAAAAACTGCTATTGAAATGATTTTAGGAATATGGGGTAGAAGAATAAATTGAACAAGACATTCTATGCACAAATAGCAGTGAATACGCACGAACATTTTTATATTGCCTTACTAAGTTGCGAAAATCCACGCCTTTTTATTAATTATTATTATCGGTTTTGATAGTTTAATCGTCATGTCTCAGTTGAGTGATTATTTAAAATACAAAATATTGTATTTGCATAAGGAGAATGTTGGTATTAAAGCGATTGCTAGGAAACTTAATATAGCGGTAAGTGTATTCTTTTTTATACTTCCTTAATTCGTTAGTTGGCTTATAAACGTGAGTATAGAATAATAGAAAATTAACTGTTTCATTATGAGATCATTTATAGGTCTAATGTGGTTTATCTAAAGGTATTTTTGCAAACTTATTCGAAAAATTATGATTACCGGGTTATTAAAATTATGCTTATTGTGTTGTTTCAGAGAAATACAGTCAGACTGTGGCTAAGACGTTTTGAAGAGACAGGGAATATTCAAAAGGATCGTCCTGAACCAAAACCTGCAATGTTACTCCTGTGTCAAAACATCATCAAGCAATTGTTAGAAGGCATACTGAACACCCATTTTTGCCTACTCAATGCAGTATAATGTTTCTGTTCAGACGGTCAGAAAACATTTGCATGTTGCTGGACTGAAACAATACAAGCCAGCACGTAAAATTTAAATGACTGCTGCACATCGCCAAGCAAGGGTCCGCTTTGCCCAAGAATATCTCAATTTTAATTGGGAAGATTATGTTGTCATATTTACCGACGAGAAGTTTTTGTCAAAACCTTATTTATAACTAAACATAACTACATACTTACAAAACAAATTGATATATAGTATACCTAGTAGGTAAAACATCAACGTATAATGCTATTTTATTTAGTTCAACGATATTTAATGTGGTGATGTTATTGTTATGAAATAGAAATACATACCTATATATTTCTAAATATTATAACATGTTGATTCACTACATTAAACTCTGTGAAGTATGTAACAACGTTATTAGTAACTGTTATATCATTTACGTTATTCTTATAATATTTTTTTTTATAAAATAAAATCGTTTTTACCATCATTATCGTTTTTTTATTTTCGTTCAGCTTTTTTTTTGTTGCTAAAGTTATAATTTATTATTTATAACTTAAAAAAAATTATTATAAAACAAAATGCGCAGCAGAAAACATGTTGGTTTCGAACTCGCAACCACGCTCTTGTCAGCTCACTGCAGCTACCACTAGACCACACGAACATGGTGATTGTCGTTGAAATTAGCAATAATATATTACAAGCTAGAACAATATTCAAGATCATACCTACCTTAACACTGCGTGTTAAATATCAAATTCGAATAACTGTTTTATTAATCGTAGACGTTGAACTGTTCTAGTTCGATAAGCTTACTTGCTAACAAGCAGAAGGTTCAAATTCGTTTAATTTTTAAGGGGTCAGCTAATTGCTATAACAGACTGTACTTTATCGATTATTTAGTTTCACAACTTAATTTAATATTTCTTGCTTCCTAGATAGAAACATGGTACCTACTGTATTTAGTGATTTCCTTTAGAAAAATATAACGGTTTTTTTAATACCCATTTCAACTAGTTAACTGCTGGGCCCAGGATTTCCCCTCTCCTTTACTTTATAAATTAAAGTTAAATAACTTTATAACAATGTTAATTAACGTAGAATTATTATCTATGGCAATGTTATTTTAATTCTTAAAGTAAACATCATAATTATTACTTTTTAAATAACAGTTAATATTGCTACACATATATGTAGTTAGGTATGCTTAAGACAAATTGAAATATAATTTTATAATCATTACCTATACTACTTGTTTTATTACATTATCCAAGTCTTCGAAGATATTATATAAAATTGCTAGTTAATGTGATTAATTCTGTGTCAATTATCACTTTATCTAAATTGAGTAGACATTATGAATAATGGCTAGATAATATATATAATATCCGGATTTATTACTTTGGCTGTAACACATACACACATACAAATAAATAAAATTTCAGTGTAATTTTTTAATTTTTTTTAGTCTGTCTGTCCCGGCTAATTCTTCGAAACGGCTGGACCGATTTTGATGAAATTTCGTATGGGGATACTTTGAACCCTGGGGACTATTTTTTATCTATATAGGTACCACGGGGGTGATGTTGCGGGCGGAAGCTAGTGAATAATATATTATCGAGTCATATGTGAAATGAGAAAAATATAATTGGATAGTATACTCATTATTGTATGTACATACTAACAAAGGTAGGTAAATAGAAATAAAAGAAACAAAGAAAAAAAGAAAATATGTTTATTTACGGTATAATTATGACGCAAACAACAAAGAGCATGACGCAAAAAAGGAACAAGTTAGGAGAAAATATGCGTAGGAAATATGCGTTATACCTATAACATTTATATAACATTTTTAAAGCATGAAAGTTACCGACATAAGGTTTCACAATCAATCTATATATATCTCATCATCTGGCTGCTTTGTCCCAAGTATGTTGGGGTCAGATTCCAGTCTAACCGGATGCAGCTGAATACCAGTATTTTACATGGAGCGACTGCCTATCTGACCTCCACGACCCAGTTACTGGCTAATACGATACCCCTTGGTAAGACTGGTTGTCAGAGTGTCGGGCTTCTGATCGATCAGGTTTAACTACGCGGTTGCTCCAACAACCATCTTTACATATCAAGACCCTTCCATGCCTCGGAAAGCACGTTAAAAAAGCCGTTGGTCCCGGCTGTCAATCATGGATCTTTGGCAATCGTTACGGGTCGTCAGAAGCCCGAAAGTCTGACAACCTGTCTTACCAAGAGGTATCGTATTACCCAGGGTCCCCGAAGGTCAAATAGGCAGTCGCTTCGTGTAAATACTGGTATTCAGCTGCATCCGCTTAGACTGGAAGCCGACCCCAACATAGTTGGAAAAACTATGCAGATGAGCAGATGACATAAATAATAAAATAAATATACTTAAATAATAAGTTTTAGCTGTAATCTTATTATAATTTATTAATCGAATTGGTTAGTTTCACGCGGCAATAGAACGTAGGGATCTCCTCTTGATAACTTTCGAGTAGTACGCCGCCGACTTGCGTGCCGTGCGCGTGCGCATTGGATCCGAGAAGTCTACTTCGTACAAGCCGAACTTTGTTCTGAAACGAAAAATATAATTGATCATAAAATGCTGATGTTTTGAGGTTTCGTATTATCCAGTAACTGCAGTTGTGAAGGTCAGATAGGCAGTCGCTCCATGTAAAATACTGGTATTCAGTTGCATCCTGTTAAGCTTCCTCTCCATTTGCGCGGACACGTCGTGCGACGCGTCCGCGAATGCATCCGCGCATAGTGGAGAGGGCGAAATCTGTCGAGATCTGCCTGCGTGCACATGATTAGACAAACGGAACAGATACAAAGCTTCAAACAACCGCGCGAATCGGTTGCACTACTACAAGCACGCGGGGCATGTGTGCGTGACCACTGGCCGCTTGTCACGTACGCGGCGAGACTGGAAAAAACCGGTTTACGCTGGCACATCTAGTTGACAATTTCAGGGTCAGTGCGACGCACGTTGTTTGTTTTGTTAGTTCCAAGTTTGAATATTTTAATGTAAAAACGCGGTATATTATTGTTAATAATGGTGGTTTATTGTACTGTGTGTATGAATAATACTAGAAAAAATAAAGATATATCATACTGCAACTATCCCAAGGAGTACAATAGGTAAGTAAATATTTGATTAGTTCTTTTTCAAGTAAGTACCTTTTTGATAAGAAGACAGTTGTACACGGTGTGTTTTTACCTTTTTATTATTATTACAAATTTTTACTATATATTTGTAGATACGTGGATGGGTTGGTATGTAGTAGGTATGTGTGTTAAGTTTAAATATTGCAAGTAAGGTTTGAACCACTTCCCGATGTCTGATTGAGCTGAAATTTTGTATACCTGCGTAACTTCGGTGATAATGCAATAATAAGATAGAACCTGACGCTGCACCCAGGATTATCTCCTCACTAGGGAACTCTTCAACGGTTAGTAGCACGATCACGAAATTTTTATGATAGATGAATTTTGATAATCAACGGCCATAATAGCATGATCATGAAAGTTTGAATACGAGTTTAAAAAGCATTTTTAATCGAAACTTATTATTAATACCTACATCGTACTTATTTCTCGCTACTAGTAGGTCTTGAAATTAAATTAATATTTAATAAATAGGTATATAATCTTTAAAATGTAGGTCTACCTATGTCGTTTGTATAATAGTGTTCGGTTCGCATTTCCATTTTATTTTTGTTTCAGCTCAAAGCATTTACCACACACACCATTAAAAAAAACAATAAATGATTAAAAAACAAAAATTATAAAAAGAAAATTATTAGAGTAAGTAATTTGTAAATCATACTGAATAATAAAACTATTTAACAAATGTTTTGTTTGTCTTAACCTATTGTGACAACCCTACGAAAATAGGTAACAATTTTGCACGTTCTTAAGAAGCTTTGCCTCTGTTCCGTTTGTCTACTCATGTGCTGCGTGTCCGCGTCTGCCTGCGTCCCTGCCGCAATCCGTGATTTGTCGGTTTTTTGGGCACGCATCAAAGGGATCTGCCGAGAATTGCGTTCGTCACACTGACACAGACGGAAGTGAAGAGGGCAGACGGATTTCTAGACACACGCGTGCGCGGACGCGTCGCACGACGTGTCCGCGCAAATGGAGAGGGGCCATTAGACTGGAAGCTTTGGGTAGTACTATGGCCAGCAGTGATCTTCTTATTGTTGCAGATATTAGCCAGGTACAGTCAACAGCAAAAGTAGATGATGAAAATCAGAAATTCAATACTAATGAACAGAGTTCGCGTCAGAACTGTGTGGCGTCGAATTGATTCAAAAGTATGTAATTGTAAATTATACCAAACATTTAGGTACTACTAGAACACCTGCCATATATTCGTGATCAGTTTTGACTCTAAAAGTTATTTCTGATTTTTATCATCTACTTTTGCTGTTGACTGTTCCTCAGTTCGTTTATGCCTCAGGTATAGATATACCTAGATAACGCAGGAGCACCTACTTCGCGTGCCAAAAATCGCACCAGTTTACGATCGAAAATCATAAGCCACCACTTTCGCGCTCTATCCATTGGTGAAATCCTCAAATTAATAGAACGTCAAAGGACGATGAGTCAGAACGTCCCCCAACCTTACATTGACCAACAGACTTAAAATGTATCTCATTCGAACCGCCTTAGCAAGCTGATCAATTTTTACTATGACGACATCTCTCAAAAGTGCGGGATATTCCGAGAAAATCATGTTTTAGTGTTAATATTGTCACAACGTCCCCCCAACCCTTACATTGACCAACAGACTTAAAATGTATCCCATTCGAACCGCCTTAGCAAGCTAATCAATTTTTACTATGACGACATCTCTCAAAAGTGCGGGATATTCCGAGAAAATCATGTTTAGTGTTAATATTGTCACAACGTCCCCCCAACCCTTACATTGACCAACAGACTTAAAATGTATCCCATTCGAACCGCCTTAGCAAGCTGATCAATTTTTACTATGACGACATCTCTCAAAAGTGCGGGATATTCCGAGAAAAATCATGTTTTAATGTTAATATTGCCAGAACGTCCCCCCAACCCTTACATCGACCAACAAACTTAAAATGTATCTCATTCAAACGGTCTTAGCAAGGTGATCATTTTTTACTATGACGACATCTCTCAAAAGTGCGGGATATTCTGAGAAAATCATGTTTTAGTGTTAATATTGTCAATACGTCCCCCCAACCCTTACATTGACCAACAGACTTAAAATGTATCTCATTCGAACCGCCTTAGCAAGCTGATCAATTTTCACTTTGACGACATCTCTCAAAAGTGCGGGATATTCCGAGAAAATCATGTTTTAGTGTTAATTTCGTCACAACGTCCCCCCAACCCTTACATTGACCAACAGACTTAAAATGTATCTCATTCTAACCGCCTTAGCAAGCTGATCAATTTTTACTATGACGACATCTCTCAAAAGTGCGGGATATTCCGAGAAAAATCATGTTTTAATGTTAATATTGCCAGAACGTCCCCCCAACCCTTACATCGACCAACAAACTTAAAATGTATCTCATTCAAACGGTCTTAGCAAGGTGATCATTTTTTACTATGACGACATCTCTCAAAAGTGCGGGATATACCGAGAAAAATCATGTTTTAATGTTAATATTGCCAGAACGTCCCCCCAACCCTTACATCGACCAACAAACTTAAAATGTATCTCATTCAAACCGTCTTAGCAAGGTGATCAATTTTTACTATGACCACATTTCTCAAAAGTGCGGGATATTCCGAGAAAAATCATGTTTGCTAATATTTTTGGCACAAAATAACAGTTTGTAAACCATATTCTTTGATTTTCAAACCTCTCAAGATCAATTAAGAGATGCCATTTAAAAAACAGAAAACGTCATTCGTTACTCGTCCAATTTTTTCTATTCCTATAGGCAGTTGTCCCACCGGCGGCGATGAACGAGTAGCGAGTAGAACTAGCAACTGAAAACGAGTTGGCTAGCAGCGAGCAGCGTGTGTGTAGTTCCGATAGTTTTGTCGCTGGGCTATCAGCGAGCGTTCGAGTGCGACGGGCGATTACTCGCACCACTCGCTCGGGGCGGTTAGTCCCACAGGGGTTTCTCTCGGCGTGAGCTCTGACCGCCAAGCGAGCATCGCTGAGCGAGTATCGCTAGGCGAGTATTATCTTTGATAACTCTTGTCGCTCAGCGACAAACCAGTGGAGCGAGTCCTCGCCGGCAGTGTCAACAGTCAGCGATTAACTGTTAATATATGCATCTCTTTTGTTTACACGGAATGTATATCTATTGTACGTTTCTTGAGCGAGAAAACAGCCGACAGTGAGTCGCTTCCTCGCCGGCGGTGGGACAACTGCCATATGCTCGTCCACGACGGAGACGCGGGTGTCGTGGTCTTGGGCGAGCTCGAATCCCTAGTTAACTCAAACCTAGAATCCTTCGTTGCGTTCAGGATTCAAAATAGCGCCCGCGACAACAAGACACTACTTTATCCCATTTGTGAATAATCTACTATATATCATGTTTGTTGAATTTGAAAAAATAAATAAAACGATTATTTTATTTCTAAACCCCATGGATTTTGGAGTTAAAAACTGGTTGCTAGTATTTTTATAGATCTTTATGAACCTCATAACACATACAAAAGATCTGTTGCAGGGCGGGGGACGGGCCTAGTGAATTAGAAAAATCAATAAAACGATTTTTTAATTTTTATTTTATTTCTAAGCCCCATGGATTTTGAAGTTAAAACTGGTTGCTAGTCTTTTTATAGATCTTTATGAACCTGATAGCACATACAAAATATCTGTTGCAGGGCGGGGGACGGGCCTAGCGAATTAGGAAAAATTAATAAAACGATTTTTTTATTTTTATTTTATTTCTAAGCCCCATGGATTTTGAAGTTAAAACTGGTTGCTAGTCTTTTTATAGATCTTTATGAACCTGATAGCACATACAAAAGATCTGTTGCAGGGCGGGGGACGGGCCTAGCGAATTAGGAAAAATTAATAAAACGATTTTTTTATTTTAATTTTATTTCTAAACCCCATGGATTTTGAAATTAAAACTGGTTGCTAGTCTTTTTATAGACCTTTGTGAACCTACTAATACATACAAAAGTTCTGTTGAAGGGGGGGACGGGTCTCATACAAATATGGTCATCGTTCTTTAGCAAAAGATGCATGCAATCAATAATTTTAGTCACTTTTTTTAAAAGGAGTTTTTAAATGTATTAGTAACATATAAAAACAAATAATAACGTGCAATGTGATGATAGGATATCGAACATTAATAATGTGCTTTCAGATGTAGTTTATTACGCATAACTACTGAGTTAATAGCCTCTGAATAACGAAGAAAAACGCGGTTTTGGTCGGAGTACCGCCTTAAATTGCTAGCTTTACTCAATTCTCGTTAATCGCCGGTGGTGGAACAGGTGTCTTAGGTGTTATTCCTTAAGGTGAATGCGCAGTGGTAGACCGCGAAATTTAAATTTTCTTAGGTTTTTTGCAATTTGTAGGTCAGTGTCAGGTTGTATCTTGATCAATATATGATTTGCGACTATAATAGACATGTATTTACAGAATTATAGTCATTAGAATCATTAATATATCTCTTTAAGTTAGATTTCTACCACAAACACTTTTCCATACGAGATTTGTTCTTAACGGTAGAAATCTAACTTAGAAAGATGTATTAATGATTCTAATTATTATAATTCTGTAAATACGTACCTGTTATAGTCGCGAATCATATTTTGATCAAGATACAACCTGACACTGACCTGAAAATTGTAAAAACGTATGAAAAATTGAATTTCGCGGGCTACAACTGCGCATTCACCTTAAACAGAAAAATAATGTTTACTTAAGTACTTACCGATATCCGTCTACCCACTCCAAGTTGTCCATGATCGACCAATACGCGTACCCGGTCACGTTGACGCCATCTTTGATCGACAAGATGACCTGAAAAATCACATGTTCTAAAATCTAAATTGTGAATGATAAAAGAGAATGGCATACCTACTAAAATAATTTCATTAGGGATTTTTATTGGAGCATACATTTACGTAACATATTTTTAAATATAATCCAGAGAATTTTGAAGGAAATCGCTAATCCATTGCTTCATACGTTTGAAAAATTCGACTGCTCAACAACGTTAATCACGCAATGAATGTTGATGCACTATGTTACGCAATTATCCCGCTGGGAATCGATCCCGATGCTTCCCGATCGCAGCAGCAACACTTGCAAATACCAACGACACGATTAATTAAACCGGCAATGTAAAAATAATCTTAATTTTAATAACGAGTCACTTGTACTCCCCGTCATTGTAGGTAATCATTTTGTACTAGGCCATACCTTTTTTTTTTTTTTTTTTTTGTACCTTCTGGTTACGGAGATATTGAACGTCAAAATTCCAACTTTTACCGATGTTTATTTACGAAAACAAGCTCTTAATGCACAACTTCAAATACCCCTAAGACCCCTGTACTGTACATGCACCTTATGCATAATGTTTTGCGTGCGTTACATTGTGCACTACCGCAAACAGCAAATTTTCACACCAACAAAAAAAAAACAACCGACACTTCAAAGAGATAAATAACTTTAATTTCGGAAGTCGGTGTCTTTAGTTCCCCATATTCGTTTTTTGACACCGACTTCCGAAATCAAAGTTATTTATCTCTTTGAAGTGTTTTTCTTTAAGTCGGTTCTTTTTTTTGTAAAAAAAGTTTTTATTTTTCACTTTTTAGTTGTACCTCCTCCACAGAAATTCAGTTAACGCTAGTGCATTGAAGAATTGAAGACACTGATTAGAAGAATCATCAAAATTCGCATAGAAATGCCGGAGATGCAGTACATTTATGCATATAACTTCTTACATAAGAATAATTACCCAATGTATTATATACTAAAACCTTCCTGACAGTATGTAGATCACATAAGTGAAAGAATCATCCAAACCGGTTCATTATTTTTTGAGAAAATCGCGGACATACATACATACGGGTCGAATACAGAGCCTCCTTTTTTGAAGTCGGTTAAAAATAAAAGTTGTTTCCCAGCAATTATTTTTGTGCAATGTTATTTAGTTTGATGAACAGAATACGTAGTTGACGGCTATGGGATGTGTCTTTTTACATTGTTGTATGTACCTGTTCTAAATGATCTCTGACGAATGAGATTCGGCTGTCATCAGTAAGATTGGAGCCTCCACTGGAGTATCCGTTCTCAGAGATGAAGATCTCAATGTCTCCGTACTGCTGCTTCAGCCAAGCCATCTGCTCCCGTATGCCTTGTGGATATATCTGGTTAAAAATATATAATAATTAATTATAGATATTTACATAATATAAGCTAACATACAAACTATAATAATATGTACAATTACATGAAACAAGTGCGAGTCGGACTCGCGCACCGAGGGTTCCGTATAAAAATTTAAGGTTTTCGGAATTTTTCCTTTATGTGTGCTATAAAACATTGCTTCATGCCAAATTTCAAGATTCTAGGTCGACTGGAAGTACCCTTTAGGTTTTGATTCCCTTGCGAGTAGTTGCGAGTTTGAAAATATGCGGCTTAAATTGCCGTTTCTTTTGATTGCGTTGGCTTAGAAGTTTGATTTTTTAACAGCTTCAAGGGACAGTAGACCTGAGTAATTGATATAAATTTCAGC
Source organism: Amphipoea oculea (assembly GCA_945859645.1). Lineage (NCBI taxonomy): Eukaryota > Metazoa > Arthropoda > Insecta > Lepidoptera > Noctuidae > Amphipoea > Amphipoea oculea. Next base: position 17,347,421 of record OX243881.1, read on the forward strand.
TTCATACCTCCACGCGTTCCTGAGAAAAAGGGTCTTGACAGACGGACGGACGGACAGACGGACAACAAAGTGATCCTATAAGGGTTCCGTTTTTTCCTTTTGAGGTACGGAACCCTAAAAATAAACAAAATAGTCATATGGCATCAAAGAATTCGTCCGCATCGCTGTCAGCAGGAACAGTGCCCAAAAGGCTGGCAGCATTGCCACGTTGTAAGGCAATGCTAATTCTTTGGCCAAGAAATAGGCCAGCCCTCTGGTCGCGTGAAGAATCGACTAACCGCTTGGCGATATCTCGAAAAACCAAGTGGGCACTCGGACCCCATGACCATAGTGTTTCAACCCCAAACGGCTCGAACATATAACTTCCAATCAGGTTGCAATATTTTCGCCGTTTGAGGTTTCTGCACCTGCAGCAGCCGCCCCAGCGCAGCCCACCGTGTTAGGAAGATGGGATGGCGCAAGGGTGTCGACACATGTTGCATCCCACACCAAAGGTCTGCCTAACTTCCAGGGCATTATGGTCATTCCGTCTGGTCTCTTAAGTAGAGTTTTAAAAATAGTAAGGGTACTTATAGGCATCAGCGTCATTGGTGAGTGTTTGGTCTGACCATGCGAGGAAGGTCTATATTATAGGGTAGCGGAAAATCAACGCGAAAACTGTAAACGTGAATTCTGGCGTAGTCATGTCTTTACAAAAGAAAACAACCGACTTCAAAAAAAAAAACACTACAAAGTGAAAAATAACTTTAATTTCGGAAGTCGGTATCGTTGGTTCCGCATTTTCGTTTTTTGACACCGATTTCCGGAATTAAAGTTATTTTTCACTTTGTAGTGTTTTTTTTTGAAGCCGGTTGTTTTTTTTTTTGTAAAAAAGTTTTTATTTTTCACTTTTTAGTCGTACCTGCCCCACATAAATTCAATTAACACTAGTGCATTGAAGAATTGAAGACACCGACTAGAAGAATCATCAAAATTTGCATGGGAATGCCGGAGATGCAGTACATTTATGCATATAACTTCGTACATAAGAATAATTACCTAATGTATTATATACTAAAACCTTCCTGAAAGTATGTAGATTACACTAATGAAATAATTATCAAAATCGGTTCAATAGTTTTTGAGATAATCGCGGACATACAAACATACATACATACATACATACGGGTCGAATACAGAACCTCCTTTTTTAAAGTCGGTTAAAAAGAATGTCATCATCATCTGCCTAGCCCAACTATGTTGGGGTCGGCTCCCAGTCTAAACGGATGCAGCTGAATACCAGTCAGTACTTTACATGGAGCGACTGCATATCTGACTTCCACAACCCATGTTACTGGGCAATACGATACCCCTTGGTAAGACTGGTTGACAGACTCTCGGGCTCCTGACTACCCGTAACGACTGTCAAAGATCCACGAATGACAGCCGGGATCAACGGCAACGGAGAGGTCTCGTTATGTAAAGATGGTCACCCATCCACAGAACAACCCCGGCAAGCATAGCTTAACCTGATCGATCGACCTGTGTGACTGTTATTATTTAGCCACGGGCCCCTAAAAAAAAGAATGGATGGAACAGCAAATTTTTTTTCTTAACAACCGGCGATAAAATGTCAACGCAGGGGGGTTCAGAATCAGATCTACTGAATCCATAGTAACAGGTTGCACGTCGATGTACAGACGCCAGTACATCATCCTACTACAATCTGTCAAATTCTTTAATAGATTTTCAACTTTATCACTAAAGCATAAGGTTCAAAGTTGATTGGGAAAATCTGACAGTTTCGGGTAGGTCCAGCACATCAATCTACCCGAAACTGTCAAAGGAGACGGGGATTTCTGGGCCTGATTGTAATAAGTTGAGGTATGGCTTATAAAAAGGTTATATTTTTCTATTTCAAAATGTGAAAAATCAACTCAATTTACAATCCGGAAAATGAGAAATCTAATAATTAGGTTAGGGTTACGAAGTAATTGGAATGTAGCGGTATCTACAACGCCACATGTGAACAACGCGTCACACTGACGTCACGCAAATCCTGCATCGCGCAAGCAGAGTTTACCGCGCAACTAGCATAAGTATATACAACAGCCCGACATGACTCATTGGGCAGTTGCCCGCCAGACACAACACCCGTCTGGTCGGAGGATCCTCCCTTTTCTATGGAGGTTGAGTGAACTTTACGCCCTGTTCCTCATACCTCTATAGGAATATCGATTCAGTTATAATCGATTAACGTTACAGAGTTCATACTATTTACGAAAATGCTTTCACCAGATGATTAATTCAATTAAAAAAATTAAATCTGTTAGAATTAATGTATTAAGAGTTTATACTAATTAAATATCTACATAATTAAGGTAAATCAATTCACGTTTACCAATCGATTATTGTATTTTTAACCTGTGCTAACTCTGGCTTGACATGGCATGACATGACATCGACACTCGTTCGTATCGTCTAGTGCGTGTGCGTTTTGAATGTGTCTCCTCCCATACTTTTATATTATTGATATTTTCCTTGAAATTGATATTTTTCAGGAAAGCAGGGGTGCTTTCCTACGGACTTCTGCCCCCTTATTCACAAACACTCGATATGCTTCCGTATCGTATCGAACATTAATCATTGTTATCGTAAGAGTCTTCTCAATGCTGTTCACAAGTCCAAAACCCGAAAATGTTGTCAGTTTAAATCAAATAGACGCGACGCCCGCTATTCTTCCAACAGCTATTTGCTGTTGAGGGGAAGTCAAGTCAGGTTATCGAAATGTCAGATTTCGATACGATAGCCTGTCGTATGGTTGTGAATCAGGGCTCTGATCTTCCTTCTTGTACGACTCTTGCCTTGCTACCATACAGGACACGGAGAACCCCGCATAAACGTTAAACTTGGACTTGTTATTTTGGAGAGAGAGGAACAAACATAAATACATATAAGTACAAATATACATACGTATACTGATAAACCCATTACCCTCCTTCGGCAGTCGGGTAAAAAATGACAATCGTACTTCAAAAATCGGCTGTTAATAAGTATGTTACGTAACCTCACTTTTCCTAAATCTCTTTTATCTCGGCTCTCAAATTGCCAAAATCTGCAAATTTTTTAGTGATTGTTTGTTAATATAGTAGCTATCAAATGACACCAATTTGATCTTTTTACATCCAGGCCCAAAATTGTATGAAAGCGTATTCATCTCCTTTTCTCAATCAACATTGAACCTTATGCTTTAACAATAAAGTTGAAAATCTATTAGAGAAATTTAACAGATTGTAGTAGCTTGATGTGCTGGCGTCTGTACCTGCCACCCAAAAAAGATCCGACGCAGACCTAATGTGTCTTCTGAATAAATTTATTATGTAGAAGTCAAACAGACACAAAGATTCGATCATAGAACCATCTATGATTTTGCAACATCCCGAAGTGTTTGATTCTTTTTTTTATTGCAGAATGGCTCGTTCTCTTTTATATTAGCAATTTTGCTTACATGGCAGCTGATTTTACTTCATTTTTGTAAAGGAATCGACATTGTAACTTATAACATCGCCTTGGATGATTCTGTAAAGGTGTTATAATTGTGGTTTAATAAATAAATAAATAAATAAATATTATGAAAGTTTTTGTATAAGTCAAAGTGGTCTTTTTAAAAATTTAAAGTTTTCAGATACCCTTCCTAAAAATAATAAATCCCTTAGCATCGAAATTCCGTCACTTACCGCCATAAGCGAACTATAACCGTAGGTCCAGCTCGGGTCCACCTCCAGCACAGCATCCAGGTCTCCAATGTACGTAAAGACTGAATTCACGATCTGTTCCGAAGGTTTGGGTTTCCGCACCAGCCTCGAAGTGTAGTGGTTCATGGCGAAATAGTCGTAAGTGCCTAGGGAGGTAGGGTTTTTTTTTACTTAAAGGTAAGTATTTGAAACTACATGCAAAAACTCCCAATTTATTTGGGGATGGCGCAACGTCTTCTTTTCCCATATTCCTCTATTAGTCGTCATCTCGTTAGTCATCCCCACAGATATAGATAACGCAAGTATCACGATCTGTATGAAAACCAAGCGTGCCATTTTTTGACTACCTACCTACTAAGACGTCACAAGCACTATTTAGTGATGGGAAAATCAAATCGATTCAAAGACATGCGACACCCGTCTCGCCCCACCCCCGGGGCCTAGCGCCAGCGCTCACGCTCACCCAGCCAGCAGTACACAGGACTGAGCGCGAAAGTGGCGGCTTGCGACTTTTGTATGTAAGCTGGGTACGCGAATCTGTGCTTACCTCTAACCAAACGAATTTCTTCTGGTGTGAAACACGGCAGCCTTGATTCTGTGAAGCCAAGTTCTTTGCTGACCCTTGCGACTGTCTCCTCCACCACGCGCGGCCATCCTCCCTCTTTTGAATATATGGGATGAGTATAGCGGCCGGTCTAAAAATAAAATTATAATAATAGAATTAGCTTCTGTCCGCGCTTCTTCGTTTTCGCTCAGAGTTCTTTCTGACTTTTTTGTTTTTGCGTGGCTCCTATGGGTCCTAGTGTGATGCCTAGTGGGTTCTTGTGTAGCCTTTTTTTACGGATGGGGAATCATCAAATGACCCCTCCCGCTCTGGGTGGAGCGGAAGGGAGTGTCAGACTCTTACTGACTAAAACCCATCCGTGTTCCTTCCTAAGCCCTTTATGTTCCGGGGTAGCAGTAACCCTTTCGGACAATCCCGCACCTCAGGCAGGCTTCGGCCCTGGCAGGCCCCTTCCTTTTTGCTGACATCTCTTTGAGGCGCGCGTGGAACACGTACGCGCCGTCCGGCACGGGCCTGGTCCTGATCGGACGGTGAGCTACCCATTACTCCCCGTCCACAGGCCCGCGCCTACGGTGGCCAGGAGTCGTCACGCGGCTCCCGACGCCCGGAGTGTCTCTCGCGGTGGCTGGGACGTGAGGCTCTCTCCCTCAGCCAGAAAGCGGTAATTCAGAAGGAGGTTCCTTTCTGAGAGGCCTTGGCGCTAGCTTGAACCCTGTTCTTTTGCCAAAAATCTTCCTCCATGAAGATTTCTGTACTTTTGGAACTGTTGGAAGCGTGAGCTGAGTTGGAACCCGTCACCAACGACCTGAAGTTTATGTTATGGCGCCACTTCAACTTCTTTACTGTCAAGGTCCACTTGGCTTGATTATGTGAAGCAATGAATTAGCCCGTCGCATCGTAATTTTGTGTTTGGTCTCTAATATCTCACAGCTGGTCGCACGCCTTCTCTTTTTCTCCCAAATATTTTATTTTACACAGTCCAAGTCCATGTTTGCTTTGCTTTACAAACATCGACAAAATATACTTACTATAAACTGTCTGGCTACTTCCGTCAACTCCTCATCATCCGACGACTTTGGCTTTAGCCATAATAAGTGGTTCGCTAATGATACTTTTCCTGAAAATAGATTAAAAGTGTTTAGTCCTTTTTGCCATAAGCCCTTTATTGTTTTGTGATAACAGATAATGGTCTTGCTCAAAGACTTGTATATTAAAAATAACCTGTTCAATGGATTTAGGAAGTACTATAAGCTTCTTAAGCTGTTCACATCTAATAGACAACGTCACAATGTTATGGTTCGTTTTTTAATCCCAGAGACTGATCTGACAGGTGTAATATCAAACTTCTATACTAAAGAAATGAAAACACAGAAGACTTCTCTGGGATTAAAAACCGAACTCGAATTGTAATTTTTCTTTAAATCAGTCTATCGTCTGTAGAAGGGTAGATTTTCGTTATGAATTATCGTCATTTACAGGTGTTATTTATAATACGGCACCGCACCACAACCGCGGCACGTGTCACATCCCAACATATATTGTGTCAAACGGAATAACAAACGAATACCAATATACTATATTTTCAATGTAAGTGAAAAACCCAATGTAAGTGAAAAAAAAAACCAAAAAAAAAATTGGTGCGATGAATGATGAAATGATGATAAATAACGAAAATCTACCCAGAAACAGGTAACACACTATCAGTAGTAATGGGTTTCATTTTGACAGTTCAACAACATTCATTGCGTTATATGCTTTTGTTAGACGAATTTTTCGTGCATATTATGAAGCAATGGATTAGAAATATCCTTCAAAATTCAGATAGTATGTTACGCAATTAGGGTGCAGCTTGTACAGACGCCAGCAGCGCATGAAGCTACCCGAAACTGTCAAATTTTTCCAATCAACTTTGAACCTTATAAGTACTTGAGCAATAAAGATGAAAATCTATTAAAGTTTGACAGATTGTAGTAGCTTAATGTGCTGGCGTCTGTACAAAGATGTTTTGGCGCCTGCATCGGCACCAGTGGGAGCATTGATGGTAAAAATTTGTCAAATAGTCACAGCTAAAAAAAAAGACGGGTTGCACTCAGGGAGTGCCGGCAGAAGTGAAAACTTGAATATTAACGTTGAAATATATCAATTATTAATTGAATTAATATAACTCATTTTTTCACTATTTCTGCGTCACTTTTTTCATTAATAGATGCACTTTGTTCAATTTCCATTTTTTGAAACACTTAATATACAAGAATTTTACGAATACACAGCAGTGTGGTTACTACACAGACGGTCGAGCCATCAGCTGTCCATCCATCCATCCATCCACGTCTACGTCCGCGTCCACCATCATCGTCACCGTCGCAGTCACCGTCACCGTCACCTTCACCGTCACCGTCACCGTCACCGTCACCGCCACCGTCACCGTCGCCGGCACCGTCACCGTCGCCGTCACCGTCACCGTCGCCGTCACCGTCAACGTCACCGTCACCGTCACCGTCACCGTCACCGTCCCCGTCGCCGTCACCGTCACCGTCCGCCCGTCCGTCCGTCCGTCCGTCCGTCCGTCCGCCCGTCCGTCCGTCCGTCCGTCCGTTCGTCCGTCCGTCCGTCCGTCCGTCCGTCCATCCATCCATCCATCCATCGATCCATCCATCCATACATCCATCCATCCATCCATCCATCCATCCATTATCGTGTCTCACTTGGTTCACTTCGGTTGGCGCCGCCGTAGAAAGAGAGGGGGGGGGGGAATCTCTCCTGACGGTCACGTGTCCTGACGCGATGCCCTGACGCGAGTTTAAAATTTTTTACCCATTACAAAAAGTGTGCAACGTATCTAAAGAAGTTTTCACTTCAAAAAAAACACTACAAAGTGATAAATAACTTTAATTTCGGAAGTCGGTGTCTTTAGTTCCGCATTTTCGTTTTTCTACAATGTTTATGATTGCCGCTGTTTGTCTTTGCATCACCCAAAGGTTGACTGGTAAAAAATGCCTATGGCATTAAGTGCCGCTGTACAGACGCCAGCACATCAACCTACTACAATCTGTCAAATTTCTTTAATAGATTTTCAACTTTATCAGTAAACCATAAGGTTCAAAATTGATTGGGAAAATGTGACAGTTTCGGGTAGGTTGATGTGCTGGCGCCTGTACATTTATGTGCTTGAAGTATTAAATAAATAATACATACGGGTCGAATACAGAACCTCCTTTTTTGAAGTCGGTTAAAAATGAAACCACATACCATTACACTTAAACCGGAACTCCTGATCATAGATATGCCAAGCCTTTGCGTGCGCCAACAGAATGTTCTTGTTACAAATGTAAGGCCCCACGAAATAGTCCAGCCCTGGAGCCAGGATCCCTTGGCCGTAGTACCAGTCGCATTCCACGAGAGGCTCGTTGATGGTGATCCAGGTCTTCACCCGGTCTCCAAACAAGGTGTATACGATTCTTGCGTATTCAGCAAACCAGTCGGAGATTTTAGGGTTAGCCCAGCCACCTGGAATTTGAATGATCGGTTTTTTGACAGATTTAAAGACAGCCAGCGGGGTAATTGCATAAAACACTAACAGTAACAACGGCTTCCATTAAGGGGCTTACAATAAAAGTATACGATCGGCTACAGTAAACAAAATCGAAAAAATATATGATATTCTTCAGGATATACAGGGTGTTACAGAAAGGGTATATCAATACAAACAGGTTGAAGAGTGTATCTGGTCTAGAGTCTCTGTACAAAATTTCAGCTCAAAAGCAGTAACTTTGAAAATGCTTAATATTTTTTTATTTCGATAGTTTATTAAATTGAAATCATAAAAAACGTGTCACCGCACTACGAGGGTCATTATCCATTATCTGTAGTGTGTCTGTGCGCCTAGTACACGCACATCACGCCGCCGCGCGCCAGTGCAGCGCCGTGATGTCGAAATAAAAAAATATTAAGCATTTTCAAAGTTAATGCTTTTGAGCTGACATTTTGTACGGAGATTCTAGACCAGATACACTCTTCAACCCGTTTGTATTGATATACCCTTTCTGTAACATCCTGTATGCTAGGTAGATAGTGTGATGAAAACAAAATACAACTTATTTGGTACGATAGAAAAAAATCATGAAAATAACTCTAAAAACTTTCTTTTTGCAATAAAAACCATGCTAATACAATCATTATCATTTTTTTTGTCAGATAATTCTACAAGCAACATACTAAAACTAGTGTTTTCATTTTTAGTCCAAACAATAGATTTTTCGTAAAAATATATTTTCATATTTTGCAATAAATTACCAGCGGTTTGTCATCGCGTTTCTCTTTCTTTTCTATGCAGTCCGACAAAGACCGCGCTTTAGGTCATGTAGTCCTCTTGAGAATGTTCAACAACATTCTTTGCGTTATTTACGGTGTTGAGCAGATACATTTTTCGAATATGGATTAGCAATATCCTTCAAAATGATTCAGATTGTGATTAATAGTTTGTCAATTAGGGTGCTGATTTTTGTGCATATTATGATGATTTTTAGGGTTCCGTACCTAAAGGGTAAAAACGGGACCCTATTACTAAGACTTCGCTGTCTGTCCGTCTCTCTGTCAACAGGCTGTATCTCAAGAACCGCGATAGCTAGACAGTTGAAATTTTCACAAATTATGTATTTCTGTTGCCGCTACAACAACAAATACTAAAAACAAAATAAAATAAATATTTAAGGGGGGCTCCCATACAAAAAACGCGATCTTTTTGCCCTTTTTTGCTCGATATTAATAATGGCAACAGGTAGGCACTTGAAATATTCACAAAATACTCAGTTGTATTTTTACTTTAATAATAAAATTAAAATAAAATAAATATTTAAGGGAGGCTCCCATACAAAAAACGGGATTTTTATATGTAGTGTTAAATATAATATTGTACGGTGGTACGGAACCCTTCATGTGCGAGTCCGACTCGCACTTGGCCAGTTTAAATATACATAACATTTCACTTGCTGGCTAAGTGAACATCTTCAAAATATCACGCTTGTATTTCTAAAAGGGGTAGATGGAGTAGACAGAGTGGACGCCCACATTTTGCCAATTATTATCATTTACGTTCCATCATAGCCATGTAATGGAAGACGATCTGTCATTAGCTGGGCACAAAACCAGCCTCAGAGCTGCTGCTGCTATTAAACGTGGGACTCAACCTTCAGTAAATGCGCTTGCGCAGTCAAAAACGTTGATAAATACCTACCCGGAAAATAAAAATGGTATCTGTGTGCCACATCTAAGTTCAGACGTTTACGCGTGATTGAGTAACACAAATTGTTACAGAAATCTTAATCAACAACATTCACATTTGTAACATTATTAAGAAATGTGAGAACTTGATATGTCGGTAGTAAATTGTTACTTTGATATATTTATGTAGATATAAATTATGTAAGTATGTAGTAGAGGTTAACCATTTAAAAAAAAACAACCGACTTAAAAAAAAAAACACTACAAAGTGAAAAATAACTTTAATTTCGGAAGTCGGTGTCGTTGGTTCCGCATTTTCGTTTTTTGACACCGACTTCCGAAATTAAAGTTATTTTTCACTTTGTAGTGTTTTTTTTTGAAGTCGGTTGTTTTTTTTGTAAAAAAGTTTTTATTTTTCACTTTTTAGTTGTAGGTACCTATCCCACATAAATTCAGTTAACGCTAGTGCATTGAAGACACGACTCGAAGAATCATCAAAATTCCCATAGAAATGCCGGAGATGCAGTACATTTATGCATATAACTTCGTACATAAGAATAATTACCTAATGTTTTATATACTAAAACCTTTTTGAAAGTATGTAGATCACACTAATGAAATAATTATCAAAATCGGTTCAGTAGTTTTCTAGATAATCGCGGACATACAAACATACATACATACATACGGGTCGAATACAGAACCTCCTTTTTTAAAGTCGGTTAAAAATGAACGCCCCTGCACTGCTTGTTGCATACACAATGCATACACATTTCAAATGTTTAGATACTATACATCTGTACAAATAAATAAAATTGGATTGGTCTGTGTGTAATATTAAAATAACCGCTTTTTACTATATGCATATGGATGTGTACCCTGGACTAACATATAGGCTACTTTTTATCCCGATATTCCTACGGGATCGACATTTACGCGGGTGAAACCGCGGGGCGCAGCTAGTAGCAAATATATCAAAACGAACCAAGATCCTGAAACATTTGCGGCATTTCCCAGTGGTAGATAGTGACGATAGGTTCGATGCCCTTCTCCAGTAGACCGTCGATCAGGTTGTTGTAGTATTTTTTCCCATCCTCACTAACGTTGTTGGCAAAACCAGTTGGTAGGAGACGAGGCCAGGATATTGAGAATCTGGGAAGGAGGGCAAACCATCAATTGTTTAATGTATGCTTCAGTGGCGAATGGTGGATGCAGTGGATGCAGTGGCGTGCATTGGTTTTTAGAATAGGTAGGCACTAGGCCGGGTCTAGTCTAGGCAAACGCAGTCATTAATCAGAAAAAAAGTGAGGTCAAAAGTGTGGTTATTTGAGTAGGCATGCCTACTTAAGGGTGATAATTTGCGAAGGTCGAACGTCATAGTATTAGGTACGCGGGAGACATACGTATTTTTAATTTTGTCGTATTGACTTGCATGAGTAATAAAGACCAATGCCAATGTGCGAATAGTACGGGAGCCGAGTAGGCCGTCCGGCGACTGCCTACTGCTGGGCTTGTTTGTGTGAAGATTTTGTTTTTTGTTAGGTATGATAATTTAGTGAGTTTCTTAATTGTGACGCATACACACTAAAATTTAATTGAAAGGCTTATATTGATATATCGAGGTAGGCACTGCTAGACATATGTAATAGGTACCCCCTTATTCATAAAACTTATCAAACCTATTTTAGTTAAAATGGGGTTTGTCTCTTTCTTACTCACAGAAATGACAACGTGACATATAAAGACAAACGTTCTATAAACCTATTTTAGCTAAAATAGAGATACAATAGGATTATGAATAAGGGGGATAGTCTATATGCAATGCACGCCACTGGGTGGATGTTTTCTGTAAGGCAAGTACTATTATACGAAGCCGACTCGAGTTTTTTCATAGATAGATTCTCATTTTAATTAAGTACTATGTTTAAAACTACATTAGTGACTATTCGAGCCTGAAGTGATAAGCTGGAATCCATTTAGGTAAAGGCGCAAGAATACTTTCTCAAAAACTTTTTAACCTGACTGGCGGAACCCAAAAGGAAGGTCATGCTTTTTCGATTTCATTTTCACTATTTGCATTTCTTATGAACGCAAGTCTATTTAGAAGTACAGACTACTACAATCTGTCAAATGTCTTTAATAGATTTTCAACTTTATTGCTGAAACATAAAGTTCAAAGTTGATTGGGAAATTTGACAGTTTCGGGTAGCTTGATGTGCTGGCGTCTGTACATACAAGATTGCAGTAGGTACTACGAGTATCATCATTATTGGTCTTATCCTAATTTATTTGGGGTCGGTGCAACATCTTTTACTTGCATAGGTACTTCTATAAAAAGATAAAAATCTCAAGTCATTTATTCAATGAGAATCGACAGCACTTTTCGAACGTCAAAACTAGATACATAAGATAGTCCCCCAAAAACGCCCGCCCTTCACCTTCTCTATTAGTCGCCATCTCGGTAGTCCCTCCTTTCTAAACATATTAACCTTTTAACCGCCCGACTTTATATCAGTTGTCGTGCCCCCAGCGCCGGACAAAAAAAAAAAAAAAAAAACGAAAAATAAATACCGATGAAACGAGCTGTGATGATGTAATAATAATACAGATTAAACGAGCGGTGTTATTTGGTCGTATATATACGACTCTGGCGGAATGGACACGAAAATATTTGTCGGATTATTCCGACGTAAGCGGTTAAAAGGTTAATATCTTCATCCATATTCTACAGTATGACTAATTGGACAGTCCATCCATCGTTTCTTTGATCTTCCCCTAGTCTTAAAGTCATTCGTACTCAAAACTTTCCTAACGACATTTTCCTCATTCCTCCGCATCACGCCTACAGCAGTACCTACTTAGCTAATGGGTTCGTTCATGCAGCAGAATCAGACAAGTTGGTTACAGGTAGCCTACCTGTAAAACTGCAGGCCCATTTCTTCAGCCATCTCGATGTCTCTCTCCCATAGGAAGTAAGACTTGCAGGCATCGTCGCCATTACTGCCGTTTGACACTATTTCAGGATACCGGTGAGTTAGGCGGTCCCATTTGCTTTCGCCTTTGTCTGGAAAACAAGACCCGCGGGGCAATTGCGTAACACTTTATCAATCGGAATCGGTTTCATTTTGACAGTTCAACAACATTCATTGCGTTTATTTACGCGTTGTGCAGACACATTTTTCGAACTTATGAAGCAATGGATAAGCAATTGGCTTCGAAATGATTCTGATTCCGATTGATAGTGTGTTACGCTATTAGGGTGCCGCTTCTAGTTTAGTATGAGACGCCTCCGCGCCGCGGCCGTTCAAATACTTAAGAGCCTATACTACCTCAAATGGCTTAGCGTGATCCTCCGCTATGTCGAAAATACTGCACCATTAATTTTGAACTAAATATATGGTAAAGTTGAGGATTAATGCTAAGTCTATAGACGAAAACACGATTCCATAAAATTTTCTCGATAGAAAAAAAATCCAAAGTTACCTCTAACCCGAACAATAAACCGCTGGTATTAAAAAAATACTTCAAATTAGATCATGAAACTTTGCATACTAACTGAACTTACTTTAAAGCAGGTCTTATGTGATTTACTTTTTTATAATTACCATTAATTTCACCGTAAAAAGCAAATACCTAAACTATTAGCGCTGCCTGCCGCCCAGCACCGCACTCTGTCTCGCTCTCACTCAGTCCGCGAGCAGTATCGTATGAGCGAGATAAAGAGTGAATTTTAGCTGAGGTAGTATAGGCTCTGCTTATTCACACAAGCGACACGCGTCGACAATAGAGGCAACTGCACCGCGTGTCGCTCGTGTGTATGCACACTGGCGCTTGGCCTGCAAACGCGATCAGGGTTCAGACGATTAAGCTTGAAAACGACGAGTAAATATTCTTACGTACCGCTGACATTCCAGGCTCCTTCTACTTGATATGCTGCTGATGCGGCTCCGAACTTGAACCATGGAGGGAACTGGAGGTTGTACGAATAGCCACATGAGTGGCTCACTGAAGACCTAGAAAAAACAGGAATTATCGGTTATCAAGTAGGTACATGTACAAAAAAAACCGCTCAAGTGCGAGTCGGACACGCGCACCGAGGGTTCCGTACATTAAGAGCCTATACTACCTCAGCTAAAATTCACTCTTTATCTCGCTCATACGATATTGCTCGCGGACTGAGTGAGAGCGAGACACAGTGTGGTGCTGGGCGGCAGGCAGCGCCAATAGTTTAGGTATTTGCTTTTTGCAGTAAAAATAATGGTAATTCTAAAAAAATAAATAACATAAGACCTGCTTTAAAGTAAGTTCAGTTAGTATGCAAAGTTTCATGATCTAATTTGAAGTAATTTTTGAATACCAGCGGTTTATTGTTCGGGTAGAGGTAACTTTGGATTTTTTTTTTCTATCGAGAAAATTTTATGGAATCGTGTTTTCGTCTAACATAAGACATAGCATTAATCCTCAACTTTACCATATATTTATTTCAAAATTAATGGTGCAGTATTTTCGACATAACGGAGGATCACGCTAAGCCATTAGAGGTAGTATAGGATCTTAAGTATGTAAATAGTTTGTCACGGGAAAAATGTTTTTTTTTTTTGTAATGTAACTACAAAGCGGCATCGGATTTTTTCCTTTACTTGTAGTACATGACATTACTTTTTACCAATTTTCATGATTCTAGGTCAACGAGAAGTACCCTGTAGGTTTTCATTTCGAAACATAAACGCCCGTTCCTTTTGATTGCCGTGCGTTGACTTACAAGTTTGATTTTTACACTGCTTCAAGGGATTGCAGGCCGGAGTACTAGTGTTACTCCAACTTCTGCTACTTGTATCGATAATGTCTTTTGCGATTGTGATCATTTAGATAATAATAATAAAGTTTTATTGACATAAGAAAAAGTTAAAAGTTTAAAAGTAAAAATGGGTGTACCACAAGGCTCGATATTAGGTCCTTTCCTCTTTTTAGTATATATTAATGATCTACCCCATTTGTTAAAAACCCAACCTCAAATGGTGTTATTTGCTGACGATACTTCCTTGATTTTTAAAATTAATAGACGTGCATCAAATCTTGACGACGTAAATAACGCCCTTCAGCAGATCCAAAATTGGTTCACTGCTAATAATTTAGTGTTAAATGGGAAAAAAACGAAGTGCATAAGATTTTCTTTACCAAATGTCAAAAGTAGTAATTGTGAGATAGTATTGAATCAAGAGAAACTCGAATTCGTCGATGAAACTGTTTTCCTGGGGATCACGCTCGACTCAAGGCTTCAATGGGGTCCTCATTTAACATCCCTTGCAGGACGGCTAAGTTCAGCAGCATATGCTGTGAGAAAAATCCGGCAATTTACTGATGTTGATACCGCGAGACTAGTCTATTTTAGTTACTTTCATAGTATAATGTCGTACGGTATTTTATTATGGGGACGGGCTGCAGACATCAAGTCTATTTTTATTCTGCAGAAAAGAGCCATCAGAGCCATATATAATCTCCGCAGGCGTGACTCTCTAAGGAAACTGTTTAAAGATATTAACATCATGACGGTACCTTGTCAATATATCTATGAAAATATCATGTACGTAAGGAAAAACCTACATCTTTTTAGTAAAAGAGGTGAAAGACACAATTATATCACTAGACATAGGGACCAATTAGTTCAACCAGGTTTCAGGCTGGCTAAAGTAGACTCATCTTTCATGGGCTACTGTCTAAAATGTTACAATAAAATACCTACCCACATACTTGAACTGAATGAAACGAAATTTAAATCTTGTATAAAACGCACACTATGCAGCCAGGCATATTATAAATTGGGGGATTACATCACTGATAAAAATGCTTGGCTAAATGCTGGTCCTGCTCCATAAGGACGCACAAATAAATTGATTAGCATTGGAAAATACCTACTGTTGGAGCTGCTGAAGATTTTAAAATACTATTTCTGCATTATATAAATTCAGTCTCCTTGTATTGTATAATTGCATAGCACATGTGTGAGTACTATGTACATACTATAAAGCTACCATTTACTGGGTACGTCTTTCATTGACTTGAATGTGCTCTGGCGGCTGAGAGTATGTCATGCTCACTCAAATGTCTCGCTGATGGTGGCGCATGTGTTGGATCATTTAGCTCCCTTCAAAACGGTTGAGCTGAATGGTGCTAATACATGCGTCATGTTCGTGAACGGTCGCCGTCAGTAGGGACTGGTCATCTCTTTGCTGCCACGGCTTATTTTAATTTAATATTTGAATTGTTTTTTCTCATCTTCTCATTATGGACGCTTTTAACGTTCTGCATCGTTCTCACATGTATAATTTTTAACATGAATGATGTAACCAAGACTTTGTAACCATATTATTTTGATTTACAAGAGTGTCCATGGAGTTTCTTGCCCGTTCTTCTCCATAGGTACCTACTCTTTGGAATGGGCAACTAGCTTCATCTTTCTGACTGACCGACCCCTTGACAATTCAAAAGTGCCTGTAATTGGTTTAATTGAAATAAATGCTTTGAGTTTGAGTTTGAAAGGTTTTATATTTTAGATAAGTAAAGCCATCGTAAATTATCATTAACAGTGTTGTGGAGGTCAGATAGGCAGTCGCTCCATGTAAAATACCGGTGTTCAGCTGCATCCGGTTAGACTGGAAGCCGACCCCAACATAGTTGGGAAAAGGCTAGGCAGATGATGAAAACTTTCAAGAACACTATACGGTTGTAGCGGTCATACTCATAACAAATTAACAATAAAACTTTTAAAGTGTCTCGTTTACCGAACCGGAACCTGCAGGGCAATTGCGTAACACATTACCAATCGGAATCGGTTTCATTTTCTCAGTTCAACAACATTCATTGCCTTATTTACGGGTTGAGCAGACAAATTTTTCGAACTTATGAAGCAATTGATTAGCAATTTGCTTCAAAATTATTCTGATTCCGACTGATAGTATGTTACGCAATTAGGGTGCTGTTATGTATTGTGTTTTCTTCAGTAAAAATTAAAGTTATTTATCATTTTTTAGTGTTTTTCTTTGAAGTCGCATTAATCCACTTTTTGGAAAAAAAAAATCACCTTTTAGATGCTATACCCAATAGAAATTCAATTAACACTAGTGCATCGAAGAATTGAAGACACCGTCTTGAAGAATAATCAAAATTCGCATAGAAATGCCGGAGATGCAGTACATTTATGCATATAACTTCGTATATAAGAATAATTACCTAATGTATTATATAATAAAACCTTCCTGAAAGTATGTAGATCACATTAATGAAAGAATTATCAAAATCGATTCGTTAGTTTTTGAGAAAACCGCGGACATACAAACATACATTCATACGGGTCGAATACAGAACCTCCTTTTTTGAATTCGGTTAAAAAAGTCAGAAAGAACGCCAAGTAATAGCGCGGGCAGGCTATGCGATGCGATGGGGTGGACGGATTCTCGGTATAATGATTGCAGAGTCCACATCCCACATGTCGACAACTTCGTGTACCTACTAATTCAAGATACTTACTTCATTTTTTTTTAAATATTATTATTACCATTCTTTTCCACAGTGTGTGCAAAAATTTCCAATTTTTAACCGACTTCACAAAAGGAGGTTCTTATTTACTTTTCTTTTTTTCGTAAAATAGGCATAGATATTGTTCAGACCAGCTTCTCGTCGCGAAAACTACCATTAATTAGTTTAATGAACTTTATCGAAATAATAATCGGAAAGTAAATAAGAAATCTAGGTATCTAATAATAACGTCTAGACCGAATTTCGATTATGGAAGCCATTCTCAGCGGCGATTAACCATATACGCGGGGGATATTATAGTGGACAAGTGTGCGCGCAGACATAGGTGCACAAAGTCTTCCCTCACTCTCATAGTCCGATGGTACGGGAATCCGACACGACTGGAGAGAGATCAGGCGCAGGACCAACGCACGAGGGCATCACACCGCCTACTTCCACACTCCGGACTGTTATCAAGAAATTCATAAATAAAATGCCTTTTTATTTATTCCAAAAATTAAATATTTACATAATATAAGCTAACATATAAACTATAATAATATGTACAATTATATGAAAAAATAAACAAATAAATAAAATTGGAGTGTCTGTTTGTAATATTAAAATGACCTAAAGCATACGGATGTATACACGGTACATATACCAAAATAACATTTTCTTTTTCTTAAATGTTTGTCTGTCTGTCTGTCTGTTTGTTCCGGCTAATCTCTAAAACGGCTGGACTGATTTTGACGGGATTTTCACTGGCAGATAGCTGATGTAATAAGGAGTAACTTAGGCTACTTTTATTTTAGAAAAATAATTAGGGTTTCGCGTAAAAAAATTAAAACGTTTTCCGTCATGAACGCGAACGAAGTCGCGAGCACAGCTAGTTCTTAATAAGTAAACAAGTAGGTACGTACCAGAGAACGAGTGCTGTCACCCACAACATTTCGGACACTAAACACCTACCAAATCATTTGAACACTTTTTATAGGTATGACGCCCGATCATACTTTTATGCTGGGGCCAGACTATCGCGATAACGCGAAGATTTGCGCGAAACACTTAGTCATATTACTGTGACATGCAAATATTTATGTTTTTAGTTAATAATATAAGAAATCGATAAAAAAAAAGTAATAAGTTATGATTCTATTAAAATTACAATTGGATAGCATTATTATTATTATTAGAAAAATGTCACGTGTTAATTAAATTATTATAATTATTATTTATTTTTCAATGTCTTATTAAATATGTCGTTTACCGAGTAGAAATTCTTTTCCCTGAACCATGCTTTAAGACACTTTATAAAATTAGCTGGTAGGATTTTAATGCTGTCAGGTATAGCATTAAATATGCGACCACACATTGCATAGCTATTCTTACTATAGAGTGCTGTCCTAGGAATTATGGGCAAAACTATTCTATTTTTGTGTCTAGAACTTTTTGGATACAGTTCATGGGTTTTTTTAAATAGTTCTGGGTGCATTTTAACAAATTTCGCGCATTCAAAGATGCACAGACTAGGTAAGGTTAGTACCTCGAACTTTTTGAAAAAGGGCTTGCATGATTCCCATGGACGTATTCCCGCTATGGCGCGGATGCATTTTTTCTGTGCGATAAAAACTCTTTGACTTTCCGTTGAGTAGCCCCAGGTAATCAGACCATATCTCAACACAGAATCAACGTATCTATAGTATGCAGATAATACGGTTTTTAACGCTGACGTTTTTGAGAGTTCGTATAGAACGTATACGAATTTATTTATTTTGTTACATAATTTATTGACGTGGGCCTTCCAGTTGCAGTGTTTGTCAATGGTGATGCCGAGAAATGTCGTTTCGTTGACTTCGTTTAGTTTAAGTCCTCTGTAATTTATGTCTAATGTATTATTTTGTTGTTCGTACGTATTAAATTGCATAAAATTAGTTTTTGTTAGGTTCACGCGTAGATTATTTTCGTCAAGCCATGTTATTATTGATTCAATTGTATTATTTATGTCAGTTGTATATTTATTGATGTCAGGATTATTTGATGTCATTATTAACGATATGTCATCAGCTAACAGAAAACAAGGGTGATTAGTAACGTCCGGAAGGTCATTTATATATAGTAAAAACAATAGGGAACTAAGGACACCACCTTGGGGCACACCGGACTTGTTATGTTTATACTTTGACCTATATGTTTTTAGTTCTAGTTTGCTATCAATTTTTTCGATTTCTACACACTGCATTCTGTCATTTAAATAACTTTCAATCCATTGGAGTGCTGGGCCACGTATCCCATATTTGTCAAGTTTGTTTATTAGTAAATAATTCATGTGATACAAAATCGAAGGCCTTTGACATGTCAAAAAATATGCCTGTTGTTTGAATGCGCTTATCTAACTTACTAACGATTGTCTGGATTAGGTTAAAACATGCTAGTGTTGTGGACTTTCCTTTTTGAAAACCGTATTGTTCTTCCCTTATAATAGCATGCTTATTAATGAATTGAGTGAGTCGCTTGTGCATTGCAGTTTCAAAGATCTTTGACATGATGGGTATGAGAGTAATTGGTCTGTAGTTGTCTAGATCTTCCTTGTTACCTTTTTTGTGGAGAGTCTTTACTACTGATTGTTTGAGTAGATCAGGAAAACATCCCGATTCAAAAGAGAGATTTACTAAAAATGTTATGACTGGTGTCAATTCAACTGCACAACATTTTAGAATTTTTGTTGCTAACTCATCATAACCTACTGAGTTTGTGTTGTTCAAACCTAGTATAATTCTGTGTATCTCTTCATATCCATATGGTTTTAGGAAAATAGTATCACTAACAGATTGTTTGAGGTTAACACGAGTATTTTGTTGGGTATCGTTTGTTAGATTAATCCAGTAGTCGTTGAATGTTTCAGCAATTTTGTTTGGGCTATTAATTACATTACCTTTGTTCCTTATATTTTGTATGAATTGTTTGCTCTTAGTACAACTAGACTCTTTTTTTATCAGTTGCCATGCTGCCTTGCATTTGTTTTTCGAATTACTGATAAATTGATGATTGATTCTTTTAGTAAACCCATGTATGCAGCGTCGTAGGAGTTTAGAGTAACTTTTAAACTTTGTTTTATTTTCAACAATTTTGTTCGCGTAGTATTTGATTCGTAGTGCTCTTTTGGTTTTGCAGCTTGCTCTAAAACCTTTGGATATCCATTTTAGGGGTCGATCCCTGTTTGACATCTTTATTCTTCTCATGGGAAAACATAATTTATAAAACAGATATGTTAGCTCGTAAAACTTTTCGTAGGCTATGCTAATATTGGTTTCTTTGAATACTTCTGAGAACGATAGTTCAGACATACATTCTTTAAATTTGGCAATGTGGTGCTCATTATAATCCCTCTTGAATGTTGAATATTTTGTCAGAGCTGTTTCTTTTTTTCTAACTGGTATACTTAATAACTGTGCAGTATTATGATCAGAAAGACCAAGGTGTAAAAGTTCGTTAGCGGATTTGATGTTGCTGATTAGGTGATCTATACAAGAATTTTGTCGCGTTGGTTCATGTATGTGGAGCACTAGATCATAATTTTGAACAATTTCGACTAACGTCTTAGACTTATTATTTTGTAGCAGCGTGTTTATATTCAAGTCACCTGCTATGACTATTTTCTACTTGTCAAAAATTGCGTGTCAAAAATTGCAGCCCTGTTTCAAGTATTTCAAAAAACTTGGTGATATTAGAAATGGGAGTTCTGTATATGCACAAGATAAATAGATTTTGGTTCATGACCTCAATGCCACAACACTCAAAGATATTATCAATACAATGCTGATTTAAAAATGCCAGTTCTTTAAATAAAGTACCCCTTTTTACGAGGATAGAGACTCCACCACGCTTTTGTCTCTTTGCCCTGCAGTAAGAGGTTGCCAAGCTATAACCAGAGATTCTTATAAAATTTTCATTCCCTCTATCTATATGAACGTTTCCGACAAGCAAATAATATCCGGGCTGGTTTTAAGATCTGAAAGTTCTGCTAAATGTATTTCTATTAAGTGAATTTTACTTAGTAAGCCGGCGATGTTTTGGTGAACTATTCTTTAGAACTTAGTCTCATTGTGATGAGATTTGTGACATTAGTATTTTTCGTAAAAGCCCACATTATTGGAACAGCGGGGTGCTTGTGTAACTAACACACTAACAGCAGATCGCTTTGCAGCATGCAAGCGAGCATGCAAGATGCAGCACTGTTTCTGTCTCGACTCCGGCTCTGTGGGTCTCCGGCGGTCCCATGCGTGATAATCTTCGCAGACGGCTTTCGCTCACCACCGCGGCTTCGGCTTGCTGGCCAGCCTTGCCCGCCAGCCTCAGCCTCGGCGGCTCGCTCGCAGCCTCCTGCTCCTCAGCCTGCGGGCTGCCTCGCCCCTACGCGCCTACGCGATTCTAAATTACACTCTAGGGGTAGGGCAGACAAGACTGCAAAGAGTAAGATTTACAGCAATTCGTTTCTCTCCTAACCTAATTTTTACCCGACTGCGCCAGAAGTTATGTTTTTTGCAAATGTTTTAGGACTAACAATTTTATTATTAAATGAACATTCGTAATAATACACATTATATAATAAAATACTTACGACATATGACTTTATATCATGCAAAATTATCAGATTCAATTATTATATAGTACTCAATATTATGACAGAATAAATTATGTAAAACAAAATTTCGAAATTTTGAACATTATGGTTACTGAAAGTGAAGTTTATAGCAAATGTGTTATGGATAATGATTTTCGGACAAACAATTTTAGGAAAAGTAAGGGAGTAACGGTTAGAAAAGGGGGTGACTACCAAGATGACGACTAATAGAGAAGTATGGAAGAAAAAGACTTGTTGCGCCAACTCCAAATAAACTAACTATTTACAATAGATATCTACTAAATTAAATGACTAACTAACTTAAGTAC
Organism: Amphipoea oculea; assembly: GCA_945859645.1. Lineage (NCBI taxonomy): Eukaryota > Metazoa > Arthropoda > Insecta > Lepidoptera > Noctuidae > Amphipoea > Amphipoea oculea. The sequence continues at coordinate 17,369,408 of OX243881.1, forward strand.
TATACGAATAAACACAAAAACAAAGGACACATAGGCGTCGAAGTACCCGTCCGCATCGCTGACATTCGGAAACGTGCCCAGAAGATGGGCAGCATTGGCACGTTGAATGGGAATGCTAATTCTTTGGCCAAAGAACTACCCAGCCCTCTGGTCACGTGAAGTGTCAACCAGCCGGCAAGAGGAGACGGACGCGCACTCGGGCCCCATGACCCGAGCGTTTCGACCCCAAACGGCTCAAAGCTGTAGTTGCCCATAAGGTTACAGTACTTGCAGACAGACAGACACTTCAATTTTATTTATTTATTTGTATGTATGTATAAGAAAGAAAAAAGAAAGAAAGAAAAAGTATTTATTGCGACTCGTACAGGAAGATCACAAACTAAACACAGTAAAAATAAATAACCAAATTATATTAAAAAAAAGTAACAAAAAAAAATTAAACAAACAAGGTCATAAATAAGGTTAGCGGTCAAACGAAGATGTATGTGGGTACTTTTAAATCTTTAGGTTAAAAACAGGTTAAAAGCACAATGCCCTAAGCATTTGACTTTTCGGCGAATTGCTTCGGAGATTTTGTCTCCATTCACCCGCCAAGTGCGAGTCCGGTTCGAGCACTAAAGGTTCCGTAGTTTAAGTTAAAAAAAGAACAAAAAACGTTGTATGTATTCCATTTATAATTACGTGTCTTATGAGATTTATGTTTTTTAATTATTTATCGTTTTATGTATTCTTTGAATGTTTCGACTGGCTACTTATTCACGATTTAAAAGATACAAACCTGTGACAGACAGACGAGATAATATGGCTAATAGGGTCTTGTTTACACATTTTCGTTGCGAAACCCTAAAAAGCAACCACGTCTAAAAAAAAATATCTGAGTGCATTACTTGCCTTACTTACTAAAATCTTTATTTGATAACAAGCCATCTTGTGGTAGTAACTTAACGATATTCGATATCATCATGTCATATCTCAAGCAATATACAGGGTGTCCGGTAATTAATGGATAACCTCTTAAGGGGTCATTGTACTTATTATTATGAACAACTTTTATTAAGCGACCAAACATGAAATCGCGAAAAAAAATCAGCTGTTCCCAACATTTATGTTCGCATAACTCGTCAAAATGTAGGAAACTGCTGATTCTTTTTTCGCGATTTCAGGTTTGGTCCCATAGTAATAGTTGTTCATAATGATAAGTACAATGACTCTTGAAGAGGTTATCCATTAATTACCGGACACCCTGTATACATAAAATAAATAAGCCCGTGGCTAAATGATAAAAGCCGCACAGGTCGATCGATCAGGTTAAGCTACGCTTTCCGCGGTTGGTCTGTGGAGTGGATGGGTGACCATCTTTACATACCGAGACCCCTCCGTGCCTCGGAAAGCACGTTAAGCCGTTGGTCCCGGCTGTCATTCGTGGATCTTTGACAGTCGTTACGGGTAGTCAGAAACCCGAAAGTCTGACAACCAGTCTTACCAAAGGGTGTCGTATTACCCAGTAACTGGGTTGTGGAGGTCGGATAGGCAGTCGCTCCATGTAAAATACTGGTATTCAGATGCATCCGGTTAGACTGGAAGCCTACCTCAGGCAACGTCTCAGTTAAGCGGTCGGCCTGTAGATGGACCGGCGGCCTTAAAAAGGTGGCTTAGGACTGACTCGATGCGAAAGGTAAAAGGACAGGGTATTGTGACGCAGCCTGGGAGCAGTGGCGTGCATTGGTTTTCAGAATAGGTAGGCACTAGGCCGGGTTTAGTCTAGACAAACGCGGTCACTAATCGGAAAAAAGTGAGGTCAAAAGTGTGGTTATTTGAGTAGGCATGCCAAGGGTGATAAATTGCGAAGGTCGAACGTCATGGTATTACGCGTGAGACGTACGTATTTTTAATTTTGTCGTATTAACTTGAACGAGTAAAGACCAATGACAATGTGCGAATAGTACGGGAGCCGAGTAGGCCGTCCGGCGACTGCCTAGGCAGTCGCCGGACGGCCTACTGCCGCGCGTGTTTGTATGAAGATTTTGTTTTTTGTTAGGTATGATAATTTAATGAGTTTCTTAATTGTGGGGCACACACACTAAAATGTAATTGTCAGACTTATGTTGATATATCGAGGTAGGCACTGCTTATATGCCTATTTGCATTTTTCAATGCACGCCACTGCCTGGAAGAGGCCTCTGCCCAGTAGTAGCCTGCGATAGGCTAAGTTGATTAATTGAAATGAGTAATACGAGTAAGCAGTGCCGTAACTATACCGTTTAGGGCCCGTGGCAAATTTCAAGGGATGGGGCCCTCGCCCTCCCTCAATGTAAATAAGCTCAACCAACGTTTTGATTTGACGATTTTGTTTTTTACTAGCACATCTCCCGCGAATTCTTCCGCGTAGATTTCATATTTTCCCCGACATTTAACACCTGACTGCTTCGTTGGTCTAGTGGTCGCAAGCGCTACTGCTAAGCATGAGGTTCTGTCCAAAAAATTAGACAAACAATGGGAAAAAGGAACAAAATTTTCGAAACCAGAATGATGTCCTTTGTTGCATATTTTCAAAAAAAAGTTTGCATTTATAAACTTATGTTAGGATCCTCTGTGCTCATGGCTCTCTCGGGCCGTGGGCCCCCTCTGACTGGGGGCCCGTGGCATTTTGCCCCAATGCCACCCTATAGTTATGTCACTGCGAGTAAGTAATTCGTAAAAAAATTTGAAGCGACTACTAAACTCCTTTTTGGTAGTCGCTAGTAGGTATAAAAAACCGGCCAAGAGCGTGTCGGGCCACGCTCAGTGTAGGGTTCCGTAGTTTCCCGTCCGTCACAATAAGTGTTCCCACTAGCGATGGGCGTTGAATCAACGAACTAGTTGAATCAACGTTGATGTCTCTTCAACGGGATTAACGTTGACCATAAACAAATCAACTCGTTGAATTCGTCAACGAGTTACGAGACAACGACGTTTATGAATTCAACTCGTTTAACGAAACGAGAATATGAACTCAACGTTTTGTTATTTTCAACGTACGTAAATTGTATTTATATTTACAAAACTCCCGCTACGACGCGATAGTCATGACAATAATTTGAACTTTAAATAACGAATAAAAGATTTGATATTTATTTAGTAATTTGATCATTATTTTTAAAAGAAAGTAAACGATGACATTCAATTATCTACGCCTGAAATTTGTGTTTTATAGCAAATTAATCAGTCAGTCCTAAGCCTGAAAAAAGTATGAAGGGAAGATCATCTAGAAACCTAGGTAGGTAGTAGGTAAAGTCATCATAAAATGTTATCCAATTTCATTTGGTAAATTGCATCAAATTGTTCGTAAATTAACAGCGTACGTTAATAAAAGCGTTAAGGCGTTTATCGTTCATGCAAGTTGACGTTCGTAACACGTTAACTCGTTGACGAAATTAACTAGTTGATCAACTAGTTGACAAACGCAATTCAACGTTAACGTTTCGTTGACGGAAAAACCTTCAACGACCCATCGCTAGTTCCCACGTACAATTCGATAATACCCGACCCAATGTAATAAGTACCTACAGCGCCATCTCTCGGGGAATTGGGTTACTAATTAATACATAGACGTGCCAGAAGTTTTCGGTGGTAATTTTGGATTGCGAGAACCGATTTTAATAATTCTTTTTTTGAAAAAAGATACGTTCAGGATAATAAAATATGTAAACGAAGTTAAAAAAAAATGCTTGCATATACGATTATACTACGAACTTAGTCCAGAAATGATTTTGTACAACTTTTTGTCTTTTTAGTACAAAAACTGTTGTTTCTATCAAGTTCAAAATAATTTTCCTAGAAAGTCCTTATAAAGTTCTCCTTTTCAGATTTTTTTCATATTTTCTAAACCTATGGTTCAAAAGTGGGGGGGACACATTGTTTTTTACTTTTGGAGCGATTATTTCCGAAATTATTGACATTATCAAAAAATGATTGTAGTAAACCCCTATTCATTTTTAAATACCTATCCAACAATATACCACACGTTAGGGTTGAAATTAAAAAAAAACACTTCCCACTTTACATATTTACCCTAATAAAACATTTTTTTCCCATTTTTATTTTACCACTTTGTCGGCGTGATTGATATACATATTGGTACCAAATTTCAGCTTTCTAGTGCTAACGGTCACAGAGATTAAGCGAGGACGGACAGACGGACGGACGGACGGACAGACATACATGGCGACACTATAAGGGTTCCTAGTTGACTACGGAACCCTAAAAAGGAGGAGGTTCCACTCCTTTTTAGAAGTCGGTTCCAAATTTGAAAACAATTTGATTTCGCGCATGGGCCTTGGCCTTCGTAGTATATATTTGTCTATATAGGTATATAATTATAAATCTATACTAATAATAAAAAGTTGAAGAGTTTGTTTTTTTTAAACGCGCTATTTTCTGGAACTACTGGTCGGATTTGAAAACATATTTTTGCATTTGATAGCTCAATTCTTGAGAAAGGCTTTAGGCTAACATCACGCTGTATAACCCTTAGGAGCCGAGCAAAAACAGAAAAAGTCAGAAAGAACGTTAAGCAAAAACGAAGTGATAGCGCGGGCAGGCTATGCGATGCGACGGGGTGGGTCGGAATAAGTTTCAAGGAGACGAAGTCGTGGGCAAAACCTAGTTTTAATATAAACTTATTACGTTTTTGCTCGTGTATCGCAACAAGTGTTCTTATTTGCTTTCGTTTCGCAAATAGCTATTATATTTAAATTGGTTTTAATATCAAATAAATATTTCAAAATTAACAATATTCGCTCAATTCAAAAATAAGAAAGTAAGTACCTACCTATGTATTTTCAGCTAATTAAATAATAAGCATAACATGTATTTATTATTTAATTAGCAACGTGCGTAATTACCTACGTTTACGTAGGTAATTTATTTTTGGTATTGGTATTTAAATGAAATGACCTCGTCTTTATTTGTTGGTAATTTGTAAAAACAGGTCAGGCGCACTCCGCATAAGGTATAGGGAAATAATAATGGTTCCGAAAAACAAATTAATCTCCAGCGATCTGTGGCCGACTAAAAAAAATGGATCTTCGAATAACAAAACTAAACTTCCGAATAAAATACTGAACCTCCGACAAAATTACTAAGTTACCGACCACAGAGGTTTTGTCAAGGGCACCCCGAGGTTCCGTTTGGTTAGATATAGGAGCCCCGCGAAGCGGGGCTCCGTCGACATAGGATGCGAGAGCGAGCGAATGAGAATACAAATACCTTTACCTAGATTATATCAAAACGTAATTTAAGCTGGTAGAAAAGTATTATAGCAATAAACAGTCATGTTTATTTTTCGAAGATTTCAGTATCTCATTCGGTCGTTTCGTCATTTTTATTCGGACAAAACTAGTCGGAAAGTTAGTATTTTAGGCAGTAGATTTAATATTATATTATATTTTTAGTAAGGACAGTTCTTATTTTTGAAGTGAAAACTTCTTTAGCGGCGTTGAACACTTTTTGTAATGGGTAAAAAATGTTAAACTCGCGTCAGGACACGTGACCGTCAGGAGAGATTTCCCCCCCCCCCCGCCTCTCTTTCTATGGCGGCGCCAACCGAAGTGAACCAAGTTTAGTGACACACGACAATGGATGGATGGATTGGATGGAGTGGAAGTGGAAGTGGAAGTGGAAGCGGAAGTGGAAGCGGAAGTGGAAGTGGAAGTCGAAGTCGAAGTCAAAGTCAAAGTCGAAGTCGAAGTCGAAGTCAAAGTAGAAGTCGAAGTCGGAGTCAAAGTCGAAGTCGGAGTCGAAGTCAAAGTCGAAGTCGAAGTCGAAGTCGAAGTCGAAGTCAAAGTCGAAGTCAAAGTCGGAGTCAAAGTCAAAGTCGGAGTCGAAGTCAAAGTCAAAGTCAAAGTCGAAGTCGAAGTCGAAGTCAAAGTCGAAGTAGAAGTCGAAGTCGAAGTCGAAGTCGAAGTCAAAGTCGAAGTCGAAGTCGAAGTCGAAGTCGAAGTCGAAGTCAAAGTCGAAGTCAAAGTCGGAGTCAAAGTCAAAGTCGGAGTCGAAGTCAAAGTCAAAGTCAAAGTCAAAGTCGAAGTCGAAGTCAAAGTCGAAGTCAAAGTCGAAGTCGAAGTCGGAGTCGAAGTCAAAGTCAAAGTCAAAGTCGAAGTCAAAGTCAAAGTCGAAGTCAAAGTCGGAGTCAAAGTCAAAGTCAGAGTCGAAGTCGAAGTCAAAGTCAAAGTCAAAGTCGAAGTCGAAGTTGAAGTCGAAGTCAAAGTCGAAGTCGAAGTCGAAGTCGGAGTCGAAGTCAAAGTCAAAGTCAAAGTCGAAGTCAAAGTCGGAGTCAAAGTCAAAGTCAGAGTCGAAGTCGAAGTCAAAGTCAAAGTCAAAGTCGAAGTCGAAGTTGAAGTCGAAGTCAAAGTCGAAGTCGAAGTCGAAGTCGGAGTCGAAGTCAAAGTCAAAGTCAAAGTCGAAGTCAAAGGCAAAGTCGAAGTCAAAGTCAAAGTCAAAGTCGGAGTCGAAGTCGAAGTCACAGTCAAAGTCAAAGTCAGTCAAAGTCAAAGTCGAAGTCGAAGTCGATGTCGAAGTCGAAGTCGAAGTCGAAGTCGAAGTCGAAGTGGAAGTGGACGTGGACACACTGCTGTGTATTCGTAACATTCGTGTATATAAAGTGTTTAAAATATGGAAATTGAACAAAGTGCATCTATTAATGAAAAAAGGGACGCAGAAATAGTGAAAAAAAATGAGTTATATTAATTCAATTAATAATTGATTTATTTCAACGTTAATATTCAAGTTTTCACTTCTGCCGGCACTCCCGGAGTGCAACCCGTCTTTTTTTTTGTCGGAGCTTTTATTACTATCCTTAGGTATAAAGCTACAAGTACGCGGCGGGGCTCGACTTGCCAGGCTAATTCATTGGGGCTGCCTGTAGCGTCATCTATCTTGATACGATGGAATTACGCAACCAGCCAACGACTTCAAAGTTGCACATGACAAAATCAGTTTGATGTCACAGATATCTGCATCTATAGCGCTAAGAAATAGAAAAACTGATCTTGGAAAACAGCAAATTGCGACAAATGAATACGGAGCTAATTAAGAAAAAGGAAATCTATAAAAAATCACGAACAGTCCATTTAAACAAAAAATAAAAACACCGAATGCAACACCAATAACAAACCGAATGAGCACCATGAACACAAAAGCAACGCAGACTACAGAACATGTACCTAATAATGTTCATAGTAAATCACCGCAAACAGTTCAGGCAAACATAAATACGGATGATTCAAAATCAGAATATTCCATCAAGGAAAATTCCCCGGCTGCCATTAATTCAACTGATCGTGAGAAGAACAAACTCTGTATCCTGAGCAACATTGCATCGCACAAAGCACACCAGATCATAGAAGACACGTTTGGACAGAATTTCACTTATTGTCAATACATTTATCCAAACTGTAGTACAGATCGTCTTCTGAGCAACATTAACAACAAATTGGTAAATTTTGGCATAAATGATTATTGTATAGTTATCTTAGGAGAGAAGGATCTTAAAACTTCCTCAAACTGCTTACATATGGTAGAGACCATTAGGAAATCTCTAGAGCTTATAACTTATACAAATATAATAGTGTGTAGTCCAACTTATGTCTGCGGATCTCCTATATACAATAATTGTATATAGGAGATCCGCAGACATAAGTACCTTATAATTATTATAAGGTCGAGATATTCAATAACCTATTATTCAAGGATATAAATAGTGGATCCTACGCATATTATTTTGACACAAATTCCTATTTAAGTTACGACATGTTTTCGAGTAACTCAGGTGCAATTAATAAAAGGGCACTTATACATATTAATATAGAAAAGACGGGTTGCACTCCGGGAGTGCCGGCAGAAGTGAAAACTTGAATATTAACGTTGAAATAAATCAATTATTAATTGAATTAATATAACTCATTTTTTTTCACTATTTCTGCGTCCCTTTTATCATTAATAGATGCACTTTGTTCAATTTCCATATTTTAAACACTTTATATACACGAATGTTACGAATACACAGCAGTGTGTCCACGTCCACTTCGACTTCGACTTCGACTTCGACTTCGACTTCGACTTCGACTTCGACTTCGACTCCGACTCCGACTTTGACTTTGACTTTGACTTTGACTTTGACTTCGACTTTGACTTCGACTCCGACTTCGACTTCGACTTTGACTTTGACTTTGACTTCGACTTCGACTTTGACTTTGACTTTGACTTCGACTCCGACTTTGACTTTGACTCCGACTTTGACTTCGACTTTGACTTCGACTCGACTTCGACTTCGACTTTGACTTCGACTCCGACTTCGACTTTGACTTCGACTCCGACTTCGACTCCGACTTCGACTTCTACTTCTACTTCGACTTTGACTTCGACTTCGACTTCGACTTTGACTTTGACTTCGACTTCCACTTCCACTTCCACTTCCGCTTCCACTTCCGCTTCCACTTCCACTTCGACTTCCACTTCCACTCCATCCAATCCATCCATCCATTGTCGTGTGTCACTAAACTTGGTTCACTTCGGTTGGCGCCGCCATAGAAAGAGAGGCGGGGGGGGGGGGGGGAAATCTCTCCTGACGGTCACGTGTCCTGACGCGAGTTTAACATTTTTTACCCATTACAAAAAGTGTTCAACGCCGCTAAAGAAGTTTTCACTTCAAAAATTATGGAAAATATAAACATTAACAGTGACTACTGTAAAAATTTTACACCTCCCACTAATTCAAATGTAAACAATGAATGTACTGATTTTTTTCGCCAATAGTGTTGACTGTAAATGAATTAATCGGAATATTGCGCATATGCCTAATAAATGTAATAAATTACTTTCAAATAAAAATGTTAAAATAATGCATCAAAATATTGCTGGGTTGATATATAAATCAAATAATCTTACTGTATGTTTGAATGAGCTATCTGAAAAACAAATTAATGTAGAAGTATTGTGCATCACGGAGCATTTTATCATGGAAGGTTTCCAAAACCAATTATATATACCGAATTACCATTTAGCTTCTTGTTACTGTAGAAAGCAGCAAAGAAGAGGAGGGGCATGTATCCTAGTCAAAAATGGTATACAATCTAAGGATATATCTAAAATATCGAATATATCAACTCCAGGTGTATTTGAATGCTGTGCCATAGAGCGTACTATGTATAAGATAATTGTAGTCTGTATTTATAGGGTACCAAATGTAAACAATTTTGACTATTGCATGAATAAATTAGAAACAATTTTGCGAGAAATATCACGCTTGTACTATAAGAATAATATCATATTATGTGGTGATTTCAACATAGATGTGCTGAAACAAAACAGTCACACTAATGAATTTGAATGTCTGTTGAATAGTTATAATCTAAAGTTGGCATTAAAACAACCCACTCGTATGGCTGGATTGACATGTATAGATAATTTTGCCCACAATTTCAATAAAACATGTAAGACTGATGTTATGGAATTTGCCTTGTCCGACCATACAGCACAGCTGCTTCACTGTCCCGTGCAAACATTATACGCCAAAAACTACTGGCACGCGACAAGAAGAGACTTCAATACTGACAATTTGGCTAAATTTAAAAAGTATATTAGCAGTCTTTCTTTTTCGGAAATTTATGAAACTAATGATCCTAATATAGCTTATGACAAATTCATTGACACATTCCAATTGATATACAATCTGTGCTTTCCGAAAAAACTAATTAAAATAGATATAATAAAAAAACCAAAATGGTTGTCTAGGGGAATAAAATTGTGTAGTCGAAAAAAAAGGAAACTTTTATGGCAGCTTAGATTAAACCCTAATAGTCAAAATAAACCTCGTTTCAAGAGTTACTCAAAATTGTTTAAAAAGATAATACACCTAACACAAAAAGCACAAAACAATTATTATATAAAAACATCAAAAAACAAATCTAAAAGTAGCTGGCAAATAATTAATCGTGCTAAGCATAATTTACCTAAACATAGCATACATAAAATCAAATTAGAAAATCGCGTAGTAACATGTCCTCAGAAAATTTCGGAAGCGTTTAATGACTATTTCATTAATAAAATCCGACCACAAATACACGTTGCTAGTAATCCCAACTGTCTAAAATTAGATTGGAACCACAAATCTATGTTCATGGCACCCAGCGTTCCACCAGACATACATAAAATTATAATGTCATTAAATAATACAGGCAGCGTAGGCTATGATGATATCTCCAGTAAAGTAATAAAACATGTATCAGCGGAAATATGTGGACATCTGAGTCATATTATAAATTCAAGTATAAGCGCGGGGGTCTATCCATCTGCACTAAAAACATCTATCATAAAACCTCTCTTTAAGAAAGAAAATAGAGAACTAATGGAAAACTACCGGCCTATTGCACTTATTCCAGTAATTTCAAAAATATTTGAGAAATATATATATAAAGAACTGTCTGAATTCATTAATTAAAAAAAACAATATTTTATGTGATGAACAGAAGGGCTTTCGACAACAGAGGACTACCAATATGGCAATATATGACTTTTTGTATAATGTTATTGACAATATTGACAAACGAAACCCAGTCTGTGGCATATTCTGTGATATGACCCAGGCATTTGACCACGTACATTATGCTACACTATTAAAAAAGTTGGAAGCATATGGCATAAGAGGTAATGTCCTTAATTTAATTGAATCATATTTAAGACATAGAAATCAAATTACTGAAATTAGACATATCAATATCGTAAAGAAGAAAGAAGAGATTTATCGATCATCAGGGCGTGAAGTAGAATATGGGGTGCCGCAGGGTAGCGTGTTGGGACCATTTATTTTTATATTATATATTAATGACTTTATTATATATTAATGACACACTCATAGCAAACCAGGAGCAATTCGTTCTTGATTTAAAAAATAGTTTTACTTTACTAGGAACAAAAGATGAAGATAATGTTCAAACACAATATGACAATATCAAAGAGGTTCTAAAAAAGGTCAGCAACAAAATAAAAACAAACAAATATAAAGACAGTAAATTAAGCTACCAAACAAAACAACTGATCGAAGAGAGACACAAATTAGCCATGTTCACCACAGCGTACACCGCTGCAGATAAACTTGTAAAGCGTAGTATCCGTAAAGATTTAAGAAACGACAATACACACCTCATCAAGATTGCTTTGGAACAAAATACATCTTTAAAATCAGCAAAACAGGGAATTTCAAGCAAAGGACGACCTACTATTGCCTGTCTTAGGGATTGTTCAGGTGCGAGGCAGAACGATAGAGACAAAATTTTAAATATTTGCACCGAATTTTACAGAAATCTTTATAGTGAGAAGCCGACCCTCCAACCTAACACAACAACGTATTCACATTCCACCATTTACAGGTTGGGAAGTTCACAAGGCTCTACGAGGCATGAAATACAGCAAGAGCCCAGGCGACGATGGCGTAACGACGGAAGCCTTGAGAATAGGAGAGCCGGCTCTTCTTCCACATATTACGAATTTCTTCAAGAGCATTTTGAAAACCAGAATTCTACCACACAAATTTTGCCACTCATTAATTATCCTCCTCCATAAAAAGGGTGACAAAACGGACATTAATAATTACCGCCCTATCAGTCTGATTTCGCACCTGTACAAAGCCTTTATCAAAGTAATCGAAGACCGAATATCAGGATCACTAGACCAACAACAGCCTCCCGAACAGGCCGGATTTCGCCGCGGCCTCTCTACTACTGACCACCTTCACTCCATCAACCAAATTATCGAGAAACACCTAGAATTCCAGCTCCCACTTTATATCGCCTTTGTGGACTATTCAAAAGCTTTTGACAGTATCACCCATAGCTCAATTTTTAACGCCCTGCAAAATCAAGACATAGACACCACTTACATTAATCTTCTAAAAATTATTTATATGAACAGTACTGCAGCGATTAAGATCAGTTCCATGACAGGACCGTCCTTCCAGATAGAGAAAGGAGTTAGGCAAGGCGACCCGCTGTCTCCGAAACTATTCACAGCTGTGCTGGAAGACGTCTTCCGAAAGCTGGCAGCGGGCTGGACGGAAAGGGGCATTATGGTCGGCCATAAGAGATTATCTAATCTCCGTTTCGCTGACGATATTGTGCTCTTTTCGTCTTCACCCTCCGAGTTGACACAGATGCTAGACGATCTTGGCACGGCAAGCCTAGAGGTCGGACTTCAGATGAATATGTCAAAGACCAAGTTGATGACGAACAGCGCGCATCGCAGGATCACTGTGGCGGGTGGGGAGGTTGAATACGTTGATGAGTATATCTATCTTGGTCAAATAGTCTCTTTCCAGGCAAGACAAAACAAAGAAGTTGCAAGACGCACCGAAAATGCCTGGAGGAGCTATTGGGCCATGAAAGACCTAATGAAGGGTGATCTTCCTTTGTCCCTTAAGAGAAAACTCATTGACGTGTGCATACTTCCCATCCTCACATATGGTGTTCAAACATGGTCTTTGACAAATCAGCAGAAGTCCACGCTCGAGGTTTGCCAGAGGGCTATGGAACGGAGTATTCTGGGTATCAAATTAACAGACCGAGTTAGGAATACGACCATCCGTTCCATCACAAAGATAACTGATGTCACTTGGAAAGCTGCCACGCTAAAATGGAACTGGGCTGGACACATCTGCCGCATGTCAGATGAACAGTGGGCCAAACTTACGACCCAATGGGTCCCTCTTAATGGCAAACGACATCATAGCAGGCCCAGACGGAGATGGCGGGATGAGCTGGACTCCTTCAACAAGAACTGGTCCTTAGCAGCTTTGAACAGAGAGAGGTGGAAAGAGAGTAGGGAGGCCTTTGCCCTGCAGTGGGACGTCACAGGCTAATAATAATAAAAAATAAAATAATAAATAATTAATGACTTGCCTAAATGCATTGAAGAACCGGTGACCCTATTCGCGGACGACAGTACTTTGACAATACCTTGTAAAAGTGTAGAGACGTATGAGAATGATATTAATAATTCCTTAAAATCAACTATACAATGGATGCTTGAAAATAATTTGAAAATAAACCTAAAGAAAACGAAGGCTATACATTTTACGCAACGGTTACCTAGCATGAACCTAAACATACAATACTGCAATGAAAACATAGAAGAAGTTAACTCTACAAAATTTCTTGGCCTCCAGATTGATAAGAACCTTAACTGGAAAGCACATATTGAGATTTTATGTAAAAAACTTAGTATATCCGCATACGCTTTACGCACACTTTCATTCACATTATATACGGATGCTCTACTTACAGCGTACTATGGTTTAGTAGAATCCCATCTACGCTATGGGCTAATATTTTGGGGTAACTCGACGGAAAAAGAATCCGCATTCAAGTCTCAAAAAAGATGTTTACGGGCGATGTTTAAACTTGAGAAGACCGATAGCTGCGTGCCTTATTTTAAAAATCACAAGTTATTAACGTTACCGTGCTTGTACATATTAGAAGTAGCTGTGTTTGTTAAGTCGAATCCGCATCACTATAAGTGTCTAGCCGACATATTTCCACGCAACAGACGTGACAATGGTCAACTTTGTCTCCAATCTGCTAAGACGACCCTAATGCGCAAACGTGTATACTGTATGGCTCCAGTAATTTATAACAAAGTACCTAAAAGTTGGAGAGAACTACCTCTATCTGATGTTTAAAAATAAACTTCGTACTTTTTTGACCGCCAGAGCATATTATAGCGTTACTGAGTTCCTTAATGAAAAGGAATTTTTCTTGACATGATTTTTAGTAATATTATTTAGTAATTAGATTTATTTGGAGCTACTTATATAATAATGTTGATTTATTCTATAATTTTAATGACTGATTAATAATTAAGTATGACAACTTTTAATATTCTGTAATTTTTTATTATTTATTCTTAAATTGTATAAATATATTATTTTGCACGTCACGGTCGTCACGTAATGACAAACATGTTTGCACTCAACTTGTTTTTTCATCTTGCATGCACTTTCTATGTATGTACACACACATGTTTAAGCAAATAAAAATATCTTATCTTATCATATCTTACACGGTTACGTAGCCAAGATCGGAACTAACGCCGCCATTTTCTTTTTTGACATTTCAAGTGATATTTCACAACACAATTGTACAAATGTGTAGACCGTTCACAGTTATTTTACCTCTGATAGCAGCAAGTCAGCAACCTAACAGCCAGGGCCGGCCTTAGCCATCTAGGCGCCCCGGCGGGCGAGTCATGCCTTTGGCGCCCTTTTAGGTATACTTATTTCATTACAATTAAAAAAAACTTATTTTGAATTTGTACATAATTAAATAATTCGTAGGTAAGTTATTGACAACGTACAGGTTTTCTAAAAAGGTTTTTTGATTTGCTTGTGAACTTACGAGTACCTATGTAAAAAGCAAAAAAGAAGAGTCGTAATTTTTTTTTTCAAATAAAAAAAAAATTGTGACTCTTCTTTTTTGCTTTTTGGCTTGCTTTTGACTCTAGTCTAGGTCAAAGGTGACAGAGACAAAGTCGACGACGATGGAGCGAGCTTACCCAGAAGAAGCCTGCGGGGCAATTGCGTTACACTTTATCAATCGGAATCGGTTTCATTTTGACAGTTCAACAACATTCATTGCGTTATTTACGTGTTGAGCAGACAAATTTTTCGAAATTATGAAGCAATGGATTAGCAATTGGCTTCGAAATGATTCTGATTCCGATTAATAGTGTGTTACGCAATTAGGGTGCCGTTCACTCTCACTTTGAAGAGATTCGGGTTGCATGCGCTCGGAAAAACAGACGCAGGTAGAGAGTTCCATTCTCTTGCTGTGTAATTTCTCTCGCATGTTGCCTCTACTTCGTTCTACATTATTAAAATTTAGTGAGAGACACGAAAAGCGACAAAATTACAGCTCGTGTTTGTTAGACATAGAATACTCGAATACTCACTTCTACGAGATCCATAAAAGTTAATACGCTGAGTATAGTTCAGCTGGCGCGCGCGGCGCCCTGTAGTACCTGGCGCCCAGGCAGCCGCCCCGGTCGCCCCCCCCCCCTAAAGCCGGCACTGCTAACAGCAACTGTATTTTAACGACAATAAAGATCACAATGATTTTGACAGACTTGTCAGTGGCAGCAACCCAACAGCAACCTTATCTGAATGAGAATAATGATCACTCTGATTTGGACAGTGATGCCAAATCAGAGGTAAAATAACAAATGTTCGACATGTCCACGTCTATTTAAAACAATAATAAGGCTTCATGGAAAAGGTTAAAGACACATATCAACTCGGAAAGGGATCGTCACCGTATCGCCTTTCGCGTCGTCGTCAAACAGGCGTCAACCTAACGTTAGCACGTAACCAAAGCGGATCAGCAGCTCCGATACATCGACTCGGCTACGGCTAGGCGACCCCACGCTTACAGCTCGCCGACCGCTGGTTGATGGTGCAGCAGACAGGCCGGAGGGGTGATAGGGGCAGGGGTGGACGAAGAAACGTAAGCTCGGGTACGGAGACGTAAGCGCGGGGACGACGAGCCGTAACGCACTGCACCGCGGTTCGCGAGCTAGTCCGGGACACTGCAGTAGCCTGCCACACACAACTCCCGCCTGGTCTTAGGATCCTCCCTTTTCAACGGAAGAACTTCACATCAAGAGGGTCAGACAAGTGGTAATCGCTCCCAAAGCATTTTGTATTCCTACAACACTGACATAAGCTACCAGGACTACAACCTAACAGGACTGACATAAGCTTTTCGGTAGCATAAGTAAGATCGGTAGCGTAATAAGCACCCATGCCACATTTATTCTGTGCCCATGCTCACGTCCGCAGCTTCGGCTTGCTGGTCGTCTCGGGTGACCAGCCTCAGCCGCTACGGTTCGCACGGGTGCCGTTGTTTTGTTACAGCGGGCGGGGGTTGGTATTACATGTAGGTATTGGAGGGTGGGACCAAAACTTGCATCCGCCTTAGTTGCGGAGACAAAAGTTGCTCAAAGTCAAAGTCAAAGCATTTATTTCAAATAGGCACATAAAAGGCACTTTTGAACGTCAAAGATTCTAGTCGCCCATTCCAAAAGGTCGTTTTCGTCGCTCGTGGGCGCCCTTCCTTTTTTTTTTTTGGTGGGAAATCACACTAATATTATAAATGCGAAAGTTTGTGAGTGTGTATGTGTTTATATGTTTGTTACTTCTTCACGCTCAAACGACTGGACCAATTTTGATGAAATTTGGTATAGAGATAGCTTGAGTTCCGGGAAAGGACATAGGGTACTTTTTATCCCGATATTCCCACGGGATCGACACTTATGCGGGTGAAACCGCGGGGTGCAGCTAGTTATCAAATAACTTCTCCCGCTCTGGGCGAAGCGAGAGGGCGTGTCAGACTTTTACTGACTAAAACCCACCCGTGTTCCTTCAGTTGCCTGTGCCAGGGGCCACGTTGTCTTTTTCGAACCACCCGCGACCCCGGTAGGCATCGGCCCTAGCGGACCCCGTCAGTTAGTGCTGACATCTCTTTGAGGCGCGCGTAGAACACAACGCGCCGTCGACCCGGGCCTGGGCGCCCTCGCTTACGCTGTTTGGCGGCAAAAATGTGCGAGTGAGGTATCAAAGAGACAACATAAAGAAAACCAAGGTTATATCTTAAAGAAATAATAATTTAGTATTACAGTCTATTTATACATAATTTAACTTGGTCGCATCTGGAGTTGGGTTTATCATTCTACTCCTAGTCACGGTGGAGTAGTATCGTGCAGACTCGCGCGGCGTTCGTGTCCTGTTCGGGTCCGAAAAGTCCACTGCGTAAAGACCGTATTTTGTGCTGAAAACAAGGATACATTTCGTATATCGAACCAATCATTAGACCATAGATAGTTTAAAAAAATCTCTGCGGGGTAATTGCGTAACGTATTCTCAGTAGGAATGGCTTTCATTTTGACCGTTCAACAACATTAATTGCGTTATTTACGTTGTTGAGTAGGCAAATTTTTCAAAAAAAAAAAAAAATTTTTGCGGGCGTTAGCCCTACCACCGCAAGGGAAAAATGGGCTAGTCAAATAAGGTGTTGGGCGTGATTGTCCAGGATGCGCCGAACGCTCGGTTCAGTTGAGTTACTGGCGGAGCAAACTGCGCTACACGAGGAGGCTTCTTCATGCATCCCATTCTTATAACTCACACATATCCGCCCAACCACTCGAAGTTATCCATCAGCGTCCAGGCGTTGTACCCGGTCACGTTGATGCCGTCGTTAATAGCCAGCAGGACCTGGAAAAACAAATCAGTAATATGTAGCTATAATATGCTTTAGATACAATAATCGGGCCCTCAAAGTTTTGAAGAATAAATGTATTAATTTAAAAGCTTTGTACAGCCCGATTCAAACTTTATGACGGCTCTGAAGTGCGCAACGCATTGCGCAGTACCTCACCCCTCACCCCCCGCTGACACGTGAATTTGTTACTGCGCAGTGACTCGCTCACGTTCCGAGCTGTCATAAAGTTTGAATCGAACTGTACCCGGTGGCATTCATGTTGATGATGAATTGTTTGTTCTTCAGAATAAAACAAAATAAAATACAAACACAAGGACAGATAAAACAATAACATACAACACCAACTAATGACTTCACGTGCATGGACTAATTACGGCAAAAAACAATATTTGTTGAGGGGAGCACAATTGTTTAAGGTGAATGTGACATGGTATACCTCGAATTTTAAATTTTCTTAAGTTTTTTGCAATTTGCAGATCAGTGTCAGGTTGATCTTGATTCAAATATGATTCACGACTATAATAGACATGTATTTACAGAATCATAGTCATTAGAATCATTAATATATTTCTTTAAGTTAGATTTCTACCATTAACACTTTTCCATACGAGATTTGTTCTTAACGGTAGAAATCTAACTTAGAAAGATGTATTAATGATTCTAATTATTATAATTCTGTAAATACATACCGGTTATAGTCGCGAATCATATTTTGGTCAAGATACAACCTGACACTGACCTGAAAATTGCAAAAAACGTAAGAAAAATTCAATTTCCCGGGCTACAACTACCCATTCACCTTAATGATTTACCGGAGGATTTAAAGAGGTGTGATAGTACCTACTTATACATATTTACGGCAAAACTTAAGAAACATTTGTATGTACCTTGTAACGTCGCGATCGCCCCAGAGGCAAATATGATAATATTATTTAAGAACAGTCTCCCAAAACATTTTAATTTAGGTTCAGACGCCAGCACATCAAGTTACCCGAAACTGTCAAATTTTCCCAATCAACTTTGAACCTTATATTATAGCAATAAAGTTGAAAATCTATTAAAGAAATTCGACAGATTGTAAAATTACTGTATTAGCGATAAAGATAATTTGATTAGAAATATCAAAAATATACCGAATTGACATAATTATGCTACCGAAAAACCTTGCGTCAATCTTGTTAAAGGTCGTAAAAATACGAAACGCTTTGAAAGAGATTCTCTCTTGTCTACGCCCTTCTCAAATTTTCTTTTTATATCCAAACTAGCTTCTGCCCGCGACTTCGTCCGCATGAAATTTCACCCTCCCCCCATTCACCCTCTTAGGGGTGGAATTTCGAAAAACCCCTTTCTTAGTGGATATCTACTCTTCACTAAGAAACACCCTCCAAATTTCATGTCTCTAGGACCAGCGGTTTAGGCTGTGCGTTGATATATCAGCCAATCAGTTAGGACTTGCTAGACGCCTACTTCGTAGTTTTAGGACTTTGAATTTTATATGTATAGATAGATGTGCGAATCCCCTCACCTGTTCCAAATAATCCCTATAGTACTCCAGCCGCTGTGTGTCCACCAGGTCGGGGTCCAGTGAGGGCACTCCATTCTCGGTGATGACGATCTCCTTGACGTCATACGTGGAGTTCAGCCAGTGCAGCTGCTCCCGAAGACCTTGCGGATATATCTGGAAGAATTATGTCGTAATCACCAGAGAAGATGATGAGAACTCTGCTGGTGGGGTTCATCACCAGTAGGAGTGAAGGAAGAGAGAGTGCAGCTGTGTCTGCGCACACTTTTGTGCACTATAGTACTCGTATCTCCCGCGTAGATGGCTAGTCTCCGTTGCCATAGCCAAAATTCAGTCTGAAGGACGATTATTAGGAACAATCATTTAAAACTCTTACCGCAAACCAGTCGGCTGCCGTGGTCTTCCACGAAGGATCTTTATCCATGATAGCGTTCAGATCCTCTGAGCCATAGAACCACCACTTCCCTGGCGGTTCTCCTGGCTTCACCCTGCGGACCATTCGAGTTGTGTAGTGGTTCAGCGCATAGTAGTCGTAGGTTCCTGGATAAATTAAAAATAAAATGAGAGGACGAAACAGTATCTAGTGGGAAACGTTTTTTGCGATTTGTAGCTTTTCTAGCACTGTAACTTCAGTTGATTCAGACGAGTTTTTTAATCCTTATACGAAACTGCATTGATTGGCATTATAAAACTAGAATTTATAGCTGATTGTACCATTCTTCCAAAATCTGTGACTCCTAGAAACATTACATTTGTCTTTAGCTACGAGTACAACGGTAAATTAGGCTTAGGGTCATATATACCTATGTGTATTCAGGTATATATTGTTGTTCAGGGCTCTGTTTCGGCTCCCTCGATATTGCAGTGCATCCGGCATGTTTGCTGACGCCAGCGTAGATGACTTCTACGCAATTATGCGTAAAAAAGTTGCGTCGGTGGTGCGACGAGTACGGGGGAGCCGGAATAGCGTCCTGAAGATGTTTGGCGAGAGAACCGATACTACTCTGCTCAGTAGGTTCACCGAGCTCCATGTGTTGCGAGACCGCGCGGTGAGCGTACTGTGCAGAGATAGACGGTGTGTTTAGTTTCTTGTTTTTATTTTATTTTTATTCAATTACTAACATTAGTTACTAACAACCTTCCCTTGCCTATGGACTTTTTTGTCTGAAATAAATGATTTTTATTTTTATTTTATTATATTATATACACACATAACACATAATCAGCCTATACTGTTCCCACTGCTGGGACATAGGCCTCCTCTCGGTGAGAGGGAATGGGCCTTAATCCACCACGCGGGCCCTGTGCGGGTTGGTAGATGTCACATGTCTTCGAATTTTTGGTTCTAGGACATGCCGGTTTCCTCACGATATTTTCTTTCACCGTTTTTGAGAGCAATAGCTTAGTCTCATTCCCTATAAATTGTATGGCAATTTTTTGTGATTTCAGACTTTTCTAATACTCAAACCTCAGTTGATTTTGATAAGAAACAGAATCGATGCCATAAAAAAAAGTTTTTGTGATAATTCCCCATTTTCCTATTAAGTGTTTCTTTTTTCTTCAAAATTTGTGAATGCACTTAGCAATTACTCAAAATCCTAAGAACATTTTCCTTCAGCTACAACGATTGAGGTACGCCCTTACTGCCCCGTCTCAAAAACCCACCCTGTATACAGGGTAGAATAAGCAAGTTAGTGTTGCATTCCCTACAAACTGAATGGCTAAAGTTTTTTGCGATTTCTGACTTTTCTAGTACTCAAACCTCCAATAGAGGTTTTTATTCCGTTTTTATTTGTAACTAGCTGCGCCCCGCGGTTTCACCCGCGTAAATGTTGATCCCGTGGGAATATCGGGATAAAAACTATCCTATGTCCTTTTCCGGGACTCAAACTATCTCTGTACCAAATTTCATCTAAATCGGTTCAGTGGTTTAGGCGTGAAGAAGTAACAAACATATAAACACACACACACACACACACACACTCACAAACTTTCGCCTTTATAATATTAGTGTGATTAGTCTGTAAGCCTTCTTAAAAGTAATAAATAAGAAACAGGTTGGGTTGGCATAAAAAGTTTTCATTAAAAACTAAAATTACGTCAATTTACGCCAGGCGCTGATTAATTTGACAGGACTAAACCAAAATTTATTTTCTGTCCTTTTCTTAATGAAATAGAAAGAAAAAGATGCACAGAACTTAAATTTAGTTTAGTTTGTGAACAACAGAATCGGCACCAGTGTCTTATTATAGTCGTCGCGCGATCTGGTAAAAAAAAAACACAGGCGTACCTCTAACCAGTTCTATTTCTTCGGCAGTGAACGGAGGTAGTCTGGGATGCGAATAGCCTTCCTTCCTCGCGTTTTCATTTAATATTTTCTCTAGTTTACGAGGCCATCCACCTTCCTTAGAGAAGATGGCGTGAGCATATCGACCTTGCTTAAAAAATAGAAAAAATTGGTGCTGAATTGAAAGGGAAAAAAAACAAGTTTATTTGCGGTGAACGTGACGCAGAGAAGGAACACAAAAGACACAACAAGCTAGGGGAAATATAACGTGCTGAATTTATATGCATGTGCCAATTTCAAAACAAAATATGGAAAAAAGTACAGACGCCAGCACATCAAACTACTACAACCTGTCAAATTTCTTTAATCGATTTTCAACTTTATCGCTAAAGCATAAGATTCAAAGTTGATTGGGAAAATTTGACAGTTTCGGGTAGCTTGATGTGCTGGCGTCTGTACGTTTCGATAATTTTCCATCAAAATGTCATCAATGTTACAAACAACTAAGTAGATGTAAAGGCAAATGCTTATACCCAATGATCAATAATTAGATCAGTCACTTCTTGGTCTTCTGGCGTGATTGGCTTAAACCAGAAGAACAGTGTTGCCAGGGACAGCTTACCTGAAAATGATGAATGGATTTTTAATCGCCGAAATGGGTTCGAAGAGTTGAAATCTATTAAACAGCACCCTAATTGCGTAACACACTGTCAATCGGAACCAGAATCATTTCGAAGCCAATTGCTAATCCATTGCTTCATAAGTTCGAAAATTTTTTCTGCTCAACACGTAAATAACGCAATGAATGTTGTTGAACTGTCAAAACGAAACCAATTCCGATTGATACAGTGTTACGCAATTGCCCCGCTGGTGGATATACGGGGGCCAAGTTAAATTAGCTAGAGAAACTCCGCAGTCGTGATGGGCACAGATATCAAAACATATTATGATAAGATGAAAAAATGAGGACTTAAAACAAAAAAAAAACCGAGTGTGCTTATGACCACACGACTGAAGTGAAACTTCAAACGTATTTGGCTATGAGAGGAAGAGAGAAAGAAAATGTGCGTGCGCACTGCTTTCTCTTGCTTATATCCCCCACTCAACTCCCGTTCGCCTCGCTCGATCACACTTTTCGTAACGCTTACGTCACGCGTTCGCCAGCTTACTCCCCAATTCAAGCGTGCGTAAAGAAGTTTCACTTCAATAAATGATTTTGTGTCATCAAACCGCATGCTTAATGGAATACTGACTTAACTCAAAAAAGACGATTTTTGGGACATCGCAAAAGAAGATCTCGCTATGAGGACTTATTCTACTTGTTGACGCATAAAAATAAAACTGATTTATTTCTTTTTATAATTTTTCATGAATCCTTGTATTTTAAACGTCTACGATTAACTTGATGAGATCTGAGTAAAAAAAAATCTTTAACTTAATTCTGACCTATCTATGTATATCTACTAATGGGTCAATGTTCCGCGAAACGCAGTTACTTAAAAATATCAGTTTCTTTTTTGCAAAGTGACAGTATGCAAACACGATAAAGCCGGCATTTGACTATGGGATGTAATATATGTATATTACATCTTGAGCTATATATTACATCCCGCGATTGCTGTTCACACTGTAAGCTATATATTGTGGAACAGTTCAGCTTCAGTCATCACTGTGTCATCACGTTCTTTATTTAATTAATTTAATGCGTAGGTAAGGATTGCGTACTTCAAATATCTATAGTTAACATCTACGAAAATTCAAAACACGTGATCAGTTGACACGTCTGCACACGAACGTTACCATTCAAAATTCGAACTGACGGCGAGACAGGAGGAGGCGCGGTGTCCGGGGACGTGAGGTAAAATATACATCTTCAAATGACCTCTAAATATCGCTCGAAAAAATATTTATAGTTTGGGATGTAATATATATAATAGCACATTGTGAACGGTCTCGTACAAAATGTATGACGAGCGATAAAATATTATATCTCAAGATGTAATATATATTATATTATAGCCCATAGTCAAAAGCCGGCTTAATACAAAAAACAGGTTTTTTCAACTCGTACTTAAAGTAACATTACTAAGTATCTACCAGCGCTCGTTGACCCCTTTTTTTGTCAAAACGTGTTTTTATTTTATTTGGTCGCTTCTTGGTATCAATACCCATCACGTCTCCGAAATTTTACTAACTAATTTAATTTGACTTTGTATAGCACATGAAGTTCTTATTTTTAATGCTCTTGGAAAGACCATTAAAAGTCAGACTGAAGCTCTGGCCACACCGTGGTATATCCCGCGCGGGACAGGGGACGCTACTGCACACGTCGATCGTTTTAATGATTAGGAAGCCACGCGACTATTCGTGCCAGCACACCACCTTCATAAAAGTTAGTTAGCACAATCGGGGCGAGCGATTGTCGTCCCGGATCCCGCGAGAGATTCACTTTAGTTTGGCTAGAGCTTATGACATGATTCAAGCAAACAAAAGATATTTACGATGTTATCTTACAACCTAGACATATGTACATAGCAGAAGCACAGCATAATCAGCCTGTAATGTTCCCAATGCTGGGCCACAGGCCTCTTCTCGGTGAGAGGGCGAGAGCCGTAATCCACCACGCGGGCCTAGTGCGGGTAGGTAGACGTCACATGTTTTCGAATTTTTGGTTATAGGACATGCCGGTTTCCTCACAATGTTTTCCTTGACCTTTTTAATAGCAGTGGTGTTGAAATAATTTACACAAACTAAAGCGCCTGTCAGGGTCCGAACCTGCGATCTACCCACTGGGTCACCGCTGCTCAATATAACCCAGCCGAACTGTTTCTGGTAATCAGACAAAGCGCTTGTGACAGCATCCGCTAACCTATACTCAAAAGTCGAAAGCATGCCTGGACTTTATCCTATGGCTACTGATTCATTGGGCAAGGTCAATATTTAAAATTCAAGGAGCAACGTCTGTGTATGGACCGCTATTGAAATACTAGTGATGAACCATGGATCAGTTTCTTATGATTTTTTTATGTTGACTTGAAAGAGCATGGCAGTTAAGAATGTGTCATGCTCACTTAAATGTCTCACTTATGGTGGCGAGTGTGTTGGATCATTCAGTTCCCTGCAAAAAGGTTGAGCTGGATGGCGCTGATCCACACGTCATGTTCGTGAACGGGCGCCGTCGGTTGAGACTGGTCATCTCTTAATTGCCAACGCTTATTTTTAATCTTATTTTTTTAATTGTTTCTTCATTTGTGTTTTTTTACATTGTTCTCACATATAGAAGCAACAAGAATAATGTACCCAGGATTTTGTAATATTCTTGATTCAAAAGAGTGTCCATCGAGTTTCTTGCCCGTTCTTCTCCATAGAGATGGAATGGACGCTTTGGAATGGGCAACTAGCTTTAACTTTCTGACTAACTGACCGACTACTTAATTTTGACAATTCAAAAGTGCCTGAACATGGTTTAATTGAAATAAATGCTTTGAGTTTGAGTTTGATTTTGAGTTTCAGTGATGTGACATTCTGGCTACTCATTGGTGATTTGAATTTGTAACAAGTGACTTTTGAGTGGCGTTGTGGACGATGTGCCTCAGATGTACGAACTCATAAAATGCTCACCATGATACTTATCCCTATACAACTCGTCATAGATCCTGTACGCCTTTGCATGAGCCATCAGCACGTTCTTATTGCACAGATATCGGCCAACACTCGGATCATCGAAGTAAGGGGCTGCATAGTTCTTATAGCCTCCGTCACATAGCCCCATGGGCTCGTTGATGGTGAGCCAGTACTTCACGCGGTCTGCGTAGAGGGAGAAGACCACTTCAGCGTAGTCTGCGAACCAGTCGGCTATGAGGGGGTTCGCCCAGCCACCTGCGTAGAATTTAGAGTATGATTTTACTTAAGCACGCTGTCTTATAATATAAAAAAAAAACGTGTGCGATCGTGAGACCCTCGTCAGAAATGAAGTTCTATTAAAACACGTTGGTTGACCGTTGACAAGTAAAATATATATTTTGTTTTACAAGTTCACAGACAAGAGGCATAGACACATATTATTTTGATATCTATTTTTAACACCCCCACTATATCAAAATACCAAACAAAACAATAACTCTTAAAATTCCAGACTTGTATAAACTATGTATACAACAATAAACTTATCTTTTAACAATACCAAGAGTTTTCATAAATTTGTAATGTTTCATCCCTGGTAAACCTTTAGTCAATAGGTCAGCAGGCATGTTAGCAGTAGCCAAATACTCAGTCCCAACCAAGTCATCATTAATAGCATTTCTGATAAAATTATATCTTACATCAATATGTTTGGAACGTCTATGAGACTGATGATTATTTGCCAACTTCAATGCACTCTGACTGTCATTATACAGTGTAATCTTATTATTACAACCTGTTATTTCAAACTCTAAATTCTTTAAGTATATCGCTTCACGACAAGCTTCTGATAAAGCCATATATTCAGCCTCGCAACTACTTAAAGCAACAGTTTTTTGTTTCTTGCTTTCCCAAGAAATAGCAGAGCCAGATTTTGTGAAACAAAATCCTGTGTATGACCGTCTATCAATAGCATCGCTTGCCCAATCAGCATCCACAAATCCTGTCAGCTCTGTTTTTCCTTTGGAATATTTTAAACAATAATCTTTTGTTTTTAATAAATATCTTAGGATCCTTTTAGCATAATTCCAGTGAACAGTAGAATAAGAGTTGTTAAACTGACTTAAGTAACTGACTGAATAGGCAATGTCTGGTCGGGTCAAAACAGCCAAATACATCAAACTACCTATCAATTTTTGATAAGGTAAACTGTTTTCACAATTATTGGACTTTTCAACATTTAACTTGCACTCTATAGGAGTTTCAGCAATATTACAATCAGACATATCAAACTTCTTTAATAGTTGCTCAATATAATGCTCCTGATCTATTGTAATTACATTTGAATTTTTGTCAATGTTAATCCTCATGCCCAAATATCGTTTGGCTTGACCTAGATTTTTAATTTTAAATCTCTGACTCAATGCTTCAATAAGACAAACAGTTTCTGACTTATTATTTGAAAATATTATAAAATCATCAACATAAACCCCTACTATGGTTTTCTTGTTGTTACTATGATTTTTTATAAAAACACAAGGCTCTAGGTTACTCTTAATAAACCCTAAATCACACAATGTTTGCTCTACTCTTTGATACCAAGCAAGTGATGATTGTTTTAAACCGTAAACAGCCTTTCTTAATTTCAAAACTTTATTTGAATCTTTGACAGGAAACCCTTCAGGCAAATACATAAAAATGTTTTCTTTTAGGTAACCATTAAGAAAAGCTGTTGTGACATCTAGATGAGTTATGTCCATGTTTAACTGCACACTCAAAGCAAATAATAAACGCAAAGTCGAATGTCTGATTACTGGTGAAAAAGTTTCTTGATAATCAACACCGGCTTTCTGCGTAAAGCCTTTTGCTACTAGCCTAGCACGAAAACGCACTTTATTGTCACAATCAAGTTTTTTTCTTAACACCCATTTACTCTGTACTACACTCGCGTTACCTGGAGCATCGACAATTTCCCAAACTTGGTTGTCTTCAAATGACTGCAGCTCCTCTGCTATCGCCTGCGACCATTGTCGTTTCTCAGGACCACTGATAGCCTCTGCATATGTCATCTCAACTTCCCCTACGGAGGCGGTACATAAATTGACATAGCCATATCTTACTGGTTTCCTTCTCTGTCTTTTTTTCTTTTCTTCATTGACCATGAGTGGTAAATCAGGATCTGCAGCCTCTGTGGGGTCTGTGGTTTCCTCTGATGTCTGTAAAGCATCTTGAGATCTCAGTGGACTTTCATTATCAGTTGCAGTATTCTCAACATCAAGATAATCTGACTCACTTGAACTCGACTGATCAATACATTCTGACTTCACCACAGATTCCTCTACTGACTCCCCCACTGAATCTGTGCTTTCTAGAATGACATCAACTGTGTCTTGTTTCTTTTGTTTTTCTAGTACCACAACATCTCTACTAGTTGTAACAATGTTTTTGATTGGATCATAAATTCTATATCCTTTAACATTTTCACAGAAACCCACTAGTATATGTTTCTTTGATTTTTTGTCCCACTTTGTCCTTTTTTCTTTGGGTACATGCACCATCACTGGACTCCCGAAAATGCGTATATGTTGTAACTTTGGTTTTTTACCAGTCCATATTTCATATGGAGTCTTTTCAATACCTGAAGCTGTGGATCTATTCTTTAGGTATACTGCTGTATTTGCAGCTTCCGCCCAAAATTTCTTTTCCAAGTCTGCTTCAAATAGTAAGCATCTTGCTCTCTCCACTATGGTTCGGTTTGACCTTTCACTGAGTCCGTTCTGTTCTGGTGTATAGTTATTGGTCTTTTGGTGTATTATGCCTTCACTCTTCAAAAAATCCTCAAAATCCTTACTGCAGTACTCGCAACCATTATCAGTTCTCAGGATTTTGATTTTTTTACTCTGGTGATTTTCTACTATCGACTTAAACTCTTTGAAATAGCTTAGTGCTTCACTTTTTGCCTTTAAAAAATATATGAAGACCATTCTGCTAAAGTCGTCAATAAACAGTAGAAAATATCGCGCACCACCAATTGATTTAACTTCCATTGGGCCACATATATCTGAGTGTACAATCTGGAGTATCTCTGTAGCTCGTGTGCCTGTGTAGAAGGGCAATCGTGACTGTTTACCTTCACAACATATCTCACAGTTTGACTTACTTGTCACAAAAGTGTCCGAATAATTCATCCCTTCAACTAGACCACGTTTCATTTTGTTCATGTCGTTGCTGTTTAGATGTCCAAGCCGCCTGTGCCATGTGTCTCCGTCAACCACGGAAGAAGTCAGAAAACAATTCTGTGTTTGTAGTTTTAATTTGTAAACACCATCAACAAGTTCAGCCTGAGCAACTAAAACACCTTGTTTGTTGCGTATAAGGCACTGTTTGGGTTCAAATACGACACTGTTTCCATTTCTTATTAATTCACTGACCGATAAAAGGTTAGTTGTAAGACTCGGCACGCATAAAACATTCTTCACAGTTATTACATAGTCGTGATCTGTAGTAATTTCTACATCACCTGAACATAAAACAGGAACTTTCGTCTTGTTCGCAACTACAATCTCCGGTAAACTCGATGAAAATGAAAGATTTTTCAACCAATTTTCATTCGTGGTCATGTGCATACTGGCTCCGGAATCTACGTACCAGTCACTTTTACCGAACTTTCCGCTGAGAAAAACAACGCTAAAAGCGTTAGACTGTTTCTTCTTCTCCGATTTCTCGTTCAAAAGTGGACATTGATTCCGATAATGGCCCGTTTCCTTGCACCGATAACATGTTATTGTTTTCGTGTTTTTGACATTTGAGTTTGACGATGTCTGGCCTCCATGTTTACTAGTGCTGCCACCTTTACCGATTCTTTTTTGCCAACTTTTTGCAAGTAATGCTGTATTATCCTTTTCAACGATATCAACAGATTCCATATCCAGCAATTTGGTTTTGATGGTATCGGTAGTTATAGGGATTCCAGAGTGTTCGATTGCCATGATCATGGGCATGAAACGCTCAGGCAAACCGGCCAGCAACAACGAACCAACCCATTCATCGTTAATCATAAAACCCGTGCCACTTAATCGCTGCGAAGTTTCCACTATTTGCGTAACATAATTCGTCATATTCTCACAGTTTTCTAATCTGATGGAAATCAAATGACGAAGCAAAGTAATCCTCCTCGAAAATCCTGAATCGTCAAACAAATTT
The DNA here is from genome assembly GCA_945859645.1 of Amphipoea oculea. NCBI lineage: Eukaryota > Metazoa > Arthropoda > Insecta > Lepidoptera > Noctuidae > Amphipoea > Amphipoea oculea. The sequence goes on from OX243881.1 coordinate 17,398,338, forward strand.
TTCAATTTTTTAAACAATTCCTTCGTGGTCTTTGTCTCCTTTATGTGCACAAATAACGATGGATCTATCGTCAAAATCAGCTTAGCACGTGCTTTAGCATCTGCCACTGCTGTTGCTGCGGTAACTTCTTGCTTAAGGAAAATGTCCGCGCCTTCTAGTACCAGCAAATTCTCAACAGCAAACGCCCAATCATCATAATTATCGCGGCCTTTTAGTTTCGGCACGTTCGTAAGAAATTGGGAACTCATTTTCTTGACAGTACACGATAAACTACTACTTTTTACAAAAACACGGGGACTGGGCCCATAACCTATTAAAACACGTTGGTTGACCGTTGACAAGTAAAATATATATTTTGTTTTACAAGTTCACAGACAAGAGGCATAGACACATATTATTTTGATATCTATTTTTAACAAGTTCATTACGCGATAATGCACACACACACACTCTTATATCTATACTAATCTACAGTCAGTCAGTCTGTACATGAAATCGCGAAAAAAAATCAGCTGTTCCCTAATTTTGACGAGTTATGCGAACAAATGTAGGGAACAGCTGATGTTTTTTTCGTGATTTCAGATTTGGTCCCATAGTACAAGTTGTTCATAATGATGAGTACATAGACCCCTTAAGAGGAAAACGGTGATTAAAATTTCACCCTGTATACTTCTATACTAATGTTATAAAGATATGTAATTTGTTTGTTTGTTAGTTTTTATGCAGGTGGTAATCTCCGAAACTACCAGTCGGATTTGAAAAATTCTTTTTGCGTGGATAGTCCAATTCTTGAGGAAGGCTATAGGCTATTTAACATCACGCTATGACCCTTAGGAGCCTAGCGAAAAGAAAAAAAAGTAAGAAACAACGCTAAGCAAAAACGAAGTGAAGTGATAGCGCGGGTAGGTGATGCGATGCGACGGGATGGGTCGGGAGAACAAGAAATTTCACGCGGACGAAGTCGCGGGCACAAGCTAGTAATATTATAAAGAGACAGGACAGCGAGAAAGTATGAAATTCAATCGTCTTTTTAATACAGAACATCTAGTAGGGGAGACCGAGGGGATTTGAAACAAAGGTGATTTGAAACAGTACCAATATCTCGGAACTTAAAATCGTTAGCGAGTTGGCAACGTCGCTTTTCAATCCCTTCCCTCCGCCCGCTGACATGTCAGTACGCGTCGGGGATGTAAGACGTGCGGTTGTGGAGTTCTGCGTCCCATGTGACAAAAATCGTGAAAAGTAAGTTTTTAACGTTTTTTTACGATGCCTATATTTTGATAAAGGTTTTGTATTATGGCTTAAGTTATATATGTTTCGAAAGATCATTAACTAAAGATTTATTATATATATTTGGTCCAATTAATTTCTGTGTATTTGCATCTTGATTCTGCATTTAACTAAAATTGGGAGGTTTTTTCTTACTGAGGAGATTTGAAACAGGCTGTTTCAACTCTCCTCGTTTTCAATTTTATATCAGAAAGCAGTCAATAAATAATGGGCACAATTTTTTTGATTGGTTTAAATTGTTTATTTTGTTTTAGTATGCCTACTGATTACAAAAGAAAAACTGACAGAGGTTTGGTGAGTCGCGAAATGTATGATCTCGCAGCAGAAGAAGTAACTTTGCGACAGACTTTACTTTAGGAGTTGATTATTTGTATTTGACCTGTAGTTAACTACTTAACTGATATATCAGTACAAAATACCATTTAAAAAAGTTTGTTTCGTACTTGAAAAGTTTTATTTTATTAAAAACCTTTAAATTATATCATCATTTTTATTTTACGACCCTTAATACTACTCAATAATCATATGTTTCAACTCTCCTCGACCCCTGTTTCATCTTACCTCGCTATGAGGGGAGTTGAAACAAGTTGACTTGTTACGGTTAAGTCGATTTTTCACCATATTATTTAACGCTTACAATTTCTTTAAGTTAGTCATTCGCAAGTGTAAAGAATGACCTATCGATTGGTACTAATATCATACGATTTCTGTCTTTAGTATTTGGTTTATGAAACAAAATGTTAAAATTGTTTCAACTCCCCTCGGTCTCCCCTATAAGTTTTTAGACGATCAACAATGATCGACAATGTACAGACGACGCCAGCACATCACGCTACACGAAACTGCCAAATTTTCCCAATCAACTTTGAACCTTAGGCTTTAGCGATAAAGTTGAATATCTATTAAAGAAATTTGACAGATTGTATTAGCTTGATGTGCTGGCGTCTGTATTTGGCTATGGCGCTTTTACTCCATCGTACTTACCTAGATCTTGCAAAGACTGCGGTAGATCAAAGTGGTATATTGTGACAAGAGGCTGGATGCCCTTCTCCAGTAGACCGTTGATCAGGTTGTTGTAGTAGTTCTTCCCATCCTCACTGATGTAGTTGGGGTACCCAGTAGGAAGCAGACGAGTCCAGGATATTGAGAATCTGAAGGATGAGGAATCGATCTTATAGCAATAACAACGAAATGGAATTGGGTTTAGTGGTTGTTGATTTCTTTGGATTCGGTAAGTGGTGAAGAGCGGGCGTTTTGAGGGAATGTCTTATGTGATTTTTACGTTAAAAAAAAAATGTTATTTCTTAGGTTAATTTGCATTAATTACTTTTGAATTTGATTGATTTTAAGTAGGTGCTGTAGTTGTGTTGTTGGTGTGGTATATGTCACGTTTACCGATTCGCATATTTTGAATGCGAAAGTGGGTTTGCTTGTTCTTCTTTGACTCATTAATGGAGCAACGCCAGTGGCGTAACTATAGGGTGGCATTGGGACAAAATGCCACGGGCCCCCAGGCAGAGGGGGGCTCCAGCCCGAAAGGGCCATGAGCACGGTAGGATCCTAACAGAAGTTAATAAAAGCAAACTTCTTTTGAAAATGTGCAACAAAGCACATCATTCAGGTTTCGAACATTTTGTACCTTTTTCCCATTGTTTGTCTAATTTTTTGGACAGTACCTCATTCTCAGCAGTAGCGCTTGCGACCACAAGACCAACGAAGCAGTCAGGTTTTTAATTTTGTCGGGGAAAATATGAAATCTTCACGGAAGAAGTCGCGGGAGACTGCTAGTAAAAAAAAAAAAACTATAACGTTGGTTGAGCTTCTTTATATTGAGGGAGGGCCCCATCCCTTGAATTTGCCACGGTATAGTTACGCCACTGAGCAACGCATAGACCTGATCATTTGGAGACTGAAGAGTGGCATTAGATTACTTTTCTTCTAGAAAAAATGCATGGTTTCTGAGATACAAACCGCGGGAGTGAAGCCGCAGGCGAAGATTAGTATTAAATAATAATGCCACAACCTGCTTATACCGTCACCTGCCGAGACCTCCCCGTGCCTCGAAAAGCACGTTAAGCCGTTGGCTTCGGCTGTCATTCGTAGATCTTTGACAATCGTGAGGGGAAGGTAGTCAGAAGCCCGAAAGTCTGAGAACCAGTCTTGACAAGAAGTGTCGGGTTACCCAGTGACTGGGTTGTGGAAATCAGTTAGGCACTCGGTAAGACTGGAAGCCGACCCCAACACTTATGAAAGACACGCCTCTTCTTCTTAGTGATGTACCTGTACATGTTCAGACCCAACTCCTCCAGCATCTCGATGTCCCTCCTCCACAGGTGGTAGGAGTCACACGCCACATCTCCGTTGCTGCCATCTGCCACCAGCTCGGGGCGATCGTGCAGGAGTTTGTCCCACATGCTGAGACCTTTATCTGGAACGGGACAAGAAGGGTTAGAGGACGTTAGAGCAACAAATGAAAATATATAGATATTTTATTTCTGTAAAGTTTAAAAAAAAAACACTTTTGCACGTCAAAAAGAATTGGTTGGTGTTTCCGAACAAGTAAAATAGTAATGTTTATTTTCGTTGGATCCCACTTTTGAATCCCATTTTTAGGTACTAACGATGGATCCCGTTTGCTATTACCGTTGAATCCCATGTTCTAATAACATGTGTATATTTCAGAAGAAAAGTGATTTACCTTTATCAAACACTAGCTTCTGCCTGCGACTTCGCGTGGAAGTCGTAAGACACCACAATAGCCACATTTTATAAAACTTCCCACTTACACTTGTACTTTTGTAGTTTTTACTTACCGCTAACATTCCAGGCACCTTCCACTTGGTACGCCGCTGAAGCCGCCCCGAACATGAACGAAGGTGGAAACTTCAGCTGTTCCATGCTCCATGACCCACAAATCAGAATACTGGAAAAAAAATCACATACAAATTCAATGATCTGAGGAAATTTTACAGATGGGTTTCGATCGATCTAATGACAATATCACAAAAAAAAATCTATATCAAGTGGAGCAGTGGTGGCCCAGCGGTGGAGAGGTGGTGACCTGGTGATCCAGTGGAGGAGCAGTGGTGACCTAGTGGTCTAAATCTCCGAGCTAACTAGACGAAAACAAATATAACTCAAAAAAAATGTTCTTATATACCTATCGATTTTATTCAATTTCGAGCGGCCATTGTTGTTTACATCTTTGGCAAATTTAGCACGGCCGGACCTTAGATATGTACGGACCGGGCGAGTTGGGACTTGGGATCGTATGGACGAAGCCGCGATGTGGATGCCGCCACAGTTTCATTGAAACAAAAGGTTTGAGTTTGACAAATATGGCAGCTCTGTGTTCCAAATATTGCAACGGCTTTGCTCATTCCTATAGATTTGTTTGTCGTAGCATTTCCTCGTAGAGGTCTACGACGGACTCCTGCCTAGCTACGCCGTAGCAACCGCGTATATGAATTGTATTTTGATTTTGTTACTCGCAAGTAAAAATTAAATGGTTTTATTATATTATTATTATAGTTGCATAATCTCATAGATTAGCATCCTTCCCAGCCTTATGCAGTGTTTAAACAATAAAGATAAAAATCTTTATTCTTTGTGCAGTAATTAACAAGCGAAATGTTCGTCATTACACTTGGTTTTGTTTCATTTTGAGGACAATGCAGAATGTATATTTTTAGAAGATTTTTTTTGTTGTGTTCGTTATTGCTAGGAAAAGGTTTGTATGAAAGAAAAATTCGGAAATTCGAAAAAAAAAATTCAACCCGTGCGAAGCTGGGGTGGGCCGCTAGTTTACAATAAATTACCAAGTGGTTACTTACGTTATTTTTGATAGATAAAACGTACGTGAGTTTTAATCAGAGAAAAGAACTGCCTGATTGCTCTGGATTGATGGATCTGGCGTACTGGTGGATGTTAATAATATAAAAAAGTTAAATTAAAAATTTAAAAAACCCCCGACTTAAACAAAAACCTCTAAAAACTAAAATAATAATATATATTAGCCCTTTAAGTTTAATATATGTAAGTTGCAGGAAATATTTTGATACAAGCGTCCTCAGGTCGGGGGACGGCTAACGAAAATTGGAAGTTAACAGCAGTTATGTTTCCTACAATAGCTACATTAATTATTGCTGGGTTCAAGCCTCATCTGTTTGGCGTTGTCATTAGCCGTCCCCCGACGTGAGGACGCTTGGATCAAAATATTAGGTCCTTACATATGAAATTGGCGTTTTGTATGGAAGGAACAAAAAGTCGAATATTTTTTAATATAATATATTTAATTAATCAAAGTATGAACCATTGTTTTCAATGCACTTTTGCCATCTTATAGGTAGTTCATTGATCCCTTTACTAAAAAAACCAGTCGGACGGGAATCAATAAAATCTTTGAAGGCGATTTGGACTGCCCCATCGGAGTTGAATTTTTTCCCTTGCAAAAAGTTATCCAAATTGCGAAAAAAATGGTAATCTGTTGGAGCAAGGTCCGGGGAGTACGGAGGATGTCTAAGACATTCCAATTCAAGCTCTTCTAATTTGGTAGCCGTCTGTTGCGCAGTGTGTGGTCTGGCGTTGTCGTGAAGCAGCAGTGGCGTGGAGCGATTGACCAGCCTTGGTTGTTTAGCCGCTAGCTTTTCCATCATGGTTTGTAATTGCTGACAATAGACATCAGCTGTAATAGTCTGGCCAGATTTGAGAAAACTGTAATGAACAATACCGGCACTAGTCCACCAAACGCTTACAAGTAACTTTTTTGGGGTTAATTTTCGCTTGGGGCAGGATTTGGCTGGCTGGCCAGGATCCAACCATTGCGCTGAGCGCTTCCGATTATCGTAAAGAATCCATTTTTCATCACAGGTAATGATTCGGTTTAAAATACCTTCATTGTTGTGCCGGTTCAGTAATGTAACGCAGCAGTCGACGCGCGTTTGCCGGTTTGCTTCAGTCAATTCGTGAGGTACCCACCTTTCAAGCTTTTTAATCTTCCCAATTTGCTTCAAGTGAATTAAAACAGTTTTATCACTAACATCGAAGCCTGCAGCTAACTCGGACGTGGTTTGCGATGGGTCCGCTTCCACAATAGCCTTCAATTCTCCATTATCAACTTGGGTCTCAGGCCGTCCACGGGGCTTGTTCTGCAGGTCGAAATTTCCAGAACGAAAACGTTGGAACCAAAAACGAACTGTGTTTTCTTTTGCAACATGACCGCCATACACATCATTCACCCTTCGAGTCGTTTCCGCAGCACTAGTGCCACGGCGGAACTCGTACTCGTAAATAATGCGATATTTTAAATTTTCCATTTTGTAAAATGAGTGACGCAAACAGAAAAAACAGAAGAAAAAAAACAAATGAATGACGGTCATCGAAGCACAAATACATGAGTAAATAGCTGTACAAATTTGAATTTGGAATTCCTTACCAAAGAGGAGAAATTCGTGATTAAAGTGGCCAGTACGAAAAACGCCAATTTCATATGTAAGGACCTAATATTATATTACTAGTAAATATGCTATACGATCGACACGTGGCTCGCCGAAATCTGCGCAGCTGTACGTATTTTTTTATCACAGTGAAGCGAAGCTAGTTCTCGTGGTCGTTGGCGTTCATTCCATACTAACGTATTCCTCTGTGAATTCGGCATTTCTGGTGGCGGCCATCTTGGATTTGAAATTTGTAATAGTGTATAGTATTCTACTAGTCAAGCCCTTTCATTTGATACCCATACCTATTGAGGGAATTGTGAAAAAAAATATAATTCGCCATTTTGTGGTGGCGGCCATCTTGGTTTTCAAATTTATCATAGTGTTTGGTATTCTGCTTGTCAAGCCCTTTCATTTGATACCCATATTGAGGGAGTTGTGAAAAAATATGTAATCCGCCATTTTCTGGCGGCGGCCATCTTGGACCGATTTTCTTCAAACCTAGCTAAGAACACTCGCGGCTAATTCACCTTTCAAACGAAAAAAAAAACAAAATCAAAATCGGTTCATCCGTTCGGGAGATATACGATGTAACAGACAGACACACACACACACCCCCCCCCACACACACACACCCCCCCACACACACACACAAACACAGACACGTCAAACTTATAACACCCCGTCGTTTTTGCGTCGGGGATTAATAAAAATAAATAATAAAATAATTTATTTGCACCTTTGTTTAATATAATTGTTGCATGCAATATATGTATTTTAGCACCTATTTTATTACTTATATTTACAAAATACATGTCTATTCTATTCAGGGACATCGATTTTGCTGTTCCATAGGCTAGCGCTAGTGGGTTCAGAATCATGTACTTATTATCGTCATTTAGTCCAAGGTTCAATGATGAATGAATGCTGATGTCCCTGCCACCCTGAACAATATTTGTATGAGGGTTTGCGCACTATATCCGAATTCTGCCCGTCCGAATTTAGAACATTCCCAAATCGAATTGAAAGCGGATCTTGAATTCGGATCAGATGCAGTGTGAATTGCCTTTCAGTCACAAAATCTTCACAAGATTAAGATAGCTATGACGTCACACTTACCTGAACACAACCACACTGATGTAAGACATTCTCTCGACTGAATTACCTGTCGTTAATAGGAATAAAAATACGAAAGTTATCTGCAAACAAGGTAATCAAATATAGTTTACAATATAATACGAATAAGGTATAATTTAATTAAACCACAATGACTTATAAGGACAATGGCAATGCTTTTTATATCCTTTGCGTAATTGATGAAATTCTCTGAGAAATACTCGTTATGCGTCTTATAATATTAATTACCCTTTTACAATGGGTACTTAATTAAATGACTAACTAACTAAACAAATAGGTAAGCTAACAGACTTAAAATTATTTAGAAAATTGTTTAGAATACCATAATAATATTTGCGAGTGGGACTTTGTACAGACGCCAGCACATCAACCTACCCGAAACTGTCAGATTTTCCCAATCAACTGTGAACCTTATGCTTTAGCGATAAAGATGAAAATCTATTAAAGAAATTTGACAGATTGTAGTAGGTTGATGTGCTGGCGTCTGTACAAAATGTTGGTTTCTACTCTCTTACTTCGGTTGTACGATTTATAATTATCACCAAGAAGATGGGTACCACTACCTCCAAGAAGGGGGTGATCCTTGCCCAGAACGCCGCTGCGGACAATAACCAGGTTTCATTAGAAGAGTATAATTAAGGACGCATATTGGAATCGGCCGGTCTGTGCTCGGATCACGCGCAGCACGGCAACACCATAGTTAAAACAAATAAGTAGGGCATCTTCATACATACGCACCGAACACGGTTTGTATATGAGCGCGCTCGTAAGTATGCGTCGTCACACGCACACACTGACAAAATTTATCGCTGCGAAAGGTGCGCTAGTCGTGGCTACGCAACACCCTAATTGCGTAACACACTATCAATCGGAATCTGAATCATTTTGAAGCAAATTGCTAATCCATTGCTTCATAAGTTCGAAAAATTTGTCTGTTCAACACGTAAATAATGCAATGAATGTTGTTGAACTGTCAAAATGAAACTGATTCCGATTGATAATGTGTTACGCAATTGCCCCGCGGCCTCGCCTGCCTGCCCTTTACTTTAGGGCCCCCGAAACGTCAAGTTTTATGTGATTGATGCAAATTAATGCGCAAATTGGTTATTTGATTGTATACCAAATGCAATTGAAGCAAATGACAATATTGCTACAATTACAAAACAATTGTAAATAGTGTGTTTGTGTACTTATACATATAACTTAATTATATATTTGTGTACCTAGTTTTAATAGTTTTTTTTTATCATTGTTCCTCTCAACCAAAGCACCTGCCACCTAATATCTTCACCACCCTTGGTTGACTGGTAGAGAATGCCTAAGGCATTAAGTCCGCCTTTGTACCTTTTTGTGCGAAAAGTTTAAATAAATAATTACAATTAATTGTAGGTAATAGATCGTTTCGGGGCTTCGGGGACCCTTTACGTTGTTCTGCAATCGATAGCCTAGCGCTAGACTGCCTGCCCGGGCGACAGAGTCCGATAATGTGTTCACTAACATAGGCTAAGCTGTTTTTGTTACCAACATAACATTGTTGACCTCATTGCAGTCTGAATAAACAGTTTATTGAATTGAAACTTCTTTACGCACGCTTGACTTGGGGAGTAAACTGGCGAACGCGTGACGTAAGCGTTACGAAAAGTGTGATCGGGCGAGGCGAACGGGAGTTGAGTGGGGGATATAAGCAAGAGAAAGCAGTGCGCGCGCACATTTTCTTTCTCTCTTCCTCTCATAACCTAATACGTTCCGTATATCTAAGCACAGTGCAGGCCTATTATTGTCTGTATCACAGTGTAGGAGCAAGAGAGAGCAGTGCGCGCGCACATTTCCTTTCTCTCTTTCTCGAAGTTTCACTTCAGTCGTGTGGTCATAAGCACACTTGGTTTTTTTTTATTATTAACATTTTTTGACGATCAATCAGCAATCTCACTCTTGTCGTGAATTTTATTGAATTATCAACAGGCCATTATAGGCTTTGTCTTGAGTGATTATGGTTTAATTAAGATTACCTTGCCCGTAATTAGTTACCTCTAAATTTTTTACAGCCGTTTAACTGATAGTTCAGTCGTGAGAATGAGTTATATCAGTGTGGTTGTATTCAGGTAAGTATTATGACATGTTTATCTTAATACCTACATGAATTTGAAACGGCTTTATGAGTGATAAACGCGAGATAAAACGTCGTAAAATGTCTTAGGATAGCAGCGCCCCGCGGTTTTACCCGCATAAGTCTTGATACTGCGGGAATATCGATATAAAAAGTATCCTACGTCCTAATCCAGGTCATGGTCTATTCATGTGCCAAATTTCATTTAAAACCATTCAGCCGTTTTAGCGTGAAAGCGTAACAAATAAACATACAAAAACAAATCTTTTCTATTTATTATAATATTAGCTGCGCCCCGCGGTTTCACCCGCATACGTTTCGAAAGACACGTGGCGCCATCTATTATCATAATAACGTTATTTTTGTTTTCCTCGGGAACAGCACTTTTTTCGGGATGAAAGGTACCCTATGTGCGTTTCTGTACACCTGACAACGTATACACATGATCGGTTCAGTGGTTTAGGCGTGAAAAGGTAACAAATAAACATACTTTCGCATTTATAATATTAAGTTAGGACTAGCAGCGCCCCGTGGTTTCACCCACATAAGTCTCGATCCTGTGAAAATATCGGGATAAAAAGCCTATAATTATGTTAATCCAGGGTATCAGCTACCTCCATACAAAATTTTATCAAAATTGGTCCAACCTTTTGTGCGTGAAGAAGTAACATACATACAAACACACTCACAAACTTTCGCCTTTATAATATTAGTGTGATAATGTGATTAGTTTAGATGTGGAATTGCACACAAAATGGAGTTTTCAGAAACTAAATCTCGAGTATCCTCAAGTACGTACAGGTCAGGTATAGTCACGTCTAAAAGTATGTATACACTTGGCTTTATTCAAAGGCGATTTTCTCCTTTATTTTTTAATGAAATTTTATGTTATTACGATAGCGGCACACAGACCGTCATTTAGTTATGTGAGGTAGGGGTATCTTTTATTATTTTTTTTGTTTATATTTATTTTTTTTATTTTTTCTTGTAATTTTTATTTTTATTTTTTGTTGTGACTATTTATTATTTATTTTTATTTAACGTGTTTTTGTGATGTTTATGGATCTATGATCTGAAAATAAAGATTTATTATTATTATTACGAAAATAGTATTTGCGAACCCATAGGTTAATGTTAAGTGTCGTATTTTAACGTTGCATTCGTTATTTCACGAAAAAATCGCAATTGTAAATTGCCAAGTGTATACATACTTTTAGACGTGACTGTACAGTGAGTAATATGATAGATAGATACTCATACAGATACTAAACTTTATGTATGTACTTATTGTATTGTGTAAATGATACACCACAGACTACCTACAGTATTTGTCTGTCCTTCCCCTTTTTAATCCATACAAAGGTTGTCTTTAAAAGATCGCTCTTAGCGATAAGACCGCCCATTGTAAAGTTTCTATATTTAATGTCTGTAATTTATATGGTGTACATAATAAAGAGTATTCTATTCTATTCTATAGATAAGAGTATCACACAGTGAGGGCAAAATTCACAGACCGCATTTTGATTTTACTTTGCTTAGTAAAGTACTTTTATCTCACGAAACGACGCTCGCTTTACTTGTGGTAACCAAGTGTATACATACGCCGCTGTGAATGTGTGTGTAAGCACAGAAGCACTCGGTAGCGTCTGAGACAATGGCGGAGTCGGAAGTGTGTGTGTGTGCGTTATGTGCTGACGCTACGAGTTTTCACGCACACATTCATAATCATATAATAATAATATTGTGTATAATTATAATATTATTGTGTTCACACTATGAAAGCGTCTTGTCTAAAATTATGATCACGTTACAACCATTTTATGCTTTAGACATGCCAAAATAATATTCAAAATGTTGTAAACGTGTGACCGAGTAAAATTACTTACAAAAAAAAAACCGGTCAATTGCGAGACGGAGTCAGACGAGAAGGGTTCCGTACCACCGTAAACACACAAAGTAACACTACTTATATAAGTATATTTTTTAAACACGTTTTTTTTTTTTTTCATTATTACTTAATTTATTTTTTATTATTTGTTGTTATACACACTGTAAAAATTTCAAATGAGGTAGACATTATGGTTCAAAAGATACAGCCTTGTGGCGACAGACGGATGGACGGACGGACAGCGGAGTCTTTGCAATAGCCCAATAGGATACTGTTGGCGTTCTTTTGATACGGAACCCTAAAATGTTGTTTCTTACAGGATGGTGGAATTATATACAAAAGATAATATCTTTATTGTTTTAAATCGGCGTTAGTTAGGAAGGTTGCTAACGCATGGAGTCAAAAAGTTGAAATTAATATTAAATACTCAGGGCTGCAATCCCTTGAAGCAGTGAAAAATTCAAACTTCTAAGTCGACACAAAAAAGATACGGGCGTTTATGTTTCGTTTATGGCGCATATTTTGACACTCGCAAGGGAATCAAAACCTATAGGGTACTTCCTGTTGACCTAGAATCATGAAATTTGGCAAAAAAAATCATGTAGCAAAAATAAAGGAAAAAGCGTTTTGTAGTTATATACCTACGGAACCCTCGGTGCGCGAGTTCGACTCGCACTTGACTGGTTTTTTTTTCATGTAAACCTAGCTATTAATGTATTGTATGGAATAGTAAACACTGTTTTTGGCAAATAAACATTATCTTGTCTATTCTATTTTAAACCGACGATAAAAAAGGACGAGGTACTCAAGTATATTTTTTTATTTGCTTTATAAAATTTACGAGTAGTGTACCTAACTATGCATATTCACATCAATAGATAGGTCTACGGCGTAGCAAGATGTAGTCCACCGTAGACAGCTACGCTAGCGCTACGAAGATGCTACGACTTCTATGTTCTATGTTAGAGGATTTGGTTCCGCACATAGTCCATTAAGTAGACCATTGTGCGTGGACCATGGCGGCCGTCCGTGGTTATTCCAACCAGCCCACCTCCCTCCAGAAGTTGACTATCTCTCCGGGCGTATTAAAAACACATCTGTGTAAGATCTGGGTGTCCCGGTTTCTGTCCTTATCCGGGGACGCCTGTGCATTTAAAGCACATGTGCAATGGTTTCCTCAGCCTCAATGCAAGTTCTGCATAGAAGACTGTCCGTTATGCCTATTGTGTGAAAGTGTTTGTTTAGGGAGCAGTGTTCCGTGATGATCCCCGTAATCAGGCGCAAACCGATCCTATCCAGGCATAGTAAACCTGCCAACTAATGATGGCATGGCTTCCTTGGACTGCCCGCAGCCCAGTGTCGACGTCCACCATCTCTTCGCTTTTGTGTGGGCACCAGTGGCGTGCATTGGTTTTCAAAATAGGTAGGCACTAGGCCGGGTCACTAATCTAATCAGAAAAAAAGTGAGGTCAAAAGTGTGGTTTTTGAGCAGGCATGCCTACTAAGGTGATAAATTGTGAAGGTCGAACGTCATGGTATTACGCGTGAGACGTACGTATTTTTAATTTTGTCGTATTAACTTGAACAAGTTAAGACCAATGACAATGTGCGAATAGTACGGGAGCCAAGTAGGCCGTCCGGTGACTGCCTACTGCCGCGCGTGTTTGTATGAAGACTTTGTTTTTGTTAGGTATGATAATTTAGTGAGTTTCTTAATTGTGGGGCACACACACTAAAATGTAATTGACAGGCTTATGTTGATATAATCGAGGAAGGCACTGCTTATATGTCTATATGCAATGCACGCCACTGGTGAGCACGAAGGTACCTACACGGATCCACAGACTGGCGCGCTAGATGCTTTTCTGGCCAGTTCGTCAGCTGCGTCGCTAGTGATCCGCTGTGTCCATTGCAGTGTCACTGTGTTGCGGTTAAATACCGTTCCTCGTTCTAGCGCATTGAGACATTCTAGAAGCCACGAAATCCTGTGCAAGTGTAGACTCTGATACTTGTAAGGAGTAATATTTTAACTGTTAATTCTAGTGTTCTGATCTGTGAGTCATGGAGCATGGAACAGCTGAAGTTTCCACCTTCGTTCATGTTCGGGGCGGCTTCAGCGGCGTACCAAGTGGAAGGTGCCTGGAATGCCAGTGGTAAGTAATCAAGCCTATTGGAAATTGCTTTGTGGGTTGTGATTATGGTTTTTTCTTCTTCTTTGGCAACTGAGCCGATGTCGAATATTCTGCCAGCGTCATGTGGTGACGGCAAAATGTTAAAGCCCGCCGCGTTTTTTTTTTTAATTACTTATCCTTCGGGCACGTCTTCCCTACCATTACCGCGCCCCCCGGTCTATTCCTTGATATGCAATGGTCGCTGTAGCACCATGAAAATGAGGCTACAGGAGCTAGTGCGAATCTTGGGGTTCATTCGATTGATCGAGTCTGGTTTAACCATGCTGGGATCGGTGCAATTCATTCATTCAAACAGACTGTTTCACTGAAGGTGTCAAATCGTATTCCTACATTTCGGCGCTTTTGCCATCAACTGGGCACAAATCCAGACTCCGGGATGCTGTTAAAAAAATAATTTGGGAAAACCTAATGATTCTTTGCCTGACCGGGGCAGCACTCGACAAACGAGGCAGTCAAAGATTCCAATTCAAAGCATTTATTTCAAATACAACAATCACAGAACTAAGTGGAAATTAGGGCCGGGCTCCAAAATCAATCATCCAATTTTACCTTTTAGTTTAATTAAACCGAACTCAAAAGTACGAAACGTCATAATTCTAATGTCGATCTATCGGAATTAAATTCAAGAGTAAGCACCCAGAAGGATGAAGCTAGTTGCCCCTCCAAAGCGTTGTAGGTTCCTATGTAGAAGAACGGGCAAGAAACTCCATTGGCACTCTTTTACATCAGAATATTGGTTACATCATTCATGTGCATGCCACGAATCACACTGACGACCTTCAGAGCGACGGCAAGAAACAGGTGACACGTGCGCTTATCGCTCGACGCAAGTAATGCTGTTTTATGATGTTCCAGATAAAGGTCTCAGTATGTGGGACAAGTTTCTGCACGATCGTCCCGAGCTGGTGGCAGATGGCAGCAACGGAGATGTGGCGTGTGACTCCTACCACCTGTGGAGGAGGGACATTGAGATGTGCGAAGAGCTAGGACTGAACATGTACAGGTACATCACAGCTTATATGTATCTTAGTACAGCGGCATGCGACCACGGGAAGGTACTTTCTTGTTTCATCCTTTTCAGTAGTCGGGTTTTAGTTTTCAAACTCATTTTTATTTAATTATTTTGGGGTTTATTTCATTAATATTTAGGTATATTTTTTAAATGTTCTAATTAAGCCCTTTCATTTGATACCCCACACGGTATGATTAAAAACATTTTTTTAAATTCATGACTTTATGTCCGCTAGAGGGCGCCATATTCAATTTAATGTGACGTCACATAGCCTATAACCAGCGGACGGTCAAAATGCTTCCAACGATACCTCATTTGTCTAATTATAACAAGTAGTTTACAAGTTATGAGGGAACAGATGAACATACATTCATAAATACCGGTCAAAATGATAACCCTCCTTTTTGCTTCGGTGTAGTCGGGTAAAAAATAAGAGGCATGTCTTCATCACTACATGAAGACGTGCCTCTTGTTTTTTCATATCAGTTTTATGCCAGCCTATCCAAGCGAATGTCGACTGTACAATGAACAGCCAATTTGAGCAATCTGGATCATCATTTGGAGTATGCTGCCGCTAGAGTATGCAGTCTGGAATATATAATAATTTTTGTCTGTGCAAAATGGCTAGAAGCTGTTCATATCTTCAGCTTTGATTCTTCATACAATCGGTTGAAATTCATATGCTACCAGGACGATCCAGTTATCATGGTATTTGGTTTGGTTTTAATTAAGTATTTGATTTGGTTTCCTTCTGTTAAGTTTGAAAAATACCAGTTATTTGTTACTCTTTTCAGATTCTCTATATCCTGGACCCGTTTACTTCCGAGTGGTTACCCCAACCACATCAGTGAGGATGGCAAGAACTACTACAACAACCTGATCGACGGTCTACTGGAGAAGGGCATTCAGCCTCTTGTCACACTTTTCCATTTTGATCTGCCGCAGTCTTTGCAAGATTTAGGTAAGCATTTACTCGTGACTGCGAAAAAGGCTGGCGAAGAGTTAGTGGAACTTCGACAATCGAGTTGATGAAATACTAACTAGATATAATCTGTTTGAGATCTGCGGGCTAATTGCGTAACACATTATCAATCGGAATCGGTTTCAGCTAATGAAGCAATGGATTAGCAATTTGCTTCAAAATGATTCAGGTTCCGATTGATAGTGTGTTACGCAATTAGGGTGCTGTTTTACTGCTTGTACAATATAAAGATCACCGCGCCGTGCATTCTTTGCACAGACGCCAGCACATCAAGCTACTACAATCTGTCAAATTTCTTTAAAATACTTTCAACTTTATCGCTACAATATAAGGTTCAAGGTTGATTGGAAAAATTTGACAGTTTCGGGTACCTTGATGTGCTGGCGTCTGTACGTGAAAGTGACGGAATTGACAAGATGGTGAGGTAATCGAAATCAAATTTTATAACAGTACATGTTTCACATCAAAACTGATCATCTCTTTGCCTCCTCCATATTATTAAACCCAGCACCCTAATTGCGTAACACACTATCAATCGGAATCTGAATAATTTTGAAGCAAATTGCTAATCCATTGCTTCATAACTTCGAAAAATTTGTCTGCTCAACACGTAAATAACGCAATGAATGTTGTTGAACTGTCAAAATGGACCATATGTAAAGAAGTCTCGCTTTTGAGGTTTATTAATAAGACAGTATGCTTAACGAACACTTCAATTACCTACTCTAAACTCTTTATACATATTTCCAGGTGGCTGGGCCAACCCCCTTGTTGCCGACTGGTTCGCAGACTACGCTGAAGTGGTCTTCTCCCTCTACGCTGACCGCGTGAAGTACTGGCTCACCATCAATGAACCCTATATAATATGTGATGCAGGCTACGAGAAGCAAATGGCCCCATTCTTCGATGATGCGATGCTGGGCCGATATCTGTGCAATAAGAACGTGCTGATGGCTCATGCAAGGGCGTACAGGGTCTATGATGAGTTGTATAGGGATAAGTATCATGGTAAGTACTTATGTCTGGTCTCTGGATGTTTTCTTGCACGGTGCACCTCAACACGCAGGACGTCTTTAAAAAAAAAAATATTCTAGTCAACCCTTCCAAAAGGTAGTTTCGTATGGATAAGAATAGGCAAGAAAATCCGCCGTTACTGTTTTCAAAATGTTTATGTATACAAAATATTATAATATTAATATTGAAAAAATATTAAGTGAAGGCAATGCACCTACAATGAAATTATTATACCACAATAGGCAAAAATAATTAAAAATAAAGCAATAACAGGTAAATTACTGATATATACATCAACATGGTGCGCACGCCACGTCTCCGTGTGTGTTTAAATTGTATTTTAAAAAATCCTGTTATTAAAGTGTGATCCAAATGTAAGCATCATATTATCTGAATTGCCGTCTGATTCTTTTACAGGTAAGTAGTTAGTTTGCCGAACGTTTCCATAAAAAAACCCTTACGGAATGAATCTGCCCTTTCCAGGTAAGCTGTCGATAGCAACACTGTTCTTCTGGTTCAAGCCATTTACGCCAGAAGACCAAGAAGTGACTGATCTAACTATTGACCACTGGGTATGAGCATTTGTGCCTGATTGCAGCGATAAGAACTTTTATAACGTTGATAACACAACATCTGCCTAACCTTTTTCAAACTATGTTGGGGTCGGCTTTCAGTCTAACTGGATGCAGCTGAGTACCAGTATTTTACATGGAGCAACTGCCTATCTGACCACTACAAACCAGTTACTGGTTAATGCGATACCCCTTAGTAAGACTGGTTATCAGACTTTCAGGCTTCTGATGACCCCTAATGACTGTCAAAGATCTACGTATAACAGCCAGGACCAATGGCTTAACGTGCTTCCCGAGGCAAGAAGGGTTCTTGGTGTAAAAAGAATGGTGAAAGAAGCCGCAAGCTCCGCATAACGCTTATAATAATTTGATGGTATTGTCATCATGATCTATATACATTTTTTTTGTGTCCCACTACTGGGAAAAGGCTTCTCCTTTTTTCTTCCATACTTCGGGATGTCTTGTACGATCTCTGGCCATGTTGGCCCTGCAAATGATATTCGATCGTGACACCACCTTCGCCTTGGTCTACCATAAACATAAAAAAAACCAATCGTCTCATGTAGGTTACCCAAAGAAATTGGGTCATGTTCACATTTTCTTCTTTTTAAAGGAAGGTCGATACGCTCATGCGATTTTCTCCAAGGAGGGTGGATGGCCACGAAAACTAGAGAAACTGTTGAATGAAAACGCGAAGAAGGAAGGCTACACGCATCCCAGACTGGTTCCTTTTACTCCCGAAGAAATAGAACTGGTTAGAGGTACGCCTGTGTTTTGTCTGTGCATGGTAGTGGGTAGTGCTGTGTGGTTACTGGCAGATAGACTTATAATTCCTTAAGTGTCGTAAAATTTTGTTGTACCAGTGTACATTATCATCTACTTGCCCAGGTAAGCATTTGAGAACCGCCTGTGTACGGAAGCTCAGGAAAGCGATGTGTCTGTGCGAAAGGTGCAAGAGAAAGCATCAAAACAACGCAGGCCAAAGGCGACTTTGAAACTACCGATCACTGATGAAGTCGGCAGAAGTTTAACACCGTGTCATGATCTCTTCTGCCTAGCCTTTTCCCAACTCTGTTAGGGTCGGCTTCCAGTCTAACTGGATGCAGCTGAATACTAGTATTTTACATGGAGCCGCTGCCTATCTGACCTCCACAGCCCAGTTACTGGGTAATACAATACCCTTGGTAAGACTGGTTGTCAGACTTTCGGGCTTCTGACGACCCGTAACGGCTGTCAAAGATCCACGAATGACGGCCGGGACTAACTGCTTAACGTGGCTTAAGTTTAACCCTTCGTATGCTTAAACGTGGATCCACGCGAGACACAACGGCTTTTTATATGTGTCTGTAATTACGGCATTCAACCGGTTAAAACCGTGTAATGAGGTTTATATAAAGTTTATATTTTTTAAAGGAACCTACGACTACTTCGCGCTGAACCACTACACAACTCGGCTGGTCCGCAGGGTGAAGCCAGGAGAACCACCAGGGAAATGGTTCTTCGACGGCTCAGAGGAACTGAACACTGTCATGGATAAAGATCCTTCGTGGGAGACCACAGCAATTGACTGGTTTGCGGTGAGAACCATGAAATTATGAAAGTTCATCATCTGCCTAGCCTTTCCCCAACTAATCAACTACGTTAGGGTCGGCTTCCAGTCTAACCTGATGCAGCTGAATACCACAGTAGTACATATTCATAAATCGGCGACTACGAGCAATTCACATGAAATAAGCAGTTCTTTATAAATTACAAAACAAAGACAATGATGAATTATCAACGAAACAATAGTTTGATAAAAATCTAATACTCACTAACTTTTTTTCGCAACATACAAAAATAGTACTTAGATATCACATGTCTTCGAATTTTTGGTTCTAGGACATACCGGCTTCCTCACGATGTTTTCCTTCACCGTTTTGAGAGCAGTGGTGATGAAATTACACACAGTAAAGCGCCTGCCTGAGTTCGAACGTACGACCTACAACTCGTAAGTCGGGGGATCGTTACCACTAGTAACGATCCCCCGACTTACGAGTTGTAGGTCTCTCAATATATTATATTATGTAAATATAAGTATATAAAAACAATTAAAAAAAGGGAGGAGCTCATTGGGCATAAAAAAATTCGTCCGCATCGCTGTCAATGGGATGAGTGCCCGAAAAGTATTGCAGCATTACCGCGTTGGATGGCAATGCGGATTCTTTGGGCTACAAAAAAATTATTCAATTCTGTAAATTGATTCAAAACAACACCTTTCCAGGTCAAAAACAAAGTATGTTTTACAACTAATTATGGTGATTAACTTTTAGGTATATCCGCAAGGTCTTCGCGAGCAGCTGCACTGGCTGAACTCCACGTATGACGTCAAGGAGATCGTCATCACCGAGAATGGAGTGCCTTCAGTGGACCCCGGCCTAGTGGACACGCAACGGCTAGAGTATTACAGGGATAATTTGGAACAGGTAAAAATGGTGATGTTTTTGGAGGTTCTGGAATTATGATCCGAACATTTGGATAGGTACCTACCCAGTAACTAGGTTGTGGAGGTCAGATTGCCAGTCGCTCCATGTAAAATACTGGTTTCTTTATTCTTTGGATTCAGCTGCATCTGGTAAGAAAGTACCAGGATTAAGTTACTGAAACATCATCAATATAAACTAAGTCGAAAAAAATCGTATTAAATTGAAGCTAACTCAAAAACTACGCAAGCAAGGTTACTAAAATAGCTGAGCAGACCATTTTTCGAACATAAATGAAGCAATAGAGAAAAAAAAAAATAAGATTGCGCAATTAGAGTGCTGGTTTAACTTACATTAACACAACTCTGTTTGCCTCTTCGGGAAATAGAGACAACGAAGCTTACGGAGCTTATCTTCGTGTGTTGTCTTTTACAACCCTTACGGGACGTAAAGGTAGCGCTTTGGCACTTTAAAACCGATCACTACATGGCTATACGATATAATACGATAATACTTGATAATCATTTTGTATTCTAGGTCCTGCTGGCTATAAACGACGGCATCAATGTGACAGGGTACACCGCCTGGACGCTTATGGATAACTTCGAGTGGTTGAGTGGACACGTGTAAGTTATAAACTATATACCACGAAATCCCAGTATTAATATCTAAATAAATGGGACACAAGTTGAAGAATCGAATTTTCTACTAGATGAAAATCAGAGTTTGTGTATGTGGTAAATTCTGGGCATTATGACTAGGTATGGTGATACCCACGACATACCCAGGAATGAACATGGCTCTGACTGAAACCATTAACCTGATCTATTTTTCAGAGCGAAATTCGGTCTCTACGCTGTGGACTTTTCACATCCGGACCGGACTCGAACGCCGCGCGAGTCTGCGCGGTACTACTCTTCTGTTATAAAGAGTAGAATGCTACATCTAACTCAAGATAATATAATTGAATAGCTTGTATTGTCCCTCAGCTGGGCAAAAGACTCCTTTTCCCTTTTCCAAACAATTCTGTTTCAAGATAATACTAATTAAATTATGATTGTATAGATTGCTAAATGTGAATAAATGAATATGAATATGAAATGTAGTTTTATTTTGTTCAACTAATTTCAATAAAACAAGGTTTTAAAAGCTCCACAAGTAAAACATTGTTAAAACGGAATGTTACAATAAACGACTGAATAAACTCTATGCAAAAGCAAAAACAAAACGTAGTTGCATTCCAGCGCTTCATGATATTATTTCCAAATCTTTAACATTTATTCTGACAGTCAAAAACTCTCTTTTTTATTCTTCCGCTGTCTAAGGCGAATATCTAGCACGTAGCAAGATGGATTTAATTTGAAAATGATTAAATCGGACTACCATTTGTGCTACTGACTAAGGAATATATAAAAACGGTCTCTTTCACTGACCAATTCGGAAAATGTTCGCTATATGCTGAAGGCCCAAAACAAATGGGACTTGGAATGTTTATATGCGTCATTTTGTCATTGTCAAGTGTCAACCGTAAATGTCATTGAATAATTTGACATTCGCGTTGGAACTTCTTCTGTCATCGCATATTATCAAATAAAAATTACGATTTCGTCAAATTAGCGCTATAATAAGTCCATATGTTTACAGTTATACACATAAATACCCGAAAACAACTAAATAAATTGCTCCCCACTTAAAATAACCTTCGAAAGAGTAGACAATTTTCAGTTCTTGAGTGAAAATTTTCGATAAAAATGTCGAAAATTAAGAAGCTAACGGGCTCGTTCCGCTATACACAATGGGATCCTTGCTTGATCGTCTCGCAGATAGTGGCTATGCAGTCTGTGCTGTACTGCTCTTTATGTCTGATAATCGCCCTCATGCAGGACTTGACGGGATCCACCAGAACCCTGGACCACATCTTCGAATATCATGTAAGTTTGAACAAATTATTGTTATGAGAAGACCTTTTAGATGTCTAAAGCCATATCAGCATAGTTATCATTTTTAATTTAATTAATTAAGTATTTGTGGTGTTCATTTTTCTGCAGGTGAGTCATGTTTATATCTTTATACAAACATCTGATGTATGTTTATCTTTAACAAGATTACTGTTTAAAAATATGTCAAAATATAAACAAATCAATTAATCATTCACAAGATACCATGTAATAACATTTATTATTTTAACTACTTGAACAGTGCACGACACGATAGATGAGTCTTGACCTCGCCTCCCGCGCTCTTTCCACCGCCCCTATGATGTCCGGTCCCGTCCCGCGCTCAGACCTCATACCGCTAAAGGGACCTAAAATCGGCTACTGTGCACGTCAAACCACGTGGTGTGTCAAGTCTCATCTTTTGTGGCGCTAACTATAACCTTGATAATGTTATTATAATTCTTGAGGGAAATGGGGCAGTCTTAAACTTTGCATCTTAAGTTGGCATTGCATCATTTCAACTGTTTACTGTCTAGAAGTCAACATCTATACAAGGTGTTTTTTTTTTGATATCCCATAACTCTAGGCGGTCATTGTACTCTTCATTATGAACAACTTTTACTATGGGGTCAAACCTGAAATCGCGAAAAAAAAAAAAATCAGTTGTTCCCTACATTTATGTTCGCATAACTCATCAAAATGTAGGGAACAGCTGATTTTTGAAGAATAAATAATTATTATAAAATGCAATATTATGTATTGCAGGAGATACATGTACGAGATAATGAGGGTCGCTCGGTCATTTTTGCATTTGTACTGAATGCAATCATTGGAGCCTTTATTCTGTGGATGGTTGTCGGCAGAACTAAACTGTGCTTAGATTTTAGGTGAGTGATATTGTAATATATTTTACACCTATTTGGATAAAAATAAAAATGTACAGTTTTAAGTCATGAAGTGTTTGAAGGACTTGTGGCTTAGGAATAACAGCCACACGGGTTGATCAATCAGGTTAAGCTATGCTTGCCGCGTTCATTCTATGTGTGAGTGACCAACTTTACATATCGAGACCCCTCCGTACCTCAAAAAGCATATTAAGCCCAATTGGTCCCAGCTGTCATTCTTGGATCTTTAACAATTGTTAAGGGTTGACAGAAGGCTGAAAGTCAACCAGTCTTTGCAAGGGGTACTGTGTTGACCAGTACCTAACTGAGTTGTGGAGGTCACAGGCAGTCACTCCATGTAAAATACTGGTTAGACTGGAAGGTGAACCAAACATAATTTGCGGTTTGTATTTGTAAGTCATGTAGTATTTCCTTTGTGATGATGTTAAAGTCCTATGAGTGGGAAACTCTATTGAGAACCAAACTTATGTTAAAATCAATAACATAGGCAGTTCTTGGGATCTAGAACATAATGATTTTTTTACGTTATTTACGCAACTTTTTCATCCATGGTGTAGGTACTTTACACCAAGAACTACAGATTTTCGCTATTATCAGATACCGTTAACGAAAGCTGAAGTTAGCGAGTACTTAAGAGATGATGCTCGTCATTTACTTAACAAATTAATGTAATTTTATCAAACCGTGATTATTTTTTCTATCATTCCAGTTGCACATACCACGGGATCCACCTCATCGCTTGCTGGCTTTACAACGGTTCCTTCCCGATATCCTTCTCTTGGTGGGCACTGAGCATCTCCTGTGCCTGCATCACATGTGTAGCTGGAGAGTTCCTCTGCCTTCGAACGGAGCTGCAAGCCATCCCGCTGAGTAACATTGGAGCTAAAGTGGATTTATGAGACTTGGTCAGTCAAATACCCTTTGAATTGCTGATTTTGGACAGTCTTTGTCACTAAAAGGGGGAAAAGGACAATTTTTAGTCACTTTTCGAGAAAAAAAAGGAATTTGCAATATTTATGCCACATTTAAAGCTATACTTACTTAATTATAGAAGGGTTTATTTATAATCGTTGCTGAAAGTTAAGATATGTTTAAACCTCAAAAATTTATGGTTAAACAATTGCTGATCATTACTTATCTTTAAGGCGCTCCACACACTGCACCGCGCTCCGTCGCGGTGAGCAGATTTTTACATACAAATGTAGCATGCAAATAAAGCATAAAAAAGTAGCATAAGCAGTTAATAAGCATGTAAATGTGTGGTGCAGTGTGTGGAGCGCCTAAGGCAATGTACAGACGCCAGCACATCAAGCTACCCGAAACTGTAAAATTTTCCCAATCAACTTTGGACCTTATGCTTTAGCGATAAAGTTGAAAATCTATTAAGGAAATTTGACAGATTGTAGTAGCTTAATGTCTGTATATAAATAAAGGGGTATAATACCCAGCCCTATTATCGTCCCACTGCTGGGCAAAGGTCTCTTCTCATACTGAGAAGGCACGAGCTTTGATGGCCACGCTTGCTCAAGACGGGTTGGCAATTCCAGACTATGGAAACAAAATTTACCTCTGTTTTGAGTCTTAGGGGCGGTCTCCACGAGGGAGGGAATCGCGGCGATAGACTCGCCTTGCCATCAAATTCTCGCCGCGATGATATCGCCGTGTGGAGACACGTTCTAAGAGAGTATAGAAATACGTGCCACGACGATAATATCGCCGCGATTATCTCGCTCGTGGAGACGGTCACTTAGGCCCTTACATTAAATTTTTAGGTCATGTAAAAAGGCTTAACTAGGTTTTTAGTTACAAAATCCAAAGTTTTAGCTTGAAGACCTCATATAGGGTCAGTTATTGGTGCCCTTAACACTTAATACATAATATAAGTATTTAATATATATTCCGAAATAAACCCTTTAGAGACTTATTGGCCTGAGAGTAGTTTTTTAGAAATTGTATTAAATAAACATTCGAAACGAATTAATGACAAGTCTCGACTCGACTCCTACCTAGATTAATATTCGCAGATATTCTTAATAGTATAGAATAAAATACAGGGTGGCGTGGTCATATTCGACGCGCAAATTGTAACCATGAATTCAGCACATGATCCTAAAGTAAAAGCGCTCAGTGCACACCCCTACCCTATTTCAAGTTAAACAAATATCAACTTTATTTCAATGAACATTAAGTTAATTTCAGTGTGACTAGCACTATTGAAAAAGTTATAAAAATGTTTCAAGTTGTAGCGTAAACAGAACTTTATTGTGTAGGAATTAAAAGTTATTTTTCCATTAATTTATATTTGTTTACATTTTTGGCAAATAAATCGTGAATGCACTTTTGCATTTTTCGTAGGTTACCTAAAAAAAATGCTGTTTCATTGAGGCGTTCAATACGTACGCGGTCATAATGTATGGAACGGCAATTTTTTTTTAAACAACTGACGTACCATTTCAACGCTTAGGCCGCGTTTCCACTGACGCGGAGCTGGGCGGAGAGGAGCTTAGCGGTGCACAAATTGACCAATGACTATGCTTGAAATCTCCGCTCCGCTTCAATGGAAACAGTACGAGCGGGGGAGTCATGTACTGTATCCATATTATCAGAAGGCTAATTCTAGTAATTTAAATTGTTCAAAATCTAGTCGCAGTCTCATCTTGGCGACAAACAAATGTCAAAATGTAGGGAAATTAGAGATCAGACTGTGAACGTTCTTTAAATTAGGAGAATTGCCCCTCAGGTTGCGTGTCGGTGTCCTTGCCACCCTGTATACATACGAGCTTTATACACCCTGTATGTGTGAGTGACTTGCTTTCATGTGATTGGTCATACAGTGTGTTAATCACTCTCACACGAGTAAAGTATATGATGCGGTGCAAAGACGACAGTAAAATGTTATAAGACGCTGCTCACTATAAGTAATATCACATAATAACTGTACTATATTGAAATTATTGTCTGATCAATTCATAATTCAAACATAAAATGTGGCAATTTAAAGCATAGTTTTATATTTTTAACCGACTTCAAAAAAAGGAGGAGGTTCTCAATTCGTCGGAATCTTTTTTTTTTATGTATGTTCCCCGATTTCTCGAAGACGCCTGAACCGATTTGGAAAATTTTTCTTTTGTTGGAAAGGGTATACTTTCCAAATGGTTACATGAAAATTTTATCGAAATCGGACAAGCGGTTTTTGAAAAATCTAAAAATTTTTTGTATAGTTATTTTAAATTCCTTAATCTCCAATAATAGTAAAAGAACTCTGTTCTTCATCCAAGCTTGGGTTCGCTTTCGATAAGGTGAGCCAAATGACAGGTCCTCATAATAATAATGTTTTTGTTTGATATAGTCAACCTCATAATTGCATTACCAATTTTGTCAAAAATTCTTATACAGGGTGGTCCAAAAGTCGTGGATCAAACGAAATAGGGAGATAAAGGAGGTCATTTCCAACAAAAAATCTTTCTACAGCATGGTCATAATTCAATTGCCCTAAAAGTTATGAATATTTGTGTATACCGAGTTCTTTTACAATGAGACGAATTTGAAAAAAAAATGTGATATAAAACAATAAAACAAACTGTGTTGTATTACTACTAGATAATGTATCAGCACTACAAAGTTCTATTAGGGCTCTGAGTATCAAATTTCAAGAGCAATTTATTTTTTTCCAAAAATTTTGTAACATTACCAAAAATTATTTCTCACTTTAAAAGCGTTGGAAATGACCTCCTTTATCCCCCTGCTTCGTTTGATCCACGACTTTGGACCATCCTGTATAGTTGTAGACAAACCATTCTAAAAATGAACGCCCCTCCACTAAAATTTCTATACAAAAATTTGATATGTGTATGCAACAAGCAGTGGAGGGGCGTCATTTTTAAAATGGTTTATCTCTACAAGGATCTTTAGTTGTAGAAATGACTATGATATTGGGGGGTGCTATTGATAAACATTTGTGCAACTGTTTTGTGAAATGAAATGGGTTTCCTCATGATGTTTTCCTTCACCGTTTTGAGAGCAGTGGTGATGAAATAATTTACACAAAGTAAAGTGACTGTCTGGGTTCGACCCTTCGACCTACAACTCGGTAAGTCGCGGTCGTTTCTTCTGGACCACCAGCGTCCCAGGTTAAACATAAGTAAGTGGTGAAGGGGCAGTGTTTTCTTTTTACAGTTGTAACATAAATTTTACCAATAAGCTTTTTGTAATAAAGGTCTATTATTTGTGCAATTTTTTTGCGGAATGTATTGTAAAAACCAAGATGGCTGCGTTAGTTCCGATTTTGGCCACGCGGCATAAGAACCTTGTAGCGCTATGATTGGAACTCCACTAAGTTTGAAAGTGACTTCACATAGACAAGTAGACCTTGTCATTTTATGACGTGCCGGTGTCAGTCAACCTTAGGGTGTAACGCGATTACGAGGTTGACTATACTGCGTTTATGCATGTATTTTCTTAATTGATCAATGATGATTTATATATATACCATGTATCTATACTTAAATGTATGTAAATACTAAATAGTTGTTAAATTAATGAGGCTAACATTGTAATATTCATATTGTTTTTTGTTTGAAGCCAAAACTGACTTGTTTCATTGCTGTTTGTAGGAATCTATACTTATAATGGATATAAAAAGACACTTAACGAAGCCGAGAGTCACTTGCACTCCTCGTCACTGTTTTTTTTTTTGTACTGGACCATACCTGGGAACCTTCTGGTTACGGAGATATTGAAGGTCAAAATTCCAACTTTTACTGACTTTTTTTACGTTTTACGATAGCAAGTTTTTAATGTTATAACACAACTTTAAATACTCCCACGACCCCTGGGACGTTGCATGCACCCATAAACACAATGTTTTGCGTGTGTTACATTGCGCACACCGCAAACAAGCAAATCATACCAAAATAAGTAATTAAAAAAACCCGCCTGCGGTAAAACTCAAATTAAAAAAAAAACTGAAGCGGTAAAAACAAGCCCATTTTAAATTAAATAATAGTTGAAAGCAGGTGGGACCCATTTGAATTTTTTGAAGACAATATTGCGCCAAAAATCGGCCATTTTTTTGTAAATTTTTATATACCCAGTGTCACTCTCACAGTAAATACAAATCTAACGACACCTCTCAAGCTAAAATCATCAAGTTCAGGCCGCTGAGCGTGCCAAACAATTATACATACATACTCTCGAAAAACATAACCGTCCTTCTGGCGCAATCGGGTAATAAAAGTCGTTTCCCAGCCATTATTTTTGTGCAATGTTACTTATTTTTTTATGTACAGAATGCGTAGTTGACGGTCTTTTTACACCCTGTATAATCTATCTTTGCAGGTATATAAGTAAGAAATAGTAATAAAATAAAATTTTAATGTACAGTGACTCAACTTCTATGAAAATCATGAAATATTTAACTTTTGAGGAGTTACTTTAAATGCCTCTAACTAAATATGAGTTCTAAGTGCAAGTTATAAAAGTCATTTTAGAATGGGGAAATTACAGGTTTATTGGCTCATAATAAAAAAAAAACAATATTATTAATTATTGTATAATTCAATACTATGTAGTCTGCAAATCATGAGTTGACGAGTGCGCGTCATGTGACTTTTACGTGCATTGATAGAAGGTTTAAATTACAATGACTGACGCGGGCTCGTGAATTATTTATGACTAAGTATTTCTGTAATATTATAATAAGAACGATCTAATCGATGTCGACTTAAAAATTACTGTGAATAAATGTGTGAAAAACTGTAAATATCTGTGATGGTCGAGTATGCAATATTTATTCGTTGTAATAAGTGTAAATAAATGATTTCTAATATTTATTTTTGGATTTTAGTTGCAACCTTTATGTACTGATCCTTTTTGAGGATTTATTAAATTATATTTTATTTGTCTATACAAACAAGCTACCTATAGTACTTTGTAAAGAGGAAAAAAAGTGGCACTCCGGGAGCGCCGACAGAAGTGAAAACAAAACACAAACAGAATACTTTGCCATCACTCAGTGACATATCGGATATACATTAAAACTGAATACATCCCGAGCGAGGACAGCCGAACACATCCGAAGCGGTGTCGCTTACGGTAACGGTGGCGCGAATTCAATGATTTTTTCCCATCTCAAAAAATGCCCAACGCCTAAAGAAGTTTTCATTTCAAAATTGGGCGTATGTTACGCGTTGTTCCAATGCAGGGCAAAGGCCTCTTTTTGTACAGATAAGGCATAACCATTGAACACCATCCTTGCTCAAGGCGGGTTCGCAATTTCAGACTTGATAATTTATTACTCCAGGATTCCGCACGATGTTTTTCTTCACCGATATTAGTGATGTCCAAGATAAACTTAGAAAGTGGGTACACATACCTACATATGAAACACAATACACACACATGGACACATGAAATGAGTCATTGGTGCTTGCCCGAATTTGAACCCTTGTGACCACAGATATAGATAGACATAGATAACGCAAGTATCACGATCTGTATGACAACAAAGCGTGCCATTTTTTGACTACCTACTATGACGTCACAAGCACTATTTAGTGATGGTGTAACACTGGCCCGTGCGTAGTTTACAGAAATTAATTGGAAACAAGCTGATGATGGTTTCTATTTGAACTATACTACTCACCACCGTGCTAAAGTAAATTTATAGGGTATATTCTGCTAGGGAAAGATTCAATTAAACAAGTACCTTCTTACACAATACAAGTTTATTGGAATTAATACATAATTAAGGCACACATACAAACAAAGTGGCAAGCCACTAAAACAATGCCACTTTCCCTGCTACTATGGCATTCACCCACACAACTAGTCTCCGTACCTAGTGGTATGGGTGAAAACCTGCATGAGACAATAGCAGTTTCTCAGAGTCGCTATGCGAGTCCGCGAGGGAATAGATCGATAACCTACTAGCTCACGTACATGTGTCGACCTATTTGGACTGTGCTCATATGGGGAAAATAACTAATATGCTAAGCAAACCCGAGACACAATATCTTTACGAACAACTGGTCTTAACACCTAGCCTTTTTACAAAAGGCCTAACTCTCTCATAGGTTAAATTATAATCTTACACAATAACCTCTCAGTTTTGAATTCAGATCTTACCAATCAGTTAGTTCTGACCTCAGTCAGTTGACGGATCGTCGGTCCTTGGCTTCGCTCACAGGAGGTTCCTGTGAGCACACGCGAACGCGGCCTACGGACGAGATGGTGACGCTTTCGTTACCTGGAGTGGCGTACTTCCCTCATAACCGGGAACCGGCTAAGTAAGGCCTTCCTGAACGTCGGATGACCACACCGCAAGGGATAACCTTAAAGCTGCCTGCGCTCTGATGAATTCCAAATCATCACACAACGGCGCAACATCCAGGCATCAATTTAGCTGCGCATAGCACCAATCAAAAGAAGGCTAGCATAACAAGCCAGACAGGATTCTGCTCTTACTGGATTATATTAAAACCCCATCGGGTTATTTGGGCACATCCCGTTCCTCTCAGGATATAAAGTCCCTCTCAAACAGCCCCCAGGCTCGTGTTCTTGGTCGTAAAAGCTCGGACCCGGAACACCGTTTTTTTCCAAACCAATCTGACAGTTTCTCGAATAATCTTCCACAGACTATATAAGATTATTATCGATTTTTATCCTTAATACAATCGACTATGTTTTTAATTAAAAATATGGTGAATTATGTATGTTTGTTTATTTGTTTTAATTAACTGTTAAACTGCAATTAATTTACTAAACACAAAAAACCGTCTTTGCGTAACGTAAACCACCATGTCAATCGCTATTCCACGACAGGTGTCGCTAGTATTAGTTTTGCAACGTCACAATGCCCCTCTTCCCACAATAAGGTTTTTGTGTACGCAAAAACCAACACCGCCCTCGGTGTTACAACACTGGAGTGGGTAAACAAATTCTCATAGAAAGCTAAGTGGAAGAGTACAAATCTTTATAATCTGATGATTCTGAAACGACAGATATAATAATTTTTAAGATGAAATATAAATAATTTCCTTAATTTCTCCTACTGTAAGTAAATGACGAACCTTATAAAATCCAAACTGCCAGGAAACTTATTCTGCTTACAAATCTTCCTACATTCCGGGCATAACCCCCCCCATTCTTTCATACATCCCTAAATTTTCCTCTCTTTCAATCCTGTAGCAACCTGCATTCATATCGCAGGAAGCCACCTCTTGCATACTCCCGAATTCCGTCTGTATACCAGTGGAACTCTGCATTGTTTAATACAAATCTAAACGATCCTCCTGGTGAATATGTTCAGCGAGCTGATACATATATAGGGCAACCAATGTGCATAACTCACCAGGCAAGACGTATAAAGCGTTCCCAGAAATAAAACTTCTGAAAACATAATGGTGGTTTGGCTTATTTTAAGAGTCACCGGCCGCTCGTAACTAGATAAGCACTAGTGCTATCTAAAGTCTCACCGAAGCAACAATGCTATCTCGGCAAAACAAAACATTAGTGAAGGCCTATTTTAGAAGTCACAATCCGCTTCATAAAAAAATACAACCAAGCAAACTTGGCTATAAACAACGTGTAGGCTTATTTTAGAAGTCACTATCCGCTTCAGTCAAGGCCTATTTTAGGAGTTACTACCCGCTCCATAAGAGAAACCAACCAAGCTGATTGATTATAGATATCGTGAAGGCTTATTTTAGAAGTCACTATCCGCTTCAGTCAAGGCCTATTTTAGGAGTTACTACCCGCTCCATATGAAAAACCAACCAAACTTGATTACAAAAGTTATGGACCGAGCCATAAAAAAATTAACACAAGGCATGCAAGAGGGCAAAATTATCGTATACAATTTTTGAACGATACCCAAAACTCACGTTCATAATATAATAAACAAAACAATGTACTTATAAACAAAGTATAACATGCATATGGCTTGTCGTCGTTGTTGGAGTAAATTTCCAAACAACACGTGAACACACGGACTACGGCTAATAAACCCCCGGCTAAGACGACTGTAAAATAATTTTCGATTAACTAAAGATTATGTTAATAGATTTTCATATCTTTTATATGCCAAGAGCCTAATGGTTTACCATTTAACCCTATAAGCTCATAAACTAAGGGTGAAAGCTTCTTTTTCACTATGCACTGTTGATATTTAGGAGCCAACTTAGATGCTTTATACTTCTCCGCATCACTTTGGATGTATGTCTTACGCCAAACCACCTGGCCTTCACGTAAAGTGACGTGGCGCCTACGCAAGTTATAATATTTCGCGTTTGTGGCATGAGCCTTAACAATATTGGCGCGCACCTTTTCGAAAATCTCCTTTAGGACACCTAATTCTCCTGCATACTCTTCACGAGGCATAGCTACTTCATAATCGCAGTCGTCTGTGTTCTTATAAAACGTGCCGTTTATAATGGGTTCTCGGCCATGGACCAAGAAAAATGGAGTAAATCCAGTTGTTTCATTCACTGCGCTATTTAAAGCAAATTGTATTTTTGTTAAATTGAGATCCCAAGTCCTATGATCTTCCTTTACATAAGAAGAAACTGCAGTCATTACTGTTTTATTGTACCTTTCAACCATGTTAATTTGTGGGGTGTATCTAGGCCCATAATGCACTCGAGGTATGTTATACTTCTTTAAAAGGTTACAAAATTCCGATCCCGTGAATTGAACCCCATTGTCGGTAATTACGGTTTCAGGAATCCCGTGAGCCAGAAGAACATAATTCTCAAAGTTTTTGGCTACCAAAGCACTAGTTGCACGGCGAAGTGGAAACAATAACGTATATTTTGAAAAACAGCAAGAAACTACAAGTAAATGTACAAAACCCGAGCGTGATTTCGGTAGTGGTCCAACTAAATCTATAGATACAGCTTGAAATGGTCTATAACATTGTTTAGGCTGACCCATGAGACCCGGAGTAAGAGTAGTCGTATGTTTATAAGCCGCACAAATACTACAGCCCTTGACGAACTCAACTACGTCACGATACATTCCTGGCCAAAAATACCTCAAACTTAACCTTCGGTGTGTCTTAAAAACACCCAGGTGACCTGAAGTAGGAGGTTCATGGTTTTCGGACATGACCTGTGAACGCAGTGTTTTGGGTACTACTTCTTTCCAGTCGAACTCTTGTGTTAACGCATATTTACCTTTAGTGTACCTATATAACAAACCTTTATCTACGCGATAGTTGGGGTAATTTTTCGGGCATGACGAACAACCAGCCAAAATTTTATCATACCATTCGTCACCAGTCGGTGTAGGCGTAATAGGAGTATTAGTTATTGCCTCAACCTTTAGTAACCTTGATAAGGCGTCTGGAACAACATTGTCTTTACCCTTCCTATGCTCGATGGTATAGTTGTACTGAGATAAACGACAACCCCAGCGTGCTAAGCGACCTGTTGGGTTTTCTAAATTTTTAAACCACTTAAGTGAAGCATGGTCAGTAATAACTGTAAAATGTCTGCTGCCTAAATATGGTTCAAACTTTTCAACCGCATAAATGACAGCTAACGCTTCACGTTCCGTTGCACTATAATTACGCTCGGTTTTACTTAGGGATCTACTAATATAAGCAATAGGATGGTCATTCCCGTCAATATTCTGGGTTAACATACCACCTATGCCATAACTGGATGCATCGCAGTGAACAGTAAACGGTTTTTCAAAATCGGGACAAGCTAAAACTGGAGCAGAAACTAAAATATTTTTTAACGAGTTAAAAGCGTCGTCTGCATCTGGATTCCATTTAAATTTAACCTTGGTGCTGGTGAGTGCATTTAATGGTGCTGCGATGGTAGAAAAATTCCTAATAAATCTTCGGTACCATGAACAAGTACCCAAGAACATTTTTACTTCTTTCGCAGTCTTTGGAACTGGAAAGTCTAAAATAGCGCGCACTTTTTCAGGATCAGTCCTGAGGCCGCACTCATCCACCACATAGCCCAAGTATTTTAAGGATTTTCTAAAGAATTTACTTTTACTGAAATTTATTGTTAAATTTGCACTTTTAATCCGTTCGTGATGTCTTTTTAACAGAAGTATATGGGTTTCTAAATCTTCTGAAACTACGCAGATGTCATCGACATAACAGAATATTAACCCCTTGGTAATATCGCTACAAAATGGATGACCAAACAACCTATCCATTAATCTTTGCTGTCGAGCAGGAGCTCCGCAAAGTCCAAAGGGCATTACTTTAAATTCAAAAAGTCCTCTACCGGGAACAGTGAAGCTGGTTTTCTCCCGTGAGGTTTCCTCTAGCGGAATTTGCCAAAAACTAGATTTAAAATCTACAGAGCTAATATATTTTGCGTTTTTGAGGCTATCTAAGATTTGTGGTATATATGGTATTGCATAAGCATCCCCTTTTGTAACCGCATTAAGCTTCACTATTAGTATTTGGATTTGTGCGATACAGGGAGCTGAAATGACCTGAACTGAAACACTGGCCCGTGCGTAGTTTACAGAAATTAATTGGAAACAAGCTGATGATGGTTTCTATTTGAACTAAACTACTCACCACCGTGCTAAAGTAAATTTATAGGGTATATTCTGCTAGGGAAAGATTCAATTAAACAAGTACCTTCTTACACAATACAAGTTTATTGGAATTAATACATAATTAAGGCACACATACAAACAAAGTGGCAAGCCAATAAAACAATGCCACTTTCCCTGCTACTATGGCATTCACCCACACAACTAGTCTCCGTACCTAGTGGTATGGGTGAAAACCTGCATGAGACAATAGCAGTTTCTCAGAGTCGCTATGCGAGTCCGCGAGGGAATAGATCGATAACCTACTAGCTCACGTACATGTGTCGACCTATTTGGACTGTGCTCATATGGGGAAAATAACTAATATGCTAAGCAAACCCGAGACACAATATCTTTACGAACAACTGGTCTTAACACCTAGCCTTTTTACAAAAGGCCTAACTCTCTCATAGGTTAAATTATAATCTTACACAATAACCTCTCAGTTTTGAATTCAGATCTTACCAATCAGTTAGTTCTGACCTCAGTCAGTTGACGGATCGTCGGTCCTTGGCTTCGCTCACAGGAGGTTCCTGTGAGCACACGCGAACGCGGCCTACGGACGAGATGGTGACGCTTTCGTTACCTGGAGTGGCGTACTTCCCTCATAACCGGGAACCGGCTAAGTAAGGCCTTCCTGAACGTCGGATGACCACACCGCAAGGGATAACCTTAAAGCTGCCTGCGCTCTGATGAATTCCAAATCATCACACAACGGCGCAACATCCAGGCATCAATTTAGCTGCGCATAGCACCAATCAAAAGAAGGCTAGCATAACAAGCCAGACAGGATTCTGCTCTTACTGGATTATATTAAAACCCCATCGGGTTATTTGGGCACATCCCGTTCCTCTCAGGATATAAAGTCCCTCTCAAACAGCCCCCAGGCTCGTGTTCTTGGTCGTAAAAGCTCGGACCCGGAACACCGTTTTTTTCCAAACCAATCTGACAGTTTCTCGAATAATCTTCCACAGACTATATAAGATTATTATCGATTTTTATCCTTAATACAATCGACTATGTTTTTAATTAAAAATATGGTGAATTATGTATGTTTGTTTATTTGTTTTAATTAACTGTTAACCTGCAATTAATTTACTAAACACAAAAAACCGTCTTTGCGTAACGTAAACCACCATGTCAATCGCTATTCCACGACAGGTGTCGCTAGTATTAGTTTTGCAACGTCACAATGGGAAAATCAAATCGATTCAAAGACGGCGCCGCGTGCGGCACCCGTCTCGCCCCACCCCCGGGGCCTAGCGCGCCGCCAGCAGTACACAGGACTGAGCGCGAAGTTTTTGTACGTAAGCTGGTGCGATTTTTGGCACGCGAAGTAGTTGCTCTTGCGTTATCTAGGTGTATCTATATCTGTGCTTGTGACTTTTCTGTTTTTTCTTCTACTCACCATGATCTTTCCCACTATGCCTGTTTATTGTTGGAACTAAATAGGATACTTACATTATAAAGAAAACAACAAAATAATTCACACTAACTTTAATAATAGACAAATCAAAAAACAATAACAATAGCAACGTAACTCATAAATATATCACAATATTCGTACAGCTAGCGAAGATTCACTGAAATCACTTGCAATGGCGTGCTAATATGCCTTAATACGAATGATTTAGCGGACATTATAATATGAAAATCCCTTCGCTTTAAGCAAAGCCAAGGATTTTTTATCACATTTGATTATGAACCTTATTTTTAGTGTTTTAAAGTTCAAACTAGTCTGCACTTGCACGCTCAGAGATTCCCGAGGAACGATTCATTGCCACCATCATTTTCATGCATACTTTAGCCAGGCCCCGAACATTGGACGATGACGTTCGATGTGACGCACCAGGTGCGTCATGGGCCTCCCGAGATATTTTCTTATGACGCGCCTGGGGCGTCATTGGCCCTGGATCGGTTAATGGGGCGTCGTCGTCGATCTTCTACAACTTTGCACTTTATTTAACTGACATTAAAGTATATTTTCGAATATCACCAGAACATCCTTTGCTTGCAAAGTTTGCTCCTCTAATTTTTTTCACAACTTTGATACGATTTGCAATCTACAACATTTTTTAAACTTCTCATTAGTTTATACATCACGCGCTGTGTCTAGCAATATTGCTTCCAATACCATGCGCTAATATAATGTAAGTAAGTATTATGATGTCCGCCAAAACCATTCGTTTCTAAATAGTCCAGTGCTCTAGCACTAATAAAATGGAGTGCGTGTCTTTATCGCTAACGCGGTGTCCTACGTGAGCGACGAATACGACGCGACGCGACGCGACGCTGCGAACGCGATCAACTCAACGCCATACCCTGCTTGCGGCCTATATGACAGTCTGCGGCGAGACGCGTCGTAACGCGTACTTGTTTTGAGAGCGACCAGACGCGACAACACGAACTACATATGAACTTTCCGTCTGTTCCCCTTGTCCCCATTCCGAACTCAATAAAAATAATTAAAATGTATTCCAGTTGTCCCCATTGACGGTTTCCTGTTAAAATTGTACTGTACTTCTCCATGATTCGAGAAGTAATGACCAAAATCACGTAGGACATTTGTCGCGTGTAGCACCGCGTCGCATTACGTCGCGTCGTGTTGCGTCGCGTCGCGTCGTATTCGCCGCTCACGCAGGACACCGCGTAAAGCTTATATCAAAAGCTTCACTTGCTGTTCATTTGTTTCTTTCAATCGACATTTTTCACTCGAAGTGAAACTTCTGAACATCAAATAATGAATGCACCGGAAGACGTAGCGTTGGAAGGCGCCCCACAAGGTGGACCGATGACCTAGTGAAGGTCGCAGGAATGCGTTGAATGCGGGAAGCACAGAACCTGTCGATGTGGCGGTCTTTGGGGAAAGCCTATTCCAGCAGTGGACGTCTTGACGAATGAATGAATGCATTAGTGATCCGATCCAACGATGTTGGATTGCGGCATTCGGCATCGTTCACTCGCGCTCCGAATTATCGAAAATGGAATGAAATGAGCTGATGAACGTTCATTGACTATGCAATTTTATCGGTGTCATGTGAACGTGGAGTGAAACAAAAATGAATGAATTCGAGTGAAGCGTTTGATATCAGCTTAATATTCTAGTATTATATTCATCACAACACTTATTATTTAATAATTATTATGTATTTATTACTTGCTACTCGTTACAATTAAAAAATATATTAATATATCGTTGTTACATAAAAATAATGTCTGATATTTTTGTAGATTTTAAAATGAATGAAAAGGTTTTTTTACTACAATTTCAAATCTTGCTTAAAAAAATATCGTAAGTAATAAAGTAAACAATATTAGTGATAAAAAAATATGTTTTAACCCCTGGTTTAAAACAGCTTGATTAAAGGCGAATTTCATCAATGTAACTGAATGGATTGAACACATCTAAACCGCGTTCAAGAGCTGACAGTCAATTTTCCACAACAACGATGACATTCACAGCTCTCTGACTAGTAAATCTGCTGTAAAATCTCGTGTTAGCTATTGTACAGACGCCAGCACATCAAGCTACCCGAAACTGTCAAATTTTCCCAATCAACTTTGAACCTAATGCTTTAGCGATAAAGTTGAAAATCTATTTAAACAAATTTGACAGATTGTAGTAGCTTGATGTCGCCAGCACATCTGCACTATGTACAGTCACGTCTAAAAGTATGTATACACTTGGCTTTATTCAAAGGCGATTTTCTCCTTTATTTTTGAATGAAATTTTATGTTATTACGAAAATAGTATTTTCGAACCCATAGGTTTATATTAAGTGTAGCGTATTTCAACGTTGCTTTCGTTATTTCACGAAAAAATTGCAATTAAAAATTGCAAAGTGTATACATACTTTTAGACGTGACTGTACAGACAATTATTTTACCTCCGATTTTGCATGACTGTCCAAGTCACAGTGATCTCTATTCTGATTCTAATAAGGTTGCTGATGGGCTGCTGCCATTGACAAGTCTATCAAAATCATTGTGATCTTTATTGTCATCACAATAAGTTGCTTTTACCGCCTGGCCACGATTTTTGGCTTAGTGGCAAGCGGCGCGGTTTCTTTTGTCTAGCATTGACGCTGCAAGCGGTGCGTCGTGGCATGGTTCATACATTTTGGTATATTTGTTTTTACCGCTCGCCGCCCCGCGCTAAGCTGCCGCTGATAGCGGCGAGTTCGTGGCCAGGCCGTTAGATTGCTGTTGTCAGAGGTAAAATAAGGCCCGGGCTCCACTGAAGCGGAGCTGGGCGGAACGGGAGCGGAGACGTGCAGGAAGCGACCAATCACAATGGTTGAAATCCTCATCGCGTCACTCGTCTCGTGTGTGATTGGACGATTCCTGCACGTCTCCGCTCCTCTCCGCCCATCTCCGCCTTAGTGGAGTCCGGGCCTAACTGTGAACGGACTGTTTATTGCTTGATACGAGTTTCTCAGAAACCAGGGGTTATCAGATTCTGAACATTAACTTACATACTGATTCATATCGTTAAAAATATTAACAAGAAACTTTTGATGCAAAACGCTCAAGATGCAACAAATAACAACCGTCCATTATCTCTGGCTATCAAGCGACAGCGAAAAGCAATTTTATTGCTCAATAAATAAGGCTTGATTTTTAATAGCATATTATGCTGAACAAATGTCTTTGTGACGTTATTGAACTAACTAAATTGTTACATTTGACTTGTGTTTAAAACTTAATTAAATATACAACATTCGAATATACAAAAACACGTAACTATAGTAAAAGTAACAAATTATACAAATCAACTGGATTATACAAATAAAAGAGTCTACTAAATTATTTTTTATAATAAATTAAAAAATGTGTAATATGGACTTTAAAAGAGTCAACAGTGCCACTAAAATTGATTTCTGACCTATTCTAAAAATTGCAGAACAAACTATACTTTGTGAAGGCACTGCCATAAGTTAGTGTTTCAAAATACTAGAATAAAATGAGCTACTTATATTATACGAACATTGTACAGACGCCAGCACATCAAGCTACCCGAAACTGTCAAATTTTCCTAATCAACTTTGAACCTTATGATTTAGCAATAAACTTGAAAATCTATTAAATAAATTTCTCAGATCGTAGTAGCTTGATGTGCTGGCGTCTGTACTAGTAATAAATACTGTTTGTATATGTAAAAAATATGTAGATGTCGCCACAGTAACGCGTAGACTTGAAATAAAAGCTAAATAAATAACTATCAGGGGCCGTATTATGATAATATTAATGCCATTATGATTTCAGTGCGAAAAAGGGATGGTGCTATCCGTCATATCGACGATGAAGTGACAAGAACTCCTAAGTGACTTAAAAGTGTGATGTCACTTAGGAGTTCTTGTCACTTCATCGTCGATATATAGCTCCGTCACTCTCTGTGTAGCCATTTGTAAAATTTCTACAATTATATCTGTAATTTATATGGTGTATATTCTATTCACACTAGAATCATGATGGTATTAGAACGTCATAACACGACACCTGAGGGGCAATTCTCGTTATTTTAAGAACGTTCACAGTCTGATATCAGTCTCAATCTGTCAAAAATACATCTGATTTCCCTACATTTTTGACAGTGACTGTCGCTGATATGAAATTGCGACTAGATTTTGAACGTTTTAAATTACAAGAATTGGCCTTCTGGTGTCCGTAAGATGTTGAAAACTAGATATTTTGTTGCCAACCGTATTAGACTCATTTTGCTTTTAAATACGGTTAGATGGCGTCGAAAGTCTATTTTTTATCACTTATTCCAACCGGTCAAACGGCGCGACGAAACAATAGAAAATTAATTGTGTCTCATTAGCGGAGCTTGACAGATTAAACTTTTTAAACATTCCTAATTTCGGAGACATCTTGCAGAAAACCTATTAAAACTATATAATTTCCATTTGGACTCGTTTTTTGGTAACTTAATTTATTTCCGATTTATTGAGTATTTGACATAATACTCAAAGCATAATCTGCTAAACTTACTTCGATTATAATTATACCATAAGACTATTTCTTTCGTAGTGTCTTTATAAATAATTTTCATAGATAGGTTTGCGTGTGTATTTCGTGATTTGTGTATCATTATCAGTGATCGGAATAGGTAGAGCTATTTAGGTTCATTGACCGCAAACATTGATGTTAATATGGATATTCCACGGGATTCCGACTGATACTACGGGATTTTATTGAATTTCATTATTTTTGTCAATATGTATAAAAATGGTTTAAGTAAGCCAATAAGCGCATGAGCGACATTGTAAATTATACGTCCACAGCACGCTATATATTATATTTACCCGTTAGAAAGGAAGTGTAATCTTTCATTAGTCCCGAAGGCGAGAATAGTTTTTATGATTTTACTACTTAAAAACCAAATCCCGGGACTCGGGGAATATCCATATTATTCTAACCTATGGCAAGTACACAAAACAGCTCTACCTTTTCCGATCTCTGATCATTATAGTATTACATAAAAGAGCTCAGCAGAGTAGGCAGTAGTAGCAGTGTACTTGTGTTATAATAATAGTTTTGAAGAGACTACATTTGCTACATTACGAAGTGCATACTTATGATCGATTCCTATAATTTAAGGGTCGTTATTGATTAAAATTAAGACTATTGTATCTTTACCAATAATGAACCAAATACCTTATTGCTTTGCATAGTAGACCCTCCCATATGGATGTAGCTATCACAGGTAAAAAATGCTACCATTGGTAAGTAAAACGATTCGTTTTTGTTTATAGGAAACGAGCATTAGTCACGAATAAAAAACGAACATTGTGAAGGTAAATTGATGCGATTTTGTCAAACTGTCTATGTTTTTGATTTGACCAATTTAATGTTACCGCGATGCTCAAAAGGATCAAAAATCGCATCTTACACCCTTGTGTAAGATGCGATTTTAATCCTTATTAATCGATTGATTTTCACAATAATATCGATAATTCGTTTCGACATCGACCATATCGACGCCTTTCGGTATCGATTTCTATCGATGTTGTGTATTTGTAAGAGGATTGATAAATTACTATTATTACTATATTATCATATGCGGCTGTACTAAGCTATCTAGCTGGTTATTAACTCTTATTACTAGTTTGATTATTATGTTATTATTTTGTCTTAAACCTACTAGCGCAGACTTAGCGCAAGTTTTGCACAGATTTTGCGCAAAATTCTAAATTTAAGGCGTTAAATCAAAAATTCGCTTTCCTATATCGATTAATCGTAATATCTAGATTTTATTCTCCAAAAAATACTATGCACGATTTAATAAATAATAAAATGTTTTTTTTTTAAATATTAATATTCTTTGAGTATGGAAGTTTTGAGACAAAATACCTACTTTGTATTTTGATTGATGATATGTGTGCTTTTGGCAAATTAAGGACGATTGTTTTGTTTTAAGATAAAAGTGACACGGGATTGAAGATGAGGACTTAGAGCATATTTCTGGGAAAAGATATTTGAGGAGTTAGAATATTTTGTCATTTAGAATTTCGTGGGCTACATTGAAGGAATCACCTTAAAATGCAACAAACCTGAGGGGCAATTCTCGTAATTTTAAGAACGTTCACAGTCTGATCTCAGTCTCAATCTGTCAAAAATACGTCTAATTTCCCTACATTTTGACAAGTTTTTGACCTTTGATTATATACAATATAATCAAAGTTTTTGACATTTGTTTGACGCCGAGATGAGACTGCGACTAGATTTTGATCGTTTTAAATTACGAGAATTGGCCTTCTGAAGTGAAAGTCTCCCAAGCAAAACAATTTATTTGACAGAAAAAAGGCGCGCGGTAATTTTATTACTACTCTATTAATTAAATGAATGAAATATTTGCCAAAAAACGATGACTGATAATGATTTTGATTCATAAGCTAATACCCTCGTTTTTGTATTTAAAAATAATGTCACTTTTATCTTTAGTCCACTTCAAGCTACTTTAAACTACTTGCTAATGACACTTATTTAGCTATATCGGACAGTGGGCTTCGAAGCTCAGCAATGGGACTAACCACAGAGAATGAATGACATGAAATATTCACAACAGAGTAAGTTTATATTTACTCGTAAGTATATGACGGAAGACTAGGCCTATATTTATAGAGTGGAGACATATGTAAGGACTCAGGTAAAGTGTGGGCAATAGAATTGATAATCATTCAGCCGCATCTGGCCTGATAGAAAGCCGAATTCAATCGATTAAGGGTCTTAGCACACCTCCGAAAATAGTGATGGGAAACCGCTTTACGAATTCCGCTAAGAAACATTACTAAGGTCCGGCCGCGCTACATTTTCCAAAGATGTAAACAACAATGGCCGCTCGAAATTGAATAAAATCGATATACAAGAACATTTATTTTAAGTAATGTTTGTTTTTGCCTAAATATCCGGGCTAATTAGTATATCGATTTTATTGATTTTCGATACAAACGCACCACCAAATCAAAATAGCGGTCTGAGCAAGGAGGTCTAACTGGCTTCCGAATAGATCGGCGATATCACGAGGAAAAGAGAGAGAATCATAATCAAATATATGAGTTAGAACAGGCAGTTTCGCTTCTGTTTCTTTTGTCGTACAATGGACAAGTCATATTGGAACTACTGCGGTTTTGCGGCGTCATTGAAATGTTATAAATACTGCTGGGTTGATTTATTTAGAATTCCAACAATATTCTTTCGATTCATAGAACTAAACCTTTTTGGAGTCGGCTTGCTTGACATTATAAGAAAATTATACTCGGAGAGAACGAATTTTGTCGCGTTTGTTAGTAGATTCAGTATGCCACCACTCTTTTTTACCAAGAAAGCCTAAAAGCATTTAATACTAGATACTTCGAAATAATTTGTAGACCACTATAGTGTTAGAATAACGGTTATTGACCCTAAGGTACTCGAAAGTCAGACGCCAGCACATCAAGCTACCCGAAACTGTCAAATTTTCCCAATCAAGTTTGAACCTTATGCTTTAGCAATAAAGTTGAAATTCTATTAAAGAAATTTGACAGATTGTAATAGCTTGATGTGCTGGCGTCTGTACATGAGCAATTGTTGTATGGGACTTTTAAACAGGCACATGACGATATGCACTAACGTAGCTTGTCCAGTGGCCAGGCAGACCCGATTAAGGTCATCACTCATAACCGCACCGCTCCAGCGCAAAAAAACCGCGTCGAAAAATTCAACCCGCTTGTCGCCAACGCGCCGTCAGCAAGACGACCGCTCGCTCCTGGCACGCAACCGGTGAGGTGACAGCTTGTTGTTCACGTGCCGTTTACAACGCGCGCCACGAAAGATGAGACTTGACCCCGCCTCCCGCGCTCTTTCCGCCGCCCCTATGACGTCCGGCCCCGTCCCGCGCTCAGACCTCATATCGCTAAAGAGACCTAAAATCATGTACCTACTGCGCAAGTCAAACCAACTGGTCAAGTCTCATCTTTCGTGGCATGCATTGTACTAGTCGGTAGCTCACCGTCCACGCGCCAACGGCTAGTTTTGGTTTGTGAACATTAGTGAGTGTGAGAATTTGCGAGCCACGGGGAGAACGCCGTGCGAGAAGCGCGCGTTCGGCGCGACGTGTGACAGCTTCGATCCAGAGAGCTTTAATCCAGTTGATTTAAAGTCCTAACTTGAATGACAAGTTCTTTGCTGTGTCGGAGCGGTGCTGTTATGTCTTTAAGTTTTATTGTAGTGATGACCTTAAGTTTTTTTTCTTATTTCACCTTTGGATATCCTGTTAAACCTAAAACATGTTGAAACAACAGAGGAGCTAGTTTGGGCTCCCGCGCATTAGGCAGCCT
Organism: Amphipoea oculea; assembly: GCA_945859645.1. Classification (NCBI taxonomy): domain Eukaryota; kingdom Metazoa; phylum Arthropoda; class Insecta; order Lepidoptera; family Noctuidae; genus Amphipoea; species Amphipoea oculea. The sequence continues at coordinate 17,442,657 of OX243881.1, forward strand.
GGCTGCGGCAGCCAGTCGAACATAAATATGACGGTGTATGGGAGCCCGCGCACTAAGCAGCCACGAAGCCTCATTATTCGACTGGCTGCCGTAGCCAGGGCCCGCGCGCAAGGTCCCTTAAAGCATCTTCAATCGGCATAAAAATTCCGTCAAACTCATCGTCATTCCATTAACCATTTTTTTCCGAACACTATAGTGGCCTATACTACATAGACTGGAATACTATGCATGAGGTAGATGTCTATTGCGATCTGATTTGATCTTTGATATAATTGAACGTAAAAATAGACGGAATTTTATTGTAGATGGCGCTACTGCAACTACTCAATGAGGGTTTTCGATACTTTTTCTGCCGCCAGGCGGCGCTTCGTATGCGTCAGGTCCAAACAGCTGTCAGATAGCACAGATTCTTACCGAACGTATAATTATTTTAGTAAAATTTTATGTATTTGGAAGTGTTATTGATTTTATTATGGATTACGGCCAAGGAAAGGTTGCCGAACTGAAGATTGAGCTCAAAAAGAGAGGCGCAAAAGTTACTGGTACTAAAGAAAAGCTCATTGAAAGGTAAACATAATCTACTTCTATTTGTTTCCACAATTTGATTGTTTTTTTTTTAACTACTAAATTGAAGTTATTTGTGTTTTAGTGAGTTGTTGTTGATTAATGTATATTATATATTCCAGGCTAAATGACTATGACAGAAACAACAACTTCAAATCAAATGAAAATGATAATTCTAATCTCTCAAGTGAGATTAATTATGTAATAGAATGGCCAGAAGAAAAGTTATACAAAAGTGTGGATTCAAAAACAGTTTTACCTTTTTCTAATACTGAGTCCTTCGGTAGCTGGTAATCGTCCTCTGTGAAGTGGTTTTTGCAACCGAGGCTATTTTTCGTTGGAGTAAATTTATCTCTTCGAATGGCTACAAGCCACTGTTTTAATCGGCTTTTATCTTCTGTAGGGAACTTATGTCCTCCTTTTTTATTTGCACACATAGGCACTGCACAACACTGTGGCATTTTGGAAAACAATATTCCGTTTGTAACGTTTTTAAGAATAAATAAACCAAAAAAATGATCGAAAAATATAAATCGTGTATGTGTTTTGACAGGTAGTTGGACCTGACGTTACAGCGCTGCCATCTCACGGGGAACATTTCAGAAAACCCTCATTAAAACTTAGCATGACAGCAAAAAGTAATAAATATTTTCTTAATGTTTACTCCAAAAATGCCTTGATAAATCAAAATTTTAACTTAACAAAGTTATATTACGTGCTCGGCAAGCTTGGCAAGTTATAGGTAGTAGCGCCATCTTTTAATGTAATCTACATGAATAGTAAGTAATATTAATCATAAAGCGGTTATTTTTTTTTACAAAAAATCGATAATATTTCTAAACTAGAAGGCGACGATTATCATTATATTCATCATAAGATATTCCTTCTCTCTATCTTTCCTAATACTCTCTCAAAATCAAGCTCGATTTTTTCCAATTAAAAATATTTACCGACGCAATCTAAAGGCTTTGCAGGAGTGAATATAAAGAGGGAATTTTGCCGGTAAATTATGATACCTAATTTAAGCGACTACTTCTTTTTTATTCACTCCCATCAATAAATTATTTCAATTATTTCCCTTGGTTTGCTAGGAACGACAAAATCCACGACTATCTACAAATGCCAACAGTAAACTAGGAACAACACGCCTAACCTTGCATTCAAACCCATTAGTTACTGAACTGTTAAACCCGACAGCGGTGGTGAAAAGGCTGAAGAGGAACCACCTTCTATAAGAGTCCGAGAGAGAGTTCAGTCTCGATAAGCAATCCGTTCCGTGGCTGCGACGCATATTCCCCCCACCCCCAATTAGTTCATATTATTTTTTAAATCCTTTATGCGTCAGATTTAGTGCAAATAAATTAATTTTCTCGATTCTTTCCGTATCCTAGATTCCTGGCGGCTGTTCATTTATTACGTAAGACGATTTGAGGGAGGACGGGTTCCGAACAAGTCTTATTTTTTCTTACATGGGAGTGGGAGGGGTCTAGATTATTCTTACGTAATATCTCATAAATAAGCAAAAAATAAGTGTAAAAAAAAATAGCTACATTTTCTTTGCAATTTTGGTAGATACTGATCTTACGTATAATTCAAATGCGGGGAGGGGATTCATTCAAGTGTTATTTTTTCTTACGTAGGGGGGAGGGGGGGTCAGAAATTCGTTAAGATTGTCTTACGTAATAATTGAACAGCCTCCTGCGGATTTTTTTTACCCGTACTGGATTTTCAACGAGCTGGTTAGCGTCGATAGTTGAAAATCCAACAATGTGTTTTGTTTTTGACGCGCTGGGATGCACTCTGTTGGATACTGAACGCTCAACTGAATACCGAGAGTTGTAAATCCAGTGCGTGATAAAATCCCGCCTTTATATTTTTACATCCGTGCCAAAGTCGGCTTAGGGTTGATTTATATTAGACCGGGCCGTGCCCGGGGCGTGCCGTGTACGTGGCCCGGACGGGGCACGGATTTGAAACGTTACATACATTTTGTATGAAGCAGTTTATATTACACAGTGCACGATCCGTATCCCGTCCGGGCCACGGGACACGGACGGGACACGTACACGATACGCCCCGTGCACGGCCCGGTCTAATATAAATCATCCCTTACGCTAGAGTGTTATCATCGCCATAGTTTTATAATTATCTCTACCATCAATTGTGATGCTGGCCGAACATAAAATATTGCCATTAGCTGCCAACTAAGTTTTCTAACCACTTCTACTATTAGACAGTATCCAGTCGCCTTCTTAAAAATGTAATTTACAAATATTATGTTAAAAAGTTTTTGACATACACACAACAAATAGTTCCTACCAATGATTTAATATCATGAGTTAATTTTTAAACAAAAAATCGTGTTCTTTTATCGATGTTCTTTTTCAATATAAATACTGGTTATTGCTTACAAATCAATCACTGTCCAAACGGTACAATCACGTAATTTTTTTACGCGGTACTTTTTGGTACCATTCGGAAATTTCATATTTTTTTTTTGTTTAAGTACCTAAAAACAAAACAAATCTACAATGGTACCTTTACATAAAAATAATCCCGTATTTCACAAAACACTTAACAACAAAACATACTCAAAAATCCACACATTGGTACCTAAAAAAGTCTTTCCAAAGCAAAATAACCTCCTGTTTTACAGTGTGGTACTTTCTGAAAAAGTGTCAGAACGGTACCTTCTGTGGCGCTACTTCTGGAAGTGTCGGTACCAGACGAAGCAGCCGTACAGGGAGGGTAGTTCTTAGGGGGATCCCTCGTCTACCTCGCGGATGACGGTGTCCGATTCCCAGCGGGAACGTTCGGCGATTAGGGCTTGCAGTTCCTGGGGATAGGTTTTGGGTTTAATTTTTTTTTGTTTTAAAACTTATTTCAAGTCGCTGTCCTAACCAAAAAGATCGTTCGTGCGAATACTCATTGGTCGCGTTCATAATTATGTCAATAATTTGTTGAATTGTTGAAGATGCGCGTTTGGGTTCGGCGAATAATTCATACCAGGTTCACACCGTTCGATTTTAGTTGATTAACTGCTGAGTCGAAAGCGATTTGAACCGTCTGAACAGACTTTCAATCAAATTGAATTCAAAGTACTTGTTAGGGACATACGAACGCGAAAATCGCGTATTTGCAGGAATGCACGATTTGGTTAGGACGCGGAGTCATGCAGTTTCTGTCACTTGGTGTAAAAGCGACGAAAAAATGTTTAAGAACGTCTTAAAGGTAAGTGGCGTTTGAGTATTCGAGCGTAAGAGATGTATGATGTGTGGTGTTCCTCAAGGAAGAGTTCTGGCCGAAGGGTGTTGCAGTGGCGTGCATTGGTTTTCAGGATAGGCACTAGGCCGGGTCTAGTCTAGGCAAACGCGGCCACTAATCAGAAAAAAAAAGTGAGGTCAAAAGTGTGATTATTTGAGTAGGCATGCCTACTTATGGGTGATAAATTGCGAAGGTCGAACGTCATGGTATTACGCGTGAGACGTACGTATTTTTAATTTTGTCGTATTAACTTGAACGAGTACAGACCAATGACAATGTGCGAATAGTACGGGAGCCGAGTAGGCCGTCCGGCGACTGTCTACTGCCGCGCGTGTTTGTATGAAGATTTTGTTTATTGTTTGATAATTTAGTGAGTTTCTTAATTGTGGGGCACACACACTAAAATGTAATTGACAGGCTTATGTTGATATATCGAGGTAGGCACTGCTTATATGCCTGTATGCAATGCACGCCACTGGGGTGTTGTGTACCGCCGGTTTCGCGGCCGGCTACATGAGACCAGCCAGCGAAACATGACGCAGACACTTCGTGTGCGTTAGTTTTTAGTGTAATTATAATAATTATAAGTGTAATAATTACAATAAATATAATAATTATAATAAAGAGTATTCTATTCTATAGTGTATTGTATGTGTTTATATGGGCCTTGATGCCTAGAATAAAATAAATGGATAAATTGAATGGATGGGTAAGTGTGCCCAGATACGGTGTGCGGTGTGACTTGTTATTTTTTTATGTTCTTATTATGCGTCATGTTTGCCGCAAATAAACGTATTTTCTTTCTTTCAGATGTTGTTCCTTCTTTTAGTTCATGCTTTTGTAATGTAATTGGGAATGATTCAGATTAAAAAATGTCACCAATGTATTTTATTCCTTCATAACAGTTGTAATGTTGTAGGTACCAATTAATGAAGAATGTTTTCGTGCCTATTTCCCTGCCGAGCAGCCCCGATACCAATGTTATGACTTTAGAAATGTTGAAAAGTTTTGATTTACTGCCAAATTAAGGGTTAATTTTTGATGTCTTAGAAACGGTTGAGGATGCTTATACAGAATGATTTTTTTTACCATAATCAGCCTATAATGTTCCCACTGCTGGGACACAGGCCTCCTCTCTGTGAGAGGGAGTGGGCCGTAATCCACCATGCGGGCCCAGTGCGGGTTGGTAGATGTCACATGTCTTCGAATTTTTGGTTCTAGGACATGCCGGTTTCCTCACGATGTTTTCCTTCACCGTTTTGAGAGCAGTGGTGATGAAATAATTTACACAAAGTAAAGCGCCTGTCTGGGTTCGAACCTACGACCTACAACTCGTAAGTCGCGGTCGTTACCACTGGGCCACCATCTGCTCCATTTTTTTTACCATTCCAAATTTTTACAGGATGTTCTACCCATGAATATGAACAACTTTCACTATGGGACCAACTCTGAAATCACGAAAAAAAAAATCAGCTATTTCATACAAAAGTTCAATACATACTTGACCAAAATGTATGAAACAGCTGATTTTTTTTTTCGTGATATCGGTGTTGGTCCCATAGTGAAAGTTGTTCATACTCATGGGAAGAACAGTCTGTAAAAATTTAGAACCGGTAAAAAAAAACATCTGGTTTAATACCATAATATTATGTGTCGGTATGGAGAAGAGTAGATTTTGCGAATGATAATTATTAAGACTCAAGATTATGATTTCATGTTTCCCATAGACCATTTCCAAAAATACTTACAAATCATGTTTTCAATTTTGTTAACAAACTGAGATGCTATCTCTCTAGCGACCAGGATAACATGTTGTTTACTTTAGTTTTTTCCATTTACTATAGGTCCGAGGCGATCAATATCCTAATTCATAAAAAAATATTTTAGAATTTTTGAAAAATATGAAAAGTATAAAATCTCATTTTTAGACTTAGTAAAGTACAGTCACGTCTATAAGTATGTATATACTTGGCTTTATTCAAAGGCGATTTTCTCCTTTATTTTTGAATGAAATTTTATGTTATTACGAACATAGTATTTTCGGACCCATAAGTTTATGTTAAGTGTCGTATTTCAACGTTGCATTCGTTATTTCACGAAAAAATCGCAAATGAAAATTGCCAAGTGTTGACATATTGGTGCTCGTGACTGTACCTATAAAAATAATTAACTATTAAAGAATTTTAGTATAAGGGTCAAATTAAATTATCTAGCGAAACTCCGCAGACGTTTTATCGATCTTTAAACATGATACTTAAAATAAAATAGATTTGATGATTATTTTTTAGGGTCCGACCTCTTGTAGTACGAACTGAGAAGATCCATTTTTTTTTTGTTTTACGGAGTTTAGATATAGAAACCCATCACGTCTGTGAAGTTTATACAAAACAAACATTGGTTGTCTGTAAAGTCGGTTTACGGACGATGATTTTACGTGACAACGTCATAAGAAAACATCGGATCGTGCCTCTCTATCGCTTGTTCCGCGCTCTCGCTTGTTCCGCGCTCTCGCTTTTTCCTCGCTCTCGCTTGCACGCTCGGCTCAGGCGGAACGTGACAATGAGTCATGCTTTTTCGTGCGTGCGGTCGGCGTTCATCGATTTATAAGACGTTATCACGTCAAAAAAACTTTTTTAAACTGATATTTTAAGTGACTACACTACCTGCGGTTGATGACCCGAAAAAAAAACCAATCAAATTAATTTATTTTTGTTTTTATCACGTTTAGATATTGGTAACAGTTTCGTTAGGTAATTTAATTTGAGCCTGTACTGCGTTAGTTGATAAAAAAACTAAGATTACTAACCTCTGGTTTATTGAGTACAATGATTCTATTTTCAAGTTTAGGCGCCAGCTCACAGGACTGTTGTTCGAGATCGTCCAGGGACGCTCGGCGGGTTAACCTGCGAATATAATGGTATATAAGGCTGCGTTTTCGCCAGAAATGAGCGAGAATGCGTTGCGAGGGATGTGTGTGAAACCAACCAATAACATCGCTTCATTTTCATAGCTTGAACTAAGCGTTTAGCGTTGGTATTGGTTAGTTTTATACACATTCCTCGCTACGAATCCTCTCTCATCTCTGGTGGAAAAGCAGCCTTAGTGTTCATTTATTGGCTAAGAAAATCTAGAAATAAAATAAACTAGAAATATATTAGATCTGTCGGGATAGTCTTAACTCAACGCCAATACGTTTATTTAAAACTTTCTCTACAAAAAATTGTCGTATATAACGTTGGTATTTCTGATTTAGCAGCTTTTTGTAAGCATTGCCATATCAGTACCACTTCTTCAGCATGCATTATACATTAATTTATTTTAATTATTAGGTATACACCGTGTTATTGAATTAACGCAAAACCTTTTAAGGGGTCATTGTACTCATCATTATGAACAACTTTTAATATGGGAACAAACTAGAAATCGCGAAAAAAAAATCTGCTGTTCCCTACATTTATGTTCGCATAACTCGTCAAAATGTAGGGAACAGCTGATTTTTCTTTTTTTTGCAATTTCAGGTTTGTTAAGCGGTTTTGCGTTAATTCAATAACACCCTGTATAATTTACTGTCTTTCACTTAAAGATTATTGACTTAAGGAACTTCGCATTGAATGACGTAAAGCGCTCATACACACGAGCGACATGCATCAACGGCAGACGCAACTGCAGCCGTCGACAACGTGCCGCGCGTGTGTTTGAGATACACTAACATGGATCGAGGAAACGACAAAGATGTTGGTTACTATCGATTACTCTTTCAATGTGATATTTTTAAACTTCTTACACCAATTTAAACCTTATGACAAAGACATTAAAATTGACTCTCTATTATTATCTTTCAGAGTCATTCACTTACCCCGCCACACAAAGAAAAGTTCACACAAAAATTATTATTATTATTAGCCTGTAACGTCCCACTGCAGGGCAAAGGCCTCCCTACTCTCTCACGAGAGAGTAGGGGTTTAGACAAATTAACCCACCGCGCTTGTCTAGTGCGAGTTGGTGGGTGTACAGTGGACCGCCTGACTGGGTCCGTGGGCACCGCCTTTGACGTGCTAGATGTTCATCAGCCGCCGCCCTGAGTTGATATCCTGCACTAATATCGACTGTTCCATCCGAGCCTATTTGCGTGTATTTATCCCATAGCCTACAGGTGGCGTTCTACATTTAGTTCAATACTAAATGCACGACAGTTTAAAGTCATATCGAGAACTAGGAGGACACGAACATTAATGGTCAAAAAACCACAGTAGACATAAACCATTTTAAAAATAAACGCCGCTCCACTGCTTGTTGCATACACAATTCAAATGTTTGTATAGAAATTTTAGTGGCGGGGCGTGCATTTTTAGAATGGTATATCTCTACAGCTAAAAATATTCGTGAAAAACGTCGAATCTCACTACAACACCACAACAAAAAACTACTAATATATCAAAACCAGTGTTTCCCAGCCTGCATTAGCCTTACTTAGCGTACCTATGATGCGGAGCGTGCGAGGCCGGCTCCAGCGCGGCCGACGAGGCGCGACGCAGGGGAGGTGGACCGTCCAGTTCGCTGCCGTCTAACATCTTCACCAGGCTATGTCTGTTGCATATCATAAGTAGTTTATTAGAAATCACAGACAATAGGGGAGTTTCCTGGGTAAAAAAATAATTATTAGATTTAGTCCGTCAGTTAGATTATCGAAAAATAATGGACCCTTATTTTTTCTTTTGTCAATCAAACAAAAAATGACAAAGATAAAGCGCGTCAAAATTTTGGGAGTGGGGGTCGTGACGTCACGCCGTGCTAAAAAGTGTCGCACGGCGTGACGTTACGCGGAACCTTAACGGGCGATATCTTCATCATTTTTTATATAATTGACAAAAGAAAAAATAAGGGTCCTATATTTTTTGATAATCTAACTGACGGACTAATTAGATTTTTTTAGGAAACTAGCCTATTAATCAGTTTTGGAACAACGAACTTAATGTTATGCACGACAGAGTTTAAATTCCATTGCAAGACTGCTGCAAAACTTTTGCGATAATACTGATAGAGTAAAGTTCTGCTTAGTCTGAAAGTCTTAAGGCGAGTTTCACAGACCGAACTCTGACGTGCTTCATGCGATTATGTACTTTAATTTTAAACAGGGTTATTGGAAAAACACCAACAACCTCTTAAGAGGTCATTGTACTCATCATTATGAACAACTTTTACTATGGGAACAAACCTGAAATCGCGAAAAAAAAATCAACTGTTTTCGTTTTCAACAATTTCAAACATTTTTATGATTTTTTCAATAGTATTAGTGATTCTGAATTCAACTTAATTAACACTGTTTTCTACATTTTGACAAGTTATACGAACATGAATGTAGAGAACAGCTGTTTTTTTTTTTTACTTTTTAACTGGCGTGAAATATCACGCTAGTTAAAAAGTAAAAAAAAAACACAATAGTGTGTTTAACTAAAGTTTAGGTACCTCCTGCTGAGCGTGACGAGTGACTGTCGATGCTTGCTGGGCCGCGACTTGCCCGTGCGCACGTTTATAGCCGCGAAATGGTTCTGTATCGCCATGCCGATTTCTGGACACATGTCTTCTGGAATCTGAGGGCAAAATAGGGTGATGATAAAAGGGTTTTTTTTTTGTTATATCTAATAAGAGTAAGTATATTTGTGATATAAACGTTTGAAAAATATGATAATCACCATTTAATTTTGTGAAGAATGGTAATGAATCAAATCAAAATATTTTATTTCACATAAATTATACTATCTTTTTTTTGGGTGGAGTCATCAAATAACTTCATTTAATCCATTTGCAGACACTTCTGAGTTGACAGAGTCAGAAAGTTGAAGCTAGTTGCCCATTCCACAAAACGTAGATCCCTATGCAGAAGAACGGGGAAGAAACTTCAAGGACACTCTTTTAAATCAAGATATTACAAAATCCTGGGTACATTATTCTTGTTGCTTCTATATGTGAGAACAATGTAAAAAAAATTTGAAGAAACAATTCAAAATATAAGGATTAAAAATAAGCGTCTCAACCGACGGCGCCCGGTCACGAACATAACGCGTGGATCAGCACCATCCAGCTCAACCATTTTGTAGGGAACCGAATGATCCAACACACGTGCCACCATCAGCGAGACATTTAAGTGAGCATGACACATTCTCACTCACTTTCAAGTCAACATCATAATAAAAAGGTCTGTATTACTTACAATAACTTTACACTGCGGCAGCATGGTGAAGCCGTCGTTGCCCTTCTGCAAGTACTGTTTGATTGCCAGGCGGTACGTTTGTTCCTTGTGAAGGTACTCGTCGCCTATTTTCACTACTTGCTCTGCTACTCTTTGGCCGGGCGGCTTTGAGGGGTCGAAGGCGAATGATACGCCGGCGACCTGTGAAAGAATACATTTTCAATACACTACAGAACATAATTGGGATAGAAGCTCTAGCACAAACGTAACATAAAGGTAACGTAAACGCAAATTAAAGGTCATATCACATATCAAATCGGAAAGGGATCGTTACCGTATCGCCTTTCGCCTCGCCGTCAAACAGGCGTCAACCTAACGTAAGCACGTAACCAAAGCGGATCAGAAGCTCCGATATGTCGACTCGGCTACGGCTAGGCGACGCCGCGCTTACAGTTCGCCGACCCGAGGGAGGGATGAGAGGGGCAAGAGTGGACGAAGAGACGTAAGCGCGGGAACTGCAAGTTGACCACGCACCGCACCGCAGTTCGTGAGCTTGTCCCGAGGCGATGCGTTTACATTACGATTCCGATTAGTGTGCGTTATACAAAGAATACTGAATGGCTCGAATTGATACGGTGACGATCCCTTTCCGTGTCGATATGTATGCCATGACCTGTAAACGTAACGCAACGATTTTTGAATAGAAAATACAGCTATCCTATAGCATATTGGTTTAAATGTTTCCGACGCAAAGCGCAATTAGTATCACCCATAGATATGAATAAAGTCTAAAACTAAGTAAATAATTATGTGTGGAACGTTACGTTGTGTGCGCGCGTTCGTGCTGAGCCCACAGAATTGAATATTGTCTTAATAAATAGTTGAAGATTACACATTATAGCAGTTTAAAGGAAAGGATACCAAAATACTATGCTGACGAATGGTTTTGAGGTATTTCAGTAACGTGATTTGTGAAAATACCTACAACATTGTCGGTTTTCTAAATTAGTGTCCATTCGCACAAGATTAGAGGTTTTTGAGCCCTTTTTTAAAGTAATTAGGCACAGCGGATTCAGTAAATTCAATTAAAGACAGAGGGGCCAGTTAAGCTACGCTTGCCACGGTTGGTCTGTGGATGGGTGACCAACTTTAAATACCGAGACCCCTCCGTGCCTCGGAAAGCACGTTAAGCCGTTGGTGCCGGCTGTCATTCGTGGATCTTTGACAGTCGTTACGGGTCGTCAGAAGCCTGAAAGTCTGACAACCAGTCTTACCAAGGGGTATCGTATTACCCAGTAACTGGGTTGTGGAGGTCAGGTAGGCAGTCGCTCCATGTAAAATACTGGTATTCAGCTGCATCTGGTTAGACTGGAAGCCAACCCCAACATAGTTGGGAAAAGGCTAGGCAGATGATGACGGGATGTTTCTTGGTTATTAACCATTTAAGCGCTTGGCTTATTATCAATTGCCGTGCTCCTAGCGCGCGGCTACAAATCGATAAAATCAAGATAAAATAATACCTACAATAAATAAGGAGGAGAAATAGTTGTATCGATTAAAAATAATCAAAAAGTTTTTATATCTATTTAATAATGGTTTTAGTTGTACCACGCAGTTAATAGGACGAAAATAGAACGAAAAAATCATGCATGTTCTCTGTCGCAGAAATACGACACGAGCGGTAGGGGCACGGAAATATTTGTCGCATAAATGTGACACAAGCGGTCAAAGGGTTGACAAAATAGTCTTAAGCTCACCTGTGGGAACCTCCCCTCTAGACTAGGGTACTTGCAGACTGCGTTCTCTAATACTTGCAGGATGACTTCTCCTTTAGCTTCTACAACGACTAGTGGGTCACGCATCGGAATGATGGTGGATAGGTCACGGAGAGTGAAGTCACCTGCTGCGTGGACCTGGAATAATGATAAAGTGGTCAAGACATGCCTGGAAATTATATTTTTGAGTGTGTTCTTCACAGTGGTGCATCAGTTTTTTTTTCTGACTGTATCGCACGCTTATTATTAAAGTGACCGAATTAAAAAAACTTGTTTTTTTTGACAAATCGCAAAAAACGTTTTGCAATTAGGACTTCGGTTGTTTATTTGGACATAAATGTATGTAATTATGATAGAATATGAACCACATATTTCACAGATGGCGTTGAATTAAAGATGATGGTGTATCTAACTCATTTATGTCTAATTTTGAATTCGGTCACTTTAATACTAAGCAAGCGGTATGTCTGTTCCGGCTAATCTCCGAAACGGCTGGACCGATTTTGATGAAATTTAGTATGGGGATACTTTAAACCCTGGGGACATATGCTACTGCTATTTTACTGACATAAAACGCGGGCGAAGCCGCGGGCGCAAGTTAGTTAAAATTAATATTATTTTGAAAGATTCGATACTTACCAGCAACACAGGGTATTAAGGTGGCACTAGTCGATATTTTTTCCATACAAAGGGGTTTGAAGATTTTTGTATGGAGGGTGGCCCCTAAGGTCGGCCGCCATTTTGATTTTTTTTCAGAATCGCGGTGCACAACAAAATTTAAATATATTTAGATAGAGGACACTTATACAAACAAAAAATGTTATATAACATAATATCCTAAAGCGTCAGGTTTCGGAGTTATTCACCGAAATATAAGTCGAAAACAACAAGGATTTTTTTTGTTTTTTTCCCCTACAGGTAACCATATTGAACTATTGAGGTAATAGAAACGTTATAAAACCTTTATGGAGAAGAAACAAATGAAGAATAGATATTTTTTTAATAAATAATTAAACACGGCAATTTATTGATCCTTTTTTTAATCCCAGAGACTAATCTGACATTTAAGTCTTTTGTGGTTTCGTTTTTTTTAGTATAGAAGTTTGACATTACACTTATCAGATTAGTCTCTGGGATTAAAAAAACGAACTATAAATTGCCGTGTTTAATTATTTATTTTAAAAATGTCTACTCTTCATTTGTTTCTTCCCCATAAAGGTTTTATAACGTTCTATTACCTCAATAGTTCAATATGCTTACCTGCAAGGAAAAAATACAAAAAAATCTTAGTAGTTTTCGACTTATATTTTGGTGAATAACTCCGAAACCTGACGCTTTAGAATATTATGTTAATTACATTTTTTGTTTGTATAAGTGTCCTCTATCTAAATATGTAACTTTTGTTTGTGCACCGCGATTCTGAAAAAAAATCAAAATGGCGGCTGATTTTAGGGCCAAAACCTTCAAACCCCTTTCGGGAGGGTATTAATCGACTGTTTGACATTGTACATCCAAAGTTAAACACGATATTGTTTTGTCTTATTATTATTTTTGTCTGTACAGAAACAGAATAGTAAAATAAAAAGCCATTAAAAAGTTATGAGCCAACAAATATTCGTTTTTCTTGCTATTTTTTAACATAACTTTGGGTGAAAATAAGTAATAAAAGAATTGTAAAATCTTCAAAACAAAGTCTGTACCGACAAAGCTCAGTTATCGAAGAATTCAATAAACGTTATTTGTAATTGATTTATGTAGTGGTTTTTTCATAAAACTCGATTTTCCAAAGGACTCTGAATTTTTTTAAGCGCTTTTAAGTTCGGAACGGAGTGTGTGCGTGAGAACTAGACGTTGTGCGTGTAGACTAGCGTCTAACTGCTCATCACTGCTACTATCTCAGTCGGACACGAAGCCAGGTGAGACAGCGTGTTTTTTGGCCATGCCCACCAGTGAGTTCAAGCTCGCGACTAGTTCCACCTTAAGCACGATGGATTATTTGTTTTTAAAAAAAGATTAAGAATTTTAGAATTCCCTGACATAGTATTATCCTCACCTGGTGTTGCAACCTACTAGGTCTCATAGTGCAATTAAAGAACTGGCTGTTTTTTATTACTGCCTTTTGTTATTTTTCTTTTCTGTCATCTGTCAAAAAAATATACACTCGTTGAACCACAGATACAGATACACCTAGATAACGCAAGAGCAACTACTTCGCGTGCCAAAAATCGCACCAGCTTACGATCGAAAATCATAAGCCGCCACTTTCGCGCTCAGTCCTGCGTACTGCTGGCTGGGTGAGCGTGAGCGAGAGAGCGCGAGCTTGTGACGTCATAGTAGGTAGTCAAAAAGTGGCACGCTTAGTTTTCATACAGTTCGTGATACTTGCGTTATCTAGGTCTGTCTATATCTGTGCGTTGAACGCAGCTCTCCACCTAACTGTTTTATTCCTAAAACCTTTATCTGCTACTCTGTATAGGCTCCAGCTCCTGTACCTGGTCAGATCGGAAGGTGCCCGAGTTAAGCACGACGAGATCGGCTCCAGTGGCCGCGAGCAGTACGTCGCACACCCAGTTGCCGAGGTTGCACTCCTGGCGACGGATGCACGAGAACCGACCTAAGAAAAGAAGGTAAAACAATTAATTAGAACTGTAGCGGTATCTACAACGCCACATGCGAACAACGGGTCATACTGACGTCACGCAAATCCTGCATGTCGCAAGCAGAGTTTACCGCGCGACTAGCATAGATACAACGGCCCGACATGAATCATCGGGCAGTTGCCCGCCAGATACAACACCCATCTGGTCGGAGGATCCTCCCTTTTCTATGGAGGTTGAGTGAACTTTACACCCTGTTTCTCATACCTCTATAGAACTATACACAACAGCAGCAACGACAAGAGTTTAAAGAAAAAGGGAAAATAATTAAGCCACATTTGCATGATGCAAGTTTCTTGTCTGTGGCATAGGGGTCATTCAAATATTACGTAAGCACTACAGGGGTGCGGGGGGGGGGGGTGTGAGTCTTGGCTTTGCTTATTTTTGATGACATGGGGGATGGGGGGATCTGGACGGTGATTACAGCAGTATTTATTTTTTCACTTTTTCGGATTTTCTACAAAATTTTGTAGATTTTGGTTTGAACACATGGCAACCCTACTTGTCTATGCTTGAAAATGAAACGCATATAACTGCAGCTCATGAAACAATAAAGAAACCAGAACACATTGAAAAATGCATGTACCAATGTTTACGTAAACATGGAGGGGGGGGGGGGGAGGTAAAAGCTTTGCTTACTTTTGCTGACGAGGGGGATGGGGGGATTAATAATTGCAACAAATCTGCTTACGTAACACTCGAACGGACCCAAACAATAAAAATTGAAACAACAAATCCTTGCATCATAAAAACTACTGAACAATGTTCAGACGATGCAACTTATATTGTTGTTTATTTATGGTATACCACAGGCAAGTAAAAAATCCAAAATAAGGCAAAACAAACACCTCACCTTCTAGTGGGACGCAGAACTTCCCCAATATTTCGTCCATCTTGCCTTCGATCATTGCTGAAAGATAAAAACAAAATAAATTAAGGTCTGTCGAGGTTGAGATCATGGTCAACTATGTAGTTCAAATCTTCAGTCATATTGATTTCAGACCGTTATTATTAATAACAAATAGAAATACTCAAAAATATTGGTATCTTTAGGTAGGTTACCGATTTTAATAAATCACAGAAAATTTTTCATGTTTTAATTACCGATATTATTCGAACCGGAATGCAAAGTAATACTGCTTGACGACAAAAAGACTATGATAGTACTCTAAACTGTGGCGTAGCTATCGGGGGGCTAGGCGGTGCCGTGCACCGGGGCCCCCATGCTCAGGGGGCCCTTCGGCCCCAGATCAGCAAACCTAGAACTGATCTAGCAAAAAAATTTTGTCCCACTTTCAGAACATAGGTAAATATAATAAATTCTTTCTGTCGATGTTTCTCCAAATCTATACTCTATACTAAAATTATAAAGAGTTAAAATTTGTAAGTTTGTTTGTTTGTAGGTAAGTTTGTATGTAGGGGGTAATCTCTGGAACTACCAGTCGGATTTGAAAAATTCTTCTTGCATTTGATAGCCCAATTCTTGAGGAAGGCTATAGGCTATTTAACATCACGCTATGACCCTTAGGAGCCGAGCAAAAAGAAAAAAAGTCAAAAAGAACGTTAAGTGATAACGCGGGCGGGTGATGCGATACGACGGGGTGGCTCGGGGGAAACAAGAAGTTTCACGCGAACGAAGTCGCGGGCTGAAGCTAGTGAGCGATATGTGTACTTACAAGAATATTTATCCGTTTTCTCCTTCAACACGAGGTCCTCAGCGAAGGCGCTGGTCACTCCGACCTCTGCAATGTCGATAGTGATGCCCTCATCGGTGAAGTTGATGCTGATCTTACTGAACTGTCTAAAGTCTGTGCCGGATTTTACTACGTATTTGTTGTTTATCTGGAATGAAAAATAAAAACTTACTCGGTTTTTTTTTTGCAAGAAGTTTTGGCCTTATTCAAGCGCAATTTTGGTCAAGCGGCGCGGTTCGCCGATCGGCGACGAAACAATAGAAAATCAATTGTGTCTCATTAGCGGAGCTTGGCAGATTAATATTAGACCGAGTGACAATGTGAAGAAAAAAAGAAAATAATGTTTATTTGGGACATAAAGGGTACCTACATACATTACAAACAAAAAAGAAATAAAAATCTTACTGATGGTGGTATGTTACTTAATATCATAAGCGTTATTTCGCATATATATAATAATATACTATCTATATACTAATGATAAAGCTGAAGAGTTTGTTTGAACGCGCTAACCAATGGAACCTAAAAAAATAAATAAATGGTAAGTCCTCTTCTCCACATATCTTTCTTTTGCTGTGCCCGACAGGGTCCATGATTGTTTCTTTTGGCAAATATTTACCACCTAAGCCTACATTGTGGAATGCAATAAAGAACTGAGTATTGAGTATCTACCACCAGACGGATTAAAAAAAAAAATATTTTTCCAAAGGTTGTCTTTAAAAGATCGCTCTTAGCGATAAGACCGCCCATTGTGTCACCCATAGTAAAGTTTTCTATATTTATGTCTGTAATTTATATGGTGTACATGTTATCGGCCAAACCCGATTTCAGGACAAACTAGTTTAGCCTAGGCTAAACTAGTTCTTAAACCGAACCTCGGGGTGCTCTTCGCTCGCCCTTGGATCTTATGTCGACGGAGCCCCGCTTCGCGGGGCCCCTGTTTCTGTGTAAAGGGTTTAAAGTAACCTAACCAAACCGAACCTCGGGGTGCCCTTCGCTCGCCCTTGCATCCTATGTCGACGGAACTAGTTTAGCCTAGGCTAAACTAGTTTGTCCTGAAATCGGGTTTGGCCGGTAACATACATAATAAAGAGTATTCTATTCTATTTTTGCAAATAAAAGCCCAATTCTTGAGTAAGGTCTTTAACAAATATATTTAACATCACGCTAGAACCCTTCGGAGCCGAGCAAAAGAAAACAAGTCAGAAAGAACGCTGAGCGAAAACTAAGTAATGGCGCGGGCAGGCGATGCGATGCGACGGTGTGGGTCGGGAGAGCAAGAACTTCACGCGGACGAAGTCGCGGGCAGAAGCTAGTAGAAAATAAACTTGTTTCGAATAGTTTGAAGGTACATTTTAAGGAGATCGAATTACTCGAATATTTGGGCAAATAAGCCAGTATAGTAAATAAGTGGGCCGTTCATTTATTACTTATTACGTAAGACAGTTTTGACCATTTTCTGGCCCTCTCTTAACGTAAGAAAAAATAAGACTGATGAACCCCCTCCCCCCTTTCAATCTTACGTAAATAGTAATAAATTTTAAAAATTTATAATTTTTGCTTACTTTTGTGATCTTACTTAAGAACAATCTACACCCCTCCCACGCCCATGTAAGGAAAAATAGGACTTGTTTGGGCCCCTCCCCCCTCAAATCGTCTTACGTAATAAATGAACAGTCCCTAATAAAGGCCCTCGTTGTTAATAAATTCATCTTTAAAATAGACCAATAAACCAGTGGCGCGCATTGCATATAGGCATATAAGCAGTGTCTACCTCGATATATCAACATACGCCTGTCAATTACATTTTAGTGTGTGTGCCTCACAATTAAGAAACTCAATAAATTATCATACCTAACACAAAACAAAATCTTCATACAAACAAGCGCAGTGTAGGCAGTCGCCGGACGACCTACTCGGCTCCCGTACTATACGCACATTGTCATTGGTCTTTACTCGTTCAAGTTAATAAGACAAAATTAAAAATACGTACGTCTCACGCGTAATACCATGACGTTCGACCTTCGCAATTTATCACCCTTAAGTAGGCATGCCTATTCAAATAACCACACTTTTGAACTAATTTTTTTTTCTGATTAGTGACCGCGTTTGCCTAGACTAGACCCGGCCTAGTGCCTACCTATCCTGAAAACAAATGCACGCCACTGCAATAAACTATACTTCTTTACTTACATGTAATACTTCATACACATGGTCGTGTCCTCCTAATATGAGATCGATATCGTTGCAACCCTCAGCCAACTTTATGTCGTTCGGTGTCCGCATGTGTGTTAGAGCTATCACATATTCACAACCCTGGAAAATAATTGAAATAATTAGGCATTTAAACATATTTTGTTATCCTGGGAGGTAAAATGTTTTGCTCCAATTACCAGATGATTTTTTCAAATGAATAATGTAATTTGGTTTTAAAGTTCAAAATGTGGCAAATCGACATACCTACTTGCTTGCGTTTCATTAGTTTTTTTTATCGTATTTTATTCAGTATGTCGTGTGATTTATTATTATAAATCACTAGCAGCGGTTTCACCCGCATAAGTCTTGATCCCGTGGGAATATCGGGATAAAAACTATCCTATGTCCTTTCCCGGGACACAAACTATCTCTATACCAAATTTCATCTAAATCGGTTCAGCGGTTTAAGCGTGAAGAGGTAACAGACAGACACACTTCCGCATTTATAATATTAGTATGGGAGGATTTTACGGAGCGTAAGATTCTGGATTTCTTTCTAAAGTTAGTTTGTGTACATACTTCTTGTTTCAATTGCGAGGCTAGTTTCGTGCCAGCTTGTACGAAGTCTATAAAGGTCACTTCTTCTGGGTTGATCGTTGCTAGGGTCTCCAGCCACTCCTGTGAAATTGAAATTGTTTTATTGAAATAATTGATTTTCATAAATATTTACAAAAATAGGGCCTTATACTAGATGTAGGTAAAAATAATTGGATTCTACCTGAACTAGGAATGAACCTGTGTGTCAGGTATCTCACTCAAGTGCTTATGCATAATTATTATCTAAAATTCCTTAAACAAAAATAGTAAAAACAATATCTACCACAAATTATGGTTATATTCTAACTGACAGAAATAACGCTATTGTTTTTATCATCGTAAGACATTTTTGCAACCATGTTAGTCTAATGATTTTTGCAATGTTACATTTTTAATAAGGTCGCGTTTACCTTGTCATACTTGAAAAATTTACCGTGTCAACAAAATATTTAGATTGAATGTGTTTTATTGTATAATATGAACTGCATTAAATTGAAACTAAACATTAAAATTATTTTTACGTATTATAACTAAATGATGATTATAACTAGTAAAAAAAGACAGTATAAGAATAATTATAGAACATTAAGTAAAAAAGGCTTATAGATAAACATTGGCGGCCTTAACCGACTATAATTTAACCGACGACATTATAAAAAAAAAAAAAAAAAATACGCAAGTTATTTTAATTCAATCACACTCAATGTTATGTTATGTTAAATAAATAAATAAAATCATCCAGACCGAATTTCGGCGATGGCGACCCATCTCAGCAGAGACTAGCCATCGGCGCAGGAGATACTATAGTGCAAAAGCGTGTGCGCAGACACAGGTGCACTCCCTCTTCCCTCACTCTCATAGTCCGATGGGACGGCAAGCCGACACGACCGGAGAGAGACCAGGCGCAGGGGTATCACACCGCCAATTTTAAAACACCACTGTTACTAAGAAATTCCCAATGGAAAAATCCGATAACACTTTACCCGACCCGGGAATCGAACCCACGCTCAGCAGTCGCGCTTGTGACCACGAGACCAACGGGGTAGCCAATGTTATGTTAAGCAGGCCATACACGCTAAGGTGTACCTGACAGGTTTGCCTATACAGTTCAACCGTACAGGTAAACTTGAGCTGGGTAGAGACCATACACGTAGCGGTAAACCTGTACAAAAACTCAGTTGAAGCCATGGCCCCGCCAGCGGCGCTTGATCTCGACACAATAGCGTTAATAGGTTTATTATTTGTTTTATTAAAAAAAAGGAAATATAATCGTAATATTTTCTGTCAGTTTTTCATAGGCTGCTGCTTTTTTATTTTTATCGTGATACTCTTTAGATTTTATACACGCCAAAGACAATACTCCGATTTATTTATTTCTATAAACTCCTGCATGACCGAGTTCCGCTTACGAGACGCCATATTGTACTTATACAGTAGAGCGCCGCGTGTTCTTCCCGGACAACTGACGCCTGCGCCGGCGACCGCCACACACGTTCAGTTTTACTTGCACAGTTAAACTGTACAAAAAAATATCAAAATTCATATTTTCTTATTTGCCTGTACAGGCGTGGAAACCTGCACAGTTGTGTGACATACACGCTCCGGTTTGCCTGTACAGTTAAAATGTACAGGCAAACCTGTCAGGTACACCCTAGCGTGTATGGCCTGCTTTACACATGATATGAAAGCATTTTATTTTCTTCGGGTATTACAGGCGTGATGTTATGTTTATAACTTCTAATCTGCATTCGCGTCTTATTTGCCAAAAATGTAAACAAATATGAGTTTATGGAAAAGTAACTTTAAATCCCACACCATAAAGTTCAGTTTACGCTACAACTTCAAACATATTTTTATAACTTTTTCAACAGTGCTAGTCACTCTGAAATCTACTTAATTACCATTAAAATAAAGTTAATATTTGTTTAACTTGAAATAACACCAATTTGAAACGAATTTACACATATTTACCTGTTCCACGAGTCCAATAAAGCCAATCTTGTGTCCATTGCACATGAGCGCGTGTGTGATCTTGCCGTCTCCCAGCGGCCTGCCCGTCTCGTTGTCAATGACGTTGGACATCAGCCACGGGAAGTTGCACTGGGCTACCAGCCCTGACAGGACTTCTAGGCCGAAATCTGAAAAAAAAAAAAAACATTTCACATTAGAAAGGGTTTAGAAAGACCCATAACGAAATCGAGAGTAACTTGTTTTTCCCGTCATTGTGATAATTCTTTTGGACCATGTCTGGGAACCTTCTGGTTTCAGAGATATTAGAGGTCAAAGTTGCAATTATTTTTGAGGTTTGTTTGTAAGCTATTGCATAGCTTTTATCGCGAATCAAGAAATTCCGTAACTAAAATAAACCTTACACCCCCCACTCCGACCGGCACAGCGGTGCGGCGTTGAAAGCCTTGCATCGTCTAACGTCGTTTCAGTTCAGCAGACTTCGGCACGGTGTTTGTGTGCGTGCGACTAGACGTATGCGTGTAGACTGTACGAAGCTCGCATAAGTTGATAAAAAATGTTATGCAATAGCTTTACCGCGGCAGTCCCCGAGTGCCACACGTATTTTTTTACAAAAAATGTTTTAAATGTTATAAAGTTTAATACATTTTTTCAACTCCTGTAATGAATTCATGGCGATGTATATGTCGCAGTCAACTGGTTAAATTAGTCGTTTAGTTAACCGCCTGGCCTTTGGACGTAGTTCTCGCCTCGCTTCGCTCTCTCGGCTCGCACGCGGTCGATCACAGTTCTGAGCTAACCTAACCCATTTGGTCCTGCCCTGGCTTAGTTACTGCGACCAATTCGGCTCGCGCGTGATTGGTTACAGTTCCAACCTAAACTATAATTGAATATCATTCAGGCCGTTAGTTGATTGGCCGCCGTTTAGTTAAAAGGCTAGGCGGTTAACTAAACGGCTAATTAAACCAGTTGGCTGTGACATATACATACATATTATATACATCTTTTTGAGGCTGGCTATACCTATAGTGATTATGGCTATTTGATTGGTTTTCCGTTTATTACGCTGTTATCCAGATAATGATCGCATAAAAACGGCTCCATTAATAATTTCCTATTACATTTTGCTTATTGCATAGCATTTTAAATTAGCTTATAATGTTACCACTGCTGGGACACAGGCCTTCTATCTGTAAATGGGAGTGGGCCATTAACTACTACGCGGGCCCAGTGCGGGTTGGTGGATCTCACGTCTTAAAATTTTTGGTGCTAGGACATGCTGGTTTCCTCACGATGTTTCCCTTTACCGTTTTGAGAACAGTGGTGATGAAATAAATTACACAAGGCAAAGTGTCTGTTTGGGTTCCAACCTTTGACCTACAACTCGTAAGACGCGGCCGATACCACTGAGCCACCAATGCTCTTGGTCTGTTTATTTACAGGAATCTGCGATCTCCAATACAGTATAGTGATAATGGCAATTCCGCTGTCCTCCCAGAAGTACCTACTGTAATTTGAAAACATTGTAAAAGCCAGTGGCGAAGGGTGTATTTATGACGGAGGTAAGCCGGAGCAAAAAATAATTCCAAAGAAAATTCCAATGATAAAATTGACTATAGTGGCTATGGTCTGAATTTTCGAAGGGAAGCCGGTGGAAACCGAGTTGTATGGTACCTTCGCCTCTGGTAAAAGCCAATTATTTTTAAAAGAGCCGACAAGAAACTCCACGGTCGGCGTTTCTTGCCGGCTCTTCTCCATAGGAAACGACCAATTGGAACCGTGCACCTAGCTTCTGACGTTTTATAAGTGCCCATGTAGGTTTATGTGAAATTAATATTTTGATTTAACAGTGTTTTCGTTCATTAGGCTTTTATATTGATCGTTCACTACAACAATTTCTGATTTAATTTTGCTTATTGCATGCACATACAAAAATACATTCTTTAGATGTTATCAGCAAGACTTTCACTCACCAAAGTCGTGGTTTCCAAACACGGCACAATGCGTTCCGATTTCATTTAGCACCGGCACCATTTGCTCGCCTTTTGTAAACGTGCTCACTAGAATAAGAATGCATTATTTATTATCCACACATAATCTTTATCTTCGTTGGCCTAGTGGTCGCAAGCGCTACTGGTGACCATGAGGTCCCGGGTCGGGTATAGTATTATTGCGTTTTTTCAACTGGAATTTTTCAGCCCGGAGTCTGTCATTAGTTTTTTTTATTACTAAATGGGCGCGCTCTTGACCCGATCACGCCTGATGGAAAGCGATAGATGAGGTCTATGATAGAACGAGCTTGCCCAGAAGATGCCTGACGTCCGTCCCATACATAAGCCCACCCTTGTTCCTTCCTTAGCCCTTTATGTTCCGGGGCAGCGGTAACCCTTTCGGACAATCCCGCTGACCCGGCCGGCTTCGGCCTTAACGGGCCCCTTCCCTTATGCTGAAATCTCTTTTGAGGCGCGCGAGGAGAATGGCTTGGCCTTTTCTTATAATGCCGGAGTATCCCTTATGAAAAAAAACTCATTATTAGAGATGGTTTTCAAAATCTTCATAAGATACTTACACATGCTAGGTGAGAACACATCTCCACTGAATAGCACTAAGGGGTTCAGGTGTTGAAGCGCTTTCACAGCCGTACTGAACCTTAAGGCACCTCCCACGGGCTCTGTGTCTGAAAGAGAATATAATAATTATTTAGTATGGAGCTCTCGTTGGGCAGCTGGATCAAGGGCTTGATTCTGAAAGCGGTACTTCTGGACACGGCCCGCATTGTTAGGAGGTTCCTCTCTCTGGAGTCCTGACTGCCGGTAGCTTGGACCCTGTTCACGATACCGGTGGGCCACTGTTTCTTATATTTTTAAATGTTTTTATATTTTTTATATCTTAATATTAAAAAATATAATTTATATTATAAAGGAATAATAATTTAGTATGTTAGAAATCTGTAAATCAGGGGATCATTATCATTAATTTAAAAGACGTCTACCGTCCGGTCCTGTGTTTCTCGCATCTAGCGGAGTCGATACTTATATTTTTGGCCCGTGCCACCTTTATCATCATCATTACCGGTCCACTATTGGACAGTAACCTCAGCAATTTAACGCCACGGAGTTCGATCCTTAGCTACTCTCCAATCATTGGCAGCGTGTTCGCGAAAATCATTGCTCCACCTAGCCTGAACGCTTTCTCCGAGGTTTTGAACGCATCATTCAAGGTCTCTACACAAGAACTCGTTGATTCGACCGCTACTATTGGCATTTCAGCTTACATGTCTTAGGGCTGATTTTATCAGTCAGATATTTTTTATCTGTGGGACAAAATTGGCTTCTGACAGTTCTAGTGCTTATGGAAAAACTGTCAAAATTTCAAAGTTTATTCTCAGGATAAGACTTATTCTAGGTAAGTATAAAAGTTTGGTGAAATTCGCGCTTAGTGAATAAAACATCTTAAGTGGAAAGAGCATGAACATCATTTTAAAACATCTGAAATACTTACTGGTAGTCTGTTCGATGTTATAAACATCGTTGAAGTGTATGATGACGACTTCATCAACCATTCCTTTGCCGGCCAGCTGACTGACCGCGCGCCTGCCCACCTGACGAACTTCTAGCGATGCCTGGAGGTAGCAGGAGTATGTTAGCATAGGGGCAGAAGAAGACGCATAGTGATGAGGCGTATGTATGAAAAAACTATGAAGATAGACGATTTGTTTCTGATTTGAGCTATCAAAGCTCGATCAAGTCCTAGGACCGGAAGAAAGAGGCATAGTTTGAAGATTAGTCTAAAAGTATAGGGACTATAGGGATAGACGATTTTTCCTAAAGG
The DNA here is from genome assembly GCA_945859645.1 of Amphipoea oculea. Lineage (NCBI taxonomy): Eukaryota > Metazoa > Arthropoda > Insecta > Lepidoptera > Noctuidae > Amphipoea > Amphipoea oculea. Next base: position 17,467,393 of record OX243881.1, read on the forward strand.
TCCTAGGGCTTAGGTTTTCTTTAGCTTGGCCAAGTCACATACACACATCGGGGCACACCCCCCTGAAGAATATTTTTTTGCGATCCCTGTGTTGACTTTGGAAGAGTCGTTATACATTATGAGGATAAAACACGTCTCTGGATTCTAAAAGCCTGATTTAGTGCGTCTGCCCACCTACCAAATCGGCTCAACGTGAAAGCGGCAGTATGTGTAGGTATTGTGTATGTTAGGATAGGAGCGTGGCAAAACGCATAGTTTAAGGAAACTGGTAGCATGTATGAGAACAGATTCCATTCAGATGCCTGCATGAAAAGCGTATGAAAACAGTAGAAGATTAGCCCGAGTTCTTAGTCTGATTAAAATCTGGTGTCAACTATTATTGGAGGACCAAAATAGCAGCAGTCAATCATAAGATAGTAGGTTTTCAGGATGTAGAAATCGTACGTTTGAGAGACTGTAAAAAGAAGTTGCCTCGCATTTCAAAAATGAGAAGAGTTGATAGGACCGAAGATAGAATGCCCACATCACTGCAAAGCGTCATAGCAGAAAATAAGCCTTAGGGGTCTTGATATGGGAAGGGGCCTGTCAGGGCCGAAGCTTGCCGAGTCAGCGGGATCGTTCGAAAGGGTTACCGCTACCCCGGAACATAAAGGGCTAAGAAAGGAACACGGGTGGGTTGTAGTCAGTAAGTCTGACACTCCCTTCCGCTCCACCCAGAGCGGGAGGAGTCATTTGATGATTTCCCAACCACAAAAAAAGAGTTCTTGATATATGATTATTAAACATTATTATTATTATACACATTATCAAAAATGAGTACTTAATCTCAATTAGCAAACTAGTTTCTATTAATACGACAAAGAACAGTCCTAGCCTAGCCTTCTAAAAATATACATATCCTACGGATGTGAGATGCGCGCAGCACTTATTCCCAGTGGGGGCATCGGGAAGTATCGTAATAGCGGCTAGGGTGCAAGGCGAAGGTCATATCAATACGAGAGCGGTGAGCAGTGTCGGAGCGGATTTATAACTGTATTGTATAGGGACTTGCGATTGAATTAGGATTTTTTTTGCGGTAGGTTTCTACTGCGAATATGGACTCTTTTTCTTTTCGATTCGATGGATTTGTATTTAATGAATTGAGCTCAATAGGTGGCCACGTTATTTACGGCATCAGTGGGGTTTTTAGGACCTCAAAAGTGCAGGTATATAGAGACTTTGGACACTCCCAACAGGTGGGGCATGGTCTGGTCAGGAGCACCGCACTCGCACTGGGTGTCAGAGGGATCTGTAATACCCGATTATGCTAAGACTTTTGATTACTGGAGAGTTGCTTTTCAGGTTACATACAAGAAGTATTGGAGGATGATTTTGGGGCTGCCTTTTATTGTAGATATCCAAGAAGTGTTTATTTAGACCTATTTTCGTTGTTGTGCAAAGAAGGATGGTCTAAGATTTCTGCTTATAAGCCTATTAAAATGACGGAAAAGCAGTCGCACTATCATCAGAATGTATAGGTATATAAAAACGATCATCATGATCTGAAAAAAAGACCGGGGGCATCTGGGGGCGGCATTCACTGTATTTCATTATTAGCAGAAAAAAGCCTTGAGCTCATTCGTAATGCCTATTAGTTTTAATCCAAATTTCGAAAGGATTGTCATATTAACTAGTTTCTAAGCAAGACAGACATTCATACTAAAAAGAACCTGGGGAAACTAGAGGTTTATTAATCGTACTGAAATCGAAGTAGGTACAGATTTCTAAATTACAGACAGGCTATTTCTTTGGAACGTACTGAATTAGACGACTATTGTCACAAGTATTCTTTGCAATTTGCGCTGACGACTGATGTGTGAGTTCTTTTGTTTTTCTCATATGACGTCATCATGCCCTATGGTGTGTATTTGAATATTATTTTCGTAACATAAGACGTCGTGTTTTGTTATTGTTGGTTGTCAGCATTATAATCGATTACACGTACACACGGCTACACATCAAGCTATACATAACTATAAGCTGACTTCTGATTGACCGAAAGACCTATACAGTGTGAGGTCAGCTACAGTTGCACTTGTTGACGTCATCACGTCAACGTCGGCTGTCGCTGAGGCTCTGTTTCGTATAGGGTCTTAGCATTATGCTGAGCGATGGCCGTTTTGCGTGGATCTGACGTATGTGTTCCCTAAACTTGTAATTTTTTTGTTTGTGTTCTTTTTATGCGTCATGTTTTTTCTTTCTTTCTTTCTAAAAACGTAAGAAAACTTGAATTTCGCGGACTACCTTGGCGCTTCTCCCTAACGGAATTTATTATGTTTGCTACAATGGGTATAGAAATAGCGACTAAACTATTTAAAGTAGGATTATCCTTCAGTTTCATTCCGTTGCGATTTTCACAGAAAATGTGTGAACAAGAGGCAAGTCGCGTAACAAGACCCGCTGTTCCTAATCCCATGCTAAGCTGGTCTATTCTGTAATAATGTCACCGTGAAAACTTAGGTGAAGTGAGCTGTCATTTCTCCCGATGCTAGCAGTGGCGTGCATTGGTTCTCAGAATAGGTAGGCACTAGGCCGGGTCTAGTCTAGGCAAACGGTCACTAATAAAAAAAAAGTGAGGTCAAAAGTGTGGTTATTTGAGTAGGCATGCCTACTTAAGGGTGATAAATTGCGAAGGTCAAATGTCATGGTATTACGCGTGAGACGTACGTATTTTTAATTTTGTCGTATTAACTTGAACGAGTAAAGACCAATGACAATGTGCGAATAGTACGGGAGCCGAGTAGGCCGTCCGGCGAATGCCTACTGCCGCGCGTGTTTGTATGAAGATTTTGTTTTTGTTAGGTATGATAATTTTGTGAGTTTCTTAATTGTGGGGCACACACACTAAAATGTAATTGACAGGCTTATGTTGATATATCGAGGTAGGCACTGCTTATATGTCTATATGCAATGCACGCCACTGGATGCTAGGTAGTGACAGCTCACTTCAAGCACACCCAACACGTCAAAGATCCACGAATGACAGCCGGGACCAACGGCTTAACGTGCTTTCCGAGGCACGAAGGGGTCTTGGTATGTGAAGATGGTCACCCATCCATGGACCAACCGCAGCAAGCGTAGCTTAACCTGATCGATCGACCCGTGCGGCTGTTATTACTTAGCCACAGGCCCTTCCACATGTAACACTTTAATTAATCTAATTAAAATTAATTTCTATCATGCAAGACAACATTAACAAGACGAGATTTATTTCATGCGTGTTGCGACTATAATAATAGGAATAAAGGTGATTTTCGTAAGCCTAAGTATGTACAGTCACGAAAATTAATCTTCTTAGAATATCGATGGCGAAAAGCTTAAATATTTCTGGCCCAAAATTCTGCTGCGCGAACTCCGCTCACTGACGCAGTCATAAGATCATCAAGTCCACAGGTGACAGCCATGCGGCGCAGTATTAATTATTTAGCAAATTGACGTAAATTATCCGTAAATTTAAATCATATTGTCACCTTTTGACAGTTGTATGACATGGCTATTACTCGGCAAATTAGCGTTGTGTGTCAATTTGATTAACCAATTAATTTCCCTTACTGTACTTTGATACTTTCGTAAATACTGAGAAAATGCTGTATCGAATTTGAAACTTGAATACCGACATTCATTCTACCGACCTATTCTGTAAAAATCTCACGGTGAAAATTCAAGTGAAGTGAGCTGTCAGTAATGTCAATCAGTTGGAATGACAACTCACTTCACGTTATAAGTTTTACCGGTGAGATTTTTACAGAATAGACCACCTGCACCCTCATTGCGTAACACACTTTCAATCACAAATTGGATCATTTTGAAGGATATTGCAAATCCATTGCTTCTTTTGTTCGAAAAATTTGTCTGCTCAACAACGTAAATAACGCAATGAATGTTGTTGAACTGTCAAAATGAAAGCCATTGCTACTCTTAGTGTGTCACGCAATTACCCCGCTGATGATACCAGTCAATGTACGAGTAGCCGAGTAGGTGTACAATGCGCACCACGAAAGATGAGACTTGACCCCGCCTCCCGCGCTCTTTCCGCCGCCCCGATGACGTCCGGCCCCGTCAAACCACGTGGTGTGTCAAGTCTCACCTTTCCTGCCACGCATTGTACTGTAGTGTAATTTTTCATTCCATACATTTTTGACACCGGCCAGAGTTATTAGGTCTCTTGTGTAATCAAAATTCCACTCACTCCGGGTTTTTACAGTGATAACTTTTTGGCCCAATGTCCACTGACAAAAAGGCTTTACTGAACAGTGTCTGAGTTAATTATACTATAAACACTAAAGTTTAATGGCCGATTCCAATTATAAGTTGTCCCAGTCGAGTAGTTTAACGTACTAAAATGCTTTGCACCGAATTCATAATTAACTTGCCCCTGGCGATAAATTAGAGCCAAAATTGCACAATCCACAGACTAAAAATTTTTTTTTTTAGGGAATCTTCGCAGATGTGATGGGTGTCGATATTATCTAATGACGATAAAAAAAATCTAAACTCATTATTTCAATTAACTTCACTATCAGCGACCCCGTATCGGTAAACGTAAGGTGGGACGCCCTCAGGCTAGGTGGAGCGACGATCTTCGCAGGATGGCTGGTAGCAGCTGGATGAGAGTTGCCGAAAATCCAGTTGAATGGCGTGCAATAGGAGAGGCATATTCCAGCAGTGGACTGCTATAGGCTGATGATGATGATGATCAGCAACCCCGTAATCAGCAACAGTTACTTGAAATGAAGAGTAATTTCTTTACGTTTTTGTACATTTATCGTAATTCGATATCGATACCCATCAACTCTACGGAGTTTCTCTAGCTAATTTAATTTGACCCTATATGGAGTCTATGTGGAGAGTTAACATAGATTCAGTACATGATTCTGAAACCCCCTGAACGGTTTGACGGTACAGTCGCCGCCAAAGTTACAGAACCGACGCGCGCCTCCAGAAAAAAAAAACGGTCTGCAAAGCTACAAGGCATTACCGCACTACAAAATAAAATGTGACTATCACTGAGCGCAGGTATGCAATTACAACGCCGAAAGTGAGAGATTATGAGCTAAATACAACAAGTGCGTGTGAGCAGAACATTAAAAGCATACATTATTCTACTTAATACGTTGGCGTGGTTGAGTTTGTCTGTCTCTTGTATAGGATTACAGTTTTTTGGGCGAGATGAAAATGATAGATATGAATTCACTGTACAGCTTTTAACGAAAAAACATTTGTGGTGGTATCAGTCGTTGTCATCTGAAGGCCAATTCTCGTAATTAAAAAAAAAAACAACCGACTTCAAAAAAAAACACTACAAAGTGAAAAATAAACTTTAATTTCGGAAGTCGGTGTCGTTGCTTCAGCATTTTCGTTTTTTGACACCGACTTCCGAAATTAAAGTTTATTTTTCACTTTGTAGTGTTTTTTTTTGAAGTCGGTTGTTTTTTTTTTGTAAAAAAGTTTTTATTTTTCACTTTTTAGTTATACCTACCCCACACAAATTCAATTAACACTAGTGCATTGAAGACACGACTCGAAGAATCATCAAAATTCACTTAAAAATGCTGGAGATGCAGTACATTTATGCATATAACTTCGTACATAAGAATAATTACCTAATGTATTATATACTAAAACCTTCCTGAAAGTATGTAGATCACACTCGTGAAAGAATTATCAAAATCGGTTCAGTAGTTTTTGAGATAATCGCGGACATACAAACATACATACATACATACATACATACATACATACATACATACATACGGGTCGAATACAGAACCTCCTTTTTTAAAGTCGGTTAAAAACGTTCAAAATCTAGTCGCAGTCTCATCTCGGCGATAAACAAATGTCAATAACTTGTCAAAAATGGAGACAAATTAGAGGTATTTTTGACAGATCGAGACTGAGATCAGTCTGTAAACATTCTTAAAATTACGTGAATTACCCCTCTGCTGCCATGTCATAAACGAAAGTTTGCATAATATTGTATAGACCAAGTTTTTCTACCTTAACAGATATCTGAACTGCTGAGGAGTTTGTTGCGCCTCTTCTTCCCAGCTAAAGCACAAGACAGTGGTGAAGGTTTTGGGGGACTGTCTTACGTAATTTTGCCGTTCAAAAAGTTTTGATTCTCAGCCATATTTGAATAAATGACTGGACCTAGGGTTAATGATTCCGCAGAATTCAGTAACGTTTGAAAATAACACGTAAAACACATTATCGTATTGACAATATTGTCACGAAGACGGCAAAATATATTTTCCGTACCTCACATACATTTTTGTGTAGGCGTCCCTGCTGCTAAGAATAAATTACCCACATAATCTAATTTTATTTTTTATTCTAAACAAATATTTATTTTCGTAGCGAAGATGTCGTAGGATGTGCCTGAGGGGTTATGTTGGCTCCACTGAGAGTATACATTACTAAGGAGTTTCTAGGCTGAATTGTATCGGATCTTTCAAAGAACTTTTTTTGGGGATTCAGATAGTCAACCACTCTATGCCCAACCAGCCAAAGCAAGGATGAATTTATTGATGCTATGCTGATATATCGACAAGCCAATGAAATTGCAAAATAACGTTTTAGCATAATTGCTGGGACACAGACCTCTCCGTGAGAGGGAACGGACTGTAATCCACCACGCAGCCTGTGGACGGAGAGTAATGGGTAGCTCACCGTCCAATCAGGACCAGGCCCGTGCCGGACGGCGCGTACGTGTTCCACGCGCGCCTCATAGAGATGTCAGCAAAAAGGAAGGGGCCTGCCAGGGTCGAAGCCTGCCGGGGGTGCGGGATTTTCCGAAAGGGTTACCACATAAAGGGCTAAGGAACACGGATGGGTTTTAGTCAGTAAGAGTCTGACACTCCCTTCCGCTCCACAGAGCGGGAGGGGTCAAAAAAAAAACCACGCGGACCCAGTGCCGGTTGGTGGATGTCACATGTCTTCGAACAAAGACAAAGAAGGTTTTAATAAGGTAGAAATGAGAGCACATTTTAGCTGTATATCACGTGCTAAGTCTTATACCAGTTCATTAAGAGGAACGGGTCGTTTCCATGTCCGCGTGGGATGGGATGAAGCTCCGTTAAATTATTTATTAACGTTTTATTGGATCGCGTGCCAACTTGTATTACGAACAATTTTGTTTGGACCTACTTTTCCCAAATATATTGAGTTCTTATGTAACCAATTGTTGGAATTAAAATGAGACTTATAATTTGACATAATAAGAGCGAATTCTTTCTGAGTAGCAGCTCGAAGTGTGGAATTGTGCCCGGTTGATGGCGGAAAAGAACCGGAGTTACCGACATAGCTTGCAGAGTGAGCAAACTGAAGTGGCAGTGGGCCGGCCATGTCTGTCGAAGGACCGATGGCCGGTGGAGCAGACGAGTCCTGGAGTGGAGACGCGTACCGGCAAGCGTAGTGTGGGATGCCTCCCAGCTAGATGGACGGACGACCTAAAGAAGGTGGCTGGGGTAGACTGGATGCGGAAGGCGGAGGACAGGGTGCTGTGGCGCAGTCTGGGAGAGGCCTATGTCCAGCAGTGGACTGCGATAGGCTGAGTTGATTGATTGCTTTTGGTTGATGGCAATAGGCTCGCCCCCTATTACATGGGAATTAAAACATAAATGGCGAAATGAGGATGTACTAATAGGTACATTATGTGTTGAAGCCAGTCAAAATAATTGAGAAGTGAACTGTCTGGTGCGTAGGCGATGGGTGGAACATTTTTAGTGCTACACCACTTTTTTTGTCAAATCAATCACTGTCATCAAACACCGGTAATCCGGTATGACAAAAAATTAAATACAAGCAAAGGACTACCAAATAATATACATTTGATAACAACAGCCTAATTTATGGTCTCAAAGACTGCGTGATAAAGTTTTTACACCACATGATAGAAAAACTGTGCACATATATATCGATGGTGCAAAAATTTTCTATCAAGCATCTCATAATTTTGCGTATACTACGCAAATAAGCATGTTTTGAAATACACGTGTCTGAGTACGATACCAAGATAAAAGCTAAGCGAGGCAGCGGTTTTTATTTATAAAACAGAAATAAGATGTTATTTTATGTAGGTATACTTATGTAAATCATCGAGCTAGCATTAAGGAATTTCAAACATATTTCGTTGACATCTGTCAACTAGCGAATATTTAGAAAGAAACGAGAAATACGAATTAGGTGTCACGACTGGTCGTCAACCTCGGTACAGCCCGATTCATAATTTATGGCGGCTCAGAACTTGAGGCGAGTCGCTGCGCAGTATCAAATTCGCGGGGGTGAGGTACTGCGCAGCGGGTAGCGCACTTTAGAGCCGCTACTTGAATCGAGCTATACCTAATATTTTTTTCATTCTATTAATCTAGACAAAATTATCGGTAAAACGAAGGAAACATAAAATTGGCAAGTCAGTTCATGGGTAGTAGATATTAATGGTGTACATCACTTCAAGAGCCCAGACAAACTAAAATCACGCCAACACGTTTAAATCTGCGAAGAACATCTATGCCACTCTGAGTATGAGGCGTGCGTTTGCGCAGTCAGGGTAAGGCACATGAAGAGGTATTGAAGAGCGGTGGACGAAAGACACTACTAACAACCCGCTTAGCTGCAGCATCTTATCACATAAACATGGTTGAAATTATTAGGGATGATTTATGCTAGATCTCGCTGCGCTTGAGACAAGTCGAGGCCAGGATTTAGAAGCTGTACAGTTTACCAAGAAAAATAGTTTGTAAGTGGCTCGCTAGTTCGGTTCGGCCTAGCATAAATCATCTCTATACCATCAGCCTGCGCATGCGCAACCTTCAGTGCAGCATCGACATTCAAACAAAAAAAACCCGTGCCTGTTTCAGCCATCCGACGACAGATCGCACGCCGTCCGTCACTTCTCCTGGCACATCGACGCTCGTTGACTCTATGAGAGAGCTCCATCGAGATCGAAGCGCCGCTTGTGCCGCGAAAGACGCCATGGCGCGCACTGAACGCACTATTATAAGCATTGTGGTGTTAAAAACTAAGTATATTTTTCTAGGTTAAAGTTTTGTTATAACTGTTTTGCGCACAGAACACACTGTTATAAGCATTGTGGTGTTTTAACTAACTGTAATTAATACATATTTTTGAAATTGCGTTAGGTTTCATGTCCATTATAATTGTTTTAAGTACTTATAGTCATTTGTTTTATTATTATTTGTTGCACTGAAGTCATGGTGTCACTTTTACCCTAGACGTTGAACATTTTTAGACTATTTCCTGTGTTACAGTGTCACATACAACCCGCAAGAGTTAAGTTGATACTTCGATCGGATGACGTAAGCGATTGGTCAGTACGCATCGATGGTAAGAGCGGTTTCGAACTACATCCGATCCGAATCTGAATTAAAGATCCGATTTCAATCCGAATTGGGAATGTTCTAAATTCGGATGGATAGAGTTCGGATCTAGTGTGCAACCCCTCATACAAATAGGACTACGGTCACCTCGGACTGGCCTTTCTCGGAGGAAATGCGGTAAAAGCGCGGGAGTCAGGAGGGGCCGCTCGGGTCTCAAGTTAAGTCTTGCGGGTTGTATTGTTCTCGATTTAGGATGCAACTTAAACTTAGTACCTATCTAGTTACATTTTCACTATAATATTGGCTAATTCTTTGTTGATTGTGGGTTTTTAGTTGCGGTGTTTAGTGACTATATCTACTTATTTTAATTATCTATCGGCGGCTGATGTTTAGTAACTATATCTGCTTAATTGTCTATCGGCGGCTGACTTTTTTTACCGTCCGTCGCGTCTGGACGAAAATAGGATTTGAAAGGTGAACGGAGTAGACGCCTATGGCACAAAAATTTCTTTTTTTTTTTCACAAAAATATTAACTTGTATTAAATTTTTTTTTTTTTCACATTAAATTTTGATTAAAGACGGTCGATGGTTTCAATCAAAGGATTGAATGTCGCTACGAATTCATTGATAATTTCCGCTTAGAGAAGGGTGCCTATAACTTGAGTTTTTATATTATTTGTCGATTTATTCGTTCTTCCACTTTGTTCACCTTTTAAATCCTGTTTTTGTTCAGACGGTAAAAAAATATATAATACAATTTCACACAAATGCAAAAGGAAAATCTCTCAAACTCTAGTGAAAGTTCAGTTTCAATTCACAATCAACCGTTTTATTAAGTTACAAAACTAATTCTATTTTTAGTCCAATCAATGAGCCAGTGATTGTATTATGACCCTCCGAGCAAAGTAAATTGACAACTTAGACTTCGTTCCAACGTCAGTTTTTGCAATTGGAATTTTACCTTTGTCGGAATAAAGGCCTATTCAACCCTATCGGTATTCGCTACCGCTGTGGGTAGAGGTACATACCGCCCGGGTTTCGCTCAGGTATTTAGTATCAAGTTCCGCGACTAGAGCGACCTGAGCGGTATTCGCTGCTACTGTGGGTAGAAGTGCATACCGCACGGGTTTCGCTCAGGTATTTAGTATCAAGTTCCGCGGCTAAAGCGGAATAGTTGGTGCCATAATACCGCATAGGTCTGGTATTGTTTACCTTCTTCTACAAAAACTTCTTTACCTTTCTGAGCGAAACTCGAACTCGGTATTCTACCCACAAGGATAGCGAAATCTGCTTTGGTGTGAACAGTAATATTACCGCATACCCACTCGGTTTTCTCTACCGCAGACGGTAGCGAATACCGCTTAGGTTTGTATAGGCCTTAAAGTTCGAAATTGATAATAATTGATTTTATTGAATATTGATTTTATTGATAATAATTGATTTTATTGAAAATAATAAAAAAAAATTGGCTCGATGGTTTAATCTGTCAAGCTCCGCTAATGAGACGCAATTGATTTTCTATTGTTTCGTCGCCAACGGGCGACGCGCGCCGCTTGACCAATTAAACCGCGTGTGTCTGATTGAGAGATACATAAGTATTAAGTTAGTCACACCTACTTCCATCCTATTAGTAAGTAATGGATGCATCTACATTAATTACAATACAGTACAGACGCCAGCACATCAAACTACCCGAAACTGTCAAGTTTTCCCAATCAACTTTGAACCTTAAGTTTTAGCGATAAAGTTGAAAATCTATTAAATAAATTTGACAGATTGTAGTAGCTTGATGAGCTGGCGTCTGTACCTTATTTTATTAATAACCTTGTTATTTGATTGATAAGTTCTTAATTACTTTTATACATGAATAATTTATTTCCTCATAACTTGCTTAGGAACAACAAAAAAGGCAGAGATAAGAGATAAAACTTGACACTTAATTGGAATAAGTAGCTATTGTAACAAAAAATAACAACATTCTTAATTGGCAGATGAATCATTTCCTTGTGCTGAGACAATAAAATACATTAGTGTTTTTTGATAACTGGACAATAAAACGATCTGGGCCATGTAGAGCAATTTAACTTTTAAAGTCATTTAAATTAACGAAGTGTTCAGTAGTTTATTCATAGTTTAGGTAGGTCATGTAACTTGGCAAGGTTTTGGCATAGTGGGAGGAAGTCAGTGCATGTACAGCTGCGGACAATGGCGGTCGACCACTTTTCACCCTTATGCCCTTGGTAATAAGGTTGAAAAGTGGTCCACCGCCAGTGCCCGCGATGGTACATTTAGAACAACAATTTTTTTTTCACTTTTATTGCTTGATCTATTATGATTGATATAATTATTTTTTAAACATGTCTGTTTAGAAAGTTAAAGAAAGGAGAGAACTTTTCCCAAGTTACGTGCCGCCGCCTGTACCTGCTTTAAGTACTTTTTTTTTTTAATTGTTGATGAACATTGCATATATTTTGTTGATGACTGTACTTTTTTCACATTAGATTTTAATTCTTATAAAAAAATCTAAATAGACACAGTTATAATGTAGATACTTGTTTCAGCAAAATATTGTTAGCAAACTGATAACAAATAATAATATAGGACATCACAGGATAATCACAAAATTATTTCCTGACTAAGAAGGTACTACCTAATTAGTCAGAAAATAATAACCTACCTACTAGGTAGGTACTACGTACTGCTTTTATTATCATCAAGGAAAAAATATCAGTTCCGTATTTGTCTGAAATAATTATAGTGAACTGTATAATGTACAACATGTAATAATGAAATAAAACATTTTTGATTTTTTTATTGAATTACCTACTACTTCCTAACAGACCAATTTAGAAGAAAGCCCATCAACATAATATTAAAATTCGAAGTCCTAATGTTTACAGTATCATTCTCCTGCCCATATCCCAATTCATTTGAGTTTTTTTTTAATTAGTTACCGCAGACTTGGTGGACCTCGCCCTTTTTACATTGTTTGTTTTTTTTTTTACAGGGAACAGTTACAATTCTCCCACATCGGGCACATCCATTCTTATTTAAACTTGCAATACTAGTTTAAATCTACGTGAGTCCATCTTAATTTTTTTTTTTATTGAAGTTGGCGCAATATGTATTTTTAACCGACTTCAAAAAAAGGAGGAGGTTCTCAATTCAGTTGGATTTATTTTTTCTTCTTTTTTTGTTCTTCCATATTTCTCTATTCTCATTGAAACCATGATATTCGTAATAAAATGTAAATTAAACGCACTTAACACTATTAAGTATTAATCTGTTATTAATTTAAAATAAACTACATCCTGTAAAAACTTCACATCAATTTAAGGACCTATCATTTAGCAATAGGCGGCCATTTTCAAATTCAACTTTCTCCACCTCTAACGGTAAAGACGATTTGGCCCAAACAGCCTAAACCTACTTTTCCTAGATTTCTACAAGATACACATACATACAGAAACTCACGCCTTCTTCTTCTTTATTGGGTGTAATTTATCTATAATATGTATGTATTTAGAAATATATGAGTATGTTTATCAGTTGTCTAGTACCCATAACACAAGCTCTGCTTAGCTTGGGACTAGATAGCGTTGTGTGATAGTTGTGGAATATTATTATATTATTATTATATATTGGGGTAGGCGAAAAGTACAGAAAGCCACCTGCTACGATTCTTACTTACTCCTTTTGCATTGTTTACGTTCACAATTAATTAATAGATTCCTATAATTACTATATTTTCACAATGTGACCCCTAAATCTGTAAAAACAATACTTTATTTTTTTAATTAAGAGAGGATTAAGTTATTAAAATTTCATAGTTTATAGACTAAATTTTTTTATTTTTTATGGTTTATTCTAAGCCATAAATGGCAAAACATGCAGATCTACCTGTTATTTTAAGACCTTGCACATGTTATTTGATGTATACTCATGTTTTACAATAAATATTATTCTATTCAATACTATTTTACATCTGGTCATACATACTCAAAATTTGTATACTATGCACCATACCTTTCTGAAGAACATTACCAATAAGGTCACTCTATGTCCTACTAGGGCGTCCTCTACTGCCATTTCCACTTACATCTGCCTTGTACATACCTTTTGTTAGTCGCCTTTCATTCATTCTCTTAACATGACCCATCTATAGTCCAGTGTTTGATGTAAACAGAAATGGCCGCTCGAAACTGATTAATCTGTCAAGCCCCGCTAATGAGACACAATTGATTTTCTATTGTTTCGTCGCCAATGGGCGACGTGCGCCACTTGACCGGTTAAAATCGATATACAAGAACATTTATTTGTTTTCATTTAGTTAGCTTGGAGATTCTCCAAGCTAACTAGACGAAAGCAAACATTACTTAAAATAAAATTTTGTGCAGCTGTTGTTGTCACATCTTTGGAAAATTTAGAAAAGCCGGACCTTAAGCATACACTTTGAAATTTCTAAAGATGTTCATACTTATCATAATAGGTAATTATTTATCAAACTATTTTTGTCTGCATTGCAGTATTTATTTTACCTAGACTTTTAAGTATTTCAGTCACTAATTATATCTTAATTAGCAGTTAGAAATACAATTTTCAGCTTTAAACCTTGTCTGTTAGAGTTTAATTTAACATTTGCTTATTGAAAAACAAAATATTTCACAGACTAGATTTCTTTTGCTGGGTTTCTGTGACCTAGAATTGAAATAAAGAATAAGTAGGTACTTAAATAACTAATAATCCAACAGTTATAAGAAATTGATTTGAGCACTGTATAAATTGCATGAATTGTCAGATCTTATGTAATTTCCTTATTTTTTTAGTTTGTAAGGGCTAAAGTATAGGACTTAAAGATTAATTTAAAAAATATAATGACATAGTCATATCAATGTTTTAACTAGAATCATCTGCAATGAGGTAACCCATTTTACCTTGTATCCTTAAATCAGAATTCATTATCATAAGCTCAAGGTTACTCCAATATAATTACTTAACATTAAATCTAAAGAAGAATCACACATAACATTGTTATCATAATATATGAAAAACTCCTAACATGATCAACCTTCATAGTACACTAAAAACACCACAACACTAGAAGCCAAGGTCCTTTTCCGCATTCCATATTTGAATTTAAATAAAAGAGTTCTTTAACACTAAAACCTCTGCATTACATAAAAAATATTCACTTTTTTTTTAAACACAACATAAGGTCTGTTCACTTTTTAAATTCGTGAACTGGTTGTCCAATACTGCATTAGGAATAATAATGGCACTAGCTAGGTCAAGGCGTCAAAAATATCTATTTTAGTGCACTAACGTCGGCCTTTTTGTAGGTACTGTCACATTATAAAAAAAAACATTAACGCTTAATTTGTACGGTTGCAGCATGTTTATTTTTGATTTGACATAAATTATGTCATAGTTTGTATTCCTTTCCTCTTTTGCATATACATATTGCATGTGACTATAATAATTTTCTAAGAAAATGCGGAAAAATTACTTACCCAACAGAGTGATCTATCCGTAAATGGGAGTCGCCGTCTTTTATGATAACAAATATTATTTAATTCACAAAGTTGTATAATTATGCCTTCTTTAATATTAATTTACGATTTATTTTATAATGTTAATTCAATAATCACACCCACAAACGGAATTCCGCGGTCGAATTGTGGATTGTCAAATTGGCATGTGTCAAATTCGATCGGCTCAGCTGTCTTGTCATAAGCGTTCCGTTTCATGTGATTTACATATTTCATTTTGCGAGGCGAGAAATTATTGTATTTTTATTATATATTAATCATATTATTTCTTCTTATATAAAATGAAATACAACATTTTGATAACGCTAAGTTAGTAAACTTGTTTCCGTAAAGTGTGACACGTGATATATATAAACTGTATTCAGCGACATCTAGTAGTCTTATAATTATATCATCTGCATGAATATCTTCATAATACTTGCAAACGTTTTTGGATAATCAGTTTCTATCAAGTTTTAGACCAAGCCATAGATAAGGGTAAGTATGGACCAAGCTATCTAAGGTCCGACCGCGCCAAATTTGCCAAAGATGTACCTAAACAACAATGGCCGCTCCAAATTGAATAAAATCGATAAACAAGAGTTTTCGTCTAAATCTCCGTGCTATGCTAACTAGACGAAAACAAGTAATGTTTGTTTTCGTCTAAATCTCCGAGCTAACTGGAATACTCTAAATACAATATAATAAATACTCTTGTCTACAATGTAAGTATATCCCTATTCAATTCTCCAGAGTATAAGAATTTGTAGGGCGCTTTTTCTTTCAAAATAAAACAAAACATACACAAAAACATTACGCATACGCATTTTTATTATTCATTAACCAAAGTAGGTCTTTTACATAAATTATTGTTTCACCAGAGGTCTTTGCAAGCGAAATCAGCTTCAGCATCGTACCAATCAATCAACGTTCTATCATGCCACATGAAAATCCCTTTCAATTTCGGGGACGCATCCAGAATGAGATACAGCACAAGTTTGGCTGCATGGTCAGGTTCTACTTCACCTCCATCTTGAGCCATTTCAGTCTTCATGTGTCCTGGATGGACAGCATTTATGGAGATGTTCCTATCAGCATACTTCCTTTGTTGGACCTTCGTCAATGCTGTTAAAGCAATCTTGGATACTCTATGCTCCGCATGCTTGCCTTCATCAGCGAAATCTTTCTTGTCAAACGTTCCATTTTTAACGCTTTCCAAATATTCGTCGACAAACTCGTTTATTTGTTCGGTAGTTAAATCCGGGTCTTGTAAAGTTCGAATCCATGACTGTTTCTTCAAATTCGATAGATGACCACACGCACTTGAAATGTTGACGACCCTAGCGCTATCTCTTAGCAAGGGATACAAGTATTTTTCAATAGTCAGTAAGCTTCTGTAATTTATGTCAATGTTTCGTTTTGCCGCTTCGTAGGTTGGATAAACTTCGTCCCAATCTAATATTGCAGCGTTATTTACCAGTACATCCAGACCACCGTGTTTTGTTTTGATAAAATCTGCCAATGTTTTAACACTTTTTTCGTCACTGATGTCGAGTTGATGGAATAATGGTTTCAATCCGAGTTCGTTTAACTTCTTCACGGCTTCCAGTCCGTTTTTCGCGACTCTTGCGGTCAAGTAAACTATTCCATTGAATTTCTGACACAATCCTTTTACAATAGCAAATCCCAGGCCTTTGCTAGATCCCGTTACAACTGCAATTTTGTCCGCCATCTTTTAATGCTAAGTGACATGCGCACTCAGTAAGATTGGAATGCAAATTGAAAGTTGAGTCACTTTAGTTATTGTTTACACACGAATTATCAGTTATCTATCTGCCGTGTATGTACAGACGCCAGCACATCAACCTACTACAATCTGTCAAATTTCTTTAATAGATTTTCAACTTTATCACTGAAATATAAGGTTCAAAGTTGATTGGGAAAATGTGACAGTTAGGTGTAGGTTGATGTGCTGGCGTCTGTACATTGAACTATTTTTTCCATAATGAGTTTACTTATCTATGAAAAGCAATACACGTTTACTCAACCACAATGCAAATTCAACTTTCTTGCGACAGAATATGATCTGCTTTTGTTTTCTTGACATTTTTTTTTTTGTATTGGCTACACTGAATTGTCTGTCACACGATAACAAACCTTTATGAAGTCAAAATAAACACTTTTATGGCTCAAATAAATATTTTTGGTCGAATTCTCGATATCTAAAAGCGATTTATTTATAAATATCAAAGAATAACAATGAGATTGAACTGTTTATCGTTTTATTGACCTCGTAATAACGTTCAAGAGCATACTTAAACGGCCATTTAAATTCTATGTGTAAAATAAAAATGCCTAAGTATTTTTATTCTGGAACACCCATGATGGTCGTCATGTCATGATATAGGTTTAGTATTATATTATGAGGTAGGTTAGTTATTATATTATGAGGTGGGTAGGTAGGTGAGGCAGGTTAATATTGAGTCCGCGTATCACTGGTCAGTTTTCCTCAGTCGTCAGTTTATTTAATTCGCCAGTTTCAATGATTAGTCAGTTTCGTCAGTTTTATTCAATTCGTCAGCCAAAGTACAGTCGTACAAAACGGCACATACGTCTGCTAATGTAAATAGATAGGTATTGAGATCTTGATTGCGATTGGCCATTATCTCACCTGATGGTAATACGATTACGATGAATATGATGCGATCAGTGATGGTGCACGCTTGTCTGTAAGATAAAATCATTGTAACGTCTATTTGTTAGTTTTTTGGCCATTGAAGGAATATTCCCACCCTGGACGATTTATTTCTTTAATTAATCATAACAGGTATCTTTGTTCCAAAAACTTGAATCCAGGATCTTCTAACTAGCAGTCAAGCTCAGGACACTCCACCAATATACGGCGACACATAACTACCTAATTAAATTAAATATCATCTCAAAAGTGAATAAGCCCGGACGGGCAATTCTCGTAATTTTAAGAACGTTCACAGTCTGATCTCAGTGTCAATCTGTCAAAAATACCCCATAAATAAATAATTTATCTTGTAACTTCCATTCCCTCTTGACTAACTTTTCTCCTAAAGTTATCCAAATCTTGTCAACTTTTTTAAACTTAAATAATATCAAATTGTAGTTTGGTGTGTAGTAATAACTTTGTAAATACATATTATGTAGATTTGTGATGTTTTAAACGTATATGTATATAATATATATTCTTCTTTTTCTTCGTCTTTTAAGCTACTATTTCTTGTAACTAGCAAACCACGGAGTGCAAAGTTCGACGGCTCACCTCGCTGTATTGCCGTCACCACATGACGTTGGCAGAATAGTCGACATCGGCTCCGTTGCCCAAAAAAAAAAAAAAAAAATTCCCTACATTTTGACAAGTTTTTGACATTTGTTTGTCGCCAACATGACACTGCGACTAGATTAGATTTTGAATGCTTTAAATTACGAGAATTGGCCTTCTGGTATGCAACGGGCGTATTTTTATTGCAGCAAATTTTTTTCGCGCTCTAGTTTTCAACGCCCAGAGTTAGCTGCTTAGTGCCGAAAGTTGAAAATTCGACAGTGTGTTTTCTTGCCGCGCTGGAATGCTCTCTATGGATTCTCAATGAGTCAAGAGTTGAATGAAAATCAAATGCGTGAATTAAAAAACCATGGTGGTACCTAAATATTATTCCCCGCGTAATCTTACGTGCAAACCACACCCCGGACACTCCATACAACGCTCGCAAAATAATTACCTACTACTACTACATTAAAAAATGACGTTTGTATACGTATGAATGTGTGCGTGAGGTACTTGTGTTTGCGAGCGCTCTTGTTAAAGAACGGGCGACGAACATGCCGAAGTGCGGGGTGAGGTGCGGTAACTGATGTTAGTGCGGGGAAGGGAGTGTCCTTTCTGTACGTAGTACTTTAAGTATTCTGTGGTGCAAACCATGTACAGTTTGTCAAGCGTGGTAAAAAGTTTACATGCTCTGTGGCGTAGTATTTTGACAGTTCAAACTATTTACGCCAACTTGGCGTTCATTTCGCGCGGTTTCGCTCATTGTGACAGAGAGGATACGTAATAATTATCATCTGAAGGCCAATTCTCGTAATTTAAAACGTTCAAAATCTAGTCGCAGTCTCATCTCAGCGACAAACAAATGTCAAAAACTTGTCAGATGTAGGGAAATTAGAGGTAGGGGAGACCGAGGGGATTTGAAACAAAGGTGATTTGAAACAGTACCAATATCTCGGAACTTAAAATCGTTAGCGAGTTGGCAACGTCGCTTTTCAATCCCTTCCCTCCGCCCGCTGACATGTCAGTACGCGTCGGGGACGTAAGACGTGCGGTTGTGGAGTTCTGCGTTCCATGTGACAAAAATCGTGAAAAGTAAGTTTTTAACGTTTTTTTACGATGCCTATATTTTGATAAAGGTTTTGTATTATGGCTTAAGTTATATATGTTTCGAAAGATCATTAACTAAAGATTTATTATATATATTTGGTCCAATTAATTTCTGTGTATTTGCATCTTGATTCTGCATTTAACTAAAATTGGGAGGTTTTTTCTTACTGAGGAGATTTGAAACAGGCTGTTTCAACTCTCCTCGTTTTCAATTTTATATCAGAAAGCAGTCAATAAATAATGGGCACAATTTTTTTGATTGGTTTAAATTGTTTATTTTGTTTTAGTATGCCTACTGATTACAAAAGAAAAACTGACAGAGGTTTGGTGAGTCGCGAAATGTATGATCTCGCAGCAAAAGAAGTAACTTTGCGACAGACTTTACTTTAGGAGTTGATTATTTGTATTTGACCTGTAGTTAACTACTTAACTGATATATCAGTACAAAATACCATTTAAAAAAGTTTGTTTCGTACTTGAAAAGTTTTATTTTATTAAAAACCTTTAAATTATATCATCATTTTTATTTTACGACCCTTAATACTACTCAATAATCATATGTTTCAACTCTCCTCGACCCCTGTTTCATCTTACCTCGGTATGAGGGGAGTTGAAACAAGTTGACTTGTTACGGTTAAGTCGATTTTTCACCACATTATTTAACGCTTACAATTTCTTTAAGATAGTCATTCGCAAGTGTAAAGAATGACCTATCGATTGGTACTAATATCATACGATTTCTGTCTTTAGTATTTGGTTTATGAAACAAAATGTTAAAATTGTTTCAACTCCCCTCGGTCTCCCCTATTTTTGCGGATTAAGACTCGGATCAGACTGTGAACGTCCTTAAAATTACGAGAATTGCCCCTCTGATGTCGTGTTAAGCTAAGGTACCTATTGACGTGGTTTCAAGGGCGGTCAGAGTGAATTAGGACCAGGACTAAAAACTTCCTCAAAGTCACGTACCTATCTATCTATGTGTCAAAGCCCATATAAATCCTGATACAGAAAACTACTAACACGGAAAAACAATCAAAAAACACAGCCCATTTATTACGGAAGCATTTAATTCAGTTCTTAACAAAGAAGACCAATGTTAATTCTATTACGAGAATACAAATTAGGGCAGTGGGCATGTTCTTATTGAATCACTAGGTAATAACGTTAGATCAGGTCGCGGGTTTGTGAATGCGGAATTAACTTTGTCAAGGAAAACGTGGAACGGTTTTCCGTGAACGTTTTCTTGGTGGTTAATGAACTTGTCCCATCGCTGGCGATTAAGGGTTCAGGACACATTGATCGACGGCGTTCGACGGTTTGTCCATATAAAAAGAGAGCAAAGTATGGAACGACGTACGCATCCTTTCGCATCGACGCGGCGAACGCGCTCCGGTGTAGTGTGCTCCTTTTCAATCGGCAAAGTGCGAAAAGCCGTCGATCAATGTATCCTGACCCTAACGCAGTGGCGTAACTATACTGTTCGGGGCCCGTGGCAAATTTAAGGGATGGGGCTCTCTCTCAATATAAAGAAGCTCAACCAACGTTAGTTTTTTTTTATTAGCACTTCTCCCGCGACATCTTCAGCGTACATTTCATGTTTTCCCCTACAAAAACTTTAACACCTTACTGCTTCTGTCCTTATGTTAGGATTTTCCTGTGCTCATGGCCCTCTCGGGCCGGGGGCCGCCTCTAGCTGGGGGCCCGTGGCATTTTGCCCCAATGCCACCAGTTACGAAACTGCCCTAAGTAGAAGCGAGTAGAGGTAGCAATTAAAAGCGAGTAGGCGAGCACCGAGCAGAGTGCGCGAGCGCAACGAGCGATTACTTGCTGGGTATCACCACTAAACTATACTACACTGCTCTATGGTCACCACTGCTCCATAGCAGTGGCGGCTCAGTGGTAAAGATCGCGACATACGAGTTGTAGGTCGCTGGTTCGAACCCAGACAGACGCTCGACGCAGGCTTCCTCTATGTGAGGAGTGGGCCGTAATCCACCACATGGGCCCAGTGCGGGTTGGTGGATGTTACATGTCTCCGAATTTTCGGTTCTAGATTCGGTGTTTCCTCACGATGTTTTCCTTCGCCGTTTTGAGAGCAGTGGTGCCCGCCTGGGTTCGAACTCACGACCTACAACTCGTAAGTCGGGGTCGATATCACGGGGCCATCACGGCGCGTAGTTTTGAGTAAAGATGTGCGCTTGATTAAGGCTTAAGGGCTCGTGGCTAAATAAAAAAAAAACATTGGCACTCCGGGAGTGCCGACAGAAGTGAAAACAAAACACAAACAGAATACTGTGCCATCACTCACGGACATATCGGATAACCGGTCAAGCTTCGCGCGTCGCCCATTGGCGACGAATCAATCGAAAATAAATTGTGTCTCATTTGCGGAGATCTATTCCCATCCAATACCAAGGGCTAATACCATTTGGTATTAGTTTATTTCCGAATTTATTTTCTATTCCCAACGAGTACCACATTTTTTTAAATAAAAAATCTATTACTAACGAATACCAAAACGTGACTTTTTGTACACTCAGCTACACAAAGTTTTATTTCATTTTCTAACATTTACATACTTACTATACTATCGTAATTGAATGCTAAAAGTCTAAAACTTTCCAAACTAACAAATAAGTAGTTCAAATGAATCATATTTTATCTTTTAATAATAATAAAATAAATGAATTATATATTTTATTATTATTAAAAGTTGATTATTTGTGATATTTTATAGTTTAGTTAGATTTTCAGTATTTTAACGATTCATATTCGATTTTTTGCCAAATTTTTACGTGATTTATTATTGAGATACGCAATTACATACCTATATCCTCACCATATATAAGTCGATTGTCTGTGATATTTTATACTCAAGCATCGCTCTATACTTTTATATACTAGGTAAGTATCACAGTTAATTAATAAGTACTGAAAATTGCTACTATTTCATTGTTTGTATATAATATTATAATTGTTGGACTTGGAATAGTAAAATAAAATTATCTAATATCTCTAAATCTCTAAAAATTACAAAAGAAAAGAAAAAATCAATATGTGATTTATATTCAAACCCTAATCTTGATGAAACATTACTTAAAATCACTCAAAGCATTTTAATTTTACTGAACCTGACTGTACCTAATTTCTTCAAACTTGTTTTGGTATTGGTTTTAAAATGTGGTACTCGTTGGGAATAGGAAATAAATTCGGAAATAAACTAATACCAAATGGTATTAGCTCTTGGTATTGGATGGGAATAGATCTTTGCGGAGCTTGACAGATTAAAACCGAGTACATTCCGAGGACAGCCGAACACATCCGAAGCGGTGTCGGTTACGGTAACATTTCATTTTCATTTCATTTATTTATTCAGACAAAAAATATCCATCAAATGACAAGCACACACATTTAACACAACATAAAACTATTATATAACATCTAAGTACTTATACAGAATCAAACAAAATAAAAATAATAAATAAAAATGTAAAACAACAAAATACAGAATACAATTAAAAAACAGAATAATTTAAAATAACATTACCGAATACATTTAAAAAATAATAATTGATTAATTTAATTAATAATAACATAATAAATAAATTAAAATAAAATAACGTTACCTCCCCCACTCCTTAAATATGGGCGCATGTAGGGCCAACCAATAACAGTGGCGCGAGTTCAATAGTTTTTCCCCATTTAAAAAAATGCCCAACGCAACTAAAGAAGTTTTCACTTCAATAACAGCCGCACGGGTCGGCTATTAGATAGACTGGAGGCTGACCCCAACATAGTTGTGAATAGGCTTGGCAGACTGTTTGATTGGAAAATGTGGGTGTAGTTACGTGTAACTACTATATCTGCACCTCTGCGTACTCATTCGCGAATACTATAGCACAGTACTGTGACTATAGCGTTATGAAAGCAGCGGTGGGCCGGTGATAAGGACCGCGACTTAAGAGGCCGGCGAAGCATGCGTTGTTCATACAAACGTAATACCAAAATAATTTGTAAATCAAACATACTTATTCTTAATGTAGTGTGTATTTATTCCGATTGGATTACAGAATATCTAGGTTCCCAAATATATATTTTGAATGGGTACTGATTTAAAGACGAGTTATGAGAAAAATAAGTTTTCTATTGTAATTTGAAATTCCTCATATCTCGTCTTTATATCAGTGCCCTTTTTTACTTTGTGTAAATTATTTCATCACCACTGCTCCCAAAACGGTGAAGGAAAACATCGTGAGGAAACCGACATGTCCTAGAACCAAAAATTCGAAGACATGTGACATCTACAAACCCGCACTGGGCCGCATGGTCGATTATAGCCCACTCCCTCTCGAAGAGAGGAGGTCTGTGTCCCAGCAGTGGGAACAATATAGGCTGATTATAATAGGAGTTATGTAACGTTATACAAACCACATTAGGCATTCTGTTTGACTCATTCCTCCAACTGTAAGAATACAATTAGAGAGATTATCAGCAATATGTATGCGAGTCGCGTACCTTCTCGAATTTGCCCGTATCCAGTAGTTAACGATCGGGTAAACTAGGTAATCGAATTGATTTATAACTCGTACGTGATTTACTTATATTATCTAATACTAATATAATAATAATAAAGCTGAAGAATTTTTTGTTTACTAGCATCTGCTGGGTCAAATAAAGTTAGCTAACGAAACCTCGCAGACATGAAGGGTATCTATCAATATCTAAGCATGATAAAAACAAAAAAGAAATCAATTTCATGATTTTTGAAGTGAAAACTCCTTTAGGCGTGTTGGGTATTTTTTTGAGATGGGAAAAAACCATTGAACTCGCGACACTATTACCGACACCGCGGTACATTCGGATGTGTTCGGCTGTCCTCGGGATGTACTCGGTTTTAATGTATTTCCCATATGTCAGTGAGTGATGGCAAAGTATTCTGTTTGTGTTTTGTTTATTATGATGATTCAAAAAATACACACGTAATTCAGGTTCAAGTTCAAGTTCTCGCTTCTGCCGGCACTCCTGGAGTGCCATTTTTTTGTGTGGGGTCATCAACCGCAGTTAGTGTAATCACTTGAAAATATCAGTTTAAAACAACGTGATTGTTATAGATAAGTATCTAAAAATGATAAAACATATTTTCTCACAACACATACTTCAAGTAACTAACCATCAGCGGTCGTTGACCCCTGAAAAGACCTTCAACCCCTTTTAAAATAAATGACTAACTAACTTAGGTACAAGGTATACAAATAAATACAAAAACAAAGGACATTTAGGCGTCGAAGAATTCGTCCGCATCGCTGTCATCCGGAAACGTGCCCAGAAGACTGGCAGCACCACCACCGCCACGTTGAATGGCAATGCTAATTCTTTGGCCCCACTGGTCACGTGAAGATCCAACCAGCCGTCGAGAAATTCCCTTAAAAAGGAGACGCGCGCTCGGGCCCCATGACCCGAGCGTTTCGACCCCAAACGGCTCAAAGCTGTTAGTTGCCCATAAGGTTACAGTATATTTTTAACAACCTCTTTTTATTTTAATTTGATCGTGTTTTATAAATCGATACCCAGACATCTGCAGACTTTCACTAGCTAATTTAATTTGAACCTGTATACTATCTATAGATATAGATACCCCGTTGTACCGTATGCACCATTGACTTGCACCATCAATGGTGCAGAGGAGACTAATTAATTTCGTTTGCACCATTAATGGTGCGGAGGAGACTAATTAATTTCGTTTGCACCATTAATGGTGCAAATGAGTTGACACTATACTTACTATCAATGCGGTTAATTGTAGGTATTTTCTCAAAGTATTTCTTCTTTGCATGTTCTAATACTATTTGAGTGTTGATAAGGTAACAAATTACAATGAGCGAAACTAATTTAACTTTTGTTGCACAAAATCGAGGAAGACTTTTATTGTTCGAAGGGTATCAATACCATTTTAAGACACAGTACAAAAAATTTAATAGCATAATTATGGAGGTGTAGATATGTAAAAAAAAAACAAATGTACAGGAAGAATTACCATTACAGAGGTACGTACCACTAATATAGATATTCAGCTGCATCCGGTTAGACTGGAAGCCGACCCCAACATAGTTGGGGAAAGGCTAGGCAGATGATGACTAATTGACTATACTTCTAATATAATAAATCTGAAGACTTGCATGACCCCCATAGAAACGGGGTTTCTCGACGGAATAATAGATAAAATGACAGATTGTAGAAAGATTTCTACCGTCATAAGCATGGCGATGAAGAGAAGAAATTTTTATATTCTTCAGTCGACAAAAGTCTACAATAGTGTCAAGAATGACGACCAATTTTTCTCTACTTTTGACATTTGGGGGTACAGCCATTTCTTCTCAACAAGTGTCAAATAGTCTACATCAACAAGAATCTAAGTAATTTCGCTCCACGTTGCTATGGAAAGAATACAAAATACAGGGTGAAATTGAATTCATGAGCATCCTTTTAAGCGGTCATTGTACCTAATCATCATTTTGAACAACTTTTACTATGGGACCAAACCTGAAATCGTGAAAAAAAAATCATCTCTGCCCTACATTTTGACGAGTTATGTGAACATAAATGGAAGGAACAGCTGATTTTTTTTCGCGATTTTAGGTTTAGTCCTATCGTAAAAGTGGTTCATAATGATGATTACAATGACCCTTTAAAAGGATGCCCACGAATTCAATTTCACCCTGTATATGTCTTGTCTTCTTAGAAACGCGAGTCTACGGGTCGCTTCGTGCTCGGGCAGAAGAGATGAACTTTGTCTATTCTTGTTAGAATAGACATAGAATTGGTCGTACTACGCGAGTTGCAGGCTCAACATAGTCCACTAACTGACTAGTTGTTGGTATGAATGAAAAAGACATGCAGGGCCAACACAAAATAGGGAAAAGGACAGCATTATATTCAGTTAAATTTATAAACTCGAACTCAAACTCAAAGCATTTATCAGGCACTTTTGAATTGTCAAAATTAAGTAGTCGGTCAGTTAGTCAGAAAGTTGAAGCTAGGTAGTTGCAATATAATTTGGTTTTCAAAACTAGAGAACGACTTTGACATTTTTATTAAGTACCTACAGAGCGCAAAGGCGGCCCCAACAGTCTACGTTCCAAGTCCTTGTAACATTATTAGATATTCTATGTTCTTACTCAGTTAAGTACCTATGTTTGATAGATAATCAAATAATATAGACGCAGGACACGATTTCCGATATTGTTTATGTAGCATTTGTGTATTTATGTAATAAAGAACGTAATTATGTAAATCAATGAGAAGTTTCTGTGATTGCATGACATAGACACGATGTAATAATATTTGCTTAAGTGCTTCATTTGAGAGTGGAACTTATAGGTACATAATGGTTTACTCAGGATTCTTAGGTAAATGAAACGTCTACTTTATAAGTAGTTGCAAGACTTGCAAGCCACTATAAAACCTATGACTGTTAGCAAGGGAAAACAAGCAGTTTATGTCATTTAAAAAAAGAATTAAGCCAGGCAGAATATGGCATCTGAAAGTCAAAGAAAATTATCAAAAAAAAAAAAGAAATCGTTTGGCAGATTTAAAAATGTTCGAACACTTTCCCGCGTTTTCGCGGCTGAAAAAGTTGAATCAAAGATCAACCAAAAACTACTTTGTAGAATTAAAAAAAAAAAAACAATCCACACGAGCAATCTGATGAAAAGCAAACTTATTCAAGAAAGTTTGAGTGATTCGACCGAAATGCTCCCTAAAGACGTTTGAGCGTGTTACATCAGCATCCCAATGTAATCTGTATAAATAAAACATGACGGACAGGCTGTATGCGACGAAATTCCTTTGCCGTTGTCCTGAAAAAATAAGAAAAGCGCGGTTTATTCATATTGCCAGTTACACTTTTTTGAGGCAAATTATTTTTATTACACCTGCGAATTTGAACTTAGTTTTCGGTTATTTTAACGTTTACAATAAAAAAGAATATTCATGTTTAATGAAAATATCTGTTACAGCTTAAAACAAGTTTGCAGCGCCTAGCTAAATAATTTTTTCGAGCCAAAATTGTCTAAAGAAGACGTAGAAAAAAAAGCAGTGGCCTCCGAGAGTGCCGACAAAAGTGAAAACAAAACACAAACAGAATACTTTGCCATCACACGCTGACATATCGGATATACATTAAAACCGAGTACATCCCGAGAACAGCCGAACACATCCGAAGCGGTGTCGCTTACGGTAACAGTGGCGCGAATTCAATGATCTTTTCCCATCTCAAAAATGCCCAACCGATGCGCCTATACAAGTTTTCACTTCAAAAAACTGTTTTTGTGGTAACTTGAATATTAAATAATTACTTATTTTGTACTAAGAAAAGGACATTTAGAATTCTATTTCATTTGTCTATGGCTATCTATTATTTTAATGTTGTGGCAGAATGAATGGACACTATAGTATATTAAAATAAAAATTAGTTACTATGGTAAGCATTTTGAATATAGTGGTTTTTACGGTAAGCGAACTAGCAGGGGATCGAGGAGGGGGAGGTGGGGGGGGGGGGGGCTCAGGGGATCATACCGCAATAAATCGACTGAATACGTCTCATAATCAGCCTATAACATTCCCACTGCTGGGACTTCCTCTCTTGGAGAGGGAGTGGGCCGTAATCCACGCGGGCCCAGTGCCGGATGGTAGACATGGGTGTACATAGTATGACAATTTTGTGAGTTTCTTATATATCGATTTCTGATATATCGAGGTAGGCACTGCTTATATGCCTATATGCAATGAACGCCACTGCTCACGACCTACATCCTGTAGGTAAATCGGAGACGTTCCTCTCGAATCTTAGTACCTAAGATAAATGCAAACAATCTTGACGGCCTTGTAGTGTAATCAAAGTTCAATAAAGGTATTTCTTGTAGTAAACGATACAAAAACTTGATCAGAGCAATATCTTCATCTGTAGTAAGTGCCCTTTAAAGTAAATACTTTTGTATTTTTACTAAGTACCTACATCCGTCTTTTTGTTATGCGGTTTCGCACTACGTCCGATCCGAATTCGAGAAATGCCGGTCCGAAGTGACCATAGTCCTGCGCACTAGATCCGAACTCTTTCCGTCCGTATTTAGAACATTTCCAATTTGGATTGAAGTCGGATCTTTGATTCGGAATCGGATCGGATGTAGTGCGAAACCGCTCTTAGTGTTTATCTATCTACGAGTACCTACGCGCTAATTTCTGGAACTCCCAGTCGGATTTGAAAAAAATATTTTTGCATTTGATAGCCCAATTCTCAAGGAATGCTATAGGTTATTTAACATCACAACAGCACGCTAATTGCGTAACACACTATCAATCGGAATCAGAATAATTTTGAAGCAAATTGCTAATCCATTGCTTCATAAGTTCTAAAAATTTGTCTGCTCAACCCGTAAATAACGCAATGAATGTGGTTGAACTGTCAAAATGAAACCGATTCCGATTGATAATGTGTTACGCAATTGCCCTGCAGGACTCTTAGGAGCCGAGCAAAATGACAATCCTTACGATGTTTTCCTTCACCGTTGTGAGAGCAGTGGTACAGCAACGGAAGCGTAAACTCAAATCAAGCTTCTTGTCGATAACAATCTATCTTGCTTAACGCGTCGATTGTCTTTTGAACAAAAAGTCGTGAAATAGTCGTCGGAATGCCATATCTCAGGAGTTTACATGTGCTAATAAACTGCAAGCTTACCTTTTAAAGTGTTATTTAAGTATATTTTGTTATTCTTAAGGAGCTGCTGCACAACAGCCCACGGCTAAGCTACGCACACGAACTTAGCGTCGCTTTGTATAAAAATGCAGGCAGGATCGTCCACTGCGACCCTCAGCCACGCTAGCAGGAATGCTTGCCTGGCAAACAAAATAAATGAACAGCGCAGCTATAAGGCACCTGTTCCACAAAATCAACGATTTTCTCGCTCAAGAAACATACTTACCTACAAAAGATTGTTAGACCCGTGTAAGTGAAAGAGATACATAATAATTATATTAATTGATCGCTGACTATTCACACCGCCGGCAATCATTCGTTTGTCGCAGCGAGAAGAACTATCAAAGAGAATTTATATTAACTCGCTCGGCGACCCTCACTTGGCGGGCAGAACACTCACTGTGAGACTCACACTTGGTACATACGCCAGCGAGTAATCGCTCGTTGCCGTCGTGCACTCGCTGCTCGTTGCTCGCCAATGACTTGTTGCTCGCCAACTCGTTTATAGTTGCTAGCTGTACTCGCTTCTCGTTAATCGTCGGCCCTGGGGACAGATGCCTAACGTAGGAACCTCTCCATGCACATCTTATACAGGGATATTTTTTTATCACCATCCAATTTTTTACAGGGTGTTCTACCCATGAATATGAACAAATTTCACTATGGGACCAACTCTGAAATCACGATAAAAAAAAAATCAGCAGTTTCGTACAAAAGTTCAATACCTACTTGACCAAAATGTATGAAACAGCAGATTTTTTTTTCGTGATTTCAGAGTTGGTCCCATTGTGAAAGTTGTTCATATTCATGGGTAGAACACCCTGTAAAAATTTGGATGGTGATAAAAAAATATCCCTGTATAGCGGTGGACGGTCGACTTTATACACTTGAGTCCACGATGTAGTGCGTATCACGTTTCCAAGAATGGCGGTTTAATTTACACAGAAAAACATCTGATTTTATTGTGAGAGTTATTGGTTTAATCTTCAGGTGTAATCTGTAATTTCTTTCCGGGTATACGATTCAGTAGTTCATTGTAAGACTACCTACTTATATCTGCCTAGGTATACTTTATTCAGAGATTAATCGATTTGCATAAATAGGTACATAAGGTCACACCTTCCCACGGGAGCAGATCCTTGCGTACTCCTTTTGCCTCCACACGCGCAACCGACCTTTCTGAATCCACTGCTGGACATAGGCCTCTCCCAGACTGCGCCACAACACCCTGTCCTCCGCCTTCCGCATCCAGTCCGTCCCAGCCACCTTCTTTAGGTCGTCCGTCCGTCTAGCTGGGGGGCGTCCCACACTACGCTTGGTTTAGGACTCGTCTGCTCCACCGGCCATCGGTCCTTCAACAAACATGGCCAGCCCACTGCCACTTCAGTTTGCTTACTCTAAAAAATATGTCCTTGTGTACCTTTCTGAATAACACCATCAATTAGGTCATTATATTATGTCCTCCTAGGGCGTTCGTTGGCTGAAAATAAGAGCTCATTAATGCATTCAGGCAGAAATATCCCACAAAGGTCATCGGCTAAGACAGCAATAAGTCAATGTACTCTTTATAAAAAGGTGCGGTTGTGTGATGTTCAAATATGCTAACGGGAAAGTTACCTTGCTGTCTTAAAATATAATATTACTTAAGCCAATAATGATTCGCACTTTAATTTGCAAAACTGCAACATGTTTTTTCATAAATTGACAGGCGCAGGTGAGGTTTTGCTCGCAAAGTTGTTAAACCATTTCCAATTAACTAAAAGATAACTCTGTAGCAGTATCTACAAAGCCACATGCGAACAACGCGTCATACTGATGTCTCGCCAAATCCTGCATCTCGCAAGCAGAATTTACCGCGCAGTTGCTCGCCAGACACAACATCCGTCTGGTCGGAGGATCCTCCCTTTTCTATAGAGTATGAGTTAACTTTACACCCTGTTCCTCATACCTCTATAACTCTTTTAGTATCCTATGATATGAGTCTATCTTCACATATCAGGGTCAGGACCTTTCAGACTCTTTGTTCTTGATCAAAAAAGCAATATGCGCTTTTAAAATTTCTAACCTTACGATATTGTCGCTGACGTCCACGTCCATAAAATGTATGGAAATACGTGACGTTATAACGTTATCGTGGAAGTACAGACGCCAGCACATCAACCTACCCGAAACTGTCAAATTTTCCCAATCGACTTTGAACCTTATGTTTTAGTGATAAAGATGAAAATCTATTAAAGAAATTTGACAGATTGTAGTAGGTTGATGTGCTGGCGTCTGTACATTTGTACGTATAAAAACGACTTCATAAAATTCCATAAATATCACTTCCCTGTGTTATCGTGATGCCGTGACGTGGACGTGGATGTCCACTATAATATCGCCACGTTAGAAATCATAAACGTGCATATTGTGTGATTTAACTTAAATGAAGTTAGAAGTGAACTTTATTCACAATTAAAAACGTGAACCTATACGTTTGGTCACTTTTTTTCACATTTGAAAATGTGGACCTATGTGTTTGATTACTTTTTTCACATTTGAAAACGTGAACCTATACGTTTGATCCCTTTTTGCTCATTTGAAAACGTGAACCTATACGTTTGATCACTTTTTTTCACATTTGAAAATGTGAACCTATGTGTTTGATTACTTTTTTCACATTTGAAAACGTGAACCTATACGTTTGATCACTCTCTTACCTGATGATGAGCGATGATGCGGCTGACGATGGTTATAGGCCTTGTCATTTTATGACGTGCAAGTGACATTCAACCTTAGGGTGAAAGCGATTATGAGATCGACAAACTATTGATTTGGTGGTAAGTTCAGCTATATAAATACAAGTTAAGAGGACTATACTCGTATGACCTAAAGCGTGGTCACTGTCGGACTGCATAGAAAAGAAAGAGAAGCGCGATCACACAAGGCTGGTAATTTATTGCAAAATATGAAGCAATTATCTATTTACGTAAAACCTATTGTTTGGACTAAAAAATTAAAACACTAGAGTTTTAGTATGTTCCTTGTAGAATAATCTGACAACAAAAAATGATAATGATTGTATGTATATTAGTATGGTTTTTATTGTAAAAAGAAAGTTTTTAGAGGTATCTTCATGATTTTTTTCTATCGTACCAAATAAGTTGTATTATGTTTTCAACACACTATCTACCTGGCATATATCCTGAAGAATATCATATATTTTTTTGATTTTGTTTACTGTAGTCGATCATATACTTTTTTTTTGTTTCTAAAACTTGCGTTTTTTGCGTTTAGGTCCTGTAAGCCCCTTAACAGAAACCCTTACAGCCGTAAGAAAAAGGAGTAAGTACTTACTTAAGGATGTTGGTTTTGACACCCTTCCACAGAGTACCACGGATTTAGAGAATTGCCTGAATTATGTATGTTGAGTCTAAGAACGGGCACATTCTTTTATCCTAGAAAAACATATGGTGCTCTTGGGAAATCCGAGGAAACAAATTTTTGTGAGTGAAGCCGCGGGCGAAACTATGTAGGTTTTATGTTCAGGCACTTTGAATGAATGGACGGCAGTGAATGAGGCATAGGGTCACAAGGACAGGGATATTTGTAAGAAGGCTTCGTGATTTGTTAATAATGTAGTGAGAGTGAATGAGTGAGTTTGACTACCTCGTTGGTCTAGTGATCGCAAGAGCGACTACTGAGTGTGGAGTTCTGGGTTCAATCGCAGGTATGGTTCGATTGATGGTAGTCGTAAGAGCAGTGGTGGCCCAGTGGTAACGGACACGACTTCCGAGTTGTAGGTCGTATGTTCGAACCCAGACAGGCACTTTACTTTGTGTAAATTATTTCATAACCACTGCTCTCAAAACGGTGAAGGAAAACATCGTGAGGAAACCGGCATGTTCTAGAAATAAAAATTCGAGACATGTGACATCCACCAACCCACATTGGGCCCGCGTGGTGGATTACGGCCCACTCTCTCTCACTGAGAGGAGGCCTGTGTCCCAGCAGTGGGAACATGTATAGGCTGATTTTGACGGGTCGCCAGAATCCCGAAAGT
The DNA here is from genome assembly GCA_945859645.1 of Amphipoea oculea. Taxonomy (NCBI): domain Eukaryota; kingdom Metazoa; phylum Arthropoda; class Insecta; order Lepidoptera; family Noctuidae; genus Amphipoea; species Amphipoea oculea. Next base: position 17,500,494 of record OX243881.1, read on the forward strand.
CTGACAACCAGTCTTATCAAGAGGTATAGTATTACCCGGGTAACTGGGTTGTGGAGGTCAGGTAGGCAGTCGCTCCATGTAAAATACTTGTATTCAGCTGCATCTGGCTGCAACTGGAAGCCGACCCCAACATAGTTGGGAAAAGGCTAGGCAGATGATGACCTAGCGTAAAATAACGTACGGAGGCATTTCATACTTCGTAACAGGGTAATTTCGAACTGGCGTACATCGCACTCGTATGCTTTCTAACTAACGATACGTTGGCCTTGCATACTTCGCTCCAGTGAACTTTCGAACTGGCGTACATCGAGATCCTGTACTTTAGAACTAACATACGTCGACATTTCAAACTTCGACATTCAGTAGCGGAGTCATATTTCATGTTTTTTTCAATAAAACCGAAGAATATGAAAGAAACAGGAAACTTTCATGTTTTTTTTATTCAAATCCGTTCTTCTTACTATATTTAACTTAAGATATTCTGTGCTTTATCTCTTTCCATAATAATACGTACTAATAAAATGGAGGGTAGAATGAAAAAAATTTCAATAAAACTTGTTTTCTTCAACTTTTCAAAACATCAAGCGAAACATTCGAAAGAATCCTGCACCCTAATTGCGTAACACACTATCAATCGGAATCTGAATCATTTCGAAGCCAATTGCTAATCCATTGCTTTATAAGTTCGTAAAATTTGTCTGCTCAACGCGTAAATAACGCAATGAATGTTGTTGAGCTTTCAAAATGAAACCGATTCCGATTGATAAAGTGTTACGCAATTGCCCCGCTGTTTCTTTCCAAAGGATATCTTCCGATAATTTTTCTATGTAACATGCGAAAAAAACGGAAAAAAACAAATTGTTATTTTCGGCATTTTCAACGCTAGGTAGGTACCTACATTTTGTGTGTGAAACGAGAATTTTCTATTTAAGGTGAATGGGTAGTTGTAGCTCGCGAAATTCAATTTTTCTTACGTTTTTTGCAATTTTCAGGTCAGTGTCAGGTTGTATCTTGATCCAAATATGATTTGCGACTATAACCGGTACGTATTTACAGAATTATAATAATTAGAATCATTAATACATCTTTCTAAGTTAGATAAATCTCGTATGGAAAAGTGTTTATGGTAGAAATCTAACTTAAAGAGATATGTTAATGATTCTAATGACTATGATTCTGTAAATACATGTATATTATAGTCGCGAATCATATTTGGATCAAGATACAACCTGACACTGATCTGCAAATTGCAAAAAACGTAAGAAAATTTAAATTTCGCGGTCTACCATGGCACATTCACCTTAAAGGTCATTTGAATTTACGTTACTGAGTGCTTTAACCGTATTAAATCCCTTTGTTCATACAAGTCCCTTTATAAATACTTATTGATCTCTTATATTTTTATACTGGTCCCTCGTTTCGTACATCTGATTTTAATAAGTTTGAGATCTGCTCTAGAATGCATCGTTTCGTCGGTTTTTCATCTTCCCATCATAGTCTTCGGTACCTAAGTAAATTATTAAATTTTTCATTAAATTCTTGCACCCGTCAACTTTATTACAAAGTTGACGGGTGTAGTGTTTTAAAATTTGAAGGATGCTGTTTTTTAAGCACTTAATAACCTGAACAGGCGTCTCCACCAGGAGGTCAGATCCCGTACTTAACTAAAAACGTTCGAAATTTAGTCGCAATCTCATCTCAGCGACAATAAATGTCAAAAAACCGGTCAAGTGCGAGTCGGACTCGCGCACCGAGGGCTCCGTACTTGTAGGTAGGCAGGCATATTTAAACAGTTTTAAAATTATTTTTTTGTAATGTATTTACAAAATGGTTTTCGGATTTTTTCCTTTACTTGTGCTACATGACACTGCTTCTTACCAAATTTCATTATTCTAGGTCAATGGGAAGTACCCTATAGGTTTTGATTTAGGAACATAAACGCCCGTATCTTTTGATTGCGTTGACTTAGAAGTTTGATTTTTTCACTGCTTCAAGGGATTACAGCCTTGAGTATTTGATTTTAATTTCAACTTGATGACTCCACGCGTTCCTGAGAAAAAGGGTATTGACTGACGGACAGACAGACGGACAATGATGTGATCTTATAAGGGTTCTGTTTTTCCTTTTGTGGTATGGAACCCTGATAATTGCCAAAAATGTATGAGAATAAGGGCACGTTGTTTCACGTCCACTTGACACACGCGTATACGTCAAAAATCATAACGTCAAATACAATCCGTCACTACTTTTATGTTTATTACTCGCAAAAATACTGATGTTCCTTTTATGTTATAATGCAGATTAGAGTAGGCTATATGTTGTTGGTTTTATTTTGTTATATATTATTTAGGGAACTTAGAACATATTAACAATATTATTTTTAGATCTAATTATAAGTAGGTACTAATAGTTTTATAAGAACTAAAAGTTAATTTTAAGACCACGCTATCGAATTAGATATACACCTGTAATGATAGTGATAAGGGAGATTTTAATAAATAAATGATAATAATAATAAATTAATTAATACAGTTTGAAAAACTATGCTCAATTTTCAATAATATTTCTTTATGTTAGTTCAATCCATGCACAAGATACGTTCAAATACGAAGGGTAATATATAATAGTAATTGAACATAGATAGAGGAATGCACATAAATCGACATCTACACGATTTATTAATCAGCAAATTAAATAAAAATACTGTATATAAAATAGGAAAAACGTTTCCTCAGTGATATAAAATTCCTCATATCCGTTGCTGATGAAATGAGAACATAAGAATGCAGTAAACTGATAAGTATATTCTATATTAAAAACTTTTACTTGTTTTGGTATAAACAGAGCATGCGGTGCCAATATTCCTTGGTTTTAGAGCTTCGTGCCAAAATTGGCGAAGTGGAACACATGGAATCACTTTGGTGATACACTGATGCGTAAATCACGGAGGATTTTCTCAGAATTTATCTGACGTGAAGAATATATAGAGTACTAGCAGCGCCCCGCGGTTTATCCCGTGGGATCCCGTGGGAATATCGGGATAAAAACTAACCGATATCCTTTCCCGGGATTCAAACTATCTCTATACCAAATTTCATCTAAATCGGTTCAGCGGTTTAAGCGTGAAGAGGTAACAGACAGACAGACACACTTTTGCATTTATAATATTAGTATGGATTGTGCCCTAATAAATAAGTGGAGACAGAAACACTGACTTTTGGATCTACAGAAGAATGGAAACTACAGGAAGGAATGAATGAATGGAGTCCGAGTGCCCACTTAGTTTTTTGAAATATCGCCAAGCGGTTGGTATACAAACATCATTTGTTTTTGTAGTAGTAATAGGTAATTATTTTGTAAGCGTTGTATGGAGTGTCCGGGGTCTGATAGTGATCTATACATTTTTCACGGCAAGAAAAACGTTTGTGTAGAAGGGGCCTAACAGTAACTGTCAGTAACGGTAGTCAGTACTAGGATCATTGAGAACCACTGTTTATTTACTTTATCTCTCACTTATTCATTGAGTAACATAAGTTCAACGTTTGCGAACTTCGAGCGGTCAAGTTTATCTGTACAGTCAGCCTCAAAAATATGTTATACGTCGACAAGAATTCATTTATCGTCTACAATCTTTGTTAAAAAGAAAAAGAAGAAAATGTATTGCACCGACCGTAAAGGGTCCCCGAAAAGATCAATTGGTATCAATTGTAATTGTAGTAATATTTTCAATTGGTAGACGACCAATTTGAGCAACAATGTGTACCAATCACGTAAATTTTGACAATTGTGATTGATCGTTTCGGGGTCCATTAATATGGAACAAGGGCAGAATGGTCACGGTGAATCTTTGTTCTATAATATTATGGTTTTTAATGCACAGTCAAAAAAAGAGATAAGTATGCAGGATCGTCGGATATAGTTGAAGTTTAGTAAGAAACCAATGGATGTTCTCAAATAAAATTTAATTTTATTAATAGAAAACAAACAACTCATTTATTAAATTAAATTTCAGTTGACAACATCCATCGGTTTCTTACTAAACTTCAACTATATCTGACGATCCTGCATACTCATCTCTTTTCTTCAAAACATTTATTCACATTGGGTACTTAATTTATTACGGAACACAAATTGTATACAGTAAAATTAATCCTTGTCGATAAAAATATTTTTTTTAAGGCTGACGTAGGTACTCAGAGTTCACCGTTTGCGAACTTCGTACGGTCAAGTTGATCTGTACCTAATGTGTAGGTACTCAGGTAGTTATCTATATAGGTACATATAAACTTGTTTCTTGATTAATATTGACCGAAAAACAACGTACTATTAGTATAATTAATTACCAGTTGTTTGTTAATTACTTTGGCTAGCAGGCGCAAGCGCAACTGCTGAGCGTAGAGCCATGGGATCGTGGATTCGTGGGTTTGATTTCCAACTCGGGTTAATCGTTTTCGGGTTTTTCCATTTCTCAGTAATCTAGATCTGAAATCCGTTAATTGGATAAAACATTAAGCCAATGGAATCTTAAGAATGTTAATGATGTCGTGTCGTCAAATTTTCCTAACAACAATTTATTACTAGGTCAGCATACCGACCCTAGCTCCTTTGTCGCTTATTCACAGAATCACAGCCATCTCTGTCTGATCATCAAACCTAGGACCTCGCGGTCAGCTACTGCATTTCTAACTAAGCTAACGAGGTGACACTATCAGTTCAAAATCATTCTTACTAAGCCATCTGGGAAAAGGCTAGGCAGATGATGACTTCATTTGGTTATGATCCGGATTCCGAACCCAACATAGTTGGGAAAAGGGAGGTAGATGATGATGAGGGGTCCACGAGCTGGATTACGAGATAGGATACTTTTATCCGAGTAGCACGGTTCCATGGGCTAATTTTCGACCTTCACGCGGGCGAAGCCGCTGGCATTAAGCTAGTCATTTGTAATTTAAATACTGCCTGCATCTCGCATAATGTCCGCGGTCAGTCGCAGACGCAGCGTTGTCCTTAAACTTGGTTTGCTAGTTGAGCGCATGCGTGTCGCGTAACACACGTCCGTACATTGTTCTGATTTCGAAACGCGAGCGAAATTCAAATCGAGAACCGTGTTTTTGTTTTTTTTTTCTTATTTAAAAAAAGAAGTTCTTTGTAAAAAGGTTTTTCACGTGTGTGATTGTGAGAAAAGAGTTTTTTATATTTTTTTCTAGAACTTTATTTTGATTATATTTGGATATTTTATTGGATGGTGATAATGGTTTTAATAAGGTATGTACTTTTTATTGTCTAAACTAAGGTCAGGGTCAGGTCTTTTTAAAATATTTTTTGTTTGTTTGTGTAACTTTGTTAGTTTTAAATTCTTCTTTTTTACTGTTTTTTTTTTCACGTGCGTGTCACTGACTGGACAGGTCCACTCAGTCTGTGTGGTTCTTTCCTCAAAAGACCAATCTACATGGTCTTCACATGATCAGACTAATATTATGTCTGGACTTTAAAAGAGACTGTGACCTCTGAGTTTGTTTCGGCCTTTTTTCTCAGAGTAGTCAGATAGGAAACGCCGACCTCATCTAGTTTTTAAAATACTTATGATTGACATGTTAAAGTGTTTGTACAAACTTACTTACTTACTTACATAAATAAAATTGTTTATCATTAGTAAAATAATTTATTATTTTATTATTTATCAACGCTTGAAGAATGAAAAGTCTCTCTTTAAAAGAAAAATTAAAAAGACTATTAACTCTCTTCTCTCTCTTTCTTAAAAATATTATTAACTTTTGACACTGATCGTTCATCGTGCAAAATAGAATGGGGCTTAGCATAAATAATTACAAATCATCGTAACATCATAATCAGCGTATAATGTTCCCACTGCTGGGACACAGGTCTCCTCTCTTCGATAGGGAGTGAGCTGTAATCCACCACGCGGGCCCAGTGCGGGTTGGTAGATGTCTGTACATGTCTTCAAGTTTTTGGTTCTAGGATATGCCAGTTTCCTCACGAATAAATTTACACTGAAACAATTCTATAAAATAACCATAAACCACAAAGGGCTTGTGGCTAAGTAATAACAGCCGCACAGGTCGATCGATCAGGTTAAGCTACGCTTGCCGCTGTTGGACCGTGGATGGGTGACCATCTTCATATACCAAGACCTCTCCATGCATCGGAAAGCACGTTAAGCCGTCGGTTCCGGTTGTCTTTCGTGGATCTTTGACAGTCGTTACGTTTCGTCAGAAGCCCGAAAGTCTGACAACCAGTCTTACCAAGGGGTATCGTTTTACCCAGTAACTGGGTTGTGGAGGTCAGATAGGCAGTCGCTCCATGTAAAATACTGGTATTCAGCTGCATCCGGTTAGACTGGAAGCCGACCCCAACACAGTTGGGAAAACTGAAAAGGCTAGGCACATGATGATGACGTACGTAACATAAGAAAAATAAAAAAAACTATTTTGTTAAAAATTAGCTCTTTCCTTTAGTTTGCCGTATGTCATTACTTCCCAGAATTCGATCCTTATTAGCGACACTATCGGGTGGAGTAATAATAAAGTGTGTGTTTTTTTTTCCAAATCAACGGGTTTGATTCCTGCCTAAAAATATTGATTTTTCAGAAATCCAATACTTAATGCAGTTTTAGTTTTCATCAAAATCGAGCCCGCGACTCCTTTGAGTAATTTTCGCTATTCCTCATAGTTTAGAATTTGGCCATCCACGCCCACTTGGAAAATTCACCCTGTATTCCGAAGGCTATAAAATGTACGACGGGTCAACTTCTAACTATTTAACCTTTTAACCGCTTACGCTGGATTAATCCGACAAATATTTTCGTGTCCATTTCGCCGGGGTCGTATATTTACTACCAAATACCACAGCTCGTTTAATCTTTTTTTTTTTTTAATTTAATTAGGCTGTATTCTATCAGGTATTTATTTTTTGGTTTTTTTTTTTTTGGGCGCTGGGGCATGACTAGGTACTTATATGATGTGGGGCGGTTAAAAGGTCAAATACTATTTGAAGTATATTTTTTACGTCAATTTGCTCATTGAGGAACTTTTTATAGAGGATTTAAGAGATAAAACATTTATGTTAATCATTTAGCGGAAGACAGATAACATTATAATATTTAAAAACAGTGATTAATTTCGTTCAATGCTAAGGCCTTAGATTCATATGTTATTGCCAGCTCTTGACCTTAACTTAGACCTTTCTCGATTGATTTGACCTTAGGTTATTTAGGAGATTTGATACTGGTTCTATATGATTTAAAAATCTAAGATTTCAAGGTTGAAAAGTATCTTCTTCAGGTATTATATTATTTTATGGATATTATAAACATTAGTTCTTTAATTTTGTTTGGCCGCATGGCCAAAGAATTGAGAAGACGTCGACTACAATAAATCGCGATAGATAAATAAACTTGCTTTATTCGTTAATTAATCAATAATTTGACAGTACTATTCTTATAGATTACTAGCAGTGCCCCGCGGTTTCACCCGCATTAGTTTCGATCCCGTGGGAATATCGAGATAAAAACTATCCTATAATGTCCTTTTCCGGGACTCAAACTCACTCACACTGTGTGGAAATTTCAATTGTTTACCTATTACTTACGGTTCTTGAGATACCGCCCGCTGAGAGACAGTCGAATAGATGGACGGACGGACAGCGGAGGCTTAATGATAGGGTTCCGTTGGCACACTTGAAGTACGGAGCCCTAAAAAGCAGAGGTTTATAGGTAATTTATTTTCTACTTGGTGTCGTTCCATTGTCCATAATTTTAAATGTAGCGCGACATTTTAAAATATTTGCAGTAGGATCAAAGTATCAATGTCAGTTAATATTTATTGCCGAATATCATGATATAAGAATATTATGCAGGTATGGACAGACACACGAGTCATAATGTTATTTGTCATGCGACTATAGATTGTGTTTTGTTTAACCATAGGTCCCTGTAAGTTTTATTGGCACCAAAGACTTAAGGCGGAATCAGACTTATAACACGCCACGTTACGCGACATCAATGAAGCTTACTCATCGGCCACATTTTTCGTCTTTTTGAGCTATTTTCGTCATTAGGCCAATTAGTAGGTAAGCGTGGGATGGCGTCGGGTGTTACAAATGTGCAGCGGCCTTAAAACAACCAAAGTACCTGCCATCTAATGTCCTCGCCACCCTAGGTGGTATAAGCATAATCAGCCTATAATGTTCCCACTGCTGGGACACAGGCATCCTCTCTACGAGAGGAAGTGGGCTGTAATCCACTCCGAGGGCCCAGTGTGGGGTTGGTGGATGTCACATGTCTTTTTGGTTCTAAGACATGCCGGTTTCCTCACAATGTTTTCCTTCACCGTTTTAAGAGCAGTAGTGATGAAAAAATTTACACAAAGTAAAGCGCCTGCCTTGCGCAGTATCCTTGGAGTTAAACTTACTGATCGTATAAGGAAGTCGATACTACGTTCTAAAATTCAAATTGCCGATGTAGGTCACACGGTTGCCAAGCTAAAATGGAACTGGGCTGGTCACATCTGTCGCATGCCGGAGGAGCTATGGGCTAAAGTAACCACACAATGGGTCCCAAACAGCAGCAAACGTCAACGCGGCAGGCCCAGAATGAGATGGCGGGACGAACTTGACTCTTTCCACCAAGATTGGCGTGTAACAGCACTGGATAGGGATAAGTGGAAGGAGGGAAGGGAGGCCTTTGCCCTGCAGTGGGACAAAAATGGCTGATCAAAAAAAAAGCGCCTGCCTGGGTTCGAACCCACGACCTAACAACTCGGGCCGGTACCACTGGGCCACCACTGAACATCAAGACCAAACACGTCATATAAAACTCCAAAATTACATAAATGTGTTGTGTCTAATTGCTGGTCCTGCTCCATAAGGACGCACAAATAAATTGATTAGCATTGGAAAATACTGTTGGAGCTGCTGAAGATTGTAAAATACTACTTTTGCATTATATAAATTCAATCTCTTAGTATTGTATAATTGCATAGCACATATTGTGTGAGTACTATGTACATACTATAAAGCTACCATTTACTGGGTACGTCTTTCATTGACTTGAATGTGCTCTGGCGGCTGAGAGTATGTCATGCTCACTCAAATGTCTCGCTGATGGTGGCGCATGTGTTGGATCATTTATATCCCTTCAAAATGGTTGAGCTGAATGGTGCTAATACATGCGTCATGTTCGTGAGCGGGCGCCGTCAGTAGGGACTGGTCATCTCTTTGCTGCCACGGCTTATTTTAATTTAATTTTTGAATTATTTTTTTTTTCTCATCTTTTCATTATGGACGCTTTTAACGTTCTGCATCGTTCTCACATGTATAATTTTTAGCATGAATGATGTAACCAAGACTTTGTAACCATATTATTTTGATTTAAAAGAGTGTCCATGGAGTTTCTTGCCCGTTCTTCTCCATAGGTACCTACGCTTTGGAATGGGCAACTAGCTTCATCTTTCTGACTGACCGACCCCTTGACAATTCAAAAGTGCCTGTAATTGGTTTAATTGAAATAAATGCTTTGAGTTTGAGTTTGAGTAAATATTAATTTTGAGAAAGATGCCTTATTTATTGTTTCCTGCCTGCATGAGATCAATCCTTTAGTTCAAAGGAGGCAAGATGCAGCTTATAATGATCTCACTACTGGGACACAGGCTTCATCTCTTCGAGAGGGGAGTCGGTCGTAATCCACCACGCGGGCCCAGTGCGGGGTTGGTGGATGCCACATATCTTTTTGGTTCTAGGACATGCCGGTTTCCTCACGTTGTGTTCCTTCACCGTTTTGAGAGCAGTGGTGATGAAAATAAATACAAAAAGTAAAGTGCCTGCCTGGGTTCGAACTCACTAACTCGTGAGTCGACGCCGATACCACCGAGTCACCACCGCTCCTCAAGTTACCATTGCTCCTCGACCACCATCGCTCTTCCTTCTATAACCATAAATCGAGCACAAATCCAGACAAACACACTTGAACGATAACGCTAAAGTTCATAATATGTCTGCCAACTTGTAATGTTATGACTCGATTTTCATTATTTCATTGACCTCTAGATAAAACATTTTATCAGTCTACACATTGTTTAGATTGCTTCCCATATCATTGAGATAAAAATAATTGCTTTACGGGTCTGTAAAAAAATTTATGACGATGTACCAAGCTATATTATATGCCAGTATAAGCTGATTTTCTCATTGTACGAAAAGCCTGCACAATGCGAGGTCGGCTAAAACTGGTTTGTAGCTTGATACATCGTCGTGTGTACCTACCTACTTGCATATATTTTTTCTTTGTATTTATGTTAATTTTTAGCAAACCCGGATTCGAGAGCTTTTTAGCCCGGAAAGCGAACCTGTTTTTTTTTGTCTAGTATTATTTATTACCTACGTGCTAAAATTGTTAAAAAGAAACAAATTTATTAATATTCATATCTTGTAATTCTCTAGAATTATATTATTTTTTTTAGTCTTTGTGCTGGGTTTTTTGCAATTTGCTGGATCAGGTTGTAAAAAAAAAACAACCGACTTCAAAAAAAAAAAACACTACAAAGTGAAAAATAACTTTAATTTCGGAAGTCGGTGTCGTTGGCTCAGAAATTTTCGTTTTTTGACACCGACTTCCGAAATTAAAGTTATTTTTCACTTTGTAGTTTTTTTTTTTTTGAAGTCGGTTGTTTTTTTTTTGTAAAAAAGTTTTTATTTTTCACTTTTTAGTTGTAAGTACCTACCCCACACACATTCAATTAATACTAGTGCATTGAAGAATTGAAGACACGACTCGAAGAATCATCAAAATTCACATAGAAATGCCGGAGATGCAGTACATTTATGCATATAACTTCGTACATAAGAATAATTACCTAATGTATTATATAATAAAACCTTCCTGAAAGGATGCAGATCACACTAATGAAAGAATTATCAAAATCGGTTTAGTAGTTTTTGAGATAATCGCGGACATACAAACATACATACATACATACGGGTCGAATACAGAACCTCCTTTTTTAAAGTCGGTTAAAAAGGGGCACTTTTCTCTGGGCTAAGGGAAGGGTACATTTGACGACAAGGGCATCGGGACAATTTCTGAGAATACTTGCACAAGTACATCATGGTATGTTAGCCTTATCAGCGAATTTGCATAGGAATTGAATGCGACGACGAAACAGTTGAAGAAAAACGTATACGTACAGGGTGTTGATATTTTCATCAGGTGCAAGACTTTACATGAAATATGTATTAACTTGAGGCAAAAGCCGCGACTGATTACATGGAAGGAACGTCGCCTTCAGCGTTGGGTTAAGATAAGCAAAATGATGATGAGGCTTCATCTTAAATGATTGAAAATTCAGAGCACCGCTCGAAAGTTATAAAATGTGTCATTTTCAGGAATCACACTTAATATTATAAAAGCGAAAGTTTGTGAGTGTGTGTGTTTATATGTTTGTTACTTCTTCACGCTCAAACGGCCTGACCAATTTTAATAAAATTTTGTATGGAGGTAGCCGACAACCCGGATTAACATTATATAGGCTACTTTTTATCCCGATATTCCCACGGGATCGAAACTTATGCGGGTGAAACTGCGGGCGCAACTAGTAAAACACAATTACCTATTACGCCTTGTTTCCCTGCAGGGTACCATAATTATAGTACACCCACATTTGACCAGTTATGTTTGAACCCTATGTGATCGGGGGTGAGTCTATTGCTGTCGGTTTCCCGGTCCACAAATCCAGACTCAGGGCTGCTACTGAACCGTAGGCGCGGGCCTGCGGACGGAGAGTAATGGGTAGCTCACCGTACGATCAGAACCAGGCCCGTGCTGAACGGCGCGTACGTGTTCCACGCGCGCCTCAAAGAGCTTTCAGCATAAAGGAAGGGTCCTGTAAATGCCGAAGCCTGCCGGGGTTGCGGGATTGTCCGAAAGGGTTACCGCTACCCCGGAACATAAAGGGCTAAGGAAGGAACACGGATGGGTTTTAGTCAGTAAGAGTCTGACACTCCCTTCCGCTCCACCCAGAGCGGGAGGGGTCATTTGATGATTTCCCATCCACAATAAAAAGGGCTGCTACTTAGAAATTCCAGATGACAAAATCCTCGAACTGGGAATCGAATCCAGGACCTCACGCTCAGAAGTAGCGCTTTCGGCCACTAGACCAACGATCAGATTCAAACAGTGTAATCGATATTCGCTGTTTGAGATTAAATTATCTATTATCAACGAGTGTTCTAGTATTGTCTATTAAGTATTTTCACTCTCGTATACCTTGTATCATAATCGACTCATTATAGGCTTATAATATTTCCAATGCTGGACAAAAGCCTCCCCAAGTCCATTCATTTTTCTGACTAAATTAAAAATAACCTATGAAAACTCATTTGCGATTGTCAAATACACTACAAATACACAAACCCTCTTACTAATAAACGTTCTATAGCGTCCGTATAGTTATATAACGCTTTGTCTTCTTCTTTCGAAAGTCAAATTACTGACGACTGAATTAGAGAAATCGGTGTGTAACTATTCATTTGATATAATACGTTTATTAGTAATGGGGTAAGTGTACTGTCAAATACACAAAGTACAAGTAGTAAAAAATTAATAAATAAAAATATTATTTTGTTTACGTTAAGTTGATAATACCTAATTTATTGACTCTCCAGATATGAGAAAAAAACCTTTAATCACTTCCTTATCATCGTTTTTTTTTTATAAATACAGTTTTATCTATTAACTACTATGGAGTGGTAAAACCTGTATTTTAAGTTCGATGAGAAGTACTGGGTAATTTTATTAATTAAGTAGATATTATACAGGGTCAAATTAAATTAGGTAGAGAAACTCCATTGACTATAGGTATTAAACCAGATTGAAACACGATAAAATAAAAACAAAATGGATTTGATGACTTTTGTTTGGGTTCAAGGACCGCTGGGAGTGTGGACTTGAAGTATGAGCACAGAATACTTAAAGTACTACGTACAGAAAGGCCACTCCCTTCCCCGCACTAACATCAGTTACCGCACCTCACCCCGCACTTCGGCGTATTCGTCGCAGTTCTTTAACAAGAGCGCTCGCAAACACAAGTACCTCACGCACACATTCATACGTATACAAACGTCATTTTTTAATGTAGTAGTAGTAGGTAATTATTTTGCGAGCGTTATATGGAGTGTCCGGGGTGTGGTATGAGTTGAGAAAATAAATAATTATAATAATAGTTTAAATAACACCGCGGTAAATTTGACCGCCGGTAGCTTGGACCCTGTTCCCGATACCGGTGGGCTACTATTTTTTATATTTTTAATTTTTTTTATTGTATATTTCTAATATTTAAAAATATGATTTATATGTATTATAGTGAAATAAAGGTTTAAATAATAATATCATAGTGCCGATTGTCGTAACGGCCAATGGCCTTATGGCCGAAAGCCTCGATCAACATCTGTCGAGGCTCTCGTTAGTCGGTTGGATCAAGGGCCTGATTCAGAAGGCAGTACTCCTCGATACGGCTCGTTTTTTATATTTTAAAATGTTTTCTGCCTGACCCTTCGTGGATTATAGGCGTGATGTTATGTATACAGGGTGATTGGAAGATGGGTGCAAAGCTTTAAGGCGAAGATAGTACAGACAATTTAGAAACATTTAAGCAAAGGTTGTCTTAGACGAAGTCTTACCATTTTTTTTTACCAAATTTTTATGTTTTTTATGTCTAAAGAATGACAGAGAGGCTTAAAACATGTTTTGCTAGATTACTTACACATTACTTTAATAAAATAAGATAAAAATTAATTAATTTATCATTCAATTTGGCCATAAATAAGCAGTTTACATAAAGCTTTGGGAATTTTAGAAAAAAAAAAAACATAACTTGGTTAAAAAAAAAATTGGTAAGACTTAGCCTAAACTCTAACCCCCTTACTAATAAACGTATTATATCAGATGAATAGGCACACACCCAATTCTCTCTTTCAGTCGTCAGTAATTTGACTTTCGAAAGAAGAAGACGAAGCGTTGTGTAACTATACAGACGCTATACAACGTTTATTATTAAGGGGTAAGACAACCATGGCTTAAATGGTTCTAAATTGTCTGTACTATCTTCGTCTTAAACCTTTGCAATCATCTTCCAATCACCCTGTATTTTGGCATGTTTAGCATCTTGTTAGTTCGACCTTACCATTGATACTACTGTGAGTGTAATGCCATGGTCTTTGAGCAAGGTCTAATGTGCGGTCGGCAACATGATACCCACTTAAGTATACAATAATAAATTAAAATTAATTGCACTAGGTACTAGGTAGGTATTCGAAACAGCTACCGTATCTTTTTACTGATGTTACTTCCTAGATATCTTTCAAATTATTGTCTTTGAAGTCCCTTTACATTAGCCTCCTCGTATGCTGATACGAGTAGGCTTTTACTCAACATTATTTACCTAGCCTTTTCCCAACTAGAGCGGTGGCCAAGTGGTAACGGCCGCGACTTACGAGGTGTAGGTCTTAGGTTCGAACCCAGACAGGCGCTTTACTTTGTGTAAATTATTTAATCACCACTGCTCTCAAAACGGTGAAGGGAAACATCGTGAGGAAACCGGCATATCCTAGAACCAAAAATTCGAAGACATGTGACGTCTGCCAACCCGCACTTGGCCCGCGTGGTGGATTACGGTCCACTCCCTCTCACCGAGAGGAGGCCTGTGTTCCTGCAGTGGGAACATTATAGGCTGATTATGTTTCCCAACTATGTTGGGGTCGATTTTCCAGTCCAACCGGATGCAGCTGAATACCAGTAATTTACATGGAGCGACTGCCTATCTGACCTCCACAACCCAGTTACTGGGTAATATGATACCTACCCCTCGGTAAGACTGGTTGTCAAACTTTCGGGCTTCTGACTACCCGTAACGACTGTCAAAGATCCACGAATGACAGCCGGGAGCATCGACGTAATGTGCTTTCCGAGACACGGAGGGATCTTGGTATGTAAAGATGGTCACCCATGCACAGACTAACCGCGGCAAGTGTAGCTTAACTTGATTGATCGACCCGTGCGGCTTTTTTTAATTATTTACCTATACGCATCCGAGCGCACGCCTCAACACTCGCGCGGATGCGCGAGCTTTTTCAAAGTATTTATTATAATTATAACCTTAACTTTGCGCATCTTTGTGATCTTACGTAAGAACTATCAAGACTCCCTCCCACCCACCACCTTGTAAGAAAATATAAGATCATGGTCGACCCCCCTCCCCCCCCCCCCATAAATCGTCTTTCGTAATATATGAATGCCACCTAAACAATATCTAGCGTTTTATAGTTTGCATAATCAGCCTATAATATTTATCATTGCCACTTCTGGGACACAGGTATTTATTCGAATAATTTTGAAGGATATTGCTAATTCATTGCCAATTGTTGAGCAGGCAAATTTTTCGAACATATGGATGTTCAAATTTGCCTGCTCAACAACGTAAATAACGTAATACAAGTTGTTTCACTGTCCGCAGGAGACGCTCTGGGCGTCGGGAATCGACAGCAGATTCCCGGCAAGCGTAGACACGGGCTTGCGGACGGCGAGCAATGGGCAGCTCGCCGTCCGGTAAGGACCAGGCCCGGGTCGACGACGGCGCGTTGTGTTCCACGTGCGCCTCAAAGAGATGTCAGCACTAACTGACGGGGTCCGCTAAGGTCGATGCCTGGCAGGGTCGCGGGTTGTTCGAAAGAGATACCGTGGCCCTTGGGACAGGCAACTGATCCTTCAGTTGCCTGTCACACACACGCCACACGGGTGGGTTTTAGTCAGTAAAAATCTGACACGCCCTCTCACTTCGCCCAGAGCGGGAGAAGTTATTTGATAATTTCTCACCCAAAAAAAGTCGTTTATTTGTCAAAATGACAGCCATTCCTACTGTTAGTGAGTCACACCAATCACCCCGCTGGCATAGTTCGGAAAATCGACAAGGAATTATGAATTTTAATTTTATTAGCACACGACTTAATTTACGAAATTATGACCAAGACCTTGCATGATATCATTAAACTTGAATTAAGATTAGACCTTATCATTTGACCTGTAAGATTTAAATAGCAATGGCATTAGGAAGTATTATGAAACCTTTTAATTACTTCCTACATAGATTGGCACGTTTGACAAGTGTCAAAAAATTATTTCTAAAACAATTATGTTGAGTACCGTTATTTTATTTACACAGAAGTTTATTTGTTCCTCTTGTATATTGATACAAATTTGGTAGAGGGGGGGGGGGGGTTCAGACCAGAATAACTCATTAAAACCGACTACATCCCGAGGACAGCTGAAAACGTCCGAAGCGGTGTCTGTTACGGTAACAGTGGCGCGAACTCAATGGGTTTTTTCCCATTTCAAAAAATGCCCAACGCGCTTACAGAAGTTTTCACTTCAAAAAATGTCTCCTGCTTGGGTTTAAATGTACCGATGATCTACAAATCGTAAATCACGGCCGTTACCATCAGGCCACCACTGCTATACATAGAGCAGGATGATAATGTTGCCGATTACCTCGCGCGTTCGTGCTAGGGTCCGAGACCCTACCTTCGTCCTGAATAAGTAGCCACATGGAAAAATTGTGTTAGTACATTTAATCGTCAACTGGCCGTGTTTTTAAACAAGCAAAATAATATATTCTAAACAGCAAACAATAGTCGTTTGTGCTCTCATTTCTGTCAAATTATCATAATACAACAATAATTAGCATTTATAACTCCCACTCAACAGAGAGACGGATTGGCAGAAGGTTCACGAACATTATTATTACAGGCATTGAAAGCAGTGGCGGCTCAGTGGTAACGGCCGCGACTTACGAGTTGTAGGTCGTAGGTTCGGAACCCAGACAGGCGCTAGGTAATAACAATAAGTAAGTAATAATAGCAGGTCTAATATTACCACTGCTGGGTCACAGGCCTCCTCTCTGTGAGAGGGATTGCGCCGTAATCTACCACACGGGCCCATTGCGAGTTGGTAGACGTCACATGTCTTCAAATGGTTATTTCTAGTACATGCCGGTTTCCTCACGATGTTTTCCTTCACCGTTTTGAGAACAGTGGTGATGAAATTATTTACATAACTTAAGGCGCCTGTCTGGGTTGGAACCTACGACCTACAACTCGTAAGTCGAGGTCATTACCACTGGGCGAGGTTGTCGACATGTGGGATGTTGACTCAGCAATCATTGTGCCGATAGTCGTTACAGCCAATGGATTGATTGCCAAGAGCCTCGACCAACACCTGAGGAGGCTCTCGTTGGCCAGCTGGATCAAGGGCTTGATTCAGAAAGCGGTACTTCTGGACACGGCTCGCTTTGTCAGGAGGTTTCTCTCTCTGGAGCCCTGACCGCCGGTAGCTTGGACCCTGTTCCCGATACCGGTGGGCTACTATTAATGCTCTAGATACATAATATCTTCGTTAGCCTATATTGTGTCCGATTTCTGGGCAAAGGCCTCCCCTTTTTCCTTCCAAACCTCCCTTTCTGGAGCGATCTCTGGTCAACTTGGCCCTGCAAAACTCGTTAGATCGTCATACCACCTTCGCCATGGTCTACCTCGACTGCGATGTCCTCTTTCAGGCAAAACAATAGATACATACTATCAAACATTTATTTCTACTGCATGCTACGGCGTATTGTTTAGAGTGGAACTTTTGTCTTTTCTCTGTTTAGTGATGTCTAGTTCAGATGATTCATGTACGTTTGGTTAGGCAAATCCATTAATGATAAATAGGCTATTTGTTTGGCGATTGAATAGAACTGGATTACTTAGTTTAGCTTAGATTGTTTCATTTTATTGGTACGAAGTTCCTTAACCTGATTTGCGACTCCTATCGCAAGCCAGCCATCTTGACGCAGCAACAGCGTGACGTACGTGCGCCAAAGGTTGAAGTACGCGCCGAGGGTGCAGCTGCTAGAGTCGCGTCGCAACGTCAACTTTAAGGCGTTTGTGGTGCGCATACCAACATGCTACTTGCACCTGGTGACGGAAGAAAGCTTTTGGCCGCAGGATGTGGTATTCCGCCGCTTTCGCGGACAAGTGCCACCGGAACGCACAAAGACTTAGTGCAACTAAGTGATACTAACATAGTTTTTAAGTTTTATTTACTAACAAAATTGTTACTATGTTATTATGTATACTTAGCTTAAGGTATGTATCTATGGGTCTTTGTAACCTGAAAATAAATGGTTTATTATTATTATTAAGCCAGAATTTAAAACAGAAGACGATCTAGCAGGGGCTCGAGGAGGGGGGGACGGTGGGGGGCTCAGGGAAACAGACCGAAATAAATCGAGTTAACTGGTCGAAATCGTCACGTGACGAAAAAGCGACATGCCTCCTCCATGCGAGAGAGAGTGAGATTTTTTCATGGTTTTCGAGGGTGCTGAATACTGCTAAAGCCATTCATAATCAGCCTATAATGTTCCCATTGCTGGGACACAGACCTCCTCTCGGTAGTGGGCTGTAATCCACCACGCGGGCCCAGTGCGGGTTGGTTTGGTAGATGACACATACAGGGTGTTACGGAAAGGGTATATCAATACAAACGGGTTGACGAGTGTATCTGGTCTAGAAACTCTGTACAAAATTTCAGCTCAAAAGCAGTAACTTTGAAAATGCTTAAATTTTTTTTATTTCGATAGTTTGTTAAATTGAAATCATAACAAATCTGTCACTGCGCTACGAGGGTCATTATCCATTATCTGTAGTGTGTCTGTGCGCCTAGTACACGCACATCACGCCGCCGCGCGCCAGTGCTGCGCCGTGATGTCGAAATAAAAAAATATTAAGCATTTTCAAAGTTAATGCTTTTGAGCTGAAATTTTGTACAGAGTTTCTAGACCAGATACACTCTTCAACCCGTTTGTATTGATATACCCTTTCCGTAACACCCTGTATACAGGGTCCCATTAAAATAGATGGACTTTTAACACACCGCTCAGTACGTCTAACCAAAGATATCCAAGCAAAAAAAAAAACAATGATTAAAGTGATTTTTATTTATTGCACATTAGTGTATTTTCGTTAGCTGATTATTTTTCTTGTAAGTATCTAATGCGTTTTTCTTATATATTTTTGACCGTCGTCCTTATTTTGGTGGTCTGAATGATTTATAAAAGTTTTACTAAAATTTTGTGTTTGTTAGATAAGTACATGGTTCTCACTTATTAACAAACGTTGTAAAAGAAGACGATTTTCATAAAAAAAGTAATAAGTCAGAGTCAGGGTGTGAGTTAAGTAATTACAGAATGTTTAGCAACCAGTTTCATTTTGTCTAGACCCTAGATTGTCCTATGGAGCAGGACCAGAATGTGATATAATCCTCTATTGGATATTCTCTTAGAAACTGACACAAATAAGGCTTTTAATCAATTCCATAATTTTTTATGTTGTTTATATAACTTATGCTTCCCAAAACTAAAAATAAAGATTAAAACTTCTAATACATTTAAGCAAAAATGGATAAGTAAGGGTCTTAGAAATAGTTGCAAAACTAAAAGATTTTTGCGATATAACTATTACAAGAACAAAACATTATCGCACAAAATACGATATAAGCAATATTCAAATATATTGAAAAAATGTATTGTTAAATCGAAATTGAATTGTAATATCAATTATATAAAAAATAGCAAAAATAAATGCAGAGCAACGTGGTCAGTTATTAATCATGAATTTGGAAATGCGAGATCAGGTATTAATAATATTTCTGACATACAATTAGATAAGCAAGTTCTGACAAACCCTACTGACATAGCGAATGCTTTTAATAATTACTTTATTGACTCGACTAATGCCTTGACATCCAATAATCAACATTATTATAATGACCCTAATTTCAAATCAATTCCTAACTCCATGTTTCTTAAGTCCATGACTGAAGATGAAGTCAAAAAAGAAATAATGGCGTTAAACAATACTAACTCTGAAGGTTATGACGGAATAAATACAAAAATAATTAAAGCGTGCAGTACAGAATTGATTCCCGTTTTGACATATTTAATTAATCTCTCGTTTTCGTCAGGTATATTTCCTGATGCCCTAAAATTATCTGTCGTAAAGCCGCTGTACAAAAAACACGATAAAAAGGACGTCAAAAACTATCGCCCGATTACTCTCATTCCCATATTGTCAAAGGTTTTCGAGAAATGTATGCTCAAGAGACTGGTCGACTTTTGTAGCAAATTTAATATCATAGCAAACGAACAGTTTGGATTCCAAAAGCAAAAGTCAACCACACAAGCAATATTTACTCTTGTGAGCAATATTCTGAGTAATCTGAACAATAATAAATTAACAACAGGTCTATTTTTCGACCTGTCTCAAGCTTTTGATTTCGTAGCACATGACGTATTATTGAAAAAGTTAGAAATCCTGGGAATAAGAGGAGTCGCACTGCAGTGGATTTCGTCTTATATTAGGTCCTTACATATGAAATTGGCGTTTTTCGTACTGGCCACTTTAATCACGAATTTCTCCTCTTTGGTAAGGAATTCCAAATTCAAATTTGTACAGCTATTTACTCATGTATTTGTGCTTCGATGACCGTCATTCATTTGTTTTTTTTCTTCTGTTTTTTCTGTTTGCGTCACTCATTTTACAAAATGGAATATTTAAAATATCGCATTATTTACGAGTACGAGTTCCGCCGTGGCACTAGTGCTGCGGAAACGACTCGAAGGGTGAATGATGTGTATGGCGGTCATGTTGCAAAAGAAAACACAGTTCGTTTTTGGTTCCAACGTTTTCTTTCTGGAAATTTCGACCTGCAGAACAAGCCCCGTGGACGGCCTGAGACCCAAGTTGATAATGGAGAATTGAAGGCTATTGTGGAAGCGGACCCATCGCAAACCACGTCCGAGTTAGCTGCAGGCTTCGATGTTAGTGATAAAACTGTTTTAATTCACTTGAAGCAAATTGGGAAGATTAAAAAGCTTGAAAGCACGACAACGCCAGACCACACACTGCGCAACAGACGGCTACCAAATTAGAAGAGCTTGAATTGGAATGTCTTAGACATCCTCCGTACTCCCCGGACCTTGCTCCAACAGATTACCATTTTTTTCGCAATTTGGATAACTTTTTGCAAGGGAAAAAATTCAACTCCGATGGGGCAGTCCAAATCGCCTTCAAAGATTTTATTGATTCCCGTCCGACTGGTTTTTTTAGTAAAGGGATCAATGAACTACCTATAAGATGGCAAAAGTGCATTGAAAACAATGGTTCATACTTTGATTAATTAAATATATTATATTAAAAAATATTCGACTTTTTGTTCCTTCCATACAAAACGCCAATTTCATATGTAAGGACCTAATATAAGTGATCGAAAACAATACGTTAGCATAGACAATATAAATGAAGACTTACTTACTTCCTACTGCTCTGACTCTAGAATAAATAAATGTGGCGTCCCTCAAGGGAGTGTACTAGGTCCCATATTGTTTTTATTATATGTAAATGACATACCACTGGTGTCTAATCATAAATTTATATTATTTGCAGACGACATTTCAATTATTGTATCATCTGATAAAAAATCGATTTCTGACCATGAATTAGACATTAATAATACTATTGACAAAATTTTAAAATGGCTACAGAATAATAAATTGAAAATCAATTTAGATAAATCAAATTATATTCAATTTAATAAGTCAAAACATGCCAAATACAATTTTAAACTTAATGTGGGCAGACTAAAAGAAGTAACACAAACCAAATTCTTGGGTGTGCTTATAGATCAAGACTTAGATTGGAAAGGACATTTGAATGATTTATGCAATAGGATTAATAAATTTACTTACGCCCTCAGACAAGTAAAGAATGTAACAAACGTTAAAACGGCAATTACTACATACCATGCATATATTGAATCAGTTTTAAGTTACGGGCTTGTTATCTGGGGAAACAGTACGGATAAAGACAGAGCATTCATTGCACAAAAAAAGTGCATCAGGGCCATTTGTGGTCTTCGTCCTGACGAATCCTGTCGGCCGTTTTTTAAAAAGCTAGGTCTGTTACCACTTCCTGCACTTTATATATACGCAATCTGTAACTTTGTCTACAGTAATAAGGGATTGTTCAAGAAAGCTTATGAAGTTATCCCTCGTCCAAAGGATCCACACAGACTTGTAATAAAGGATACTCCAAAATCAGCCAAGTATGCTAAAAGCTGCTTTGTGATGTGTGTACGCATTTACAACAAAATCCCGAAAGAATTAAAATGTTTAAATAATGTAAATTCATTTAAGAACAAACTGTATAAATGGCTGAATGGACATAATTTCTATGACATTAATGATTTCTTTGACATAAAATTATAATATTATATTGACCTATTAATTTGAAATAATGTTGTTTTGACCTAATAATTATTTTGCATGCAATTGACACATATTCTGTGTAGCTAAACATGTGAACATTGTATTTAAATAAGACTAACACCATTATACCATGTTTAAGGCAAATAAAGACTTATCTTATCTTATATTATAATTCGGTATTAAAATAATACATACATTGTTATAAATTTTTTTTTTTTAAATCACGACAATAATAAAGGAAGTATCTTGGTATTAAACGAACCTAGGAATAATTGGAGTTTGATTGCAAATAGTAACCCAGTAATGACAGATAATGTTCAATCCAAATAAATAAAATATACAAATAAAGGAAATTTAATACCGATTGATTATGGAGCTCACAATAGCACCATTAGGTAATTCTTGCTTCCGGCAACTTCCTGTTCTCTGTATTTTTTTTTCATATATTATCAAATAATTTTTCATTATGATGAGAGCAAATTACAATAATTTTGATGTAAAAAATGATTTTATCTATACAGTCGTATTAAAAACGGCTACCTACATTACTTTTTTCATTATTTTATAATGAACAAAAAAAACAATAAGTAGTATCAGCTTGCAAACAAACGTAGGAAAAATCCGCAACAAATAAAAAATAAAACCAACAATAAAACATTTACTTCAATATCATTTAGGTACTTTGTAGGGAAAGTCGGGGAAATCAATTGTTATCAAAATTGACTTTGTTAATAACAAAGTCATTCTTTGACAATTTTATGAAATAGCTTTATCACGGGAAGTTGAGTGTGTCAACTACCCTTCAAATGGCAAATGACGTACAACCGACCTGTCAAAATGTATTCTCCTACGTATAGTAAAAGTATACAATGCTGCACACCCCCACCCTATTTCAAGTTAAACAAATATCAACTTTTTTCAATGATAATTAAGTTGATTTCAGAGTGACTAGCGCTTTTGAAAAAGTTATAATAATGTTTGAAGTTGTAGCGTAAACTGAAATTTATTGTGTAGGAATTCAAGTTATTTTTCTATCACACTAATATTATAAAGGCGAAAGTTTGTGAGTGTGTGTGTGTGTGTGTGTTTATATGTTTGTTACTTCTTCACGCCTAAACCACTGAACCAATTTAGATGAAATTTGGTATAGAGATAGTTTGAGTCCCGGAAAAGGACATAGGATAGTTTTTATCCCGATATTCCCACAGGATCGACATTTACGCGGGTAAAACCGCGGGGTGCAGCTAGTTAATTCATATTTGTTTACAGTTTTGGCAAATAAATCGCGAACGCAGATTAGCTATTCACATGGGATACTTAATATCGTGACATGCGTGTCCTGTCAGCTGATGAACTGATTGACGCTGGTGATGGCAATAAACAAGTAGCCGACCTCTGGGCCGAGTCCATTTAGATTGCTATCGACACGCTAAGAAGAGAAGGGAGAGAGAATGATGATACTCACTACTTCTTGCATTTCAGAACAATGTCGAGGATGTTGAAGATAGTGGTGGTTGTCGGGTTGTCGATCACAGTAGCTGATCAAGCACGAGCGGCTACCTACGGACCGCGCGCCGATTATGGATACCCTGCTGGGTTGATACCTGATTGTAAGTAGCTTTTCAAACTAATATTATAAAGGCGAAAGTTTGTGTGTGTGTTTATAAGTTTGTTACTTCTTCACGCTCAAACGGCTGGACCAATTTTGATAAAATTTTGTATGGAGGTAGCTGAAACCCTGGATTAAATAAAGGCTACTTTTTATCCCGATATTCCCACGGGTCCGACACTTACGCGCAGTGCACTGCTTATATGCCTATATGCAATGCACGCCGCATTGCATATACTTAGGCATATAAGCAGTGCCTACCTCGATATATCAACATAAGCCTGTCAATAATTACATTTTAGAAATTATCATACCTAACAAAAAGCTAAATCTTCATACAAACACGCGCGGCAGTAGGCAGTCGCCGGATGGCCTGCTCGGC
This sequence comes from Amphipoea oculea, assembly GCA_945859645.1. Taxonomy (NCBI): domain Eukaryota; kingdom Metazoa; phylum Arthropoda; class Insecta; order Lepidoptera; family Noctuidae; genus Amphipoea; species Amphipoea oculea. The sequence continues at coordinate 17,524,849 of OX243881.1, forward strand.
TCCCGTAGGTACTATTCGCACATTGTCGTTGGTCTTTACTCGTTCAAGTTAATACGACAAAATTAAAAAATACGTACGTCTCACGCGTATACCATGACGTTCGACCTTCGCAATTTATCACCCTTAAGTAGGCATGCCTACTCGAATAACCACACTTTTGACCTCACTTTTTTTCTGAATAGTGACCGCGTTTGCCTAGACTAGACCCGGCCTAGTGCCTACCTATTCTGAAAACCAATGTACGCCACTGCTTACGCGGGTGAAACCATGGTGCGCAGCTAGTAAGTAAGTAGCTTTATATAAACAAACTGTTAAATACCATGAATTCAGCAGAATAACAGCACATGATACTAGACCATGCATGATGCTACCTACATTTTGACCGTGTAGCAGTGGGTGGCAGTGGTAATGGCCGCAACTCACGAGTCGCAGGGATAGGGTGGGGGGGGGGGGGGGTCATGCGGTCGTATGTTCGAACCCAGAGAGGCGCACGCGTACTTTGTGTAAAAATTTTCACCATTTCTCAAAACGGTGCAGGAAAACATCATCGTGAGGAAACTGGCGTATCATCATCTGCCTAGCCTTCTCCCAACTATGTTGGGGTCGGCTTCCAGTCTAACCGGATGCAGCTGAATACCAGTATTTTACATGGAGCGACTGCCTATCTGACCTCCACAACCCAGTTACTGGGTAATACGCTACCCCTTGGTAAGACTGGTTGTCAGACTTTCGGGCTTCTGACTACACGTAACGACTGTCAAAGATCCACGAAAGACAGCCGGGTCCAACGGCTTAACGAGCTTTCCGAGGCAAGGAGGGGTCTCGGTATGTAAAGATGGTCACCCATCCACAGACCAACCGCGGCAAGTATAGCTTAACCTGATCGATTGACCTGTGCGGTTGTTATTATTTAGCCACGGGCCCCACGAAACCGGCGTATCCTAGAACCAACAATTCTATGATATGTGACGTCTACCAACCCGCGCTGGGCGTGCGTGGTAGATTACAGCCCACTCCGTCTCGAACAGAGGAGGAAAGAACATTGTACGCTGATTAGGCTAAGGTGATTTATCAACATTCATCATCATCGACTAGCCTTTTTACCCGACTGCGCGACGCAAAGGAGTGGTAATGTGTTTATCAGCCTATGTATGTATGTTTGTACCTATGTTCCTTTGAAGCACTATACAGACCAAACGCCTGGGCCGATTTTTGTGATTCACACGTCAATCGATTCCTCTTAGTCCGGCGAGTTACAACTTAACACAGACAAACGTGGATTTCCTTTTATTTATTGTATTTAGAGATATGATTAGTAACTTTTGAACTTTGTACAATTAAAACCAAACTTTTTTAATCTGTCAAGCTCCGCTAATGAGACACAATTGATTTTCTATTGTTTCGTCGCCAATGGGCGACGCGTGCTGCTTGACCGGTTAAACTTTAACTAAGTATACAAATATGACTCAAAAGTCACGCCCACTTTTTCTAATTGATTCTTGAAATTGTCGTAAAGAAAAACACTCGCGTAAAAAAAAACTTGAACGTCCGTAAAAAACTGATGGATGTTGTCGACTGAAATTGAATTTGATAAATGAGCTGTTTATTTTCTATTAAGTAATAAAATTAAATTGTAATCGAGAACATCTACGGGTTTCTTACTAAACTTCAACTATGTCCGACGATCCTGCATACTTATCTCTTTAGTTGACTGTACCTAATCTTGAAATACAACATAAGAAATAAAATAATGTCAAATGGTTATTTCTCAAGTAGGTAACGAGTTTAATCAACAGATTGTTTCTTATTGACGAAGGTACTTACACATCAATTTATTTGCGTTTGAACGTAATAGGAATTATGTAAAACGTTTCCTTATTGGCTGTGTTAATATGTCTGGAGAAACAATATTTTATACGCTTCGTTCGTATTTAAACTTTAACCCTTGTAAAGGTTCTGTACCAAAGGGGGCCAGCGGTACCCTATAATAAGGCTTCGCTGTACGTCTGTCTGTTTGTCAGGTAGACATGTGTATTATAAGTCAATGGTACTATCCAAAAAAAGATACCAGCGCTACGACATTTATTTTTTAAATGTCGCAGCATCATGCTGAGATAGGAGCCTTTTGGCCTCGTATAGAACTTTCTGTTTCATTTTTCTTTTTTTTACTTTTTTATATAATTTGGTATTTAATATTTGATTGTTTAGTTTAGTTTGTGAAAGCATCAATGGGGACAACGGGAAGGATATTTTATGACTTCCTGTTGTCCCCATAATGGGGACACCGTCAATGGGGACAACGGGAATAGACCTGATCTTCCTGTACGAGTCACAATAAATACTTTTTCTTTCTTTTAGACACTTGACATTTTCAAAGAGTGTGAAAATTTGAAGTGTCCAAGTCCATGCTCACGAGCCGCCGGACTTTTTATAATCTGTGCGCGCAACTGTCATAAAACTATAGGTTTGACGTTTCAAATCAAACTTAATCGCAATCAAATTTGCAATCTGTACATCATACAGGTAGTATTATAAATGTAGCAAGGTTACTGCCTACTGAGCGATACTAGTTGGTCACGGCTCGCCAGTTAGATTCACGTTCAATGTCAGTGTCGCCAGATGTTTATATCTACCGGTCATATTATAATTACACACAGTAGCAGGTGCTACTGTGTATAATTAAAAAGTCAACAGAGGCAGTTTGCGGAACGAGAGTAATGGGTAGCTCACCGTCCGATCAGGACCAGGCCCATGCCGGACGGCGCGTACGTGTTCCACGCGCGCCTCAAAGAGATGTCAGCAAAAAGGAAGCGCCATGTATCTATCAGATAATTAATTTATATGTCATGGTTTCGTTTTTAATTCTTTTACCTATTGTGGTATAGTAATTTTATTTTAGGTGCATCGTCCTCACATGTTATTATATAATTAATGTACCCATGCAAAATATTGTACCTAAAACATTTTAAAAGAGTAACGGTGGAGTTTCTTGCCCATTCTTCTCCATACGAAAACTACCTTTTGGAATGGGCGACTAGAGTCAATTCTATTTTAAGATAATTTTTTGACGTTCAAAAGTGCCTTTTATGTGCCTATTTGAAATAAATGCTTTGACTTTGACTTTGAAGGAGCCTGCCAGGGCTGAAGAGTGCCGGGGGTGCGGGATTGTCCGAAAGGGTTACCGCTATCCCGGAACATAAAGGGCTAAGGAAGGAACACGGATGGGTTTTAGTCAGTAAGAGCCTGACACTCCCTTCCGCTCCACCCAGAGCGGGAGGGGTCATTTGATGACTTCCCATCCATAAAAAAAAACAGGCAGTTGTACTACTATTTTACCTAGAACAGTAACACAACTGCCACTGTTGAGCTTGGATCAAGCCTTCCAATACCATTTTAATACTAAAACCAATGAGAACAAATTCATACTTAATACTTATCGATTTCCATCTTATACTTTAGATTGCTATCGACACGTTAAGAAGATTAATGCAACATTATCAACATCATCTGCCTAGCCTTTTCCCAACTATGTTGGGGTCGGCTTCCAGTCTAACCGGATGCAGCTGAGCACCAGTATTTTACATAGAGCGACTGCCTATCTGATCTCCACAACCCAGTTACTGGGTAATACGAAACCAATTGGTAAGACTGGTTGTCAGACTTTCTGACTTCTAACGACCCGTAACGACCACGAATGACAACCGGGGCTCTCGGCTTAGCGCGCTTTCCGAGGCACGGAGGAGTCTTGGTATGTAAAGATGGTCACCCATCCACGGACCAACCGCGGCAAGCGAAGCTTAACCTGATCGATCGATCCGTGCGGCTGTTATTACTTGGAATTAATTACAATGCTACTGTTTCTTAGAAAAGCAATCTGAAGGATCAATTACAAACCGGTATTAATTTACTTACGTAATAATGTAAGTATCTAACTGCCCAGTAACATCTTATGTCTTAGGTGTCCATAAAGGATGAACAATATAATTGGACAATTTACGAGATAACAAATCGTATTATTTAAATCTAGTGGACCTAATCGATCGTTCGATTGATCGTTTTTTTTGTTATGTTTTTTTTTTGGTGTACAATAAAGTATACAGGGTGTTACGGAAAGGGTATATCAATACAAACGGGTTGAAGAGTGTATCTGGTCTAGAATCTCTGTACAAAATTTCAGCTCAAAAGCAGTAACTTTGAAAATGCTTAAAATTTTTTTATTTCGACATCACGGCGCTGCACTGGCTCGCGCCGGCGTGATGTGCGTGTACTAGGTGCACAGACACACTACAGATAATGGATAATGACCCTCGTAGTGCGGTGACATGTTTGTTATGATTTCAATTTAATAAACTATCGAAATAAAAAAATATTAAGCATTTTAAAGTTACTGCTTTTGAGCTGAAATTTTGTACAGAGATTCTAGACCAGATACACTCTTCAACCCGTTTGTATTGATATACCCTTTCCGTAACACCCTGTATACAGGCTTATTTTTTTTTTCGTGATTTCAGAGTTGGTCCCATGGTGAAAGTTGTTCATATTCATGGGTAGAACACCCTGTAAAAATTTGGATGGTGATAAAAAAATAATCCTGTATAAATAACTATTGTTCAGTAGAACAGTTCTTTGTTTTGGCAATTCTATATTTTGTCTATGTCAGTACATAGTTAAAAAATTAAACAATTACAGATAAAACAATCAGTGCAAATTTGAACAACCACAGTCTTATAATTTTTTTAAATCGCCAAAACAAACTTTGAACTGCTCTACTGAACAATAGTCTTTTTGCGGAACCGACATTGTTAATAGGGACCATATTATTATACATAGAAATAAATAATTTTGAAGTGTCTGGTATCAAGTTAAATTCATTATTCACATAATATTAGGTCCTTACATATGAAATTGGCGTTTTGTATGGAAGGAACAAAAAGTCGAATATTTTTTAATATAATATATTTAATTAATCAAAGTATGAACCATTGTTTTCAATGCACTTTTGCCATCTTATAGGTAGTTCATTGATCCCTTTACTAAAAAAACCAGTCGGACGGGAATCAATAAAATCTTTGAAGGCGATTTGGACTGCCCCATCGGAGTTGAATTTTTTCCCTTGCAAAAAGTTATCCAAATTGCGAAAAAAATGGTAATCTGTTGGAGCAAGGTCCGGGGAGTACGGAGGATGTCTAAGACATTCCAATTCAAGCTCTTCTAATTTGGTAGCCGTCTGTTGCGCAGTGTGTGGTCTGGCGTTGTCGTGAAGCAGCAGTGGCGTGGAGCGATTGACCAGCCTTGGTTGTTTAGCCGCTAGCTTTTCCATCACATCGAAGCCTGCAGCTAACTCGGACGTGGTTTGCGATGGGTCCGCTTCCACAATAGCCTTCAATTCTCCATTATCAACTTGGGTCTCAGGCCGTCCACGGGGCTTGTTCTGCAGGTCGAAATTTCCAGAACGAAAACGTTGGAACCAAAAACGAACTGTGTTTTCTTTTGCAACATGACCGCCATACACATCATTCACCCTTCGAGTCGTTTCCGCAGCACTAGTGCCACGGCGGAACTCGTACTCGTAAATAATGCGATATTTTAAATTTTCCATTTTGTAAAATGAGTGACGCAAACAGAAAAAACAGAAGAAAAAAAACAAATGAATGACGGTCATCGAAGCACAAATACATGAGTAAATAGCTGTACAAATTTGAATTTGGAATTCCTTACCAAAGAGGAGAAATTCGTGATTAAAGTGGCCAGTATGAAAAACGCCAATTTCATATGTAAGGACCTAATATTATAGCCGGGTTAAGTATCCACATTTTTATTAGATTTTTTTTTGGTGAGAAATTAAGGGCGCGTCGGACTTTTATTGACTAAAAACCCACCCGTGTTTCTTCAGTTGCCTGTGCCAGGGGCCACGGTATCTCTTTCGAACAACCCGAGACCCTGGCAGGGGTTAGGTATCCACGTGATAGCCCGGTTATGTATGGATACTTAACTGGTTAACCTGTGTTTGCTTAACAGGGCTATTAAAAACAATGATCATGAAGGTTCCACATAATTATCAGCTGAATTTCTCACATAATAAAACTCCTAAGCATCTTCAAGTGAACCTATAATTTGTAGAGTTTATAGACAGAAAGACAATAGCGAGGAAAAACAAACAATTCAATCATTTAGTTTATTGTATACTTGTTACTTGTGAGTTGTGAAGTACTTGTAATAAATACTTGTTGTAGGTACGAGTTTTTCTGCATATTAGCTATTATCTTGATGAGCAAAGGTTGACATTTATATAAATGATAAATGATTTATTTTCTGTAAGTAGGTTTGTACAAACACTTTTACACGTCAATCATATTTTTGAAGTGTAAACTTCTTTAGCGGCGTTGCACACTTTTTTGTAATGGGTAAAAATGTGAAACTCGCGTCAGGACATCGCGTCAGGACACGTGACCGTCAGGAGAGATTCTCCCCCCCCCTCTCTTTCTACGGCGGCGCCAACCGAAGTGAACCAAGTGACACACGACAATGGATGGATGGATGGATGGACGGATGGATGGATGGATGGATGGATGGATGGATGGATGGTTGTGGGTGTGGGTGTGGGTGTGGGTGTGGGTGTGGGTGTGGGTGTGGGTGTGGTTGTGAGTGTGGGTGTGGGTGTGGGTGTGGATGTGGGTGTGTGTGGGTGTGGGTGTTGGAGTGGGTGTGGGTGTGGCTGTGGGTGTGGGTTTGGGTGTGGGTGTGGGTGTGGGTGTGGGTGTGGTTGTGGGTGTGGGTGTGGGTGAGGGTGTGGGTGTGGGTGTATGGATGGATGGATGGATGGACAGCTGATGGCTCGACCGTCTGTGTAGTACCTACACTGCTGTGTATTCGTAAAATTCGTGTATATAGTGTTTAAAATATGGAAATTGAACAAAGTGCATCTATTAATAAAAAAAGTGACGCAGAAATAGTGAAAAAAATGAGTTATATTAATTCAATTAATAATTGATTTATTTAACGTTAATATTCAAGTTTTCACTTCTGCCGGCACTCCCGGAGTGCAACCCGTCTTTTTTTTATTTTTTAAGATAGATGAGGTCGTCGTTTCCTATCTGACTACTCTGAGAAGAAAGGCCGAAACAAACTCAGAGGTCACAGTCTCCTTTAAAGTCCAGACAAAATCGTGGTCAGATCATGTAAAGACCATGTAGATTGGTGTCTGAAATGGTCTGTTGAGGAAAGAACCACACAGATTGAGCGGATCTGTCCAGTCTTTGCACGTATTTGTCAAAAATCGTGCAGCTCAACTCAGAACTTGAGGAGCTCAACGATTCGTCGAACAATACCAAAGAAAGGACTTGTTTTTGTGACTAATTTTTGTAGTACCCATTATGTACCCTACCTATGTATTTTAGTAGTATGTGTTGTAGCAGTTTTTTTTAGTATCAACTAGCTAATTCGACGAACTTCGTTCCGCCTCAGAATCATTAAGCCGTTCCATATCAGATTTTATGAGAAAATGAAAAAAAAAAATCGCGAAAAAAATTAATTATTATCCTCATTATTATTTTTAAATACTGGTAATCAGCTACCTACATCCGGTTAGACTGGAGGTCGACCCCAACGTAGTTAGGAAAAGGCTAGGGAGATGATGATTATTATTTTTCCGTGAGTTTTTCCCATGTTGTAATAGCTATTCTGCTATTCGGGGCGGAGACAAATACAACAAATCAAAGATCATGAAAATTGGTCCAGCCGTTCTTGGGTTATAAATGGTGTAACTAACCCGACTTTGTTCTATTTATATACATAGATAGATGAACAGCCATGGGTATGGTTGGCTATAAACTATCTGTGTACCAAATTTCATCCAAATCCGTTCAGTAGTTTGTGCTTGAAGAAGCAACAAAAATGCAAACACAATCACAAACTTTCGCCTTTATAATATTAGTGTGATTACACCACTGCCTTACGGTGGAGGAAAACAGTAATCAAACCTGAATCTAGTAGTATGAAATACCTCAAACGACCTCTGAGGTTAAGCTGTCGCACTATCTCTACAGATCGGAATCCCTCCCTGACACAATGAGTAGGTACCTACTCTCCATAAAGACTGTAATTGTTTATGATATATTTTTTTAAATAGTATGGACAAGGCTTTACTATACTATTAAACTGGACAGTGGAACATTTCTCAATTCTCCATAGTCCAGTTGGTATTTGGACGATGGAAACATGTAATTTTCCCCATAGTCCAATTGGTCAAATTCCAATTGGTCCATGGAGCACCGACGCGCGACGGTTTGACACATTTTGAAAGATCTGCCAAAAACAGACCATTAGACGTTTGTAAGTTAGTACGATCAGGGCCAGTAGCGGATTTACCAATAGGCTGAGTAAGCTGGAGCCTAGGGCGGCAGATTTTAGGGGCGGCAAATTTGGGGCAACATTTTTTTTAAGTGTCTTACTGAAATTAAAAAGATTAATATTTATATACCTACCATTTTTTTTTGAAAGAATAAACAAAGTGAATGCTCAAATTCAGGCTTCTACCGTAAATTTTATCATAGTTGCCGATCTTTACATATCTCTTTGCAAGTTTTTCGTAGCTGAAGAACTAGAACATTTTAAGTATTTTGAAGAAAAGGCGAAGCAGTATACATATAAAAGACATGGGACATTATTGTAGAGGTCGGTAGGGGCGGCAAAATTTGAATAGCCTATTGGCGGCAAATGTGTAAATCCGCCACTGATCAGGGCTAGGAAAGGCTAAGCAGATGACATGATATTATGGCTACTTACATTTTAGGAAAAAATAGGGTTTCGCGCAAACTCAAACTCAAAGCATTTATTTCAATTAAACCATTTACAGGCGCTTTTGAATTGTTAAAATTAAATAACCGGTCAGTTAGTCAGAAAGTTGAAGCTAGTTGCCCATTCCAAAACGTAGATCTCTATGGAGAAGAACGGGCAAGAAACTCCAAGGACACTCTTTTAAATCAAGATATAACAAAATCCTAGGTACATTATTCTTGAGAACAATGTAAAAAAAAAACAAAAATGAAGAAGCAATTCAAAATATATGATTAAAAATAAGCCCTGGCAGTTAGGAGATGACCAGTCTCATCCGACGGCGCCCGTTCATGAACGTAACACGTGGATCAGCACCATCCAGCTCAACCATTTTATAGGGAACCGAATGATCCAACACACGCGCCACCATCTATGAGACATTTAAGTGAGCATGACACACAAAAAAATTAAACCTACTAAATACAAGTTGTATTCTGATTGATTTTTCTTCCGTGTCTCCAGGTCCAGGGACCCACAAGAACGCGAGCATCAGCCCCAGAATGATGAACAACCTGCAAGTGACAATGCACCGTCTGACCAGCACGGGGCAGATCGTCAGGAAGATGATGCCAGTGGAGTCTGCACACAAAGTCATTGCTAGGGATAAAAGCATTGGTAAGGAGACTATCAAGTATACTTTTATCGAGATGGAACCCTTGATAATGTGGTCATATTGAGTTGCAGGACCCGATTTAAGGTCATAGCACACGTATCAACTCGGAAAGGGATCGTCACCGTATCAACTCGAGCCATTGAGTACTCTTTATATGAAACTCGCTACTGCAACGCACACTAATCGGAATCGTAATGTAATCGCCTCGCCTCGGCCTCGGGATAAGCTCACGAACCGCGGTGCGGTGCGTGGTCAACTTGCAGTTTCCGCGCTTACGGCTCGTCGTCCCCGCGCTTACGCCTCTCCGTACCTCAGCTTATAACGTCTCTTCGTCCACTCTTGCCCCTCTCACGATCCAGCGGTCGGCGAGCCGTAAGCGCGGCGTCGCCTAGCCGTAGCCGAGTCGACGTATCGGAGCTTCTGATCCGCTTTGGTTACGTGCTTACCTGCCGAGGCGAAAGGCGATACGGTGACGATCCCTTTCCGAGTTGATACGTGTGCATCATGACATTGATTTAAAACATGATTTTTATTAACTTAACTGAAACTGAACTTCTTTTGTTACGTGAATTGACTTACTAGAACACCCGTGAATCCTTGCATAGCAAGTTTGTTCGCCTTTTCCCTGTAGTGGAACATTACAGGCTTGTTTTCCGGTATCATATTAGCCCAATCTCTGGCAGACATCCTCGAGATGAAATTAAGTTATAATAAAAATAAACTTTAAAATTACTCCATTATTACTTTATTAGGTACTAAACAATTTAATTTATTTCTTCCTCATAAGATGTTTTACCGCGTTTGAGGCACAATGCTTAATCATTTTTAGTAATTTACTGCCATTTTACTACATATTCTCTCATAGTCATGTGGTCATTTAATAATCAAAACAGTTTATTCTGAATGAGAATCACGATTATTTTTACCATGATAAGGATAATTGTAGACAATTAGTCTAGTAATTACTTTGATGTCTAACATTCTAGGCGCATAAGGTAATTTTGTCTTAAATAGGTATAGCAGGAAATACAACTTTTTTAAAGGCTAACCTCACAAGGAGATGTAGCGGCATCTACATCGCCACATGAGAACTACGCGTCATACTGACGTCACGCAAAATCCTGCATCGCGCAAGCGGAGTTTACCGCGCAATTAGCATATACTGGGTGTGGCGTAAATAGTGGTCCACTGTTAACGATTCGATATACCAGATAATTTTCTATAACACTTTTAACCATTTTTATCCAAGGGTTCCGAAAAAATATATATATTTTTTTTTACGAAATTTCTACCCTTTGTTACAAATTTGGTTGCAGTTTCAACAAAAACCATTATTTTTTCATTTTGATTTCTGGTAATTACTGCTGAATACTAGGGCTATCGTGTAAAATTATGGTTGTTGATGTAAATTTAGATCTTTTAAATAAAAAGTTAGTTCTTCTCTATTTTAACCCAAAACTTTAACACAATTTAAGAGCGATTTTTGTAAAAAAAATGTACTACTAAAATGGTTAAAATTGTAAATGTTAGAGTAAATTGTCTGGTATATCGAATCCTTCATGGTGGTCCACCTTGTATAACGCCACACCCTGTATAACGTCCCGACATCAAACGTCGGGCAGCTCCCCACCAGACACGACACCCGTCTGAACAGAGGATCCTCCTTTTTCTATGGAGGATGAGTGAACTTTACACCGTTCCTCATACCTCTATAGAGAGTTATATCTAAACAGACATACTATATAGCCTGACAGGACACCAGAAAATACATAACAAAAAATACGATCATCACTGCAAAACATACAATGGGCGGCCATATCTTTTTTTTCGGGGTCAACCACCAATGGTGTTGTTACATGAAGTATTTCATTTTTGTGTCCCAATGCTGGGTTTTCTTCCAAACCTCGGGATGTCTTGTGCGATCTCTGGCCATGGTCTAATATCATTCGCAGGGCCAACATGAAGTATAAGTTGAGAAAATCTTTTCGCTTTTGTTTTATACTAACCCCCTTACTAATAAACGTTGTATAGCATCTGTATAGTTACACAACAAACTGTCTTCTTCTTTCGAACGTCAAATTACTGAAGACTGAAAGAGAGAAATCGATGTGTAACAGTTCATCCGATATAATAAGTTTATTAGTAAGGGGGTTAATGTTAAGATATCTATAACCGTCATGTCTGCGGAGTTTCGCTTTCGCTACATAATTTAATTTCACCCTGTATAACTGACGAAATGAACGTATAGTAGTGCCTATGCTTTCAAATAATATAGCCTTAATTATACAAATACCAGTTTTTCCTCCCCTCACAATAATTCCTGAATAACTTACATCTCCTGCCGCAGTCCCAGCAAGATAAATAAACTGTCGGTATTAGTCCTGGCTTGACCCAGATAGCGAGTATTTGTCAAAAAGATAAATAGCCACTTATTTAGCGATCGTTCTATCGTTTTCCTTAACGGGAAACGGGGAGGAGTAAACGGTATTAGATGCATTCTTATCGGGAAAGAATTGTGTTGGATTTGGAAATAAAACGCCTAAATGGGAGGTGGATCGGTTGGTGATTTATTTTTGACATGAAGATTTGATTGAGCGACATCATCATTTTCCAGCTCTTATCCAAATTTATTTGAGGTCGGCGCAACATGTCTTTTTGCCGATTTAAAAAAAAAGGAGTTTATCAATTCGACACGTAGGTATGTACCTACACAGGTTGAAATTGAAAGCATGCGACAAATCGAAATGGGAGATTGTACTCATCATTATGAACAACTTTTACAATGGAACCAATCCTGAAATCGCGAAAAAAATATCAGCTGTTCCCTACATTTATGTTCGCATAACTCGTCAAAATGTAGTGAACAGCTGATTTTTTTTTCGCGATTTCAGGATTGGTTCCATTGTAACAGTTGTTCATAATGATGTTCCCATTTCGACTTGTCGCATGTTTTCAATTTCACCCATTATAATATTATTGGACCTGCAATACATTCACATATGACAATCTATTAGGGCTTCCAAACCAAAGAGATTTAAGATAGGTACAAATAATTTAATGTCTTTGTTCCAAACGAATATATAAAAAATATAGATGTATGTATGTATATTGTATGTATGTTTGTCCACGCATTTCTCCGCAACTATTAATCGGATCGTGACCATATTATTGGCTTACATTTACTTCAACTTTGGGAACAGTGCAAGTTTAATCAAAATCGATTCAGTAATTTTCAAGATATGGACTAATACGTGTAAGTGTGACGGCTTGGCTTACTGATACGAGCTACCGGTGTAGTGAGCTGCGTTTCTCGCTATTAGACGTCTTGGCTGATCTGATATTGTATCTATTTCCTTAACACGTTAATTCCATGACACAAAATCGATATCGATTACGATAAAAATACCGTTTTGATCGTACTTACCTGTTATTTTCTGCCACCAAAAACTCTTAGCCCTATATTTTACTGTGCAGATCTTTCACGTTTTCTTGTGAAAAAACTCGCTAAATTGAATAGTCGCCGTGAGACAACGTGATCGACGAATAAGCTGCCTACTCATATATTATTCATAGCATAATACAAGTTTGTAAAATTGTTCGCCAGCTATACTTTAGGGCTGGTACAGATTGGGCGTGCTTTCGGCGCGTTTTTGCGCACTCGCGTGACGCGTTAACTGTCGCTTTGCTATGTTGTCTAGCTGGCCTGTGTTGTCCTACTGCGGGGTAAAAACTTCCCCTACCTTTTCCACACACTGATGTCCCCAGATAATGCAAGCCAGTCTTTTCGTCCCGTCATTATTTGCTTTGGTCTACCACGGTGTCACCAGAACGTGAGTGCAACTCCACTGGTGTGGGGTTCAGTGTGACAAAAGCGAAAAAAAAACTCTTTATTCTCAAAACCGGCTTTTACCAATTAGGTATCATTGGTAAAACCTAACATGTGCCAAATTCTTTAATGGTAAAAAAAAAACAACTAATAAACGTCTTAGTTTATTATCAAACTTTACATTTATCCAAAGATTTCCAAGTAAAGGCTTTTACAGTAACGAATTGAAGCATGTTCACGCGAAGGTATAAATACAATAACTTAACTTTAGTCACATAGTTTAAGTTTTAGTTCTAAGTTAAATTCTTGTTGTTTTCTCTTGTTGTTTTCCTTGTACAACCAAATTTTTGTATGCATGCGGAGTTCACCTATAAGTGATTGTTACACTAATTTGTTAATTTTTTTTACCTTATTTGTTACCCTAAGCATAATACCAGTGTAAACAGTTGTTGGTGAACCAATATAAATACTATAAATACTTAAATACTAATATTATAAAGGCGAAAGTTTGTGAGTGTGTGTGTGTGTGTTTATATGTTTGTTACTTCTTCACGCCTAAACCACTGAACCGATTTAGATGAAATTTGGTATAGAGATAGTTTGAGTCCCGGAAAAGGACATAGGATAGTTTTTATCCCGATATTCCCACGGGATCGACATTTACGCGGGTGAAACCGCGGGCGCAGCTAGTAAATAAATAAATAAAGGTGCCTCTTAGTGTCAATTTCTCAGTAGCAATACGAATTATTGTGCGTGCTTATAAGCACAGTAATACAAGGTCGTAAGAAATAGTTAGCGTGTAAAAACGCGCTGTAAAAACGCCCAATCTATAAGAACCCTTACAGGCTATGCGTCGAGGCTTGTAGTAACGACATGATATTATCTTTGGGATGGAATGTAAAATGTGACTGATCTCGTATTCTACGTGAAGGAGTAGGATTTTCCTACGATTTGATAGGTAATACTCCGGTGGTTGATGTCCCTGGGCTTCAGTCAAAGTGCTGAGAGAACTTGGGATCAGAGAGAAACTCAGGAATGAGAAACATATACAGGATGAAATCACATCACACTTATTACATTACACTAATATTATAAAGGCGAAAGTTTGTGAGTGTGTGTGTTTATATGTTTGTTACTTCTTCAAGCTCAAAGGGCTGGACCAATTATGACAAAATTTTGTGTGGAGGTAGCTGATGCGGCGGCTTAAAGCCTGGATTGAAAAATCGAAATTTTGCTTGTAGTGGACTGTATGAGGGGCGGCTCGAGAAGTAGGTGTTGGTGGTGTGGGAAATGATAATTTTGTACCTGCCTTGTGAGTTCCTTTAGCCACGTGGCGGCGGCGGGTCCAAGATGTCACTTACATGCACAACACAAGACACGCACTTACACAGTAATTAAATCTTCGTTTTTTGCGGTAGGATTTGAGTTCTGTTTTACCTGGGGTTTTATTTTTGAACCGCTAGTCTTGAAGGCGTTGGAGAAATTAATTTTGTTTTTCTTCATGACAGTATGGCAACGTTCGCGATTTCAAACCTTCTTTCTCCTCTCACTCAGGCATTATAGGCGTGAAAACATATATAAGCAAACTAATTATGGCGTTAACAGTAGCTGACACCCCTTTTCTTTTTTTTTTTTTTTATGGATGGGAAATCATCAAATGACCCCTCCCGCTCTGGGTGGAGCGAAGGGAGTGTCAGACTCTTACTGACTAAAACCCATCCGTGTTCCTTCCTTAGCCCTTTATGTTCCGGGGTAGCGGTAACCCTTTCGGACAATCCCGCACCGGATTAACATATAGGCTACTTTTTATCCCGGTACTCCTACGGGATCGGCATTTACGCGGGTGAAACCGCGGGGCGCAGCTAGTTGAATATATGCGGCAAATGAAAATAGCTAATTCAGCGTGCTATAAAGTAAATTTAGAGCATGCTATTAAAGGAAAGGGATGCACAATTGCACATACGTGCGCGTAGGCGACCAATTTGCAACGTCGTTGCGCGCTCTTTTTCTAGTAAGAACGGTCAATGTTAAGTAAATAAGTACCACTAGTTCAACACGTTGCCAACTTGCTTCATGGTTTGAACTAGGCGATAAATACATTGATACTATAATTTAATTATTGTTTGGTTAATTAAAAAAAAAAAGCAGATACGACGATAATTCGTGTCTACTTGAAGCACTGACCTCTATTATTACCACTGGACAGGCTGTTCCAAGCGTTTGACAGCAATTTTTTTGTGTCTTTTTGAAGCGCCACTAGCGAGTGTCCAGAGAACTAATTTTGACATATATTACATTTTGGTAGGGCTGTTCCAAACAATATCAACGAAACATCGAAGCAATGATTGTGTGGGATACATAGCAGGTTTTGTGATTAGATTACTCTTTGGAATGGGCAACTAGCTTCATCTTTCTGACTGACCGACCCCTTGACAATTCAAAAGTGCCTGTAATTGGTTTAATTGAAATAAATGCTTTGAGTTTGAGTTTGAGATCTATCAAGAACAAAATGAACATGTATTGATTGTTTGAGCGCTTGTGAATCAATACCGTCCGATGCCATATCTGATCGACGAAACGGTATCGCACTAATTATTCAAAAAAATAGAGGTGGACTAACTATTCCATCACAAAGCGTCGTTTCTATATGTTTGTTAGTGGAATCACTTTTTCGACAAGCATGCAAAAAGACCAATGGGAAGCCGCCGGTGGAAAAAATATTTCCGGCAGTTCTCACAGCAAAGGTTATAGAAGAATTGCTACCAAAATCAAATACTTTGTTTCCAGAACTACGCGTTCATTTTTTGGAAACAATGATGTTTTAAACTTTAAATAGTCATCATGATGTATTAATTAAACAAATAATATTTAAGTATAAAAGTCAAAGTATACGAAATTTCTTAACCCGTCAAATAATTTGGGCACGTCAGTAATTAAAATCGCTTATGCTGTTAGGAAGATAAGGCAGTTAACAGATGTAGAAACCGCGCGTTTAGTCTATTTTAGCTACTTTCACAGCATTATGTCGTACGGCATTTTACTATGGGGTCGAGCTGCTGACATTGAATCCATCTTTGTTTTGCAAAAGAGAGCTTGTAAACAAGCATACTATAAATTAGAAATTATATCCAAGATAAGAACGCTTGGAAACATGCTGGTCCTGCTCCATAGGACAATCTAGAGTCTAGACAAAATCAAACTGGTTGCTAATTTAATTGTAAAAATTTTTATTCTTTTTTTTACATTCATTACTCACACCCTGACTTATTACTTGTATTTTTTTTTTTAATTAAAATTGTTTTGCTTGTGTAAAAATATTATCAAAAGTTATCGATATTTGCTCGCTGATATCGACATCACTAGTTTTAGTACCACAGACACTCGCTACGGCTAACAGCGCCAAAATGGCGATTATCAATTAGGCCCAAAAGCACTTTGACAGCCGCCAGTCCAGTGGTAATAATAGAGGTCAGTGACTTGAAGGCAATAATTTAGTTTACATTATAATAACACGATTTTTTCCAAGAATTTAGATTTGTGAAATTACTATTTATTGGAACAGTTACTGCACGACTAATAAGTGGAGAAGCATTGAAGAAGAAGAGATTCTGCGCCAACCCCAAATAAACTGTAATAAGGACAAGATAATAATGATATCACCGCCAAATCTCAATAGCTGAGATATGGACAGGCCTGATGGTCTAGTGGTTAGTGACCCTGACTGCTATGCCGGAGGTCGTGGGTTCGATTCCCACCCAGGACAAATGTTTGTGTGATGAGCACGATCATTTGTTCTGTGTCTGGGTGTAATTTATCTAGAATATGTATGTATTTAGAAATATATAAGTATGTTTATCAGTTGTCTAGTACCCATAACACAAGCTCTGCTTAGCTTGGGACTAGATGGCGTTGTGTGATAGTTGTGGAATTATTATAAAAAAAAAAAAATGATAGTCATTTACTGATATCAGAATTTGGAAATCCAGTTGTTTCACTCATAAAATATTATACGGCTAGAAAGCTCGAGTTATTCCAGTCTGGATCCCCTGAAACTCCCCCCCCCCCCCACCTCCACCCCCCTTTCCTCGTTCCCCTGCTAGTTCGTCTTCTGTTTTAAACTTTGCATTGCTTTGGTAAGACAAGATGGTAATGGCATCTTTCAAGTCTAGCAAAAGTATGATTGGGAAAGTCTAAGAAATATTATCTAGAAATATAAGTAAATTTCCGACACATATAAAACTCACATGTGGTCCTGTTTACGATTCACAATATACAGGGTGTTACAGAAAGGGTATATCAATGCAAACGGGTTGAAGAGTATCTGGTCTAGAATCTCTGTACAAAATTTCAGCTCAAAAGCAGTAACTTTGAAAATGCTTAATATTTTTTTATTTTGATAGTTTATTAAATTGAAATCATAACAAACGTGTCACCGCACTACGAGGGTCATTATCCATTATCTGTAGTGTGTCTGTGCGCCTAGTACACGCACATCACGCCGCCGCGCGCCAGTGCAGCGCCGTGATGTCGAAATAAAAAAATATTAAGCATTTTCAAAGTTAATGCTTTTGAGCTGAAATTTTGTACAGAGATTCTAGACCAGATACACTCTTCAATCCGTTTGTATTGATATACCCTTTCTGTAACACCCTGTATTTCCATATTTTTGAATCCAATACTTTTGAGGTTTTGTTCTGTCTTTACCTATGTCTTTCCAAGAGATATCGGATTACCCAGAAACTGGGCTTTGGCGGTCTGATACACTGAAAAAAAAAAGTAGTTGCCACAATCAAGATTTTGTTTAGATTGACTAAGTAACTTGTTTGCATCTGAGCCTATCAAGCACAATGATCACAGCTACTACTTTTATTTGATTGAAGTTTAAAACGGGATCTTGGTTGGAGTTATCACAAAACCTATTAGCAGCAATCAAGTTGATCAAGTTGCTTGATTGACACAACTAACTTACTTTGTTGTTTCAACTCTTCTACAATGATGTCATGTTCAGTGTAATCAAGAAACTTGTTTGAGCGTTCAATCATTTGAACTAGTATTGCTGCAATCATGTCGTGATGATCAACTTAACTAAGATTTTGATTAATCTAAACAAGATATCGTCAATCAAGCTAAAAAGTCACTTGATTGGAGTGCATTTTTGTCAGTGTAGGCAGTCGCTCCATGTAAAATATTGGTATTCAGTTGCATCCGCATCCTAATTTCGTAACACACTGTCAACCATAATCCGAATCACTAAAGGATATTGCCAAACCATTGCTTCATAACATGTTCAAAATTTGTCTCCTCAACAACGTAAATACCGCAATAAATGTCGTTTAACTGTCATTATTAAAGCTATTGCTACGGATAGTGTGTTGCCATCTGTCTGTCTGTCAAGACCCTTTATCTCGGGAACGCGTGGAAGTATCGAGTTGAAATTAAAACCGTATACTCAAGTCTACAGTCCCTTGAAGCTGTGAAAAAAACAAACTTCTAAGTTAACGTGAAAGAAAGATACGGCCGTTTATGCCGCAAAAAACGTATATTTCGACAGTCTCAAGGGAATCAAAATTCATACTTCCCGTTGACCTAGAATCATGAAATTTGGCAAGAAGCAACGTCATATAGCACAAGTAAAGGAGAAAATCAGAAAACCGTAAATTTGTTGTTAAATACCTACAAATTTAAGAGCCCATCACTTATGAAACGTCAGAAGCTAGTTCCAATTAGTCATTTCCTATGGAGAAGAGCCGGCAAGAAACTCCACGGTTACTCTTTTAAAAATATTTGGCTTTTACAATGTTTTCAAATTACAGTAGGTATGGGAGGACAGCGTAGGCCTATCAACAAGTACCAGGTACTTGATAAAATAACAAATGGTCTACAGATCTAAAGTCTACAAGGCCTACAAAGTCCTCACATTTACAAAATAAGAATCTATCAAAAGGATAAATAAAATATAAAAACCTACTAAAACCAGCAGCCTAATTGCGGAACGCCAAATCGTCAAATGATTCTGATCAGTTGGCTTCATTTCTATCACAATTGGCTTCATTTTACGATTTTCGAATTGCGAAACTCTAGTTTCTGCTCAGGGCCTTAACGTTCATAATTGGTTTCATAATAAACTAGAGTTTCGCAATTCGAAAATCGTAAAATGAAGCCAATTGTGATAGAAATGAAGCCAACTGATCAGAATCATATGACGATTTGGCGTTCCGCAATTAGGCTGCCGGTGATATGATTGCCATTACAACCACTAATAAAGAGGTGAAAAATTAAAATTGTCTGTATAATTATAATGTCAAAAAGTCTGCCGGTACTGAATTTTTACCCGACTACGGCGAAGCAAAAAGGAGGGTTATGATTTTGTGACCGGTATGTATATATGTAAGTATGTATGTTCATCTGTTCCCTCATAACTTCTAAACTACTTGTCATAATTTGACAAATGAGGTATCGTTGGAAGTGTCTTGAACGTCCGCTGGTTATAGGCTATGTGACGTCACATTAAATTGAATATGGCGCCCTCTAGCGGACATAAATACATGATAAAAATAAATTTTTTTTTAGTCACGCCGTGTTTGGTATCAAATGAAAGGGCTTAATTTCAAAAGTATAAATATTACTGAAATAAGCCCCAAAACAATTAAATAAAAAATATTGATATAACATTCTTTCTCTTTCCAGACTTAAAGAACAAGAAGACCGTACTCTACGGCGTCGGGTTCGCTGACAGCTCGGTGTACCCCTTCTCCCAGGCGATAGGCACCGCGTACTCCAAGAGAGGATACAACGTGTTCATTTCTGAGACCCTCGCCTTCCTCACTTATATTTATCCTAAGTAAGTATTTACTTGTACTTATTAAATTTACCTTTACTGGAAGATCAGTGGTGGGCTAGTGGTAACAACCGCGACAGTTCGAACCCAGACAGACGCTTTTTTTTTTGTTAGCCTATACTATCCCATTGCTAGGCAAAGGCCTCCCCCAAATCCTTCCAGGAACTCTTTTCCCGCGCCACCTTGAACAAGACCAGGCAGGCGCTTTACTTTGTGTAAATTATTTCAACACCATTGCTCTCAAAACGGTGATGGAAAGCATCGCGAGGAAACCGACATATCCCTGATCCAAATATTTGAAGACATGTGATATCTACCAACTCGTACTGGGCCCACGTGAGAGGAGGCCTGTGTCCCACCAGTGGGAACATTATAATCTGATTACGCACGCGGGCCCAGTGCGGGTTGGAAGATGAAAACTATAAAGATATCTACAAATTCACAGAAGTGACAAATTCCATGCACCTTAATATACAGGTTGAAATTGAATTCATGGGCATCCTTTAAAGGGGTCATTGTAATCATCATTATGAACAACTTTTACTATGGGATCAAACCTCAAATCGCGAAAAAAAAATCAGCTCTTTTCCCTACATTTTGACAAGTTATGTGAACATGAATGCAAGGATCAGCTGTTTTTTTTTTTCGATTTTAGTTTTAGTCCCGTAATAAAAGTTGTTCATAATGATGAGTACAATGACCCCTTAAAAGGATGCCCATGAATTTAATTTCACCCTGTATATTCCATAGGATATAGTAAATGTCTTTTTATCTCCAGTTTTAATATCTTTGACAAATAGCACTTACGGAAAAAACGGTAGGGGGTTTGCACACGTACTCAATTTTCTGATAAAATTCTTCAAACATCTTTTGAGTTACGTAGGTACATTGTATCAGATAAAGAAAGTGTTTGTATTTCCTTGTTAAGAGTAAAAGCCTCTCACTTCCTGAGAGCATAAAAGGTGTCTGAGACAAGAGGAAAGGCACTAATTGGCAACAGTGTCTTTTAAGAACGATTTTTATCTTTGTAGTGGAAACAAAGATGTATGTTTTGTGTTTGAGACTTACAGAACCATAATTGCGTATCACACTATCAGCCACAATCTAAATCATTTTGAAGAATATTACTAATCCATTGCTTCAAATGTTCGAAAAATTTGCCTGTTCAACAACGTAAATAACGTAATGAATGTTGTTGAACTGTTCGGGTTATATTTTAGCGTTATAAAGCCCTGTCTTCTAATGTTTTGTGGTACTGGAACGCGTCTAACTCATGGAACGTACACATTTGGGCCGCCATTCTGAAGTAAGTTCACGCTGACGCTGTCAATGCTGCAGAATGCAGATTCAAAATACTCGGAATCGTCTGACGACTGTAATTAGATACCTATGTGTGTTAACATAATTATATCCCTATACAGGGTGTCCCTGGAAGTATGGATCAAATCGAATAGGGGCGTGGGCAAGGTCATTTTCAAACTTTTTAACCCTGAGAATGTCATTGAATTTTTTTACGGTTCAAAAGTTCTGACCGATTTTTTTTTTTCAATCACTTCTCTTAGTGCTCAAAGAAAATAATCATAAAAAATACTATCAGTGCTACCTAAAAAAAATAAATTGATAGTCCTGATAGTTTTCACGAATTGGATTTTTCTTCTCTTTTTTTCTTAGTATTTTTTTTTAGTTTTTTTTTTTTGTAAAACGTTTGGAAATGACCTTACCCACGTCCCTATTCGATTTGATCCATACTTCCAGGGACACTGTATAAAAACAAGAATCATTACAAAACTGTTCCTCTTTTATTTGATCCAAAGGTTGCAAACCCCTGAATCTGTGTTTACAAAATGTATAGCGTCTCATGACGGAGACTTTAGACAGTCATCCAGTCAATGGACTCTATAAAAAATTCACTCGCACTTGTTTCTCGCTATCTATGACTATTGTTGCTTCTGTATGCGCTTTAATAGGACTTGAACTGGCATCGAGTGTGCATCCATTACATTCTATCAACGGGCAGTCATCTTAACATACCTAACTACAAGAAGAAATAATAATGGAATATTTATTATAGAACAGTTCAGCAATCTCATACATTTTAAACCAAACGTATAATTATGTTTGTAATTCTTTACTCAAATTAATAGTAATTAAACCACTTCTGTAAATATTTACATAATATAAGCTAACATTTGAAATATAATAATATGTAAGTACATTTATATGTAAAAATAAGCAAAATAATCATAGGGCATCAAAGAATACGTCCGCATCGCTGTCAACAGGAACAGTGCCCAAAAGGCTGTTGTAAGACGATGCTAATCTTTGGCCAAGAAATAGGCCAGTCCTCAGGTCACGCGAAGAGTCGATTCTTTACTTTACGAATTGTTAGGTGCTACTTTAGATGTTTTTCTTTTTTTGGAAAATTAAAATGATGAAATATGTACAAATTGCTTATGCATTAGTATCTTCATTTATTGTCTAAGACCGGAAATTCGAAGACGTTGCGTGCGACATTCACCAACCCACACATTCACAACCCCAACCTTTGGCGCTGCCTGCCGCTAAGCACCGCACTCTGTCTCGCTCTCACTCAGTCCGCGAGCAGTATCATATGAGCGAGATAAAGAGAGAATTTTAGCTGAGGTAGTATGGGCTCTTAAACGCTGATAATACTATGCCCAAATTATACACACATGCGATTAGTCGTTTACAACCCATCGCGGCATCGCTGCAACAATCGCTCTTGCAACTTCCGCCTTATCCCCATAGATAACCAATTCATTCCTGTATGATTTCCTAGAACTATATACTTCAAATTTATGGCCCAAAGGTTGCCAGTTCGAGTCCCTGGTCATAAATTGGGCCCCAGTTTGGCAGAGGCCAAAGATATGGAGATTGTATTAAGTTGATATCGGCATGTCCTTTAAACAAGGAGATAATGTACTATGGATGGTTGGTCCTTGGTGGAAGACATATTTTTTGTTTATAGGATGCTCTTTTCGTAAGCAATTTTATCTTTGCACATCACACTAATCACACTAATATTATAAAGGCGAAAGTTTGTGTATGTGTGTGTTTATATGTTTGTTACTTCTTCACGCTCAAACAGCTGGACAAATTTTGATAAAATTTTGTATGGAGGTAGCTGATACCCTGGATTAACATATAGGCAAATTTTTATCCCGATATTCTCACGGGATCGACAGTTACGCGAGTGAAACCGCGAGGCACAGCTAGTAATATACAATTTTTTTAGTAAATAGACAGTTTTACGGAAAAGTTCGTCAAGAACTGTTCTACTTCTTTTCTTGTGGGTATCCTTAGCAGACTCAGTCTATAATGTTCCCACTGCTGGGACACAGGCCTCCTCCTTGTGAGAGGAAGTGGGTCTTACCACCACGCGGGCCCAGTGCGGGATGGAGGATGTCAAGTCTTCGAAGAAAAAAATAGAAAATACTTCAAGACAAAAAAATCAAAAGTCATTCATTCAAACTACGCTAAGAATAAGAACGTTTTTAACGTCAAAATCACATGATACAGTCCCCTCAAAAACTCCCGCACTCCACCACTTCCGAGTGAGAAAATCATCAAATTTTTCATGATTATTTTATCATTATATATTATTATTATCCCTTTTTTATGGATGGGAAATCATCAAATGACCGCTGCCGCTCTGGGTGGAGCGGAAGGGAGTGTCAGACTCTTACTGACTAAAACCCATCCGTGTTCCTTCCTTAGCCCTTTATGTTCCGAGGTAGCGGTAACCCTTTCGGACAATCCCGCTACCCCCTGACCTATTCTATCCCTATTACCCCTGACGTGTGTTTCGTTAGCTAATTTAATTTGATCCAATGAAACTCAATGGCACCTTCTTATCGAAATCAGTATCGAAGTCTAAGCTGTATGATGTAGCCAACGATCTCACTCACAAACAAACCTTTTCTCTTTACCCTGGTTCGACAAAAACTGCCAAAATAGTCTACCCATTCGTCATAGCCTATCGCACATAAATATCAACCGAAAGAAATATGGCGGCCAGTAGATTATGGAAACGGTCGTTAGCGACTCGCCGATGGACATTTTTATTGAATTTCGACCTAACCTTTATTGATGGTTTTAGGATTTCTGACGCGCTTGAGAAATACTTCAAATAAAAGTTAGCTTTTTGGTTTTTGTAACCAAAGGGTGCCGACAGGACCCGGAGCCCTGTGACAGATGGACGGACAGCGGAGCCTTAGTAATAACTAAGGCTTCGCTGTCCGTTCTTCTCAGAGTGTGAACTACTATGGATGCTATAACAACAATTAATAAAACTAAAATATTGCGCCATCCCATCTTCCAAGCACGGTGAGCTGTGCTGGGGCGGCTGCTGCAGGTGCGGAAAACCTCAAACGGCGCAAATACTCCAATCTCTTTGGAACTTATATATTTGAGCCGTTTGGGGTTGAAACACTAGGGCCATGGGGCCCGAGTGCCCACTTAGTATTTCGAGACATCGCCAAGCGGTTGGTCGACTCTTCACGTGACCAGAGGGCTGGCCTATTTTTTGGCCAAAGAATCAGCATTGCCATACAACGTGGCAATGCTGTCAGCCTTTTGGGCACGTTTCCTGTTGACAGTGATGCGGACGAATTTTTTGATGCCCTTTGATTACTTTCCCTCCCCTTTTTATATACTTGAACATAGCTTTTAAATTATGTAAATATATAAATAAATTCTCCACTAAAAATGTAAAAAAAATATAGTTAAAAAAATAAAATTAAAGGGAATCACCATACAACAAACGTGTTTTTTTCAGAGTTTTATTCTCAGGCTCGAATATGTAGTACTTAATATTGTACGTTGTTACGGAACTCTTTGTCTGCGAGTCCGACTCGCACTTGACCGCTATATTAGGGTATTGTCATATAGTGACCGTGAGGTCCTTTTTTTTTTTTTTTTTTTTTATGGATGGGAAATCATCAAATGACCCCTCCGGCTCTGGGTGGAGCGAAGGGAGTGTCAGACTCTTACTGACTAAAACCCATCCGTGTTCCTTCCTTAGCCCTTTATGTTCCGGGGTAGCGGTAACCCTTTCGGACAATCCCGCACCCCCGGCAGGCTTCGGCCCTGGCAGGCCCCTTCCTTTATGCTGACATCTCTTTGAGGCGCGCGTGGAACACGTACGCGCCGTCCGGCACGGGCCTGGTCCTGATCGGACGGTGAGCTACCCATTACTCTTCGTCCGCAGGCCCGCGCCTACGGTGGCCGGGAGTCGTCACGCGGCTCCCGACGCCCGGAGCGTCTTCCGCGGCGGCTGGGGTGTGAGGCTCTCTCCCTCAGCCGTTCCGCCACGTCCTTCGCTAGCATGACTGCTTCGCAGAAGGAGGTGACCGCCCCCCACTCCCTCTCGCCCCGGACCATGGCTTGAACCAGGGCCGGACGCGAGAGGTCGCCGCCGCTGTCAATCGCCTCTACGAGGGCACGGCGGTGCTCCGCCCATGCGGGGGACCGTGAGGTCCTGGGTTTGATTTCTATGACAAGACTTATATATTATTGTTGGATACTACTACCCGGCCCAGGAGCGCGGAGGACGCGGTCACTGAAAGGAGGTTGCCACAGGCGGCGAGGCAGGCTCTCTGGGTCTTGTTTGGTGGTCTATGCTTTTTGACAGCGTTGCTTGTAGAGGCACTATCTGTCAGCCGTTCGGTGTAATCTGGTATCTCGTTATTTCTTTAATATGTTTAGTGATGATTTTGTTCCTCTGATTGTAATTTTACTATGGTTGATAACTCTTTTCATAATTCATGTGATTAGTTATTAGATTATTAAATAATTCTGTTATTTAATTGTGATTTCACTTCTGTCCTAACATCAGAAGTGGGATAACAATCCAACCCCAAATTAGGCCCCTTGACGAGTTTGAATTTCATAACAGAGGAACTTTGTCGTTACCCACGTGTGTTTTTCTGTTTTTTTGTTGTTTTGTGCATATAGAACTTGTTTTGACGGGTGAATATGCCAAACACGCATAGTTCACGTAGCAGATCGCACCGACGGCATTGTAGACGCGATCGGTCGCGTGATAGCTAACGGAATAGGTCACGTAGTCGTCGCGAACGTACTACTTCTAGAGTATGATCAAACGGGACGCTGCCGTTTGCGTCATATATTGGCCAGACACCGCGGTCTACCCCTGCAGAATCGCGAACGCTAGACACAATCTTATCCCATCTGGAAACGATCGAGAACAAATTTACGTCTACCCCCGTTCCGCAACCGAACCCAACGGCGCCGTCCGAGACTCAAGCTGTAGTAGATACGGCCCAGTCCATAAATCCGGGACGTTCCCATTATTTTGTGTCAAACTTTGACCTGTCTATCCATGACGTGGACTCTTGGTGTGGATCGCGCACAAATAGCCAATCGCTAGGGCGAAAGGCTGTCACGCGTAGTCCGATGTTTGAAAGGCGACGCGAGAATTTGGTTAAACGAATGGGTAACCTCTGATAGATCGTGGAGTAGCATTAAACGCGAATTCAAACCACTTTGGTCCGAAAATAAGAATACGCGACGATAATATTTGAAATGATGAATACGACGTCTAACATGTCGTACGTTGAGTACGCGAGACGTACCCGGCTCCGCTTGCGCGTTGTCAAAGGCCTTAGTGAAGAATTAATGACGCAAATAGTGGTCCGCGGCATAGACGATGCACAAGTGCGGGCTACGTCTTACGCAACCCTTACAGTTGAGTTTGCTAATGTTGCACTAGAGGCTGATTTCGATTCGTAGCAGCCGCGTTTATGGGTACTTAAAAAAGCCATATCGTTTGACAAATTCACCCATGGTGTATCAACGCGTCATCAACAAAACGCTGCGCAAGTTCGTTGACGCGGGACAAGTTCTGGTTTACATAGACGATGTACTGTTGATGAGAGCTACAGTGGACAAAGGTGTCGACTTGTGGCGACACTGTGGTACCTACTTACAACTTTGACCAAGGCAGGGTTGTCGATAAACGTACGCAAGTGTGTCTTTCTCACCACCGAGGTTGAATATCTTGGCCGAGTAATAAGTCAAGGTCAGGTTAGGCCGAGCCTTCATAATTTCCAGGTCGAGTGGTACGCCCGCACCGTTCTGAACCTTCTTCGCACCGAGACAAATCACAAAGGGGCTGCCTGGTTCGAGACTCCAGCTGACCCTCAACGTGACCAAGCAGAAGACGACTCAGGCGTCGCCTTTAAATCTGCTGGTGGGCACCGACGCGGTGATCCCCGTTATCAGGTCACTGGTCCGTGATGTCGTCTTGGAAGGTGTACAGCCGAATCGTGAAGCACAAAGAGAGTTACGCCGAGCCCGCGCAACTGCTCTAATAAAACAAAACCAGTCACGACAGGGCGGTTATGTAAATCGAAACCGACGCACACCAAAAGTTTTTAATGTGAATGATTTGGTTTTCGTCATTAAGTTTTTGCAGGCAACTGGAAAGCTGCACGGGATGTGAGGGCCTTACAGGGTCACACGCGCGCTGCCGAGTGGGCGGCATGAGCTGCGCCTGTTGACCGGCTCCTGTGTCATGACGACGCAAGCTGCTGCTCAGTACATGGTGCTCTGGAAAGGAGAGTGGTGTCCTGAGACTTGCGCTGCATTCTTCGAGCGTGAGCGTGCTTGCGTACCTTGAGAGGTCTGCATTGCCATAGAGGGTTGTGCAGATCTTGGGGTGAGACAGTAGACGGACTGCGAGACGTCTACGTCAGGTAAACTGCGAGGTACCTGACCGGTCTCACAGAGATTCATTCATTCTTCATTCATTCATTCTTTACCATGAGTGGTCTGCATTGCCATAGAGGGTTGTGCAGATCTTGGGGTGAGACAGTAGACGGACTGCGAGACGTCTACGTCAGGTAAACTGCGAGGTACCTGACCGGTCTCACAGAGATTCGTTCATTCTTCATTCATTCATTCTTTACCATGAGAGGTCTGCATTGCCATAGAGGGTTGTGCAGATCTTGGGGTGAGACAGTAGACGGACTGCGAGACGTCTACGTCAGGTAAACTGCGAGGTACCTGACCGGTCTCACAGAGATTCGTTCATTATTCATTCTTCATTCATTCTTCCCGTATAACGTGTGTTTTGATGTGTAGAGGACGGACTGCGAGACGTTCCTTTCGGTGATTTGGTAATCACCCTACACATTGGGTCGTATAGAGGACGGACTGCGAGACGTTCCTTTCGGTGATTTGGTAATCACCCTATACGATGGGTCGTGTAGAGAACGGACTGCGAGACGTTTCTTTCGGTGATTTGGTAATCACCCTACACGATAGGTCACGTAGAGGACGGAATGCGAGACGATCCTTTTGGCGATAAACGCCCTACATGACAGTGAATGAACATGGATCCATGTGGGTTGCATGATATATGAATGTCGATGACATGAGTTATGATGTTCTTTGTGATGAATGGATCTCTATGGAGTACTAAGATAACGTCTTGGTATCCCATAGACTATTTACCTAGTCAATTTATGTATTTGATGAATGAAAGAAAAAGGCCACGTAAGACGAATTGAGAGCAAGCGAAAGAATAGGCAGATGTGTTTGCCCTCCGAGAGACGTTAGTCTTTCTTGTTGGTTTCACAGAAGACAACCTGACTGAAGACACCACTTCCGCTCATCATGGTGCAGAGCCAGTCGCTGAGCCTTCCCGTCCTGCTGACGAAACCCATGAAGCAGCCATGCAAAGCTTGCCGGACCTTTCTGATGCTGTCGAGGACGACGCATGATCAGGATGGCCGTGTTGGATACTACTACCCGGCCCAGGAGCGCGGAGGACGCGGTCACTGAAAGGAGGTTGCCACAGGCGGCGAGGCAGGCTCTCTGGTTCTTGTTTGGTGGTCTATGCTTTTTGACAGCGTTGCTTGTAGAGGCACTATCTGTCAGCCGTTCGGTGTAATCTGGTATCTCGTTATTTCTTTAATATGTTTAGTGATGATTTTGTTCCTCTGATTGTAATTTTACTATGGTTGACTCTTTTCATAATTCATGTGATTAGTTATTAGATTATTAAATAATTCTGTTATTTAATTGTGATTTCACTTCTGTCCTAACATTATATTATTTAAATTAAACCATTTACAGGCGTATCCGCACTATATTTTCCTTCGCCATTTTGAGAGCAATGATGATAAAATAATTTGCACACAGTAAAACGGGTGTCAGGGCTCGAACCTACGACCTCGAATCGATCGATTTCTGCAGCCCGTCCCAAAGTAAAATACCGTAAGATATGATACTATGAAAGTAACTAAAATAGACTAGACTCGCGGTATCTACATCAGTAAATTGGCGGATTTTTCTGACAGCGTAAGCTGCTGAACTTAGCCGCCCTGCAAGAGTTGTTAAATGAGGACCCCATTGTAGCCTTGAGTCGAGCGTGATCCCCAGGAAAACAGTTTTATCGACGAATTCTATTTTAATTAAAGATTAATATCGCTCTCTAATAATCAATTCCACGTTCAAAGAGCCGACTTACAAGTATATTACTATCTATTATGTAATAATAGGCTTTACCAATCAGAGCGATATTCCGGCTTATAATATTGTTTGTAAACTGTTCTTGTGTTAAAGGTAGGTACACCACGACGTAACTTAGAAGTTACATTGCCTTGAACATGAAATCTACATAACATAATCAGCCTATAATGTTCCCAATGCTGGGACTCAGGCTTCCTCTCAGTGAGAGGGACATGAAACCTAATTTTGCAAAATGCGAATCGAGTTTCATCATTCAAGTGTCGAACTTTTTATACCCAAAAATAAATAAAATCAAAAAAATCAAAATCAAAGTCAAAAGTCATTTATTCAAACTAGGCTGAGAATCAGCACTTTTCGAACGTCAAAATTACAAAAGACAGTCCCCCAAAACGCCCGCCCTTCGCCACTTCCTAGTGCTTTCGCTGGGGAGTAGAAGTGGCGGAACAAACTCCCCAGCAGCATAGCTGTCTGTTCAGTTAGAAAATAATTAATTTTATACAGGACACAGAACCTTAAATTAAATTATTGGCCATAGGTTAACTAGCCACGCAATATTTTTGTAAAGGTAGAAAAACAAGTAATATTTTCTTATGGGGAATAATATTTTGACCTTTTTTTTCACTATAGCGAAAGTCTACAATTAACCCCCCGGGTGCTGTTTGAGATTGAAAGTCAAATTACTGACGACTGAAAGTCTAGAAATCGGTGTGTCGACTTTCGTTGGTGACAGTAGATACATACATCGATGCAACCTTTAAGTTGTGTCGTACTGTACTCGTTGAGTACTATCCATTGTTTCCGAACAAACAGGTATCAGCTTCATTGAGGCTTTCAGGAATTGCTAGTGAGGGGACACGCGGATATCGCGGATATATTATATTTGGCGGATGTTGCATTTTGATGATGGTTTTAAAAGTGTTTACCCTTCACCTTCTTTTCCTATATTACAAACAAATGTCACCTTATTTAAAATAGGCATCTCAAGTGCTAGTTACTGCACCAACACTCATAATTATTATTTTACAGCCGAACAGAGCAGCATAGCTATGTACAAACATTCGATACGGTTCCGTGGCGAACCGACCATCAAATAATGTTATCGAAGGAGTCCTCTAAACGTTGTTTACAAAATATCCTAAATTCCGAAATATTTGTCAGTTTTAACTAAATAGACGACCGCTATTCTTTAGACGGCTATTTGCTGCCGGAGACTAGGCAAATCAGGTAGCTGAAAATGTGTCATTTTCGATTCGGAAGCCTGTCGAGTGGTTGTGAATAGTTATGCTGCTGAAAAATAATCACTTTCATTTTGGCAGTTTAACTGAATACAAATTTCGTTGATAAAATTATCCAAAAACCGGCCAAGTTTGAGTCGGATTCGCACACCAAGGGTAGGAACAGTTGAAAAAAAATAAAAAGCCTGCCTTACCTTGCCTTGTGGTACGGATATCACAAGGCAAAATACGCCAAAAAAGCACGTATCTTGTATGGAGACCCCCCTTTAATTTTTATTGTTTTTATTTTTATTATTTGTTGTTATATCGTGCAAATTTTAACTGTCTATCTATTACGGCGGATATTTTACGGTTTTCGGTCATTATCCGCTGCATGGACATCCCTATTGTATCTTAAGCTCATGATCTGTGTGCTCAGATGCGGATTATTGCCTGTTATTGTGTATTACTCTGACAAATTGAGATGAAGACAGCTCTGACAGGAGAAGGGTAGTCAGAGCTTTTGCTTATATTGTAAAATCCCTCACAAATAGTCGAGTGTGAGTGATCTAAAGATTTGATCGGCTTAATGCTTTCTTCCTTTGTCCGAGATATAATAAGAATTCATCGAGATGTTTTCATTCATAATATTTCTTCTTGAGCAGACGTTTTGCATGAGGTTTTCATCCTTCTCTGCGCTTACGTTGTTACACAAACTATACTTATAAGAAATAGTGGTAAAAATACAGCCAAAACCCGTAATTAAAAACGTTCAAAATCTAGTCGCAATATCATCTCGGCGACAATCAATGACAAAAATGTAGGGAAATTAGAGGTATTTTTGACAGATTGAGACTGAGATACTGTGAACGTTCTTATAATTACGAGTTGCGTAACACACTGTCAGTAGCAATGGGTTTCATTTTGGCAGTTCAACAAAATTCATTGCGTTATTTACGTTGTTGAGCAGATACATTTTTCGAACATATGAAGCAATGGATTAGCAATATCCTTCTTATTGAAATTGAGATTGATAGTGGCGATGCTGACTGCCCGAAGTCAGGTTGCCGAAGGATGTTGATTACACATGGAGGCTGTTTTAATACCTATACCTATTCAAGTAACCGGTTGATTACTACCCAAACACGGAACATCATAAATTATATTTTCAAAAAAATCTCTTAAAATAGTTTTTCTCTATTTTCCAGGTCAGTACGCCTAGTTAGATTCATCGGCAAGAAGATGGGAGAATTTCTAGTCCGACTTAACGAACTTGGCTTGGAACCAGAAAACCTGGAACTCGTAGGTACGAGTCTAGGAGCTCATGAAATATCATACGCAGCTAAATACTTCTATCAAATCACAGGGAAGAAACCCTCAAGATTGACTGGTTTAGACCCCGCTGGACCTTGCTTCAGGAGTTTAGGTCCTGAGGATAAATTATGGAAAACAGATGCAGAACGAGTCGATGTGCTTCATACAAATATAGACGGTTTTGGCATAGCAGAGTCCTTGGGACATGTAGACATTTATGCGAACGGAGGAGAGTTCCAGCCAAGTGACGTGCCGGCTATTCCTTGTTTAATAATCTGTAGCCATATTCGAGCGATGATTTATTGGTGGCAGGCTATAGAGCATCCCAAAAAGTTCATAGCTGTAAAATGTAACTCCGTCCAAGAAGCTAGATTTGCCCAATGTTTCAACAATACTCCTACGAATTACCTCGGTTTAGAAACTCATTTTGATAGGCCTGGGATATTTTATATGGCGACGAGTAATGAGTTTCCTTATTATTTAGGTAAGGAGGGTTTAAAAGAAGAGAATGAGATCTATACTTCTGTTGTTAAGAGGATTAATGATGACGATGGTTTTGTGGTGTAGCGTTTGGTTGGTTGAGGGTTTCTATCCCATCACTTTTGTAGAGATGAGTGCAGAGACCGTGATTGTACAGGGTGAAATTAAATTAGAAAGCCAAACTTTAATACTAAATATTCAATTGTTTCTTGCATTCCACAATGTGTAATTAGGATTTATTCCGGTTTGAGTGGTAACTTAACATTTTATGAGATCATTATGGACCTTGATGTGCCCATCAAGGGCCTCTCAAGCACGAGGTTGTGGGTTCAAATCCGGGCAAGTACCAATGTTTAATTTTTTAAATTCATATGTTTTTTGAGTTTATTTTGGACATCACTAAGATCAGTGAAGGAAAACGTTGTGAGGAAACTTGGACATATAGTTAACTAGCTGCGTCCCACGGTTTCACCCGCGTAAGTGTCGATCCCGTGGGGATATCAGGATAAAAAGTAGCCTATTGTTAATTCAGGGTGTCAGCTACCTCCATACAAAATTTTATCAAAATTGGCCTAGCCGTTTGAGCGTGAAGAAGTAACAAACATATAAACACACACACCCCCTTACAAACTTTCGCCTTTATAATATTAGTGTGAGGTGATGTGATTATGGATCCTAACGGGCAGCCTAACATATACGAAATTGTGGGTTCAAATCCGGTCAAGTACCAATATGACTTTTTTAATTCATATGTACTGTTTGAGTTTATCTTGGACATTACTAAGATCAGTGAAGGAAAACATCGTGAGGAAACTTGGACTTAGAGTTAATAACTGAAATCGCCAACCCATCTTGAGCAAGCGTGGTCATCAATGTCCGTGCCTTCTTTGTATTAGAAGAAGCTTTTGTCTTTGGCATAGTGGGACAAACATAGGCTGGTGCTGGTGGCTAGCGCCCATTGAAACCTTAATCAACTGTAGTTACTTGACAATATGAGTAAAAAAATTATTTTATTTTATAGTCATTGGTTATCTGCCGGCCGGTACTTACCCAACATGCCTGAGAAGTTTTGGCAGCTAATTTAATTTGACTTTGATTTGTATCCATACTAATAGTATAAATTCGAAAGTAACTGTCTGTCTGTATGTTACCTTTTCACGCCTAAACCACTAAACGGATTTAAATGAAACTTGGCAGAGAGATAGATTGCATCCCGGGGAAGGACATAGGATCATTTTTATCCCAGAAATCATCCTTTAAGGGGGTGAAAAGAGGGATGGAAGTTTGTATGGGAAACCAATAACCGCTGAACCGATTTAGATGAAATTAAGTATGGAGATAGTTTGAGTTGTGGGAAAGAATATAGAAAAGTTTCTATCCCCGAAATTATCCCTCAAGGGTGTAAAAAGGGAGGTGGAAATTTGTAAAAGGAATCAATAAAAAAGGACTATAATACTTTTAGCGCGGGTGAAACCGCGGGGCACAGCTAGTAATGTATATAAATATGTAAGTTGTAGGAATAATTGTGATTGCCACCGTAAAACTGCCAGAGATTTTCCTGTTAAATGACGTCACTGTGACAACAGAAAACATATGTTTTCTGTTTGCATTAATGTCAACTATGGTTTTTTTTTCGCAACCGGGGCGAGGTCGACTATTCTGCCAACCTCATGTGGTGAAATTATGGTTGTATCATGCGTCGCCGCCATTTTCAAAATGGCGTGACAGTTGGTAGGTATCATGGAATTATTATGTACTACATAATAATTCCATGGTAGGTATGCTACCATAGATAATATATGAATACATTTCTATGTATGCTACGGATCTTCAAAGTCCTTTATGTGTGCAATTTAAATCTACAAAACTGTGATTTTAGTTTTTAGTTAATACAATAAAAAAAAACATTATTTATTAACTTGTTTGTGTATTTGATTTTCTATTATTTTTGCCTTCCTTTTAGTCACTGGGTAATATGATACTCCTTGGTAAGACTGGTTTTCAGATTTTCGGGCTTCTGACGATCCGTAACGACTGTCAAAGATCCAAAAATGACAGCCGGGACCAACGGCTTAACGTGCTTTCCAAGGCACGGGGGGGATCTCGGTATGTAAAGATGGTCACCCATCCACGGACCGACCGCGGCAAGCGTAGCTTAACCTGATCGATCGACCCGTGCGGCTGTTGTTACTTACCCACGAGCCCCAAACAAACAAACTCTTCAGTTTTATTATTTGTATCGATATAGATTTATTTACACAAAAAAAAAATATCTCAATAAAATTATTTATGGTTACAAGGTGACTGCGACAACGCCACATGAATAATTTCGAACTCAAACGTCGGGCGCTTCGTGAAAAACAACATTGTGCTGTGTATTGTGTTACACGTCTACATAATACCAATTAATTTTGGATGTCTACTTTTCGGAGGTCCGCAGGAAATTTTCCGAGCTGAAAATGAAAGCAGCAGCCTAATTGCGGAACGCCAAATCGTCAAATGATTCTGATCAGTTGGCTTCATTTCTATCACAATTGGCTTCATTTTACGATTTTCGAATTGCGAAACTCTAGTTTCTGTTGGTTTCATAATAAACTAGAGTTTCGCAATTCGAAAATCGTAAAATGAAGCCAATTGTGATAGAAATGAAGCCAACTGATCAGAATCATTTGACGATTTGGCGTTCCGCAATTAGGCTGGTATAACAATCGGACTTGCATAGTTATTGCTATGACTACTCCAGAAGGGCAATTCCAGTATTTTTAAAACGTTCACATTTTATACATAATATGTAGAATGGAATAGACAACTTAATTTTTTTATTTATTGCGGAATGAGCGCCCGCTCTTGACCTCGATCACGCCTAGCGCCTGATGGAAAGCGATGGATGAGGTCTATGATAGAACGAGCGTGCTTAGAAGATGCCTAAGGCACTGGAACTCCCACGCATCAACGCAACACAGCAGACTGCTTGACGCCGGACTCCGGTGGGAGGGTGGTCGTAAACCAGGCGAGCGTTAGCCCTACCACTGCAAGGGAAGAATTGGTCAGTCAAATAAGGTGTTGGGTGTGACTGCCCAGGATGCGTCGAGCGCTCGATTCAGTTGAGTAACTGGCGGAACAAACTGCGCTACACGAGGAGGCTTCTTCATGTATCCCAAAAAAGCTTTTGTTTCAGATAGGAGTCCATAAAGTAACAATTTTACTTAACTTAATACAGTGTGGCAGGGACATCAATGCACTACCTGTTACCATGGATTTAGTACATGATCCTGAACCGCAGCGTTGAAATTTTTCGCCTACTATAAAAAAAAAATCTGTACATTTTGACCGCAAGGTATTGCACTTGTCTATGGAAGTTCAGCAGATTTTGTTTATACAGGGTGGTCCAAAAGTCGTGGATCAAACGAAATAGGGAGATAAAGGAGGTCATTTCCAACAAAAAATCTTTCTACAGCATGGTCATAATTCAATTGCCCTAAAAGTTATGAATATTTGTGTATACCGAGTTCTTTTACAATTAGACGAATTTAAAAAAAATGTGATATAAAACAATAAAACAAACTGTGTTTTATTACTACTAGATAATGTATCAGCACTACAAAGTTCTATTAGGGCTCTGAGTATCAAATTTCAAGAGCAATTTATTTTTTTCCAAAAATTATTTCTCACTTTAAAAGCGTTGGAAATGACCTCCTTTATCCCCCTACTTCGTTTGATCCACGACTTTTGGACCACCTTGTATAACCGTCCAAATGTTTCTTCTCTAGGGGATCTAGAAGGCTGAATTCATGGTTTCAGATTGCACGATGTCCCTGCCAACCCTATTTTTGTACATCTTTAATTTATCTACATTTATGTCAAGTTTTTGGCATTAAATGTCATTGAGACGAGATTCCGACTAGATGTTGAATATTTTTAATCTTACAATTCATAGAACAAAAAAAAAATATTGTCCAGGTAATACAGTAAGCAGGTTCACAGTTTAACAGCAAGTCGCCTGGTTGCTATTTCACCAATTCGCACTAAGCGTTTGCAAATGTCCTTTATAATGAGCACAGCAAAAGAGTGGAACTCTCTACCTGCGTCTGTTTTTCGTGCGCATGCAACTCGAATCTCTTCAAAGTGAGAGTGAACAGGCTTCTTCTGGGTAAGCTCTCTCCATCGTCGACTTTGTCTCTGTCACCTTTGACCTAGACTAGAGTCAAGAGCAAGCCCATTTCAAATAATAATAAAAAAAAAATTGAGGCGACATGAGTAGCTTAAAATATTACCTGTAGTTAGGTTGAAATTGTAATCACTGTTATCCTCTTAAGGGGTCATTGTACTCATCATTATGAATAACTTTTACCATGGGACCAAACACAAAATCGCGAAAAAAAATTTGCTGTTCCCTACATTTTGATAAGTTATGCGAACATAAATGTAGGGAAGAGCTGATTTTTTTTTGCAAATTGGTCAGACTTCGTCTAAGACAACCATGGCTTAGATGGTTCTAAATTATAAATGGTCTGTACTATCTTCGCCTAAAAGCTTCCAATCACCTTGTATTATACAGAACCCTCAAAAAAAAAAAACATTTTAAATCATCCAATTTGGTAGGTAATCCCGCGTACAAGTGTCGTTCCCCCGACATCGGCTGTATAGATTAAAACGCGAGCCTTAATGAATTCAAAATGTTTTCATTTCGTCACGCTCTGTTGTGACTGTATCGAGGTCTTTAGGGAATGCCTGGAGTCGTATTGTTTGAGCCTGTTTTGTGGATAAATGATAAGGTTTGCGGCATTGTAGAGGACTAGCTTTTGTTAGATGAAAACTGCTTCGTTTGCAAAGATTTTGGTTAATAGATATAGGTACATATTATTGTATAGTTGTTTTTGGGATGGCCCGCGTAGCGGATTACGACCCATTCCCTCTCACTGAGAGGAGGCCTGTGTCTGATTCCGCTACATGTATGGAAAAATACACTACAGGTTGAAATTAAATTCATGGGCATCCTTTTAAGGGGTCATTGTACTCATATGAACATTTTTTACTACAGGACTAAACCTAAAATCGCGAAAAAAAATCAGCTGTTCCTTGCATTTATGTTCACATAACT
Organism: Amphipoea oculea; assembly: GCA_945859645.1. NCBI lineage: Eukaryota > Metazoa > Arthropoda > Insecta > Lepidoptera > Noctuidae > Amphipoea > Amphipoea oculea. The sequence continues at coordinate 17,562,589 of OX243881.1, forward strand.
CGTCAAAATGTAGGGAAGAGCTGATTTTTTTTCGCGATTTCAGGTTTCGTCCCATAGTAAAAGTTGTTCATAATGATGATTACAATGACCCCTTAAAAGGATGCCCATGAATTCAATTTCACCCTGTATAGGTAGATGGTTATTTTTATGCACCATATTTTTCATTCATTTTCAGCATAGCAAGTTACTTATAAAAGTAAGTTTATTACAGAAGCTACTACATCAAACTTGCTTAAGTTTACACGACTTGAATACTGAAAACGTAATAAAAATTCAGATTTTGTGATATTATCAAAATGTTTCATTCAGTTGTTGTAGTAAAAATTATTTTACAGTTGAAATGCCTGTAAAGCAGGTTGCGGGTAGTATTTCGTGTTGTGATGGCAATAGGATAGAATCTCTGTTTAAATGTTAAGGCTGCAGAGGTTGCGGGATTGTCCGAAAGTGTTACCGCTCCCTGGAATATAAAGGGCTAAGGAAGGAACACGGGTGGGTTTTAGTAAAAGTCTGACACTCCCTTCCGCTCCACCCAGAGCGGGAGGGGTCATCAGGTGATTTCCCATCCAAAAAAAAAGGCTGATTTAGTCAGGGTAAGTAACTCTAAACTCGAGACAAGTCAGTGCTGACCCGATAATTTACCTAGTGTAAATTGAATTTGGAGTCAGTGGAGTCAGTAGGTACCTACTACTGATTCACCAACTCAACTAACTCCCAATCAGGTTGCAATATTTTCGCCGTTTGAGGTTTTTGCATTTGCAGCAGCCGTCCCAGCACAGCCCACCGTGCTAGGAAGATGGGATGGCGCAAGGGTGTCGACACATGTCCTTTATATTGGTTCCTTTTACCATTTGAATACGTAATAGCCTCCGTCATAAAATGTTTACTTTCCATAGCCGACTGCGGCTCAATCGTAAAACATTTGAGAGCGAGCGAAAAACACGCGCCGGATAATGAAACGGTGAATTATGAATTGACAACGATCCCTTTATTAACATTTGTTCAGTTAATCTCTTGTATTGTATTGTTATATAGTGTGTTTGGAAGCTGGATGCAAAGCCTTAAGGGCGTGATAGTTGTCACCATTTAGATCATTTTGAGCCATACATGTTTTGACTAAAAGTTTGCGGTTCACGTATAATAGCTTTATGTTACTTATCTATCATCTTGTTACTCGTATAATAATAAGAATAGCAAGTAAGCAAAAGCATTTTAGCATGTTTCAAACAGTAATTAATGTGTTTTAGTAAATTATGACATAATAAATTAACTAAATATGTCACTATTCTTAAAACTTATAATACTTATATACTTAATTGTATGAGCGTTTTCGCACTACATCCGATCCGAATCCGAGAAATGCCGGTCCGAAGTGACCATTGTCCTATTTGTATGAGGGGTGGCGCACTAGATCCAAACTCTATCCGTCCGAATTTAGAACATTCCCAATTCGGATTGAAGTCGGATCTTTAATTCGGATTCGGATCGGATGTAGTGCGAAACCGGTCTAAAAACTCATGCCGCCTGTGATACAGGTTTATTCTAGTACAGGCATCATCATACTTTGTAATAAGTACCTGTTATTTCATTGACTGGTCATCTCTTTGCTGCCATGGCTTATTTAATTTTTTTTTTCTCTATTTATTTAAAGGGGCTTGTTCAATTTGAAGATGTCGCCCCTGTAATACAAATTACAGAATCCAAAACATATTTCAAAACATAATCATACAGTAGATTCACTTAGGCTATTTTATTTTTAATGCCCATTTGAGCGAGCCGGTACAGAAGTCTGGCCTCCCTTGACAAAGGGAAGGACAAAATAATTTAATTTAATATTTGAATTGTTGTTTTTTCTCATCTTTTCATTATGGACGCTTTTAACGTTCTGCATCGTTCTCACATGTATAATTTTTAACATGAATGATGTAACCAAGACTTTGTAAACATATTATTTTATTTAAAAGAGTGTCCATGTAGTTTCTTGCCCGTTCTTCTCCGTAGGTACCCACGCTTTGGCATGGGCAACTAGCTTCATCTTTCTGACTGACCGACCCCTTGGCAATTCAAAAGTGCCTGTAATTGGTTTAATTGAAATAAATGCTTTGAGTTTGAGTTTTTGAGTTTTCTAAGATTTATACTGTATTTTAACAAAAGGCGTTACTCAAAGTAGCTCTCTTTATTTTCAAAGAAAACTCGACGTCTCCGATAATCGAGTGAAACATAACTCAATATTATGAGCGGTTTTCGCTGTACTGTCGGAAGATTCAACGTTTTAGTACGACAGGAATCTTTTTGGTTAAAAAAGGATGAAACAAGAAAGTACCTTCCCGTAGTCGCATGCCGCTGTACTAAGCTATGGTAACATGTGACCACGGGAAGGTACTTTCTTGATTCATCCTTTTCAGTAGTCGGGTTTTAGTTTTTAAACTTATTTTTTATTTAATTTTTTTGGGGCTTATCTCAGTAATATTTATATTTCTGAAATGTGCTAATTAAGCCCTTTCATCTGATACACATAGCCTATAACCAGCGGACGATCAAGACGCTTCCAACGATACCTCATTGGTCTAATTATGACAAGTAGTTTAGAAGTTATGAAGGAACAGATGAACATACATACCGGTCAAAATCATAACCCTCCTTTTTGCTTTGCCGTAGTCGGGTAGAAATAGCAACTTGGTCTCCTGCATAATCAGCTTATAATGTTCCTACTGCTGGGCCACAGGCCTCCTCTCTTCGAGAGAGAGTGGGCAGTAATCTACCACGCGGGCCCAGTGCGGGTTGGTAGATGTGGCACATGGCTTCGAATTTTTAATTCTAGGACATGCCGGCTTCCTTCACCGTTTTTGAGAGCAGTGGTGACGAAATTAATTACACAAAGTAAAGCGTTTGCCTACCTGGATTCGAACCGACTTGGTCTCCTGAAGGCTTGTCTTTTAAGTAAATAAAAACAGCCACACGGGTCGATGTTCAAGGTAAAGCAACGCTTGCCGAGGTCGGTCTGCGGATGGGTGACCATACATTGTATACGGAGACCCCTCCATGCCTCGGAAAGAACGTTAATCTGTCGAGCTCCGCTAATGATACACAATTGATTTTCTATTGTTTCGTCGCCAATGTTGCTTTAGGTTGTCATTTGTAGATCTTTGACAGTCGTTACGGGAAGTCAGAAGCCCGAAAGTATGACTACCAGTCTTCCCAAGGGGTATCGTATTCCCGGTGACGGGGTTATGGAGGGTCAGATAGGCAGCTGCATCCGGTTGGACTGGAAGCTGAGCCCAACATTACATTTATTGTTATTCTGTTATGTCTTTTATTGTTCTTCTTCTTCTTATTATTTTTATTGTATTATTATGTAATAATTATTCATTCATTTTATTGCTCATTTAGTGGCACTTATTACCATTTTTGTTTGTAATATGCGGATAATGTAGTGGACCACAATATTGATAACACTCCTTATAATATTTTTACAACATGTCATATTTTATATTGTAGCTGTTTATTGTCCCTCAATAAATAAAATAAAATAAAACATAGTTGGGAAAAGGCTAGGCAGGTGAGGTTTAATAAATAGTAAATTGATCTCTTGAAGGCTTGTATTCGGCGCTGTTCACCGATCGGCGACGAAACAATAGAAAATCAATTGTGTCTCATTAGCGGAGCTTGACAGATTAACTAGGTACAGTCACGTCTAAAAGTATGTATACACTTGGCTTTATTCAAAGGCGATTACCTCCTTTATTTTTGAATGAAATATTATATTACGAAAATAGTATTTTCGAACTCATAGGTTTATGTAAAGTGTCGTATTTCAACATTGCATTCGTTACTTAACGAAAAAATCGCAATTGAAAATTGCCAAGTGTATACATACTTTTAGACGTGACGTGACTGTACATACGGCTACACATCACGCTATAGGTACATAACCAGCATAAGCTGACTTCTGATTGTACGACAAACATATACAGGGTGTTACGGAAAGGGTATATCAATACAAACGGGTTGAAGTGTGTATCTGGTCTAGAATCGCTGTACAAAATTTCAGCTCAAAAGCATTAACTTTGAAAATGCTTAATATTTTTTTATTTCGACATCACGGCGCTGCACTGGCGTGCGGCGGCGTGATGTGCGTGTACTAGGCGCACAGACACACTACAGATAATGAATAATGACCCTCGTAGTGCGGTGACACGTTTTTTATGATTTCAATTTAATAAACTATCGAAATAAAAGAATATTAAGCATTTTCAAAGTTACTGCTTTTGAGCTGAAATTTTGTACAGAGGTTCTAGACCAGATACACTCTTTAACCTGTTTGTATTGATATACTCTTTCTGTAACACCCTGTACAATGCGAGGTCAACTCAAACTGGAAATGTATAACTCGATGTGTAGCCGTGTGTCACGTACTATGATCTCTTTAGGAGGCTTTTTTTTATGGATGAGAAATAATAAATAATAAAATAATAAATTTTATTTGTACACACTTTACACATAAGTACACACTCACAGGATTAGGTACATTGTACAATAGAGACACATTAATCATCATCAAATGACCCCTCCCGCTCTGGGTGGAGCGGAAGGGAGTGTCAGACTCTTACTTACTAAAACCCATCCGTGTTCCTTCCTTAGCCCTTTATGTTCCGGGGCAGCGGTAACCCTTTCGGACAATCCCGCACCCCCGGCAGGCTTCGGCCCTGGCAGGCCCCTTTCTTTTTGCTGACATCTCTTTGAGGCGCGCGTGGAACACGTACGCGCCGTCCGGCACGGGCCTGGTCCTGATCGGATGGTGAGCTACCCATTACTCTCCGTCCGCAGGCCCGCGCCTATCTCTTTAGGAGGCTTATTTCGCCATAACATCAACTTATTGTTTTTCTAAATGGCAGTGATCTACATGCTGCGCATCAAACTCTCTCTCTCACTCTGACTCCTGATATTAAATTGGCAAAACTCATTTTTAGTGCGAGCGAGTAAAGACTTTAAAGACTTATGCAAGCAGTTCTCTATTGACTTGTTTTCAACGAAAGGCTCAAGCGTACGCAATAGGCTGAACATTGATTTCTTTAAAATTAATTATTAGTGTTAATTTAGTTCTGGTAGGTACTTATAAATTTAATTTTATTGTAGTTTATTCCTCATGTTTGGCGATACCGTTTTGATGATTGGTGCGCTTATGTTATTGATAATTTGTCGTGTATAAGATCTCTTACCGTATTATTGTATAGCTAGCCGTGAAAACCTATAATTGGGTTCATGTTTCTTATTCCAGTGTATTTATTTTATTTATGTAAAGCTGTTGGTTTTCCATGTGATAAATAAATTATTGTTAGGTTTTTCAAATAGAACTCTGAATTTTTTTTTTTTTTTTTTCAAAATATTCGGCGAACCAAATGAGCTTCGGATTATTTCTGAGAAAATATCGTCTTCTTCCGATACGGATTGCGGTAACCAAGTTGATAAATTGTTGATGTTCGTCAAACAAGACAAGGGTTTGTGTGTGAAGGGTACAGACGACAGCATACCAAGTTACCCAAAACTGTAAAATTTTCCGAATCAACTTTGAACTTTATACTTTCGCGATAAAGTTGAAAATCTATTAAGGGACAGATTGTAGTAACTTGATGTGCTGGCGTCTGTACATCTATGGTTGTGTGTGTGGAGCACATTGTGGGAGACCGCGTATCTGTCTGGGTTCATTGAACACACTAGGCTGATAGTCCGCAAATATATCCGTTTTTTCCATTATTTCGCTAGTGGACTTGTTTACCGACTGTACATTTAGAAAATTGTTTTGTTTTACGTTCTTTTCCAAGAAGAGCGGTGACCGCCCACATAGGGTCCACAATTTACCGGTGAATGACGTCACTGAAACGTTGTTTATGAAAGTAAGTTGTTGTGTTTTCCTAGAGAGAGTTTTTGACACCGTAATGTCAAACCCCGCTGCCCAAAGATTTAAATCGCTAGATTTGCAAAGAATGAGCTCACACATAACTATATTATAGCGTTTCCATGTCAATCAAGTCTTGTCATTGCATCATTGTGTCAGAGGTGTCAAAACAAAACAAAAACGCGTATCTAGCGATTTAAATATTTTCTGCTGTCATCATTTTCATGACAGCTGTCACTGATACCGTTATGTACAGTCACCACTTTCTAGCACACCATAGCTTAAGGCAAAATAACGATACAGTCTTCGTCGTATTAGGTTTAGTTGCCTGCAGGACAATTGCGTAACACATTATCAATCGGAATCGGTTTCATTTTGACAGTTCAACAACATTCATTGCGTTATTTACGGGTTGAGCAGACTTTTCGAACTTATGAAGCAATGGATTAGCAATTTTCTTCAAAATGATACTGATTCCGATTAATAGTTTGTTACGCAATTAGGGTGCTGGTCCAAACTTTTAGGCAAGTGTAAGTATACACAACATCGACGATGTTAACATCAATGTTTGACTTAACCAAAACAAACTACACTCGGCGTCACATAAATCGCACCTCTTCGAAAATAAGTTTAAAGCATATCCCGCCAGCAACGAATACATTAAACCCAATTAATATTGGTATCAATTGAAAGTATGTTTAACGACCTTTAAATTAACAACAGTTAGAATTCCTAAACACAACAGATCTCATTAGCACGTAACGTTAAAGAAAATGTTGTCAAAATACGCATTACAACGGCCACTAATTGCACCTCCCTACAAGGGTATACAACGGGCGACCCGGGTTAAATGTGGGTCATTCGCTATTCAACCTTTGAAGTGAACACACGTGAACAGCTACAGAAAGAAAAATACCCCAGAAGATGGATACCACTGCAGATGAAGCCGCTCAAGTCATTGCACTACTGCAATCAGGGATGCGGCAATGTGATGTTGCTCGGCAACTGAACTTGAGTCGTTTTGGCGTTCGACGAGTGTTCCAACGCTTCCAAGAGACTGGTGGCTATATCCGAAGACGTGGATCTGGAAGACAACGGTGCACATCCGAAAGAGACGATCGCTTCATTGTTTCCACGTCTCTACGTAATCGGTTCTCCAATGCTGTTGAGCTGCAACAACAACTGCGATCAGCTCGCAGAACTTCTGTAAGCGTCTCCACGATTAGAAGAAGACTGCAGGAGAAGAAAATTGCAGCTCATAGGGCTGCTACAGGGCCAAAATTGACTGCACAGCATAGGAGAGACCGGTTGCAATTTGCCCGTGACCATGTGGATTGGACAATAGACCAATGGAGGGCTGTGTCTTCTCACATGAGACGAGGGTGTGTCTTTTCTGCAACGACAGGCGTCGAAGAGTGTATAGGAGGTAAGGGGAACGATTCGCATAAGCCTGTATTCAAGAGACAGTGGAATACGGGGCTGGCTCATGCATGTTCTGGGGCGGCATGTCAATCGACGGCAAAACGAACCATGTGTGTGTTTCTCGGACTGGAAGTGCTCGCGGGCAAGGGTCGCTGACTGCTGTTCGGTACATAACAGAGATCTTAGAGGAGCAGGTTGTCCCTTATGCGGGTTTTGTTGGCAGTGGGTTCACGTTAATGCACGATAACGCCCGCTGTCACACCGCTTTAATTGTAAGAGACTACCTTCAAGAAGTTGGAATCCCTGTTATGCGCTGGCCGGCGCGAAGTCCAGACCTAAACCCTATTGAGCACCTTTGGGATGAACTGAAACGGCGAGTACGGGCACGTGATCCTGCCCCTACCACTCTCCAAGACCTCCAAGATGCCGTCGTTGCAGAATGGGACAACATTCCGCAAGAGACTGTTGTCACATTAATTAGGTCCATGAGAGAGCGCATGGAAGCAGTCATCAGGGCTAGGGGGGTAACACTAGGTTTTAAGTTGTTTTTAAGGACTTTGTTGTAATTTTTGCTGATAAAATAAAATTTAACTTTTTAATCATTTGCATTAGCTTGCTTTTTTTATTCCCTGGTAAACAAAAAACCAAATCCATTGATTTATTCTGAAATTTAAATAAATTGCCTTTCCAATGATACCTTATAGTCATATGTCTACCATTGATTAATAGGGTTAAAATGACTATGAAGGGAATTTTTAAAGAGGTGCGATTTTTGTGACGCCGAGTGTATATAAACTTAAAATAAATATTAGCCTAACTAAAGTCCATGAAAGCAACAACAGAATACAAGTTAATTAGTGAGATAATTAGGAAAATGTCGACAGGAAAGTTTTGAGTATGACTGTTTCGTAGACACATACATATGTGCCTACGAAATGTAGGTGTAAAACTTCTTTGAAAACAACAGACGTGGTGTTACGTTTAAAATAATTTACAACGTACAGTTTTTAAGCGATTCGGACGTCAACATATGAGTTATAGCGAGATTAAGGGGGACAATTCCTCCCCCCATCTCTCGGTTTCAAACAAAAGAAGATTTATAGTCATTTTGCCGAGAAATTACGGTTTAATTAAAATGTAATTTGAAGTGGAAAGCGTTTCCGCCTAATTGAAAAATCTTCTCCATTAGAATGAGATGAGGGGAAGTCGGTTTGTTTGATATTTATGTAATGCATAAACCTGCATTGTTATTAATATCTAAATCGCGTAAGTATAAACTACATTGTACTGATATTTGTCAAAGATTTAAATCGTTTGTTTCACTGTCATAAGATGGTCACGTTACTCTTTCGATGACAGTGACATTTGAATGGTATTGTCTCGCTTACTCATACTGAAGATTTTTTATTGAAAGGAGAAACAGCAAACAGTTACATTATAAGAACTTACAACTGATTTAACAAAAAACAATTTTAGTAATAATATAAACCACAACGCTGTCCATAGGTAGACATAATAGTTTAGAAAAAAAGAAAGAGTAATCGTTAGGAGTTTAAGTAGCAGTACGTGCAGTAATTAGTCGTATAATGAGCAAAAATAAAGTTAAAATTTAGATAAAAATTACATACTACAAAATATAACTTAAGTAAGTTTGAACATTTTCAGAGAGGAGATCTATCATTCGATAAGAGATGTGCGAGCTTATTCTTCTTAGTTTGAAAAATTTTTCGCATTTTTTTTTGTTTTTTTTTTTTTTACTGTGAGGGCAAATCTAACGATTTAAATCTTTGTTATGTAATGTTAAACTTTGTAAAACTTTGTTCCTATTCGCCTTGAAGTGTTTGAATTTCGTTTCAGTTTTCTGTGTGTTGATATATTTATCAAATGTATATGTTACCGGCCAAACCCGATTTCAGGACAAACTAGTTTAGCCTAGGCTAAACTAGTTCTTCCTATACGCAATAGGGGGTGCCCTTCGCTCGCCCTTGAATCTTATGTCGACGGAGCCCCGCTTCGCGGGGCCCCTATTTCTGTGTAAAGGGTTTAAAGTAACCTAACCAAACCGAACCTCGGGGTGCCCTTCGCTCGCCCTTGGATCTTATGTCGACGGAGCCCCGCTTCGCGGGGCCCCTATTTCTGTGTAAAGGGTTTAAAGTAACCTAACCAAACCGAACCTCGGGGTGCCCTTCGCTCGCCCTTGCATCCTATGTCGACGGAACTAGTTTAGCCTAAGCTAAACTAGTTTGTCCTGAAATCGGGTTTGGCCGGTAACATACCTATATATTGTTCTGGACAGAGAGAGGTGGAAAGAGAGTAGGGAAACCTTTGCCCAGGAGTGGGATTTTAACAGCTAAAAAAAAATGTATTGTAAATTAGAATGTGTAATATTCAAACCCTAAAAATCGCATTCATATCGCATCTCGGGTCACTACCCATCCGGACAATCCGGACGTGTCCATTTATTTGCTCCCCGTCTGGCTGTTGTCCGACCTTGTCATTTGTCCTTTCTTTGCGACGTATACTTTATTAGTAAGTAAATAGCACATTTTTTTTTTACTAAAAACCTTTTTTAAATCAAGTTTTTAATTAACTCATAGTCCATACTATATACACAATTTTTAACCGACTTTAAAAAAGGAGGTTCTGTATTCGACCCGTATGTATGTATGTATGTTTGTATGTCCGCGATTATCTCAAAAACTACTGAACCGATTTTGATAATTCTTTCATGAGTGTGATCTACGTACTTTCAGAAAGGTTTTAGTATATAATACATTAGGTAATTATTCTTATGTACGAAGTTATATGCATAAATGTACTGCATCTCCGGCATTCTTATGTGAATTTTGATGATTCTTCGAGTCGTGTCTTTAATGTGTGGGGTAGGTACAACTAAAAAGTGAAAAATAAAAACTTTTTTACAAAAAAAACAACCGACTTCAAAAAAAACACTACAAAGTGAAAAATAACTTTAATTTCGGAAGTCGGTGTCAAAAAACGAAAATGCTGAAGCAACGACACCGGCTTCCGAAATTAAAGTTATTTTTCACTTTGTAGTGTTTTTTTTGAAGTCGGTTGTTTTTTTTGTAAAAAAGTTTTTTATAATATAAATTCGAAATTAACTCTGTCTGTCTGTCTGTATGTTACCTTTTCACGCCTAAACCACTGAACGGATTTCGATAAAACTGTGCAGGGAGATAGATTGCACCTCGGGGAAGGACATAGGATAGTTTTTATCCCGATATTCCCACGGGATCGACACTTATGCGGGTGAAACCGTGGGGCGCAGCTAGTACTAAATAAAACACTACTAACTAACGTGATTGGGCAGTGGTGGCCCTGTGGTAACGGCCGCGACTTACGAGATATAGGTCGTAGGTAGGTTCGAACCCAGACAGGCGCTTTACTTTGTGTAAATTATTTCATCACCACTGCTCTCAAAACGGTGAAGGAAAACATCGTGAGGAAGCCGGCATGTGCTAGAACCAAAAATTCGAAGACGTGTGACATCTACCAACCAGCGGGGCAATTGCATAACACATTATCAATCGGAATCGGTTTCATTTTGACAGTTCAACAACATTCATTGCGTTATTTACGTGTTAACCAGACAAATTTTTCCAACTTATGAAGCAATGGAATAGCAAATTGCTTCAAAATGATTCAGATTCCGATTGATAGTGTGTTACGCAATTAGGGTGCCGCACTGGGCCCGCGTGGTGGATTACGGCCCACTTCCTCTCACAGAGAGGAGGCCTGTGTCCCAGCAGTGGGAACATTATTAGCTGCATATGTAACTAACGTGACTGACTAACACACTAACTAACAAGGCGAGCAAAATTAAACCTTGTAATAATACGTTTTTGTAAAGTAAAATGTCCGGACTTATTAGCTATTTTCGGTAGGTACCTACCACAGATATAGATAAACCTAGATAACGCAAGTATCACGAACTGTATGAAAACTAAGCGTGCCACTTTTTGACTACCTACTATGACGTCACAAGCTCGCGCTCTCGCTCACGCTCACCCAGCCAGCAGTACGCAGGACTGAGCGCGAAAGTGACGGCTTACGATTTTCGAACGTAAGCTGGTGCGATTTTTGGCACGCGAAGTAGTTGCTCATGCGTTATCTAGGTGTATCTATACTGTGGTACCTACTCATTTAACTTTTTGTCAGGACATTTTAAATTTGGAAATAGTAGTCTCTAGTTGAATCAATATTTTTGTAGCAAAAGTGGAGTGGAGTGGTCACCGTTATTATAACGGTGTCGGTTAAAAATATAGCGACAGTCCAAAAAAATATGTGGGCAAACCTGACAGCTTACCAACAAAGTGAGAGAAGTGACGAAGAAGTGTCTGCCTGTCCGCCAGTCAATAACCTTTTCCTCAGAAATGCGTGAAGTTATCAAGTTGAAATTAATATCAAATACTCAAGGCTGCAATCCCTTGAAGCAGTGAAAAAATCAAACTTCTAAGTCAACGCAATCAAAAATTACGGGCGTTTATGTTCCGTTTGTGCTGCATATTTTGACAGTCGCAAAGGAATCAAAACCTATCGGGTACTTCCCTTTGACCTAGAATCATGAAATTTCAAGAAGAAATGTCATGTAGCACAAGTAAAGGAAAAAATTTGAAAACCTAAATTTGTAGTTATAAAGGGTGTTTTTTTTTTACCAGTTCCAAATTTTATATGAACAACTTTCACTATGTCTGTCGAAGGACTGATGGCCGGTGGAGCAGGCGAGTCCTGGAGTGGAGACCGCGTACCGGCAAGCGTAGTGTGGGACGCCCCCCAGCTAGATGGACGGACGACCTAAGGAAGGTGGCTGGGGTGGACTGGATGGGGAAGGCGGAGGACAGGGTGCTGTGGCGCAGTCTGGGAGAGGCCTATGTCCAGCAGTGGACTGCGATAGGCTGAGTTGATTGATTGATTGAACTTTCACTATGGGACCAACTCTGAAATCACGAAAAAAAAATCAGCTGTTTCATACATTTTGGTCAAGTAGGTACTGAACTTTTGTATTAAACAGCTTATTTTTTTATCGCTGATTTAACCACACAATTATACATAGGATCGAGTTTCAATTGTCAGATAATTTTTATCCGAAGATTTGTACTTATTCATTGTTTGAAATATTTTCTATGCAAAAGCTGTGAAACTGCCATAATATTTAATATTCAGGCAAAAGATATCTCATGAAATCGGCACTTAGTGTCAAATCTCGTTTCATTACAAGGAGTTCTATCTCAAATAGTATCCGGCGAAATGAAAGCGACGGCGACGTCGCCTGCGGTCACTATTCTTGTGCTGTCTCTCCGATACTAATAAACTCGTAGATAAATATTATAGTTGCTAGTTTTGACCCTGATGAACCCTGATACTGATAAATAATAAAATCAGTACGTATTTTCATCACAGAAAATCACAAATTACCGTAAACTGTTGCAATTGATTGAATGATTTATCAAGAGCCAATCGCAGCAGCTTAGTGCTCATACCATCATTAACCCTTCGTATGCTTAAACGTGGATCCACGCGAGACATAAAAACAACCTTATTAAAAGCAGAAAGTACGTTAACCTCACGTTTTCAGCGACCTTTACTTAAAACGCGTAACTTTCTTGCACTCTGCTCGACTTTCGAGTTCGACCACTATTAACATTTCGCATTTCCCTCAATAGCTTTTTAATTGTGTCTAATTACGGCATTCAAGCGATTAAAACTAAAGTCATTGAACCCGATAATCCCATATAAATACCTTGTTATTTTCCCCGTAACGGGAAATTTATTTCATGGGAAAGACACCCCCAATTAAGTCCTAAACAATGTACCCAACGCTATGGGAAACTTTTCCCATTACATCGCGATATAGTTTTGTATCGTTGGCTCGATACACGATTACTGGTCCCGCGAGTCCTATTACAGAATGTCCGAGTTGGAAACTTCACGCTTTTTACACACGCGGCGTAAGCAGAGATCTTGGGTGGCTGAAAAGTTTTATAGCTATCCTTGTCTGATTCATGGTGAAAAAAAGTCTGGATGTTCAAACATTTTTTATGTCTGCAGTTTAAAAGAGACCTTGATCTCTGAGTTTATTTCGGTGTTTTTTCTGTAAGGTCAGAGTTTCCCATTAAATACTGGGAACCACCACTCACCTCACACCGAACACCCACCAACCCCAAAATGTTTTTGTTTACAAAATGTTCCTATATTTATACCCAAACTACGTGAGCACAGGTAGTGGGTGTCCTAGGTTAAAACGATATTTTTACTTCAATGTCGTTGCATTTCTCAAGTGTGGCTCCCGACAGGTTTCGACCTGCACAAACCTGTAGAGACCACGATCCTGGGTTAGGACAATGCCCAATCAAATGGTTAGCAAACAATTATGCTCAACCAATCAGATAAATGTTGTGCAATACAGTCTTATTATTATTAATAACTTACGCTAATTAATAATTAGTTACATCTTAGGTTATCTATTAATTAATCATTCTCTCGTATAATTTACTTAACCTATCTGATCAATTTATTAATCATTGTCCCGAACAAAGAGTAAAGATTCAAAAATTTGATTTATTTACCGAATATCGGCCATGGCGACCAATCTCAGCGGAGACCAGCCTTCGACACGGGAGATGTTATAGTGCACAAGCGTGTGCGCAGACTCAGGTGCACTCTCTTTTCCCTCACTCTTATAGCCCGATGGGACGGCACGCAATCCGACACGACCGGAGAGAGATCTGGCGCAGGACCAATGAGACACGGCCAACTTCCCAACTCCGAAACTAAGAAATTCCTAACGGAAAAACCCAATAACACTTTGCCTGACCCCGGAATCGAACCCAGGAACCAACGCTCAGCAGTCGCGCTTGCAACCACAACACCAACGGTTTAGTAACTGCAGAAACAAATCCATTGCCAAGTTAAGTTGTTTATAGTCGATCAGCCAAGTTGTGTGCAAACCAGCAACTATAGTTGAACACCGTGCTATATGAATACGTGCTTATGTGTTATGTATGCATGTATGTAAGTTTTGTAAACATAGTCTAGAATACTGAGGGTATAAGGGTTAGGTCGCATTGTGAGATAAGTGACGCGATCTGGAGTAGAAAAGTAGCAGTAGTCTGTGCGTCTGTGTTCTCTTTTACATTTAACCGGTCTGCCTTCAAAACAAGAGTGAACTCTATCCAGGTTATAAACTATCTGTGTGCCATATTTCATCCAAATCCGTTCAGTAGTTTTTGCGTGAAAGAGTAACAAACATCGTCAGGTACTTATAAGTCAAACTAGCAGCGCCCCGCGGTTTCACACGCATAAGTTTCGATCCCGTGGGAATATCGTGACAAGAAATAGCCTATGTGTTAATCCAGGGTGTCAGCTACCTCCATACCAAATTTGATCAAAATTGGTCCAGCCGTTTGTGCATAAATAAGTAACAAACATACAAACACAGTCACAAACTTTCGCCTTTATAATATTAAGTGTGGTATGATGTGATGGCTTGCAAGATTATGATTGTTATAAAATGTATCTAACTGGCACGCAATCAGTGATCAAAGTGACAATATACAGTGTGACTGTATTACAAAATACATGCAAATATTTCCTGTACTCACTCCGAACTTTATTTCACAAAAGAGGCAAATTTGATTGACAAAAGTTAACTCAATTCTCTACCATAATTCGTTTAAGTTGAGAAATTTCAAGCACCTTATTAAACTTATTTTTTCGTTCATTTTTGCTTTCTCGTTCGTGTGACGTCATCAGGGTTGACGTGCGAAGACAGAGAGGTATTATCTAATTACAATATTCTAAAGATGTTTTTTTTTGTGATTCAGTAGAACAAAGATAATTTTTAAGGTCTTGTTTTACGATGGCAGGATGTGTGCTCTCTACAAAAGACAAAAATAATCATCATTGGGTGATGGAGGAAATTCATCTCTTGCTCTTCACGCTTTGCAAAGAAATGGGGAATTACTGGGGAAACTTCTTTTTAGCCGTGTTGATGGCAAAAATATATATTTTTTTTATTTTTTTGTTCCAAAATTCTGCAACGCGGATAGCGTTCGCTGACGTAGCCATTAGGTCCTCACGTGTGCAGGTGGCCGGGCATGCAGTGCAAGATGGGAGGTGAGCCATTGTCTGTGGAAAGACACCACATAGACACCGGAGATCAGAGCCTTCCATGAACCCCCACTTGTGGAGGTTGTCCTTGATGCGGCCTTATTAGACGCGTACTTCATTATTGAAGGTCGTGTCCATGAAAGGCCTTCGTGGCTTTATGAACGATGTTCTTCCACTTCGTTCGGTTCTCAGCTTCTCTCAGGGCGGTCGTACGTAACAGAGAGTCCAGTGAGGGCAGTTACTTGGTCTGACGACCGGTTAGGTGACCGACCGCGCGATCTTTTCCCATCTACCTTGCCCACCACTATCAACTTTTCTAGATTATCTGGTTCCCGACGGGCAATGTGACCGAAGTAACCAGATCGTGGACAGTCTATCTCTTATACGAAGCCGATCAAGAATAGATATGTTCGTTCTCTTGGCGGTCCATGGTATGCGGAGCATTTTTCGCCAACACCACATATCAAAAGCTTCTATCTTTATCCGTTCTATTGCCCGAATCGTCCACGACTCCGATCCGTAAAAGAATATCGAGAATACCAATGGCCGGACTAGTCTCATCTTGGTGACTTTGGAGACTTTTATGTTCCGCCAAATACGTGTCAGCTTACTCATCGCAGCTGCGGCCTACTTGGGTACAAAGTCAAAGTAGGACACGGTAACTTATGCCCAGATGGGAGACTCTCTGATAGTTGAATAAAGAGATCAGGAGATTTAAGTAGTTCTTTCCAGAGATCACATCTTTCCGTGGAGCGGTTGCCTTTAGCTGGACTCACGCACTCAAGAAATTTTTTGCGGCTTTTGGTGTATTTGACATTTAAGAATATGATTTAGAAACTTATTACTTGACAATTATTGATTTAGATAGATTTGCAATACTTATAATTATTTTAGTGCTTAATGTTGCATGCCATACGGTAGAATGTACTGGATTGAATTGATTTTTTTTTATGCCAAACTATGTTTTATTACCTACATTCTTTGCAAATAAACGATTTCTGATTCTGATTTTAAGCCTTAGGAGAAACTTATATTACACCGCTTTGTGTATAGTGGATACGCAAAAATATCAACACTGTACGAATTTTTTCTACTACTAACTTGGTTTTGGAGGTCAAATAGGAAGTCACTCCATGTAAAATACTGGTATTCAGCTGCGTCCGGTTAGACTGGAAGCCGATCCCAACATAGCTGAGAAAACGCTAGGCAGATGAGAGACAAGGTAAAAACGTTAAAAAAAAAATTAATAAAATGAAATTCATACAAAGGAAACGAATTGAATTACATAACAAATGAATAATCCATACTATATAATATTATAAATTCGAAAGTAACTCTGTTTGTCTCGCTGTATGTTACCTTTTCACGCCTAAACCGATTTAGATGAAATTTGGTGTAGAGATAGCTTGAGTCCCGGGAAAGGACATAGGATAATTTTTATCCCGATATTCCCACGGGATCGAGACTTATGCGGGTGAAATCGCGCGGCGCAGCTAGTAAGAAATAAAGAATAACTATAAGAGACAATAATAACAAAAAATGACGACTTAGTTTATGTCTTTTTGAATAAGTGTAATACTGATCTTTTAATCTCTCCTCGTCAATTCCTTGCTCCGCTCTTAGTGCCACCTCGCCACATACCGGACAAAGTTTGACAGAGTCCATTAGAAAGTTCTTTTCTTTCGACTAGCAACAAACATGGCTGGAGGGCTTGCGAGCTTGGCTATGATTTTATACCTGATTTCATAGCGACTTGGCAGCGAGTGAAATTTTAAGTGACTTGGGAAAGTTAGTGGTGAATCTGTATTTTATAGTAGTTTATTTCCACAAAACGGTACTGGAATGCATACAACATCGATGGTGCGCCATCTTTGACGTAGACTCCATGGCCTAGTCTGCGGCGAAGTGGCGCAACTATGCCACTAGCTAGCTAGCAAATCTTCGTACAGCATGTGTAAATGCAACGGCAGCAGCAACCACCGCAGCATCCACCGCAACAGTCACAACCTCCGCACATTTTTTTCCCATGGAAAGTGAAAGAGTACTTTAATAAGAGCCTAAAATAGGTTCGAAAGTAGACGCAAACTTGTGGAAAAATACCGTTTTTAATAAATTTTCAAGAAAGATAAAAGTTTTGTTTTACTTTTTATTATATTGTAAAAAAAAATAAAACAATAATTATGCATATAGGCGTCAAGCCGTTGGTCCCGGCTGTCATTCGTGGATCTTTGACAGTCGGTACGGGTCGTCTGACACGACCGCAAAGAGATCAAGCGCAGGACCAACGGCTTAACGTGCTTTCCGAGGCACGGAGGTGCCACACCATCTCAACTTCCTATCCCGGGCTGTTACTAAGAAATTCCTAATGGAAAAACCTGATAACACTTTTCCCGACCCGGGAATTGAGCCCAGGACCCCGCGCTCAGCAGTCGCACTTGCGACCAACGTGGCAGTATTATTTCGTTTATTTATCTATTTACATTTTTAAATATTTCTTAAAATATAAAAGAAATAAGTATAAAAAACATTTAAAAATATAAAAAAATAGTAGTCCGCCGGTGTCGGGAGCAGGGTCCAAGCTACCGGTGGTTAGGGCTCCAGAGACAGGAACCTCCTCACAATACGAGCCGTATCGAGGAGTACTGCCTTCTGAATCAGGCCCTTGATCCAACCGCCTTACGAGAGCCTCGATAGATGTTGATCGAGGCTTTCGGCCATAAGGCCATTGGCTGATACGACAATCGGCACAATGCACAATGATAGCCGAGCTCACAGTATTATTATTATTAAGTTACGTTTATAACCTGATTCTCTGCTTACCCCCCATCAAAATGAAGATACTTGAAAAGAACAATAGTTTAAACAAATGCCGGTGATCTCATTACGCGCCGCCTCGCATCGCATTTCAATAACGCTACGGACGTGCCAATCGTAGCGTGCCTGCGTAGCTCGTAGCTATAATGGAATTCGTAGCCGCTTGCTACGGCGTAGTCAGATGAGACGTAGGTCAGAGTTGTAAAAAGGCTTTCATTTACAAGCAGTTAC
Organism: Amphipoea oculea; assembly: GCA_945859645.1. NCBI lineage: Eukaryota > Metazoa > Arthropoda > Insecta > Lepidoptera > Noctuidae > Amphipoea > Amphipoea oculea. Next base: position 17,581,079 of record OX243881.1, read on the forward strand.
AATATTTTTATAACACAATGGAATCGATGTAATGTATTGATGTAACTTATTGTTCAATTTTAAATAAGACAATAATTAATATTTTTTATACTTAAGTAACGTTTTTTTTAGACATAATATTTTTAATGGTTCACGTTGAAATAAATTACTTTGAAATTAAAACATATTTTACTGCTTATTATTCGATCTCACTCAAATGAAGAGTACAAAAGAAATAGCGGTAAAAATAATTTAAAAATCTTATACAATATGTAACAAAAACCCTGTCCGATCCAATAAAGGCGTATTCCTGGTTCAACATACGTACCAGAAAAAATGGTTATAAAAATGTAACTCATAAAAACCAAAAGTTATTGATTTTTTATTTTTATAATCCATGCGAAATTTAACACTGAATATGGCAAATTTTCATAAGTTGACAACACTCCACCCACCGGCAAAATCTTTTTATTTTTACCTATTTTTATTTCAAAGAACACCGCCCTACGCTACCGCGTAGTAGGCACTCTTTCAACTAGTCGCCGACTCTTTGATCTCGCCGACTCGTTGCCTACCGGCGCGCTACTTCTTGCCACTTTGCCAGTCTTTCGTGGAGATAGCTTCCGATCGGACGTCCGGGTCCGTACGTATCACACGCTATCGTTTCGTGAACAATGTCGTATTCAAATCAGGAATATTTTAATAAGTTGATGTGTTTAGGCAAGACCGACTGCAGCCCTTTTCAGGGCTACATTTAATTCAATTAATTATTTCTTGATAAACAGAATAAATTCTGAAACACAAAATACAGAGAGTGTGTCTGAAATCCGAATCACTATGCCCACAAAACAATATCAGCTGATACCTACACGTAGGCAGGTATTTGTTTGGCGGCACGCGACAAAGCGGGGTCATGAGTTCATGACAAAGGATCATACAAACCGCCTCGCTCAGGCGGCTTCTTTGACGCAAAACTGTAGGTGAACTTTGTCGAGCGATCAGTGTTGCCTTCGGTCAGATTTTAATTTTTATTTTAATTTAATTATATTCCCTGGGGAAAAATAATAATCTCAAATCCATTAAATGGTTACGTATATGTGTTCGCAATACGATGCCGAATAATACCCTTAAGGATCGGACAGGGTTTTTGTTACATGCTGTATAAATAAAACAAAATCGGGTTACACTATTTATAACTCAAGAACAGCTGGGCCGATTTTTATGATCTTTGATTAAGTAGATTTGTCTCCACCCCAAATAGCAGAATAACTATTAAAACATGGGAAAAAATTACGAAAAAATAATTCATTTTCTCATACATTTTCTATGAAACGGCTTTTATGATGATTATCTCGGGACAAACTACTATTGACTGATTTCGACAATGATTCTGAGGTAGTACGAAGCTCGCGGGTTCAGCTGCTTGTTATTTATAAAAATCACGTTAAAAAAAAAACAGGTACTTTTTTTGTTAGCCCATTTTGTGTCCCACTGCTGGGCAAAGGCCTACCCTTTTTTTCCAATCCTCCCTGTCTTGTGCGATCTCTGGCCATGTTGGCCCTGCGAATAATATTAGATCGTCATGCCACCTTCGCCTTGGTCTACCTCGACGGCGATGTCCTGCCTCAGGCGTCCAGTGAGTGACGGTCTTTGCCCATCTCTCCGGGTGCATTTGTGAGACGTGTCCGGCCCACTCCCACTTCAGCCTGGCTGTTATTTCTCCAACATCCGCTACTTGAGTTATGTAGCGCAGGAATTAACTGACTTAAAAAAAATGCCAAACTTAAACTTCTGAACAACCTAACCTTCTAACCATTCCTCTGCAATGTATGCTTTCCAATTCATGAATTATTTGAGAGAGCGGCTGCTTGCGGCGACGACGATATCTTGTTACCCGACTCACTGATAAAATAGAGGTTCTGTGTTCTAACACAACTTGACAAGGGATTGACGATCGTAGAATAGGAAAGCAAAAAATAAAATTGTAGGAAATTGTTTTTCCAAACACCTTTTTTCCGTTTTTCTTTTCTATTCTGCAAAATATTGGCTTCCAGATAAATGTAACTTTAGGCCTTCAAAGGTGTAGGCACACAACCCAGTTACTGGGTAATACGATACCCCTTGGTAAAACTGGTTGTCAGACTTTCGGGCTTTTAATTACCCATAACGACTGTCAAAAATCCACGAATGACGGACCAACGGCTTCACGTGCTTTCCGAGGGTACACCCTTTATAGCAGAACTTTTTATGTCATAATATTATTTTGCATAACAGCGGATAGCATAAACTTCATTTCGCAGAAAATCGTTTGGCATACACTCGTTTATCATACATTCAAAACTCATAATTTTGTAAGTCAGAATCATCTTTAGGCATAAATTTCATATCCCTAATAATTAAAAAGTAGAACCATCATATCGCAGAAAGTTCACAGTCAGAATCGTCTTTTGGCATACATTTCATATCGATAATCATCAAAAGGCAGAACTATCATATCTCAGAAAGTTTACAGTTAGAACCATCTTTTGGCATACATTTCATATCCATAATATTTGAAAGACTCATCTATCACATTACAGAAAATTCATAGTTAGAATAATTTTGTATTTCTTACCTTAATAATAAGAAACGGCACTGATTTAAAGACGCAGTTGTAAATAGCGGTTTTGGTAAGTTAAACATTATAAATGGCACGTTTAATAACTAGTTCAGCAGTTAAAACTAAGCAGTAAAGTAAAGAATAATGAGTAATAAAAAATAATGAAATGGATCAGTGAATATATAATTGAGCAGGAAAATAATTAAATGGGCGGTAAAAATTATTGAACGAGCGGTTACGTGTGGGCAGTAATAAATCGGAATTTGTCTGAGAAATCTGATTCTAAGCAATTCTATAAACAATGAGGTGGTAAAGTAGTTTTCGAGATATAGCGGTGTGACGGACGGACAGACAGACAGACGGACGAAGTCGCACCATAAGGGTTCTTTTTTACCTTATGGATGAACCGGATGAAACGGGCTTCTGTCAGCAGATCGACGGAGCCCCGCGCAGCGCAGCGCGCAGCGGGGCTCCTATTTCTGCCTGCAGGGTTTAAAGGAACCTAACCAACCGAACCTCGGGGTGCCCCTGACGTCGACCGTCTAGGGTTAGGTTTTCTGTCAGCAGGTCGACGGTTCATCCAGAATTGGAAATTCTGCCATCTTCATAGTATGCCAAGTGAAATTATACCAAATAATCGGCGCTCTAAATAAACGTTATGCTAAACGAAATTATGCGGAATCTTAACTCTGCCAAAGGTAGGTATTTATACCAAATAAAATTCTGCCATCTTAAAAGTATGTCATCGTAAATTCGGACATATGTATAAACATTCGGCCAAACAATAATTATGTTAAATAATTGTTATGCCTTAAAAATATTCGTTTAAAGAAGATTATGCCAAGTGTGTTATGCCAAAAAAAATTCGGAACATCAAGATTCTGCCAGATAGAGGGAACCCGCTTTCCGAGCCACGGAGTGGCCTCGGTATGTAAAGACGGTCACCCATCCACAGACCAACCGCGACAAGCGTAGCTTAACCTGATCGATCGACTTGTGCGGCTGTTATTATTTAGCCACAGGCCCCTCAGATGTAGTATGGACTATTATTTATAAAAGAGACCTAGACCTCAGAGTTTGTTTCCTTGTTTCTTTAAGAGCAGTTGGTTAGGAACCCAGTAACTGGGTTGTGGAGGTCAGATAGGCAGTTACTCTATGTAAAATACTGATATTCAGCTGTATCCAGTTAGACTGGAAGCCGACCTCAACATGTTGGGAAAAGCTAGGCAGATGACGACTACATCTGATCTTGAATGAGGACCATGCAGGTTAGAACCATGCCACTTAACCATAAATATTCTGAAGCAAGAACAAAACCAACGCTACCACGAATATCAATTACCTTATTGGCACTGCTACTTACCCTATACCAACACGTCAAGTCATTGTATTACAACGTTCAATACGTCACTCATGGCGCGCAAACAGATGCTAAGCAAACTTGGTGACATCATGACGTGACATGAGACATTGCCGAGTTGGGGGTTAGGGTGGTTACATTCTTGCTACTTTACGTAGAAACAGAACCCCAATGGTTCTGTTTCTACGTAAAGTAGCATTCTGCCCGATTCGCAAAAATAGCGCATTCTGTCCGATTCGCAAAATGTCCAACTGTCCAATTCTCAATTGGTCCAATTCGCAATTGGTCCAGTTGGTAATTGGTCCAGTTCGCAATTGGTCCAGTTGGTAATTGGTCCAGTTGGTAATTGGTCCAGTTCGCAATTAGTCCAGTTGGTAATTGGTCCAGTTCGCAATTGGTCCAGTTGGTAATTGGTCCAGTTCGCAATTGGTCCAGTTGGTAATTGGTCCAGTTGGTAATTGGTCCAGTTCGCAATTAGTCCAGTTGGTAATTGGTCCAGTTCGCAATAGGTCCAGTTCGCAATTGGTCCAGTTCGTAATTGGCCCAGTTCGCAACTGGTCCAGTTCGTAATTGGTCCAGTTCGTAATTGGTCCAGTTCGCAATTGGTCTAGTTCGCAATTGGTCCAGTTCGCAATTGGTCCAGTTCGCAATTGGTCCAGTTGGTAATTGGTCCAGTTCGCAATTGGTCCAGTTGGTAATTGGTCCAGTTGGTAATTGGTCCAGTTCGCAATTAGTCCAGTTGGTAATTGGTCCAGTTCGCAATAGGTCCAGTTCGCAATTGGTCCAGTTCGTAATTGGCCCAGTTCGCAATTGGTCCAGTTCGTAATTGGTCCAGTTCGTAATTGGTCCAGTTCGCAATTGGTCCAGTTCGCAATTGGTCCAGTTCGCAATTGGTCCAGTTCACAATTGGTCCAGTTCGCAATTGGTCCAGTTCGCTATTGGTCCAGTTCGCAATTGGTCCAGTTGGTAATTGGTCCAGTTCGCAATTGGTCCAGTTGGTAATTGGTCCAGTTCGCAATTGGTCCAGTTGGTAATTGGTCCAGTTGGTAATTGGTCCAGTTCGCAATTGGTCCAGTTGGTAATAGGTCCAGTTCGCAATTGGTCCAGTTGGTAATTGGTCCAGTTCGCAATAGGTCCAGTTCGCAATTGGTCCAGTTCGTAATTGGCCCAGTTCGCAATTGGTCCAGTTCGTAATTGGTCCAGTTCGTAATTGGTCCAATTCGCAATTGGTCCAGTTCGCAATTGGTCCAATTCGTAATTGGTCCAGTTTGCAACTGGTCCAATTCGCAATTGGTCTAGTTCGCAATTGGTCCAGTTCGCAATTGGTCCAGTTCGCAATTGGTCCAGTTCGCAATTGGTCCAGTTCGCAATTGGTCCAGTTCGCAATTGGTCCAGTTCGCTATTGGTCTAGTTCGCAATTAGTCCAATTCGCAATTAGGGGACGTCCTTGATTCCGAAGCGTTTTTTGACACGAGCCCCACGTGAGATTGGGTAAGATTCGGCTCGAAGTAAAAACTTTGTCGACCGAATGAAATATAATATTTAAATAGTCTTCGCGGCACACGGGTGGCAGTGAGCAGGGCACATTGCTCGCAGAACAGATAGCCGATGGGGCCGAAAAGTTCTGGAGTGGCAACCGCGTACCGAAAGACGTAGCGTTGGACGGCCTTCCACAAGGTGGACCGACGACCTTGTGAAGTCCGCAGTAACCCGTCGCATGCGAGAAGCATAGAACCGGTCGAAGTGAAGGTCCTTGGGGGAGGCCTCTATGTCCAGCAGTAAACGTCTTTCGGCTAAAATGATGATGAGTCACCACGGAGGGGCTAGTGGCTGAATAATAACAGCCGCACTGGACGATGGAAGGTTAATCTGCGTTTGTGGATGGGTGACCATACATCACGTATCGAGACCCGTCCGTGCCTGGGAAAGCACGTTAAGCCGTTGGTCCCGGCTGTCATTCGTAGATCATTGACAGTCGTTATCGGTAGTCAGAAGTCCAAAAGTCTGACAACCAGCCGTACCAATACGTATCGTTTTACCCAGTAACTGGGTTGTTGGAGGTCAGATAGACAGTCGCTCCATGTACGAGTAAACTTGTTTTCCGCGGCATCCGCCAGTAAAACATTTCTTCTAAGGCCGGGGCCGCATTGGTATGGCGACTGCGACGCGATTTCGTGAAAACAAACTCACATAAACATAATATGTCCGTGGCCGCACAGCTGCAGAAACAATAAGCGATTTTTTTTTTGTTTATACCTCGCCGTCCGCGTCGCTTCGCTGTCGCCGTACCAGTGCGGCCTCGGCCTAAGACGTGTGGCTATTTGAGCCAGGAAAGTCTCGTTAACAGAAGAAAATAATAATTTTGTGCAGTGAAATATAGCTCTAAACACACAAAGCAGGCAAATGCGCTGTATAAACCCACATTTACAACCATAATTAGCAAAAGCATTACATGTCTAATCAAGGCAATTTACAATCGACTGTTTACGCAAACGTAATATCAGGCAATTTGACAAGCGGCTTTGTACCTTTGAATCACGAAAATCGCTTAGTCGAGCGTTTTTGATGCAAAACACACCGTGTGCGGCTGGCCTAAAGTCTGTTCCAATCATTGTTCCCAATTGATCTCATTTATGTTTAATCGAATATCGACTTTATTGAAGTGTAAATTAAGTTGATTTCAAGATGACTGGTATTACCGATAACGTTATAAAAATGTTTAATGTTGCAGCGTAAAAATGACTGGTATTATCGAAAACGTTATAAAAATGTTTAATGTTGTAGCATAAAATAAACTTTATAGAATGGAGGGCCGATTTTTCAATAGTCAGGTAACTTTTATCCGAGGAATAAATATTGCGGTTTGACGGCATTTATATAGAAATGACGTCAAAAACTCGAAAATAACTCGTCGTAAATAACTTTAATTTCGGAAGTCGGTGTCGTAGGTTCCGCATTTTCGTTTTTTGACACCGACTTCCGAAATTAAAGTTATTTATCACTTTGTCAGCTTATTAAACTGAAGACTGATGATGGCAGGATCGTTTCCGCCAAACCTGAGCTGTTGAGAGAGATCGAGAGGTTCTATGGACAGTTATACACGTCAACAAGCAACCCCGTTACGAGTCTGGCAAACGACCCAAGAGCTAGATTGACCCGACACTATACCGAAGACATCCCGGACGTCAGCCTGTACGAGATTAGGATGGCTCTGAAGCAGCTTAAAAACAACAAGGCACCGGGTGATGACGGAATTACGGCCGAGCTCCTGAAGGCCGGCGGAAAACCCGTTCTTAAGGCCCTTCAGAGGCTGTTTGATTCCGTCATACTCGAGGGTAAAACACCACAGGCATGGAACAGAGGTGTGGTGATACTTTTCTTTAAGAAGGGTGACAATGCCCTTCTTAAGAATTATAGGCCCATCTCACTTCTGAGCCATGTCTACAAGCTGTTTTCGAGAGTCATCACGAACCGTCTCGCGCGCAGGTTTGACGACTTCCAGCCTCCCGAACAAGCCGGATTCCGTAAAGGCTTTAGCACCGTAGACCACATACATACGTTGCGACAGGTTATACAGAAGACCGAAGAGTATAACCTGCCTCTCTGCTTAGCGTTTGTGGACTACGAGAAAGCCTTTGATTCGATCGAGACATGGGCTGTACTGCAGTCTCTTCAACGGTGCCAGATCGACTATCGGTACATCGAGGTGCTGAAGTGTCTGTACGAAAACGCCACTATGTCAGTCCGACTCCAGGACCAGACCTCGAAACCTATCCTTCTGCAGCGAGGTGTGAGACAGGGAGACGTTATCTCTCCGAAATTGTTCACCGCTGCTCTGGAGGATGTCTTCAAGGTTCTGGACTGGAAAGGAGCTGGCATTAATATCAATGGCGAGTACATAACTCACCTTCGGTTTGCCGACGATATAGTAGTCATGGCTGAGACTATGGAGGACCTCAGTACAATGCTCGATGACCTCAGTAGAGCCTCTGAAAGAGTGGGTCTGAAAATGAACATGGACAAAACGAAGGTCATGTCAAATGCCCATGTAACACCCACTCTCATGAAGATCGGAGACGCTACACTCGAAGTCGTGGACGAGTATATTTACCTAGGACAAACTGTCCAGTTAGGTAGGTCCAACTTCGAGAAAGAGGTCAATCGTCGAATCCGACTCGGCTCGGCAGCGTTCGGGAAGCTTCGCAATATCTTCTCGTCCCACATACCGCAGTGTCTCAAGACGAAAGTCTTTGACCAGTGTGTGTTGCCAGTGATGACATATGGCACTGAAACGTGGTCGCTCACAATGGGCCTTATTAGAAGGCTGAAAGTCACCCAAAGGGCAATGGAGAGGGCTATGCTTGGAGTTTCCCTGCGGGATCGAATCAGAAATGAAGAGATCCGCAGGAGAACCAAGGTAACCGAGATAGCCCGAAGAATTGCCAAACTTAAGTGGCAGTGGGCAGGGCACATTGCTCGCAGAACAGATGGCCGATGGGGCCGAAAGGTTCTGGAGTGGCGACCGCGTACCGGAAGGCGTAGCATTGGAAGGCCTCCCACAAGGTGGACCGACGACCTTGTGAAGGCCGCAGGAACTCGTTGGATGCGAGAAGCACAAAACCGGTCGAAGTGGAGGTGCTTGGGGGAGGCCTATGTCCAGCAGTGGACGTCTTTCGGCTGAAATGATGATGATGATGATCACTTTGTAGTGTTTTTTTTTTGAAGCCGGTTGTTCTTTTTTGGAAAAAAAAAATATTTTTTACTTTTTAGTTGTACCTAGGTACCCCACACAAATTCAATTAACACTAGTGCAGTGAAGAATTGAACACACCGACTAGAAGAATCGTCAAAATTCGCATAGAAATGCCGGAGATGTAGTACATTTATGCATATAACTTCGCACATAAGAAGAATTACCTAATTTATTATATACTAAAAGCTTCCTGAAAGTATGTAGATCACTTAAGTGAAAGAATTATCAACAAGCGGTTCATTAGTTTTTGAGAAAATCGTGGACATACAAATATACATACGGGTCGAATACAGAACCTCCTTTTTTGAAGTCGGTTAAAAAGCGAACGCCGCTCACTGATACAGTCTAACTTATCTAGGCTGGGGATGAGAAATAGCTGTCCACAATACTTAACCGCAAATATGTCATATTCCGTCAGCCTTTGGTCAAAATACGAATATTATTGTTACGCGCCACATTTGATGGCGACATTAGCTACTACTAGCGCCATCTAGTATCGAGTAGCAGAACTAATAATTATTCGGGTCCCTTCTAGAAACTTCGATGCTAGAACTTTCCAGAACTATAGAATAGAATAGAATAGAATAATATTTATTGTAAAAACATGAGTATACATCAAATAAATGTGCAAGGTCTTAAAATAACAGGTAGATCTACATGTTTTGCCATTTATGGCGTACAATACAACATATTTTTGGCTTAGAATAAACCAAAAAAATAATAAAAATTTGAGTCTACACAGCAAACTATGAAATTTTAATAACTTAATCCTAATGGTAATTAAAAACATAAAGTATATTTTTTACAGATATAGGGGTCAAATTGTGAAAATATCGTAATTATAGGAATCTATTTAATTAATTGCGGTCATTTAAAAATTCAGATATGGTATAATAGCATTTAGCTATGAGATATTTTTTTAAATGTATCTTAAACAGAGCAGTAGGCACTTGTCTAATAGTTTTTGGGATTTTATTATAAATGGTCGGTGCTAACCAAAAAACACTTTTATGCATCAATGCCGTGGTTGATCTTGGTACGCATAATTTATTATTATCCCTTCGATTACGAATCGACACGTCTGATAGTTTCTTAAATAGGTTAGGATTGGTTCGTATAAAATTAGCTGTTTCGTAAATAAATAAGGAAGGCAGACTTAAAATGTTATATTTAATAAAATACTGTTTGCAACTATCAGTTATTTTCAAACCAAACATAGCCCTAATACACCTTTTTTGTGACTTAAAAATGATTTCCTTATTAGTAGAGTTTCCCCAAAATATAACTCCAAACCTCAATATGGAGCCGACAATACCATGGTAGGCAGTTATAAGCGCATTGGTACTTATAATAGGTTTTAGTTTATAGAGGGCGTAGGCAGAAGAGCATACTTTTTTATTTAATTCTTCTGTGTGTGCTTTCCAGTTCAGACGTTTGTCAATGGTTACACCTAAAAATTTTGCTGTGTCTACATTTTTTATAACAGTTAATTTGTGTTGAACATTAATATTTGGTGTTTCTAAACGTTGACTGAAGAACATAATTTTAGTTTTTTCTAGATTAATTTTTAAATTATTGTTATCTAACCAGTTAATTATTGAATTGATTGTATTGTTAATTTCATGTTCATACCTATCTTTATTTATAGAATTAATAGTGACCGTGCTATCATCGGCAAAAAGTGATACTGGATAATTAGTTACTAATGGCAAATCATTAATATAGATTATGAATAACAAAGGACCCAATACGCTCCCATGCGGGACTCCATATTTAACTATACGTTTTTTTGATGAATATGTTTCTTCTTTTTTGGTATTAATGTTTATTTTAGAAATGACTGTATATTGTTTCCGACTTTTCAGATAAGATTCTATGAGATTTAGTACATTGCCTCTAATGCCATAAGCTTCCAGTTTACGGAGGAGAATGTCATGATTAACATAATCGAAAGCCTGGGTCATGTCGCAGTAAATGGAACATACCGGCGTCCTTTTATCCACATTACCCATGACGTTATTTAAAAAATCAAAAATAGCCATGTTTATTGTTTTATTCTTGCGGAAACCTTTCTGGTCTTCTGTAAGAATGTTGAATTTTTCTAAATAGTTATAAATTTGATTATAAATGTTTTTTTCAAAAACTTTCGAAACTATCTCTATCGACGCCTGGTCGGTCGGTATCGGTATGTACTCGAACATTCTAGATGTTTCTACGGTAGAAGGTTCTGGAACTATCCGAGGCCTATATAAGGCTGGTGTGCCTGCGAGCCGGAATTAGTGTTGGATAAGCGATACAAGCGAAAACATTGAAGCGATCTTCAAGTGCGACTTTCAAGTGATCTTGTAGTGCGATTGTGTTTTATTGTTAGTGTGTTAAAGTTGTAATTGCTGTTTTTAATTAAAGTGTCTATTTTTGGTTATTAAATCGGCAGTTTTTATTGTCACGAACCCCAAGCTCGTAACATTATAAAGTAGTAAAGTAGGTACAGTAAGGGTTCAAAACTGCATTCACACCTTACGAGCCGTATTGCTGTGACACGCGCGACGCGGTACAGCGTATATCTGTATGTGTAAACAACACGGTAACACACACCACCTACTTACTTTACACACTCATATCGTCGTGTACTCGTCGCATCACAAGAAACGAAAAAAAAAATATATTTCCGTCCCTTTTGTCAGACACGGTCAAACGCATAGCGGTGCTAAAATTCAAACCATTATAATATGAGTTCGTAGCAGTAATCGTTGAGCGTTGGACTTTGATGCAACTGGCTTAGGTTCGAATCTCACGAAGCGCAGTGTGGTTTTTTGGCAATATTTATTTTTGTTTGCAATATTGATAATATTCACAAAATTGCTGCCTTTTTTACTAATGTTGTTATTGTAATAAAGGGTTTAGAAAAAAAAATGCGTGTTAAGTCATAACAAAAATTAAAAAAAAATATTTATTCGATTTATTTCATAAAGTCAACAAACCGCTACATTTATTTATTGTAACTAGATGTGAAATCAATCTTAAGAAACTTATAAGCAATTTGTATTATTTTGACATATGAAATGTTTTAAATTTAAGTGGATTTATTTCACCATAAACATTAAGCTTCGTCCATGATCGAAGTAAGCTATAAATAAGAATATTAAATTAGATTCTACTACCTACTTACAAAATGAGATATTTTAAGGTTAACTATGGGCAGTTCATTAAGTATTTCACATTTTATTTGGCTTTATTAAACATAAATAAGTTATTGAGGTTATAGCTTAAGTATTCATTTTCTTTACGAAAAGAAGATTGAAACTAAACCTCAAATTAAGGCATAATATAGAGGATGAGTATAATAATATTACCTACTAAAGTAATCTAAACAATTTCGGTCTATCTAAAAGAAAAGAGACGAACACCATGTTGAATACGTGCTTAAAAAATACATAACGAAAAATTCGTGCAACAACGAATCTGTTGTTTATTACGGTTACCTAATATTTTGTATAACCGCCGTTATTCTCGATACAGTCAAGTAGACGTTGACGCATGGAGCCTACTAGATTAGAACATATTTCTGTTCCCCTTCTATTTTCCCATTTCTCCATACAATGCGACTTCAACTGCTCAAGACATCTCTCATTCCGGGCTTCCCACTTTTGCACCATCAAACCCCATAGATTTTCTATGGGGTTGAGGTCAGGAGATCGCGCTGGCCATGGAACGACTGCTATCTCCGGGTGTCTGGTAAACCACTCACGCACAGTGCTCGCCCTGTGAATTGATAATCTAAATAAATTATCTTTAAAATGATTTATATTTTTTTTTCTTTTATTTAAACCTCATAATGAATTTAAAACTATATTTAATAAGGCATCTTCTGAGTAAAACGATTAACAATGCTTTAGATTTAAGTAGATATATGTTTAGTAAACTAGGAAATATTTAAATGATACACTCACACTTAGTCCGGTTTCATTCGCTATTTGGGTTTTGTTATATCCAATTTTATGCAGCGCAATAATTATATCTGCCCTCGCTTCAATATTTATATTAGACTGCATTTTTAATATAATAACTACTAAAACACCGCTAATAGAAACACCTTGTCACTAACCAACAATATCCACGAACCAACAACGTTCTAGGTGATTAGTCGCTCGTAACGAAGAGCATTAATCTGCCTACCTCACGGAAATCGAAATAAATTAGTTGTTTTTCTGTGGTTACCTACTAACTTCATTATTTGTGTGAACAAGACGAACGAGACAAAAAAATAATGATTATTTATCAAACTACCTACTACTAGTAATTATAAAAATTTATCACATCTATGTAATTATCGAACTACTACTAGAAAAAATAACAAAATAAATAAATAGTAATTATTAAAAAGTAACAAATTATATTATAGTTATTACCTAATTATTATTTATAGTATCTAATAAAAACCAAATGTGAGATTCGAACCCTCCGCTCGAGATAAAATTGCACAAGTCAGCGCGTTAACCATTACGCTAGGATAACACATAGTAAGACAGTTGAAATTATGAACTAGTATCAGTTCCAGATAAAGTGAGTGTGTGTGCGTGTCTATAGTATAGAAACAACTTATAGAATAAGGTCGTAAGTCAAACCGAAGCGTCAATCTATTGCTTTGTGAGATCGGTAATCGACTTATGAACGCCACTGTACCTGTGCTTTCGGTCACCTAAATTTTTTTTTCTTCTTTATGTGAGCTAAATGCTCATGTAAAAGTCTTACTTCGAAATAAGGAACAGTGGTCGGTAAAATACCTACCTATTATAGGAATCAGGCAGAAAATACTTTTATACGTTACATATAAAAGTGATAGGGTTAGGCAGATGATGACATGCATGAACCGTCACCACAACCGCATAACACAAAAACCTCCTTGTTGGAACCAGTGCGGCACCGCGCTGACAGGACGCAACATGCTGCTGCGTCCAATAATCCCGACGACGCAGCTGTACGTGTCCAGACTGCACCACTCCACGAAGCGTGAGGAAATCGTGGAGTACTTACGTGTGAAGACCAACTGGACTTTGAGGGTCGAGAAGTTGGAGTCGCGTCACAACACGAACTTCAATTCGCTCGTGGTGCGTGTTCCGACACATCATCTCGAGAAGTTCCTCAAGGAAGAGTTCTGGCCGAAGGGTTTGTACCGCCGGCTTAAGTAATATTAATATTGTTTTGTATGTGTTTTATATGGGCCTTGATGCCTGAAATAAATGGATAAATAACAGAGAATGTATGCCACCAATCACAATGTTTCTCTCATGGTACCTAAAACCGCACTTTATGACGGCATTTGATATGCAGCATTTTAACACCCCATCAATCTACCATGCTGCTTATGACGTAATAACGTGGGGTCCGTGTTTGAGATTTATGCCGTTTATACGGTTCCGTACATAACGGGTTTCAACGGGACCCGATTAATCCATAAGCCCGTCCATCCGTGTCATAGGGCTTCATCTTTTGAACGGTAATAGGTAGGAACTTGAAATTTTCACAGAGTGTGTACAACTATGTCTGCTATAAAAAAAATAAGCTAAAAATTAAGGTGGATCATACTCGTACAAGAGACGTGTTTTTTTATACAAAAGAATTAAAAAAAAATTGTGTTAAAATTTTGTACGGTGGTACAAAACCCGCCGTGTGCGAATCCGACTCGCACTTGGCCGTTTTTATATATTTTATTAAACCATAATACCATGGTTTGAAATGAAATCAATCATGTCCTTATTTTTCACTTTTCTTTATGAAGGGGAAGTGATATTGTTTTACGTAGCGTCCTGATCCACCATAGAACCTTCTTTCATATATTTATGTAATCCACCAACATTTGACTTTCAAAGTCAAAGTCAAAGCATTTATTTCAAATAGGCACATAAAAGGCACTTTTGAACGTCAAAAAATTATCTTAAAATAGAATTGATTCTAGTCGCCCATTCCAAAAGGTAGTTTTCGTATGGAGAAGAATGGGCAAGAAACTCCACCGTTACTCTTTTAAAATGTTTTAGGTACTTACAATATTTTGCATGGGTACATTAATTATATAATAACATGTGAGGACGATGCACCTAAAATAAAATTACTATACCACAATAGGTAAAAGAATTAAAAACGAAACCATGACATATAAATTAATTATCTGATAGATACATGGTGCTCACATATTTACAAACATGGTAAGTACAAGCAAATCGATATTTATAAAAAAAAAAAAAATACAAGTAATAAGTCACTTTCTGTGGGTGATACCTTTTAAGCAAGCTTTTTAATAACAATGTTTGAAGGCCTATAATGTTCCCACTGCTGGGACACAGGCCTCCTCTCTGTGAGAGGGAGCGGCCCGTAATCCACCACGCGGGCCCAGTGCGGGTTGGCAGATGTCACATATCTTCGAATTTTTGGATCTAGGACATGCCGGTTTCCTCACGATGTTTTCCTTCACCGTTTTGAGAGCAGTGGTGACGAAATAATTTACACAAAGTAAAGCGTCCGTCTGGATTCGAATCTACGACCTACATCTCCAGTGATGACCTGTGGCACTGAACCGTGGTCGCTCAGAAGGCCTCATGTCACCCAAAGGACGATGGAGAGAGGACTTGGAGTTTCCCTACGTGATCGAATCAGAAACGATTTTTGAACAATGCGTGCACTGACTGGACAGGTCCGCTCAATCTGTGTGGTTCTTTCCTCAAAAGACTATTTCAGACACCAATCTAAATGGTCTTCACATGATCTGACCAAGATTTTGATGTTTTGTTGGACTTTAAAAGAGACTGTGTGACCTCTGAGTTTGTTTCGGCCTTTCTTCTCAGAGTAGTCAGATAGGAAACGCCGACCTCATCTAGCTTTTAAAAAAATATGATTGACGTGTAAAAGTGTTTGTACAAACTTACAGAAAATAAATCATTTATAATTTGTTTAACATTTATCATTTAACTCGTAAGTCGGAGCCGATACCACTGGCCTACCATCGCTCAACGGGATGAGAGTTTCCAAAAATCGAGCTGAATGGCGTGTGTTAGAAAATGGGGTAGAAAGAATCTATTTATAACCCTATAATTATGTATATTACCCAAATATAAAGCTTTGAATAATGGTTACTAGTTATTTAATATGTGTAAAAGTAACTATGAATATGGTATGTAGCGAAAGGATTTTATGAAATAAAGCACAGAAAGACAAGCTAGACATTTATTTCAATTTAGGCTTGTCAGTAATTAATCAGAAGGCTAGTTGTCCGTTTCAAATCTAGGTCATCATGGAGAAGAAGGACAAGAAACTCCATGGAAACAGTATTAAGTATTCTATCAATTGCCATAAATTATCGTTATTTTAAAAACACTTTATTCTATCTCTTGGACAATGGTACAAGAGAACTCAGAATAATAGCAACTTAATAACAATAGCTAGGAATATTCCGTTACACACTTTAAAATATTGGCCATAATGTAACACAATATATACATAACACTATAGTTATAGTTATCCGCAATAGTCTCCACTACAACCCTTAAAAATCCCAGAACGCCTGTAGTTTTTACACAAAAATCAATCAAAATGATTTTTTTCCTTAAAATCAGTTTTTCTATTTTGTAATTATGAAAAAAAAATTAGATATTTTTTTTTTCATTATTATTTTTTCTCGAGTATTTAATAAATATTATCAGGTCCACCCTCTGGTGCCCGCTTATCGTTGAATTTTGGGACACAATAAGCAGTGCTTCTTAATTAACAATAATAACTAAATTAAAACCTAACTTTAAGTTAGGTTTTAACTAAAACTATACTCAAACTAAAATATAGCGTCGAAGAATTCATCCGCATCGCTTTCGACTGGTAATGTACCCAAAAGACTGGCGGCATTACCACATTGTATGGCAACGCTTAGCCTTAGGCCAAGGTAAAAGCCAGCCCTTGGGTCACGGGAAGTATCAACCAGCCTTTTTGAAATTTCCTTAAAAAAGACCATGAGCACTCGGACCCCAAGGCCCGAGGGTTTCAACCCCAAACGGCTCGAAAATATAATTTCCGATAAGGTTATTATATTTTCGCCGCTTGAGGTTTTCCGCAGCCGCAGCAGCAGTGGAGTGCTTGAGGCTGGTGAAAATGATGATGATAACGTGTCTATGTTTTCGTGCGCCTGTTTTCGCTGGTTCTACGGAGCCAACCTTCTGTATCTATATTTTTGTGGTATGACACATAGCCTCCATCCCAAAATAGAAGAGACAAAACCGATTTGTGGCTTTGTTGTGACCACACGACCCGCGTTATGGAGGACAACAGGTAAACATTATTAGAAATTAAATAAATATTATTAACGTGGTCGGAATTTTAATTTGTTTGTGTTGTATTATAATATTGTGGGATATTGGAATGAAACTGTTTGAGGTTGTTTATAAAATGAAATGATTTCGTAAATTATTGTTGTTTATTTACTTTATGGAATGTTATAGGTAAAAATGGGTTTGATATTCTAAAATAGATGGACAATTCCCGTTATTAAAAACGTTCAAAATCTAGTAGCAATCTCATCTCAGCGACAATTCATGTAAAAAAACTTTTGACAAATTGAGATTGAGATCAGACTGTGAATGTTCTAAAAATTACGAGAATAGCCCTTCAGTTCGGCAAACTATCAACAAAATACGGTAGAGTTAGAAATAAGCTTACCAACTGGACAGGTCCACTCAAGTCTTTGTGGTTCTTTCCTCAAAAGACCACCTCAGACGCTAATGTGCATGGTTCTCATATTACCTGACCAAGATTATGTTTGGACTTTAAAAGAGACCACCTCCACCACCACCACCACCGCCGTCTACCACTAATACCACCACCAGCCACCACTATCACCACCACCACCACCACCAGCCACTACCACCACCACCACCGGCACCACCACCACCAGCCACTACCACCACCAGCCGCCACTATCACCACCACCACCACCAGCCACCACTATCACCACCACCACCACCAGCAACTACCACCACCAGCCACCACTATCACCACCACCACCACCAGCCACCACTATCACCACCACCACCACCACCACAATCTACCACCACCACCACGTCTTAGTTTCTTCTCAGAGTAGTCATACTTAGGAAGTCGGACAACTTTTTTTTTTTGGTAAATGTTTGCTAAAGTTTATTTAATTTTACAGGAGTAAATGGCATTCATTCATACTATTAACGTAAAACAAACCATACTTACGAGTATACAGGGTGTTACGGAAAGGGTATATCAATACAAACGGGTTGAAGAGTGTATCTGAATCTCTGTACAAAATTTCAGCTCAAAAGCAGTAACTTTGAAAATGCTTAATATTTTTTTTATTTCGATAGTTTATTAAATTGAAATCATAACAAACGTGTCACCGCACTACGAGGGTCCATTATCCATTATCTGTAGTGTGTCTGTGCGCCTAGTACACGCACATCACGCCGCCGCGCGCCATTGCAGCGCCGTGATGTCGAAATAAAAAAATATTAAGCATTTTCAAAGTTAATGTTTTTGAGCTGAAATTTTGTACAGAGATTCTAGACCAGATACACTCTTCAACCCGTTTGTATTGATATACCCTTTCCGTAACACCCTGTATAAACCTAAGTGAACATTATACCTTTTTGATTCTAGTTGTAATATTTTCTCATTAAAATACCAATTATTTTAATGGTAGACAAAATCTTGTTAACAAAATATTTTAGTTAGAAATATTAAAACATTTTAGTATTCGGTTATCAAAAGGCTTGATAAAGTCCTAATTAGTGGTCATTATTTATTTTATAAAGCTAAGTATGTTTGAACTAAAATTTTAGTGAGAAATATAGGGTGATGCTTTGAGTTTAAGCCAATTTGTACGAGGGGAAACTGCTTCAGTTAAAATCTAGAGTCCAGAATGTTATGTTGTGAACTAATTTCAATCAATCAACTCAGCCTATCGCAGTCCACCGCTGGACATAGGCTTCTCCCAAACTGCGCCACAGCACCCTGTCCTCCGCCTTCCGCATCCAGTCTACCCCAGCCACCTTCTTTAGGTCGTCCGTCCATCTAGCTGGGGGACGTCCCACACTACGCTTGTCGGTACGCGGTCTCCACTCCAGGACTCGTCTGCTCCACCGGCCATTAGTCCTTCGACAGACATGGCCAGCCCACTGCCACTTCAGTTTGCTTACTCTGCAAGCTATGTCGGTAACTCCGGTTCTTTTCCGGATAATTTCATTCCTGATTTTATCCTTCAAAGAGAACTAATTTATTTGCATGAAATAAAATGATTTAATCTACAACAATTTTAGATTTTTTTTTTAATGTTTGTTAGTGCCCTTGCCGTGGCTGAGTTGTTGGCTTTAATGTATTTAATACTTCAAACACATAAATGTACAGAGGCGGACTTAATGCCATAGGCATTTTCTACCAGTCAACCTTTGGGTGATGCATATATTATAAATGAAAACGTAGCTCTGTCTGTCTGTCGGTCTGATACTTTTTCACCTCATGATTGAAGAACGGATTTCGACGTTTGGCACATAGTTAAACAATGACCTAGGATAGGATAAAGCATCGTTTTTTTCTCGATAATGTACCTTTCTGTGGGATAATTTCCGACCTCCAAGCGGGCGAAGCCGCGGGCAAAAGCTAGTGTGTGTATGAAACTGATACTTGTATTAAAAACACATCCTGTAGATTATTTATACTTCAATAAAACTTTAGCTAGTGTGTATATGAAACTGATATTTGTATTAAAACACACATCCTGTAGATTATTTACTTCAATAAAACTTTAGTCATTAAATCCAATCATTACTTTAAGAATTACTGTTTGATTTTGTGAGCTTTTAGAATATGTTTAAGAAAACCAAGAATGCGAAGGTTTTCGAACTTTTATTAAACCCAAAATGTTTTCTTTGTGTAAAATATAACAGAGGGCGATTCTCGTAATTTTAAGAATGTTCACAGTCTGATCTCGGTCTCAATCTGTCAAAAATACATCTAATTTCCCTACATTTTTGACAAGTTTTTGACATTTGTTTGTCGACGAGATGAGATTGCGACTGGATTTTGAACGTTTTTAATAACGGGAATTGGCCTTCTGGTCTATTATATATAACAGAAAGAGACAGAGAGAGAGAGAGGTAGTTTCATAGTTTTCGAGGGTACTGAAGCTGATAGTGAGTCAAAATTAAAATACAAGATGGCGGCTGAGAAAATTTTCAAATTATACATCATAGGTGTCCTTTTTATGGTTTTCGGGGGTGATTAAAATGAAAATCCAAGATAGTGACAACTTTATGAGAGCTTCTTAAGACTTATACTAGATGTCTCTGTATTAAAAACGTATTTTAAATTCGTACTTTTTCTCTCTGCGTCTCGTTCTATTACTTATATACAGTTGTGTCTGCGTGCGTGTTTCGATCCGGACCGCACACGATTTTTCAATCTTGTTTCTAATTTCCTGCCTCTTGCTGCGGTCAATTTTCCATGTTGCGCCGTAGCTTTAAGTGCATCTCAATACTCAATTCTTTATTGCATTCCACAATGTAGGCTTAGGTGGTAAATATTTGATTTCATCTACAATAGAGTTCAAAGCACTTGCCTGTTTGATTTTTTTTTCAAGTTAAATTGCATTTTTTATAAAAACGAAGGACACAGAAATAATGTTATTTTATACGACACTGAAACGGTGTTTTGTTTAAAGAAACAATCGTGGACCCTGTCGGGCACAGCAAAAGAAAGATATTTGGACTATATCCACTATCTCCACTTAAGCGATATAACTAACCGACTTCAAAAAAACCAGTCAAGTGTGAGTCGGACTCGCGCACCGAGGGTTCCGTACAAAGTAAGTATGGAAATAGTTTATCACGAATTTTTTTTTGTAGTGTAGCTACAAATTTACGGTTTTTGGATTTTTTCCTTTACTTGTGCTACATGACATTGCTTCTTGCCAAACGGGATTCAAAGGGAAGTACCCTATAGGTTTTGACTTCGGAACATAAATGCCCGTATCTTTTGATTGCGTTTACTTAGAAGTTTGTTTTTATCACTGATTCAAGGGATTGCAGCCTTGAGTATTTGATATTAATTTCAACTGAATAACTCCACGCGTTTCTGAAAAAAAAGGGTCTTGAGTGATGGACAGACAGGCAGACAACGAAGTGATCTTATAAGGGTTCCGTTTTTCCTTTTGAGGTACGGAACCCTAAAACGGTGAAGGTTATGTATTTGACGAGTATTTTCTTTTAACCATACAAATCAAGCAATTTATATACCAACATTTTATTATGTATGCAAAAACTCGATACAGGACGCAAGTTACCTCCAGCATCCAAAATGATTGAATTGTGCTCACAAAAAATATTCGTACTGAAGATTTTACGATGCACTCTCGGCCGTAGAAAAGGTAACATTTTACAAATATTGAATATATTATGGTTCCGATGGTTTATAGGCGTCCGTTACAGACATATTACTTCACTTGCAAATACTGCGTTTTGTTTTATAGTTTTACTAGCAGTGGCCCACGGTTTCACCCGCATAAATTTCAATCCTGTGAGAATATCAGGATTAAAAGTATCGTATGTGTTAATCCTGGCTATAAACTATCTGTGTGCCAAATTCCATCCAAATCCGTTCAGTAGTTTCTGCGTGAAGAAGCAACAAACATACAAACACACTCACAAACTTTCGCCTTTATAATATTAGTGTGAAGTGTCATACTCGTATATCATCATCTGCCTAGCCTTTCTCAACTACGTTGGGGTCAGCTTCCAGTCTAACCGGATGCAGCTGACTACCAGTATTGTGTTTTTGTGTCAGTGTTTGTATTTGTGTGTGGTTTGTGTTATTTTTCTTTTATTTTTTTGTTGTATATTTTTTTGGAGTTTTTTTTTGTTTTTTTTTTATACAATATAATATATAGTAACAATAGTAGGAAATATTAGTTGGATGTTTGTTATAGAGAATTGAGCAGTTTTCTTTATTTCGAAATCGCGGGCAACAGCTGGTTTATAATAAAAAAAAAAGCGAATCTGTGTGGTTTTAAAAAGACTCATAGGCTTTTTTAAGACTTTGGACAAACTGAACGTTGCCATATTATTTCCATTGACTATATTAATTAGTCGCTTAATCACATCACACTAATATTATAAAGGCGAAAGTTTGTGAGTGTGTGTGTGTGTGTGTGTTTATATGTTTGTTACTTCTTCACGCTCAAACCGCTGAACCGATTTAGATGAAATTTGGTATAGAGATTTTGAGTCCCGGGAAAGGACATAGGCTACTTTTTATCCCGATATTCCCACGGTATCGAGACTTATGCGGGTGAAACCGCGGGGCGCAGCTAGTAATTCATAAAATATACCAATGTCCGAGTAAGTCCCAAAGTCATGGTATCCATACTGTATGGGCATTTGTTCTCTACCTGTCAAGACCGCACTCTACATAGCGCAGACACGAAAAAAAATGTGCTCTATGGTAAAATCTGGGATTCCATTTACACTGGTAAACAAGTCGTAGAAGGCATGTCTATTGTCCACTGAGAGAACTAACCGACTTAAAAAAAAAACACTACAAAGTGATAAATAACTTTAATTTCGGAAGTCGGTGTCGTTGGTTCCGCATTTTCGTTTTTTGACACCGACTTCCGAAATTAAAGTTATTTATTATTTTGTATTGTTTTTTTTTTGAAGTCGGTTGTTTTTTTTTTTTGTAAAAAAAAAACATTTTTCACGTTTTAGTTGTACCTACCCCACAAAAATTTAATGAACAGTAGTGCATTGAAGAATTGAAGACACCGACTAGAAGAATCATCAAAATTCGCATAGAAATGCTTGAGATGCAGTAAATTTATGCATATAACTTCGTACACAAGAATAATTACCTAATGTATTATATACGAAAACCTTTCTGAAAGTATGTAGATCACATTAATGAAAGAATTATCAAAATCGGTTCACGAGTTATTGAGAAAATCGCGGACATACAAACATACATACATACATTCATACGGGTCGAATACGGAACCTCCTTTTTTGAAATCTTTTATAATTTTTATCTTTTATTGAATAAGTGATAAAAAAATACACACAGTATATTCCTTGACTACCTATAATACCTCATTTTTATACCACATCCCGAGCTCCCCTCAAGATGAAAATAGTCTTTGTCTAGACACATTTAAAACCCGTACATCGACGACCGGCATCGTACCCAAGATATCTCGTTACCACATATCTGTCACACCTCAAAGCTCACCACACGAGAGTACGCTAATTAGAAGAAAGGAAAGGGATGGAAGGTGTCGATAAGAACAAAGGAAAGAGAAAGATAGAGGTTTGTCAGTTACGTCTCGAATAACATAATTTGTATGCGAAAACTGAAGTTATTGCTTAGAGGTGTAGGGTGGGTATATGATTTAGTTTTATTAGGATATTATTTTGTAAATAATTTTAAAACCTACAACTATAATATGTGTTGTAACTGTTAGTTTATGTGCTGATAGACTTAGTCTTTGACCGGGGCCTCTTTGGCCTTCTCCGGCCAATCGGTCAGGAATGAGTCCAAATTGTCACACCAGCGTTTCTTATGCCTGCCTCGGTGACGACGCCCCTCTTCAGGCACCCACTCTGTGAATATCCTGGCCCACCAGTTTTGATGCAACCTATACGTATGACCTGCCCAGTCCCATTTCAGCCTCGTAGACTTATCACCAACATAAGCGATGCCTGTCTTAATAGTTATTTAAACAACTGTTTTAATACCTAATTATGTACAGTTGCATACAAGACTTTATCTACACCCATGATATGAATCTTCTACAAAAATTAGCTTATTGCCAACATTAAAACCATCAGTGTCATAGTAACCACAATATCATCCAAACGAGTGGTATTATCTTGTACTAAAATCATTATGCAACTCGTTTTCAAAAAAAGAACCTTGTCATGCACGCGCGTTTCACTACCACAGCGCAATAATTTAAAAAAGGAACTTATAGGTTATTCGAATTCACGTCGTATTCCACCGGCCGCCATTTTTGTTCCATATTAGTATTGCAAAAAAAAAACTGTTTCAGAACCTTTTAACGGTATTATGATAGACTTTACGGAGCAAGATTTTTAGTATTGATTGATTGAATTCGTGGCTGTATACTTTTAAACAAAATATGAGCGATGTCCACCGCGCACAGCATGGATGGAAAGCAGCAGATGAAGTGATTTTTTACTCCGTTGGTGTAATTGTCGTATGGCGTTCCAGTATGAGAATAAATAAATAAATGATAAATAAATGAAATTTTTCATTTTAACAAGCTGGACCACCTAAGACCCTAATTAATAAAACTATCTGCTATTTTTTTTTATTAGAAAATTATTTTACTTTTTGTCCTACAATAATAGCAACCGTGGTGACCCTACTAAAGAGGGGTAAGCACACGAAACGTAATGAGACATCCCTCGTTTTATGGTAATTGAAACTATAATGTATGTACCTTTTTACATAGACGGTACATTTTACATTGTAGCAAGGTTTTGTTCGATTCTCAGAGACTGAGGCCCTAACACGAACGCGCGACCTAAACGTAGGAAACGTAAATTCTATCAATTTTTTAATCGAAAATACTGATATCCTATTTTATATCCTATTTTTTTGAAGTGAAATTTTCTTTAACGGCGTTGAACACTTTTTGTAATGGGTAAAAAATGTTAAACTCGCGTCAGGGCATCGCGTCGGGACACGTGACCGTCAGGAGAGATTCCCCCCCCCCCCCCCATCTCTTTCTACAGCGGCGCCAATCGAAGTGAACCAAGTGAGACACGATAATGCATGGATGGATGATAATGGTGATGGCGATGGCGATGGTGATGGCGATGGTGATTGTGATGGTGATGGTGATGGCGATGGCGATGGCGTTGGCGATGGTGATGGTGATGTGATGTGATGTGATAGTGATGGTGGACGTGGTCGCGGACGTGGATGGACAGCTGATGGCTCGACCGTCTGTGTAGTAGCAAAATTCGTGTATTCGTCGTAAAATTCGTGTATATAAAGTGTTTCAAAAAATGGAAATTGAACAAAGTGCATCGATTAATGAAAAAAGTGACGCAGAAATAGTGAAAAAAACTTAGTTATATTAATTCAATTAATAATTGATTTATTTCAACGTTAATATTCAAGTTTTCACTTGTGCCGGCACTCCCGGAGTGCAACCGGTCTGTTTTTTTTATTTTTTTTGCGACAATGACAATTAGATATGAAAAAAGTCCTAAAACTAAGTTAATTATTATGTTCGAAACGAGTACCTATGTTCGAGTACAGAACGAGTTCAAGTGCGCAACGAGTATTTCAGGGGCAGTGGTGGCCCAGTGGTAAGGCCCCGTTTAACTATGGTATTTCAAATTGAGTCTCGTTATTGGAGATATGGCCACAACAAAAACGGAACCCTTCGAAAAACGGAACGGAATCTATAGGTACGAGTACCATAGGTTCTCAATCTTATTTAGCCCACTATCCAAAAAAATTTCAAAATAGGTACTATTTTTTTTATAAAGCCTCGCCATTTCTTTTACTTACCATCTGTCGTGAATCTGAAACAGCTATTGCCACGATTATATTTAAACGTATACAGGGTGAATTTTTCAAAGTCAAAGTCAAAGCATTTATTTCAA
Source organism: Amphipoea oculea (assembly GCA_945859645.1). NCBI lineage: Eukaryota > Metazoa > Arthropoda > Insecta > Lepidoptera > Noctuidae > Amphipoea > Amphipoea oculea. The sequence continues at coordinate 17,606,461 of OX243881.1, forward strand.
ATAGGCACATAAAAGGCACTTTTGAACGTCAAAAATTATCTTAAAATAGAATTGATTCTAGTCGCCCATTCCAAAAGGTAGTTTTCGTATGGAGAAGAACGGGCAAGAAACTCCACCGTTACTCTTTTAAAATGTTTAGGTACAATATTTTGCATGGGTACATTAATTATATAATAACATGTGAGGACGATGCACCTACAATAAAATTACTATACCACAATAGGTAAAAGAATTAAAAACGAAACCATGACATATAAATTAATTATCTGATAGATACATGGTGCTCACATATTTACAAACATGGTACAAGCAAAACGATTTTAATTATAAAACAAAATACAAGTAATAAGTCAGGGTGTGAGTAATAAATGTAAAAAAAAAGAATAAAAAAATTTACAATTAAATTAGCAACCAGTTTGATTTTGTCTAGACTCTAGATTGTCCTATGGAGCAGGACCAGCATGTTTCCAAGCGTTCTTATCTTGGATATAATCTTCTAATTTATAGTATGCTTGTTTACAAAGTGTACGTTTAATGTGAGTTTTAAATTTTCTTTCATTTAATTGCAATATATCACAAGGTATTTTATTGTAACATTTGACACAGTACCCCATAAAAGATGTATGTACTTTGGCTAATCTGAAAAATGGTTGATGTATTTTATCTTTATTTCTTGTATTAAAGTTATGTCTATCGCTTATTTTATTAAAAAGATGTAGATTTTTTCTTACATACATAATATTTTCATAAATGAATTGGCAAGGTACCGTCAAGTGGGCGTGAATGGCCAAATCCGAAACTATGAGGAATAGCGAAAAGTACTCAAAGGATTCTCGGGCCCGATTTTGATTAAAACTAAAACTGCCTCATTGGATTTTTGAAAAATCAATATTTCTAGCCAGGCATCGAACCTGTTGATTTTGAAAAAAAAAAAACTTACTGTATTATTAGACCATTCGATGGTGTCGCTAATAAAGATCGAATTCTGGGAAGTAATGACATACGGCAAAGTTAAAGAAAATTTATAGATTATATTATCGTGATATAATATACAAGATAAATCTGTAAATGGTTTAGTTGAAATAAATGTTTTGAGTTTGAGTTTGATATTATATCACGATTTAATATATGCGTATATATTATCACGGACTTAAACTTACACCAACAATTTAGCGTGAAGGTGGCTTATATAGCTGGTCTTATAAAGAGTAACTGGTGCAGGAGCAGTAATGGGTTAGTGGTAACGGTAGGTTCAAACCCAGACAGGCCGCATGTACATGTGCGTCCAAATCCGGTCAGCAGTTTTAGAGTGAAAGCGTAACAAACATACAAAATAACAATACTTTTCTCATTATAATATTAGTTTAGATATGGCCACAGTCAAAACGGAACCCTTGTAATTATTTAATATTTAATTTAATGACTAAGGGCTGATTATTCCGACGCCAGATAATTTTATCCGAGGAATATGATTCTTCGAGTTATGTCTTCAATTCTTCAATGCAATAGTGTTAATTGAATTTATGTGGGGTAGGTACAACTAAAAAGTGAAAAATAAAAACTTTTTTACAAAAAAAACAACCGACTTCAAAAAAAAAACACTACAAAGTGAAAAATAACTTTAATTTCGGAAGTCGGTGTCAAAAAACGAAAATGCAGAACCAACGACACCGACTTCCGAAATTAAAGTTATTTTTCATTTTGTAGTGTTTTTTTTTGAAGTCGGTTGTTTTTTTTATTGTAAAAAGAAAGTTTTTAGAGGTACGTTCATGATTTTTTTCTATCGTATCAAATCAGTTGTATCATGTTTTCAATACACTATCTACCTAGCATATATCCTGAAGAATATCAAATATTTTCTGAGTTTGTTTACTGTAGTCGATCATATACATTTATTGTTTCTGAAACTTGCGTTTTTTGCGTTTAAGTCCTGTAAGCCCCTTAAGAATTGAGCTATCAAATGCAAAAACAATAAATTTTAAATTCGACTGGTAGTTCCGGAGATTAGCGCCTTCAAACAAACAAACTCTTTTAGCTTTATCATTAGTTTGTGTATAGATGTAAGTAAATACTGTAATATTATAACACTTTGTCCCATTTCATTGCAATCTGACCAGGTACAGTAGAACAAACTAATTGGTATACAGCGGGGTAATTGCGTAAAACACTAACAGTAGCAATGGCTTTCATTTTGTCAGTTCAAAAACATTAATTGCGTTGAGCAGACTTATGAAGTAACTAGCTGCGCCCCGCGGTTTCACCCGCGTAAATGTCGACCCCGTGGGAATATCGGGATAAAAAGTAGCCAATACATTAATCTAGAGTGTCAGCTACCTCCATACAAAATTTTATCAAAATTAGTCCAGCCGTTTGAGCGTGAAGAAGTAACAAACATATAAACACACACACTCACAAACTTTCGCATTTATAATATTAGTGTGATATATTAGCAATATCCTTCAAAATGATTCAGATTGTGGTTGAATTGACTGGTCTCCCATTAAAGGCAGTTACTGTCGCCAAAATCGGCTAGAAGGCATCATCATCAAGATTAAAAGGCGAAAATTAGCAGTGTAGTGGAAAGACGAATATTTTTTCCTGGATACCAAGTAGCTTGTTCGACTGTACATAATTATGTTACATCATGTTTATTTTTCTTACAAAATTTTTAATTTTTTCACGGCATTTTTTTGTGAAGAAAATAATTCATCATTAAAACAAGAAACAGTGCACTTTTCATCACACCCCCCCGCATTAAGTCCGCCATCTTAGCAAAATTGATAATAATTGTCCCGTAATTATCGGGACAGCCGTGGGAGGGGATGACGCGCAAAATATTTGGTCCATCAACATTACAATAATGCGCTACTAATGGCCCGGGGAATTAGGCTACAATCTTAATGGTGATTTATTTTAACTAGGCAGGCTATAATTTGAGTGTTTTATAGGACAATATAACTGAAAATGTTACAGTTGTACCAAAATAATTGTATAATGTAGTGACATAAATAAAAGAGAGTAGTGGTGGCCCAGTGGTATCGGCCGCGACTTACGAGTTGTAGGTCGTAGGTTCGAACCCAGACAGGCGCTTTCATCATCATCATTTCAGCCGAAAGACGTCCACTGCTGCACATAGGCCTCCCCCAAGCACCTCCACTTCGACCGGTTTTGTGCTTCGCGCATCCAACGAGTTCCTGCGGCCTTCACAAGGTCGTCGGTCCACCTTGTGGGAGGCCTTCCAACGCTACGTCTTCCGGTACGCGGTCGCCACTCCAGAACCTTTCGGCCCCATCGGCCATCTGTTCTGCGACCAATGTGCCCTGCCCACTGCCACTTAAGTTTAGCAATTCTTCGGGCTATGTCGGTTACCACAGACAGGCGATTTACTTTGTGTAAATTTATTTTCTCTTCTTTTTAGATTCTTTCATCACTACTGCTCTCAAAACGGTGAAGGGCAACATCGAGAGGAAACCGGCATGTCCTAGAATCAAAAATTTGAAGACATGTGTGACATCTACCAACCCGCACTGGGCCCTCTGTTGGATTGAAGGCCTCTCCCTCTCACAGAGAGGAAGTCTGTGTTCCAGCAGCGGGAACATTATAGGCCCCTCGGTGCCTCGGAAAGCACGTTAAGCCGTTGGTCAAAGCTGTCAGTGGATCTTTGACAGTCGTTACGGGTAGCCAGAAGCCCGAAAATCTGACAACCAGTCTTACCAAGGGGTATCGTATTACCTAGTAACTGGGTTGTGGAGGCCAGATAGGCAGTCGCTCCATGTAAAATACTGATATTCAGCTGCATCCGGTTAGACTGGAAGCCGACCCCTATATAGTTGGGAAAAGGCTAGGCAGATGATGATGAAATATTTTTACGACGAATCATATTTAAACCTGGTACGGACCTGCAAATTACAAAAAAACATAAGAACAATTTAATATCGCGGCCCACCCTGCCACTTTTGCCTTAAATGATTATGGTGGCCCCTGGGGGCCCCTGGTGCCTTTATGAAGGAGGACTATCCCCAAACTGCCAAAAGCCATTGTCACAGCAATATATCATAAACAAAATAAATGATATAGGTACATTTATAATGATCCCGGCTAAATGGTTTGAATGAGCAGAGGAGGTAATCGTTAGCTTTTTATATTCGCCTTTAAAGTGCAACATCTATCTTCATTATTATGTTTTGTTTGGTGTGAAAGACGCTTTTAGTTAGTTTTATTTCCGACGAGTTAATTTAGGTTTTAGCCGTGAATTTTTAGTCTTGATTACACAATATTTTTTTTTCTATAAAAATGCTTTTGCTATTTAACAATAGCTGTGCCCGCGGCTTCGCTCACGTAACTGAGTATTCTATTGGCATTATAAGTTAATACTTTCCGGCGCGGTCCTTTATTAGGGAAAACAGTAGAATTTTTTATACAAAATCACAATACTGTCGCAGCCGTACCAACAATATCAGGGAAAATTAAATCGTTTACCTAGGGCGGTAGACGGCTATAACCGTATCCGTATAGAGCGTTGTGGATGAAATCTGTTTACGTCTGGGTATGGCACACATTGAGAGCTCGTACAGCACCTGATTTTTGCAGTAAATCAACGTGTTCTCAGCCTTATTGCTTTAAGCATAAAGTCTATACAATAATCAAATATATTTTACACTGCGTTAGCCGTGTTTGACGTAAAGGAAGTACCAAATTATACGGCTATCGCCGTACTGTCATTTTAAGAGCTTTTAAAATACGGTTATAGCCGGTACCGCGCCGGAAAGTGTTAATGGATCGGTGTGGTTTGGTTTGGTGAAATTCCGTAGGTCTCGCGGTTGCAAGTCCGACTGCTGGGTCTGGGTTGGTAAGTTCAATGCCCAGGTTGGCCAAACTGTTATTGGGTCTTTGCATTATGAATTTTTAGTAATAGTATCACGCATCCTAGATTTGTGCCTAGTACGTTAACCCGTTGGTCCTGGCTATCATTCGTGGATTTTTGACAGTCGTTACGGGTAGTCAGAAGCCCGATAATCTGACAACCAGTCTTACCAAGGGGTTTCGTATTACCCAGTTACTGAGTTTTGGAGGTCAGATAGGCAGTCGCTTCATGTAAAATACTGGTACTCAGCTGACTGTAAACTGGAGGCCGACCCCAGCGTAGTTGGGAAAAAGCTAGGTAAATGATGATGATGATGATCCTAAATTTGTGCCTGCATTCTAATTGCGTAACACATTAATTATCAATCACAGTCTGTCAAATGAAGGATACTGTATTGCTAATCAACATTGAACCTTATGCTTTAGTGATAAAATTGAAAATCTACTAAAGAAATTTGACAGATTGTAGTAGCTTGATGTGCTGGCGTATGTACAACCTTTTTTATCTCACACCGTCAGAACAACAAGGCAAATACATTTGACGACAGTTTAAAAATACAAATCCGGCGAAATAACTAGCGCAGTGTAAAGTTGTCTGTTTAATAGTACTGTGCTCGGCTGTACTTAACATCTGCACGTTGTACGCGAGTGTACGTCGTTGCGTACATTAGGGTGTAGGGGTGGCAAGAGCTAGTTTTTTTTTTTAATGTAGGAGCTGTGTTAAAGTTTTTAACCACCATAGTCAATGACCACAGGCCTCTAAATGAACGGTCAATGACAAAATTGCAATGCCATCACTCTTTGCTCAAGCATCAACAACAACTAACAACTGCGATTATCAATAATTACAGTTGTTAGCGAAACGTTTTTTTTTTATGGATGGGAAGTCATCAAATGACCCCTCCCGCTCTGGGTGGAGCGGAAGGGAGTGTCAGACTCTTACTGACTAAAACCCATCCATATTCCTTCCTTAGCCCTTTATGTTCCGGGGTAGCGGTAACTCTTTCGGACAATCCCGCACCCCCGGCAGGCTTCGGCCCTGACAGGCCCCTTCCCTTATGCTGACATCTCTTCGAGACGCGCGTGGAACACTTACGCGCCGTCCGGCACGGGCCTGGTCCTGATCGGACGGTGAGCTACCCATTACTCTCCGTCCGTCCGGCCGGGAGTCGTCACGCGGCTCCCGACGCCCGAAGCCACAGGCGCCGGGAGTTGTTAGCGAAGCGTTGCAGGCAAGTTTCTAAGGCCCTCGGCCCCGAGCGATCCAACTTGCGTCAAGCGACACGCGCGTGCGACACTTGTTTTCGTTTAACGTTCCACGCGTCGCGTCGCGGCATGCTCTAAACAACAGCTTCTTTTTTCATTTGTTTTTACCGCAGTCGCTGTCGCAAGACGTGTATCGCTTGAGCGTGTATCTCATGGCCACGGAGTAAACAAAATATCCCAGATGTCGTCGATTGACTGAGGTCTGTTTGTACTCTTAGGCCGTTTGTCCATCCACTGAGCATGACGTCGCGGTGACGGTGAGCGGTGTACACGCGGCCATAGTAAATGTATGTAACGCGGCGCGGCGCGACTGTCAACGGACCGCGGTCGGATCTTTTGTGACATAAAAATTTGTGTGGTGGTATATTTTAAAGCCACGTTGCACATCAGCTAACCGAAGTCTGGTTACACCCTAAACCAATATGCAGCTCTCGGCCGACCGGCGCAAAAACATTATCCATACTCCATACTAATATTATAAATTCGAATGTAACTTTGTCTGTCTGTCTGTATGTTACCTTTTCACGCCTATACCACTAAACGGATTTCGATAAAATTTGGCAGAGAGATAGATTGCGTCCCGGGGAAGGACATAGGATAGTTTTTATCTCGATAATCCCACGGAATAGATAATTATGGGGGTGAAACCGCGGGGCGCAGCTAGTATAAAATCATTTTCTCTCTCGAGGCACCCCTGTTTTGTAGCGAAAGTGGGGCTAATAATGTCGCGTGGATCAAAGGCTCTTTGTCGAGCCACATTTGCATGAACGAATATGTAATTTAATAAGCCACCTTCACGCTATTTTTGGTGTAAGTTGGGGTGCGTAGCTTTATAAATAAGTGAAGGAGTAAAATTGAAGCGGTTTTTTTTGTTTTTTTTTTTTGGTCCTAAAATATCATCATCATCATTTCAGCCAAAAGACGTCCACTGCTGGACACAAGCCTTCCCCAAGCATCTCCACTTCGACCGGTTCTGTGCTTCTCGCATCCAACGGGTTCCTGCGGCCTTCACAAGGTCGTCGGTCCACCTTGTGGGAGGCCTTCCAACGCTACGTCTTCCGGCATGCGGTCACCACTCCAGAACCTTTCGGTTCCATTGGCCATCTGTTCTGCGAGAAATGTGCCCTGCCCACTGCCACTTAAGTTTGGCTATTCTTCGGGCTATGTCGGTTACCTTGGTTCTCCTGCGGATCTCCTCATTTCTGATTCGATCACGAAGGGAAACTTCAAGCATAGCATAGCTTAAAATATAACTTTTGTTCTCTGGTTTGAGGAACATGGTTTTCTAAAAGGGCGTAGGTATTGAATTGAGACCTAAGTGCGTTTGTCCACTGCACCCGTCACCTTGGGACGTCACGTCATCGAGATGACAGAGCCGAAGTAGTGCTCAATAGATTTACTAGCAGCACCGGGTTTCACCCGCAAAACTGTCGATCTCGTGAGAATATCAAGATGAAAAGTATCCTATGTATTATTCTGATTTATCCATACTAATATTATAAATTCGAAACTAACTCTGTCTGTCTGTCTGTATGTTACCTTGTCACGCCTAAGCCACTGAACCGGATTTAGATGAAATTTGGTAAAGAGATATTTTGAGACCCGGGAAAGGACATGGGGTACTTTTTATTCCGATGATTATTTATTTATTTATTAAAACTTTATGCACAAGTAAAAAAAAATACTGTACAAAGGCGGACTTATCTAATGCCTGAGGCATTTTCTACAAGTCATCACGACAATACGATATTCCCACGGGATCGAGACTTATGACTATTACTTAGAAACCGCGGGGCGCAGCTAGTAAGCTATATTACTGTAAAGTTTCATCAAAATCCGTCCAGAAGTTTTTGCGTGAAAGAGTAACAAACATCTTTCCATCCATCCTCACAAACTTTCGCGTTTATAATATTAGTAGGAAGTAGGATTACGGGCATGGTAGCTGCGGTCTGCGCCACAGTTTCAAGTATTTTGTCTTTGAAAGCATTTGTTTTTCGTTCCCGATAAACGATATTACTATGGTTGCGTGTCTAATATACGTCAATCACTCGAACGCTGTTATCCCAGCCGCCGACGTTTAAAGTAGTTCGACGTGACCGCCAGAACTCAAGGCCTGTCGCATGATTGTGACATTTAGGCGCTCCACACACTGCACCGCGCTCCGTCGCGGTGAGCAGATAACGCGCACTCAACAACTCCCGCGATGCGACGGAGCTCAGTGCAGTGTGTGGAGCGCCGATATGCCGGCAATACAAAACACGTTTGATCTTGTCCACATACTGCCTTCGCATCAGCAGCGTTCGCTATTTTTTTGTTATACCTTTCATAAGTCATCATCATCTGCCTAGCCTTTTAGCCTTTTCCCAACTACGTTGGGGTCGGCCTCCAGTCTAACTGGACGCAGCCGAGTACCAGTATTTTACATGGAGCGACTGCCTATCTGACCTCCACAACCCAGTAACTATGTAATATGAAACCCCTTGGTAAGACTGGTTATTAGACTTTCGGGCTTCTGACGACCCGTAACGACTGTCAAAGATCCACGAATGACAACCGGGACAGACGGCATAACGTGCTTTCCGAGCCACGGTGGGGTCTTGATATGTAAAGATGGTCACCTATCCACGAACCAACCGTGGCAAGCGTAGCTTAACCTGATCGATCGACCTGTGCGGCTGTTATTACTTAGCCACAAGCCCCCTCTTCTATCCATACTTAATATTATAAATTCGAATGTAACTCTGTCTGTCTGTATGTTACCTTTTCACGCCTAAACCACTGAACGGATTTAGATGAAATTTGGCAGAGAGATAGATTGCATTCTGGGGAAGAATCATCCCTTAAGGGGGTGACAAGGGGGTGGAAGTTTGTATGAGAAATCAATAGCCGCTGAACCGATTTCGATGAGACTAGCTGCGCCCCGCGGTTTCACCCGCATAAGTCTTGATCCCGTGGGAATATCGGGATAAAAACTATCCTATGTCCTTCCCCGGCATGCAATCTATCTCTCTGCCAAATTTTATCGAAATCCGTTCAGTGGTTTAGGCGTGAAGAAGTAACAAACATATAAACACACACACACACACTCACAAACTTTCGCCTTTATAATATTAGTGTGATAGTGTGATTTGGTATGGAGATGGTTTGAGTTGTGGGGAAAGATATAGAATATGTAGTTTTTGTCTTAAGGAGCGTGGAGATTTGTAAAGGGAATCAATATAAAAAAAGGACTATAATACTTTTGTCGCGGGTGAAACCGCGGGGCACAGCTAGTCTTTCATAAGTCATAACATAAATTAAACTGCCCAGTTCGGTCGCGGTGGACAAATGATCGCTGTCACCGGAACGTCAGCACGTTCGGTTCAAATAATCACGTTTCTTGGTGACGTCCTTGTGACGGCTGCGTGGATTAACGCCCTACATAATCAGCCTTAATGTTCCCACTGCTAGGACACAGGCCTTCTCTGTGACATGGAGTGGGCCTTAAACCGTAATCCATCACGCGGCCCCAGTGCGGGTTGGTAGATATCACATGCCTTCGAATTTTTGGTTCTAGGCACAAAATAATTCGCCTGTTTGGGTTCGAAACTACGACCTACAACTCGTAAGTCGCGGCCGTTACCACTGGGCCACCACTGCTCCCAAAACGCCCTAAGCGTTAACAAAATCAAGGATTCGAATCAAAAAGATTGAAGTACTTCTTCAACTTTCTGACTAACTGACCGACTATTTAATTTTGACATTTCAAAAGTGCCTGTATATGGTTTAATTGAAAGAAATGCTTTGAGTTTGAGTTACATAGACTAGTCTTTACAGCGTCTCCTTTCCGCTTTTCCACTGAATTTTGCTTTATAAAATTCCTTTTGTTAAATAAATTGTTAGGTTAGGTTAGCTTCTGCCAGGGTCGCGGGTTGTTCGAAAGAGTTACCGTGCCCCCTGGCACAGGCGACTGAAGGAACACGGGTGGGTTTTCCTCAGTGAAAGGCTGAAACGCCTTCCCGCTCCGCCCAGAGTGGGAGAAGTTATTTGATAATATCCCAGCCAAAAAAAACATTTAGCTACAAATTAGCATTGTCGGAAGCTTAAATACCAAAAAAAGCGGCTAAGCGCGAGTCGGACGCGCGTACGAAAAGTTACGTACTTACCACAAAGCAAAAAACGCCGAAAAAAAAACACGTACCTTGTATGGAGTTGGAGACCCCTTTAAATATGAAGTTTATTTTATTTTTATTATTTGTTGTAAATAAAAATAAAATAAAATTCATTTAAGTCAGGCAAGACCCATATTACATAAAATAAAAATATCACCATGCCACTGCCACAAAATAAAATTTCTCGAAATAAAAACCCTCTGAATAAAATCTCAATGTATACAAATAAAATAAATTAACGAATACAAATAAAAAAATTAAAAAAGGTCAAAGAATTAAAAAAAAAAAATGTCAAAGCAATTAAAATTTTGTTGACGTTGTTATAGCGGCAATAGAATAAATGATAAATTATTTTCTGTAAGTAGGTTTGTACAAACACTTTTACACGTCAATCATATTTTTTTAAAGCTAGATGAGGTCGGCGTTTCCTATCTGACTACTCTGAGAAGAAAGGCCGAAACAAACTCAGAGGTCACAGTCTCTTTTAAAGTCCAGACAAAATCTTGGTCAGATCATGTGAAGACCATGTAGATTGGTGTCTGAAATAGTCTTTTGAGGAAAGAACCACACAGATTGAGCGGACCTGTCCAGTCAGCGCACGCATTTGTCAAAAATCGTGCAGCTCAACTCAGAACTTGAGGAGCTCAACAATTCGATGAACAATACCAAAGAAACGACATTTGGGTAGGCCGCGTAAGTAAATTACTCAAACTGCCAGATCATGATTAAAACTAAGAAGGAAAACAGAAAAAAAGAAATGACCCACATATTCCTCACATTCGCAATAATTAAATAAAATAAAAATACTTTACAAAGTAAATATTCATGTCATTGTATACAGGGTGTCCCTGGAAGTATGGATCAAATCGAATAGGGGCGTGGGCAAGGTCATTTCCAAACTTTTAAACCCTGAGAACGTCAGTGAATTTTTTACGGTTCAAAAGTAATGACCGATTTTATTTTTTTTTTCAATCACTTTGCTTAGTGCTCAAAGAAAATAATCATAAAAAAATACTATCAGGGCTATCTAAAAAAAATAAATTGATAGCCCTGATAGTTTTCACGAATTCGATCTTTCTTCTCTTTTGTTTTTATAAAATTTTTTTTAGTTTTTTTTTTTTTGCTAAAACGTTTGGAAATGACCTTGCCCACGTCCCTATTTGATTTGATCCATACTTTAAGGGACACTCTGTATATAAAATTCATAAATGTCAATGTGTACCTATAAATAAAAAAATAAAAAAAATCACACTCTGTGAACAACAAGTCATTTCTAGATTTGAAAAGGGACGGTGACCTCTGAGTTTGTTTCGGCCTTACTTCTTACAGTAGTCATAATTATAGGCAATGCCGACCACATCTAGCTAATATTTTTATAATATGATAGTGATTCCGATAGCCCATTTCCAGAATAAACCATTTCATTTCATTTAATTATGAAAATAGTTGTTTTTGCTACCGCGCCTACCGGAAGACGTAGCGTTGGAAGGCCTCCCACAAGGTGGACCGACGACCTTGTGAAGGCCGCAGGAACCCGTTGGATGTGAGAAGCACAGAACCGGTTGAAGTGGAGGTGCTTGGGGGAGGCCTATGTCCAGCAGTGGACGTCTTTCGGCTGAAATGATGAAGATGACGATGTTTTTTTTGCTGATAGAAAATCCCACCGGGGACCCGACTTGTATAGCCAATAAAAATCCTAAAAATATCCCCTCAAATCAAACGAAATCAAAACTTACATATTATATTATGTAGCCAACATTTCAGACAAGTTCCGGTCACGAAAACTAGTCCACCCAACTATACACATTTTAACACAAAAGCAGATCCTTAAGCCTCCAGATTTGGCTGAAAAGGCCTCCTAATTTACGGCTGCGGTTAAACCTACTACAATAGGTTTAAATTCCACTAAATTGTTATATTCCTATTGTCTCCAAAGTGCTGAGATTTTCCACAGTTCCATCATTTTGTTGTTGAAGTTACTATAGGGTGGCGCAAAAGTTAATTTTCTATGGAAATAACATCCTTACTAAAATTATAAATGCAAAAGTGTGTCTGTCTGTCTGTTACCTCTTCACGCTTAAACCGCCGCACCGTTTTAGATGAATTTTAGTATAGAGATAGTTTGAGTCCCGGGAAATGACATAGGATAGTTTTTATCCCGATATTCCCAAGGGATCGAAACTTATGCGGATGAAACCGCGGGGCGCTGCTAGTTGTTTGTAAAAATTACTTGTTTTTGTGATTTTTTGGTGATGTTCTTTAGAAAGGTCAAGCACGTAATACTCGCAACCGGCATGTTTGTATGACCAGCACCCTACATGAAGTAGGCCAAAGCAGTGGTGATAAAATAACTTACACTAAGTAAAGCGCCTGTCTGGGTTCGAACCAACGACCTACAACTCATAAGTCGCGGCCGTTAACTTCCACTTCAGAACGGCTGGATCGATTTGTCAAAAGTTCGTTTTAGAATGTTTGTAATCCGACTCAGGTTCTTACAGAAATAAATATTTGAAATGTTGCCGGGAAAAGTAAGAAAAACAAAGTAAATGTCCAAAAAACCTGAAAGTCTATTTTCTATGGAAATTTCGTATAAATTATTGATTTTGAAACTTGTACAGGACAACGTCTGTCGAATTGGCGAGTACCCTATACAACAAGTCAGAGCTTATAAAATCGTGAGCGGTATCACGATTTTTCAAAAATATGTCGTAAGTATGTGCATGCGGGCACAATTTGCGACGGACGATTTTCCCGCACTATCACTGTAGTCACACTGTAGTCATGTACTTCGAGCGGTAATTTTATTCAACTACTAGTGAATCCAGGCTGCCTTATGCGGGTCGACGTAACGAAACCATAGCGAGTTTCAGAATTCTCCTCTTCAACGTACAACGCCATCTATCGCGTTAAGTGGTACTATTTTTTGCAATAATGGTTGGAAAATTTCATGGAAATTCTAGCCGAAATTGGTACTTATGTAAATACTTTTGAAGGGTTAAAAATTAGTACTTAGGTGTTAGTTTTGGATTATTTTCTTGTATTTACATATAGATGCCGCCGGAATCGTCGCACTTTTCTCAATAATACTGGCCATAAAATACTGTTTTTTTTTTAAGTGAAAACTTCTTTAGCGGCGTTGAACACTTTTTGTAATGGGTAAAAAATGTTAAACTCACGTCAGGGCATCGCGTCAGGACACGTGACCGTCAGGAGAGATTTCCCCCCCCCCCATCTCTTTCTACGGCGGCGCCAACCGAATTGAACCAAGTGAGACACGACAAAGATGGCCGAAGAAAATGACATTTGACGTACAAATGTTTGAAAAGTCAGTTTCACAGAGTACTTTTTGGTTTCCATGACGACCATGACGTTGTCGCGTCAAAACTGTTGAAACTGTAGACAATAAATTAGTTTTTCATACGTAATAATGTCTATAGACACAAATATTCGGTTCATAGACAGATATTCTCGTATGCCGATTTAATGTGTTGGCCAATTTGTTGGATGACTTCATTATAATGGCAACATTTAGAAGTTGTAGGACATTCTAGTTATAGAACGTTTATGAAGCGTTTATGAATACAAAATTTTATCGAATGTTTTAAAGGCCTATTGAGCATTTTAACTAATGAATGGTTTAAACCTTCAATAGGCTTTTTTTATGAATAAGACCGAAAGTGTTTAAAATATGGAAATTGAACAAAGTGCATCTATTAATGAAAAAAGGGACGCAGAAATATTGAAAAAAAATGAGTAATATTAATTAAATTAATAATTGATTTATTTCAACGTTAATATTCAAGTTTTCACTTCTGCCGGCACTCCCGGAGTGCAACCCGTCTTTTTTTTTATATAAAAGTCTACTTTTCAACAATATTATTTTGGAAAAAGGGAGCATCTTATAACGTCATAAATTTGCACCATCTTTATACAACTATAGGTACTTTTGAACCACTTTTGCAAAAGTATCCAATGCTTTTTTTTGCAGACGGTGCATTAAAGATAATAAGAAATAAAGTAGGTGTAAATATTTGTAAAACGCTTTTATTAGCTTCACCAAACAATGTAATAAAATCTTGGAAGTCAATGTTGTATCGAAATGAATCTTGGTATGTATATGCCATGGATGGCGACTTTGGGTCAGCGCAGACAGAACGGAGCGCAGCGTAGAGGATTTTATTAACGCACTTGAAAATAAACTTTAAAATTATTACAATAAAGTGCATAAATAATTGAACCTGACAAAAAATGCTCGCGCGTCCTCGAAGATACGCGGGAATCCCCGCGCGACTTTATTTTAATAATTTTAAAGTTTATTTTCAAGTGCGTTAATAAAATCCTCTCCGCTGCGCTCCGCTCTGTCTGCGCTGACCCTTTCGGGTGAAATGATGATGATGATGACATCATCATCATAATTCAAAAAGCGGATGGGGGATTTGATTCAAAAAGGGGGGCGCTTTGTTTAAATTATTTAAAAGTACACACCATTCACCACCGCGCAGCTACCTCAGGCAACGTCTCAGTTAAGCGGTCGGCTTATAATACAATTTTTTTTTGCGCGTAATAAGCAAGCATGTGTTTTTTTTTTTCAATTACATAATTATTTTTCTTTTTTTATGACTGACTTTACCAAATATCAAAGTCGCGATGACATAAAACGCCATTTGTAAAAGAAGATCATATGAGTTTACTTTTGCGACACCCTATATTTATTACGACATAAGTTTGTGTCGTTAGTTTGTCTTTAGCAGGTTTTGCATAAGTACGGATTTTAGATTAGTCAAATTTTAAGCTAGATTGATGAATAGTTTAATCTTTCTTAAGTTATGTTAGGGTCGTAGAGTTAGGTACTAAAATATCAACTGACTTATCTTTTCTAACTTAGAGTATGTTGGGTTGGCTTAACTCAGCTTAAAGCTTTCCTCTTTTTTCGAAACTTTAAGTATTTTATATTTTCTTAATAAAAAATATTTATGTAGCATAATCAGCCTATAATGTTCCCACTGCTAAGGAGTCGGCCATAATGTACCACGCGGGCCCAGTGCGTGTTGGTACAGTCAACAGCAAAAGTAGATGATGAAAATCAGAAATTCAATACTAATGAACGGAGTTCGTGTCAGAACTAAAATCAAATCAAAATCAAAATCAAAAGTCATTTATTCAAACTAGGCTGAGAATCAGCACTTTTCGAACGTCAAAATTACAAAAGACAGTCCCCCAAAACGCCCGCCCTTCGCCACTTCCTAGTGCTTTCGCTGGGGAGAAGAAGTGGCGGAACAAACTCCCCAGCAGCACAGCTGTCTGTTCAGTTAGAAAATACTTAATTTTATACAATACTATGTATGCAAAGTAATTAACATTACAGGACACAGAACCTTAAATTAAATTATTTGCCATAGGTTAACTAGCCACGCCAATATACCAACAAATACAATAAACACTATACGTACTCAAGCAAAAAAAAATTAAAAATATAACCAAAAAAAAAACTTACTGACCAAATAAAAGCCTCCAGGTATAAAGGGCGTGACAGCTTACATATGTATGCAATGCTGGGTTCTGTTTACATAGCTGTCACTTGAAGTCACAAATGATAAACTAGGACCATCGAAGTAAAATAAATAAACAAGTTATTACTACTAATAACAACAATAAAACCATGGTCAGCAAGACGACCAGTCACCACAAGCAGCACCCGTTCACGAGCATAACGCAAAGATCAGCCATTACCCCCCTCGCCATATTTGAGGGAAGGAGGCAACCCGACCCCCGACGCTACCGCAAGCAATGACATCTAAGGGAGCATGACGAACTTGCTGCCGGTTGCTCAAGCAAGAATAATAATGTGATCATTCGTAGAGGTCGCTAGCTAACCACATATTGCAATCAACTCATTAAAAGACATTGAAATGAGCAGATTATGTCAATAATAAATTACAATAAAATTAAACCGAATTGACTAAAACTCTCAACTAAAAAAAACAAAAAAATAAAAATAAAATAAAAACAATTATATAAACTCATATAACCTGTCAGTAAGCTAATTCTGGAGAAAGAACATAATAATTGTCTTGAGTTAATCAGGGCGACCAACTATTCTTATCGTTTAAGTAGTCGTTGATGGAATAGTATGCTTTTGAACAAAGGTTGGATTTTACTTGAGCTTTAAATCTATTAAAAGGCAAATCTAGCAAGGAAGAAGGTAGCTTGTTATAAAAGGTTATACCAAGCCCAACAAATGAGTTATGAACCTTATGAAGCCGGTGAAAGGGAGCACGTAGTTTGTCCTTATTCCTAGTGTTAACATTGTGAGTATCACTGTTTTTAGTGTACAAGTGTATATTTTGCCTAACATATAAGATGTTGGCAAAGATGAACTGTGATGCAACCGTGAGAATACCAATATCTTTAAAAAAATCTCTTAGAGAAAATCTGGCGCCTAGCTGGTAAATCGCTCGAACAGCTCGTTTTTGCAGGACAAATATATTTTGTATATCAGCGGCTTTGCCCCACAGCAGAATACCGTAGGACATAACGCTGTGAAAATAACTAAAATAGACTAAACGAGCTGTATCAACGTCAGTGTATTGTCTTACTTTCCTGACGGCATAGGCAGCCGAACTGAGCCTTCCTGCTAGGCTTGATATATGTGGTCCCCACTGAAGTTTGGCATCTACTGTTATTCCCAGAAAAACTGCCGAGCCCACTGTTTCAAGCACCACTTTATCTAAGACGATGTTGGGTCCTAGATTTCTAACATTTGGTAAGGCAAACTTTACACATTTCGTTTTCTTGGCATTGAGAACTAGGTTATTTGACGTAAACCAATCCGTAACTATTGATAGTGCACTGTTTACGTCGTCAAAATCTTGTCTATTCCTGTCAACTTTAAAAATAAGAGATGTATCGTCTGCAAACAGTACAACGTCACAGATGCCCTTTAAATGGAATGGTAAATCATTGATATATACTAAGAACAAGAATGGACCCAGTATTGAGCCTTGTGGTACACCTAACTGAACTGGTAGCCCGGAAGATTTTACACCATTAACATCTACACATTGAAACCTATTATGTAAATAAGAATTTATTACGTTGAGAGCTTCGTTTTGGACACCGTAATGACGTAGTTTACGTAAAAGCGTGTCATGGTGCACGCAATCAAAGGCTTTAGAGAGATCACAGAAAACTCCAATAGCATTTTGAGATTTCTCCCATGCATTAAATATGTGTTTCAGCAAAGCAACACCCGCATCTGTGGTTGAACGACCTTTTGTAAAGCCATATTGTTCATTATGAAGGAGGCTATTTAAATTAAAATGTCTTAGCAACTGCTTGAGTATTAATTTTTCAAATATTTTGCTAAATGCAGGTAAGATAGAAATAGGCCTAAAATTGCCAACGTCATTTTTATTACCTGATTTAAATAACGGTATGACTTTACTACTCTTCATGAGGTCAGGAAAAGTTCCTAAATCAACACATTTATTAAAAGTAACAGCTAAATAGGGGGCTACGATGTCTATTATATTACTTAAAAGTTTAACGGAGATGCCCCAATAATCACCGGTGTTTTTAGACTTAAGTGTGTTAAAAACATTAACTACATCACGCGGGGTTACATGTTCGAAGCTAAATAAGCGACTACATTTAGGTACACTACTATGCAAAAGGTTTTCAGCTTTAGACGGGGACGAATTTAAGGAGCGAGTCGTAGTTATAGGTATGTTGGCAAAAAACTCATTAAATGCCTCAGCTACGTCAGCTGCTTTACTAACTAATTTGTTGTCGACCATAATCTCAAGTTGTTTTTCTTGTTTAACCGATTTACCAGTTTCATTTTTAATAATTTTCCAAGTGGTTTTTACTTTATTATTAGAATTTTTAATTGTTTCGCTTAAAAATTTTGATTTAGCAAAAGCACTAATCTTTTTGAATAGTTTTGAATAATTTTTTACGTACTCTAGGAAAGCAGTATCAAACCTGTATTTTTTCAAACCATATAACTCGTAAAGTTTCGCTCTACTTTTATAAATACCTGGAGTAGCCCATTGGTTAAAGCCAACGGAGGATCCATTGATGTTAATGGTTTTGGTCTTAAAAGTAGATTGGTACTCTTTTTGCACAACATCAAAAAGGGCACCATAAATTTCATTAGGATTCTCATGTTCTACTATAGATGGTGTAATTTTATGAGATATATTATTTTTAAACATTTTGCAACGACTAGCTGTATAAGGCCTGCATTCAAGTTTATGCGGTTTTTTATTCAATGGCATGGGGAAGCTAGCTAATAAACCACAGTGGTCGGACGTTAAGTCGGTTAACACTAATTTATTTTGGGCATCACAATCACTAAATATATTATCAAGACAAGTTGACGAAGATGCCGTGATCCTAGTAGGTTCAAAAAACAAATTAATTAAATTATAAGACCTAAACAAATTGAGAAGTCTAATACTTAATGGAGTAACATCTAAAATATTAATATTAAAATCTCCACATAAAATAATAATTTTGTTACTTGATTTCAACCTATTATATAACTGTGTGGCGTCGAAGTAATTCAAAAGTATGTGATTGTAAATTTATTGTCTTTGAATTTTTGATTCTACAATAGGACATGCCGGTTTCCTCACGATATTTTCCTTCAGCATTTGAGAGCAGTGGTGATGAAATAATTTACACAAAGTAAAGCACCTGTCCGGGTTCGAACCTACGACCTACAACTCGTAAGTCGCGGCCGTTACCACTGGGCCACCATTGCTCTACCAGACAGCGTTACCACGTTGGATGGCAATGCTGATTATTTGGGCTAAACATAGGCCAGTCCTCCGGTCACGCGAGGAGTCGACCAACCGCTTGGCGATGTCCCGAAATCTTCATTTCGATGTCTTTATTTTCCTTGCCCTTAATTTTTTATTTTTTATTTACATAATATATTAAATTTAATTTAGTACCTAGTGTTAATACTATGTTGTATCCATACTAATATTATAAATTCGAAAGTAACCCTGTCTGTCTGTATGTTACCTTTTTACACCTAAACCACTGAACCGATTTAGATGAAATCTTAAAATTCAAAGTCCTGACTGACTGACTGATATATCAACGCACAGCTTCAACCGCTGGTCCAAGAGACATGAAATTTGGAGGGTGTGTTCTTTGTGAAGAGTAAGTATCCACTAAGAAAGGGTTTTTCGTAATTCCACCCCTAAGAGGGTGAATGGGGGGAGGGTGAATTTTACGCGGACGAAGTCGCGGGCAGAAGCTAGTTTGGTATAAATATAGTTTGAGTCCCGAGAAAGGACATATAATAGTTTTTATCCCGATATTCCCACGGGATCGAAACTTATGCGGCTAAAACCGCGGGGCGTAGCTAGTAATAATATAGTTTTAAAATGTATATTAATTTTCATACGTTCAATAAAGCTTACTTTGGAAATATGCATTTCAAATTGGAGCGCTGTCCATTAAATAGATGTGTAGTGATACCAAGAATGAAATGACTTCGAATACCAATGTGAGGAACGGTGCCCCGGTAGGGAGACTACGTTGTTTGGTAGTTGCAGGATATTTTGGTAAAAGAGATATTTTTTTTTTTTTGCTGAATGGGCACGCTCTTGACCTCGATCACGACTGGGGGAAGCGGATGAATGAAGTCTATAACGGGACGAGCGTGCCTAGAAGATGCCTTTTCACTCCTGCTCTGAAGGCATTTTGTTAAAGGTATAGTGAACTTGCGTCGCTTTAAAAACTTTTGCGAGCGCAGAATTTAAGACTGAAAATATTGGTTCAGTTTTAGTTAAGTTATAATTTTGTTTTATTTTTAATTTTAGTTTTTAGCCTTTTTGTCTCGACTTTTGGAGGTAAGTCATTAACGCCCGTTAATGTCTGTTTTATACTAATGCAGTTGTTATCGAACACTGAGTTTCTGTAAACTGAGTTTTTTCGTTACAATAAATTTATTATCTCCTTTATTTCATTATTTACATATTAGGATATAATAATAATAAATAATTTATTTTGGACTCTCACACATCCATAATATATTATTGTTAGTGCCACAAAGATACTTATAAACTATGTAAGTAGATACACATATTTAAAAAAGAAATAAAAATTTAAAAACAACTTTTCGGACAATCCGACACCAGTAAACCGGTTCACTTGACTGCATGCAGTCGTATCCAGCGATAAGAAAATACGCGCAAGATGCTGTTAGAACTAGCACGCATGCGTGTTAGGATGGAGGTGCAACGCTATAAAAAATATAAAAACATTTAAAAATATATAAAATAGTAGCCCACCGGTATCGGGAACAGGGACCAAGCTACCGGCGGTCAGGGCTCCGGAGAGAGGAACCTCCTGACAATGCGAGCCGTGTCCAGAAGTACTACTTTCTGAATCAAGCCCGTGATCCAGCTGCACAACGAGAGCCTCCTCAGGTGTTGGTCGAGGCTCTTGGCTATTGGCTGTAACGACTATCAGCACAATGATTGCTGAGTCAACATTCCACATGTCGACTATTTAAGACAGTTACAAAGTTGGCAAGTTGGGTAGAGCCAACTTTGTTGACTTCCACTGCTCTCAGTAAAAAAAAAAAGTAATAATTTAGTCAATCAGAATTCAATGCACTTTAAAATGCAATGAAATGCCTGGTTTAATATTTTAAACCAAAAATATTAAACCAGGCATTTCATTGCATTTGAGAGAGCAGTGGAAGGCCCGTGGTAACGGTTCCGGATCTACCCAATTCATATGCCCCCTACAGACGACCGCAGACCACGTAATAGTGAGTGCATTACTTATAAAATTTGCATTTCTAAACGATTTACGCTTTTTAACAGACCTAATGAGCTTTTAATGACTACTTTTCAAATTTGTAGCACTCATAGTTAGGCGTTGGACATTCATACATCATTAAAATAGCCACCGCGGGTAGCGATACTAGCTTGGGTAATTTTAACCGTGGCATGCGATATGCATACTATTTATATCCTACTTCGCCACCCCGTTGGTCTCGTGGTGGAGCTTTTGGCCGCAGGACCTGGTATTCCGTCGCTTTCGCGGACAAGTGCCACCGAAACGCACAAAGACATACGCGGTATCCTGCGTGAGCGACGAATACGACGCGACACGACGCGACGTAATGCGACGCGATGCTACAAGCGACAAATATCCTAGGTGACTTGGTCATTACTTCTCGAATCATGGAGTTTGCTCGAAAGTTCATATTATTATGTAGTTCGTGGTGTCGCGTCTGGTCGCCCTCAAAACAAGTACGCGTTACGTCGCGTCTCGCCGCAGACTGTCGTATAGGCCGCAAGCAGGGTATGCCGTTGAGTTGATCGCGTTCGCAGCGTCGCGTCACGTCGTATTCGTCGCTCACGCAGGACACCGCTTTAATGCAACTGTCAGCGGGATTGTCCGAAAGAAAGAAAAGAAAGAAAGAAAAAGTATTTATTGTGACTCGTACAGGAAGATCACAAACTAAACTAAACACAGTAAAAAATAAAAACCAAGTTATATAAAACAAAAAAGTAACAAAAAGAAAAAAAATGAGACAGAAACTCCTATACGAGGCCAAAAGGCTCCTATCTCAGCATGATGCTGCGACATTTAAAAAATAAATGTCGCAACGCTGGTATTCTGATAGGGCCCGCCGCTGTGATGTCACGGGCAGTTACAGAAATAAAATAAATAAATATTAAAATAGATTTAACATGAAAAATATTAGCAAATAAAATAAAAAATAATTTTTCATCCGCGCCAGGCGTAACCTCATTACTTGTCTATGCCTTGAGTGTCACGGGCACTTTGGTGTGTCTGTGGTGATCTGTGGCATTGCTGTGACAAGTAAATGGTCGCAGGCGCCGATCTTCCGACGTAAATAAATAAATAACATTTAATTTTATAAAAATACATTACGGCTGTCTAGTGGAACAGCATAACTTTAAATATACAATGAAAGTGGAGTGTGATAGGCAATTAACGGCATGGATGAAATGGTGAAATAAAAATAAACTAATGTTGAGTGTTAACAAGCTACAAATTTACAAGAAACACGTGCCAAGGAAACAAAACATAGTGCAAGCCAGCAATATGAATTCGTCTGATGCTGCCAATAAAAGAGTGAGACAAACAATAGAATTAATCAATTATCGAACTTGTACCAATTGAACACTAAACAAAAACACGATGCGAAACAACTCCTGTGCCCGTTCAGTGAACAATCGCTGCCAAGCGTTGGGACCACCATTGCTAGTTGCGTGCACATCAAGGGTAGGTTCAAAGTTTGGTATCTTTTTGAAGCTGTAGTAAATACTGTTTAAATTTTAACCTGAAAGTACCAACTGTCTTTATAGCACGAAAAGGAGGTGGCAAGTCGTTCCAGCAACGGGAGGCAGCGAATTTGAAACTACCACGGAATGCAGCAGTTCTATGGGATGAGGCTAACATGAGGTACGAAGAAGCTCTAGTCTTAATTTTGTTGACATCGCGTGACCAGGACAGTTTATTATATAAATAATCTGGTTTCTTTGTGAGAATTGTGCCAAAGAGTAGGGTAGCCAGGTGAAGTTTTCTGCGCGCTGACATTCTCATCAAATTACCCTTATTTAAAAAAGGCGTGATGTGGGACCGTGGTGGGACATTGTAACAGAATCTTGCACAAGCATTCTGCACCCGCTGAATCAGTCTTTCGCTTCTACCGAGAATACATGCCCCATACACAGTGTCAGCGTAATTCAGCTTGGATAGAACAAGTGACTCGCACAGCATGACACGCATATCCACACTTATGTATGGACGGATGCGATACAAGACCTTGAGTCGGTAGAAGCAGTTGCGCACGGCCTCCAATATGTGTGCTTCAAAATGCAGCTGTCCGTCAAATACAACACCCAGATTACGAGCTTCCAAAACCCTTTCCACGCCACATCCATCAATCCGCAGGTCCAGGTTGCAAGCAAGCATCTTGTTTAGGAAATCCCTAGATCCCATCACAATATACTTGGACTTACTGGGATTCAGGACCAGGGAGTTTCTTGTGGACCAAGCTGAGATCCTTTCCAAGTCTTCGTTAATTTTTTGTACAGTTTCAGCTACATCCTGTGACCGGAAGGAGAGGTACAACTGCAGATCGTCAGCATAAAGATGAAACTTGGTGTTGATCAGACAGTTAGTGATGTCAGCACTGTACAGGATGAAGAGAAGCGGGCCTAGGATCGATCCCTGAGGCACGCCCCTGTGCACGTGCATTGGACCAGAGGACATGGTATCTCCCCTGTCACTAGTCACCTGGACAAACTGCGATCGATTGCTGAGGTAACTCTCAAACCATCTAACAGTCTCGACTTCACACCCATAGTAAGACAGCTTGGAGAGTAGCAGTGACGTGTTAATTGAGTCGAAAGCACGCGAAAAGTCCAGTAGGACGAGCAGGGTTCCCATACCCTGGTCTCTGGCTTCAAGGATGTTACCGACAACATCTAGGAGCGCTGTTGCTGTGCTATGGGCCCTGCGAAAACCAGATTGAGCTAGTGGCAAGATACTGTGCTGCTCAAGATATGCCCTAAGTTGGTCAGAGACAACCCTTTCTAAAATCTTGGACAGACATGGAAGTAGGCTTATTGGACGGAGGTCTTTAAGGCTAGTGGGGTTAGGTACTTTTGGGATCGGTCTAACTATTGCCATTTTCCACAGATCAGGGAAAGAAGAGTCGGCTATGGATCTGTTAATGATAGCTGTGATCACTGCAAGTGTTCTAAGAAGAGTCAACATCAGCATCTCCAGAGAAATTTGGTCCGAGCCCTGCGCATTGGACTTAAGACTACGCAAGATCCTCAGCACTGTATCCTGCTGGACCGGCTCAAGCTGGAAATGACTGTTACCGTGTCTATGATGCTCAAAATAAGTTAAATCTGCAGTAGTGACCTTCCCACTGCCTGGCACATCCAAAAAGTGTTGGTTGATAGAATCTGGGTTGCTACAGAAATGAGGCAGACTATGCTCTGGTTTTTTTGAAGTGGCTACAGTTGTTTTGATATGACTCCATAACTTCTTAGGTTGTTTAATATTATTATTGATATATGTTTTAAAATATGCGCACTTCTCACTATCAAAAGCAGCTCTGACAAGGTATTTAAACTCCTTGTAGGATTTAATGTGATGTTCGGATTTTGTTGATTTAGACTTCAAATGGCACTTATCACGCAGCCTCATCATTTCCCTAACCGTGTCTGTTATCCAGGGATAAGACTTCTCTTTAATTAGGACTTTTTTGAGGGGAGCATGCAAATCAAAAAGTGTAAGAATGTATTGATTAAACATAGATACCATTGAGTTCACATCTTCCAGACTTTCAATATGTTCCCAGTCCATTCTATTTAAATCCTCATTAAAGAATTCGGGGAGGATGTCTCTGAGTGGCCTGTAGGTAACCCAGTGTGGAGAAGGCTTCTCTAGTTTAAAATTAAATTCCACAGATATAATGGCATGGTGACCAAGCTCCGGTATGTGTGATACAGAGACCCCACACACACGGGCATCAGTGCACACAACATCAATCAAAGTTTCACTATGCTCTGTGAAATGGGTTGGCTCATTAATAATTTGTGTAAGCCTGCAACAATGCATAAAATTGTTCAGAAGTTTAGATTTGTTGTCACTTTGGTTTAAGACATTAATATTAAAGTCGCCAAGCAGGATAACCCTATCTGCGTTAGCAAAGGAGGAGAGAGAATCAGTAATTGCATCAAGGAAGGCATTCACATCAAGCCAAGGCGGTCTGTATGCTGTACCAATAATAACTGAATGCGAATTGACGTTAAGTCGGAGCCACATCTGCTCAACCTGCGTCGCCGGCGGGTGCGGCACGGAACGCACGCGCACACCACGGCGCACATAGAAGCCCACGCCGCCCCCACGGCCGCCACGCACGGTGCGCGGCCGCGGCACGTGCCGCAGCCGGTAGCCCGGAACTGTCGGCGCGCGACCCTCCTCTCCCTGCCTGAGCCAGGTCTCATTTATCGCCATTATGTCTACCGAGAGGTTATCCATAGCCACTAGGAACTCCTCATGGCGTGAACCCAGCGACCCCGCATTGAATAACCCAACTTTTAAATTTCTTGTTGTCTTAATCATTTTCGTAAATAGTAGTTTGTAAATTTAATATTAATATTTTGAAAGTAGATAGCGTCAGGAGTATTACGTAATGTGGAGTGTTGCATAATAATGTGAGGTGGAAATATACTGAAATACATGTTGCTAGGTATAATCCATAAGAATAAAGAGTGAAGTATTGTAAATATTGCAGAAGTATACGTAGCCAGACTGCAATACTATATAAAATCCGAATAAACAGTAGTATAATAAATATTGAAAACGTGAAAATAGTGAGTGGAAGTGTGATAGAAATAAAATGTACAGTCGCCAGCAAAATTGCATGGGTACCTTAGTGTCTATTTTCCCGTGAACGTTTGAATTCAAGTTTTCGATAATAAACTAGATGGCGTTGGTTTCTTCACAACTATGACTAATTTACGAAACGTAAGTAAGGAGTTAGGAAGAAACGTATTAAGTAGGATTGAGCAAAGAGTTACAAGGCTAATACATTTATCTAATTATTACATTACATTTACCAGCATACGTAGCTTAAATGATAAAAATAATAAAAGAAACCGATAGGAATATATTTATTAAGCTAACTAACGAGTGGGTATTTTAATAATTAATTTAATATTCGAATTAGTAGTTACTTAGCAACAGGAAAAAAGAGCAGATTCATCGCAGGTAAACACACTCGCCTTGTGGGCTCGCAAAAAAAGGCATTATAAAAAATTATAGAGGTTTATTTCTTACAGTTTATTATTCAAATTTAATAGTCAGTTTATTAATTATTATAGGTATAACATTATAATATTATGAAGTTATTGAGGCGATAGCTTAAGTATTCGTTTCCAAAATCGGAAAGAGGATTGAAGCTTATGTAACCTCAATAAAAACAAACAGGAGACCAGGTTATTTTATTAAAAGGTCAAACGGATTAAATGGATGCTAAATAAGTAGGCTAAAAACTACAAAATTGCACAAAAACATATCAAATGGTTAGTAGGCAACATAAAAAACTAAAGAATATGCTGTTTGAGCTTGAAGTGTTCATAACTTTTTAAATTATTAAAAATACGTAAGTTATAGGTTATACACATAAGTATAACCAGGTCTCCAGTCAATATGAATAATATTATGTAAGTATAATTATTTAGCTCGTAGCTACATAAACACTTGTGTATCGCGTATTATTTCGACGCCACAAACATAAGCGTCCGTGTTCACTGGACTTAAAAGATTTTTCATCTGTAAAGATGACATTACTCCAATCAGTTTATGTGATCCAAAGTGAACTGTAATCTTGCCCTTTTATGGTTTTCCGTGAGTAAGGGTTTCACAGCATGCCTCCGCGGCCCACTATGAAGAGCACAACGGACAGTGTCAACACTTGAATGTGTCAAATAAACCAGCATAGTGGTTCGTCGGCAGAAATCCATTTTCTTCATACTCCCTTATCATGGTTTGATGCCGCAATGTGTTTTATAGGTCGTGGTCTACCAGTTCTTTGATGGTGTTTCAAAGAACCCTCCTCTTCAAATCGTCGTACTCAAAGAACAACTGTTTTTCTCTGCAACAATAAAACAGAAAGATATAATACCCAATAATGATTATTATGTAGTACTCGTATAGTAACAAAAAAATAATGCAGTTTTTAATATTAAAGTGTAAAAATAAAACTACTTACGTTTACACCGGTCTTTGGCTATTTCTGACAAGTTTTTGGCTTGATTATTCAAAGCAATTATTTGAGCTCTTGTAACGAAATCAATATTATAACTCGTGCTCATTTTGGTAAAATAAGTAATTCGCCTGATCATAAATAAAAACTGAACAAAAGGCACTCGAACGGGGTAATCGAAATGAACTTAGCGAACGATCAATTGAGCTGTCATAAATCTTCGATCTAAGTATTATTCATGCCACCTACCAATTATTTATAAATCCATATTCAACCTATCCTCCCAAGTTTGAAAACTAAAACTTAGAAAATCAGATACCTACCTACTTATAAATTGATATTCAATTTTAACGTAGTAGGTTAATAATTAGGAACAATTTTCTTTAAAAGAAACTATTAATTATAAATTGTTTGAATGTTTCAAGAGACAAAAAGAAACTACAAAAATATTTTATCATATAAAGCAAAGCAACGCCATCTAATAACAGCATAATTAAATTTTGTTAGTCGTTAACTGGTTTTACGCTAGATGGCGTCATTTCTCGCTTCATACGATTTTGTTTCTGTACTACCCATGCACTTTTGCAGCCTATCGTACATAGATATTCATAGGTCGAGCCGGGCCACTAGAAAAAACCAAAGTATACTGAGACAAGGAAACAGCCGGCCTCGCACAAGCCAATCTTAAAAATCTAAGTAAATACAAATCAGATAAATAGAGGTATAGTTTTAGAAAAATAGTACAATGATTGTCGGGGGCCAAGTAATCATAAATCCTTCGCAGCAGACACCTCACAGCCAAAAACCCGCTCAAGATCCTCCTCTGAGCGGATGCAGTGGGTGGGCTTACCGTCACCCTGCTTAGCCAGAATACGGCCGAACTTCGTCCACGTATACCTCCATCCTAGACGGCTGCCAGCTTCACGCACCCGGTAAAACAGATATTTGTTTGTTTTGGTGAGCCTCTCGTTCAGAAAGAAGCGACGTGGGGGTGCAGATAATCCTAGATCCGCGGTGGTGGCCCCGCGCCGCACGCGCGCGCTCTGCAGCAGGTCGTCGCGCAGTGCGCGCCGCGTCAGGCGCACCACGATGCGCCGCCCTCGCGCCATCGCTGCAGCTGCTACTGGGCTTGCTCCACCGACCGGACTCGCACTGCCCACAGAGCTCGTCTGCACCTCTCGTTCGGCTCGCAGGCCCACCCGTTGCGCAAACACTATGTCCCGCTCATCGAGTGTCACCCCAAGCTTTGCCGCCACTAGCCCGACGGTGTGCAAAACGTTCTCGCCAGACGACTCGGGGATATTTGTAATCTCCAGGTCGGAGCCAAGCAAATCCTGCTCGCGGTCGTTCAGGTCAAGCTGAAGCTGTCGCACTACTTGCTCGAGCTGACTAACTTTGCCGTCAGGCACTGCAGCACTTTGCCTACTCTCGAGAGCGTCGATCCTGGCCTCCAGGCCGTCAACTCGCTCGGTGCAGACTCCCAACGACAAGTGCAGGCCGGACATCTCGCGTCGAAACTCCCTCATTTCATCGCGCACTTCCCGCAGCTCAGATCTGAAGAGCCTTATCTCCTCACGGAGGGTCAGCTGTGTATCAGGCGAAGGCTCCCCCTCAGTAGCTCCCTGTTCACTGCCAGCCCGAGAAAGTACCTTAGCCACTACGACGGGTGGCTTAGTCTGAGTTCCCGGAGCCTGAGACACCGCGACAGGTGACCTAAGCATGGCGTCCTGGTCCTGCACTGCAACCGGAGACACTGCCGCTGCCAACGCTGCTGCTGGTTTTGCAGGGGGACCACTACCCAGGTCCTTGACAGGTGTGGCGCTATTGTCTCCCCTGGGCAACTTTTTTTTGCACTCGGGGCACAGCCAATCGCTACTAATCTGGGTTGGGTCGGGCAATAACAGGCAAGCGAGGTGATACCGATTATGGCAGGCAGAGTTGCTACAGCTAGCGCCCCCTCTTGCCGACAAAAATCTTCCGCAGGCTGCACACTTCACCATATTAGTACGGCTAGAATCAGCCAGATGGCGCCTGTTGCGCAGAAATATCGATCAAGATGCACAGATCTGTGGCAATGGTACCGACGTCTGTCAAAATTTTTAAAAAGTGACACTTTTTGGAGGTACCAGTGGCACCAAAAAACTTCCAACTAACTTAAAAGTCTAAAAGTAAATAAAGTTATATTTTGTTTTCACGGATTTACACCACCGAACTGTTGTATGTTATTCTCACAAACGATCACACGCGTAAGTAACAATACTGTAATGACGAATTATACGAATTTTATACGAAATATATAAGTGTTTATTTTATAATTGCGCAGACACGAACAGCTGTTGTGTACCGCAAACTGTCCGTGACGTCACCAAAAGGGTTAGCGCTGCCCCGGAACATAAAGGGCTAAGGAAGGAACACGGGTGGATTTTAGTCAGTAAGAGTCTGACACTCCCTTCCGCTCCACCTAGAGTGGGAGGGGTCATTTGATGATTGCCCATCCACAAAAAAAGACTTAATGCAACTAAGTGATACTAACATAGTTATTAAGTTTTATTACACTAACAAAATTTTGAATATATTATTTTTATTTGTTATTTTACTTTTACTAAGTATATTATGAGGTAATGTTTGTTTTTGTCTAGTTAGCTCGGAGATTTAAACGAAAACAAACATTACCTACTTAAAATAATTGTTCTTGTTTAGCGATTTTATTCAATTTCGAGCGGCCATTGTTGTTTACATCTTTGGCAAATTTAAAAATTTTAATTAATCTGTCAAGCTCCGCTAATGAGACACAATTGATTTTCTATTGTTTCGTCGTCGATCAGCGACGCGCGCCGCTTGACCGGTTAAACACACGCAAGAACAGCCACATTGACGCCTGATTATCTTATCTAACCAATTAATTAACACTCCCTTTAATCCAATTACCTATATCTCTGCCTACCACTGTCCTGTTAATATTGTAGCAATTAGCGGTTCAATTAATTAAATCCCTCGTGTTTCCATATGTCAACTGACCTGCCATTTGTGGTAAGCGGCCGGCTAAAACAGTTTGTTTAATTTGTGGTCGATTCTTGGTAACTAATTTATTTTGTCGTGCAATATAATTGGTTTGGAATTAAACTATTGGTGATAATTTGGTAATGAAAGGCTCGAGGAACTCGTGGTTAAGTATTAACAGCTGCACGGGTCAGTAGATCAGGTTAAGCTACGCTTGCCGCGGTCGGTCCGTGGATGGGTGACCATCTTGACATACCGAGACCCCTCCGTGCCTCGAAAAGCACGTTAAGTAGCACAGTGTACCATTTGATAAAAAAAGAATCCCTCTGCTGTTTATGGTATTTATCGATCAAGGGATGCATTTATAATGCACGAGTAAAACACCCACGGGTCCATTTCAAATACTTTTTTTAAATCATGAAGTTTAGGTGATCTTTTCATTTAAAAAATTAAAATAAATTCTGTAAACGTCACTGTCCAAGATATTTATTTAATATGAATATAATCTAATAGAGCATCTTTGGGCGCATATTTTCCAGTTTTTAGTTTTGGAAAATCACCTCCGGATACCGAGTAATAATTTTTTTTTCAGATTTTCGTTTTTATTTTTTTTTTCTCCCCAAGAACTCAAAAGTGCGACTTGACACTAGCACAGAAATATTGCTCGTAACAAAACCTATCACTAATTTAAAAAAAAGTTGCAGTATCGCGGTTACGTGATGCGTGAGCTCAGTGATTCGTCAACTTGTGACAACTATCACCCCTCCCGCACCGCACAGCTACCTCAGGCAACGTCTCAGTTAAGGTCACAGCACATGTATCAAATCGGAAAGGGATCGGCACCGTATCGCCTTTCGCCTCACCGTCAAACAGGCGTCAACCTAACGTAAGCACGTAACCAAAGCGGATCATCGACTCGGCTGCGGCTCGCCGACCGCTGGTTGATGGTGCAGCAGGCAGGCCGGAGGAGTGAGAGGGGCAAGGGTGGACGAAGAGACGTAAGCTCGGGTGGAGAGACGTTAGCGCGGGGACGACGAGCCGTAAGCGCGGGGACGACGAGCCGTAACGCACCGCAACGCGATTCGTGAGCTTGTCCCGAGGCGAGATGATTACGTTACGATTCCGATTAGTGTGCGTTGCAGTAGGGAGTTTCATAGAAAGAATACTGAAAGGCTCGAGTTGATACGGTGCCGATCCCTTTCCGATTCGATACGTGTGCTATGACCTTTAAGCGGTCGGCCTATAGTCTATGCTTCTTTTAACGAAAACCCCAGTTAAGTTTCACCCCCAAACTAACCCACACAGATAATATTCATCCCTCCAACAACGAATCCACGCGGCATTCTTTCATAATTTAATCCCTACAAAAAATAATTA
Organism: Amphipoea oculea; assembly: GCA_945859645.1. Lineage (NCBI taxonomy): Eukaryota > Metazoa > Arthropoda > Insecta > Lepidoptera > Noctuidae > Amphipoea > Amphipoea oculea. The sequence continues at coordinate 17,637,910 of OX243881.1, forward strand.
GTACGAGATTAAGAGTAATAAGCCTTCTGATTTATAAGGGTTATGGCCAAATGATACCCAACCCTTTTAGGGGTCCGTACGCAAAACGGCAAATAGAAAAACCCTTTCGTTATGTTGTCCCTCATTACGGTAGGGTATTTCAATGCCTGCACTCATGTCTATTATGGGTATAGAGGTTCTATGTTGTATTGCTTACTAAATTCAATTTAAATGTACCCTTTCTTCTTTATGTGATTTACTATCGAAAGTGCGTAGGGTTATTTGATCGGCGTCCGTCGTCCGACGAGTTGGCGCAGCAGTGTTGCACGCGCGCCACTCCAGATTGGGTGCAGCCATTATGGGAATGATCGATTTAAAAAAATGTTTTTGCGTTTGATAGCTCAATTCTTAAGGAACGCTATAGGCCACCACCCACCGATCAGGGGGATAAAACACGCGGACAACGATGCGGGCAGAAGTTAGTTTAAAAATAAAATTGTTTCTCCTTATCTAAAACGTGAGTTATGTTTTTCAAATATACAACCTTGTATTTAGATTCTTTGCTTAAAGATAACTGGTACCTACAGGGAGACAGAAAAATAAGTGGATAAGCAAAGCTGATTCGCTTTATAACTCGCTTTTTAATTGGCTTTCACACCGACGCCAACCAATCGGAACTGAGCATAACTACCCAGTAGTTATGCCACGGACTGTGGACTAATATAAACTTTGCTTGGAAAACTGATGGACTAACGTAATTAAAAGGGGCAAAATGGCCATGCATTTTTTTGTTTTCGATTGGAAAGTGAAAGAAAAGAAAGAAAGAAAAAGTATTTATTGCGACTCGTACAAGAAGATGTTAGCATACACAATAATCGACTATTTAACTAATTTGAAGAGAAACTTCTTTACGCACGCTTGACTTGGGGAGTAACAAGCGAACGGGAGTTGAGTGGGGGATATAAGCAAGAGAAAGCAGTGTGCGCGCACATTTTCTTTCTCTCTTCCTCTCATAGCCAAATACGTTTGAAGTTTCACTTCAGTCGTGTGGTCATAAGCACACTCGGTTTTTTATTTGTGGGTTGCAACATTGTAATTTTTTAACATTTTATGCTTTTGGGTTGTGGCAACCCATAAATAATCCTCTGATGAAAAACGGCGGGAAAAGCGAAAATTGCATTTTTCCTCTCTCAGCTAAACCGATGATGAAAGTAGTGTCGCTCGAGTTACAATTACTATTTTACTGTGTCGAGTTTATTAATCCTAACAAAGATCACAAACTAAACTAAACACAGTAAAAAAAAAAAAACCAAGTTACTTATATAAAAAAAAGGAACAAAAAGAAAAATTAAGCAGAAAGTCCTATACGAGGCCAAAATACTCCTATTTCAGCATGATGCTTGATGGTATTCTGATAAGTTCGAATAAAATTGTGTAAATGTTTGTAAATTCTTTATTTTTCCTTAGATGATTGTGTTAGGCGGAGGACAGGGTGTTGTGGCGCAACCTGGGAGAGGCCTATGTCCAGCAGTGGACTGCGATAGGCTGAGTTTATTGCGGTAAATTATGAGTTTTGGGTTACGAAATTACTGAAGAGATATTCAATAATAATTACCTCGTAGGTAGAGGCAGCTAGGTCTAGCTACAACACTTTAAACTTTTTTTTATCCATGACTTTGAAAAGGCAAGTATGTACGTAAGATTTTAAAATGAGCAATCATCATCATCATCTGCCTAGCCTTTTCCCTGTTGGGGTCGGCTTCCAGTCTAACCTGATGCAGCTGAATACCAGTATTTTACATAGAGCGACTGCCTACCTGACCTCCACAACCCAGTTACTGGGTAACACGATACCACTTGGTAAGACTGGTTGTCAAATTTTCGGGCTTCTGACGACACGTAACGACTGTCAAAGATACATGAATGACAGCCGGGCCCAACGGCTTAGCGTGCTTTCCGAGGCACGCCCTTCCGTGCCTCTTAGTATGTCAAGATGGTCACCCACCACGGACCAACTGCGGCAAGCGTAGCTTAACCTGATCGATCGGCCCGTGCAGCTGTTATTACTTAGCCACAAACCCCTTGAAATAAATAAGCAAGCTGTTTTCAAGATTTTTTTTAGCTTTCAATCGACAGAGAATTTTTATTTGTGAAATAAAATTGACGTTTGACAAATTTTGTATGGAAGAACTGTCAAAAATTCATAATTATTCCTCGGATAAAATTATCTGGCGTTGTAAAAATCAGCCCTTATGATATATTTAGATCTCTTTTGGCACTTTGCAAGTGACTTTTTTATATTGCTCGATAGTGTATTTTAAGTTTTTCAAATCAAAACAAAAGGATATAAAAATAAAATGTCAGGATGTATACTTGTCAGGATGACACCTCCAAATTTTCCGTTTTTTCAATTTTAATGTACCTATTTACTTTGAAAAATCATTGTGTTTTAAAATTCGCAATGAATGTGTGCAATTTATGGAAGGAGTAATGGGGTGTTGGAGAAATGTCTTGACGCTGCGTGAGCGTGCGGGATCCACTCGTTCGATGTCCACCGCGCACAGCATGGATGATGGCAAGCAGCAACTGAAGTAATTTTTTACTCCGTTGGTGTAATTGCCGTATGGCGTTCCAGTGTGAGGATAAATAAATAAATAAATACTTACCTAATTCATTAAAAGAATAAGAATAATTTATTTGTTCTAAATATACAGACACTTAAGTAAGAATGGTTCATTAAAAGATTCTTGCATAGACGTTTATATAGTTGCACAATCGTATGCACGGAACCACATTAAAAATACAGCTTCCTTCTCCTACCCAGTTTTTATTTAAGTTTAATTAAAACAGTGTCTTTGTTCAGCGGTAGAAAGGTGGCTTTTTACTTAAACCCGCTTTTAAATACGGACAGAAGTGACCGACTTTCATTTTTTTTTTTTTTGTTATCCTATTTTAGACCTTTTATAGAGGGTATTAAAAGGTAGTTATACAATTAACAATTTTTATCGAGCTATTAAGTATAATGTAACTGCTGTTTTAGATAGGTTATTATAGTAGCTTTTATGAGTGTTATACGAGTGTTTATTATTCACTCAACTGATAATTCATAATATTTGTTTGTGGACCGTTTTACGAATCTCCATACAAAACTGTCAAACAGATGAATTGCGTGATATGAAATTGTACGCGAATAATATTATGAATTGTCAGTTTGTGACCATTTTACGACTTTTATTATGATTCATAATGTTATCCTTTTATGATTCTGCCAAAGTGGTATTTTTAGGCCCCCTTCTGAAGGATGTGAGAATCTAGAATTGAATTGTTGTTTCAGTTATCCTGTTTCGGCATGATGGACGGAATTATATTAATCGTTAAACACCTTGTTTTTTTTATGGATGGGAAATCATCAAATGACCCCTCCCGCTCTAGATGGAGCGGAAGGGAGTGTCAGACTCTTACTGACTAAAACCCATCCGTGTTCCTTCCTTAGCCCTTTATGTTCCGGGTTAGCGGTAACCCTTTCAGACAATCCCGCACCCCCGGCAGGCTTCGGCCCTGGCAGGGCCCTTTTTTTTTGCTGACATCTCTTTGAGGCGCGCGTGGAACACGTACGCGCCGTCCGGCACGGGCCTGGTCCTGATCGGACGGTGGGCTACCCATTACTCTCCGTCTGCAGGCCCGCGCCTACGGTGGCCGGGAGTCGTCATGCGGCTCCTCTGGGCGATCCTCGCAATGGTATCGTTAAACACCTGACGGGCAATTCCCGTAAATTTAACAACGTTCACATTTTGATCTCAGTCTTAATCTGTCAAAAATACCTTAAATTATCCTACACTAGCTGGGTCCCGCGGTTTCACCCGCAGAAGTGTCGATCGCGTGGGAATATCGGGATAAAAACTATCCCATGTCCTTACCCGGGATGCAATCTATCTCTCTGCCAAATTTTATCGAAATCCGTTCAGTGGTTTAGGCTGAAAAGGTAACATACAGACAGACAGACAGACAGAGTTAGTTTCGAATTTATAATATTAGTATAAGTATAGATGTTTGAAAAGTTTTTGACATTGATTATCTCTAAGATGTTTTAAATTACAGGAAATGGCCTTTTGGACTCGCCACTAACTAATCCAATAAAAAATATATTACGACATATTATTTCAGTCGGAATTCCACGCCTATTACAACTACTTATATAATAATATGGGTACATATTTCACTGTGCTGTCCCCACGTCATTGCAATGTTTCCGTCACTGCGGATCAAAGCTGAAATGTCGGTGGTATGTAATTCACAGGCATTCATACCCTTCTAACCGGAACACAACAATGCTGCTTGTTATTCCTGGTATGTATAGACGCCAGCATATCAAGTTACCCGAAACTGTCAAATTTTCCCAATCAACCTTGAACCTAATGCTCCAGCATTAAAGTTGAAAATCTATTAAAGAAATTTGACAGATTGTAGTAGCTTGATGTGTTGGTGTCTGTACCTTAAACTGCAGTTTCTTAGAAGAGCGGAGGCCATTATATTTATTTTATCTATTGACTAGCTTCTGCCTGCGGCTCCGCCCTAGTGAATGTCGAAAATTTCATGTTTTTTTTTTGCGCGGCACCCTAATTCATTATCTAAAATATAAGCAGTCTAAGTTACTCAGCTATCAAACCAGTGAAACCCGTCAAAATCATAATCGGTTCGACCGTTTTGGAGATTAGCCGCAACATGCAGATAGACATACCTACAGACAAGAAAATTAAAAGTTGTTTTAAGTACCGTATTTATACTTATACTTGTACGTATTTATACTTGTATAGTATGATGTAGTAGTGTGCTGCAGTAGTGGATTCAAACCCAAGCAGGCGCTTTGCTTTGTGTAAACAATTTCATCACCACTGCTCTAAAAACGAAGAACGAAAAAAAAGTGAGGAAACTGGCATGTCATAGAACTAAAAATTCGAAGACATGTGACATCTACCAACCTGCACTGGGACCGCGTGGTAGATTACAGCCCACTCCCTTTCGAAGAGAGGAGGCCTGTGTCCCAGCAGTGGGAACATTATAGGCTTAGTATGTGTTTACTAAATAAGTCATCCCATAAAGGTCGACTAGCTTCGTGGATGGGCGACCATCCATTAAATAATCGATATCCCTCCGTGCCTCGGAAAGCACGTCATTCGTAGATCTTTGACAGTCGTTACGGGTAGTCAGAAGCCCAAAAATCTGACAACTAGTCTTACCAAGGGGTATTGTGTTGCCCAGTAACTGTATAAGCAGTCGCTCCATGTAAAATACTGGTATTCAGCTGCATCGAATTAGACTTGAAGCCGACCCCAACATAGTTGGGAAAAGGCTGGGTAGATTGATAGGTGCATCAAAACTGAGTAAAACGAGGTCAATCTTGCCTCCGTTAAACCAGTTCTGCCTGAAAACTCAGAATGCAGGTCCTAAAGAAAGATAACTAGTGTAAAAGATAGTAAAATACCGTGTGAGTAGGCCTATAGACTTCGCGAATACGTGCACATCAAAGTTTCCAAATGTGGGAACAGAACGTAAACTTGATCTCTTTTGAGTGGTACAAGTTAAAAGACTTAGGATCCGTCGGTTTTAGAATCACATCACATCACACTAATATTATAAAGGCGAAAGTTTGTGAGTGTGTGTGTTTATATGTTTGTTACTTCTTCACGCTCAAACGGCTGGACTTATTTTCATAAAATTTTGTATGGAGGTAGCTGACACCCTGGATTAACATATAGGCTACTTTTTATCCCAATATTCTCACGGGATCGACATTTACGCGGGTGAAACCGCGGGGCGCAGCTAGTTATTAATAATAATAAGAAGGCAGTACTCCTCGATACGGCTCGTTTTGTGTCTCAGGAGCCCTAACCACCGGTAGCTTGGACCCTGCTCCCGACACTGGCGGATCACTGTTTTTTAATATTTTTAAATGTTTTTAATACTTATTTTTTGTATTTTAAGAAATATAATATAAAAAATGTAATAAAATAATAATAATAATTTTTTGCTTAAACAAAAATCACATTGCAATGGATACATTCAGTTGACATAATTCAGTACAACTTTAGCGTAGGAGTAGAATAATTTTAAACTCTATCCAAAATGGGTCTGGCCTGTTAGACTAAACATTAAATTTATTAAAAGACAACAAGTGAAACCAGGGACGATGTGGTACAGACAGCGTCAGAGAAAAGGAACCTCCTTTGGTAACGACTCATTACCAAAGGGGGTTCCTTTTCTCTGACGCTGTCCGTACCTAAAACGTACATTATTAAATAATAAAAACTAAAAGTACGAATGTATGAATCGTTGGGTGGGTGGGTGTGTGTGTTGCGAGATAAACCAATAAATAAATAATTTAAAAAGTTTATTTCGTATAATTTTGGCTTACATTGCATGACGAGGAGTCTCCATTTAGGCATAGAAAATGCCTGTAGTTGAAGGCTCCACTCTTCCCTTACATTATAAACACAAATAGGTAAATAATAACAAGAGAAAAAAATAATAATTATTTATTTTATTAATTAATTCAGTGCCTCCTGTGATAAGTGATACAAGTCAAAAAACGTCATTTTACAGGACAGCAAAAACAAAATCCCTATAGTTGTATCACTTTGCACAAAATTATCTCCGAAACTATAGCAGATAGAAGAACGTGAGTTAGACCAAAAAAGACGTATTTTTTTTTTTGATAATGCTCATGTGAAAATCACAAAAAGGGTACAACTCGAGTTATATCACTTATCACAGGAGGCACAGAATTATAAGTGTGTATGCGTGTGCTTGAACCAATGCTTCATGTTTGAAAAACTCGTCAGCTTAATAACGTAAATCACGCAATTAATGTTTTTGTGAGGGGTGAGGTTTTAGCTAGACTCTACTGCTGAACATGAGGTCCTGGGTTCGATTTCCGGGTCGAGCAAAGTGTTATTAAGTTTTTCCATCAGAAATTTTGCATGAGCACCCCGGAGACTGGATTTGTGCCCGGTTGATGGCAATAGGCTCGCCCCGTGTTACATGGCGCGTTTAGACGTGATGTTATGTGTGTGTGTGTTAATGAATAAAGTGTCAGATGAGCTTTGTATGCTATCAAGGTTACCGCCATGTCAAAAGCAGCGTTTGTAAATCTTTTTTCAACACACTTGCTTGTAAAGTGGCTCCTAATGAACCGCTTTTAGGTCCATAATACAGTGTATTAAAAACGCATGCTTTTTACTTTATGTTACTGCACTAGTGCTATAACGCCATAGATAACTATTTACTATTCGGAGGTCGGAGACGTGCGTTTTTTTTTTTTAATCTCATTAAAGAGACTTCATGCCAAAAGGAATCCGCGAGCCATATCACTTTTTTTTTTAATAGTCTGAATTGTCTTTGGTCCCAGAATGAACTAAAATTAATTAACTCAATTTTTCTCGCGTTTTTTGCAATTTTCAGGTCAGTGTCAGGTTGTATCTTGATCAAAATATAATCCACGACTATAACAGGTATGTATTTACAGAATTATAATCATTAGAATCATAAATACATCATTCTAAGTTAGATTTGTTCCATAAGAACAATTGGTCTTAGGAAAAAATCTAACTTAGCACACATGTGTCATAATGTACTATTATAAATAACTAGCTGCGCCCCGCGGTTCCACCCGCGTAAATGTCGATCTCGTGGGAATATCGGGATAAAAGGTAGCCTATATCTTAATCCAGGGTGTCAGCTACCTCCATACAAAATTTTATCATAATTGGTCCAGCCGTTTGAGCGTGAAGAAGTAACAAACATATAAACACACAGACACACTCACAAACTTTCGCCTTTATAATATGTATTAGTGTAATAGCTCCAGATTTAATATGATAATTACCATAAATTCCACATTGAAACAGCTGATTTCTCATACCTTAGCTCCTTGGTATTACCAGCAAAATACTGAAAGGGGCAAGCACCAAAGCTTACTGTACCCAATTTTAAACTCTATTGCTTTTACAACTACACCTTGCCTGCAACCCAAATACCACCTTCTGTTCCTCATGACAAGATGGAGATTCCTTTGTTAGATGTAGGATAGTTACTCGCAATGGGCGTAATATATCGGATTGTAAAAGCCTGAAGATTCGTGAAAGTTTCAGTCGCCAGGGAATGAGTGTTGGCTTACTTATAGACGCTGTGTTCGTTTTGTCATACTTCCGAGGCTTTTATACTGTCCTGGTACTTTTGGTGGCATTAGCTGTGCGTTGTTCTGGGTCCGGTTGATCATTATCAAATTTAGGGCTGATTTTTGTAACCTCAGCGGTCGCGCGTAACCTAAAAGACCTATGGGATATTTCAGAGATTTAAAACACTAATTATTTAATAATCATTTTTTCTTGTATCATTATCTGAACTGGCCCTTTTTCAGCGCAGCCGAGGCACACATTCCTGCTTATTATTTTTTTTTATATCGGACTTTATACTTTTTTTATTTAATCTTTACTTTTTGTTTTTATTTGATGTAGGTATGTATCTGGTGTATTGTGTGTCTTTAAGTCTGTGCTAAATAAATGTATTTTCTTTCTTTCTATTATCATTAACAAAATTATAAAATCAAAATAATATTCTAATTTTCATTGGATTAGTAAGCAATTTGGCATCATAAATTTTCTTATACCTCTAACTTCCCGTGCTTGCGTGCTTTCGACGCCTGCGCCGCGACTAAAACAAATGTGATCTATGCACTCCGGAGGGTGCGGGGAGGAGAGGTGAACAGTTTATTTCGTGCACAGTGAAACAATTACAGGCTACTAGGGATGGGAAATACATGCGACAAGAAATAACGATATTAAGGCTGAGGCTACATTAGGCCGCGACGCGACCTGCGACACATGAGCGATTTATTTGTTTTAAGATCGCTAGTAATATTACTAGCGATCTTTGATTTCTTTATGCGATAGGAACAACATTACTGTAATCACGGCATCGGCTACATCAACATATCAGAGAAATTTATTATTATTTATTTAATACTTCAAGCACATAAATGTACAGATTTTCTACCAGTCAACCTTGAAGCCAAAATTGAAGCGAATTTATTAGGAAATTTCTCACTTGCATGACTAGTTCAATAGTGCTACTAAATATGCGTGTAACTACATTACGAGTATGCGTACCTATAGTTCACCGCGATGGATGATTTGATAGCATGCGCCGCATATACGCCGGATTTTCGCTTATATGCGGCGCATGCTATTTTCGCTTATAATGTAGCCATACAATGTTTATCTCGGTTCGCTCTTCCAGTCGTATCGCAAATCGCTGCCTACTGTAGCCTCAGCCTAAGAATAAAAATGTATCGAGTGCGGTCGATTCGACGAAGCGCTTGAAGGTTAATAACAGGCTTAATAAAAAAGACGGGTTGCACTCCGGGAGTGCCGGCAGAAGTGAAAACTTGAATATTAACGTTGAAATAAATCAATTATTCATTGAAATAATATAACTCATTTTTTTTTCACTATTTCTGCGTCACTTTTTTCATTAATACTCGTAGATGCACTTTGTTCAATTTCCATATTTTAAACATTTTATATACACGAATTTTACGAATACACAGCAGTGTGGCTACTACCCAGACGGTCGAGCCATCAGCTGTCCATCCATCCATCCACGTCCAAGTCCACGTCCATCCATCCATCGATCCCTACATCGATCCATCCATCCATTGTCGTGTGTCGCTTGGTTCACTTCGGTTGTCGCCGCCGTAGAGAGGGGGGGGGGGGGAATCTCTCCTGACGGTCACGTGTCCTGACGCGAGTTTAACATTTTTTACCCATTACAAAAAGTGTGCAACGCCGCTAAAGAAGTTTTCACTTCAATAAAAACAAACGGTTTAGTTCGGTCTGCCTCGGGTATTTTTTTAACGATAATGTTATTATTAACTTTCTACCCCATGTTGAGCATTTAAATCCCGTTCAGTTAGAAATAACATAAAATGAATTCAATCATTATCCAAAACTACAATAAACCAATTACAATTTTGAACCCAAATTGAATATGTAGCTACGAATTACCAAATTAATGTGAACATCACTGACAGCGAACGAATGGAGAATTAATTGAGTGAACGGGTAAATGAATGAACTGTTGAACGATTCGGGATTAAATGAAAATATGGGTCGTCTGCCGATCGTAATTTGTTTTTGTGATGGCGGATTTAAATGGCATTTGTTTCATTCTTTATTTGTGGATTATCTTGTTTATTTGTTTTGTACTACATAGCTATAACGTGAAATCGATAAAGGATTAATAATGGCAGTTTGTTATTTTTTGTAGAACAAAGGCCTTTTCTGATACAGAATAAATAATATTTTGTAAATGCATTTTAATAATAGACGTCCGTATGTGGTACTTATTTCATGATTATTAGAAATTGACTTAACTTTCACGTTGTGCGTTTTTATAATTTCGCAAGGAAAGAATTGGACAGTCAAATAAGATGTTGGATGTGACTGTCCAGGATGCGCCGAGCGCTCGGTTCAGTTGAGCAACTGGCGGAACAAACTGCGCTACACGAGGAGGCTTCTTCATGCATCCCATAAATTATCTTGGATGGATAATTTAAAACGTCTTCATATATTTCCAAACATTTTACTGACCTATGTTAATGTGATGCCGTGACGTGCCGTGATGTGGACGTCCAGTATAATAGGTATCGTGACGTTAGACATTATAAAAGCGCACATTACCTATTATTTCCACACATGTTGTGAGTGACTTGACCTAATCAGATCTTTGTCACCAGCCTGTGTCATCATCATATGCCTAACCTTTTCCGAACTATGTTGGGGTCAGCTTCCAGTCTAACTGGATGCAGCTGTGAATACCAGTATTTTTCATAGAGCGCCCGCCTATCGGAATCTGACCTCTGCAACCCAGTTACTGGGCAACACCATACCGCTGTTAGACTTGAATTCATTAAATGTACCTATCGATACTCATTTAGGTTATTTTGTTGACTGTACATAAATTGCCTATAGTCCAAACTATAGCAGTAAATAGTATCTAAGTACCTATAATTGCGTGACACTCATAGTTGGGCGTGACGTGACAGCGTGACACGCCACAACGTGACACGTCACAGTAATAGCACGCGCGAAACGAGGGTCGACAGTGGCTCGTTTGGGACTGACTTTTAACGGATTTTAACTGGATTTCAGAAACTTTGTGGGTTAATATTTTTGATCGCTATTCTAGATAAGTACATATTGTGTTAGGATATCATATTTTATGTTTCTGGTTGGTTAACATAGCCCACTATTACGGAACACTATTCATATTACTACATACTACTTATAGGTACAGTCAATAAAAGAGATAAATATATAAAGGTATGAGGAACAGGGTGTAAAGTTCACTCATACTCTATAGAAAAGGGAGGATCCTCCGACCAGACGGGTGTTATGTCTGGCGGGCAACTGCCCAATGATACATGTCGGGCTGTTGTATCTATGCTAGTTGCGCGGTAAACTCTGCTTGCGAGATGCAGGATTTGCGTGACGTCAGTATGACGCGTTGTTCGCATGTGGCGTTGTATATACCGCTACAAGTATGCAGGCTCGTCGGATATAGTTGAAGTTTAATAAGAAACCGATGGATTTTGTCGACTGAAATTTAATTTGATAAATGAGCTATTTGTTTTCTATAACTTACCTAATAAAAATTAAATTGTATTCGAGAACATCCATCGGTTTCAACTATATCCGACGATCCTGCATACTTATCTCTTTTGTTGACTGTACATGAGAGCAGTGGTGTAGGTCGAAGGTTCGAACCCAGACAGGAGCTTTACTTTGCGTAAATAATTGCATCACCACTGCTCTCAAAACGGTGAAGGAAAACATCGTGAGAAAACTAGCAGGTCCTAGAACCAAAAATTTTAAATTAGCCCTTATTTTTGTAAATTGTGTTTTTTTGTCTACGGTCAACGCTCTCAAAACGATAAAGAAAAACAGCGAGAGGAAACCGGCATGTCTTAGAACCATAAATTCTAAGACATGTGACGTCTACCAACCCGCACTGGGCCCGCGTGGGGGATTAAGGCCCACTCCCTTCTCCCTCTCAGCGAGAGGAGGCCTGTGTCCTAGCAGTGGGAACATTATAGGCTGATTCTGTATGGATACTACCTACGTACTTTTTTGCTTTCACATAACTGGCGAAATATGGTACATATCTAAACCGACCATACGTCCCGTTTTGAACGGGACTGTCCCTTTTTTGAGTCACCTGTCCCTTTGTCCCCAAATACCTAAAGCTTCGGGACGCAAAATAGTCCCGTTTTCCAAAACCGCGCGAAAATTTAAAATCACGTGGCTCGTCAGACTTGAGCGGACTGCATGGGAAGATGTACAAAAAGCACTGGATGTACTGATTAAAAACCAATGTATTGACTGTAATAAAGATATAGAAGTATTTGATGAATTTACACTAATTTCAAGCTACGTCACTTCCCAAAAAATAACTGAATGGAATCCACAGAAACTCGTTGGGTGAATTCAAACACTTTCGCACCAACAATGTTCAACATAAAAAAAATTGTATTTGGTTTATTACCCATGTCCCGTTTTGAGTTAAAAAATAAATGATCAGTTTATACATATCACATAAATATCTGCCTACAAGTTCAGTCAACACCAATCAACAAACACAATTCGCAATTTATTTGCCAAACATGTAAACAAATATGACTTTTTGGAAGAATAACTTTAATTCCTACTCAATAAAGTTCAGTTTACACTACAACTTCAAACATTTTTATAACTTTTTCATCAATGCTAGTCATTCTGAAATCAACTTAATTAACACCAAGATATAGTTGATATTTGTTTAACTTGAAATAGCATCAATTGGAAACATACACTTTACATAAATATAGATAATTTAAAAACAAATATGTCATACAGGCGTTATGTTATGTATGTTGTGTTAAGCAACTTTTCATTCAACTAAATTGTATTTTAAATTCAATATGAAAAAGTTCTTTTAACACGCCAGTAACACATAACACACAAAACTAAACTTCGCAAAAGAAAACATCTACAACAATACAAAAAAAAAAAATCTCCTACTCCGACCACAAAACTCCTCCGTATTCACTCAACAACGAACAGGCGACGAAGTTGCACAACTAAACTGAGTATTGAGACATTGAGCACTCTCCCAGTTTGCAACTGAGACTCATTGCTCAGGGGTATTGTCAGGTTAAGCGGTTACTCTTACTGTTATTGGTGCTGCCTGATAAGAGGTGAGCTTAGCCGAAGTATAGTCAATTCCAAAACTATTTGACGAAATTGTAAACAAATGGATTAGAAAACGTAGCTGTGGATGACAATTACCAGCGCTGAGGCTCTGTCTCGCATAGGGTTGTAGCATTATGCTGAGCGATGGCCGTTTTGCGTGGATGTGACGCACATTTTGCCCCAAGTTGACCTGTTTTGTGTACTTTCTCTGCGTCATGTTTGCCGCAAGTAAACGTTCTTTCTTTCTTTTCTTTTAATTTGTCGTTCCGGGTACAAATTGGGTGCTTTAATTTGATTATTCGAATACCCGAAATTCAAGCACTTTAATCGCTCTAAAGATGTTTTTCATTTGAGCAATCGTCAAATAAAATTAATTAACTGTCGTGCATTTAGTATTGAACCAAATGTAGAACGCCACCTGTAGGCTATGGGATAAATACACCCAAATAGGCTCGGATGGAACAGTCGATATTAGTGCAGGATATGAACTCAGGGCGGCGGCTGATGAACATCTAGCACGTCAAAGGCGGCGCCCACGGACCCAGTCAGGCGGTCCACTGTACACCCACCAACTCGCACTAGACAAGCGCGGTGGGTTAATTTGTCTAAACCCCTATTCTCTCATGAGAGAGTAGGGAGGCCTTTGCCCTGCAGTGGGACGTCACAGGCTAATAATAATAATTGAAAACCTCATTTCTCGTTAATTATTTTTCAATTAGGTATAATTTAACCATGTTATTCAAGCAATAATTGTTGAATAAAGTAAGATTAATAATTGTTTAAGTGAGATTTAAATTTGAAAGCTTCTTAATGCAGATGAATGTGTTAATAATTCCGTATAGCGAGTGATTGCATAATAATTTAACATGAACAGGTTTTGTTTACACTTTTATCAGATACTTTTGGAACAGACTATAGATATTTGATGCTAGGTATTTAATAGGTAAAGTTACTTGGGTTTAGCGCGCGTTAAAGTTAGTCTTAGATTGAAGACACGGTTAGCGTAGTATCTAGGAGTTTGGCTGACGTGTTACTCGTAGCGAGTTCATTTGAAGTTCCAGCGAATATACGTAAAGCCCTAAAGTCAAAGTCAAAGCATTTATTTCAAAAAGGCACACAAAAGGCACTTTTGAACGTGAGGTAGTATCGGGCCTTAAAATAGAATTGATTCTAGTGGCCCCTTCCAAAAGGTAGTTTTCGTATGGAGAAGAATGGGCAAGAAACTCCACCGTTACTCTTTTAAAATGTTTTACAATATTTTGCATAAGTACATTAATTATATTATATAATAAAAAGTGAGGACGAAGCACCTAAAATAAAATTAGTATACCGCAACAGGTAAAAGAAAGTACCTACTATCCCAATCAAGGCTTTTTATAAATTGGACGTCACTTCCTGTCAGGGACTTCACCCTAAATACCAGATGTTACAAATGCCAACAATATAGAGCTGAAATCTACGTGTGGTAACTGCGGTGAAGAAGGACACTCGATGTCAGAGTGCGCAAAGAAAACTGACACACCGAAATGTGCAACTTGTTCACGCTTTAAAAGGCTCATCATCAAAATCATCATCATTTTAGCCGAAAGACGTCCACTGCTGGACATAGGCCTCCCCCAAGCACCTCAAGCACCTCCACTTCGACCGGTTTTGTGCTTCTCGCATCCGACGAAAAAAAAAACAAAATTCTTTTTGACAAAAAAAAACAACCGACTGCCAAAAAAAAAAAAACACTACTAATTGAAAAATAACTTTGATTTCGGAAGTCGGTGGCAAAAAAATACAAAACCAAAGACACCGACTTCCGAAATCAAAGTTATTTTTCAATTTGTAGTGTTTTTAACCGACTTCAAAAAAAGGAGGAGGTTCTCAATTCGTCGGAATCTTTTTTTTTTTTTTTTTTTATGTATGTTCCCCGATTTCTCGAAGACGCCTGGACCGATTTGGAAAATTTTTCTTTTGTTTGAAAGGGTATACTTCCCAAGTGGTTGCATGATCATCAGGTCAGGATCTGATGATGGGATCCCAGGGAAATCGAGGGCAACCTTCAAATTTTATAGGCACATAGTACCATTTTCATATATTTTCTAAAGCTGTTTAAGTATTTGCATCTGATAATCATCATCTCAGGTGGATGAGCTGATGATGGAAGGTACAACTCCTCAACGGCTTGGAGTTAAAAGAAAATTCTTTCACAATTATTATAGTAACACTCGTGCATTTGCTCTCGGAAAGCACCATTTGGTGAAGTGGAACTGATGATGAAGACCACAGATGGCCACCGGAACTACTCAATAATATCTCCGTACTATTTCACGGGTTGCGATTCGATACTTTAACATGGTTGCTAAGCAATTTATGCTCGTCACAATGTGAATGGTGATATGGAGCTGATGGTGGACCAGGAGAACTCTTCAACAATTAACTTCCCTGCATCGGTAAAAGCAATATTTTCTAAAAGGCGATGAGAAAGTTGACACTAGGCTATTGTAACTGAGATAAATTATAAGCAGACCCACTAAAAAGCGTGAAATAAAAACTTTTTAACAAAAAAAAAAACCGACTTCCAAAAAAACACTACAAAGTGAAAAATAACTTTAATTTCGGAAGTCGGTGGCAAAAAACTAAAATACAGATCCAAAGACACCGACTTCCGAAATTAAAGTTATTTTTCACTTTGTAGTGTTTTTTTGGAAGTCAAAAAGTTGTTTGTTTTATCGTTTTTTGGATAGGAATAACCATCACGTCTGCGCAGTCTTGCTAGCTAATTTATTTGACCCTGTATAATGATTGCGCCTCTTTTTGTGAACCTCAAATAATTCGTATTTTGGGGTCCTAAAAACACTGAATAGTTCGCCGGTCGCTGCCGCGTCACCCACGTACTCGCACATCATTAGAAGGTCGTAATGTTTTTAAAGGATTAGTTAAATGTTTCCCTAAAACAATACCCTTGATTGATAGCTACTACCCTTACACCTCAGACAAAGCCAGGAAGCATAATTAGTGTATCAATAAAACTGCGACTCATTAGCTATGGTAACTACTATTGAAAGCTACTAATTACGCTCATCAATCATACGCACAATGACCGGGAAATGTCCGAAATGCCCGGGCAAACTGGTGATTTACAATGTTTAGAATAATTGGCATAATTAATATTCGGGTTAGCCATTTTGTTTTACATAGATACTTTTGTAAAACTTTGATGGAGGAAATTTTGGTACAAACTTTAGTAATTATTGTAACTAAATAGTAAGACCACTTTTGTTCCTAACGAACGGTTTTAATTTTAGGGGTCCGTGGCTATACAGGGTGAAATTGAATTCATGGGCATCCTTTTAAGGGGTCATTGTAATCACCATTATGAACAACTTTTACTATGGGACCAAACCTGAAATCGCGAAAAAAAAATCAGCTCTTCCCTACATTTTGACGAGTTCATCATCATCATCATTTCAGCCGAAAGACGTCCACTGCTGGACATAGGCCTCCCTCAAGCACCTCCACTTCGACCGGTTTTGTGCTTCTCGCATCCAACGAGTTCCTGCGGCCTTCACAAGGTCGTCGGTCCACCTTGTGGGAGGCCTTCCAACGCTACATCTTCCGGTACGCGGTCGCCACTCCAGAACCTTTCGGCCCCATCGGCCATCCGTTCTGCGAGCAATGTGCCCTGCCCGAGTTTGACGAGTTATGTGAACACAAATGCAAGGAACCGCAGATTTTTTTTCGCGATTTTAGATTTAGTCCCACAGTAAAAGTTTTTCATAATGATGAGTAAAATGACCCCTTAAAAGGATGCCCATGAATTTAATTTCACCCTGTATAGTAAAATTCCCGTAAAAGAAACAAAACTGCTCCTGCTTTATATACAAACTAACTAGCTGACCCGGCCAATTTCGTACCGCCTAAATATATGAGAAAATAAATTATCTTCATTATTATTTTTTTCGTGAATTTTTCCCATGTTATAATAGTTATTCTGCTATTCGGAGCGGAGACAAATCCAACAAATCAAACATCATAAAAATTGGTTCTGACGTTCTTGAGTTATAAATGGTGTAACTAACCCGACTTTGTTTTATTTATTATACTAGCTGACCCGTCGAACTTCGTAGTTTGTACAGCCTCAGAATCAATAAATATTGTGTTCACTTATTAGCTGTATTAAATTCAGATATCATCAAAAAATCTGTTCCATACAAAATATAGAACATGAATTATTTTCATATATTTTTTTCATCAATTTTCCCATGTTTTAATACGAATAGTTATTCTGCTATTCGGGGCGAAGACAAATCCAACAAATCAAAGATCATAAAAATCGGTCCAGCCGTTCTTGAGCTATACCTAAATGGTGTAACTAACCCGACTGTTTTATGTACATATATACAGATATATAGATAATATAGTAGATTGTTATGCAAGGGTCGAAAGGAACCAATTCCTATACGAGGCATTTAAACGCCCGAGCGCAGCGAAGGCGGCTATAGCCCGAGTAGGAATTGATGACTTTCACCCGTGTTAAACACTCTACTTTTCATTTCGAATATAAGGAAAGTAAAAAGTAGTAGTTTTTCTAAAATATTTATTGATAACAATAACATGCAAAGTTTTTGAATTTCGGCACAGCTTACAGGGTTAGTATCCCGCCAAATAATACTATTGTCTTTTTTTATTTTAAATATGGAACACACCGCGTCATCGCCGCGGGCTGTCCCGCTTAATAGGTTTTTTTTAAATTCACACTGGCTGTTTATACACTCACAAGACTGCAGCATTTTCCTTAATTTATGTAAAAAATTTCGTAGACGACTACAGTTCTATTTTTAAAATTCATTCCCACCCTAAAGAGGGAAGTAATTACTATGAGTGTTTCCCGCCCTGTGGTGGGAAGCAGCGTCTACCACCCGCTATTTGGATCAAACAAACATTACTTTCCGAGTATGAGAAATGAAAAATATTTATTCAGAAAAGATCAATTTATACAAATAACATGATATTTGAACGATGTTGTTTTGATATTGACTGAGTTTTCAAATAAATATTTCACCTTTTGCGGACCCTTGAGTCCCGACTGAAGTTTATTAACATAGTCTAAACTATTTCACAGAGGAGACAGTCCTTTGAAAAGCTTTTTATTTTACGTTAAGAACACCCATAGCACCTGCCAGTGTATTCTGTAAAAATCTTACCAAGAAAACTTATTTTTAGTGTGTGTTAGGAGTGAGGCGTATAATAACAGTATTATACGCCTCACTCATAACACACACTACAAATAAGTTTTCACTTCTCATGCTCTAAAAGTTCGTCTTTATGTTGTGCTTAGGCGACATAAAATCGCTTTTTATGTTCTAGTGCATAAAGTAATTTTTTTTTTCTGAGACTAAGGTAATCAGGCCCAACAGCCACACGCACAATAAAACTTCGCAGATTAAAGTCGTGATTTATTTCATTTTCTTTAATTTATACCACTTCCGTGTTTTCTATCGTTAATTTAATAAAATCAGGTAAAATAGTTGTCATTTATTATTTAAAAACGCAAAGAAACGTTTTATGACGTGGCAGTATGAAGTACCCAAGTCGAATGACAAATGTTGAAATTAAAAAAAAAAAACTTTTAAAAAGTTTCGTGGCGGTATTATCTGTGGTGGAGGGAATTAGCTATGCTTTGCAACATTTTTGATTAATTATGTACTGTATACTTTATGCCCGTTTCATTTTCTCGCAATCGAAGTGAAAAGCAGAGTGTATAACTCAGGCATAAACGAGCCATTTTACCCCTCGACTCAACTATCCACCCTCGCCTGCGGCTCGCGTGGATATAAACGTCTCGGGGTAAAATAGCTTATTTTATGCCTTAGTTGTACAATCTACTATTATGTTAAGGTTATTATATTTAGCTGTTACAGAACAGCTAAATATAATAACCCTACGGGTCCAATATAATAACGGGTTCAGGATGTTGATGGGGCTGCCCCGTTACTGCAGTGCATCAGGTATGTTTGCACAAGCACACGTCGATGGCTTCCACGCCATTGTCAGACGGAAATCTGCCTCTTTGCTCTGCAGAGTGCAGGGGAGCTCCAACTCCATCCTGAAGACCGTAGCGTGGAGGTGCGAGTCTTCGCTATTAGGTGATGTTGTTCGAAGATGTATTTCGAACAACAGGAAGTTATCTTTTTGTTTTTTTTTTTTACTAACCCATATGGATGCTGCTTATCCGAATTAAAGATTATTTTTATTTTATTTTATATAACAGGTATCACACGATAACAGACTGTAACTGTAAGAAAAAAACTGAAAAAAAAAAAGCTTCTGTTCCACGACGAGATAACAGAATCTCTCCAGTCGCAAGCTTTTCTCTATTCATACTTATGACAGTTACTATAGTTAGAATAAGATCTCTCCTGACGGTCGGGACTGACAGTCGGCTTTTTGCATTCAGGGCTCCACTGACCACCGTACGGAACCGCAGGGTATAGTTACGTCCGTTCGCGTTCGAGTCCCGCTTTCGCAAAGCACTGAATGCTCCGAAGCATTGCATATCGCGTCAGTCACCTGACGTACGCAGTACCGACGCGCTCGACTGACCGTCTCTGTCAGTATTGCGTATGCGGATGCGGTCAGTGCTGCTCTGAATGCATGCATGGTTTCTATGGCGATAGCTACGGCAGACCAACGTCAGTCCTGACCGTCAGGAGAGCACTGAATACGGCTGTCGCTTCTGCAAACTTGCTCTATGTCAATTCAGAATTATTTTGTGATTTCCCAAAGTTACATACATTTCGTAATATTTATTGCGTACATACGACTTTTTATTGAATTTCCTCCTGCACGAAAGTCATTTGCGTTCTGAGGGTTCCGTTGTAATATTGTTACGAAGTTTGTCGATTCGTTGATACGATTTTCATGAGATTGAAGTATTGGCTGGTTTGAGCAATAATTATGAATTCGTTATTTGATTTCGGAAACTTTTGCAAAAGAATTGTTATTATTATGGTCTTTATTGGTTTACATTTTCCAATATAACAACGCTTTCAGAGCGCTGATGGGGCTGCCGCGACATTGTAGTGCCTCGGGCATGTTCGCGTCGCTAGCGTCGACTGCTTCTATGCAACGATGCGTAAGCGAAGCGCGTACCTGGTACGCAGAGTTCGCGGCAGCTCCAACAGCGTGCTGGTGATGATAGCCGGTAGGCTCGACTGGCCATACATCAGACGCTGCAGTGACTTCCACGTCACCTACAGCCGTGTCGGCTGCCAATATGAAAATGTTTTGTGTGGTTATTGTTTTGTGTTGTACCTATTGTAATGTAATGTATAATGAATTCAGTGTGTTCTAGTGTAAGATTTGTGCTATATTTAATTTCTGTGTATTAATGAGTCCCTGTTACTTGATAAATAAATGAATTATTATTATTAACTCTAGGCATATAAATGTAATGTATTTTGGGGTCAAAAAACACTAAATAGTTCGCCGGTCGCTGACGCGGCACCCACGACATCGTTAGACGGTCAAAATGTTTTTGAAGATAAAGCAATACCCTTGATTGATAGCTAGCTTGATTGGTGGGCTGGCCATGTCTGTCGAAGGACCGATGGCCGATGGAGCAGTCCTAGAGTGGAGACCGTGTATCGGCAAGCGTAGTGTGGGACGCCCCTCAGCTAGATGGAACGACGACCTTAAAAAGGTGGTTGGGACAGAATAGAATAGAATACTCTTTATTATGTACCCCATATAAATTACAGACATAAATAAAGAAGCTTTACAATGGGTGACACAATGGGCGGTGTTATCGCTAAGCTCTTTTAAAGACAACCTTTGGATGGATTAAAAATGGAAGGAGAGACAAATACTGTAGGTAGTCTGTGGTGTACCATTTACACAATACAATAAATACATACATACCCCCTACCTAATAAACGTTATAGCGTCTGTATAGTTACACAACGCTTTGTCTTCTTCTCTCGAAAGTCGAATTACTAACGACTGAAAGAGAGAAATCGGTGTGTAACTATTCATCTGATATAATACGTTTATTAGTAAGGGGGATAAAGTATATTATACTAATCAGACCACACACACCGACCAACAGACCAACAGACCGGATGAGAAAGGCGGAGGACAGGGTTTTGTGGAGCAACCTAGCTGGGAGATGCCTTTGTCCAGCAGTGGACTACGATTGGTTAAGTTGATTGAGGTTGCTCAACCGCTATATCCAGGTTGGTTGCAGTTACTTTGCTATTTATCTATAACCTTTTTAGGACCCAAAATAGCAATTATTTGAGGTTCACACAGTTGTAAATATATTATTATTAAATATAATACTACTAATACATAAGAAATGTTATAAATGTTAAATGTTATTTATCTGTATGCAGAGGATAGTTTAACTGTGTATCTGTTAGCTTGTTATTTAATTATAACAAAAGTTTTAATACTATATTGTAATTTCGTATGCTTACTTGATATTTGTACGCCGTTAACGGCAAAACATAGAGATCTCTGTACCTATTTTATTTTAAACACCTATTTTTACACCTATGCTTAACAAATAAAAATACGGGTTGCACTCCGGGAGTGCCGGCAGAAGTGAAAACTTAAATATTAACGTTGAAATAAGTCAATTATTAATTGAATTAATATCTATAAGTAACTCATTTTTTTTTCTCTATTTCTGCGTCACTTTTTTCATTAATAGATGCACTTTGTTCAATTTCCATATTTTAAACACTATATACACGAATTTTACGAACACACAGCAGTGTAGGTACTACACCCACACCCACACCCACACCCACAAACTCACCCACACCCACACCCACACCACAAACACACCCACACCCACACCCACACCCACAAACACACCCACACCCACACCCACACCCACACCCATCCATCCATCCATCCAAACATAACATTTTTTACCCATTACAAAAAAGTGTGCATTTTTTACCCATTACAAAAAAGTGTGCAACGTCGCTAAAGAAGATTACACTTCAAAAAATTGACATTGACTTTGCCTTTGAAAGGCGCATTCATTACATTAGTGTTCATTAATATTTTTAAGAAAGCATAATTGGAATTATTTGAGTTTCAATTTAACTACATGCCCTAAGATATAGATCAGACAGATTGAGATAAAAATATTTTATTCGATTATGTTCAAGTCAAGGGAGGGTAAGGTAAATGCACAGCAAATTGAATTTCAGCCTGATTCGATGGATTCCGATTGAAAACACACGCCCGTTAGTCTGCACGAGTAAAATATACAGGATCGTACAGACACATCAAGCTACTACAATCTGTAAAATTTCTTCAGTAGATTTTTAACTTTATCGTTACGGCATAAGGTTCAAAGTTGATTGGGAAAATTTGACAGTTTCGGGTAGCTTGATGTGCTGGCGTCTGTACATACGCGATTGACCGCGCGATTATGTCTTTTATAAAGCTGACGAGTTTTATAGAGCTACTAGTCGGATTCGAAAAATTCTTTTGAGTTTGCATTGATAGCCCGATTCTCGAGGAAGGTTTTAGGCTGTTTAACATAACGCTATGACACTTAGGAACCGAGCAAAAAGGAAAAAATCCAGAAATAACGCTAAACGAATACAAAGTAACGGGCCATGGGATGAGACGCGGTGGATCGGGGGCCGAAATTTCACGCGGACGAAGTAGCGGGCAGAAACTATCACACTAACATTATAAAGGCGAAAGTTTGCGAATGTGTTTTCAAAGTCAAAGTCAAAGCATTTATTTCAAATAGGCACATAAAAGGCACTTTTGAACGTCAAAAATTATCGTAAAATAGAATTGATTCTAGTCGCCCATTCCAAAAGGTAGTTTTCGTATGGAGAAGAACGGGCAAGAAACTCCACCGTTACCTACTCTTTTAAAATGTTTAGGTACAATATTTTGCATGGGTACATTAATATTATATAATAACATGTGAGGACGATGCACCTACAATAAAATTATCTACTATACCACAATAGGTAAAAGAATTAAAAACGAAACCATGACATATAAATTATTTATCTGATAGATACATGGTGCTCACATATTTACAAACATGGTACAAGCAAAACGATTTTAATTAAAAAACAAAATACAAGTAATAAGTCAGGGTGTGAGTAATAAATGTAAAAAAAAAGAATAAAAAAAAAAATTGCAATTAAATTAGCAACCAGTTTGATTTTGTCTAGACTCTAGATTGTCCTATGGAGCAGGACCATTTTATTTGTATGTTTGTTACTTGTTCACGCATAAACGGCTGGACCAATGTAGATAAAATTTGGTGTGGAGTTAGCTGACACCCTGGATTAACACATAGGCTACTTTTTATCTCGATATTCCCACGGGATCGAAACTTGTGCGGGTGAAACTGTGCGATAATCGCTTTTGGTTAGGACACGGAGCCAGACGAAATTCTTTCTTGTATGTTTTCACTTCCTGCGAGCAGCGGCTTCACAAATTGGCGATGAGGTATTCAGAAATGAGGGAATTTTTCACCCCCCATCAATTGTTCAGGGGGCTCAAGACCTATCCTAGGTATAAGAGGAAGAAATTACGCTTGTAGGAATATTTCGTAACAATTTGAGGGTTTCCGAAAGAAAAAAACCGGTAAAGGCGAGTTCATCTCGCGCACCGAGGGTTCTGTACAAATTTGTTGGTATGTATTAATATTTCTAAGTTTATAATAAGGAAAATTAATAAAGCGCTCTTCCTCTCTCTTACTTATTTAAAAAATTGCTGTGCCCGACAGGGTCCATAATTGTTTCCATTATTTTTATTTACCACCTGTTATTGTACATTATGGGTTGCAATAAACGATTTGAGATGTAACAAATAGTTTATCACGGGAATCGTGTCTCGAATATTTTTCCCGTTTTTTCGTTTCACAAATACAGTCAACAAAAGAGATAAGTATGCAGGATTTGGATTAAATTTGACACATGGGTAGACCATAACCTTGATTTGGATATATGATACTTTTTATTCAGATATTCCCACGGGATCAAGACTTATGCGGGTGAAACAAGGGGCGCAGCTATTTTATAGAATTAATTATTAATCAATTATTGAGTTTACGGCGTAACTAGCATAATAATGCAACGGCCTGACATGAATCATCGGGCAGTTGCCCGCCAGACACAACACCGTATGGTCGGAGGATCCTCCCTTTTCTATGAAGTATGAGCGAACTTGACCTTTATAATACTCCTAGAATAGAAATCATTTAATTGCTAGTAAAGATTTTTAATTCTATACAGATAAGAACAAATTTTTATAAGTAATCCCGATACAGAGATGAGATTATGATTAGATTTGAACGTTTTTAGGGTTCTGTACCCAAAGGGTAAAAACGGGACCCTATTACTAAGACTTCGCTGTCTGTCTGTCTGTCACCAGGCTGCATCTCAAGAACCGCGATAGCTAGACAGTTGAAATTTTCACAAATCATGTATTTCTGTTGCCGCTGTAACAACAAATACTAAAAACAAAATAAAATAATTAAGGGGCTCCCATACAACAACAAACGCGATTTTTTTGCCCTTTTTGCTCGATATCAATAATGGCAACAGCGGGGCAATTGCGTAACACATTATCAATCGGAATCGGTTTCATTTTGACAGTTCAACAACATTCATTGCGTTACTTACGTATTGAGCAGACTAATTTTTCGAACTTATGAAGCAATGGATTCGCAATTGGCTTCGAAATGATTCTGATTCCGATTGATAGTGTGTTACGCAATTAGGATGCGAGTAGGCATTTGAAATATTCACAAAATACTCAGTTGTATTTTTACTTTAATAATAAATAATAAAATTAAAATGAAATATTTATTTAAGGGCTCCCATACAAAAAACGTGATTTTATATATTATATGTAGTGTTAAATATTGTACGGTGGTACGGAACCCTTCGTGTGCGAGTCCTACTCGCATTTGGACGGTTTTAACCTATCAAGCTCCGCTAATGAGACACAATTGATTTTCTATTGTTTCGTCGCCTATCGGCGAACCGTGCTGCTTGACCGGTTAAATACCAAGTGGCCTTCTAACCAGATACTACAAAAAGCCGGTTGAACATAACCCTGGTTAACTCCTAACTAAAACTCCGTTACCCTAAACTGATGGTGTTAATAAAACGAAGAGATAGTTTATAATAACAGGCGAATACCAAAGGCTTAGCACGCCGTTGCTACACGCAATATTGGTCTCATACATCACGGCTGGGGAACGCAGCTTAGAGCAGGGTGGGGTCCGAGGGGCCGCAGTATTTGTTTCTGATTGGTCAATATTTGTCTGCTCTCAAAACGGTGAAGGAAAACATCGTGAGGAAATAGGTATGTCCTAGAACTGAACATTCGGGGTAATACGATACCCCTTGGTAAGACTGGTTGTCAGACTTTTGGGCTTCTGACTACCCGTAAGGACTGTCAGAGATCCACGAATGACAGCCGGGACCAATGGCTTAACGTACTTTCCGAGGCATGGAGAGGTCTCGGTATGTAAAAGATGGTCACCCATCCACAGACCAACCACGGCAAGCGTAGCTTAACCTGAGCGATCGACCTGTGCGGCTGTTATTATATTTTAGCCACGGGCCCCTCCTCCCATGGCAGATACTTACTATAGATAATTTATTAATCGTTTTCGTTTCTATTTTATCTATGACTAGCTCCTGCCCACGACTTCGTTCGCGTGAAACTTCTTATTCCCTCGACCCATCTCGTCGTATTGCATCACTTGCCCGCGTCTCCTGCTCTATCACTTCGTTTCCCCATAGCGCTTTTGCTCGGCTCCTAAGGGCCATAGCGTGCCGTTAAATAGCCTATAGTCTTCCTCAAGAATTGGGCTATCAAATGCAAAGAGAATTTTTCAAATCCGACTGGTAGTTCCAGAGATTACCTCCTACATACAAACTTACAAACAAATTTTACCTCTTTATAATATTAGTATACTTAGATGAAATTCAAGTAAATCGCTAACAATAAGACCACACCTTTTACTTACCTCTGGGCACATTTAAATTATAGGGAATAGTAAATATTACCCACCTACCTAAAATTAGTTTTAATGCTGCATTATCGCGGTATTTATAGGAAATGCTTTCCTTTAACCTGGATTAGCATGGGGTAAGCAAGACAGGATCAAAGTTGAAAGAGTCTCTTGTTCAAAGGATGGCGAAATCTTGATGCTGCGTTCGTTTTTAGGATTCCAAAATAGGAATTATTAGAGGTTTTTCATTTTTTTTAATGCTGAATGGGCCCGCTCTTGACCTCGATCACGCCTGATGGAAAGCGATGGATGAGGTCTATGATGGAACGAGCGTGCCCAGAAGATGCCTAAGGCACTGGAACTCCCACGCATCGACGAAACACAGCAGGCTGCTTGACGCCGGACTCCTGTGAGAACACAGTAATAGCGCGGGCAGGCGATGCGATGCGACCGGGTGGGTCGGAGGAACAAGAAATTTCACGCGGACGAAGTCACAGGCAGAATCTAGTACTAGATAAAATAATCATTTTAAGAAACTACATTGGAATTGTTTGAAAAACGCGTAATTGAAAAACGCGTATTCTACATTACGTATTTTAAACATATTTAATCAGCCTATAATGTTCCCATTGCTGGGACACAGGCCTCCTCTCGGTGAGAGGGAGTGGGCCGTAATCCACCACGGGGGCCCAGTGCGGGTTGGCAGATGTCACATGTCTTCGAATTTTTGGTTCTAGGACATGCCGATTTCCTCACGATATTTTCCTTCACCGTTTTGAGAGCAGTGGTGATGAAATAATTTACACAAAGTAAAACGCCTGTCTGGGTTCGAACCTACGACCTTTAATACCTACGACCGTTAATGCGTGCGAATCAACAAATAAGCCACTGTTTAATGTGATAACCTAATTGCCACTCTGTATATCACTATAGTTCGATCAAACTATGCGGTAACCAGTTAACAAAGCTCCCTTGTCACCCTTAACAACATTAAAACAACAACTTTAATTCTTCCAACCAACGGTTTTGACACAAAACGGCCCAGAGGACTGTCCCTCAAAACGTTATTTTATGTTAATATGGGAACAGTACGTGATCGACATACTGACGAGGTTGGAAATGTGTTCATACCTACACCCTGTAGTTACTTATTGAAGTGAAAACTTCTTTAAGCGCGTTAGGTATTTTTCGAGATGGGAAAAAAAAATTGAACTCGCGCCACTTGTACCGTAACCGACACCGCTTCGGATGTGTTCGGCTGTCATCATCGTCATCATCATTTCAGCCGAAAGACGTCCACTGCTGGACATTGGCCTCCCCCAAGCACCTCCACTTCGACCGGTTTTGTGCTTCTCGCATCCAACGAGTTCCTGCGGCCTTCACAAGGCCTTCCAACGCTACGCCTTCCGGTACGCGGTCGCCACTCCAGAACCTTTCAGCCCCATCGGCCATCTGTTCTGCGAGCAATGTGCCCTGCCCACTGCCACTTAAGTTTGGCAATTCTTCGGGCTATGTCAGTTACCTTGGTTCTCCTGCGGATCTCTTCATTTCTGATTCAGGATGTACTGAGTTTTAATGTATATCCGATATGTCAGTGAGTGATGGCAAAGTATTCTGTTTGTGTTTTGTTTTCACTTCTGTCGGCACTCCCGGAGTGCCGCTGTTTTTTTTTAGACGGACTGTAAGAGCAGTGGTGGCTCACTGGTAACGGCCCCGACTTACAAGTTGAACATCGTGGGTTCATCACCACTGCTCTCAAAAATGGTGGAGGAAAACATCGTGAGGAAACCGGCATGCAGTGGTGTAAGTGTAGGTATACCGTTTGGGGCCCGTGGCAAATTCAAATGATGGGGCCCTCCCTCAATGTAAAGAAGCTCAACCGACGTTATAGTTTTTTGCACACTGATTTAAAGACGAGTTATGAGAAAAATAAGTTTTCTATAAAAATTTGAAATTCCTCATATCTCGCCTTTATATCAGAGTTCTTTCAAAATATATATTTGGGAACCTAGATAATCTGTAATTCAATCGGAATAAATACACACTACCTTAATAATATGTTTGATTTACAAATTATTTTGGTATTACGTTTGTATGAACAACGCATTAGCATGCGTAGTTCGCCGGCTCCTTAAGCCGTTGGTCCCGGCATTCGTAGATATTTGACAGTCGTTACGGGTCGACAGAAATTTTCTTTATTTATTTTACTATTATATGTTTTTTTTTTGTATATTACTTAACCTACTTAAATTGCTCTGCAACGCCTTGGAATTTTATTCTGTAATATTGTGCATGTAAACTTAAATAAATAAATAAAACACCCTTCAAGCTAGAATACAGCAACGCTGGTTAGCGGTAAATAAAATGATGGTAGTACAGACGCCAGCACATCAAGCTACTACAATCTGTCAAATTTCTTAAATAGATTTTCAACTTTATCGCTAAACTATAACGTTCAAAGTTGATTGGGAAAATTTAACATTTTCGAGGTAACTTGATGTGCTGCCGTCTGTACTTCCCCGGGCGAGTTCTTTCACGAAAACCGCTACTAAGTACTACGGACTTGTGCGACATTTAGTCACGGATTCGGGGACATAAGTCACGAAAACACGAGACTACGAAACAAACTCGAAACACATAACAAGAGTATCCTATGTCAAACGCGTTTAAAACTCGCAACTTTCACTAAAGTTTGTCAAATTTGACTGAAGGCTGTGATACTATCCGGTTTGGCGTCACGTTTTAATTGTTCTGTAAGTATTGTTATTTTATTTTTGTTGTTGAGTCTTGTAAAGTATCTGTTTTTGTTGAATGCGCAGTTGTAGCCCGCGAATTTAAAATTTTCTTAGGTTTTTTGCAATTTTCAGGTCAGGGAGATTTGTTCCATAAGAACAAATCTCACGGAAAAGTGCTTATGGACCAAATCTAACTTAAAGAGAGATGACTAGCTGCGCCCCGCGGTTTCACCCGCATTAGTGGCAATCCCGTGGAAATATCGAGATAAAAACTATTATATGTCCTTCCTTGGGATGCAATCTATCTCTCTGCCAAATTTTATCGAAATCCGTTCAGTGGTTTAGGCGTGAAAAGGTAACATACAGACAGACAGACAGACGGAGTTACTTTCGAATTTATAATATTAGTATGGAACTATGGATATATGGATTCTAATGACTATAATTCTGTAAATAATATTTGTATATATCTATTATAGTTGCGAATCATATTTTGATCAAGAAACAACCTGACACTGACCTGTAAATTGCAAAAAAACGTAAGAAAATTTGAATTTCACGGTCTACCACTGCGCTTTTACCTTAATTGTTCGATGGATAATATGGCCACCTTTTCTCTTTGCGTGGGTATCATCATCGTCATTCCGTACGCAAATTACGCGCATTGACGTGTAGTGGCGGACACCAACCCGTATTATCTTTAATCTTCGTCAATCTGCTTTTTTTTTTTCTTTCTCGCGGTGGAAATCCTCATGTACTTCCCTTATCGTGGGAGTGACAGAGGAGCATACCGATCTCTTACCGGCTAAAACCACCGCGGTGTTCCACCTCTACCTATTACCGGGGGTGCGGGATTCGCATAAGCATTCACCGCTCCCCCGACAGGCCTCGACCCGCTGTTCCTCAGCGGGTCCCACCTATCCGTGCGCCCATTCCTATAATGGCCGCACCCACTCGAGTGGCGTGCGTAGAACACTGCAGCGCCAACTGGGGCCTGTCTGGTCGGACGACGGACACCCCTAGTGCGCCGACCGCAGGCCACCTCTCATGGAAGGCGCAGATCGTTTTGCGTTACCTTCTCGGGCACCCGGTGCGTCTTCTGCGGGAGGGGAGAGAGGATGCGGCTTCTCTCTCCCTCTCGGCCGCCTTCTTTGCAGACATGAGGTCCTCGCAAACATGCCAATTTATTTAGGGTTGGCGCAACATGTCTTTTTCTTCTATAATTAGCCTAACATACACATGAGATTCAAGGTCGCTCAGCGCGCTATCTATGGAGCGAGCTATGCTCGGAGTCTCTTTGAAGGATAACATCAGGAATGAAATTGTCCGGAAAAGAACCGGAGTTACCGACATAGCTTGCAGAGTAAGCAAACTGAAGTGGCAGTGGGCTGGCCATGTTTGTCGAAGGACCGATGGCCGGTGGAGCTGACGAGTCCTAGAGTGGAGACCGCGTATCGGCAAGCGTAGTGTGGGACGCCCCCCAGCTAGATGGACGGACGACCTAAAGAAAGTGGCTGGGACGGACTGGATGCGGAAGGCGCAGGACAGGGTGTTGTGGCGCAGTCTGGGAGAGGCCTATGTCCAGCTAAAGTAACTTAAATTAATGACACATGGGGTATTAATTTAAGTTTATTTTTAAACGACTTCAAAAAAAGGAGGAGGTTCTCAGTTCGTGGGAACTTTTTATTTTTTTTATGTATGTTCCCTTATTACCTACTCGAAGTCGGTTAGACCGATTCGAAAAATTATTTTTTTCTAGTTGGCGTACTGGAACTAAGTTCTACACCCAACGAGTTTGGATGAAAAAGAAAAGAAAATAAAATATCATTAGGAGATAATTATGTAGCCAATAAAAACAAATTGGCAATGATTGCAAATGGGCTAAACTGCAGAACTGTTGCCTTAATCTTTTATGTTTATCTTTTTTGCTACAAAATTAAACATAAACATAAAAATAATGCTTTTCGGCTTGTAAAGGAATATCCGGAGTTCCGTAGATAAAGTATTATGAAAAGAAAGTGTTTTCCACAATATTCATCTTCGGAGCAGTGGTGACCCAGTGGTAACGGCCGCGACTTACGAGTTGTAGGTCTTAGGTACAAAACCAGAAAGGCGTTTTACTTTGTGTAAATAATTTCATCACCACTGCTCATAAAACGATGAAGGAAAACATCGTGAGGAAGCCGGCATGTCCTAGAACCAAAAATTCGAAGACATGTGAAATCTACCAACCCGTGGTGGATTGCGGCCCACTCCATCTAGAAGAGAGGAGGCCTGTGTCCCAGCAGTGGGAACATTATAGGCAAGATTATGGTAAATAAATATCTTACATGTAATATATTTTAATTAATGTATTTAATACATAACATACCCACGCACAACGGAACAAATGGGAGTCTAAGTGCGGAAAAGGGAGCCCCATCATCATCATACATATTCGTAGTGATGTTAGACCACGGCTATTTTCTGAATACCACTTCCTTTTTGCTTCGCCGTAGTCGGGTAATTAAGCTTTCATGTCAATATTGCCATTTATGAAGGCTCATTATATTCAACAGAGGTCCATTGGATACTGTTGACACACAAAACGCTTTCCACGCTTAGAAACATGATGTATTAAAATAATCTTAATTCACCAAACTACAGACTGCATTCACTAATATCCCGAAGACGACAGAGCGAGACAGAACCGTATCCGTCCCTTTCTCCCCCTGAAACGTATACCTTTTCATTATGACTTCAGTCGCGTCGCGAACTCTATTCCGAGCGGACCGATAGCGCTCCCGCCCAAAAACGTGAAAAAAAACCATAATAAAACACGTGCAATCGAATTCCAAATTCAAAAGTGACGTTTCAACTTTTTAAATAACAACTGTTTCGTGCAAAGGTGTTAAATCAAACGGCCTGAGAAGTTTGTAAAAAGTTTAGTTGATAAAAAAAATTGTGTTGACTTTGTCGTTGATGCCAGATTATTAAGATCAAAATAACCTAGGCATATTTTGGTCGAGGACGCCGTTTGGACGGAGACAGTTCAACTGTTCGTGATAATATATGGATCTTGGTTTTTGTGTGAGTAGATTTTAAAACTAGTTTATTTTTTTTAAGAAACTTTTGTAGACTTCAAAAATTGTGGAAATTTTCAGATATTATTTTCAGTGGTTACTGTGTTCGTGACAACGATAAATTGGCCATATTTTCGTGGAAATTGAGATAACTATTTTTTGCTCGAAAAAGTTCGTCTGTCCCATAATTCACTACCTAGCGTTAGGTAATGAAATATGGGTAGAGTTTGAAACTTATGTAGTCAGCGAGTTAGCAACGAATAATCTGGCAATATTTTTGAAACTGTTTATTTTTTTTGGATTTTCCCTTATGATCGTGTACAGACCTATACAATTATGAATTTTAAAAACAATATTTTGTTACCTACCATTTTATAAATTCAACCGTGGCTTTGTCTAATTAGTTACAATTTTTAACTGAGAGTATTTTTTTTTTGTCTTGAATTACTTAAAAAAACACAACTAGGACTAAGACGACCCACTGACTGACGTTTTAGAAATTATATTATAAGCTGTATTTTTTAACCTTTTCAAGGCCAATTTTAACGAATCGAAATGGATAAATGAAGACCAAAGAAAGACTATCTATTTCAGCACAGGTTCATTGATTTACAGGCTGAAAATAAAATTCAGTAGCAGTTTATTTGTATAATTTTAAAACATTTCACAACTTAGGTAATGTACAGTCAACAAAAGAGATAAGTATGCAGGATCGTCGGATATAGTCGAAGTTTAGTAAGAAACCGGTGGATGATCTCGAATAAAATTTAATTTTATTAATAGAAAACAAACAGCTCATTTATCAAATTAAATTTCAGTCGACAACATCCATCGTTTTCTTACGAAACATCAACTATATCCGACGATCCTGCAAACTCATCTCTTTTGTTGACTGTACATATTGAATTGTCATACTGCGATGCGGTTCACCATGGCGGTGAAGTGTTAAAATAAGAAATCCCACCCCTAAGAAGGTAAATGGGGGGAGGGTGAAATTTCACGCGGACGAAGTCGCGGGCAGAAGCTAGTTACTCATATGATGGCTCCTGACTACCCAACACGACCGGATATTCAAGACATAAAACAACAAAACTAATCCAATAAAGTAAAAGTTTCGATATAGGGCAGTACCTCAATCACGATATTACGGTCCAACGGATATGGACGGAATTTGGTACAAGGTAGAACGTATCTTGGATTAGCATATAAAGTGATGTTTTCATACCAGAAAATCACTATTTTCACGCGAACAAAGTAGCGGGTAGATTTAGTGAGGAAAAATTTTAAAATATATTGTTATAATTTAAACGGTGTTTTAAAGAAAAACTTACTCGTATTTTTATTTAAGCACCCTTTAATCATCACACTAATATTAAAAGGCGAAAGTTTGTGTGTGTGTTTATATGTTTGTTACTTCTTCACGCTCAAACCGCTGAACCGATTTAGATGAAATTTGGTATAGAGATAGTTTGAGTCCCGGAAAAGGACATAGGATACTTTTTAACCCGATATTCCCACGGGATCGAGACTTATGCGGGTGAAACCGCGGGGCGCAGCTAGTTTCATGTAACCCTACTGATTGGCTATTTCATGAAATATTGATGATTTTAATGATTATAATTCTGTATGTTCTGTAATTCTATAAGTGTGTGTTGTTACCTTGTTACGATCGTGAATCATATCTTAATCAACGTCCAACCTTTTTTTTTGTGGATGGGAAATCTTCAAATGACCCCTCCCGCTCTGGGTGAAGCGGAAATGTCGGGAGTGTCAGACTCTTACAGGCTATGTTCCTTCCTTAGCCCTTTATGTTCCGGGGTAGCGGTAACCCTTTCGGACAATCCTGAACCAAACAGATGGTTGGCTCAGCCTTCTAACTTCACGATGAACAGAGTGCACACGTCTCTTAGTTCTCTCACATATGTTAATGAAATTAACCTTTTAAGCGCTTGTCTAAATATCAGTTGCCGTGCCCCTAGCGCGCGGCTACAAATCTATAAAATCAAGATAAAATAATACCTACAATAAATAAGGAGGAGAAAAAGTTTTTATCTCTATTTAATAATAATAATTTTATCTCTCTTTAAAGTGAGAGTGAACAGGCTTCTTCTGGGTAAGCTCGCTCCATCGTCGACTTTGTCTCTGTCACCTTTGACCTCTATCTAGACTAGAGTCAAGAGCAAGCCCATTTCAAAAAAAAAAAAAAATGGTTTTAGTTGTACCACGCAGTTAATAGGACGAAAATCTGTCGCAGAAATACGACACGAGCCGTAGGGGCACGGAAACATAAAGCTTTGCATAAAGGTTAAATAGTATAAAAGTGTAAAACAGTGTTTAGAATAAATAATCAAGTGCATAAGGTGGTTTTCATTAAGATCCCAAACCACACAAGCAGTCCATTTTACTCGCTATAGACCGTAGTATAATGTTGATAATTATGATATTGTTACTGATTTTTTTGAATTGTCATGTCAAAAAATGTTTGTTGTATTATATCTATTCTACCTATTTTGATAAATCCTACTACTTAATATTACAAACGTGTTTGTGAGGATTAATGGATGGATGTTTGTTACTCTTTCACACAAAAACTCCTATACGGATTTCGATGAAATTTTACAGTAATATAGCTAATACATCAGAATAACACAGAGGATAGTTTTTATCACTGTATTCCCATGGAATCGACTCTTATGCGAATGAAAACACGGGGCGCTGCTAGTCCATACTAATCCATACTTAATATTATAAATTCAAAAGTAACTCTGTCTGTTTGTATGTTACCTTTTCACGCCTAAACAACTGAAGCGATTTAGATGAAATTTGGTATAGCGATAGTTTGAGTCCCGGGAAAGGACATAGGATACTTTTTATCCCGATATTTACACGGGATCGACACTTATGCGGGTGAAACCACGGGGCACAGCTAGTTTATATAATTCTGTGAATTGGTTCAATAAACACTTTTACACGACAAAAATAACTTATGGTCTAAAACTAGATGAGCTTGGATTTTCCTAACAGACTATTCTGTGAAGAAAGGCCGAAACAAACTCGGAGGTCACAGTCTCTTTTAAAGTCCAGACAAAATCACTTTATTTCTGTAAGTAGGTTTTTACAAACACTTTTACACGTCAATCAAATTATTTGAATATATGGGGTGAAATGGAAAACATGCGACAAATCGAAATGGAAGATTGTACTCATCATTATGAACAACTTTTACTATGGGACCAAACCTAAAATCGCGAAAAAAATCAGCTGTTCCCTACATTTATGTTCGCATAACTCGTCAAAATGTAGGGAACATCTGATTTTTTGTTTCGCGATTTCAGGTTTGGTCCGATAGTAAAAATTTTTCTGATGAGTACAATCTCCCATTTCGATTTGTCGTATACCTATTTTCAATTTCAACCTGTATACATACCGGTCAAAATCATAACCCTACTTTTTGCTTCGCCGTAGTCGGGTAAAAACTAGCTGTTACCCGTGACTTCGCCCTCGTGGAATTTAACAAAAAAGTTATTGTTCAGTTTTAAATTGTTTCGTGGGACCCTAGTTTTTTTTTTGTCGAAAACAAAAGTAGCCTAAATTACTCATTATTACATCAGCTATCTGCCAATTAAAGTCCCGTCAAAATCGGTTCAGCCGTTTCAGAGATTAGCTGGAACAAACAGACGGACAAAAATGATAAAATAATTATGTTATTTTGGTATATGTACCGTGTAAAGCGGTTATTTTAATATTATAAGCAGACACTCCCATTTTATTTACTTGTGTAGGTAGATAAAAACTAGATGATTTCGGCGTTTCCTATCTGACTACTCTGAGAAGATAGGCCGAAACAAACTCAGAGATCTCTAAAATCGCGATTGATCTTTTAAATTGACATGTCGAATCTTTGATGTAGATAATAACCCTTTGGGCGCATTACGTCCAATTCGCAAAATGTCCAGTGGGCTCAAAATGACCAATTCTCACAACGTCCAATTCGCAATTTGTCCATTTCGCAAATTGTCCAATTAGCAAATGGTCCAGTTCGCAAATTGACCAATTCAAATTACAGTCGTTAGGTATAGATATCCTTTTAAGGTATTTTAATTCTCTAAAATCAGTTTCATACACAGCGAAATAAAAGCGCATAAATGCGAAAGTGTGTCTGTCTGTCTGTAAACCTCTTTACGCTTAAACCGCTAAACTGATTTACATGAAATTTGGTATAGAGATAGATTGAGTCCCAGGAAAGGACATAGGATAGTTTTTATCCCAGAAATCACCTCTCAGGGGGTGAAAAGGGGGGTGGAAGTTTGCATGGGGAATCGGTAACCGCTGAACCGATTTAGATGAAATTTGGTATGGAGATAGTTTGAGTTGTGGAAAAGGATATAGAGTAGTTTTTATGCCCGAAATGATAAAAAAGCAGATTGGATAGAAAATAAGCTAGGTACCCAAATTACTAATTCCATGCGGACAAAGTCGCGGGCAGAAGCTAATATACCAACAAATACAAAGAAAACTATACTCAAGCAAAAACTTACTTACTCTTTTATATATAACTTGGTTTTTTATATATTTTTATTTCTATCTTTCAAAACAAAAATTTCATAACTAAAAATATTAATGTAAACAAAATTTAATACCTACAAATAAAAGCCTCCATTAGAGCGTGACAGCTTAACTGTTCATAACCATTCGACGGATGGTCGAATCGAAAATGACACAATTTCAACCACTAATTTGCCTTGCCCCCGACATCAATCATGATTTAAAGTTAAACTGACAAGCTTTTCGAGTTTTGGATTTGTGAGCAGCCTTTCGAAGACTCTTTTCATAACATTGATTGAGGTTTGATTCGGCACGGAAGCTTAGTGAGCGGTTGTGAATAGCTAACAGATACTTTTATCTAAAGTTTTAAAGAAGATGGCTGTGCTTGCAATGTGCAAATTAATTCTTAACTTTTCAAACTCAAAGCATTTATTTCAATTAAACCAATTACAGGCACTTTTGAATTGTCAAGGGGTCGGTCAGTCAGAAAGATGAAGCTAATTGCCCATTCCAAAGCGTAGGTACTTGTGGAGAAGAACGGGCAAGAAACTCCATGGACACTCTTTTCAAATTATTGACTGCACAATCTATACAAATAAATAAAATTGGAGTGTCTGTTTGTAATATTAAAATAACCGCTTTTTTACTAAATGCATATTATTGATGTATATGTTACCGGCCAAACCCGATTTCAGGACAAACTAGTTTAGCCTAGGCTAAACTAGTTCCGTCGACACAGGATGCAAGGGCGAGCGAAGGGCACCCCGAGGTTCGGTTTGGTTAGGTTACTTTAAACCCTTTACACAGAAATAGGGGCCCCGCGAAGCGGGGCTCCGTCGACATAAGATCCAAGGGCGAGCGAAGGGCACCCCCTATCGCGTATAGGAAGAACTAGTTTAGCCTAGGCTAAACTAGTTTGTCCTGAAATCGTGTTTGGCCGGTAACATATACACGGTTCATATACCAAAATAACATTTTTTACAATTTTTGTCTGTCTGTCTGTTTGTTCCGGCTAATGTCTGAAACGGCTGGACCGATTTTGACGGGACTCTCACTGGCAGATAGCTGATGTAATAAGGAGTAACTTAAGCTTTTTTTTATTTTAGAAAAAGAATTAGGGTTCCACGCAAAAAAATTAAAACGTTTTCCGCCATGCACACGAAGTCGCGGGCACAGTTAGTAATTTAATACAAACGGTGCCTACCCATTTGAATCAAATTAGCGTAATAATACGCAAGCGTAAGAGAGTAGGCGCCAGCTGTTGCGTTCAGTATAAGTGCTCTATACAGGGTGTCCCTGAAAGTATGGATCAAATCGAATAGGGGCGTGAGCAAGGTCATTTCCAAACTTTTTAACCCTGAGAATGTCAGTGAATTTTTTTACGGTTCAAAAGTTATGACCGATTTTTATTTTTTTTTTCAATCACTTCGCTTAATGCTCAAAGAAAATAATCATAACAAAATACTATCCGGGCTATCTAAAAAAAAATTAATCGATAGCCCTGATAGTTTTTTAAATATTTTTTTAAAACGATTCGATTTCTCTTCTCTTTTTTTTATTTTTTTTTTTTTTGCTAAAACTTTTGGAAATGACCTTACCCACGCCCCTATTCGATTTGATCCATGTTTCCAGGGGCACCCTGTATAGCACATAGCGACGATTTGTATAAACACTCTATGTAGAGCTTGTTATTGTAGTAGCTAGTATAAAATACTGGTATTTGTATTTATTCATATTCATTTATTCACATTTAAATAGAGTACCTAAATATAATTGTTGGTGCTCCATGTTACATTATTTGGTCTTATATTCTAGCATTTAGCCTTATTATGGCATGTGAATCTACATAATGCAAGATATTAAATTAACCTAACACATAAAAAATAAAAAGTACGGGTATTTAGCCAAAAATCAAACATGTCCTCGAGATTCATAGAGCCTAATGTCAAATATATCGTATAGTAGTAATCATAACAATGTGAAATAATAATAATGTCTTGACTTGGCTCGCGAGGTTGTCGACATGTGGGATGTTGACTCAGCAATCATTGTGACGATAGTCGTCACAGCCAATGGGTTGATTGCCAAGAGCCTCGACCAACACCTGAGGAGGCTCACGTTGGGCAGCTGGATCAAGGGCTTGATTCAGAAAGCGGTACTTCTGGACACGGCTCGCATTGTCAGGAGGTTCCTCTCTCTGGAGCCCGGACCGCCGGTAGCTTGGACCCTGTTCCCGATACCGGTGGGCTACAATTTTTTATATTTTTAAATGTTTTTATATATTTTTATTATATTCTATTATTTAAAAATATAATTTATATGTATTATAATAAAATAAAGGATAATAATAATGTCAAATACATATCAACTCACAATGTCAACATTATTCCTGTAACCACTCATTTATTGAGTAAATCATTTTTTTAAGAAGTAGCTCTTTAAGCTTTTTCTTTAATATTTAAACTTCTCGCACACAATAAGGTACAAAGGCGGACTTAATGCCTTAGGCTCTAACAGTCAACCAAGGTTGGTGAAGAGATGACAGGTACTCTCTTTGAGAAGCACAAAATAAAAAAAAATAAAAAAAATATAAACATCCATACTTAATAGGAATTCGAAAGTAAATCTGTCTGTCTGTTTGTTATCTTTTCACGCCTAAACCGCTGAACCGATTTAGATAAAATTTGGCATAGATATAGTTTGAGTCCCGGGAAAGGACATAGGATAGTTTTTATCCCGATATTCCCACGGGATCTAAACTTATGCGGGTGAAACCGCGGGGCGTAGCTAGTAATAAATTATAAATAAAATGTATTTACTCATGTTTCTTTAGAGAGGACTTTTGACTTTCAACAGGCTAGAATTATCATCATAATCAGCTTATATTGTTCCCACTGCTGGGATAATGGCATCCTCTCTTTTTGAGAGGGAGTGGGCTAATAATTTACCACGCGGCCCCAGTGCGGGTTGGTAATTTTTGGTTCTAGGACATGCTGGTTTCCTTTGATGTTTTCCTTCACCGTTTTGAGAGTATAGAGGTATGAGGAATATAGATGCTGGCGGGAAAAATTCCGAATCATTCCCGTCGAATACTTCGGAAGTATTCCGAAATATTCCGAAAGTTTGGGAATATTTCCCAATTATTCGGGCGAAATATTCGACGGAAACATTCGATTGCGGGGTACGAATCTTTTTCGCGGGGGGAAAACTTCTCCAGGGAGCATCTCCCCTCTTACCGCACCTCGCCCCGCCATCGCCTGCACGCAAGACTCGTGCAGCCGGGCGCGCGCGGCACGCACGACTCGTGCTGTCGGGCGCGCACAGAGGGGTAGCGCGGCGGCGATCGATGAGGGATGCAAAATTCGATTTTCAGAAAAAAAAAATAAAAATCTTAATTAAATTCATTTGGAATAATTCTGATTTAAAGAAACTTTCCCAGAAGTATTCCGGAATTATTCAGAAGTTTTGCAACTATAATGAGGAACAGGGTGTAAAGTTCACTCAACCTCCATAGAAAAGGGAGGACCCTCCGACCAGACGGGTGTTGTGTCTGATGGACAACTGCCCGATGATTCATGTCGGGCTGTTGTATTTATACTAGTTGCGCGGTAAACTCTGCTTGCGAGATGCAGGATTTGCGTGACGTCAGTATGACGCGTTGTTCGCATGTGGCGTTGTAGATACCGCTACAAGAGCAGTCTTGATAAAATTATTTACACAAAGTATTACACACAAAGCCTGTCTGGGTTCGAACCCGCGATCTGCAACTCGTAAGTCGAGGCCACAGGGCCACCACTGCTCTATTATCTGAATAATGACGTTTTCAGACGCAATCACACTAATATTATAAAGGCGAAAGTTTGTGAGTGTGTGTGTGTGTGTGTGTGTGTGTGTGTTTATATGTTTGTTACTCCTTCACGCTTAAACCGCTTAAACGATTTAGATGAAATTTAGTATAGAGATAGTTGGAGTCCCGGGAAAGGACATAGGATACTTTTTATCCCGATATTCCTACGGGATCGAGACTTATGCGGGTGAAACCGCGGGGCGCAGTTAGTTTTTAGATAATTTTTGAAGTGAAAACTTTTTTAGGCGCGTTGGGCATTTTTTGAGATGGGTAAAAACCATTGAATTCGCGCCACTCTTAACGTAACCGACACCGCTTCGGATGTGTTTGGCTGTCCTCGGGATATACTAGGTTTTAATGTATTTCCGATATGTCAGAGAGTGATGGCAAAGTATCCTGTAT
This sequence comes from Amphipoea oculea, assembly GCA_945859645.1. Lineage (NCBI taxonomy): Eukaryota > Metazoa > Arthropoda > Insecta > Lepidoptera > Noctuidae > Amphipoea > Amphipoea oculea. The sequence goes on from OX243881.1 coordinate 17,678,772, forward strand.
TTTGTTTATATGACGATTCAAAAAATACACTTGTAATTGTTGAAGTTTTCACTTCTGTCGGCACTCCCGGAGTGCTACTTTTATTTCTCAGTGATTTACACAAACATTACGTTTCTTAACTATAAAATAACTTTAAAAACTACCCATTTACTGCGATGACTTAGCCTTTTACTCCTAAATCGAGGACCTACTGAAGAAATAACTCAATTTTATCCAGTTATTGTAAAACGCGCAGCACTTACTGTTGGCAACAGCTGCGACCGCTGTTAGCGTTATTGTCACCTTTAAGTCAATGGTTCACTTGGTTGGGTGAGAGACTTTAGGTTTGAACCCTGGGCTACAATTCTGTATTATTCTCGAGCAAACCAGCGGGGCAATTGCGTAACACATTATCAATCGGAATCGGTTTCATTTTGACAGTTCAACAACATTCATTGTGTTATTTACCTGTTGAACAGACAAATTTTTCGAACTTATGAAGCAATGGATTAGCAATTTGATTAAAAATGATTCAGATTCCGATTGATAGTGTGTTACGCAATTAGGATGCTGGTCAATATCGTGTCTTGTTATCGGCAAGGAATCGAAATGTACGGACGGACCACATGTTTTTTGACAGTTCAAACCACGCCATTGCGCCAAGCCTTACGATAGCGAAAATGCTTTTTGTTAAATGTTAGTTTTTTTTTTTATCTCGACTACAGGTAGGTATGTTATTTTATAATTTACTTAGCATGAAAGTTTTAGCACAATTTTTAATTTTTTTTTTGTTTGGGAGTACCTACAATCATTTTCTTTTTTTTTTCTTTTTAAATTTCAAAATTTGTAATCCATTGTTAGACGAGAACAACTGCAGACAAACTGTTATGCAGTTTGGCAGACTTTATGTATGCTGTTCTTAATACAGATTTTGAATAAATAAATTTAAAAAAAGAGAATACAATATTAGCAGATGTCGAGTTTAGGTAAGGAATTGACGTGGTTTCGACGTAAGGAATCGGTGGTCATAGTGAATTAGGACCTTGGGTGGGATACAGTTATGGACGGTTATTATAAAATGGCGCTACTTCTTCTTAGCGTGTCGATAGCAATCTAAATGGACTCGGCCCAGAATTCGGCTACTTGTTTGGCGCCATCACCACCGTCCATCAGTTCCTGTAACGTGCAGCTGACAGGACAAGCAGGACACGATATTAAGAGTCCCATCGTTTGTGGAACAGCAACACATTGACACTACAAGGTGGAGTCGTCTATGAATCTCCACCTGAACTCTGACTCTGTTTAAAGACTTCCAGGTTACCCAAGGTAACTCATGTCCAGGTGGGAGGTCTTCAGCGGGTGTATTGAACGGATTGGGTAAGGAAGCAGTGTCTCGACACAGCTTCAGTCTTTCTCGAGATGATTCGCCAGTGAGTGGCACAACACACTTAAAAAACTGTTTCGGGTTTTCAGCCTTTGTGGCACAAGGATGTTGTCGTGCAAAGGGTGTCGTGTGTCGGAGACCATTTTGGCGCTACTGGTAAAGATATTGTCATCTTTAAGTTCTGACAAAGGTTCAGTAGGTAAGAGGTCTTGGGTTTGAACGCTGGGAGAGGTAAAGTTGGATTGGATAAGAATAGAATACTCTTTATTATGTACACTATATAAATTACAGACATAAGAAACTTTACAATGGGTGACACAATGGGCGGTATCATCGCTAAGAGCGATCTTTTAAAGACAACCTTTGGATGGATTAAAAACGGGAAGGACGGACAAATACTGTAGGTACCTAGTCTGTGATGTACCATTTACATATTAAATACATACATAAAGTACAACTAATCTAAATAAATATATACATATATATATAATAATATTAAACATGAAACAGGAGCATAGAAAATACAATGACGATGTGTAAGATTATCATAAAACGTAGAGAGCCATTGTCGTAATGCCTGTAACAGCTGCGAGCGCGTTATTGCGATGCAGAATGTTTCAAGCAATCAGATGCAAAAAAATACAGCATTTTCGATTTTTGATTACGTTTAGATACGTTTATTTCAAGCTCACTTCAGCTGAATTGTCAAGGGGAGGTGTTTGCTGAATAGCACTACGAATCATTTCGTTTGCCATAAACAAACACACCAACAAAAACACATTTTGCTCTGTGAGTACAAAGTATAATGTAGGGCTACAAATCATCATGCTACCTTTTTTCAAAATGGCGGTGTGGACTCCCAGTTTAAACACATAACTACGGCTGAATCATCATCTACCTAGCATTTTCCCAACTATGTTAGAGTCGGCTTACAGTCTAAGGCGCGTCGCCCACACAAGCTAGATGCACGTTTTCTATAGGAATAAATATAGGTAAATATAGGTATGTATTTATTCCTATAGAAAACGTGTGCCCGCGTCGCGCCGCCTCGACTCTAGCTCGTGTGGGCGACGCGCCTAACCGGACGTAACTGAGTACGAGTATTTTACATAGAGCGACTGCCTATCTGACCTCCACAACCCAGTTACTGGGTAAAACGATACCCCTTGGTAGGACTGGTTGTCAGTGTTTCGGGCTTCTGACGACCCGTACCCCCGACGACCCCAACGACTTAACGTGCTTTCCGAGGCACGGAGGGGTCTTGGTATGTAAAGATGACCTATCCACGGACCAACCGTGACAACCGTGCATTAAATTAATCGATAAACCCGTGCGGCTGTTATTACTTATCCCCTCCGTATACGGCTGAATACCAAGCATTATAGTGTGGTGCTACGTGTAAATAAAGTGTATATATATCGAGCCGCACAGATGCGACGGATATTACTATTCTCATTTCTAAACTAAACATATGCACACAAAGTATTTGGTTGGTATGTTTTGTTCATTGTTAATGTTCGTTAAAAAGATGACACATTTTTTAACCGACTTTAAAAAAGGAGGTTCTGTATTCGACCCGTATGTATGTATGTTTGTATGTCCGCGATTATCTCAAACACTGCTCAACCGATTTTGATAATTCTTTCATTAGTGTAATCTACATACTTTCAGAAAGGTTTAAGTATATAATACATTAGGTAATTATTCTTATGTACGAAGTTATATGCATAAATGTATTGCATCTCCGGCATTTCTATGAGAATTTTGATGATTCTTCGAGTCGTGTCTTCAATTCTTCAATGCACTAGTGTTTATTGAATTTGTGTGGGGTATGTACAACTAAAAAGTGAAAAATAAAAACTTTTTTACAAAAAAACAACCGACTTAAAAAAAAACACTACAAAGTGAAAAATAACTTTAATTTCGGAAGTCGGTGTCAAAAAACGAAAAACCAACGACACCGACTTCCGAAATTAAAGTTATTTTTCACTTTATAGTGTTTGTTTTGAAGTCGGTTGTTTTTTTTGTAAAAAGTTTTTTTATGACTTTAATTTATTGTAGTCGTAGTGATTGTGAAACCTCTTCTTATGTAAGTACTATATTCTGTCCTCTATTAGGAATTTAGTTAGGATGCAAATGCAGAAAAATTAGGGAAGAACTTACAAAATCGACAGACTGTCTGATTATCCCCTACCTTCTGTTGCCTATCGGATTTATTAACTTTTGAATTTAGTATTTGAGATAATTTTCAAGTTATGGAACAACAAACTCAATGTCATACTTAACAAAGTTCAAATTCCATTGCAACCAAAAACTTATTACCTACGACCTTCTTGTTACAAAGGGTCACTCAAAAATCAACTTAGAATATTTTCTACTAAAGTAGATAACTGATTACGTGGCGATGGAATGAGATACACTGCTATAGGACCAAAACAAAAGAAAAGCGCCGCAAACAAAAATATATAATAGCCAAATTACCTCAAACTCCTCAAAGGTACATAACGTCTGAGCGGACATAATTTTGGGTCAAAGTCCCCATTGTGTTCACATAATGAGGCCCACTGAGGGGTTATAATCAACCACTGGCCTAAAGGAGGGTAATTTTTGACCCGCACTAACTTATTTAGGGGAGTTTTTCGTAATATAGAGTCTGCGTATTTTATTATTGGACGTTTGAACATTTTTCGTAGAAATGTTTTATGGCATCGTAGAAAAAAGTGTAGCGTATTCAGCCTATAAGATTCCCACTGCTGGGACACAGGACTCCTCTCTGTGAGAGGGAGTGGGCCGTAACCCACCACGCGGGCCCAGTGCGGGTTGGTACTGTCACGTCATGCCTCCTTTTTTTTTCTCGCGGTGGAGTCCCTCATGGACTTCCTCTATCGTGAGGGTGACAGAGGGGCATGCCGGACTCTTACCGGCTAAAACCACCGCGTTGTTCCACCTCTACCTATGGCCGGGGGTGCGGGATTCGCATAAGCATTCACCGTTCCCATGTCGGTTTCCTTACGATGCTTTTTTCACCGTTTTGAGAGCCGTGGTGATCAAATAATTTACACAAAGTAAAGCGCCTGTCGGGGTTCGAACCTACCACCTATAAAAACTTTTTTTACAAAAAAAAACAACCGACTTCAATAAAAACACTACAAAGTGATAAATAACTTTAATTTCGAAAGTCGGTGTCGTTGGTTCCGCGTTTTCGTTTTTTGACACCGACTTCCGAAATTAAAGTTATTTATCACTTTGTAGTGTTTTTTTTGAAGTCGGTTGTTTTTTTTTGTAAAAAAAGTTTTTATTTTTCACTTTTTAGTTGTACCTACCCCACAAAAAAGTAAACAAAAAAAATCGTTAATGTTGACAATGCAGATAAATTTTTAGATTTTTGTTGATTTTTCAAAAACCGCTTGTCCGATTTCGATAAAATTTTCATGGGACCATTTGGGAACTATACCCTTTCCAACAAAAAAAGAATTTTTCAAATCGGTTGGCAAGCGACGGAGTTATGCGCGAACAAACACAAAAAAAAAAAAAAACATACAAACATTCGAATTGAGAACCTCCTCCTTTTTTAGAAGTCGGTTAAAAAACTCGCAGGTCGCGGCCGTTACCGCGTCAAGAGACACGCGAACGCGTCACCTTTTTTGTTACCCGACTACGGCGAAGTAAAAAGGAGGGTTATGATTTTGACCGGTATGTATGTATGTAAGTATGTATGTATGTTCATCTGTTCCCTCATAACTTCTAAACTCCTTGTAATAATTGGACAAATGAGGTATCGTTGGAAGCGTCTTGATCGTCCGCTGGTTATAGGCTATGTGACGTCACATTGAATTGAATATGGCGCCCTCTAGCAGACCAAAAGTCATGATAAAAAAAAAATTTTTTTTGATCATGCCTTGTTGGGTATCAAATGAAAGGGTATTTTACTTTTCTGCGGCTGACAATATCATAGAGTAAATATTTAAAAAGTAATGGTTTTCATTATAAACACAACTTATTGTTTTAATTTTGTGATGTTAAACTTCACTGTAAACTCACTCTATATCTATCTGTCTCGCAGTAGGCAGGTGCCGATCCTGCTGCACAACGATTAGATCATGTCCAACCAGTCCACCACTACCACCAGTTGCCGGATCGAAGGACTAGTCAAATAAATCATACAGATCGTGGGTTCGATTCCCACCCAGGACAAATGTTTGTGTGATGAGCACGATCATTTGTTCTGTGTCTGGGTGTAATTTATCTATAATATGTATGTATTTAGAAAAATATATAAGTATGTTTATCAGTTGTCTAGTACCCATAACACAAGCTCTGCTTAGCTTGGGACTAGATGGCGTTGTGTGATAGTTGTGGAAATATTATTATTATTTCCTTTATTTCATTATGTACATATAAATTATATTTTTAAATATTAGTATAAAAAATATATAAAAACATTTAAAAATATAAAAAATAGTAGCCCACCGGTATCGGGAACAGGGTCCAAGCTACCGGCGGTCAGGGCTCCAGAGAGAGGAACCTCCTGACAATGCGAGCCGTGTCCAGAAGTACCGCTTTCTGAATCAAGCCCTTGATCCAGCTGCCCAACGTGAGCCTCCTCAGGTGTTGGTCGAGGCTCTTGGCAATCAGCCCATTGGCTGTGACATTATGTAGAACTTGGTAATACGCCCTAAGTGACAAAACGCCCCACCATTCAAGCACTCACACTAACAAAGCAACGCCGCTCGAAACTAGACGCGCGGGGAGCCACTAGTAGCCGGACAACATGGCCGACGTGTGCACGTAGTTTGCGATGTCCGTTTAAAAAATATTGCTAAATCTAGTTTTATTGGCGTGAAACAATTTGAGGTGAGTTTCCAAGAAATTCATGTATATTGATACTTTTATATTTTGTGTTAAAATGACCCACACTATCGTAAAATAGAGAAAATTACCTATCTCTTTTTATTTTTTCGAACGTTATAACCTTGAATCTTGTGTTTTGATCTCAGTGGGGCATATTGAAAATCGAATTTGACAATAAGCCCCTAAGCTAGTTGTTTAAAACGCCCCAATATTTGAACTGTCTTAAGTACCTTGTTGCGTGTTATTATTACAGATAATGTCTCGGAAGTATGAAAGAAGGACACTACGAGCATCATGGAGTGCGGACGACTTAGACAAAGCCATGCGTAGTGTCCAAAGCAAAGTAATGGGTGTTAATGAGGCATCCAGAAACTTTGGCATACCGTCTCGAACTCTAAGAAGACACATTTTATCAGGAAAATCAAAGGGCCCTCTGGGACGCAAACCAGTATTTTCTGTAGAATATGAAAAAAAACTGGTTGCCCATATAAAGAAATTGGAAAAAGTTGGATTTGCCCCTGACAGAAAAGATGTAAAAGAAATGGCATTTCAACTAGCTAAGAAACTTAATATTAAAAACCCATTTTCAGCAAGTTCAGAATCAGCTGGAAATGTATGGTTTTCGGGGTTCATGGCTCGCAACTCAGAATTAAGCCAAAGAAAATCAGAAGGCTTGTCACTTGCTCGAGCTTATGGAGTTAATAGGAAAGATGTACAGGATTTTTTTGATTTACTAGCCAAAATCTACGAAGAAAATGATTTTGCAAATCACCCCGAAGATATTTTCAACATGGACGAGTCCGGAATACAGGTGAACAACAAGCCAGCAAGAGTAATTGCCACAAAGGGAGCCAAAGATGTCTACACGCTCACTAGCTCTGAAAAGGGTGAAAACGTAACGGTAATTGCTTGTTGTAATGCTCAAGGTAACTTCCTTCCCCCTGTTTTAATCTATAAGGGTACTTACAGCAAACCACAATTTTCCGAAGGTCTTCCCCCAGGATCACAGGTTTTCATGAACAAAAAGTCTTCTTATATAAATACAGATCTCTTTATGCAATGGTTTGAAGAAGTGTTTCTGCGTCACAAGAGTCCTCGAAAAACATTGTTAATATTAGATGGTCACAGCTCGCACAGTAACAATATTCGCCTACTGGAAGTGGCTAAAGAAAATGATGTTATTCTTTTGTGTCTACCAAGTCACACTACGCATGCTCTGCAGCCTCTTGATAGAGCCTTTTTTAGACCATTGAAGGTGTACTTTGCCCAGGAAGCGAAGACATGGATGGTCAGGAACAAAGAGAAAAAGTTGACACGCTATGACGTATCTAAGTTAATCGGACGAGCTTGGGGCAAAGCTGCCACTGTTTCCAACGGTGTGTCAGCTTTAAAATCGTGTGGAATTTATCCTTTTGATCCGAGTGCCATTCCTGATCACTACTTTTCACTATCTGATTCGTTGCGAGACCAAAATTTAGTTGTTGAAGATGAAGATGAGACGTCAAGAGAGTCTCTGTCATTACTTCATGAATATGACGATAGTGAACTAATTGCCTTTGATACAATCCATTCATCACCGCCGCAGGTCGTAAATGATTTAGAGCCCAGGACATTATCACCACCTGTCGTTGTGACTGAGTTCCAACCTGAGCCAGGTCCTTCAGGACTACATCTAACTAATACAAATTACGAAGATAGTTTGATGGAAGTCGTAACTGAACATGCATTGCCTGTGCAAGATGCACTTGTGGCAGAAGAGCTTGATCAAATTAATCTCATATCGCCAAAAACACCACAAAAGTATCCGGTACAATGTCGTATCGAGAGTGAGGTGGGTCTGACTATTGCGAAATCTAATCTTATTGATTTGATTGAACAAACCCCTGAAAAGCAAATAGGATCTATTGAGTCAGAAGCAACACCATCCAAAGTTTTGAATGAAATCCATCCAGTGCCTAAACTTCCAGTAGTATTGTCTAAGAGAAAACAAACAGCTGTTATTTTAACTTCTGATGAAAATATAGAGAAACGGAAAGTAATTGCTGATAAAAAGAAACCAGCAGCTGGAAAATTAAAGCAGGCTAAGACCACAAAAAGAATTAAAGCAGTGAAAGAAAAAGATGGTGTAAAAAAGAAACAAAATGGGGGTATAAAGAAGCAAAAGAAAGGTACTGTCAGAAATAAGAATAAAAAAAAAGTAAGCTGGTCATCGTCTTCTGAAAGTAATGATGAAAACGAGGTTAGGGTAGATACTTCTGAAGAAGAAATCTCAGACGAACACGACGACGTTAACAGATGCGTTGAATGCACGGAAAATTATTATGACACACAATCCACTGAAGATTGGATTCAATGCCCGTCTTGTTTAACATGGTTGCATGAGTTTTGCACTATGTATAACCCAATGTGTAATCGTTGTGGACGGAAAGCCAAAAAGGAAGCTGTTAACAAAAATAGATTGTAAGTTTTTATTGTTTAATTTTAAGATGATTGCCAAATGAAAACTTTTAAGACTGATTCAATATAAAACGGAAGCCGAATGTTATGTTATGTTATGTTATCGTGTTGGTTACCGATGGTTGTTTATTATTTTGTTTTTCTTTATAATAATCTATTTAGTTGTTATAGCTAGAAATTATGTTTTATTCAAATGTTTATTTAAAAAGTCTGATTTGATAAAGAGACTGACTAAGTGCCTCATATTATTTTAATTTAGATTTAAGTTAGTTTTTGCCAAAACGATTGTTAATATAGTTAAAAATATGAAAAAATATATGATTAATACACTGGGGCATTTTATAATAAGAGTGAGTCGTATTAGCCAACGACCACATTACAAAACGCCCCACCTTAGATTAAAAAAAAATATTAATATTATTTTATCCTTAGTTCCTATTAAGGTTACCACTTGTGCCATTATTGTCAAAAGACTTAATATTGTTCCAAAATAAAAAGTTGGATTATATCTTGTAAGATTTATTTTTTATTACAATTTCAAAAAAAGTAGGGCGTATTACCAAGTCTTACCCTATTATTATTATTATTCAACAAAAACGAGTGCAGGCAAAATTATGTTCAATATGTGAAGACCACTAAAAAATCTATCTATAACTTATCAACAGTTTTTACCAGAGCATCCAGTGGGTTTTGCCTGACTGGTAGAGGTAAACTGCATCCACCCACGATGCTGATCAGGCGCTCGTCAAGAGGGAACAACGAAATTTGGGGTGCTGGCCCACCCTGGTCCTTGTTCGGCCCTCATACACATTTCAAAAATATAAATATTACTGATATAAACCTCAAAATAATTAAATAAAAAAAAAGTTTAAAAACTAATAACCGACTACTGAAAAGGATGAAACAAGAAAGTAAATTCCCGTGGTCGCATGCTACCACAGCTTATAAGTATGTTACAGCGGCGAACGTACGGGAAGAGTTTTTTTGTTCGTCGATCCGCGCGTCGCGGCGCTGTGACTCGCGGCATGCTCGAAACAACATCTTTTTTTTTTTCTTTCTTCTTCTTTTTTTTGTTTTTTTTTTTTTTTTTTGTTTTCTCAGCAGTCGCTGTCGCAAGACGCCTGTAGCTTGAGCGTGTAGCTCATGGACACGGGGTTATCTTTAAATCATCACAAGCTTCATAATAACGCTACAATAAGAACATACACGTATTTAAACAAATTAAACAAAATTACTTCTGAATTCTACAACAGTCGCAACCAATTTTCAGTGCGAATATAGCAATTTTCAGTCGAACACAAAAACTTTACCAATTTAACTTCACCGGGCGCAATGTTTCCAATAGGTGCCTATATATTTCTGGTGAAAAATTAAGATCCAACGTATAATTTCTTGTGGGTATCGTAAATTCGCCCTAGGTCTCTTGGGGATGGGTTTTTTCGGCTAGAATTTGGGACGTAATTTTCTCTTGATTTTTGCTAAGGTTTCAAGGCTGGCTGGCTAAGAAGACAAAAAAAAAGTAAATATTTATTTGTATTAGAGTGAATTTCACCAATAACACTAAACATATTATACAGGGTTATTAGAAAAACACCAAAAACTTCTTAAGAGGGCATTGTACTCATCATTATGAACAACTTTTACCTTTATGGGACCAAACCTGTAATCGCGAAAAAAAAATCAGCTTTTCCCTACATTTATGTTTGTATAACTCGTCAAAATGTAGGGAACAGCCGATTTTTTTTTTTTCGTAATATCAGGTTTCAGAGACACAAGGTAACCGACATAGCCCGAAGAATTGCCATACTTAAGTGGCAGTGGGCAGGGCACATATTAGCTCGCAGAACAGATGGCCGATGGGGCCGATAGGTTCTGGAGTGGCGACCGCGTACCGGAAGACGTAGCGTTGGAAGGCCTTCCACAAGGTGTACCGACGACCTTGTGAAGCCCGCAGGAACCCGTTGGATGCAAGAAGCACAAAACCGGTCGAAGTAGAGGTGCTTGGGGGAGGCCTATGTCCAGCAGTGGACGTCTTTCGGCTGAAATGATGATGATGATGACGACCTTAGTTTACGTTTGAGTTTGTATTAAAAATTCTTCATGGAATGAAAAACAAGCAGATCGCAAATAGCGCTAGAAATGTCTAGAAAAACAATTTTCAAGAAAAACTAAACAAAAAACGACTGTATTTCGTAATGGCAACACTGCACTGGTCTTGTTTTCTTTTCTTTTTGTTGCGAGTGCTTACTAATGAACGAAGATCAGACACTCGGGGAGTTAGGGAATTCTCTCATCTTCCCGGAATTTTAACAACAGGAACTTACATTATTCTAGGAAATTCTAAGAGATTTCGAAAAATTCTTACGATGATTTTGTAAAATGCAACGTCTTTTTTTCTGACTGACCGTTATGGCTGATTTATTTTATATTTCCACTAGAACCGCCCTGCGGTTTCACCCGCATAAGTGTCGATCCCGTGGGAATACCGGGATAAAAACTATCCTATGTCCTTTCCCAGGACTCGAACTATGTATCTCTATACCACATTTCATCTAAATTGGTTGAGCGGTTTAAGCGTGAAGAGGGCTGGCCATGTCTGTCGAAGGGCCGATGGCCGGTGGAGCAGACGAGTCCTGGAGTGGAGACCGCGTACCGGCAAGCGTAGTGTGGGACGCCCCCCACCTAGATGGACGGACGGCCTAAAGAAGGTGGCTGGGGTAGACTGGATGCGGAAGGCGGAGGACAGGGTGCTGTGGCGCAGTCTGGGAGAAGCCTATGTCCAGCAGTGGACTGCGATAGGCTGAGATGATTGATTGATTGAGGTAACAGACAGACAGACACACTTTCGAATTTATAATATTGGTTCTTCAGCTCAACTGCCTTGCAATGACCTGGGTTAGGACTTTAGGACTATACTACGATACTTTTTAGCTCAATAGTGCTCACGTTCGCGTGGGATACTCTATGATGCCGGGATTAGTTTCCGCAATTAGTCCTTCAAGTGGACCATAGTACGAAGTCCATGTCAACCGTCACTGGTTCCCGTGGCATAATATCCGAGCTCCACCAAGGCGTAGCCGCGGGCAAAAGCTAGTGTTTTATAGTTTGGCATGGACATATTAATCGTACCTGAAATAAAAGAGCACAGTGCTGCACAGTGCACGCACACCCCCTACCCTATTTTTCAAGTTAAACAAATATTAACTTTATTTCAATGACTACTAAATTGATTTCAGAGTGACTATCACTGTTGACAAATTTATAAGAATGTTTGAAGTTGTAGCGTAAACTGAACTTTATTGTGTAGGAGTTAAAGTTGTTTTTCCATTAATTCATATTTGTTTACATTTATTGCAAACCACATCATTTCACCGAATTTGCGAATTTGCACCACCATGTTTTGCTCTATTAGACATTACATTATGTTTAAATGTAAATATTTTGTGTTAGACTATACGCTGTGGCTCTGTCTCGCATTGGGTCTTAGCATTATGCTGAGCGATGACCATTTTGTGTTGGAGTGACGCATATTTTGCCCCAATTTGATTTTTTAATTTTATTTTGTGTTTTGTTTTGTGTTCTTTCTTTGCGTTAAGTTTACCGCAAATAAACGAATTTTCTTTCTTTCTATTTACTGACTGACAAACTTTACACTATGTATTTTAAAAATGACTTCGTATTCAAAAAAATATTTAAAATCCAAATCAAATCAGACACTGAACTGTTATTACAAAGAAGAAGACAGATCAAGGATTTCTTAGCGGAGTTTTATACTTTTCCAGAACTTTTCTTTCTTCTGTGATTCCTTCAGTTGACACTTCAAGGGAGCAATATATTAATTACTTACAAACAACTTAGTATGGATTTAAACATACAAGTTAAACAATTTAGATTGTTTGTAAGTTCTTCCCCGATAGAACTCGATCCTAATCGCCTAGCTATTAAAGTTTGTGTACACTTTTGGAAACAAAGTTAGCTTGTGATTGGTTAATTGCCGTATAGACGTCTTTTCCCAAGTAGCAAACAAGAATAGTGATTAAATCTTACATGTCTATACTTTATCTAAAGTTGGATTTAGCTAAATCAAAAAGGATTTCGTTAAGCCTTTTCTTTCTTTAATACTAAATCGTTTTAAACAACCGCTACTTAAGTAAATTAGGAATACCAAAAACCAAGTTAAGTATTCTCAAAACTAGTTTGTATTAAGTATGCCTACAGTTAATACTAAAAATATTTTTTTACTATACTCAGAATATTTGAAAGCTCACTTAAAACGCAATTGAATAACTGAAGTACTTTTTTAGACAAACAAAGAAGAAATTGATTTTGTAGATAAAATTAAGATAATTGTAATTCCAATTTCTAGAAACTGATTTTCCTCCTATTTTTATTCCTTTTTGACTAAAATTAGTAAGTTTAGAGTAAAAATACATTTAACGGGACGTTCTCTTCAAACAGAACCAAAATATGGATAAAGTGGAAAAATTAAAAAGATTTGTTAGCTTTCATCGGCGTGTTATCTATACTAATATTATAAAGAGGTAAAATTTGTTTGTAAGTTTGTATGTAGGGGGTAATCTCTGGAACTACCTACCAGTCGGATTTGAAAAATTATTCTTGCATTTGATAGCCCAATTCTTGAGGAAGGCACGCTATGACCCTTAGGAGCCAGGCAAAAAGAAACAAAGCCAAAAAGAACGTTAAGTGATAGCGCGGGCGGGTGATGCGATACGACGGGGTGGCTTTGGGGGGGAACAAGAAGTTTCACGCAAACGAAGTCGCGGGCTGAAGCTAGTAAAATATAAAAAATTAAACTTAACCAATGTGCCGAGTCGAGATTATCAAATAAGCAGAACAGAAGTTATTTCCTGAGTTTGGGTGGCTTCTAAGAAAATTGGAATTGGATAGTTTAAGTTATTTAAACAATATATCTGTCGCAGGGAAATGAGGATATCACGAAATCCCGGTAGATGTCGAATATTCTTGTTTATTACGTCTTCTTACTAAAAGTATCTAGTGATATACTGACTGACTGACTGTGTAGACTGGTATAGAAAATGCCTAAGGCGTTAAGTCCGCCTTTGTACAGTTTTTACTTGTGCATAAAGTTTTAATAAATAAATGTGACAAAATACCAATTTATCGTCAGTGATATGTCGTTTCACTAAACTAAATCTAGTAAAATGTTAGAAAAGCGGATACTGCCGAATAAAAATCGAGCCATGCATTAGCTGGAAGAATTTCTACATTTGTACTTCTACAACGTAATTGTGAAATATCAAAGTTCCAGTGCAAAACCAAAAGATGTATTTGCAAGAAGCTAAATGTTTTGTGTAATTCAAGGTGCCACAAATCACTGCTTTGTTTAAATAAATAACAAGATTTTCCATTTTCCATCAGGAGTGAGTCGTTGTCTTAATTGTTGAGCCTCGCAAGTCATTTTTTTTTTTTATTATTTACATTTATATTTTTATACCTAATGAACGAATCCACATAGGTAATAGAAAAAGGTATAATACCTGATATCATTGTCAGATTATTGTTTAGTTGATTAAAACTTGGTTAAAATTTCCATTAGAGGACCATTGATTTATGGGGTGGTGAGGGGGGGGGGAAGGGGGAGGGGGGGAGGGGTGCTGCCCCCTGTACCACCCCCAACCCGCGGAGCCCCATGGTTATGGGGATATCCATGGTTAAAGTTTTTAGGTTAGAATAAAAAATTCCATAAATTTCCATCGAATTATGGTACGGGAAGGCCCGGCTACCCCCCTATACCATCCCCATCCCGCAGAACCCCATGGCTATGGAGATATTCATGGTTGAAGTTTTTAGGTTAGAATAGCGCTATTTAGTCAAACTAGGGGGAGAGCTTCCCTTTTCCCCTAGTTTGACTCCGCCTTATCTCCGGCGCTGCGGGAAGAGCAGCCCTTCCGCCCTTGCGTGACGAAGCACGGTCACTCATGCTCGGCTCCGCAGCTTCGACTTGTTGGTCGCCTTCGGCGACCAGCCTCAGCCGCTTCACCTCGCATGGTTCCCGCGCTTCGTCACAGCGGGCGAGGGCTGCTCTCCCTCCGCGCCTCCGGTTTTTTATATACACTCTAGGGGTAGGGCAGACAAGACCACGTGGAAAGTGGGGTGCTCTGATTCGGTTTTGGGTATTTTTCGGATATTCATATAATGAGAATAAAACACAAGAAATTTTGGCGTCGCTTTACGTTCCGTTCCACAGTTTAAACAAAAATTAATTATTTTTTGTGTAAAAAAGTCGAATGTAATTGCTTAATACAGCACGATTATTGTGCACATTAATTACACACCAAATATAATATGTGAATATATGAAAATAAAATAAAATTTAAATAAAAAGTATGACATAAAATTGAATTAAATACACCTCTACCGTCAACGGAACGTGAAATGTCAACTTTGACGTCTACCATGACAATTTATCTAACCTAAAAATTTGCAAATGGCGAGCTATTTTCCAATTTGTATGGAAACTTTACAAAATTATATCTCGTAAACTGTGATACTCCGCGGTTTGAAATTTTGTAAAAAGCTTTCTATTTATGAGTACTATCTACAAAAAAAAAATGAGCTTCCAAATCGATGGTCCTTTAATGGAAATTTTAGCCTAAAACTTTATTTTCTAATAAAAATGCACCAGTTAATTTGTAATTTTGTTTTATTACTTGATTCATCAACAGTATTCTTCATTTCACTACATTTAGTTTAGTGAAATGACATATCTCTGATTTTATATTAGTATTTTGTCATATCACTACATACTTTTAGTAAAAAGACGTAATAAACAAGAATATTCGACATCTACCGGGATTTCGTGATATCCCTGATATCCTCATTTCCCTGCGACATATCAATTAGTAAGCTACTTATAGCACTGAATTTGAATCCTTGTGTTCTGTTATGCTTCGTCGAATTCAAACATTAGGAGGTACCTACCTATATTAATTTAATCATATTCTTTCGACTATCTTACATAAACCTGTTTCCACCACAAAATAAACAAGAACCACACAATAACAATAAATGACAAGTTAAGAAAACATTAAGACGTAATCTGGTTTTAACTAAATCAAACTATAGAATCACTTAATACCAAACAAATTAAATAGTACTTCACCAATACTGTTTTTAGTAAAGGTTAAGTATAATATCTCTTAACTAGCACTACTTCAAGTGTAACTTGTCTTAACTTTGTCTGAACTAGCCTTACAAAATCATTATTGTCTAAAATCTTACTTCGTTAAGAAAAATAAGATTTAACGCCATTTTGCACTACAAGTGAAAAAAATATTAAACATTTTCCAACAATACGTCATCAAAAACCAGAGTAAATTGAACTTACATTTTTGTCATAGTCATTCTAACTACATTAATAACTTACACATTTATAAAAAATGTAGTACTCTGCACTAAATGGCACAAAATTTTTAATTTGCAATATTATTATACCACATATTTTTGTTTGTTTTCTAGTATTTTAAAAGCCCGTCTGTTCTATAGCACTATCTATAGATTTTACACGAGAAATCATCATGCGTTTTAAATTTCCAATGCATTCAACGACATAAGAAAGCCTTTTCTAGACATAAAAAATGTTGTTAAACCGCCATTTTCGTAAGTCTTAAAATACTTTAAAAGTTCACCATGTTTTCTAAAATAATATTACTTAAAGCAATTTAAAGCAAAATAAGTTTTTATTTATACTTCACTAAGACAAGATGGAATATCTGCACTTCAAAATTGATAGTTTTAATTAGGTATTGTAGATATCTTTAAGTCTATTTCTTTATCTTAAGTCAACCTACAAGATATCTTGAAGACAGTGTTTAAGAGTTCTGCAAAACCATACTCTCTTAAGTAGGGTTAAAGTTTATCTAAACAGTAGTATTAACTCTTTCTTAACAAGTTCTTAAATACTGTGCCCACTTTTACTTAACTGTTTCTTGGAGTGTATCTAGAAGATATCTTGAGGGACATAATAGTTTTAGCCAAGACAACAGCTGGAATTAGTCTACTTGTCTTCAAGATATCTACAATACCTTTTTAAGACAATTGTTTGCTACTTGGGTTGTTACACGTATTACCCAGTAACTGGGTTGTGGAGGTCAGATAGGCAGTCGCTCCATGTAATATACTGGTATTTAGCCCTGACACTGCGCGAAATGGGAATCGAACCTAGGTCTTCATACTCAACAGGGCATGCGACCACTTCACCAACGAGGCAGCGGTTTACTATTTTATGGAAAAATCCTTTATTTTTCACCGATTCCTCTAACACAAAGAGGCATAATGGTTCTACGTAGATAAATGTTATCGTTAAGTACCTGTTTTTTGATAGCCGTCTTTCGTAAAATTCTTTTGTGGTAGTAACAACAATAATAGCGGTTGTCGACCTCCCAAAAAAGATCAGATCTTTTTATTTTTTAATTTTTCGTGTTTAGTTAAGAATACCCATCGCGTCTGCGGAATTTAGATAACCAATTAAAAAGAACCCTGTAGAATATTCTGCTACGATTACGCGCCATGGACAGGCTTAAAAAAATACTATATTAAGTTAATTTTGTAACGGAGGGGCCCGTGGCTAAATTATAACTGCCGCACTAGATGGGTGACCATCTTTACATACCAAGACCCTTCCGTGCTTCGGAAAGCACGTTAAGCCGTAGGTCCCGGCTGTCATTCGTGGATCTTTGACAGTCGTTACGGGTAGTCAGAAGCCCGAAAGTCTGACAACCAGTCTTACCAAGAGGTATCGTATTACCCAGTAACTGGGTTGTGGAGGTCAGACAGGCAGTCGCTCTATGTAAAATACTGGTATTCAGCTGCACCCAGTTAGACTGGAAGCCGACCCCAACATAGTTGGGAAAAGGCTAGGCAGATGATGACTCTCTTAACGATTAAACACGTCCTTCAGTATCGACACTAAAAGTAATGAGCAGGGCCTTAACGCACTGTTTACTGAGCATTTCCGCAATAAACGCGGAACGCACCATAAGGGCAGTCGTAACCCTACGGTTAAAGTCGTGAAACTACTTTTACAAACTAATTAACTTTACTAATTTACTTTTAACGACCAGTTTTCTGTTTTTAAGAGGAGTACATGACCTAAAGCGCGGTCACTGTCTGACTGCATAGAAAAGAAAGAGAAGCGCGATGACACAACGCTGGTAGTTTATTGCAAAATATGAAGCAATTGTCTATTTACGAAAAATTTATTGCTTGGACTAAAAAATTAAATCACTAGAGTTTTAGTATGTTGCTTGTAGAATAATCTGACAAAAAATCATAATGATTGCATGTATACAGGGTGTCCCTGGAAGTAAGGATCAAATCGAATAGGGACGTGGGCAAGGTCGTTTCCATACTTTTTAACCCAGAGAATGTGAGTGAATTTTTTTACGGTTCAAAAGATATGACCGATTTTAATTATTTTTTTCAATCACTTCGCTTAGAGCTCAAAGAAAATAATCATAACAAAATACTATCAGGGCTATCTAAAAAAAATAAATTGATAGCCCTGATAGTTTTCACGAATTCGATCTTTCTTCTCTTTTTTTTAGTTTTTTTTTTAGTTTTTTTTTTTTAGTTTTTTTTAGTATTTTTTTTTTTTGCTAAAACGTTTGGATATCACCTTGCCCACACGTCCCTATTCGATTTGATCCATTTTTCCAAGGACGCCCTGTATAAGTATGGTTTTTGTTGTAAAAAGAAAGTTTTGAGGTATTTTCATGATTTTTTTCTATCGTACCAAATAAGTTGTATTACGTTTTCAACACACCATAGTAATGTAAAAAACAGTAACACACTATCTACCTAGCATATATCCTGAAGAATATCATATATTTTTTTGATTTTGTTTACTGCAGTCGATCATATACTTTTATTGTTTCTAAACTTGCGTTTGTTGCGTTTATGTCCTGTAAAGGTGCGGGATTGTCCGAAAGGGTTACCGCTACCCCGGAACATAAAGAGCTAAGGAAGGAACACGGATGGGTTTTAGTCAGTAAGAGTCTGACACTCCCTTCTGCTCCACCCAGAGCGGGAGGGGTCATTAGATGACTTACCATTCATAAAAAAAAAGGTCCTGTAAGCCCCTTAACCTCTCGTCTGTCGGAACGTAGATCTACGCGTAATTGTGTCTGTAATTACGACATTCAATGGGTTAATGAAGAAACGTAAGGGCTCGTGGTTACGTCAAGGGTCGATCGATTTGTCAGGATAAGCTATAAATGCTGCTGTTCTTCTGAGGATGGATCAATAATCCGATCCAGCCTGTGAATGGATTTGGATGACAGATAGTTTATAACAAGGATTAACACATAGTATACTTTTATCCTGATATTCCCACGGGATCAAAACTTACGCGAGTGAAGCCGCGAGGCGCAGCTAGTGTCATAATAAAAGGAAATGTTAGCTTTAATCATGAGTTCCGACTTTCACCTCATAATAGGTTCCCAATCAACTTAAACTCGTAACCAACTAATTTCTATTTAAACTTATGTTTCAAATTAATATTATTTCAAGTTAAACAAATATGAACTTTATTTCAATGGTAATTAACTTGATTTCAGAGTGACTAGCACTATTTTAAAAAGTTATAAAAATGTTTGAAGTTGCAGCGTAAACTGAACTTTATTATGTAGGAATTAAAGTTATTTTTCCATAAACTCATATTTTGTCTACATTTTTGGCAATTAAATCGCACATTCAGATTATGCGTACGTATTCCGAAACAGCGACATAATCAGTTGTCAAATTTTAAGCTTCCGACCCACACACTTCCTTGTTCCCCTTGAAACTTTCGCCAACTGGAAGTTTCGAACAATAAAGGCGTACGTACCACGAAACGTTCAACCATTTCTGCTTAGTTAAAGGGTAGTTCTTCGAAATTTGATTCTTCGACTGATCCATATGGCCAAAATTTTTTTTCACTTTCAGCTCTGTAACACATGTTCATATGAAAATAGGTATACCAAATAACATATGTTTGTATGAGGGACTCGTTTTTATAAAGTAGTTTTCAAGATATCGACGTTCCTTCGAATATTTTGTGCCCAGATGAATCAGAAACAGAAGTAAAAAGTAATAAATACACCGTTAGTTATGATTGTTAATTCTAAACAATAATTGTTAATTCTTAACTAAGACTAAGACATATCAAAAGTACCATATTTAGAACAAGTTTATACTCCTGTCATTTTTTAATTATTCAAAAGGGTAAATAATAATAAATAAGACTAGAACTCTAGACTAGACTAGACTTGTACACGGTCAAAAATTGGACATTATAATGCAATAAAAGCACTCTTTTCATGCTGGAGAGGGGAAATCTAATTTATTTTTAATATTTATATGGGGTATTGACCATACGAATCAGGCACAGTAGTATCAGAATTTTGCCTACAATCATGCATAACTCATCATACATACAGACTTCATTATTGTCATTTTACTACACGAATCTATAACTCAAAAGCATCACACGAAACATAGATTAAAGTTTTAAAACAATTAAATAAATTTTATAAGGTAGGCATTGTAATCAGAGTGCCACCTGAACCAAACACAGATGAATCAGATGTTTTCCTTCGTAACTCCGGGATCTAAGCCAACCAGCAGCACGTCCGCCTTCTAGCTTGTCCGTTGCACCACTGGCTCCCCCCGCGCGGGAAGCCAGACTCTCATTATTATTACCCGATCAAGTACGGTCAAGTGCAGCTTACGCCACATTAATCAGTATTATACGCCGGACACTTCTTATTTACTTATTTATAAACACACTAACGTAGTTATAACTAATACACATTTTTTTTGTAAGAGGACAACTCATTTACTTTCGATATAATTATAATTTATATTGATGAATCAAAGGGAAAATGCGACATCGACCATTTTGTTCCGGAAAATGGCAAACGGACGCCTTATATGAATCAGAAGAACGAACTTCAAATATTTTTATTTTGTACCTAGACAGCAAATATTTAAAATATATAATTTGTCCTAGTAAGGGATAAAGCTAAACTGTACAAAAAAAAATATTACATGCCGTTTTGTTAGTTGGTTACAGAAATATACCCACAGACATCAAAAATTTTGTCCCTGAAGAACTACCCTAAACTGGTAATAAAAGGAAACAAGCCCGCAGGTGACGAATCGTGAGTTTGTGACCCACTCTACTACAAATTTCTGCCCTTGGGGGTACGCAGGAACCTCATGGCTAAGCAATACGGTTGCGTGCGGTAACGGTGCGGTGCCGCAACGTCATCCAACATACAAATCACTATAAGGCCCTATTCAGTGCTCTCCTGACGGTCAGGACTGACGGTCAGTGCGTACGACGCACTATGCGTCCGTATGCGGACGCAGTCAGTGCTGCTCTGAATGCACGCATGGTTTCTATGGCGATAGCTACGGCGGACCGACGTCAGTCCTGACCGTCAGAAGAGCACTGAATAGGCCCTTACCATGTCACACGATGCGTTGGGTCGCCGTGCGGCGTGACAGCGTTCTACTGCGGTGCCGCATCGCCCATGTGGCACCCTATAGCTCGAATTAATTGCGGTGTGGTGCCGCACCGTAAACGCATTGTGTGGCCTCGCTCTTTCAAGCCGCACTGGTCCATCGAAAGTTAAGCAACGCTTGCCGCGGTCGGATGAATGACCACCTATTTTATCATCTTGAGACCCCTCCATGCCTCAGAAAGCACGTTAAGCCGTTGGTGCCGGCTGTCATACAATCAACAACTGGTGAAGGGCGGGCGTTTTGGGGGACTGTCTTTTGTAATTTTGACGTTCGAAAAGTGCTGATTCACTGCCCCGTTTGAATAAATGCCTTTTGATTTTGATTTTGTCATTCATAGATCTTGACAATCATTGCGAGTCGTCAGGAGCCCAAAAGTCTGATAACCAGTGTTACCAAAGTCTATCGTGTTACCCGGTAACTGGGTTGTGAAGATCAGATAGGCAGTCGCTCCATATAAAATATTGGTAATCAGCTGCGTTCGGTGCGATTGAAAGCCGACCCCAAGATAGTTGGGAAAAAGCTAGGCAGATAATGTTGATGATGTTGTTAAAGGACCGATGCCTGGTGGAGCAGACGAGTCTTGGAGTGGAGACCGCGTATCGTAAAGTGTAGTGTGTCCTTTTTATGGTCATCGGGCCATTTTGCTTGGCCCCCCCAAGCCAAATGGACCGAGGACCTTAAGAAGTTGGCTGGGACAGACTGGATGTGGCAGGTGGAGGAGAGGGTGTAATGGCACAGCCTGGGAGAGGCTTATGTCCAGCAGTGGACTGCGATAGGCTGAGTTGATTGATTGATAGGCAGATGATGCGATTCGGAGGTGGTAAAACCAAGCCAATTATATTGGCACTAGCAGCGGCCCGCGGTTTCACCCACATAAGTCTCGATTTCTTGGGAACATCGGGATCAGAAGTATCCAAAGTCCTTACCCGGAACTCAAACTATCTTCATAACAAATTTCATCTAAATCGGTTCAACGGTTTAAGTGTGAAGAGGTAACAGACAGACACACTTTCGCATTTATAATATTAGTATGGATATTAATAAACGCAGGACGTTTACGTTAAAATACCTTTGTAGATTTATTCCGGTATGCACAATAGTATAGAACGCTAGTTTCAATTTATGCCATGCAGGTACTGTTGGCGATTCTTAGAGGTGTTATAAATAAAATAGCGGACTGTATTTAGGTATGGTATATTGAAACACAATGACGCGCGCCTCTCGGACCGTTCCGTTTTAAAAAGTGAAGGGCAGTGCAGGCCATCGGCGATCGGCGTCTCGTCCCCCGCTCCCCGCATGCTGCTGGCCCGCTCCCGTAGTCGCTGTGGAGGGCGGCGCTACGTTTTGTCTCCAACATACTCCCCGGGTTGAAGTAGGTAGGCAGCTGATTCAACAAGCAGGTTCTGGAAGGGGACAAATGTTATTAAATGCCCTTCGGATAATGGTTCCTCCCTTGATCCTTATATCGGCGACTCGAGCAACTTGATCTTGAGCCCCTGGGAAAACGGCCACACAACGACCCAGGGCCCAACGTAAAGGAGGCAATGCTTTATCCTTTATAAGGACTAAGGAACCCAATTTGAGTTCGCTTGACGCAGTAGGCCACTTCGTCTTTTGCTGCAGTGTGGTGACGTACTCGTTGGAGAATCGTTTCCAGAAATGTTGCTTGACGAACTCGATTCGTTTGTATCGCTCAAGACTTGTTATTCTTTCTGTCAGCTGTGGATGTGGAACAGACACAAGTGGTCGTCCTATTAGGAAGTGAGCGGGTGTTAAAGGTGTGAAGTCTGTAGGATCGGAATTTAAGGCGGTGATAGGACGTGAATTAAGGATGGCTTCCACTTGAGTCAGACAAGTGTGCATTTCTTCATAAGTGAAATGCGTAAGTTGGAGAAGCCTACGAAGATGATATTTAGTGGAACGGACAGCAGATTCAGCCATACCATTGAAATGGGGGGTGTAGCTCGGAATGAAGAGGAAGTCTATACCCTCTTGGGCGACTTCAGAACTAATTTGGGAACTTGATTCCTGTAAAAAACGATGTAACTCGTTACATGTACCTACAAAATTAGTCCCATTGTCAGAGGTTATACTTTGAGGCTTCCCTCGACGAGCCACAAACCGGTTTAGAGCGGCCATGTATCCCTCTTTAGTAAGGTCTGTAACAAGTTCCAAATGCACGGCTTTTGTAGCTAAACAGACAAAAATGGACAAGTAAGATTTAGTCAGTTGGCAACCTCGACCTTTACGGTTAGCTATCTTAACTGGGCCTGCATAATCCACCGAACAGTGTAAAAAAGGGAATTCCAGTGTAGTTCTGGATTCAGGTAACTGTCCCATTATGGGCTGAACATTGCTGGCTTTAAATCTGAAACATTTTATGCAACCTTTCGTTATCGATTTAGACAGATTCCTTCCTCCCAAAGGCCAAAAAGCTTGACGAATATTGGACAACAATAACTGAGGCCCCGCATGTAAAAGCTTTAAGTGATGCATCTGAAATATGATTTTCGTTAAATGATGTTTGCTACATAATAATATTGGATGCTTGGTGTCATAGCTATAAGGTGAGTTATCAAGTCTACCGCCTACTCTCAAGATATCATTTGAATCTAAAAATGGGGTCAATGATATTAATTTATTTTTCTTTGGTAATGCGTGACCTGATTTTAAGATAAGGTATTCATTTGGGAACATTTCTAACTGTGCAGTGTGTATGATAAAATTGAATGATTTTTTCAATTCCTCACAAGAAAGATGATCGCAGAATCTGTTCGTTTTGTTTTTACAGTTATAAATAAATCTGTATATATAGGCTATAACTCTTTGTAAACGTGTAAATTGTGAATATTTAGGTATAAGTTTTGTAAATAGCTTATCGTCATCGTTCTTCCTAACGTCATTATTTATAAGAAGACAAGGCTGGAGATCCGGTAGGTCCTGTTTCTGGGATTCATTAGGCATTTTTGGCCAACAATGATCTGACTCGAGCAAATACGATGGGCCCGACCACCACAACGAGGCGTCGCTGATGACATCAGCCTTCACCCCGCGAGAAACAAGATCCGCCGGGTTCTCCTTGGACGGAACGTAGCTCCACGTGTGACCGCTGGTGCTTTCTTTGATCTCGTTAACACGATTACGTACGAACTGATTAAGTTGATTTGAAGGGGTGGACAACCACCCTAAGACGATCGTGGAATCGCACCAAAACCGACACATGTTAATGTTTAACGTTAGTGAATTTCTTACCTTAGTACACAGTCTTGCACCTAATAGAGCGCCACACAACTCTAGACGGGGAATAGTTGTGGGTTTAATTGGTGCGACTTTGTTTTTCGAGATTAAGAGCTGAACACGTACACGACCCGAATTACACACAGACCGAATGTAGACGCATGCCCCATACGCACTTTCAGATGCATCTGTGAATACATGGATTTCAATCTTTACGCAAAGATCACTAAGAACCCATCGAGGAATTTGTAATTTATTGAGACAGGGTAATGTGTTAGCAAATGAAGACCAGAGATGTAAAATCTCTGACGAAACTTCTTCGTCCCAAGAGCTTTTATTGACCCACAATTTCTGCATAATCAATTTTGCTTCGACGACGCATGGACCTACAAGCCCTAATGGGTCGAATATTTGACTTATGACTGAAAGAATGTGGCGTTTGGTAACCTTCTCATGAAGTTCAATGTTAATTGAGAAAGATAATGTATCCTGCTGACAAAGCCAATATAAACCTAATGTTTTTGATGATGTATTTTTGTTGTTATCTGATAGATCTAAAATTGTGTTTGAATCTATAATTTTACCTGAGAACAGCTCCTTAAGAATGAATGCGTTATTAGATTTCCATTTGCGAATATTGAATCGTGCTGAATTTAAGGCGGCAGTAATTCCCTTACATAACTTTATAGCTTCGCTTACAGTACTGGATCCACTTAATAAATCGTCACAGTAAAAGTCGTGCGATATACTGTATTTGACGTTATTATCGTTGACTGTGGATGCCAGACTACTCAAACATTTTGTCGCGAGATATGGCGCAGCAGCAGTCCCCTGACAAACTGTGTTAAGTGTGTAGGTTTTTAAGCGATGAGAGGAATCATACCGAAATACAATTTGCTGTAACGAGCGTTGACTATGTACTATGTCAATAGACCTAAACATTTTTTCAATGTCTGCCGATACTACAAATTTATGCTGGCGGAATCTGAGGAGAATTGATAAGAGATCGTCTTGGACAGTAGGACCGACCATCTGAATTTCGTTGTAAGAAATTCCTGAAGTGGTGACGGCAGAAGCATCGAAGACTGTACGCAACTTTGTCGTTGTACTGGACTCCCGAAGTACGCCATGATGAGGAAGGTAGTAGTTGGCATTATCACTGTATGGAAAAAGGGTTTTATTTTCAGTCATGTGACCTAATCGCTCGTATTCTTTCATGAAGTCTAAATATTTTTCTTTGAATATTGGTTCTCGTTCGAATTTTCGCTCAAGCGATAAGAAACGGCGCTTAGCCATCTCAAAGGAATCGCCTAAGACCAGAGGATCTTGCTTGAGAGGTACGGTGACGACAAAGCGACCATCGTCACGTCGAGTTGTGTTAACAGTGAAATGATTTTCACACGCACGTTCCTCCGCGGATTGAGAATGCTCAAGAGAAACACTATCTATTTCCCAAAAACGAGTGAGGTCAATATCAAGTTGGCCTTGTGTAAAAAGACATTGACTGAATGTACTTTTCGGACTCGAGATGTGACCAGTGACTATCCATCCGAGCTCCGAACTGCGTAACATAGGTAGATGCTTGCCTAGGCTAATCTTTTTGTTACCTAGAATATCCCAGAAGATATCTGCCCCGATAAGAAGATCGACCTTAGAAGGAATATTATAAGAGGGGTCAGATAGACATAAGCCTGCTGGGATTTGAATGTGTTGTGTGTCAATGTACGTGATTGGTACTGCTGTGGTGACGTTGGTAAACACATGACAATCAATGTTAGTCCTATAGCTAGAATTCAATGACTCAATTGTGAGAATGCAAGACTGTGTACTATTGGATACATGATTATTAAAACCTGATACCGTGGAGCTCACGTTCCGCCTCGGCAAACCCAGCTTACTGCAGAAAGCTTCGGAAACGATATTTATTCCGCTACCGTTGTCCAAGATCGCCCTGGCGGTGTGTTTGCTGCCCCTGCTGTCAACCACTCTCACCAACGCTGTGGATAGGAAAACACGCGTCGGAGTAGTTACCGGTAGAACATCAGTTGTCAGTACAATATCTTTTGAAGACGATGAAGACGAATCAGGAGAAGCAGATTGCTCGGATTTTTCTACATGCAAAAGAGTGTTGTGCTTTTCTTTGCAATATTTGCAGTGTGACAAAAAACATTTCTTTGCTACATGACCGAAACGCAAACAGTTCAGGCACACATTAAACTCCTTTACTTTTGAAATCCGAGATTCTAGTGGAAGACTTCGAAACGATTCGCAATTGAACAGCTGATGTGACTCATCGTCACACAATGGGCATGATTTACGTTTTTTATTTTTATTTTTGCTATTAGTGCTTTTATTTATTACTAAACTTTTCGCTTTTACGGGTTCTGATTTTATTTTATTATTCTTGTTGTTCTCTTCTAAAGTTTCTAATAAGTCGGCTCTGTTATTTAAGAATGTTATGAACTGTGATAGGGTTGGGGATGAAGTCAATGTATTTCTATGTTCTTCCCACTCTCGACCCGTCACGCTATCGAGTTTAGTTGACATCATATAAATTACGAGCGTGTCCCAGTACTGTGTGGGTTCATTTAATGATGTGAGAGCCCTGATGTTCTTGTTAGTTACATCAATAAGATACTGAATCGACTTACACGATTCTGATCGAATAGGATCTACGTTAAACAAAGCCTGTATGTGGTTATTAACCAGTAAGCGACTATTGTCAAATCGCTCGCACAGTAATTCCCACGCAATTTTATAATTGTCACTTTTAAAATCGATGTTTTTAATTATTAGAGCGGCAGTTCCTTGAAGAGAAGCCCGTAAATAGTGGAATTTATTTATGTTATCTATGCAATCACTGTTATGTATAAGAGAAAGGAATGTGTCTTTAAATTCAAGCCAGTCTTGATAGCCACCACTGAAATGTGGTAAGTCAATTTTCGGTAGCCTAACCAAATTTCTTACTCGCCCACCTGTTTCTGCATCGCTGAACTCCAACACAGACCCGCCGCCACCGCCCTTGCCTCCGGCAGCCAGCAGGCTCTTGGCTGTGGCCACCAGCGGGTAGTAGTCGTTGTCAAACTGCACACGCTCCGCGGAAACTTCATCGGTTGGTGGCTCATCTGATAGGATCTCGATTTCAGTCTGTAACGAGTCGAATTCCTCACATAAGGGCTCAAATTTTCGCAAGCGACACTCTAAATCTATGGTTTGTAGCTCCGTTAATGTTTTAGAAGTTTTAATTAATTTTATATGATTGCCAAAAATAGTGAGCTTTGATTTTATAGCTGAGCGTTTTTTAATTAAAGTTTTAAGTTCGGACATGATCACAAAACGAACCTCAAATCGCAATAAGGGCAACAGCTGATTTTAAAATAGCAACCACACACACAGCTGCTTGATGCAACGTAATAAAAATATGTAAGCAATAATTTATAACCAGGTAGCTGTGCTCAATGACTGTGCGTATCGATTTGGAGTAAACAAGATGATTCATGCGATAGGCATTCAACACTCGTGTTTTTTATGATTGCAAGTAGCTCACAAGTTACGACGATGAATTGTCAACAAACCAAATTAACCGCAATGTTATAGATAACAGGATATAAATGTATATTGTTCTATGAATTGTAACATATGAAGAATGCACAAAGCACCGACTCAAGTTTTAGCAAAAGGAGTATGATATTTAGAAAGGAAATGTGATAGCTAAGAGAAGAGGGAATAAGAGGAATAAATAGGAACGAACTCACAAGATGTCTTATCCTTTACCCAGCGACGAGACGGTTTGTTCGTCCTTCAAATGTCCTTCCTTGACCTCCTCGAAAGTCGTCGCGTAATGGCCGGCGCGTACGACTCGTCAAATTTCTTGATTAAGATACGGAATAGTCTCCAAAATAAGCTTCAAGACGTCCTTGTGTCCTTTTTCACGGTGAGAGGACCATATGTTGGCGATTCTCAGAGGTGTTATAAATAAAATAGCGGACTGTATTTAGGTATGGTATATTGAAACACAATGACGCGCGCCTCTCGGACCGTTCCGTTTTAAAAAGTGAAGGGCAGTGCAGGCCATCGGCGATCGGCGTCTCGTCCCCCGCTCCCCGCATGCTGCTGGCCCGCTCCCGTAGTCGCTGTGGAGGGCGGCGCTACGTTTTGTCTCCAACAGGTACTATACATTATGCATGCAGTATTGCTACATTTTCGCTAGCCAGAGTAAGTCCGGGCTTATATTGGACCTATGGAGCCTATTTCCCAGTAACTGTGCCTCTGGTTAAACTAACGGTACTTTTATACATATGTCCGTCATGAAGACTGGTTACTCCTATTAAAACAATTGATGATGATGCGATCTGACCGATTTCGGCCAGGGCGATTGCTTCAACTCCGCAGTAGTTGTCGTTCGTGAGCTCGCATGTGGCTTATGTAGCCAATCTTTTTTGGGAAAATCCTCGCGCATTGTGGGCACGTATTGTGTGTCCTTTAGTCTGTGCTAAATAAATGTATTTTCTTTCTTTCTTTCTCTCTATCTATGTAATTATAGTTAACTAGCAGCGCCCCGCGGTTTCACTCGCGTAAATGTCGATCCCGTGGAAATATCGGGATAAAAAGTAGCCTATATGCTAATCCAGGGTGACGGCAACCTCCATACAAAATTTTATCAAAATTGGTCCGGCCGTTTGAGCGTGAAGAAGTAACAAACATATAAACACACACACACACACACACACTCACAAACATTCGCCTTTATAATATTAGTGTGACTATAGTGTGAAGTGTGATGGCCGTAGGTGGTCGGGCCTTCAGTTGGTCATGCTTGGCATCAAGCTCAAGGTGCCGCCGTCATTCAAAATCATGAACTTTGATTTTAACCAAAGTCCTCCACTCAAGTAAAACAATTACTTAGTCGATGATAATGCAGATGAGTAGCAGTATTTTATACAGGGTGAAATTGAAAACACGCGACAAATCGAAATGGGAGATTGTACTCATCATTATGAACAACTTTTACTATGGGACCAAACCTGAAATCGCGAAAAAAAATCAGCCTGATATAGTGGTGATGGATCGATTAGAGCGGCGCGCAATGATTGTTGACAAAACCGTCCCGCATGATGAGAACCTCGTAATAGCTGAGAAAGATAAACAAATCAAATATCTTGACTTGACTCGCGAGGTTGTCGATAAGTGGGATGTTGACTCAGAAATCATTGTGACGATAGTCGTTACAGCCAATGGATTGATAGCCAAGAGCCTCGACCAACACCTGAGGAGGCTCTCGTTGGGCAGCTGGATCAAGAGCTTGATTCAGAAAGCAGTACTTCTGGACACGGCTCGCATTGTCTGGAGGTTCCTCTCTCTGCAGCCCTGACCGCCGGTAGTTTGGACCCTGTTCCCGACACCAGTGGGCTACTATCTTTTATATTTTTAAATGTTTTTATATATTTTTTATGCTAATATTTAAAAATATAATTTATATGTACATAATGAAATAAAGGAATAATAATAATATTCCACAACTATCACACAACGCCATCTAGTCCCAAGCTAAGCAGAGCTTGTGTTATGGGTACTAGACAACTGATAAACATACTTATATATTTCTAAATACATACATATTTTAGATAAATTACACCCAGACACAGAACAAATGATCGTGCTCATCACACAAACATTTGTCCTGGGTGGGAATCGAACCCACGACCTCCGGCATAGCAGTCAGGGTCACTAACCACTACACCATCAGGCCTGTCTATATTAAACACATGTCGTATAGTCCGAAAATTCTTACAATTAGATTTAGACAATAATTTCAATGCAGTACAAAACACCTAATCTACTCAGACTTAAAATCTCACCTTGGTTTACACCCGTGAGATTTTAATAAATACCAGGTTCTTGGAACCTGAGAAAATAAATTTTAAAAACAAAAATAATAATAATATAATATCTATATATTCTTTATTTCGGACTATCACATACAAGTACACGTAATCCATATAACGTTAGTAATAATGACTTAAAAAACTATGTTATTAATACAACACAATTCAATAAAGACGAGGCGCTACACACAATGGCACATGCCTCCGTACCCAGCGCCTTAGAAAGGGACTGTCCACTTTGTCTAATAATGTTTTAGGATGCTGTTGGCTGCTATCAAATGCAATACCTACTTAGTATTTTTCAAATCCGACTGGTATTTTAAGAGACTTAGCGCGTTCAAACAAACAAATAATACAAAAAAAATACGTGTGGCACTCGGGGCTGCTGGGGTAAAGCTATTGCATAGCATTTTTTATCAACTTATGCAATTATAATATTTATGCAATATTTTTTTTTTTCTTTGATATTAATTCAAGTTTTTTCTTTGATGCTAATTCAAGTTACGAAGTTCGTCTCGATCCGTGCGAGCTTCGTACAGTCTACACGCATACGTCTAGTCGCACGCACACAAACACCGTGCCGAAGTCTGCCGAACTGAAACGACGTTAGAGGATGCACGGCTTTCAACGCCGCACCGCTGTGCCGGTCGGAGTGGGGGGTATTAGGTTTATTTTCGTTACGGAATTTCTTGATTCGGTCGCCGCGCTCAAAGCCCTCAATAAAAGCTATGCAATAGCTTAAAAAGCCCCTTCAGCTTTATTATTAGTAGTATAGATAGATTATTCTGGTATTCTTTGATAGTGCTCATCCGGAAATTGTGAAACAGGTCTTTGTTCAAACTTATTCAATTCCTTCTATAAAACATGAATTTCTATGAAATAGAATTTCTATTATTTAAAACGCTTCCCACATAAACTTTCAAAGGAAAGCTCTCAAAGCGAACCGTTTGATAAAAATAAATAAATGAAAAAGTCTTCTAATTGAAATCGTTGCTAATTTCCCTATCTTTGTGTTCTGCGCCCGCTGGGAACGTAGTTAATTAAATAAATAAAGACAATGAAATAGTTCTCGCAGAAAATTTGTTACGTTTCAACAATTTTGGTTAAGTTAAATTAGTTCAGATGTGCTTAGCATCTGTGGTTTTAAAACTGTTTTGTGAGCAGTGTGTTTCAATATTGCATCCAGTGGGCATCGAACTTAAGAGCAGTGGTAGCCAAGTAGTAACGGACTTACGAGGTGTAGGTCGTAGGCTCGAACCCAGACAGGCGCTTTGTGTAAATTATTTCATCACCACTGCTCTCAAAACGGTGAAGGAAAACAACGTGAGGAAACCGGCATGTCTTAGAACCAAAAATTCGAAGACATGTGACATCTGCTAACCCGCACTGGGCCCGCGTGGTGGTTACGGCCCACTCCCTCACACCGAGAAGAGGCCTGTGTCCCAGCAGTGGGAACATTAGGTATAGGCTGATTATGTATGTTATGGGTATCGAACTTACGCTACTGGGTACCTATTACACGCTACGACCTATTACACGCTACGACGCTTACATACGCTAAAACATTGTTCCTGGATTTGTTATGACCAAAACAAATAGAAGACTTTTGTGACATCTGCTAACCCGCACTGGGCCCGCGTGGAAGATTACGGTCCATTTCCTGTCAGAGAGAGGAGGCATGTGCCCCAGCAGTGGGAACATTATAGGCTGATTATGCTTATGCTAGTGGCGTAACTATAGGGGCCAGCATTGGGACAAATTGCCACGGGCCTCCAGCCAGAGGGGGCTCCCGGCCCGAGAGGGTCATGAGCATAGGAGGACCCTAACATAAGGACAGAAGCAGTCAGGTGTTAAATTTTGTAGGGGAAAATATGAAATGTACGCGGAAGAAATCGCAGGAGAAGTGCTAGTAAAAAAAAAAAACTATAACGTTGGTTGAGCTTCTTTACATTGAGGGAGGGCCCCATCCCTTGAATTTGCCACGGGCCCCAAACGGTATAGTTACGCCACTGGCTTATGCAGCCTATGCTGATCCATAAATAAATAAAAACAAACTAATATCGACTCAGCAATTAGTTTGTAAACATTTGGCACATAACTGAACGGTCGAGTGAGCGTTCCCAAATATTACTAATTGCCGGAACATTTTGTAACAAAATGTTGTTTGTTTAGTCATGACGGTATATGTATGTAAGCTTAATTAGTCATTAAAAACATAAACCCCTACCTACAATCAAATAATCCCTACCATTTGTACCGACTTCAAAAAAAGGAGGTTACCATATTATTAGAACTGCAATATATTCACTTATTATGACAATCTGTTAGAGCTTCCAAACAATTATACAAAATTTTATAGAAGTATGTATGTATGTTTGTCCACGCATTTCTCCGCAACTATGTATCTTTCAAGCTCCGCTAATGAGACACAATTGATTTTCTGTTGTTTGGTCACCGATCGGTGTCCCGCGGTCCTTGACCGGTTAATCGAATCGTGACCATTTTTTTAAATCATTTGTTCCCTACATTTATGTTCGCATAACTCGTCAAAATGTAGGGAACAACTGATTTTTTTTCGCGATTTCTGGTTTGGTCCCATAGTAAAAGTTGTTCATAATGATGAGTACAATCTCCCATTTCGATTTGTCGTATGTTTTTAATTTCAACCTGCGGGGAAATTGCGTAACACATTATCAATCAGAATCGGTTTCATTTTGACAGTTCAACAACATTCATTGCGTTATTTACGTGTTGAGCAGACAAATTTTTCGAACTTATGAAGCAATGGATTAGCAATTTGCTTCAAAATGATTCTGATTTTGATAGTGTGTTACGCAATTAGGGTGCTGTATAGAATGAAATTATTAACTGCATTTTAAGTACAAAATTTACAGTCTTACAAGATCAATGATAGAGTTATCTAAATGAGGGCATTCAACCGTCTGAGAGTACCCTTCTGCATCTAATTTGACCTCATTCGCCTTTAAAATGAGTCCTCGCTTCATGCTCGAGGCTGAGCTAACAGGATTATAGACTGCGAGCCAAAATCTAGCTATAAATCAGTTGCAAGACGTTCAGTATTTCGGAAAATGTTTTTTTTTGTACCAAAACCTAACACAGTATACCATAGTTCCACTATCCTAACTAATATTATAAATGCGAAAGTAAGTTTGTTTGTTTGTTACCTTTTCACGCCTAAACCACCGAACAAGAATTTGGACCGGACGAAGTCGCGGGCTCAAGCTAGTACCTACATAGGTAATACGAGCTGGTGTCCGCAACTCTGCGTCACTGCGCGTATTTTGCGTATGCGTGGGAAAATCCATCACTCGATCCACCCCAGCTCCTCAAGGGGGGCCAGCAGCGCCTTGATATTACTGACCGTCTCACGGAGGATACCTGGGTTACCGAAATACTCTGCCCTTAGGGGCCGTCTCCACGAGCGAGAGAATCGTGGCGATAGTCTCGCCGTGCCATCAAATTTTCGCCGCGATGATATCGCCGTGTGGAGACACGTTCTAAGAAAGTGTATATGTTGCAGTCAAAACTCATAACCAGTCAAAAGTACTTTTAACTGAAAAAATCAGGAAAAAGTAGTTTTGACTGAACACGTTGGTCAAATGTAGTTTTGTCTGAAAATCGGTAGTCAATAGTGATTTTAACTGACAATATTTGGTTAAAAGTGATTTTGGCTAAAGCTCTTAGTCAAAACTAGTTTTAACCAATAGAGCATCAGTCAAAATAACTATAACCAGTTAGTAGGATGTAATAAAATATTTCATGTTGTAAATTCGTTTATTACGAAGATTTAGGTTAAGGTTTAGATAAGTAATAAGTACAAAGAAGATAATAATACAGAAAACCTACATCAAAACACAAATACGCTACCATCTTCTGTGCAATCTTCTGCACGTGACTACACTTAATCCCACTGATAATCACTTGGCTTAGGCCCGTGTTATCAGCTCTTTCCGGCTAGCCGAGAAAAGAAAATAATAATAATAATATTCCACAACTATCACACAACGCCATCTAGTCCCAAGCTAAGCAGAGCTTGTGTTATGGGTACTAGACAACTGATAAACATACTTATATATTTCTAAATACTATATTATAGATAAATTACACCCAGACACAGAACAAATGATCGTGCTCATCACACAAACATTTGTCCTGGGTGGGAATCGAACCCACGACCTCCGGCATAGCAGTCAGGGTCACTAACCACTAGACCATCAGGCCTGTCAGATGTAAGAAGTACACATAAAAAAAAATCCAATAATCACAATTACTTTAATTCTTTTTTAATCATTATTATCAAACTTTTATTGAAGTAAAAATGCCAAACATTATTCGTTATTGTACAATGAGAACCTCGTAAATTAGAAATGTATTTTCATGTTTTGCTTTAAGTAGGTATTTAAAATACAGTGCGATATACTTAAGGTCCGGCGTTTCTAAATTTGCCAAGGATGTAAGCAACACTGGCCGCTCCAAATTGAATAAAATCGATATACAAGAACATTTATTTTAAGTAATGTTTGTTTTCGTCTAGTTAGCTCGGAGATTTAGACAAAAACAAACATTACTTACCTAAAATAAATGTTCTTGTATTTATTTTCGTGCTCACTCATTTATAACAAATATCTTTTGATTTCCTAATTACCTATATTTAGTTTTAAAAAACTTTACAAGTGCATTTTTTCGTAATTTATGTCGACTACCTTAACTTTTTAAGAGTTTTGACTGATAGAACCAGTCAAAACTACTTTTAACCAGCTCCATTGGACAAAACTAGTTTTGACTATTATTTCAGTCAATAGTACTATTGTCGAGAGCTTCCAGTCAAAAGTACTTTTGACTGATTTTGTTAGTTAAAAGTACTTTTAACTGGTTATGAGTTTTGACTGCAACATATACAAATACGTGCCACGACGATAGTATCGCCGCGATTCTCTCGCTCGTGGAGACTGCCCCTTACGAGGCGACCACCGGGCAGTTTAGAAGCCCTTGAGCAGCTGTCTCGTCTTTCTCCATGCAAAGCAAACTTGTCTGTGACTCCTATGACAAAGAGGTGTTTATTAAATGACCCGCGGCCAGTTAATGCTGCCGCAACCAAACTAGTACATACTATCCATACTAATCCATACTATACTAATATTATAAATTCGAAAGTAACACTGTCTGTCTGTCTGTAGGTATGTTACCTTTTTTACGCCTAAACCGCTGAATCGATTTAGATGAAATTTGGTATAGAGATAGTTTGAGTCCCGGGAAAGGACAAAGGATACATTTTATCCGGATATTCCCACGGGATCAAGACTTTTGGGGGTGAAACCGCGGGGCGCAGCTAGTACTTTAGAAAACACCTACAATCGCGTCTTAGTTCTATTTAAAACTATCTCCGTAAATAATACTCCAAACACAAGCCCTCTAGAAGCTGTAATAATTGTCAATGACACGATTACGCGGCGGGCAGTGTTTCGCGTGCTACAAAAATACCTGACCTATATACAGCGGCGGTATCCCATTAGTTAGCTCGATACTTACTATATAGGACAGTTTACGAAACTGTCATCAAGTGCCGTACGGGTTATTTTATTTTACCCGACTACGGCGAAGCAAAAAGGAGGGTTATGATTTTGACCGGTATGTATGTATGTTCATCTGTTCCCTCATAACTTCTAAACTGCTTGTCCTAATTGGACAAATGAGGTATCGTTGGAAGCGTCTTGATCGTCCGCTGGTTATAAGTTATGTGGCGTCACAATAAATTGAAAATGCCCTCTATAAGTTATGGTAGCATGCGACCACGGGAAGGTACTTTCTTGTTTCATCCTTTTCAGTAGTCGGGTTTAATTTTTATTGTAGTTTAGGTAACAAAGACCTATAACGAGTTACAATCAAGGAATTAAAATGTTAAGCACCTTAAAGTTCCTTCTTTTTATTTTTTCAAAAACGTTTTGTCAGCAATTTGAATTGTGCAAAACGAGTATTTCCAACTTTAAAATCGTTCTAATTTTTCTTTACGTTTACTCCACGCGTTTGCTTATTAGAAGGTATCGCACGAATTTACTCGCCCGAAACGGGCGATCGTCAATTTTAAATAATGTTATTTTTTCTATAAGCGACTCGTAGGAGATGGCGGGACGAGCTGGATAGGTTCCGTCAAAATTGGAGGGAGGACGCGCGGGCTCGTGAAAAATGGAAGAAGTGGAGGGAGGCTTTTGCCCAGAAGTAGGACAGAGCAGGCTAGTTAAAAAAAAAAAAAAAAAAAAAAGGCGACTCGCTTGAAGTTAATTTAGTTGTGGGCGAGCCGACACCTCCAGAAATAATTTATTAGGCAATTGTCATATTTGGATTTTTATGCAATAATATGGAACTTGTATCAATTCTGTGCGCTAGTGTACTTTTTTTCTATACTTTATTGTATAAAATTCAAAATGTGCCAATTTACAGACTTCTAAGTTCACGCGTTCGGTATTTATGTTCGCATAACTCGTCAAAATGTAGGGAACAGCTGATTTTTTTTCGCGATTTCACGTTTGGTCCCATAGTAAAAATAGTAAAAGTTATTCATAATGATGAGTACAATGACCCCTTAAGAGGAAAAGGTGATTAAAATTTCACCCTGTATATAAATGTTTTTTTTTTTTTGTATAATTTAGCCATGAGCTCGTCTCGACGTTTTAATTAACCAACCACCAGAGAGCTAACAACTTTCAGTTAGTTGAGTTCAAAATTAATATACCTAAATAATATTTATTAAACGAAAACATCTTTCGAATCAGGTCAAGTTTAATCTCAGCAGAAAAAAATTAACCGCACACAAATGTTCGAAGGGGTCCGTGGCTTAGGCCCCCAGTGGTCGAGGCACCTGTGGCCGACGCCCCCGATTCGATTAATTTAATATCTTCTTTTTTTTGTGCTTTTTCACTTAGTACATTAAATGAGAAAAGTGGTTCACCATAATAATAAAGTATTTTTCCTTGCTAAACAAAAGTTATCTATCAAATAGTAGAGAGAATAGATCGCCACTTAACCTTATCCTTACATACTTTTTTCCCCATTAAAAGCATATTTGTTATATATGTACAAACATTTAATGGTAACAATAAAAAATCCGTCTTTTTGTACACAAAAATGTCTATCTCTTTCATACCAGAGTCAAGTTATTGAATATTGCAATATGCAACAGATAAGAAAGTTTAGTGTGTCATCTCACAATGACGAGCGAAGGTCCTTCGCAAGGGCTCGTGCGAAATAATTAAAAATATAGTTAAAAATAGACTTGGTGAAAAAATGTTTGTGCCTGACAGTACATTTGATCAAAAATTGCTTTGAATTAAATTAATCGTATCGGGGGCGTCGGCCACAGGTGCCTCGACCACTGGGGGCCTAAGCCACGGACCCGTTCGAAGTTGTAGCGTAAACTGAACTGTATTGTGTAGGAATTAAAGTTATTTTTCCATTAATTCATATTTGTTGACATTTTTGGCAAACAAATCGCGAATTACAGGGTAGATGTAGTGGTTGAAAGTTTTTTAATATTCATTTACTTCTAAAACTGACTCTTGGCGAATAAATAAACTAGAAAAGAAAGTCTTGATATTATCTAAGACAGACTTTTGGGAAACTTAAATTATCAAAAAGCGTTAAAGTTTGCGTTGATTTCGTAATTTGTAAAAGTAAAACGTACCACGTTCGGCTTGGAACGAGAAACTTTTGATTTAGAAAGTGTCAAGAGATTGGTAGACTTTTTTTGGAGCTAAAATAGAATTTCTTTCGCCTACTTACGAAATAACTGAAGTTTTCTTTTTAATTTATTGTGGGACGTCAATCGCGATTGAAATTAAATTAAATTGTTGTTTTTGTAAATGGGATATCAGAATAACGTTTAGACGTCAAATTATTAAAAAAAAAACGGTCAAGTGTGAGTCGAACTCGCGCACCGAGGCCAAGGGCACGCAATCAAAAGATACGGGCTGTTCCAAAATCAAAACCTATACACCGTGCTCCGGACGATATAAATAAACTTCGACCAGGCGTCCAGACCATGGAAATAAGCATTTTTCATTATAGACACATTAGTGGATTGGTTCAAATTTTTTGTTAATTTTCATATAAACTAAATACCTTTACGTAAATTGTCCGATATGCATGCCTCTTTATCCGAATTGGCAACGATGACGTATTTTTAACCGACTTCAAAAAAAGGAGGAGGTTCTCAATTCGTCGGAATCTTTTTTTTTTTTTTTATGTATGTTCCCCGATTTCTCGAAGACCCCTGGACCGATTTGAAAAATTCTTTTTTTTTGGAAAGGGTATACTTCCCAAATGGTTACATGAAAATTTTATCGAAATCGGACAAGCGGTTTTTGAAAAATCAACAAAAATCTAAAAATTTACCTACATGTTCTACATTAACGATCTTTTCATTTACTTTTTTGTGGGGTAGGTACAACTAAAAAGTGAAAAATAAAAACTTTTTTACAAAAAAAAAAACAACCGACTTAAAAAAAAACACTACAAAGTGATAAATAACTTTAATTTCGGAAGTCGGTGTCAAAAAAACGAAAATGCGGAACCAACGACACCGACTTCCGAAATTAAAGTTATTTATCACTTTGTAGTGTTTTTTTTTAAGTCGGTTGTTTTTTCATTCATAAGATTTGGCGGGCTGCAACTTGTCAAAACTGAGTTAAGACCCTTTCTTACTGCATAGTTCAATTAAATTTACTAAATGAAATTACAAATATCTTTGTAACGAAGTCTTTTTAAGTACTACTTCCTGTGTTAGATTTAATTTGTAAAGGCTATAGAAGCGTTTGACAAAGTTTATGGATAGCGTAAAGAACACGGTGTATATAGGGTACTTCCCGTTTACCTAGATTCATGAAATTTGGCAAGAAGCAAGGTCATGTAGCACAAATAACCTACTGTAGCTTGATGTACTTGTCTGTACCATTGGCGAAGTATAAAACGATTTTTTTTTTTCTTCAAATTTTTTGGCTCGGAGTTTCGGAGTCAATTTTCATCATTTTTCTTAAATAACTTTAAATTTTATAACCTCTCCATTTTTTTTTTATAATAGAGGCCCTCATAGTAAGCACGAGTAATCTTATAAGGGTTCCGTTTTTTCGTTCGGACGTGCGGAACCCTAAAACCTTATAAGCCGTCTTACTAGAGAATAAAAGGTAACCCTGTTTCACGCTTGGCTAAACAAATCGGCCAAAAACAAAACACAACCCAATAATACATAGCATAGTGTTTGGCCAGACCGGGGCACGGGCGCGGGTGCGGGAACGCGCGCGTGCTGCTTGACCGCACTGGAGCGCGGCTGCGTTTTGCGTGTTGTCACGTCCAGTATTAGTCAAAATATAATATGAATGAAGAAGACTTATTACGTGATAACGTCTTATAAATCGATGAACGCCGGCTGCACGCACGAAAAAGCATGACTCATTGTCACGTTCCGCTTGGGCCGAGTGTGCAAGCGAGAGCGCGAAACAAGCGATAGCGAGGCACGGTATGTTTTCTTATGACGTTATCACGTAAAATTATCGTCCGTAAACCGACTTTACAGACAACCAATGTCTTTTATTTACTAGAAAATAGCTCGAACTAGTTTGAGAGCCCCGGTCCGCCCGCGCTCTCACTGCGACCACTTGTATGAACGAGCTATGGCGTGAGTTGCCCGCGCGCTACCCGCGCCGAGCAGCCCGCGGCCCCGCGCCGCTCACCGCGCCCGCGTGCCCACTATGGATAAGTACTCAAAGGAAGTTCATTATGTTTGAGTTCACCGCGCCGCGCCCACGCTACCAGTCTGGCCAAACACTTTGGATTACATGACAAACATAATCTTGTACGACATGAAATCGAATATCCAATGTTTCGAGATCGTCTGACGGTCTGACCCTTGTCATTGGCTCAAGGGATAACTTCAAACATTTGTAGCCAATCGTGATGTAATATGACCGATGAGTGTTATGAGTAATGATGTCGGTAACATCGATGATTATCGTCTTTATAGTTGATGAATAAAATCTTTATGGAAGAGGATGTTATTTTCTTTTTCTTCGATGGATTGTTATATACTTATTGTACAGGGTGTAACGGAAAGGGTATATCAATACAAACGGGTTGAAGAGTGTATCTGGTCTAGAATCTCTGTACAAAATTTCAGCTCAAAAGCATCAACTTTGAAAATGCTTATTTTTTTATTTCGACATCACGGCGCTGCACTGGCACGCGGCGGCGTGATGTTAGTGTACTAGGTGCACAGACACACTACAGATAATGGATAATGACCCTCGTAGTGCGGTGACACGTTTTTTATGATTTCAATTTAATAAACTATCGAAATAAAAAAATATTAAGCATTTTCAAAGTTACTGCTTTTGAGTTGAAATTTTGTACAGAGATTCTAGACCAGATACACTCTTCAACCCGTTTGTATTGATATACCCTTTCTGTAACACTCTGTAGTTATTATGAGGGGCTTGTGACTAAGTTTATTTAATTACTAGCTGCGCCCCGCGGTTTCACCCGCATAAGTCTCGATCCCGTGGGAATATCGGGATAAAAAGTATCCTATGTCATTTCCCGGGACTCATGCTATCTCTATACCAAATTTCATCTAAATCGGTTCAGCAGTTTAGGCGTGAAAAGGTCACATACAGACAGACAGACAGACAGAGTTACTTTCGAATTTATAATATTATAAGTATAATAGTATGGATTATTACAAATGTGAAATATTGTATGTTTGGATGTTGGTTACTCAAACACGCAAAAATGGCTGCACGGATTTGTATGGTATTTGGTACACAGATAGTTTATAACCTAGATTATCACATAAGATACTTTTTATCTCGGTAGTACGTTCCCGTTTTATAATTCCTGACGTCATTTCAGGCAAAGCCGCCAGTAAAAGCTAGTATACGGGGGGGCAGGGACATTGACGAACAATCTATCACCATGGATTCAGTATAATATGATTCCGAATCCACCAGCTTTGTAATTTTTCGTAATAAAAAAAAACTGTTCCATACATTTTTACCGCATCGGACTAGGGGCGTCCGTCGTCCGACCAGACAGGCCCGAGTTGGCGCTGCAGTGTTCCACGCGCGCCACTCGAGAGTGGGTGCGGCCATTATAAGAATGGGCGCACGGGGAGGTGGGACCCGCTGAGGAACAGCGGGTCCAGGCCTGTCGGGAGAGCAGTGAATGCTTATGCGAATCCCGCACCCCCGGCCATAGGTAGAGGTGAAACACCGCGGTGGTTCTAGCCGGTACGACCACGATAGAGGAAGTCCATGAGGATTTCCACCGCGAAAAAAAAAAAAACTAAAAAAAATATACAAACATTTTTACAAAAAAAAAACAACCGACTTAAAAAAAAGAACACTACAAAGTGATAAATATCTTTAATTTCGGAAGTCGGTGTCGTTGATTCCGCATTTTCGTTTTTTGATACCGACTTCCGAAATTAAAGTTATTTATCACTTTGTAGTGTTTTCTTTTTTAAGTCGGTTGTTTTTTTTTTTTGTAAAAAAGTTTTTATTTTTCACTTTTTAGTTGTTACTACCCTACAAAAAAGTAAACAAAATGATCGTTAATGTAGATAATGTAGATAAATTTTTAGATTTTTCTTGATTTTTCAAAAACCGCCTGTCCGATTTCGATAAAATTTTCATGGGACCATTTGGGAAGTATACCCTTTCCAACAAAAGAAAAAAATTCCAAATCGGTCCAGGCGTCTTCGAGAAATCGGGGAACATACATAAAAAAAAAGATTCCGACGAATTGAGAACCTCCTACTTTTTTTGAAGTCGGTTAAAAAGGTATTACACTTTTCTATGAAACAGCAGATTTTGTTTTTGATGACCTTCGAAACATTTCTACGCTGCGGTCTGGGATTAGGATGCTGAATTCATAGTTACAGTTTGCGCGTTGAGGTCTTTGCCACTCTGTATAAGTATGAAGAATGTCTATGGTAATGCGTTGTACGCAACATACGTACTTACCATAAATATTCGTCATTTGAATTTTAAAAATCCGTGATGTACGGTCTTATCATGTCCTGTCTTCTGGCAGGTACTTATCGTTGTACGGGCTTACTAGCCTCTCACACGTTTGCCCGCCTACCTGTAGAAACACCCGACGTCTCGGAGTAGTTGAATGGGCGCAGTAAAGTCATTGTTTTAACCGGTCAAGCGTCGCGGTTCGCCGATCGGCGACGAAACAATAGAAAATCAATTGTGTCTCATTAGCGGCGCTTGACAGATTAACAATGACAATAGAACAATGACACTGTTGTGTACACTTAGTGTACCGTTGAGGTTTCGAGCACTTTCTCTTATGTACACTTGGTGTACACTTGACGCTTGAGGGATTAATAAACGTTGTATAGCGTCTGTATAGTTACACAACGCCGTGTCTTCTTCTTTCGAAAGTCAAATTACTGACGACTGAAAGAGAGAAATCGGTGTGTAATACGTTTATTAGTAGGTAAGGAGATAGGTTATAACAATATGGTTACCGTAATCCACATACACACACACATCTCTAGATACACGTACTCTAATGAATTCGCTGTCCAATATTAGACACATCTCGATTACCGAGATCGGTCCTGCCGATTAGATATGAAATTGGATTTCATTCTAATGGGATGTCTGTACGCATATATCATGTTAT
This sequence comes from Amphipoea oculea, assembly GCA_945859645.1. Classification (NCBI taxonomy): domain Eukaryota; kingdom Metazoa; phylum Arthropoda; class Insecta; order Lepidoptera; family Noctuidae; genus Amphipoea; species Amphipoea oculea. The sequence continues at coordinate 17,721,816 of OX243881.1, forward strand.
CCCAATGTATTTTAGGACCAGCTTAAGGCTATGTCGGGCTGAAAGATGTCTGAGGATTTGTTGCTTATCTTGTAAAAAGAAAATTTTCTTTTGGACGAATTTGTCAAACAAAATGTATTCGTCGCAACTAGTGTTTGTTAGGGTACGTTCGGCGCCAGGATAAGACCGTATGAATCGACAGATATACAGGGTGTTACGGAAAGGGTATATCAATACAAACGGGTTGAAGAGTGTATCTGGTCTAGAATCTCTGTACGAAATTTCAGCTCAAAAGCAGTAACATTGAAAATGCTTAATATGTTTTTATTTCGATAGTTTATTAAATTGAAATCATAACAAACGTGTCGCCGCACTACGAGGGGCATTATCCATTATCTGTAGTGTGTCTGTGCGCCTAGTACACGCACATCACGCCGCCGCGCGCCAGTGCAGCGCCGTGAAGAATAAAAAAATATTAGGCATTTTCAAAGATAACGCTTTTGAGCTGAAATTTTGTACAAAGATTCTAGACCAGATACACTCTTCAACCCGTTCGTATTGATATACCCTTTCTGTAACACCCTGTAGATATACCTAGATAATGCAAGTATCACGAACTGTATGAAAACTAAGCGTGCGAATTTTTGACTACCTACTATGACGTCACAAGCTCGCGCTCTCTGGCTCACGCTCACCCAGCCAGCAGTACGCTCTGGACTGAGCGCGAAAGTGGCGGTTTATGATTTTCGATCATAAACTGGTGCGATTTTTGGTAGGTACGCGAAGTAGGTGCTCTTGCGTCATCTAGGTGTATCTATATCTGTGTATGAATCAATTGGTATGAATACAAATACCCTGCCGGGAATTTAAATCATACGTAATACCGTATGAATTAAATTCAAAGCTGGGATAACATCTCAGCTCCGAAATTACCCCAACATCTTGTCGCCATCATCAACTCTAGAAAAACTGTAGTACACTCGCGGCACGAATAGAAAAATACATTCGTCACAACAGGACACATGTTATCTTTGCGAAATGTTTTTCATTCATAATGTTCGTTTTTATAGTCCAAGAGCTTGTAATATGAAGGCCAATTTAAGTATTTAAAAACATCCACAACCGTCAAAGTAAAAAAAAAAAATATTTTTTTTGGGAAATTAGAGGTATTTTTGACAGATTGAGACTGAGATCAGATTGTGAACGTTCTTACAATAACGAGAATGGACCCTCAGATCACTTGAAGGTAATCACACTATCACACTTCACACTATATACCTAATATAATCACATCACACTAATATTATAAAGGCGAAAGTTTGTGAGTGTGTGTGTGTGTTTATATGTTTGTTACTTCTTCACGCCTAAACCACTGAACCGATTTAGATGAAATTTGGTATAAAGATAGTTTGAGTCCCGGAAAAGGACATAGGATAGTTTTCATCCCGATATTTCCACGGGATTGAAACGTATGCGGGTGAAACCGCGGGGCGCAGCTAGTATTAAATATTACTAACTAGCTGCACCCCGCGGTTTCACCCACACACACACACACACACTCACAAACTTTCGCCTTTATAATATTAGTGTGATAATATAAGTTTAAGGCAGGTAACTAAAATTTTTATTCCCTAACTATACACAATCAATCAATCAACTCAGCCTATCGTAGTCCACTGCTGGACATAGGCCTCTTCCAGACGGCGCCACAGCACTTTGTCCTCCGCCTTCCGCATCCAGTCTACCCCAGCCACCTTCTTAAGGTCGTCCGTCCATCTAGCTGGGTGACGTCCCACACTACGCTTGCCGGTATGCGGTCTCTACTCCAGGACTCATCTGCTCCACCAGCCATCGGTCCTTCGACAGACATGGCCAGCCCACTGCCACTTCAGTTTGCTTACTCTGCAACTATACACAATTTTGGCAAAAACGTTACTACACAGTAATGTAGTCCACTTTTTTTGTGGTTTCCAGAATAGGGATATTTTACTTTCGTCGCAACGCAACGTCTCGCTCGCGGCATGTCGAAACTACTTGTTACAAATACTTGGCAAAACACCGCATGTAATATTGTTACTCGTATAAGAAAACATTTTGTATTGAAACCGTTTTATTGTGCGGTAAACCTTTATGTAAATGGGGAGTGTTGTGCGATTTTCTCTGCAAATATGTGTGGTTTTTAACGCATCTTTTTCTAATTTAGGATATAACAAGGTGAAACAGTTCACTTTTATTGCAAGCAAATGATATTGAAAACAATGAGATATTTTTGACGGTAACGTAGAATTTCAATCGTCGAGTCGTTGAGCTCCTTAAGGCGCTACATCGAAAATCTAAAATCCTCAAAAACCTACTAAGCGAGCGAAAGTGATGCAATTACTTTTGAAACGCAAAAGAAGAGTGATGGCTATAGTGTGCGCTCGGAATAAAACAAAGCATGTGCCAAAATGAATTTACTCCTTTTTTGACAAAATAAATGAATTTAATTTAAAACTACTTTGAGTAAACTTTGCTATGATAAATCTCTGTTTTTAAGTAAATTCCATTGAATAACTCTTAAGCGTTACGCCGTGATGTCGAAAAAAGTAAAAAATTAACATAACTTTGCATTTTTTTTTATCGAGAAAAATTCATTGAGTCGTGTATTCCTTTTACATGATACTAGACCAAAGAGTCAAAAAACATATAGCAAAATGTTAAATCCCTATTCCACATACTTAACAAGTTACACGAAATAGAAACTAAAAACTTTTTTACAAAAAAAAAAAAAAAAAAACACTTCAAAGTAATAAATAACTTTAATTTCGGAAGTCGGTGTCAAAAAACGAAAATGCGGAACCAACGACACCGACTTCCGAAATTAAAGTTATTTATCATTTTGTAGTGTTTTTTTTTTAAGTCGGTTGTTTTTTTTGTATAAAAAAGTTTTTATTTTTCACTTTTAAGTTGTATATACCCCACACAAATTCAATTAACACTAGTGCACTGAAGAATTGAAGATACCGACTAGAAGAATCATCAAAATTCGCATAGAAATGCCGGAGATGCAGTACATTTATGCATTAACTTCGTACGTAAGAATAATTACGTAATGTATTATATACTTAAACCTTCCTGAAAGTATGTAGATCACTTTAGTGAAAGAATTATCAAAATCGGTTCATTAGTTTTTGAGCAAATCGCGGACGTACAAACATACATACATACATACGGGTCGAATACAGAACCTCCTTTTTTGAAGTCGGTTAAAAAACGACTTTTTTTTTTTCAATATATCGCCTTAAGTTCTGAGTTGAGCTACACGGCTACTGACAAATGCTTGCACTGACTGGACAGGTCCACTTAAATCTGTGTGGTTTTTTGCTCAAAAGACAATTTCAGACACTAATCTGCATAGTCCTCAACTCCTCACACGATCTGACCTAGATTATTCTTGACATTAAAATAAACTGTGACCTGTGTGTTTCTTTAGGTATTTTTCTTAGAGTAGCAGGATAGGAAACACCAAATTAGTTTGAATTTATCTTATACTAGCGGTGCCCCGCGGTTTCACCCGTGATAAAAGTATTATAGTCCTCCCTTTACAAATCCCCACCCCCCTTTTTATACCCTTAAGGGATAATTTCGGGGATAAAACCTATTCTATATCCTTCCCCACAACTCAAACTATCTCTATACCAAATTTCATCTAAATCGGTTCAGTGGTTATTTATTCCCCATACAAACTTCCACCCCCCTTTTCACCCCCATAAAGGATGATTTCTGGGATAAAAACTATCCTATGTCCTTCCCCGGGATGCAATCTATGTATCTCTCTGCCAAATTTCATCTAAATCCGTTCAGTGGTTTAGGCGTGAAAAGGTAACATACAGACAGACACAGAGTTACTTTCGAATTTATAATATTAGTATGGATTAAAACTACTTAGAGCTGATTTTACCAAAACTCAGATATCTTTTATCCGTGGAATAAAATTGACGTTTGACAGTTCTAGTATGGAACACTGTCAAAAATTCAGAATTTTTTCTCAGTATAAGAATATATTCTAGGCATAAAAGTTTGGTGAAGTTTGGCCTTACAGAAATAAAATCATCTCTGATATTTTTTACCAAGTATTTCCAAACTTCTGAATATTACTTTTTTATTAGAACTTTGAAATTGACTTGGCGGGTACTATTCTGTCCACTTCCAACTAGATTTAAGGTTGTGAGTGGTTAACACTTATAAAAACTTATACAAACGGTGAATTATTAATACAACATCAGCTTCTTTTTGCCTCGAAGTTATTAAAGATTCTCGGCTTTACCGCATAAAAAAGTAATGGCTATCTCTAGCAAACTAAGACCTTTGGGCTTGTGCTGACCACCGACAGGCATTGGGCCACAGTGGTGGATCATGGCCCACTCTTTCTCTCAGAGACAGTCCCCGAAGTGGCAAAATTATAGGCTGATTATTATTATGTGTGTGTTATCTATTTCATACATGTTAAAAGGAATCTTCAATTGAAAGTCTTTAGTATTGTTACAACATATCGTTCATAATTTATTTCATCCGGCTCAAAGGACCGATGTTGGGGTTGCAGAATGATCTGCAGAATGTCATCTGAATTATTGTCGATAGTGAAACTAACACTAATGTCTAAATACGAGGAGTATCCACTGTTTTTTGTTACTTTCAATAAATTGTATTCTAGAATCAATACCTATCTTATTTATTTATTTATTTTTAAAGTAAGTGCATAGTAGCATTCGGCTCGAAGGACCAATGTTGGGGATGCAGAATTAGAAAAATGATGTAGGATTCAGTTTAAAAATATTATCTACTTTTAATTGAATAGTCCTTTCAACATGAATGAAAAAATAGCAAGTAATGATTGATATTATTTTAACAGATTACATAAAAATTGCAGACGCCAAGACCAGTGTTACTCCTTCGAATGCACGTAGTTGTAATTCTGAATTATTTTCGATGGTGGCACCAATACTAATATGTACAAAGAAGGAGTATCCACTGTTTTTGTTACTTTTAATTGCTTTCTGGAACCAATGTCTTATTTCTTTATTTTTATAGAAAGTGCATAGTCGAGCCAAAATCATATTATTATGCCTTTCTTTAACTTAATAAGCAGTCTCCTTCATAATATCCGAATCACAAGCAAATTCACAGGTATCTTTTTTCTTGTTACTTTCAAACGTTGTATTATTTTTTTAATTATGCCTGTTATTTAATACATAGTATACAATGAAAGGAACTTCTTTACAACCAGGTGTCCCACACAACCTTTCGACTTTTTTTTCGTAATATTTCTTAATGCTTTGTAAAACCAAAATCCTATGTCTTTCATTAACATAAAGAACAACGCTTCATAAAATCAAAATCACTAACCAACTTGCGTCACGTAAAATCAAAAGAAAATATAATTAAATTTTATTTTTAGATCAGGCAACCCAAATGAGTCTCAAATTGAAACCGCCGTGGTGGAACCCTTTTTGCATTTTAATTGAACTTTTCTCTTCTGTGCAAATAATTATTTCTGTAGGCACCTATTGGCTTCCTTACGGTTCCTGAAAATCATGAATGGTGGTTTGTTCGTGTTTCAGGTCTTTCATGAAAACGGTTTTGGGTTTTTGAGTAAATTAATATTTAGCATAAGCGTAGCATAATCAGCCTATAATGTTCCCACTGCTGGGACACAGGCCTCCTGTCGGTGAGAGGGAGTGGTGCCACGCGACCCCAATGTGGGTTAGTATATGTCACGTCTTCGAATGATGTTTTCCTTCACCGTTTTGAGAGAGCAATGGTGATGAAATTAGTTATACAACATGAAATTTTAATTACCATTTTCCTCTTAAGGAGCCATTGTACTCATCATTATGAACAACTTTTAATATGGGACCAAACCTGAAATCGTGAAATAAAATCTGCTGTTCCCTATATTTATGTTCGCGTAACTTGTCAAAATGTAGGGAACAGCTGATTTTTTTTTTTCGATTTATGTTTGGTCCCATACTAAAAGTTGTTCACAATGATGAGTACAATGACCCCTTAACAGGACAACGGTGATTTTTCACCCTGTACAAAGTGCCTGCCTGGGTTCGAACCAACTCGTAAGTCCGTGCCATTGTCACTGGGCTACCACTGCTCGAATTAATATCTCATATCTCATCATAACCAGCCTATAATGTTCCCACTGCTGGGACACAGGCCTCCTCTCGGTGAGAGAGAGTGGGTCGTAATCCACCACGCGGGCCCAATGCGGGTTTGCAGATGTCATATGTCTTCGAATTTTCGGTTCTAGGACATGCCGGTTTCCTCGCGATGTTTTCCTTCACCGTTTTGAGGGCAGTGGTGATGAAATAATTTACACAAAGTAAACCGCCTGTCTGTACCTACGACCTACAACTCGTAAGTCGCGGCCGTTACCACTTGGCCACCACTGCTCTATCAATCATCTGCCTAGCCATTTCCCAACTATGTTAGGGTCGGCTTCCAGTCTAACCGGATGTAGCTGAATACCAGTATTTTAAATGGAGCGACTGCCTATCTGGCCTCCACAACCCAGTTACTGGGTAATACGATACCCCTTGGTAAGACTTGTTGTCGGATTTTCGAGTTTTTTTTTCGATTTTTTGTTGTAAACTAATTTGTCAATGGAGTTTTGGTGAAACATTAGTGAACCCCTCATTTTATTACAAACAATTTTGTTGTTGAAAGTACTCGCATTCAGATTTTTTTAAGCATTCGGGATCCAACGAAAATTTTTTTCGGGATTCAACGACAATAAAACGTAATTATCTTGCATTTTTTAAATTCGGGATCCAACGGAAATACATAATAATGTTTTGCGGGATCCAACGCCAAAAATATTAAAATGGGATTCAAAAGCGGGATCCAACGAAAATAAATCCTTATATCTTAACTACAAATTCGTAATAAAATAAAACACAGATTGTTGAAAATTTTATCTTAAAACAGCAAAATCTTTCGAATCGTTAGCGGAGCCAAGATGATCCTGAGGCACCCAATGTTCACATTACCCTCCAAGCACCTGGTCACATTAACCGGTTGCTTTGACTCGGTAATGGCTCCTTGTTGAGCCAGATAGCGGTTAATTACATAGTAAATATAATTAAAGTTGGTATTCATTTTCAAGGTTTTGAATTTGAATATTTTGGATCTAAGAAGTGTTAGAAAAAAACAACAATCAAGGTTCCGAACTAAACTGTACTTAGTACTTTTTGGAACGATCGCTGGTCAGGCGATCTGAAATCGAATCCGATCTCATCATCTGCCTAGCCTTTTCCCAATTATGTTGGGATCACCTTCCAGTGTAACCGGATGCAGCTGAGTACCAGTATTTTACACGGAGCGACTGCCTATCTGACCTCCACAACTCAGTTACTGGGTTATACAACTTGGTAAGACTGGTTGTCATACTTCCGGGCTTCTGACAACCCGTAACGACTGTCAAAGATCCAAGAATAACAGCCGGGACCAACAAAATCTTTGGTCTTTGACTGGCTATTTATGCGCGCGTCATCGAGATCTAAAATAATGCTGAAATCCAAAGGGGATTGAACATATTTGAAGCATGGCTTACCTATTTTTTTTTTTTTTTCATAATAGCGACCACGAATGAAATCTATCCATACTATCACACTAATCACACTAATATTGTAAAGGCGAAAGTATGTGTGTGTGTGTGTTTATATGTTTGTTATTTCTTCACGCCTAAACCACTGAACCGATTTAGATGAAATTTGGTATAGAGATAGTTTGAGTCCCGGAAAAGGACATAGGATAGTTTTTATCACGATATTCCCACGGGATCGACATTTACGCGGGTGAAACCGCGGGGCGCAGCTAGTAATATTATAAGTTTGAAAGTGACTCTGTCTGTCTGTATGTTACCTTTTCACAGCTAAACCACTGAATCAATTTAGATGAAATTTGGTATAGAAATAGTTTGAGTCCCGGGGAAGGACATAGGATCGTTTTTATCCCGATATTCCCACGGGATCGACATTTACGCGGGTGAAACCGCGGGGCGCAGCTAGTAATAATATGTATAAATCGATAGCTGACATCTATGCAAACCGAAAATATAATAGGACCAAACCGCGTAAAGCGTCACGTTTCCAAGATATTACGCTATGAGTTAATAAGGGTGAAAAAAAAAATCAAAATGGCTGACTGTAGATATGCCCTTTCTACGTTGCACAGATCTCCGGAAAAACCTTAGTGACAGGCGGACAATAAAGTGAGATTATAAAGGTTCTGAGTGTCATTTATTCGGAGCCTTAAACATAATAATTTTTCAGAGAAACTGACAAATAACATGATGAAAGACATTAATGAAAATAATTTATGATACTTTGGGTTTCGGTTACATCAACCTGTAGATAAAATATTCCTTTTAAAAATACACTCCAGCATTGCGTATAAAAATCAATGAATTCCCACAATTGAACACAAGACTCAACATGATTATATTCGCGTGACCTTCAGTTGACATTGAGCATATCATTACGCGATTTACGCGTAAAAAATGTCCCTGTCTCCGACTTAAACGATCCCGTTTTCCTTCTGTGCCATGATTTGCATGGAAATATGAGAACAAGACCGTATCTAAGGGGATTGACCGATCAAATCAGATGTTTTATTTTTCTGGACAAAATTTTACTATTGTCTTTGGACGCCTGAGGGAGGGTTAAGGTTTCAGGGTCAATGTGCGATGATTTAGTTGTTTTGAAGAAAAGATAAAATGAATGACTAGCAGCGCTCCGCGGTTTCACCCGCAGAAGTCTCGATCCCGTAGGAATATTGGGATAAACAATATTCGATGTGCTAATCCTGGTTATAAACTATCTGTGTGCCAAATTTCATCCAAATCCGTTTAGTAGTTTTTGCGTGAAAGAGTAATAAACATCCATCCAGCCTCACACACTTCCCGTTTATAATATTAGTAGGATATGATTAGTAGGATAGGATGAATTGGAGATATTGTAGAATAAGTTTGGAAGGAAATGGATGAAGTTTTTGTAAAGTAGCAAGACATTATCCACTTCTTGAGTATTTTGTATATAGCCTACGTAAATGCCCTGCAGACGGTGTCGTGTGTCGGGTCGTTGAGCTCCCCAAAATGGGTTTAAGTTAAACGATGACTGATGCATGCGTGCCATCTGTTGGGGCAGATCAACTCAAAGCTGTGATGGCTCTTTCTTCAAAATGCTGTCCAGACATGGTCTTGCATTGTTAGACTCACATAAAATTCTATCAATATAATGTTTGGTCTTTAAAAGCGACCATGACTTCTAAGTTTGTTTCGGCATTTCTTCTCAGGGATCAGTCAGTTTGGAAATGCCGGCGGTATCTAACATTTGTCCAAACATTATATTATTCAGATGTGAGTCTAATAATGCAGGGCCATATCTGGTAGGGCCTTTTAAGAAAGAGCCTGTGATGGATACTAAAATCAAGCATATTGATGGAGGCCTATTATGAGCAGCCGTCTGTCCCACTGCTGGGCAAAGACCTCTTCTCATACAGAAAAGGCACGAGCACTGATCACCACGCTTGCTCAAGACGGGTTGGCGATTTCAGATTTATAATCCATACTTTTTCATACTAATATTATAAATGCGAAAGTGTGTCTGTCTGTCTGTTACCTGTTCACGCTTAAACCGCTGAACCGGTTTAGATGAAATTTGGTATAGAGATAGCTTGAATCCCGGGAAAGGATATAGGTTAGTTTTTATTCCACAAATCATCCTTTGAGGGGGTGAAAAGGGGGGGTAGAAATTTGTATGGGGAATCAATAACCGCTGAACCGATTTAGATGAAATTTGAATCTAGATATGTTTTTATGGGATCGAGACTTATGCGGGTAAAACTGCGGGGCGCTGCTAGTAATTACAATAAGTCCAGGTTTCCTCACGATGTTTTTTCTTCACGTATGTCAGTAATGTCTACGATAAATTCAGGACTCAATATAGATAAAAATGGTTAAACGGCACATCATTATCCAGCCCTTATCCCAATTTATTTGGGAACGGCGTAACATATCTTTTTCTTCCATACTTCTCTATTAGTCGTCACCTCGGTCACCCTCTTTTAAACCATGTCATTGTAGCGGTATCTACAACGCCACATGCGAACAACGCATCATACTGACGTCACGCAAATCCTGCATCTCGCAAGCAGAGTTTACCACGCAACTAGCATAGATACAACAGCCCGACATGAATCATCGGGCAGTTGCCCGCCAGACACAACACCCGTCTGGTCGGAGGATCCTCCCTTTTCTATAGAGTATGACTGAACTTTACACCCTGTTCCTCATACCTCTACATCATCATTCACACAGTCCATCCATCGTTTCTTTGGTCTCCCGCTATTTTTACAGCCATGCTTATACTGCACAAATATTCAAATAACTACAAAGGAGATCAATAACAAATACCTCAATATTTGACAGTCGTAAACCGACGGCTAACCCCTACCTTTTACTAACAAGACCCGAAGGATCACTAATCTATTTATCGGCAGGTATATTGACAGGTTGACACCTCACGTTTATCATAAACCCTTCTGTTCATACAATATTCATGTATCATGTTAACCTTGCTGAATTTGGGTATTTTAACACATATACAATAAGCTATGGCATGTTTTCAATAATTCCTTAAATAATTCATATTTCGATTTCCTTAAAGTACTAATCGATCATCTTTTTATACTCACTGATCATAATTGCGATTAACTTAGATGTAGAGCTCGACGGCCGCTGTGGTGGCACAGCACGCTTCGCTCGCCCGGCTCGCGCGTTCTTGGTCATGGTTCTAACCTTTTTTTTTTATCGTGGAGAAATGCTCATGAATTCTGCTCTACCACGGGGAGATAGTGCAGTTATGTGGGACTCCAACCCACTAAAACTCCACGGTGTCCTCCTTTGCCGCTTACGGCGGGAACACGGGCACGCGTTAGCACTCATCCGTGAACCCGCCGCGGGTGTCCGTCAGCGGACCCTCCTCTGGGGAGTATTCCCCATCACCGGCGCACCAGAACATATAGCACGCCGTGACCACCCCAGGAACCAAACCAGCACATGGGCGCCAGACGACCCCGTGTCTGGGCACACTTGGTCCCCCTGCGACGGGTCAGGTCATTGGCCCCGCCGCCTGCCAATTTTCGGCCGCAGAGGATAGGGAGAGCGGCCAACGTCATACCAACACTCCTCTTCCTCTTCGGCCCCACCGCGTCCGCCATCAGACGGTGGCGACCCCGTCAAGGCCGCGGAAGGTAGGGAGAGCGGCGCACCGCAATACCGGCACTCCTCTCCCGCCGCGGCCTCCAACCCTCAGCCGCGATGCCTCCTATACGACATCGTGGCCCGCCTCAGCTGCGATGTCGCTCAAGCGGCACCGCAACCTACTTGTTGGCCGCTACGTCTTCGGCTTACCGGCAAATGCCCTGACGAGCGGCCCCTCCTCGGGTTCCTCTTCGCTTCACCGTGGGTGTCCAAGCCACGGCTACTGAGCTCCCCCGCCTCGACAATGCGGGAACCCACCGGGGGGGGGGGGGCATGATTCTAACCTAACTTAACCCATTAATTCGATCGGGGTTAGTTTAATTTTATTTCAACCAACATTACCGGTGCAGATAGATTTGAAAAAAAAAAATTGAATAAAAAGACGATCATCATCAAAAAATCAAAAAGTTTTAGAGGATCAATTTCATTTTCCCAATATCTGTTATTGTCTTTTTTGCTCTTTTTATGCTTTTGGAAGGCAAACAGGCGGCCACTCTCACCTGATGGGTGTCACTGGCTTCTAACGACATCTGACACACCACAAAGTCAAAGTCAAAGCACAGGCATTGAAGGTTGCCATATCAAAAACAAAGTTGAAATGTCTCATGTGGGTACAGCAACACAGCTTTGATGGGGAAGTAAAGTATAATCAGCCAATAATGTTCCCACTGCTGGGACACAAGTCGAGAAACAGTGGGCCGTAGTCCACCAAGTGGTCCCAGTGTGGGTTTGTGGATAAATCACATGTCGTCGACTTTTTGTTTCTGGGACGTGCCAAGATGTTTTTCCTTCGACGTTTTTGGAGTAGTAGTGATGAAATGAATTACAAAATAAAACAGTTTTTTTTAAACTCTTTCAGTACTGTGCTTATCCCAGCCGTAGTATAACTACATACTGATCATCATCATCATTTCAGCCGAAAGACGTCCACTGCTGGACATAGGCCTCCCCCAAGCACCTCCACTTCGACCGGTTCTGTGCTTCTCGCATCCAATGGGTTCCTGCGGCCTTCACAAGGTCGTCGGTCCACCTTGTGGGAGGCCTTCCAACGCTACGTCTTCCGGTACGCGGTCGCCACTCCAGAACCATTCGGCCCCATCTGCCATCTGTTCTGCGAGCAATGTGCCCTGCTCACTGCCACTTAAGTTTGGCAATTCTTCGGGCTATGTCGTTACATGACATGCTGATATTTTAGAATAATAAAAACCAAGGAAAAAGCTCTAAGGAAAACTTGTTAAAATTGTAATTTTAGGCTTAATTTTAGCTGACTTTTGTTCAACGAGTTGCCATTAAGATAATTGTAAGTTCTTACAGTTTAGGGAAATACTAATGTCTGCGTTGTGTGTCCAGATTAGCTGAATCGAAGAATATTTTAATTTTAGCAGTGGGATAGGATTTCATCCTGAAATGCTTTAGATTGTGGTAGATAACGGGGACTGCCTTGAGATTTTTTTTTTTACTTTATTTTACATGATTCGTACAATTTTGGAAGGTAAATGAGCATTTCCCGGAAAAGATTACCACTGTACACAGTAGTTTTGAGGCCAAGCAACGTGTTCACCGTTGAAGTAAAGAAAGAAATAAATAAAATAGATTTATTTGTCACAGAAACACGTGTAAAAAAAAAGATCTCCCGAATAAAAGAGGTATTCCTCGAAAGGCACCAACTTTGAAACGCACCAAATGAAACGTTTATCGATACCATTTATTACGAATCCTTCATGCTTTTCTCTATGTTTCATCGTTGATGCATTTCGAGGAATAAAAATATAATATTTTTATGTTTATTTAATAAATTTTTTTCTAGGAATACTTTTGGTGCGTTTCAAAGCGGGTGCGTTTCGAGGAATACCCCGAATAAAACACAAAAACAAATCAGACTAATACTTATGAACATAAATAGTTTTCCTAACAGACGAGGGCCTAATAGAGAATAGTATGGAAGGAAAAGACAAATGTTGCACCGATCACAAATAAATTAGGGCACATGTAAGAGAATGATGACTATAATCTCTTTCAACAAAAGTAATCATCTGACATTTATCCGATTAAGGGCTGATTTTACCAAAGTCAGAAGGCCAATTCTCGTAATTTAAAACGTTCAAAATCTAGTCGCAGTCTCATCTCGGCGATAAACAAATGTCAAAAACATGTCAAAATGTCAAAAAGTCTCAATCGGACACTGAGATCAGACTGTGAACGTTCTTAAAATTGCGAGAATTGCCCCTCTGATATCTTTTTATGTGGAATAAAATTGACGTCTGACACTAGTATGGAAAAACTGCAAGAAATTCAAAATTTATTCTCAGCATAAGACTTATTCTAGGTATAAAAGTTTGGTGAAATTCGTCCGAAAAAACAAACCTTTCTTTCCCAACAACAACAAAATAGCAACCGTAACGAGTACCATAATGTAACCAACAGCAGCCCAAAGCGGCCCGTTATTTATGACGTCACTGCCGGTCCGCGCCGATGGCTTCCGGTTGCGAGCCAGCTTTATTGCCTACCAGAGACAACGGTTTGAAGATTCGAAATTGTTATTTTTATTGTCAAGGGGTTGAAGCTCGGTCGAAGCTTGATCAGCTGGAATTGTGTTTTTGTATGGCATGAATATCGAACCTCAAATAATTCTCCGTTTGCTTTCTTACAAATATATAACTGAACACTGTAGCGGCATCTACACCGCCACATACAAACTCTCATCAAGTACTCAGCGCAATGCAGGATTTTGCGTGACGTCAGTAGATGCCACGCAAAATCCTGCATCGCGCAAGCAGAGTTTACCGGCGCTTGGGGGAGGCCTATGTCCAGCAGTGGACGTCTTTCGGCTGAAATGATGATGATGATGACTAAAACGACTATACAGGGTGTCCCTGGAAGTATGGATCAAATCGAATAGGGACGTGGTCAAGGTCATTTCCAAACGTTTTAGCAAAAAAAAAAAAAATACTAAAAAAAAGAGAAGAAAGATCGAATTCGTGAAAACTATCAGGGCTATCAATTTATTTTTTTTAGGTAGCCCTGATAGTATTTTTTTATGATTATTTTCTTTGAGCACTAAGCGAAGTGACTGAAAAAAAAAAAAAAAAATCGGTCATAACTTTTGAACCGTAAAAAAATTCACTGACATTCTCACGGTTAAAATGTTTGGAAATGACCTTGCCCACGCCCCTATTCGATTTGATCCATACATCCAGGGACACCCTGTATAATCAAAAACTGCAAGAAAGTTAGATGTAGCACTCGCCTGCCGTTGACGCGACTCCGCTCATTTTGCTCGCTCGGCTCCCTCGCGGTTACACCCAGTTTGAACCTCAATCTTAATCTACCTAGCCTTTTACCAGCTATGTTGGGGTCGGTTTCCAGGCTAACCGGATGCAGCTGAAGTTGTATGATGGCTTATTAGAACTTTGATAACTGGTAAAACTTTTAATAGGGGTGTCTGTTACTGTGGTTCAGTTCATGTAGACATTTTGTTCAAAAAATATTCTCTTACTGCACACGATTAAAGAAAGAAGAAAGAAAGAAAATATATTTATTTAGCACGGACTAAAAGACACACAAAATACAGATTACATCAGATAAAAAAATAAAAATAAAGGTCAAATAAAAAGTGTAAAGTCGTGAAGTGTGCCTCACGGCTGCGCTAAAAAGGCCCAGTTCAGCAAAAATGTCAGACAACTAGTACCTGACGCTGGTTTTCAACTGGACCTGGTGTGATTCTGGACCCCGCAGGGTTGACAGTTTTCGTCGGTTATTAAATAAAAAGATCTGCTGATTCCTACAAAAGTAAAATACTTACGCGATCAAAATGAATGGAACAGCTATTTTTTTTAAATTAACCGACAAATATTCCAATGCAGGGTTCCAGAATCATGTAGGTACTGAATCTATGGTCCTTGCCTCCTGTATAATTAGTACACATTCGAAACCAGCACAAACAGAAAAGATAATTCAAGACGACACTACATAAAAGAAAGCATCAACTACACAAGATCCATGGGACTAAACGTATCACATAATATAACAAGATCTCCTCACTCTAAGCCCAAAGAAACACAAAGAACTATATATATATCCTCATTCCCCACGACATACAGGGTGTACGGCAGAACGTTGAACACACGAAAATGGCAGATAGTCGTGTGTCGTGTTGTGTAGTGGTCGTCTGCTACCTACCCAGCCCAAAAAAGTACCTAGGCCCCATTGTTTTCTTTTTATTTTTTATAGCCGATTTTACTATTTGCACCAAACAATAATTTTTGATGAATCTACCAATAGTCGAGACAAAAACAAAAAAAAAGTGTTGCCAGTTTCATGTATCCTACATAATATAGTTATAGGCCTTCAAAGCTTTAAAACTCATGAATTTCCGTAATAAAAAAATACTATGGGGCCTGGGTATTTTTTTTATTACGGAAATTCATGAGTTGTAAAGCTTTGAAAAATAAAAAAAAAACTATGGGGCCTGGGTATTTTTTTTTTGGGCTAGGCAGGTAGCAGACGAACCCATCAAACTCAAACTCAAAGCATTTATTTCAATTAAACCATTACAGGCACTTTTGAATTGTCAAAATTAAGTAGTCTGTCAGTTAGTCAGAAAGTTGAAGCTAGTTGCCCATTCCAAAGCGTAGATCTCTATGGAGAAGAACGGGCAAGAAACTCCATGGACACTCTTTTAAATCATCTATCTGCCATTTTCGTGTGTTCAACGTTCTGCCGAACACTGTGCAGCGGTGTAATGGTGTTGGGTGCTGATGAGGTGCTGGTAGCGTGGTGCCACGGAAGATCAATAAAACGGCGGACAAATTCGGTTGACGTGTGTATTCGACCAGTGTCGCAGTTGGAAGGGGCGTGTTGCCACAGAAAACAAATTGGATTACATTTTTAATGTTGGTGTTGCAATAGTAAAATATTGGTGTTGCAATAGTAAAATACCCAACAACACCCTGTATCTAAGTACCGACAAATACATCACGAAAAGTCCATTTCGCACTTAACATTCGTGATCCCCAGAAATGGATAGAAATACGTCACCCTGGATCCTTTTTAAGCCATCGTCGGGTGTAATAATAAAATCAACCTTTGTAAATCGGGGTTCCGTACCGCTGAAAGGTGTTTTCAGTTACACAGAAAGTGAATTTGACGGTGGAGTACTTGTCAACCTTTTTGAGGCGAGGACAAATATTTGAAATACAACACCTCGGGTAATGGTATCGGCGGATTTCTAAAAAATACAGGTTGGTTTCAGGTAAGGATATCTGAGGTTTGGTTTGGTGAAAAGGATAAAAAATTTTAGCTTTTAACGTGACGTGACGTTGTTAAAACACGTTCTGGTTCGTCGGTCTTTTATTATGTAAAAGAACTTATTGTGAAAAAATATTAAGCATTTTCAAAGTTAATGCTTTTGAGCTGAAATTTTGTACAGCGATTTTAGACCAGATACACACTTCAACCCGTTTGTATTGATATACCCTTTCCGTAACACCCTGTATAAATTCTACTGATACAAAATTGAGCACGTGTATAGTTGTGATTAAGATCTTTATATTGGTATCACTACTATTGTTATCGAGATAATATTGTTTTAATAATAAACATTTTACCAGATGCGTCACTTCGTGAGATCTTTGTTTTTATTTTGTTTGTAATATATCCGATTCGACTTGGACAATGTATCAAATTACTATAAGTAGTTAGGTCGGCTTAGTCCAAAATGTCAGATACGACAGTTAGATTAGCGACGATAAGACGTGAGAACAATGTAGTGAATATTATTATTCCTTCAACTCGGGTGACACTCAGCCATCTACGACGTTAACCATTGTCACGCACATTTTCGCCTTATACACAAGTGAAACCAATAATTCAATATTGTAGCTCACCTTATCGAGTTAAAGAGGGAAACATTGTTATATTCGTTTAGTTTATATTTTGCTAGGAACGGTAGTGTGTAACTACGTGCCGAATTATCCTTCTGTTACTAATATCATTATAGTCTGCAAGCTTGGTTACTTAAGCTGAAATTAATCAGCGCCTGACATTACTCCATACAAGTTCACAATTAAAATATTAGGTAGGATTGTTCAATCCAATATCTTAATTTGGTCAGTATATTTACAACTACCCATCCACAAAATAAAACATTAATTATATGAAAACTCGTGAATCCATAATTGCTGAAACGTGCCAGCCAATGGCGCCGATTCCGTTGTTCACAAACTAAACTAAAAGCTTAGTGCATCTTTTTCTTTCTATTACATTAAGAAAAGGACAGAAAATAAATATAAGTTTAGTCCTGTCAAGTCAAGATACTCCATAGACAAGTCTAGAGGTGTTTAAAAAGTTGCCTATTAAAATTACGTCAATTTATGTCAGGCGCTGATTAATTTGACAGGACTAAACTAAAATGTATCTTCTGTCCTTTTATTAATGAAATAGAAAGAAAAAGATGCACTAAACTTTAGTTTAGTTTGTGAACAACAGAATCGGCACCAATATAGAGTTTAAGTTTTATGCCCCGCTATTGAAAAGTTTTGGAACGATGTTCCTCTTCGCACGTTAGATTCTCTCTCTTGTAATAAAAACATTATTTTCACTTTTTTATTTTGTTATAAAATTTGTATTTTGTGTTTCACGAACTGCGTCGATTGAAATAAACATTATTCTTTCTTTTACACACTTGACGAAATAATGAGAGATACATCGAAAAAAGTGTAACATTTGGACCGTCTCGATACTTTTGCTATACTAAGTATGTTTTTCTATTTTTTGTAGGTACTCTCAAAAGTTTTTAATTTATTTTTTCATGGTGCCTGTTATTTAATACATAATAAACAGCATCGGGTGAGCCACGAGTCAAGATACTTAATTTAAGCCGTTGGTCCCGGCTGTCATTTGTGGATCTTTGACAAGCGTTACAGGTCGTAAGAAGCCCGCCATTCTGACAACCAGTCTTACTAAGGGGTATCGTGTTGCCTAGTAACTAGCGGGGCGGGCGCGGGGCGGGCGCAGCGCGGCGCGGCGTACTCAACATAAGAACTTCATTTGAGCATCTATAGAGGGCACGCGGGCGCGATGAGCGGCGCGGGCTGCTTGGCACGGCGAGCGCGCGGACAAGTCACCCCATAGCTCATTCATACAAGTGACCGCAGTGAGTGTGCAGGTCGCCGGCAAGTTCGAGCGTTTTTCTAGTAAAAATAAGTCTTCGTCATCCACATTATACTTTGACAAACATTGGACACGACAACACTCAGAACAAAGCCGCGCTCGACTGCGGACAGGCAGATCGCGCGCGTTCCCGCACCCGCGCCGCTCCCCGCCCCGCGCTGCCTGTCTGGCCAAGAACTAACAGTTTCGCATTGCGTCGCATTTGTCACTCGCCTTCGGTAACCAAGCAATAAGTCTAAAATACCTGTTTCTGGAACGTTCTCCGAAGTAAACGTTAATACATATATCAAGAGCTCAAATGTCAGCAGTGTGAAGGTAATAAATAGCCCGCATTCGAGAAGTACGGCTTCGGGTTTGAAGCATATATGAAAATAGGTACTTTTAGGGTTACACCGTCTTGTGTTAGCAGAGGTATTAAGGTTCCTATTATATAACATGCCGCTTTAATGGCGACATTAATTTAACACACGTATACCGTTTCGCGTTTTCGTTTTAGGAACATAATATTTTAATTTCATTAAACGTTATTATTTTATTAATTTTAAATTTTCTAAAATAGCATCTTGTAACAACCTGCACTTTAATTTCATAACACACTATCACAAATTTTTGAAACTTTTTGCCACTAGCCCTACCCGTGTGTTAAAACGGATTAGGGTGAAAAGCAGATAGTTTATAAAAGGTTCCTTACAATAGCTAGTAATAGGATAAAAGTACCTTTCCTCTGTCCCGAGATCACAGATGATTCGTGGTACTTTTATGTAGATTGAATGATTTGAATCCTTTTTTTCTTAACGTATTTCTTTTCTCGTTCACAGGTATGTGCTTAGTGAAATACCTAACTGTTCGGATTGGATGAAGTGTTTACGAGAAAATTAGCTGTTGAACAGGTAAGATTACAATAATTATTTTCGCGGTTATATGCGCATATACAGGGTTATTTGAAAAACACCAACAACCTGTTAAGAGGTCATTGTACTCATCATTATAAACAACTTTTACTATGGGACCAAACCTGAAATCGCGAAAAAAAAAATCAGCTGTTCCCTACATTTATGTTCGTAGAACTCGTCAAAATGTATGGAACAGCTGATTTTTTTTCGCGATTTCAGGTTTGGTCCCATAGTAAAAGTTGTTCATAATGATGAGTACAATGACCTCTTAAGAGGTTGTTGGTGTTTTTCCAATAACCCTGTATATCTATTATAGTCGCAAATCAAGATACAACCTGACACTTCCCTGCAAATTGCAAAAAAACGTAAGAAAATTTGAATTTCGCGTCCACTGCGCATTGACCTTAACAACTTAAAGAAAGTTACCGACAGTGAGCGAGGGTACTCAAATTGGCCGCACAGTTACTTAAAGTACAAGTTTGTAAGTTAGTTTGCTAAGTTTCTTGACCTCAGTCGACATACGAATAAAACTTTAAAGCAATTCCTAAAAGTGTACGAATTCTTTGAAAACCTAGTACGTTCTTCGTAACACTAAGAAGTATTCTTTCAATGCAGACTAGCGTATAGGGATGTTCTTAACTTTTTGAAGAATTCGGATTCGGATGTTTTTATCGGTTAAGATAAAAATGTTTTTTTTTTTTTTGTTATTATTTTATTTATTTAACATGTACTCAAATGATAAATGATTTCATTTCTGTGAGTAGGTTTGTATTACAAACACTTTTACACGTCAATCATATTTTTAAAACTAGATGAGGTCGGCGTTTCCTATCTGACTACTCGGAGACAAAAACTACCTATTTTAAAATTTTATGTATCGCACCTGTTTGTTCTCTATTAACCGGTCAAGCGGCGCGGTTCGCCGATCGGCGACAAAACAATAGAAAATCAATTGTGTCTCATTAGCGGCGCTTGACAGATTAAACATATTTTCATAATAATCAATGAAACGGGCTGTAAAATGTTGATTCATTTTCTTGTACATACGTACCCGTTGTCCAAACGTGAAAGCGAACCTATGTTAAAAATATTTATTTGCACACAATTTTTGTAACAAATCCATTCGTGAACTTTTCAGTAAAAATTCAAGCTAAAAATATGTGCATTTTTAAAGCATGACGCAGTAAAACATTTTAAACATTGCATTCGTACAAATTGCTCAAAAAACGTTTCGTATTTAAATAACGTTATAAAGTTGTTGTTGCATAAAATACTTTATGCAATTTCATCTCATCTATATTTCTGGCGTGCCTGATAGACGGCCATATTTTAAATTGCAGGTGAAATGGTGAAATGAAATCGTTTATTCTGTGCCTAGGGATAGGTATGTAAATCACTTTTACATGTCATATTAATAAAAAAAAAAAACATTCATGTTGTCATTCTTGGATCTTTGACAGTAGTTACGGGTCATTAGAAGCCCGACAGTCTGACAGCCAGTCTTACCAAGGGGTATAGTATTACCCAGTGTGTAGATCAGATAGGCAGTCGCTCCATGTAATATACTGGTATTCAGCTGCATCTGGATGGACTGGAAACCGACTCCAACATAGTTGGGAAAAGGCTAGGCAGATAAAGATTAATAAAAAAAATGTAGATGGTGTCGACGTTCCCTATTTGACGACCCCTGAGAAGATAATTATGGAGAAACAAACTCAAGGGTCATAATCGCTTTTAAAGTCTAGACATAAACCTGGCAGATCATGTAGGTTTGTGTATGAAATGGTCTTTTGAGGATAGGACCATTGAGTGGATCTATTCAGTCAGCGCAAGCATTAATACCAAGTAAAGGACTTCTGTACACAAACTGCTAGACAGTCACTAAAACAAACTGAGAAAGAAAAAAAGATGGGTTGCACTCCGGGAGTGCCGGCAGAAATGAAAACTTGAATATTAACGTTGTGCATTTTTGATATTTTTCATTAATAGATGCACTTTGTTCAGTTTCCATATTTTAAACACTTTATATACACGAATTTTACGGATACACAGTGTGGCCACTACACAGACGGTCGAGCCATCAGCTGTCACCATCCATGGATGCGCGTGGCATGCTGTAACATAAACACACACGAACATTCGCGCAAGCGCCCTGCGCCGCCTAAACGAAACAGCAGGCATACATTTACGCCGCGCCGTAGAAAGAGAGGGGGATACTTCCTCTCCTACACCGCGCCGGCTGTCTACTCTCCATCCGTCTTACGAATTTTGATTAGGTCACGTGTCCTGACGCCAGTTTAACATTTTTTACCCATTACAAAAAAAGTGTACAACGCCGCTAAAGAAGTTTTCACTTCAAAAATAACTCGCATAGTCCTCACATTCACAAGGTAGGTACCGACGCCAGCACATCAAGCTACTACAATCTGTCAAATTTCTTCAATAGATTTTCAACTTTATCGCTAGAGCATAAGGTTCAAAGTTGATTGGACAAATTTGACAGTTTCGGGTAAGTAGCTTGATGTGCTAGCCGTGCCTACCATGATTTTGCCATCGTTATTCTGGGAACAATTTCAGTGACGACTATTTCATTTTTATCTATTTTTAGGCAGTTGGTTGAGCAATATCTCTTGAAGAAGCATTAATAGCTTTTGTCTGCGTGGTTGGCTATCAATCATAGTAAGAAGTACTTGTTACTTGATGTGTTTAGTCTGTGAATCAGTTGGCGTCGTTCGAAACGTTTTGATTTCGCAAGACAACACCATTTATAATCACGCCTTTTTCCCTAAGCGTAGGCAAAAACTACAAAAACTAAAGGTTAATTAGAAAACCAGCGTCAGATAGCATGTGTCTGGCGTTAATGCTGAAACAAACCTTTTTGGCGCTAGCATCAGGCACACACAATTTGTTGTTAAAATATTATTTTCACTTTTTTTACTTTGTTATTTGTGTTTCACGATCTATGTCCAAATAAACGGTATTCTTTCTTTCTATACAATAATAGACATTCGGATATTTAAATATTCGAACGCCTCTCGTTTTACGTGTAAGTGAATAGTTTTCCAGCTGCATATCCGCACATATATCCGAACCGGGCGGATGACATCTCTATAATATTAACATACGAAAATATAATTAATAATAACCTTGACATTGATATAAATAATACTATTGATTTAGTCATAGGATGGCTAGTAAGAAACAATTTGAAGGTAAATATCAGTAAGACGACTTTTATGCAATTTCAAACCCGTGGATCAAAGATCGTTCCAAGGCATATTTCCTATGACGGTACACAAATTAGTGAATCTACCAATGTGCGATTTCTAGGATTCACCATGGACAAGTATCTAGATTGGAAAGCACATATTGATGGAGTCTGCAAAAAAGTAAATAGTTTCGTTTATGTGTTAAACAGACTAAGAACTACATCAACACAACGTACGGTATTATTGGCATATCATGGTTATGTAGCTTCGGTGTTACGGTACGGATTAATACTGTGGGGAAACTCAACAGACTACCAGCGGGCGTTTCTATCCCAGAAACGATGTATAAGAGCAATTGTTGGCATTCCCTCTTATGAGTCTTGTAAGCCTCACTTTAAGAGGCTAAAAATATTACCTCTACCGAGTATGTACATTTTTGAAATATGTGTCTTCGTAAAATCCAACTCTAGCCTATTTGTGAAAGCTAATGATATTTATACACGTGATAATACCCATCCTCGTAAATCAAGGCATGGTCAGCGACTAGTGCTAGAATTTGCACCACAGACTGCCGTGTTTAAAAAAAACTGCTCAGCGATGTGTATTAAAATTTATAATAGATTGCAATCAGACATTAAAGATCTCCCACTTCCAAAATTTAAGAAAAAGCTTAAAGAGCTACTTCTTAATAAAATGATTTACTCAATAAATGAGTGGTTACAGGAATAATGTTGACATTGTAAGCTGACATGTATTTGACATTATTATTATTATTATTTGACATTATTATTATTTGACATTGTTATGATTACTACTATACGATATATTTGACATTAGGCTCTATGAATCTCGAGGACATGTTTGATTTTTGGCTAAATACCCGTACTTTTTATATTTTTTATGTATTAGATTAATTTAATATCTTGCATTATGTAGATTCACATGCCATAATAAGGCTAAATAGACTATAAGACCAAATAATGTAACATGGAGCACCACCAATTGTATTTACTCTATTTAAATGTGAATAAATGAATATGAATATGAATATGAACCTGTCCCATCACTATGGAACATCCGGGAGGCACACAAAGTTTTGTACCAGCATTGCGCTGACATGCACTGCGCAATGCACGCCAAACTTTTTGCGGTTACTCTGACGTTTCCGTTATTAAATCTTAAAAGTGAATTGGAATCCAACTGACATAGTTTTAAGTGGCTTTTGTAATATACAGGGTGTTACGGAAAGGGTATATCAATACAAACGGGTTGAAGAGTGTATCTGGTCTAGAATCTCTGTACGAAATTTCAGCTCAAAAGCATTAACTTTGAAAATGCTTAATATTTTTTTATTTCGACATCACGGCGCTGCACTGGCGCGCGGCGGCGTGATGTGCGTGTACTAGGCGCACAGACTCACTACAGATAATGGATAATGACCCTCGTAGTGCGGTGACACGTTTGTTATGATTTTAATTTAATAAACTATCGAAATAAAAACACGTATATTAAGCATTTTCAAAGTTACTGCTTTTGAGCTGAAATTTTGTACAGAGATTCTAGACCAGATACACTCTTCAACCCGTTTGTATTGATATACCCTTTTCGTAATACTCTGTAAAGTTGGAGCTATGAAGGGGAGTATTTTACTGATCCTTTAAAAACTTATCCACCTTCTAATGTTGTACACTTTTAAACCGACTTCAAAAAGAAGGAGGTTCTTAATTCGACTGTATATTTTGATATTTTTTTAATGGTTAAAGTATGCCTCAGGGATGGTCCTTTATACAATTTTATTAAAATTGCTTGGGTAGTTTTTGAGATAGCTTCAATAATACGTATTTTTTTTGCACTTGGTGCATAATATTAACGTTGTTATAATAACTTCCTGTCACTGATATTTACATAGCAAGTAGTGTTATAGCAATTTGTGTAGGGTAGGTACAACTAACAAGTGCAAATAAAACCTTTTTTTACAAAAAAAAAAAAAACAATTTAATTTGTTTTTTTTTTTCGAGATTAGTTATCGACACCCATCACGTCTGCGTAGTTTCGCTAGATAATTTAATTTGACTTTGTATTTAAATACCTTAGGGAGATCCCTTTACATATAAACACATTCATCAAAGTCTCATCACCGTACCTCGATGATTGACACCCGCTTAACTGCTCGCCCCCGAGAGTTACAACCGTGATGATACAGACATTAATCAACGCTGAGCAAGATTTATCTCTTCTTCAATACTTATTGGGGACGTCGAAGCAGAAAATTAACTTACTTTGCATGTCTCAACGGTATTTGAGATAAAACGCAGGTAAAGCCGAATTCTTTTTTACGTGTTAGCAGCAATTTACCGTGTTTCCTTTTTTAGGGTTCCGTATCTTATGGATGCCAACGGGACCCTATTACTAAGGCTCCGGTGTCCGTCCGTCCGTTCGTCACAAGGCTCTCTTGATCCGTAATAACTCTTCAGGGAATCAATCCAGCCTGTCGCAGTCCACTGCTGGACATAAGCCTCTCCCAGACTACGTCACTACACCCTGTCCTCCGTCTTTCGCATCCAGTCTGTCCCAGCCACCTTCTTAAGGTCGTCGGCCAACTAGCTGGGGGGCGTCCCTCACTACGCTTGTCGATACGCAGTCTCCACGCCAAGACTCGTCTGCTTCACCGGCCATCGGTCCTTCGACAAACATGGCCAGCCCACTGCCACATCAGTTTACTGACCCTGCAAGCTATGTCGGTTACTTCAAGGTATACAGACAGGCATGATTTTAAATAATGTTTATTTAAAAGCCTTATTTTTCGAGTTGTTGGTCGTGGATTCAAACTCATTCAGGAGCATTACTTTGTGTAGTTTATTTGGGTCAGTGGCTTAGGCCCCCAGTGGTCGAGGCACACGTGGCCGACGCCCCCGATTCGATATTTTCATCACCACTGCTCTCAAAACGGTGTAAGAAAACATCGTGAGGGAACCGGCATGTCCTAGAACCAAAAATTCGAAGACATGTGACATCTACCAACCCGCACTGGACCCGCGTGGTGAATTACGGTCCACTCCCTCTCATAGAGAGGAGGGCTTTTCCAGCAGTGGAAACATAGGCTGATTATGTCATTGATAACCGACGAACTAGGTCTAGAATCATCTGGTGAATTTATGGTAACAGTTTGCACGTCAAACACCCACCAACCTGTATTATTTCAGTAAATTAATTAGCTCGGTACAGAACCCTCAGTAGGTACAACTCACACTTCGCTGGTTATATTCATAAATAGCGCAATCCGAGCTTTTACAGCTCTATGACGTCAGAGGCACTTAAAATAATTTGTGGCGTTATATAGAGCTATTACAAAGATAAATTAAGTGAACAATGGTTCTGTGAAACATTATAGTGCAATAGAATTTTAGCTGTGTAATATGGTAAAGGCTTATATTATTATTATATACATTTTTGGGTATCATACTAACTTCCACCATTAAGGCTAATGGAGGATTTACACTAGGTCGATTTTCGGGTTTAGGTGCAGGAAGGTCTAATTCTCAAAATGGCAAATTCTCTAAAAGCTTAATTCTCTGAATGGCCATTTCTCTAAAAGCCTAATTCTCTGAATGGCCAATTGTCTAAAAGCCTCTCTGAATGGCCAATTCTCTAAAAGCATAATTCTCTGAATGGCCAATTCTCTAAAAGCCTCTCTAAATGGCCAATTCTCTAAAAGTCTAATTCTCTGAATGGCCAATTCTCTAAAAGCCTAATTCTCTGAATGGCCAATTCTCTAAAAGCCTAATTCTCTGAATGGCCAATTGTCTAAAAGCCTCTCTGAATGGCCAATTCTCTAAAAGCCTAATTCTCTGAATGGCCAATTCTCTAAAAGCCTAATTCTCTGAATGGCCAATTGTCTAAAAGCCTCTCTGAATGGCCAATTCTCTAAAAGCCTAATTCTCTGAATGGCCAATTCTCTAAAAGCCTCTCTAAATGGCCAATTCTCTAAAAGCCTAATTCTTTGAATGGCCAATTCTCTAAAAGCCTAATTCTCTGAATGGCCAATTCTCTAAAAGCCTAATTCTCTGAATGGCCAATTCTCTAAAAGCCTAATCCTCTGAATGGCCAATTGTCTAAAAGCCTCTCTGGATGGCCAATTCTCTAAAAGCCTAATTCTCTGAATGGCCAATTCTCTAAAAGCCTCTCTAAATGGCCAATTCTCTAAAAGCCTAATTCTCTGAATGGCCAATTCTCTAAAAGCCTAATTCTCTGAATAGCCAATTCCTTTTGCGACTCTGTAGCCACTTTGAGCATTAGGCCTAAACTGATTTTCGCCGTACGACTGGTCGCTTACCAACTCGCCTCACAAGCACCACCTCAAACACAGGTCGATACAAATCGCAGGTGACTAGTTCATTTTGCAACAAAATGTTGACCTTCATGAGGCGAGCGATCGCCTGCGACTGAGTATTTTCACGGTCGATTTTGATTACCCCCGCATGACAAAAGTCGAAACCTACTCTACTTCGAAATTTGCGATTTAAGTCACCACACGACAGCATACATCATGCCGGGATGTAATGTACATTAATATAGATTATAGCTGCCGTGTGTGTAGGGCTTTACAAAGGTGACTACAGCCGGACGATTTTCGGCCCACGTGAAAATCGACTGTCTAAATTGCAATTGGGCTAGGCGGCAGGTGACTTAAATCGCAAGTTCCAAAGTAGAGTAGTTACGTGCTTTGGCTCACCATTAGAATAATGCTGAGCCAAACACGTGCTTAGAACGTGTATTAATCTTGGCCAATGTGTTTGTCAGTCCTAGCTACTGTCTTAAAAAAAAAAACGATCCATTACCTCTATTATTTAATTTCATTAGAAAAGTAGCAACATACCGTTTTATAACGTGATCCGTGAAGTTTTCCATAACGTTATAAATAACATTAAACTTAAATAACTTTTATTAGTTTGTTATTATTAATATTTTTTTTCTTTGTAGCGTAAATGCTGTTTTTTTTTTCTTCTTTTCTATTGTGAATGCTGTGCACGTCTGTAATTGACGTACACACTAGTCTATGTCTCTGTTCTCTGTTATTTGTAAATGTTTGTGTTGTTGATATGCCTTAATAATAAATAAAAAACTTTTTTACAAAAAATAACAACCGACTTCAAAAAAAAAAAAAAAAAAAACACTACAAAGTGATAAAGCTGCATTCGATTCGTTTTCAATCTTCGCAAGTATGATCATGTATCCGCACATCGAGTGCTATTAAAGTGGTTACCTATCCGGCAGCGCAGAGCGCTGAGGGCTTTGACTACCCTGTTTTCTCTTCTTCACAATCCCGCTTCTCCTTCTTATCTGACTTCTCTTTGTCAATATTTATGCTCTGCACACAGCAAGAATCTTCGGTCCGAGAATAATCGTCTTCTTCGTTGTCCTTCTCATCGATCTGGTTTTATAAAGTCGTCTTTCTTTGTCCAGGCGGTTTTCCTTTGGAATGCGCTCCCTCAGAATATCAGGACGGTAACCAATCGGTTCACATTTAAAGTGAAAGCTCGAGAACACATACACAAGAAGTTGGCAGATTCGTCTCAGAATTAAGTTGTTGTAGGGTTTCTTATTTATGTCTCATAACTATTTATATATATATATATATATTGTTGTACATATGTATGTATATATGTATTTATTATTATATCTATTCTTATATCTTAGTAAATATTTTCTTATCTTTTCTTTCTGTTATTGCACCTACTGTGTATTGTCTCTGCATCACCCTAAGGTAGACTGGTAGAAAATGCCTAAGGCATTAAGTCCGCCTTTGTACAGTTTTTTACTTGTGCATAAAGTTTTAATAAATAAATAAATAAATAACCAATGCGCTAAGTGATAAATAACGGTAACCAATGCGTTCACATTTAAAGTGAAAGCTCAAGAACACATACACAAGAAGTTGGCAGAGTCGTCTCAAAATTAAGTTGTTGTAGGGTTTCTTATCTATGTCTCATAACTATTTTTTTTAAATATATATATATTGTTGTACCTATGTATGTATATATATGTATTTATTCTTATATCTTAGTTATAAATATTTTCTATTTTTTTTTCTGTTATTGCACCTTTTGTGTATTGTCTCTGCATCACCCTAAGGTAGACTGGTAGAAAATGCCCAAGGCATTAAGTCCGCCTTTGTACAGTTTTTACTTGTGCATAAAGTTTTAATAAATAAATAAAAAATAAATAACTTTAATTTCGAAAGTCGGTGTCGTTAGTTCCGCATTTTCGTTTTTTGACACCGACTTCCGAAATTAAAGTTATTTATCACTTTGTAGTGTTTTATTTTTGAAGTCGGTTGTTTTTTTTTGTAAAAAAGTTTTTATTTTTCACTTTTTAGTTGTACATACCCCACAAAACTTCAATTAACACTAGTTCATTGAAGAATTGAAGACACCGACTAGAAGAATCGTCAAAATTCGCATAGAAATGCCGGAGATGCAGTACATTTATGCATATAACTTCATACATAAAAATAATTACCTAATGTTTTATATACTAAAACCTTCCTGAAAGTATGTAGATCACATTTGTGAAAGAATCATCAAAATCGGTTCATTCGTTTTTGATAAAATCGCGGACATACAAACATACATACATACATACGGGTCGAATACAGAACCTCCTTTTTTTGAAGTTGGTTAATAAATAAACATTATTTGTTACGTTTCAATCGACGCGCCCATTTGTAAAGCTGTTATTTACTGCGCTCGTCTGATGGACCTAGCGGACTGTATTAACCGGATTGATGAAAAAATAAAGGGCAAACTGTATTTATGCGATCCTGCTGCAAACAGAATGAAATAACGGTGCAGTTTGCAGGTTCTATGTAACTGAACTACGATAGAATACTGAAATGTGCATCGAAATTGTATCGTCTGCGAGAGTAGATTCACATTTTGTTTTTTTTTTTATTTTATTTCTAGAGCCCAGTATATGTATACGATTCAGCGTCAACAACCAACTGGAGCCAAGTATTCCCGATTCATTGTCACCGACCTACACCCTAATTCTATCATTCTTAATCAGAATCATTTTCATTTTCATCTTATAGAGGCTCTTCAAACTATGTCCTATGAAGATACACAGAAAATATTACTTGTGCCAAAGTAAATATTGTTCG
This sequence comes from Amphipoea oculea, assembly GCA_945859645.1. NCBI lineage: Eukaryota > Metazoa > Arthropoda > Insecta > Lepidoptera > Noctuidae > Amphipoea > Amphipoea oculea. Next base: position 17,751,537 of record OX243881.1, read on the forward strand.
CATTATATAATTTTATACACCCTTTTACATATGTAAGTACCAATAAGATAAATATGATAAGTATGTGATTATTTAATTTAGTTTTTAATAATTATTTTGTGATTATTTAATCAATTAATGTTACCTTAAATCGCCTGAAATACAGGATTACCTAGTTCAGGCACTAACCATGGTGAACTTGACATAGATTTAAGAAAAATTTAACGTTTGTCCTTATATTTTTAACCGACTTTAAAAAAGGAGGTTCTGTATTCGACCCGTATGTATGTATGTATGTATGTATGTATGTATGTATGTATGTATGTTTGTATGTCCGCGATTATCTCAAAACCTACTGAACCGATTTTGATAATTCTTTCATTAGTGTGATCTACATACTTTCAGGAAGGTTTTAGTATATAATACATTAGGTATTTATTCTTATGTACGAAGTTATATGCATAAATGTACTGCATCTCCGGCATTTCTATGCGAATTTTGATGATTCTTCGAGTTGTGTCTTCAATTCTTCAATGCACTAGTGTTAATTGAAATTTATGTGGGGTAGGTACAACTAAAAAGTGAAAAATAAAAACTTTTTTACAAAAAAAACAACCGACTTCAAAAAAAACACTACAAAGTGAAAAATAACTTTAATTTCGGAAGTCGGTGTCAAAAAACGAAAATGCGGAACCAAAGACACCGACTTCCGAAATTAAAGTTATTTTTCACTTTGTAGTGTTTTTTTTGAAGTCGGTTGTTTTTTTTGTAAAAAAGTTTTTTAAATACATTTTATTATTATTATTTATTTTGAAGGATACTAAATAATCCATTGCTTCATATGTTCTAGGACTAACAAAGATAAGGCAATTGTGATCTAGGTTGGCTAATAAACAGTCACCTTATCCGGTTTTTGGATATAGGAACCGGGCACCCTAATTGCGTAACAAACTATCAATCAAAATCTGAATAATTTTGAAGGATATTGCTAATCCATTGCTTCGTATGTTCGAAAAAATTGTGTTCTCAACAACGTAAATAACGCAATGAATGTCGTTGAACTGTCAAAATCAAAGCCATTCCTACTGTTGGTGTGTTTCGCAATTACCCCGCTAGTCAATATCGACACAGAAAATACCAAACGTATTTCACGAACAACGTTAATTCTTTATCCATTGTCTCATTCCTTTCTACAGATCCCTCAAGAACTCGCCTCTACATGAATAAATAATTGGGTAATCCTAACAAGGCGTTTTTATCTTATAAATGCGGACCCCTAAAAGGAAACCTTTTTGTTTTATTACGCCATTACATAAACATTGAAAAGGAGCTTAGTTCAAGCTTTTTACTAATGTATTAGTAGAATTGAACTAATCTATTCTTTTGGGGTAAGCAGAATTCTTTAACATTTAGATATATACTATAGCTACCTATTCTTTAACCGACTTCAAAAAGGAGGTTCTGTATTCGACCCGTATGTATTTTTGTATGTCCGCGATTTTCTCAAAAACTAATAAACCGATATTAATAATTCTTTCACTAATGTAATCTACATACTTTCAGGAAGATTTTAGTATATAATACATTAGGTAATTATTTTTATGTACGAAGTTATATGCATAAATGTACTGCATCTCCGGCATTTCAATTGAAATTTTGATGATTCTTCTAGTCGGTGTCTTCAATTCTTCAATGCACTAGTGTTAATTGAATTTGTTTGGGGTAGGTACAACTAAAAAGTGAAAAACAAAAACCTTTTTACAAAAAAAAAAACAACCGACATCTTAACTTTTAAAAGACATTAATGTTGACAATCGTCACGACGTCCGACCTCATGTCTCGGTTCAACGACTGCAATCAGAATTTAGAACCAATACCAAAACACAGTGACTGTGTGAACTGTATCGATTGTCAACAGAACTGCCCTGGGGCACACAAAGACTACATTGCTGTGTACCAGTTCAAAAGGAATATATTATTGGGGCCGGCAAAATCACATGCACTTTCATAGTGCAATTGCTATGTAAGCTTTACAGTTATGACTGGTTAAACAAAGGACAAATCGAGTGCAGGTATTCAGTATTCCAGTATAAATCATCATTTGCCTAGCCTTTAACCAACTATGTTGGGGTCGGCTTCCAGTCTAACCGGATGCAGCTGAATACCAGTATTTTACATGGAGCGACTGCCTATCTGACCTCCACAACCCAGTTACTAGGTAATACGATGCCCCTTGGTAAGACTGGTTGTCAGATTTTCGGGCTTCTGACGACCCGTAACGACTGTCAAAGATCCACGATTGACAGCCCGGGACCAACGGCGAGGCACGGAGGGGTCTTGGTATGTAAACATGGTCACCCATCCACGGACCAACCGTGGCAAGTGGTTCCAGATCTGATCGATCGGTCTGTGCGGCTGATATAACTTAGCCACGAGCCCCTCTATTCCAGTATAAATATCCGAGTAAATAAATTTTGATTTGATTTGAACAGTATTCTTCATGGAGCGACTGCCTATCTGACCTCCACAACTTTTTTGAAGTGAAACTTCTTTACGCGCGCTTGACTTGGGGAGTAAGCTGGCGAACGCGTGACGTAAGCGTTACGAAAACTGTGATCGGGCGAGGCGAACGGGAGTTGAGTGGGGGATATAAGCAGGAGAAAGCAGTGCGCGCGCACATTTTCTTTCTCTCTTCCTCTCATAGCCAAATACGTTTGAAGTTTCACTTCAGTCGTGTGGTCATAAGCACACTCGGTTTTTTTTTTCTCGCGGTGGAAATTCTCTTGGACTTCCTCTACCACAACCTAAGAAAATCCTCGTACATCTCTGTAGAAGGATTTTTGCAATGCCTTGCGATACGATGCGATCCGCCAAAATGAACGCAAGCCTACATAATTTACGCCCAACTCATTCGTAGCTCACATTAAGAGCCTATACTACCTCAGCTAAAATTCACTCTTTATCTCGCTCATACGATACTGCTCGCGGACGGAGTGAGAGCGAGACAGAGTGCGGTGCTGGGCGGCAGGCAGCGCTAATAGTTTAGGTATTTGCTTTTTGCAGTGAAAATATTGGTAATTATAAAAAAATAAAAAACATAAGACCTGCTTTAAAGTAAGTTCAGTTAGTATGCAAAGTTTCATGATCTAATTTGAAGTATTTTTTGAATACCAGCGGTTTATTGTTCGGGTTAGAGGTAACATTCGATTTTTTTTTCTATCGAGAAAATTTTATGGAATCGTGTTTTCGTCTAACATAGGACTTAGCATTAATCCTCAACTTTACCATATATTTATTTCAAAATTAATGGTGAAGTATTTTCGACATAACGGAGGATCACGCTAAGCCATTTGAGGTAGTTATAGGCTCTTAAGCGGTATCAATCTCACTTAAATTACTTGACATTGAATCATCACTAAACCAAGTTAAGCTATAAGTCAACGTTAACATACAACTTCGCGTCAACTTAGAGCCAACTTAAACAACCAAGGTGCTTAGTACCTACTTGCAGGGTAACTTGCTGCAAGTTTGCCCAAACTCACCCATTTGCGAACACCATGTAAACGCCATAGGGTGTTGTTTGATTACTGTTGTATTAGTTTTGGATGTTGTTGCATTAAGTTTGTGGTTAGAAAAACAGACGCGGCTGTAGATATTTAATCATTTTCTTTGGACGTATACAGCATATTTCAAGGCCACATGAATAGATTTACGGAAATGGTAAATTCAGGTTGTCTAGAAAAAGTATCAACAGGTTACTGTCACCTTTTCATGCATACGTTTTTTTTTTAGATATACAGGCTGAAATTAAATTAGCTATCAGACGTGATGGGTATCGCTTCGTCACCGCTGCTCTAGGCGATATAACAGCAAGTTATAAAAAAGTAAAATAAAGGTATATATTAAGAGTTGCCTTAATATATTATAACTTTATTTTACTTTTTTGACATTACATGACTTAAAGCGCTGTCACTGTCGGAATGCATAGAAAAGAAAGAGAAGCGCGATGGCACAACGCTGGTAATTTATTGTAAAATATGAAGCAAATATCTATTTATAAAAAAAATATTGTTTGGACTAAAAAATTAAAACTAGTGCTTTAGTATGTTGCTTGTAGAATAACCTAACAAAAATTAGAATGATTGTATGTATATTAGTATTTTTTTTTTTGAAAAGAAAGTTTTTAGAGGTATCTTTGTGATTTTTTCTATCGTATCAAATTAGTTGTGTTACGTTTTCAACACACTATCTAACTAGCATATAATATATCCTGAAGAATATCATATATTTTTTCTGATTGTGTTTACTGTAGTCGATCATATACTTTTAGGCATTATAAAATTTGCGTTTTTTGCGTTTAGGTCCTGTAGTTTCCATACAAGGCGTTTGTTTTTCGGCGTTTTTTTGCTCGATCTTAATAATCGAAAGTATTGCACTGTAGAACGGAGTTCCGTACAACCGTACAATATTTTTGAAGTGAAACTTCTTTACGCACGCTCGACTTGGGGAGTAAGCTGGCGAACGCGTGACGTAAGCGTTACGAAAAGTGTGATCGGGCGAGGCGAACGGGAGTTGAGTTGGGGATATAAGCAAGAGAAAGCAGTGCGCGCGCACATTTTCGTTCTCTCTTCCTCTCATAGCCAAATACGTTTGAAGTTTCACTTCAGTCGTGTGGTTCATAAGCACACTCGGTTTTTTTGAAGTGAAAACTTCTTTAGCGGCGTTGCACACTTTTTGTAATGGGTAAAAAATGTTAAACTCGCGTCAGGACACGTGTCCGTCAGGGGAGATTCCCCCCCCCCCCCTCTCTTTCTACGGCGGCGCCAACCGAAGTGAACCAAGTGACACACGACAATGGATGGATGGATGGATGGATGTGGTGATGGTGATGGTGACGGTGACGGTGACGGTGGACGCGGACGCGGACGCGGACGTGGACGTGGACGTGGACGTGGACGTGGACGCATTGATTTATTCCAACGTTAATATTCAGGTTTTCACATGATGGATGGATGGATGGATGGATGGATGGATGGACGTGACGTGACGTGACAGCTGATGGCTCGACCGTCTGTTTAGTAGCCACACTGCTGTGTATTCGTAAAATTCGTGTATATAAAGTGTTTAAAATATGGAAATTGAACAAAGTGCATCTATTAAGGTAAAAAGTGACGCGGAAATAGTGAAAAAAAAATGAGTTATACGAGGGTGCGTTTTTATGTTCGCGGAATGGCGGGGTTGGAAAGGGGTTAGGGGTCTCATTAGTACCTCAACGTGTTAAGTGATTCATTATTAGTATAAATACAAAGTTTTATTATAATCGGCTCATTAGTCTCTGAACTATCATCAATTAAGCAACTTAATCGGGAAGACAGCGTTCACAATGGAGAAAATCGAGCATCGCGCCTTTATAAAGTTCCTTACCAAGCAAGGAAAAAACGTCCAAACCATTACAGAAGAGATGTCCTCCGTGTACGGAGACTCTTGTCCTTGTAAAACCATGGTTTACAAGTGGCATCGTCTATTCAAGCAATGACGAGAATCACTTGAAGACGATCCCCAGCCTGAATTCATGGCGACCGTTTTCTGGGAAACTGAAGGAATCCTGCTGATCGATTATAAGGACAAAGGCGTTAATATAACCGGAGAACATTACGCGTCAATTCTGGAGCGTTTGAGGGGAAGCAATCAAAAAGAAAAGACGAGGAAAATTGACGAAAGGCGTCTTCCTCTTGCACGACAATGCGCCCGTCCACAAGACCCGCGTTGCGTTGGCTGCCCTGCATAAAGTGGGCTTCGATATTTTGAATCACGCACCCTACAGCCCAGACCTGGCCCCGAGTGATTATTACCTGTTTCCAAAAATGAAAAAAGAGCTGCGGGGTAAAAAAATTACCACCGATAATGAGGTCAAGGAGGCAGTTTCGGCGTATTTTGAAGACAAAGAGAAAACTTTTTTTTATGAGGGTATAAATAAACTAATTGAAAGATCTGAAAAATGTATCCGTCTTGCAGGTGAATATATTGAAAAGGAAAAATAATTTGGTTTTTTTATTTCCACCCCTTATCCCCCATTCCGCGAACATAAAAACGCTCCCTCGTATTAATTAAATTAATCATTCATTTATTTCAACGTTAATATTCAAGTTGTCACTTCTGCCGGCACTCCCGGAGTGCAACCCGTCTTTTTTTATTCGTGTACCAGACCTACTTATACTTGGCCGCTTTACTATTTAGTCTCCTCTCTTCCAGTTCGTACAGCAAACAATTAAATTGCTATGGAAAATAATATTACGAGGGTTGGGAAACATTCCAGTACGGTCTTATAAGCAAACTAGCTGCCCGGCGCGACTTCGTTCGCGTGGTGTCCTACTCCTATCTTATTCCTACCCTAATCCTACCCCTACCCTTCTCCTACCTTACTCGTACGCTACCTCTTCCCGACTCCTATCCTACTCCTACCGTACCCCTACCCTACACGATCAATAGTAGTAGTTAAAACAAAATAAAAAATAGTTTACGTCCTATTCTTAGACCTATTGAATATACACACAAAATTTCATAAGAATTGGTCAAGCCGTTTCAGAGGTGTTTTGTTACAAACACTGTGGACACGAGAATTTTATCGCTGCTGTGGAGCCACACGCACCGGCGGCGGCGCGTCGTCGGCCTGTATTTTTTTTTCTACTGACATTTTTAATTTCGTAATATCTTTTGAATGGAATGTCCGATTTCAATAATTCAAAAAGTAATCAACAGGTATTGATACAGTCTTGAATACAAAATAATTTATTTGGATAAGAATTAATACAAAGGTACATGGTCTGATTTTGATCGGCATTTCTATCAACTTTTAAAACGTAAAAAAGTAGTTATAGTGACATAACTACAATAGTTGGACATATGGTCTCGCGAAGTTTTTTGTAGATATTGATATGTTCTATAATATTGTAGAACATTTTTTTGTTCTATCATCAATACTTTCCGCAGCGCATGCGATGAAAGACATTTTATGGCTATTTTTTTTACACCTTGGGTTGGTTTTAGTAGAATTTCTAAGGATCCCTAATTTTTTCCAGTAATAAATATAGCCTATGTTACTCAGTGATAATGTAGCTTTCTAACGGCAAAAGAATTTTTGAAATCGGTCCAGTAGTTTTTACGTTTATTCGTAACATACAAAAATACAAATCTTTCCTCTTTATAATATTATTATAATTATAATATTATAATTATATTATATATTATATTATATTATATATTATATTATTAGTGTAGACGATTCTATTTTCGGTAAACAAATAAGTTAGGGTGGGGCAGGATTTTGAGACACGTGTGTTTCAATACCTTTGATTAGAATGTTGGGTTGTGGCCGTTCTAAGGGTACACAAAGCACAATGGAGATCGGTCGTATTGTTTTCTTGTTTGATATAAGACTTGCTGCGCCCCGCGGTTTCACCCGCATAAGTGTCGATCCCGTAGGAATATCGGGATAAAAACTATCCTATGTCCTTTCCCGGGACTCAAACTATTCTATACCAAATTTCATCTAAATCAGTTTCGTGGTTTAGGCGTGAAAAGGTAACATACAGACAGACAGACAGAGTAACTTTCGAATTTATAATATTAGTATGGATGGTGTGATCGAGCAATCTCATAAGGGCGTGCTGATTTGATTTTATTGGAGGCTTATGGTAGAGCAGTGTTTTTCCTTTTGAGGTACGGAACCCTAAAACAGCGAAATAGCTCTATCGATTCCCAGCTAATTCACACACACACACACACAAAGAGGTAATTCAAGAAAGATGAAAAGGTCTCAATCTCCCGACTTACGGCTCACAGACACTTATAATATAGGTACTAATCCTTATATAAATTATCCCTCAGATACGTTCTAACAAGAATTGTCCCCTCGATAAGTAATCGGCCTTACAAGAACGAGCTGCCTTATTACGTCACCAGTCTAACTTGGTCTCCCGAAATTAAGACCGGGATTTTTTGGCTCACGGTTTTTAAAGAGATGATTTGAACGGTAGGTCAACTTACAATAGATATGTCAATTTATTGGCTTTATCAGTGAACACATAGGGTGAAGGCTCGGTGCATAGAATGTAATTAATTAAATAGTAATTTCTTGTAGGTAAGTATCTATTCGTGTTGATTTTATTGAAGGGTAAAACAGTGTTCGGTTTTGTTATTTTATCAAGAAGTCGTAATTTTATTTGATTTTGCAGAGTTTCATGTAGCGATTGGCTCGTAGATTTCCACGTGTAAGTAAATTATCTTAAAATAGGAATATAATAGAACTAGCTGCGCCCCACGGTTTCACCCGCGTAAATGTCAATCCCGTAGGCATATCGTGAAAAAAGTAGCCTATATGTTAATCCAGGGTGTCAGCTACCTCCATACAAAATGTTATCAAAATTGGTTCAGCCGTTTGAGCGTGAAAAAGTAACAAACATATAAACACACACACACACACTCACAAACTTTCGCCTTTTGTTAAGACGGCGGTGAAGGTAAACATCGTGAGGAAACCGGCATGTCCTAGAACCGAAAATTCGAAGACACCAACCCACACTGGGCCCGCGTGGTGGATTACGGCCCACTTCCTCACACTGAGAGGAGGCCTGTGTCCCAGCAGTGGGAACATTATAGGCTAATTATGATTATAAATGGGAATCTACAGAATTTCCGAGTGTCATAGAATATATTAAATAAAAAAATCCCAAGCGCACAAAGTCGCGGGCAGAAGATAGTTCCTTATATTTCAGATTACATAAGTTACAGAATAAAAAGGGTAAAACCTTTGAGTTAGCTTTTTTATTTGTAATGGGTTTTCTCTTGCCTCTAGTCTCGGTCAGAGGTGTTAGTGTGTGTCTAGTTAAGTGCTATACAGGGTGTTACGGAAAGGGTATATCAATACAAACGGGTTCAAGAGTGTATGTGGTCTAGAATCTCTGTACAAAATTTCAGCTCAAAAGCATTAACTTTGAAAATGCTTAATATTTTTTTATTTCGACATCACGGCGCTGCACTGGCGCGCGGCGGCGTGATGTGCGTGTACTAGGCGCACAGACACACTACAGATAATGGATAATGACCCTCGTAGTGCTATGACACGTTTGTTATGATTTCAATTTAATAAACTATCGAAATAAAAAAATATTAAGCATTTTCAAAGTAACTGCTTTTGAGCTGAAATTTTGTACAGAGATTCTAGACCAGATACACTCTTCAACCCGTTTGTATTGATATACCCTTTCCGTAACACCCTGTATATGTGAACTTAAACCATAGTCATCATCATCATCATTTCAGCCGAAAGACGTCCACTGCTGAACATAGGCCTAAACCGTAGTGCAAGTGCTGAATCTTATACAAGGTGAAATTAAATTCATAGGCATCCTTTTAAGGGGTCATTGTACTCATCATTATGAACAACTTTTACAATGGGACTAAACCTATAATCGCGAAAAAAAATCAGCTGTTCCTTGCATTTATGTTCACATAACTTGTCAAAATGTAGGGAAGAGCTGATTTTTCTTCCAATTTCAGGTTTCGTCCCATGGTAAAAGTTGTTCATAATGATGATTACAATGACCCCTTAAAAGGATGCCCATGAATTCAATTTCACCCTGTAAAGAACACGTGAATCAAGTGCCTTCCCCTTAACTTATAGTAAACTAGCAGGCGCCGCGGTTTCACCCGCATAAGTTTCGATCAAAAACTACCCTATGTCGTTTCCCGGGATTCAAACTATCTTTACACCAAATTTCATCTAAATCGGTTCAGCGGTTAAAGCGTGAAGAGGAGACAGACACACTCTCGCATTTATAATATTAGTATGGATTATTTAAGAGCTAATAGGCTAGATTTTAATGTGAATAAAGTATCACCAATTGTGCTACTTTAAAAAGGAAAAAAAAACATAAGTCACAAATACCACAGACACACTGACTCGTTGCGCTCCGGTCTGCAATAAAAGGCTTAAATTAATAATTGGTTGTAAAAATGCTAATTAATACAGATTTATTACCACATTAAAAGAAGTAACGGCCGAAAACTTTAACTTGAGCCAAAGTGTCCTCGATGTTATAGTGAAATGAATGAATTGTTTAAAAACCGGCCAAGCGCGAGTCGGACGCGCTCACAAAGAGTAACGTACCACAAGGCAAAAAAGGGTGAAAAAATATATTCGCCATTAAAAAAAAATACGTTGACGTGGGGAAAAAGTTTTTTTTTTTATTAATGTTCAAAAAGTATATCGCAGAGTATAAATTATAAGATACTAAAAACCACAGAAGCCTATGATGGCTTATATATGGCTAGTGAGTTCAGAAAAAAATATACACAATATAGGTACGGTCAGCATCAAAAGTTGATTAACACTTCAGTTTTTTTAATCTTAGTTATTGAGCAAAATATTTGTTCAAAATTGCAGCAGAAGAAATTTTTTTAGAAAGTGCGCGTATCCTTTTTTCTGCAGTGCTTACTCAAAAAAAAAAGTTTCTTTATTAACTTCAGTTGTACAAAAACACTCATCTAAACACTATGCAGCGTTACAACAAAGGAAAACAATGATTTCGATGAACTCTGGCACCCAATGTAAGATTTAACTTGTGTTTAGGGTGCCAGCGTCCTCGCCTATAATTTGCAACATATAAAGTAGAACAGTAGTTATATGACGAGCACAGTATATTATTATTACTCGAACATTCCACGTGACTAGAGGGCTGACTCGCTCTTTGACCAAAGAGGCATTGCCATTCAACTTGGCAATGCTGCCAGTCTACTGGGCACATTTCCGGATGACAGCAATGCCGACGGGTACTTCGTCTAAGTGTCCCTTCGTTTTTGTATCTATTTGAATGGTTCACCGCTGGCTTTGCTAGCTCAGTTCACGCGCGGTTGATCACAGTAACCTAAACCAATTGGCCAGGGTGCCCTGGCTTAGTTACTGCGTCCGATTCGGCTTGGATTAGAAGCCACACCAAACGCTTATTATGATTGCAGAGAAGCCACTCTGCATTACTGTTAAACGTGCGAAGCAGTTTTGTTAAATATAACGCAATGACATACATAATCAGCCTATAATGTCCCCACTGCTGGGACACATGCCTCCTCTCTGTGAGAGGGAGTGGGCCGTAATCCATCACGCGGGCTCAGTGCGGGTTGGTGGATGTCACATGTCTTCGAATTTTTGGTTCTAGGACATGCCGGTTTCCTCACGATGTTTTCCTTTGCCGTTTTGAGAGCAGTAGTGATGAAATAATTTACACAAAGTAAAGCGTCTGTCTGGGTTCGAAATTACGACCTACAACGGAGCTGTTTTGTAAAATGGCGGATTCGACGTTCCATCTGCGGGTTTGTCGAATCGGCCGTTTCACCACGTTACATAGCTTTCGGGAAACACGGATTGTAGCCTTGAGTTCCACTCCTATATGTACCCCGTATTGAGGGCTCTATGCTCTTTGTAACTCGCAGGATGACGTGCGAAAGGCATGCTTTTGTGATTCACTGTGGCGCCCAGAACTTTTAAATCGGGCTGAAAATCCTCCGAAAAAAATGGCATGGCAGATATTTATTTTTAACGTGTAGATATAATATTAATCCTTTACCAATTCCTTTGATAATATTTTAAGCAATTTACTTAATGAACGCTTAAAGAGATCGTTCTCCGACGTTAAGTCGGTTTCCGACGGGGTTTTCCTTTGATTTATTTTCTTTGTACCTACTTCAGTGCCCCGTGCACACCCTTCTTTTGATTTGCGGAGGTGATAATAATATTAGGTTGGTATCTTCGTCCTCATTCGATTAATTTCGGTCTCCTGAACGACGCTCATCCGATATGGAGGTGGTATTTTTAGAATGTATTTTACTGGAAAATTTAATGAAAAGTTGCGTGGAAATCGGTTTTCATAGTATGGGTATACGGAGGAATGAGGAAAGTATCGTGAGGAAAGATGTCGACGGCTATAAGAGTAGGGGAAGACCAAAAAACGATGGATGGACTGTGTGAATGATGATATGGTTAGAAAGGGGGTCACAAATGAGATAACTAATAGAGAAATATGAAAAAAAGACATATTGCGCCGACCCCTAATAAATTGTGATAAGGGCAGGAGAATAATATTTAAAATGAAAATAAAATTCTTGATGTAGATAATCTTCGGATTTATTACAAAGTGCTGATAAAAGTCATTGAAAAAAGTCATAATATTTACTTCCTGGTTTTTGAAAAACGTGATAAAGAAATGGATTTGAACCCCCATAGACAATGACCCACTTTTCATGTTACGACTATATGACTGCGTCAGTGACCATTGCGTGGCTAAATTTTGGCCAAACACACCACACAGTTTGTTGGCCCAGTGGAAACCAGTGTAGGTTATAGGTTCGAACCCAGACAGGCGTTTTACTTTGTGTAAATTATTTCATCACCACTGCTCTCAAAACGGTGAAGGAAAACATCGTGAAGAAACCGCCATGTCTTACAACCAAAAATTCGAAAACATGTGACATCTACCAACCCGTACTGGGCCCGCGTGGGTTACGGCCCACTCTCTCTCAGATAATTGACGAAGTTCATCATCATCATCATTTTAGCCGAAAGATGTCCACTGTTGGACATAGGCCACCCCCAAGCACCTCCACTTCGAGCGGTATTCTCGCATCCAACGAGTTCCTGCGGCCTTCACATGGTCGTCGGTCCACCTTGTGGAAGGCCTTCCAACGCTACGTCTTCCGGTACGCGGTCGCACTCCGGAACCTTTCGGCCCCATCGGCCATCTGACGAAGTCACCAGAAATTAAATGATTGGTAACTTGTATTTGACGTTTAAACTATAGGACTAAATAGGACATTAAGGCCTGGGGTTCGTTCACGATTAAGCAATCCAATTACAGGGACAATGTCTGAATATTGATTTAGACCTATTTCTGTGAGCATTTGTAAGAGCGGTTTAGGTAAGTAAGAAGACGTATTTTGTTGAGTAGTATATCTGTACGTTTGTGCGTCTGACTGTGTTCAAAGCATTATTTTTCGGGGTAGAAAGTACTTTATGATTTATGATATAAAATGTTGATACCACAGATATACAAAGTCATACCTAGATAACGCAAGAGCAACTACTTCCCGTGCCAAAAATCGCACCAGCTTACGTACAAAAATCGTAAGCCGCCACTTTCGCGTTCAGTCCTGTGTACTGCTGGCTGGGTGAGCGTGAGCGCTGGCGCTAGGCCCAGGGTGGGACGAGAATGATTTGATTTTCCCATCACCGAATAGTGCTTGTGACGTCATAGTAGGGAGTCAAAAATGGCACGCTTTGTTTTCATACGGATCGTGATCTTGCGTTATCTAGGTCTATCTAGAAAGAAAGAAAGAAAAATGTCTATTTGGACACAGTTCGTGAAACACAAAATACAAAATTAATAAAAATATAAAAAAAAGCAATGTTTCATACAACTATAGTGTGTGCCTCACGGCTGCGCCAAAAAGGTTTATTTCAGCATTAATGCTAGACAGATATCTGTGGTTGATACGCTTTTTTTTTTCTTCTTCTTCGTGTCTCTGGCATGACAGTTATTCAATTTTTTTTAGCCCAAAACTTCCACGGCGTCATCGGTGGCAGTGCAGAGGTCACGTTGGCGGCATTTTTGATCGCGAATTGGACCAATCGCGAAAAGGTGAATTGGACCAATCGCGAATTAGACCAATCGCGCCTAAAGGGTTTTAGGGCACAAAGGGCAGGATAGAAGGTGGAGCATAGTTTGTGACACAGCTCCACACACCCACAGCCTGCTGCCGCTCCGTCCCAGTAGCCTCACTTTACGAGGTTCGACTTACACCTTCTATTTGGGTTCGGAGAAGGTTCAGGGACTTCCAAGTTGACCACCAGTGGCGTGCATTGCATATATAAGCAGTGCCTACCTTGATATATCAACACAAGCCTTTTTTTTATGGATGGGAAATCATCAAATGACCCCTCCCGCTCTGGGTGGAGCGGAAGGGAGTGTCAGACTCTTACTGACTAATACCCATCCGTGTTCCTTCCTTAGCCCTTTATGTTCCGGGGTAGCGGTAACCCTTTCGGACAATCCCGCATCATCAACATAAGCCTGTCAATCACATTTTAGTGTGTGTGACCCACAGTTAATAAACTCACTAAATTATCACACCTAACAAAAAACAAAATCTTCATACAAACACGCGCGGCAGTAGGCAGTCGCCGGACGGCCTACTCGGCTCCCGTACTATTCGCACATTGTCATTGGTCTTTACTCGTTCAAGTTAATACGATAAAATTAAAAATACATACGTCTCACGCCGCACGCGTAATACCATGACGTTCGACCTTCGCAATTTATCACCCTTAAGTAGGCATGCCTACTCAAATAACCACATTTTTGACCTCACTTTTTTTCTGTTTAGTGACTGCGTTTGCCTAGACTAGACCCGGCCTAGTGCTTACCTATTCTGAAAACCAATGCACGCCACTGTGGACCACGCAAGGTGACCCTGCAGGAAGATGCGCTTAAAATGGGTTACGCTTTAAAATTGATTTGTAGTCAACCGTATCACATTAATAGACAAGTTAATTAATTGGCAACTCAATTTGGCACTACTTCAAAAATTTAAATCATCACAATTTTTGCAACTTTGCAGCCAGCAGGGTTTAGCCACGTCCACGATGAAGGAAAAGATCGTGAGGAAACCGGTATGTCCTAGAACAAAAAATTCGAAGATGTGTGACCTCTACCAACCCGCACTGGGCCCGCGTGGTGAATTATGTCCCTCTCCCTCTCACAGAGAGGAAGCCTATATCCCAGCAGTGTATTATAGGCTGTATATACTTTACCTAGCTCCAGACGTACCATAAGTGCCCATTTAGGTGCCGGGTCAGCGGGATTGCCCCGAAAGGGTTACCGCTGCCCCGGAACATAAAGGGCTAAGGAAGGAACACGTGTGGGTTTTAGTCAGTAAGAGTCTGACACTCCCTTCCGCTCCACCCAGAGCGGGAGGCGTCATTTGATGATTTCCCTTCCACAAAAAAAAAAAAAAGTGCCCGTATAGGTGTAAGTGACGGTATTGAGTATCTAAGATTCCAAATTCACAAAATACTTTAACAAAAAATAATCCTTCCGCGCAACTGCTGAAAAATCAAAATTTGATTTATGACAATTGAAATTTGATTGTGTCTCGTTAGCCACAGTTGAGCTATTAAACAAGGTTGTTTAACAAATCAATAAGGGCTAGTATTAATGCAGAACATATTAACAAGGGCTACTGCTCAAAATATAAAGGTCCTTACACAATTTGCGCGCCATATCGGCCATCAGTGCCCAGTCTGGCCGACGATTAAGCCATTCAATTAAAACGGACACGAAGGGACTCCAGCCCTTTGCAAATTGAATTGCCGATACTCCTAAAGCTATACTTTTTGGGATTATTACATGTATTCCTGTTATATTAAGCTAGATAGGAACCTGTTTTGGCATTTTTAAACGACTTAAAAAAAGGAGGTTCTGTATTCGACCTATATGTATGTTTGTATGTTCGCAATTTTCTCAAAAACTAATGAACCGACTTTGATAATTCTTTTATTTTTGTGATCTACATACTTTTTGGAAGGTTTTCGTATACAATACATTAGGTAATTCTTCTTATGTACGAATTTATATGCATAAATGTACTGCATCTCCGTCATTTCTATGCGAATTTTGATGATTCTTCTAGTCGGTGGTGTCTTCAATTCTTCAATGCACTAGTGTTAATCGAATTTCTGTGGGGTAGGTACGACTAAAAAGTAAAAATATTTTTTTTTTACAACTTACAACCGACTTAAAAAAAAACACTACAAAGTGATAAATCACTTTAATTTCGGAAGTCGATGTCAAAAAACGAAAATGCGGAACCAACGACACCGACTTCCGAAATTAAAGTTATTTATCACTTTATAGTGTTTTTTTAAGTCGGTTGTTTTTTTTTTTTGTTAGAGACCTGCAGCCTAATTGCGGAACGCCAAATCGTCAAATGATTCTGATCAGTTGGCTTCATTTCTATCACAATTGGCTTCATTTTACGATTTTCGAATTGCGAAACTCTAGTTTCTGCGCAGGGCCTTAACGTTCATAATTGGTTTCATAATAAAATAGAGTTTCGCAATTCGAAAATCGTAAAATGAAGCCAATTGTGATAGAAATGAAGCCAACTGATCAGAATCATTTGACGATTTGGCGTTCCGCAATTAGGCTGCCGTTTCTCAAAAGGAAAAACGTACCTAACCCTTATAGGATCGCCTCGTTCTCCGTCTGTCTGTCTGTCAAGAACCTATTTCTCAGAAACGCGTGGAGGTCATCATCATTCAACTGTCCTTGTTCCAATTTATTTGTGGTCGAACGCATAGAGGTTTCAAGTTGAAATTAATATCGAATACGTAACTCTACGGTCCCTTGGAGCTCTAAAAAAATTAAGCTTCTAAGTCAACGCAATAAAAAAATACGGCCATTTATGCGACAAATTTTGACTTGCAACTAAATCAAAACCTATGGGGTACTTCCTGTTGACCTAGAATCATGAAATTTACAAGAAGCAAGGTCTTATTGTATTGTGTAAATGGTACACCACAGACTACCTACAGTATTTGTCTGTCCTTCCCGTTTTTAATCCATCCAAAGGTTGTCTTTAAAAGATCGCTCTTAGCGATAAGACCGCCCATTGTGTCACCCATTGTAAAGTTTTCTATATTTATGTCTGTAATTTATATGGTGTACATAATAAAGAGTATTCTATTCTATTCTATTCTTACAGCACAAGTAAAGGATAAAGTTTGATTTTTTATTTTCTATGTATAGATTATTGGAATCTGAAATATCATCATCTGCCTAGCCTTTTCCCAACTATGTTGGGGTCGGCTTCCAGACTAACCGGATGCAGCTGAATACCAGTATTTTACATGGAGCGACTGCCTATCTGACCTCCACAACTCAGTTACTGGGTAATACGAAACCCATTGGTATGACTGATTATCAGATTTTCAGGTTTCTGACTACCCATAACGACTGTTAAAGATACACGAATGACAGCCGAGACCAACGGCTTAACGTGCTTTCCGAGGCACGATATGTAAAGATGGTCACCCATCCACAGACCAACCGCGGCAAACGTTGCTTAACCTGATCGATCGATCTGTGCGGCTGTTTTTATTTAGCCACGGGATCCTCAAGAATGCAACTTGCTATGATACTAAAATAAACTTTTTGCTTCTTTTACGTTCATCCATCTAGTCCACGCACGCGTATTGCGAGTACCTCTAGGACCCCTTTCCTTCTTTATCAGTACACATTTGTTTGCCTTCAGTAGGTATGAACACACACACACACATATTCAAGCAGAATCGTTATTACCACGATTCAATTAAATAGATAGCTTACAAATCCCTACAAAGGATTATTAGGGGACTGATGACACTGTAAAAAGGGATCTACCCCAATCAATGGGATACACTCCCTTTGATTCAGATAATTAGTATGTATGTGTCGTTCATAGGTTCAAAGGAAGCAATATCCGTAGCTTTTAACCCAAAGGGCTTATGAGACATCAGTACAAATAGATAAAATAGGTCGACTCCATCAACTCAGCCTATCGCAGTCCACTGCTGGACATAGGCCTCTCCCAGACTGCGCCATAGCACCCTGTCCTCCGCCTTCCGCATCCAGTCTACCCCAGCCACCTTCTTTAGGTCGTCCGTCCATCTAGCGGGGGGCCGTTCCACACTACGCTTGCCGGTACGTGGTCTCCACTCCAGAGCCCTGATTCACAACCATACGACAGGCTATCGTATAAAACCTGACATTTCGATAACCTGATTTGACTTGCCCTCAACAGCAAATAGCTGTTGGAAGAATAGCGGGCGTCTATTTGTTTCAAACTGACAAAATTTTCGGGTTTTGGACTTGTGAACAGCATTGAGAAGACTCCTACGATAACAATTATATGTTCGATACGATACGGAAGCATATCGAGTGTTTGTGAATAAGGGGGCAGGACTCGCCTGCTCCACCGGCCATCAGTCCTTCGACAGACATGGCCAGCTCACTGCCACTTCAGTTTGCTTACTCGGTAATATTTGTGTTTTCGAATAAACACAAATGTTACGCAAACAAAATACGGTTGTCGTACCGTGCCGCGTGCTAAGTCCCCAGTACCTTGTACTTCGGCCGCACTTCTTCTTCTTCTTTACGCAAAAACTACTAAACGAATTTTGATGAAACTTAACAGTAATATACTTTATACATCAGAATAACACATACGATACTTTTTATTCCAATATTCCCACGGGATCGACACTTATGCGGGTGAAACCGCGGGGCGCAGCTAGTACTTATCTAATTATTATTATCGTTTATCCATCTTCTCATAAAATCTGTGTCTATGTGTGCGTGCGTCTGTTTTCACTCGTATTAAACCGCCCTTATGTAGGTACTATTATGTGACATTGTTGATTTGTCGCTTACGACCTTTGGTACAAGTTGTGAAACTAGGTCGAAGTTAATTTTATCGTATCATAAAGAACTTGTAAAGCGGTTAGTAATGAGAACGGTAAGTTATTTTGAGGATAGGAAAGTTTGGATTGGGGAAGAAGTAATGAACTGTACTCCATGAATGATGCAGTAGATAAATAGATGGATTCCGTACTAAGGGTACCGTGTTCTCTCTCCGACGTGGTCCAATAGGGTAAAAAAATACCAATTACTGGATAGCACGATACCGCTTGGTAAGACTGGTTGTCAGACTTTTGGGCTTCTCAGCCTATATTGTTCCCACTGCTGGGACACAGGCCTCCTCTCTTCGAGAGGGAGTGGGCTATAATCCACCACGCGGGCCCAGTGCGGGTTGGTAGATGTCATATGTCTTCGAATTTTTGGTTCTAGGAGGACATGCCGGTTTCCTCATAATGTTTTCCCTCACCGTTTTGAGAGCAGTGGTGATAAAATAATTTACACGAATTAAAGTGCCTGTCTGGGTTCGAACCTACGACCTACAACTCGTAGGTAAGTCGCGGCAGTTACTACTAGGCCACCACTGCTCTGACTTCCCGTAATGATTGTCAAAGATCTACAACTGACAGCTGGGACCAATGCGCTTAGCATACTTTCCGAGACACGAGTGAGGGAAGAGGGAGTGCACCTATGTCTGCGCGTACACTTGTGCACTTTAGTATCTCCCGCGCTGAAGGCTAGTCTCCGTTGAGATTGGTCGCGTTGGAAATACGGTCTTAAGGACTTTTAATTTAATAGGGGGCGAGCCCATTGCCATCAACCGGGCACAAATCCAGACTCCGGACTGTTACTGACAAAGTTATGATAATTAGTGATATTATATCAGAACCCTACCCTAACCTTTTTGAATTATCTCCAAGGTGCCATAATGTCACCCACAGATAAGAGTGTCAATCAGTGGCGTGCATTGCATATGGGCATATAAGCAGTGCCTACCTCGATATATCAACGTAAGCCTGTCAATTACATTTTAGTGTGTGTGCCCCACAGTTAAGAAACTCACTAATTATCATACCTAACAAAAAACAAAATCTTCATACAAACACGCGCGGCAGTAGGCAGTCGCCGGACGGCCTACTCGGCTCCCGCACTATTCCCACATTGTCATTGGTCTTTACTCGTTCAAGTTAATACGACAAAATCAAAAATACGTACGTCTCACGCGTAATACCATGACGTTCGACCTTCGCAATTTATCACCCTTAAGTAGGCATGCCTGCTCAAATAACCACACTTTTGACCTCACTTTTTTTTCTGATTAGTGACCGCGTTTGCGTAGACCCGGCCTAGTGCCAGGCACCTATTCTGAAAACCAATGCACGCCACTGGTGTCAATTCACTTTCTACACATGACATTTTAAAAGGTGTACTATATATAATAATTCATACTCTGCCGAGATAACGTTTACCAGCGCAGTTTCCGAACAAAACTCTACTTTTGCTCTACGTAGAGTTTTAGTTTTAAAAATCGGATTTTTAAAAGTTCGCTCGCTAGTGAAAATCGTTGTAGAGCTCGGCTCGACAAGGGGTTTGTAGAGCGGAAACCTCATTTTGGCTCTACTTTTTATTAAAATATCTTTATTTTTTTTGTCCCCAGGTATGTGAGTGTAGAGGCTTTGTGACACGCTTTCAAGATGGAGTGCTTTAGACATAGAAGATGTTAGAAAGGTAATTTATCTTTTTACGGTATCCATCAGATAATTAATTTGTATGTCATGGTTTCGTTTTTAATTCTTTTACCTATGGTGGTATAGTAATTTTATTTTAGGTGCATCGTTTTCACATGTTATTATATAATTAATGTACCCATGCAAAATATTGTAATAGTACATAATGACACATGTGTGCTATGTTGATCATTGATCAATGATCAATGCACACGCGTATCATACGACGTTTTTCAACACACTGGCGAGGAAAAAAACAGGCTTGTATTGTTAAATATTAACTTGTATGGATAATGGCGGGCTGGGTTTGTTTTTCCGCGCGCCGCGCTAGCGTGGTGCGAGCGCAGGTTTACCCATAGAGTAAGTAATGGCGCGCGTTTATTTATTTAAAGGCACAGACAAAACGTATGTCAAATTGTAGTTTAGTTAGTATGGAATTAGAAAGTACTATTGGCATACAGAAATATACATTACAGTACCCGGCGATAAATATTGCACATCGATCTTTGGAAAGAGACAATCGGCTAATTTCGGCTTCGTAGAGCGTTGTCTCTGTCGCACGAAATACAAACAGTCCGGTATCTATTAGGAGCTGTTAAAACAATTATGATTTGCTTCTTTTGATAATTCTTTTTATTCTTTGTATAAAATACACCAATTTTTCTATAAATGATTGCTTTAGGTTGGGGTAAAATAAAAAGGTTCCCCTATTTTTCCTAAAGATGCCATAGTACAACTTTAAATTATTTAAATTTGGAGGTGTTAACAACTCTAGATATATATTTTGAACTGGACGCGACCGCACTCTATCGCACTTGAACAACGACTGACAAAACGTCAGTTAACGTCACATAGGTAGTGTGCGACAGAGATAACGCACTACGAAGCCGAAATTAGCCGATTGTTTCTTTCCAAAGGTCGATGTGCAATATTTATCGCCGGGTACTGTAATTCAGTGAGAATCCGCAATAATAGAACGCCAGTGGTCTTTTCCGTTTGGTTCCGCGAGGGACCACAGACCATATTATTATAAGGTGCATCCAGACAGAGCGAGGCATGCGCCGCAAGTACTTTTTTTTGTATGTTAGATGCCTCAGCCTGAGGCAACCGTACATATAAAAAAATCATTTGCGGCGCATGCCTCGCTCTGTCTGGATGTACCCTAAGGTGAATGCGCAGTGGTAGACTGCGAAATTTAAATTTTCTTAAGTTTTTTGCAATTCGCAGGTCAGTATCAGGTTGTATCTTGATCAAAATGTATATATATATAATAGATATGTATTTACAGAATTATAGTCATTAGAATCATTAATATAATATACCTATTTAAGTCAGATTTGTTCTCTAAGAACTTATCCATAAGAGATTTGTTCTTATGGAACAAATCTAACTAAGAAAGATGTATTAATGATTCTAATGATTATAATTCTGTAAATACATACCTGTTATAGTCGCGAATCATATTTTGATCAAGATACAACCTGACACTGACCTGAAAATTGTAAAAACCTTTAGAAAAATTGAATTTCGCGGGCTACAACTGCGCATTCATCTTAAGGTAAATATATTTTAGTTCATTTTGGGACCAAAGACAATTCAGACTATTAAAAAAAAGTGAAATATGGCTCGCGGATTCCTTTTGGCATGAAGTCTCTTTGAAGAGATTAAAAAAAAAACGCACTTCTCCGACCTCCGACTAGTAAATTAAATAGTTATCTGTGGAAATAAAGCACAAGTACCGTAACGTAAAGAAAAAGCATGCGTTTGTAATACACTGCGTTATGGTCCTAAATGCGGTGCATTAAGAGCCATTTTACGAGCAAGTGTGTTGAAAAACATTTTAAAAGAGTAACGGTGGAGTTTCTTGCCCATTCTTCTCCATACGAAAACTACCTTTTGGAATGGGCGACTAGAATCAATTCTATTTTAAGATAATTTTTGACGTTCAAAAGTGCCTTTTATGTGCCTATTTGAAATAAATGCTTTGACTTTGACTTTACCCGACTAAGGCGAAGCAAAAAGGAGGGTTATAGTTTTGACAGATATGTATGTATGTAACTATTTATATACATACATTTTACGTTCATCTGTTCCCTCATAACTTCTAAGCTACTAGTCATAATTTCATAAATGAGGTATCGTTGGAAGCACCTTGATCGTCCGCTGGTTATAGGCTATGTGACGTCACATAAAATTGAATATGGCGCCCTCTAGCGGAAATAAAGTCACGACCTAAAAAAAAAAATGTTAAGTATCAAATGAAAGGGCTTAATTAGCACATTGCAAAAATATAAATATTACTGAAATAAGTCCCAAAACAATTAAATAAAAAATAAGTTTAAAAACTAAAACCCGACTACTGAAAAGATGAAGGGAACTATATTTTCTATCACCAAAATTTATATTTGTCATCAAGTTGTATCACCTAATAAATAGATCTATCGCCACGAAATATTTGTATCACCTAATAAATAGATCTATCGCCACGAAATATTTTCGTTCTCAGATAGCGGGGCTCCGTCGACATAGGATGCAAGAACGAGCGAAGGGCACCCCGAGGTTCGGTTTGGTTAGGTTACTTTAAACCCTTTACACAGAAATAGGGGCCCCGCGAAGCGGGGCTCCGTCGACATAGGATGCAAGAGCGAGCGAAGGGCACCCCGAGGTTCGGTTTGGTTAGGTCACTTGCATTGTTTGGTGACTACATTTTGGTGACAGATCTACTATTTGGAGGACAAACCCTATTATTTAAGAAACACAAAACTAATTAAATTGGTGATAGCTTAAATGATACCCAAAGATGAAACACCAACACAACCTTACCTACCTTCTTTTTTATTTTATTTTTGTGTTTATGTTCATTTTGCGTCATGTTCACCGCAAATAAACGTATTTTCTTTCTTTCTTCTTTCTTAAACAAGAAAGTGCCTTCCCGTGGTCTCATGCTTATCCACCAGTCACTGCGTAATACGATAGGTACCCCTTGGTAAAACTGGTTGTCAGATTTTCGGGCTTCTGACAACCTGTAACGACTGTCAAAGATCCACTTATGACAGCTGGGTTCAACGGCTTAACGTGCTTTCTGAGGCACAAAGGGGTCTTTGTATTTAAAGATGGTCACCCATCCACGGACCAACCACGGCAGCGTATCTTAACCCGATCGATCGACCCGTGCGGCTGTTATTTCTTAGCCACAAGCCCCTCTACTATGTTTACCAATAACATATAATTTTGTACCTTAATTTTGAAAACACAGACAAGCATAAAACATTCCTTGAGAGTGGTTTTATTTTTGGGCAACAGTTCCTTAGGGGCTGTCTCCACGAGCGATTTTTTTTTTTTTTAGTAATGGCATCATGCAGTTCAACCTATGAGGTTGTCGTCTGCTTAACCGGGCTTGCCTGTGGATGCCTCTAAAGGAGAATCGCGGCGATATTATCGTCGTGTCACGTATTTCTATACACTCTCTTAGAACGTGTCTCCACACGGCGATATCGTCGCGGCAAAAATTTGATGGCACTGCGAGACTATCGCCGCGATTCTGTCGCTCGTGGAGATGGCCCCTTAGAACTAGAAATACCCTGTTCACCCGAAAAACTAAATAAAGTACGCGAGCAAAGTGCTTGTTGGTCGTAAAAATATGATCACGACCAGATCTCAGAGTTTCAGGGAACTCGTTAAATGACGGTATGTGACTGAAATACAGATTCCGTCATAAATTTTAATATAAATATGGCCGTACTAGCTTCTGCCCGCGACTTCGTCCGTGTGAAATTTCTTGATTTAGCATAAAATATGGTATCATATGACACTTGGCAATATTGTAGCTTCTCATTAGTGTAAACAATTTCGAAATCGGGTCAATAGTTCCGAAGATTACCTCCTACATACATACAGACTCACAAATTTTACCTCTTTATAATATTACTAGCTGCGCCTCGCGGTTTCACCCGCGTAAATGTCGATCTCGTGGGATTATCGGGAAATAAAGTAGCCTATATGTTAATCCAGGGTGTCAGCTACCTCCATACAAAATTTTATCAAAATTGGCCCAGCCGTTTGAGCGTGAAGAAGTAACACACACACACACACTGACAAACTTTAGCCTTTATAATATTAGTGTGATTAGTATGGAGATACAGCGTGAAATTAAATTCATGGGCATCCTTTTAAGGGATCATTGTACTCATCATTATGAACAACTTTTACTATGGGACTAAACCTAAAATCGCGAAAATAAATCAGCTGTTCCTTGCATTTATGTTCACTTAACTCGTCAAAATGTAGGGAAGAGCTGATTTTTTTTCGCGATTTCAGGTTGGTCCCATATTAAAAGTTGTTCATAATGATGATTACAGTTAAAAGGATGTCCATGAATTCAATTTCACCCTGTAGATGTCTGCTACTGGTTGAAGTGACTAAAGTTCAGGGCATTTCCGAGTCGCATATTTACGTAGATATTTTAAGATTTTGGCAGCACGTATAATTTGAGATAAACAGATGGGGTTTTTGAAGCACTTTCCTTATTATTTTAACAGTCGTTTTGACTCATGGTTTTAATAATAAATAAATTATGTCTCTAAGTCATGTCCGCTTTAGCGCTTAGCGACATGCGTCGACGACACAGGCAACTGCAGCAATCGACACCCGTCAACGCCCGTCATCATCAGTCATGCATCAATCCGTCATCGTGTAGCTCAACCCTATTTTGGTGAGCTCAACGATCCGCCACACGATGCTACCAGATCTTCAGGACACCACATAAAAAATACTCAACACCGCCAGGCAGGTTATAAAGCCATTCATTTATTTATTTACTAGCAGTGCCCCGCGGTTTCAGCCGCATAAGTTTCGATTCCTTGGGAATATCGGGATAAAGAGTATTATTTGTGTTAATCCTGGTTATAAACTATCTGTGTGCCAAGTTTCATCCAAATCCTTTTAGTAGTTTTTGCGTGTTAGAGTATCAAACATCCATCTATCCATCCGTCCATCCTCACAAACTTTCGCGTTTATAATATTAGTAGGATTTAAGTTTACTTGCATAACATTAAAGAACATACATAGGTACTTACGTAGGTTAGGTAAAATACGATTTAAAAAAAAAACCTAAAATCGAGAAAATAGCAAAATTTACTAACAAAACACAATACGCTACAGAATAAACAAAATGCAATCCAGTGAAAAAAAAAGCATTATAAAAAAATAAAAGCCATTATTCTATCTAGCTGTCATTGCTGTCATGGCAACTGACATTCTTATTCAGTTTTTTCTTTTAATTCCATCACAGTTCGCAAAAATAGTTTTCCAAGTAAAAATAGAACATTCCAGAAATAAGTGTATCGTTGGTGTCTGAGGAACTAATGAAAAAAACAATGGTTGTCTTTAACGTCGGTTTACGGGTGATAATTTTACGTGATAACGTCATAAGAAAACATCCGATCGTGCCTCTCTATCGCTTGTTCCGCGCTCTCGCTTGCACGCTCGGCTCAGGCGGAACGTGAAAATGAGTCATGCTTTTTCGTGCGTGCAGCCGGCGTTCATCGATTTATAGAGTTCAGAGTTCAGAGTTCATTTATTTGTCAGAAACATATAAGACGTTATCACGTTAAAAATCGTTGCATCACAAACACCATGACAAATTTTATTATAAACAGTTAAATATTTTTGGAACGTACTACATGGTAGACCTGTAAAAAAATATACGAGTATATGTAAAATAAACAGAATCTTTATTCAAAATGTAATACCCTCAACTGCGTATAGACCGGGAGACAGACTGCTCAATTTTACCAACAGAATAAAGTTCGCAGATTGATTCGCGTAAATCGGATTACGGAGCATCGAACACCATGTGAAATATTCGCAGTTCAATTTTATCCGATTACGCAGGCTGGAATGTAAAGCTGTGTGTTTTGAAGTTAAATTGGATTCTGTAACAGATGATATTGAGTAACTTGTGTAGTTGAAAAAGGGTTATTTTTCTTTAAGTGAAATTAAAAAAAAAACAACCGAATTTAAAAAAAAAACACTACAAAGTGATAAATAACTTTAATTTCGGAAGTCGGTGTCGTTGGTGTCGCATTTTCGTTTTTTGACACCGACTTCCGAAATTAAAGTTATTTATCACTTTGTAGTGTTTTTTTTAAGTAGGTTGTTTTTTTTGTAAAAAAGTTTTTATTTTTTTCACTTTTTAGTTGTACACACAAATTCAATTAACACTAGTGCACTGAAGAATTGAAGACACCGACTAGAAGAATCATCAAAATTCGCATAGAAATGTCGGAGATGCAGTACATTTATGCATGTAACTTCGTACATAAGAATAATTACCTAATGTATTATATACTAAAAACTTCTAAAAGTATGTAGATCACGTTTGTGAAAGAATTACCAAAATCGGTTCATTATTTTTTGAGAAAATCGCGGACATCCAAACATACATACATACGGGTCGAATACATAACCTTCTTTTTTGAAGTCGGTTAAAAACCGGCCATGTGCGAGTCGAACTCGCACGTGAAAGGGTAACTCTTCGTATGCGAGCGGCAATAGAAACAAGTCTACCTATAATTACGGTTCATGAGATACAGCCCGCTGACAGATAGACGGACGGATGGACGAACGGACGGACAGCGAAGGCGAATAGGGTAGTTTCCTGGGTAAAAAAATAATAATTCTAATTAGTCCGTCAGTTAGATTATCGAAAAATAATATACCCTTATTTTTTCTTTTGTCAATCAAACAAAAAATGAAAAAGATAAAGCGCGTCAAAATTTGGGAGTGGGGGGTCGTGACGTCACGCCGTGCTAAAAAGTGTCGCACGGCGTGACGTCACGCGGAATCTTAACAGGCGATATCTTCATCATTTTTTATATAATTGACAAAAGAAAAAATATGGGTCCAATATTTTTTGATAATCTAACTGACGGACTAATTAGAATTTTTTAGGAAACTAGCCTATTGGGTCCCGTTGGGCACCCTTTGAGTACGAAACCCTAAAAACACAATATTATTAATTAAGAAATAATTTCTTTTTCGATAGCATTGTGTCAGAGAACAGCCATAGAAACTATCTTTAAGTACCCAAATATAAAGCTTGAATATCAGAATGGTTACTAGTTATTTAATGTGTGTAAAACTACCTAAGATTATGGTGTGTAGAGGAAGGATTTTATAAAATGAAGCACAGAAAGACAAGGCTAGACATTTATTTCAATTAACCTTGACAGTTATGTTAAAAATGAAAGGGTGGTTCATATAAATTATGTTTTATTAATTACAAAAAGTCATAGCATTGTGAAGCAAATTACAATAATTTTCATATGACAACATATTCAATATTTATAAGCATCAGCATAAATTTATACAATTACAATCATCAAAATACAATATTACAAGTTTTAACTTACCAATATCGGGAGATGGTAACTCCACGAACGTTGCACACAGACTGCGCCCGCAATGATGGCGGCACGCCTTTTATACAGTAAAGGTGGGGATGGCGCCATCATTGTGGATTTGACAGTTTAAAATATTATAATATTGCTTTGCAGCTAAATTACGATTTAAGGTCATTAATAATCTAATTATTTAACAACAAATAATGTGATATAAAATAACCTAATATTATGAGACACAAAATGACACGCGCTTACATAGGCTAACCTAGAACGCGTATTTGAACACGTGTCTGAGCATTTGTATGCAAACGTGCTTACAATTGTGATGGCCTATAATTACAAAAACATACAAAATCTAGTTTCAGTCTCATTTCAGCGACAATAAATGTCAAAAACTTGATAAATTAAAGCTATTTTTGACAGATTGAGACGAATGACAGAATGCGATTTTTTTTTTAAATTATTGATAAGTAGCATTAATAGTTCTTGAAATATCCAGCTGTGACAGACAGACAGACTGAGTCGCACCATAAGGGTTCCTTTTTACCCGACTGCGCCAGAAGTAGGGTTATGTTTTTGAGAGTAGGTATGTATGTATGTATGTTTGTTTGTTGTATGTATGTATGTATGTATAATTGTTTGGCACGCTCTGCGGCCTGAACTTGAAATTAAATAAAAGTTGGAAGCAGGCGGGGCCATTATTATAGTTTCAAACTCAAATGGGCCCCGCCTGCTTCCAACTTTTACTTAATTTAAAATGGGCTTGTTTTTAGCTTTTCAGTTATTTTTTAGTATATGATGGCAGTCGGGTTTTTTATTTTTTTCATAATTACCATTTTGGTCCGGAACCCTAAAAATAAGTAAAATAAGTTTTATTCAGAGATTTCTGTGACAGTAAAATATCGTTTTATAAACGATGATTAAAATTATTTCAAAAACTTATTAAAAAAAGAATATTGCCAGTACTATTATCACAAAAGTCATTATAAAGCTCCCCTAGAGATCTCTCTAACTTTATAAATATATATTTAATAACTAGCAGCGCCCGCGGTTTCACCCGCATATGTTTCGAAAGACACGTGGCGCCATCTAAAATAACAATAACATTTTTGTTGTTTTCCTCAGGAACAGAACTTTTTTTCGGGATGAAAGGTGCCCTATGTCCGTTTCTATACACCTGACAACGTATATGCAAAATTTCAGGATGATCGGTTCAGTGATTTAGGCGTGAAAAGGTAACAAACAAACTTACTTTCACATTTATGTATAATATAATAATATCTGCGCCCAGCGGTTTCACCCGCATAAGGGTCGATCCCGTGGGAATATTGGGATAAAAAGTATCCTATGTCCTTCCCCGGGACTCAAGCTATCCTAACCAAATTTCATCAAAATGGGTTCAGCGGTTTAGGCGTGAAAAGGTAACATATAGACAGACAGACAGAGTTATTTTCGAATATTAGTATGGATAGTTAGGATTCAGCTACTTTTCTCGACCACCCCACACAAAAACACTTAACCTATATTGATGGCCGCATTTAAAATAATACTAAAACTCAGTGCAATACCTGTCTGATTACCTTGCAAGCCGTAAACCCGTTGAAATTTATAGTAATGGGCGAAGCGATTTAACTGATTGTGGAATTGTTGAACTAGCTGTAAGATTCACGACTGGAATCGAGCGAAGGGGGAAGGTTGTAATAGCTTTGAAGGAGAGAGTTTACAGAAATGATCGTACTTAGCAGCACAGGTGAGGCGATTTGTTTTAAAATCGTTGGAATTAAAGCTTTTACAGAGCTGTGGAATATTTGGGTTCATCGTACAGTCAGTTATTGCAATTAGCTGACCCACCTTTGCATAAATGGTTGAGGTTTTTGTAGAACACGAATCGATAGAATTTTATAATTCTTTTATATTTGACTAACTGCGCCCCGCGGTTTCACCCGCATAAGTTTAGGTCCCGTGGAAATATCGGGATAAAAACTATCCTATGTCCTTTCCCGGGACTCAAGCTATCTCTATACCAAATTACATTTAAATCGGTTCAGCGGTTTAGGCGTGAAAAGGTAACATACAGACACGAATTTATAATATTAGTATGGAAGGATTTACTTTGCTCAAATAAATCATCGCCCTATCACACTAATAATTATAAAAGCGAAAGTTTGTGAGTGTGTGTGTGTATGTTAATATGTTTGTTACTTCTTCACGCTCAAACGGCTAGACCAATTTTGATAAAATTTTGTATGGAGGTAGCTGACACCCTGGATTAACATATGAACTACTTTCTATCCCGATAATCCCACGGGATCGTAACTTATGCGGGAGAAACCGCGGGGCGCAGCTAGTAAAATATACAAGAATTATAAAATTCTATCGATTCGTATTCTAAAACATCTCAACCATTTATGCAAAGGTACAGCTAATTGCTACAACCGACTGTACCTGAGTCTCGTACGGTATATAAAGAACTAGAAAAGTGAACATTCTGTTATATTTATACTCTCAGTAAGCTTAAGAAAATAAAAAATAAAGATAGTTTCTCGTTTCAAACTAAGGGTTCCAATATTAAGCTTTCTATACAAAATTAGAATTAAGTATTAGCAAGATTAGACTTTTATTTAGACTTATAAAAGTCTAATCTTGCTAATACTTAATTCTAATTTTGTATAGTCTTTATTTAGTGAAACAAAGAGGAGCATAGATTGTTTCTTATCTCATTTAACCTTTTAACCGCTTACGATTAATCCGACAAATGTTTTCGTGTCCATTTTTATTTCATCATAACCAACATCATTTCAGCCGGAAGACGTCCACTGCTGGACATGGGCCTCCCCCAAGCACCTTCACCTCTTCCTCCTCCTTTTTAATTTAATTACGCTTTATTCTATCAGGTATATAATTTTTAATTTTTATTTATTTTTAATAATCTATTAAAGATTTAAAGTGGTTTCCCTACAGGGCCCATTGAGTTTTTCCACCCTGTATATATGTATTATCTATACTAATATATAAATGCGAAAAAGTGTCTGTTACCTCTTCACGCTTAAACCGCTGAACCGATTTAGATGAAATTTGGCATAGAGGTCATAGGATAGTTTTTATCTCGATATTCCCACGGGAAACTTATGCAGGTGAAACCGCGGGGCGCTGCTAGTAACACATAAACTGGGAACAAATTACAAGTCAAACTCTTACATAATACCTGGCTAAAGTTTCCAATTAAACAACGACCAAAAATACAGAGTACCTACCAGTATTCATCAATATAATTTTTTTTTTTTTTCCTGGTACCTTTGTTAAACGACGTTTTAATTATCTTGCTAAGCTAACAATCGAAAACAAATCTTCAAATAAAAAGTACCCGGATTAAATACCCGCCAGTATATAATTTCATACCATGTACATCACCCGGGCAATATCCTATCCGGATGTACGGAATGTGGGCCTAATGAACCGGGTAACGGGCAAGGAATGGAGTTCAATAATAAATGTCTGTACGCCTGACTGGCGTAAGTGCGGATTTCAAGACGTGATTTTGGGAAAGATATGTGTGGCTCTTAGTGAGGGGGTCGATGGATCAGTTTAAGCCACACTGGCCACGGTCGGTCCGTGGATGGGTGACCATCTTTCCATACCCCTCCGTGCCTCGGAAAGCACGTTAAGCCGTTAGTCCCGGCTGTCATTCGTGGATCTTTGACAGTCGTTACGGGTCCTCAGAAGCCCGAAAGTCTGACAACCAGTCTTAGGTACCAAGGGGTATCGTATTACCCACTTAACTAGGTCGTGGAGGTCCAATAGGCAGTCGCTCCATGTAAAATTCAGCTGAACTTGGTTAGACTGGAAGACGACCACAACATAAATAATTAATTAAGATAATTCATTTATATGTCATGGTTTCGTTTTTAATTCTTTTACCTATTGTGGTATAGTCATTTTATTTTAGGTGCATCGTCCTCACATATTATTATATAATTAATGTACCCATGCAAAATATTGTGAAAATTTTTAAAAGAGTAACGGTGGAGTTTCTTGCCCATTCTTTTCCATACGAAAACTACCTTTTGGAAACTAGAATCTATTTTATTTTAAGGTAATTTTTGATGTTCAAAAGTGCCATTTATGTGCTTATCACACTTCACACTAATATTATAAAGGCGAAAGTTTGTGAGTGTGTGTGTGTGTGTGTGTTTATGTTTGTTACTTCTTCACGCTCAAACCACTGAACCGATTTAGATGAAATTTGGTATAGAGATAGTTTGAGTCCCGGGAAAGGACATAGGATAGTTTTTATCCCGATATTCCCACGGGATCGACATTTACGCGGGTGAAACCGCGGGGCGCAGCTAGTTTGAAATAAATGCTTTGACTTTGACATAGTTGGGAAATGGTTAGGTAGATTCATATTCAATCATAATTAACTAATATTCACTACAGTAGTCTCTTACGAGCGGCACTATATATTATGTTACTTGTCTGTCACAGCACTGTCGTACATAAGGACAGTTCAATTTTTTATTTCGCCTTTAATTTACTCAATGAGAGAGCAGTGGTGGCCAAGTGGTAACGGCCGCGACTTACGAGTTGTAGGTCGTAGGTTCAAACCCAGACAGTCGCTTTACTTTGTGTAAATTATTTCATCACCACTGCTCTCAAAACGGTGAAGGTAAACATCGTGAGGAAACTGGCATGTCCTACAACCAAAAATTCGAAGACATGTGACATCTGCCAACCCGCACTGGGCCCGCGTGGTGGATTACGGCCCACTTCCTCTCACCGAGAGGAGGCCTGTGTCCTAACAGTGGGAACATTATAGGCTGATTATGTTACTCAATGAAGGTCGGCGCCTGCCACCGTTTACTTGTCACAGCATTGCCACAGACACACCAGAGTGTCTGTGACACTCAAGGCATAGACAAGTAATGAGGTGACGTCTGGCGCGGATTAAAAATTAATATTTTATTTTATTTGCTAATATTTTACATGATTTTAAATCTATTTTAATCTACACTACCTTTCGGCTCGCTACCTGCTTGCGTTTGGGCGCTCCTTGCGGGGCTCCGCATCGCTGTCAGTGCGGTGAAGCTGTCGACTGCCTTGGACACCATGGCCTATCCTGCAGTAGGAGCGCAGGCCGGATAGCACGGCACGCCAGCATTAATGACATCATCCGTCGTGCTCTTGTCACCGCCGGGGTGCCAGCTGTTTTAGAACCCAACGGCCTGGCACGCGACGATGGAAAGAGACCAGACGGAATGACCATAATGCCCTGGAAGTTAGGCAGACCTTTGGTGTGGGATGCAACATGTGTCGACACCCTTGCGCCATCCCATCTTCCTAGCACGGTGGGCTGTGCTGGGGCGGCTGCTGCAGGTGCAGAAAACCTCAAACGGCGAAAATATTGCAACCTGATTGGGACTTATATGTTCGAGCCGTTTGGGGTTGAAACACTAGGGCCATAGGGTCCGAGTGCCCACTTGGTATTTCGGGATATCGCCAAGCGGTTAGTCGACTCTTCACGTGACCAGAGGGCTGGCCTATATCTTGGTCAAAGAATTAGCATTGCCATACAACGTGGCAATGCTGCCAGCCTTTTGGGCACTGTTCCTGTTGACAGCGATGCGGATGAATTCTTTGATGCCCTATAATGATTGTTTATTTTTTCATATAATTGTACATATTATTATAGTTTATATTTTAGCTTATATTATGTAAATATTTAATTAACATGACAACTGTATTAAAGTTAAAAAAAAAAAAAATTTTAATATTTATTTATTTCTGTAACTGTCCGTGACATCACAGCGGCGGGCCCTATCAGAATACCAGCGCTGCGACATTTATTTTTTAAATGTCGCAGCGTCATGCTGAGATAGGAGCCTTTTGGCCTCGTATAGGAGTTTCTGTTTCATTCATTTTTCTTTTTGTTGTTACTTTTTTTTATTTAACTTGGTTTTTTATTTTTTACTGTGTTTAGTTTGTGATTTTCCAGTACGAGTCGCAATAAATACTTTATCTTTCTTTCAATGAAAATTGTATTAAAATCAAATAAATTTTTGATTTTATTTCAAGGATAGCTGAAAACGAATGTGTGATATTTAAATTTCTAGAAATGGCTTGCTAAATAATAGAAAAAAATACATTACTGACTGGGTTTTTCTTAAAAAAGAGGTTTTCCGAACATTTTTTTTTTGCTATATTTTGTAACGAAGTTGAAATAAGTGGTGCAGCCGCGTGCAAGTAGATCATTCATTGTGAAGTTGATGCTATTTTTAAATGTTCAAAATCAAAAGTAGTTTTTAGTAAAAATTATCAAACTTTAGTCTCACTTACTAACAAACTTGTTTCAAATATTAGTGATTGTCTATAAATACTTAATATATTTGTAAAATCCTTTTTAGCTACATGCAAAACAAAGAATTCGACTTCTCAAATCGCAAATAATTTTGTTTAAATTCATTTTACGTTTCTCACAAACAATGAACAAAGTTGATCAAAATCGATTTCGTGCACAGCCCTTTATAACGAATAAAGTTACGGAATCAAAAGCTATAAAATTACAACGTACATTTTTTGGGAATAAAATGTGGGGCGAACAAGGAATTGCGAAACTTCCTGGGACGAATGTGGAATAAATAATTTAAAATGTAACCCAAACAAGCCGACTCGTCTTTTTTAGGAGAAAAAAAAACATGACTGTGATTTTCACACACGAGCAACATGCATTTTGCACTCACTCCAATTTTGTGGCGTTCTAATAAAAGCTAAAAAACCCAGGCTAAGATTTGACCAAACGAATAGAGCGAAAGAGAAGCCGCGTAAAAAATGCCAAAATCCACATCATTATCATAGGGTCGGCTTCCAGTCTAACCATCTGGTTAGACTGGAAGCAGCTGAATACCATTATTTTACATGAAGCCACTGGCTATTCTGACCTCTACAACCTCGTTACTAGGTAACACGACACTCTTTGATAAGACTGGTTGTCATTCGGGCTTCTGACTACCCGTAATGTCAGTCAAAGATCTTCGAATTACAGCGGGGAACAACGGCTCCACGTGCTTTGCGAGCCACGGAGGATGTATGTACGGGATGATCACCCATCCATAGACCGACCTCGACAAGCGTAGCTTATGAAAGAAAGAAAGAAAGAAAATACGTTTACTTGCGGGGAACATGACGCAAAAAAGAACATAAACAAAAAAAAAAACGAAGGTAAGGGAAACATGCGTCACATCCACGCAAAACGGCTATCGCTCAGCATAATGCTGCGACCCTATGCAAGACAGAGCCCCAGCGCTGGTTTTCAGCGACAGCCGGCGCTGACGTAATGACGTCGTCCGGTGCAGCACACAATTTTAGAACACTGTACTGGCACAGTGTACTCAAAGAAAAATAATTTCATTTAACCTTTTAACCGCCCGACTTTATATCAGTTATCGTGCCACCAGCGCCCGAAAAAAAAAAAAAAAAAAAACGATAAATAAATACCGATGAAACGAGCTGTGATGATGTAATAATAATACAGATTAAACGAGCTGTGTTATTTGGTCGTATATATACGACTCTGACGGAATGGACACGAAAATATTTGTCGGATTAATCCGACATAAGCAGTTAAAAGG
This sequence comes from Amphipoea oculea, assembly GCA_945859645.1. Taxonomy (NCBI): domain Eukaryota; kingdom Metazoa; phylum Arthropoda; class Insecta; order Lepidoptera; family Noctuidae; genus Amphipoea; species Amphipoea oculea. The sequence goes on from OX243881.1 coordinate 17,786,774, forward strand.
TTAAATGTGATATAATAATATTATATCTTATCTTGCGTTCGACCCATACATAAACATAAAATCTCGCCTACTTTCCAGGGAGTAGGCAGAAACCTATAGAACGCCGCCAGCTACGATTCTTACATACTCCTTTTGCGTCGTTTACGCTCATACACACACGCCGGTTGCAGTACTTCGCACCTGCCTTTCTGAAAAATGTTATAGAGGTATGAGGAACAGGGTGTAAAGTTCACTCATACTCTATAGAAAAGGGAGGATCCTCCGACCAGACGGGTGTCGTGGCTGGCGGACAACTGCCCGATGATTCAATTCAATTTAATTTAATTAGTCAGACAAAAAATATCCATTAAATCACAAGTACACACATTTAACACAACATAATAATTGCCATTGCTACCCGTTTTGACTGTCCTTTCCAAAAACAGTGGATAAGGACAGCCATAGGCATCAGTTAGGTATATAGGTACTAACCATACTAACATAATTTTAGGTACAATTTTCTGTTACTAACACACTAATAGTTTATGATTTTATTATTTTGTGTTTATATTTATGTAACCTATATGGAGATTTCTCTAAAATAAATACCTAATAATATTAAATAACATCTATATAACAAAATAAAAATAATAAATAAAAATTTAAAATAACAAAATACGGAATATAATTTAAAACATAATTTAAAATAACATAACCGTCATTTCGGGCCGCTGTATCTATGCTAGTTGCGCGGTAAACTCTGCTTGCGAGATGCAGGAATTTGCGTGACTTCAGTATGACGCGTTTGTTCGCATGTGGCGTTGTAGATACCGCTACAACTTCACCAATAAGGTTATTAAATGTCCTTCTAGGGCGGTGCGGCTGTCATTACTTTGCCACGAGCCCCTCCGTTAAGACCAACAGCCACCAAACTTAATCAGTATCAGTATCAATAATCTCTGGTCTAATAAATATTAACTCCATAAACCGATCTCCATATTTCAAGTCGTGAATAAATTAATATTTCTCGTGGAACACCATGCCTTGTTCAAACATGGCGCCTGCGTGTTGCGGTTGGCAAGCTATTATTTATAGCTATCGTATAGCTTGGCTTGTGTGCTAACAGGCTAATAAAGCCGAGGCGACGTATCGACGTATTTATATGTACAGTCAGCAGAATAAGTTGGATGTTTGTTTTAGTATTGTGAAATTGATTGAGTTTTAATCCTTTTTCACTTTACATCATTCACACATCACACAAATTAATGGAAAAATATAAAATTATGAAAAATCAAAGTTCATAAGTTTGAGTTCTGGATGTAGGCTTGAGTAACAGGGATTTTTATTTTTGTCAACTTGTTTATCCTAATATTTTTTGCACTTAATAGATTATCCTAATTATTGGTATTGTTATTTTTATCATTTTACCGTTAAAACTTGATAAAATAGTAATATTTTGCATAACCTAAAACATGTCTGTGAAAGTAGACGTGCAAATATTATCATGTTTACATACATTTTTATTATATAGTTCTATTATTATTACCATGCAATTATTCACTATTTAGTTTACTAATTTATATTGTTAATATTCTATTATTACATTCTATTCATAACATTCTATTATCAAAATCACAGGTTTTCATTTTGATTTCAACAAATACTACAAGCTGTTCCCGTGTTTCTCGCTGCAAATCTAATAGTGCATTTTGTCTTATCCCTAACTAGACACTTGAGAGTACAATTAGGAGTGAAGAGAACAGATCGCAAATTGCACTTTAGAAATGCTCTAGCTCTCATTGTCGCCCGTTTGTAAGATTTTAGTAAGATGTTGCTTTGTTTTTATCTTTTTTACTGCTTTTTGTAAGTTATAGAGGTATGAGGAACAGGGTGTAAAGTTCACTAATTCTCTATAGAAAAGAGAGGATCCTCGGACCAGACGGGTGTTGTCTGGCGGGCAACTGCCCGATGATTCATGTCGGGCCGTTGTTTATAATTATGCTAGTTGCGCGGTAAACTCTGCTTGCGAGATGCAGGATTTTGTGTGACGTCAGTATGACGCGTAGTTCGCATGTGGCGTTTGTAGATACCGCTAAAAAGGAATCGAATGTCCATTTTGTATTGCAAACGAAGCAAAAGGAGTATGTAATATTACGGAAAGCCCTTGGCTTATTTTTGAAGTGAAAACTTCTTTAGCGGCGTTGTACACTTTTTTTGTAATGGGTAAAAAATGTTAAACTCCCGTCAGGACACGCGTCAGGACACGTGACCAGATCGAACATTCGTAAGACGGATGGAGAGGAAGTATCCCCCTCTCTTTCTACGGCGCGGCGAAAATGTATGCCGGCTGTTTCGTTTAGGCGGCGCAGGGCGCTTGCGCGAATATTCGTGTGTGTTTATGTTACAGCGTGCCACGCGCATCCATGGATGGTGACAGATGTCTTTATTAGACTTTTAAATTGGTTCGAATCAAAACTGTTCGTTTCTTACTTCAGCTATCATAAACCTATCGTATCAGTTTTAGAGATTGGCGATGATGGTTGTGCTAATAATGATGGTGAAAAACTCGTCGAAATTATGGATGAAAGTTGATTTTTCTGAGAGATAAACTTTTTAATGTAATATAAATTGTCATGTTTGTGTACGATAGCGCAATAAATAAATATTGTATTCTACCACATAAATGATAGTACTTTTATACTGATAATTAAAGCAATTCGTACAAAATTATTCCCTAACCATTCCAAAATATCAACAATGCACAACGTTAATATTCAAGTTTTCACTTCTGCCGGCACTCCCAGAGTGCAACCCGTCTTTTTTTTTGTTTAAGTAGAACGTGCCCCAATTAATTCTTTTTTCAGTCGATCTCAAAAACGTGTAAAATTCGTACGTTTCTAACCAGCCTTTTCACTACAATACTCATTTGCCTAATTTCATGGTGAACAATAAATTAAAATTCAAAGCTCCAGCTCCGAACCTATTCCTATTAAGCAAAGATAACCCCTGGTTTATCTTAACCGTCTCGTAAAATCCAGTTTGATCCGGATTTAAACCCACCGTTTTGTGGGACCCGCGGTATGAAGGAAAATGTTTGAAATAAGGGGTTAGGTTATAAAAGTTTTGTTTGTCACTGTACTGAGGAGATATTGGTGTCATGGATAGGGATTCTCTTAAGGTGGGTAATTATGCGTGGTTTGGATATGTGTATGAAGATTAATTCGGGAAAAACAATGAATGAGTTATCTTTAAAGTAAGATGTTGTGAAATATGAACTTTATTCTCAGGCACGTGAGACGGTTTTTCTCTGACGCATCGCATTCAAGATGTTTTTGGTTCTGGTCCTCAAGTGGTGGTGACCACTTTAAATCATTTATTTCAAATAGGCACATAAAATGCAATTTTGAACGTCAATATTTACAAGAAAATAGAATTGGTTCTATTTGCCCCTTCCAAAAGTTCGTGGTTCGAAGACATACTGGTTTCCTCACGATGTTTTCCTTCACCGTTTTGAGAGCAGTGGTGATGAAATAATTTTGGTTAGGTTTGACTCTACGACCTACAACTCGTGAGTCACGGCAGTTACCACTGGGCCACCACGGCACTGCAGTTCTCACCCCTGCGAAACTTGCACATTTTTATTTGTCGCCATATCCTAGATAAAAACCTGAACTGAAAAATAACTTTATTTTCGGATGTCGGTGTCTTTGGTTTTGTATGCTCGTTTTTTGCCACCGAATTCCAAAATTAAAGTTAAGTACTTTTCACTTTGTAGTGTTTTTTTGGAAGCTGGTGTTTTTTTTTTTTTTTTGTAAAAATCTTTTTGAAGTTTGCAAATCAGCTTATAAAGAACGGAGTTCTGAGGTAACAAACAAACAAATTCAACCGAACTGAGAATATAAGAGATTATTTTTTAAAAGACTTCAAAAAAAGGAGGAGGCTCCTTTTTTTGAAGTCTTTAAAAAAATAATCCTTCTATAAAAAGCATCAATTTCAAAGGAAGTGGTGCCCTGAGAGGAACGCGAAAGATATTGTCATTTCAAATAATATCCCATGGGATTTCACAAAGACGGATACCATCTGGTCTCTCTCCCATAGAATATTTTTCAAAGAAATATATAAGTACCTACCAAATTTTTCGGGACAAAAATATACCATCATTCAATAGGGAAGTTCGTGAAGCGTCATGAATATATAAAATGACTTTAAACTGTCGTGCATTTAGTATTGAACTAAATGTAGAACGCCACCTGTAGGCTACGGGATAAATACACCCAAATAGGCTCGGATGGAACAGTCGATATTAGTGCAGGATATCAACTCAGGGCGGCGGCTGATGAACATCTAGCACGTCAAAGGCGGCGCCCACGGACGCAGTAAGGCGGTCCACTGTACACCCACCAACTCGCACTAGACAAGCGCGGTGGGTTAATTTGCCTAAACCTCTACTCTCTCATGAGAGAGTAGGGAGGCATTTGCCCTGCAGTGGGACGTCACAGGCTAATAAGAAAGAAGAATACTATTTAAATAGAACTGTTTCGTTAGTCTAGTGATCGCAAGCGATACTGCTAAGCACAAGGTACTTAGCAGCTTAGCAAGGAAAAAAAACTACTCTTTATCAAGAACTACACGACATAACACAGTAATAAATATCGAGCAATCTACCAACACACCCAAGTAGACACAAATACTTTTCATTCTCACTCAAAAAAAACTAGTTTCTATTTTCCTTACAAACCCGCGGGCATGTCTATCGTATAAAACTTGCACGTCGCACACGTGACTTTGTCCTGACAGCCAAGAGCTCTGCATACCCCGCCTGGATACAGCGGAATATGCTCCGAGCTTCAAAAGTTTGGCACTGATAGTTCGCAGAATAAAAAAAAAGGTTTAAGCAAGTGTGAAGTGTTAAGTTGGATGGGTTCTGTAGAAATTTTAAAAGGGAAGAAGTGTCGACTGGAATTCGTGCAGACTTTTTATGGGGTTACAATTTTCTATAAATACAAATAAATAAAATTGAAGTGTCTGTTTGTAATGTCAAAATAGCAGCTATTTACTAAATACATAATTATGACAACAATTTTTAAATTTTTTGTCTGTCTGTCTGTTTGATCCGGCTAATCTCTAAAACGGCTCCATTGATTTTGACAGGACTTTCACTGGCAGATAGCTGATGTTATAAGAAATAACTAAGGCTTTTACTTTAGAAATGGAACAAGGTCTTCGAAAAAAAAATTAAAACCCGCGAAATCCGGTTTGTTTTCCGCCATGCACCATAAAAGTGATTCACTAGACATAAATCACCATGGAGGTCGTGATTTCCATCCATAAAATCAAAGTCTTTTTGCAAGTAAGTGTTCAAATATTAAGTTCACGGGCCCGGTTATGATTGATGAATATGGAGTGATAAAGCTATCATTTTCCCCATGCGAGTGCGAGATGGAGCTGTACAGAACAAAATACCCGATTTCTTTTTAACCCCCGACAAAAACAGAGGGGTGTTATAAGTTTGACGTTTGTATCTGTGTGTCTGTCTGTGCCATCGTAGCTCCTAAACGGCTGAACCGATTTTGAATATTTTTTGTTTATTTTTCGAAATAGAATCATGATGGCTTTATGAAACACTTGCACAAATGGTCCCTGCTTGCAGACTGTATAGATCTATTTTGGTAGCTATCATCGTGAAAATGTACTGCTATCTTACCTAATTAATCCAGAAACACAGGACACATTATCAATCGGAATCGGTTTCATTTTGACTGTTCAACAACATACATTGCGTTATTTACGTGTTGAGCAGATAAATTTTTCGAACTTATGAAGCAATGGATTAGCAATTTGCTTCAAAATGATTCAGATTCCGATAGATAGTGTGTACACAATACATTCAGCAACACAGTTAGTTATCATTACGGGACTGCTCGAACGTATCGCAGTTCGGATAATCAGTACTGCAATCACTAATCATAATCTAGTTTGCAGTTCATTTACCTACATACGGAGCACTAAATAGTAGCTCATTGCTATCCTAGCTGCGTAAGCGCGTACCTAAAACACACTATTTAATGAAGCCGGTAAACAACTGTCCTGCGCTTTGCTCGTGTCGTAGATAAACTGAAAGCAGCAAGGCAATTGCGTAACACATTATCAATCGGAATCGGTTTCATTTTGACAGTTCAACAACATTCATTGCGTTATTTATGGGTTGAGCAGTTCGAACTTATGAAGCAATGGATTAGCAATTTGCTTCAAAATGATTCTGATTCAGATTGATAGTGTGTTACGCAATTAGGGTGCAGGTGATGATGAGGTCATAATCGTCATCGCCTAGCCTTAATTATGTATGAATTTATTGCTTAGGAGCTCAACGGGAAACATTCGATCAGTAGTTTTTGCGTGAAAGAGTAACAAACATCCATCCATCCATCCATCCTTAGAAACTTTCACGTATCTATACTAATATTATAAATGCAAAAATCTGTCTATCTGTTACCTCTTCACGCTTAAGCCGCTGAACCGATTTAAATGAAAGGAGAATGACAACCAATGGGCCCCTAGTTTTGGTGCCGCGTCAAAACTATTTACTTCTCTTAAACTAGGGTGAATAATTGAAAACCGATTTCAGGACATGAAAAGGTAATTCCTGGTCTACAAAACCAAGTTAAAACCACCGTGACATGCGAAGTTTTTTAGAGGCCCAAAACTCCTAACAAAATGGGCAATGTCCTTTGGTATAGAGATAGTTTGAGTCCCGGGAAAGGACATAAGATAGTTTTTGTCCCGCTATTCACACGGGATCGAAACTTATGCGAGTGAAACCGTGGGGTGCTGCTACTAATACATAATTATTATAGGAGAAAGTAAGATTCAAATTCAAACTCATAAATTTTAGCACTGAAAACGTACAGTAGTTGTATAAATTCTCCTTATAATAAAACATCAATACGAAAACCGCTGACGAGAATATCGTCAAAACGACCCCATTCTCAGAAAACACAATCGTTTTACCAATACAGTTACGGGACCCTAAAAATAAAAACTGTCGCACTGCAGTGCGAGCCGGTCAGCGATTCTGATTTTACGAGCGAACCCCCAGCGTTGTGCCCTTCGTGTTATTCTTATGTTTAAGGTTTTTCTTTTATGAAATTTCAGTTTTTGTAATTGTTTCATTACAAAATTCATACAAAAACTGAAATTTCATTGTTATGTAAAAGATGTTATGATCATCATCATCATCATTTCAGCCGAAAGACGTCCACTGCTGGACATAGGCCTCCCCCAAGCACCTCCACTTCGACTGGTTTTGTGCTTCTCGCATCCAACGAGTTCCTGCGGCCTTCACAAGGTCGTCGGTCCACCTTGTGGGAGGCCTTCCAACGCTACGTCAAAAAGAAAAGATCGTCGTCGTAAAGATGTTATAGGTAATTATAATAATCAGCCTATAATGTTCACATTGCTGGCACACAGGGCTCCTCTCTTCGAGATTGGGCTGTAATCTACTACCCAGGCCCAGTGCGGGTTGATAGATGTCACATGTCTTCGAATTTTTGGTTCTAGAACATGTCGGTTTCCTCATGATGTTTTCCTGCACCGTTTTGAGAGGAGTGGTGATAAAATTATTTACACATAGTAAAGCGCCTGGCTAGGTTCGAACCCACGAACTACAACTCGTATGTCGGGGACGATACCACGTGGCTACCACTGCTGTCACTGTAAAATATGTTGCTTAAGAGGAAATGCGGTCGGAGAGACTTTTTGAAAAAGCCTAAGTAAAAAGTCATTATTCGAGGCTTGGCTCTCGTCTATTTTCTTCTCCAATATTGGACCAATTTTATTTAAAAGATATTTCATAAACAATAATTAGGATATAATATACTTTGTCTTTATGTTTTCCTTTTTGATGATATATTATTTTTGTAAGCACTATAGAACCCTCAAAAAATGCTCAAAATTGCCGCCGTCAACAGAGGCCTAGTGTACAAATTTGACAACTGTTAGGCCCTATCCATTTGCATAAAATTTTAAGACCTAATATAACTTAGCATAATTTTGTTTGGCATAATTATATTTTCGCATAATACTATTATTAGGCCTACTAACGTTATGCGAATCAAATTTATGCCAAAACAAATTAGTCTTTAAGATGATTATGCCAACATAAAATGTATGCCTAAAAAAATTATGCCGAAGTATTATTATGCCAAAACAAATTGTGCCAAAATCGTTATGCCGAAGTATATTAGGACAAAGAACATTATGCGAAAAGAAGGGATCCCGAGAGCCAAACCTCGAATTATGACTTTTTATTTAGGATTTTCCAAACCGACCGCATTTCCTCTTAAGAATAAAATTCTAAAATTCTTAATAAAACTGGAATTTTCCCTCTGATGCTGAAAAACCTAGACTGTAGCAACGCTGACCCTAGTATCGTTAAACTTTTAAGCCACCACGGCAACGGAGGCTAGAACTGTGCAAAAAGAGGCAGAAAAAACCAGCCAAGTGCGAGTCGGCCTCGCACACGAATGGTTCCGTACCACCGTAAAATATTTTACACTACAGCTATTTTGTTTTAATACGTACTTTAGTAAAAAAGACACGTTTCCTGGGGGACCTCCTGCCATTTTTAACTTATTTTAATTTTATTATTTACTAGCAGCGCCCCGCGGTTTCACCCACGTAAGTGTCGATCCCGTGGGAATATCGGGATAAAAACTATCCTATGTCCTTTCCCGGGACTCAAACTATCTCTATACCAAAGAGTTACTTTCGAATTTATAATATTATAGTATGGATATGAATTGCAACAGCAGACATATCGCTCATTTGGAGAAACATCGAAGCAAATGTATTTTTTTCCCAAAAATGAGTTAATTAATATGACAAAGCACTTAGAAAGTGTATTTACGTTAAGAGAAACAGACATAAAAAAGTAAAGTGGCAGAACTGCGTCGATGTTTCTCCAAACGTTTTCAAGTGTCTTACTATTACGGTTCATTTAGCTCCCTTCGAAATGGTTGAGCTGAATGGTGCTGATGCATGCGTCATGTTCGTGAACGGGCGCCGTCAGTAGGGACTGGTCATCTCTTTGCTGCCATGGCTTATTTTAATTTATTATTTGAATTGTTGTTTTTTCTCATCTTTTCATTATGGACGCTTTTAACGTTCTGCATCGTTCTCACATGTATATTTTTTAACATGAATGATGTAACCAAGACTTTGTAAGCACATTATTTTGATTTAAAAGAGTGTCCATGGAGTTTCTTGCCCGTTCTTCTCCATAGGTACTCGTACCTACGCTTTGGAATGGGCAACTAGCTTCATTTTTTCTGACTGACTGACTTCTTGACAATTCAAAAGTGCCTCTAATTGGTTTAATTGAAATAAATGCTTTGAGTTTGGGTTCAAAAGATACAGCCCTATGGGAGGCGGACAGACAGCGGAGCCTTAATTATACGGGGCCACTCTTTGGGTACGGCATAATCAGTCTATAATGTTCCCATTGCTGGGACACTCCTCTCTATATGAGAGAGTGGGCCATAATCCACCACGTGGGCCCAGTGCGGGTTGGTGGATGTCGCATGTCTTCAAATTTTTGGTTCTTGGACATGCCTTCCTTGGTTTTCTCACGATGTTTTCCTTCACCGTTTTGAGAGCAGTGGTGATGAAATTAAAAGTAAAGCGCCTGTCTGGGTTCGAACTCACGACCTGCAACTTGTACGTCGGGGCTGATACCTGAACTAGGCCTTTTTGGCGCAGCCGTGAGGCGCACTTTCCTGCTAATTACTTACATTGGACTTTACGCTTTTTATTTGATCTTTACATTTTGTTTCTTTATCTGATGTATCTGGTGTATTGTGTATCTTTTAGTCTGTGCTAAATAAATGTATTTTCTTTCTTTCTTTGTACCACTGGGCCACCACTGCTCTTGGGTGCGGAACCCTAAAAATATACCTGAACCATTAAAACTTCCAGGTCCATCCAATCCTTTAGAAAAAAGTTTGCAAACAAAATATCTTGCACAGCAAAACAGGTCCAGGCTCCCTTTTACCCGCTATAATGAATAACACGGTACCGTATCAGCGATTTAAAATTAAATTATCTCGCTGTGTGAAATTTTTAATATCTGGCACGCGATCGTGCGCAGAAAGATTAAAAAGTTAATGAATGTTAGCGACGTGGGTGAATGTCGAACGCATTGGTAGGTATCGCGTTTTATGTTGCGTTAGTGGGGGTGGAAGCCATTTTGTTTATGATTGTAGTGGGTTGCTGCAATTGAATTGTATGTTTTTTGAAGTGAAAACTTCTTTAGCGGCGTTGTACACTTTTTTTTGTAATGGGTGAAAAATGCTAAACTCGCGTCAGGACATCGCGTCAGGACACGTGACCTGATCGAAAATTCGTAAGACGGATGGAGAGTAACAGCCGGCGCGGCGTAGGAGAGGAAGTATCCCCCTCTGAAAATGTATGCCTGCTGTTTCGTTTAGGCGGCGGCGCAGGGCGCTTGCGCGAATGTTTGTGTGTGTTTATGTTACAGCTTGCCACGCGCATCTATGGATGGTGACAGCTGATGGCTCGACCGTCTGTGTAGTGGCCACACTGCTGTGTATTCGTAAAATTCGTGTATATAAAGTGTTTAAAATATGGAAATTAAATAAAGTGCATCTATTAATGAAAAATATCAAAAATGCACAACGTTAATATTCAAGTTTTCACTTCTGCCGGCACTCCCGAAGTGCAACCCGTCTTTTTTTATTATTATTTTGTGTATGACTGGCTGGCTATTGAGATATTAGGAGTTTGAATTTCACTAATCTAACAAAACAGAAAAAAAGCAGCCGGCGGCGGTTCACGAAGGGTTCCTACCACCGTACAATATTTAACACTAATCTGCGTTTGCGATTTATTAGCCAAAAATGTAAACAAATATGACTTAATAGAAAAATAACTTTAATTCCTACACAATAAAGTTCAGTTTACGCTACAACTTCAAACATTTTTATAACTTTTTCAATAGTGCTAGTCACTCTGAAATCAACTTAATTATTATTAAAATAAAGTTGATGTTTGTTTAACTTGAAACAGGGTGGGGGTGTGCACATCACGCTAATATTATAAAGGCGAAAGTTTGAACCTAGTTCTACAATGTTCGTTATTTTCTTATTGCTGAATCCGCTCTTGACCTCGATGATTAGGGTCTTATTAGAAACCTAGTTTACTTAGCACGTCTTCTTGCCAATCTTGCCAATTGAGCCGGTTTCATGTTGAACGGTAAAGATTTTATAATCAAGAGCTTTATATGCTTACTCGTTTTTAAATCGTTCGAAGTTTTAGAACAACATAGTTAGGAAAAGGCTAGGCAGATGATGATAAGACATACACGAACACTACATAGAGTCACAGAAACGAAGGGAGAATGAAGATTTATAAGGACAGGAATTCTGTGTGGTATGCAACTCTGAAAGGCATAAGTTCCTTGCCAAGCAACAGTAAAAACGAATCTAAAGCAACAGGGAAATTAAAAAAAAAAAACATCGTAGATTAATAGTCTTTGCACACAATTACTTTAATCTGACGAAACGAGTTATAAACGTCAACAATCAAATTCTCATTACGAAGAAAAATACGAGATTTTAATCCGAAATTTTCATCCAAATAATTTAATCCCTCGGAATCCCTTTTGGAAAGACAACATTCGAAAATGAACCTTATATCCCGGCGACAAAGGTTTCGGGTATTTTTGAAGTTGATATTTTAATCAGCCGGCTATTGTATTTCCAATGGTTTTATTACATTAATTAGCCTTTGAAATGTTAATTTAAATTATAATATTATGCTATTGGTTGTGTAAATACGAGTATGAATACACCTTTTATTTCGTTTACTTATTATTATACTACCGTTTGTTGTCCCTAAATAAATAAATTATATTATAATAATAATATAATTTAATTATATAGGCCGATCACGTGTTTACCGACGGTCTATAAAGTTCTTACATCCATTTTGAGAGCTAAAATTAACAAACATATAGACACCAACTCCATCATGTCTACCTCTCAGAATGGATGTAGGAATGGGTCCCGCGGTACTAAGGAGCTACTCCTCATTGATATGGCCATTAGCCAACAGGTTCGTCGGTCCCGTAAGGATCTGTCGACATGTTGGATAGATTATAAGAAGGCCTATGACTCGGTGCCACATACATGGCTCATGAGGGTGTTGGAGTTGTATAAAGTAGATACAACTCTGCGCACCTTCCTGATGTCGTGCATGGGGCAATGGAGGACGGTCCTTCGCTATCCAGGATGTCGAAATATTCAGAGGAATAGCGAACCGATAAGGATCGAGCGAGGCATATTTCAGGGTGATAGTTTCAGCCCGCTTTGGTTCTGCTTAGCCTTGAATCCTCTAAGCACATTGCTGGAGGATTCAGGTCTAGGCTATCGGCTGAGGAGAGGTGGTCAGGTTATATCCCACCTCCTTTACATGGATGACCTAAAACTCTTTGCCCACAACAATTCGCAACTGATGGAGCTACTGAAAGTTACTCAAACTTTCAGTAACGCCATTAGGATGGAATTTGGTGTGGACAAATGTGCGGTCATGCATGTAAAACGAGGGGAGATTGTGGAATCCGTGGGAACTCAACTCTCGGATTCCACAAACCTTAGAGCCCTCTCCGCATCCGAAACCTATAAGGGTATGTCGGAAGCGTTAGGCATCAATGTTACTGACATGAAGCAATCGTTGAAGGAACGCTTCTTTGGCCGCCTGAAAAAAGTACTTAATAGTCTTCTATCAGGCGGAAACAAGGTGCGCGCCTTCAACGGTTGGGTCATGCCGGTTTTGATGTACTCTTTTGGCATACTCAAATGGACTCAAACCGAACTCGACGCCCTGGATAGGAGGGTCCGTACACTGTTGACTGCAAATCGAATGCATCACCCACGGTCATCGGTAATGAGGTTGTATATCCCGCGAAAGTGTGGGGGTCGAGGGTTTTTAAACGCTAAGACCCTCCACAATCGCGAGATATGCAATCTCAGGGAATACTTCCAAGAAACCGACGTGGGGATGCATCGAGATGTAGTCATAGTGGACAAAGGCCTCACCCCGCTCTCCTTGGCTAAAGAGAACTGGCGCAAACCAGTAGTGCTTGACACTAATGATCGCATGGAGGTATGGCAGAGTAAGGAGCTTCACGGACGCTTTTTCCGGGCCCTTCATGGACCCGATGTAGACCTACTAGCGTCCGTAGCCTGGCTACGTTGCGGTGATCTCTTTGGAGAAACCGAAGGTTTTGTCTGTGCAATTATGGACGAAGTTGTGATGACGAACAATTACCGGAGATTTATTGTGAAAGACAGCACCGGTTGACATCTGTCGGGCATGCCACCGGCCGGGAGAATCAATCAGGCATATTATCTCCGGGTGTTCTCGTCTAGCTAACGGAGAGTACCTACTTGCATAGACACAACCTTGTAGCCAGGATAATCCATCAGCAACTTGCTCTGAAATACAGCCTTGTGGAATCGGAGGTGCCGTACTACAGGTATGTGCCCGACCCAGTTCTCGAAAATGGAAATATCACATTGTACTGGGATCGATCCATCATCACTGACAGGACTATTGTTGCCAATAAGCCTGATATAGTGGTGATGGATCGATTAGAGCGGCGCGCAATGATTGTTGACATAACCGTCCCGCATGATGAGAACCTCGTGAAAGCCGAGAAAGATAAACAAATAAAGTATCTTGACTTGGCTCGCGAGGTTGTCGACATGTGGGATGTTGACTCAGCAATCATTATGCCGATAGTCGTCACAGCCAATGGATTGATAGCCAAGAGCCTCGACCAACACCTCAGGAGGCTCACGTTGGGCAGCTGGATCAAGGGCTTGATTCAGAAAGCGGTACTTCTGGACACGGCTCGCATTGTCAGGAGGTTCCTCTCTCTGGAGCCCTGACCGCCGGTAGCTTGGACCCTGTTCCCGATACCGGTGGGCTACTATTTTTTATATTTTTAAATGTTTTTATATATTTTTTATACTAATATTTAAAAATATAATTTATATGTATATAGTTAAATAAAGGATATAATTTATAAGCCTGTATTGCCTCCCTTCCCTCTTTCCACTTTTCCCGGTCTACCGCGATTGTGGGCCAATCCCTTAAGAAGGAGTCCAGCTCATCCCGCCATCTCTTTCTTGTCCTGCCGCACATTCGTTTCCTGCCATTGGGGATCCACTGAGTGGTGGCTTTTGCATATTGCTGCTCCGACATGCGACAGATATGGCCAGCCCAGTTCCACTTTAATCCAGCAGCTGTGCGGCCAGCGTCCGCTATTTGTGTTTTGGAACGAAGTGAGTTCTTAATGCGGTCAGTGAGTTTGACACCTAGTATACTTCGTTCCATAGCCCGTTGGCAGACTCCAAGTGCGGACTTTTGACGCTTTGTAAGAGACCATGTTTGCGCTCCGTAGGTGATGGTGGGAAGAATGCACATGTCCATGAGCTTTCGTTTTAGTGAAAGCGGAGAGAGGTCCTTTCATAAGATGTTTCATCGACCATTATAAATTGCTTAAACAATAGCCCAATAGGTAAGGTTTAATTGGTTCCCGGGATCATTGTGGGTACATACTTCAGTACCGAAAATGATAGGTCAACTACAATAGCCGCGATAATAGCCGCGATAACAGCCGCACGGGTTCATATTCAAGGTTAAAATCACATCACACTTCACACTAATATTATAAAGGCGAAAGTTTGTGAGTGTGTGTGTGTGTTTATATGTTTGTTACTTCTTCACGCTCAAACGGCTGGACCAATTTTGATGAAATTTGGTATAGAGAGAGCTTAAGTTCCGGAAAAGGACATAGGGTACTTTTTATCCCAATATTCCTACGGTATCGAGACTTATGCGGGTAAAACCGCGGGGCGCAGCTAGTAAAATAAATAAAGTCCTCCAGACCGTATTTCGGCCACGGCGGCCAATCTCAACGGCGACTAGCCTTCAGCGCGGGAGATATTAATGTTCACAAGTGTGCGCGCAGACACAGGTGCACTCCCTCTTCCCTCACTCTCATAGTCCGATGGGACGGCAATCCGACACGACCGGAGAGAGATCAGGCGCAAGACCAACGGCTTAACGTGCTTTCCGAGGCACGGGGGTATCACACTTCCAAACTCTGTGGGCTGTTACTAAGAAATTCCTAATGGCAAAACTCAATAACACTTTGCCCGCTCGACCCGGGAGTCGAACCCAGGTTAAGCAACGCTTCCCGAGGTCGGTCTGTGGATGGGTGACCATCCATTACAATGTACGATAATAGCCGCGAGGGTTAATCTTCAAGGTTAAACAACACTTGCCGAAGTCAGTCCGTGGATGGGTGACCATCCGTTAAATACCAAGACCTCTCCGTTAAACCGTTGGTCCCAGCTATCATTCGAAGATGATTGACAGTCGTTACGCGTAGTCAGAAGCCCGACAGTCTGACAACCAGTCTTGCAAAGGCGTATCGTGTTACCCAGTAACTGGGTTGTGCAGGTCGGATAGGCAGTTTCTCCATGTAAAACACTGGTATTCTTCACTGGAGATAGATCGCAACAATGCAACGTTGGGAAAAGGCTAGGCAGATAGATAAGAAGCAATCTACTTTCCTTTTTTTTTTACTAAATACAGGCTAAGTATAAATACAAGTGTATGTGTCATTAATTTTTAACCGACTTCAAAAAGGAGGAGGTTCTCAATTTTTTGAAGTCGGTTAAAACCTAACAAGACACAAGGAAAGGCAGATGAGGATGAGTTATCCATCAATGTTTATTATCTACATTGTAGACAATCTATAAGGCGCTTTGCAGATGGAGCAACTACATACTGCAGCAAATGGCAACTATACTCCATTTGTTTAGGTAATTAAATAAAGGTAAACAAAAAAAACCACGTGCCGTGGTTAACCAACTAAACGTAATACCAGTCTATTCAGTTGTCATGCTACGTCACAGTTGTACTCTTCAATTTAGCAACTTTATAATTCGCTAATAATGTTGCTAAATTGAAGAGTACAACTCTGACATAGCATGACAAGTGAAGTGAGTGATATTACGTTTAGTCGGTTAACTAAGTCACGTGGTTTTTTTGTTTACCTTTATTTAATTACCTAAACAAATGGAGTATAGCTGTTTACATACATCTCGGAATATTTTTGGTTGTAGCAACTGGCAACTTTTAAAGGAAAATTTCAAAAAGTTGTTAGTTGCCTCAACTAAAGTCGCTCCATCTGCAAAGCACCTAATAATTTTCAGTGCTAAGGTAGACCGCGAAATTCAAATTTTCTTACGTTTTTTGCAATTTCTGGTCAGTACTAAGTTGTCCGTTGATTAAAATATGATTCGCGAGTTCGCGACCGTAACAAATTATATATTTACAGAATTATAATCATTAGAATCAGTAAAACAGCACAGTACAGTTTTTCTTTGTTTCTTTCTTTTTTTTAAGTTGGTATAATCCTAAAATGTCAATGTGGTGTTCACTGTAATCTACCACTAGGGGCGTAGGGTTTAGAAATAAAACGGCCGAATTATCAGTAAGTACACAACCACCCAAAGGGAACGTCCTGTCGCCACGCGGGCTAAAGTATGACAGCTCCAGTGTTACCAGTGAGTTGAGTGCTACATTTAATAGTACATCACAGTCAAGATTTCGTGAAATAGTCATTCAATAGTATTACTTGGTCTTAGAGAGTTGTGTTGATGACTTTAATGATTAATTATCAAACAACGTTGGGAAAAGGCTAGGCAGATTGATTAAGGCCACTATCTTCTTCTTCTTCCGTCCCTTATCCCATGTTACTTGGGGTCGGCGCAACACGTTTTCTTCTTCCATTCTCCCCTGTCAACCGTCAAGCTATCATTCACTGCCTTGTCTTTCATATCATTCCTCACACAATCCGTGTACAACAATCATTTCGAACAAGGTACGTAATGTAGGTATGAATACTTTAAAATAAGAAGCAGTTTGTTAAGATTCAACATTTTCCTTAAGTTTGCCGTACATCATTACTTCCCAGAATTTGATCCTTATCAGGGACATTATCGAATGGTGTAATAATACAGTATGTGTTTTTTTTTTCAAAATCAACAGGTTCGATTCCTGGCTAGAAATATAGATTTTTCAAAAATCCAATGATGCAGTTTTAGTTTTCATCAAAATCGAGCCCGCGACTCCTTTGAGTACTTTTCGCTATTCCTCATAGTTTAGAATTTGGCCATCCACGCCCACTTGAAAAATTCACCCTGTATATTATATCCATCCAAGGCACAGGGCATATGTGAGGGACAACGCCGATAGGGGATCGGCGTTTCCCCTCACATCTGCCAAAATCGAAGACATTTAAACATAACTTTAAAATCATATAAAACCAAGACGCTTAAAAAAAAAAAAGACGGGTTGCAATCCGGGAGTGCCGGCAGAAGTGAAAACTTGAATATTAACGTTGAAATAAATCAATTATTAATTGAATTAATATAACTAAGTTTTTTTTCACTATTTCTGCGTCACTTTTTTCATTAATCGATGCACTTTGTTCAATTTCCATTTTTTTAAACACTTTATATACACGAATTTTACGAATACACAGCAGTGTGGCTACTACACAGACGGTCGAGCTATCAGCTGTCCATCCACGTCCGCGTCCGCGTCCGCGTCCACCATCACCACACCATCACATCACATCAAATCACATCACCATCGCCATCGCCAGCACAATCGCCATCACCATCGCCATCACCATCACCATCGCCATCGCCATCGTTATCGCCATCACCATCGCCATCGCCATCACCGTCCATCCATCCATTATCGTGTCTCACTTGGTTCACTTCGTTTGGCGCCGCCGTAGA
The DNA here is from genome assembly GCA_945859645.1 of Amphipoea oculea. Lineage (NCBI taxonomy): Eukaryota > Metazoa > Arthropoda > Insecta > Lepidoptera > Noctuidae > Amphipoea > Amphipoea oculea. The sequence continues at coordinate 17,804,653 of OX243881.1, forward strand.
AAGAGATGGGGGGGGGGGGAATCTCTCCTGACGGTCACGTGTCCTGACGCGATGCCCTGACGCGAGTTTAACATTTTTTACCCATTACAAAAAGTGTTCAACGCCGCTAAAGAAGTTTTCACTTAAAAAAAAAAACGCAGTCCAATATCCTGGTCTTCAATGAAAGTAGTAACTGTATTAAGGCCTCAAGGCGACAAGACCCACCCATAAATAGGGCTGCGACACGGTCTTAAGTCCCGGGATTTACGGGACCTCTGAATTCTGTAGAAGATTGAAATGTGCTGATTTTTTAAAGGCTTTAAAAGTGAGTCTTCAAAAGATAGTGGCAGTACAACTTTTTATGTACTTGTGTACCTATTTTATTTATAATTCACTATATTATCTTTTAAATATTTTGTTATTATTATTAGCATATTATGTTAAACAGAGCACCTGCCCTCTTATCTCTCAAAGTCAAAGTATTTATTTCAAATAGGCACATAAAACACTTTTGAACGTCAAAAATTTGAATTGATTCTAGTCGCTCCTTCCAAAACGTAGTTTTCGTGTGGAGAAGAATGGGCAAGAAACTCCACCGTTACTCTTTTAAAATGTTCTCTATACCACCCTTGGTTGATTGGTTGAAAATGCCTAAAGGTACAAGTCCGCAGCCGACCGCAGGCAGCAGCAGATGTCGCCTGCTGCTGTCGTCTGCAGTCGGACGTACGGGCTTGTACCTTAAGGCGTTAATCCGCCTTTGTCCCTTACTGTGTGCGAGAAATAATTATTATTGTTAAAAGTTATTTCGGTTATGAGCAGTATTTGTGGTTTAATTTTAAGACTACCAAGATGAGGACTAATAGAATAAAAATATGAAAGAAAAAGGCATGTTGCGTTGCGCTGACCCCAAATTAATTGTAATGAGGGCAGGAGAATATCACACTAATATTATAAAGGCAAAAGTTTGTGAGTGTGTGTGTGTGTGTTTATATGTTTGTTACTTCTTCACGCTCAAACGGCTGGACCAATTTTGATATAATTTTGTATGGAGGTAGCTGACAACCTGGATTAACATATAGGCTACTTATTATCCCAATATTCCCACGGGATCGACATTGACGCGGGTGAAACCGCGGGGCGCAGCTAGTAATTAAATAAAAATGTGAAAGTAAATCCAAACGGTAGACAATTAGTACATTTACCGCTGGGAATGTTAGTATGTAAAATTTAAATTCAGTAAAGTTCATTATAGGTTTGTGCTACAACGGAATTTTAAAAAGCCCCGGGGTCGGACTTTTTGCCTTGTTGTGTGTGAAGTTTCCAAAAATTTCTGTATTTTGCTTAACACCAGGTTGCAGTCAGTTTCATGTTTTTGCGTTTTTACACGTACGTTAAAGCCTTCGCTACAAAGGATTTTTGTGAAAGGTGTGAGAGTACCTCCACGTGGCGAGCTGGACTCGGAGTTCGTTTTTCGTGTCTAATTTTTTACGTGATGAAAATATCTTCATTTTCGTTACCTTTCGTTTAGATTTTTCCTTATCATTAGCATTGTAGCAGCTTCCATATTTTTAATGATGATTGTAGGATGACTATATAATTATTATACTAGCTGCGCCCCGCGGTTTCACCCGCGTATGTGTCGATCCCGTGAGAATATCGGGATAAAAGTTGCCTATATTTTAATCCAAGGTGTCAGCTACCTCCATACAAAATTTGATCAAAATTGGTCCAGCCGTTTGAGCGTCAAGAAGTAACAAACATATAAACACACACACACACTCACTTACAAACTTTTGCCTTTACAATATTAGTGTGAAGTGTGATTATTGTAGGATGATTAAAGAATTGTAGTCTAGGTATACCAACTAGTTTCTTGTGAAAATGTTTTTCCAGAAATACCTTTTTCTGCTGACTCATTTTATACAGGCTGTGCAATTTCAAAACCTAGCAACTGACAATCGGCGTTTTATTGCATAATTATTTGACTTGCTAGAAATGAATCTATTAAAGTCAAATATGCAAAAACACCGTTTTTTTTTTTTGTCAATTGCTAGATTTTGACATTGTACAGCCAAAGTGTACCGAAATACAGCATGCAGCACATTATTCCAGACTCTCCCTAGCCTAAATATTTTGCGGTTAAAATGTATGGAACAGCTAATTTATTTTCAGCAAACTTTTTTGCGATTTCTGACTTTTCTAGTAAGAACTCAAACCTGTTGGTCCACTTCAGTGTTTTGATCCTTATAAGAAATACGACAGTATGGCATCAAAAAAAAATCGTAAATATTGCCAATTTCTTGCTAACTAAACAATTTTATCAAAATCTGTGAATGAGAATTAAAATTTCTCAAAAAAAAAAATTAAAGACTGTTTTTTGTAACTGCAACAGTTAAGGTACTGCCCTTACTGCCCTCAAAAATCCACTCTGTAAATAAACAAATAACATTTTAAAGTTTAGCGCGAAACGTGCCTCATGTTTTGCGGTGTAAGCGATAAACTTGTTGCCATAGCAACAGAGCTACCTCGAATATATAGGTATGTTAAACGTTAGGTAGGTATTGATAATTTGGCACGCTCACGTTGTAGATACGAATTCCAACCGTATTTACTCCGCAGCGAATATTTATTTTACTGACAAGACAGGAATTAATACTGTTATAGGCAAACGTGTGGTAAGAAAAGAAAAACGCTCGTGGAGGGAAGACGTGCGTAGAAATATCGGTTATATTATTAGCTTTGTTTTTAGTTGGCAATGTCTTATTATAAACACGTAAAGGTAAGCTCGGCTTCTGCTGAACTTGATCTCCAAGATGGCTGCGAAAAGTAGACAGATTATAACTATAGAAAGCATAATAAGTTTGACAGGGGTGTACATATGGTAAACAGCAAAAGTAGATGATGAAAATCGGAAATTCAATACTAATGAACGGAGTTCGCGTCAGAACTGTGTGGCGTCGAAGTGATTCAAAAGTAAGTATGTGATTTGTAATTATACCAAACATTAACTACTAGTACAGCTGCCATATATTCGTGATCAGTTTTGACTCCAAAAGTTATAAACCCAATTCATCATCTACTTTTCTTGTTGACTGTACACCCAGATTTCGCCAGTTATGTTTAAGGCGACTACATGACCTAAAGCTCGGTCTTTGTCGAACTGCATAGAAAAGAAAGAGAAGCGCGACGACACAACCCTGGTAATTTATTGTAAAATATGAAGTAATTATCTATTTACAAAAAATCTATTGTTTGGACTAAAAAATTAAAACACTAGTCTAGTGCTTTATAATGTTGCTTGTAAAATTAATCTGACAAAAATCATAAAGATATGTATATTGTATAATGATTGTATGTATACTCGTATGATCGTATGTAGGTATATTAGTATGGTTTTATATGGTAGGGCTAACGCCCGCCTGGTTTGCGACCACCCTCCCACCGGAGTCCGGCGTCAAGCAGCCTGCTGTGTTTCGTCGATGCGTTGGAGTTTCAGTGCCTTAGGCATCTTCTGGGCACGCTCGTTCCATCATAGATCTCATCCATCGCTTTCCATCAGGCGTGATCGTGGTCAAGAGCATCCACACGGCAACAAAAAAAAACACACACACACACTTATTTGATCCAGTAGTAAGAGTAAACGAAACAAAAATAGTTTGCTCATTCTGCCTTTCTTCTTCGCGTTTGCAAACTTTTTGTTTGACTCCAAGTTGTGCCCCTACAAAACGGCTGTCACGGTCCGACATCTTTGAAAAGTTTTACCCGACTACATTAGATAGTACGAGTTTACAAGTGACTGTCAAAGACAATCTATCTCATAAGTTATACGCTGACATCTATACAATACTCTATCCATGCTGCGAAAACAAGCTCAGGCTGAGGCTTCATTAGGCCGCGACGCGACCTGCGACACATGAGCGATTAAAACAAATAAATGAATGCTCACGTATATGGCTACACCGTACATCAAATATTATTAGCGATCTTTGATTTCTTTATACGATACATCATCGAACAATATCACGGCATCGGCTACATCAACATATCAGCGAAATTGAAGCGAATTTACTAGAAAATTTCTCACTTTCACGACTAGTTCAATAGTGTTACTAAATAGGCGTGTGGCTATATTATGCGTATAATAAACCGCGATGGATGATTTGATAGCATGTGTACTGTAACCACGTCATCGCCGAATATACGCTGGATTTTCGCTTATTCGCTTCGCTCTTCCAGTTGCCAAATCGCTGCCTACTGTAGCCTCAGCCTTAGAATCACCACGAGATTTGAATTGGTGATATTCGTTTGTTTTTTATAGTCTAGCGAAGGCAGGATTGGCAGAAAAGATGGATGGATTGTATGAGGAATGATATGAAAGAAAACGGAGTGAATGATAGCCTGACGGATGACAGGAGAATGGAAGAAAAAATCGTGTTGCGCCAACCCCAAGTAATATAGACCAAGAGCAGGAAAATGAAGATGATGAGATGGCAGGGTCGACCCATATTGTAATCATTTGCAGAGCTGTTTAAGAGCGTTTACGACGTAAGGCATTTCATACAAACTTTCAAGCCCTTGTTTTTCGAAATGAATGAATTGATTTTAATAAAACTTCGTACGCATAAGCAGAATATACAAAAGTCTAAAAAGTTAGTAATATAGAACATTATCGAAATGTCTTATTAAAAAAAAAACAAACTGAAAAATCGCTGTTTCTATGGAAATTGGTCTAATTTGGCTGTAACACTATTTTTCGAAAATGTTCTTAACTAACTTTTTAGACCTTTGTATCCTGCTTATGTGTACGAAGTTTAATTAAAATCGGTTTATTCATTTCGAAAAACAAGGGCTTGAAAGTTTGTATGAAATGCCGTACGTCGTACAATATTAGTTGCATCGCAAAAGGTTTAAAATTACTTGGCAATTGAACATTGCCACCCGATGTTGTTACATTTTTGATGCCCCTGAAGCTGCATTCTTCTAGAAAGCAGCCGATTTTTAAAACGTCTGCGGCAAGAATGCTATTAAACAACGCTGTTGCTGCAAATTTTCTATATACCTAGCACTTCATTTAGTTTTTCTTAAAACCTACGAAAATATTCGAGTTGGTATGCAATTTCCTGAATAGTAAATGGTATAGCAAAAATCTAAACGTTTGCGACAGAAAGAGATTAAAATTGTTTCAGCTATGTTTAACCATTTACTTTCAAAGCTTTCAAATGCACTGTGCTGAAAACGAAATACAGATAACGGGTTTTTGGATAACATCAACGTGTCCATTGAAATGACTACTTACTAAAATGAAAATAGTTTTATTTTGTTTTTCAATGAGATTTATGTCGATTGTAATGGACATTTTTTTATTCCTCATGGCAGTTTTACACGTTTTCCAACATCCATACTATCCATACTAATATTATAAATTCGAAAGTAACTCTGTCCGTCTGTCTGTCTGTATGTTACCTTTTCACGCTTAAGCCGCTGAACCGATTTAGATGAAATTTGGTGTAGAGATAGCTTGGGTCCCGCGAAAGGACATAGGATACTTTTTATCCCAATATTCCCAGGGTATCGAGACTTATGCGGGTGAAACCGCGGCGCGCAGCTAGTCTGGTATATATTTATCTAAGGTTCTGCAATCTCCAACTGGATTATACGAAAAATAATAATTCTTATAAACCTCTCGCCGAGAGGAAGCCTGTGTCCTAGCAATGGGAACATCATTGGTTGATTATGAATCGTAATAATAATTCTCAAATCCCGGGATTTAAATTAGGTCAAAGTACATCACTAATTTAGTAGTAGATACCTTCAACCTTCAATGACATTACACTAACATACAGGGTGTTACGGAAAGGGTCAAAATAAAAAATATATTAAGTATTTTCAAAGTTAATGCTTTTGAGCTGAAATTTTGTACAGAGATTCTAGACCAGATACACTCTTTAACCCGTTTGTATTGATATACCCTTTCCGTAACACCCTGTATAATATTGATGCTATGGGCAACCTCATTTGGTTTTCGCGGAGATTTTTGAAGCGAAACTTCTTTACGTACGTTTGACTTGGGGAGTAAGCTGGCGAACGCGTTACGAAAAGTGTGATCGGGCGAGGCGAATGGCAGTTGAGTGGGGGATATAAGCAAGAGAAAGAAGTGCGCGCGCACATTTTCTTTCTCTCTTCCTCTCATAGTCAAATACGTTTGAAGTTTCACTTCAGTCGTGTGGTCATAAGCACACTCGGATTTTTTTAATACCCAATCCCAAACCCCGGGAATTGTCCCGGCACATCACTAACCTCAAAAGGTCCCTTCAAAGTCTCGACTTCACTGTACATTTACTTCATTCCGTACCCTCTGACCTAAAGCTCTTCCCTATTTATTAGGGTTCCGTAGATGCCACAAAGGTCCTACGTAATTTAGTTTGTCTTTCGATTTCCGTAGAAGAGATATTACGGTTCCCCATGTATTTTAAATGCTTTTGTTATTTTCATATTGAGTTGTGTCGTAGTTGTTTGTACAGACGCCAGCACATCAAGCTACCCGAAACTGTCAAGTTTTCCCAATCAACTTTGAACTTTATACTTTAGCGATAAAGTTGAAAATCTATTAAAGAAATTTGACTGATTGTAATAGCTTGATGTGCTGGCGTCTGTACAGGTGCCAGCACATCAAACTACCCGAAACTGTCAAATTTTCCCAACCAACTTTGAACCTTATGCTTTAGCGATAAATCTATTGAAAAGACGGATTGCAGTATCTTGATGTGCTGGCGATGGCGTATGGATGGATGGATGGACGGATATCCATCGGTATGGATGGATGGATGTTTCCTACTCTTTCACGCAAAAACTACCGAACGGATTTGGATGAAATTTGGCACACAGATAGATTATAATCAGGATTAACACAGGATACTTTTATCCCGATATTCCCACGGAATCGAAACTTATGCGCGGGTAAAACCGCGGGACGCTGCTAGTAATATTATAAACGCGACAGTTTGTGAGGATGTATGGATGGATGCTTCTTACTCTTTCACGCAAAAGCTACTGAATGGATTTAAGTTTGGCACGCAGATAGTTTATAACCAGGATTAACACATAGGATACCTGTAATAATAAATGTAAGTGGTAATAGAAAGAAAGAAAGAAAATACTATTTATTTGCGGTGAACATGACGGAATACATAATACACAGAAAAAAAGTAAGAAAGGGTTGGGGGACACATACGTTACATCCGCAAAAAAAAAAAAAAAACAATAGCAAATAAATAAATATTCACATGGGATCGAAACTTATGTAGGTGAAACCGCGGGGCGCGGCTAGTACACGGATAACACTAATACTAAGGTTCTTTTCTCGTCACAAAGTAGGGCTGGTACACGACTCTAACAATCCACTTATTACTACTCAAGAAGACTGAAGCATTCCTCATATTTGTGAGCACCCTCACAATATAATATAAAGGACCAACATTATCATAATCCTTGACCCTTAGGGCACCCGCACACTGTGAATTTTTTAAACCAACTGAGTTTGTTCCGCTAATCTTCGTATTCGCGGAACTGCGTACATTTACCCCGTGTCCTAACCAAAGCAATCGGTCGCGCGACTACTCATTTGCCGCGTTGATATGTCACTTATTTATTCGGAAAATCGGAAAGAGCCCTCGGTCAGCGCGACGACGCATCTGGGTTCGGAAAACAAAATGTTCGCGTGGTGATTGCTTTGGTTAGGATACGGTCTTTAGTTTGCGTGATCAATGTCAACCATACGCGTATGTTGTAGGCTTTTAATCCAAAAACTAAATAATTACAAAACTATACTCAACAAGACTGCGACATTTGCGAGTAGTTCACAATGTAATATAAAGGACTAACATTATCATTACCCTTGACCCGCATATTGTCGAATATTATAAACCAACTAAGTTTGTTCCGCATAAACCAACTAAGTTTGTTCCGCTAATCTTATTATTCGCAGAAAAGGGTTGCATTACCCCGTGCCCTAACCAAAGCGACTGGTCGCGCGACTATGCGTTCGTAGCGTTCATTATGTCACATAAGTTCGGAAAATCGGAAAGCACTCTCTGTCAACGCGACGGGGTTTGCCAAACAAAATGAACACGACGGTCCCGCGTTCGCGTGACGAAAGTTTTGACTAGGAGTTTAGTTTCCGCGATCAATGTCAATGATTCAGATTGTATTGAGTGTGTTACGCAATTAGTGCTGTATGACTGACGAACTGAATTGTTGTGATTTTTTACACTTCTTCCCCACTGCTCAACTAGATTGCTCAACTAGTTGAGCAGTTGAGCTGTAGGACATAGTTTGTATTACCGAACATTTTATGCTCTATAGCTCAACTATTTTTTTCTCAACTTAGTTGATCAGTAGGTCATCCTGTTATAACTATGATTTTTTACTAACTATGATTAATTATGATTTTTTACTATCATAAATAACTTTTTTTTTCAACCCAATCGTATAGTCAGTTAGATACACACGCACGATATTCTAGCCATTTATGTTGCAAGCAACGGTACAGTAAAAGCAACAAAAAAGTTTGTGGATTTCACGCGATTGGTTCGACTATGTTTTCAGAACTCGGGTGCAATCGTTGCCGATTCAAAATCGAGCTGGTGTCGATTGTGTTTTCATATACATTCCAATGATTTTTATTGTGACACTATGGTGTTGGGAAACTGTCTTGTTGGTTGCGACCGTGATTACTGAGCATATGGTTCTAGGTTCGATTCCAATATCGGGAATGGTTCAGGGTCAAAGTTAGTAGGTAGTGTAGCGAAATGAAACATAAAGACACTTCACCGACAAACACGTTTAATTTTTGTATATAAAAAAAAATCGAAAACACAAATATGAAAAAATATAAAAATACAAAAAAGGAAAAACTAAATATGAAAACTTGTCACATTTAAATAATAGGAAACTATTGCATTATATTTTAAATTTAGGTTTTAAATGCTACGTAACGAGTTATGAGCCGGTTGCAACCAGATCCGTAAAACGAAGACGTAACTTTTGTTGAGAATAGGTACGACTAAATGTATTCAAAGATTGAAATAACGCGGTATTTAAATATTTAAAATTAACAGATTTTAAAATAAAAAAAAGGCTAAATCTACTACGGGAAATAAAAAAAACTTAAAAATCTCCCATATCTTGTCCAAAACCTTCGCGGTGACGTAGAAGCTCTGCCAGTTGTTCCAATACCTCACTTGCTGACTTCTGAGATATTAAATGAAGAGGATGTCCGCAGCGCAGCGCGGAGCCGCAGATAAAAGTTAATATGTAGGTGGGTGGATGGAGCCGAATAAATCGGCTCGCAGAAAATTCGGACTTCTATCTGGGGCAAAAATTATCACCATAAGAATCCCGAGTTGCAAGCAGATCTCATAAAACCCCAAAAAACGTACAATTATACATACCAGTCAATAGGATTCAATCCAGTCAATAGGAATAATAGGTAGTCTTCCGTCAAGGTGTGGGGAAACCTTTAGCACAGAACGAATGGGATTAATATATTGAAACATGACGAAAGGCTATGAAAGGCCAAAAGATAAAAAATACATACCCCGAATCAAATAATTAACAGCAAGATAGACATGCACGATCCAATTAAGATTTGTTGATTTCCATAATAAATTTAGGTGTTTCTTTCCCAAACAATAAAAAATTCCGGACGTCGTATCAGAGAGTATGTAGACAAGTGAAGTATGTCACCAGGAAAAAATCTCATGTCACGTAAAAGAAATTATTTCAAAATTATTATGAAAATAAAGGTTTTTGATAGGGCCAGTACAAAAAGAGGTTGATTATAATGTTGAAGAAGGACGAATGGCGAAAATAATCATCATGCAGTAACTACTAATGCTGCAGTAGGTACCTACCTACCTACTAACTTTGACCCTGAACCAGAATCCTAAAAAAAGAAAATTCTGATCAAAAAGCACAGCACCTAACCTACCCACCTGGGTAGGTTAGGTAGGTACTGTGCTTTTTGATCAGAATTTTCTCAGTAGCATCGTGGAGTCTGAATTTGCGCCTCTTTATGGCAATGGGCTCGACTCGACACGAGATGGGCTGGAACACAGGGCTCCTCTATGTGAGAGAGTGGGCCGTAATCGGTTGATTACGGCCCAATCTCACATCCACCAAGCCGCACTGCGCCCGTGTGGTTACACGGGCGTAGTGCGGCTTGGTGGAGGTCACATGTCTTCGAAATTTCGGTTGTAGGATATGCCGGTTTCCTCACGATGTTTGCCTTCACCGTTCACACAAAGCAAACCGCCTGCCTGGGTTCGAACCTAAGACCTACACTGCGTATGTCGAGGCCGTTACCACTGACCACTGCTCCTTGTTCATGGATCATGGTCTAAACATACGTCATAGCAGGCTAAATATACGTGCACATCACTACTGCCTGACCCCTCAAGGAATATAGGCTTAATCTATCGAGCTCCGCTAATAAGACACAATTGATTTTCTATTGTTTCGTCACCAATAGGCAACGCGCAGTGCTTGACCGGTTAATCACACTAATATTATAAAGGCGAAAAATTGTGAGTGTGTGTGTTTGTAAGTTTGTTACTTCTTCACGCTCAAACGGCTGGACCAATTTTGGTAAAATTTTTGTATGGAGGTAGCTGATACCCTAATTAACATATAGGCTACTTTTTATCTCGATATTCCCACGGGATCGACACTTACGCGGGTAAAACTGCACGGCGCAGCTAGTAATATATTAGGTCCTTACATATGAAATTGGCGTTTTGTATGGAAGGAACAAAAAGTCGAATATTTTTTAATATAATATATTTAATTAATCAAAGTATGAACCATTGTTTTCAATGCACTTTTGCCATCTTATAGGTAGTTCATTGATCCCTTTACTAAAAAAACCAGTCGGACGGGAATCAATAAAATCTTTGAAGGCGATTTGGACTGCCCCATCGGAGTTGAATTTTTTCCCTTGCAAAAAGTTATCCAAATTGCGAAAAAAATGGTAATCTGTTGGAGCAAGGTCCGGGGAGTACGGAGGATGTCTAAGACATTCCAATTCAAGCTCTTCTAATTTGGTAGCCGTCTGTTGCGCAGTGTGTGGTCTGGCGTTGTCGTGCTTTCAAGCTTTTTAATCTTCCCAATTTGCTTCAAGTGAATTAAAACAGTTTTATCACTAACATCGAAGCCTGCAGCTAACTCGGACGTGGTTTGCGATGGGTCCGCTTCCACAATAGCCTTCAATTCTCCATTATCAACTTGGGTCTCAGGCCGTCCACGGGGCTTGTTCTGCAGGTCGAAATTTCCAGAACGAAAACGTTGGAACCAAAAACGAACTGTGTTTTCTTTTGCAACATGACCGCCATACACATCATTCACCCTTCGAGTCGTTTCCGCAGCACTAGTGCCACGGCGGAACTCGTACTCGTAAATAATGCGATATTTTAAATTTTCCATTTTGTAAAATGAGTGACGCAAACAGAAAAAACAGAAGAAAAAAAACAAATGAATGACGGTCATCGAAGCACAAATACATGAGTAAATAGCTGTACAAATTTGAATTTGGAATTCCTTACCAAAGAGGAGAAATTCGTGATTAAAGTGGCCAGTACGAAAAACGCCAATTTCATATGTAAGGACCTAATAATAGGTTGGGGAAAAAGTTTCTTCGCATTTTTTAAGAAAATTCAAAACATTTTTTAATATAGTTTATTTACATTTAACTAAAGTATGTAGGTACCATTTTGTTCGATAACTTTTTGCCATCTTGTAGGTAGGGACATGATCCCATTGCTATAGAAATTTTGGGACTTCTGATCAAAATACCGCGACAAGTGGTTTTGGCAGTCCTCTCGTGATGTTAACCTGACACTGCCTAAAGAATTCTGAAGAGACCGAAACAGGTAGAAATCTGAAGGTGCAAGGTCAGGACTGTACGGCGGATGCATTAACACCTCCCAGCCAAACTCTCTTAATTTTTGCTGAGTGGCTAAAGATGTGTGAGATCTAGCGTTATCATGATAAAAGCCACACCCCTTCTGTTGATTAATTCCGGCCGCTTTCTCTCAACTTCTTGCTTTAATCTCATCAGTTGTTCGCAGTAGAGTTCAGAATCGATGGTCCTGCCTGGTGGTAACAGCTCATAATGAATAATGCCCTTCCAATCCCACCACACACACAGCATCACCTTGTTGCGAGTTAACCCGGGTTTCGCCACAGTCTGTGAAGCCTGACCGGCCTTTGACCACGACCTTTTTCGCACGTTCTTGTCGTACATGATCCACTTTTCATCACCAGTTATCAGCTTCTTCAAAAATGGTTCGGTTTCATTACGTCGTAATAAAGAATCACAAATGAGTACACGGTTCATTAGGTTTCTTTCAGTGAGCTCGTGAGGTACCCAAATATCGAGCTTTTTTGTGTACCCAGTTTTTTTCAAATGCGCCAAAACTGTTTTGTGGTCAATTCTCAGTTCTTCAGCTACGTCGTAATTACTGATATGCCGATCTTGCTCCACTTTTTAAAAAATGGCATCCATTTTATCCGTAATAGGGCGACCAGAGCGACGTGCATCTTTGACATCAAAATTTCCGGATTGAAAACGCTTAAACCAAATTTGTGCTACTCTCACAGACACTGCACTAGGTCCATAAACATCGCAAATTTTTTTCGCGGCTTGCGTTGCATTTTTACCTTTTTTGTAGTAAAATTTTAAAATGTATCGAATTTCGTCATTAGATTCACTCATCTTGACAGTACGAAAAACAAATGAAAATCACACATTTTCCTAATTTGAATTTGGAATAATGTTCTTTAAAATTTAAACTTTCAATGATACCAAAACCAGCCAGATACAAATAGTATAGCCAAAGAGATTTTATTACAAGTTCATACATACTATAATGCGAAAAGACTTTTTCCCCAACCTAATATAAAACTGTCGTCTTGATAAACAGTCGACTGTCTGCGAACGCCCTAACACAGCCTCTGACAATAGAAAAACGTAAATAATATTCCGTATAAGCATAATTAGGTAATAAGGGAGGGTCTGACATGACATGTGTATTTCTTGTGTTAGTAAAATGTTATGGACAATGAGAACAAGATTATGGATGCTCACGACAAGAGGGAGTGAAGAAATATGGACTATGAAGGGAAGTAGTGTAGATTTGTGGGTCAGTAAGTGAGTTAGGACCTTATTTGAACTTGAATGCGAGTTAGAATGGATTGTAGTTGTTGATATTGCATTAGGCTAGACACTGCAACAAATAAAAATCTTCAAGGTTAAGCAACACTTGCCAGGTCGTTCCGTGGATGGGTGACCATCACTGTTAATGAGCCGCTCGTCCTGGCTGTCATTTTTAGATCTTTGAAGTTCGGGTAGTCAGAAGCCCGAAAGTCTGACCACGGGGTATCGAGGTACCCAGAAGCCAGAGTTTAAAACAGAAGAACTAGCAGGAGATCGAGGAGGGGTGGAGGGGGGGGTTCAAGGGAACAGACCCGGAATAAATCGTAACTGGTTTGTAGAGGACAGATAGGCAGTCGCTCCATATAAAATACTGGTGTTCAGCTGCATCCAGTTAGACTGGAAGTTGACCCTAATTAGTTGGGAAAATACTAGGCTGATGATGACTAAAAAAACCTATTGATCATCAGGCGTTGTTTGGAAGAGATCATATAATATTTTTCTCCCTTAAGAATAATCAGCCTGATGTTCCCATTGCTCAGTGGCGTGCATTGCATGTAGGCATAATTATACGCAGTGCCTACCTCGATATATCAACATAATCCTATCAATTACATTTTAGTGTGTGTGAAACTCTAAATTATCATACCTACCAAAAAATTAAATCTTCATACAAACACGCGCGGGAGTAGGCAGTCGCCGGGCGGCCTACTCGGCTCCCGTACTATTCGCACATTGTCATTGGTCTTTACTCATTCAAGTTAATACGACAAAATTAAAAATACGTACGTCTCACGCGTTATACCATGACGTTCGACCTTCGCAATTTATCACCCTAAGTAGGCATGCCTACTCAAATAACCACGCTTTTGGCCTCACTTTTTTTCTGATTAGTGACCGCGTTTGCCTAGACTAGACCCGGCCTAGTGCCTACCTATTCTGAAAACCAATGCACGCCACTGCCATTGCTGGGACACTGGCCTCCTCTCGCTGAGATGAAGTGAGCCGTAATCGACCCCGTGTGGTCGATTCAGTGCGGGATGTCACATGTCTTTGAAATTTTGGTTCTAGGACATGCCGGTTCCCTCACGATGTTTTCCTTCACCGTTTTAAAAGCAGTGGTGATGAAATAATTTACGAAAAGTAAAGCGCCTGTCTGGGTTCGAACCTACGACCGACAACTCGTAAGTCGCGGCCGTTACCACTGAGCCCTAAACACTGAAAAGTAAACACTTTACAACCCCCCAAATAGCCAATACACACTTGATACGTCATAACATCTTAAAATATAACTCGAAAATAAATAAAATGTCACGTATTTTAGAGCTCAAGTTGGATTTAAAAGAAGCTATTACACAGAGTGAGACAGGGATTTATCGACGCTCGATAAATCTTGTGAGAGAGTTGTCGACTGAATGGCGGACTATCGATGCCTAGTGATGTATGTAGGTGAAGTGACGTGATTTAGTGAGTGAATGCAATGCCAGAATACGGGATGGTTCTGCATATTTTTTTACTTCTTTGGATCTGTTCTGTTGGAGTTTTAAACGGGCAAACTGCTAAACGATTTTGGCCAATAATAGCACCTGTAGGTATCTAAGTACTTTTTCTACCTTTTTTTTTCTCGCGGTGGAAATCCTCTTGGACTTCCTCTGTCGTGGGGGTGACAGAGGGGCATGCCAGACTCTTACCGGCTAAAACCACCGCGGTGTTCCACCTCTAACTATGGCCGGGGGTGTGTGATTCACATAAGCATTCACCGCTGCCCCGACAGGACCGCTCCTTACCTGTAAAATTTGACTGCCAACATAATGTTGGCAGGAGATAGTCTTGATAATGTATTCCTAGTAGGGGCTTCGCCTACAGGATGAGCTATTTTTATTGTCCATGTTTTTTGTTTTTTTTTTTTGTTTAGCCTGCTGACTGTCCCACTGCTGGGCAAAGGCCTCCCCCGAATCCTTTCAGGATCTCCTTTCCCGCGCCACCTCAAACCAGCCCTCGTAGTACGCGTCCAGGTCATCTCGCCACCGCTTTCTCAGCCTAGCTTGGCGGCGCCGTCCATTCAGGCACCCGTTGTGTGGAAACTTTATAAGAGTGAAGCTGATAATTTGATACAATAGAAAAAAATCATGAAGATACCTCTGAAAACGTTATTTTTACAATAAAAACCATACTAATATACATACAATCATTCTGATTTTTTCCCAGATTATTCTACAAGCAACATACTAAAGCACTAGTGTTTTAATTTTTTAGTCCAAACAATAGATTTTTTTTTAAATAGATAATTGCTTCATATTTTGCAATAAATTACCAGGCGTTGTGACATCGCGATTCTCTTTCTTTTCTATGCAGTCCGACAGTGACCGCGCTTTAGGTCATGTAGTCCCCTTAAACTGAAAAAAAAATCGGGTTTTGGACTTGTGAACAGCGTTTAAAGGACTCCTTTTTTTTTTTTATGGATGGGAAATTATCAAATGACCCCTCCCGCTCTGGGTGGAGCGAAGGGAGTGTCAGACTCTTACTGACTAAAACCCATCCGTGTTCCTTCCTTAGCCCTTTATGTTCCGGGGTAGCGGTAACCCTTTCGGACAATCCCGCACCCCCGGCAGGCTTCGGCCCTGGCAGGCCCCTTCCTTTATGCTGACATCTCTTTGAGGCGCGCGTGGAACACGTACGCGCCGTCCGGCACGGGCCTGGTCCTGATCGGACGGTGAGCTACCCATTACTCTCCGTCCGCAGGCCCGTGCCTACGGTGGCCGGGAGTCGTCACGCGGCTCCCGACGCCCGGAGCGTCTCCCGCGGCGGCTGGGGTGTGAGGCTCTCTCCCTCAGCCGTTCAGCCACCTCCTTCGCTAGCATGACTGCTTCGCAGAAGGAGGTGACCGCCCCCCACTCCCTCTCGCCCCGGACCATGGCTTGAACCAGGGCCGGACGCGAGAGGTCGCCGCCGCTGTCGATCGCCTCTACGAGGGCACGGCGGTGCTTCGCCCATGCGGGGCAGACCTCCACCGTATGCTCCACCGTATGCTCCACCGTGTCCTCTGGGCGATCCTCGCAGTGGTGACACCCGGGCGTCTCCTCCCGCCCGATGATGTGCAGGAACCTCCCAAAACATCCGTGTCCGGTGAGGACCTGCGTCAGGCGATAGGTGAGGACGCCGTGACGCCTCTCTAGCCACTCCTCAAAGAGGGGTCTTATCGCCACTATCGTGGCGTGCCCTGCGCTGGGTTGCGAAAGTCGCTCCTTCCATGCCACCATGAGATCGCGCCAGAGAAAGGACTCCTGCGATAACATTTGATTGATGTTCGATGCAGCTGAAGCTAATCAAGAGGTTGTGAATAGATGGTCTCTTTTAAAGTCCAATTATTATATTACTAAAGTTGTAAATTACTCTAACAATGCAGAGCCATGTCTGGAAGGAAAAAAAATCTAGTACATACAAGTGAGTTTCAGAATAAGTTTAAACGGTTCTTGTTAAATAAGTGTCTATATTCCATTGATGAATTATAATTTAAATACAATAGTCGAAAGTAACATAAATGACTAGGTATGACACAAATTTTTATATTGTTTTTTTATTATTTTTCTGTTTTTAATGTAATTTGGATAATTGTAATGATTTAAATGTAGATTGCATGCATGATGTTCTTATATATTTAGTTATAGAAATTCGGACACGATGTAAAAATTGTTATTGAATAAATGAAATGAAGGGCCTTTTGAAACCAGAGCCAAACGATTCGACGCAAAACGCAAAATCGTCCCTTTTATAACCCAGAGCTATGTCCAAACAGGATATGGTCACCATAAAGGGATAGGTACTCGGGCAGAATACTTTGATGTACCTTTTTGTAATATTTGACCCACCTCGAAATGGATACAGAGCTTTTTTTTTTTAAACAAAACCGCTTAAGGCAGTTTGCACGTTATCGCCGCGTTTCATATCCGACCGGACGGAATCGAAGTGTGATAAGCCTTTTAAATTGTTAGGATATTTTTTGTCGATTGTGAAGGAGAGAAAAGGGGTGGGTTATCTTTACAATTATTATTTTATGATGTGTGTAGAATTTTAACTGGGATACTTAGATATTATTTATAACACAAGTATAGTCGCAAAAATTTAATTTTAAGAATGTTTAGTACAGTCACGAGCCCCAATATGTCAACACTTGGCAATTTTCAATTGCGATTTTTTCGTGAAATAACGAATGCAATGTTGAAATACGACACTTAACATAAACCTATGGGTTCAAAAATACTATTTTCGTAATAACATAAAATTTCATTCAAAAATAAAGGAGAAAGTCGCCTTTGAATAAAGCCAAGTGTATACATACTTATAGACGTGACTGTACTTACCTGATTCTACGTATTGACCTCAAAATGGATGTTATTTTGAAGATTTATTACGGTCTGATGCCCTGAGCTCCCCCCTCCCTCCTTCACCCCCCGTCTCCTCTATCCCCTTGCTAGTTCTTCTGTTTTAATCTCTGTCTTATCCACTTTATGCTAGGTTACTCTTTTTACAGGTAAGCACAGTCAAGAGAAAATAATTTCATGTTAATTAGTCAAAAACCCCAGCCCAGTGGCCCAGTGGTATCGGCCGCGACTTAGGAGTTGTAGGTCGTAGGTTCGAACCCAGACAGGCGCTTTACTTTGTGTAAAATTATTTCATCACCACTGCTCTCAAAACGGTGAAGGAAAACATCGTGAGGAAACCGGCATGTCCTAGAACCAAAAATTCAAAGACATGTGACATCTACCAACCCGCACTGGGCCCGCGTGGTGGATTACGGCCCACTCCCTCTCACAGAGAGGAGGCCTGTGTCCCAGCAGTGGGAACATTATAGGCTGATGATGATGATGAGTCAAAAAATAATATATCCTTGATTAATAAAAATAACAAAATTAGAACCTAACTTAACTAAAACTATACAAAACTAAAATATAGCGTCGAAAAATTCATCCGCATCGCTGTCGACTGGTAATGTACCCAAGAGACTGGCGGCATTACCACGTTGTATGGCAAAAATAAAACAAATTGAAACGAAATAAAATGACATTTAAATATTTTTTTTGTCACAAAAAGTACTAAAACCATTTTAAGGCTGGTTCGCACGTTATCGCAGTGTTCTGAATTCGATGTTCGAACGCAAATGGATGTGATAAGCCTTTAGTCTCAATTGTTAGCCCGCACGTGAATATTGGGGATTAAGGTTCGGTTCCCAGTTGATGACTAAAGTTTAAATTTCGACATATTTTGGTCAGTCATTCTTTTTTTGGAGTTATGATAATGATAAATGATTTATTTCTGTATGTAGGTTTTTACAAACACTTTTACACGTCAATCATATTTTTTTAAGCTAGATGAGGTCGGGGCGTATCGTATATGTTATCAATTATGCACTGATCTAAAAATAACACAGGTACTTACATAGTTTCTTCAGGTACTTGCATAGCACGGAGGGGTCTTGGTATGTAAAGATGGTCACCCATCCACGGTCCAACCGCGGCAAGCGTAGCTTAGCCTGATCGATCGACCCGTGCGGCTGTTATTACTTAGCCACAAGCCCCTCAAAAACAGCACAATAAAGTCTTTTATTATTTCTATTTGCCATTTTAAGAAAGTACTTGTACTTATTTCAATAAATATGTCACAAATCGCAAGGTTACTGATTACAAAACCATGGGCCACCACTGCACGAACGTATGACTGTTTGGTAATAACGTTACAAATTCTCAATTAGCATACAACATGAATAAAACAATTTGATTTGCATTTCGACAGGCAACCTCTTTAAACCCCGCACAAAATTCGAAATAAATGATCATTCATATAATTTATTTATCATTCATTATATTTTAATCATCATTCATATATGTATTTTAATTAGATGGACCCGTGGCTAAATAATAACAGCCGCACAGGTCGATCGATCAGGTTAAGCTACGCTTGCCGCGGTTGGTCAGTGGATGGGTGACCATCTTTACATAACGAGACCCCTCCATGCCTCGGATAGCAGGTTAAGCCGTTGGTCCCGGCTGTCATTCGTGGATCTTTGACAGTCGTTGCGGGTAGTCAGAAGCCCGAAAGTCTGACAACCAGTCTTACCAAGAGGTGGCGTTTTACCCAGTAACTGGGTTGTGGAGGTCAGTTAGGCAGTCGCTCCATGTAAAATACTGGTATTCAGCTGCATCCGGTTAGACTGGAAGCCGACCCCAACATAGTTGGGAAAAGGCTAGGCAGATAATGATGATGATAATAATAATTATTTTAATTATCATTCTATTCTCATATTATTTGAACATCCTGGTCACCTAAACAATGTCATTGATGTCAAAAACATACTACGCAATCACTAATCCATGCTAATATTATAAATTCGAAAGTAACTATCTGTCTGTCTGTATGTTACCTTTTCACGCCTAAACCACTGAACGGATTTAGATGAAATTTGGCAGAGAGATAGATTGCATCCCGGGGAAGGACATAGGATAGTTTTTATCCCAGACATCATCCTTTAAGGGGGTGGAAATTTGTATGGGGAATCAATAACCGCTGAACCGATTTAGATGAAATTTGGTATGGAGATAGTTTGAGTTGTGGGGAAGGATATAGAATAGTTTTTATTCCCGAAATTATCCCTTAAGGCTGTAAAAAGGGGGGTGGAGATTTGTAAATGGAATCAACAAAAAGGACTATAATACTTTTATCGCGGGCGAAACCACGGGGCACAGCTAGTATTAGGTACATATTAATAATGTCACGTGCATTAGTGTAACATTGCCATGTCAACTACCAATAAAACATATCCAACAGACCAGGCATTATCATAAAAACAGTGAACACAATAAGCCACCCCGCATACTATGCGACATGCGACTGCGACAACTCGACGACAAGACGGTGACCTGTCGCATGCGACTGCCATCTGTTGTGCGCGTGCACCGTGCATCAAGACGCTGCGACCAGAGGCAATTCTCGAAATATTAAGAACGTTCTCAGTCTGATCTCAGTCTCAATCTGTCAAAAATACATCTATGGTAAAAGTGCGCATTGCTGCACACCCCCACCCTATTTCAAATTAAACAAATATCAACTTTATCATAATTATATTTAAGTTGATTTCAGAGTGGCTAGCACTATTGAAAAATTTATAAAAATGCTTGAAGTTGTAACGTAAACTGAACTTTATTATGTAGGAATTAAAGTTATTTTTCCATTAATTCATATTTGTTTACATTTTTGGCAAATAAATCGCGAACGCAGATTAATTTCCCTACATTTTTGACATTGATTGTCGCTGAGATGAGATTGCGACTTTTGTACGTTTTTAATTACAAGAATTGACCTTCAGAACCCTAATGGATGCATAGCACACTTAATCACAATATGAATCTTTGAAGGATAATGGTAATCCATTGCTTCATTATGTTCGAAACAATTGTCGTCTCAACAACGTAAATAACGCAATGAATGTTGTTGGACTGTCAAAATGAAAGCCATTGCGACTGATAGTGTGTTACGCAATTAGTCGCAATTAGTCTCCCCTAGCCTGTCGTTGCGACTCTGCAATTGGATGCCAAGTATGCGGAACTTTGAAGAAAATTTATGAAAATTGTCGTTGCGTCTTGTCGCAGTCGCATGTCGCGAAGTGTGTGTTTACTACAATATTTGTCATTTTGATCCCAAATTAGCATGTTCATTGGTTTAGTTCACTCATTTATTTATTGATTTCGCGTAGCTCAGCGGTATTGGAAATTAAATGGGTTTACTCGTATATGGATTTTATGATTACCTATGCAAGCCGTGTGGATGGGGTTTACCATTTTCAATAATGACGAATTTTAATACAAGCTTGCATGCCCTATTAAACCCGTTTAGAGGATAAATTAAAAAAAAAGGTCAAGTACGAGTCGAACTCGCGCACCGAGGGTTCCGTACAAATTTGTAGGTACCTATATAAAATAAAAATTTACGGTTTTCAGATTTTTCCCTTGTGCTACATGGCATTGCTTCTTGCCAAATTTCGTGATTCTAAGTCAACGGGAAGTACCCTTATAGATTTTGATTCCCTTACGAGTGTCAAAATATGCGGCATAAACGGAACATTAACGCCATTTTGCACCAACCCATTGGAATAAGAACAGAAGAATGATGGTCCTTAAGGTCATCCTCATACGTAAGTACAAACGCCAGCGCATCAAGCTACTACAATCTGTCAAATTTCTTTAATAGATTTTCAACTTTATCGCTAAAGCTTAATGTTCAGGATTGATTGGGAAAATTTTATAGTTTTGGGTAGCTTGATGTGCTGCCGTCTGTACCTAGAGACCATCTTTATTATTTCAGATGTGAAAATTTCAAGTTATCTCTTTACTCAGTTTAAACTTGCTCTCGCGCACCACTTTGAGACCTTTTAGGTATTACCCGACTGCGCCAGAACTTGAGAGGTGTCGTTAGGTTCGAATTTACTATGAGAGTGACACTGGGTATATTAAAAAAAAAAAAAAAAACAAAATGGCGGGCTTTTGGCGCCATATTATGCCATCAAAAAAATTTTTTTTTTTCAAAACCTATCGAGTGGGGTTTCAAAATAAAGGGTATTAAAAGGCGATTACAAAAATATATACAACTTATATGGTTAAAAGTAATTCAAAGTGACAAATCGTAAAAAGCACGCACCGAGAACTAAATACCTACCCGTGCCCATACCATTATTAGGTATAGCTTCAAACTCAAATGGATCTCGCCTGCTTCCACCTTTTATTTAATTTAAAATGGGCTTGTTTTTAGCTTTTCAGTTAGTTTTAGTATAAGGTTGCAGTCGGGGTTTTTTTTTTTTTTTTATTAAGTCACACCAAAACCCACATTTAAAATAAAAATAAAAAAACCCGCTTAAAAGTCTAACCGAAAACCCTATATCGAGCCAGGCTTACGTCACGATCATAACCCTACAAACGCTACGCTGCCGCGCTGTGTTCACGCGAAATGTTGCCCAGTATCCGGTTTTATCAGCTTTTATTGGCAACAGTCGGGCCGCAGTTTCCCTTGCTGCTACGGAAAGGGGGAACCCATTTTTATGTGACCGCAGACTTGCCATCGCAGCGCGTGGGTTAATAGAATGACGTCAGCGTTTTTGTGATTTTAAAAGGGTAAGTTCGAATGTGGGTTATGAAGTTTGAGTTTTAAGTGAAATTTGGAAGAGAGGAATTTGGTTTATTGCCGTGTTGTGACTTGTAAGCTCATTTGAGTATGCGTGCGATGACAATTTATTATTATAATGTATTGTGATAATGTTGACCGTATTTTCTTTAGATCACAGAAAATAACTCAATACTTTATTGCATTCCATAATGTGTACATACAGGGTGTTACGGAAAGGGTATATCAATACAAACGGGTTGAAGAGTGTATCTGGTCTAGAATCTCTGTACAAAATTTCAGCTCAAAAGCATTAACTTTGAAAATGCTTAATATTTTTTTAATTCGACATCACGGCGCTGCACTCGCGCGCGGCGGCGTGATGTGCGTGTACTAGGCGCACAGACACACTACAGATAATGGGTAATGACCCTCGTAGTGCGGTGACACGTTTGTTATGATTTCAATTTAATAAACTATCGAAATAAAAAAATATTAAGCATTTTCAAAATTACTGCTTTTGAGCTGAAATTTTGTACAGAGATTCTAGACCAGATACACTCTTCAACCCGTTTGAATTGGTATACCGTTTCCGTAACACCCTAACATAACAGTTGGTATGGAATCAATTATGGACACTGTCGGGCACAGCAAAGTTAATTTTTAGTAGGAGAGAGGATGAAGGCGCTTTTTGCTAACAAATCGTTTAAAAAACAATTGACATACAAATTTAATATCTAGTGCAACGAAAACGTCGTTTTGTACTTTCCAACGTTTTATTGTAAAGTTTTAAATATTACCTATTGACGATGGTTTACGCAGTTTATACAGAAAATGCTTTTTAGGGTTCCGTTCCAAAGGCCGCCAATGGAACTCTATTACTAAGCCGCCGCTGTCCATCCGTCTGTCTGTCAGCGGGCTGTATCTCATGAACCGTAATAGGTAGACAGTTGAAATTTTCACAGAGCGTGTATTTCTAATGCCGCTATAACAGCAAATTAAAAAAAATAGTTAATAAAAATTAAAGGGGTCTCCGTACAAGAAATGTGTCTTTTTTCGACGTTTTGTGCCTTCTGGTACGGAAGTGGTGCGAGTCCGCCTCGCACTAGACCCGCAGACCGGTTTACACACATTTTGACGAGTTATGTGAACATAAATGTAGGAAACAGCAGATTTTTTTTCGCAATTTCAGGTTTTGTCCCATAGTAATAATTGTTCGTAATGATAAGTACGATGACCCCTTAAGAGGTTATCCATTAATTACCGAAGATCCTGTGTATATACAGGGTGTCCCTGGAAGTATGGATCAAATCGAATAGGGACGTGGGCAAGGTCATTTCCAAACGTATTAGCAAAAAAAAAATACTAAAAAAAAGAGAAGAAAGATCGAATTCGTGAAAACTATCAGGGCTATCAATTTATTTTTTTTAGATAGCCCTGATAGTATTTTTTTATGATTATGTTCTTTGAACACTAAGCGAAGTGATTTAAAAAAAAAAAAAAATCGGTCATAACTTTTGAACCGTAAAAAAATTCAGTGACATTCTCAGGGTTAAAAAGTTTGGAAGTGACCTTGCCCACGCCCCTATTCGATTTGATCCATACTTCCAGGGACGCCCTGTATATATAGCCTGTCTAACACCACTCTAATGACTGATTTAACAAATTAAAGCCACCCACAAGCGAGCCACTCACCACAGCCACAAGTGGCGAGACACAAGCTAGCCACTTCATTATTCATACATTCTGCAGTAACCCGCGGCTACACGCTGCGTTCACTAAATATTTGAATAATGCACATCTTCAGCTATACAATGCAGTCTGCATTGTTGATGGCCATTTTTGGTTAGTGGCTCGTGTGAGGGAAGCTTAAGCCGCTGTCGTACACGGACTTTTGAACGGTAAATTGAGGGTGCGGGGGAGTCACAACAGCATCCTGAAAACTATAGCTGAAGATGTGCGTGCACCTGTGTTGAGGCATTTCGTTTGTCTGATGATCTTGTAGGGAGGTATCTCCCTGTTGGTTATCTTGTCGGGGCGGGGTGTCTCAGCACAGGGGCTTTTTGTGAATTGTGTTGTGATTTTTATTGATGGATGTGTGTTGTTCTTTGTTATTGTATTTCAAGTACTAACAATAGTTTCTAAGTTTTTGTATACTAACCGGTGGATCTAGTTGTCCCGAATAAATAATTTTGAATTTGAATTTGAATAAATCAATTGAGAGTTTGGACTTTCAACATCCATACTTACTAATATACTTACTTTATATCCATACTAATATTAATACTTACTTTATATCCATACTAATATTAAAAATTTGAAAGTAACTCTGTCTGTCTGTCTGTATGTTACCTTTTCATGCCTAAACCGCTGAACCAATTTAGATGAAATTTGTTATAGAGATAGTTTGAGTCCCGGGAAAGGACATAGGACACTTTTTATCCCGATATTCTCACAGGATCGAGACTTATGCGGGTGAAACCGCGGGGCGCCTATATAAAATTGACCCAAATTGGTCCTTTCTGGATCGATTCTTAGTGTGGCTAACTTAGAAACTTTTAAACTCGGGTTGGGTTCAATTTCAAAAAACTCTTTCTTAATAGATACACCCTCCAAATTTCATGTGTCTAGGACCAGCGGTTTAGGCTGTGCGTTGATATATCAGTCAGTCAAGACTTTGAATTTTATAATGTAGAAGATGTTGATGAAAAGTCAAAACTGTGCATTGAAATATGTACGCAAATAACAACTAATACTTGATTAACGAGAAATTGTCTGTAAATGAAAATTCCATAAAATTATTCAGCCTTTTCTGTAAAATGTCCCTCATGCTACAGCTGACAAAAACTGCTATCCATTAGGTTTAATAGCGTATTTGTCAACCTTATTACACCATAAAATACAGATTTTCGTAATAGCTTAAAGTATAATCGGCCTATGAAGTTCCTACTTATGAGACACAGGTCTCCCCTCTGTGAGAAAGATTGAGTCATAATCCTCCACACAGGCCCAGTGCGGACCGAGAGTAATGGGTAGCTCACCGTCCGATCAGGACCAGGCCCGTGCCGGACGGCGCGTACGTGTTCCACGCGCGCCTCAAAGAGATATCAGCATAAAGGAAGGGGCCTGTTAGGGCCGAAGCTTGCCGGTAGCGGGATTGTCCGAAAGGGTTACCGCTACACCCGGAACACAAAGGGCTAAGGAAGGAACACGGATGGGTTTTAGTCAGTAAGAGTCTAACACTCCCTTCCGCTTCACCCAGAGCGGGAGGGGTCATTTGATGATACCCATCCAAAAAAAAAACCGTTATGAGAACAGTGGTGATGAAATAAACTACACAAAGTAATGTGCCTACTTGGGTTCGAACCTACGGCCTGAGTAAGTTGGGGTCGACACCACTGAACAACCACCGATTTTCGTAATAACACTTTCATACACTTTGTTCTCACTTATTCGCCCGCGAAAAGGCCCGTTCTTCTAATAATTCAATCGCTAAAGTTATCAATAAAAACTGTTTTACAAAATAAACAACCGACTTAAAAAAAAAACTACTAAGTGCTTTAATTTCGGAAGTCGGTGTCGTTGGTTCCGCATTTTCGTTTTTTGACACCGGCTTCCGAAATTAACGTTATTTATCATTTTGTAGTGCTATTTATGAAGTCGGTTGTTATTTTTTGTAAAAACGTTTTATTTTTTCTCTTTTTAGTTGTACAGTCAGCATCAAAAGTCGATTAACACTGTCATTTTTATATGTTATCAAAGTGACAACATTTTTTCTCAATAAACTGGTTTTTAGCTTGTCACATAATAGCAAAAGGTTTATATTTTTAAAAAAAATCTTCTGCTGCAATTTTAAACAAATATTTTGCTCAATAACTAAGATTAAAAAAACTGAAGTGTTAATCGACTTTTGATGCTGACCGTACCTACCCCTCACAATTACTACAATTACTACCTACTAGTGCATTGAAGAATTGAAGACACTGATTACAAGAATCATCAAAATTCGCATAGAAATGTCGGAGATGCAGTACATTTATGCATATAACTTCGTATATAAGAATAATTACCTAATGTATTATATAACAAAACCTTTCTGAAAGTATGTAGATCACATTAATGAAAGAATTGTCAAAATTGGTTTATTAGTTTTTGAGAAAATCGCGGACATACAAACATACATACGGGTCGAATACAGAACCTCCTTTTTTGAAGTCGGTTAAAAAGAACATTATCCAACCGTTTTTCCGCTACTCGCACCCATCGAAAACCTCTTATGACAGGTACCACGCGACACTCGTAGGTACCAACAACCCGTTTGACTGAAGTACGCGCCATAACGAGTTACATGTCCGACAACTTATTTCAACTTATTTCTGCACCAACCCTTTCCAAGTTCACAAAGTTTACAGCTGAGTTACGTCAGGGTTACGTGAACATTTTAGGGTTAACGGTTTCTAACCATACGGAAATGTGTTTCATCTTTTTGGTGGGGTGGGGGGGGGGATTGGCTGTAAATATACAAAATCGGCCTCGCACGTGTCGGACCACGCACAATTAATGGTTCCGTAGTTGGGATGGATATACTACGCACTGTATTAATTGATTGACGTTTGTAATTTCGTCAATCAATTTATATAGTGCCATTCATCTACAGAACCCTAAAAAGATCGAGTGTAAAAGCCTGTCTGTCTAGTTAGTAGGTATAATTTAGGACAAACTAGCTGCGCCCCGCGGTTTTAAGTCTCGATTCCGTGGGAATAAACTATCTCTATATCAAATTTCATCTAAATCGGTTCAGCGGTTTAGGCGTGAAAATGTAACATACAGACAGACAGATAGAGTTACTTTCGAATTTATAATATGGACAGTATGGATTGTTTTGGGGATACCCTAGAGTTGTATCGTTCTTTGGCGACGACTCGGTCGGTCGAGGGAAGAAGAAATTTCAAACGAACGAAGTCGCGGTCGAAGTTAGTAAGTAAAAGATAAAAGACAAACAAATCTTTTACTGTGAACCCATTTCCAACAGCCACTAACAAAATTCCAGACTAAATCCATATCTATAACCAGTTATTTTTGAAGTGAAACTTCTTTACGCACGCTTGACTTGGGGAGTAAGCTGGCGAACGCGTGACGTAAGCGTTACGAAAAGTGTGATCGGGCGAGGCGAACGGGAGTTGAGTGGGGGATATAAGCAAGAGAAAGCAGTGCGCGCGCACATTTTCTTTCTCTCTTCCTCTCATAGCCAAATACGCTTGAAGTTTCACTTCAGTCGTGTGGTCATAAGCACACTCGGTTATTTTTTTTTACTCATTTTTTACAGACTTAAAAAAAAGGAGGTTATTTAGTTGCTCAGAATAACTATTCCGCAAAAAAACTCGTTCGAAACAATAGTATTCAAGTAAACCACTATTATCGCTTGCACGGTCCAGTAGTTTTAATAGCGGACATTTTAAATTTAGTATCCGGTTGTATCTGGTTCGGATCAGCGCAAACCGGTTTAACGTGGTTAATGGAACGGATATGAAATGTAAATGTTTGTATTATTTTGCGATGGATGTAAAATGTAATTAGTAAAGTTTTTAATTGTTCCAAAATTAAACAATTACTAAATGGTTTATTTCTGTAAGTCCTAACTTAACTAAAACTAAACAGAAACTAAAATAAAATAGCGTCGAAAAATTTATTTTCTGTAAGTAGGTTTGTACAAACACTTTTACACGTCAATCATATTATTTTTTAAATTAGATGAGGTCGGCGTTCCCTATTATTTACTCTGAGTAGAAAGGCCGAAACAAACTCAAAGGTCACATTCTCTTTTAAAGTCCAGACATAATCTTGGTCAGATCAATGTAAAGACCATATAGATTGATGTCTGAAATGGTCTTTTGAAGAAAGAACTACACAGATTGAATAGACCTGTCCACTTGTCCAGCCAAAGCATGCATTTGTCAGAAATCGTGCAGCTCAACTCAGAACTTGAGGAGCTCAACGATTCGACGAACAATATCAAAGAAAGGACATTTGGGTAGGCCGCATAAATTACTCAAACTGCCAGATCATGATTAAAACTTACTAAGAAGGAACTACTTCTAATCCTCCCTTCTCACAGCCAGTTGTTTTTACGTCCCAACAAAGGATTTATAAGAAATGCTAACAAAATATTGATTTTGTTAAACCAGCCATAAAGTCCATTACTGAACTTGAGCATATTTTTAAGCCACAGACCGGTCATCGCACTGATTTCAAGCTGATAATGAAAGGCTTAGAAAGCACGTTAAGCCGTTGCGTTGGTCTCTTGGGGGAGCGGTGAATGCTTATGCGAATCCCGCACCCCCGGCCATAGGTAGAGGTGGAACACCGCGGTGGTTTTAGCCGGTAAGAGTCCAGCATGCCCCTCTGTCACTCCCACGATAGAGGAAGTCCATGAGGATATTTCCAACGCGAGAAAAAAAAAAGCCTCTGGCCCCGGCTATCATTAGTGGATCTTTGACAGTCGTTACGGGTTATCAGAAGCCTGAAATTCTGACAATAATAATCACACTAATATTATAAATGCGAAAGTTTGTGAGTGTGTGTGTGTGTGTGTGTGTGTTTATATGTTTGTTACTTCTTCACGCTCAAACGGCTGGACCAATTTTGATGGAATTTGGTATAGAGATAGCTTGAGTCCCGGAAAAGGACATAGGGTACTTTTTATACCGATATTCCCACGGGATCGAGACTTATGCGGGTAAAACCGCGGGGCGCAGCTAGTCATACTATGAAACAAAGCTCATTTCAGACATTAACAAGTACTCCGCCATAAGTATCAATACTCCACGCTCGAGTGTGCAAAGCACACTGAAGTCTATAGACACTAGTTAAGGATAATGAAAACAGATTAGATAATCGAATACTAACAGTGCACGCTGATTGGCTGGCATTACCATAGTATCATGATTGAGTACGGTGGGGGAGAACACGATTATGATTCTACTAGCTGCGCCCCGCGGTTTCACCCGCATGAGTGTCGATCCCGTGGGAATATCGAGATAAAAAGTAGTCTATATGTTAATCCAGGGTTTCAGCTACCTCCATACAAAATTATATTAATATTGGTCCAGCCGTTTGAGCGTGAAGAAGTAACAAGCATATAAACACACACATATAGATACTCTCACACATTCACAAACTTTCGCCTTTATTATATTATAGTGTGAAAACTTTCGCCTTTATAATATTGATGATAGTGTGATTAAGGTCATCGTCTCATTCTGAATGTTAGAAAGTGGCAGTAATAGATTCAGAGAGCATTTTGAAACTTGCAAATTAACTAATTACGTTAATTTTCATTATAATTATAATCATAAAGTTAATTTGTGAAACATAGGTACACAATTAGGTCATACATATAAAATACTACACTATGTTTTGTCTTAAGACATACAAATATCGTAACATGCAAAGTCAATAATATGCTAAAAAAATGTCATTAATAAAAATAAAAAAAATATGCTAAGAAAATGTCATTAATAAAAAATTTAAATAAAAAATTTAAAAAACCCCCGACTCAAACAAAAACCTCTAAAAACAAAAATAATACTATATATTGGCCCTTTAAGTTTAATATAAGTTACAGGAAATATTTTGATCCAAGCGTCCTCACGTCGGGGGACGGCTAATGAAAACGCCAAACAGATGAGGCTTAAACCCAGCAATAATGAATGTAGCTATTGTAGAAAACATAACTGCTGTTAACTTCCAATTTTCTGACGCAAAAAAGACGGGGTTTTTGCGTCGGGGGTTAAAAATAATATGCTAAAAAAAAATAATTAATAAAAAGAAATATTCTGTTATTCATAAAAAAATTATACATGTGATAGATATTCATTAATTAATTGTTATCAATAAGAATATGACGTTTTGGATACCTACATATCGGTTTTGGTACGTCACTTACACTTGGCCGATTCTTATCGATGATTATACAGACAAAGCTTTTCGCTATTTCGTTTACTTTAATTATTTAAAATGTTTTCCTCAAAAGTGCACTGTGACGCAGTGAACTTTTGAGGAAAACATTTTGTGTCGGCGAGACGGAAATAATTTCTTTATTGGCCGTCTAAAACGATCGGAAACAATTTCTTGTATGTAGAACAGTGGGTAATCGATAACAGCAAAAGTAGATGATGAAAATCAGAAATTCAATACTAATGAACGGAGCTCGCGTCAGAACTGTGTGGCGTCTAAGTGATTCAAAAGTATGTGATTGTAAATTATACCAAACATTTGCTACTAGTACAGCTGCCATATATTCTTGATGAGTTTTGACTCGAAAAGTTATAAACTAAATCATCATCTACTTTTGCTGTTGACTGTACAACACTCAGGGTTGATTTTACCAAAGTCAGATATCTTTTATCTAGGGAATAAAATTGACGTCTGCCAGTCTAGTGAGGAAAAACTGTCAAAAATTCTAAATTTATTCTCAGGATAAGACTTACTCTCGGTATGAAAGTTTGGTGTAATTCGCCCTAACAATAGCGATGGCTTACATTTTGACACTTCAACAACATTCATTGCGTTATTAACGTTGTTAAGCAGACAAATTTTACGAACATATGAAGCAATGGATTAGCAATATCCTTCAAAATGATTGAAAGTGTGTTATGCAATTAGTTACTCAGTAACTGGGATGTAGAGGTTAGATAGGCAGTCGCTCCATAAAAAAATCTATTGGTATTCAGCTGCATCCAATTAGACTGGAAGCTGACCCCAACATATTTGGGACAGGGCTAGGCAGATGATGATGAGCGCTTGTCGTGATAATGTCACAATTGTGTAATTTTATGTTTGACAAATAAATTTGTCGCATTGTCAGTTATATTAAATTGGTCCGTGAAGCCTGCCGAAAACTTCTTTAACTGCTAACTTTTTTAACCGACTTCAAAAAAGGAGGTGCTGTATTCGACCCGTATGTATGTATGTTTGTATGTCCGCGATTTTTTTAAAAACTAATGAACCTATTTTGATAATTTTTTCATTAATATGATCTACATACTTTCAGGAAGGTTTTAGTATATAATACGTAAGGTAATTATTCTTATGTACGAAGTTATATGCATAAATGTACTGCATCTCCGGCATTTCTATGCGAATTTTGATGATTCTTCCTTCTAGTCGGTGTCTTCAAGTATTCAATGCACTAGTGTTAATTGAATTTGTGTGGGGTAGGTACAACAAAAAGTGAAAAATAAAAACCCCTTTTTGAAAAAAAAACACAACCCACTTAAAAAAAAACACTACAGAGTGATAATTAACTTTAATTTCGGAAGTCGGTGTCGTTGGTTCCGCATTTTCGTTTTTTGACACCGATTTCCGAAATTAAAGTTATTTGTCACTTTGTATTGCTTTTTTCTTAAATAGGATATTATAAAACTCCAATCAACTCAACTCAGCCTATCGCTGTCCGTTTCTGGATATATGCCTCTCCCAGGCTGCGCTACAACACTGTCCTCCGCCTTCCGCATCCAGTCTGTCCCAGCCACCTTCTCAAGGACGTCCGTCCATCTAGCTGGGGGTATCCCACACTACGCTTGCCGACACGCGGTCGCCACTCTAGGACGCGTCTGCTCCATCGGCCATATCAAACTAGTACATCACGCTAATATTATAAAGGCGAAAGTTTGTGAGTGTGTGTGTGTTTATATGTTTGTTACTTCTTCACGCTGAAACGGCTGGACCAATTTTGATAAAATTTTGTATGGAGGTAGCTGACACCCTGGATTAACATATAGGCTACTTTTTATCCCGATATTCTCCCGGAATCGACATTTACGCGGGTGAAACCGCGGGGCGCAGCTAGTATTAAATAAAACCAGTAATCATGTTATAACAGTAAAACAGTTTCCATTTCAAATAACCCTTGTATCCCGGAAAATGCTCATAGAAATGGCTCGTACATCAATTTGAGCGTAAAACCAATTTCAACCAGAACGTGCAGTTACTAATATTACAGCAACGTTTACGATACACTCGTACCTACCAGGTAGGCTTTATGCCGCTAAATAGAAATTACGATATACATCTGTATACAGGATGTTACGGAAAGGGTATATCAATACAAACGGGTTGATGAGTGTATCTAGTCTAGAATCTCTATACAAAATTTCAGCTCAAAAGCATTAACTTTGAAAATGTTTAATATTTTTTTATTTCGACATCACGGCGCTGCACTGGCGCGCGGCGGCGTGATGTGCGTGTACTAGGTGCACAGACACACTACAGACAATGGATAATGACCCTCGTAGTGCGGTGACACGTTTGTTATGATTTCAATTTAATAAGCTATCGAAATAAAAAAATATTAAGCATTTTCAAAGTTACTGCTTTTGAGCTGAAATTTTGTACAGAGATTCTAGACCAGATACACTCTTCAACCCGTTTGTATTGATATACCCTTTCCGTAACACCCTGTATAATCTAGGTTTCTGATAATACATTTTCCTGTTAAAGGAGCGTTTCTGTACAATATACAGAATGAGTTTTTCAACAGAAATGTGAGGTTTTTCTTCCAACTTTACATAATGGTCTATACAATTTTTTGTTGTTAGTTGTAAATAGGAGGCCTTTGTATTCTCCTGAATGGAAAAAGATAAATATTTATCACATAATAGATAGCCGATGTGGGCTGGCTGTTAGACTGAAGAAGTATTGAGCGGGCCATGTTTTATGTTCTACTAGCTGTGCCCCGCGGTTTCAGACGCGTAAGTGTTGATCCCGTGGGAATATCGGGATAAAAAGTAGCCTATATGTTAATCCAGGGTGTCAGCTACCTCCATACAAAATTTTATCAAAATTGGTCCAGCCGTTTGAGCGTGAAGATGTAACAAACTTTTAAACATACACACTCACAAACTTTCGCCTTTATAATATTAGTGTGATGTTATGGATTTGGTTTCCGCACTTAGTCCTTCAATTGGACCATTGTGCGTGGGCCATGGCGGCCGTCGGTGGTTATTCCAACCAGCCCACCTCCCTCCAGAAGCTAATTAAGTCTCCTGATCTGTTGAGAACATCTGTGCACGATCTAGGTGTCCCGAGGGTTTCTGAACTAATCTGGATGACGCCTGTGCACTCAAAGATCACATGCGCAACGGTTTCATCAGCCTCCATGCAAGTCCTGCACAGGGGACTGTCCGTTATGCCTATTGTGTGGAAGTGTTCGTTCAGCGAGCAGTGAGTGGGCCATGTATCTAGGATGCATCGGGACGAATGGGCCAAAGTCGTCACGCAGTGGCAGCAAGAAATCGGTCGTCGTGACCGAAGAAGGCCTAGGAAGCGCTGCCGTCATGATTTAGAGGCGTTTAACGGAGATTGGCCGGAGAAAGCAACAAACAGAGAAGAGTAAAACGCTGTGGGGAAGACACCAGAGGGGCAATAGAGTAAAATAATATTATAAACGCGAAAGTTTATGAGGATGGATGGAAGTTTATTACTCTTTCACGCAAAAACTACTGAACGGATTGGGATGAAATTTGGCACACAGATAGTTTATAACCAGGATTAACACATCGGATATTTTTTATCCCAATACTCCCACGGGATCGAGACTCCTGCGGGTGAAACCGCGGGGCACTGCTCAATAAATTAATACATTTACCCTTAAAAATAACAAGAGAGTAAATTAACGTCCACTTTACGTAGCAGTTACTTTATTAATTACCATTAAATTTCCTAACGATGATAAACGAGAGCTTTTTCAATTATTCCGATACTATTAATTACTCTACTTATTACAATTAAACGCTGCTTCTTCCGGGGCGCCATATTCAATTTCTGTTGCAGACATGCCAATGCGGTGTGGCGCAAGTTACTAGAGGCAGCGGTAACGCTATTTAAATTCGCTACTGAGAAAGCGACTTGATTGAATAGATCCCAGTTTTTTTAACCTGCAGTGCTAAGAATAACCCACCCCCCCCCCCCCCCCTTGGATTCTACACTAGATGATCCAAATTCGAACTCTTTATTGCATTCATGTGTACATTAAGTTGTTACAGTATAAATAAGTTCCAACATGAAACCCGGTTGGGCACGGCAACATAATAATAATAATTATTTTAACATAATAATACTATAGACTATAATAAAATATGTTATTATTTATCTAGCCATCATATTTACTAAATATTTTGTTCTAGATATTCTGTAACCGAGTAAAAGCGTTTTTGTGTTAGATATTCTTTTAATTTTCTGTTAAATTTATTGAATTTAGTTTCTTCTTTTATTTGTTCCGATTATTTGTTGAAATTTTTTATTGCCATGTAATTATGGGCTATGGTAAAGTTATGGATATTTTCAGTTTTTGGAAAAATGTTGCTATTTTAAATACAAATGTGCAAAGGTCATATGATACCCTGAGAAGAAAGGCCGAAACAAACTCAGAGGTCACAGTCTCTTTTAAAGTCCAGACATAATCTTGGTCAGATCATGTGAAGACTATGTACATAGATTGGTGTCTGAAAAGGCATTTTGAGGTAAGAACCACGCAGATTGAGTGGACCTGTCGAGTCAGTGCACGCATTTGTCGGTTATCATGCAGATCAACTCGGAACTTCAGGAGCTAAATTTTTAAAGAACGTCATAAAGTTAAAACAATTGATATAAAAACTTTTTGGATAAACATTTCTTATTAAAAGTTTTCAATTGCTTATTAAAGCTTAATCACCTGCCATGCAATGGTAGAAGCCAAAGTACTGGTACTAAAAAAATATTTAACGAACAGGATCATGGAATGGAGTATTCTGGGTATCGAACTAACAGACCTAGTTAGGAAGACGACCATCCGTTCCACCATAAAGATAACTGATGTCACTTGGAAATATGCAGGCTAAAATAGAATTCACACATCTGCCGCATGTCGAACGACCAAAGGATCAAACATATGGCTTAATGGCAAGCGAGATCGCGGTAGGCCTAGACGGAGATGGCGGGATGAGCTGGACTCCTTCAACAAGACCTGGCTCTTAGCAGCTTTAAACAGAGAGAAGTGTAAACGTCAACCCGTGGGAATATCGGGATAAAAAGTAGCTTATATGTTCATCCAGGGTGTCAGCTACCTCCGTACAAAATTTTATCAATATTAGTCCAGTCGTTTGAGCGTGAAGAAGTAACAAACATATAAACAAACACACACTCAGAAACTTTCGCCTTTATAATATTAGTGTGATAAAAAGGTCAATAGTACCATCGTATCCACGATTGAACTTTGCAATTTCAGTGACTGTGATAGATACGGTGACGGTTGAAACTATAATATTTCAACCTTATCAAAAAATCGCTCTGCTCATGCCTCGGGCAGGCGAAATCCCACGAGTATGCGCATACATATATCAATTTGTGCTCATTAATGCCTTAATAATAAACAGGCTTTGATGTATCGCTGATAACTCGGCGCTAAATACGTTATTTTCCTAATAGACATAATAATATGATAATAATTTATTTTACAGAAGGTGATACCTTTGGTTTGGTTTCAATTAGTTTTAAGTTAAGGTCGTTTAATTCTGCTCACCTGAATGAGAGACGCGTATAATTTATATTCTTCCTACTTAAAATTATAAACGCAGCATTTTTTGAGGATGGATGGATGTTTGTCAATCAGGCAAAAATGGTTGAACGGATTTGGATGAAAGGCACACATATAGTTTATAGCCTCAATTAACACAGAATACCGTTTATCCCGGTAGTACGTTCCCGTGAGATAATTTTCGAAATCCGCTGGCAAAAGCTAGTAATCTATACTATACTTTTTTTTTGAGATGCATGAAGAACCCTCCTCGTGTAGCGCAGTTTGCTCCGCCAGTTACTCAACTGAACCGAGCGCTCGGCGCATCCTGGACAGTCACACCCAACACCTTATTTGACTAGCCAATTCTTCCCTTGCGGTGATAGGGCTAACGCCCGCCTGGTTTGCGACCACCCTCCCACCCGAGTCCGGCGACAAGCAGCCTGCTGTGTTTCGTCGATGCGTGGGAGCTCGAGTGCCTTAGGCATCTTCTGGGCACGCTCGTTCCATCATAGACCTCATCCATCGCTTTCCATCAGGCGTGATCGAGGTCAAGATCGGGCCCATTCAGCAAAAAAAAAACTAGTCTATAGTAATATGAAGATTACTTTAAAGTTTAGGGGAGCATTTATTAACTAGTTCAACTGAAACTCTTGATACCGCTTATGACGTACCTATATTGTATAAAGCTCAGTCTAGTTCCAAACTAGTCTAACTCCGTTGACGTCACATATAGGTTAGATAGGCAATATTCGCTCATAACCGTCGCTAATAACTTGTATTGATTTGTGAAACTTCTTCATTTTCGTCGTATCGATGATTTTGTTATTTGCCCCAAATATTTTTTTTATCATATTTACCCTCTGTGTTTTCCCAATTTTCTCGCTCAAGAAAAGCACAAAATTTCATTTGATTCGAGACGTATTAGCTGTGACTGACGGACAGACAGACTGACATACGAGAGATCCAATAAGGGTTCCTTTTTTTCTTAAGGATCCATGGAACCCTAAAAACTGTCAGAATTGCCACATTTTCACGCCAGGTCCTCTTTAATAAAGCAGGAAAGGGGTTTTAAGACTTTTATATAGAGCCTGGTATTTTATTTTGTTTATTTTAGGAAAACTTACAGCTAAACAGATACAGTAACCCCCTTATTCATAAAACTTATCAAACCTATTTTAGTTAAAATGGGGTTTGTCTCTTTCTTGCACACAGAAATGACAACGTGACAGATAAAGACAAACGTTCTATAAACCTATTTTAGCTAAAATAGAGATAAAATAGGATTATGAATAAGGGGGAAAGTAAATAGTTTATACAAAATAAGGCCAATTACAAGTTTCCATGTCTAGTACAAGTTTTCACACATACCTAAAAATCGCGCCATTTTGAAAATGGCGGCCACGCGCGATGCCTGTCAAAGTTGATGATTGAGTCACTTGATCAACTTTAAACGTTAATATCTCTGAAACGTGACACATTACTGGGTTAGGTCTTCGTATGTTTTCTGTTTGCATTGATGTCGGCTAGCGATTTAAATAGGTCTCATGCATGGCCGCCATTTTTTAAATTGCGCGACAGTAGGTACTTGTGCCACGGATGTTCAAAACCCTTTTTGAAAGAAACTTTTTTTTGTGATTCACTATAGTAAGTAATTCAGTATCTACTCAATTAGGGTCCAGGTCTACTATATTTTTCCATCATTTACCAAACTACCCACCATTGGCCAAAATACACACACTTTCAAGTAACAAACTAACATTACCGGTTCATACAAGATGGCGACTATACGTCATGGCGACGTTCGGATAAATCTCTCTGTGTCGTGAGATACGCTCCGAATTGCCAGGAAAATAGCACTCGATAAAACTTAATGCAAGGTAAATATGTTTCAAGGGAAGAAAGTGTCTGGGACATCTCAAAATATAGATCATCTTTTCTTTACATAGTATAAAACAAAGTCGTTCCCGCTGTCTGTAAGCTTACATCTTTTAAACTAGGTACGTAAAGGATTTTAATGTAATTTTCAGCAATAGATAGAGTGATTCAAGAGGAAGGTTTATATATGAATAATACATGCATATTATAGTAAAGAAAAGCCGAGAAATTCAAAGATTTGTAATGTGATGTCGTAAAAAACGTATTTTTGTGCGCTTACATGCAAACGCTGGCTAAACCTTACGAGATAGATCAAATTAATGTACTACGGAATTGTATATCTTAAAAATATCGCTAAAAAAGTCCGCGATGGTATATGTTTATCTCCTAAGGGTAACCCATAGTAACCATTTTTATCTTTTACATATTACAAAAAATTATTTACCAAGTTATTTTAAACAAAACAGTAAATACATTAGATACGTTGTGCATTTCAAGTAGATCATAATTGCCCATTACAGCATATTATCATTAAAATAAATATCTTAGAGAAGATATCAGAAATTTAAAAAGCGTGGGTAGAGCAGATGGCGGGGCGGTACGAAGTTCACGAGTCAGGTAGTTTAGGATATATGTCTTCCGTTGACAGGTATAGAAGAACGTGCGATTTTTTTTTTTGTATATTGTTAAGCGAATCATATTCCCTAAATTAAAATGATGAAATAAGAAGGGGTTTTTGTAAAGTGTCTCTCTCAGGTAGTATTCGTCGACGCATCAGCGGCTGCCGCTCCGCGTTAATGGATACCGCCGACACGCGTTGACGGCTCCCGCTGACACGCGTTGACGGCTGCCCCTGCCGTTGACGCGTATCGCTCGTGTGTATAAGCACTAAGTCCGACGCGAAATATATTTGTATTACCTTTCTTTTTATTACCCGACTGCGGCGAAGCCCAAAAGGAGAGGTATGTGTTTGACCTGTATGTATGTCCGTTTCTTTATTCCCTCGTAACTCCTAAACGAATGAACGGATTTGTATAAATTATACGTCTTTAGATTTGTCTTGGTGGCGCGAGTGTCACTGGCTACATGAAAATCAAAAACAAAGTAAAATGGTGGATTTGGGGTCCCATATTGTGGAGTTCAAAATTTTATTTCTTCTCTTACCATCGAGTGGGACATCAAAATATAGATTTTTAAAAGGTGATTACAAAAGTATACACAACTTATATGGTTAAAAGTAATTCGAAGCGACAAAACGTAAAAAACAAAATAAAAAAATTTAATAAAATCTTCACATAGTGTAAACTAAAAATCTGGAAATTAAAAAAAGGTAATTAAAAAACTAAAAACCCGACTGCAATAAAAAACTGAATAGCTAAAAACAAGCCCATTTATAATTAAATGAAAGCTGGAAGCAGGCGGGACCCATTCCATTTTTATATTTTCAAACTCATTTGGGGGATGGAGGGGAATTGGGGGATTTTTTTCTCAATAAACGTATTTTCTTTCTTTAAGTATGGAAGAAAAAGGCATATTGCGCCGACCTCAAGTAAATTGAGATAAGGGCAGGAGAATGACGATGATAAAGTAGTCTAATTTACCCAATTTACTGCACAGATTATAGGCTAATACGGTTTAGTGATTAATAGGTAATTAGTTAAAGATAACGGAGAGTTAACCATCAATGCATCGGTGAGCAGGGTTTGTGTTCATCCCTAGACGCTCGTATTTACTCATTATTCGCAAATATTATGAAGTCCCGCGTATTTCGCGTATCGACAAGCGTAGGGTGGGACGCCCCCCAGCTAGATGGACGGACGACCTAAAGATGGTGGCTGGGGTAGACTGGATGCGGAAGGCGGAGGACAGGGTGCTGTGACGCAGTCTGGGAGAGGCCTATGTCCAGCAGTGGACTGCGATAGGCTGAGTTGATTGATTGATTATGAAATCGGCTACCGATATACCTTGTAAAGTCAAAGTCAAATCATTTATTTCAAATAGGCACATAAAAGTCACTTTAGAACGTCAAAATTTATAAAAAAAATTAATCTATGCTAGTCGCTCCTTCCAAAAGGTAGTTTCGTATACAGAAAAATGGGCAAGAACTCTTTTTTGAAAACCGTTTTTTTTCGATATTTTGTGGGCATTAGTTAAATGGTTATATCTTATGTGAAGGCGATGTACAGACGCTAGCACATCAAGCTTGATATTGACCATCCAAATTAATCCGTGATGAAGGGGCCCGTTAGGGCCGAAGCCTGCCGGGTCAGCGGGATTGTCCGAAAGGGTTACCGTTACCCCGGAACATAAAGGGCTAAGGAAGGAGCACGGGTGGGTTTTATTCAGTAAGAGTCTGACACTCCCTTCCGCTCCACCTAGAGCGGCAGGGGTCATTTGATGATTTTCCACCCTCAAAAAAAAAGAGGGGACCAAAGACAGTACACATTAATTGACATTTGACATTGACAATACAAATTAATCCGTGATGCGCCCGCGACAATGGCATATGACAACAATCAAAACAAAAACAAAATGCCAAATAAATTGGCTTTTTGGTCATGTATTGTGTACTGACTTAGGTAGGTACGGTAGCGGCCTTGTTTAAATAGGGTACGAGGAAGTTTAAAACACTGGCTCACATGGGGACGTAGCATTATTCTGAGCGGTGGCCGTTTTGCGTGGATGTGACGTATCTTTCCCCCAACTTCCGGCAAAGTCTTTGACTTTGACTCATAATCGTGTAATTTAAAAATGGGACGAACTTTTTACTTCGTCACATGGCAACCAAGGAGGGAACTTATCAATGATTTTAGTGTCACGTTTTCGAGACGTTCAAAGTTGATTATTGTCACGTAATCAACAATTTGTTAACTAATATAAGTACTTATTTAACGTTAATTAAATTTTAATCATTATCTAATGTAAACCAGTTATTTAACCGGTTGTATGCCGTAATTACAGACACAATTAAAAAGCCATTGTGTCTCGTGTAGATCTACGTTCCGGCATACGAAAGGTTAATCTTAGTTTAATTTAATTTATTTATCTATTATTGTATAACCAAGTAATTATCTTATTTGATAATGTTGATGTGTTTGTTAAATTGTAAAATATATGCCTTGTTTTATTATCATTCAAAATTTATTTATAATTAAGT
This sequence comes from Amphipoea oculea, assembly GCA_945859645.1. NCBI lineage: Eukaryota > Metazoa > Arthropoda > Insecta > Lepidoptera > Noctuidae > Amphipoea > Amphipoea oculea. The sequence goes on from OX243881.1 coordinate 17,845,573, forward strand.
AATTGCAAAAATAAAAAATGTATAATATAAATAAAATATTGCATGTGGTGTTAGCCTATAAATGATTGTTGCACTTAGAAATGTATATCGTGTACTTTTAAATGAAATGTAAAGTGTAAAAATTGTAGGCTAACCTAAATAAATAAACTTTGAACGTTAATATCTCAGAAAAAAACTAAGTACCATTGGTGGATATTATTAGGTAATATGTGTTCACGTTCGTTCATCAATGTCTCTTTTGCAGGCCAATGCAGTAATGTTCTATATTGGAGGAAATCGTTATAGAATCAGAAGGCCGATTCCCGTAACTAAAAATGTTCAAAATCTAGTGGCAATCTCATCTCGGCGACAATCAATGTCATTAAAAACTTGTCAAAAATGTAGGGAAATTAAAGGGTATTTTTGACAGATTGAGACTGTGAACGTTCTTAAAATTAGGAGAATTGCCCCTCAGTTCACTATACAGGGTGTTACAGAAAGGGTATATCAATACAAACGGGTTGAAGAGTGTATCTGGTCTAGGATCTCTGTACAAAATTTCAGCTCAAAAGCATTAACTTTGAAAATGTTTAATATTTTATTATTTCGATATCACGGCGCTGCACTGGCGCGCGGCGGCGTGATGTGCGTGTACTAGGCGCACAGACACACTACATATAATGGATAATGACCCTCGTAGTGCGGTGACACGTTTGTTATGATTTCAATTTAATAAACTATCGAAATAAAAAAATATTAAGCATTTTCAAAGTTAATGCTTTTGAGCTGAAATTTTGTACAGAGATTCTAGACCAGATACACTCTTCAACCCGTTTGTATTGATATACCCTTTCTGTAACACCCTGTATAGGTACATATTTCTCGACATGACCGTGTATATTTTTGTTACATGTCAAGGGAGATGTAGTTGATGACGAGGGAAATAATCCACCGGATCGTAAGTTGACGGGTATTGTCGGGTATTCTCGGATCATGGTTTTTGTGTCGGCTTACTTATTTATTATTTATATATACTTTATTGTACATCAGAAAATACGTAACAAAAAATACGATTATTAATACATAACATACAATGGGCGGTTTTATAGCTTTCGGCGATATCTTCCAGGCAACCTTGGAATGGACAGTGATTGTGTGGGCTTATTGTATGTTATGGGGTTTTTGTAAATGGCAGTTTTAGACGTAAGGATGTTTTTTTTTATGGATGGGAAATCATCAAATGACTTCTCCCGCTCTGGGTGGAGCGGAAGGGAGTGTCAGACTCTTACTGACTAAAACCCATCCGTGTTCCTTCCTTAGCCCTTTATGTTCCGGGGTAGCGGTAACCCTTTTGGACAATCCCGCACCCCCGGCAGGCTTCGGCCCTGGCAGGCCCCTTTCTTTTTGCGGACATGACTGTTCCTAAATTACCCTAGGCTGATACAATTTTCGTTTGTCTAGCCTTTTCCCAACTATGTGGGCTCGGCTTCCAGTCTAATCGGGTGCAGCTGAATACCAGTATTTTACTGACAGTTGGAAGTTGTGACAGTTTGCGCACCGGTTAAAAAATCCTGTATGTGGCTACAAAAGAAGTGGATATATTTAATAAAAACAGAATCCCTCATTTTGGGATGCAAGAAGAAGCCTCCACGTGTAGCGCAGTTTGTTCCACCAGTTACTTAACTAAACGCTCGCGCTCAGTGCATCCTGGACAGTCACACCCAACACTTTATTTGACTGGCCAATTCTTCTCTTGCGGTGGTAGGGCTAACGCGAGCCTGGTTTGCGACCACCCTCCCACGTAATGTTGAAATATATCAACTATTAATTGAATTAATATACTTAAACTCATTTTCTTTTGCTATTTCTTCGTCACTTTTTTCATTAATAGATGCACTTTGTTCAATTTCCATATTTTAAACACTATATACACGAATTTTACAAATACATAGCAGTGTGGCCACTACACAGACGGTCGAGCCATCAGCTGTCACCATCCATGGATGCGCGTGGCACGCTGTAAAATAAACACACACGAACATTCGCGCAAGCGCCCTGCGCCGCCTAAACGAAACAGCAGGCATACATTTTCGCCGCGCCGTAGAAAGAGAGGGGGATACTTCCTCTCCTACGCCCCGCCGGCTGTCTACTCTCCATCCGTCTTACGAATTTTCGATCAGGTCACGTGTCCTGACGCGAGTTTAACATATTTTACCCATTACAAAAAAAGTGTACAGTCCGCTTCAAAGTAAGGGAACCCCTTTTGGGAATGACATTAAACCCATTTAAGTTTTTTGTAACGTATTGTATATGGCGTGTTGGTCTAGTGGTTAAGACAGCGGCTTAACAATTCGATGGTCTCGAGTTCAAATCCTCGGACGAGAAGTTCTTTTTTTGTTTTTTTTTTGTTTCTTTTATAGGTTATTATGTGATTTTTGTTAATTATTATTTAAGAAATCAAATGTTGAAGTAGGTATGAGGTTTGTAAGAAAATCTACGCATGTTGCATAAACAATATTCATTTATTTCTCTAATTACATTTCTAGGACTTCATGGAATCCACTTCAAGGTTGAATATACAGTTTTCTATGTGTGTTAAATTGGGGTTATTTACTTAGAATATTAACTAAACACAAAATAGATACCCTGGGTGAGGTTTAGAACGTTTAACATTAGATAACGGTTCATTTATAGATTTTTCTAGAAACAACTACAATAGGTAATATTTATTCATTTAAAGTTGTGAAAACATTATTTTTTTATACTTTGTATGATCTTATCGGAAAAAAAGATTAAAAAATTAAATGTTGTCATTTGTGCCTGTGAATTACAGAGGAAGAACCAACATGCTAAACTATAAAAGTATAGCAATATACATCTTTCTCTTTTATCACATTTTCTGATAACCCTTATTTAACACAACATTAGAAATTATAAAAATATGTGAGGTCAGATGGTGCATCACACATTACCTATAAGACTACTTGTAAACAAAAGTATCTGGATTGATAATAATAAAGGTTGTTTATTTTTGATTAACTACGAATTAATGATCCCACAAATATTGGGAATCATTAACACTTGCTCATACGTTCCAATGTAATTTTATCAGATCAGTTACACAATAAATCTGCCGAGTAAATTGCCTATTAATAACGGAGAGGATGGCCGTCACTATCTATCACTTCTTGAAGTCACACTTGAACGCGTAGTTTTGAAGGGTGTCACTGAGTGAACTTCCACAATATTACGGTGTCGCCCCGATTCATTAGTGTAAACAATTATTGAGCGAGGGCCTTGGCGATCACATTTCACATCACCAGTCGCATGATACCTTTGTATCCATCTACGAACTGTTTTTCTCTGGAACGAAAATAATAATATTAGGAATACATAAAAAAATCCAACTTGTCAGTAATAATGCAACATGATTGCAACAATAAATACATATATGTGTATAACGTAAATCTTACCGTTATGCCCATATCTCGTTCTTTATGCTTTGTTCCTGTTCCCAGAGAACAACAATTTTAGAGTCCGCGTATCACTGGTCAGTTTCCCTCAGTCGTCAGTTTATTTAATTCCAGCCTTCAAAAAGTTATTAATCGAACAATACTATCGGTTAATATAATCAACTGTTCAAAAACTTAATAAATCGGATAATATTTCGACGAAGATAATTACGCACAAGCGGATCGACACGAAAACGAAACGATTTGATAAGTAATTATACCCTCAATCACAGTTTAGTAAATAAGGCGAAGAAGAATTCTAAATTAAAATTACGGTAGGTAGGGCAACAATCGGAATCAAGCACATTCTATTCAACCAAACAAGAAATCTATGCAAATTTCAACCTTATAATTTAGTTAATTGAGGAGTTACGAATTGCATTTTGTAAAACAAGACGGTAAGGTGTTAGTATTTATAATACGTGGTGGACGTTGAAATTTAAACCTTAATATCTAGAAGATTAGACCGTTATCAACCTTGTTCGATAAAAGGAGTAAAGCTATTCAAATTTTCGTTAAGATGGCTAACTGATTCAATAGTCTAGTGGTATAAGGCGCGGTCTACGTGATCGGCTGGCGCCTGGTGATGCGGGTTCGTATCCACAATCGCACATAAAGTGTCTTTTTGTAAGTTAAGTTATTCTTGGGATACGGTTCGGGCAAAAAGCCGAAAAAATACCATATTATAATTATTTAAAAACTTGCAAATAATATTTGAGTGGGATCGGTGGATGCTCGGGCAGAGATGGATGCGGCGCGCGGCAGCGGGGGAGGGAGCTGCTCGAGGCCAGAGCCACGTGACGCGCCCGCCGTCGCTCGAGCGACGAGCGACAGCGGGCTCGAGCGCGCTCGGGCGATAATCTTTAAAGTCTTGAGGGGTTCCTTTTCTCTGAAGCTGATCGTACAACGCCGCTAAAGAAGTTTTCACTTTCAAAAATTTTCGGTATCCCTAGAAAAGTTCCTCTGCCGTATCATTATCATTATCATCATCACTATCCGGACTGTCCTTATATCCCAAATTATTTGGGATCGGCGTAACATGTCTTTTTGTTCCACACCTCTCTATTAGTCGTCCCCTGCCTTATTTGTACCCTACCCATAATCTGTTGCTCCCGACCATAGAAAAAACAAATAAGAAAGTCAACTATAGCCCTAAGCGAGCGATGATACTCGTAGCAAAAGGTTACTTGCTCTGTGGGCAAAGCCACGACTGGAGCACCTTTAGCAGCGATAAATTGGCATTAAGTCCGCCTATGTAGGTACATTTATGTGCTTGAAGTAGCTTTTTACTAAAGGCTTATGTTTAACTTATCACCAGATAAAGTAAAATATGACATAAAAAAAAAACACTTTTTACTGCCAAAAATAGTAAATGATAACCAAAATTAAAACTCCATTTTATATTGTAAAATACCTAGGTAAAGGTATTTGTATTCTCATTTACTCGCTCTTGCATCCTATGTCGACGGAGCCCCGCTTCGCTGGGGTCCTATTTCTGTGTAAAGGGTTTAAAGTAACCTAACCATTTTTTTTTTTTTTTTAACTTGGATATATGCTCATGCATTCTGCACTACCACGGGGAGATAGTGCAGTTATGTGGGACTCCAACCCACTAAAACTCCACGGTGTCCTCCTCTGCCGCTTACGGCGGGAACACGGGCACGCGTTAGCACTCATCCGTGTACCCGCCGCGGCTGTCCGTCACCGGACCCTCCTCTAGGGAGTATTCCCCAGCACCGGCGCACCAGAACACATAGCACGCCGTGACCACCCCAGGGACCAAACCAGCACATGGGCGCCAGACGACCCCGTGTCTGGGCACCCTTGGTCCCCCTGCGACGGGTCACGTCATTGGCCCCGCCGCCTGCCAATTTTCGGCCGCAGAGGATAGGGAGAGCGGCCAACGTCATACCAACACTCCTCTTCCTCTGCGGCCCCACCGCGTCCGCCATCAGACGGTGGCGACCCCGTCAAGGCCGCGGAAGGTAGGGAGAGCGGCGCACCGCAATACTCCTCTCCCACCGCGGCCTCCAACCCTCAGCCGCGATGCCTCCGATACGACATCGCGGCCCGCCTCAGCTGCGATGTCGCTCAAGCGGCACCGCAACCTACTTGTTGGCCGCTACGTCGTCGGCTTACCGGCAAAAGCCCTGACGAGCGGCCCGTCCTCGGGTTCCACTTCGCTTCACCGTGGGTGTCCAAGCCACGGCTACTGAGCCCCCCCGCCTCGACAATGCGGGAACCCACCGGGGGGGAAAGTAACCTAACCAAACCTAACCTCGGGGTACCCAGCTAGAACTATTGTAATTTTAGACTTAATTTTTTGGTGTTCAATATATTTTTTGGTGACCATTATATTTAACCCTTTAAATAAATAAATAAATTTTGTTACGTGTGCGTGCGACGACGCATACGTAAGAGCGCGCTCACGTACAAACCGTATTCGGTGCGTATGTATGAAGATATCCTACTCATTTGTATTTACTCTGTCCCGACATTCCGTCTGTAACAATAACAAACCTAATACGTAATGTCCGTCCACATAATAAACTTTTTTATTAACCTGTAGGCTACATCCCTATTCCATATTTAAAGCTAGTAATAACCTGATTGCTAGTTATAAAAAGGTCGTAAATATTTAACATCTAGTAATCAGCCTCTGCCAAGTATTTATACCGTTTCTCGGGAGAAATAGCCGACGAGGGAAATATATTTTTACACGCCAACATTTTTTTAGCTCCTTTAGGTAGGCATTTCATTTATCTTGTTTAGTGGCTTCGTAAATGGTGCGTTTAAGTTATTCCCGGGGTATTTTGAGCTGTTTTTTGAGCTCTAGGTTTAAACCTAACAAGTACTAATTAGTTTTTTTAATAGGTACTATATAAGGTAGTCTAAAAGGCGCTCTCAGACTAGGAGCGTTTGCCTGTACTTAATGTTTTTTACCTATTTAAATAATACTAGCTGCGCTCCATGGTTTCACCTGCATAAGTGTCGATCCCGTGAGAATATCGGGATAAAAAGTAGCCTATATGTTAATCCAGGGTGACAGCTACCTCCATACAAAATTTTATCAAAATTGGTCCATCCGTTTGAGCGTGAAGAAGTAACAAACATATAAACACACAGAGGAGGATATCTATGATCATCAATAAGGCCGTTTGTCCACCGCCACCGTCTACGAGACGTCAACGAAAAATTAGATTACTCGAACCAAATGTGACGTGGTGTGCGGTGGACACGCGGCCATAACGAACGTATGTATCGGTACCTCGGCGCCGTCATCTTGTTCTCGTTTACGTCCCGTTGACGGTAGCGGTGGACAAACGGCCTTAGGTCACTATATGTCCTTCTATCTGAAAATTATGAAATCGAAAGTAACTGTGCCAGTCATTTATTCAAATTGGGCTGAGAATCAGCACTTTTCGAACGTCAAAATTACATAACATAGTATTCCAAAACCTGCAGCCTTCTAATGAAGTCCCGTAATGGTCATCGATACACCTTGTGGGAGACTTTCCAACGCTACGTCGTCCGGTGCGCGACTCATTCCTAATTCAACATTAACAACGTCCAATATGCTTTTAAAAAAAATAGTCCACCATTTTTTGAAAGACAAAAATAAAACAAACAGTCCGTTGCAACACAAAACCTCAACTTCAACTTCTAAATTCAAACTGGACAACACAAACACGTGTTACTACCCACATTTTCATACAAACTAATTATGAATTACCAAGCTAACTGACATTTTGGACGGCGTCCCGTTTTCGAGGGTAGTTTACAATATTAAGTCGTGCATACGCGGGTAGGAACACAAAGATTCCACATTTGAAACTGGAAACCTGTCACATGTTGGTCTGTCGGAATACAGAGAAGTATTTCGGAAATTTAAAACAAAAAATCTATTTTAATTATAATTATATTTCAAAACAAAAGTTCTAAGCCTTTCTTGTTCCCATAACAGACAATATGACGCCATTTTTCGCAATTATAAGGGTCTTCAGGATAGTACTAGCATTAAAACAGAACCTAAGCTAGAGGTAATTTACATCAGCGTAATAAGCCAATAATGTTCTCACTGCTGGGACACAGGCCTACTCTCTGTGCAAGAGACTGGGCCGTAATCCACCACGCGGGCCCAGTGCGGGTTGGTAGTTGTTACATGTCTTCGAATTTTTGGTTCTAGGCCATGTCGTTTTCCTCACGATATTCATCTACGAACCCGCACTGGGTCCGCGTGGTAGATTACGGTCCACTCCTTCTCACCGAGAGGAGGCCTGTGTCCTAGCAGAGGGAACATTATAGGCTGGTGGTGATGGTGGATGTCACATATCTTCGAATTATTTGCTAATGTCTTGATGTCCTAGTTCTTAAGGCATCGCCTCTCATGAATGAGACTGAAGGTTCAAATCCGGACAAGTATCAATGTATTTTTTTATTCTTTTTTTTGCTGAATAGGCCCGCTCTTGACCTCGATCACGCCTGATGGAAAGCGATGGATGAGGTCTATGATGGAACGGGCGTGCCCAGAAGACGCCTAAAGCACTGGAACTCCCACGCATCGACGAAACACAGCAGGCTGCTTGACGCCGGACTCCGATGGGAGGGTGGTCGCAAACCAGGCGGGCGTTAGCCCTACCACCGCAAGGGAAGAATTGGCCAGTCCAATAAGGTGTTGGGTGTGACTGTCCAGAATGCGCCGAGCGCTCGGTTCAGTTGAGTAACTGGCGGAACAAACTGCGCTACACGAGGAGGCTTCTTCATGCATCCCAAAGTCTCAAAGCACATAGTCATAAGGAAATGTTTTCCTTAATAGTAAAGCTGTCCTTCAGTCTTAGTTTGAATAATCAAATTCACTAAGCAATCATCTTATAGCCCAATAGCGGTTAGTGGCTGTCATAATAGATCTTAATTAAGGACTATTAAGTAAACCGCCCGACCACGAAACTAGGGATACTTGAGTACTTACCGCGGTTAGGACCAAATAATCTTGGAGTCATTAAGTTTTGAGTGAATAGGTAGGACTTGTTGATGTGTCTTAGCTTAAGGCAAGAGCGTCAGGCTAGCCCGCGGAATTTTAATTTTCTTCTGGTTTTTGCTATTTTCAGATTGGTGTTGGATTTTAGAATAGAATAGAATAGTCTTTACTCTTTCTTTCTTTGAGAGCAGTGGTGACCCAATGGTCACGGCCGCGACTTACGAGTTGTAGGTCGTAGGTTCGAACCCAGTCAAGCGCTTCACTTTGTGTAAATTATATCATCACCACTGCACAAGACAGTAATTTTCACTAAAAATAAGTTAAACTAATCCAGCCTCATTATACATTTATTACATTACACAAAAAAGCATTTAAAAAAATCCAATTCCCAAGAAAACACAATAAACGAACCGTTCATTTACGATGTTTTCCTGTCATTCCCGAACGCAAGTGGGATTTTAAATAAAAACATGCCGGTGGCAAAGTTGCCAGCCCACGCCTCCCAAATCCGGCCCTGTTGTTATAATTACCGAGTGCCAGCTTATCTTGCTCGACAGTTTACTGCGAAAATAAAAGGACAGAAGGCTTAGGGCGAATTTAACAACGAAACTGAACGCGATCAGTACGTCTAAACCGCGTTCAAGAACTGTCAGTGTCATCATTGTTGTGGAAATTTTGTTAAACATAAAACGTTTATTTTCTCTTGACTGTACTTACCTGTCAAAAAGAGTAACCTAGCATAAAGTGGATAAGCCAGAGATTAAAACAGAAGAAGTACTAGCAGGGGATCGAGGAGAGGCTCAGGCCATCAGATCGGATTAAATCGGAATACCTATTTATTTATTCACAAGTCAGTGAGCAGTGGAATCGGTCTTGACTTACAATTTGTAGGGTGAGTTCAAACCCGAGCAGGTACTTTACTTTATGTATTTAATTTCATCACCACTACTCTTAAAACGGTGAAGGAAAACATCGTGAGGAAACTGGCATGTCCTAGAAACAAAAAAAGACGGGTTGCACTCCGGGAGTGCGCACAAGTGAAAACTTGAATATTAACGTTGAAATAAATCAATCATTAATTTAATTAATATAACTAAGTTTTTTTCACTATTTATGCGTCACTTTTTTCATTAATCGATGCACTTTGTTCAATTTCCATTTTTTGAAACACTTTATATACAAGAATTTTACGAATACACAGCAGTGTGGCTACTACACAGACGGTCGAGCCATCAGCTGTCCATCCATCCATCCATCCACGTCCACGTCTACGTCCACGTCCGCGTCCACCATCACCGTCACCGTCACAGTCACAGTCACTGCCGCCGTCACCGTCACCGTCACCGTCACCGTCACCATCACCGTCACCGTCACCGTCACCGTCACCGTCACCGTCACCGTCACCGTCACCGTCACCGTCACCTTCACCGTCACCGTCACCGTCACCGTCACCGTCCGTCCGTCCGTCCGTCCGTCCGTCCGTCCGTCCGTCCGTCCGTCCGTCCGTCCGTCCGTCCGTCCATCCATCCATCCATCCATTATCGTGTCTCACTTGGTTCACTTCGGTTGACGCCGCCGTAGAAAGAGAGGGGGGGGGGGGAATCTCTCCTGACGGTCACGTGTCCTGACGCGAGTTTAACATTTTTTACCCATTACAAAAAGTGTGCAACGCCGCTAAAGAAGTTTTCACTTCAAAAATTCGAAGACATGTTATATCCACCAACCCGCTCTGGGCCTGCGCTGTGGATTATGGCTCACTTCCTCTCACATACAGTAGGTCCCAGCAGTGGGAACATTATAGGCTAATTATGGATTCACCAGGAAACTACAATAGTATAACAGTCACTGTATATCACTAGGGTCACATTATAGGTTTCGACTTGATAGGACATGCCGGTTTTCTCACGATGTTTTCCTTAACCGTTTTGAGAGCAATGGTGGTGAAATTATTTCCACCTACAACTCGTAAGTCGGGGCTGTTGCCACTAAGCCGCCACTGGTCTCTCTCTGGTGCAAACAGGCTTAAGTAAATACTGTTGGTTTTTTTTTTGGGATTCATGAAGTAGCCTCTTCGTGTAGCGCAGTTTTTTCCGCCAGTTACTCAACTGAACCGAGCGCTCGGCGCATCCTGGACAGTCACGCCCAACATCTTATTAGACTGGCCAATTCTTCCCTTGCAGTGGTAGAGCTAACGCCCGCCTGGTTTGCGACCAACCTTCCACCGGAGTCCAGCGTCAAGCAGCCTGCTGTGTTTCGTTGATACGTGCAGCGTGGGAGTTCCAGTACCTTAGGCATTTTCTGGACACGCTCGTTCCATCATACAAAAAAATACAAAAATATTTATTTACAACTTAAACATTGTGTCATACATAAATTGAGGCAGCCCCAGTAAGTTACAAAAGTACTTGTGTCGGAGCTGACTCGCTCTTCCCATATGTGGTAACTAGATACAATGATGAGGCGTAAAAGGTTTAAAAAGGAAAATATTTTTTTTTTTTTTTTTTTTTTTACTTTTTATCATAGACTTTTAGAGAATTGAGAGAATTTTTATCATAGACCTCATCCATCGCTTTCCTTCAGGCGTGATCGAGGTCAAGAGCGGGACCATTCAACAATAAAATAAAAATTCAGCTGTTCATAAAGTGATATGATGGGCCTTCTGCACACTTTTTTCTTTGTGGTTTAACCCTTAAAATTTCCGTCCGAATATGTCGGCAAACTTTGTTATCATTTAATAAGTTTTTTTTTTAAGTTAAAACAAATACTTGCGCCAGATTGTTACCCTGTTCAAATACTAGGTATTTGGTGTAGCTTTTTGGTTAAATGTTAGTTAAGAGTAGGCTGTACTGAGCAGTATTGGCCCAGTGTAAACGGCCGCGACTTACGAATTGTAGGTCGTAGGTTCGAACCTAAACAGGCGCATTACTTAATGTAAATTATTTCATCACCACTGCTCTCAAAACGGTGAAGGAAAACATGGTGAGGAAACCAACATGTCCTAGAACCAAAAAATTCGAAGACATGTGACATCCACCAACCCGCATTGAGCCCGAGTGGTGGATTATGGCTGAATCCCTCTCACAGAGAGGAGGCCTGTGTCACAGCAGTGGGAACATTGGCTAGGCTGATTATGCTATTTATTTCAGGCAACAGTTATTTCGCTGACACTAAAAAGATTTTCTTGCTGTTAAAAAAATGTCTAACGACTATTTTTCTTTTGTTTTCAGGTAAGACAAGTGTCTCCGGTACAAACTCATTAATGTAAGTAGTTGGGAGACTTACGTCCTGTGGGCTAGACGAACGCGCAGAGGAGACGTAACATAAATTGAAACGATCTTAAAATCTTTGAGAAACTTTTTTTTTAAGTAATGCTAAAATTATATTCTTTCTTTCTTTCTTTCTTTCCTTTGGCCAAGGTAAAGGCCAGCCCTTGGGTCACGGGAAGTGTCAACCAGCTGTTTTGAAATTTCCTTAAAAAAGCCATGAGCACTCGGACCCTACGGCCTGAGGGTTTTAACCCCAAAGGGCTCGAAAATATAATTTCCGGTAAGGTATTTTCGCCGCTTGAGGTTTTTCGCAACTGCAGCGGCAGCGCCAGCACAGCATGCCGATCCAGGAAGGTGGAAGTATTTTAAAATTGAAAATATTTATTTGGCACATTATTTACTAAGTTTTAAAGCTTTATTTATATCTGTGGGTGATGCTAATAGTGCTAAATGTTCCCACTGTTGGGACACAGACCTCCTCTCTTCGAGAGGGAGTGGGCCGAGGGCCCAGTGCGGGTTGGTAGATGTCACACCATCACGTGTTCGAATTTTTGGTTGGTTTTGAGAGCAGTGGTGATGAAATTAAATACACAAAGCAAAGTGCCTGCCTGGATTCGAACTCATGACTCGTAAGTCGAGGCCGCTACCACTGGGCCATCACTGCGCTGCTGTATAACTATTAATTAACGTAATTAAATAAAATTGTCGCTCAAAGGGATCACAGTGAAATAAATTAAGCTGTATTAAAACGCAACATGTGTTGTTCACAGTTGATTGATTGAGCAATTCTGCTGTAAAATAAATACCTATATTATTTTCTGTTCATTTTGAATGGAAATATTTAAAACGAAATTGAACAGTATTTTTGGTAGCAATTTGTTTAAAAACTGGCGTGGTGTAAAAGTATTTTTAACGTAAATAAAATCTAGGATAACGCTGCCTCATTGGTCCAGGGTACGCTGAGCATGCGGTCCTGGGTTCAAACTCCAGATTGGGCAAAGTGTAATTGAGTTTTTCCATCAGGAATTTTTGAGTAGCAGCCCGGAGTCTGGATTTGTGCCCGGTTGGTGGCAATAGGCTCACTCCCTATTACATGGGACTTAAACATAACTGATGCAGTGTGGGTGTACTAATAGATAGATAGGTAAAACGTTTATAAAAAAAAAAAAAAACAAAAAAAATAATATACTAAATTTTCCAAGTGGGTGTGGATGGCCAAATTCTAAACTATGAGGAATAGCGAAAAGTACTCAAAGGAGTCGCGGGCTCGATTTTGATAAAAACTAAAACTCCATCATTGGATTTTTGAAAAATCAATATTTCTAGCCAGGAATCGAACCTGTTGATTTTGAAAAAAAAAAACACCTGTATTATTACACCATTCGATAGTGTCCCTAATAAGGATTAAATTCTGGGAAGTAATGACATACGGCAAACTAAAGGAAAGAGCTCATTTAAATCTATGATGACTTACTACGAAGTATCAAAAATTGATCGATTCGTGCGGCTGTTATATAGGTAAATAAAAATTCCAGGAAATGTATGGCGAGCGAGAGATGGTTAAAATGAAGGAAGAAATTAGGCACCCTCCTTTTGAGTCGATCGGTTAAAAAGGTTTAATTTTGGCCCATTTTGGGAGAGGAATACAAGTACAAATACAGGCTGTACCAAAAAAAACCCGTCATCATGCATGGCTCGTAGCATCGCGCTACGACGTAGCAAGCAGTGCTACGAAGTTGCTACGGCGTAGCTCAGCTTATGTCACGCTACCAACAATATTAAGTTACAGCTTTCCCTTTCTTTGGAAGATTTAACAAATGAAAATAACTATCTTACGAAGTTATTTATAAGTTCAATATCCGACAGTAAAAGTTGTGAAACCAAGGTGCTTTGATAAAAGTTAAAAAAAGTACCTGCTTTACATACATACATAGTTATGCATTCAGGCAACCCACTACCAATCTAGGAGTACTGTAGCGGTATCTACAACGCTACATGCAAACTACGAGTCATACTGACGTCACGCAAAATCCTGCATCGCGCAAGCAGAGTTTACCGCGCAACTAGCATAGATACAAAGTCCCGGTTTGTGATTGGTTGCGTCGTAAACGCAAGGCCTTAGTTTTAAAACTTTTATCAGCTTTCCTGCCCAAACACAATAACAATGCGCAAAGTACGAAACCCTATATCCGAGTGTGTAGTAGAAAACAAAGATATTTACTATGGAAATACAGACGAGAACCATCAAAATGTAATAAAAATAACTTCAGAAATTACTCGCGCAGGTTTCGGAAAATTATTAAGTTAACGCAAAGAGCACAAAATAATTATTTAATTAACACTTCCAGCAATAAATCGAAAGCATCATGGCAGGTTATAGATAACAAAACCCGAATCACTGAGCCTATTTCTCAAATTAAAGTTCAAAATACTACCATTACGAATCCGACAGACATTGCAAACGCATTTAACAACTACTTTATTGACCAGACACAAAATAACATGACGAAACCACCGGACACTACGAATTTGACAAGTAACCCCAACTCAATGTTTATGCATCCAGTAGTACCACAAGATATTATAAGAGCGATACAATCATTAAAAAATAAAAGTAGCACTGGATATGATGGTATATCAACAAAGGTTGTAAAATTCGTCTCTGGCGACATCGCCTTGCATTTGTGTCATATACTTAACTTATGTATCTGTACTGGAGTATTTCCGAATGGTTTAAAAACAGTTATAGTAAAGCCACTTTTTAAAAAAAACAATAAAGAAGATCTAGCAAATTATAGACCAATTGCTTTAATACCTATTTTTTCTAAGGTTATAGAAAAAATAATTTATGACTCAATTATTAACTTCTTATCCAAATATAATATTTTAAGTGATGAACAAAAGGGTTTCAGAAAAAATAGAGGTATAAATACGGCAGTTTACGATTTGATAAATGTCATATTGCAAAATGTGGATAAAAAAGTACCAGTTTGCGCAATTTTTACGGACATGTCGAGGGCATTTGATTGTGTTGACCACGAAATTCTTATAAAAAAGCTAGACATTGTAGGCATCAGAGGAAATGTACTTAATCTCTTAAAATCATACATTAACAATCGTGTGCAGCACACAGAAATATCTAGAATATGTCCAAAAACTAAGCGCGAAGAAAAATACTTATCTATGGCTAGAATTATTAGGTGTGGCGTACCACAGGGAAGTGTGGTAGGCCCTTTATTATTTTTGTTGTATATTAATGATTTACCTCGACACATCGAACACCCTATGGTCTTATTCGCTGACGATAGTACTGCCTTGATTAAATGTATTGACAAAAAAACATATGAACATGACATAAATGACACTCTAATAAACATTGTACGCTGGCTTGACCAAAATAATTTAATAATTAATATACCAAAGACTAATGTAATGCATTTTTACCAACGAATTCCACCAGAAGTCTTACATTTACAATACAATGGACAAAAGGTTGGCCAAGTACTAGTTACAAAATTCCTTGGCATTTTGATAGATAGCCAATTAACTTGGAAGCCTCAAGCCGAAGAAGTTTGCAAAAAACTTAGTTCGGCTGCGTATGTACTCTTTAACCTGTCTAAAAAAGTAAATATGGCCACAAGGTTAACAGCATACCACGGGTTAGTCGCGTCGATTTTGAGATTCGGCATAATATTCTGGGGAAATTGTAGTCTGAGGGAACAGGTGTTCAAGGCTCAAAAACGCTGTATAAGGGCTATGTGCAATTTATTAGTAACAGATAGCTGCGTACCTGTATTTAAGTCCTTAAAGTTACTAACATTCCCATCACTTTATATTTTCGAGGTGGCTGTTTTTGTTAAATCAAATATGCATCTTTTTAATAAAGTGTCCGAAAATAGAAACCGGCCAATCAGGAGACAGTACAAAAATTTGCTAATTGTTAGTGGTTCCGATACTGCCCTATTAAAGAAAAGTATTATATGTATGGGTCCGATCATATTTAACAAAATACCCGATTTAATGAAAAATGAGACACTTCCACTTTTCAAAAAGAAATTGACAGATCTATTAATTAATAAATGTTATTACTCAATTGGCGAATTTCTGACCGATATGAATTTTAATTGGTAAAATGACATCTTTGTATTCCTGACTTGTACTAAACCATTTATATTTTTAATTTGACTGTATTGACCTCGAACTTGACGAATTTATAATCCCATTTCAGTAAAATCGACATTATATATTGTTTTACTTTTTTTACTTTACTTTTTTTATTGCCTATTTCAAATAATGTACTGAATTTCATCTTGACATGGTAATCATAAATTAATTTGATTGAATGTGTAAATAACAAAAATATTAATGAGTCTTTATTATTATAAGTAGCTAAACTGTTTGCATGCCTTAGTTAAGGTAGTTAGTATAGGATCATATTTATAAACTTAACATCTGTAACTTGTACCTACTTTCTGTGCAAATAAAGAACTATTCTATTCTATTCTATTCCTACTTTTGATATTAAGCTTAAAATAAACACGTCCAAACATGTGGTTAATTGGTACGTTACATTTAAAAGATAAACATCGCTTTTGTGGTATCAATGTTGTTGTGTGCGGAGTGCGAGTTAGGGCGAGACAACAAGATTATAAAGGTTATAGAAATAGGATTAAAGTTCATTATACATTGCACGGGTTTACCTAGTGGAAGGTTTTCGCTGGACCTTTGTTTTCTAACGAAATAGTAGCTACAAATAAAAAAAGCGAGCAAGTGCAAGTATGAAAAGTTCCGTATCGCCGCACAATATGTAACATTACATATTTATTTAAAAACTTTAGGGGCTGTCCATTAATCTCGTGAGGCTCAAAAGGGGGGAAGGGTCCTTAAAAAATCACGAAATATCGAAGGGGGAGGGGGCGTGTAGTAATATATCACGTGTATTTATTTTTTCGGCAAACGCGTACAAAATCAAGATTTAAAAAAAATAAGATTCTTTGTAGTTACTAAAAAATACACGTGATATACAGGGTGTCCCTGGAAGTATGGATCAAATCGAATAGGGGCGTGGGCAAGGTCATTTCCAAACTTTTTAATCCTGAGAATGTCAGTGAATTTTTTTACGGTTCAAAAGTTATGACCGATTTTAATTTTTTTTTCAATCACTTCGCTGTGTTCAAAAAAATTAATCATAAATAAATACTATCAGGGCTATCTAAAAAAAAAAATTGATAGCCCTGATAGTTTTCACGAATTCGATCTTTATTCTCTTTTTTTTTAGTGTTTTTTTATAGTATTTTTTTTGTATTTTTTTTTTTTTTTTTGCCAAATCGTTTGGAAATGACCTTGCCCACGTCCCTATTCGATTTGATCCATACTTCCAGGGACACTCTGTAGACAGGAGGGGCAGTCTTAAGCCTCACCATGTATCACCAAGGGGGAGGGGGGGTTAAAAATGTCAAAAAAAAAACATCACGCGAATAATGGACGGCCCCTTAGTAAACAAAAAACTCCGATAAAATCTTGCTTCTTGTAAGCCCCCCCTCACAGTTACACACATTGTGGAAATTTCAAGCGTCTACCTATTACGTTAGGTACACAAAATAAATCACACTTGCTACAAAACTCTAAAAATATACACCCTTGCTAGCACAGAAAATATTCCATGTTTGCTAAGGAATGTATGTAAAGCGTTAGATAAGAAGAATAAAAAGTTCGGTGCAGTATTCTGAGCACAGAGCGATTTTTTGCTTCGAATTTGCATTTTCTTTTGAGGATGTTTCAGTTTAACATTTTTTGCAATGTTATTGATAAAAAAAAGAAGCAAGCCCCCAAATGATGGTAAATGGTTAAAAATGGTGCAAGTCTTTTAAAGGATTAAAAGACTACAGTGTCGAGTTAAATTACTTAGCGAAATTCCGCAGACGTGATGGCTACCGATATCTCATCATCAATTCTATAGATTATAATGACGTCGCGTAAGACTGCCAATGCTTATCTATAAGCCTTTTTTACTTTATGTTATATAATTATTGTTATTTTATCGTTAACTAGTTAGAATCCGTAAAATAATTTAAGTTTTTACAATTTAGGTATATTATCAGTAAACATGTAATCGTAACATTTTGTTGACACGGGAAATCTTTCTGTACGACAAAGTAAATGCGACCTTATTAAGAATGTAACATTGCAAAAATCATAACAGAATATAGTTGCAAAATGTCTTACGATGATGCAAAAAGTGGCATACTATTTTGCTCAATTTGAACATAATCATAATGATTAAAGTAGATAAATTCTTTACTATTTACTATTTTTAGGAATTTCACATACCTAATATTTATGTATAAGCACTTGAGTCAGATACCTGGGATACAGGTTTATTCCTAGTTCAGGTAGAATCCAATCATTTCTTACCTACCTCTAGTTTAAGGCCCTATTTTGTAAATATTTATGTAAATCAATTATTTCAATAAAACAATTTCAATTTAAACACGATAAGACAAAATAATAATTGGTTGTCTGTAAAGTCGGTTTACGGACGATAATTTTACGTGATAATAACGTCATTAGAAAACATCAGATAGATGCGTAACAAGCCGAACGCTTAGGCCGGTCGTGCCTCTCTATCGCTTGTTCCGCGCTCTCGCTTACACGCTCGGCTCAGGTGAAACGTGACAAAGAGTCATGCTTTTTCGTACGTGCAGCCGGCTTTCATCGATTTATAAGACGTTATTACGTCAAAAAATGTTTTGTGTATAAGTGGCTAGGTGCACCGTAGCGCGCCGACAATAAAAAAAAGCGGGACATTAGAGACAACATCACGCGGGGAGCGGGACACGTGAGTGAATAAAATAAAAACAAAAAACTGTTTTTTTCAACTGTTACTTCAAGTCTTGTAACTAAATTACCAGCGATCATCGACCGTAAAAAACTATTCAATCAACTTTGTTTTGTATTATCTTAACTTAAATGGGACTGGGCAGGACATGTCTGCCGCATGCCGGACAAACTGTGGGCTCAAATAACGCAGAATTGGTGCCCTGAGACAGTGAGGCGGGGTCGCGGCAGACCACGTAGGAGATGGCGGGACAAGCTGGATAGGTTCCGTCAATACTGGAGGGAGGAAAATGGAAGGAGGCCTTTGCCCAGGAGTGGGACAGCGCAGGATAGAATAAAAAAAAAAATATCATATTTATATATCGTCGCTGTCAAACCAAAATCTGCTGTGCCGTTTTTTGAGATTTCAAGATTTTGATCACAGCTTATAGGCACTGTAAACTGTGTTTGTAGGTCGGTAAATCTGATTTTGGTTTGACAACGACGATATCCCAGGACATCTACGGAGTTTTCCTAGCTCATTTAATTTAACCCTGTACATTTACCCAAAAAAAAGTAGGTACATTAAAATCCCCGCGATAACTGTGACCGCACCTCAATAACAAGCATGTAAATACGGAACATTTTCACAGCATTGTTTAGCATAATCAACAGTTATGTTGCAAACTGTTTGCTGACGAAATTAAAGATGTTATCACACCCTGTGCAGGTTTCGGTTAGATTTTTTTAAGGTCGTTGAGGGTGGAAGCTCGTTGATTTTGTGAGGTTAACTTGAGGTAGCTGCGCGGTGCGGGAGGGGTAATAGTTGTCACAAGTTGACGAATCACTGAGGTCTCGCATCACGTCACCACACCCCTCCCGCACCGCGCTGCTACCTCAGGCAACGTCTCAGTTAAGCGGTCGGCCTATAGCTGTGTTTTTATATGTACCTATTACTAGCTGTGCCCGCGATTTCGTTCGCGTGCATGACGGAAAACGTTTTATTTTTTTGCGCGGAACCCTAATTCTTTTTCTAAAATAAAATTAGCCTAAGTTACTCCTTATTACATCAGCAGTGAAAGTCCCGTCAAAATCGGCCCATTCGTTTCAGAGATTAGCCGGAATAAACAGACAGACAGAAAAAAAAATGTAAAAGATGTTATTTTCGCATATCTACCGTGTATACATCCATATGCATTTAGTAAAGGGGTTAAATATAATGATCACCAAAAAAATATATTGAACACAAAAAAATGAAGTCTAAAATTACAATAGTTCTAGCTGGGTACCCCGGGGTTAGGTTTGGTACTTACTTTAAACCCTTTACACAAAAATAGACATAGAGAGACATAGGATGCAAGAGCGAGCAAATGAAAATACAAATACCTTTACCTAGGTATTTTACAATAAAATGGAGTTTTAATTTTGGTGATCATTTACTATTTTTGGCAGTAAAAGTGTTTTTTTGATGTTATATTTTACTTTATCTGGTGATAAGTTAAACATAAGCCTTTAGTAAAAAGCGGTTATTTTAATGTTACAAACAGACACTCCAGTTTTATTTATTTGTATAGATTATACTTACAACTTAGTATTGTTACTAAGAACGTGTTTTACTTTAATACTACTAGAAATTCTCTGCGGCTAGAGCTTTTACCTCTACCTACACCCACAAAGCTTCTAAGTTTGTTTAATGTGGCTACGTAAATTAGGTACCTACCTACTTCTCATTAATGATTTTGATTCTCGAAGGCACTTTGGAGTTAACTAACTTAAAATGTTTCATATATCTACGTACTCAGATGTTCCTAATGAAATCATCCTCAGCCTCATATTTTGGCTTAGGTATAGTGTTTGTGAAGTTAGGGCTTGTAGAGTTAGGGCATTTAGGGTTAGAAGCTTGGCTCTACATGAGATCTGAGGGGTAATTCTCGTAATTTTAAGAACGTTCACAGTCTGATCTCTGTCTCGATCTGTCAAAAATACCTCTAATTTCCCTACATTTTGACAAGTTTTTGACTTTTGTTTGTAGCCGAGATGAGACTGCGGCTAGATTTATTACGAGAATTGGCCTTCTGATAACTTTTTGACAGTGCGAGCCATAAGTATTATATTATGGTCTCGTCTTGGCAACATTATACATGAACATTTTTTGGTGGGATCGAATATTCCCGATCAGTCCTCCCTTTGTCGTCCACACTGACGGAAAAAAAAAGTTCCGTTCGTCACCACCTGTGGACAATAATAACGTTATTATGATAATAGATGGTGCCACGTGTATTGTTGTTTTCCTCGGAAAACAGCACTTTTTCTCGAGTTGGAACAGCACTTTTTTCGGAATGAAAGGTACCCTGTGTCCGTTTCTGTACACCTGACAACGTATATCTAAAATTTCAGGATGATCGGTTCAGTGGTTTAGGCGTGAAAAGGTAACAAACAAACAAAGCTAGTATTCGAATATAATAGTGGTTACTTTAAACCACACAGTTTATTTCAGTCATTAATCATAACGCTGTCAACAAATCAAATAATAAAAACATACGTTTTGGCTCCTCGTCATTCCTCTCAACTTATTTGGCGCCAACTGTGCAGCTGAATGCCAAACAGACGCTCGTGTGAACTGGCTTTATACAGGGTGTTACGGAAAGGGTATATCAATTCAAACGGGTTGAAGAGTGTATCTGGTCTAGAATCTCTGTACGAAATTTCAGCTCAAAAGCATTAACTTTGAAAATGCTTAATATTTTTTTATTTCGACATCACGGCGCTGCACTGGCGCGCGGCGGCATGATATACGTGTACTAGGCGCACAGACACACTACATATAATGAATAATGACCCTCGTAGTGCGGTGACACGTTTGTTATGATTTCAATTTAATGAACTATCGAAATAAAAAAATATTAAGCAATTTCAAAGTTACTGCTTTTGAGCTGAAATTTTGTACAGAGATTCTAGACCAGATACACTCTTCAACCCGCTTGTATTGATATACCCTTTCTGTAACACCCTGTATTATATCCAAGATTGTCTCGGAGTTTTAGGTTAATGAACTGTGTGGTTTGTACTTCGTTTGACGTAAAAACTAGAAACTTTTGCATAATTTTGTTCAATATATTCAAAGTTATTTATGAGGTCCTTCCACTTTGCGGCATAGTTGGTTTAACACTTTCTGACCTTCGAGAAGAAAAATGTTAATGAAAACTTGAGAGCCGGCCTATTTTTTGGCCAAAGAATCAGCATTGCCATACAACGTGCTGCCAGCCTTTTGGGCACGTTTCCTGATGTTGACAGTGATGCGGACGAATTTTTTGATGCCCTTTGATTATTTTCCCTCCCTTTTTATACAAGGTGTTTTTTTTATATCCCATAACGCTAGGGGGTCATTGTACTCATCATTATAAACAACTTTTACTATGGGGTCAAACCTGAAATCGCGAAAAAAAAAAATCAGCTGTTCCCTCCATTTAGTATGTTCGCATAACTCGTCAAAATGTAGGGAACAGCTGATTTTTGTATACATGTACATATTATTATTTTAAGATTGTTAGCTTTATAAATTATGTAAATATGAAAACTTGGTAACTATAAAATATTGACAAGTTGTGAATACTTTGAAGACTAGAATCTATTATTTAAGTCAAACAGAATTTATCGCCGAAATGTATGTACGCGCTTATATTCCGAACGACTGCACCAAATTAGATAATTATTTTTTTTTGTGTTCGGTATTGCCAGGACAAGGTTTGTATGAAAGAAAATTTAGGAAATTCGAAAAAAAATTGCACCCGTGCGAAGCTTGGGCGGGTCGCTAACTAGTCAATATTTGTGTAAATCATCCGTTTCAGGTGACGAAAGTGTTTACCGGATGACTATGTTAGCGTCTGGAAAGAAAAGTGTATAATAAAACTTTTTTACAAAAAAAAAAAAACAACCGACTTACAAAAAAAAACAGTACAAAGTGATAAATAACTTTAATTTCAGAAGTCGGTGTCGTTGATTCCACATTTTCGTTTTTTGACACCGACTTCCGAAATTAAAGTTATTTATCGCTTTGTAGTGTTTTTTTTTAAGTCGGTTGTTTTTTTTTTTTGTAAAAAAGTTTTTATTTTTCACTTTTTAGTTGTAACTACCCCACGAAAAAGTAAACAAAAAGATCGTTAATATGGACAATGTAGATAATTTTTTAGATTTTTGTTGATTTTTCAAAAACCGCTTGTTAGATTTCGATAAACTTTTCATGAAACCATTTGGAAAGTATACCCTTTCCAACAAAAGAAAAATTTTCCAAATCAGTCCAGGCGTCTTCGAGAAATCGGGGAACATACATAAAAAAAAAAGATTCCGACGAATTGAGAACCTCCTCCTTTTTTTGAAGTCGGTTAAAAAGAGCTGATGATTGATGATGAATTTTGCAAAAAAATATTAAAATTAAATAATTTTTAACCGACTTCAAAAAAGGAGGTTCTGTATTCGACCCGTATGTATGTATGTTTGTATGTCAGCGATTTTCTCAAACACTAAAGAACTGATTTTGATTTTTTTTTTCACTAATATAATCTACATACTTTCAGGAAGGTTTTAGTATATAATACATTAGGTAATTATTCTTATGTACGAAGTTATATGCATAAATGTACTGCATCTCCGGCATTTCTATGCAAATTTTGATGATTCTTCTAGTCGGTGTCTTCAATTCTTCAATGCACTAGTGTTAATTGAATTTGTGTCGCATAGGTACAGCTAAAAAGTGAAAAATAAAAACATTTTTACAAAATAAAACAACCGACTTAAAAAAAACTACATAAATAACTTTAATTTCGAAAGCCGGTATCAAAAAACGAAAATGCGGAACCAACGACACCGACTTCCGAAATTAAAGTTATTTATATCTTTGTAGTATTTTTTTTTAAGTCGGATATATTTTTTTGTAAAAATGTTTTTTCACTTTGTAGTTTTTTTTTTTTGAAGTCGGTTGTTTGTTTTTATTGTTAAAAAGTTTTTTTTAAGGCGGTTTTTTTTTTTGTGTAAAAAAGTTTTTATTAATAACATTTTCATCACTACCAAAAGCTACTCTATGTACTTACCAAAAAATACTCCCCTCCTCCGTAATTGGCCACCTACTGTTGCATTGTATATCTTCGTAGTCACGTACCCACCATTACTCATAGATGTCTTACGTGATCATTGGCGCAGAAAAATGCTTCTCATGTTGGAAATTGCTGCTCTGATTTCGTTAAGAGAAAAATCGTGGAAGGAACCTGAAATGTATTGTAATATTTCGTAAGCTTTTAGGAGAAAGGTTATCGTGAAAACGGGTTATAAGTCCGATTGCTTGATAGCCGGTGTGATTTTAAAATTAGAATGCCGTTGTAAACGATGATTGGGGATGAAAAAAAATAAAAAATAAAACCGGTCAAGTACGAGTCGGACTCGCGCGCCGAAGGTTCCGTACAAACTACAAATTTACGGTTTCCGGATTTAAAAAAAAAAAATGTCGATATAGTTTCTTGCCCGTTCTTCTCCATAGAGATCTACGCTTTGGAATGGGAAACTAGCTTCAACTTTTTGACTAACTGACCGACTATTTAATTTTGACAATTCAAAAGTGCCTGTAATGGTTTAATTGAAATAAATGGTTTGAGTTTGAGTTTTCCTTTACTCGAGCTACATGACATTGCTTCTTGCCAAATTTCATGATTCTAGGTCAACGAGAAGAGGGTGCGGGATTGTCCGAAAGGGTTACCGCTACCCCGGAACATAAAGGGCTAAGGAAGGAACACGGGTGGGTTTTAGTCAGTAAGAGTCTGACACTCCCTTCCGCTCCACCCAGAGTGGGAGGGGTCATTTGATGATTTCCCATCCTTAAAAAAAAAAAGGTCAACGGGAAGTACCCTATAGGTTTTGATTCCCTTGCGAGTGTCAAAATTGCGGCATAAGCGCCCGTATATTTTGATTGTGACGACTTAGAAGTTAGATTTTTTAACAGCTTCAAGGGATTGCAGCTTTGAGTGTTTGATATTAATTTCAACCTGATAACTCCACGCGTTCTTGAGAAGAAGGGTCTTGACATACGGACAACGAAGTTATTTTATAAGGTTTCCGGATTTACTTTTGAGGTACGGAACCCTAAAACACATATCTTTTAAAAGCTAATAACTTTATACTAGTAGCGATGATAGTAAATTACTCAAAGTTAAAAGTGTCTGCAGTGATTACCGATGCCCATTGATACGTGCACAAGATCAAAGGGGCGGCCATTACTTATCTTTAGACACAAAGACAATTTGTCGGAGAGTACAGCCGCCAGGCACTTGGGCCTGTAATTATTCCGGCGCTAAGGTAAACCTAGACTTCAAATTAGAAAACGACATTGTTTAACAGTTGGTAGGTACAGCCGTAGTAAATAGGAATTATTGAATACTCTAAGAAATTACTGCACCTCTTTTTGTGTACCTCAAATAATTTCTATTTTGTTGTCTTAAATAAATAGTTAAGACTTAGCTTATTCAGCTTATTTCAGTAATATTTATATTTTTGAAATGTGCTAATTAAGCCCTTTTAAATTCATTACTTTGTGTCCTCTAGAGGGCGCCATATTAAAATTAGTGTGACGTCACATAGCCTATAACCAGCGGACGGCCAAGAAGCTAAATTATTATAAGTACCTACTTTTGAAGTTATGAGGGAACAGATGAATACAGGGTGTTACAGAAAGGGTATATCAATACAAACGGGTTGTAGAGTGTATCTGGTCTAGAATCTCTGTACAAAATTTCAGCTCAAAAGCATTAACTTTGAAAATGCTTAATATTTTTTTATTTCGACACCACGGCGCTGCACTGGCGCGCGGCGGCTTGATGTGCGTGTACTAGGCGCACAGACACACTACAGATAATGGATAATGACCCTCGTAGTGCGGTGACACGTTTGTTATGATGTCAATTTAATAAACTATCGAAATAAAAAAAATATTAAGCATTTTCAAAGTTACTGTTTTTGAGCTGAAATTTTGTACAGAGATTCTAGACCAGATACACTCTTCAACCCGTTTGTATTGATATACCCTTTCTGTAACACCCTGTATACATACCGTTCACAAAATCATAACCCTCCTTATTGCTTTGCCGTAGTCGGATAAAAATAGCATTTTACTGGAAACTAAAATAATGTGATTATGATCCAATGTCCTTTTATCCGCCAAGTGACAAATTACGCGCCATTAGCGCTCGCCATGCTGTCCGCCATCTTGTCGAATTATTTATGAACGCCATTTTGTGGAGCTTATCGTGGTTTTGTGTTTCAGGTGTTATTTATTTTTTTTAACTTGAATTTATAATTATTTTATAATCTTTGTTGAGAAAGAAAATGAGTAAAGTTCTGTTAGGAATGTTAATGAGGTTCTTCAGTTTTTTTTTTTTAGCTTTTCTTTATAATTCATATAACTGTTTCTAATTCTTTCTTTGGCAGTCGTTACGGGTAATCAGGAGACCGATAAGTCGGACGACCACTTTTACCAAGAGTATTGTTGTAGAGCATATATGGGCAACGCCCGGTCCGCGGGCCGGATGCGGTCCGATCCGGCTTTTGATCCGGTCAGCGAAATATTTTCTAATCGCGGGTGAAAAACAACCGACTTTAATAAAAACACTAGGTACAAAGTGATAAATAACTTTAATTTCGGAAGTCGGTGTCGTTGGTTCCGCATTTTCGTTTTTTGACACCGACTTCCGAAACTAAAGTTATTGTTAAGTTATCACTTTGTAGTGTTTTTTTTTAAGTCGGTTGTTTTTTTTGTAAAACAGTTTTTATATTTCCCTTTTAGTTGTACCTACCCCACACAAATTCAATTAACACTAGTGCATTGAAGAACTGAAGACACACCGACTAGAAGAATCATAAAAAAATCGCATAGAAATTCCGGAGATGCAGTACATTTATGTATATAACTTCGTACATAAGAATAACTACCTAATGTATGATATACTAAAACCTTCCTGAAAGTAGGTATGTAGATCACATTAGTGAAAGAATTATCAAAATTAGTTCATTAGTTTTTGAGAAAATCGCGGACATACAAACATATATACGGGTCGAATACAGAACCTCCTTTTTTGAAGTCGGTTAATTAAAAAGGATATCAATTCTCAGGTCACGCCACCAAGAAAGAAAGACTAGACTTCTTCCAGGTAGATTTAAACCTACTGTTGGCGCCTCACATTGGGCATATTGGCCACAAGCTGCAGTCTTGGATCCAACACACCAATGTATCTTGTGTCTTGGATCCACACACTGGTGCATTGGATCCAAGACTACCAAATTGCAGCCAATACACCCAATGTGAGGCACGAAAAAACTGATATTTTCGTCATAGATGCTGTCCACTACTTGTTTCGCGCACCTTTTCCTTACTTATAAGATTGCGGTTAAAACGAATTTATTTTTCCTATTCGTTTATCATCTGCCTCTTATGTACAGTCAACAAAAGAGATGAGTATGCAGGGTCGTCGGATATAGTTGAAGTTTAGTAAGAAACCGATGGATGTTCTAGACTGAAATGTAATTTGATAAATGAGCTGTTTGTTTTCTATTTATAAAATTACATTTTATTTGAGATGTAAACAAATATGAGAATTTGGAAAAATAACTTTAATTCCTACACAATAAAGAACTTTATTGTGTAGTAATTAGAGTGCAAATAATAAAAAAATATTTTAAAATTATTAAAATTTATTTTTTATAATTTGTTATAGTGCAAGTCACTCTAAAATCAACGGAATTACCACTAAAATAAAGTTGATATTTGTTTAACCGGTCAAGCGGCGCGCGTCGCCCATTGGCGATGAAACAATAGAAAAGCAATTGTCTCATTAGCGGAGCTTGACAGATTGACTTGAAATAACAACAATTGAAAACATACATTTGAATAGACTTTAAACATAACTTTGTTAACTTTGTGATCATTTATAATAATCCACAAAATCAAGCCCAAATCACGTCAAACCGATGAGCAAGCACAAAAATCATTGCCAAATCCAACATTCGTCACGCTACGTGAAGTAGAATGACCATAAAGATACGCAAGCCATAAGATACGCCAACGAATAGTATTTTCTCTCAAAAAAGGGATTTTCTACCCTCCCCGGAGTGATAAGAAAAACGCGTAAAACACTGGTTTTATTACCTAAAAGGGCCCTATATCATCGGAATTACGCTTGAATGATTGTGGGAAGATTATGTGATATTTCCTAATTTTCGCGAAGAGGAATGGGAATATTTGTACCACGTACGAAATAATGTATTATGTGATAAAAGTAAGCCAACCTAATTCTGTCAGTGGGTATTGTACAAGATGGCTGAACTTTGAAGCTTGGGATCAAAGAGGATAATGATTATTGTCAACGCATCATTAATTGTAAGTTAACATAAAAGAGCAGCGGTGGCCAAGTGGTAACGGCCGCGACTTACGAGTTGTAGGTCGTAGGTTCGAATCCAGACAGGCGCTTTACTTTGTGTAAATTATTTCATCACCACTGCTTTCAAAACGGTGAAGGAAAACATCGTGAGGAAACCGGCATGTCCTAGAACCAAAACATTTGAAGACATGTGACATCTGCCAACCCGCACTGGGCCCGCGTGGTGGATTACGGCCCACTCCCTCTCACTGAGAGGAAGCCTGTGTCCCAGCAGTGGGAACATTATAGGCTGATTATGTGTGTAACACAAAAGTATTAGTAGAAAGTTGTGAAAGTGAAAGCTCGTAGAAATATCATCATTCTGTATGTATGTAGTGTGTTTTCATATCAACAATTATTAATATGGTAACACTGGATCATTGTATGGAAACTTGTAATTATTTATTTGGGATCTCCTACAAAGGATATGATGATGCATTTTTGAAGTACTATGACTATTTATTGATTTTATTGTATTTGATGTTTTTTCTTTTTTTTCTGTTCATGTATTTAATTAATTTGAGGGGCCCGTGGCTAAATAATAACAGCCGCACAGATCGATCGATTAGGTTAAGCTACGCTTGCCGCGGTTAGTCTGTGGATGGGTGACCATCTTTAAATACCGAGACCCATCCGTGCCTCGGAAAGCACGTTAAGCCGTTGGTCCCGGCTGTCGTTCATGGATCTTTGACAGCCGTTACAGGTCGTCAGAAGCCCGAAGCTTTGACAACCAGTCTTACCAAAAGGAGTATCGTATTACCCAATATCTGGGTTGTGAAGGTCAGATAGCCAGTCGCTCCATGTAAAATACTGTTATTCAGCTGCATCCAGTTAGACTGGAAGCCGACCCCAACATAGCTGGGAAAAGGCTAGGCAGATGATGTATTTATTCTTTTTTTTTTTCTAAGACTTAATAATATAATCTAATGACACCTAATAAGTCACTTATAATTTGTAGGTATGTCTTAATTAAGACAAAACATAGCGCGCACCCCTATTTTTGTAAACACCTATGTTTCATAAATAAACTAATTGATTGATTGATACACATTTATACAATATAAAATCGTCAAGAATTTATAATTATCTATTAATTAGAGGAAAAAAAAACTTTTGTATAAATAGGGTACCCTACACGTACCGAATCAAAAATATTTCAATCTGAACCAAATAAATAACAGAGCAGCATCCGAAAATACACGTAGACACAAAAATGATTCAAATAAATAAATTAGAGAAAAAGTAAATAACAGTAACTAAATATATCTTCAAACGACAAGACAGCTGGTCGTGCCAACACAAACGGAGCTAATTGACGTCCCACAGACGGACGCGAAATAATAAATATTATCGTTTTTGG
This sequence comes from Amphipoea oculea, assembly GCA_945859645.1. Classification (NCBI taxonomy): domain Eukaryota; kingdom Metazoa; phylum Arthropoda; class Insecta; order Lepidoptera; family Noctuidae; genus Amphipoea; species Amphipoea oculea. Next base: position 17,874,939 of record OX243881.1, read on the forward strand.
GTGAAGGTCTGGACTGGGAATGTTGGACTAGACAAACATCTGGATATGACCATGATAGTAGATTATTTTCACGGATATTTTTGGATAATGAAAACAAAACACGCCACGCAATTTTTTATATTTAGAACTGAGGAATTAAATAAATTATGACGTGCTTGATTGATTTAATTGAATATTATTGTTAATTTTACTATTTTTGATCCCGCCAAACACACACACTTTAGGGCCTGTGCATACCACGTTTTTCAAACGCGCCGTTGATGCGCGTTAAAAACGTGCGTCGACGGCGTGCTTTTATCCTACAGAAGGTCTACAGGCTGCGTCTGACTCGCGTGCGTATCACGTCTGTATCGCTACAAACGCGCGTCAACGGCGCGTTTAAAAAACGTGGTGTGCACAGGTCCTTAGTTCACACATCGTCGCACGTCGGACCGACGAAACCGGCGGGAATCTGTTGGATGCGGGAAATACAGGATTGGTCGTTGTCGTGATGTTTGGGAGGCTTGTGTAGTATTGAAGTGTTTCGGCTGAAATTATGATCTTACTAGCATTTGTCTGCAACACACACATACTTTCGCCTTTATAATATTACTAGCTGCGCCCCGCGGTTTCAACCCGCGTAAATGTCGATCCCGTGGGAATATCGGGATAAAAAGTAGCCTAAATGTTAACCCAGGGTGTCAGCTACCTCCATACAAAATTTTATTAAAATTGGTCTAGCCGTTTGAGCGTGAGGAAGTAACAAACATATAAACACATACACACACACACTCAAAAACTTTCGCCTTTATAATATTATTGTGATTATATCGAGGATTAACACATAGGATACTTTTTATCCCGATAATCCAGTGGGATCGAAACTTATGCGGGTGAAACCGCAGGGCGCAGCTAGTTAACTATAAGTCCAAGTTTTCTCGCGATGTTTTTCCTACACGTCAGTAACAGTCTTGCAAAAGAAAACAGCCATCCAATATTATCTAAACAAATATCACTACGGCCAAGCCTACTGCCAAGCCATTATTACAATGCTTACTATAACGACCTTTAACAAAAGAGGCCCGACAGTCACAGAGGTTTAGTACCCTATAATTTGACTTCGAGTGCTCGTTAAGACGATGTAGGCTTAAATATCTTTCTTTAAATTTGTTAGTTATTTATCTTTAATACTTTCCTTGGTTGGATGGTCTATGTAGAAGAAGCACCATAACCCTAGCTCCGTTTACCATTAGCGTAAGTAAGTACTGATTATCTATAGGCTGCGTCCTATGCAATCGTGAGAATTATTGCATCATATTTACGAAATATAGACTTAGTTCATGCTTGTTCGTGGCATGTCGACCGGTTGCAACCTGAACACCAATTGTAACAAAGAAAACATCAAAACGAGTTTGTTCTTGTCGGAATCTCGTCAGGTTGCAGCCTGCACGCTAGTCATAGCAAAGAATTGGGGGCGTGGCCACTTGTGTATAAATATACCCGCTGTAGAATTTATTAGTGAGTCAGATAAATCCACCGAGCGAGCAACAAGTCGCGATAAATAGTAACGCTCGGTCAGCGGAGCCCTATAGAGTCGCGTGTATGTTAGTATGTTAGTAAATTCAGTCATTTAGTGTAAATTAGTGCTGCGTAAGTCCTTTGTTTGTGTATTTGTGTAATTGTGATTTATGTGTACGTGTACTTCTGTTGCTGATTATAAGTGTTAATTCCATTGTTGTCTGTTTAATTCGCATCCTGTAGACAGAACACGATAACCCCCGCCTAACAGAGTGTAAACTCACCCCCAGCACAGCACGCAGGTTATTGAGAATATTATTGTTTCGTGTGCTGTGCTCAACATTGGTCCTTCGAGCCGGATCGTGTTCAACATTGGTCCTTCGAGCCGGATCGTGTTCAAAATTGGTCCTTGCAAGTCGGATAACCGATTGCCCGAGCGTAGCCTTACAAACTAGCGTTCGGAGTCGGATTGTGTTCAACATTGATCCTTGCAAGTTGGATAACCGATTGCCCGAGCGTAGCCTTACAAACTAGCGTTCGGAATCGGATTACGTTCATAAGCGAATTAACCAGCAAAAATGAGTGTTAGAAGTGCCGTAAATACGCGAAGCAAAGTACGTAAAATGGCTGAAGAATCAGACGCGCGGCGCAGGGATGCCACCATCGTCTCAGACTCGGGCTTACTGTCCGAATCAGCACCGGGCTCACCATCAGTAGCACCTACTGTAACATCCGCGGCTGCCCCCAATATAACACTGACCGGTGGTCGAGTAATCGACTACAGTGAAAAGCCGGCAGAGGGAGTATCAAGGCAGACAGTCGCAAGATCGACGCGTAGCAGCAGAGTTTCGTCCAAGAATAGTCGCAAGGGCGTCGAATTCTTAAGGAAAAGGGCCGAATACGAAGCTGAGCGCGATCTGGTGCACATCAGGGAGAGTCTGGTGAAGAAAAGAATGGAGGTAGAAATAGCAGAGATTGAGGCGAATGCAGAAAGTAATGACTCAAATTCAGATGTGGATACCGCGCACCGCGTTGAAGAATGGATAAAGACAACGCCCCAAGCGTCGCAGTCAGACACGGCACTGTTTACGTCAGCTGAGTCGCGCGCGCGGACGGCGTCGCAGGCGCCACTTGAAGTCGCCGCGCCGTATGAAGCATCTAGGATTCAAGACCGAAATGTAAGTAAAGTGAATCTTGAATCTGATATGTACCGTGTGCCGGCTATGTTAAGCGAGAATAATGTGTCGTGTCCGCATAGAACCCCAGTATGCAATGCGGAGCCTATGCAGACGCTAGCTCATACCGAAGCTGTCAGATTCAGTCTACCTGACAATTATCCCACCTTTACCACTCCGGTCGCAAGCGGACCTCAAGTATCGACACTCGAGTCGGTCCCACAGCGGCACGGAAATAGCGGAGTGGACGTGATAGAAAGGCGGCGACAATCGTCGAACGATAGAGACAGGAAGATCGACAAGCTGGCGGAGGCGATCACGAACATGGCACGCCCGCACCCGGTACCTAGACAGGCTTACGAACTACCACACTTTAGCGGTGACCCAGCTGACTGGATATCTTACAGGAATATGTACTGGGACACTACTGATTTGTATAACTTTAGAGCACATGAGAATATAGCGCGTTTGAAGTCTTCTTTACATGGGGAGGCAAAGATTTCAGTGGAGGATTTGTTGCGGTCTTCGAGAGACCCCACTGAAATAATGCGCGCATTGGAAGAAGAGTACGGCCATCCGACCGTCGTACTTCAATATGCTCTAAAGAAGGTGAGAGATTTACCTAAAGTGTCTGAAAGTGGCCAGGAATTAAGGAAATTCTCATCGACTGTAAGGAACTGCGTGTCGCTGCTGAAGAATATCAAGGCAGATGGGTATCTGAATAACCCTCAAATAGTAAGCGAACTGCTGAACAAGCTGACACCAGTTCAACGTGCGCAGTACGGTGACTTCGCGATGGGCCTGGACAACTCACAGGGGGTGGACTTGAGAATCTCACCCAGTTTGGAAATACTGTCACAGTTTCTCATACACGTGACGCGCTCTACTTCATATTACCTACAGCCGATTGTGTATGAAACAGAACATTCTAAGCCCCCTGCGAAGGAGCAGCAGACCGGCGGACGGACTCGACCTGCAAACGCTGCACGCCCAGTCACCAACAAGCCGCAGATGACACATCGTGTGAATACACAGAGCGACGAAGCTATCACACAGAAGGAATGCGTGATGTGCCACGGAAAGCACGTCATAGAAGATTGCGACCAGTTCAAAAAGCTGAATGTACAAGAACGCTGGGAACTGATCAAACAACAAAAAGTGTGTTTTAATTGTTTAAGCGTAAAACACACGAAAAGGTTCTGTCGCGCGAAAAAGTGCAAAAAGTGCGACTACAGACATCACGTGCTGTTACACGAGGACAAACCGAAACAGGAAGTGAAATCGGAACGTGTATCGAACATAGGAGAGTGGCGAGCCACAGCGTTATTGAAGATAGTGCCAGTGACAGTGTGTAATAAAGGCAGCAATAACGATCAGTGCTATGCGTTGTTAGACGACGGGGCAACCGTATCGTTAATAGACAGCTCGCTCGCTACAAACCTAACGGGCCCACGTGTGCCATTAATGTTAAAGACCGCGGGTGGTCATGGTGTGTCGGACCTTACCTCGCGGGTAGTGCAAGTGCGGGTGAAAGGCCCAAATGGACAGTACCATAATATCAAGTGCAGGACGATAGTGAACTTGAACTTGCCTACACAAACAGTGACCTCTTCAGTGATCAGTGACAACGCGCACCTTCGCGACTTGGGTTGCGCAGAGATGAGGGGAGCCAAGCCGCTGCTGCTAGTCGGGCAGGACAACTGGGAGCTGCTCGTCCCTGAGGACATCCGCCGTGGACGATCTGGTAAGCCAGTTGCCTCATTAACTAAGCTAGGATGGGTCATACATGGGCCATTTGATAATGCCAGTATTACTGAAGCAGTAAATTGCACGACAGTTTCCCTTCCAGATTTACATAATTTAGTGAAGTCACAATTTGAGTTAGAATCGATAGGCATTTCTCAAGTAACTCGCAAACATAAGGACGTAGAACGGGCTGTACAAGTATTAGAAAGTACAAGTCAACGTACGCCCGATAAGACACAATGGGAAGTAGGTCTTTTGTGGAAGCAGGACAACATCCTGTTGCCTGATAATTACAAACAGGCCCGGCAGAGATTATACGGTATCGAGAAACGGATGCGTAAGGACGCTCGTTTCGCTGAGACGTACGCGAACCAGTTCAATAGGTTATTAGATGAAAGTTATGCGCGCAAGGTAGAAGGCAAGGTAGATAGCTCACCGGTTTGGTACCTACCACATTTCGGTGTTGTAAACCCGAACAAACCGGGGAAGCTTCGCCTGGTGTTCGACGCAGCTGCTACGTCTCAAGGTACGTGTTTGAATGATAACTTACTGACCGGACCTGATCTGTTAAATTCATTGTTAGGTATTTTGATTAGATTCAGAATAGGCCCCATAGCGTTTTCAGGTGATATAGCTGATATGTTTTTGCGAGTTAAGATTAGGGCACAAGATCAGGGCGCGCAGTTGTTTTTATGGAGAGGCGCGGATGATAGTAGAGAGCCAGATACGTACGCTATGACTTCTATGATATTTGGCGCCGCCTCTTCACCTACCACGGCAATTTATATACTCAACAAAAATGCCAGTGAGTGGGTTGATGTCTACCCTGAAGCTGTTGCGGCCATAAGGGACAAGCATTACATGGACGATTACTTAGATAGTGCATGGTCCGTCGAGCAGGCCAACAGTCTAATCGAGCAAGTGACCAAGATACACGCCTCCGGAGGATTTGTAATACGGGGGTGGGCCACTAACTCGTCAGAACTTAGGGAAAAGCTTAAGGTAGACATGCCCGATAAGGTTCCCCTCGAAAAGGAGATAGATAGGCTGTCAACCAGAGGCAACTGGCGCTGGGCCCCCACGGAGGACAACCCAGCTGACAGGGCGACCAGATTGTCTTGGCCTGATGACCATGCAGCGTGGTTGTCGGGCCCCTCGTTTTTGTGTGATCCACAGGAGCGGTGGCCAGCGTGTCACGAGCCTGAGGCGGCAGAGGCTGACCTTGAGCGCATCCAACGGGTCCACATAGCGGTCGCCCTTGCAGGGCTACTCCTGGTGTACGAGCGCTACTCAAGCTGGAAACGCGTGCAGCGTACTATGGCGCGCACGCTGATGTTCATCGAGCTATGTCGCCAGCGTAGAGCGACACCGGAGCTGCGTCTACACGACCTGGAAGAGGCACACCTCCACCTGATGAGGTTGTGCCAAAACGACAGCTTCCACCTGGAACTAGCCGCCACGCTGAGCGCCGACTCAGCAATATTGGCCCTGAGGCGCCTGATAGCGCGCCGGGGGCAACCAGCACACCTGTACTCAGACCAGGGTACCAACTTCATGCGGGCCCCTCGTGAGGAGGTCCTTTACACCCTCCTCACTGAGGTAGAACTAATACTGAACAGTCGCCCGCTGAGCTATGTATACGACGACCACGAGCAACCTGAGGTCCTGACGCCGAACCATCTGCTCCTGGGCACTGCGTCCGGGAGTACGCCGTTTACGTCGAGCAACCACGAGGACATCGACTCCCGCCGGCAGTGGCGGCGGGTGAATGCACGCGCCGACATGTTCTGGCGCCGCTGGCTGCGGGAGTACCTCCCGACTCTGCAACGTCGCGAGAAATGGACAAACAGTGTACCCAATGTGCGTGTCGATGATGTGGTAGTGATAGTCGATAACAATAGAGAGCGAAATGCGTGGACAAAAGGTGTAGTGCAATCTGTGTATCAAGGTAACGACGGAATCGTCCGTGTTATAGATATTAAAACAGTAAACGGGGTCCTGCGTCGACCGGTAGCAAAGATTATTGTGCTTCCCACGGAAATGGATGTAAGCCGGTTGAACCCTTTTACAGGGGGTGGAATGTAGAAGAAGCACCATAACCCTAGCTCCGTTTACCATTAGCGTAAGTAAGTACTGATTATCTATAGGCTGCGTCCTATGCAATCGTGAGAATTATTGCATCATATTTACGAAATATAGACTTAGTTCATGCTTGTTCGTGGCATGTCGACCGGTTGCAACCTGAACACCAATTGTAACAAAGAAAACATCAAAACGAGTTTGTTCTTGTCGGAATCTCGTCAGGTTGCAGCCTGCACGCTAGTCATAGCAAAGAATTGGGGGCGTGGCCACTTGTGTATAAATATACCCGCTGTAGAATTTATTAGTGAGTCAGATAAATCCACCGAGCGAGCAACAAGTCGCGATAAATAGTAACGCTCGGTCAGCGGAGCCCTATAGAGTCGCGTGTATGTTAGTATGTTAGTAAATTCAGTCATTTAGTGTAAATTAGTGCTGCGTAAGTCCTTTGTTTGTGTATTTGTGTAATTGTGATTTATGTGTACGTGTACTTCTGTTGCTGATTATAAGTGTTAATTCCATTGTTGTCTGTTTAATTCGCATCCTGTAGACAGAACACGATAACCCCCGCCTAACAGAGTGTAAACTCACCCCCAGCACAGCACGCAGGTTATTGAGAATATTATTGTTTCGTGTGCTGTGCTCAACAGTCTATTTCTTTTAAAGGTTTCGTACCTATAGGGTGGCAACCGGACCCTATTAGGCTGGAAATGGTGTTACGCTGACGTCAGTCGTGAACCAAGACGCTGACGATAAGGCTCGAGTCACAACGAAATGGCAGCGAAACGGTGAGCAGTTTCAGTGTCATATGAATTTAAACTTTATCTTCATTATTATAATACATAGCATCGCTTGAGAAACTTGACTTGGCGCGCGGCCACCCGCGGCACCGCGAGCACTCCGGCGCGGCGACTCCCGCGCAGCGGCGCGGGCGGGTCACGACTCTTTTTAACCGGCTTCAAAAAAGGAGAAAATATGAAGGGATCAACTTCCAGTCTAACTGGACGCAACTGAATACCATTATTTTACATGGAGCATCATCTGCCTAGCCTTTTCTCAACTCTGTTGGGGTCGGCTTCCAGTCTAACCGGATGCAGCTGAATAGACGTACCAGTATTTTACATGGAGCGACTGCCTATCTGACCTCCAGAACACAGTTACTATGTTATACGATACCCTTGGTAGGACTGGTTGTCAAACTTTCGGGCTTCTGACTACCCGTAACGACTGTCAAAAAGCCACGAATGACAGCCGGGGCCAACGGCTTATTGAGCTTTCCGAGACACGGAGGTATCTTGGTATGTAAAGATGGTCACCCATCCACGGACGAACAGCGGCAAGGGTAGCTTAACCTGGTCGATCGATCCGTGCGGCTGTTATTACTTAGCCACAAGCCCCCCCAGAGAGTTATTACTTTTAATGTCCTTACTAATAGTATAGCTTCAGAAAATATGTAGCAGCACTACCTACTATCACATTCAATATTATAAAAGCGGAAGTTTGTGTGCGTGTGTGTTTATATGTTTGTTACTTCTTCACGCTCAAACGGCTGGACCAATTTTGATAAAATTTTGTATGGAGGTAGCTGACACCCTGGATTAACATAATAGGCTACTTTTTATCCCAATATTCTTACGGGATCGACATTTACGCGGGTGAAACCGCGGGGCGCAGCTAGTCACACTAATATTATAAAGGCGAAAGTTTGTGTGTGTGTGTGTGTTTATATGTCTGTTACTTCTTCACGCTCAAACGGCTGGACCAATTTTGATAAAATTTTGTATGGAGGTAGCTGACACCCTGGATTAACATATAGGCTACTTTTTATCCCAATATTCTTACGGGATCGACATTTACGCGGGTGAAACCGCGGGGCGCAGCTAGTAAATAGGTCTTCCTTTGTTTTACTTAATTTAATTTCCTTCATTGTTTTCCCAGGGGCATCAAAGGGTTCGTCCTTATAAATGTTTCGTATTGGGATAACCTTGACCCCCACACGTATCCTCATAAGGTCAGGTCTAACTGAAATTGAAAGCAGGGGTTAGCAAAATAACTATATTGTAAAGCTTACATTTTCTAGTGTAGTGATGGGTTCAGTAGATTGTGTTGTATTGGAGTACCCAAAGTCCTACTATCCTTTTCGTATATCTATACAAAATATCTATATACAAGCAAATAAAATTGGAATGTCTGTTTGTAGGTAATATTAAAATATCCGCTTTTTACTAAATGCATGTGATGTATACACGGTACATATTATACCAAAATATCATTTTTTTTTTTTTCAATTTTTGTCGGTCTGTTTGTTCCGGCTAATCTCTGGAACGGCTGGACTGATTTTGACGGGACTTTCACTGGCAGATAGCTGATGTAATAAGGAGTAACTTCGGCTACTTTTATTTTAGAACAAAAAATAGGGTCCCACGAAAAAAATCCACGCGGACGAAGTCGCGGGTAACAGCTAGTCTATACTAATAATAAAGCTGAAGAATTTGTTTTGTTTTTGTTTGTTTGTTTGAACGCGTTAATCTCTGGAACTACCAGTCGGATTAAAAAAAAAATACGAATTTTATAGCCATACTCTCGAGAATGGCTATAGGCCACTTAACATCCCGCTAGGACCCTTAGAAGCCGAGGAAAAAGAAAAAACATCAGAAAGAACGCAAAGCGAAACCGAAGTAATAGCGCGGGTAGGCGATGCGATGCGACGCGACGGGGTTGGGTCGGAAATTATGAAAAAACTCATTGCCTAAATCTTATTGGGTCAGTGGGTCGTCTTAGGGGCTATTGGCTTATAATCCCGCCGCCTGGTTTGCGACCAACTTCCCACCGGAGTCAAGCAGCCTGCTGTCTTTCGTCGATGCGTGGGAGTTCCAATGCCTTAGACATCTTGTGGGCACGCTCGTTCATCATAGATCTCATCCATCGCTTTCCATCAGGCGCGATCGAGGTCAAGAGCGGGCCCATTCAGCAATAAAAATAAAATAAATACAGGCTGAAATTGAAAACATGCGACAAATCGTAATGGGAGATTGTACTCATCATTAAGAACAACTTTTACTATGGGACCAAACCTCAAATCGCGAAAAAAAAAATCTGCTGTTTCCTACATTTTAACGAGTTATGCTTACATAAATGTAGGGAACAGCTGATTTTTTTTTGCGATTTCAGGTTTGGTCCCATAGTAAAAGTTGTTCATAATGATGAGTACAATCTCCCATTTCGATTTGTCGCTTGTTTTCAATTTCACCCTGTATATTGTCACCACTATCTTTCTTGGGTACATTTCATTTAAAACTTTAAACAATCCACCCTCAAGCACCTTGTTTGCCGTTAGGCGAACAAGTTATAAGCAAACTATAATATTCCGTACTTAAAACTTTCATAGTTTACACTAGCAGAGCCCCGCGGTTTCACCCGCATAACTTTCGATCCTGTAAGAATATCGGAATAAAAAGTGTCCTAAATGGTTACCCTGGTCATAAACTATTTGTGTGCCAAATTGTATTCAAATCCGTTCAGTAGTTTTTGCGTGAAAGAGTAACAAACTTCCATCCATCCATCTTCATAATCTTTCGCGTTTATATTATTAAGTAAGAAGTAGGATTAGATACACCAGCCGGCTGGCGGCAAGGGTGGAGATAAGTCTGTTTAATTAATATACTATATCAATAGAACTTAATGAATTACTTCATCAGAAAACGATTTAGGTATATTAATTAGTTTGGATTGGTGTAATTGATAGTAACTTTCGGGTCATAGTGGTTTGACTTTGAAATTGATAAATGATACGAGTATGTTTGGGTAGACTGAAAACCTAATTTAATAATGACTAGTTAGTTAGTAGTACTCAAACACGACACGACGCGACTTACGAGTTGTAGGTCGTAGGTTCGAACCCAGACAGGCGCTTTACTTTGTGTAAATTATTTCATCACCACTGCTCTCAAAAAAACAACCGACTTCAAAAAAAACACTACAAAGTGATAAATAACTTTAATTTCGGAAGTCGGTGTCGTTGATTCCGCATTTTCGTTTTTTGACACCGATTTCCGAAAGTGAAGTTATTTATCACTTTGTAGTGTTTTTTTTTAAGTCGATTGTTTTTTTTTTGTAAAAAGTTTTTATTTTTCACTTTTTAGTTGTACCTACCCCACAAAAAAGTAAACAAAAAGATCGTTAATGTAGACAATATAGATACATTTTTCGATTTTTGTTGATTTTTCAAAAACCGCTCATCCGATTTCGATAAAATTTTCATGGGACCATTGGGGAAGTATACCCTTTCTAACAAAAAAAGAATTTTTCAAATCGGTTGGCAAACGACGGAGTCATGCGCGAACAAACACAAAAAAAAAAATACAAACATTCGAATTGAGAACCTCCTCCCTTTTTAGAAGTCGGTTAAAAACGGTAAAGGAAAACAATATCTTGAGGAAACCGGCATGTCCTAGAACCAAAAATTCGAAGACATGTGACATCTACCAACCCGCACTGGGCCCGCGTGGTGGATAAGGGCCCACCCCCTCTCACAGAGAGGAGGCCTGTGTCCCAGCAGTGGGAACATTATAGGCTGATTATGTATGTTATGTACTCAAACATAAGAACTTCATTTGAGCGTTCATAGCGGGCACGCGGGCGCGGTGAGCGGCGCGGGCTGCTCGGCGCGGTGAGTGCGCGGGGAACTCACGCCATAGCTCGTTCATACAAGTGGCCGCAGTGAGTGCGCGGGCGGCCCGCGCGGAGTCCGGAGTTCTCAAACTAGTTCGAGCTTTTTTCTAATAATAAAAATAAGTCTTATTCATCTACAGCAAGATTCTTTTTATCACCATCCAAATTTTTACAGGGTGTTCTACCCATGAATATGAACAACTTTCACAATGGGGCTAACTCTGAAATCACGAAAAAAAATCAGCTGTTTAATACAAAAGTTCAATAAGTACCTACTTGACCAAAATGTATGAAACAGCAGATTTTTTTTTTTCGTGATTTCAGAGTTGGTTCTATAGTGAAAGTTGTTCATATTCATGGGTAGAACAGCCTGTAAAAATTTGGCTGGTGATAAAAAAATATCCCTGTATATTATATTTTGTCTAAAACTGGACACGACAACATTTAGAACGAAGCCTCGCTCCACTGCGGACAGGCAGATCACTCGCGTTCCCGCACCCGCGCCGCTCCCCGCCCCCCGCTGCCAGTCTGGCCAAGTACTTAGACTTTAAATAAACATAGTTGCTTTTGTGCAAAATATAATATAATGCAAATTTATAATATATGCAAAGTATTGTAAAACATTTTAAAAGAGTAACGGTGGAGTTTCTTGCCCATTCTTCTCCATACGAAAACTACCTTTTGGAAGGCGACTAGAATCAATTCTATTTTAAGGTAATTTTTGACGTTCAAAAGTATAATATATAAGTATTTGGAATAAATGCTTTGACTTTGACTTTTCCAAAGAAATCTTGACTGCACATACGGTGCAGGTACCTTGAAAACCGATTAAATTTTACCAATTTTAAATAACCTGCTCTCTAAAACCATGATTTATTTACAAATGCACTTAACCCTGACCTTCGCTCCCTTGTCCAAAATTCAACCCCTTCTTAATCAATCCAACAAAACTATCCTCTAACTTATTCATAGCGGTCTTGGAGAAAAGAATGGCCAAGTGCATGTCATGCACTTGGCCATTCTTTATGAATAAGTTATGCTATGAATAAGTTAGAGGATAGGTAATACTTACGCGTGAAGGGTTCCGCGCCACCTCACGCACGAGAAAAAAATCATTTCTTTCGGTTTTTTGAATGGGGCCCCGTTGGTTTGAACTTTTATCTCCTTTATTCAATTAAATACATATAAATTATATTTTTAAATATTAGAATATAAAATAAATTTAAAAACATTTAAAAATATAAAAAATAGTAGTAATACTATCGGGAACAGGGTCCAAGCTACCGGCAGTCAGGGCTCCAGAGAAAGGAACCTCCTGACAACGCGAGCCGTGTCCAGAAGTACTGCTTTCTGAATCAAGCCCTTGATCCAGCTGCCCAACGAGAGCCTCCTCAGGTGTTGGTCGAGGCTCTTGGCTATCAATCCATTGGCTGTAATGACTATCGGCACAATGATTGCTGAATCATGAACTTTTTATTATTTTTGTTTTTTACCGTGATAGACCCCATAATAACACGTATTCTTTAACTTGCGACTAGTTCTTTTTTAAAAAAAAAAGGTACGTCACTATACGTACACACAGCCCGACAGACAAGACGGACTGACAGACACAGGCTTAGTAATAGAATCCCGTTTTCATTTTTTCTGTACGGAACCCTAAAAACAGGATCCATTTAAAATAGCCCTCTCTGTAAACAGAGTCCTTTCGCACGGATAATGCGAGGTCCTGCTGAAAGGAACCCGGACCCATAGGTCATTAATTCTGGTGAATAATGACGAGGCAGGCTGTCTACCTCGTTGGTACGGCTTGTGGAAAGATTTTGGACGATTTCAACTGGGTTTTGTGGTTTGAAAGTAGTTGGATGTGGATATACAGGGTGTTACGGAAAGGGTATATCAATACAAACGGGTTGAAGAGTGTATCTGGTCTAGAATCTTTGTACAAAATTTCAGCTCAAAAGCATTAACTTTGAAAATGCTTAATATTTTTTATTTCGACATCACGGCGCTGCACTGGCGCGCGGCGGCGTGATGTGCGTGTACTAGGCGCACAGACACACTACAGATAATGGATAATGACCCTCGTAGTGCGGTGACACGTTTGTTATGATTTCAATTTAATAAACTATCAAAATAAAAAAATATTAAGCATTTTCAAAGTTACTGCTTTTGAGCTGAAATTTTGTACAGAGATTCTAGACCAGATACACTCTTCAACCCGTTTGTATTGATATACCATTTCCGTAACACCCTGTAGAGTGGCTATACTCAACCTGCGGCCCGACGGGCCTTTATGATTGGCCCACTTGGAGTTACAAAGAAGATTGCCCAAAATCAAAACCGCTTTAAGGGATATTATAAATTTTAAAATATTTTTTAAACTTTTCTGAGTTCACTTGATCGAAGTCGTATGTGGGGTTAATATTTTGTATTTAATTAGTAATTTATGGCATACTTTTTTACATACATCGCATGTGGCTTCATGATAACCTTATATTATAACGTTTATAAGATCATGTATTGTATAGCTAGTTTTATTGTGACCACCTTTTCTATTTTCAGTAATGTAACATTGAAAGGAACATTACTTGTCATTGTGATCTTGTTCTTATAACTGTAATTATCTATAATCTCCATTTATTTTCGTTGCTTTATTTACCCCTTACTAATAAACGTATTATATCAGATGAATAGTTACACACCGATTTCTCTCTTTCAGTCGTCAGTAATTTGACTCTCGAAAGAAGAAGACAATGCGTTGTGTAACTATACAGACGCTATACAACGTTTATTAGTAAGGGGGTAGCTGTATAGTTCCGCTTTGCTTAAAAGCAAACAAGAGGTATTTCGTACCATTTTGAGTAGATATTCACTCATCCATACTAATATTATAAATGCGAAAGTGTACTGTCTGTCTGTCTGTTACCTCTTCACGTTTAAACCGCTGAACCGATCACATGAGGGCTTATAAAATATTAGCCTATCAGCATCAGGAACAGGGTCCAAACTGCCGATGGTCAGGGCTCTAGAGAGAGGAACCTCCTCACTCTGCGTGCCGTGTCCAGGAGTAGATAGTGCTTTCTGAATCAAGAATTGAATAGCCACCACACACCACATAAACACATGTACACCATATAAATTACAGACATAAATATAGAAACTTTACAACGGGTGACACAATGGGCGGTCTTATCACTAAGAGCGATCTTATCGCTAAGAGCGATCTTTTAAAGACAACCTTTGGATGGATTAAAAACGGGAAGGACAGACAAATCTCTCTCTCAGTCTGTGGTGTACCATTTACACAATACAATAAATACATACATACAGTACTACTAATCTAAATAAATATATACATATGTATATACCTAATAATAAACATGAAACAGGAGCAAATAAAATATAATGATGATGTTTAAGGAGAGAGGAAGTGCTTTTTATGATAATTTTAAATGTGGACAAAGATTGAGCAGGCTTTACCGACACGGGCAAGTCATTCCATAACCGTACTGCTTGCACAGTAAAAGATTTATCATAGAAACTGGTGGAATGCATCGGCATCTCTAGTCTCAGGTTTTCCGATGACCTCTGATATCTATTATGTGTGTCATGAAAGAACTTGAAACGTTCTTTAAGATAAGTGGGGGTTTTAGGAGTAAACAAAATGCTGTTGAGCTGATACAAGATATGGGAATTCCGGCCACGTTGGTCGAGGCTCTCCGCTATTAGAGTTTACTTTAACGATTATTATCGGTACAATGGCTACAGGGTCCACATCCCACATGTCGACAACTTCGTGTGTTAAGTCAAGATAAGTGAATTTTTTATCTTTCTCAGCTTTCACGAGATTCTCGATAGGAAATATTATTATTTTCCTTGACAACAAACGGAACAAGGAAAAATATCATAATTTGTAACTCAACAATCGCACTGACGAGAAGAGTCTTTGACGTATTTCCTTGTATTTTTTTATATATTATTATTCAAGGGATATTATTATTTTGATTTTGGAGGAAAAAGCAAAAGAAATCTTAGAAATAACGAAATAATGTACCTAAGGTTAGGTACAGTAAATCAAAAACGAAATTATCCGGAAAAGAACCGGAGTTCCGATTCTTTTCCGGATAATTTCGTTTTTTCAGTAACTATTGACGTAGCTTGCAGAGTATCCAAGCTGAAACGGCAGCGGGCTGGACATATCTATATACAGGGTGAAATTAAATTCATGGGCATCCTTTTAAGGGGTCATTGTACTCATCATTATGAACAACTTTTACTATGGGACTAAACCTAAAATCGCGAAAAAAAATCAGCTGTTCCTTGCATTTATGTTCACATAACTCGTCAAAATGTAGGGAAGAGCTGATTTTTTTTCACGATTTCAGGTTTGGTCCCAGAGTAAAAATTGTTCATAATGATGAGTAAAATGATTAAAAAGATGCTCATGAATTCAATTTCACCCTGTATTATACAGACGCCAGCACATCAAGCTAACCGAAACTGTCAAATTTTCCCAATCAACTTTGAACCTAAGGCTTTAGCGATAAAGTTGAAAATCTGTTAAAGAAATTTGACAGATTGTAGTAGCATGATGTGCAGGCGTCTGTACTAACCCAGGGATGGACACGAAATAGTTTAAAAAACTAGCAATGATTGTTAAAAATAATTGAAAAAACATGCTAATACGGAGAATAAAATTACTGGCATACATCCCAAAAATGAAGTATCTTCCAAAAATTTTGCCAACATTATAATTTATAGAAATACAAACTGTCATCCATTTCCCCGAATACATTCCTTGATCATATTTCATTTGAAAATCAATGAACCAACATTTATACCTGATGAATTATGGAAGATATATTTTGACGATACCTATATTTGCTTCAGCCGAGTTTATTTTGACAAATATTTCTATATAATAAGGAGTGTTAGTAGACGGGATGGGGTCATGATATTTATCAAACTCATCCCAGTTTGGTAAGTGTGGAAGGCAATAGACATTGGGTGCTGAGATAGGGTTTCTATGGTTATATCAAACTCAAACTCAAAGCATTTATTTCAATTAAACCAATTACAGGCACTTTTGAATTGTCAAGGGGTCGGTCAGTCAGAAAGATGAAGCTAGTTGCCCATTCCAAAGCGTAGGTACCTATGGAGAAGAACAGGCAAGAAAGTCCATGGACACTCTTTTAAACCAAAATAATATGGTTACAAAGTCTTGGTTACATCATTCATGTTAAAAATTATACATGTGAGAACGATGCAGAACGTTAAAAGCGTCCATAATGAAATGATGAGAAAAAAAACAATTCAAATATTAAATTAAAATAAGCCGTGGCAGCAAAGAGATGACCAGTCCCTACTGACGGAGCCCGTTCACGAACATGACGCATGTATTAGCACCATTCAGCTTAATCATTTTGAAGGGAGATCATCATCTGCCTGCTTTTTCCCAACTATGTTGAGGTCGGCTTCCAGTCTAACCGGATGCAGCTGAATACCAGTATTTTACAGGAAGCGACTGCCTATCTGATCTTTACAACCCAGTTACTGGCTAATACCTTTGGTAAAAGGCTAGACAGATGATGATATATGGAGAAATCTCCCAAAGTATAAGATGGATGTAATGTAGCTTTTCCTTTATGAGTATATCTTGGCAAACAATATACCTAAATAAAGATATTATAGCAAGGACAAAGGCATCAGCGTTTTTCTCATGAGTTACCTTGGGTAACCTGGAAGTCTTTACACAGACTCCGGACCCAGGTTGGCCGAATTAAGGAAAACCTGTTCAGGTGGAGATTTATAGACGACTCCGCCTTGGAGTGTTAAGTTGGTGCTGTTCCACAAACGATGGGACACTTAATATCGTGCCCTGTGTGTCCAGTCAGCTGCACGTTACAGGAACTGATGGACGCTAATGATGGCGCCAAACAAGTAGCCGAATTCTGGGCCGAGTACATTTAGATTGCTATCGACACGCTAAGAAGAAGAAAAAGCATTTTTCTGTCTGCTAATAACAGCAGCCTTTCATTACCCTTGCCGAGCGTTGTAATTATTTCAATTTTGTCTTTGTCTTATAAATGCTTTAACAGTCAACGAGTATTCCAAACGCCACTGCATAAAATAGCATAATCGGTCTATAATGTTCCCACTGCTGGGACACAGGCCACCCCTCTGTGAGAAGGAGTGGGCCGTAATCCACCACGCGGGCCCAGTGCGGGTTGGTGCATGTCACAAGTCTTAATTTTTTTTTGGTTTTCGTACATGCCAGTTTTCACAGGTTCACGATGTTTTCCTTCACGATTTTGAGAGCAGTGGTGATGAAGTTAAATACAAAAAAGTTTAAAAACTAAAACCCGACTACCTTCTCGTGGTCGCATGCCGCTGTACTAAATAAACTATGGTAGAATGCGACCTTGAGAAGGTAGTTTCTTGTTTCATCCTTTTCAGTAGTCGGGTATTCGTTTTTAAACTTTTTTTAATTTAAATATTTTGGGGCTTATTTCAGTAATGCTTATATTTTTGAAATGTGCTAATTAAGCTCTTTCATTTGATACCCCACAAGGCACCATCCCAAAATATTAATTTTTAAATTCATTACTTTATGTCCTCTAGAGGGCGCCATATTGAATTTAATGTGACGTCGCATAACCTATAACCAGCGGACGGTCAAGACGCTTCTAGCGATACCTCACTTGTCAAATTATTATAAGTACTTATAACTTAAAAAGTACAGGAACAGATGAACATACATACATACATACCGGTCAAAATCATAACCCTCCTTTTTGCTTCGCCGTAGTTGGGTAAAAAGTAAAGTGCCTGCCTGGGTTCGAACTCATGACCTAGTCATAAGTCGGGGACGATAGCATTTGGCACCGCTCTCTCGTGAGTGTGTATAACCAATCTACTTACTTGTAATAAAAATTGGGCAGTCGCAGCTCAAATAAACTAAACCATATCTTATGGCAATAGATGCTATCGCCATAGATTACTATCGCGACACGTAATATACCCTACGCCCCGCAAGCGATCTGTCTTACAACTCGACATTTTACTTCCCTATCTTTTTTCTTTTCTCTTTCTCGAAAGATATTATTGGCTTTGTGATCCACTAGAGGTCGCCGTAGTCGCAGTGCCAAGCCACTTAATAATAACACTTTTATCTTATTTATTTCGGCCGCCCAGAGCTGGGGGTCAAATAGGATCCGTAAAAAACTTATTTCGAAGTAAGTTTTATTACGAATCCTTGAATCGATCTTGTGGGTTTGATTTGGTCTGAGAAGCTTTTTGAAGTTTGTTAGGTTCGACCTATATTTTTGACTAGCTTCTGCCCGCGACTTCGTTTGCGTGAAATTTTTTGTCCATCGACCCCGTCGCGTCGCATCACCTGCCCGCGCTTCGTTTTCGCTAAGCGTTCTTATGGCCTTTTTTTTTCTTGGTTCCTAATGGTCATAGCCTATAGCGTTCCTCAAGAATTGGGCTATCAAATGAAAAATATTTTTTTTTAATCTGACCGGTAGTTCCAGAGATTAGCGTGTTCAAAGACACAAACAAAAAAAAATCAGCTTTATTATCAGTCATCATCTGCCTAGCCTTTTCCCAACTATGTTGGGGTCGGCTTCCAGTCTAACCGGATGCAGCTGAATACCAGTATTTTACATGGAGCGACTGCCTATCTGACGTCCACAACCACGTTTACTGGGTAATACGAGACCTCTTGGTAAGACTGGTTGTCAGTCTTTCAGGCTACTGACGACCCGTAACGGCTGTCAAAGATCCACGAATGACAGCCGGGACCAACGGCTTAACGTGCTATCCGAGGCACGGAGGGGTCTTGGTATGTGAAGATGAACACTCACCCAAGGAAAAACCGCGGCAAGCCCCTCTTTATTATTAGTATAGATAGAAAATAGATTATTTTATGCCGCTGCAAGAAACCTTCACGCATGAATGACTTTTTTTCTGATTTAGTTTGAGAAAGTTTTTGGGACTGGGCGCCTATGGCCTAGCCTTTTTTCGACTACTTAATATGGAGGAGAGTGCAAACTTATGATGTGTTTGTCCTACAAAATTATTTTGTTACGGATTCAAGAGAGTTGAAACATTTCTCTGGAACTTACTTAGGTTTTCTGATTAGGATTTTCTCAGGCAAAAATTCATAAACATCATAATGGCAGGACCAACTCTTGTAATTGAAAGATTCTACCACGTATATTTAGTACCCATTTAGTACTATTTTGTACCTGTCCTTAAATTTTTGTACCTCGCACAGCATAAACGGAATTTCACGAAAACACTGGTCCCGCCATTATGATGCATCATAATGACGAGACCATGCCTATACTCCAAAACTACGACGAATTACATCATTCTGATCAAACCAGTATTTAGTACCTCCAAAAATCAACAGTGGGTGACGGAGATCTTAGAAGTTTCTTTGGAAAATTAATTTTTCGTTTTTGACATTTTCTACGCCTGAATAATGTAACGAGCAAAAATACTTCAAGTAAAAAGTTGCTGCTTCATTTTGTGCAGGCGCTTTATTATTAATCAAAATCATATTATTATTATTTATAATTATGTTATTAAATAATATCGGTTACTTCAAATGTTTTCTTTATTGACTCTGGTTATAATATTTAAATTTTGAGTAAAGTATTTATGTTGCAGACTGACCCTCGCGTAAATAGGTATACATATTTAAAATGTAGGATGTACAGATTCGGTTAGGCTCGGATTCGATTCGGGATTCGATTAGGTTCGGTTATAAATAATTATTTATAGTAATACCTTTACAAAATATGTTAAAGAACGTATATAATAATTTTCCTGCTTGGCCTAACCGATATTATTTAATAACATAATGATGATTAATAATAAAGCGCCTGCACAAAATGTAGCTGCAACTTTTTACTTGAAGTATTTTTGCTCGTTACATTATTCAGGCGTAGAAAATGTCGAAAACGAAAAATAAATTTTGCAAAGAAACTACTAAGATCTCCGTCACCCACTGTTGATTTTTGGAGGTACTAAATCAGGTACTAAATACTGGTTTGATCAGAATGATGTAATTCGTCGTAGTCTTGGAGTATAGGCATGGTCTCGTCATTATGATGCATCATAATGGCGGGACCAGTGTTTTCGTGAAATTCCGTTTATGCCGTGTGAGGTACAAAAATTTAAGGACAGGTACAAAATAGTACTAAATGGGTACTAAATATACGTGTTAGAATCTTTCAATTACAAGAGTTGGTCCCGTCATTATGATGTTTATAAAAATTCAGGCTCCGGGCGTCTGTATTTTTGCCCGGTTGATCGCAATAGAATCGCCCCCAACATGCATATTAATATTATAAATGCGAAAGTGTGTCTGTCTGTCTGTTACCTCTTTACGCTTAAACCGCTGAACCGATTTAAATGAAATTTGGTATAGAGATAGTTTGAGTCCCGAAAAAGGACATAGGATAGTTTTTATCCCGATATTACCACGGGATCGAAACTGATGCGGGTGAAACTGCGGAGCGCTGCTAGTAAAATAACAAGGGAGACCTGCGGGGTAATTGCGGAACATATTAACAATAGGAATGATGGCTTTTATTTTAACAGTTCAACAACATTTTGCAAACATATGAAGCAATGAATTGGCAATATCCTTCAAAATTCAAGATTTTGATTGATAATGTGTTACGCAATTATGGCGCTGTGTGTTTTTTGAAGCCTATAAGAATTTACAAGATCTTTCTATGATGTTCTCGAATAAAATTTAATTTTACTAATAGAAAACGAACAGCTCATTTATTAAATTAAATTTCAGTCGAAAACATCCATCGGTTTCTTACTAAACTTCAACTATATCCGACGATCCTGCAAACATATCTCATTGGTGACTGAACGTATTAAAATGTATTCATAGCCATTTCCTAGACAGCTATCTTTTATACCTATTTATACCTACTATTGCTGTAGCTATTTTCTAGACGGCTTCAGACGTCCCAAATAGCGTAGTGGCGCTTAAAATTCCTCTGTAAAGGTCGCCATTTCAATCCTCTCATAGAATCCTGACTCACCATTCATTTTGAGTTTATATTCAATCAACTTGCCTAGCCTTTTCCTAACTATGTTGGGGTCGGCTTGCAGTCTAAACGGATGCAGCTGAATACCAGTATTTTATAAAGAGCGACTGCATCTGATCTCCATAACCCAGTTACTGGGAAATGCGATACCTCTTTGTAAGACTGTTTGTTAGACTTTCGGGCTTCTGTAGTCCTTCGTAGGAATGACAGCCGGGACCAACGGCTTAACGTGCTTTTCGAGGCATGGAGGGATCTCGAAATATTATGGAGGGTGACCCATCCACGAACCGACCTTGGCAAGCGTAGCTTAACCTCCAATAGACCCGTGCGGTTGTTGTAATTTAGCCACGAGCTCCTCTGAGCTGAGATTTTATATCATTTATATGAAATTACAACGCCTTACGTTACTTATTGGATTATTCAAAAGCTGTAGAAAGCTTCCGCAACTTTTTCTTAATGTTTTCTTTGTTATTTCCTTATTTTATCTGAGAAGTGCGTAACACACGTCAAAATTAATGTCACGCGAATGCCAAGAAGAAGAAATGCTTAAATGTCGATATAGCAATCTAATTTGAGTCAGCCCTGAGCCTACGAGGTTAGCGCCATTTATGGGGATGTTTTAAAGTCACCTTCTCTTTTAATCCGTCAACGAAGATACGAGCCCGTCCAGACGTAATTCGAAACTTCGGAGTGACCCCTACACCCCAATAATTGACTTTTTCAGATGTGCAGAAACACATCAGAAGGCCAATTCTCGTAATTTAAAACTTTCATAATCTAGTCGCAGTCTCATCTCGGCGACAAATAAATGTCAAAAACTTGTCAAAATGTAGGGAAATTAGAGGTATTTTTGACAAATTGAGACTGAGAGCAGACTGTGAACGTTCTTAACCGGTCAAGCGGCGCGCGTCGCAGATCGGCGACGACATAATAGAAAATCAATTGCGTCTCATTAGCAGAGCTTGACAGATTAAAATTACGAAAATTGCCCCTCAGGAATAGGGACAACCGTCAACTCGTGTAATTGTCATTCGTTTCGTCGTTTCTGACAAACTAAAGTGGCAGTGGGCTGGCCATGTTTGTCGAAGGACCGATGGCCGGTGCAGCAGACGAGTCCTGCAGTGGAGACCGCGTATCCGCAAGTGCGGGACGCCCCCCAGCAAAATGGGTCAACGATCCCAATAAGTTGGCTGGGACAGACTGGATGCGGAAGGCGGAGGATAGGGTGTTCTGGCGCAGCACGGGAGAGGCCTATGTCCAGTAGTGGACTGTGAAAGGCTGAGTTGAATCCGTATAGTCTGATCTTTTTAAGCCTACCTTAATCTGTCAAGCTCCGCTAATGAGACACAATTGATTTTCTATTGTTTCGTCGCCGATCGGCAACGCGCGATTCTTTCATGCAAGCACCTTCACGTTCCAGATGTAGGAATAATAATTTCTAATTTTGTGGCCACCCAAACACCAATCCACCCATTTAATTAAGATGGAAAAATACAAGTGTTAAAGTATAAAATTTCACCAATGTCGGTCGTAAACGAGTGTTGGTCACGACCTCGCCTAGTTGGCAAGCGGCGCGCGCGCCGGTCAAGGTGCCAGTTTTGATGCTTGGTCTCATCCCAATGATATTCAGCTGAATGTTGGTATGTAGTTTATATAGTATAGTTGAATAGTGTTAGATTGTTGAATGAATTCTATTGAGAAGACGTTTTTTTGTGAAAAGATGTTCTTCTCTTTTGAACGTGGCGTCGCGAGCAATACGCGCTGTGTTGATGCACCTAGTAATCAATGACGACTCCTCTCCCTTAAAGTGGATGCCCTAAGTAGACCACGAAATTCAAATTTTCTTACGTTTTTTGCAATTTGCAGGTCAGTGTCAGATAGAATGTTGATAAAAAAAATATATATACTTACACCGTGAAATTTTAATCACCGTTTTCCTCTTTCATTGCACTCATCATCCTCGGTCATTGTACTCATCATTATGAACAACTGTTACTATGGGACCAAACCTAAAATCGCGAAAAAAAAATCAGCTGTTCCCTACATTTTGACGAGTTATGCGAACATAAAGGTAGGCAACAGCTGATTTTTTTTTTCGCGATTTCAGGTTTGGTCCCATAGTAAAAGTTGTTTATAATGATGAGTACAATAACCCCTTAAGAGGAAAACGGTGATTAAAATTCCACGGTGTATATTGATTGGTTTATTGTTTAAATGATTTGAAATTGTTACTATATTATTTTGTATACTTAGGTAAAGGTATGTGTATCTGGGCGCGGCGGTGTAAATTGAGCCTTATAAAACATCCTTGACCAATCCGTCAACACATTAAACAGAAACAAACAAATAAATACACAATATTTAGGTACAAGAAGCTTCGCGATGCAGACATTGAGGAGCGCTTATAATAAAACTGATACAGGCATTGGATATCATTTACGAGCGCTATAAACTGAAGCTATTTCCGAAACATTACCGATGACACGCAGAACGTTCACATTCAAGAGTTCTGCCAACTTTGTAGTTTTTAAGAGAAAAGGTTTCTTTAGGATTTTTATTGTTGAAAGTGTAACTTTGAATTCTGTATGTGCCTTTTTGGCAGCGGTGCGTACACTGTTTAAGCGTAGCCTAATGTATATTAAAATATAGCCAGAGCACATACAATCTAATAGAAAGATAATGCGTTCATTGCCATATATCCCACCATCGCCCTTCGACCTGATCCCACCATCGCCCTTTTACCACCGGACAACCAGACGTACTGCAGCGTACCATCCGCACTTGGTTGATATCCCGATGAGTCGTACTCGGCGCTTCTCCTCCACTTTTATTATGCGCACAGCCAAAGTGTGGAACTCTCTGCCGGGATCTGTGTTCCCTCCCACATTTAACCCGTCTGCCTTCAAATCAAGAGTGAACAGGCATCTTCTGGGCACGCTCGTTCCATCGTAGACCTCATCTATCACTTCCCACCTTCCTCCTTCCTCCTTCTTCACTTCTGATCGGGGTCAAGAGTGCGCAAATTTAGCAATAAAAAAAAATATATAGGTACAAAAAATCTTAAATGTGAATTGGGAGAAATTGTCGAGATTATAAAAATAAAAACGTTTGCCAAAAGGGCCTCGGAGCGAGCGGAGCCCAAGCCCGACAGATCAGCATAATGTCAACATCTTTTTAAAAGCTGTTTTTTTTTCACGATTTCACGGTTGTTTCCATAGTAAATTTTACTACCTCTAAACAAGGTGTCACAAGGTGTAACAAGGTGTCGAGGTGACAGTGGGCAGGGCAAATTGCTCGCAGAACAGATGGTCGATGCAGCTGAAAGGTTCTGAAGTGGCGACCGCGTACCGAAAGACGTAGCGTTGGAAGGCCTCCCACAAGGTGGACCGACGACCTTGTGAAGGCCGCAGGAACTCGTTGGATGCGAGAAGCATAAAACCGGTCGAAGTGGAGGTGCTTAGAGAAGGTCTGCGTCTAGCAGTGGACGTCTTTCGTCTGATGATGATGATCACTGAAAACCTGAGAAGGGGTCATTGAACTCATCATTATAAAAAACTTTACCAAGGGAGCAACCCTGAAATCGTGAAATAAAATCAGCTTTTCACCTGAAATACGATGTCACTGCCGCAACCGCACCGCACTGGGTCGGCGTGGTGGTCTACAGCCCACTCCCTCTCACCGGAGGAGGCCTGTGCCCCAGCAGTGGGAACATTAAACCAAATGACAGGACATGACAAAAGTCATTACAACTGTAACAAACCTGAAATATATCCTGTCCACGAAATCCACTTATAGAAAAAAAAAAGTTTTAATAAAAACTAAAACCCGACTACTGAAAAGGATGAAACAAGAAAATACCTTATAAGCTATGGTAGCATGCGACCACGGGAAGGTACTTTCTTGTTTCATCCTTTTCAGTAGTCGGGTTTTAGTTTTTAAACTTATTTTTTATTTAATTATTTTGAGGCTTATTTCAGTAATAGTTATATTTTTGAAATGTGCTAATTAAGCTCTTTCATTTGATCCCAGAAGGCATCATCCCGAAATATTTATTTATAAATTCATTACTTTATGTCCTCTAGAGGTGAATTAAGTGTGACGTCACATAGCCTATAACCAGCGGACGGTCAAGACGCTTCTAACGATACCTCATTTATCAAATTATTATAAGTACTTTTGAAGTTATGAGAGAACAGATGAACATACATACATACATACCGGTCAAAACCATAACCCTCCTTTTTGCTTCGCCGTAGTTGGGTAATGAAATTAAAATTGTAAGGTAACTAATGGTATATAAACACATTCATAAACATCCCAAGCATTACACGAACAATATTAACTAAACGTAGACTTAATTAAAAAACAAATGCCAGTCTGAAGTTGGTGATACTCCCTGAGCGTCCAGCTCGCTTCTGGGAGACGCCTGCAGTTTAAAAGTGTGCAGCGAAGTGGAGGAACTTGTATAATTAGAAAACAACTCAGGGTTAGTCTAGCAGTTGGAGTAGGGGTGGAACAAGGTATGAGATATAGCGAGAAAATGACTTGGCATCGCATAACATAACATAATCAACCTATATTTTTCCCACTACTGGGACAAAGGCCACCTCTCTGTGAGAGGGAGTGAGCTGTAATCCACCACGCGGGCCCAACGCGGGTTGATAGATGTCACAGTCATGTCTTCGAATATTTGGTTCTAGGACATGCCGGTTTCCTCACGATGTTTTCCTTCAACATTTTGAGTGCAGTGGTGATGAAATAATTTACACAAAGTAAAGCACCTGCCAACCCGCACTGGGCCCGCGTGGTGGATTACGACCCACTCGCTCTCACTGAGAGGAGGCCTGTGTCCCAGCAGTGGGAACATTATAGGCTGGTTATGAAAGCACCTGTCTGGGTTCGAACCTACAAACATCACACTAATATTATAAAGGCGAAAGTTTGTGAGTGTGTGTGTGAGGGTGTGGGTCTGTTTATATGTTTGTTACTTCTTCACGCCCAAACGGCCGGACCAATTTTGATAAAATTTTGTATAGATATAGCTGACACCTTGGATTAATATATAGGCTACTTTTTATCCCGATATTCCCACGGGATCGACATTTACGCGGATGAAACCGCGGGGCGCAGCTAGTACAACAATAATTTTGCAAATCCGACTGGTAGTTCCAGAGATAAACGCATTTAAAGAAACAATTCAGTTTAATTTTACTACATACATAGATTTATTACAATTTGTCTCGAAATCGCTCCAACTTCTACCTTGCACCTCGTTTAAAACTAACTATCCAGAAGACAGCCTTTGCGGCTGCCTGGATATCGCCTGCATTTCCATTGCTCCAATATTTACTGCTATTAAGAATATTAATTAATTCTTACTTTCTGGCTAAAGTTTGTAGCGGTATCTAAAACGCCACATGCGAACAACGCGTCATACTGACGTCACGCAAAATCCTGCATCTCGCAAGCAGAGTTTACCGCGTAA
Organism: Amphipoea oculea; assembly: GCA_945859645.1. Lineage (NCBI taxonomy): Eukaryota > Metazoa > Arthropoda > Insecta > Lepidoptera > Noctuidae > Amphipoea > Amphipoea oculea. Next base: position 17,901,674 of record OX243881.1, read on the forward strand.
CTAGCACAGATACAACGGCCCGACATGAATCATCGGGCAGTTGCCCGCCAGACACAACACCTGTCTGGTCGGAGGGTCCTCCCTTTTCTATAGAGTATACGCGGTCTCCTAGCCTAATCATAAAGTAAGTAAGTATTTATTTTTCAAAAAGACTTAGCCTAGGTAACATCAGTGTTCATTCAAAAAGAGATCGGTATGGCTATTACGTTTGAGAAGACCCCTGCCCTTCAAACTAGGAAATCCTGTATCTTGAAGGACAATGTACTTTTAAGGATTGACACATTTTACAAAATAACTGTGTAATAACTCTGATGCTAACATACGGGGCTTAAAAGCTAATTGTGGGGAGTGTTTGTGTGTGTGTGTGTGGGTGTGTGAGGGAGGGTGTGTGTGTGTGAGGGAGGGTGTGTGTGGGTGTGAGGAAGGGTGTGTGTGTGTTTGAGGGTGTGTGTGAGTGAGGGTGGGGGTGAGTGAGGGTGTGTGTGTGTGTGTTGCTATTGAGTTAGACTGGCCCGTAAGGGTGTGTGGGTGTGGTGAATGTAGTAAATATCTGGCAAGGAAATGAAAAGTTAGGTAATTTAGTGTTAATTTGTAGAATAAATAAGTTCCTCTGTTTCGCAATAATTTAAGTACTAAGAAAGACCTACATGAATTACCAACTCCACAAAATTTGACCAAAGTGGTAATCCGGTAGATTCTCTCTCAAAGGGACTATCAAAAATATTGGAATTTCCCTTGGTAAATCAAGTTTAGATTAGCATAAATTATGAAGTTTGACTACTTTGACCAGAACGTAGTAACTTCGGTAGCAGAATTCAAATTCGCTTGTCACTAGCCGGAAGACTGTTCTAGAGCAGTAGTCGTTTTAAATCGTATTTTAGATGAACTGAGCGAGGAATTTGTTGGCATGAGTGAGCAAAAAAAGGTCCAAAATGCATTATGCAGTATGATGAAGATTAAATACCAAAAAGTGGGCTAGTGATCTAGTCGCTAGAAGCTCAAAATCAAAGCATGTTATTCCAATTAAATTAATTACAGGACTTACGACTTGTAGATCGTTAACCGTAAAGCGGTTTACTTTGTTTAAATTATTTCATCACCACTGCTCTCAAAGAAAACACTGATTTTGATTAACCACTTGATTCGATTAGAACCAAGTAAAAAATAAACCTAAAGTTTAGGAAAGGAAAATGCTATAGGATAGTTGTACTTTCGATTCAAATATCGTTCCAATTTACGTCGAGACTGTGCTAGGGTTACTAAACAGTCAATCAATCTACTACACTCTTTGTGCACCATTACATCAGTGGAGTAATTTTGTAACAATAGCTTTCATTTTGACAGGTCAACGACATTCATTGCGCAATTTACGTTGTTGAGCAGACAAATTTTTCAAACATATGAAGCAACTAGCAGCGCCCCGCGGTTTCACCCGTATAAATCTCGATCCTGTAAGAATATCGGGATAAAAAGTATCCTATGTCCTAACTAGCTGCGCCCCGTGATTTCACCCGCGTTAATGTCGATCCCGTGGGAATATCGGGATAAAAAGTAGCCTATGTCCTTTTCCGGGACTCAAACTATCTCTGTATCAAATTTCATCTAAATCGGTTCAGCGGTTTGAGCGTGAAAATGTAACAAACATATAAACACACACATACACACACACACTCACAAACTTTCGCCTTTATAATATTAGTGTGATAGTGTGATAATTAATAATAATATAATAATATATATTGATTAGGCAGGGGTCATAGTTATTGATTAGGCAGGGGTCATAGATATTGATTAGGCAGGGGTCGTAGAACTTCTTCTATAGTTCTTGTAACCAGTCCACTTTAGCCACCCAAACCTATAGCCCAACTTTTTATTTTTCCATATCCTGCAATAGTCCTACACCAACCGGGGGTTGTCCTTGGGTGCACTTGCATCGTGCATACAGGGATAATCGTCGGTAGGTGCCACATTTCATTGAAATTTCCTAAGGGGCCTCTGCGGGTTGGCTTCGGCCCCTCGTACGCCTTCCAAAGGACCGGGACCCCATGGTCCCGAGATATGTAAAATCATAAAAAATTAATAATATAATAATATAAGTGTGATATTAAGTGTGATACAGGTCATGGTCTACCCAGGTGCCACATTTCATTTAAATCGGTTTAGCGGTTATTGATTCTCATACAAACTTCCACCCCCCTTTTTACCTCCTTAAAGGATGATTTCTGGGATAAAAACTATCCTATGTCCTTTCCCGGGACTCAAACTATCTCTATACCTCATCTAAATCAGCGGTTTAAGCGTGAAGAGGTAACAGACAGACAGACATACATTCGCATATATAACACTAGCTGCGCCCCGCGGTTTCACCCGCATAAGTTTTGATGTTATGAATTCTTTCGATCGAAATGTACCCAAGAGGCTGGCGGCATTACCACGTCGTTGTATAGCAATGCTTAGCCTCTGGCCAAGGTTTTCCTTTAGTCACGAGTACAAGTGTCAACCAGCCGTTTCAAAATTTCTTTAAAATTATTTTTATTAGTTAATTAGGTATTAGTTATTATTTGCTTATTTATTATTTTAATTTACAACAACAAAGTACTTATCAAATGTGTGCTTAAAATTTCTTAGTATAAGATATTTTTTCTAATTGAGATTGATAGTGTCGCAGTTAGGGTGCAAGGGTGCAATTCGCTAGCGCATTCTCCGCAGAACTTATTTAATATCTAAAACTGTTCGGGATGAATATCCGAACGGAACTCGATCGCATCATCGTAAGCCAATCACAGCACAGCTAAATGAAGTGATACCTTGCTTTGATTGGCCCGTTTGTTCCCGTCCCTTTTCCCTCGATCGATGTATACTTATCGATAAAAAAAATCACTTTTCGCAATCTACCATTTTGTAACAACGACTTGTTTTTATTGAAAATTCACCCATCCAAAGAGCCATCAAGCAGTAGCTAAGTTCAATCACACAAGAACACACTCATACAAAAACTATTTGTGATTATTCAAGCTCCGAGCTCAACCCCTGCAATCAGAGTGCCACAGGAATCAACTCGGCACCTCATTTGGGTTTTAAACAGGAGCAAAAAATTGAATATTTTTGCCGTCAACTTGCAAAAAGGAGGAACGAAGGGTTTTTACTTGGTATTTCTCTGATTGCAAGCTCCGTTTTCCAAGAAGTGTCAAATCAAATCAAAAGCCATTTATTCAAACTAGGCTGAGAATCAGCACTTTTCGAACGTCAAAATTACAAAAGACAGTCCCCGAAAACGCCCGCCCTTCACCACTTCCTAGTGCTTTCGCTGGGGAGAAGAAGTGGCGGAACAAACTCCCCAGCAGCACAGCTGTCTGTTCAGTTAGAAAATAATTGATTTTATACAATACTAGGTATGCAAAGTAATTAACATTACAGGACACAGAACATTAAATTAAATTATTTGCCATAGGTTAGCTAGCCACGCCAATATACCAACAAACACAATAAACACCATACGTACTCAAGCAAAAAAAAATCACAAAGTCAAAGACAAGTTTTTTTTTTTTAATTTGGCACACAAAAGTAACTTTTGAATTTTCTATTTAAAAGTTTCTTTAATGTACATGAAAATATTATGAATTCTAGTCGCCCCTTCCAAAAGGTGGTTTCGTATGGAGAAGAATGGGCAAGAAACTCCATAAATAAGTTAATCTTTTAAAAAATCTACTTACCTTTCTTTATTTACAACAAAATGTTTAAGTAACTTTGAATAAATTAGAAGAAATTGCTTGAGTAAAATTGCAGAAAGAAAATATAAAAATCTTGTTTTTTTTTTTCCCTAAACTCAAAAGTTGTTACGACTTCCTTACTAAGTTTTCAATATACAGCCAGGGAAATTAATTGCTATGCAAATTTACCACCTTAAATTGTCCGTAAAATCAAGTCACAACTGTTATTGTTTTACAGTTGTATGCTAGCTATTATTACACGGCAAATTGATGTAGCGTGTCAATTTGCTTATTAATAAATTTCCCTGAATGTACCTTGCTTAAATTATTATTATTTACTTGTAAGTTGGGCTAGAACAAAGTTATGCGCGTAATTACTTAATTTTAGCAAAGGAACGACTACTAATTTCCCAAAAACTGAGCGAAACTGAACAGTTAGCAAAACTTTTAGGAAATGAAATTGGTCGAACAAAACGCTGGCTTGTTTAAACAATCTAGACTGAATTCTAGCCTTTAGAAATTTTAATAAAACCAATATTTTAGCGCAGCTTGCAATTATCATTGTAGAGTTTGGACTTCAGCTGGTGTATTCTGTAAAATTCTCATCGTGTAAACTGCTCGTGAGTGTCTCCTCAGAATCATCATTTCTTCCGAAACAACATGAACTGCTACACATAGGCTATCCCCAAGCGCCGCCACTTCGACCGGTTCTCTGCTAAAGGGCTTTGAAGGCACCCCATAGCTACCTGTCCGCCATATTGTTTTTTTTTCAAAATGGCGGCCACGCATTCAACCTATATAAGTCGATAGCGTGGCCGCAATTTTGAAAAAAAAATCAAAATGGCGGACAGGGCGGCTTCATATAAAAATCTTCAATCTCCTTTGAAACAGGAATCAGCATTTTCAAAAACGGTATTGTCACCCGACAATTTTTTTTCTTGTCGACTTTTTCACAGAATATATTTTCACCGGAGATCCCGCTTTTCCAATTATGTTGAGAATAGCCACGATGGCAATTTTAGACGGTAGGGTTGGTTGGGTTCCGACATACCGACATGCCATTCGTCTTTTAGAGAAGATGGATTTTCAAACAAAAATGTAGAACACAACATCACGCCTATATAATTCGAAAGTATAGGCAGAAGTGTATAAGTTAATTTTTATATTCTTTTGAATAGAAAATTGACACGTCGTGACACGTCTTTTTACAAGTTCACAATAAGAAAGAAAAAAGCAGCCAAGTGTGAATCGAATTCGCGCACAAAGGGTTCCGTACCACTGTCTCAAAAAACGGCAAAAAAATCACGTTTGTTGTATGGCAGCCCAACCCCCTTAAATATTTATAATATTTTATTCCGTTTTTAGTACTTATTTGTTGTTATAGCGGCAACAGAAATACATCATCTGTGAAAATTTCAACTTAGACATTTGAAAATTTCAGCTATCACGGTTCATGAAATACAGCCTGGTGTCAGACAGACAGACAAACGGACGGAGAGTGGAGTCTTAGTAATAGGGTCCCGTTGTTACCTTTTGGGTACGGAACCCTAAAAAAAGAAAAAGTATTTATTGTGGCTCATATAGGAAGAACAGAAACTATATTAAACACAATCATAAATAACAATAAAAGACAAAATGAAATAAAAATAAACCAGAAGGTTCTATACGAGGCCAAAAGGCCGGCCCGCCGAATCGTTGTTTGTTCAAATCAGTCAATCAAAACACGGGTAGAATCGAAAGACGATATCATTCGTATCAAAACCAAAGGAATAGCAGGAAATTTAGCTGTTATTTTAGTATATTGGAGTGTCCCACTGGCCTATTAGACTCGTGGTCGCAAACGCGACTGTGGAGTGAGGGATCCTGGGTTCAATTTTCAGGTCTTCGAGATTCAGATTGTCGAGATTGGCCGCCGTTGCCAAAATACGGTCTTCCACGCGAACGTAGTCGCGGACATAGGCTAGTCCAAATTAAAGATAGATTAATATAAAGAGGTGATTGCCAAAATAAATCATTACTCATTACTCAGCCATCTCGCGTATATTTGACTAATCAAATGATTTGAACAAGATCCAAGAACTGATAGGAGTTGATTGATAACGACAGATTCTACTGTTTGTTTTAATTAGGGTTCTATTATAATAAACTAGCTGCGCCCCGCGGTTTCACCCGCGTAATTGTCGATCCCGTAGGAATATCGGGATGAAAAGTAGCCTATATGTTAATCCAGGGTGTCAGCTACCTCCATACAAAATTTTATTAAAATTAGTCCAGCCGTTTGAGCGTGAAGAAGTAACAAACATATAAACACGCACACTCACAAACTTTCGCCTTTATAATATTTGTGTGATTATCGAAGTTTGAATCCCGTACTGAGATCAAACATTATTAGCCTAAAATGTTCCCACTGCTGGGACACAGGCCTCCTCTCTGTGAGAGAGAGTAGCAGTTTATCCACCACGCGGGCCCAGTGCGGGTTGGTAGATGTCACAAGTCTTCGAATTTTTGGTTCTAAGACATACCGGTTTCCTCACGATGTTTTTCTTCACCGTTTTGAGAGCAGAGGTGATGAAATTATTAACACGAAGGAAAGCGCCTGTCAGGGCTCAAGCGCGCAGTTGCGGGATTGTCCGAAAGGGTCACCGCTACCCCGGAACATAAAGGGCTAAGGAAGGAACACGGATGGGTTTTAGTCAGTAAGAGTCTGACACTCCCTTCGCTCCACCCAAAGCGGGAGGGGTCATTTGATGATTTCCCATCCCCAAAAAAGAAACAAAGGGTTCAAGCCTATAACCTACGGTCTCCCAACCCGCACTGGGCCCGCGTGGTGGATTATGGCCCAGTCCCTCTCACAAAGAGGAGGCTTATGTCCCAGCAGTGGGAACATTATAGGCTGATTATGATTTATAATGAGTACAACGGATTATCATCAAACTCACACAAGCTTTTACTTGTCAATCAAACACTTTGAACTAAGCATATAACACACATCCTTTCATACATCAAACAGAGGTAGTCCCAACTGCAACCCTTTTAAAAGTGCGACACCCATCAGAAGCGAGGCGATTAATCTTTCACATCGCGTCAGTAACACGCGTGTCTTGATGTATCGTTGTCCTTACGTTTTGATACTAACAAACTATATGAAGGGGTAAGCCCCAGAGATGTTGGTGTCACATAGAGACTTTTGTAAGGTTTTTGGTCTGTTTGTTATTGTATAAGGAAATAGCGATTGACGAAATTAAAGTATTCTTCATTCTCGCATTATTTGGCAAAAAAAATGTAAATGAATATGAGTTTAATGGAAAATTTACTTTAAACCCTACACAATAAAGTTCAGATTACGCTAAAACTTCGCCAAAAATGTAAACAAATACGAGTTTATGGAACATTTACTTTAATTCCTACACAATAAAGTTCAGTTTACGCTAAAACTTCAAAAAAAATTATAACTTTTTCAATAGTTGCTAGGCACTCTGAAATCAACTTAATTGCCGTTAAAATAAGGTTGATATTTGTTTAACTTGAAATAATATTAATTTGAAACATAAGTATGAATAGACTTTAGGTACTATTTATAAGAAGGAATTTAGTTCTTCGATCCCTGAAGTATAACCATACCGTAACTAATCATCACGCCCCGTTTCCCTCGGTTGCGCAGAGGTGTACAGACACCAGCTACTACAATCTGTCTAATTTCTTTAATAGATTTTCAACTTTATCGCTACATTATAAGGTTCAAGTTTGATTGGGAAAATTTGACAGTTTTGGGTAGCTTGATGTGCTGGCGTCTGCGTCTCACCCACATTTCGCCAGTTATGTTTAAGTCCCATGTAACGGGGCGAGCCTATTGCCACCAACGGGACACAAATCCAGACTCCGGGCTGCTACTGACAAATTGCAAACAGAAACACCCAATATCACTTTGCTCGACCTGGGAATCAAACCCAGGACCTCATGCTCAGCAGTAGCACTTAACAAAGTATGTACAGACGCCAGCACATCAAGCTACCCGAAACTCAAATTTTCCCAATCAACTTTGAACCTTATAATTTAGCGATAAAGTTGAAAATCTATTAAAGAAATTTGACAGTTTGTATTAGCTTTATATGCTGGTGTCTGTACCTACATAAATAACTTAATAGGTAAGCGATCCGTCAATATATCAAAGTTTCTAAAATAAATATTCCACAACACACCACCACCATTTTGCACTGACCCCTCATATTTTATTCCTGTCCCACAAAATATAAAGCATTTATATTAAAATCGCCTCGTGACAAGAGTTCTTTGCAAACTGGTCGGGTTATACAAAAAGTGGGTTAAGGCGTATCTAGACGTACATAATAAGCTTTGGAGGCGAGTAAAATTTAGAGCTTTAGTCCGGTTTAACTTGTAGTTAGAGATAACTCTGGTGTATGACAGTAAGCTTTGGTTTGCGACTTAGTATTCATTGTCCCGGCAAGTGAAATATCACAATATCTATACATGGTTACTGGAAAAACACCAACAACCTCTTAAGAGGTCATTGTACTCATCATTATGAACAACTTTTACTATGGGACCAAACATGAAATCGCGACAAAAAAATCAGCTGTTCCCTACATTTTGACGAGTTTTCTATACAAATAAATGAAATTGGAGTGTCTGTTTGTAGTATTAAAATAACCGCTTCTTACTAAATGCATATGGATGTATACACGGTACATATATTTACCAAAATAACATTTTTTACAATTTTTGTTTGTCTGTCTGTTTGTTTGTTCCGGCTAATCTCTGAAACGGCTGGACCGATTTTGACGGGAGTTTCACTGGCCGATAGTTGATGTAATAAGGAGTAACGTAGGCTCCTTTTATAGTAGAAAAATAATAAGGGTTCCGCGCAAAAAAATTAAAATGTTTTCCGTCATGCACGCGAACAAAGTCGCGGGCACAGCTAGTGTGAACATAAATGTAGGGAACAGCTGATTTTTTTCGCGATTTAATGTTTGGTCCCATAGTAAAAGTATAAGCTAACATATAAACTATAATAATATGTACAATTATATGAAAAAATAAACAAAATAATCATTGGGCATTAAAGAATTCGTCCGCATCGCTGTCAACAGGAACAGTGCCCAAAAGGCTGGCAGCATTGCCATGTTGTATGGCAACGCTAATGCTAATAGTAAAAAGTTGTTCATAATGATAAGTACAATGACCCCTTAACCGGTCAAGCGGCGCGCGTCGCCCATTGGCGAAGAAACAATAGAAAATCAACTGTGTCTCATTAGCGGAGCGATTATTAAAATTTCATTCTGTATATTTTATTGATTCATTTTTCAAATTTATACATTCCCCCATTTATAGGCATGAGAATCTGGCAACAGAATTTCTGTTTGCCTCCACATGACTAGTAAAGCTATTTGACATTCTATGCATAGGGGAATGCTAGTCCATTGTGACGCCTGTTTTCACCGCACACTTAGCGCATAGGAGCGATGCGGTCTTGTTTGCTATTACTCTCTATAATTATGTAGTAGCATGGAAGAATTATCACCGTATATATTTCTGATACTTCACATCTAAGGGGGGGGGGGGTAGTTCCCCTATTTATTTTTAACTAGCTGTTACCCGCGATTCGTACGCGTGGAATTTAACAAAAAAGTTTGTGCACCATATTACACTGGAACACACTCCTTATTACATCAGCTATCTGTCAGTGAAAGTCCCGTCAAAATCGGTCCAGCCGTTTCAGAGATTAGCGGGAACAAACAGACAGACAAAAATTTTAAAAAATGTTGTTTTGGAATATGTACCGTGTATACATCTGAGTGCATTTAGTAAAAAGCGGTTATTTTAATATTACAAACAGACACTCCAATTTTATTAATTTGTATAGATGACTGTTACAGCATTTATAAGACAAAGACAAAAGATAACGTTGGGTTTTACCTCTCAGTCTTAAGCTGTCAAAAACTGTGTAAGATTGATAGATAATTATCTCAAATTTAAGTACTTTTTTTCACTGGCCTACGCTGTCACTAAGTACAGTCAACAAAAGAGATAAGTATGCAGGATCGTCGGATATAGTTGAAGTTTAGTAAGAAACCGATGAATGTTGTCGACTGAAATTAAATTTGATAAATGAGCTGTTTGTTTTCTATTAATAAAATTATATTTTATTTGAGAACGTCCAACGGTTCTTCAGTTAAGAGTCTTTGGCTACTCGTATAAATTTAAGAGAATTGAAATAATAAAGCAACCATCAAGTTTCTCTTCTAGGCATAGATTTTACATATCATCGATCTTTATCCGGTACCAACCAAGTCAACTTATTTGAAGCCATCCATCTTTTTTTCTTTGTACAACACCTAAATTCTTTTTCAATTTATACAATACCGTCACAAAGCATCTACTTATTCCGCCTGAACAAATCCTTATCTATCCCGGTCTATCCGATATTATTGTTGTGATAATCATTATTATTGCGTTTCGCGGATATTTTTGGTCATGTCATACTTAACATTATTCTTACCCGACTACGGCGAAGCAAAAAGAAGGGTGATGATTTTGACCGGTATGTATGTACAGTACCCGGCGATAAATATTGCACATCGACCTTTGGAAAGAAACAATCGTCTAATTTCGGCTTCGTAGTGCGTTATCTCTGTCGCACACTACCTATGTGACGTTAACTGACGTTTTGTCAGTCGTTGTTCAAGTGCGATAGAGTGCGGTCGCGTCCAGTTCAAAATATATATCTAGAGTTGTTAACACCCCCAAATTTAAATAATTTAAAGTTGTACTATGGCATCTTTAGGAAAAATAGGGGAACCTTTTTATTTTACCCCAACCTAAAGCAATCATTTATAGAAAAATTGGTGTATATTATACAAAGAATAAAAAGAATTATCAAAAGAAGCAAATCATAATTGTTTTAACAGCTCCTAATAGATACCGGACTGTTTGTATTTCGTGCGACAGAGATAACGCTCTACGAAGCCGAAATTAGCCGATTGTCTCTTTCCAAAGATCGATGTGCAATATTTATCGCCGGGTACTGTATGTTCATCTTCTCCCTCATAACTTCTTAACTCCTTGTCATAATTAGGCAAATGAGGTATCGTTGGAATAAAACCTCTCCGTATCTCGGTACACAATAAAGTTCAGTTTACGCTACAATTTCAAACATTTTTATAACTTTTTCAATAGTGCTAGCCACACTGAAATCAACTTAATTTTCTTTGAAATAAAGTTGATATATTTGTTTAACTTGAAATAGGGTGGGGGTGTGCTGCACTTTTACTATAAGTTCGTGTTCTATTCTCACTCAGTTTTTTTATTCTCTATCGATCTGTGTAATCCACGTGGCGAAATTCGCAAAAAATTGTCGAATACAACCTCATAAATTTTCGTTATGTAAACACAATTATTTCTTACATTACTTCCCAAATTCAATATTTATGCTCTGCCCATGCTAAAAATCTTCGTTCCACCAACAATCGCCTTCTACGATGTCCTTCTCACCGTTCTGGTTTCATTTATTCTTCTTTCTTTGTCCAGGCGGTCTTTCTATGGAATGCGCTCCCTCTGAACATCAGGATAGCAACCAGTCGGTTATCTTTTAAAGTGAAGGCACGTGAACATATTCGGCAGAAGTTGGCCGTAACATCCCAGCCCTGATTTGCTGGATTCGTTTTCTCCTCTACCGATCATTTTTCTCCTGAGAGTTCATTTGGTTTATATGTATGTATGTATGTATCTATGTATATATTCTTGTATTTTATAGTCATTTCCTAGCTAGTTATCCTGTATGTTGCACCTGCCATGATTTGTCCCTGCATCACCCTAAGGTTGACTGGTAGAAAATGCCTCAGGTATTAAGTCCGCATTTGTACAGTATTTTTTTACTTGTGCATAAAGTTTCAATAAATAAATAAATAATTTATTTGATCGATATAGAATCAAAAACTGAGTAAGGATAGTAAAAAGTTTCAAAATGCCCAAAATGTGCTATACGCCCTTTGAGCCCAGAAGCTGTTGGGGCATGGTTTTCGACATACATATGTGGCTCCACAATTTGTTGCTAATATTATTTATTATTTTCTTTTCAGGTACGGAATCAAGCAAGGCCACTGCAATACTTAATTGCTAAAGCTTCTTATTACCAATTAAATTAAGGTAACGTACAAACGTCTTAATAATTAGAGCTGACGACAAACGAGCCTAAACTAAATACTGAATACTCAGTTGGTCAGTTTCCTTATTTGCAAGTTAGTAAAAAATACGATGAAACCAGACAAGTCCTGAGTGGAGACCGTGTATCGGCAAGCGTAGTGTGGGACGCCCACCAGCTAGATGGACGGACGACCTAAGGAAGGTGGCTGGGGTAGACTGGATGCGGAAGGCGGAGGACAGGGTGCTGTGGCGCAGTCTGGACGAGGCCTATGTCCAGCAGTGGACTGCGATAGGCCGAGTTGATGATGAGTAAAAAACGGCAATTTATACGTCATGCTCCACTATTCCCGGATGCTTTTCTTTTAGTATAAACTGCAAAAAAATATTTCAAATTCGACTGATCGTTTGGGAGATTAGCGCGTTCAAACATACAAACTCTTCAGCTTTATTATTACTACATACTATAAGATATACAGGGTGTTACGGAAAGGGTATATCAATACAAACGGGTTGAAGAGTGTATCTGGTCTAGAATCTCTGTACAAAATTTCAGCTCAAAAGCATTAACTTTGAAAATGCTTAATATTTTTTTATTTCGACATCACGGCGCTGTGCACTGGCGCGCGGCGGCGTGATGTGCGTGTACTAGGTGCACAGACACACTACAGATAATGGATAATGACCCTCGTAGTGCGGTGACACGTTTGTTATGATTTCAATTTAATAAACTATCGAAATAAAAAAATATTAAGCATTTTCAAAGTTACTGCTTTTGAGCTGAAATTTTGTACAGATATTCTAGACCAGATACACTCTTCAACCCGTTTGTATTGATATAGCCTTTCCGTAACATCCTGTAGATGAATCCGGTAAATGGTGCCTATCCGAACGCTGTAAAACAAACCCTTCCAATTTTGCTGTTACTATCCTAGAAAAATATGCGACATCACATTCTTAGCCCCAAAATATACATCATAATAATATCTTCAGGCAAAATCAATGTCACCCGTGGGTTTTTCCGCTATTATCCGCCATAACATCGTATACAAGTCGCATTTTTCAAGATTATCCGGATAAAACCGGATGAAACCGAATCTATCCTGGTAAGGGATGGCTGTTATGATTCTATTCTACCCTCTATTTGGTTGTGTTTGCTCAAGATGAATAAGTTTTCGATGGATGGATTTTTATTTTTATTGTAAAGGGGGTGAAATGGGGCGAATCTGTTTTTTTTTTATTCTGTGGTAAGTTCAGTAGCCGGTACATTTTACGATTATTTGATTGTCAATTGTTATTTAACTGGCTTAGGGGCCGTCTCCACGAGCAAGAGAATCGCGGCGATATTATGCAATTGCAAAAATTTGCATTTTTATACACACCGATGTCATTGCGGCGAAAATTTTATGGCGCGGCGAGACTATCGCCGCGATTCTCTCGCTCGTGCAGACGGCCCCTTAGTTATTGCAATCGTCTATACATGAGTACTTATGAGTTACTTACTCGCCCCCAATTTCATGGGACTCAAACATAACTGGCGAAATGAGGGTGGACTATTAATACCTTTGCTTAACCCTTCTCAGATTACAGGAGTCATATTAGTGTCTTAAGGCTTATTCAAACCTAAGCGTTATTCGCTACCGTCTGCGGTAGAGAAAACCGAGTGGATATGCGGTAATATTACTGTTCACACCAAAGACGATTTCGCTATCCTTGTGGGTAGAATACCGAGTTCGAGTTCCGCTCAGGAAGGCAAAGAAGTTATTGTAGCAGTAGGTAAACAATACCTATGCGCAGGGCCGGATTAACCATGTCGGGGCCCGTAGGCAATGCAATTTTCGGGGCCCTTTTTACCAGCCGTTTGAAGATCATCAGCACTTTTAAAGTTTTATTTATTATTTATTTTATTTATTAAAACTTTATGCACAAGTAAAAAACTGTACAAAGGCGGACTTAATGCCTTGGGCATTTTCTACCAGTCTACCTTAGGGTGATGCAGAGACAATACACAGTAGGTGCAATAACAGAAAAAAAAAAGAAAATATTTATAACTAAGGTATAAGAATAAATACATATATACATACATAGGTACAACAATATATATATATATAAATATAAAAAAAAATAGGTATGAGACATAGATAAGAATCCCTACAACAACTTAATTTTGAGACGAATCTGCCAACTTCTTGTGTATGTGTTCTCGAGCTTTCACTTTAAATGTGAACGCATTGGTTACCGTCCTGATATTCTGAGGGAGCGCATTCCAAAGGAAAACCGCCTGGACAAAGAAAGAAGACTTTATAAAACCAGAGCGATGAGAAGGACAACGAAGAAGACGATTATTCTCGGACCGAAGATTCTTGCTGTGTGCAGAGCATAAATATTGAAAAAGAGAAGTCAGATAAGAAGGAGAAGTGGGTTTGTGAAGAAGAGAAAACAAGGTTGTCAAAGCCCTCAACGCTCTGCGCTGCCGGATAGGTAACCACTTTAAAAGCGCTCGATGTGCAGATACATGATCATACTTGCGAAGATTGAAAACGAATCGAATGCAGCTATTAAGAAGTCGGTCAAGTTTATTGAGAAGATCTGCATTCAGGTCATAGTAGCACACATCACCATAGTCAATTATGGGGAAGATAAGGGACTGTACAAGCATTGCCTTAATGTGTGATGGGAGAATATTTTTCAACCTATAGAGCGACCGCAACGTGCCAGTAACCTTCTTGCTCACAATCGCGACCTGCTTACGCCAGTCAAGGCAAGTGTCAACATGCAAACCCAGATCCTTGACGTCAGAGCTAAACGGAATCACAGTGCCATCAAAGGTAACCGGTGGCACCGTTGAACCATTCAACCTCCTCAGGCTATGGGGGCTCCCTATAATGATAGCCTGACACTTGGTTGGGTTAACCGCCACCCCAAAGCGATCAGACCAATTTTTGACTACTCGTAAATCCCGATTTAGCTCCTCGATCGCACCGGATAAGCTGTCAACACCTGCCTGACAGTAGAGCTGTAAGTCGTCAGCGTAAAGATGATACGCACACTGAAGCTCGTAAGTTATGAGATCTATAAAGATAGAGAACAAAAGTGGAGATAAAATGCCGCCTTGAGGGACGCCAGTTTCAAGATCACACCAACTGGAGCTAGAGTCACCAGCAAGAACTGATTGCTGACGCCCCCGAAGATAGGAAGAAAACCATTCCAGAACCTCGTGAGAGACCATGCGATAGGAGAGGATGGATAAAAGGACTTCGTGACTGACGGTATTGAAAGCATTTGAAAAATCGATCAACACTAAAACCGTCACTTTAGTGTCTTCCATTCCTCGCCTTATATCGTCAGTCACTTTAAGGAGAGCAGTAACAGTACTGTGCCCGGGCCTGAACCCGGATTGGAATGGACTGATGAGGGAGTTTTTGTGAATGAAGTTGGAGAATTGTTTATGTACACAGGCCTCGAGTACTTTGGATAAAAAGGGAAGGATGGAAATTGGACGAAGAGAAGAGTGGGATTAGGGATTTTAGGCAGTGGTCGAACATGGGCTTTCCGCCACAGGGAAGGGAAAACACCAGAGTAAAGGGAGAAGTTAACTATATGAGAAATTGCTGGAAGGAGCTGATCAACCGCTGTCACGATCATGTGTCGACTGATGTTATCACAACCAACGGCTTTGGATTTTATGGACAGGATAATCTTTTTGATCTCTCCCGGGTCGACTGGGGTGAAGGCAAAGGGGGTAATATTGGGTCGCGTCAGACCAGCAAGGAAGTCAAGGGTTTGACATTTGGTTGGATTATCAAGGGTAGGAACAGTTGAGAAATGCCGATTTAGATCGTCCAAGCCAAATGCGTTAGGAAGGTCTGAATGCCGCGATTTGCCGATACCTAGAGTTCCAAGGAATTTCCAGATATCAGCAGGAGAAGCAGAAGTGATGTTATCAAGAATATGGCGACGTTTAGCGTTGCGTATCATCTGATTACAACGATTGCGAGCAGTACAAAGTTGATGAAGGGAAGTAAAAACAATAAACGAAAGAAAATATTTTTGTCAAGTCCATTAAGTTTAAATATGTATTAACTTTTCTCACTCTTTTGGACACCATCGTTCATAACATCTTGAAAGTTGACCTTTTCCAATACATAATTTTCAATCACCAGTATCGACAATGATCCATATTATTAGTTACTAGCTGCGCCCCGCGGTTTCACCCGCATAAGTCTCGATCCCGTGGGAATATCGGGTTAAAAAGTATCCTATGTCCTTTGCCGGGACTCAAGCTATCTCTATACCAAATTTCATCTAAATCGGTTCAGTAGTTTAGGCGTGAAGAAAAGACAGACAGACAGAGTTACTTTCGCATTTATAATATTAGTTTGGATAGTACTCGATACTAGATAGTTCTGTTCTGTAAGTATGAAGTATTTCATCAACTGACAGCAGGCGTTGAAAAAAAGCAATAATACCTATTGTCATTGATTAGATTTTCACTGTATGAAACATTTTCAATTACTTTTGTGCGCGCGCGGGGCCCTGTCACAACGCCCTGTCCTCCGCCTTCCGCATCCAGTCTGCCCACCTATTTAAGGTCGTCCGTCCATCTATACCAGTGATCATAAGATCAGAGCGGCAATTCTCGTAATTTTAAGAACGTTCACAGTCTGATCTCAATATGTCAAAAATATCTCTAATTTCCCTACATTTTGACAAGTTTTCGACATTAATTATTTGTCGCCGAGATGAGACTGCGACTAATATGAACGTTTTAAATTACGAGAATTGACCTTCAGATAATTTACATTCCATCGCCACTTAAACAGTTATCTACTTTAGTGAAATGTATTCTAAGTTGATTTTTGAATGACCATTTGTAACAGTCCTAATAACTTTTTGGTTGCAATGGAATTTGAACTTTGTTAATTATGACGTTCAGTTTGTTGTTCCATTAATCGAAAATTATCTCAAATTCTTAATTCAAATTTAATAGCTGGGGAGCGTCCCACTCTACGCTTGCCGATACGCGGTCTCCACAGACCGTCTCCGCGGTCAGTTATAGATGAGTTAAAAACTGCATCCCTTCCACCCAACTTAGTCACAGCACCCTTAGGACCAAGCAGCCCAATCAAACACCAAAAAACAGCCATCACAATTCCCCACAAAGCAATAATAAAAATTATAGAAACTCCTGAAAACATTTGCCACAATCCTGAAATCGCCCCCACGGGGGTTGTTATAACCAATTGCACTGTAAATGTCGTTCAAAGGGTAGTTTCCACCCCCTATTTTTTTTGCCTCCTATTTTTTCACCCCCTACTTTTCACCCCCGGGGTGTAAGGGACAGATAAATAATGTTAGGAACGTTGTGGTGACAATGGGAAAGTCACATAAGTCATCTGTTCGCCGCTTATCGTGAGTTTTTTGGGGTCTAAGTGATATTAATAGTAGTTCTGAGAGGATGTGAGAAATACTTTTTCTTTTGTGAGATAGCCTAATTTTATGACAATACTAGCTGTGCCCGCGACTTCCTTCGCGTGTATAACGGAAAACGTTTTTTTTTTTTTTGTGCGGACCCTAATTTTTTTTCTAAAATAAAAGTAGCCTAAGTTACTCCTTATTACATCAGCTATCTGCCAGTGAAAGTCCCGTCAAAATCGGTCCAGCCGTTTCGGAGATTAGCCGGAACAAACAGACAGACAGACAAAAATTTTATTTTGGTATATGCACCGTGTATACTTCCATGTGCATTTAGTAAAAAGTTATTTTAGTATTACAAACA
This sequence comes from Amphipoea oculea, assembly GCA_945859645.1. NCBI lineage: Eukaryota > Metazoa > Arthropoda > Insecta > Lepidoptera > Noctuidae > Amphipoea > Amphipoea oculea. The sequence goes on from OX243881.1 coordinate 17,919,320, forward strand.
GACACTCCAATTTTATTTATTTGTATAGATTTATGTTATGGTCTGATAAAATAATATATGAGGAAATGTTTGTCTAGGTTAACTAATGTCTTGTCTTGGTCAGATTACAACCGTAGCTTGCCAAAATTGGCGTTATACAGGGTTAACGGAAAAACACCAACAACCTCTCAAAAGGTCATTGTACTCATCATTATGAACAACTTTTACTATGGGACCAACACTGAAATCGCGAAAAAAAATCAGCTGTTCCCTACATTTTGATGAGTTATACGAACATAAATGTAAGGAAGAGCTGATTTTATTTTCGTTGGTGTTTTTTCCAATAACCATGTATACGTACGATTATTATTGGTTCAAAAATATTTTTGAATAGTTTTGAAAAAAGTTTCTCAGGAACGGGACTAAATAACTTTCGTAAACGGTAATAATACTGACCCTTATCCACTTGAGTGACATAAGCCTACACGAGAAAGTTCGGTTTTCAAGGTCCATTTTGGTACGTATGACGAAAGTGCCAAACTTAAAAGGCTTACAGGACCTAAACGCAAAAAACGCAAATTTTAGAAACAATAAAAGTATATGATCGACTACAGTAAACAAAATCAAAAAATTATATGAAATTCTTCAGGTTATATGCTAGGTAGATAGTCTATTGAAAACATAATACAACTTATTAATTGGTACTATAGAAAATAATCATGAAGATACCTCTAAAAACTTTCTTTTTACAATAAAAACCATACTAATATACATAAAATCATTCCGATTTTTTGTCAGATTATTCTACAAGCAACATACTAAAAGTCTAGTGTTTTAATTTTTGAGCCAAAACAATACATTTTTCGTAAATATGTAGATAATTGCTTCATATTTTGCAATAAATTACCAGCGTTGTGTCATCGCGCTTCTCTTTCTTTTCTATGCAGTCCGACAAAGACCGCGCTTTAGGTCATGTAGTCCTCTTAATCCTTTCTTATATAACTCTACCTTTCTAGCTACCCCCAAATTTAACAGTCTTGAAGTGCTTGAACATGGAAATAGAATTATAAGACCGACGCCATAATAAGGCTCTTGGCACAAATTAAATAATGTCTCAGATTAGGCCGGGACACATTACGCCACTCTAAAATTACCCCCTCCTTCTACCAGGGGTCTGGAGGGTTTGGAGGGTCTGGGGGTCTGGAGGAAGCTACCAAAATTGTTAAGAAGAGAAGGTCATTTCTGCATATTTCCCAAAAAAGAAAGAAAAAAACATTTATTTAGCACAGACTAAAAGACATACAATACACCAGATACACACATCAGATAAAAACAAAAATCACACTAATATTATAAAGGAGAAAGTTTGTATGTGTGTGTGTGTTTATATGTTTGTTACTTCTTTCCGCTCAAACAGCTGGACCAATTTTGATGAAATTTTGGTATAGATATAGCTTGGGTCCCGGGAAAGGACATAGGGTACTTTTTATCCCGGTATTCCTACGGGATCGAGACTTATGCGGGTAAAACCGCGGGGCGCAGATAGTAAAAAATAAAGGTTAGATAAAAAGTGTAAAGACCGAGGTAAAAAAAAAAAAATAAGCAGGAAAGTGTGCCTCACGGCTGCGCTAAAAAGGCCCAGTTCAGCAAAAATGCCAGACAACTAGTGCCTGACGCTGGTTTTCAACTGGACCTGGTGTGTGAGGTGACAACATAACCTATCAACATTCAGAATAGAAAAATCTAGGAAAGTTTTACCACAATACCTATTTCTGGCCTGCATGATCGTTAATGTAATTTATGTAATACTATAGCCGCGCCCCGCGGTTTCACCCGCATAAGTGTCGATCCCGTGGGAATATCGGGGTGAAAGTAGCCTATATGTTAATCTAGGAAATGGTCTATCTATGTGCCAATTTTCATCCAAATCTGTTCACCGGTTTGCGCGTGATTGAGTAACAAACATCCAAACATCTTTAGAAACTTTCACATTTATAATATTAACTAGCAGCGCCCCGTGGTTTCACCCGCGTAAATGTCGATCCCGTGGGAATATCGGGATAAAACGTAGCCTATTTGTTAATCCAGGGTGTCAACTTCCTCCATACAAAATTTTATCAAAATTGGTACAGCCGTTTGAACGTGAAGAAGTAGCAAACATATAAACACACTCACAAACATTCGCCTTTATAATATTAGTGTGATAGGATACCTTTCATGAACTCCAATTATCCCTACCAGTGGAGATATATCAGTAGAAAAATATAAGGAACAGGGGAAAAATATTTGCAAAGTCACGGAAATTGATAAAAAGAAAATTGATTCCCAGCTTAAATTGTCCGTATATTCAAATCATAACTATCATTCTTGGACAGTTGTACGAAATGCCATAACACGGCAAATTGACGTAGGGTGGCAATTTGCTTACATACATACATACATACATAACCAGCCTATAATGTTCCCACTGCTGGGACGCAGGCCTCCTCTCGGTAAGAGGGAATCGGGAATTAATAATCTAGCTTTGCGTGTACGAAGTCTGCAAGTTTGGAGACAGGGCTGACTGCACAGGGTGCGCCTTTTAATAATCTTTTGTGGTTTAAGCTAAAGTAATAAAGTCTACATATTTTGTTCTTTGTATCGTTTTTCGCATGATCAGTTTGTAACAATGAGCTAAGTATAATGTTTTGTTTCCTTGCCTATAATAGCCGAAGTGTGTGGTTTGGGTGACGTGGATTGATCGATTACTTGCCGAAGTGGGGGCGTGTTCTAATAAATATATTCGGCTATGAGATTTTTGTATCAGCTTATTTTCTTTGATGTTTATGATGACAAAGAATTTTTTTGAAATTGTTGCCTGTAGATTTTTTGCGTTCATCCATACTAATTAATATACTAATAATATTTTAAATTCGAAAGTAACTCTGTCTGTATGTTACCTTTTCACGCCTAAACCAGTGAAACAATTAAGTTGAAATTTGGTATAGAGACCGCGGGTGAAACCGCGGGGCACAGCTAGTCTTTCATAAGTCATCACACTAATATTATAAATGTGAAAGTTTGTGAGTGTGTGTGTTTATATGTTTGTTACTTCTTCACGCTCAAACCGCTAAACCGATTTAGATGAAATTTGGTATAGAGATAGTTTGAGTCCCGGAAAAGGACATAGGATAGTTTTTATTCCAATATTCCCACGGGATCGACATTTACGCGGGTGAAACCGCGGGGCGCAGCTAGTAATATTATAAATTCGAAAGTAACTCTGTCTGTATGTTACCTTTTCACGCCTAAACCAGTGAAACAATTAAATTGAAATTTGGTATAGAGACAGTTTGAGTCCCGGGGAAGGACATAGGATAGTGTTTATCCCGATATTCCCACGGGATCGACACTTATGTGGGTAAAACCGCGGGGCGCAGCTAGTAAGTTATGAAACGGAGATCGCGAGGAGTTTTTTGATTGGATAAAATCTTGTCTATGGACCACCAATGTAAAAAGGAACTCTGTTATTCTGATACAAAAATCTATGAAAAAAGAACAGAGTAACTACTAAATGAAAAAATAATTTTCAAAATCGGTCCACAATTCACGAAAATATGGATGGACATAATAAAAAATACAGGCGAACATAGAACCTCTTTCTTCGGTCGGTTAAAAAATAATAGCTCTTTACCATAAAAACAGCTTTAAAGATATAAATGTGTTAGTTTCAACTAAAAAGCAGCCAAGTGTCTCGCAAGAAGGGTTCCGGACTACCGTACATATTTTTAAAACCACGTCTTTTGTATGGGGACCGACCGCCTTTAATTTTGTACTTTGAAATCACGAAAAAAAAAATCAACTGCCAATAATTCAATACCTACTTGACCAAAACGTATGAAACAGCCCATTTTTTTTTATTTCAGAGTTGGTCCCATAGTGAAAGTTGTTCAAATTCATGCGTAGAACACCCTGTAAAAATTTGGAACCGGTAAAAAAAAATCATCCTGTATGTCATAGCGGCCATAGTAGTACACACTCTGTGAAATTTAAATGTCTACCTATTACGGTTCAAAGATATAGCCCTGTGACAGACGGACGAACAGCGGAGTCTTGACACACTTTGCGTACGGTATCCTAAAAATGGCTGGTTATTTATAGGATTCGGGCAAAAATAGGAAGGTGGCACAAGGAACATTGAAGTGATTCAAAAAGTACTATGAAGCAAAATCAAAAGTTTTCGAGCAAAAACGACCTTTAGGTAATCCGAAAGGTCGTTTTCGCACGAAAACTTTTGTATATGCTGTGGATAACGGTGTGAGTTTCACATTTGTATTATATATTTGTTTATATTATTTGCGCAGATGTAATGTGTTGCTGTTTGTTTGTCCCAAATAAATAAATAAATAAATAAATAAATAAAAGGAAAGTGCACAAATCCAAGAGCAGTTCTAGAAAATCTACCAAATAAAGTGGAAAATAAAGTATTTTTCAGGAAATACTGGACGTTCTACAAATACTTAGGTCGATTCGTACAATGGATGGCTGACGGCTTCGACCTCCATATTAATGTGTGTTTACTGTTGAAAATCAAGTTAATGTTTTGACTGGGAATGTCTTAAATGTAATGTAGGTCAGGTCATGAAGTGGGCGGGGAGCGGAACGAATTCAAGAACATTATGCAAAATGTTATCTAGACTGTGCAATAAACGAGTGTCTTTATTTTATTTGTCGTAACTAACTATAGACTACTAAAATAAATGACTAACTAACTAACTTACATACATACATAATCAGCCTATAATGTTCCCACTGCTGGGACATAGGCCTCCTCTCTGTGAGAGGGAGTAACTGACTTAGGGTGTCCCCACATTTATCAACGCGGAATCGGCTTAAGCCGAGTGCGTATCACCGAACTACTCGACTTATCGCCGAGCTAATAGGCAAACGGCTCGTTTCGCCGTCGATCGGCGTCGCGCCGCGTCGTCCGAGCCGAGCCGATGCGAATGGTATTAGTAACACCCTTATTACGTAGACATAAAGGCTTTTTTGACCGGCGTTAGCCGATTCCGCGTCGATAAATGTGGGAAGACCCTTACTATACAAATAAATAAAAAAAAAAAAACAAAAGACACTTAGGCGTCGAAGTTCTCGTCCGCATCGCTGTCACCCGGAAACGTGCCCAGCTGTGCTATTCTGTAGAAAGTTCACCGTGATAACTAAGGTGAAGTGAGCTTAAAGTGAGCTTCTGTCATTCCATCTGATGCTGGGGATGCTAGGGAGCTCACTTTGAGCTCACCTCACCTAAGTTTTTACGGTGAGATTTTTACAGAATAGCACTTTTTTTTTTTTTTTTTTTTTTTTTTTTTTTTTTTTTTTTTTATGGATGGGAAATCATCAAATGACCCCTCCCGCTCTGGGTGGAGCGAAGGGAGTGTCAGACTCTTACTGACTAAAACCCATCCGTGTTCCTTCCTTAGCCCTTTATGTTCCGCGGTAACCCTTTCGGACAAGCCCGCACCCCCGGCAGGCTTCAGGCCTGGCGGGCCCCTTCCTTTATGCTGACATCTCTTTGAGGCGCGCGTGGAACACGTACGCGCCATCCAGCACGGGCCTGGTCCTGATCGGACGGTGAGCTACCCATTACTCTCCGTCCGCAGTCCCGCGCCTACGGGTGGCCGGGAGTCGTCACGCGGCTCCCGACACCCGGAGCGTCTCCCGCGGCGGCTGGAGTGTGAGGCTCTCTCCCTCAGCCGTTCCGCCAAGAATAGCACTACTGAAGACTGGCAGCATTGCCACGTTGAATGGCAATGCTAATCTAGATATAGTTGCAGTTTTCGTGTAGCCATTGACAACATCTCATTATGGCGCAGCCGTGAGACAAACACTAATTGTTGTTAAAACATTATTTTCACTTTTTATTTTAGGTATTACTAGCTGACCCAGTGAATTTCGTACTGCTTCGGCGTCAATATGAACGAATGTTAATGTTGAGAAAATGAATTGTCTATATAATTTTTTTTTTTCGTGAATTTTTCCCATGTTTATTTGTTTATTTTGCTACTTGGGGCGGAGACAAATCCAATAAATCAAAGAGATCTTAAAAATCGGTCCAGCCGTTCTTTAGTTATAAATTAATGGTGTAGGTAACCCGATGACTTTCAAAATTTAATAGATTTTCATATTTATCGCTGAAATATAAGGTTCAAAGTTGATTGGGAGACAGTTTCGGGTAGCTTGATGTGCTGGCATCTGTACATACGGTCACAAGCATAAAAACCTTACACGACCAAAAGTTTAATTTGGTTAGAAAAACCATACCATTTTAAAACAAACAAACCATGCATAAAACTATGAACATTCCACTCGAAAAGCCCAACTAATTCAGAATAAAATTATCTCTGCAAACCACGCCAAAAAACACACATTTTATATTATTTTTTCATTCACATTCACCTAGTAACTAAGTCTTCGTTTTCAACTAGCAAATGAACTGGAAACGCCTCACCGACCTTCGTTAGAGTATCCAGCTTCATTTTAAAGCAATTTCGAGCTCATAACAATATTCATAATGGTTGAAGCTTGAACAGCTTGCCAGCAAATGTGGCAATAAGAAAGTTATTTTGGATGAAAATTAGCTTAATTATAGTGGGTATTACTTTTAGTGAGAAGCTCGTGTTTCAATAATAACAGCTGCACGGGTCGAATTGTCCTAGAAACAAAAATTCGAAGACTTGTGACATCTAAGACCAACCCGCACTGGGCCCGCGTGGTGGATTACGGCCCACTCCCTCTCACTCAGAGGAGGCCTGTGTCCCAGCAGTGGGAACATTATAGGCTGATTATGATAGGTCGAATTGTAAGGTTAAGCAACGCTTGCCGCGGTTGGTCCGTGGATGGGTGACCACCTGTACATACCAAGCAAAATCCCTCCGTGGTTCAGAAAGCACGTTAAGCAGTTGGTCCTGTCATTCGTGGATCTCTGACAGTTGTTACGGGTAGTCATAAGCCCGAAAATCTGACAACCAGTTTTTAAGGGGTATCGATTTACCCAGTAACTGGGTTTTAGAGGTCATATTAGCAGTCGGGCTTAACGTGCTTTACGAAGCACGGAGGAGCAGCAGTTATGTGCGGTCACCCATCCACAGACCAACCGCGGCTAGCGTAGCTTAACCTGATCGATCGACCTGTGCGGCTGTTATTATTTAGCCACGGGCGCCTCTACTAAAACTAGAATTCGGATGTTAAACATGTAAATTATATTTTGCTGAACATTTTCTCTCGCGACAAATTCTCTTTGACCTGTGAATTTAACTCGAGAACTTTACTCGTACTAAAGCAGAGAAAATGTCTCGATTAGTGACACACGGTTCAGCTATTTTGTTGAGCAACATGCGATATTCCGAAGAGCAGTGGTGGCCCACTGGTATCGGCCTCGACTTACGACTTGTAGGTCGTAGGTCGAACCTAGACAGGCGATTTACTTTGTGTAAATTATTTCATCACCACTGCTCTCAAAACGGTGAAGGAAAATATCGTAAGAAAACCGGCATGTCCTAGAACCAAAAATTCGAAGACATGTAACATCTACCAACCCGCACTGGGCCCGCGTGGTGGATTACGGCCCACTCCCTCTCACAGCGAGAAGGCCTGTGTCCCAGCAGTGGGAACATTATAGGCTGATTATGATGATGATGCGACATTCCTGCGTACCTTCGTGTAGCTACTTCTTATAACATAGCATAACATAATCAGCCTATAATGTTCCCTCTGCTGGGACACAGGCCTCCTCTCGGTGAGAAGGAGTGGACCGTAATCTACCACGCGGACCCAGTGCGGGTTGGTAGATGAATATCGTGAGGAAAACGACATGGCCTAGAACCAAAAATTCGAAGACATGTAACAACTACCAACCCGCACTGGGCTCGCGTGGTGGATTACGGCCCACTCCCTCTCGAAGAGAGGAGGCCTGTGTCCCAGCAGTGGGATCATTAAAGATTGATTTTGCTTATGCAGTCGAATTGAAGATGATTCAGAATGTTAAAATAATATTGCTCTGAGGAAGAGTTAAGAACAGGTGAACAAACTCAAAGATGTTTGAATTTGGAACGTGTTCGTTTCGAAATCATAGACATTCCAGTTTTATTCACATTAAATAAATATCTTTTACCACTTTGATGGATTGTTTCCGTTTGTTATTTTAATTAAACAAAGTATTCGGCGTTTTGGATCAAACAGAAACGTTGAGTAACGCCAGAAAAACTATTTTTTTTTTAATTTATCAAATAATTCAACTAATTATGTACGACGAGACGAATAAATTATTAAAAGTTATAATTGAACAACTAAAAAGTAGGAAGAACCATTGCAGCTTAAAACTATTGCTAAAACTTTAGTTTTTAATAATACGGGATTAAGTCTACATTACTCCCAAATGGATACTTACATAAAACGCTTACCCGCATTTTGAAAAGAAAACTCTCCATCCTTACCGTCTGTATGTCACAAATTGCCTGTTAGAGTTTCCGCGTACCTCTAAATTGCCTCAGAAAGTTATTTTTTAAACTTTTAAAGCCTCTTTGCGAGTAAACAGTTATTTTGAGCGCCAAATGAAATGAAACGCTCTTTTACATTTTTATAGGAGTCAAACAAAACACCGTTTCGGATTCGAGTACGCCGTTTCGTGTTCGGTTTTTAAAAGTTTTAAAACGCGGTTTCGATGACGTAGTTTGGAGCGTGATTGCTCTTTGAACTTCGAGGGCTTTGAAATTTCGTTCAGTTGAAATTGTTCGCAGGTAGAAATTGATGTTTTTTTCGTGACCAGCATTTTTATGAAAAACGCGAAGAGAATGAGAATACACTCATCCGAGTTTGGAAAAGTTTTACCATAATCATCAAATGCTCGTCTTTTTTAAATCTATTTATTCCAATACATAATTATTAATAAAACATAATAAACAATTTCTGTCTATACAGGGTGTTACAGAAAGGGTATATCAATACAAACGGGTTGAAGAGTGTATCTGGTCTAGAATCTCTGTACAAAATTTCAGTTCACAAGCAGTAACTTTGAAAATGCTTAATTGTTTTTTATTTCGATAGTTTATTAAATTGAAATCATAACAAACGTGTCACCGCACTACGAGGGTCATTATCCACTATCTGTAGTGTGTCTGTGCGCCTATTACACGCACATCACGCCGCCGCGCGCCAGTGGAGCGCCGTGCTGTCGAAATCAAAAATAAATTAAGCATTTTCAAAGTTAATGCTTTTGAGCTGAAATTTTTTACAGAGATTCTAGACCAGATACACTCTTAAACCCGTTTGTATTGATATACCCTTTCTGTAACACCCTGTATATGTATATACAAAAATTCAAAGTCCTGACCTCGTCGGATATCTATAGATACACCTAGATAACGCAAGAGCAACTACTTCGCGTACCAAAAATCGCACCAGCTTACGTACAAAAATCGTAAGCTGCCACTTTCGCGCTCAGTCCTGTGTACTGCTGGTTGGGTGAGCGTGAGCGCTGGCGCTAGGCCCCGGGGGTGGGGCGAGACGGGTGCCGCACGCGGCGGCGTCTTTGAATCGATTCGATTTTCCCATCACTATCACTAAAGTAGGTAGTCAAAAAATGGCACACTTGGTTTTCGTACAGATCATGATACTTGCGTTATCTAGGTATATCTATATCTGTGGTGTAGTCCCTTTGAAAGATTTCGATTCTACACCCCCTGAACCGATTGAAGTGCGCACTGCGCATACAAACGAATTGGCCAGTTTACAATATTTATTATACCCCTAAACCATCGTGAAAGCGACTAAAACATCCATTATTAGGAAACAATAACTTTCAGCAGTACGCAAGCGTTTCTAAAGAGGGCCACTACACTTTAGGCGATGTTGGAACTTTTCCAGTTTTTAAAGGAAAACAGCATGTTTATGTATTGAATTTATCAAGTAATAAGCTAGACTCGTGTTTATGGTTCGACGGAAATATAAGGCTAAGTGGTTCGGTGGTAGAAGTTCATGTATTATACCAATCTAGAACTATTGTCTATTCCAATAGTTTTTGATGAAAATGTAAACAAAACCTGTTCAGGTTAAATTCTTATTAAATCAATCAATCAACTCAATCTATCGCAGTCCACTGCTGGACATAGGCCTCTCCCAGGCTGCGCCACAATACCCTGTCCTCCGCCTTCCATGTCCAGTCTACCCCAGCCACCTTCTTTAGGTCGTCCGTCCATCTAGCTGGGAGGCTTCCTACACTACGCTTGCCGATACGCGGTCTCCACTCCACGACTCGTCTGCTCCACCGGCTATCGGTCCTTCGACAAACATGGCCAGCCCACTGCCACTTCAGTTTGCTTACTCTGCAAGCTATGTCGGTAACTCCGGTTTTTTTTCGGATAATTTCATTCCTGATTTTATCCTTCAAAGAGACTCTGAGCATAGCTCATTTCTTCATTGCATTCCTATAACTTAGGGTCTATCTGAGGAGTATTGTTTCTCGTATAGGCTTTTTGCCATTAGCCAACATCTTAGGTGGAAGAGGCCCATTAGGCACATAAATACTAGCTTCTGCCCGCAACTTTGTCCGTGAAATTTCACCCTACCCCATTCACCCTCTCCCCATTCACCTTCTTAGGGGTGGAATTTCGAAAAAGCCTTTCTTAGTACCTACCTACACTTCACAAAGAACACACCCTCCAAATTTCATGTCTCTGAGACCAGCGGTTTAGGCTGTGCGTTGATCAGTCAGTCTGGACTTGGGACTTATAATTATATATATAGAAGATTTTAACTCACGCCGTTTTCAGAGATAGAGGACATCAGAGAGCATAGACAACATTCGGCCAGCGGTAACGACGGTGAAAAAGTTAAAAACGTATTGGACTCACAAGCAACTGAAAAGCTTGTGTGAATCCTGTTAAAAGTCGTTGTAGAAATAGGAGACGCTTCGAAAGCGATTGTCACTTGTCTCACCCTCACGTTGGCCTTGACTGCAAGGAAATTATATTCATGGAAACAGGGTCCGATCAAGAGGGGCGGGGGGGTAGTCGGGTAAATGCCCAGAGCGACAAAATTGAGGGCACCGGGTGGTTGCACGGAGTCCTTAATTTTCTCACTAGGAGAGGAAAATGTTACAAAAATTACCATGCTTATCAGACCGAAAAAACAGTATTTTTAATGGTTTTTCTTTTGAAATAATGCTATTTTTGCGGCTGTAAATTTTTAGACGGACCAACATAAGGACGATGGTAAAAAAATGTGTAAGAAAAACGCATTAGATATTTACAAGAAAAATAATCAGCTAACGAAAATACACTAATGTGCCGGCAATTTATTATTTTATGTCAAAATAAAATCACTTCAATCAGTGTTTGATTTTGCTTGGTTATCTTTGGTTAGACGTACTGAGCGCTGTGGTAAAATTTGTCCATCTATTTTAATGGGACCCTGTATATATAAAAGGAGAAACTGACTAACTGACATATGAACACACAGCCGAAACCGATATGGAGTTAGTGTAAAGGGCGGCGAATGTATTTTTTGCCCGGAGCGGCTAAATAGCTAGATCGAGCCGAGTCTTTAGTCAACTGGACCCACTCGAACTGGATCCGCGGGTCAAATCAAATTTTGAATTGGTCGTCTGGACCCACTGCCTAATTTCATCATTAGTAGGTACAGTCAAGGAGTAAAGCCGAATCTTTTAGTTTTATTTCTATGACTTACTCGTAAAATATACATATTATTCAATTAGGTACACTTAATTTTTATTTACTTATTTTTACTTACTGTCTGCAGTGAGCTAAAACGACGGCCATGGAAGTGCAATAACTACCTCTCAAATAAAACAAAAACTGTTACCACTATTTCCTTGTAACTACGTAAGTAAACATAAGATGGGCTTTACTTCAAGCTTGCTAAACAATCGTACTACTTTATATCTCTCTTGTACTCTAATTCGATTTTATAACCCAACAGTAAAACTGTGACTGCCTTACACAGTATAGAAACAACAGTAAGCTAACAATTTTATGGTGCTACTATTTATTTTAGTACCTGTGATTTTATTGGTTGTGTGTTTATAGGATAAAGATAGTCAGGTAAGGAATATTAAAGAGAAATATTACAATTATACGCTGACCCTACCCCTACAGACATTGACCTGTCCAATTTTCAATAAGTCATACAAAATCAATTTCAGTTTTTCCGAATTTGGACACTTTTCGGGAAACTTTTAATAATAAAATAATGATAGTAAGAAAACTTTATTGCTAAAAAAATTACAGAAAATTTTCACTGGCCCCATTTTTTTTTCCAAAAAACCTATTCCAATCTATTAAAAACATTTTAAACTAGCTGCGCCGGAATATCGGGATAAAAATTACCCTATGTCCTTTTTCGGGACTCAAGCTATCTCTATACCAAATTTCATCAAAATTGGTTCAGCCGTTTGAGCGTGAAGAAGTAACAAACATATAAACACACACACACACACTCACAAACTTTCGCCTTTATAATATTAGTGTGAAGTGTGATTAAAGAAATAGTCGGTCAGTATTCTCGAGTGCACTTCCAACGTGCTTATTTGCATGAACAGCATTTCATTTTAATTTATTCTAGACTAGCAGCGCCCCGCGGTTTCACCCGCACAAGTGTCGTTCCCGTAGGAATATCGGGATAAAACGATCATAATGTGTTATTCTGATGTATATGCTATATTACTATAAAGTTTCATCAAAATCCGTTCTGTATTTTTGCGTGAAAGAGTAACAAACATCCATCCAACCGTCTATGCTCATAAACTTTCGCATTTATAATATTAAGTAGGATAAGATAGTAGAATTAATAAATATTATTGAAAATACTATGTTTTTGATTAGACGTAAGCAATAAATGTCTTATAGCCCAGTTTCTTGTAGCACTAGGCCATGACAGGTACTTTTTCATTTTTATTAAAAGAAACAACTTGGCCTACTGATTCCAATACACTGCGTGCACCCTTAGGCCGTCTCCACACGAACGTTAAGTCGCGATCGACGGCTGTAAATCTCGCTTCCCGCAGATAAAGTAGATACGTGAGCAGCAGCCTAATACAGCCATCTTCATTTCTCGGTTTACGAGACAACTCCGGTGGTATTTTTTATGTCCCGACCTTTTTTTTTTAATATCTATGAATCTATTAAGTAATAAGGTTGTCAGAAATTGGCGTGGTGTTCCATAATTTTTTGTTATGGTCAACCTCGCCGCGGATTTTCGTATCTGGTAATAAAAGGTGTTATTAAAAAACTGGCCAAGAGCGAATCGGAGTCGCGCTCTGACAGAAATATTATTGTTTTAGTGTCTTTATTTGTTACTAGCTTCTAGCCCGCGCCTACGTCCGCGTGCATCGCATCGCATCGCTTGCCGCGCTATTACGTCGTTTTCGCTCAGCGTTCTTTGTGTCTCTTTTGTCTTTGCTCGGCATCAATCGCACTGAGCCCGCGTGGTAGCCCATTCCCTCTCGTAGAGAGGAGGCCTGTGGCCCAGCAGTGGGAACATTATAGGCTGATTATGTATGTATGTATTTAATACAGTTCAGTTCCATTCCACCCCGAGCTAACATGATTCCAGAAAAAAGAAATGTGTATGTAGAAGAAAATAAAATACATAAGTAGTTAAAAAATGTCGTATCGACAGCGCCATTTTGTGTAAGCATTTTAAAATCATTTTACTGCAAAACCATTTACCAAATGGGACATTACCTTTATAGCTTAAAAAAGCACCATTCCATATTATAAATCACAATTATTATAACCACAAAAAAGCCCTTAATATACTATAACGATAAATTAAAAATTACCGAGTCCCAACCGTAAATGACGAGACGGTATCGACAACCGTAAATTATCGAAAATACCATAAAAATTGTTATTATATATCAAAATTTATAAAAATTTACGACCACACCGCGCAATAACGAAATTGTTTGTACAGATCGTGGATTAACGGAAGTGAGGTTGAGCGTGGTATCTTGTGTTACCCAAGCGTAGTTTGTGAGAGCTTTACATGGGTATGGTCTTAAGAGCCTATACTACCTCAAATGGCTTAGCGTGATCCTCCGTTATGTCGAAAATACTTCACCATTAATTTTGAAATAAATATATGGTAAAGTTGAGGATTAATGCTAAGTCCTATGTTAGACGAAAACACGATTCTATAAAATTTTCTCGATAGAAAAAAAATCCAAAGTTACCTCTAACCCGAACAATAAACCGCTGGTATTCAAAAAATACTTCAAATTAGATCATGAAACTTTGCATACTAACTGAACATACTTTAAAGCAGGTCTTATGTTATTTATTTTTTTATAATTACCATTATTTTCAGTGCAAAAAGCAAATACCTAAACTATTGGCGCTGCCTGCCGCCCAGCACCGCACTCTGTCTCGCTCTCACTCAGTCCGCGAGCAGTATCGTATGAGCGAGATAAAGAGTAAATTTTAGCTGAGGTAGTATAGGCTCTTAAGGGTCCCCGAAACGATCAATCGCAACTGTCAATTTTTACGTGATTGATGCGCAAGTTGATCGTCTACCAAATGCAACTAAAGCGATTGACAATATTACTACAATTCAATATATTGCAATTGATCGTTTCGGGGACCTTTTAGTGTTAAAATCAACCTACTTTACAGGTGGACGGTTTTATCATCTAAAAAAGATATAGAAGAGAATAAATTTAATAATGGAAAGAAAGATCGAATCTAAAGATATTTATCGTAAAAAATTGTGAGCTTTAATTTATTATAGCATAAGTCATTTTGGTGATTGGAGTATTTTATCGGGACAAAAAACTCAAGGCTATTTAATGTCCTAGGGTGCGAATTTGTCAATTATTATTTTGATCGTTACGACATCATCGCCTAAATATAAATACTGTTTATTGTATCTCCACTAATAACATTCTTATACTAGTCATACTAAGTCGACGAGTATTTTGTCAGAATTTTGTAATATGTGAGAGGTCGGGACTTCGGGAGTCTAAGCAAAGAAAATTTAATAACTGAATTTTAAAACTCCAAGCCCCCATTATTTCACACTAGTTACGCCCGCTGTTTCACCCGCATAAGTCTCGATCACATAGAAATATAGGGACAAAAAGTATCCTATGTCCTAATCCAGGTTATGGTATATCCATGTGCCAAATGTCATCCAAATCCATTCAGCCGTTTTAGCGTGAAAGCGTCACAAACAAACATAAAAAAAACAAATGTTTTCTCTTTATAATATTAGCTCAGATATACACTTTGTCATTTCTAGGACAGCACCGATATCTTAGACGAAACCTCATATTTTATTTATCATTATGGTAATTGCCTCATCCAGGCTTGAAGTGCTTTTGAAGTGGTATCCTTGAATATATCACGATTATATTTTGGCAAAATATAAAGTTGGATATTATAAGGTCACCAAAGTATTTTTTAATAACATTCGTGATTACGGCTCCAAAAGGTTATTTTGATAATCAATATTATATGTAGGCAAGAAAGATTATATCGCAAATCAAAGGATATTACTATTTTCATCATTTTCTTTCATGTTTACCTAATATATATTTTTTTGTATCGTTTATCTCGAAACTGCCAAGTCCTAGTTTGATATCGATGTTACAATATAAAGAATATTTGTGCATACGTGTACTTTCAAAATCTAATAACCACATTTTTGAACGTTCGTGATCCATTGTCCATACAAAATTGGCCATTGTCTTTTTAACTAGACCAAAACTACAAAGCCAAGCCGTAGACATCAGTTTGTGATTTATATTAGTCTACTAGCAGCGCCCCGCGGTTTCACCCGCCTAAGTGTCGATATTCCCGTGGGAATATTGGGATATAAAATATCCTATGTATTAACCCTGGTTATAAACTATCTGTGTGCCAAATTTTATCCAAATCTGTTCAGCCGTTTGTACGTGAAGAGTAACAAACATACAAACACACTTACAAACTTTCGCCTTTATAATATTAGTGTGAAATTTAAAAACTAGCGATCCGTCCCTGCTCCACTCTGTTCTTGCGACTTGACAAAACATCGAGATTTCTTTTATAATTATGTAAGTTTTATATTATAAAACAAAATACTAGCTACACCCCGCGGTTTCACGCCCATAAATCTCGATCCCGTAGGAATATCGGGTTAAAAAGTATTATATGTCCTAATCTTAGCTATGTGCCAAATTTCGTACAAATCCAAAAGAAAGCCTAACAAAAAAATATACATTTTTTTATATTAGTTTAAATATTAATTCTCTCTAAATATTGGCGAAACTCGCATTAAAATCCTTAGCGTATTATACAAGACTAATAAAACAGCGACCATAGATCCATACTAATATTATTATAAATTCGAAAGTAATACTGTCTGTCTGTATGTTACCTTTTCACGCCTGAACCGCTGAACCAATGTAGATGAAATTTGGTATAGAGATAGTTTGAGTTCCGGGAAAGGACAGAGGATACTTTTTATCCCGATATTCCCACGGCATCGAGACTTGTGCGGGTGAAACCGCGGGGCGCAGCTAGTATTCTATAATATTTAGAGCACAAATGCCCCACGTGTGAACAAAAGTCGTATTCAGAAGTTTGTGATTTATATCATTTTATATTTAGAAATTACTTCTTTTTTGATAGCTCTCAGGCTGTTTATAAGACGTCGTTACGCATAATCTGTGGGCGTTATGGGCTAGGGGGGGTGTTGCTGGGGAGACTGAAACACCCAGTTTTTCTTTTTTCTTTAGCGAAGACAAAGGGAGCTCTTAATGGAGGATGGGTAAACATGTCTAGTCGGTTATTTGTTTCTTATAACTGACGATGTTATAGCAACATTGTTATAGTCAAAGCATTTATTTCAATCAAACCAATTACAGGCACTTTTGAATTGTCAAGGGGTCGGTCAGTCAGAAAGATGAAGCTAGTTGCCCATTTCAAAGCGTAGGTACCTATGGGGAAGAACGGGCAAAAAACTCCATGGACTATGGTTACAAAGTCTTGGTTACATCATTCATGTCAAAAATTATACATGTGAGAACGATGCAGAACGTTAAAAGCGTCCATAATGAAAAGAGTCTACTAGAGTACTAACAGTCCGTTCAAAGTTATTTTACCTTTGACAGCAGCAAACTAAAAGGAACCTTATTGTAACAAGAATAAAGATCACAATGATTTTGACGAACTTGTCAGTGGCAGCAACCCAACAGCAGCCTTATTAGAATGAGAATAAAGATTACTGTGATTTGGACAGGGTGCAAAATCAGAGGTAAAATAACTGTGAAAGTACTGTACAGACGCCAGCACATCAAGCTACTACAATTGGTCAATTTCTTTAATAGACGTTCAACTTAATCGCTAAAAAATAAGGTTCAAAGTTGATTAGGAAAATTTGACAGTTTCGGGTAGATTTATCAATCAACTCAGCCTATCGCAGTCCATTGCTGGACATAGGCCTCTCCCAGGCTGTGCCACAACACCCTGTCCTCTACCTTCCGCATCCAGTCCGTCCCAGCCACTTTCTTTAGGTCGTCCGTCCATCTAGCTGGAGGGCGTCCCACACTACGCTTGCTGATACGCGGTCTCCACGCAAGGACTCGTCTGCTCCACCGGCCATCGGTCCTTCGACAAACATGGCCAGCCCTACCACTTCAGTTTGCTTAAACTGCAAGCTACGAGTATGTCGGTAACTCCGGTTCTTTTCCGGACAATTTAATTCCTGATTTTATCCTTCAAAGAGACTCCGAGCATAGCTTGCTCTTTAGCGAAGCATATACCTAGATTCATGCACCGTATACCATACTCAGTTTCCACACAGACAAAACGTTTCACACAAAAGACAATTTGTTGACTTCTCAAACTGACTATGTAGTTAAATCATATTTTCTGGGAAGTATGACGTAACCCGCAAATGTGTGAAGTAGCGAAAAAGTTTAAAAGTAACTAATGGCGCGCTGCCAAGTGACAGCATTCCACTATGTCTAGACGAGTAGGTCGGCCATTTTGAATTTACTGTCACCGTGTGCGGAATGTTTGGATAGGTTAGGTTTGAAAACCAGGCTATGTCGGTGATTATGTTGGTACACTTTACTAAAAACTCGGTGACAACGCAAAAGTATATTTTGTTTTTAATTTATGTTTACGTAAATTTTATTTAGTAGGTACTTTTTAGTTCAATGAAAGCTTGTTTTTAATAAGATTTTTACTTATATTTTGCTAGCTTTTGCCTGCGACTTTGTCTGCAATCCAATATAAAAGTAGCCTATGCCCTAACCCAGGTCATGGTCCACCCATGTGCTAAATTTCATCCAAATCCGATCAGCCGTTTTGGCGTGGAAGCGTAACAAACAAACTCATTTATAATGTTAGTTAGGATTTTATATAAAGCTCAAAATTGTGTCTTATTATAATTAAAATCTCAAACAGGCTAACCGGGGTAACTCTTTGCATCCTTCACAATTCATTTAATTTGCAACCGCAATAAACAAAACAAAAAACAAAGAGAAAATTATACTTTCAGTATACTTAATAAATAGCTAAAATAAAAGGTTTTATATTCTAAAACATTTCAGTAAAAAGGATTAAAAAAAAAACGTCTGTTCCTAACGTTAAAAAAAACCCTTTGAAAATCATTCTCTTAACATTTTTCCGAATTTTTAACCCAATTTGTAACATCAAAAACGTTTTACCTATTCAACATTTATTTGCGTCAACCACGGTTTGTGATGAATAACAAAATAAGAAGATTTTACTGAAAATTGACGCTTTGCGAAAGTCCTTTAATTAGTCATTATTTTATATTTAACTGTCTGAAAGTTTTATTTCAAAAATATTAAGTTTACATCAAACGTTAAATTACTTGCAGATATTTCGAAAACGGAATAAGAAGCTTTTATTCCGTAAAAAAGATTAAAACTGTCATAAACTTCAAAAGTTTAAACTCGGAAAGTAACAAGAGATGTCATTTGCAAGTTGCTAAATTGTCTTTTGTGTTCAAATCAACTTGCTTACGAGTACTACTATTTTTAAGATTATACTTAATCATCATCATCATCATTTCAGCCGAAAGACGTCCACTGCTGGACATAGGCCTTCCCCAAGCACCTCCACTTTGACCGGTTTTATGCTTCTCGCATACAACGAGTTCCTGCGGCGGACAAGGTCGTTGGTCCACCTTGTGGGACGCCTTCCAACGCTACGTCTTCCGGTACGCGGTCGCCACTCCAGAACCTTTTGGCCCCATCGGCTATCTGTTCTGCAAGCAATGTGCCCTGCATTCTGTAATGTCATATTTGTTACGGTTGTGAATCATATTTTAATCAATATACAAACGGACACTGCCCCGCAAATTGCAAAAAACGTAAGAAAATTTGAACTTCGCGGGTACCTTAGCGAATTCCCTTTAACGGACTTCATTTCAGTTTTTTAACCGACTTTATTAACCGACTTTAAAAAAGGAGGTTCTGTATTCGACCCGTATGTATGTATGTTTGTATGTCCGCGATTATCTCAAAAACTACTGAACCGATTTTGATAATTCTTTCATTAGTGTGATCTACATACTTTCAGGAAGGTTTTAGTATATAATACATTAGGTAATTATTCTTATGTACGAAGTTATATGCATAAATGTACTGCATCTCCGGCATTTGTATGCGAATTTTGATGATTCTTTGAGTTGTGTCTTCAATTCTTCAATGCACTAGTGTTAATTGAATTTATGTGGGGTAGGTACAACTAAAAAGTGAAAAATAAAAACTTTTTTACAAAAAAAACAACCGACTTCAAAAAAAACAAAGACTACAAAGTGAAAAATAACTTTAATTTCGGAAGTCGGTGTCAAAAAACTAAAATGCGGAACCAAAGACACCGACTTCCGAAATTAAAGTTATTTTTCACTTTGTAGTGTTTTTTTTTTGAAGTCGGTTGTTTTTTAAATAAGGAATGCTAGAAAATGTGGGTGGGTTAAAGCGACTTGGGTGTAGTACTTACCGCCGCACTCAGAGATGCCACCGGCTGAACGGGTTTGGGTGAAATTCACATGGGTAGACCATGACCTGGAGAAGAACATAGGGTACATTTCATCCTAGATTGCAGACGAAGTCGTGGCTAAAAGCTAGTTACCTATGTGTTATTTTTGTTTACTTGTGCAGACATTGTGTATTATGCTGATCAATTAAAGTTAATGATTAAATATTATTAAGTGACGTCTCAAGGTCGCTCAGCGCGCTATGGAGCGAGCTATGCTCGGAGTCTTTTTGAAGGATAAAATCAGGAATGAAATTATCCGGAAAAGAACCAGAGTTACCGACATAGCTTGCAGAGTAAGCAAACTGAAGTGGCAGTGGGCTGGCCATGTTTATCGAAGGACTGATGGCCGGTGGAGCAGACGAGTCCTGGAGTGGAGACCGCGTACCGGCAAACGTAGTGTGGGACGCCCCCCAGCTAGATGGACGGAGGACCTAAAAAAGGTGGCTGGGGTAGACTGGATGCGGAAGGCGGAGGACAGGGTGCTGTGGCGCAGTCTGAGAGAGGCCTATGTCCAGCAGTGGACTGCGATAGGATGAGTTGATTGAAGTGACGTCTCTATGTGCGGCATTTAGACTCGTAATTGAAATAAATTTCGAAGTACAAAAGCTCCTCAATTCAATAAAAAAGGCTTAGTACTTGAGCTGGAGTACAAAGAAAATTAATAAAGAGCTCTTCGTCCAATAGACCAGTATTTAATCAAAATACAAATGAAATGAATCCCATTATTTGGAACAAAGAATCAATTAGAATTGATATTTCTGAAATTTTTCCTTGTTTTTCTTCCGTACTTCATGAGTCAACATCTTTAAGTAATGATAAAGATAATATTTTTTAATAATATAGGGCAAGTTTTTGTGGTTGTTTATTAGCTTCAGCCATTATCAGAATTATGGTTTACTAGCTGCGCCCCGCGGTTTCACCCGCATAAGTTTCGATCCCGTGGGAATATCGGGATGAAAAGTAGCCTATATGTTAATCCAGGGTGTCAGCTACCTCCATGCAAAATTTTATCAAAATTGGTCCAGCCGTTTGAGCGTGAAGAAGTAACAAACATATAAACACACACACACACACTCACAAACTTTCACCTTTATAATAGTGTGATTGGAAAGAGGACAAGTTTCTAAACAGTGATCTCTATGGTTACTCTAGCTCTTCTTATAATCTGCCCATAAAGTTCGTACTGCTGGAACACAGGCCCCCTTTCTGTGAGAGGGAGTGGGCCGTAATCCACCACGCGGGCCCAGTGCGGGTTGGTAGTTGTCACATGTTTCGGTGAACGTAAACGAAGCAACTATCGCAAACGAATCTTTATGTTGCAGCCGTTGCAGGTGTGACGATAATGCAGGGAAGAAAGTTAAATGAGAACCAATTACTTACAACTTTTTATATTGTTACCAGTCCAGTGACACGTACTTACAGAAAGAGAGCGAAAATAAAACACGATCTTTTATATTATAACCAGTGATCGGAATAGGCTGAGTATATTTACCTAAACTTCGGAGAACAGAGACAGAAAGTGGAGACTTCCTTACGACTACTTTTTTTTTTTTCCCGGAATTCGTGAAAAATCTCAAATAAATTGAAAATAAGCTTTATTTAAGATGGGTAAAGGCTATTTTTTAACTAAATGTGCAGTGTGTGAACAATCAATCATCCCCTGTTTTCCTACCCTTAGGGTAGAATTTATTTTTCCAAATTTATATGGGACCTACTTCGGAGTAGGTATACCCTTTCCAATAAAAAAAGAATTTTTAAAATCGGACTGCTCTGTAAAATGTTATGCGTGATAATACACAAAAAACAACCATACGCGTCGAATTGAGAACCTCCTCCGTTTTTTCGTCGGTTAATTATTATACACTTAAAGACGATAATACCTACATACTCCTTGTATGTAAGGAACGTAGCAGGTGGCGTAGTTTTTACCTACCCCATGGGAACACGTACCCTAATTGCGTAACACACTATCAATCGGAATCTGAATCATTTTGAAGCAAATTGCTAATCCATTGCTTCAAAGATCGAAAAACTTGTCTGCCCAACACGTAAATCCATACTTACTAATATTATAAAAATTCGAAAGTAACTCTGTCTGTCTGTCTGTATGTTACCTTTTCATGCCTAAACCGCTGAACGGATATCGATAAAATTTGGCAGACTGATAGATTGTATCCCGGGGAAGGACATAGGATAGTTTTTATTCTGATATTCCCACGGGATCAACACTTATGCGGGTGAAACCGCGGGGCGCAGCTAGTAACACAATGAATGTTGTTGAACTGTCAAAATGAAACCGATTCCGATTGATAATGTGTTGCGCAGTTGCCCCGAAGGTGTGAATTTATGTACGTACATATATCTATCTCTGTACGTAACAAAATTTGTCTAAATTAAATCGAAATGTAACAGGACTTTTATATTTTTATTTTTCGTGCTTTGGAAAGTGAAATCACAAAATCATACATTTGAGTTCGTGAAACCTAACAGAATTAAATAAAAAAGACGGGTTGCACTCCGGGAGTGCCGGCAGAAGTGAAAACTTGAATATTAACGTTGTGCATTTTTGATATTTTTCATTAATAGATGCACTTTGTTCAATTTCTATATTTTAAACACTTTATATACACGAATTTTACGAATACACAGCAGTGTGGCCACTACACAGACGGTCGAGCCATCAGATGTCACCATCTATGGATGCGCGTGGCACGCTGTAACATAAACACACACGAATATTCGCGCAAGCGCCCTGCGCTGCCTAAACGAAATAGCAGGCATACATTTTTGCCGCGCCGTAGAAAGAGAGGGGGATACTTCCTGTCCTACGCCGCGCCGGCTGTCTACTCTCCATCCGTCTTACGAATTTTCGATCAGTGTCACGTGTCCTGACGCGAGTTTAACATTTTTTACCCATTACAAAAAAAGTGTACAACGCCGCTAAAGAAGTTTTCACTTCAAAAAAAAATAACCAAGTCTGTCAAATCCGCGTCACAGTATAAAGATACCCCCACACATGCAAACGCCCCGTCCCTTTTAAAACCGCAGCCGCTCTCGCCCTCGGGTGGTACTCGACGGTACTTGTAACACTCGCACGGCACTCGTGTGTGTGAAGTGGCCATTACGCTCGCGACTATGACATATTGCTTCTTTGTTTTAGGCCCAGGGAGGGAGGGAATATTTATAGAAAAATATGAATTTAGTGTCGTGTTTTGTTTTTAGCAGGGTTTTGAGGAGTTTGTAGCCTATACACTTCTTTAAACATATGGGAGGTGCTCGTGGCTAAATAATAACAGCCGCTCAGGTCGATCTTTAATGTTAAGCAACGCTTGTCAAGGTCGCGGTCGGATGGGTGACCATCCATTACATACCGAAACTCCTCCGTGCCTCGGAAAACACGTTAAGCCGTTGGTCCTGGCTGTCATTTGTAGATCTTTAACTGTCATTACGAGTAGTTAGAAGCGCGAAAGTCATACAACCAGTCTTACAAACTTCAAGTATTTTGGCTAATGTTACGGACAAATATTACAAACTATCTGTTGAAGGCGACTTCATTCACATACAAACGTCAACCCCGTGAGACTTTCTAAGAGGTAAAAGTTTCGGAAAGTCTTTTCTTACTGCACTCTATACTCTACGGAATAAAGTATTCCAAAGTTCTTCATCTTTAGTAAGACATCAGAGTATCCGATGTTTTTGTGATTACTGTTACGCGGTGTCCTGCGTGAGTGACGAATACGACGCGACGCGACGCAACAAGACGCGACGTAATGCGACGCGATGCTACACGCGACAAATGTCCTACGTGATTTTGGGCATTTCTTCTCGAATCATGGAGAAGTACAGTACAATTTTGCTCAAAAGTTCATATGTAGTCCGTGTTGTCTCGCCGCAGACTGTTATATAGACCGCAAGCAGGGTATGCCGTTGAGTTGATCGCGTTCGTCGCGTTCGCAACGTCGCGTCGCGTCGTATTCTTCGCTCACGCAGGACACCGCGTTAGATATAAAAATGAGATACAACGTGCCGCTACAGTGGCGACATTAATTTAACACACGGGTAGGGCTAGTGGCCAGGAATCATTAAAATTATAACAACAAAAAATTATTCGTCATTTGAAAATTACCGCCTGCGCCGCTCGCCGACATACGGCTCTCTCTCTCTTTCCTTCGATTCGCCTACTCTTTGCACGTGCGATGTTATGATCAGCCCGGTCCCACTTCAGCTTAGCGGCTTTTTGAGCAACGTCAGTTATCTGTGTTTTAGTGCGCAGTGTGGTGTTGCGAATATGGTCTGTCAATTTGAAGCCTAGAACACTGCGCTCCATTGCACGTTGGCAAACCTTGACTTTGGACTTTTGAATGTTTGTCAAAGACCAAGTCTGGGGACCATAGGTCAGAATGGGAAGGATGCACATGTCCATAACTTTTCGCTTTAGTGCCAATGGCAGATTTCCTTTCCTAAGCTCTTTCATAGACTTCTAGCGGTATGTACAACGCCACATGCGAACAACGCGTCATACTGACGTCACGCAAATCCTGCATGTCGCAAGCAGAGTTTACCGCGCAACTAGCATAGATACAACGGCCCGACATGAATCATCGGGCAGTTGCCCGCCAGACAAAACACCCGTCTGGTCGGAGGATCCTCCCTTTTCTATGGAGTATGAGTGAACTTTAAACCCTGTACCTCATACCTCTATAGACAAGTAGCTCTTCCAAGCATTTTCGGTTGTTCTTAAGACTTCCTTGTTTTGTCTGGACTGAAAGACATGGTGATAAAAATATTAATTACTATTTTTATTTATCGCCAGCATCAATGTTAACATATATTACGTCAAAATTATATCATTATGTATGTGTCTTATTATACCTACTTTATACTAATTATACTTTTATACTATATTATACTAATTATAAATGTAAAGTTTGTGAGGATATTTGTTACTCTTTCACGCAAAAACTACTAAACGGATTTTGATGAGGTACAGAGATAGTTTGAGCCCCTGAGGATAGTTTTTATTCCGATATTCCCACGGGATCGATACTTATGCGTATGAAACCGCGGGGCACTGCTAGTATTATTATATGTGGAGATTATAATGTATACGTGCAGATAAGCAGTTTCATACGAGTCTTGATACAAAAACGAAGTTATGTCCAGTTTCCTATTTTCCCGATAATTCGGAGCCAGCAACTAATAAATAAATTACGAAACTTGCTCATATTTCGGAGAAGGCTGACTTATAAGAGTTATCAGGTAATCCGATTACTGAAGTAGTTTGTTGTCGATTTGCTATTATTTTCTGTGGAACTGTTTATTAGTTTATTTATTATAGGTCTATTATTGGCGCTCGTGGCTAAATTATAAATGCCACACGGCTCGATAGGCGAGCAGTGCCATGGTGGTCCAGTGGTAAAGGCACCGAGTTAGGTTGTGGGTTTGGGCCAGACAGGCGCTTTACTTTGTGTAAATAATTTCATCACCACTGCTCTCAAAACGGTGAAGGAAATCATCGTGAGAAACAGGCATGTCGTAGAACCAAAAATTTGACATGTTTTGTGACATTTATAAACCCGCACTGGGCCCGCATGGTGGATTACAGCCCACTCTAAGAGAGGCCTGTGTTCCAGAAGTGCGAAAATTACAGACTGATTATCAGTGATCGGAATAGGCTGAGTATATTTACCAAAACTTCGGAGAACAGAGGCAGAAAGTGGAGACATCCTTACAACGACATTTTTTTTCCCGGAATTCGGGAAAAATCTTAAATACGTTGAAAATAAGCTGTATTTAAGATGTGTAAAGGCTATTTTTAACTAAACTTGCAATTACCAAATTTTCGGGATTTTCACGTAAAATCCCGAAATAGGTAAATAGTCTAACTTTAATTCATGTATTCGGATTATATTTACAATCCTTAAACTAACCGTTGTATCATACATTACATAAATAGGTCGGTTTGTGGTCACCAGACGATCCAATACATATCGTGACGATCTGTCATTCGTAGATGGTTGACAGTCGTTACGGGTAGTCAGAAGCCCAAAAGTCTGACATTCAGTCTTACGAAAGGCTATCGTGTTACCCAGTAAACAGTAATGGCGATGCTCATTGGAAGCCTATATCCAGCAATGGACACCTTTCGGCATAATGATGATGACGCTGACGATAATGATAAAACCATCATGCCTCTACGACCATTTATTTGTCTATTATCTATGTGTAATAAAACATTCCCCGAAGACAGTAGTGGTGTGCCTATAAAATAGTAAAGGCATAAATGGGGGCATTACACATTTACTTTATTGTAACTACACATATTTACTAACGCTATTACAACATTATTTATGTGTCTTGTATACCTATATTATATTATAGGTTGTCTTTAAAATGTCGCACTTAGCAATAAGACCGCCCATTGTGTCTTTTACCTATTGTGGTATAGTAATTTTATTTTAGGTGCATCGTCCTCACATGTTGTTACATAATTAATGTACCCATGCAAAATATTGTATGTACCTAAAACATTTTAAAAGAGTAACGGTGGAGTTTCTTGCCCATTCTTCTCCATACGAAAACTACCTTTTGGAATGGGCGACTAGAATCAATTCTATTTTAAGATAATTTTTGACGTTCAAAAGTGCCTTTTATGTGCCTATTTCAAATAAATGCTTTGACTTTGACTTTGTCGCCCTTTGTAAAATTTATTTTATTTATGTCTGTAATTTATAATGGTGTACATAATAAAGAGTATTCTATTATATATATTGTGTTGGAGATTCCTAAATAAATAAATAAAACACAGAAACCAAAATTATTTCACTTTACTTTGAGCTTAATAGAATTTATCATCGTCGACCTAATTAATATCACTTTGACTTCATTCCCCGTACTAGAAAATAAGTATAAAAAAGAATCTAAATTACGAGACATCGCGAGACGCTAGTAATTTAGCAATTTTCTCTTTGTTCACAGGTCACCTAGCCGACGAGTGCCTCTAATTAAGATTTTAAACGTGGCGCAAATTAATTAACTGTTGGAAGAAACTAATGAAATAATTCATCAAAAAACATATCTTAAAAATTAGATCGAAGTGTTAAATAAAAGAAATGCATTATAAAGTGATTTCGAAAAAAGAACAGTGATAAATAACAGTGTTCCAAAATAGTGCATAAAATAAAAGTGAAAAGTATTAGTGTTCCATAAAGTATTAAAAAATACTAGTGAAAAAATAACAGTTCCGAAAAAGTGTTCCATAAATAAAACGGTGAAACTCATAAAAGTGACAGTGAAAACTTAAAAGCAGTAATAAATAACGTATCAGTGACTGAAGTAACAATAGCAATGCTTTGCTAGTGTGGTGATATTGATGATTTTGCCACCGTCATCACGAATGCGGGCGGGCGGCCCCTCCGGCCGGCAGGTCAATGACATCGCCGGCACTTCTTGTGCTTTCCTTGGCCCTTGGTAAGTCCTGGCTTTATTCAATACTTCTTAATTAAGATTGCTATTATACAGGTAGTCCCTGGAAGTATGGATCAAATCGAATAGGGACGTGGGCAAGGTCATTTCCAAACGTTTTAGCAAAAAAAAATACAAAAAAAATACTAAAAAAAAATACAAAAAAAAAAAAATACTAAAAAAAAGAGAAGAGAGATCGAACTCGTGAAAGCTTTTTAGGATAGCCCTGATAGTATTTTTTTATGATTATTTTCTTTGAGCACTAAGCGAAGTGATTGAAAAAAAAATTAAAATCGGTCATAACTTTTGAACCGTAAAAAAATTCACTGACATTCTCAGGGTTAAAAAGTTTGGAAATGACCCTTGCCCACGCCCCTATTCGATTTGATCCATACTTCCAGGGACACCCTGTATACTGTTACCCTACTGTTACCTGCATAGCTGATCACTATCTCTCACAGAAGTAACAATTTTGCATAGTAAAATAAAATTGTCTATTCTTAAAATAGGTTTTCCAAGTCACTTTTACACGTCATAATATACAAAAATAAGTTAGACGGAATCGACATGTCCTATCTGATCTTTGAGAAGAAATGGCGAAACAAACTCAAGGGTCAAAGTCTGTTTAAAGTCCAGACATAATCTTGGTCAGGTCTGAATGAAAGATTTGATCAGTATGAGCTTTGAAATCGTTTTTACAAGACGATAAGTAAGTATAGTCATAAAGAGCCTAATTTGTACACCTTGCAAGTAAAAACATAGCGGTACAACGCAAATTTTATACCATGTACAGTCAACAGCAAAAGTAGATGATGAAAATCAGAAATTCAATCCTAATGCACGGAGTTCGTGTCAGAACTGTGTGGCGTCGAAGTGATTCAAAAGTATGTGATTATAAATTATACCAAACCTTTACTACTAGTACAGCTGCCATATATTCGTGATCAGTTTTTTTGACTCCAAAAGTTATAAACTCAATCATCATCTACTTTTGCTGTTGACTGTACCATATTACCTATGTTCAACAAATAAAATACTTTTGAATCTTTGACTTTGACTTTGAAAGATGTGCAGGAGTTAGCTGCTCTCAAATATACGAAATGAAACTAGGTATTTGTGACTCGAGGTTATACAGTTTTGATCAGCCAGACTCCGGAAAAATAATCTGACAGTTCTCTGTCAAAATCTCTAGTGACGTATCACAATCGCAGTTATGTTAATCGCCACAGCACAGATATATGATATTTTTTGGCTCGTAATACTGTATCTGTTACTGGATTTGGGGGAGGCCTTTGCCCAGCAAGGGGACAGTATAGGCTAAAAAAAAAAAGTATTAATGTGTAGCTACAATAAAGTACATAAACTGTAATAATATTATGACGTATTGTGGCTGCACATTGATAAACTATTATGGAAGGTGAATGGTTAATGAAAATTGTATCAATTCTTGTGGATGTATACATCTTTTTGAAGCTAACTGTACCTATTTGAATATAACCTAAGTGGTAAAAATAAAAAAAAAACTAAGATAGTCCGCCTAGAATAAAACTTATTAAGCTGACTGATTAATTAGATACAATACCTAACCACCTACCACCAATCAATGCCGACCTCAATCAATCAATGTCTACCTATAAATGTAGCGCGTCCATGGTTTCAATATGGGTACGCATATTTCACTACCTATATTATTTTTATAACCTGCACCTTTAAAGCATTTAAAATTCGAGTGAGAAACCAAAACAGTTAAAAAATATTTGAATGAAAAGTCGCGCCAACTTTCATACTGCTCTATTTCGGGCCTCAAAAACATGCGAATGAATGGCACTGACTTTTTATTTAGGACTTACCGTTTTAACACGTCCAAAATAAAATTATTCTCGTTACGACTGAAAAGAGCATCCTTTTGGCAGCTTAATTTAATTCAAATCTATACTAATATTATAGCTGAAGAGTTTGTTTGTTTACATAATGTTCCCACTGCTGAGACACAGGCCTCCTCTCTGTGAGAGGGAGTCGGTCGTAATCCACCACGCGGGTCCAGTGCGGGTTGGTAGATGTCACATGTCTCCGAATTTTTGGTTCTAGGACATGCCGGTTACCTAACGATGTTTTCCTTCACTGTTTTGAGAGCAGTGGTGATTAAATAATTTACACAAAGTAAAGCCTGGGTTCGAACCTACGACCTACAACTCGTAAGTCGCGGCTTTGCTCTAAAAGAAGGAGAAATGAAAACAAGACGTTTATAATTAAGAGGAAATGCGGGTGGTCGTTTCTCCATAGAAACGCTTCGTCTGTTTTCTTTCTGGTTAATGACCATAAAGCAATGATATTTTACAGAATAATAAATATTAACTACTTGTATGTTTGTTTGTGTGATGTTTTCATTTTTGATGATACATTATTTATACAGGGTGGTCCAAAAGTCGTGGATCAAACGAAATAGGGAGATGAAGGAGGTCATTTCCAACAAAAAATCTTTCTACAGTATGGTCATAATTAAATTGCCCTAAAAGTTATGAATATTTGTGTATACCGAGTTCTTTTTAAATTAGACAAATTTAAAAAAGAATGTGATATAAAACAATAAAACAAACGGTGTTGTATTACTACTAGATAATGTATCAGCACTACAAAGTTCTATTAGAGCTCTGAGTATCAAATTTCAAGAGCAATTTATTTTATTCCAAAAATTTTGTAACGTTACCAAAAATTATTTCTCACTTTAAAAGCGTTGGAAATGACCTCCTTTATCCCCCTACTTCGTTTGATCCACGACTTTTGAACCACCCAGTATAAGCACTAGAACCCTCAAAAAACGCGGATATAAACCGATTCAACAGAAGCCTAGTGTATAAATTTTACAACTATTAATAAGAAAAGAAAAACATAGGGACACAGTGTATATCCTTCTTATTCAGTTTATGAAATATCTTTTAAATTAGTCCAATATTGGAGGAGGAAATGGGCGAGAGGCAAACCTCGAATTATGACTTTTTATTTAGGATTTTTCAAAAGTCTCTCCGACCGCATTTCCTCTTAAAACTCAAAATCAATATGAAACAGCAGTACATTTTGTTCAAAAATTTAATCATGACTACACTTTGTTACTCTCAAAACATTATTAACAACATCTTGCTTCGAAACAAAGCTGAATAAATCTGAATAATCTGGAGAGTACACAAATGAACCGTGCAACTGAAATACAACTTTATTTTTCGTTACTCAAAGCTGGATTTTGGTTGATAGGAAACTTTTTGCTGACCCGACATTCAGAGTTTTAATTGTTAATTTAGCATTTGAACGATAATTATCTGATTTGCATATTTTTAGGGATTTTGTGTGAGGAATTACTTTTTTAGTGTTCTCGTTTAAAATGGAGGGATTTAAGACTGTTGAAATTAGTTTTTGGCACACTGTTGAATTTTTTATTTTCTTATCTTGAATTTAATAATTTTGTTAGAAAGGTTAGAATTTTTTTCTCCATAAAACATTTGCAGTTATTAAACTGCAAATGTTATATGGAGAAAAAAAAAAATAGTACCTCTATCGTGTGAGCCTCTTTTCTACTGAAATTATAATAAAATGGATGGTCTAGGTACGACAATGCATGCGTTGCATTTTTTCAGCAGCTAATTTATTTCCTAGTAAATGGAACGGTATGGAACAGCAATTTTTTTTAAATAACTGGCGAAAAATTTTAACTCATCCAGAATCCTATACAGACGGCGGCACATCAAGGTACTACTATTTGTCAATCTCATCAATGCTGAAGAGAGAGAGTGTAATAATAAGAGTTATGAAAAGTATTTTTTTCTTTAATAGATTTTCAACTTTATCGCTAAAGAATAAGGTTAAAGATTGATTGGGAAAATTTGACAGAGTCGGGTAGCGTGATGTGCTGTCGTCTGTACCTACTAAATAAATAGAAGCATGTTGCGTGTCGATGTCTCTCCCATACTGTATAAGAAAGGTGTGGTCAAAGTTAAGGGCGTGGTACAGTCAACAGCAAAAGTAGATGATGAAAATCAGAAATTAAATACTAATAAACGGAGTTCGCGTCAGAACTGTGTGGCGTCGAAGTGATTCAAAAATATGTGATTGTAAATTATACCAAACATTTACTACTAGTACAGCTGCCATATATTCGTGATCAGTTTTGACTTCAAAAGTTATAAACTCAATTCATCATCTACTTTTGCTGTTGACCATCAAACTGAACAACTTTCTCCACGAGACGAAGATCGTAATCGCGAAAAAAATATCGACTGTCCCAATACAAGACTTGAATACCTACTCGACCCAAATGTATGAGACTTTGGATTTTTCTAAGACACGTTGTAGGTACATAATAATGCACAATATTATTTATCTCCTTTACTTTTCGCAATATTTATAAACTCCATTACCAAAAAACTTCTTTCTTCCTACCACCTTTATGCAGACGATTTGCAAATTTATAAGCAAGCTGACTACTCGAATTTGACTGATGCGGTTCATATTGTCAACAAGGATTTGGTTTCAATCTGTGAGTGGAGTGAGGCGCATGGTTTGCAGGTTAACCCATCGAAGACTCAGGTCATTGTTGTTGGCAGCTCAAGGATGATCCCCAAGATAAACTGGGCTCAACTACCCCAGGTTCAATTTAACGGAACTGCTATTCCATTCAGCGAAAAGGTTAAGAACCTTGGGGTTTGGATCGACCAACATCTATCATGGGATCCTCAGCTACAGGACGTAAGTCGCAAAATTTTTGCATCTGGTAAGTCACTGAGACGATTGCGGAACTTTCTTCCAACTGCCACTAAAACTGCGCTTGCACAATCCCTTTTACTTCCCATCCTTGACTACGCTGATGTCAGTTATCCAGATCTTACTGAGGCACAACTAGATAAGCTTGAGCGACTTCAAAACTTTTGCATAAGATTTATATTTGGCCTGCGCAAATATGATCACATATCTGAATTTCGTACAAAGCTCAAGTGGCTTCCCATACGTCTTCGCCGGAATTCCCATATCTTGTTTCAGCTCTACAGTATTTTGTTTAATCCTAAAACCCCCACTTATCTTAAAGAACGTTTCAAGTTCCTTCATGACACACATAATAGATATCTGAGGTCATCGGAAAACCTGAGACTAGAGATGCCGATGCATTCCACTAGTTTCTATGATAAATCTTTTACTGTGCAAGCAGTACGGTTATGGAATGACTTGCCCGTGTCGATAAGGCGTGCTCAATCTTTGTCCACTTTTAAGACTATGATAAAAAAGCACTTTCTCTCTCCTTAAACATTGTCATTGTATTTTCTTTGCTCCTGTTTCATGTTTGTTATTATGTATATGTATATATTTATATAGATTAATAGTACTTTATGTATGTATTTATTGTATTGTGTAAATGGTACACCACAGACTACCTACAGTATTTGTCTGTCCTTCCCGTTTTTAATCCATCCAAAGGTTGTCTTTAAAAGATCGCTCTTAGCGATAAGACCGCCTATTGTGTCACCCATTGTAAAGTTTTCTATATTTATGTCTGTAATTTATATGGTGTACATAATAAAGAGTATTCTATTCTATTCTAATATTTTCTTCAGATCACACATAAAGGCGAAAGTTTGTGAGTGTGTTTGTATGTTTGTTACTTCTTCACGCAAAAACTACTGAAAGGATTTGGATGAAATTTGGCACACAGATATATTATTACCAGGATTAAAACATAGGATACTCTTAATCCCGATATTCCCATAGAGATAGTTTATAACCAGGATTAACACATAGGATACCTTTTATCCCGATGTTCCCCCGGTATTGAAACCTATGCGGGTGAAACCGCGGGGCGCTGCACTTAATAAATAAACCTCACGAAATGGTAACACTAAATAATTCACACGTAACCAAGTTAACCAGAGCAAACACTTGACTGCACTAAAGCTTTCAGTTAAACACATTTCGTGTAGTTAATCTGCAACGAATCCCACAAGACGACAGAGGTGACTACAACGTGTTACACAAACATGCAGACACTTGCACTGGATTAAATTAAGCATATCTTAGTACGAAGGTACTCTTGTTGGTTTAGTGGTTGCAAGCATGAGTTTTATAGTTTTACTAGTTGACCCAGGGAACTTCGTACCGCCTCAGAATTAAATAATGTGACAAAGTTCAATAGACACGTGGCGCCATCTATCTTCATAATAACGTTATTGTTGTTTGCCTTGGAAACAGCACTTTTTTCGGGATGAAAGGTACTCTATGTCCGTTTCTGTACACCTGACAACGTATATGCAAAATTTCAGTATGTTCGGTTCAGTGGTTTAGGGGTGAAAAGGCAACAAATAAACTTACTTTCGCACTTATAATATTATGTCAGGAAGTTAGGACATGGCAGGACATCTAGCTAGACGACGAGATGGTCGATGGAGTAAAGCTGTGACCGAATGGTGGCCAAGGTTCGGCCAAAGAAACCAGGGCCGTCCAAAAGCGCGCTGGGTTGACGATATCGTCAAAGTCGCGGGAAACACCTGGATGAGAGACATATGGAACCGGGAAGTATGTCAGAAGAAAGGGGAGGCCTTTACCCAGCTGTGGGTGATTCCAGGCTGAAATGATGATGATGAAGCCTGAGTTTTGAGTGAGGACAAAACCCAACAGGTTTTATCCCTGGGGCGGGATTTCCCCGGGGTCTTTCGAAAGTCTATTACCTACATGAGAATTTTTACGTAACTGGCCTTAGGGTGCACCCATAAAATACCCCTCCAATCCAACAGCATAGGAGCTGAGGCTTGTTTCACATAAGTCATCTTGGCGCTCCACTGTCTACAAAAATGCAAAACCTTTCGAACAAAATCGACAAATTTTTCGAACTTACAAAGCAATGGACTAGCAATATACTTCAAAATTATTTAGATTGTGCTTAAAAGCCCCCCAACTAGATGGACGGACGACCTAAAGAAGGTGGCTGGGGTAGACTGGATGCGGAAGGCGGAGAACAAGGGTGCTGTGGCGCAGTCTGGGAGAGGCTATGTCCAGCAGTGGACTGCGATAGGCTAAGTTGATTGTGCTTGAAAGTGTGTTACACAATTACCGCTCGACCACGACTCTTGGCTTAGCGGCAAGCGGCGCGGTGTCTTTTTCAAATGCACTGCTAGCGTTGACGCTGCGAGCGGTGCGTCGTGGCATGGTTCATACATTTTCGTATATTTGTTTTAACCGCTCACCGCCCCGCGCTAAGCTGCCGCTGATAGCGGCAAGGTGGCTAGGCCGTTAGGGTGCCGGGTATCATATTAATACATACTTTACCCCCTTACTAATAAACGTTGTATAGCGTCTGTATAGTTACACAACGCTTTGTCTTCTTCTTTCGAAAGTCAAATTACTGACGACTGAAAGAGAGAAATTGGTGTGTAATTTGGATGCACAGAGAGGAGGCCTGTGTCCCAGCAGTGGGAACGTTATAGGCTGATTATGTGTTATGTGGATAGACCATCACCTGGAAAAGTTCATCACATCAAAGATGACTGGATTGCAGTTGAAGTTGCGGGCAACAACGAGTAAATAATAAAAAACCTCTGCAAAAAACAAATCCCTAAACAAGTCAAGAATATCAAACGCTTGCTCTCTATTTGAACACAACCACTGTGACACAACCGCGTCAAACACAGAACTTATTCTATTTGAACACAACTACAAACATTCACGTTCCCATTTCTAAGACCATTTCTAAGCTATGATCTAACAAAACCTCTGTTCAATGGCACTCCTCTGGTCCTCTGTACTCTGTAGAGGAGAACAATAAGAGGGCTTGAGATTCAATTTCTATTACTCATGGTATAGACAGGGATGTAAGCGGAATTTGCATATATGTTATGAATTTAGTGCTGATATTTTCTGTGATCATTGGGCACTATTGTATGAAAATTATATCCACGCTGTGCAGAAATAAAATAAATGGAATAGACAAATTAATGTCTCTAGTTAACGATTGTATGGGTTGCATTAGTGTGGTTATCGTCTGTTAGACCAAAAAATTGAAAGTGTATAATTCAAGCGTATAGTCTACTAGCTGCGCCCCGCGGTTTCACCCGCATAAGTTTCGATCTAGTGGTAACATCAGGATATAAACTATCCTATGTCCTTTCCCGGGACTCAAACATATCTATCTATACCAAATTTCATCTAAATCGCTTCAGTGGTTCGGGTGTGAAAAGGTAACATACAGACAGACAGACAGACAGAGTTACTTTCGAATTTATAATATTAGTATGGATGGATATACAGGGTTATTGGAAAAACACCAACAGCCTCTTAAGAGGTCATCAAGCGAGGTACTCACCATTATGAACAACTTTTACTATGGGACCAAACAAGAAATCGCGAAAAAAAAATATCAGCTGTTGCAAAGTGGGGTTTAACTTAACAAGTTAAACGCAAGTTTTCACAAACCGGGTCAGATTACGCCCAATAACCTTTTTAAATAAAAGGAAACCGTTTATTGGTAAAATTTTATTTATAAATATTGTTGCGTTTGACCACTCTCGTATGATCGACGACTGTGGACGCTTGCCTAGAAATAACCTATTCACCCAAGAATTGAAAACTCAAAAAAGTCTTTTAATGTGTGGTTTTTGTACTTAATCTCTAATGTGACGATATTATTGTGGATATACACGTCCACGTTGCAGCATCACGAATTCACGACAACACATGAAAGTAAAATGTATAGAAAAAAAAAATTGTTTATTGGGTCTCAAACAGTTACATTTGCAGATGTGATTGAGACAACCCCAGTAAGTAATTAATAATACTTTTGCTGGGGGTTGTAGAAAATATATGAAGACACCTTTAAACCGTCCAAGATAACGTTATACTACGCAAGTACGCATGCATGTATTTCCATGCATTTATGGACGTCCACAAATATAACGCCACGTTAGAAATTATAAAAACGCACAATAAATTAGAAATTATCGTAAAAATATTACTGAATAACAGAAAAAAACAACAGTTCCAAAAGATAGAGCGTTAAAAATAACAGTGACACGCAAACCGTTCCGAAAAATACTCCTACAATAAAAATCTCAGTCGGCATTATAGCTTCCATTCTTATATTACGCTCCGCAACTCCACTGATGATAATATATCACAATCATAATACATCGTAAGGGTAACGCTACATAAGTATGACACGAATTTTATTACTGCAATAATGCCCTCTGTAACTGTTATTTTTCACTATGATTTTTCCCGTCCCTATTTCTTTTTATGAAATATATTAAATAATATACACCAAATTTTGGTGTACCAAGTGGTTATAGCTGTATACACAGTGGTGTAGAATGGCCACAGTGTTGCGCCTAGCGGGTTTGTACGCATTCTGGCTATTTTGTTGCGGTTGCGTAACAAATATCTCTTCATTATGGACGCTTTTAACGTTCTGCATCGTTCTCACATGTATAATTTTTAGCATGAATGATGTAACCAAGACTTTGTAACCATATTATTTTGATTTAAAAAAGTGTCCATGGAGTTTCTTGCCCGTTCTTCTCCATAGGTACCTACGCTTTGGAATGGGCAACTAGCTTCATCTTTCTGACTGACCGACCCCTTGACAATTCAAAAGTGCCTGTAATTGGTTTAATTGAAATAAATGCTTTGAGTTTGAGTTTGAATATCAAAGTACTGCAGGAGTAGAGTTTTCTGTGAATGTAAATAGTTTTTCTCCAATTTTTGATGTCAAGTAGCAATGCTGTGTTATGGTTTTTAACATGTGCTTAGATGCTATAATGTAAAATAACAGGCGCAAGAGATATTTTTCATTATACCATCTGTTTTGTACAGACGCCAGCACATCAAGTTACCCGAAACTTTCAAATTTTCCCAATCAACCTTGAACCTTATGCTGTAACAATAAAGTTGAAAATTTGTAGCGGTATCTACAACAACGCCACATGCGAGCAACGCGTCATACTGACGTCACATCCTGCATCTCGCAAGCAGAGTTTACCGCGCAATTAGCATAGATACAACGGCCCATCATAAATCAAAGCATTTATTTCAAATAGGCACATAAAAGGCACTTTTGAACGTCAAAAATTATGTTAAAATAGAATAGATTCTAGACGCCCATTCCAAAATGTAGTTTTCGTATGGAGAAGAATGGGCAAGAAACTCCACCGTTACTCTTTTAAAATGTTTTAGGTACAATATTTTGCATGGGTACATTAATTATATAATAACATGGTGAGGACGATGCACCTAAAATAAAATTACTATACCTACTACAATAGGTAAAAGAATTAAAAACGAAACCATGACATATACATTAATTATCTGATAGATACATGGTGCTTACATATTTACTAACATAGTACAAGCAAAACGATATTAATTTTTATCATCGGGCAGTTGCCCGCCGTCTGGTCGGAGGATACCTACCTCACTTTTTCTATAGAGTATGAGTGAACTTTACACCCTGTTCCTCATTATCTCTATAGCATGTAAAATATTTACCAAAGAATTTAATTTTGTATTCTAATTACCATTTTATTTGTTAAACGTTGAGGCTTTTATCAACATTGAGAGTCCATTGCATTTGTCAATATACAGGGTGTAATTGAAAACATGCGACAAATCGAAATGCGAGATTGTACTCATCATTATGAACAACTTTTGCTATGGGACCGAATCGGATATCGCGAAAAAAAAATCAGCTGTTCCCTACATTTATGTTCGCATAACTCGTCAAAATGTAGGGAGCAGCTGATTTTTTTTTTCGCGATTTCATGTTTGGTCCCATAGTAAAAGTTGTTCATAATGATGAGTGCAATCTCCCATTTCGATTTGTCGCAAGTTTTCAATTTCATCAATATACGTGGTTAATACACATTTATGCGCAATTTGATCGTCTACCAAATACAATTGAAGCGATTGATAATACTATAGCAATTGATCAATTTGTTAAGTTTCTTCGTATCCAAAACTTTTAAAGCACGCGAACTAAGTGCCTACCAAGCAAGCTTGGGGCCAACATCAAAAATTATACACAACCCAAGACAAGAGCAAAAAAAACAGCTGTTTCATACATTTTGGTCAAATAGGTATTGAACTTTTGTATTAAACAGCTTTTTTTTTAGTTTTATTTTTTTTATTTTGGTTTTTAATAGTTAAGTTTTTAATATTTAAGTAATTCATCAATAAAAAAATATTAAACTAAATAATCTTAAATGTCACATCACATTTAGTTTATGTATAATACGCCAATGATATGGAAGAGCGGAGTCTCCTAATACAGGCATTGTTTGCCTAAAGGGAGGCTCCAAACACGTCTCAATGTATTACAGGCTAATTGTGACAAGAATCGATTTTGTATTTGTATTTTGTATGCTGATGTTTGCTGCTGATATCGAAAGGAGGAAGCGTGAGGGTTAGACAGGGTAATCCACGTCAGAGACGGAGTGCCTTAGATAAGGTTAGAGGGATAAAACAACAAAGACAGGATAAGTACATAGAAGTTTCGGAAAGTGACGATAAGATTAACAAACAGTCGATCAACTCGATAAAAGTCTGATCATAATAACTTTGGTAGAGTGAGCCCGTAGCTAAATAATAACAGCTGCACATGTCGATCGATCAAGTTAAGCTACACTTGCCGCGGTTAGTCTGTGGATGGGTGACCATCTTTACATACCGAGACCCCTCCGTGTCTCGGATAGCACGTTAAGCGGTGTTGTCATTCGTGGATCTTTGACAGTCGTTACGGGTAGTCAGGTGCCCGAAAGTCTGACAACCAGTCTTACCAAGGGGTATCGTATTACCCAGTAACTGGGTTGTGGAGGTCAGATAGGCAGTCGCTCCATGTAAAACACTGGTATTCAGCTGCATCCGGTTAGACTGGAAGCCGACCCCAACGTAGTTGGGAAAAGGCAGGCAGATGATGATGAGATAAATAGAATAGATGACGTGTTCTTGAACAAAATGTTCCTTTACATACGGATAAAATAATTTGTCCATTGGTGGTAGACCCATTAGTACCATAATCAGCCTATAATATTCCCACTGCAGGGATTCCTCTCTATTAGAAGGAGCGGGCCATAAACCACCACGCGGGCCCAGTGCAGGTCATGACCAAGAAATATAGGTACTAAAACATCAGCAGAAATAGAAAGTTCCCACAGAACTAATATTTTATTCTCAAGCCATTTTAACAAGATCACATTATATCAAAGATCCCCATTATCAGAATGAATGGCTGATGGACCCGCCCTTGGCGATAAGATCCGATAGTTAGCGATAAGTCCCGAACATCTGAACACAGCTTCGTACAAACTGCTGATTTGTAGGGAAACGCCCCGCCACGATTTAAGGTATTTATTGTAGGTAAGTTTGCAGGATTTAATTTCTCGGAGTAAGCTGTTTTTTAACCGACTTCTAAAAAGGAGGAGGTTCTCAATTCGGACGTTTGTATTTTTTTTATGTTTGTTGGCGCATAACACCGTCGCTTGCCAACCGATTTGAAAAATTATTTTTTTGTTGTAAAGGGTATAGGTACTTCCCAAATGGTCCCATGAACATTTTATCGAAATCGGACTAGCGGTTTTTGAAAAATCAACAAAAATCTAAAAATGTCATTGTCTACATCAACGATCTTTTCGTTTACTTTTTTGTGGGGTAGGTACAACTAAAAAGTGAAAAATAAAAACTTTTTTACAAAAAAAAAAACAAACGACTTAAAAAAAAAACACTACAAAGTGA
Organism: Amphipoea oculea; assembly: GCA_945859645.1. Classification (NCBI taxonomy): domain Eukaryota; kingdom Metazoa; phylum Arthropoda; class Insecta; order Lepidoptera; family Noctuidae; genus Amphipoea; species Amphipoea oculea. Next base: position 17,959,567 of record OX243881.1, read on the forward strand.
TAAATAACTTTAATTTCGGAAGTCGGTGTCAAAAAACGAAAATGCGGAACCAACGACACCGACTTCCGAAATTAAAGTTATTTATCACTTCGTAGTGTTTTTTTTTCAAGTCGGTTGTTTTTTTTTTTGTGAGTTTGTTGACCATTTTGACTGGTATCTGAGAGCCAACCAATTTCGCCAACGATACTGAAGGCGGTAGTCACTTCAAAACCGCGTTCAAAAGCTGTCAGTGTCATAACTGTTGTGACGGCTCTTGAACGCGGTTTAGATGTGGTGATCGTGTTCAATTTCAGTGGTGAAATTCGACCTAAAACGTTTATAAACACAACGCCTATCAGGAATTTTTTCATCATCATCATCTTTGGCCTAGCCTTATTTGTATACATAATCAGCCTATAATTTTCCCACTGCTGGGACACAGGCCTCCTCTCGGTGAGAGGGACTGGGCCGTAATCCACCACTCGGGCCCAGTGCTGGTTGGCAGATGTCACATGTCTTCGAATTTTTGGTTCTAGAACATGCCGGTTTCCTCACGATGTTTTCCTTCACCGTTTTGAGAGCAGTGGTGATGAAATAATTTACACAAAGTAAAGCGCCTGTCTGGGTTCGAACCTACCTTATTTGTATAAGATGGCTTAATTAGCAGTAAGGTTTCTGACATACTTACCTACATTTAGTTTTCTGACCACTAGTCTAACACTTTGTTGAGTGCTGATACGACCTCTACAAGACGCGAAATAGATCCTAACTAGAGAAAAACTAGCCTTTCACTAAACGAGAACTAAACTTTCTAGCCAACTTTAAGCTGGTTTTTATAAACCTTTAAGACCCATTTACACCTGAAATTCACCTTGCTCTTGACCTCGATCACTCCTCATGGAAAGCGATGGATGAGGTCTATAATGGAACGAGCCTGCTCAGAAGATGCCTAAGGCACTGGAACTCCCGCGCATCGACAAAAACAGCAGGCTGCTTTTCGCCGGACTCCAGTGGGAGGATGGTCGCAGACCAGGCGGGCGTTGACCCTACCACCGCAAGGGAAGAATTGGCCAGTCAAATAAGGTGTTGGGTGTGACTGTCCAGGATACGCCGAGCGCTCGGTTCAGTTGAATAACTGGCGGAACAAACTGTCATTCAGCAATATAAAGAAGAAATATATATAAAGAGAGTGCTTCTTCTTCTTAGCGTGTCGATAGCAATCTAAATGTACTCGGCCCAGAATTTGGCCACTTGTTTAGCGCCATCACTAGCGTCCATCAGTTCCAGTAACGTGCAGCTGACAGGACACGCAGGGCACGAAATTAAGTGTCCCATCGTTTGTGGAACAGCACCACATTTACACTCCAAGGCGGAGTCGTCCATAAATCTCCACCTGAACAGGTTTTCCTTGCTTCGGCCAACCTGGGTCCGGAGTCTGTTTAAAGACTTCCAGGTTACCCATGGTATTTCATGTCCAGGTGGGAGGTCCTCAGCGGGTGGAACGAATGGTTTGGGTAAGGAAGCACTTACACGAGGAGGCTTCTTCATGCATCCCAAATCTTCACAAAAAACTACACACAAAAATTCCCGTCACGCCTGACAATCATAGACATACGCGAGAAATATTTATTGCTCAACTCATGTAAGTAGGGAGGGAATGGCAAAGTTGTCCCTCTTACCTACTTATTATATCCCTAAGTTACTCCCCCGCCCTTCCGGAAGTTCTTACAGTAAATAGAACTAAGTTGGAGAAGTTTTATTTAGGTTTGATGAGGGTTAGAAGAGATATTACTGCTGGAAAGGGATGCAAGAAAATTATTGGTGATTGATGTTTTTGAAGTTCAATGTAAACGTTGTGTTAAATCCTTACTCATCATCTGTCTAGCCTTTTCCCAACTATGTTGGAGTCGGCTTCCAGTCTAAGCTGATGCAGCTGAATACCAGTATTTTACATGGAGCGACTGCCTATCTGACCTCCACAACCCAGTTACTGGGTAATACGATCCCTTGGTAAGACTGGTTGTCAGACTTTCGGACTTCCAACGACCCGCAACGACAACGTCAATGATCCACGAATGACAGCTGGGACCAACGACTTAACTTGCTTTCCGAGGCACGTAGTGGTCTTGGTATATGAAGATGGTCACCCATCCACGGACCAACCACCAACAACAAAGATCCTAGCGAATCGCTTTTTTTTTTTTGGGCCCGCTCTTGACCTCGACCACGCCTAATGGAAAGCGATGGATGAGGTCTATGATGGAACGAGCGGCGCCCAGAAGATGCCTAAGGCAATGGAACTGACGGACGCCAGACTCCGGTGGGTGGGTGGTCGCAAACCAGGCGGGTGTTAGCCCTATTACCGCAAGGGAAGAATTGGCCAATCAAATAAGGTGTTGGGTGTGACTGTGCAGGATGCGCGGAGCGCTCGGTACAGTTGAGTAACTGGCGGAACAAACTGCGCTATACGAGGAGGCTATTTCATGCAACCCAAAACCATCCACCCAAAACCATCCTTGCGAGTAGCGAAGTGAAACGAACGCTCTAGAATTTTTGCAACCGGCCGCACTGCGCGCTTGCCGCCTTCGCTAGTCGCCTAGCGTGTATCGAAGGATGTTCAGTCACTAGGCTTTAGGTGCTTAGCAAAGCACCTGTCAGTGCGTATGTAGCCTTAGAGTGCATAAACATCGTTCAACAAGCATGAATGAAGATAGGCAAATTACTAACCAGGCTTCCTGTTTACCACCGTAGGCGCGGGCTTGCGGACGGCGAGCAATGGTTAGCTCGCCGTCCGGTAAGGGCCAGGCCCGGATCGACGGCGTGTTGTGTTCGACACGCGCCTCAAAGAAAGGCAGCACTGATTGATGGGGTCCGCTAGGGCCGATGCCTGCCAGGTTCGCGGGTTGTTCGAAAGAGTTACCGTGGCCCTGGCACAGGCAACTGAAGGAACACGGATGGGTTTTAGTCAGTAAAAGTCTGACACGCCCTCCTGCTCCGCCCAGAGCGGGTGAAGTGATTTGATAATTTCCCACCCAAAAAAAAAGGCTTCATGTCTACATACCTTTCGATGAGTCCCTAACCATATCAATATCTACAACCCACCTGTCACCAAGTTCCCTGCATCAGCATGTTTTCCAAAAAACCTTTAACTTATTACATACACCGGTATCATGTTTTTCTAATGTCCCAGCATCTGTCCCTGGCGTTGTGCCAACACACACAACTTGGTTTTATTAAATTCAGTTTACCAATATATTTTGGTCTGAGCTAAGAAGGATGGAGCTCGTCTAAAAATGTTTAGACGATATTTTATGGAATCAAAGTGTTTTTGAAATTGGAAGGAGGTTAAGATACTTTTTGGGGGTAGTTTCATTTTTGGATTTTGGTCTGAGTGTCTTCTGGAGATGGTGTTACGTTTGTTGTTTTGTGTTGGATTGGTGCCCATTTTTAACTGACTTTAAACTAACTTCATGTTTGTCTCGAAATTTTATGCCATTGAACTTTTGAATGACTTGCGGAGGTTGCATGTAAACACTAAATGGGCTATAGTCTGTACATGACCTACCAAAGTAACCTAACCTTTATTTAACTTTTCGTCTCAAGACACAAAGTATAAAACCACACTATCTGCTTGGCCAGACTGCAAACGCTGGCGCGGGGCGGGCGCGGCGCGGCGTACTCAAACATAAGAACTCCATTTGAGCATCCATAGTGGGCACGCGGGCGCGTTAAGCGGCGCGGACTGCTTGGCGTGGGGAGCGCGCGGGCAACTTACGCCATAGCTCGTTCATACAAGTGGCCGCAGTGAGTGCGCGGCTGCCCGCGCGTGGACCAGGGTTTTCAAACTAGTTCGAAGCTTTTTTCTAGTAAAAATATGTCGTTTTCATCCTTATTATATTTTGACAAACACTGGAAACGACAAAACTCAGAACGAAGCCACGCTCGACAGCGGACAGGCAGACCGCGCGCGTTCCCGCACCCGCGCCGCTCCCCGCCCCGCGCTGCCAGTCTGGCCAAGCACTCAAACTTCGTCCCAAAACTACGATAAAACTGTGTACTACATATACCGGCAAAATTGCGAATTATGTTCTACCAACAATTTGGCTGCGGGGCATAATACCAAGTCGGAGGTTTCGAGTTATTAAATAACTGATACAAGATGTTAATATGCAACATAGGGGGGCCTTTTGTGAAGCAAGTAAAGATGTATTGTGGTTTTGTGAAGGATATACAGGGTGAAATTAAATTCATGGGCATCCTTTTAAGGGGTCATTGTACTCATCATTATGAACAACTTTTACTATGGGACTAAACCTAAAATCGCGAAAAAAAATCAGCTGTTCCTTGCATTTATGTTCACATAACTTGTCAAAATGTAGGGAAAAGCTGATTTTTTTCCACGATTTCAGGTTTCGCCCCATAGTAAAAGTTGTTCATAATGATGATTACAATGACCCTTTAAAAGGATGCCCATGAATTCAATTTCATGCCCAGCTCCATGTATACAGGACATGGAGCTGGGCTCGTAGCTACGGTATATGCAGCCATACGGGTCGATCGATTAGGTTAAGCTACGCTTGCCACATTCGGTCCGTGGATGGGTGACCATCTTTACATACCAAAACCCCTCCGTGCCTCGGAAAGTACGTTAAGACTTTGGTCCCGGCTGTCAGTCTTGGATCTTTGACAGTCGTTACGGGTCGTCAGAAGCCCAAAAGTCTGACAACCAGTCTTACCAAGGGATATCGTGTTACCCAGTAACTGGGTTGTGGAGGTCAGATAGGCAGTCGCTCCATGTAAAATACTGGTATTCAGCTGCATGCGGTTAGACTGGAAGCCAACCCCAACATATTTGGGAAAAGGCTAGGCAGGTGATGATGATGATGTAGGTAAATGATGTGGATTTCTGTAACGTCTTATAAATTGATGAAGCTTGTTATTTTCTTTGGCATGATAAATACCTCTGTCATTGTTCATAGAAAAGAACAAGCATTAAAACTATCGTTTTCATTCACACGTAAAAAATATTTTAGGTATTTGGGACGCGCTCAGGAAATACAAACAATAAAAAAGAACATACAACCAATAACACAACACAAACACAACAAAACAATGTCAATAACATTTATTGTTTGTATTTGTTTGTTTATTGTCAATATTAGGTATTTGTTTGGTTGTTATTTGTTAGATTACTCAGATCATAAACTCTTCAGGCGATATTCTTTTTTTTAACTATAAATCAGTGACATCTTAAATTAAAATCAAAAATAACAGTCATGATTTACAGTCTCATAAAATCATCCTTAGAAAATGAATCCGTAAACCAAAACTCTAACGAACCTTACAAGGTGCAAACGACTCAAAAACATTTTCAATTTCAAGAAAATGCTGGTAACAAAATCTTTCACCAACCTCCATCTTTATATCTTTATACATGCATAACTGTACATTGTACATATACCACGTTATAATTCAGAGGTAACAGCTGGTTGCCTCCCACGGAATCTTGTTGAGTTGAACGTACCAAAAGGGTTGGAGTAACCTTCAGATGTCGTTCACTGCAGTTCGTGAAATGTAGCAAGATTTTATGTAGATTGCCGGGGGAAACTTCAAGAATTTCTGGGTAGTCAGTTAACAGGAGAAAATGCTTCTTCTAACTTTTAAAATCTTTGCCATAGCAGCGTAGTATTTAAAAGAAATTATTGTGAAATAGTGCAAGATTGTTTGACAATAGTATTATTTATTACCTAACTATTAGACCATTTTGCATTTCAGACACCAACCAAGATTTGACCAAGATTATGTCTAGACTTTAAGAGACCGTGACCTCTGAGTTTGTTTCAGCCTTACTTCTCAGAGTACTGAGATAGGAAACGCCGACCTCATCTAGTTTTTAAAATATATATTTACATGTAAAAGTGTTTGTGCAAACCTACGTACAGAAATAAATCATTGAACTAGTTTCCTTCCACAACTTCGTTCGTTTGGAAATTGTAAGACACCAAAATATACTAATAAAAGTACAGCCCGTGTTACTCGCAGATAATGTAACTTTTTATAGGAGAAACAATTTTTAAAATCGGTTAAGTATTTTTTGAGATTATCCATTAAAACCAAACATACAAAAAATCAAATCTTTTCTCTTTATAGTATTCGTTTAGATAGATACCAGACGTAATACCCGTACTATTGGTATTTCTAATCAGTATCGGTAATAAACAAATATTTCCGAGAGAAAACAGATAAGTATAGTAATTAGATTAAAAGGATAGTTAATAGGCATTAGAAAAATAACTTCAAGGTTATCAACCGTGTATGAGATTTGTGACACGCGCCGGTTACCTGAATTTGGTACCGATATTGTTAGTTGGAGTACCGGCACCTACTCGTATCTGAAACCCGTACGAAAATGGCAAAAACCGCTAAATACAGAACCTGTAGTTTTGGTACCAGTTCCAAAACCTGTATGCAAGTGAACATAACACAAAACAACGCAAAACTATACCTTTCCAAGATCCCCATTGACTAATTTCTCACCAACAAGAAAATGAAGTACACTTCCTTAAATAAGCCACAGAAATCTCGATAAATAATGTGCTTCAAGCCATTATCCAGTTAAAAAGATAAATAAGGAAGAGCTAGACTTTATCTTTTAGAAAGATAAATGATATCTTGTGACATCTTTGCCGCGAGTTCCTAAAGGATTTTTGTTTCACAATTTCTTGTGCATTTTGTATGAAATAGGGTTAAACTTTGTAAGAACTGTTCAAATTGTATGTCGTTCACCAAGTTTTTCTTTTGCGGTTTATAGAAGGCAAGTTTATGTATCTACTCGTAAAGGTCGGTTAGTTTATTTCATGAAACGTTTATTTTCTCTTGACTGTACTTACCTGTCAAAAAAAGTTAAGATGCGTTGTTCATACAAACATAACACCAAAATAATTTGTAAATCAAACATATTCTTAATGTAGTGTGTCTATATTCCGATTGGATTTCAGAATATCTAGGTTCCCAAGTATATATTTTGAATGGACACTAATTTACAATACAACAATTACAATTTTATTTTATTAATAGAAAACAAACAGTTCATTTATCAAATTAAGTTTCATTCGAAAACATCAATCAGTTTCTTACTAAACTTCAACTATATCCGCCGATCCTGTATACTATCTCTATTGTTGACTGTACATATTATGTACCTAACCCATCAGTGAATACAGCCAGAGTAAATAAAAATTGATTGATGAGTTTTTTTTTTCTATGATACAGGCGTAATATTATTTGTGTTATAATCTGTACATATAAAATTCAAAGTCCTGACTGACTGACTGATATATCAACGTACAGCCTAAACCGCTGGTCCTAGAGACATGAAATTTGGAGGGTGTGTTCTTAGTGAAGAGTAGCCAGTAAGAAAGGGTTTTTCGAAATTCCACCCCTAAGAGGGTGAATGGGGGAGGGTGAAATTTCATGCGGACGAAGTCGCGGGCAGAAGCTAGTCTGAATATATTATTCTTGTTCAATGGATACCTATCTAACTAATACTGACTTTTATAAGTCTTTCCCTCTCTGAAAACGACTAATATTTACCCACAAAATAGAAATAGCTTCAATCTCTCGATTACATAAAAAAAATCTGTTTCCTTACGTAAACATACGAAGTCAGGGATACACAACCCTGTAGAAATGCTACTGGCACGCAGTTTATTGGTTTTGTGGGGTATACAAGTGATATCTATGCGTAAAGGGTATACAGGGTGTTACGGAAAGGGTATATCAATACAAACGGGTTGAAGAGTGTATCTGGTCTAGAATCTCTGTACAAAATTTCAGCTCAAAAGCATTAAACTTCGAAAATGCTTAATATTTTTTTATTTCGACATCACGGCGCTGCACTGGCGCGCGGCGGCGTGATGTGCGTGTACTAGGCGCACGGACACACTACAGATAATGGATAATGACCCTCGTAGTGCGGTCACACGTTTATTATGATTTCAATTTAATAAACTATCGAAATAAAAAAAATATTAAGCATTTTCAAAGTTACTGCTTTTGAGCTGAAATTTTGTACAGAGATTCTAGACCAGATACACTCTTCAACCCGTGTGTATTGATATACCCTTTCTGTAACACACTGTATAGACGTTGCCTGAGGTAGCAGCGCGGTGCGGGACGGGTGTGGTGACGTGATGCGAGAACTCAGTGATTGTTCAACTTGTGACAACTATCACCCCTCCCGCACCGCGCATCTACCTCAGGTAACGTCTCAGTTAAGCGGTCGGCCTATAATTTTGACTTTTAGGCCTCGGTCTTGAAGTCAGCAATTGCGAGGCGGCGACGACGGCGCGGGGAGCGGCGCGGCAACGCAGACCTGCGGAGCAATTGCGTAACACATTATCAATCGGAATCGGTTTGCTTTGACAGTTCAACAACATTCATTGCGTTGTTTACGTGTTGAGCAGACAAATTTTTTGAACTTATGAAGCAATGGATTAGCAATTTGCTTCAAAATGACTCTGATTCCGATTGATAGTGTGTTACGCAATTAGGATGCCGGTCTCGAAGCCAGCGGGCATATCGCGCGGCGCTAGATCGGCGTAGTGTTGTGTTATGAGAAATTAGTGTCTTTGTTCGCAAATGAAATGTCTAAACAAACAAACATCTTTTTGATACAACATTTTGAAACGTCAGTCGTTCAAAAGCAAAAAATAAAATACACAACACTACGTCAATGCAGACGCGCGGGCACCGCTAGACTAGTGCGCATCGCTCGTACACCGCTCGCTCCCCGCGCCGCTGCCTCTGAGGCTAGTTCCATATATAGATCTATGCATTAAAACGCGCCGCTCCCCGCGCCGCCCGCCGCGCCCGCTTACTTCGTGTCCGTAGCCTTATAAGTATTTCCCTCTCTGAAAATGACTAATATTTACCCACAGAATGGAAATCGCTTCAAACTCTCGATTACATAAAATAAATCTGTTTCCTTTCGTAAACATAGCAGTTTATACGCAAGTCAGGAATACAACAGCCCTGTTGAAATGCTAAAGGCACGCACTTTATTGGCTTTGTGGGGTATCTATGCGTAAAGGGTATGGTAACATGAGGGGTTACGTTTCATGACATGGAAAACATACAGAGTTTAGATGTGATTTCTGGAAGGGCTACACGACGGAAGCCGTCGGGGATTTTTTATTGTAAACATTCCATGTGATAGGTGCTTACACAAATAATTTTATTTTACTTATAATTAGTTTCGTTTGCTGTTTACATAAATAACTTTGCTTACATAAATAACTTTTTTTTCACTTTTCATGCTCTAGAAGTTCGTCTTTATGTTGTGCTTGGGCGACATAAAATCGCTTTTTATGTTCTAGTGCATAAAGTATTTTTTTTTTCTAAGACTAAGGTAATCAGGCCTAACAGCCACACGCACAATAAAACTTCGCAGATTAAAGTCGTGGTTTATTTCATTTTCTTTAATTTATACCACTTCCGTGTTTTCTATCGTTAATTTAATAAAATAGTTGTCATTTATTATTTAAAAATACAAAGAAACATTTTTATGACTCGGCAGTATGAAGTATCCAAGTCGAATGACACAAGCTGAAAATAAAAAAAAATAAAACTTTTAAAAAGTTTCGTGGCGGGAATTAGCTACGCTTTGCAACATTTTTGATTAATTAAGTACTGTATACTTTATGCTTGTTTCATGTTGTCGCAATCGAAGTGAAAAGCAGAGTGTATAACTCAGGCATTATGCATTAGTTGTACAATCTACTATTTTAGTTTCGTTTGCGGTGTACCCCTCCCACTAACTCAGCTACGCGGTGCGCCTATAAATAAAACGGCAACGAAGCCAAACTGGCATTTATAAGTAGATTCTTTCGGCGCGCGTACTGTTTCGTTGTTTTCGTGAGTTGATGTTCCATACATTTCGACTGCGTAGGTCATACATTTCTATGAAACAGCAGTTTTTTTTTATAACTGACGAAATATTTCTACGCTAGGTTTAGATTCATGTGCTGAATTCATGGTAAGTTTGCGCGTCGCTCTCCCTGGTACCCTATATTTCATGCCAACACAAGAATAGTAGTAGTAAATTCTTTACAAGCAAAATCTGCTGTGATAAACGTTCCACGATGCATCATCGGATACTAGCGTAGTTTACGAACGAACGAGTGTCTTAGTATGCATGAAAGAGCGAGTGAATGAATGGACGATACTTGAATGGCTGGACGCTTGAATGAACAAATGATTCAAAGTCAGAGGCAGCAGAATGAATGCACTGGTGACTGAAAGAACGGAGCCAATGATGCATTTTGAAGATACTTAGTTGTTTGGTGTTTCTTGTGATAACTTTGGAGGCCTATGTCCAGTAGTGAATGGTGATAGGTTGTATGTTTTACTAGCAGCGCCCCGCGGTTTCACCCGCGTAAGTTTCGATTCCGTGGGAATATCGGGATAAAAACTATCCTATGTCCTTTCCCGGGACTCAAACTATCTCTATACCAAATTTAATCGAAATCGGTTCAGCGGTTTAGCCGTGAAAAGGTAACATACAGACAGACAGACAGAGTTACTTTCGAATCTATAATATTAGTATGGATTAAGAGACGCGCTGCAAAATGTTTAGTCTTGTAATTTAGTCTTACAGACAAATGTACATTATTAATTGAATAACTAGTTTTAGATTAACTAGTTTTTGCGTGAAATAGTAACAAACATCCAACCATCCTCAGAAACTTTCGCGTTTATAATATTAGTAGTAAATCTATATAATATAACGAAAGAAAAGAAAGATGTTATTCTCAATTGATATTTTAATAGCCGTTAATCTACCTAATAAAAAAAATCAATTAATTAATTCACTGACTGGCAACACCAGTACCTATGTCTAGAAGCATGCAATTTTGCGAGTTCCCTGTAAAACGAAAGTAGGGAAGGATTGTTTTACGAGTAAATTATATTAACGGTTGAAAGCTTGCAAGGAATTTCGTCAATTTTGACGATGGGAATGCCATCGAGCACACGGCTTGTGATTGAAACAAATTGATTAAGATATCAAGCCTTTTCAAGCTTTATACAAGAGTATCAACAATGTAAGCGATTAAAAGGAGAAAGGGGAGGCTTTTGCATAGAAGTTGGACACACTGTCAATATCGCAGTGATCTTTATTTTCGTAAAAATAAATCAGCTGTTCCTCACATTTTGACGAGTTATACGAACATAAATGTAGGGAACAGCTGATTTTTGAAGTGAAAACTTCTTTAGCGGCGTTGCACACTTTTTGTAATGGGTAAAAAATGTTAAACTCGCGTCAGGACATCGCGTCAGGACACGTGACCGTCAGGAGAGATTCCCCCCCCCCCCTCTCTTTCTACGGCGGCGCCAACCGAAGTGAACCAAGTGACACACGACAGTGGATGGATGGATGGATGGACGTGGACGTGGACGTAAAATGAAAAAAGTGACGCAGAAGTAGTGAAAAAAAATTAGTTATATTACTTAAAATTAATATAATTGATTAATTTCAACGTTAATATTCAAGTTTTCTCTTCTGCCGGCACTCTCGGAGTGCAACCCGTCTTTTTTTTCGCGACTTTAGGGTGGTCCTATAGTAAAAGTTATTCATAATGATAAGCACAATGATCTCTTAAGAAGTTGTTTGTGTTTTTCCAATAATCCTGTATAGCCTTGCTCAAGAATTGGGCTATCAAAAAAGAAATCCGACTGATGGTTCTGGAGATTTCCCCATACATACAAACTTACAAACAAACAAATACCCAAAACATTTGCACAAATATTTACCAACAGCGTGCTCTTGTCAACTTACGACGTCATTTGAGCGCCAAAATATCATTATTGCAGTGTACCTAAATAAAGGAGTGAATGAAGTCGTGAATGAACGAATACCATGAGTGAACGATTCACACGCATGACAGATACGCATTACTGAACGGAACGAACAAATGGAATGGGTATGCGGACATGCGTGTAATAGTAGCTCTATTTTTAGAGTGGCGACGTGGCGCAACTCTAGTGGCGCTTGTAATTGAAATGTTTGAAGCCGCAACGGTCTATGAACTTTGATTGTTAGGATAATTGTTTTTAGTTTTCATTTCATAGCTCGGTCAAGCACCGCGCGTCGCCTATTAGCTATGAAACAATAGAAAATCAATTGTGTCTCATTAGCGGAGCTCGACAGATTAATATCACCCTTTGTTTACGTGTCCAAAGTCGAATTATCTGCATTGTGCCCAGAGCGATTGCCACAGCAGTCAGCACGTTTTCAAGAACCAGCTTCCAATTTCCAACATTCCCATGGCTCGGATACTTTCTTATCGGCTCAAATTACGTCTTCTCTCCATAACAACGTTTTTATGGTTCCGTACCCACAGTGTAAAAACGGGACCCTATTACTAAGACTCCACTGTCCGTCTGTCTGTCTGTCTGTCACCAGGCTGTATCTCATGAACCGTGATAGCTGGACAGTTGAAATTTTCACAGATGATATATTTCTGTTGTCGCTATAACAAAAAAAATACTAAAACAGAATAAAATAAATATTTAAGGGCCAATACAACAAACGTGATTTTTTTGCCGTTATTTGTATGTAATGTTAACTCGCACACGTAGAGTTCCGTAACACCGTAAAATAGTAAGGTGGTACGTAACCTTTCGTGTGCGAGTCCGACTCGCACTTGGCCGGTTTTTTTGTATTAATTCCATTCAGAAGTATGCCAAAATATTTACATTTACTGATTTGGCCTGAAACCCGTTGCAGGATTATATAGGACTACGACTTGACAGAAGATTTTCATCTGTTGACCGAAATTCAAAACCTAATCCCTTTTCAAACGACGAAGTTTATTCAAAAACTTACTTGATCCCTAGACACTATTGATGTGTGTACAATATTATAGAACAACGATTTCAGAAAATTAAATTAATTCTTGTCGATATTTACATTTTTTTGAAGCCTCACAAAAGAGTTAAACACTGTATATATCTTCTATACAGGGTGAAATTGAACACATGCGACAAATCGAAATGGGAGATTGTACTCATTATTATGAACAACTTTTACTATGGGATTGGTCCCATAGTAAAAGTTGTTCAGGTTTGGACCTGAAATCGCGAAATTTTTTTTTTTAATTTCACCCTGTACCTATATATTAGGTCCTTACATATGAAATTGGCGTTTTGTATGGAAGGAACAAAAAGTCGAATATTTTTTAATATAATATATTTAATTAATCAAAGTATGAACCATTGTTTTCAATGCACTTTTGCCATCTTATAGGTAGTTCATTGATCCCTTTACTAAAAAAACCAGTCGGACGGGAATCAATAAAATCTTTGAAGGCGATTTGGACTGCCCCATCGGAGTTGAATTTTTTCCCTTGCAAAAAGTTATCCAAATTGCGAAAAAAATGGTAATCTGTTGGAGCAAGGTCCGGGGAGTACGGAGGATGTCTAAGACATTCCAATTCAAGCTCTTCTAATTTGGTAGCCGTCTGTTGCGCAGTGTGTGGTCTGGCGTTGTCGTGAAGCAGCAGTGGCGTGGAGCGATTGACCAGCCTTGGTTGTTTAGCCGCTAGCTTTTCCATCATGGTTTGTAATTGCTGACAATAGACATCAGCTGTAATAGTCTGGCCAGATTTGAGAAAACTGTAATGAACAATACCGGCACTAGTCCACCAAACGCTTACAAGTAACTTTTTTGGGGTTAATTTTCGCTTGGGGCAGGATTTGGCTGGCTGGCCAGGATCCAACCATTGCGCTGAGCGCTTCCGATTATCGTAAAGAATCCATTTTTCATCACAGGTAATGATTCGGTTTAAAATACCTTCATTGTTGTGCCGGTTCAGTAATGTAACGCAGCAGTCGACGCGCGTTTGCCGGTTTGCTTCAGTCAATTCGTGAGGTACCCACCTTTCAAGCTTTTTAATCTTCCCAATTTGCTTCAAGTGAATTAAAACAGTTTTATCACTAACATCGAAGCCTGCAGCTAACTCGGACGTGGTTTGCGATGGGTCCGCTTCCACAATAGCCTTCAATTCTCCATTATCAACTTGGGTCTCAGGCCGTCCACGGGGCTTGTTCTGCAGGTCGAAATTTCCAGAACGAAAACGTTGGAACCAAAAACGAACTGTGTTTTCTTTTGCAACATGACCGCCATACACATCATTCACCCTTCGAGTCGTTTCCGCAGCACTAGTGCCACGGCGGAACTCGTACTCGTAAATAATGCGATATTTTAAATTTTCCATTTTGTAAAATGAGTGACGCAAACAGAAAAAACAGAAGAAAAAAAACAAATGAATGACGGTCATCGAAGCACAAATACATGAGTAAATAGCTGTACAAATTTGAATTTGGAATTCCTTACCAAAGAGGAGAAATTCGTGATTAAAGTGGCCAGTACGAAAAACGCCAATTTCATATGTAAGGACCTAATATAAAATTCAAAGTCCTGACTGACTGACTGATATATCAACGCACAGCCTAAACCGCTGGTCCTAGAGACATGAAATTTGGAGGGTGTGTTCTTAGTGAAGAGTAGGTATCCACTAAGAAAGGGTTTTTCGAAATTCTACCCCTAAGAGGGTGAATTGGGGGAGGGTGAAATTTCACGCGGACGAAGTCGCGGGCAGAAGCTAGTCTCAGATAGAGAGACACATAGGTACCTACCTAGCTAGGTGTCTGTTCACCCGGAACAACACTATCTGTAGGCCATTCAAATATTGGTTCTATGCGGGTATTTGTTGATTGGTTTGACACACAAAACAACAACCGTTTTGGTATTATACCAAAACGGTTGTTGTTTTGTGTGTCAAACCAATCAACTAGTCAACATATCACTGGTAACAATGATAGCGACTTTATGTCGTAGCAGTAAGAGTGATTTTCGTAGTGCGAGAATTACCACTGATGTGATTTTTTAATTTCCTATTTGCTTCTCAAAAATGAACCCATATTCAAAATTCATTCATTTACGTTACACATCTGTGTTTGGGTCACAGAGATTCATATGTGTACCAAATTTCAACTTAATCGGTCTATTGGATTCGGAGCAAATTGGCTGTGACAGACGGACGGATAGAGAGGCATACGAGTGATCCCATAAGGGTTCCGTTTTTTCCTTTTGAGGTACGGAATCCTAATTAATACTTAATATATAGGTACAAATAAATACAAAAACAAAGGACACTTAGGCGTCGAAGTAAGTAGGTACTGGTCCGCATTGCTGTCATCTGGAAACGTGCCCAGAAGACTGGCAGCATTGCCACGTTGAATGGCAATGCTAATTATTTGGCCAAAGAACGACCCAGCCCTCTGGTCACGTGAAGTGTCGACCAGAAGAAGATAAGTATGACGGCACGAGCGTGGGCGTAGCGATAACAGGGCCATCATCATCATTTCTTGGTAGAGGTTCCATGAAGAAGGTGGGTACTCGGGCAAACCAGTAAAACGTAGGTTGAAGCACAAATCACAGTCACGTTTATTCGGTAATTTATAATGAGTTTGAGTAGTCAGAAACAAAGGCTTACTAGGCTAGGCTAGGCTTGGCTTAGGGTACGGTGAACGTGACAGTTTCGATTCTATGCTCTGAACTGTAAGGCGTCAGCTACTGCAAATCGAATGTTGCCTTTTTCAAATCGACTTTGTCCACGTGTAGGAAATGGCGGGAAATTATAGCGCCACCTCACGGCGTTCACTGTACTAACCGATCAACTAATGAGAATAAAGTTACAGTTTGACCAATATTATGAAATCAATTAATCAACAGGTAGTAAGTATTTTGATAATGTTGTCGTCTTGAAATTGCTTGCGACGACAAGTATAGTATTTTAAAATGGACATAGTATAACCGACTTCGCGAAACTAAACAACAAAGTTATTCGTAAATTAATATAACATAGACATATTTTATTCAACAAACAGTTAAACCCTACTTAAGGTCGGTAATGTCTCGGAATGCTTGTCAAAAGCTGACCCTAAGGAGAAAATATTCAGATGACATAACTAGGGTATGTCACTCAAGTCTATTTAAAAGGATTCTTTATTATAAAAGGAGGCCCTTCTTTGGAAGTCGTTAGGAAATGGACCCCTATCTTGGAGGAAATTTGTCAGGACTTAAGCATGTTTTTGAAAGTATTGAATGAGAGGAATGTGTGTTGAGATCTTTTTGGACCTTAATTTAGAGTGTGGCGAAAATTTCAATATGAATGAGACGGTTTTTTCTTCGTACTGTGACGTTTTGGGTGTGAAATTGACTCCGTAATTGTCTCCAAAGGTTGTCTTTAAAAGATCGCTCATAGCGATAAGACTGCCCATTTTTGTACACCATATGGTGTACATATTAAAGAGAATTCTATTCTATTCGATGGTGTTGTGTTATATAAAGTTCATATATAACAACTAAGTACGCGTTCACGGTTTTTCGGGAACAAAGTCCCTACTTGATTAACCTGCAATATTACATATCCTAGAGAGAGCTGTGGTGGCCCAGTGGTAACGGCCGCGACTTACGATTTGCAGGTCGTAGAGTCGAACCTCGATAGGTGTTATTCTTTGTGTAAAATTATTTCATCACCACTGCTCTCAAAACAGTGAAGAAAAGCATCGAGAAATAACCAGCACGTTCTAAAACCAAAAAAAATCGAAGAAATATCTCGAAAACTATTGAATTTCGGCCATACATATGCGGGGTTCAATTTGTTGCATTTTGGCCAGTTGCATCTCCTGACGGATATACGTCGAATTACAAGTAACCCTGTATAATATTATAATTCTAGCGTTTCTATTACAATCAAGTCAAGTCACTGCGTCATTGTGTGTCAGAGGTGTCAAAACGAAATAGAAACGCGACCATCTTTTGCCGCGGTATTTAGCGGATTAAAACTTTGCCGCTGTCACCTTTTTCATGATAGCTGTCACTACGGCCGTTAGTGCGGTCACAGCTTTTCTAGGAAACCGTAACTTAAGGCAGTACGTATGGGCCTGCGGACGGAGAGTAATGGGTAGCTCACCGTCCGATCAGGACCAGGCCCGTGCCGGACGGCGCGTACGTGTTCTACGCACGCCTCAAAGAGATGTCAGCATAAAGGAAGGGGCATGTTAGGGCCGAAGCCTGCCGGGGTAGCGGGATTGTCCGAAAGGGTTACGAGTCTGACACTCCCTTCCGCTCCGAGCGAGAGGGGTCATTTGATGACTTCCCATAAAAAAAAAAACGGCGGTACGTATACCATATTGCCAAATTGTGGGCGCCTACCCCTTTGGGGAACAAACGAACACACAAAACTACATGAACAGATATGTCGACCCATTCAATCGCATTTACTAGGTACGGTACCCGAACTAGGTCCAAATTCCACCTACAGACAATCGGTATTAAATACGGACCGAGGCTAAATTCAGGTTGAAATAGCAACGTTTGTGACTGCAATGAACTATTTCGAATTGTTACCTATGGAGTAACGGAAGTTGGACTATGCAGTTCTGCGATATTCAGTTTGGAGCGAAATTTTTAGTTCGATATACAGGGGGAGTTTTTAAGGCGGAGGTTTCAGAAAACGGTCAAAAAGTTGGTTTTTTAAAGCAGTGTATCTCTTAAACCGTAAATCATTTCGACAAAAAAAATATATGATATATTCAAGTCTTATTTTAATACAGTGATGGAACTCAAATCGTAATTAAATATACATTATTGCATCAAAAAAAGTTCAAATACACCTCTTAATTATCATTAAAAGCAGTTTATCTCTTCATTAACAACTTTAATTATAATTAAAAATATGCCATTAAATTTCTAATGCTAAACTGCATTCAGTGATGGATTATTTTTTATTAAATAGTTTTTGTAAATAGATAATTGCTTCCTATTTGCAATCAATTATCACCGTTGTGTCATCGCGCTTCTCTTTCTTTTCTATGCAGTCCGGCAAAGACCGCGCTTTAGGTCATAGTATGATTAACGTATAAAGTTACGGGTTCTCATTTTTTAAGCGCATATGTGCGAAAATACTTGCTTTATTTTGGAAATAGAACATAACATAATCAGCCTATAATGTTCCCACTGCTGGGACACAGGCCTCCTCTCGGTGAGAGGGTGTGCGCAGTAATCCACCACGCGGGCCCAGCGCGGGTTGACAGATGTCACATGTCTTCGAATTTTTGGTTCTAGGACATGCCGGTTTCCTCACGATGTTTTCCTTCACCGTTTTGAGAGCATTGGTGGCGAAATAATTTACACAAGTGGATAAGCCAGAGATTAAAAATTCAAATTTAGTATAAGAAATATTTTGGCATCCAAATTTAAATAATAATAATGTTATATGTTAATATTAAATTGTAAACTTTGTAAACTTTAACGGCGTGAATTTCTGGTTGTTGTTATATTTAGTTTACTTGTATAATAATCTGTGGAAACTGTTTCTGGATTGTGTTGAACTAATTGTATATTTACTTATGTTTGTTATTGCATCTGTTTGTTTCCTAAATAAAATAAATTAAAACAGAAGACGAACTAGCAGGAGATCGAGGATTGTGGAAGGCGGCTCAGGGAATCAGAGCGGAATAAATCAGTAAAACGTCGGTCTGGGTTCGAACCTACACGTGGAAATACAAGCCGTATCAAATTCATTCCCTAAAGAGGTTAGAACCTTTTCATCAAGATCATCATTTCAGCCGAAATACGTCCACAGCTGGACATAGGCCTCTCCCAAGCACCATCACTTCGACCGGTTTTGTGCATATCGCATCCAGTGGACTCCCGCTGCCTCCACCAGGTCGTCGGTCCATCCCTATAAGGGATGAATTTCCAAAAAATATTCCTTAGTGCTCGTGCGGACGACGTCATTACGTCAGCGCCGGCTGTCGCTGAAAACCAGCGCTGGGTCTCTGTCTTGCATAGGGTCGCAGCATTATACTGAGCTATAGCCGTTTTGCGTGGATGTGACGCATGTTTCCCTTACCTTCTTTTTTTTGTGTTTATGTTCTTTTTTGCGTCATGTTCACCGCAAATAAACGTATTTTCTTTCTTTTTTTTTTTCTTTGTTTTATTATACAGGGTCCCATTAAAATAGATGGACAAATTTTAACACAGCGCTCAGTACGTCTAACCAAAGATACCCAAGAAAAAAAAAAAAACACTGATTTAAATGATTTTATTTTGACCTAAAATAATAAATTGCCGGCACATTAGTGTATTTTCGTTAGCTGATTCTTTTTCTTGTAAGTATCTAATGCGTTTTTCTTAAATATTTTTTTACCATGGGCCTTATTTTGGTGGTCTGAAAGATTTCTAAAAGTTTGTCCATCTATTTTAATGGGACCTTATACACCCTTTTTTTATCGTTTTAATCCTTAAAAGGGGTCATTGTACTCATCATTATGAACAACTTTTACTATGGGACCAACCCTGATATCGTAAAAAAAAAATTTGCTGATCCATACATTTAGGTTCGCATAACTCGACATAATGTATGGATCAACTGATTTTTTTTTCACGATTTCAGGGTTGTTCCCATAGTAAAAGTTGTTCATAATGATGAGTACAATGACCCCTTTTAAGGATTAAAACGATCAAAATTTAACGGTGTATGTGGAACTTTTATGCAAAATTTCATACTTCTTGACTCAGTGGTTTAGGCAGTGCGTTGTGTCAGTGATTTAATGAATTTAACGATGGAATTATGCAAAAACAAAACCATAAAGATAACCTCAATTACAATGAAAAATCTGTATACTTTAACTTTTCTTACTTCCTTTCTTTTTTTCCTTTACTTTTTAGGGTTCCGTACTTCAAAAGGAAAAACGGAACCTTTATAAGATCACTTCATTGTCCGTCTGTCAAGATCCTTTTTCTCAGGAATGCGTGGAGTTATCAAGTTGAAATTAACATCAAAATATACCCAAGGTTGAACATCCATCGGTTTCTTAGGCTGGTTTCACAGCTGTCCGGGAGACCCGTACGGGCCGACCGTACACGGGAGACCCGTACGGGTAGTACCCGCAGTGCTCTGAAACGATGATTCAGTACGATACGGTTGCTAGCAGGAGACAGATGCGCTGTACGGGCTCAACCCGGAGCGGGTCGTGTACGGATCAAGCCGCGTCGCTGTGAAACGATGTTCTAGCGCCTAACATGTGCTCCCGCTCCGGGCGCCCGTACTGACAGCCCGTACGGGTCTCCCGGATAGCTGTGAAGCCAGCCTTACTAAACTTCAACTATATCTACATAACTATATATATATTTTGGCAGGCCTAATGGTCTAGTGGTTAGTGACCCTGACTGCTATGCCGGAGGTCGTGGGTTCGATTCCCACCCAGGACAAATGTTTGTGTGAGGAGCACGATCATTTGTTCTGTGTCTGGGTGTAATTTATCTATAATATGTATGTATTTAGAAATATATAAGTATGTTTATCAGTTGTCTAGTACCCATAACACAAGCTCTGCTTAGCTTGGGACTAGATGGCGTTGTGTTATAGTTGTGGAATATTATTATTATTGACGGCCTCGACATCACATCTATTAAAGTTTAACGAAGGAGTACGGTCCGACCGGAGACACTTGCTTTTAAAAGACAGTTTTACTGGATTCGCACCATCCGCCAGTCATAATTACATTATGACTGGCGAATGGTGCGAAAAAGGTTCGAGAAAGGTTTTGCAACTTCACATATTTTAACGCGCTTAGGGATGTTAGAGAATCCAATATACGTTGGTTTTTGTTATAAATTATTATTATTATTATATCCGACGATCCTGCGTACTTATCACTTTCGTTGACAATACATAGGTACTAACAAATAGGATTTTATGATCTGAAATAAGGTAAGTAGACACGTTCGTTGCTTACTCGTGGGCTGCTGTGGAGCGGCAACTTATCCTTACAAATAAAGTGACTATGAAAAATTTAAATTTTCTACCTTCTTCATAGATAATTCTGCTCATTTTCAATTCAGTGCTACCAACTTTTACCTACCGCACCATGTCATTTAATTCCCGCTGTATATGCAAGAAATTCCATGATAGAATCGGAACTTTAATGGTTTCGTTCGCGCAGATTCAGAAGAGAATATTGACAGTAGAAAGGATATTTCCGATAGTTTAACGATCCAATTATCGTAAGATCTATGGTTTTATTGGAACAGGGGAATAGAGAACTGACGTCATTTTGGGAGCTTATATCGTCATGGTTTTGTGTTATGCTTCTTTATTTGGTGGGTGAACCGATATATCGAGACCCATTTTATTTGTGTGTGTGTGTGAATTGGAGCGATTTTTCAATCATAAATACAACTATCTTATTGCATTATGGTCTAAACTGTACAATTAAAACAATGTTTTTCTTATTCTTGAATTATTATTTTATTGTTTTTCTTGTACCTACCCGTTGTTATGAATAACGCCAAGGATTATGTAGGTATTCACAGTAATTACATATTATTGGTATATTAACGTCTTCACAGTAATTACATATTATTTGTACCTACATATATTTTACAATACTAGCTTCAGCCGGCGACTTCGTCCGCGTGAAATTTCACCCTCCCCCAATTCACCCTCTTAGGGGTGGAATTTCGAAAAACCCTATCTTAGTGGATACCTACTCTTCACAAAGAACACACCCTCCAAATTTCATGTCTCGAGGAACAGCGGTTTAGGCTGTGCGTTGATATATCAGTCAGTCAGGACTTTGAATTTTATATAAAGGAAAAAGAGAATCGTGAAAAAAAAAAAGAGAGAAATCGTGAAAAAAAAGTCAGCTGTTCCCTACATTTATGTTCCCATAACTCGTCAAAATGTAGGGAACAGCTGATTTTTTTTCACAACTTCAGGTTTGGTCCCATAGTAAAAGTTGTTTATAATGATGAGTACAATGACCCCTTAAGAGAAAAACGGTGATTAAAATTTCATCCTGTATACAGGGTGTTACGGAAAGGGTATATCAATACAAACGGGTTGAAGAGTGTATCTGGTCTAGAATCTCTTTGAAAAAGCTTAATATTTTCTTATTTCGACATCACGGCGCTGCACTGGCGCGCGGCGGCGTGATGTGCGTGTACTAGGCGCACAAACACACAACAGGTAATGATAATGACCCTCTTAGTGCGGTGACACGTTTGTTATGATTTCAATTTAATAAACTATCGAAATAAAAAAATATTAAGCATTTTCAAAGTTACTGCTTTTGAGCTGAAATTTTGTACAGAGATTCTAGACCAGATACACTCTTCAACCCGTTTGTATTGATATACCCTTTCCGTAACACCCTGTATAGATAGATTTTACACACAACACATTTATTAGGTAACACGAAAACTCGTGATAAGACTGCTTGACTGCTTATTCATAACCTCAAACTACATATAAAAGCAACCGAAATTCACCCTAAATTAACAAGACATCCTCACCCAAGCAAAAGGTAATACGTCCAATTTCCTCAGAAACGCGCCACTTTCTTAAGCCTATAAGTAATAGGCTATAACCCTTAAATGCCACAAAATATGTAGTGAACCGATAGCCATAAGCATTTATGGGACGAGGGATTAAAATAAAGGATATTACCCTGAGACATCGTTATGGCTTTGTAAGGAACATGCGATGTCGGGAAAATTATCTTTTTTTCTTTTGCGGTGTTCGGGCTTTTTTGGGGTTATGGGTTTTGAGAGTAGAGGCTTATAGGCTTATGTGAGTTTTAAATCAATATTGATTATTTTATGGAATTGAATATCGACGGCGAAGTGCCAATAACACCTAACTGACAAAGTCAAAAATTTACACAAACTGAAAAAAAAGACTTTCAGAAATAGATACGTCGCGCGTCGTCAGTTTAGTTGGGAGGTATTTCCACATTTTAATTTAATGCTGTTGGTGTTGCAATTAAAAATACACTTGGGAGATTTCATAGAAACATGCGAATAACGCCTTTAAATTCAAAACGATAAAAAGTGAATTTCTCAAGAAAATCAGTTAGGAGGCACTTCGCCGTTGATATGTATCTGGTCTGATTATGGCTTGTGGGTGATTATTTACTCATAATGGAACAAAATACCTCTTGGGATTTATATAGTTACCCCGTTACTAATAAACGTTGTATAGCGTCTGTATAGTTACACAACGCCGCGTCTTCTTCTTTCGAAAGTCAAATTACTGGCGACTGAAAGAGAGAAATCGGTGTGTAAGTATTCATCTGATATAATAGGTTTATACTCTTTGAAGAAGCTTTGTACTCTTTTATCTCTGTGTAGGTATTCTTTTTCTGTATAAAGTGTTTTGTATGTACAGACGCCAGCACATCAACCTACCCGAAACTGTAAAATTTTCCCAATCAACTTTGAACCTTATGTTTTAGTGATAAAGTTGAAAATCTATTAAAGAAATTTGACAGATTGTACTAGGTTGATGTGCTGGCGTCTGCACATAAATAAATATAATAAAGTCTCGTAAAGAAAAATAAAACATAAATTATTTTATTAGGTACAACCCCTTTTATCACAAATGTTGCCGTCCTTGGTGTAGGGAAAACAACTTCCATATACCTAGGCGTTCCACTTGGTATCTACCGGTATCTTATTAATAATTAATCCTATTGATATCACATCCACATCTCTCCAGCAATTTCGGCGAAACGTGCCAATAAACGAACATACATAATATCTTATTTATGTTGCTTTACGGTTAGTTCAGATTGAAATTATCCAATAGGCTATTAAGAGGACGTGATTGTACTGATACAGTCAACTTAGACATTTTGTGTAAGTTACAAGAATAGATTAAGTACATTGGAATTACTTTACTTGTACTCGTAAGTTCTTGTGAAGTGTCTATCGGCGCCGGTGACCCTTCTTAAGAGGAAATGCGTGTGGTCTTTTCTCCATATTTCCTTTTCTCGCCTGTTTTCTTTCTCGTTAATGACCACCAAGCAATGATATTTTACAGAATAATAAATATTAACTACTTCTATGTCCCTATGTCTTCCTTTTTGATGATACATTATTATTAAAAGCACTAGAACCCTCCAAAAATGCCCATTTAAACCGCTGTCAACAGAGGCCTAGTGAACAAATTTGACAACTACTCGTATTAATGATAAAAGAAAAAAATAAGGACACAGTATATATCGTTCTTGTTCGGTTTATGAAATATTTTTTAAATTGGTCCAATATTGGAGGAGGAAATAGGCGAGAGCCAAACCTCGAATTATGACTTTTTACTTAGGCTTTTTCAAAAGTCTCTCCGACCGCATTTCCTCTTAAGGGGGATGCGCTGAGGTAGCCTATGTTTTCTTAAGTTTTTGCTATTTGATAATATTTGATTCGCGACCGTAACAAATATGTATTATAGAATTATAATTATTAGAATCAGCCGTTCTGTACGACTCCTACTTGGCCGTTTTTAAAACCATATTTTTTTAATGTTTTTATTCAAAATCTGTATTAACAATAGCATACTTAAAGTCGGCCAAACTGCATAACAGTTTGTCGGCAGTTGTTCTCGTCTAACAATGGATTACAAATTTTGAAATTTAAAAAGCAAAAATAACAAAAATGATTGTGCTAAAACTTACTTATGCTAAGTAAAACTATAAAATAATAACTTTCCTACCTACAGTCGAGATCAAAAATAAAATTAAAATTTTAAGAGAACAATTTCGAATCTACAACAAAATAACGTTTAAAATTGTCTGAAATATATACAACTTTATATTATTCCCTCCTAATATTAGCTTAAACGTAGGATATGAGCCGTATATTATGATCCACATTGTAGGTAATATTACACAGTAACGATATAAGCAGACAGTACAGAAACGCTCGTGTAGTGATGTACTCTGTGAAAAGCGGCGAGACGTTTGATGTTGTGCGGACTAGTGATGCGAAAAGTTTGCGGTAAAATACGGTAACAATATTTTGTACTTTTTATTCCTATTTAGAATGATGTTTTTAATTTTACCATTTATGTACACACAACCTAAAATATATATTATATACAAATGTATAATAAAAATAAAAAAAAGACACAGAAGCTCATTGGGCATCAAAAAATTCGTGTCCGCATCGCTGTCAATGGGATTAGTGCCCAAAAGGCTGGCAGCATTACCACGTTGAATGGCAAAATTTTTAATTTACTATTGTTGCAAGTTCGAGTAGGTAGAATTTAATTGTTTTTATCGATATTCGCACATGAAGGTTGTGTTGTCTTGGAATGAAAGAGACAAAAAACAATGAGTAACGAAAATCATCCGGTGAAATATATTTATTCATGTGTGTAGCAGATATGCATGTCATTATCAACAGATTTTATTTTCTTTGTCAATTTTAATATTGTAGCTTGTTTGAATAAAATTTTAGACCTGTGTAACAAATTTGAATCATTTTGAAGGATATTAATTACAAGATTTAGATATTTTTCACCTTTCTCTATCCAAATTCAAATTTAGTGTAAGAAATATTTTGGCATCGAAATTTAAATAATAATAATATTAATATTAAATATATAGTTGTTAATATTAAATTGTAAATTCTGTAAACTTTAACGGTGTGAAATTCTGGTTGTTGTTACACTTAGTCACATATAATTAACTTGTGTAGTAATCTGTGGAAACTGTTTCTGGATTGTGTTGAACTAATTGTATATTTACTTATGTCTGTTATTGCATCTGTTTGTTTCCCAAATAAAATAAAATAAATAAATATTGCTAATTAATCCATTGCTTTAGATGCTCCAAGAATTTTTCGGCTCAACAACGTAAATAACGCAACGAATATTGTTAAATTGTCAAAATGCATTGCATTGCTACAGTTAGTGTGTCACCCAATTTCCCCGCTGTTTTAACAATAATAAAATATACAAAAAGAACGCGTCGACTACATAACGTCCCTCTTTATGTCGGTTAACTCTTCGTATGCGTGGATCCACGCGAGACACAATGGCTTTTTATTTGCTTCTGTTATTCCGGTATTCTACCAGTTAATGAAGCGTAGCTTTTCATAGCAGATACCCCTCACTTTATAAGTTATCACAGTAGCAATTATTTCACGAGATTATTAAAATTTTATCTTTCCAATTTCTTATTAAAATATTGTGTTACCATTTGTGAAACAACCTACAATTTTTAACCACATTTTAAACATTGGAGTTTATTTTTAACAATATTGGCTTCATTCAAATTAATACGACCATATTATTATTAACAGTTTCATAATCACACTATCACACTTCACACTAATTTTATAAAGGCGAAAGTTTGTGTGTGTGTTTAAATGTTTGTTACTTCTTCACGCTCAAACGGCTGGACCAATTTTGATAAAATTTTGTATGGAGGTAGCTGACACCCTGGATATAGGCCACTTTTATACACTTTGTTTTGGTTTAGGCTACTTTTATCCCGATATTCCCACGGGATTGAAACTTATGCAGGTGAAACCGTGGGGCGCAGCTAGTTAACAATAAATAGTCCTTTGGTTGTTAGGGCCGATACACCAGCAGCGGCCAGGCAGTCATACATAAGTACCTTGAAGCTTTAACCTTTTGACCGCCCGACTTCATATCAGTTGTCGAGTCCCCAGCGCCCGAAAAAACAAAACAAATACCTAGAATATAATATACAGAATGTTACGGAAAGGGTATATCAATACAAACGGGTTGAAGAGTGTATCTGGTCTCGAATCTCTGTACAAAATTTCAGCTCAAAAGCAGTAACTTTGAAAATGCTTAATATTTTTTTATTTGAAAAAGAAAGTGGAAAGAAAGTAGGGAGGCCTTTTTCCTGCAGTGTGACGTCACAGGCTAATAATAATAATATTTTTTATTCATTGCGTTCTGGTGCTCGGAAAATATCGCCAGGTTTACCATAATATTTACTTAAAAAAAAACACACAATATCTCTCTACCTCTTGAGCAAACCACAGCCAGAACCAACAAAAGATAACAAAAAAGAAAAACAAACGAAATTAAAAAAAAAAAAAACAAAATCTCATAATTACCGCGTTTAATCCCGGGTGCTGTCACCTCCCTACCGTCACTGAAATGTATCCCGGGGGGCCCGCCCTGAGGTCAACACTAATTTATTCATTGCTCATTTTGAAGTAACTGTCACTGCTGAGCGCTGAAAAATTTGTTACACAGTATCTTAAGGCATTCCTAGAGGAATTTGTGAATTGTAGACAGAATTTAGCGTTGAAATTTTTGTCTTGAAACGGAACGTTTATTTTAGTGTTTAATTATTTTGTAGAATTCCGAAATTACTGTGAACTGTACAAGTACCTACAGTTCACAGTAATTTCGGAATTAAAAGTAAAATTCATCTGATTCCAATAAAATACCTAACTTTAGGTATTTTATTGGAATCAGATGAATTTTACTTGCCCCTTGGTAAGACTAGTTTTCAGATTTTGACGAGTTACGCGAACATAAATGTAGGGAACAGCTGATTTTTTTTTCCCCGTACTTTCGACGTACTCTACTCCGGCATGCTGTACTTCGACAATATCTTACTTCGACGTGATATATCTGAGACACGACGCTACTTACAAATGATTCTGCGACGTTAAACTTAACGACGACAAGTAAACGTGTGTATTGTTTTTATACGTATCTAGTATCGTTTTTTTTATCAGCCATTATGCTAGCAGGACATACACGTCTACAGAATTTTTTTCTAAGTAAAAATAAATAAATAATAAATATATTTTAAGTACCTTATTTCCTCATAATATCATCTGTTTACATGATCGGTAAATCACAAATCGATACCCTTAACGCTAACTTTTTATATTAGTTAAAATACATTTTTGTTCAAAGAAATCCGAAGGGTAGTGTGCCCATAGATATATGTAGTGCCAAATAGTAGCGCATTCAAACAAACTCTTCAGCGTTATAATTAACACATAGTATGTAGTAACAATTTTTTTATTTTTTATTATATTATATATATAATAATAATACTTTATTTCAGAACAAAGTTCCATAAACATTGTTAGTACTGCTTAAAAACTATGTTAGTACCTTAAAACTACTACAGAACATGACATATTAGTACGACTTAAAAAACTATGTTAGTACCTTAAAACTACTTATTAATTAATTTAAATAACATAACATAACCTTACCTGACATTGAATAGGATAGCACCAGACCTATGCACCCTATTCCAGTGCCTCACAATAGGACACTCCACCTTCTCTATTATGGTGTTTAGAAGGCCATTGGGGCTGCCCCGCACACGACACATCAGGGAAGCTATCCTCTTGCGCACAATAGCCCTACAGCAATCGGTATTGGTCTCCGCAAACATCCCCGACGCACTACAGTATCGCGGCAACCCCATCAGCATCCTAAACCCATTATTGTAGAGGACCCGCAGGGCATTGAAAGCCTTCTGCGTATAGCGGATCCACAGGCTGCAGGTGTACATTGTCTGGCAATACGCCTTAAACAAAGTAATTTTAACATCATTAGTACACCTCGCAAACCTGCGCGCCAGCATATTACATCTGACTGCCAATGCCCTACGTTCCCTCTCAATGTCCAAATCATCCGACAGGTCCTCAGTGACCCAATGCCCCAGGTACTTGAACTTGGTGACTCTACTTACCGGAATCCCTCCAAGTTTAACCGGTGGAATGGTCGTGGGAGTTTTATTACCCGCCTTAAACACAAGTAGTTCACTTTTTTTGGTGTTGTACCTGAGGCCATGTGCCACTGCGTACCTCTCGCATATGCCTATAAGCAAGTTGAGGGCTTTAACAGATGGGCTCAGCAGCGCCATATCGTCGGCGTAGCTAATGTTGTTCATACAGTTGCCATCTATTGAACAGCCGACACCGGCCCTGCTGAGCTCATCTATCAGTCCATTAACGTACAGATTGAAGAGCCGTGGTGACGTCAGGCCACCCTGCCTCACACCACACTCCAACCTGTACTCGGTGGAATATGAGCCCGCCCACTTAACATTATTGGATTGGTTGCCGTACCAATATCTCAGTATGTTAATCATGTCCCTGGGCGTGCTGGTTTCTTCCCGGAGCTTATCCCACAGTACATTATAAGCCACAAGGTCAAATGCCTTCGACAGGTCCAGGAAACAGCCAAAAATAGGCGTTTTTCTTGTCACGTAGTACTGGAT
The DNA here is from genome assembly GCA_945859645.1 of Amphipoea oculea. Lineage (NCBI taxonomy): Eukaryota > Metazoa > Arthropoda > Insecta > Lepidoptera > Noctuidae > Amphipoea > Amphipoea oculea. The sequence continues at coordinate 17,988,691 of OX243881.1, forward strand.
AGTATGCTTGAGTCGCAGTATTGCAGCTTCTGTCGAGAGCCCAGCTCTAAATCCGAACTGGGCATCATGTAGCTGAATATGGTTACTAAGGTGACAATCAAGCAAACCATCCAGCACCTTGGCGATCACTGTAGCCAATGAGATGGGTCTGTAGTTGTTCCCGTCGGAGGCATCGCCTGTCTTATTCTTAATAATAGAAATCACTGTGGTCTTCATAAGCTCCTGGGGTAAATACGAATGTCCTAAACACAAATTGTAGAACATGACTAACACCCTGGGTAAGTGAGTACCCGCATGCTGCAGGTGCTCGATGCTGAGGTCATCGTGGCCTGGAGACTTACCTCGAGTCATACACTTAATGACCTGAGCTACTTCTTTTGTCGTAAACCTAAACCGCACTCCATCTTCAACCTCAGCATCAAGCCCCTGCCGCACGCCTGGTAAGGGAGACTCAACCTTAAAACGTTCCCTAAACAACTCGGCAATTTGCTGGGGCTCATTTCTGCCCTCAACACACGCAGGCACACACAAGCCAGTTTCCAGTTTCCTGGTATGCTTCCAAAAACGCTTGAAGTCCTTCTCTTTGTGGTGTGTGGCTAAGATGTCCATTTTAATACGCTCAGCGTTGTCTTGACACCACTTGAGCTTAGACTTAAAGCGCCTCCTGGATTCACACATGGTCTTATAAATATCACCCGATTTGGGTTTACCATACAGCAACCAGGTCTGAAAGCTGCTTCGTGCTTCCAGATGAGCCTTTTGCACATATGTATTCCATCCGATAACATACTTCTGCTTCTGATGCTTTCTCAGTCTATTACTGCTGCGAGCAGCTAAGGTCAAAGCACTAACAATACTATTGTATAGTTCATCAATTATTGCATAATGAGACTCATCACTACAAACATTATCAGCACATGAACCAAGTTCCATTGGGAAATCAATGACCCTTAGTTCATTGTGACATAGTTCGCTATACAACCTTATCTGCTCAGCGTTTCTCTCACCCCATCTCACTTCATTACATCGGTTCCCATTACAATATTTTTTTCTCGGTAATATTCCCATGTTACAATACACTACCATCGGAAAATGATCTGACCAGTACACATCATACAAAACCTCAATATCAGCCACACACTGCCAAGCTGCCTCCGTAGTCAGACAGTGATCAAGCCATCGTTTACAATTGTTGTGACTTTCACTAACAAAGGTGTGCGTATCAGTTAACGTATTTAACTTGATCACATCCGCACAGAGCCAGCTCCGCTCCGCACAAAAGTTACTTAATTCCCTAAAGAATAGCTCGTTTGGATGAGCGTTGAAATCACCGAGCATTATAGCTGATTCAACGTCACAACTCTCAATCACTGCATTTATTTCACTCAATACTTCCGTGAATTCTAACAGATTATCCGCACTATCTGTTGGCATGTACACCAGTAACACATAGGTGGCGCCACTTCTGCATTAAGTTGAAAGGAAAACCTTCTTATACAACACGGTGACAATCTGAAAAATGAAGCGTCTGATACCTGTTCTACATTCGGTGAGATTCATAACCCTTCCTCTACGGCACAGTCGGGTAGAAGGATTGTTAATTCTTAACAAACTGCCTTAAGTCCTATGCCCGTGCCAGTTGAGATGTTTTATACAAAACGTTCCCCGGTTTAATTACATAACTTTAAGAGTAACATAATGACGTTCCAACTTGTAACTTCATCTTGGTTATTTAAACTTCTTATTGTATTATTTTTAATTAATAAAATTCATAGCTATTAATTTTAAGGCTCTCGCATTTTGTAAGGTATAAGTATGTTTGAGCAGTGGTGGCCTAGTCGTAACGGCGGACTTACATGTCGTAGGTCGTGAGTTCGAACCCAGGCAGGCACATTACTTTGTGTAATTTATTAATTTGTTACTGCTCTCAAAAGGTGAAGGAAAACATCGGGAGCAAACCGGCATGTCCTAGAAGTAAAATTTCGAAGATATGTGATCGGTGGTCCACGTGGTGGATTATGGCCCGCTCCGTCTCACAGAGAGGAGGACTTTGTCCCAGCAGTGGAAACATTAGAGGCTGATTATTCTAAACAAATACTTCTTATTTCGCGGACATTGGTGTGGGTTACACGTTTACATAGTTTTTAATTTATTTTGTCACACTAAAATTGTAATGTGTAACTGTTTTATGTCCCAATAAAGTAAAAAAAAAAAATACATAATATATAAAGAAGTACGAATATTAAGTAAAGCTTCATAATTTATTCCTTCATAAAATGACGCATAAAAAATCACATAATACCTACCCCAAATAAAAACCGTACAGCAGTTTTAACATTTTAAATCCAAAATGTCTGCCGTTCTTTACGACGACGTTGAAAAGTTAATTCGGAATCCTGCAGGCGGATGAATGCTAAAATAATAAAATACGGAGTATTATTTTTGCATTTTACACAGTTATGAATATCTCCCCATTTGGTCTGGCGTAACCGAAATGAAAAGATTTGCGAAACGAATGCGTTTTTCATTTACTGTATTTTTGTTTTATGTTAGTTGAGATTGCGTTCTTGGTTAAAGAAATGAGGAATTTTAAGATAAAAACACAACACGTTATAATGTAACGCCTATATAAAATGAGAAAACTAAATGAATTAGAATTCAGTAGAGCTTTATTTAATTGGTTATGTGACAGATGTTTTTATTCGATTAATGACTTTATAAATTTGAAATCTTTTTGACATTTTATGTACTGTATTTTTACGTATATCGTATAAACATAATTATGTATAACAGTAAAATCGTAGTTTTGACTAAAAATTAATTAATAATGTAATACTTATTTGTATTTTAATAATGTAAGAAGACTGTAATTTTGTTAATATGCCTCGATCATTCTTAGTCACTTAAAAATACCTATGCACGACTAAAAAGTCAAATATAGTGAAACCATAATATGTCACTTTACCATAAACTATGTGCCTATATTCTGGCAAATAAAGCATTCATTCATTCATTATACTGCGGAGGATTAGGCAAGGGTGCACAGAAAGCACTGGTCCTAGAGACATGAAATTCGCAGTATGTGTTCTTTGTGAAGAGTAGGTATCCACTAAGAAAGGGTTTTTCGAAATTCCACCCCTAGGAGGGTGAATGGGGGGAGGGTGAAATTTCACGCGGACGAAGTCGCTGCAAAAGCTAGTACTTTATAGAAAAGGGAGGATCCTCCGACCAGACGGGTGTAGTGTTTTCGTCGGGACGTCGTATGCTAGTTGCGCGGTAAACTCTGCTTGCGAGATGCAGGATTTTGCGTGACGTCAGTATGATGCGTAGTTCATATGTGGCGGTGTAGATGCCGCTACAAGTCTATTGTCATCAACCGGGTACAATCCCAGACCACGGGCTGCCATTGAGGTATAAAAAATAGTAATAAATAAATTACAGTGGTACGGAACCCTTCGTGTCCGTGTCCGACTCGCACTTGGCCGCTTTATGCTTTCATCATATATTTTCTCTCGAAATTTTATCCACATATATCATTCATGGTAATTTATTTGTAGAATTATATTCGTCAAGGGATGAAATGATCCGCCCTTATGTATACGCTGCGAAAGGTTAGAATAATCTCAAGGGGACGAGCAACCTTTTGTAAGTAAATGAAATGGTAGGATTATTAAAGGTTCAAATATATAAAATTCATTCTTGTATTATAACGGATTATGTTAACAATGTTTTTTGGGGAGATATCGCTAGCTATGACAAGGCTTTTGTAGATTAATATCAGCAAATAATAAGAGCAAACGTGCTCGGAGGGAGAAAGTGTTCCAGTAACTGCTGGTAGTGATCTTGACCATCTTCCGGGCTCTGGGATTAATTTATGATAGGAACTGGTGGAATATATCCGCTTTTTAAGTCTCAAGTGTGTTATTGGGTTTTCCAATCTGGAATCAATTGTTCAGTAGCAGCTAGAAGTCTGGATTTTTGCCCGGTTTATTGCGACAGGGTCTCCCCCGACAGGCCCACAACAAGGTTACATGGGATTTAAATATAACTATACTATTAAGCTGAGCGATGACCGTTTTGCGTCGATGTGACGCATATTTTCCCCCAACTTGCTATTTTTTGAGTTTGCGTTCTTTTTCTGCGTCATCAGTACCGTAGATAAACGTAAATTCTTTCTTTTTTCCTTCTTTCTAACTAGCGAAATGTGGATGTACAGACGCCCGCAAATCAAGCTACTACAATCTGTCAATTTTTTTTAATAGATTTTCAACTTTATTGCTAACAGCATAAGGTTCAAAGTTAATTGGGAAAATTTGACAGTTTCGGGTAGCTTTATGTGCTGGCGTCTGTACCATAATAGGTACTCTGCCTATCCTTCGAACATTACAAGTTTCATGTTGTGTTTGTGTCTTTAAAAATTGTTTTTCTTTTGTTCCAGTTTGCTCAACCGTCGGGCTCACTTCGGAACAAGCAGCTGATTATGACAAAAGACCAAAAAGCAAGATGAGCATACCGAACTACGACTTGAACATGGAGAGCCGTTGGACCAATAACATTCATAAGAAATACATTAATTACAACGAAAATCTAGACGAAATTAAACCTAAGAACACGAATAAAGGCATTGATATTCAGACAAGAAATCTAGATTACCATATAAGTAACGTACAAATGAGGAATTCTAGGATGAGAAATTTTGATTCTAGTAGTATGGAGGTCAAAAGTCGGGTAAAAAGAGATGAAAAAGACGATTTAAAATGTAACTCGTTTAAGTTTGAAGAAAAGGAGAGCTACATAATGCATCCACATGACAAGAATGCTGGAAATAATTATTATTATAATAATTCTGATTGTGTCGCCAAAATTAATGGTAAGTTCTACTTATAATTTTTAACAGAATGCAATAAGGCTTTTCTGATAAACAGCACTGTGCACAAGACATTTCTGGTAAATCGTACGTTTTCACTATAATTTTCATGGGCTTGAACCATCGCAATTGACAGATATTTACATAATATAACCTAACATATAAACTATAATAATATTTACAATTATATGAAAAAATAAACAAAATAATCATAGGGCATCAAAGAATTCGTCCGCATCGCTGTCAACAGGAACAGTGCCGAAATGGCAGGCAGCATTGCCACGTTGTATGGCAATGCTAATTCTTTGGCCAAGAAATAGGCCAGCCCTCTGGTCACGTGAAGAGTCGACTAACCGCTTGGCGATATCTTGAAAAACCAAGTGGGCACTCGGACCCCATGGCCCTAGTGTTTCAACCCGAAACGGCTTGAACATATCCCACTCCTCTAACTCCCAATCAGGTTGCAATATTTTCACCGTTTGAGATTCTCTGCACCTGCAGCAGCCGCCCCAGCACAGCCCACCGTGCTAGGAAGATGGGATGGCGCAAGGGTGTCGACACATGTTGCATCCCACACCAAAGGTCTGCCTAACTTCCAGGGCATTATGGTCATTCCGTCTGGTCTCTTTCCATCGTCGCGTGCCAGGCCGTTAGGTTCTAAAACAGCTGGCAGATTGGTCAAAGTTGACTTCATCATCAGCCTGTAGCAGTCTACTTCAGGACTTACACCTTTTCAAACTCAAACCATTTATTTCAAAGAAACCAATTAAAGGCACTTTTGAATTGTCAAGGGGTCGGTCAATCAGAAAGATGAAGCTAGTTGCCCATTCCAAAGCGTAGTGGGTACCTATGGAGAATAACGGGCAAGAAACTCCACGGACACTCTTTTAAATCACAAAATTGTTGCGAAAATATTTGTTACATCATTCATGTTGTAATTATACATCTGAGAACTATGTAGAAAGACGTGCACGTTAAATGCGTCCGTACCTACAAAAAAAATATATAACAAAAAAACAATTCAGAAATGAAAATAAAATAAGCCGTGGCGGCCAGAGACGACCAGTCCCTACTGACGCCGCCTGTTCACGAACATGACGTATGGATCAGCACCATTCAGCTCAACCAACACGCCACCACCAGCAAAACATTTGAGTGAGCATGACATACTTACTCTCAGTCACCAGGGCACATTCAAGTCAATGAAAGACGAACCCAGTAAATGGTAGCTTTATAGGTACATAGTGCTCTCACGAGTGCTATGCAATTATACAATAACTAGCCTGTGTTGTCCTTCAGCAGGGCAATAGCCTCCCTTTTCCATATAATTCTGTCTTTTTCTTAGCAAAGGTAGACAAAACCATTATCATCATCGTCTGCCTAGCCTTTTCCCAACTACGTTGGGGTCAGGTTCTAGCATACCCGAATGCAGCTGAATACCAGTATTTTACATGGAGTGACTGCCTATCTGACCTCCACAACCCAGTGACTGTGTAATACGATAGCCCTTGGTAAGACTGGTTGTCAGACTTTCGGGCTCCCGACTACCCGTAACGACTGTCAAACATCCACGAATTCCAGCCGGGACAAAACAGCTTAACGTACTTTCCGAGGCAAGGAGGGGTTTCGGTATGAAAAGATGGTCACCCATCCACGGACCAACCGCGGCAAACGTAGCTTAACCTGTTCGATCGACCCGCGTAGCTGTTATTACTTAACCACAAGCCCCTCCTACCTAACCTATTGTTTTTCTAACTGCCCATATCTCCATTCTAATATACCTACCTATTCTTCATCCCTTTAGCCCTATGGCTATGTTATGGACCAAGTTATTATTAGGACATTATAAAAAATGCCCGGGCAGTTTGATAAATAAAATAAAATCTTTCCATTCATAGACCCTCTGCTGACCTGTGATAATCAAAACTTAAATTGACTGGACTTCTTAATTCGACTGGGTCGGTCAATAGGCGACGTAGGATGCAAGAGCGAGAGCGAAGGGCACCCCGAGGCGAGGTTAGGTTTGGTTAGGTTACTTTAAACCCTTTACACAGACGACATAGGATGCAATAGCGAGCGAATGAGAATACATAGATTGCCCAAAGACCACACGGCAATATTAACAATGTCGAGGCAATGTGATAAATAAGGAAGTTCAAATTATAATTATTTATTTCGCTCTAAGTAGTTTGCATTATGAAAAATGTTTATTTAATTAATATAATAATTATTATTAAAATTAATCATTATTACTTGGTCCATAACAACTACACAATCATGTCCCTACACACGGAGCACAAAATCTATCCGCCTTTATGGAACTTAACCCGACACTCACTATAGACCACATTCCCATCACTGTGGCTCCTCTAAGCCTTGGATCTACGGAGGCCTGTTTCGAAAACGAGAAGAAAATGAGCTACGGTTTGCACGGTACGGATTTGTGGGGAATTGTGTTGGGTCCTAATCTAGGATAGTAAATTAGCTTGCATTTATAATGAGAATAGTGTTTTTATAGGAGGAGCTTGTGGCTAAGTAATAACAGCCGCACAGGTCGATCGATCAGGTTAAGCCATGCTTGCCGCGGTTGGTCTGTGGATGGGTGACCATCTTTACATATCAAGACCCTTCCGTACCTCGGTAAGCACGTTAAGCCGTTGGTCCCGGCTGTCACTCGTAGATCTTTGAAAGTCGTTACGGGTCGTCAGAAGCCCGAAAATCTGACAGCGTCTTACCAAGAAGTATCGTATTACCCAGTAACTGGATTGTGGAGGTCAGATAGGCAGCCGCTCCATGTAAAATACTGGTATTCAGCTGCAAATGGTTAGACTGGAAGCCGACCCCAACATAGTTGGGAAAAGGCTAGGCATCTGCCTGATGATAAGTGTTTTTGTAGGACTGTTGTGTTTTGCAACTAACATAGGGCATTTACAAAGCTGATGATATTTTTCCAGTTTAACTGTGATAAGTACCGTATTATGATTTAAAATAATTAGGTACTCCTAAAGGATTACTTGATTACTTTTTATGATAAGTCAGAGGTAATTGAATTTGTCAATAAAAACTACTACTAGTAAAACCCCTCGAGTTTGGGCTCATATGATTTGTCTTGACGAGTCCAATAGATTGCACTTGGTGTCGAGGGTCTGATGATGGAGCCAGGGGGTGGATAGTATTTTTTTTTTTATATTTGAGAATAAAGTATTTAAACTTAAACCTAAACATAACCCCGTCTTTGTTATACAGGGTATCCCTGGAAGTATGGATCAAACCGAATAGGGACGTGGGCAATGTCATTTCCAAACGTTTTAGCAAAAAAAAAATACTAAAAAAAATGCTAAAAAAAAAACTAAAAAAAAAGAGAAGAAAGATCGAATTCGTGTAAACTATCAGGGCTATCAATTTTTTTTTTTTAGATAGCCCTGATAGTATCTTTTTATGATTAATTTCTTTGAACACTAAGAGAAGTGATTGAAAAAAAAATTAAAATAGGTCATAACTGAGAATGTCAGTGAATTTTTTTACGGTTCAAAAACCGTAAAAAAATTCACTGACATTCTCAGGGTTAAAAAGTTTGGAAATGACCTTGCCCACGCCCCTATTCGATTTGATCCATACTTCCAGGGACACCCTGTATAGCGCAGGCGGATAAAAAGACAGTACAATTCTTATTGAAATTACAAACAGAGGAAGTCTTTCAATTTAGGAACAACAGTTCGATAAATGTATGAATAATAGTACAAATGGACCATAAACAAAGAAGAAGTTATTCCTTATCTCGATTCCACAAAAGAAACTAACAAAGGTTTTATCAGTTTTCTATTGATCTCATGAAGCCCACAACCTATTGTGAATAAAATATCTATTGTCATTCAAAGAAAATAATATCACATATACAGGGTGTTTGGTAGAAGGACCGACACAATATTCTTAGAGATGGAAAGTGTCAAATTATGCTTATTTTCTCCCGTAAAACCCATCTTAAATGTCATAGTAGTTAATTGAGATATGACTGTTCCTTTTTAATCACCCGAAATATCGTCGCAACTTTTTTTGTTTGTGGTTATTTTAGAGCGCACTAATTTTTGGTGTTATCTGCAATATATATTTATGTACAATTGGTGCTAGGTAATATCTTAGGTGCTTCCAAAGTCGTAAAATTGTGTTATGGAACGGAGAACATCAATTTAAAAAATCATAATAGGTAAATTAAAAATAAAACAATTTTGTGTTAGCAAATTACATCCCCAATGCCCCAATCTTTCAAAAAATTAATTGCGTCGGTCCTTCTACCAGACACCCTGTATAAAAACTACGTTTACTTTTCTTATAAATACCAATATATTTTCTGCGAAATATTGGCTAGCATTTTCACAATATTATTGGTCCAATAACATCTACATTATTTTTATTACTCTCATAATGGCTGAAAGAATTATTATGGCTTACCTATAAAAATATAATTACAAAGCATTATATTTATAACATCACGTTTGAAATCCCGTGTATTTGAGCAGTGGTGGCCTAGTGGTAACGGCTGCGACTTATGAGTTGTATGTTGTGGGTTAGAACCCAAGCAGGCACTTTGTGTTAATTATTTCATCACCACTGCTCTCAAAACGGTGAAGGAAAACATCGTGAGGAAATGCGTGTCCTAGAACCAAAAAATCGAAGACGTGTGAAATCCGCCAACCCACACTAGGCCCGCGTGGTTGCTCTCACCGAGAGGAGGCCTGTGTCCCAGCAGTGGGAACATTATAGGCTGATTATGCTTATATTCCCCAAGGGAATGGTCAGAGGTACATATGTGTATGAACTTATGAAGTCACATTCTATCAGCGATATTAAAGATGGAAAAGTCATACATTTTTGGGACTGACATTATAATCAATCTTCTACGTGTATTTTGATTTATCTTGCAAAACCATCATTATCCCTTCACCAATTTATTTATAAGGTCTATCTATTCATACAATTCGCCATTACGAACAACTTTTACTATGGGACCAAACCTGAAATCGCAATAAAAAAATCAGCTATTCCCTACATTTATTTTCGCAAAACCCGTCAAAATGTATGGAACAGCAGATTTTTTTGCGATTTCACGTTTTGTCCTATAGTAAAAGTTGTACATAATGATGAGTACAATGACCCCTTCAGATATATCGTGTAGGAATAGATAGACCTTATATACATTGACATTGATGAATATTTACAAAATTATAATATGAATATTTACATCGTAAAGCATTATTTTTACTTTAATTATTGTGAATGTGAGGACTATGTGGGTCATTTTTGAAGTGAAACTTCTTTAGGCGCGCTTGACTTGGGGAGTAAACTGGCGAATGCGTTACGAAAACGTGTGATCGGGCGAGTAGGGAAGGTACGTAAAAAATAGCTGGAAATACCTGGTGTAAAAACCCGGTCCCGGTCGCATAAATATGCGACCGGGTTTTTACACGCTATTTGATTTGCTTCCAAGTACGCACACCAGGTACCGACTCAAAATACTTGCAAGACTATAAAGTACCTTATACGGCTACTCGCTCAAATACGCAGGTACTCAACCGCGTTAGTTTTCGCAAATGCGATCATGCTCCTTATAAGTAAGAGTCTACGGAACAATTTCGTATGCAAGTATTTTTTACTTTAACCCTTTAACCGCTTGGCTAAATATCAATTGTCGTGCCCCTAGCGCGAGGCTACAAATCGACAAAATAATACCTACAATAAACAAGGAGGGGCAATCGTTGTATCGATAAAAAAAAGTCAAAAAATGTTTTATGTTTTTATTTTAAATCAGCCTTATGGCTTCTACAAACAGGCGCGACACAAAGAAACCGCTCATGTCTTTGTGTCGCGTCTGTTCGTAGGACCTTTAAATTAACCACCCTAATCACTTTCTTCGTATCACAATCGTTCATCTTTAAGCTAATAAGTAAATGTTTTTAACAGTTACTAATTGTTTAACCTTACTAAATTCGAATTGTTTACATCACAATAACGTGCACGCCGCGAGATCGCACGCAGCCGTTACCTAATGGAATGAATCAAACAGACAGGGACTGGAACGCGCGCGGTGGCGGCGGCGCGGCGACGGCGCGGTGACGGCATCGTGTGCAGAACGCTTATTAAAGTTATCTTTTTTTTAAAGATAACTCATGCACTAGGAATAATTCCTGTGTAGCTTGGGACTTCACAAACACACAAGTCACGGACACAAAACAGCTACACCCAAACTCGAATAATGATTTATGAAAGAGAGAGAGAGAGAGAGAAAAAGAGACAAACGCGAGTGCGAGTGCCTGTCCGGCTTGGTAGGTACTGTCACAGTACCTTAATAATGGTAAGGACAACATACAACACGGTTCCAAATTTGAACAATCAATAGGATATGTAGGTAGTTAAGTAGGTAATATAGGTAATAACAGAATTACATCACAATATTTAAAATACTATTTCGATTCATCAAGGAGTTACCTAAACCCAACGGAAGTCTTATTTATACCTATACCTACTGAATAATGTGCAAATAACCTAAGAAGAAATTGAAATAGGTAGGTACTTACCTCTCCATCACTTCTAAATTCTTCTATCGAATCGGATAATTCCAATTCGTCGTCACGGTTAAAGGGTTAATGGTTTGCAAGTATTTATTTGTAAACGCGATTTTGCTCCTTATTTATAGGAAGTCATTGATCAATTTCCTATGCAAGTAGTTTTACTTCCAACGGGGCTTTTGAATACGCGATTGTACTTCTTATCTGTATGAAGTTATGGATCAATTTTCTATGCAGATAGAAAATACTTGAAAGTATCTCGCTCCGTCGTGCCTCGACGCTCGAGTACGTAGGTACTCAAATAGTTCAACAACCGCGTTTGTTTTCGCAAATGCGATCATGCTCCTTATCAGTAAGAGCACAGAATACTTAATATTACTACGTACAGAAAGGACACTCCCTTCCTCGCCCTCATATCAGATACCGCACCTCACCCCGCACTTCGAGGTATTCGTCGCCGACTCGCAAGGGCGCTCGCGAACCGCAGCGCTGTATTGCTGACACGAACACACAATTATGCGATTTAAAAGTTTTATTTGAGTTTTAATCACGATGGTTGGATATTGTGATGCTTTTCCGAATTCGTATTTACATAAACTGTTTGTAAGATTTCGCATTTTTAATAACATGCGATTTAGTAACCGATTATTTACAGATAAGTCATTTAAACTAAACTATTTTAGTTTTTTTATTTCATTACGAACCCGACTATATAAATAAACAATTGAACTACATGGTCACTTCATAATAATGCACACGTTCGGGCAGCGCCGCCGCCGTCGTCGTTCGGTTCCCCGATACAAATTGCTTACCGCGCCATTTTTTTTACGCTACTAGATTTCACGCACACATTTGCACGTATACAAACGTCATTTGTTTATGTAGTAGTACTAGGTAATTATTTTGCGAGCGTTGTATGGAGTGTCCGAGGTGTGGTAAGACTCTTACCACACCTCGGACACTCCATACAACTCCGTAAGAGTCTACGGAACAATTTCGTATGCAAGTATTTTTACTTTAATGGTTTGTAAAAGTATTTATTTGTAAACGCGATTGTGCTCCTTATTTATAGGAATTCTTCCAACAGGGCTTTTGTTTGATTACGCGATTGTACTTCTTATTTGTATGAAGTTATGGATAAATTTTCGATGCAGATAGAAAATACTTGAAAGTATCTCGAGCCCTGGTTTCTTAAGGTGGACGTACTTGGAAGCCCTGGTACTCGATTTTGCAAGTACGACCCATGTTTGCGAACGGGAGTTGAGTGGGGGATATAAGCAAGAGAAATCAGTGCGCGCGCACATTTTCTTTCTCTCTTCCTCTCATAGCCAAATACGTTTGAAGTTTCACTTCAGTCGTGTGGTCATAAGCACACTCGTTTTTTTTTTTTCTTGCTCTGTTGGTTTTAATGTATGCGGCCCACCCAAATGCCCTTTCTTGGTATTGTTCGTCGAGTCATTGAGCTCCTCAAGTTCTGAGTTGAGCTAGACGATTTACTGCCAATTGCTTGCGCTGACTGGACTGTTCTACTCAAATCTGTGTGGTTCTTTTCTCAAAAGACCATTTCAGGTACTAATCTACATTGTTCTCACATGATCTGACCATGATTATGTCTGGACTTTGAAAGAGACTTTGACTCTTGAGTTTGTTTTGTTTTCAATAGTAATCAATGGTTTTCTTGAATTGTTTGTTTCAGCCTCGTCATACGACCAAGTGATACAGTTGACCTTCGTCGACGTGTTCCGCATAGAGTACCACCCAGAGTGCGCATACGACTATTTAGAGGTAAGCAAATGTAATTTCGTATACTCCTCACTGTATGTGCGTTTGTGCACTGCGTTCGATCTGAATCTGAATTTGGGTTCCGAGTTTCATCCGAATTAAAAATGGCTTATGTTTAACTTATCACCAGATAAAGTAAAATATAACATCAAAAAAACACTTTTTACTGCCAAAAATAGTAAATGATCACCAAAATTATTTGTATTCTCATTTGCTCGCTCTTGCATCCTATGTCGACGCTTCGCGGGGCTCCTATGTACCTAAAGGGTTTAAAGTAACCTAACGAAACCGAACCTCGCGGTACCCAGCTAGAACTATTGTAATTTTACACTTCATTTTTTGGTGTTCAATTTTTTTTTTTTTGTGATCATTATATTTAACCCCATTAAAAATGGTCTAAATTCGGATGGAGGGAATTCGGATCTAGTGCGCAACCCTTGATACAAATTGACCGTCATTTCTCGGATTCGAATCGGATGCAGTTTGAAAACGCACTTACGATGTAGGTATTTCCACTGTACAATGCCAACAGGACGTCAACGAGTAATGAGATTATTCGAACCGAACGTGACGTCCCGGTGGTGGTGTGTGGTGGACACGCGGCTATAGTAAGTGTACGTATTGCTACTTCGGCGGCGCCATCTTGTTTTTGTTGACGTCCCGTTGACGTGGCGGTGGACAAACGGCTTATAGTACAGGAATTTATCGTGAGGGGTTTCCTTACGATAAATTCCTGTACTATAAGGTCCAAGAACCAAAAATTCAATGTCATTGGTGGATAACCAATCTGCAGTCGGCCCGCATGGTGGATTACGGCCCACTCCCTCTCACAGAGAGGAGGATAAAGTTCCAGTACTGGGAACATCGTGATAAATTATGATGATCTTATATGTACAGACGCCAGCACATCAAGCTACTACAATCTGTCAAATTTCTTTAATAGATTTTCAACTTTATCGCTAGAACATAAGGTTCAAAGTTGATTGGGAAAATTTGACAGTTTCGGGTAGCTTGATGTGCTGGCGTCTATACTTGGGCTTAAAGAGTATTTTACCCATCTTAATATTTTTTTGAAACAGATTCGCGACGGTTTCTACGGATACGCTGACCTGATGGGTAGGTTTTGCGGCCAGGCGTTCCCGAGAACGTTGAAAACTAAAGGACCTAACGTCTGGCTGAAATTCCATTCTGATGACACGATAGAATACGAGGGTTTCAAGATAAACGTCGAGTTCAAGGATGGACCAAGCCGTGAGTTCATATGAGCCTAGTAATTAAAATAGACGGACAAACTTTTAGAAATCATTCAGACCACCAAAATATGGACGATGGTAAAGAAATGTATAAGAAAAACGCATTAGATACTTTACAAGAAAAATAATCAGCTAACGAAAATACACTAATGTGCCGGCACTTTATTATTTTAGGTCAAAATAAAATCGTTTTTAATCAGTGTTTTTTTTTTGGTTGGATATCTTTGGTTAGACGTACTGAGCGCTGTGTTAAAATTTGTCCACCTATTTTAATGGGACCCTGTATATAGCACCTAGCCGTAATTATGGTGCATAAACATACATAAGTAACTATGTATATAAACTCTTAAAACTTGAAAAGAGAATAGAATATAATAGAATACTCTCTAATAAGTATAACATAAATTACAGACATAAATATTTAAATTTTACAAAGGGTGACACAATGGGCGGTATGATCAGACCAAAGTCACGTAGGACATTTGTCGCTTGTAGCATCGCGTCGCGTCGTGTTGCGTTGCGTCGCGTCGTATTTGTCGCTCACGCAGGACACCGCGTTAGGGGCAATCTCCACGGATGAGAGAATCGCGGGGGTAGTCTCGCTGTGCCAAATTATCCCAATGATATCGCCGTGTGGAGATTGATTCATAAAGTTTCCATTGAATTTGATGGCAGGGCTGCGAGACTGTTGCCGTGATTTTCTCGCTAGTGGAGACGGGGCTTTATTAAAGGGCTTACATGGGCTGACAGGACCTAAACGCAAAAAACGCAAGTTTTAGAAACAATAAAAGTATATGATCGACTACAGTTAACAAAAAAAAATGATATTTTTCAGAATATTTGCTAGGTAGATTGTGTTGAAAACATATTACAACTTATTTGATACGATAGAAAAAAGTCATACTAAAACTCTAGTGTTTTAATGTTTTAGTCCAAACAATAGATTACCTACCAGCGTTGTGTCATCGCGCTTCTCTTTCTTTTCTATGCAGTCCGACAGTGACCGCGCTTTAGATCATGTAGTCCTATTAACCACCAATTTCTAACTAATCTAACTAGCCTGTATTTACTGCAGGGTAAAAGCCTTCCTCTCCCTTTTCCATACAATTCTGTCTTTACAAGTGCCAGTCCATACGGTAGGAGTCAAGCTCGTCCCGCCATCTTCGTCTCGGCCTGCTGCGATGGCGTCGTGCGTTTAGTAGGACCCAATCGGTGGATCTCTTAACCCAATTGTCATCTGTCGTGCGGCAGACATGTCTGGCCCAGTCCCACTTAAGTTTAGCGGCTTTCTAACGTAACTAATAATCGTAATCACTATTTGTTTTTTACAGACCACATACCTGAAACATGTTACACAGTGTTTGAAGGCAAGAAGTGGGGCTTCATAGACACAAATGACATTGACCCTTCTTGCAAAAGCAACTCTAACCAAGCGTTAGACGTTTTATGGACCATTATAGTTCCTGAAGGTATGAAGGTGAGTTATGTCTTTTAAGAGTCAATCATAATTAGAAGTTAACAAAGGCTTCTTATACCCGATGTTTCCTACAAAATAACCAAATGATGAAGATGAGGAAGTAAAATTATTGTTTTTTTTTTTTTGTTGTTTCAGATATACCTTAACTTTACTAAGTATATTCTAGCGAAGCCGAATGAGTGCAATGAGAATATTATCCAAGTATTTGAGACAGTGCACCGCGAGCTGGACACCAAGTAAGTAGTTTTTAGACTATTGTGATCTTTCTGCTGAGGAACAACCCCAAAATACAAATAGGGTCACAGGAACATCGATGCTCCGCGCCTTGGAAAGCACGTTAAGCCGTTGGTCCCGGCTGTCATTCGTGGATCTTCGACAGTCGTTACGGGTAGTCAGAAGCCCGAAAGTCTGACAACCAGTCTTACTAAAGGGTATCGTATTACCCTGTAACTGGGTTGTGGAAGTCAGATAGGCAGTAACTCTATGTAAAATACTGGTATTCAGCTGCATCCGGTTAGACTGGAAGCCGACCCCACCATAGTTGGTAAAAGGCTAGGCAGATGATAAGGGACATCGATGCGAAAACTGTAACCATGAATTCAGCACAGATTCTAGACTCCCCCTAGCGTAGAAATTTTTCCTCGGATATAAAAAAAACGCAGTGGGTTCAGACCCGCGGGGAGGTGGGACCCGATGAGGAACAGCGGGTCGAGGCCTGACGGGGGAACGCTAAATGCTTATGTGAATCCCGCACTCTTGGCCATAGGTAGAGGTGGAACACCGCGGTGGTTTTAGCCGGTAAGAGTCCGGCATGCCCCTCTGTCACCCCCACGATAGAGGAAGTCCACGAGGATTTACACAGGGCACCAAAAAAAAGGGGGCTTCAGAATCATGTACTGATAATTATCATGGGAACAGGCAGCACGTCGATGTCCTTGACAACCTGTAAACCAGAGTATTACCCCCAGGTCTACACTATTAAGTTTTTTGTCTTTTAGTCCACCCATTGAACGATAAGACCGTTATAACACTGTTAAGAATCAATCCACATTGAAAGAGCAGCGGCCGGCAGCGGCCATTATCCATAATCTTTTGAAGGCAAAGGAAGGGCAGCGCGGCGCCGCGAGGCTGCACGAGCCTTCTAGCGACTAGACAAAAAAAGGAAAGTCACTTGCTCTTACGGCCGCTGCGCGCCGCTGCTCTGTCAGTGGGGATTGAGCCTTGATCAACAATATGGTGTATGTGTATGACGAATATACAATGGTGTATAATCAATCTATACCTAATTAAATATTAACGAAGTCAAAACTGTACATTGAATATTTTCGAAAAAAAGTAATTGCTACGAGGCGTGTGAACGAGTCTAATGCCCAAAATATAGTTTTTAGAATGTTTGTCCGTTTGTCTAGATGTATGTTCCGGATAGTCGTAAAAAGAGCTAAATTGATTTGAATGAAATGTGGCATATTTTCCGACATTCACGTGGACAAAAGCTAATAATATTAATTACATTATTATTCAAGGCCCTTTGAAGGACGTTGTCAATATCTTCCAAGAAAAGTTGAAGCCGTTAAGAGGAAATGCGGTCGGAGAGACTTTTGAAAAAGCCTAACTAAAAAGTCATAATTCGAGGTTTGGCTCTCACCTATTTCCTCCTCCAATATTTAACCAATTTAAAAGATATTTCATAAATTGAATAAGAAGGATATATAATATGTCCCTATGGTTTTCTTTTTCAATAATAGTTGTCAAATTTGTACACTAGGCCTCTGTTGACAGCGGTTTAATTTGGCAAGTTTGAGCATTTTTTGAGGGTTCTAGTGCTTATAAAAATAATATATCATCAAAAAGGAAAACATAGGGACATACTAGTAATATTTATTATTCTATAAAAAATAATTGCTTTATGGTCATTAACCAGAAAGAAAACAAGCGAGAGCGTTTCTGTGGAGAAAAGACCACCCGCATTTCCTCTAAAGGAGAAAAACCAAAAATATCCTTGCTATTACATTGACGATTATGGTAGAAAATACTGTATCTATACTAATCTTTATATGTTCAACAGTTTAGCGGAATATTGTGGGTCCGTAGCAAATTCGGTCAGCACAAAGGAAGGCCATATCATGTACGTGAGACTATACCTCGCTAAGGATGCTAGAAAAGAAACCGTTTTTAGAGCTACTTTCAACGCGTATAGGACACTTGATGCTAACGGAGACGGTAAGTAGAATCGTAAAAAATATTATTAAGGCGGTTCAAAACGGTGAAGGAAAACATACTCAATACTTTATTGCATTCCATAATGTGTACACATATAACACAAACACAATGTGACAATGTGTATATGTTGGTATGTTAAAACATCGAATCAATTATGGACCCTGTCGGGCACAGCAAAGTTAATTTTTACTAGGAGAGAGAATGAAGGCGCTTTTTGTTAAAAAAAAACAATTATTTAGTTAAAATAGTATCATTTGCTTTTATGTTATTTATATTTTATATAAATATTTATATATTTGGTTTTAAGTTATATTTTTATATTATATATTGCACAATTTATATTAATAACACTATAAATTATAATAACATGTGACATTTACCAACCCGCGCTGGGTCCACGCGGATTACAGCCTACTCCCTCTCACAGAGAAGGCCTGTTTCCCAGCAGTGGGAACATTACAGGCTGATTATAATTATTGTTAAGGCAACAGCTCTGAAGGTCAATTGTCGTAATTTAAAACGTTCAAAATTTAGTCGCAGTCTCATCTCGGCGACAAACAAATGTCAAAAACTTGTCAAAATCTAGGAAATTAGAGGTATTTTTTGACAGATTGAAACTGAGATCAGACTGTGAACGTTCTTAAAATTACGAGAATTGCCCGTGGATGTTCAAATTTTTTCATGTTTTGGCTAATGCAACCTGCACCATTCATTCAAGGTGCATGTTATGTTTTACATACTTAATAATAAAAACGGTATTTCCAATTATAGTTACTCAATCATTTTATTTTAATTGGTATCTAATTCATACGAAACAATAATAATAAAAAATTAAATTCTAAATAATTTACAAAAAATCAGATTATTAGATAACATAACATACAACATAACCACCCAGCCTATAATTTTCCCACTGCTGGGACACAGGCCTCCTCTCTGTGAGAGGCAGTGGGCCATAATCCACCACGCGGGCCCAGTGCGGGTTGGTAGATGTCACATGTCTTCGAATTTTTGGTTCTAGGACATGCCGGTTTCTTCACGATGTTTTCCTTCACCGTTTAGAGAGCAGTGGTGATGAAATAATTTACACAAAGTAAAGCGCCTGTCTGGGCTCGAACCTACGACCTATAACTCGTAAGTCGCGGCCGCTACCACTGGGCCACCACTGCTCTCCCTAATAGATAACATTAAAAACTAAAAATACCTAATAGCTTGCCGCTAACTATAGCTTGCCGCGGTAGGTTTGTGGATGGGTGACCAATGACCCTCTTCACATACCAAGATCCCTCCATTCGTCAGAAAGCACGTTAAGCCGTTGGTCCCGGCTGTCATTTGTGAATCTTTTACAGTCGTTACGGGTCGTCAGTAGCCCGAAAGTCTGACAGCCAGTCTTTCCAAGGGGTGTTGTATTACCCAGTAACTGGGTTGTGGAGGTCAGATAGGCAGTCGCTCCATGTAAAATACTGGTATCCAGCTGCATCTGGTTAGGTTGGAAGCCGACCACAAAATAGTTGGGAAGGCTAGACAGATCATGATGACTTAGAATCTAATTTTTTTTTATTGCAATTCTTAAAAAGGTTGATTTACACAAAGTCAGATATCTGTGAGAGCAGTGTGTGTGTGAGAGCAGTGGTGGCCCAGTGGTATCGGCCGCGACTTACGAGTTGTAGGTCGTAGGTTCGAACCCAGACAGGCGCTTTACTTTGTGTAAATTATTTCATCACCACTGCTCTCAAAACGGTGAAGGAAAACATCGTGAGGAAACCGGCATGTCCTAGAACCAAAAATTCAAAGACATGTGACATCTACCAACCCGCACTGGGCCCGCGTGGTAGATTACGGCCCACTCCCTCTCACAGAGAGGAGGCCTGTGTCCCAGCAGTGGGAACATTATAGGCTGATGATGATGAGATATCTGTGGAACATCCACAGATATCTGGCTTTTTGTAAATCAACCCTTTTATGAATTTTATTCCTGACCTGCGTTATTTTTCGTTACAGATAAATGTACGGAAGATGAATTTGATTGTGAAGACAATACCTGCATTGATACGCATCTGGTTTGCGATGACGACGCTCATTGTCGGTTGAAAGCGGATGAGGATAAGTCCAAATGTGACGTAAGTACATCTTCGAGCTCGAAATGCAAAGTTTTACTCCCTGGCCACGACCTTGCCGCTATCAGTGACAGCTTAGCGCGGGGCGGCGAGCGGTAAAAATAAATATAAAAAAATGTATGAACCATGCCACGACGCACCGCACACAGCGTCAACTCTAGCAGTAAGACACCGTGCCGCTTCCCGCTTAGCCAAAAGCCGTGGCCAGGCGGTTATACAGGGTGGCGATTTAGGCACCTGCATCCGTCATTGAGGTGATTTTATACAACTTTTGTTATGAAACACATAATCGAATTGTAAAAAAAAAAAACATAATTTACAACGTGCATCGAAATAGTCTACTGTTTTATAGGAATTTGTTTTTTATTTCACGAACCGGATAAGAGTTACGGACATAGCTTGCAGAGTAAGCAAACTGAAGTGGCAGTGGTCTAGCCATAGTTGTCGATGGACCGATGGCCGGTGGAGCAGATGAGTCCTAGAGTGGAGACCGCGTATCGGCAAGCGTAGTGTGGGACGCCCCCCAGCTAAGCTGTTGGTCCCGGCTGTCATTCCTGGATCTTTGACAGTCGTTAAGGGTCGGCCAAAAGCTCGAAAATTTGACAACCCGTCTTACCAAGGGGTTTCGTATTACCCAGTACTGGGTTGTGGAGGTCAGATAGGCAGTCGCTCCATGTAAAATACTGACATTCAGCTGCATCCGGTTAGACTGGAAGCCAACCCCAACATAGTTGAGAAAAGCAGATGATGTTGATGAATTTTGAAATAATGGTATAATTATCTATTTTATATCTATCCTGTTATTGTAATAGCAGTCAACAGTTCAGCCTTCGTTGTCATTCAAATACCAAAGAAACTCTATGACCTTTCGTTGTTATAGGTTAAGACAGAGTCAACGATAAACCAGCCTCACATCATGGTGATCCTCATCATCTTCTCGCTGATCCTCTCAGGAATGAGCTTCGTGTTCATCTTCAAATGCATGCGGAAGCTGTACCAGGATCATAAAATTATTAAGGTGGGTCAAATTTTTCTTTACAAAGCATTTGGCGATGGGTTTTAAGGTTTTTCTTCTTCTTTGTTCTATTCAAATCTGCCAGGCATTATTTTACAAAGATTCTGCCTACCACGTCAAGAAATGGTAGCGTTTCTGTTTAGTTTTGATACCACAGAGACACATAATTTAGACTATTGCCATGGAAACGAGATATGTGAGCTGATTCTTCCCGGTAAAAAAGTGCCGTGTGGGAAAATCTAACGATTTAAATCTTTATGTTTATGAACACACAAACAGATTAGAGAATATACACAAAGACAGAAGAGCACATAAAGGTTTAATGAAAGAAATATTATCATAGTAGGTACAATTACTAAAAAGTGAAAAATAAAAACTTTTTTACAAAAAAAAAACAACCCACTTAAAAAAAAACTACAAAGTGATAAATAACTTTAATTTCGGAAGTCGGTGTCGTTTGTTCCGAATTTTCG
The DNA here is from genome assembly GCA_945859645.1 of Amphipoea oculea. Taxonomy (NCBI): domain Eukaryota; kingdom Metazoa; phylum Arthropoda; class Insecta; order Lepidoptera; family Noctuidae; genus Amphipoea; species Amphipoea oculea. The sequence continues at coordinate 18,010,458 of OX243881.1, forward strand.
TTTTTTTGACACCGACTTCCGAAATTAAAGTTATTTATCTCTTTGTATTTTTTTTTTTTTTAATCGGTTGTTTTTTTAATAATGTTCACAGTCTGATCTCGGTCTCAATCCGTCAAAAATACCTCTAAAATCCTTACATTTTTGATACGATTAATTATCGCTGAGATGAGATTGCGACTAGGTTTTGAACGTTTTTAATTACGGGAAGTCCGTCCCGGCTGTCATTGTAAATCATGGATTACGGGTCGTAAGAAACCCGAAAGTCTGACAACCAGTCTTACCAAGGGGTATCGTATTACCCAGTAACTGGGTTGTGGAGATCAGATAGGCAGTCTCGCCGGGTAAAATACTGCTATTCAGCTGCATCCGGTTAGACTGGAAGCCGATCCCAACATAATTAATAGACTAGGCAGATTGATTATAAATATTTTCGTCTAGACGATAATCTAGTTACCAATATCCTTAATCCAGGCACACATCACGCAGTCGTGTGAGGACCGGCTGGACCACCTGGGGAGTCGTCTGATGTTGGACCCGAAGAGGCTGCAGAGGGACAGTGAGCCCCGAGCCAGTCTGGAGAGAGAGAACCACAACAACGAAATGGTGAAGAAGCAGAGAAGTTTCTCCTCTAAACATAAGGTAAATTAATAAGTTTTTGAAGTGAAACTTCTTTACGTACGCTCGACTTGGAGAGTAAGCTGGCGAACGCGTGACGTAATTGTTACGAAAAGTGTGATCGGGCGAGGCGAACGGGAGTTGAGTGGAGGATATAAGCATGAGGAAGCAGTGCGCGCGCACATTTTCTTTCTCTCTTCCTCTCATAGCCAAATACGTTTGAAGTTTCACTTCAGTCGTGTGTTCATAAGCACACTCGGTTTTTTATTTACTACCCACGTCTCTGGGCAAATTCACCCTCCACTCCTTCCATTTTTCGCGAGCCCGCGCGTCCCTAAATAAAAATGTTTGGAAAACGTAAAGTTTTACCGCGATAACCATTTTTTACGACTGATAAACTGATTTGGATAAACGGAAAAAGTTGATCGTCAGTTTGCTAAACAATCAGCTTATTTAGCCCACTTTTGTACGGATGTATAAATAAATATCCCGGCGGGATTTTATTGCGCTCTCTCGGCACCACAGATAAAGATACACCTAGATAACGCAAGAGCAACTACTTCGCGTGCCAAAAATCGCACCAACTTACGTACAAAAATCGTAAGCCGCCATTTTCGCGCTCAGTCCTGATTACTGCTGGCTGGACTGGTAACATACTAGGTTAACTTTTGAATTGCCATAACTAATATTCCAGGTTGTCAACGGATATAATAGATGATAGTACTAGGTTCTGTTTTTTTAATTAAAATTTACTCGAATTACCCAGATAAATTACCACATGGATAATTATTATCATCTATGGATGAATTACTTTTGATAATCTAAGATTATCAGGCCTCTCTTGTTGAACAAAGCTTCATATGATAGCAGCCCATGCAGATAAAACTAAGGAGAAAGTTTTTAATAAAGCCCCATTTTTTCAGCAATCAAGCATAGAGTCAGATTACCAAGAAACCCACTTAGACCTCGACGAAGAAATTTGGCGAAGAGAAGTAGACAGCATGCCAATAGAAGAAGATGTTAGCATCGAACGGAACGGTAGAACAAGAAAAAGTGACTTGAGTAAAAAAGAACAATCAATGAGAAGTAGGAAGGAGAGTGAAGATATTAGGGAGAAGAAAGAACATAAGGAGCATAAGAGGGAGATTAGAGATGTGTCTGTTGGAGCTCCTGATACGAAGGAATCCGGGTGTCAGACGAGAGAGAGTCTATTCCAAACGGATCCTCCGCCCAGTTCTGATGGTAAGTTTTTAAAGTTTATTAGAAAATACAGTTTTGCCGTGCACCTAGCTTCTGACGTTTCATAAGTGCCCGTGTAGATTTATGTGAAATAAAATATTTTGATTTTGAATAGTAATGGCTTCCATTTTGACAGTTCAACAAAATTCATTGCGTTTTTACATTGTTGAATAGATAAATTGTTCGAACATATAAAGCAATGGATTAGTAATATCCTTCAAAGTTATTCAGATTGAGATTAATAGTATGTTACACAATTACGGTGCAAATAGGTCCTATAATAATGAAAAAAAAATCTTAAGATAAAAATCCAATATCCGATCTATTGGTAATGACGGTAGGTATAAAAGAAACCCAATAAAAAAAACCGTCCGGTCCACATTTCCGGAAAACACCTAGTCCCAAATTCCCAGTGATTGGAACTCTAAGAAAATCAAGACTCTTTAGAAAAATCCAATCACGGGTTTTGATCGTTTCAGTATATAGAATTCAGAATTCTCATTTAGAGATTCAACGTCTTGCTTGTATTTTTTCCAAGGATTTCTTTAGAATAGAGTTTTTTCCTCATTAGCAAAGATCCCATAGATTCGGTAAAATTAAACTGTACGCTAAAAAAAATTTGAAGTAGCAATTTATCAAACTTGCCATAGGTAAATAGTGCGTGAGATATTCCTAGGAAAGGTATAATCAGCCTAGGCTGTTCCCACTGCTGGGACACAAGCCTCCTCTCTGTGAGAAAGAGTACCCGCGACCCTGGCAGGACCCGCGACCCTGGCAGACCCGCGACCCTGGCAGGACCCGCGACCCTGGCAGGGCAATACAACTCATGTAGTTAGAATTGGCTTCAAATGTCATAAATAGTCATTCAATAGGGTAATATGAACTTAGAGAGTTATATTAATGATTTTTACGATTTTAATTCTATAAATAAATATTTGTTACGACTGCGAATCATATTCAGATCAACAGGCATCTTCTGGGCACGCTCGTTCCATCATAGACCTCATCTATCGCTTTCCATCAGGCGTGATCGGGGTCAAGAGCGCGCCCATTTAGCAATAAAAAAAAAAAACATACAACTTGGTAATGATCTGCAAATTGCAAATAAACTTAAGAAAAATTTAATTTCGCGGGATATCCTGACGTATTCACCTAATGCCATTGGCCTTTGAACGTGTACGGGTCAAGGGCAAAGCTTTTTCCGGGTCTTCATGCACACATGGTGCAGGAAAAATCCCCGCGTGAAGGGACAAGTAACCATCAGCCACTCTAGTATGTCATAACGAAAACCCCTCCATCTAAAACATCTACTTAAATCTACAATACTTTAAGCACAGTAATTGCGTAAACTATGTTAATTTTAGGGTCCCCTAAACGACCTATAACCCGCTACGACCTCCGCCAGATAACATGGGTGACAACTATTACGAGGTGCCTAAAGCCTCCTAATTATACGACTGGAGGCCAATTAGGGCCTACTGGGCAGTCTTAACTTCTTAAGTAAGATTATATTGTGTTTTGCTGTATAAGATATGCCAAGAGTCTTAGGCCAATGTCTATAAATTTTACTCAGCACGTACATAATCAGCCTATAATGTTCCCACTGCTGGGACACAGGCCTCCTCTCTGTGAGAAGGAGTGGGTCGTAATCCACCACGCGGGTTGGTAGATGTCTCATGTCTTCGAATTTTTGGCTCTAGGACATGCCGCCGATGTTTTCCTTCACCGTTTTGAGAGCAGTGGCGATGAAATACACAAAGTAAAGCGCCTGTCAGGGTTCGAACCTACAACCTATATCTCGTAAGTCGCGGTCGTTACCACTGGGCCACCACTACTCAGCACGTACTTAAGCTACTTGTTATTTCTGTTGCTGTCGCACAACTTTCGACACGTGCAAAAAAGAGGCGAGAATATCTCTTAAGTCAAAGTATCACCTAAGTAACGTTTGTAGATCTCGGCCTTAGGGCCTGTTTCAATAGCTTTAAATAAATTAAAAAAAAATATCTGCCAGATTATTTTACACAAATTCTGTTCCATTTTTTTAATTATCTGGTAATTAGTAGGTACCAATCTGGAAGCTGTCAAACGCCCGGCCCCGTATCTCTTATTTTAAGAAAGTACCATCGACTCATGGGCCTCATGAAAATGGTAACACCAAAATCATAAGAAGTATAAACACTCATCATCTGCCTAACCTTTTCCCAACATGTTGGGGCCGGCAGTATTTTACAAAGAGCGACTGCCTATCTGACCTCCACAACCCAGTTACTGGGTAATACGATATCCCTTGGTAAGACTGGTTGTCAGACTTTCGGGCTACTGACGACCCGTAATTACTGTCAAAGATCCACAATTGACAGCCGGGACCAACGGCTTACCGTGCTTTCCGATTCCGAGGCACGGAAGGGTCTTGGTATGTGAAGATGGTCAGCCATCCACGGACCAACCGCGACAAGCGTAGCTTAACCAGATTGATCGACCAGTGCGGCTGTTATTACTTAGCCACAAGCCCTACGCTATAAAAATTCAGGAGTTACGTGCAATAAGAAGCCTGAAAGTCTGTTAACCAGTCTAACCAGGGGATATTACTAAGTAACTGGGTTGTGGAGGTCAGATAGGCAGTCGCTCCTTGTATTCATTGTAGTATTCAGCTGCGTCCAGTTAGACTGGAAGCCGGCCCCAACATAGTTGGGAAATGGCTGGGCAGATGTTGATGTTATGCAATACGCAGAAGTCTGCATAACCTGACTCTTTGTAAGACAATGGTCTCAGAAAGAGCCAGGATGTGCAGACTTGATTGAGAGAAGATTGTTTGAGGATTCTTATACAAACAATCTTCACACACATTGAATTGCAGACCAAATATCAAACTATGTCAATACGGAACTATTAGCACGGAAGTATTTGTACAGGACCCAAACCCATAAGGGAAGGATGGATCTTTTCTTCTAATAATACTGCTTTACTTCGCGTACTTAACTTGGATTTATTTGACTAATGATTTGTAAAGAGAATATTTCAGGGGCATAAGTTTAAGTCGGGTTCAAATTAGAAATTTTTCTATTTTCTCAACTACGTTAAATTGGTCGTTGACCCCAGAAAAAAAACTACTTGAGGGGCTTGTGGCTAAGAAATAACAGCCGCACGGGTCGATAATCAGGTTAAGCTACGCTTGCCGCGGTTTGTCCATGGATGGGTGACCATTTTTACATACCAAGACCCCTCCGTGCCTCGGAATGCACGTTAAGCTGTTGGTCCCGGCTGTGATTCGTGGATCTTTGACAGTCGTTACGGGTCGTCAAAACTTCAGAAACCCGAAAGTCTGGCAACCAGTCTTACCAAGGGGTATCGTATTATCCAGTAACTGGGTTGTGGAGGTCAGATAGGCAGTCGCTCCATTTAAAATACTGGTATTCAGCTGCATCCGGTTAGACTGGAAGCCGACCCCAACTTAGTTGGGAAAAGGCTAGGCAGATGATGATGACCCCAGAAAAAAAACATCAAAGCTTTTTTTTTTTTATTTCATCGCGTTTTGATATCAAAACTCCGCAGACAAGATGGGGTACCCCATTTTGTCGCTAGCTGGTAAAATTTGACCTTGTATAACTGTTTTTACGGTAAAAACCAAACAAAATTCAACAAAAAATCTTTATTCACAAAACCTTTTCTAACTTACAAAAAACCTGACCCACTTTTGAAGTTACAGTACTTAAAATTAATTACGTTGCAAATAAATTGAATTAAATCGTACGCCTTCAAAAGTACCCCTTCATTATTGACGGAGAAACAGCGAGAATTCCTATTACTTTTTTTTTTAATATAAGCCCTATCTTCCTGTGACGTCAGCAAAACAAGATGGCGCCATGTTACCCGCCAATCGCCATATTGAATTTTATTGAGAGTATTTGTTTCTTTTTGTGTGTATAGATAATTGGAGATAAAGTAATGGGATTTATTATTTCTTTCAGAGAGATTAGGTTTTTACAAGAGTTAAAAAAATATCACTGTGCCTTGGTTTCTAGGGAATTGTGAGTTTGTATACATTGATACTCTGGAGCTAAAATGCTCTGCTTACTCAGAAAAACTTAATATGAATTTATATTTTTGAAGTGAAGACTTCTTTAGCGGCGTTGTACACTTTTTTTGTAATGGGTAAAAAATGTCAAACTCGTGTCAGGACACGTGACCTGATCGAAATTTCGTAAGACGGATGGAGAGTAGACAGCCGGCGCGGCGTAGGAGAGGAGTACCCCCTCTCTTTCTACGGCGCGGCGAAAATGTATGCCTGCTGTTTCGTTTAGGAGGCGCAGGGCGCTTGCGCGAATGTTCGTGTGTGTTTCTGTTACAGCGTCCCACGCGCATCCATGGATGGTGACAGCTGATGGCTCGACCGTCTGTGTAGTGGCCACACTGCTGTGTATTCGTAAAATTCGTGTACTCGTATATAAAGTGTCTAAAATATGGAAATTGAACAAAGTGCATCTATTAATGAAAAATATCAAAAATGCACAACGTTAATATTCAAGTTTTCACTTCTGCCGGCACTCCCGGAGTGCAACCCGTCTTTTTTTTTTCTGACAAAGGGCTACACGATCATTCCAAATCTGTGAATACTTGAAGAAGCTTTTTTCAAATTCTTTCTACAGTCTTCAAATGTTACAGGGTGGCAAGAAAATTTACGTGCAACCTGTTACGAGTACAATGGATTCAGTACATTTTCCACTCAACTGACCAGTGGCGAGGCGCCCCGTGGCGCGCTGATAAAAAGTGTTCTGGAACATTCTAGACAATGTCACGGGGGAAGCGGGGCATGTCAGTGGTTATTCTGAACACCCCTGCGTTGAAATTTTTCGTCTGTTATTTTAAAAAAATGCACTTGTCTATGAAACAGCAGATAATTTTTTTGATAACCGACTAGAAACTTCTACTTGTAGATTGTAATTTCTTCTACTAGTCTTCTACTAGACTGCCATACTGAATGAGTATGTCAGATGTGTCAGGGTAAAAATATTAGTCAGTCAGCAAGATAGTAGTGGAACTGCAATCCAGGATGCGCCTTTGTTTTTGGAGATCAACTTAGGTTGATTAATCTTAGGATTGACGGCTGCTTTACCGGGCTATCATGTGCCTTCATTTATTAAGGCCTCCAGCCAGGGCATAAAACTTAACGACCGCACGCTAAGGGCATCCCCTGTGGGGTACGGACCTCGGCTTAGGGCGTCGCTGGGGAAGAGTAGCCAAAGACAGGAGCTGTATTGGATTTGACGAGGATACGCCTACGTCCAGCCCGTTCAAATATCGCCACTCGTGGCATCTATTCCATTCAACCTCATCGAGGTTCCAAAACTCAAGGCATATTCAAAAAGGTACATAATTATACCTAAACCTTTATCTTTGCCCAGCAGGTTCAGGCAGCAATAGCCGAGGGTTCTCCACCTTCGGCTACTCGGGCGCCACAATCGTTAGGCCTTCGCCCCCTGCAACCACCAACACTTCTGAGATCACCATCGAATTACTAAAGCAGGAGTCGAAACCGCGTAAGTTTTCTGTGGATTGGATAATACAGTAAGAGTAGGTATCCTAATTCCAAATGTTGGCTGTGACTAATATTTCTACTAACACCCCCTCCTAAGCTAGCTTGCTATTTGCTTGAACTGGGCATGCATAATCAGCATATAAAGGCCGCTGCTCACTTGTAACACCCGACGCCATCCCACGCTTACTTATTGGCCAAATGACGAAAATAGCTCAACGAGACGAAAAAAATGGCCAATGAGTAAGCTTCATTGATGTCGCGTAACGTGACGTGTTATAAGTCTGTTTCCGCCTTAATGTTCCCACTGCTGAGACAAAGGCCTTCTCTCACGAAGGAATGGGACGTGATCCATCACGCGGGCCCAGTGCGCATTGGTGAGCTTTTTTTTTTGGGTGGGAAATTATCAAACAACTTCTCCCGCTCTGGGCGGAGCGAGAGGGCGTGTCAGACTTTTACTGACTAAAACCCACCCGTGTTCCTTCAGTTCCCTGTGCCAGGAGCCACGGTATCTCTTTTGAACAACCTGCGACCCCGGCTGGCTTCGGTTCTGGCGGACCCCGTCAGTTAGTGCTGACATCTCTTTGAAGCCCGCGTGGAACACAACGCGCCGTCGACCCGGGCCTGGTCCTTACCGGACGGCGAGCTGCCCATTGATCACCATCCGCAAGCCCGCGCCTTCGGTGGCCGCATTGGTGACCTTCACATGTCTTTAAATTTTTGGGTCTAGGACATGCCGGTTTCCTCACGACATTTTCCTCCATCGTTTTAAGAGCTTTGGTGATGAAATATAATATATTGTACTAAATATGCCTGCCGTTATTACTACTTACCTTTTTTTTTTTTTTTTTTTTTATGGATGGGAAATCATCAAATGACCCCTCCCGCTCTGGGTGGAGCGAAGGGAGTGTCAGACTCTTACTGACTAAAACCCATCCGTGTTCCTTCCTTAGCCCTTTATGTTCCGGGGTAGCGGTAACCCTTTCGGACAATCCCGCACCCCCGGCAGGCTTCGGCCCTGGCAGGCCCCTTCCTTTATGCTGACATCTCTTTGAGGCGCGCGTGGAACACGTACGCGCCGTCCGGCACGGGCCTGGTCCTGATCGGACGGTGAGCTACCCATTACTCTCCGTCCGCAGGCCCGCGCCTACGGTGGCCGGGAGTCGTCACGCGGCTCCCGACGCCCGGAGCGTCTCCCGCGGCGGCTGGGGTGTGAGGCTCTCTCCCTCAGCCGTTCAGCCACCTCCTTCGCTAGCATGACTGCTTCGCAGAAGGAGGTAATCGCCCCCCACTCCCTCTCGCCCCGGACCATGGCTTGAACCAGGGCCGGACGCGAGAGGTCGCCGCCGCTGTCGATCGCCTCTACGAGGGCACGGCGGTGCTCCGCCCATGCGGGGCAGACCTCCACCGTATGCTCCACCGTGTCCTCTGGGCGATCCTCGCAGTGGTGACACCCGGGCGTCTCCTCCCGCCTGATGATGTGCAGGAACCTCCCAAAACATCCGTGTCCGGTGAGGACCTGCGTCAGGCGATAGGTGAGGACGCCGTGACGCCTCTCTAATAGCCACTCCTCAAAGAGGGGTCTTATCGCCACTATCGTGGCGTGCCCTGCCGTTATTACTACCTGCTATTAACATTCAGTTGATTGGTATTATGACAATACCAACCAGCCAAACTTTATGATTTTTCAAGGTTTTTTGGAAAAAATATCGTGGTCTTTTGACCATCAACCATAACTCAAACACAACAAACAATTTTTTTTCAAAATGGCGGGCCCGCATCAAACCTGTATAAATCGATAACTACTTTTACGTGGTTTAGTCCTATTATGTTTGCATTGATATCTCCTATCGATTTGTAAAGGTATGCGTGGCGCCCATTTTGAAAAAATTCAAAGTGGCGGACGGGTGGGTATGCCACGGACCTTCAAAGCCCTTTCTGTGTTTGGTTAAATAATTTATAAACAGTCAATCGCAATAGTTTACGCTCGTTTAACAACTTGAGAAACTGGCCCCAAGCTATATAGAAATACAGCTAGACTTTGCATAACCCATAACCCTTAAATCTGTATCTATAATAACGAAGCATGATTTATTCAATGAATTTGAGAGTAGACCTTGATAACATTCTGATTCAAGTTTTAATAGGTCCTAAACAAAATTGTTATTAATGGTCCCTTTGAAGTAGCCGGAGTTTCAAAGTAAACTTAAATAGGAATCGCTAATCCAAGTTGATCGTAAGTTATTTTATTAAAAGGGACATGAATAATCGAGGTATTTTAATAGAGGCTTAATTATAATCAAGATATAGGAATGTTTTTGGTATCAAAGCTATTTTGTTCCATCTTTGCAAGAATATTCGAATAAAGCCTTATTTCTTATAGCCATAAAATCAAGTCAAAGGATAATTAAAAAGTTTGTGCTTTTATAAACAAATTATAAGAAGTAGAATGTTTGTCGCCAGATTTACTGGACGAAAACTTTGAACTAGTAAAATAGTTTGTGAGATTTTTTTTTCAAATAAATTATGTAAATTGACACCATACGTCAATTTGCCGTGTTATAGCTATTTCATGCAACTGTTAATAAATGACAGTTGTGATTTGAATATGCCAACAATTTAGGTCAGTATACGATTTGATTTACAGTTCATTACAATATATAAAGAAAACATAAGGCTAAGGCCTTGTTTTCAGACGAAGGAGACTATAAAAAGCCCTTTACTTTATGTAATGAACAATTTTCTCTATTCATTATTAACGACCACCCAAAACTTTTTGTTTGAATACCTTGTAAACAACCAATTAATTCCAAACTCTTTGTTCGTACTTCTATTATTCCTTTTTTTAAAAAACATTTTTCTTACAGAAAAGAAAATCGATCGACGCCCGATTAGCACCGAGACCACCCGATCAGCTCCCGACGTCATCATCGTCTCCAAACCGATTCGCTGAGGCTGACCTTTGGGGCCCCCGCCGTGGGCCCCAACACCCCCCGACTCCTGGTATCCGTTAGAACCCAGAATGAGGCCGGAGGGCTGCTACCACCCCCACACATGCCAACTAGACACGTTTTCAAAAAGCATGTCTTTTGACAACAGTGAGGGATATTACAGCAAGTACTTTGACGAAAGACCAAAGTTAATCTATGACTATTGTTTAAAAAGTGATCTAGATTATAAAAAGTCTCAGACACTGCCTAGGAATTTGGGGTCTTCAGTGGACTATAAGCCGAAGGTATACCCTCAACGTAGTGTGTGTTTCTATGGTCTGGAAGACGAAGAAGAGCCATGTCGAAGACCGAGAAAGACATTCGTGGTGACAGCAGACGTTGAACCCCATAGATAACATTAGTGAGAACTTTTATAGCATTTTTTAAATAGATAATAAATTAGATTGTTCTATTTTTTTTTTGGTTTGTGAAATTTTATTGTTAATATTAATAGGATAATGTTTTTTTTTTTTGTGTATGAAATATTGTTTATCTGTGGAAACGTGGGTCGTGGGCCCATGGTGTAAAGCGAAGCTTATTTTTGTTGGTTTAAAGTTGGGGTCGAACTTTCCATCATACAACATACCGCTACAATGGCGACAATATATAATATAATTTAACACATGGGTAGGGCTAGAGGCAGTAATTGTACAGGGTGAAATTAAATTCATGGGCATCCTTTTAAGGGGTCATTGTACTCATCATTATGAACAACTTTTACTAGGGGACTAAACCTAAAATCGCGAAAAAAAAATCAGCTGTTCCTTGCATTTATGTTCACATAACTCGTCAAAATGTAGGGAAGAGCTGATTTTTTTTTGCGATTTCAGGTTTGGTCTCACAGTAAAAGTTGTTCACAATGATGAGTACAATGACCCCTTAAGAGGATGCCCATGAATTCAATTTCACCCTGTATATATTAAAATAATGCGTAACTTGTAAACTACCGCCTACGCCGCTCGCCGACATACGGCTCTCTTTCCTTCAATTCGCCTACTCTTTGCACGTTATTCGCTTTAATTTCATTGATGCGATGTTAAGATCCGTGACCCCGGCAAATGACGCCTGCGCTGCAGTTCTTTAAGTACAGTTTACTCCAAAATGCTATTTAAAAAAATTGTAACAACGATGAATGAAATTACAATAATGTTTATAAAACGAAAACGTGAAACCATACACCTGTGTTAAATAAATGTCGCCATTGAAGCGGCACGCTGTATCTATAGAACGATTATAATAACTCTCTAGGGACAATCGGGTTAATGTTGTTGCCAATCATCAACAGCTTACCATAAGCTATGTTATAGAAAAATTGTCTATTGATTTTTTTTTCATTGCTGTATCTGTGTTTTCTTTTTAAATGACAGTTTCACCATTTTGAAAACGAACAGAAATCCAACTATTTTTCTTGTGCCAAAGATAATGTTTTTTTTTCTTTTTACTTTAACGCCACGTAGTTATTTTAAATGTTAAAATTTTCTTGTCAAATTAAGGAAATTAATAGTGGTGAAATTGTCCTTTAATTTACTTTTAAAATGTTACATAAACTGAAGAAAATAAACGCACATAGTTTCTATTGTAATTTTTGCCTCTGCTAAGCCCAAAATGGGCGAGGTATGAGGATTTGTACATACAAACCGTAATACTGCCATAATTTGAAGTTAGCAAATAATTATTCAGTGTAGAAATACTACGAAAGCGAATATATGAAATTATATTTTTGTGAGGCAATTTTTTTTTAAACGAAAATACTTTTTTCATCCAGCGGAATATGTTTATAGGTACGCATCTAGAGCCTTTTACGGTGAGTACAATATTTTACCAAATTTAATTGTCTGTAAGCTCACATTTTTCTGAACGTTTTCAAACATAAATAATAAATTGGTCACCAAATATACGAGTACTTAGCGAGCACACAATACTGAGAAATCAAATCATATTAGGCAAGAGCATGAAAATAATGGTTTTCGTTTCAAAAACCACTATTGACATGGGAGTTTTTGAAGTGAAAACTTTTTTAGGCGCGTCGAGCATTTTTGGAAAAAACTATTGAACTCGCGCCACTGTTACCGTAATTGACACCTCTTCGGATGTGTTCGGCTGTCCTCGGGATATACTCGGTTTTCATGTTTATCCGATATGCCAGTGACTGATGGCAAAGTATTCTGTTTGTGTTTTGTTTTCACTTCTGTCGGCACTCCCGGAAGGCCACTGTTTTTTTTCTAACTAGCCTGCGCTGTCCTACTCCTAGGCAAAGGCTTCCGTCCACTCCTTCCATCTTAGGCGAGACCGCTCGGCTTCCTTTCAATTTTGTCCCAACATCTTCTACGAGGCCTACCACGACCCCGTTTCACTGTCTCAGGGCACCAGTTCAGTGCTATTTGGGCCCACAGTTTGTCCATGACAAGACATGTCCTGTCCAGTCTCGTTTAAATTGGGCAACCTTTTGAACCACGTCAGTTATCTTTATTTCGGAGCATTATTTTGTTTTTGTTACACGGTGGTTATTAAATATATTTCGTTTATTTAACTTGATTTAAATGTATGGTTATTTCTGCCATTCCTTTCGAAGTATTTCTACATAAAATCCAATGCAATAACGTTTTTATTACTCTAATTTCGTAAGTTAAATTACTTGGACGAATTGTTTGAAAACGATCACTTAAGATTAATTAAATAGAATCCTAGATCCTAATTTTAAGTAAGAATTTCTTTGAAAGAGTTTGAAATTGAATAAGAATTATTCAAATGTTTTAATTAAATTGTTCGAATTTTATATTATATTTGAAAATTGAATATTTAAAATTCTAAAGAACATAATTTTGTTGAATGAATAATATAGATTTATTTGAAATGAAAATGGAATAGTGGTTTCATTTATTTAATCAGGGAGTTTTTATTGATATTCAAAATCTTCACATAACACAAGTCTTCCAAAAATAAATTATATTAAAGAAATATTTATTTCCAATAATATTCACGTCATTTTTGCCAATTTATAATTTTAAAGGTGTGTCAACTTTACAGATTTTATACTACAAATTATACTGCCTCATTAATTAGCCCAGTGGTCGCGAGCGCTACTGCTAAGCATAAGGTCCTGGATTCGACTCCCGGGTCGGACAAAGTGCTATTGGGTTTTTGTATCTGGAGCTCAGTCTGGATTTGTGCCCGGTTGATGGCAATAGGGTCGCCTATTGCATGGGACTTAAACATACTGGCGAAATGTATGTGTTCTATAGGTACATCTCAGCCTTACCCTTTAGGGATTACAGGCGTGATGTTATGTTATACAAATTATAGCGTTTTTACAGCATTGTATGACCTAAACCCGCACTTATGTCACGTTTTTCTGTGATTTAAGGCAGCCTAATTGCGGAACGCCAAATCGTCAAATGATTCTGATCAGTTGGCTTCATTTCTATCACAATTGGCTTCATTTTACGATTTTCGAATTGCGAAACTCTAGTTTATTATGAAACCAATTATGAACGTTAAGGCCCTGCGCAGAAACTAGAGTTTCGCAATTCGAAAATCGTAAAATGAAGCCAATTGTGATAGAAATGAAGCCAACTGATCAGAATCATTTGACGATTTGGCGTTCCGCAATTAGGCTGCAGGCCATTTTTACACAGAAAAGCGTGACTTAAGTGCGGGTCAGTGGCGTATATAGATTTTCAGAATAGGTAGGCACTAGGCCGGGTCTAGTCTAGGCAAACGCGGTCACTAATCAGACAAAAAAGTGAGGTCAAAAGTGTGGTCATTTGAGTAGGCAGGCCTACTTAAGGGTGATAAATTGCGAAGGTCGAACGTCACGGTATTACGCGTGAGACGTACCTATTTTTAATTTTGTCGTATTAACTTGAATGAGTAAAGACCAATGACAATGTGTGAATAGTACGGGAGCCGAGTAGGCCGTCCGGCGACTGCCTACTGCCGCGCGTGTTTGTATGAAGATTTTGCTTTTTGCTAGGTATGGTAATTTAGTGAGTTTCTTAATTGTGGGGCACACACACTAAAATGTAATTGACAGGCTTATGTTGATATATCGAGGTAGGCACTGCTTATATGCCTATATGCAATGCACGCCACTGGTGCAGGTTTAGGTCACACGAGCTATAAAATAGTATACGATACGTGTGACTTAAAAAGTCTATTAATGCACTATTTTCTGTACCTACTATTTAAATGTACTAGTTTTTGTGTTGCTTATGATTTTTGACGTGATAATGTCTTATAAATCGATGAACGCCGGCTGCACGCACGAAAACGCATGACTCATTGTCACGTTCCGCCTGAGCCGAGCGTGCAAGCAAGAGCGCGGAACAAGCGATAGAGAGGCACGATCGGCCTAAGCGTTCGGCTTGTGACGTATCTTGTTTTCTTATGACGTTATCACGTGTAATTTTTTTATGTATTTTTGGCGAACGACTTTAATACAAAATACTGTAATAAATTGGATAATTGCAAGTCATATTATTTTGTTAAATAAATCGAAAACTAAACGATGATAAAAATACCAAATATTAAAAAAATATATACATAATTATATGTAGATATATCTGATATAAATGTGGGCACACCTTGTCTATTTCTTAAAATCAACTTTAAATTAATTGTAGTTTAAATATTAGCTATTTAGACAAATAAATAAATAGACCAATTCGAATAAATCATATTTTATAAGAATCAATAACAAATAAGAGTGAATATTAAATGTAAATATTGACTTGTAGATAATTTTGGAATAATAGTAAAAAGTGTTAAGATAAATGTTGAATAATTTATTTCAATTAATGTTACAAATAATTACAATTTGACAATATGTTGTTTAATGATTTTTGGTGTAATTTATAAAATGAAATATTAGTGTAATTAAATGAATTACGAAAATATTATGTAAAGTTTTGTGAATTGTCAGAGAATTTTTATGAATATTGTAAATACTAAAAACCTCAAAGAATCAAGTTATTAATTTTTCGGTGTTTACTTTGTAGGTACCTATATTTATTTTCATGTAATATTTAAACCTAGTTAAATCAGGCGGTTTTGTATCGAAGTTCCTTATCGCAGGTATGACCTGCACACATGGCGAATGAGTGCTAGACCGAAAAAACTGTAACATTTTGACCGTCAAGGGTGGCATTAAGTCCGCCTCTGTACATTTATGTGCTTGAAGTATTAAATAAATAAATAAACTTGTTTGGCGGTGGTTCGATTGGACAAGAATTGAGAGTGAATTTTCAAGGACGCTCGATTCCTAAACACTATAAAAAGAAAACAAAAAAGATTTGATGTATTTTTGGGGTTCAACAACCACTGGATGTTTTGTTACTTGAAGTATGAGCTTAGAAAATCTGTTTTCTTTAGTTTTTCGTGTTAAAATATCGAATTATCGATACCTATCTGGCACGTCCTACTTCACATCAGTGATTCTGAAACTAATATTTCAATGACTACACTATATCTGTGGTCGGTAACCCTACAAAAAACCCTATAATTCATTTCTAATTTCTTTTCATTTTCTCGTGTTAAGAGTCTTAACACGAGAAAATGAAAAGAAAAAAAAAAAAATCGATACCCATCACGTCCACGGAGTTTCGCTAGCTAATTTAATTTGACCTTGTATACAGTGAAAGGAACTTCGTTCCAACTGGGTATACAGATGCCAGCACACTAAGCCACCCCAATCTGTCTTTCTTTGATGGATTTTCAACTTTATCACAAAGGAATAAGGTTCATATTCAATTGCGAAAATTTGACAGTTTCGTGTAGCTTGATGTGCTGGCCTCTGTACCACGACGCCTCTCGACTTTTCTAATAATAAGTAATTCGGATAAAATGTGTTTCTATTTCGACAAAAAAAAACATAAAACTACTTACAGACTACAAAGCTAAGTAAGTAAGAGCAACAAAAATAAATTAAAACCGAGTATGCTTATGACCACACGACTGAAGTGAAACTTCTAACGTATTTGGCTATGAGAGGAAGAGAGAAAGAAAATGTGCGCGCGCACTGCTTTCTCTTGCTTATATCCCCCACTCAACTCCCGTTCGCCTGGCCCGATCACACTTTTCGTAACGCTTACGTCACGCGTTCGCCAGCTTACTCCCCAAGTCAAACGTGCGTAAAGAAGTTTCACTTCAAAAAGCAATCCTAGCGTATTTGCATGGGTCACATCTGCCGCAATTTGTTTCTCGATGTTTATACGAGCAACATACAGGTCGCGAATTAAGTAAAACAAACGCTTATCTTTTTATCATCATCAGCTTTTTCTCAACTATGTATGTTGGGGTCAGCTTCCAGTCTAACCGGATGCAGCTTAATGCTAGTATTCTATATGGAGCGACTGCCTATCTGACCTTCAGAATCCATTAACTGAGTAATCCCTTGGTAAGACTGGTTGTCAGACTTTCGGGCTTCTGATTACCCGTAACGACTGTCAAAGATCCACGAATGACAGCCAACACCAACGATTTAACGTGCTTTCTAGGGCAAGAACGAGTCTCTGTAAGTAAAGATGGACACCCATCCACAGACCAACCCCGGCACGTGTAGCTTAACCTGATCGATGGTGCCGTGCGGCTGTTGATACTTAATTGCGAGCTTCTTTATGTGCACAGACTATAAAAGTCGCGCAAAACTTAGGTCGAGAATTAAGTAAAACAAATGCTTATGTTAGTAATATAATGTCCGTTCTTTGGTATTGTTCGTCGAGTCGTTGAGCTCCTTAAGTTCGGAGTTGAGCTACACGATTATTGACAAACTAGATGCGCCCCGCGGTTTCACTCGCATAAGTTTCGTTCCCGTGGGAATATCGGGATGAAAACTATCCTATGTCCTTTCCCGGGACTCAAACTATTTCTATACCAAATTTCATCCAAATCGACTCAGTGGTTTAGGCGTGAAAAGGTAACATACAGACAGACAGACAGATAGACAGACAGACAGTTACTTTCGAATTTATAATATCAGTATGGATTAGTATGGATGCGGGCACTGACGTGTGGCTCTTTCCTCGAAAAACCATTTCAGACATCTGCATGGTCCTCATATCGCCTGGTCAAGCCTATGTCTGGACTTTAAAAGAGACTGCGTGGATATGTTCACGAAGCTGTAACTCTAAGTCACAAAATGATAACCGAGGACCATCGAAGTTAAATAAATAAACAGTTAAATAGGAGAACCAAAGTTCTCGCATGGTTTGTTAATAATATCTAATATTTGAACAGCTGAACAATAACTGTCGGAGTCGCTTCATATTAAACCGAGCTGTCGCATGTCGCCTCGTGTCGTAATTCTCAAGGTTGCCTTAAATAAACATGACTTCAAAGGCCTGTTACACACGAACCTTATTCGGGTCGACGTGATTCGGCAGGACCAGGCGGCAAAATTGAATATAATTTAGGTATCCATACTAATATTATAAATGGGAACTATATTTTCTATCACCAAAATTTATATTTGTCATCAAGTTGTATCACCTAATAAATAGATCTATCGCCACGAAATATTTGTATCACCTAATAAATAGATCTATCGCCACGAAATATTTTCGTTCTCAGATAGCGGGGCTCCGTCGACATAGGATGCAAGAACGAGCGAAGGGCACCCCGAGGTTCGGTTTGGTTAGGTTACTTTAAACCCTTTACACAGAAATAGGGGCCCCGCGAAGCGGGGCTCCGTCGACATAGGATGCAAGAGCGAGCGAAGGGCACCCCGAGGTTCGGTTTGGTTAGGTCACTTGCATTGTTTGGTGACTACATTTTGGTGACAGATCTACTATTTGGAGGACAAACCCTATTATTTAAGAAACACAAAACTAATTAAATTGGTGATAGCTTAAATGATACCCATTATAAATTCGAAAGTAACTCTGTCTGTCTGTCTGTATGTTACCTTTTCGCCTAAACCACTGAACCGATTTAGATGAAATTTGGTATAGAGATAGCTTGAGTCCCGGGAAAGGACATAGGATACTTTTTATCCCGTTATTCCCACGGGATCGAGACTTATGCGGGTGAAACCATGGGGCGCAGCTAGTACAATATATTATGTTCGGAAAAAGCCGCATGGTTTAGCTCAAATTGTGCCGAACTGACCCGAAGTCCCGAACATGTTTCAAATATAGGTAGATGCCAAGCGGAGTTTGCCGATCGGCTCGACTCGAATGAAATCGAACATGTGAATATGTAATTGCTTCGGGTCAGTTTTGCTGTTCAACAAATACTGCCGACCCAAAATTCTGTAGCACCCCTCGGAATCAAAATGATTCCTTCAGTCGTCCTTCCCACCATCTTCAATCATCGTCACAAATTATTAGGCGACTTATCTGACCCCAATTTATACCAGAGACAACTTTATAATTCAAAAACCGTTACGAGAATTATTTTCATCAGCCAATCGCGCAAAAGGAATGCCAAGCCTTCTTACAATTCGATTTCTAGAACTTGGAAAATTTAAATTAATTGAATAACAAGACTTCAAAAGGGTACATTGTCGAAGGTACTGGGTTGGTCTGCGCGTAAAATTATTACTAGCCAATCAGAGCGGTCGAAGTTTAAAATTTAATTTTGAGTTCGCGAATGCGTTTTAATCAAGAATAATTCAGTTGATGGCCAGTGTTTTGCTATTTTTGATACATAAGGGCCCGACTAGACGTACCACAACTTAACCACATTTCACATTTTAATTGCCCTGTTGTTCTCGTGGTCAAGAAACAATGGATTAGCAATATCCTTCAGATTGCGATTGATAGTGTGTTCCGCAATAGTTGAGATGTGGTGCTGGAGACGAATGTTTAGAATACCGTGGACTGCCAAACGCACCAATGCATCGATCTTAACCTTTTAACCGCTTACGTCGGATTAATCCGACAAATATTTTCGTGTCCATTCCGCCAGGGTCGTATATATACGACCAAATAACACAGCTCGTTTAATCTGTATTATTATTACATCATCACAGCTCGTTTCATCGGTATTTATTTTCCGTTACTTTTTTTTTTTTTTTTTTTTTCGGGCTCTGGGGGCACGACAACTCATATAAAGTCGGGCGGTTAAAAGGTTAACCCAGCTTCGTATAAGAACTCACTTGTCGACTATGTGTCAACAACGCATTCTCTCCTATTTCGGCCACATAGTACATTCACGTCTATAAGTATGTATACACTTGGCTTTATCCAAAGGCAATTTTCTCCTTTATTTTTTAATGAAATTTTATGTTATTACGAACATAGTATTTTCGAACCCATAGGTTTATGTAAAAGGTCGTATTTCAACGTTGCATTCGTTATTTCACGAAAAAATCGCAATTGAAAATTGCCAAGTGTTGACATATTGGTGCTCGTGACTATACGCAGAGGCGATGAAAGTTTGGAAAAACTGATTGTAGTTGGGAACACCGAAGGCAAACGATCTCGCGGTCGTTCACCAACACGATGGACCGATCAGGTGAAGGAATCATCGTCCTCTAAATTCTACATGGTGGTAAGGGATGCGCTGGACAGAAACCGGTGGAGGCGGATCATCCGCTCCAGATGCAACTCCGAAGCTGACCACGATCCTCAGACATGAGGAACCGATTAAAGAGAGAGAGAGACGCAATAGTGCTAGTCTTTATGTGAAATTGGGTTTGTCTAAAGCGATACAGAAAGTTTAATTTTAGAGTTAGAAGTTAAAATAAGATTTGAGTGGTTTCCGAGATGAAATTAAAGGAAATAGGTCAACAGTACCAAAATTATAATTTCATAATCGTGGGGAAAGTAGCAATCATTTCTAAAGGAGACGCTTTAAGGCAATTTACTCAGAGTTAGTCAAAGGCCTGCGGGGTAATTGCGTAACTTACTAACGGTAGCAATGGCTCTTAATTTGACAGTTCAACAACATTCATTGCGTTATTTACGTTGTTGAGCACAATTTTTTTTTCGAACATTTGAAGCAATGGGTCAGCAATATTTTTCAAAATTATTCAGATTATGTTACGCAATTAGGGCGCTGCAGCCTAATTGCGGAACGCCAAATCGTCAAATGATTCTGATCAGTTGGCTTCATTTCTATCACAATTGGCTTCATTTTACGATTTTCGAATTGCGAAACTCTAGTTTCTGCGCAGGGCCTTAACGTTCATAATTGGTTTCATAATAAACTAGAGTTTCGCAATTCGAAAATCGTAAAATGAAGCCAATTGTGATAGAAATGAAGCCAACTGATCAGAATCATTTGACGATTTGGCGTTCCGCAATTAGGCTGCTGGTCCTAACCGAAATGATCGTGTGCGCGGATACGAATATACAGGGTCAAACTAAATTAACTAGGGAAACTCTGCAGACCTAATGGGTATCGATATCTTAACACGATAAAACAAAAGAAAACAGTTTTCTTAATTCACACTACAAATCTACCAGCGTTCGTTGACCCCAAAAAAAAACATCAAAATATATATTTTTGAAGTGAAACTTCTTTACGCACGCTTGACTTGGGAGTAAGCTGGCGAACGCGTGACGTAAGCGTTACGAAAAGTGTGATCGGACGAGGCGAACGGGAGTTGAGTGGGGGATATAAGCAAGAGAAAGCAGTGCGCGCGCACATTTTCTTTCCCTCTTCCTCTCATAGCCAAATACGTTTGAAGTTTCACTTCAATCGTGTGGTCATAAGAACACTCGGTTTTCTTTTTTTATCGTGTTATATCGCTACCCATCACATCTGCAGTTTCATCACCCTGTATACAAACAAAAATTAAACCATTCGTATTTAATTCGTCTAAAAGCCTCATCAGGCCACGCTCGAAAAGTCTCCAACGTCGTTTATACCAAAAGGCAGGGCGCTCACGAGCAACTAAGTCAAAGTCAAAGTCAAAGCATTTATTTCAAATAGGCACATAAAAGGCACTTTTAAACGTCAAAAATTATCTTAAAATAGAATTGATTCTAGTCGCCCATTCCAAAAGGTAGTTTTCGTATGGAGAAGAACGGGCAAGAAACTCCACCGTTACTCTTTTAAAATGTTTAGGTACAATATTTTGCATGGGTACATTAATTATATAATAACATGTGAGGACGATGCACCTACAATAAAATTACTATACCACAATAGGTAAAAGAATTAAAAACGAAACCATGACATATAAATTAATTATCTGATAGATACATGGTGCTCACATATTTACAAACATGGTACAAGCAAAACGATTTTAATTAAAAAACAAAATACAAGTAATAAGTCAGGGTGTGAGTAATAAATATAAAAAAAAGAATAAAAAAATTTACAATTAAATTAGCAACCAGTTTGATTTTGTCTAGACTCTAGATTGTCCTATGGAGCAGGACCAGCATGTTTCCAAGCGTTCTTATCTTGGATATAATCTTCTAATTTATAGTATGCTTGTTTACAAAGTGTACGTTTAATGTGAGTTTTAAATTTTCTTTCATTTAATTGCAATATATCACAAGGTATTTTATTGTAACATTTAACACAGTACCCCATAAAAGATGTATGTACTTTGGCTAATCTGAAAAATGGTTGATGTATTTTATCTTTGTTTCTTGTATTAAAGTTATGTCTATCGCTTATTTTATTAAAAAGATGTAGATTTTTTCTTACATACATAATATTTTCATAAATGAATTGGCAAGGTACCGTCATAATATTAATCCTTTTAAATAGTTCCCTGAGAGATTCGCGGCGACGTAGTTTATAAATGGCTCTGACAGCTCTCTAAGTTGCCCAGCAACTATTTTATCTCTGTCGCTGTCTCCTCGCCGAGATTTGGACGATGCGCACACGGGAGCGACAGCAACGCTACATTTCCGTGAAATTTCGAGGGAAAAAAATCTGTCGACTTGGACGGTTGAGCATCAACTGGCTGGCTGGTAACTTTTTTGTTGCCTTGCGTGCACTAACATTGCAACCAATAGACGAGCGATAGTTGCGTCGCCGGCCTGTCTCCCAACCCGCGAACAAAAAAGTCTCCCAACTGTCGCTACATGCGCGCATTTTCATACAAACCCGTAGACTTGATGTGAGAGACAATTTAGTTGCGGAGACAAAAGTTGCCCGTGAGCGTCCTCCCTTAGAGTCCTTTCAACTTTAAAAGAGAAATTAAAAAATTTGTCTGGCAATGAAGGAATGCTTTGGAACAAAAAAATGTGGGCAATTTGGCAGCAATGTCTTTGTTGGATTGTATGAATAACTTCGATGTTTGGTTTATCTTTACGCTCGTTTTGGCGGGCAAATTGTCTGTTGCCATTTTTTTTAAGGTTAGAATTCAACAGATTTTTGAAGTGAAACTTTTTAGCCGTGTGTTCACCAACATTTAAATCGACTGATTAAATATTTAATCAGTTCTATATACAATTTCCATTTAATGATATTATTATATATTTTTTTCTTTTTTAACCAAAACCTTTGAATTAATATTTTGTTAAACATCTTTAAATAAAAACATTGCTTTATTTTAGTTTATAAAGTAAAATG
The DNA here is from genome assembly GCA_945859645.1 of Amphipoea oculea. NCBI lineage: Eukaryota > Metazoa > Arthropoda > Insecta > Lepidoptera > Noctuidae > Amphipoea > Amphipoea oculea. Next base: position 18,033,309 of record OX243881.1, read on the forward strand.
GCCATCCATCATAAAAATGAATGTTCAAAAATAGAAACACAATTTCACCGAATTCGATTTTTTAAACTGTATAACCGATAGCGTTTTGTTTCGCGCGTAAAAAACAAACGCCATTTGTTTGTCTATTTGTTAGGCACCTGTCCCACGACCCAAGAGGACGCGATTAGCTATCGACTATTTTCTCGTTCAAGAAACGTACAATAGATAGTAGGTCCCGTGTCAGTAAAAGAGATAAGTACAGACGCCAGCACGTCAAGCTACTACAATCTGTTGAATTTCTTTAATAGATTTTCAAGTTTATCACTAAATCATAAGGTTCAAATTTGATTGGGAAAATTTGACAGTTTAGGGTAGCTTCATGTGCTGGCGTCTATACATACAGTGGCTTCCAAAAGTTAGTTAATATTTTTTCACTTCAGCTAAGACATAACACATTATGATTTAAAATTCTAATGATCCAAATGTTTGAACTGCAAAAACGTTGTTATTGACTAATTCAAGTTCCTTTACTTATCATAAAAAAAAAATAATCAAGTAATCCCTAAGAAGTGCCTGATTTTTTTTTTTTTAATCGTATTGTGGCATCACATCTGAAGGCCAATTCTCGTAATTGAAAACGTTTAAAATCTAGTCGCAATCTCATCTCGGTGACAAACAAATGTCAAAAAGTTGTCAAAATGTAGGGAAATTAGAAGTATTTTTGACAGATTGAGACTGAGATCATACTGTGAACGTTCTTAAAATTACGAGAATTGCCCCTCTTAAGTGGAAAAATTTCAACTAGTTTTTGGAGGTCATTGTATATCAATAGTTGATCACTGACTATTCACACTGCCGGCAAGAACTCGCTCTAACTAGCACCTCAAGTGTCAACGGTACACCATATGTACATAAGAAAAAGTGCTCGAAATGTCAACGGTACACCGTGTGTATACAACAGTGTCATTTTTCTATTGTCATTGTCTTTGTTAAAACAATGACTTTACTGCGCCCATTTAACTACTCCGACGCGTGGGGTGTTTCGACAGGTAGGCGGGCAAACGTGTGAGAGGCTAGTTTATCGCAGCGACAAGAGCTTTGAAAGAAAATACTCGCTCAGCGACGCTCGCTTGGTGAGCAAAATACTCGCTAAGAAACTCACGCTACGTACACATACTAGAGGGGCAATTCTCGGCAAAGAACATTCACAATATTATCTCAGTCTCAATCTGTCAAAAATACCTCTAATTTCCTTACATTTTTGACAAGTTTTTGACATTGATTGTCGTTGAGATGAGATTGCGACTAGATTTTGAACGTGTTTAATTACGGGAATTGGCCTTCAAGCTTATGTCTGTATGGTCACACTCGTGCACTCCCTCATAGCCCAACGACAAAACTATCCGAACTATAAACTCGCTACCGTGGAATGAGGTTAGTTTGATTCACGGGGTAACTTTGATAAAAACTTTATATTTTTTAAAAACAGGAATTGTTTAATTTCTGAACGCAACCGAAAGATTTTGTCTTTTGCGTTGGCAGCATTGAATGTCACTTTGACATTGCCCAGCGCTTGGGCAATTTAAGGGTTAAAATAACTTCAAGGGATAAGATTGAAGTTATTTTAACCCTTAAAATAGTTTAAACACAATACTCACAGTTTTTTTTATGAAAATCTCCGGTAGCGATCTGTTTGTATGTGCAGCGCTTGGGCAATGTCAAAGAGTGACATTCAGTGCTGCCAACGCAAAAGGCGAAATCTTTCAGTTGCGTTCAGAAATTAAACAATTCCTGTTTTTAAAAAATATAAAGTTTTTAACAAAGTTACCCCGTGAATCAAACTAACCCCATTCCACGGTACTATGTAGTTGCTTGCCAACTCGTTTCTTGTTGCTAGCTCGACTCGCTTGTCGCTAATGGCCTACAGTGGGGCAGATGCCTTATCCCTTTTAACACAGACGAGTGATTCTGTTGTTTAACCTATAAATCGAGTTGTTTCCGTAGGGAAATATTGTAAATAACATGTAAATAGATTTATATATTGTTAAATTTGTAAGTAAATAAATTATAAGCGTTTTTCTTAGCACTTTGTTTTATTTTTATGTCCCTTCCTGTTTTCGCACGGGTGAAAAGTTGAATGAAATCCTCAACTTTTGAAGATTGTCGCTTGAGAAAGTCGCGGTTGGCTGACTTTTGAGTTTATCAAGTCACGCAGGGAGATAGAAATTGTTCTACTAAGAGTCGAGTCGTGCTGTTGCGTCGCGACAATCTGTGGGAGCCTTTAAGGGGCTTACAGGACCTAAACGCAAAAAACGCAAGTTTTAGAAACAATAAAAGTATATGATCGACTACAGTAAACTAAATCAAAAACATATGTGACATTCTTCAGGATATATGCTAGGTAATTAGTGTGTTGAAAACATAATACAACTTATTTGGTACGATAGAAAAAAATCATGAATATACCTCTAAAAACTTTCTTTTTACAGTAAAAACCATACTAATATTATACATAATCATTATGATTTTTTCGTCAGATAATTCTACAAAGCACCATACTAAAACTGTGTTTTAATATTTTAGTCCAAACAATAGATTTTTCGTAAATAGATAATTGCTTCATATTTTGCAACAAATTACCAGCGTTGTATCATCGCGCTTCTCTTTCGTTTCTATGCAGTCCGACAGTGACCACGCTTTAGGTCATGTAGTCCTCTTAACTGGAACATAGTTTAACTGAAAATAAAAACTAAATAAAATGCAGGGTTAGCGTGACATTCCTAAATCCCGGTAGTTTGTTTGAAAGTTCGTAATTTTTGCCGATGAGAATCCCGTCGGGCACCTGGCTTGTCATAATATACTACGTAAAACTACAGGGTGAAATTAAATTCATGGGCATTCTTTTAAGGGGTCATTGTACTCATCATTATGAACAACTTTTACTATAGGACTAAACCTAAAATCGCGAAAAAAAAAATCAGCTGTTCCTTGCATTTATGTTCACATAACTCGTCAAAATGTAGGGAAGAGCTGATTTTTTATAGTAAAAGTTGTTCATAATGATGATTACAATAACCCCTTAAAAGGATGCCCATGAATTCAATTTCACCCTGTATATTCCGACAAATAAATAACTTTTGATTCTGTTTCTCAACTGAGAAACAAAATCTTTCCACAATTCTTCTCTTATTCGTAAATTAGAGTAACGCACACTTTTCTAAGTCAACATTTTAAATTCACAACACGCAAGGCACATGAAATGTGGCTGTCTGCTGCTGAAACAGCTGAAATTATTTATAGATGCAATTTTCCGCGAGTTCTACGGTGCATTTTAATGCAAATATGATAAACTGGCTTACTGGAAGAATGAAGTCGTCAGAGGAAACTTTTATTTTGTAGATTTGAAAAGTGTTTTGTGAGAAAAAGAAAAAAGTGGCTAGGTTCTGTACCACCGTACAATAATTATGTAAAACTACATATCGGTTTTTTTAGGGTTCCGTACCTCGAAAGCAAAAAACGGAACCCTTATAGGATCACTTTGTTGTCCGTCCTTCCGTCCGTCTGTCTATCAAGACCCTTTTTCTCAGAAACGCATAGAGGTATCAAGCTGGAGTTTATATCAAATACTCAGGTCTACTGTCCCTTGGAGCTGTGAAAAAATCAAACTTCTAAGCCAACGCAATCAAAAGATACAGCCATTTATGCCGCAAATTTTCGACACTCGCAAGGGAATCAAAACCTACAGGGTACTTCCCGTGAACTCAGAATCTTGAAATTTGGTATGAAGCAACGTCTTATAGCACAAATAAAGGAAAAATTGCGAAAACCGTAAATTTTTAGTTACATCATATAATAAAAATATTTTAAACGCGGGGCAATTGTGTAACACATTATCAATCGGAATCGGTTTCATTTTGACAGTTCAACAACATTCATTGCGTTATTTACGTGTTGAGCAGACAAATTTTTCGAACTTATGAAGCAATGGATTAGCAATTGGCTTCGAAATGATTCTGATTCCGATTGATAGTGTGTTACGCAATTAGGGTGCTGGTTTGTACGGAACTCTCGCGCTCGGTGCGCGAGTCCGGCTCGCACTTGGCCGGGTTTTTTTGATAAGCAAGATGAAGTAGCGATGGGCCGGCAAAATTTGCCGTAGAACCGATGACCGTTGGGGTAAACGCATTCTTGAGTGGAGACTACGAATCGACAAATGTAAGGTGGGACGCCCTCAGGCTAGGTGGAGCGACGATCTTCGCAGGATGGCTGGAAGCAGCTGGATGAGAGTTGCCGAGAATCAAACTGAATGGCGTACAATTGGAGAGAGCTAAGTCCAGCAGTGGACTTACTGTAGGTTGATGATGATGATCTATTTTTTTTTAATACTGTAGTAAATAACAAGTTTCTTGTATGTCCCCATACAAGAAACTAGTTTCAACTTTTATTTATTTTTTAACCTTTTAACCGCTTACGTCGGATTTATCCGACAAATATTTTCGTGTCCATTCCGCCAGAGTCGTATATATACGACCAAATGACACAGCTCGTTTAATCTGTATTATTATTACATCATCCCAGCTCGCTTCATCGGTATTTATTTTTCGTTTTTTTTTTTTTTTGTTGTTTCGGGCGCTGGGGGCACGACAACTGATATAAAGTCCGGCGGTTAAAAGGTTAAAGCTTTATGCACAAGTAAAAACTGTACAAAGGCGGACTTAATGCCTTGGGCATTTTCTACCAGTCTACCTTAGGGTGATGCAGAGACAATACACAGTAGGTGCAATAACAGCAAAAAAAGAAAATATTTATAACTAAGATATAAGAATAGATATAAAAATAAATACATATATACAGGGTGTTACGGAAAGGGTATATCAATACAAACGGGTGGAAGAGTGTATCTGGTCTAGAATCTCTGTACAAAATTTCAGCTCAAAAGCATTAACTTTGAAAATGCTTAATATTTTTTTATTTCGACATCACGGCGCTGCACTGGCGCGCGGCGGCGTGATGTGCGTGTACTAGGCGCACAGACACACTACAGATAATGGGTAATGACCCTCGTAGTGCGGTGACTCGTTTGTTATGATTTCAATTTAATAAACTATCGACATAAAAAAATATTAAGCATTTTCAAAGTTACTGCTTTTGAGCTGAAATTTTGTACAGAGATTCTAGACCAGATACACTCTTCAACCCGTTTGTATTGATATACCCTTTCCGTAACACCCTGTATATACATAGGTAAAATAATATATATATATTAAAAAAAATAGTTATAAGACATAGATAAGAAACCCTACAGCAAGTTAATTCTGAGACGAATCTGCCAACTTCTTGTGTTTCTCGAGCTTTCGCTTTAAATCTTTTTAGCTTTCAATTTTTAACTTCATTTCATTTCTACGTACTAAACTTTGAATAAATGATATTAGTACCCCCTTACTGTAGCGGTATCTACAACGCCACATGCGAACAACGCGTCATACTGACGTCACGCAAATCCTGCATCGCGCAAGCAGAGTTTACCACGCAACTAGCATATATACAACAGCCCGACATGACTCATTGGGCAGTTGCCCGCCAGGCACAACACCCGTCTGGTCGGAGGATCCTCCCTTTTCTATGGAGGTTGAGTGAACTTTACACCTTGTTCCTCAAACCTCTATAAACAAACAAACAAATAAACGTATTATATCAGATGAATAGTTACACACCGATTTCTCTCTATCAGTCGTCAGTAATTTGACTTTCGAAAGAAGAAGACATACTTAACGTTGTGTAACTATACCACGGAACTATACAGACGCTATACAACGTTTATTAGTAAGAGGGTTAGACTGTAAAACCTGCAAAAAATAAAAATATCGATCAGCACTTATTGAATCAAATGATTGATCTAACTACACAGACATAACGATAGATAGTCAACACCATACATTATATCTTTTGCAGTCGGGTAAATACAATTCCTAAGGCTAAGTTTGCTTTCAACAAACAACTATAGTTGACCGAGCAGTGGATTCAATTGATTGCTCTTTGTGGCCTATTTATTAAATGATGAATGAGGCTTAGGCTGGCGCCCACGTCCGATAATCGGTAACCGATTTTTGTAGGAGAAAAATAGAACGTACTGATGGCAATAGTGCAACGCTCACGTCCAACAAAAAGTCGGTCTAAATAACATAGGGTGAAATAATCTGACCTATTGTAGGACATACAAAAAGTACGCCGTGTGCGAGCGTTTACGTAGTATATATTTTTTCATAACACGAAGTTTAACATTTTGTTTTTTTTTTTTCATGTCAGCATAGTCTGCCTTTTATTTTTTTTTTCTCTCGCGGTGGAAATCCTCATGGACTTCCTCTATCGTGGGGGTGACAGAGGGGCATGCCGGACTCTTGCCGACTAAAACCACCGCGGTGTTCCACCTCTACCTATGGCCGGGGGTGCGGGGTTCGCATAAGCGTTCACCGCTCCCCCGACAGGCCTCGATAGTCTGTCTAGCCTTTTCCCAACGATGTTGGAGTCGGCTTCCAGTCTAATCTTACTTGACTATTCAAGTATTCCGTTATTATTCTACCGTCCAGGTCAGTCCTACGAAACATCGCCATAACTTTTTTCATACAGCGATTTGAAATGAGCCGCCATAGTAGTTATTGTATTATATTTAAATACCTATCTAATTTAAATACCTATCTAATGATATACAGCGTGAATTTTCCAAGTGGGTGTGGATGGCCAAATCCGAAGCTGTGAGGAATAGCGAAAAGTACTCAAAGGAGTCACGAGCTCGATTTTGATGAAAACTAAAACTGCATGTCATTATTTCCCAGAATTCGATCCTTATTAGCGACACTATATGTTGAATGGAATGGAATGTAATAATACATGGCGTGTTTTTTTTTTCAAAATCAACGGGTTCGATTCCTGGCTAGAATATTGATTTTTCAAAAATCCAATGATGCAGTTTTAGTTTTCATCAAAAACGAGCCCGAGACTCCTTTGAGTACTTTTCGCTATTCCTCATAGTTTCGGAGTTAGCCATCTACGCCCACTTGAAAAATTCAATAACAACCACATATACAGGTGGTTGTTATTGATGCTTGGATAATCTTCCATACATTTATGCCGATCCTCTTTAGTGACATAAAATTATAGGGTGAATTTTTCGTTCAAGACGTGCACGAGCGGCGGGACTGCCGGGCCTGGCGGGAGCGTCGTCATTCGCTTGCCCGCGTGAACCATTTGACTGTCACCAACGAAAAAGTCGCCCTAGAATTTTTTTTCCTTTAGCCTGTGCTGTCCCACGGCTGGGCAAAGGCCTCCCCCATTTCCTTCCACATTTCCTTGTGCTGTGCCTTCTCCGTCCAGTCGGTTAGGAATGAGTCTAAATCGTCACGCCAGCGTTTCTTAGGCCTGCCTCGGTGACGACGCCCTTGAATTTAATGTCACTAATTTCGTAAAAAAAAAACATTTATTTCAGACAAAAAATTAAGTCCATAAGCAAAGCAAGGTTGTTAGTAACAAGAATTTAGCTTATAACTAATGTTAGTAATTAAATAAAAAGGAAGAAACTAAACACACCTCTGCACAGTATGCTCATCGGTCTCGCAACACATGGAGCTCGGTGAAACTACTGAGCAGAGTAGTATCGGTTCTCTCGCCAAACATCTTCAGGGCTTTACATGGAACAACTGCCTTTCAGATCTCCACAAACCAGTGACTGGTAACACGATGCCCCTTGGCAAGACTGATTACCAGAATTTTGGGAAATCGTACGATCATCATAATACTTGTAGGTATTCTCTTACTAATAAACGTTATATAGCGTCTGTCAGTGGCGTGCATTGCATATAGGCATATAAGCAGTGCCTACATCGATATATCAACATAAGCCTGTCAATTACATTTTAGTGTGTGCCCCACAATTAAGAAACTCACTAAATTATCATACCTAACAAAAAACAAAATCTTCATACAAATACAAACACGCGCGGCCGTAGGCAGTCGCTGGACGGCCTACTCGGCTCCCATACTATTCGCACATTGTCATTGGTCTTTACTCGTTCAAGTTAATACGACAAAATTGAAAATACGTACGTCTCACGCGTAATACCATGACGTTCGACCTTCGCAATTTATCACCCTTAAGTAGGCATGCCTACTCAAATAACCACGCTTTTGACATCACTTTTTTTTCTGATTAGTGACCACAGATATAGCTGTGTTAGTGAACGCGTTTGCCTAGACTAGACCCGGCCTAGTGCCTACCTATTCTGAAAACCAAGCATGCCACTGGCGTCTGTATAGTTACACAACGCTTTTTCTTCATCTTCCGAAAGTCAAATTACTGTCATTACTGACGACTGAAAGAGAGAAATCAGTGTGTAACTATTCATCTGATATAATACATTTATTAGTAAGAGGGTTAATCTATACGTACCAAATAGAACCATAAAGCCCGAACTGATACGTTATCAATGCTCTGCCATTAATGCGGTACGTTAGATCTTAATAGACACGAACTTGCGGATAGTTTTGACACAAAATAGATAGGTGCAGAAGTCCGTCTCCATATAACAAGTAAAAACAGAGCGCACGCACACATAGACGCGTTCGTAATGTCTGTTCCAAAAGTATTTAATGAAAATATACAAACCCTGTTCAGGTTAAATTCTTCTGCACTACATCCGATCCGAATTAAAGATCCAACTTCAATCCAAATTGGGAATGTTCTAAATTCGGACGGATAGAGTTCGGATCCATTACGCAACCCCTCATACAAATAGGACTATGCTGGTCACTTCAGGCCGGCATTTCTCGGATTCGGATCGGATGTAGTGCGAACCGCTCTTACACTATCATTCACTAAAGGGAATTAGTAACATATGAAGGAGAAGGTACGTCTGTCTCGTTATCATCAGCCATATTCTAACTGTGGGCGTACTATGGGTAGTGTTGGTTATTGTGCAATAGAAAAACCGTTTGCAATTCAAATCAAATACAATAATAATGATGATGATGATATTACTATATTGTACATATAGAGTTGAACCCGTGATACGGCTTAGGAAACGCCCATTACTTTCGCCGAAACCACGGATTTCGTGATAAAAGAGTAGACCCACAGACCATACGTACGGACGGAACACAAACAATTGCCGGTCGCAAGTCTTACTCTCGCGAGTACGGTTGCACTCGCTAAGAAGCATGTCGAGCGTTCTCGCTCGATGTATGGAGCCGACCTTCTGTATGTGTATTTATGTTGTAATTTGGTATTTGTTCCGGATAGTTTAATTTCAAACGTGACGTGATTATTAATGTGATAATCTTGAGGTGGGCTCGTGTCTATTAAACGATTACAAGTCGATTTAGTTAACTTTATAATATCATCCTGGCAATTCTTCGGGCTATGTCGGTTACCTTGGTTCTTTATGATGTTCGGTTATCTTGATTACGGCCCACTCCCTCTCACAGAGAGGAGGCCTGTGTCCCTGCAGCATTACAGACTAATTATCCATACTAATCATACTAATATTATGAATTCGAAAGTAATTCGATGAACCGATTTAGATGGGTATAGAGATAGCTTTAGTCCGGGAAAGGACATAGGATACTTTTTATCCCGATATTCCTACGGGGTCGAGTCTTATGCGGGTGAATCCGCGGGGTGCAGCTAGTGTTTAAATAATTCCTCTCTTAAAACCAACAAACAAAACTAAAACATCTGTAGTTAAATTAACGAACAATATTAACTTCTTGGTAACCTGTAGAGCGGTTTACAACTTTTAAGTACTATTAAAATTTAACACAGCCAGGTGTCCAGCCACTAAAATTAACTTCTGCACCGTAAATTATATTAAGGTGGAACTAGTCGAGAGCTCGAACTCACTGGTGGACATGGCCAAAAAGCACGCTGTCTCACGGCTCACCTGGCTTCGTGGTCGACAGAGATAGTATCAGTGATGACTAGTTAGACGCTAGTCTACACGCACAACGTCTAGTTCTCACGCACAGAAACACCGTTCCGAACTGAAAGACGCGTAAAAAAAATCTAGAAGTGCTTTGGAAAATCGAGTTTTATGAAAAAACCACTGCATAAATCAATTATTATAAATAAAGTTTATTGAACTTTTCGATAACTGAGCTTTGTGGTTACTAACTTTGTTTTGAAGATTTTACAGTTCTTTTATTCCTTATTTACACCCAAAGTTACATTAAAAACAGCAAGAAAAATGAATCTTTGTTGGCTCACAACTTTTTATTGGCTTCTTATTTTACTATTCTGTTTCCGTACAGACAAAGTTAATAATAAGGCAAAACAATATTATGTTTAACTTTGGGTGCACAATATCAAACAGTGGAGTAATACTCTCCGTATGAAAAAAATATCGACTAGTGCCACCTTAAGTTAACTTTACTGCGTAATACTTAGTTGCTAGATATTATTGTAGACTACGCTTCGTTTGTTTAACTGTCTTCTACTTTGTTGAGGTTAACATTCAGTCTATAGGGACCTCAAGGCGCAACGTGTAACCATGGATTCAACACATAATTCGGAACCGGTTGTTAAAAAAAATTGCAGTCCCATACATTTTGAGGGGCCCGTGACTTAATAATAACCGCCGCACAGGTCGGTCGATCAGATTAAGCTACGCTTGCCGCGGTTGGTCTGTGGATGGGTTACCATCTTTACATACCGAGACCCCTCCATGCCTCTGAAAGTACGTTAAGCCGTTGGTCCCCGCTGTCATTCTTGGATCTTTGACAGTCGTTACGGGTAGTCAGAAGCCCGAAAATCTGACAACTAGTCTTAACAAGAGGTATCGTATTACCCTATAAATATTTTAATATCCCAATCATTACCCCTATAGTGCCCTGCAAACTTTACCCCAATAAACCAACTTCGAAGTTGCAATAACGTAACACCAACAAGTTTCGAGGTAACTTCCACCTTCGCACGCTGCAACTGATGCATTTATAAATTTTCATTACCGTACTATATGTTTATGCCTTGAACTCCGCTTACACGGGCAATTTTATTGCCTGGCAACAGTTGCCAGAAGTGGTGGAGCAATCTATGGTCTGTTCCAAAAGTATTGCGTAACACACTTACAGTAAGAATGGCTTTTCATTTTGACAGTCCAGTAACATTCATTGCGTTATTTATTTATTTATATATACTTTATTGTACACCACAAAAAAACATAACATGAAATAAATACATCAAACACTAAAAAATATACAATGGCCGGCCTTATCGCTTTCTGCGATCTCTTCCAGGCAACCTTGGAATGGACAGTGATTTCCCTGGACATAAAATGGGGCTATCGTTGGTGCAAATATTATGTATACAATACACTAAAATAGATACACAGATACATACATATCCGAAATTATAGATACTTAAATAAATACATACTAAATAATTATGAGCACCGAAAATAAAATAAAAGAAGACAGTAAATGATTGCATTTAGGACAAAATCACAACGACAAGTAGTGTTCCTATACAAGTCTTTTGAACACGTGTTTTATTTCAACTGGCAATGCATTCCACAAACGATATTTATATTCTTGAGCAGACAAATTTTTCGAATATATCAAGCAATGGACTAGCAATATCCTTCAAAATGATTCAAATTGTTTTTCGCAATTAGGGTGCTGATGAAAGTGGAAACAAACGCTGTTCAAGTTAAATTCTTGCACAATAACTCACAAAACAACGATTCCTCAACCGTTCTCCTAAGACCGATTCGCCATTGGACTGTTCGTCGACAGGACCATAAGAAAACATATATTTAGCTGATTGAAAATATTCTGTATTAATAAGATTCCTTATTCATACTAAAGTGGTCACAACTTTAATATAAAAGGAATTAGTAATACAAAGAAGGAAAGCCTCCCACAAGGCGGACCGACGACCTTGGAAGGCCGCAGGAACTCGTTGGAAGCGAGAAGTACAAAACCGGTCGAAGTGGAGGTGCTTGGGGGAGGCCTATGTCCAGCAGTGGACGTCTTTCGGCTGAAATGATGATGATGATGATAGTAAAACATTCATCTGTATTTAAAGATTTTTTAACAATTTTTCTTATTATAATTTATTATCGTTAGAATAACGTCGAAAGTTAAGTTTATAAAATAAAATAACCTCAACTGACAAATAAAAATAACCTTGAAGGTGATTTAACATTGTAATTTCGGATTTAAGTATTCAAAATAATAATCAAATAATAGCACTCAATTTGTAAGTAGCGCTACACAAATTGGCATCCAGAGGTATGTTTTCTGATGTGTTTTTTTACATTTTCATCAGACAGTTTTGGAACAGACATTAGTAATATATAATGGCCATGCGCTTACATGAGCAACTATAAATACGTATTAAATCCACTTTGTGCATATTGATGGTGTTCTAAAGTAAAAAATATCTTTAATCTGTCAGGCTCCGCTAATGAGACACAATTGATTTTCTATTGTTTCGTCGCCGATCGGCGATCCGCGACGCTTGACCGGTTAATTTCAGAAATCGATAGCAAAAAAACGAAAATACGACACCGACTTCCGAATTTAACCGGTCAAGGGTCGCGGTTCGCCGATCGGTGAGGAAAAAATAGAAAATCAATTGTGTCTCATTAGCGGCGCTTGACAGATTAAAGTTATTTTTTACTTTGTAATATATTTGTTGAAACAAAAAATGAATTTCATTCGTAAACCTTCGCTAGATAATAAGTAGCTCCGGTGTGGCGGACATGTAGCAACAATTGCTACATGTTGGCATCACAATTAATTTCCTGATGATGTCGTTGTCACATTTTTTCCCCAGAATTGCGCAATTTAAATTGCCCGTATGAATGCGCACCTTGAAACACATAACTAAGTTTTATGGGGAAACAGGGAAGACTTTAAATGGTATATAACGCTACTTTTCACGTGCATAGACGGGGTAAACAGAATTCTAAACAGGAAGAGAGAAATAAATTGTAGATAAAATAAATTGAGAAGAATGTGCCAGATGTAACGTCAAAATAAAATACGGAAAAGCTAGCTGAATCACACTAATATTATAAAGACGAAAGTTTACGAGTGTGTGTGTGTTTAAGTATATGTTTGTTACTTCTTCACGCTCAAACGGCTGGACCAATTTTGATAAAATTTTGTATGGAGGTAGCTGACACCCTGGATTAACACATAGGCTACTTTTTATCTCGATACTCTAACGGGATCGACATTTACGCGGGTGAAACTGCGGGGCGCAGCTAGTAGTAAATATAATATCGTAACGGTTTTTGTCGAAGGGTTGGGTAGAGGTGTATCTAATACTAGCTTCAGCCCGCGACTTCGTTCGCGTGAAACTTATTGTTTCCCCCGAGCCACCTCGTCGTATCGCATCACCCGCCCGCGTTACCACTTAACGTTCTTTTTTACTTTTTTTCTTTTTGCTCGGCTCCTAAGGGTCATAGCGTGATGTTAAATAGCTTATACCCTTCCTCAAGAATTGGGCTATCAAATGCAAGAAGAATTTTTCAAATCCGACTGGTAACAACGCGTAAAAAACCGTTAAATCAAGGTCTGATCTCTACGATTTTCGGATATGTATGGGAAGAATGTATTGTATGTTGTTTGTGTGTAATGTATTTTAGTTGGTAGTATAGATTACACACCCTCATTTCGCAAGTTCTGTTTAAGTAGAGAAAAGTACTTATTAAAGCATAGCATAATCAGCCAACACCAGCAACTGCAGGATCACAGGCCTCCTCTCTGTGAGAGGGAGTGAGCCGTTATCCACCACGCGGGCCCAATGTGGGTTTGTAAATGTCACATGTCTTCGAATGTTTGGTTCAAGCATACATGCAGGTTTCCGCACGATGTTTCCCAACACCGTTTTGAGAGCAGTGGTAATACACATAATAAGTGCATGCCTGGATTTGAACCTAACGACCTGCAACTCGTAAGTCGCGGCCGTTACCACTGGGCAACACAGCTCTAAAGTATATTACCTATGAAACAAGAAAATGTTTCTTTCTGAAATCAAATTACTGGTCTAGTGGGTTCAAGCACTTCTGCTCAGCGAATCGTGCAAAATCTTATTGGATTATTTTCAATAAGTAACTCTCAATGGCAGCCGAGAGCCAAATCTCACTACTCGCGACTTATCCGTTAACTTTAGAGATGTTATATTAGGGTAATTTTTAGGTAATCCTACTATTGAATATATCATATAACATACATAATCAGCCTATAATGTTCCCACTGCTGGGACACAGACCTCCTCTCAGTGAGAGGGAGTGGGCCGTACCTAATCCACTACGCGGGCCCAGTGCGGGTTGGCAGATGTCACATGTCTTCGAATTTTTGGTTCTAGGACGTGCCGGTTTCCTCACGATGTTTTCCTTCACCGTTTTGAAAGCAGTGGTGATGAAATAATTTACACAACGTAAAGCGCCTATCTGGATTCGAACCTACGACCTACAACTCGTAAGTCGCGGCTGTTACCACTTGGCCACCGAATATATGTATTAGTTATCGCATATTATGATACCATACCTGTTACTAGGTATTTTATTATGTTACTGCCTATAGTAGTATTTAAGAGTATGTGTCTGTATGGTATGGGTTTATTAATTGCCTGAAATAAATGATAGTTAATTTTTAATTTAATTAGTAAAATTTTAGTGAACCGATTCATTATTAGCTACATAATCTAAATATTGATACGTGCGTAATATTCTCCATAATAATTAATATCGATACCGGAAATATGAAATAACGTAAGGGACAAAACTAAGGTTTACAGGAGAGCAAAAATAAGATATTTTTTTACAAAAACTGACTATAACTTTTTAACTATATGTTTTATATAAAAAGTGTCTAGGACAAAGTTTCTTAGATTTCTTCATTCTTTTAAGCTAAAATAGCAAACATTGATTAAAACCTATAGTTTTAAAGATAGCATGTCCCTTACGTTAAATAATAATGAATACGGGTGACATACGTTAACAAAATTTGAGATGTAAATTAACAGCATTGATGTAAGGGACATTATAGGAAATAAACAGATATTTTTTTTTGATGTAAGGGACATTATAGGAAATAAACATTTAATGTTTTTCAAAGTAAAGGTCTCTTTAATGGTGTACTCTTTATTGCTTATGTTTTTAATAAATTTTAAAAATAGAATTTAATACATTCAGGACCTACTGCGCCTATCAATATAGTTTAAACCTAGTTGCTGACATAAAAGGATAAAAAATAAACGAATAAAATAGATTAAAACTTTTATTTGTACTCACTAATTCTCTTTTATCAACGCAAATAACTCGCATAAATAATGCTAAGTACAACATAATTGCTCGATAAGCAAGAGGACTTTTTCTGGCTGATTCCATAAATGATGGCCACTGGAAAGGTCCCCAAACTATCAGTTTTTTAATCTCCCTTTGAATGATAACATGCATGCTGTCTATTCATCCTGCGTTAACTGCTTAATAAGTTGTAATTTTTACATGACCTACTTACCAATATTTTACCTATTGGAAGGTATGTTTTTATTAGGATTCGAATTATTCTGTCTCAATCAATCAACTCAGCCTATTACAGTCCACTGCTGAACATAGACCAGGCTGCGTCACAGCACCCTGTCCTTCGCCTGCGGCATCCAGTCCGTTCCAGCCACCTTTTTTAGGTCGTCCGTCCATCTAGCTGGGGGGCGTCCCACACTACGCTTGCCGATACGCGGTCTCCACTCAGGACTCGTCTGCTCCACCGGCCATCGGTCCTTCGATAAACATGGCCAGCCGACTGTGTGAATGGGGCTGGTGGGGTTTCAACTGTTTACTCTGCGAGCTATGTCGGTAACTCCGGATCTTTTCCGGAAACTTTCAATCCTGATTTCATCTTTCAAAGAGACTCCGAGCATAGCTTGGTCCATAGCGCGCTGAGCGACCTTGAATTTGTGGACCAGCCCGACCGTCAGTGTCCACGTTTCGGCACCATTATATCATGACGGGCAGAACGCACTGGTTGAAGATCATAGTCTTCAAACACTGCGGGACAGGCGACGAGAAGACTTGACGGCTTCTTCTGTCGGCTTCTTTCTCAAAGTTGTGTCTACCGAGCTGGATTATTTGCCCTTGGTAGACATAATCCTTCACAACTTCGAGAAGCGACCCTTCGATGTAGATTGGACTCTTCAAGACGTAGACGTGCGAATTGTACATGACTTTCGTCTTGTCCAAATTCATGCCGAGGCCAACCCGCCGAGGAGCTACATTTAGGCTGTGCAGCATTTGGTTTAGCTGTTCCAGCGTCTCTGCCATTATGACGATGTCATTGGCAAATCGAAGATCTGAAATGTACTCGCCGTTCACGTTGATAGCCCAGTTCAATCCAGCGTCTTGAAGACGTCCTGCAACGCATTTGTAAACAATTTAGGGGATATAATATCCCCCTGTCTCACCACTCTGAGCAGTTGGATGGGGCTGGTTTTCTGATCCTGGATCTGGACAGTCATCGTGGCAGTGTCATACAAACATTTCAACACTTCGATGTAGCGCCAGTCAATTCGACATCGTTGCAGAGAGGCCAGAACTGCCCATATTTTGATGAAGTCGAAGGCTTTCTCGTAGTCCACAAATGCCATACACAGCGTCTGATTGTACTCCTCGGTCTTCTGTTCAATTTGCAGAACAGTATGGATGTGGTTTACGGTGCTGAAGCCTTTTCGAAAACCGGTTTGTTCAGGCGGCTGGAACTCGTCAAGTAGGTATTCTGGCGGGACGGTTTGTGACGACCCTCGAGAACGCTTGTATACATGTCTCAGAAGCGAGATGGGTCTATAGTTCTTCAGCAAGGATTTAAGGTTTTGTTCCATCTAAATAGACCAATTTTTTTAATTACTGAACTCCATTTATGACTAAACAATAATAATTTACCAAAAGTAGTAAGAAATAATTACCTGTTTATGTGATTCCTATAATGTTCATAAATTTTTGCCTGCGGGCTAGAGAAGTGAAGATAACTTTTCATCACTCATGTTTAGAATCCAGATAAAACTTTTACTAGGTACTTGTAGTTAGATCAATGAAAACGATGATGTGTTACTTAAATGAAGATGTGTAATGTCACAAACAGTGTTACGAAATACTAAGTAAGGGTCACGACCGCGCAGGTAAAATCAAACACAAAATCCGTATTGCTATCTAGCTCAGACATGTTGCACTGTTTTGCGTGTGACAGAGACGTATAATAATATTCGTTTAGATACGTTTTAGATGTAAAGGACAGGTCAACTATTTTCGATGCTGAAAAATTAACGTATGGGTCAATATGATTATGATAATTCGAGCCACAATTTAACGTAAGGGACATGGTATGTGCACCTACTCAGGGAACACTAATGTATAAGACCTGTTGTAAAATGTTCTCTATTTTTTTTAATGTAAAGACCACATACTGTGAGTAAAGAGACTTACATTAGTTTTTATAAAAATATTAATTTAAAACGTCCTATACAGCCAGTTTTTGTAAAAAAATGGTCTAGACATGCGGAAAATATGTAATGTAAGGGACATTTTTTTTGAGATATTGAGATTTTAAATATACCAATCGATAGAGCAAGAAATTACGAATCCAATGATATATATAACTCATTTTCGACAAAATGTCCCTTACGTTATTTCATATTTCCGGTATCGATATGTAATACAAGATTCTCGTGAATATGTACGTTTATTATTCATGTATGTCTATTACAGAACAAGGTTAAATGTTCCTTCAACTTTAACAAGCTTAAGACTGGTAACATTGATCAGGTCGACAAATAATAATATATTACGCGTCCCTATTATTTGACTAATACCTGGTAACCTATTACTCTATATTCGCTTATTCTAATATGAATATACAAGGCTTGTAGTATGACAGGCCTGATGGTCTAGTGGTTAGTGACCCTGACTGCTATGCCGGAGGTCGTGGGTTCGATTCCCACCCAGGACAAATGTTTGTGTGATGAGCACGATCATTTGTTTTGTGTCTGGGTGTGATTTATCTATAATATGTATGTATTTAGAAATATAGAAGTATGTTTATCAGTTGTCTAGTACCCATAACACAAGCTCTGCTTAGCTTGGGACTAGATGGCGTTGTGTGACAGTTAAAAAAAAAAAAAAATTGTAATTGCTGAACAAAATTGGACTGCGGGCTCCTGCTTTTCTGCGCAATCCTCATCTGTTGCATACTCCTATGGTAGGAACGAAGTACAGACGAAATTCGTACTTAATTAGAGCGAGTCATACGTACAATACCGTCTGCCGGGGTGTCGACATCGATATTTTCAATACCAGCATGTCAAAATTAAAAAGGACTCTTTGTGATTCATTTTTTGATCATGTAAACTAATTTCTCGTTTATTAATCAAATTTTTTTTCCTTATTTTTTACTCAAAAAACTGTCTACCTTCTCAAATATTTCTTTGTTGTTTATATACACTCTTCTATCAGTGAAAACTTGTAATTGGCCTTATTTCTGTTACTCTTAATAGTGCAAGTGTTTAGCTGTAAGTTTTCCAAAAACTGTAAAATAAAATAAATATCTGTACCTATTATAATTACATAGATGGTGTCCTCACGTGCCCTCAATGCGCGAAGATTTTCTCAAAAAAAGATTGCCTACATAAGCCACATGCGAGCTCACGAACGACAACTACTGCGGAGTTGAACCAATCAATCAATCAACTCAGCCTATCGCAGTCCACTGCTGGACATAGGCCTCTCCCAGACTGCGCCACAGCACCCTATCCTCCGCCTTCCACATCCAGTCTACCCCCAGCCACCTTCTTTAGGTCATCCGTCCATCTAGCTGGGGGGCGTCCCACACTACGCTTGCCGGTACGCGGACTCCACTCCAGGACTCGTCTGCTCCACCGGCCATCGGTCCTTCGACAGACATGGCCAGCCTACTGCCACTTCAGTTTGCTTACTCTGCAAGCTATGTCGGTAACTCCGAAGCAATCGCCCTAGCCGAAATCGGCCGGATCGCATCATCATCATCATCGTCACCTATTTATTATACACCGTGTTCTTCACGATATCCATAAACTTTGTCAAACGCTTCTATAGCTTTTACAAATTAAATCTAACAAAGGAAGTCGTACTTAAAACGGCTTCGTTACAAATATATTAGTAACTATCTGCTGCCCGCGACGTCGTCTGCGTGAAGGCTCTGCAGCACCAAAAATACCTAAGATGCCAGTGTCGCTATAGCATTATAAGTAAACAACTTTTAAAATAGCATTAAAATATATGTTTTTTTTGCAAGCGAAGCAAGTGAAGAGAGTTATATGGGAATCCTGCTGAGTTCAGTCATAAGATGTGACTGAAGGAAATAGAGAAAATAATGTAGGAATACATTCCAGGACACAAAAGAGTAAAAATACGTACAAAGGTATCATACCTTAAAACACTTCCCTATAAACTACGTTGGTAGTTATGCTGCCAGGAGCCAAAACGTAAAGAGAGTCAGGACTGGTGACGCGGGAGCAAGCGACGTACAGTTGCCCGTGTGAGAAGCAACTCGTCCTGAGGTCGACACCCGCTGCCCTTAGTGTCTGCCCCTGCGACTTATTGATGGTCATCGCGAAGCAAACACTCCGTGTACTGTTCGCGCTTGAACTGGAACGGGAAGTTATGAGGTATGAGGGGAATACGTGGTATAAATACTGCCTCGCCGACGCCACAACCCGTAAGAATTTCCGCCTCAATGGTGTGTCTGTGGAGCGAGATGACTTTAAGGCTGGTCCCGTTACACAACTTCGGAGGAGATAGGTTCCGAAGAAGCATAATCGGGACACCGACCTTCAGCTTGGTGGTATGCGCTGGAAGTCCATTTGCTGACAGGGAGTTCAGAAATTCCACGGGATAATGTGTGGCGTCATCTGGCTCGACAACAGTGTTTATCGAGGTGTAGACCACTTCATTCCCCTCAATTTCCGAGAGAATGCATTCGTTAATTGCTGCAGCCTGATTATTTTTGGGCGTCAAAATGGCCCGCTCACACACCCAAGAATTCTGCTGGTGCGGTACGACTATACGACTGATGTCCCCGTACAAACAGCGAATGAGTTCTTCTAAGCTAGATACCACTCTACCGAGAGACTCTGGAAGCAGCACCTGTCCACCTCTCTCTTCTGGTAGAGTGCCTTCGCGAAGACTTAGAAGGGCATCGGAGAATTCTTGAGCACGTGCATTGCCGCCGAGCCGAGCTCTCATATTAATGGTCAAGCGCAGCGTACGAACCCGTGACCAACGAAGATTGTTTCAACGAAGCATTCACCTCGTCAGCCCTCGATCCCCGCGTCACCATGGGAAGCGTTTGCCGGAAATCGCCACTGAACAGAACTGTGACACCACCCATCATGTTCGTTCCTGCGGATGTCCTGCAGGGTTCTGTCCACGGCCTCAACTGCCTTCCTATTGGCCATCGTACACTAATCCCATACGATCAGAGAGCAATCCTTGAGCACGTGTCCCTTATCGCTGTTACGTGACACACCACAAACAGGCGTTTCGGCGCTCTCTCAATCGATGGGAATTTTAAACATGGCATGTGCTGTCTTGCCACCCGGAAGCAGTGTGGCAGCGATTCTCGACGACGCTACAGCAATAGCAATTTTGTCTTGCCTCCTGACCTCTGCAAGAATGCCAGTGGTAACAAATGTTTTTCCTTTTCCACCAGGAGCATCCAAGAAAAACATTTTACCCTGGTTATGCCCAACGCTTTCAAGGACGGTGTCATAAATTTGTTTTTGCTCTGAAGAGAACAAAGCGACATGGTCATTTCGTATGGTGGTCATTTCGCCCGGATCGTAATTTGTCTCAGCGTTATACTCCCGATTTCCACGGTCTTGATGCGGTGATGATTGGGGAGCTGGTAACCCATATTCGATTAGTGGATTGCCGCCGACAGAAATGACCACAACTTGAAGTGAACTGAGACATGAATTCAGCACGCGTTCATCAGTTACTTCGACTTCGTCTCCAGTAGGAACTTAACTTTTTTGTAATACTTAACACCGCATTTTTTTAATTGTCTTCCTCAACTGCAGCAACTTAAGCCGAAAA